>OY856409.1:1929737364-1932352364 GCA_963693085.1 Alisma plantago-aquatica
TGTTTGCATATCAAGACTATTTTTTGCAAAATGTAAACCATTGATCTTCACCGTCATACTATAACTAGGATACGTACAAATTTTGAGCCCATTTGGATGAGTGTAAGTCACTCATCAAAGGGCAACAAAATCGACGCACGAAACTAATTTGAAATGCATAATTTTGCGGTCTTTATAACATGACCTATAAATGTCCAAATATTCTCAAAATTTGTGTATGAGCTATTCACAAGATGTTTCAGAAGATCAACGGATTATATTTTTGAAAAAATATTGCATCATGAAAAACTACTTGAGTGTATTCTAGCCTCTCTCTCTCTCTCTCTCTCTATATATATATATATATATATATATATATATATATATATATAACATCCCAAGATTTGAGGCCTCGAATAACATAATCTTAAAAGGAATGATTGAACTGCCCATATCACCAAGGTGCACCTCCTTTTCCGGGAGCCCATCGTTAAAGAACTCCATAGTTAAGCGTGCTCAGCTTGGAGTAGTACTAGGATGGGTGACCAGTCGGGAAGTTGACCCCGGCTTGCGCATGAGTGAGGAAAAAGCGTGCAATTAAGGTTAGTGGTGGTCTGTGGGGCCAGTCGTCATTCCTGAAACTCTACTAGAGCCTTGGGCAGTGGGCCCGATCATTACAAATGGTATCAGAGCCATAACACCTCCAGTAGGTGGGGCCCACATGGGCATGGCATGCCAGTCTTGAGCCGTGCGGTCCAGGAATGTAGGAAAGGACTGTCCATGGTTGAGTAGCCACCATTGCGCTGGTATTCCGTGATCGAGAGCTAGGTGTCCATGGGCCATTGTGGGTCTGCATTGAAATGAGGTCAGATTATGAGGCCATATAGTTGAGCCTTGACGAGGACGTCAAGAGTCTAAGTGGGGAGATTGTAACATCCCAAGATTTGAGGCCTCGAATAACATGATCTTAAAAGGAATGATTGGACTACCCATATCACTAAGGTGCACCTCCTTTTTTGGGAGCCCATCGTTAAAGAATTCCATAGTTAAGCATGCTCAGCTTGGAATAGTACTAGGATGGGTGACCAGTCGGGAAGTTGACCCCGATTTGCGCATGAGTGAGGAAAAAGTGTGCAATTAAGGCTAGTGGTGGTCTGTGGGGCTAGTCATCATTCCTGAAACTCTACTAGAGCCTTGGGCAGTGGGAGGTGTTAATGCGGCCAAACGGCCGATCTCCCGCTCACGACCTTAGTTTGAAATTATAGAGCCTTGGGTAGTGGGAGGTGTTAATGCGGCCAAACGGCCGATCTCCCGCTCACGACCTTAGTTTGAAATTATGAACGGATAGAATTGCTCGTCTCGCAAATTCGAACTCGACCATACCCTTTTTGACCACCTTTCGTGCGCCATCCAGCCACCAAAATGAGTTCTTTGCTCTCCTCTCTCACTCCAGCGGCTATGGCTGCACCTAGATCTTGAGCTAGCCCTAAACCTAGTCCCTGTGCTATAAAAACCATTGCATATCACTCCTTTCATCACTCCGCAGTAGATTTCCTCCATTTTGTGGTCTTTCTTGGTCTCAAGCACCCCCAACCACCTCTTGCTCTACCTCCTGCTGCTCCAAGCAGCGTAGCCGCACAACCCCTTTGGGCATCCCTTTTCCACGCCTCCACTCCCAAAGCTATGGCCTCCATCCAACTCACGACATGGAGGCGAACTCGGACGACACCCTCTCTGCCGTCCCTAGCTCTCTCTACTCCCAAAGCTTCTCCACGCTTTAGAGCTCCTCCGCCTGCCTTTGTGGCTCGCGCGATGCCTGAATGAGGGAGGAGAACTTCCCGAACCGCTCGGTTCAAAGGGGAACAAACCGGTCAAAGAACCCAATTGAATCGCTGATCAAACATGCTAATTTGAAGATCGAACCGGCCAATCAAAGGCCTGAACCAAATCCCAAACCAAGTGAGCCACCCCGCCTATGTGGCTCCATCTTGGCCATTCCTGGTGCATCCGACGACAATCCCTTTTTTCAATATAAGGTATTTTACCTCCCTCTCTACTCAAAAATCAATAAATGGTCAAAATCTTGTTTAAATCGTATCTAATACATCTGAACTCCAAAAATGATGAACAAGTAGTCCATTTTGATTAGAAAAATCCAATGAATCCATTAAAAATAATTTTGAAAACTGATTCCAAACTATGCTCACTGACATGATTAAATCTTGATATCTTGCTTATTTAATGACTCTATTTTAGTGATTAATTCCTTAAAATCATGATATTTGACTATAATGATCATCTTGAAGCCAAACTTGATTAAATATGAGTTTAGATCTGATCTTGTAACTTATCTCTCCTAGAATGTGAATCATGCACATTGAACTAAGGATTAACCTATATATTGTGATAATAAATCTAAATCTTGTGAAAAACCTTGATCAGGTGTATGATTCATGACTCTACTTTAATCAAACTGATCTTGAATTGCAATTATGCTAAGTATCATGATGAATTAGGAACATGATGATGACTTGGATAATGACCATAAATTAAGGTTAACACATATGATCCTAGAAACCTAGGAAAGTCATTCACACTCGAAAATACTTGACACTTGAAATAATGTTAGACATATCAAAATAGTGGTTGATTATAAGTGAATGAACCAACCCTAAGGTTGACATAGGAAAAGTGTAACCCTAATCTCAAATATTGCAACATGATATCCAAATATCTTGATCTTGACCCTTGATCCAAATATTGTGTTTTAGGATCTAACTCGAAGGGTCGACCTATTACTCGTGATCTATACTCGAAATCTCGGTGAGAGGTAAGCTATTATATAACTCCTACTTGATTGTATGAAGATACTTTTATGTATCTCTTGACTGTATACTTGGCTACTTACTTGGATGAGCTATTGTTCCCTATGATTAGTCTTCTATTTTTCTATACTATATTTTGAAAAACATGAAAACATAAATTGCATGCCCATTATGACTACCCGTATATTGATAATGATGATGATATTGATAATGTTGATAATGTGGATATTGAGTACAACAACCCCCTCATTTGGAGGTGGGACTTGTACATTGGCTTCCTATGTTCCTATGGTGAGAAGGAGCCTAGTGACCTTCCCCATCACGTTGGGGTAATAGAGTCATAAAATATATAAGCATGCTTCTCGAATTACAGCATAATGGGAACTCGAAATAAAAGTTGAATTGCTTGAAAAACTAGTCAAATAAATGTTGGTTTTGCAAATTCCTTGTTACTCTTTTGAATATAAGTCCTGCCAAGTATACTTAATTTCTTATAAACTGTTTTACTTGATTTTGATAGCGTACCATGCAATTGCATGATTGTGTCTTGATTTTCTTGATTTTAGGCAATACAAATGGTATCAGAGCCAAATCCCCTCCAGTAGGTGGGGCCCACATGGACATGACATGTCAGTCTTGAGCCGTGCAGTCCAGGCATGTAGGAAAGGGTTATCCATGGTTGACGTAGCCACCCTAGCGCTGGTATTCCGTGATCGGGAGCTGGGTATCCATGGGCCATTGTGGGTCTGCACTGAAATGAGGAAGAAATTATGAGGCCTTATAGTTGAGCCTTGACGAGGACGTCAAGAGTCTAAGTGGGGGAGATTGTAACATCCCAGGATTTGAGGCCTCGAATAACATGATCTTAAAAGGAATGATTGGACTACCCATATCACCAAGGTGCACCTCTTCTTCCGGGAGCCCATCACTAAAGAACTTCATAGTTAAGCGTGCTCAGCTTGGAGTATTAATAGGATGGGTGACCAGTCGGGAAGTTGACCCTGACTTGCATGTACATGAGGATAAAGTACACAATTAAGGCTAGTGGTGGTCTGTTGGGCCAGTCGTCATTCTTGAAACTCTACTAGAGCCTTAGGCAGTGGGCCCGGGCTTTACATATATATGCTATGTATTTTTTCCAGACTTGCTTTTTTAGTTGTATAGTTACTTTTTTTAGCAACATAGTTACTTTTTTGTTCACATGGTTACTTTTCTAGCCAAATAGTTATATTTTTTTGCTGACGGGTAGCAAAAATCTAGGCTACCCACCGGGTATTGAATTAATGTCATTTATATATATATATTTATTTATTTATATATACTAAAAGAATTGTGTATCTGAGTACATGTAGCTTACATGTACCCATCTTTATTTATGATGATTTTGAAATTCTATTCAACAATCTATCCTTATGGATGTGATTCATACCTTAAAGATAAGATGTGTATCAATAGTTATCGCAATCCGACATCCATACATCATCAGGGGTAAGTTGAAAAACTACAAAAACTGTTGGTTGATACACAATTCTTTTAGTATATATATATATATATATATATATATATATATATATATATATATATATATATATATGACTGGTCCTATAGTAAGTTTTTGACAAATGGACCACACATTCAAAATACATCGATACTCGAATGTGAAACTATTTAACTTTTGGTTACTGCGTTTTATTAGGAAAGGCAAGGAGTCATCGATATCCCCATTGCGTTTGATAGGTTGAAAATACAATGAGAGTCCTCTTTTCCTTCACGTCGTCTTTCCGCCTCCCTAAGGCCCTAACCTCTTGCTTCTTTCTCGTATTTACTATTTCTCGATTCTCTTTCTCCATTAGTTTTTATATGTCCGCCATTATCGGTCTCTCCTATATTACACATTCTTCCATACTTTCCCACCATCCTGACTTTTTTCCTAATTAAACACAAGAGAAGGAACATCTACACATTCCAACAATTAATTAGGAAACAATTAATCAAAGTTATGTTTAGACTTTGGGGTGCGGGGCTTCAGTCCCCGCAGCCCTCCTAGGTACGCCCAGCGGCGGATGCACATTGGGACCACATGAGGCCACGGTCTCACCCACTCCCCAACGTGCACATTGACTGGTGTGCGTGATTCACCTGTCTTGGCAGTGCGTTTGTAAAATTTATTTTTGTTAGGAATACAAGTTATATTGTTATTATAAATCATGACGCACTACAATTGCACATTATAGTTGCTAGTTGAGTTGTTGTGTTGCTTAGTTTGTTTTGGTCTGGATTCAATTCCCTACAAACCCACATTTTTTCTATCTTAAAAGGCTCAATGTTGGTCGCCATTTAATCCTATTAATAAGTGAAGAAAGGAGGAAATAAATAAAACACATTCTTATTTTTACGTGTATTGTTTGTTGTTGTCATATTTTAATGTAAACATCTTTACAGAAACATTGTTGATGTGCACAAAGAACTCTCGCAATCTTGATATTCTTTCTTTCTACTTTTCAATTTTTATTTCAATTTTTTAGAAGAACATATGTATTATTCTTATAGTCTATTTTTTACTGATTGTTCCTCTGAAAATTTTAATATGAAAGAAAAAAATTCAGGAAAACAGCTAACTTTGGTATAAAAAAAATCAAATTTTCTATTAATACATAAAAAAGGAGAAAATAAATAGAAGATGTTAATTTTGTCATCTATTGTTTATTACTTTCATACTTTAGCACAAAAGTCTTTTAAAGAGCAATGTTATTGTGGTCTATAGAAATTCTCCATATCTTAGTATACGCTTTCTCTATATGTAATTGATACCTAGTTATGTTTTGATTCAAAAAAATTGAGAACATATATAATACTTTGACAATACGATTTACTTTTTGTTGATTGATAAAATAGAAAAAAGTAGACGTTTGATGATCACTGATCTATCTCAGCTCCTTACTATGATTTTCTGAATCCACCAGTATATATATATATATATATATATATATATATATATATATATATATATATATATATATATATATATATATATATATATATATATATATATATATATATATATATATATATAGAGAGAGAGAGAGAGAGAGAGAGAGAGAGAGAGAGAGAGAGACAGGCTAGAATACACTCGAGTGTACCGGAGACACTGTACACTCCAATGGTATTTACCTATCTAGACCATGTTTTTCCAAAATTTAATCCATTGATCTTCATGGTTACAATAATAATAGGTCGCATACAAAATTTGAACTCATTTGAATTAGTGTAAGTCACTCATCCAAAGACAACAAAATCGACACATAAAACTAATTTGAAATACATGATTTTTGCCTCCTTTAGATGCATGACCTATAAATGTCCAAATGAGCTAAAATTTATTATATAGTATGTTCTTATGATAATTAAGAAGATCAACGGTTTAAATTTTTCCAAAATTTATTGCATCTTCAAAAATGACTGAGATGTACGGTGTCTCCGGTACACTCGAGTGTACACTAGCCTGACTCTCTCTCTCTCTCTCTCTCTCTCTCTATATATATATATATATATATATATATATATATATATATATATATATATATATATATATATATATATATATATATATATATATATATGAGTATAATCCTGTGCGAGCAACACTCAGGTGTAAAGATGCGAGCCATAAGCCTCGTGTAATCTTCCATGCACGTTTCTCGCGATCCGTTGATTGAACAACAAATAATAAAATTATGTTCTCCTGTCTTAATTCACAGCTCAGTACGTCAACCATCTACTCCATTCTCCCATCTATGTGCAGAGCTGTCAGGTTAATTTATTGTGAATCACGCCACGACAAGAAAACAAACAGTTACCATTTAACTAAATAGAACCTATCGATCAAATAAAGAAATATCATGACCGGACCACTCTTACCATTGAGCGAAACCAACATACTTACTAGCTGAAATCTAATAAATCCTTGTATCTTTCTAAAAAACCCCATGGGTATGAATAATCCTTAATAAAACGTTTCACGCTCACACAATCTTAGTCGGCCCCATGGGTCCATTTTCACCCATTCAATAACACCACAAGGACGATCATTTAACATTAATTCATTATCATTTTTTGAATTGTATTACACTTGTATACATCCGATACATTATGACCATAGACAGAAAACAAGTTGAGCATATCCGATCATATAAATATCTAATTTCGTGCAAACATTACAATCCAATATTGACTTGGATTTCAAACTCTGCTGATGTTGAGCCAGTAACTGAGTACATTGTTATATCGAGCAACCTGACTCACACATAGATTCTAGGCCTTGCTCCCCGAAGCATAAGTCTGGGTATAAAGAAATTTTCAGAATTTAGGTGGCATTTATGACCAGTGACAGTGTCAGGCAACTGTTTACTGTCTAGAGTATAAGATTGGGTACCATAGTCCTAGAGAACGTTAAACGATTCACTCGTCTTTTACAAATTTATATAATTCACCTATCACTTTGTATTAGATGTGATAAGCAAAAACTCGATGTGTGGCGATTCTGAAGATGACGGGCGACAAAGGAAAATTGCGTCGTGATGGATAATGGAGATTCGAGAGGTCTACAATCTAAATGTATCCTATTTGGGAGGTCCGATATATTCCTTAACTATGATGGACACGGAATGAACAAGATCAAATCCTATCAAAGAAGGTTCATGAAAGATCTAGGGTGAGAAAATAGAATCATGGAGGAAACCTAGTTGCACATGATTCCCAACACGAGGTTGATGACAAGTAATAATCTGATCAATCTTGGATCAATGGATGTGGCTAGCGACCACATCCAACGTCATTCCTAAATTTTGGCTTTATCCTTGACTTCGGTAATATAAATATACAAAATTTCATGTTCTTACAATATAGTTTTCAAGGTACATGCCCATATTCCACATCTTCAAGTATGCGTACGAGCTCATATTTTGGTTCCTAAAACAACCTCCAAACGATGCATCATGATAAGAGTTTTAGCCATGAGCTTCATGAGAAGTTTTGATTTTTGAGGTCAAGCACATATATGTGATGAAAGGACTATATAGTATCACTCCATGTTTATGATGAAATATGTCAAAAGGAAACATGTCCAATCTTGGGTCGCACCCAGAGTCAACCAAAGGCCGAAATAACTTTTATCTCATAATATTGAGATGAAGGTTAAATCTTGGTCCTTTGGCTTGGATATAAGATAGCACCTTAAAAACCTATCCGGTGTCTCCAATAAGAGTTTCATCATCAGGATAGAAAGCAAGAAGGTCAAGATGACATTCACCCTTCAATATAAAAATAATAGGATGAGGAGGTATGGAACATATCATGCCTCATGTAAGAAAAGGGAAGACAATGAAGATGCATCCATAATACAAGGTATTTTATGTTTATTTGGCAATTAAAAAATTACTTTCTCAATAAACACTTTTACAATTTGAGTGTCATTCAATGCTATCTATAATTTTCTTCCTGACTTCTTTAGTTAACACCATAGTCCAGTTCAATGCCTTATCCTTTTGTTGTATCTCACTTTTGTATAGTACAACAACTAGTTTCTGATTATTGTTTCATGACACATGAGAGGGATGTATGGTTCAACCATGATATACAGCTAACATTGAGAGATATTGTTATAACCTGGGTTTTCACTTGTATTTTATTGGGATAAAATACAATTATTTGAATAAAAAGGACATATTGAAAATATTGTGTGAATTGTCTTAAAAGAATGGTTGTCTCTTGTAAATTTTCCTTGTTGAGAATTTCTTGGTTTCATATTATTTTATTAATCCAATAATGAATATAAGGGATAAGAAAGTGAAGAAAATACAATATTAAGAAAAGACAATAGATAATGGATAATAAGTAATATGCTTTTGAGAATTAGGTAGAATTCTCTAGAAAATGGTGTGGACGACCACTATGGATTAAATTTCTATTTCACATGGTTTCTAGTAAAAAATCTTATTAAACAAAAGGAAATGGAAAAGAAAGAAAGAGAAAAGGGTGTGCGTTTAATGCTCAGAATATGTCTTATAAAGGAAATACTTGGATATTATGAAAAGTTCACTTTCCTTTCGAGTTTTAATCTCAAACTCAGTCTACAGTTAGATAAAATCATTATAGACTTCCCTTTAAAATTTGAGAGAAAAGAGATATTCGTTGAGATAATGGCATTGTTTTAATAAGATGTCTAAAGGATAAAGTTTTATATGTAAAAGACCTTCCTAAGAATTACAATTACTAAATATAATCGAGGATGGTTTTTATGAGCTGCCACAGAATGAGGATAAATGGTTTAAAGGATATACCAAAGAGACATAATGACCAATGTACACCATATAAGTTCATGCTTTCCTTTATGACTTTTGGATTTACAAAGTCCAAAGAATGATGATGGAAAGAAACGATAATGTTCCTTTATGGCTTGCATTAAGAATTATGATAATAATACAATATGTGTCGAATAGTGGTACACCTTCCTTAGTTTTGGTTTTATAACTGATCCTTTTATGAGGAGAGTTGGACAATCCCAAAGGGTTGACATCTATTGTCCCCACCTCTATCCCTCTATCTGTCTCAAATAATCTAATATGTTGATACCAGCAACAAGTGCATGATGTATGGTCCCATATTTGTGATATAGATGGATCAGATCTATGGGACACAGAGTCTGGGACAGAGGATTTCAACCCATCCCAAAGGGGTGAGTAATATTCCATGGTTTTGGAAATTATGAATCTATATACAGTTGTGTATGGTGAGAACAAGGCATGGTGAGTCGATGGTAATATGTTTAATCACCTTCCTTTGTGGTTTAAGGCATGCATCTCTCTCACCAAATGAAAGGATTTGGAAAGAAACCCCAGACCTTCCTTCTTTAAAACCATGCAACCCTCTCACTTCCCTACAAGGATTCATCATCCTAACCTTAAAGAACAGGGGTGGATCCAGGAGGCAGGAAGAGGTCGTGCCCCCCAATAAAATGAAAATATCAATTATATACATGTATCTCTAGATAATTGTTATAATATATATTATATGGAACAAGAATAAGTTACAAGGAATCTATAGTGCAGCGGCCCACAAGTGTCTACTCTTCTCGGATGATGCGGGTTCAAATATCTGCCTTGGCATTTTATTGATTTTTATGTACATATGTTGACAATAATTGTAAACTATATACATTGAAGAACAAAAACTAGACACAAGGTATTTTGTAGAATAGCGGTGCACATACTTGTCCTCTACCTGGATGATGCCTGTTTGAATCCCCATTTTACAAATAACCTATATGGACCAATTTGATTTTTTTACAAATAAGTTGTTTTGTGTAATCCCCCCAGTCATCAAATCTTGGCTCCACCACTATTAAAGAGGGTCTTCTAGAACCTATATAAGAGACATGGTTACCTCATCCTTCATGACTGAGTGGCACAGTCTTACATCTCCCACCCGACCCTAGATATGTGAGCAACACAACCCACAAGCGCGGTCGTGAAGAATCCCTACGCTGGAGCAACAACTAGGGCTTTATGGACCTACAGATACCACCTTGGCGGCCAAAATGCACCCACACCAACAAGTCCCAACGGATGGGTTCTACTATAGACTCAGATGGAAGTTCTAGAACCCCAAGAAGCACGAGGAGGAACGACTCTAACTTTCCCTATGAGGCAGAGAGAAAAGAACGACAACTGCAGCAAGGTCTGATGGTCTGTGCAGGATTGGTCTTGCGCGGAAGAAGGATGCAAGTGCTGAAGGCACGAACTGGTTTGGTGTTGGTGTCCTGCCTAGTAGGAAATGAGCCACCTTTGATGAGAGGAGGTGGATCCATGGTAGTCGATTAGAGATGGTTGCAGCATCGGCGAGCCCAGACCGTGCGAGCACAGCCCGACACTAGGCATGAGCTTGCTGCGCGCAAGGAAAAGGAAATATAAGGTCAAAAGACTCGAGATCCCCTGAGACTCTACGTCATTGATGAGGGTAACATGGTAATTCTCCTCCCCTTTTTACTTAGATGGCCCATTGATAAATAAAAACTATTATGTGCTGACGTGTCAACTCTCTATTGGTTAGATTGGAGTTTAATTGGTAAAGATAATAACTAATTATAAGATTATCCAATAATGACATTTTATATATGAAAATTGATCAGGATTACTCAAGGAAACCAATAAAAATATAATCAGGTACTAGATCTACCTGTAATTCAAAAGTGCCTAAAGATGGTATCTTTAAAGTATTAAATGAATCAAACTCCTAATTTCTAAGTTTTGGTGATTCTAAGTGTTGGTATGTATGCCCATAGAGCCAATCATATGATGATTGTAATGGCATACTTTGTAAACGATTTGAATAATAATAAAGGCAATTTCCGTCTATATATTTAACCTATTTTGAGATAATGATATAACATGTTAGATGTCTAAAGAATCATATTACTCAATGACGTATGTCTTTAGGTTAAGGACCTGAACAATGAGATCATACGGATGTTAAGAGTATACATTCTTGTTATGTCCCTAGTCGGTTATTATTATGGAAATATCCATAGACATCAATAATACATAAGACTAGATTGTGTGATTGTTGATGACATAATCTCATCAATCATGATATATGATATCAAATCAAGAACATAGATACATGTTAGAGAATAGTGTATCAGACAGACACACCATAAGAGTGATGAATGGAAACCACACTTGGTTAGTCAGGATCGTCTCTTATAGTATCGGTGGTGATTGTGGTTCTTAGACCTGAAATCACTACACTCATCACATGTTGTTGGGTACACTTTGACATCATCAAATGCAGTCTTGAAATATGGATTGGTATAAAGGTGGTGATTTGGTGGCTTTGACACATGGGGTTTTGACTCTGAGTGATAGATATGGAATTTGTCCCTCCTAAGGGAGTATGATATCCTGGCCACTTAATAAGTGAGATTGAGAAATACATTGGCATGTACATGTGAGTCAATATATGATATTAAGCTTGCATATATCTCAGACAGTCTGCTATAGTTCAAGAAACATGAATTGAATGTTTGTAGAGGATGACAAGTCCATGCCTCAAGTTCAATCCAGATATCAGTGACAAAGGAACTAAGCATTCATTGTAAAACCAATCATAGATTGTAGGTTGAAAGTTGTTCTCCAACTTTCCTTTTCACTTGGGTAGCACTGATGGGTGACTAGGCACCAATCTCTGCTTGTGAAGTCATAAGTTAGTTATGGACACTCACTGCCAATGTGAAATGGGACCGATAGGGTAACACATCTTAGATTAATCTGGAGGAGGAGTTTGTCCATGAATGACATTTAGATTGATTATTAAAGTGTTTAGGTACTCAATTAAGCATTCAATCAATAGAATTGACTTAGAATCATTAAGTTCAAGTGTTGAATCAACTGATCAGAGTGTCAGATTGATTGAGAACTAAATTGATTGAGTTTTGCACAAACTGGACCACCACCCGATCGGTTCACTGGGTGAACTGATTGGTTCACTTGGACCAAATGAGCATGTGTTGGGTTTCCTGGTTTGTGAGAAAAGTTTACTGTTTCACTTGTTCAATTCGATTGGGACAACAGTTAATCTTTGCATTAATTAGAAATGAATTAAGAAAGTTAATTATAAGCAGGTATGGCTTGTGAACTGCCAGGCTCACTAAGTTAACCGATCGGTTCACTATGCCAACCGACCGGTTCACTTAGTGAACCGACCAGTTCGCCTGCCATAGTGTAAACAATTCATGGATAATCTAGACCCTTCTACTTCTGCACAGACTAGAAACCCTGACTGTTACATCCCGATCTCACAATTACCACTAATCATGAGATTAGGGCATAAATTGAGGATTTAACGTAATACAAAGATCACCCTTAACTTTTTTTTTTCTTCTTTTTCAAACTCTTTGTTTTCTCACATTGAATCACATGAACAAACTTTACAAGAGAATTAAACCTTGATTACTCTAATATGATCTCAACATTAATGATACACATCCATACTTTCATTTTGTTTCTCACACTTACATGTACATACGACATGATAATCAAATGCATTCTCTCTTATTAAGGAAACAAAGATACAATCATCATTTACAACTCTCTCACATCTATACAAGGACCTAGAGTGACAAGGACCGACTAAACTTAACTATACTCAGACTTGACTCTTGTGGTAGATCTACTCTGATGCAATGACATATTCTTGAAGTCCATGTGATTTCCCTAAAAAATGTGAGTAGAGGGGTGAGCCTACTCGCTCAGTGAATGAGTACTTCAAATAAACAGTCTAAAGCACTGATGTAATTACAAATATACTTTTGAGCAATTGATATCAATTATAACAATAGTAAGCTTTAAAGAGTCTAATAATTGAAAATCATAAATATGGCAAGATACTCTAAATATCTATAAGAGTGAATCAATATATGAAATGCTTGATTGATCATAAAGAGAACTAATAATTCAGAAACATACAAAGAATAATTGAATAGCTGTACACACTTGTTGACATCTCATTCATTTTATTATGACCTAATCATATGTAGTGTACTCTGCATATGAACACTCGTAGTGCACTATGATCACACCGTACAACACTTAGCGAACACACTCGGGAAATGCTAAGTCTGACTACTCTCCTGGTCTGCAACAGTGAAATGGCTCTCCACTAGGGCTTTTCTATACTCTAGTGCCACCAGGAATTCTGGTTGATGTTGGACGCTACAAATTATAATTTAAGGAGACTTCCACTAGGTCTACGTCCCCCATGCCACCTAATAGCACGTTCTGACCCCCGTATACTGGACGCTGCTAGGGTTAGGTCATTTCACCCCTAAGGCACAAACCTCACATATGAATTCTACGGTGTTCAGGGCTCCTAAGTGTATTATTTTATGATTCCTAGAAAGCTCTTTCTACATTGTACCCTTCTCTTACTTATACGTGACTCTGGTATCTCTATGGTGTCACGTCTATTTATTTGAAGTTATAATACAACATGTATATCATTCTAAACTTGGCACATCAGTATAATCAAAACACTGTAATATGCAGAGTAATCAACATACTATACATGCAGGCAGACTAAAATTCTTAAATAAACAGATTACATGTCCACTTGGCACATACACACTAGAATCAAGGAATTTATCATCTTATTACACTCGTAAGATTAATTACTTGACATATGAGTAATCATCAATAACACCTGCAACTTATCTATAATTTCTCAAAGAACGTGCATATCAACCCAAATCTTGAGTTGTGCATCTTATAACTCAATTAAGAGTTAATTACTTATCATGACAAGAATTATTAATAATAACTGAGAACAAATATATCACAATACTTGATTCATTGAACACCCTACCCTTAGGGTTTCATTTAATCACAACAAATGCTACAAAGAAAGGTGTAATACATCTATCATGTACTTTTCAAATCTTTACAACACATGATACCTAGGATTTCAATCCCTTATCACATTACTGGGAATTATCATCCCTTCACATCATTATCATGATTACTGGATCTGGGTATTCAAACCCTTAGATCATCACATAACATTGTTACCTCTGTAATAGTTAACCACTACCTCTAGGTCCTTAGACCAAGATATTCATTTCACTGGTTGTACAAGTATTCTCATGTCTCACAAGACCATCACACATCTTGTCACGTCTCACTAGGCAACAACTTATTCACATGGATCCCATATAGATTTCATGCAACATAAACATTCACTGAATAAAGACTACTATCATCAAATCATATAAAATCAATATATGTATGAAACCTTGGAACTGAGCTGAATTTGGGTTTCCATGCCATTCACTGGGATATCATGCATCAATAATAACATTGAATAAATAAAGTCTATCATGTCAAGAAAATCCCTTCAAATGGATTTCATGATATCTATTCACAAATATCGAACTTTCCTCGCATCTAGGGTTTCACCCTCTTCACTGAAATACCAAACAAACACTACTCACTTTAAATGAAATCCAAGATATTATCTGACATATATGTACTATGAATTTAGATAAACAATCATTCAAAACTAAGGGGATCTATATAAACAACTTTCTCTATTTACTTATACATCAAATTTCAATCATAGACAAATTCCCTATATTTCAGTTTATTCTTATAACCCTTACGAATACTTAGGGAATTCTCATTGGAATGCATTGTATACATTTCTAATACGATTCTATCATCTAAATTCATTCAAACAAAAGAATAATCCATTTCATATCATTTTGTAACAACTTAGAACAAATCGACAATTCAGGGTTTGTAGTCGCATACTAAGCAATTACAGATTATGGATGATTTAACCAATTTTCATGCAATATACTATTTAAAGGAAGTTCACACTCACCCTAAGGTGTGAAAACACCTTAAAAATGTATCCCATATCTGAAAATCTCAATCTCATATCAAATCCCTAGCAATTCACCCGATTCTTCTTCCTTTCAACTCGAAAACCCTAAAAATGAGGAATTATGAAGAAAGAGTGAGAAAAGGGGATGTTTTGATACCATTTTGGATCAAATCAGAGGAGGGATGAAATTTGACATGTGAGAGAAGATTCACCATGAAACTATTTCCAAAGAAGTTAAACTTACATGATTTCATCATTCCTCGGACCACAAAACCCTAGGTCAACATCTCCATCAATTTCTCCTCTCAAACCCTAACTCTCCCTATCTCTCTAGGATTTCGTTTCTCTGGTTTGAATAACGAATTATGAGATCTCCTTATGTGTTAGGTTGACCATATAGAGCAATTGAGCTGCTTGGGTCAATTGCACATTGACCCCTCACTATACTTTTTCTTATTTCAGCAGATTTTTCAGTCATAAATTTTTTTACTGCAATTCGTGTATTTCAAAGATCAAAACTTCTCCAAAAATTATTCTATTTAATAATTTTATGTATAATTGAGGTATAAGGATTTATTTAAAATTTGAGATCATTCCAAGCATCTATTAAATAAATAAAAATCGAATAGTGCACTACTATCCAGAATTCTACAGAAATGTCAGTTACTATAATTCATCTATTGATAAGGTCTAACCGCCTCCAAAAATTATGAAAATTTTACATATTGTTTATGATTGAGTTTAAGATACTTGGTTAAAATTAATATCATTTGGAGTTACCAATAAATAATTAAAAATAAATCACTACACTACTAAAAAGCACTCTATCAGCCTTTTGGTTGAAGTATAGTTCGACCGAGAACAACATTCAAAGAACACTCAAATATTCTGAAATTTTTCTCCAATATGCATTATTGAGTTATACATATCATATAAAAAATTCAATTAAATAAAAATTTATATAAAATATGAAAAATTATTTACCACACTACTATCTTGATCAAATTCCATATTCGTGTACTATCAAAATCATAAATTTTGCCGATTAGGGTTTACATTTCTCAAACTCTGATTCTTCAAACTAAAATCATAGTTAGAGTTTCTTATTAGGTTTAAAACATCACAATTGATCTACTGTCATTAATCAAGTCTAAATGATGTGCAATCTAGTCAAGCATGTAATGATTTAGGTAAACCCTAGTTTACCAATTAAGCACAAATGTGGTCATTACAATTCTCACCCCCTTAAAAAGTTTTGTCCCCAAAACATAAATATGCAAACAAATTATATTCAAAGTTTATTTTAAGCTTCTAAAATCTTACATGTCATTACGTCCTTGTATTTTATACTTGAATGCAGTTTTCAACATTAAGTCCTTTATTTCTTTTCCAATCACAACATGTTAAAACAGTTCTCAATGATAACAAAAAAATTCTCTATGCCACAATCAATCATAGAGTAGATAGAGAAGAAACCATTTTAATATTTTCATACTCTTGAGGTGTTACCTCAACATTGATAATCTGATCCAACCATCTTAATTCATACAGCTCAATATGTACTTTTTTTTATATTACTTCTGAGTCACAAAAGAGAGTTCACCATGTTATTTTGAATATTAATATTGTGCTACTCAAATAGCAAAATAGTCTTGAGTTGGAAGACTAGATTCAACAACAATTGTGCAATACTACTCACGACATCCCCATTGCATCATGGATGCATAAGGCGAAGCATTACCATCACATTCCATATTATTCTCAAGTAAGAACCCACACATAATTCAAGGTGTAACCATCGGGTTATAGCATACTAGGGTTTCAACAACAGTAAAAAAATACTTCATGATTGTATTAGTCATTTAAGGACTATTCATACCCAATTACCATCACTTAGTTATATTAAAGCTAGGTATAACAAGCTATACCTCATTAAGTTTACATATCAATACAATATGGTTATCATCCCTTCTATTCATATGAGTGAATAGGTAAGACTACCTTATTCAGGGTAACCCTTCATTTGTTCCATCATTATTCAACCCATATCACCATACCACAATTGTAAAATACTAAGATGGATTATTGGTATGAATGACTACAACTATCAGACAGCTTTAATTAACATATTGCTTACACATGTACACTGAAATCATACGTAGAACCAATTTACAACCCTTAATATACCTTTAACAAATTATACTTCTGAAAAAAAATTCACATATTACTAAAAGCCATTGTTTTCTCTTATCTCTCTCCTCATTCACTACTACTTACTTTTGTGACTTATCCTTCTCATTTTAATCATGTAGATTAAACATTCCTAAAATTGAAACATACAAGGTACAAATAGATTATTCATCATTCTTTCTATCACTGCAAGAATTTATCTCATATCGCACTTCACTCATATTGTATTTCTCCTTTTGTTCAAAACACACTAGTTACATTTCAAATTTATATCTTACTCTTTACTCCGAATCATTTCCATATCGTTTATCTACCTTTGAGATTAGCTATCTTTAAACCCTGGATTACTATCAGTGCTAGTTTACTTCTCATAGTGCAAATCTCATGATCTTGTTTTATAGAGATGCTAGTATTCAAGGTCAAATCACTAGTGACATCCCTTGCACTACTACAACTCTAAACATTCTAGGTTTTGGTCCTTACCAATAGCATGACGTTATTGTGATGTGACTTTACTCTCTTAATTTGAAATTCAAACTTTGGATCTCACAAGTTTTACTAAAGTCTTCTTTATCTTATTGATTGAATTTCCTTTCTCTGACTTGGCCATTCAAATAGATTACATTCTCAATTACCGTGCTAGGGTTTCATCATCATATTGTGTGTCATTATTACATTCACTAGATGTCTCTACCACGATGGTTATGCATCATATATGATTCATTTTCTTATCACTTCATTCCCACGTTGCTCTTATTAAGGAAGATATGAAAAAGAAGATGATTTTGAGACTTAGAATTCTAATCTTCAAACATTCATTAATACATTTCTCATATGTAAGTTTAATTAATTATCAACAAGGATATTTGACTAATTAGCACTTTTTTTTGAATCTCAGAAACCTCTTTCTTTTATAATCTATATTACTCCATTATGTTTCAAACCCTTCTTTACTTTCCATAATCCCCTTACCATATACTACTATTCCACATGTCATCTTTAACTTCTAGTTTTCTCTTATGATCATGTTGCTTCTTTTATGTGTATGATCATGTATACCATGTTGCATATATTTTCTTTTATCCTTCTAGTAATGTGAAGTAGAAATTTTAAATCAATAATCTCTCTACGAGTATTACCTCATGTTTAATACATTATGTATCCTTCATTTTAAATCAAATGGCTCATGCATGGGTGAAACATAGTTTCTCTTTCAATCCAGTTTTTCCTTCCTGAATAAAGTCTACCTTTGTATGACTTATTCATTTATTTAGCTACACTTTTGTTCTTCTTTTAGAAACTAGTTTGTTGTTATATAGAGACTTAGAATCCAAAGGCAATAAGGATGAATGTATTAAACTTATTAATAAAGGTATACATTCCATGCTCTCAATTTTATCATAACCCTCATTTCTTAATCAAGCTCATTATTTCCAACATTTCTCTTTGTTTCAACTAAGTTTCTTATCCTAGTTTTATGATTTACATGCTCATCTAGTTCTCTTCACTTTAACTCTTCTGAAGACTCTTCACTTCTATGTGTTGGCTAAATGGACATTTGTAAATCCCTTTGTTTTGATAATGACAAACATTTCATTCTTGTTAATCTAACGTGCTACTTGAGTGTTGCAGGAATAAGGTGGATGACAAAGCAATTAGGGAAATCCATATGCTTACATATTTATATTTTCATGAAATGTAATCGCCTTGTAAAAACTTGTACAAATATATAATGTAGAAGTACTTAGATTTCATGTAAATCAAGCGTTAGATTCTCCCTAGCTAAACATCATATTTAGATAGGTCATCCCCTTCAATAGTGTCACATATGCACACTCATACACACACTTAGTGCTTTAAATTGAAAAATTGAAACATGGTCAATCTCGGTCGACTAACTCCTCGACCGAGACACTCTCGGTCGACAATCTTCTCGACCAAGAAAGACCCAAGTAGCCGTTAGACACAGCTGACAAGGTGGTTGGTAGTTGAAGATAAACGTTGCATACACTTGATCCAGAGAGCCTGTCAGTCGACAAAACGTCGACCGAGTAGGTGTCTCGGTCGACCATTTCTCGACCGAGATGGTCTCTGACAGCAACTGCAGAATTAATTAATTAGCCGTTACTAAAGCAACAAACTTGTACCTAACGGCTAGTTAAGCACTTAGAAACCCCTATAAGGTGTCTAGAACGTCCTTAAGCACTTGTAGGACATTCCTATAAATAGGACATGCCTTAGGACACCTAAACTCACTTGTTACACTTGAGAAATCTTTGAGCATACTTTAAGCAACCTATTTGTGAGAAAATTGAGCATAGTGACAATTGGCTACTTCTTCTCTTAGCTCAAATTTCGTGTCCTATAGGCTAGCATCTCCTATCCACTGCAATTACTATTCCATACACTTTGGTTAGGAGATCTACACGCTTGATCTAGGCAAATCAAGCCTTGTGCTACAAAAGGATAAGTTGTAATTTCCTTTTTCCTTTCTTGTTCTCTATTATTGTTTGTACTCTCCTGACTACTCCTAGGTTGGAGGATGTGGATTGGAGAGGTTGGAGATCTTCTTGGTGAAGAAGGGGACCTTGAGCTACTTCAAGAAGGCTGGTGCAATGGGAGGTTACTTCTAGAGAGGAAGGCTACTTCAAGGGGGAGCTTGGAGTTACTTCAAGAAGGCTACCTCAAGTTGGTGCATCTACTTCAAGTGAAGGCTGTTCAAGGGGTGTAAAGAAAGTATTGTATTTTGTGTAAATCCTTGTGAAGGTAATAAAATTAATACTTTCAAAATCCCAGTTGGGTAAGCAACCGGGTAGTGGACTGACAACTTTAGTATTTTCTAAAGTTGGAACCACTCTAAACACCTGTCTCCTTCTTCCATTTTTCAATTGTGGTTGTTTGAGTTAAATAATTGCTAAAATATTTAAAAACTCTATTCACCCCCCCCTCTAGTGTTTTTTTCAATTGGTATCAGAGCAGGCTTCAAGGAACCTTAACAAGGTCTTGAAGAATGGGTGACAGGGTGCTTAACAACCTTAACCTTGAAGGAACACTTGTTGCTAGACCTCCGGAATTTGATGGAACAAACTACACATATTGGAAGAGAAGGATACAGTTTTACTTCCAAGGCATAAATTGGGACTTATGGAGGATGGTGTCAACCCCATACGAGCTTCCTCAAACACAATATGCAGAGTGGGATGCAAACACGGTAAAGTTGGCTCAAATGAATGCCAAAGCTGTAAGCATTTTATATTGTTCAATTTCTGTAGGAGAATTTAATAGGATATCAAACTGTGACACAGCCTATGACATCTGGCATAGACTGTCCATAACTTATGAAGGTACAGTTCAAGTCAAGAATTCTAAGATTAGCATGCTTAAACAAAAGTTTGAACACTTCCGTATGGATCCAAATGAATCTATTAGTGAAATGTTTGCAAAATTCTCTTCTATTGTTAATGGTTTAAATGCCCTAGGAAAAACTGTTCTTGAAGAACATCAGGTATCAAAAATCCTTCGATCACTTCCTCCTAAATACAAGGCAAAGGTGACAGCCATTGAAGAAGCTAATGACCTCACTAGGCTGAAAATGGAGCAACTCATTGGCAATCTAGAAGCTCATGAAGCAACCCTAGAAGAGGAAGAAAGAAGAGAACGTGAACTTTAGAAAGGAAATAAGAAGGATGTGGCTCTAAAAGCTTCAAATATAGTCACACCAGAAAGTGAGGAGTCAAGTGAAGAAGAAGGAGAAGAAGCATTGATTGTCAATGGTAAGAAATATAGAAGATTTAAATCTAACAAAATTTCTAGTTCTTCTTCTTCTCCTCCTAGGTGCTTTGAGTGTGGAAAGAAAAGACATTTTAAAAATGAATGTCCTAAAGCAAAGAAAGGAAAGAAAAGCTCACACAAGAAGAGGGGAGAAAAAGCCTATAAAGCTGCATGGGACGAGTCAAGTGAAAGTGAAAGCGGAGAAGAAAAGGTGGAATGTCTAATGGCAAGAGAAGATGATGAAGACTCTCAAGAGGTAAGCCTACTTGATCTTCCTAAATAAGAGTTAATTAATAGTTTACAAGAAACTCATGATAAGTATGTTGATGTCAAGAAGAAACTAAAGAAGGTTATCAAAACAAATGATGAGCTATATGCTAAATTAAATGATCTCTCTTCTGAAAAGAACAACATTGATCTAGAAAATTTGTCTTTAAAAACATCTTTAAATGATTGCACTAACAAGCTACTCACTCTAGAAACAAATGTTGATCTTCTCTCTCAAGAAAAGACTGAATTGTTAGCTAAACTAAAAGATTTTCAGACTCAACCTATTCTATGTAACCATTTAGATTATGACAATGTTGTAAAAGAAAGAGACTCCCTATTATTTGATTTAGATCAAGCTAGAAAAGATTTACACAAGAAGATGGATGATATTGCTAAGCTACAAAGAAACCTACATGAGTTAAGAAGAAAAGATATCCTTGACAACATCCTAAAAGCCTCCTCTAGTTTCAATGGAAGAAAAGGTTTGGGATATGATCCAAAGAAAAATCAACCCAAAAGAACTCAGACTATGTTTGTACCTAAGAACACAATTCCTAGAAAGAGAAATGAAGTTGACTCAATTACTTGTCATTTTTGTCTACGTCTTGGATATTATTCATTTTCATGCCCGTATAAGACCAAGGATTCCTACTTAGTTTGGGTCCCAAAATCCCAAACTTAGTAGAGTAGAATGCAATTCAGTTGAGATATGATCAAATGCTTAATTTTGCAATTCATGTTGTATTATCTCAACTTAATAAAAGGTTTTATGCATTGTAATAATTTTCTGAATTGCTGTACAGAAACAGAAACTTAGTCGGTCGAAGTATTGTCGACCGAAAATATAATCGGTCGAACTTTTGTCGACCGACCAGATGCCTGTGACAAATCAAAATCAAACAACAACTATATCGGTCGAAAATTGGTCAACCGGCTGAATTTCTGTCTTTAATTTACAATACAGCAATCTTCTCGATCGACGATTAGTCGACCGAGAAAGATGTCGGTCGAACAATTGTCGACCGACTGAAGTTCCGAATCAGAATTTTTATACAGTCTCTACTTAAATGATTCTAACCATATCGGACCATCACATGGGTACCAAAACCTACATTCTAATGCAGGATTGGGTGGTTGACAGTGGATGTTCCAAACACATGACCGGAAACAAGGATGCATTTCAAACTTTTGAAGAAAAGAAGAGTGGAACAGTCACTTTTGGAGATAACGGTAAAGGTAAAATTGTTGGAATAGGTAACATTGGTACAAACCTCGAAATAAAGAATGTTCTACTTGTTGATGGTTTGCACCATAACTTAATAAGTGTGAGTCAATTATGTGATAGTGGCTATGATGTTTTATTTAACAAAACCTGCTGCAAATTATTAATAGAAAACACTACAAATGTCGTCTATGAAGGAAAAAGAGTTGGAAATCTTTATATTCTTAGACCTAACTCTATGAAATCTGTAGTAGGAAAATGCTTGCTTGCAAATGAAAATACTTTACAATTATGGCATAAAAATCTAGGACATGCTAGTTCTCATGTTATCAAAAAGTTAGTAAAATATGATCTTGTTCGTGGTTTGCCTACTTTATCCTTTGATCAAGTTGAAAATTGTGAACCATGTACATTGGGAAAGCAAACAAAAACCTCTTTTAAACCTAAACATGAACTTAGCACCAGTAGATCTTTAGAATTAATTCACATGGATTTATTTGGACCTATGAGGACACAATCTATCGGTGGCAAAAGATATTGTTTTGTTATTGTTGATGATTATAGTAGATATACATGGGTACATTTTATTGCAACCAAAGATGATACTATTTATGCTTTTATAAAATTTTTCTCTATGATTGAAAATCTATTACAAAGCAAAATATGTACCATTAGAAGTGATCATGGTGGAGAATTTGAAAATCATGTATTTGAAGAATTTTGCACATCTCAAGGGTACACTCACAATTTTTCTGCTCCACGCACTCCACAAAAAAATGGCATAGTTGAAAGGAAAAATCGATCACTACAAGAAATGGCTAGAACTATGATGCTCGAACATAACACCCCCAAAACCTTTTGGGCTGAAGCTGTAAACACCGCATGCTATGTGTTAAATAGAGTAACTGTTCATTCTCATTTGAAGAAAACTCCGTATGAAATAATACATTCTAAGAAACCTAGAGTTGACTATTTTCATACCTTTGGATCTACATGTTATATCTTAAATACCAAAGATGATAGAGATAAGTTTGATTCTAAATCACACAAAGCATTCTTTTTGGGATATTCTACCTCTAGCAAAGCATTTAGAGTCTATAACACTATCTCTAGAAAAGTTGAGGAATCTATTCATGTCTCTTTTCATGAAGAGTCCAAATCAGAAAATCTAGAAATAATTGATCTTACTAATCAATCCGAAAACCTAAACATACCAAATGACAGTGAGAAAGATACTACAAACAAAAACCAAGCTGAAACACAACCTATACCTAGACTTATTAAGGATCATCCTCAAGAATTAATTATTGGAAATCCAAATGATAAAGTAAAAACTCGGTCTTCCTTTAAGGATGTTGCAAACATGGCCTTTGTTTCTATCATTGAACCTAAGAAGATATCTGAAGCTCTTAAAGATGATTATTGGATAATAGCAATGCAAGAAGAACTAAACCAATTCACTAAAAACGATGTATGGGATTTAGTTCCTAAACCACAAGATAAAACCATCATTGGAACTAAATGGGTTTTTAGGAATAAACTAAATGAGGCAGGAGAAGTAATAAGGAATAAAGCTCGGTTAGTAGCACAAGGATATAATCAACAAGAAGGAATATATTTTGATGAAACGTATGCACCAGTAGCTAGACTTGAAGCTATAAGAATGTTACTAGCTATTGCTGCACATAAAAACATCAAACTCTACCAAATGGATGTAAAAAGTGCATTTCTAAACAGAATCATTCAAGAAGAAGTATATGTTGCCCAACCACCCGGTTTTGAAATACCAGAAAAAGGTGACTATGTTTATAAACTTAAGAAAGCACTTTATGGTTTAAAACAAGCACCTAGGAACTGGTATGAAAAGCTCAAGACATATCTTTTTGATAATGGTTTTTCTATTGGAAATTCTGATTCTACTTTATTTTTCAAAACATATACATCTGATTTCCTAGTTGTGCAAATATATGTTGATGACATTATTTTTGGAGCTTCTAATGAATCGTTGTGCACACAATTCAGTGACATTATGCAAAAAGAATTTGAAATGAGCCTCATGGGTGAACTAACTTTCTTTCTTGGTTTCCAAATTAAACAAACGTCTGCCGGAATCTTTATAAGCCAAGAAAAATATACTAAAGAACTCTTAAAATGTTTTGGGATGGATCAATGCAAACATGCTACTACTCCTATGGCCACTTCTATAAAAATTGATAAGGATGAAAATGAGGAACCAATTGATGATTCCTTATATAGAGCCATGATTGGTAGTTTGCTTTACTTAACTGCTTCTCGACCGGACATCATGTTTTCTGTTGGTCTTTGTGCTCGATTTCAGTCACAACTTATGCACTCTCATTTTCAAGCAGTTAAACAAATTCTTCGATACTTAGTCGGCACTACATGTTTTGGTTTATGGTATCCAAAAGGACAATCCTTGGATTTTAAAGCTTATACTGATGCGGATTATGCTGGTTTTCGACTTGATCACAAGAGCACTAGTGGTGGTTGTTTCCTGTTAGGGAGAGATTTAGTATCTTGGTTTAGCAAGAAACAAAACACGGTTGCCCTCTCTACAACTGAAGCTGAATATATGGCAGCTGGATCTTGTTGTGCTCAAGTGATTTATATGCAACAAGTGTTAAATGATTATGGTTTTACTCTTTCATCTACGCCTATCTTTTGTGACAACACAAGCGCTATAAATTTAGCACATAATCCTATTTTACACAGCCGAGCTAAACATATTGAAATCCGTCATCACTTTTTAAGGGATCATATCTCCAAGAATCATGTTTCCCTTCATCATGTTGATATGGAAGATCAATTGGCTGATATTTTTACAAAATTGCTTCCACTAGACCAATTTAACAAGATTAGGAAGCAATTGCTTATCACTCCTTTGGAAGATGTTTTCTTTGATATTTGTGCTTCTTAAAAATAACTTTTACATACATCATTTTGGCTTTTAATGGACATTTTTTTTGGGACATCTAATTAAGGGGGAGTTTTATTCTTAAATGGATATCTTTTTGAAATGACAAAGGGGGAGAAATAAATATAAAACTTAGTATTTGTGCAAAACAATAAATAAATATAAAACTTAGTATTTGTGCAAAACTCAATCAATGAGTTTCATAAACTCTTGGCTTTACATTGAAAGTTGCTATATTCCCTAAAGGATTGGATTTCATGTTCCATAATTCATGGGGAATAATAAGCACACATTTTATAAACAAGAGAAGAACTTTACAAAGGTAATCTTCAGGTATGAAAATCACATGTTTTATACTTTCTTATTTTATATTTAGGAAATGTTTGTCATCTTCAAAAAGGGGGAGATTGTTGGCTAAATGGACATTTGTAAATCCCTTTGTTTTGATAATGACAAACATTTCATTCTTATTAATCTAACGTGCTACTTGAGTGTTGCAGGAATAAGGTGGATGACAAAGCAATTAGGGAAATCCATATGCTTACATATTTATATTTTCATGAAATGTAATCGCCTTGTAAAAACTTGTACAAATATATAATGTACAAGTACTTAGATTTTATGTAAATCAAGCGTTAGATTCTCCCTAGCTAAAAATCACATTTAGATAGGTCATCCCCTTCAATAGTGTCACATATGCACACTCATACACACACTTAGTGCTTTAAATTGAAAAATTGAAACAGGGTCAATCTCGGTCGACTAACTCCTCGACCGAGACACTCTCGGTCGACAATCTTCTCGACCGAGAAAGACCCAAGTAGCCGTTAGACACAGCTGACAAGGTGGTTGGCAGTTGGAGATAAACGTTGCATACACTTGATCCAGAGAGCCTGTCGGTCGACAAAACGTCGACCAAGTAGGTGTCTTGGTCGACCATTTCTCGACTGAGATGGTCTCTGACAGCAACTGCATAATTAATTAATTAGCCGTTACTAAAGCAACAAACTTGTACCTAACGGCTAGTTAAGCACTTAGAAACCCATAGAAGGTGTCTAGAACGTCCTTAAGCACTTGTAGGACATTCCTATAAATAGGACATGCCTTAGGACAACTAAACTCACTTGTTACACTTGAGAAATCTTTGAGCATACTTTGAGCAACCTGTTTGTGAGCAAATTGAGCATAGTGACAATTGGCTACTTCTTCTCTTAGCTCAAGTTTCGTGTCCTATAGGCTAGCATCTCCTATCCACTGCAATTACTATTCCATACACTTTGGTTAGGAGATCTACACGCTTGATCTAGGTAAATCAAGCCTTGTGCTACAAAAGGATAAGTTGTAATTTCCTTTTTCCTTTCTTGTTCTCTATTATTGTTTGTACTCTCCTGGCTACTCCTAGGTTGGAGGCTGCGGATTGGAGAGGTTGGAGATCTTCTTGGTGAAGAAGGGGACCTTGAGCTACTTCAAGAAGGCTGGTGCAACGGGAGGTTACTTCTAGAGAGGAAGGCTACTTCAAGGGGGAGCTTGGAGTTACTTCAAGAAGGCTACCTCAAGTTGGTGCATCTACTTCAAGTGAAGGCTGTTCAAGGGGTGTAAAGAAAGTATTGTATTTTGTGTAAATCCTTGTGAAGGTAATAAAATTAATACTTTCGAAATCCCGGTTGGGTAAGCAACCGGGTAGTGGACTGACAACTTTAGTATTTGCTAAAGTTGGAACCACTCTAAACACCTGTCTCCTTCTTCCATTTTTCAATTGTGGTTGTTTGAGTTAAATAATTGCTAAAATATTTAAAAACTCTATTCACCCCCCCTCTAGTGTTTTTTTCACTATGTACTTATTGTATACTTAGCTCTTTTCTTCTATTTTCCTTTTGCTTTGGAGTACATAAAAACATTGTACTCGGTTATATAATCCATTCCTCATGATTGATTCTTACTATCTTGACCCCTTACATACTTTTCTGATATCTTTTCCATATTTCATATTTAGAGTTCATATAATACTAATAATTAAACTTAATCTAAACCTTATGTCGTGTTCCTTTATTTCCAATTAAGGGTTTCTCATATGAGGCCCCAAAGTTGGATCTCAGATATCAGTTCCAACTGATTCTTAGTTATCCCAGTCTTTCCTTTATACTTCAAAATCTTAGAGTATATACATTTAAACTAGAATTTGGATCTAATCTATCCAGAATTTACTCTTGTTATGTTACTAATAGGAGTCATTAGATCCCAGTAATGCATCCGGCCAGCCGGACCAGGCCGAACATGTAGTCCTGAAGCCAAGAGCTACTCAGGATTACTCAACTCCTATTCATCTCAAATGTGTGGAAGAAAACTTATACACTTAGGAAAGCTCATTCAAAGATCATTTCTAGTCTACTGGATACAAAGAATGTAATCAATAAATGCTACAACTGCATAGTGTACAACAAATCTTAAAGACCCATATATATTTCAAAATACGGAATATATGAATTCAAACATATAAGAGCTTTTCTATTCATCTCCGATAAAACAACAATATGAAATGAAAGTTCTATCTCATTTTATATTTATGCTCTTAATTCATGTTACTTATCTTATTTCTAACCCTAATATTTCTAGGGTTCCTCTCTAGACCATCCTTCCACTGTATACCTGGCCAGGGTATACATGAAAGAATAGACATAGTAGCTTGATACTAGTTGATCCAAGTACTCAGATTCCGGGCCAGGATATCCAAATACTCAAATCCCCAGAGCTAACTTCATAACATGTAATATCCTCAATTTTGATAAAAATTGAATTATATAAATGAAATGATTTATAAATTCCCTAATTGTATTATTGATGGAATAATAATGTTAATTACCTTTGTGGAATGGGTGCTTGTGGCACAAGTTAAATAAAAGAAAATAATTCATAATGAATTGGTATTAATGGCTTTTGATATGGTAAATGAATTATATAAGAGGATATGCAAGTTACCAAAAGAATTACTTGGTGTTGTAGATAATTAAAGGAGTAACTATCTAGCCATTATTGGAAACACAATGTTTAAGGCATCAAATATTGATATTTTAATATGACTTTTCATATACTTGCAAATAATAAAGAAAAAGAGAGAATTCTATTATTTGGGAAAGGTTTTAATGAGTTTCCATGGAAGAGGGTAATTGGCTTAAAGGACATATCAAGGAAAGAGATAAATGAATAATCTAGAATCTCATTATCTAATATGTGTCATGCTTTCGTTTATCAGTTTTTGGTATAAAAGTTATGGACATTGGTGTCTATATATTAGGAATCTCTTAATTGTGTTGCTTTTGACAAATATAAATACTTCACAAAAGATTACCATAATCATGAGAGGACAAGAAAAGACTAGTTGGCAATGCATCGTTGAATTAAAAGGAATATCCTTTTATGCATATGGAAACATCTCCCAAATTAGTAGGCTATGACCAACAGTTGGCTCCCATGATGAGAATATATGAGGAAAGAACTCGTATCTCCAGGCCATAGGATCTTGGAGGTCATTAGGGTTCCTTCAAGTTTATGTATATATATATAGGATTCTCTGGATTCCTCAGCACCCATCTCGGCCATGGTACCTAGGAATACTTTCTTCTCCCTACTTCACCGACAAGATGATAGAGGCGACAGTAGTTTTATAGGTTCCTTGAAGAATAGAGGAATCTCCTCCCTAAGACTTCCTACTATCACCCCCGTGCGGGTTAGTCAGAGTCCTTCCCAACCTCTGATGTGCTCGGACCAAGAAAAGGAGCCAGAGATGTGAGAGCCTTTGGCAGACCGAGGATGGTGAAGAGGTTCGGGTCTCCACAGACAGCCGTGGTGAGGGAGCACGTGCTTCACGGGTGTCCTAGTTGTTCGTAGTAGAGAGGTAAAGAAGGAAGGCTCGACTTGGGATTTCTACTGGAGGTCCGAGCCTGGCGGAGTGTGCACAGCGGACACCTGGTCTCATGCAGGCGATCGCGAGAGATGGGGGAGGGGTCGTTCGCAGGACTCGCGGAGAAGAAGAACCTCTGACTTTGGAGGCAGAGTGGGGTAAACGCGAGGCGGAGGGAGGCAAGTGCTCTCTGGAGCGCCGTGCATAAGGGTGCAAAACCCCGGATGAAGGCCATACCTCACGGCAGCAGAGGAAGACGAGGACATGGTGAGTGAGGAAGGTGTATTGGCCAGCGTGGCCTGGCGTCGGGGTTCGTCCGGTGGCCCCATGTAGCGTGGTTCCCCGCGTTGGCATCGGCATGAGCCGAGGTGGAGGAGGCGGGACCTAAGAGTGCCGCTTGCGGCCTGATTCAGTTTTCGTGTCCGTCGGCATACAGAGGCCTCACGCGATCGCGAGGAAAGGGAAGGAACGGAGTCAAGTGACCCCTTTGCCCCTGCCCGCACGTTCAAGACCTGGGGCTGACTAAGTCATTTCATCTGATCCGAGCCAGCTTAGTAAATAAGGAAAATAGAAGCATGTATTCGCTGATGTGGCAGAACTTTATTCGCTCAAAGGTAAGTATCTTATAATAATTCTAGAAAATTATTGGTAATTCTGATGGGGGCATATAATATATGAAAATTAATCAGGAGAATGAGAGGAATCTAAATAAAATGTCATCAAAACTTGATTATTCTTCCTGTTCTAAAAGTATGTACAATACATATTTAGATATGTTTAATGTAAAGGAAACCTAGATCTGCCTTAATCTGATGATTAATTGAATATTTTCGTTCATGTTAGGCTAACACCTAATCTTGCCATGTATAATGATTAAAACCTTGATAATGTTGAATAATGTGCGATTCCATATTAGTAATGTTTTTCATGTTGTTTTAGGGTTCGAAACCAATGTGAACATCTTGATATAATCTTAATGCTAGAAATGTGATTTAGGTGTCACGAATAGTTTAATATGCTTAAGATGCTAATCAGGGTTTAACATAACATGGATGATTGAGTTGTAATCAAAGAAACCTTAATATGATGGAATTAGGGTTTGTAACCCTGATCCCTAGTCCAAACATGACATAGCCCTAAACCCTAGTTTAGGAGAAAACCTAGATGTAAATAATGTAATGTGAATACATGGTTACACACACGTAGTATGCTTTGTTTCAGATACTTGTTGATTATGTGCTTGGTTGATTGGATGTTTGGATACACTCTTAAAGTACATGTTAGATCGGCATGGTTTATGCGATGGCATAAGGTACGTGGTTACACTTATGAATACATGTATCGAATTCTGAGGTTGTCGGTGTTTCTCGATGAGATTGAACGACAAATAAACTGCTTGCTTGTTTATTTAGTTCTTGCAAATTATAAAGTGCATATGAGTATCATGTAAAATAAATAATAGTATTTTGAACCCTGGGTTAGAATGATCTTAAGGGTAATGCACATGAGCCCGGAGGGACAGTGATTACACCTGAGGTAGTTGACCAGATATGGGTTAGAATATGAAAACAAGTTTATTTTCTTATATTCAAGATAAAGATGTTTGTTTATATTTGTACTTGTGATTATTGTTTGAACCCACGTACCAGTATAGAAATATACTGATTGTGTATTTATTTTAGGCATTTTAGGTATCAGATACACTTGATTCGTGGACATGAGGGTACAGATAATGATGTTGAAGACACTACAGTTTAATCATGAAGGTTTAGTCTTAATGGTTTATCTTCACACCTGTAAAAGTTAATTCTGTTTAAAAGGTATTAACTCCTTAGAGGAGCTTTTTATCTAAACATGTAAATATTTGATCATTAATGGAAATTGTTTACTATTTTGTATTATTTCATGAATCTGATCCTGGAAGTTATGATTAACGATCTGTGACTTTAAGGTCTTTTAGACACTCAAAAGTGCGGGTCGTTACATTTGGTATCAGAGCCCAGATTCATCAATTAATACTTAATAGTTTATAATTTCAAATCATCCTTTGAAAATTTAAGAGAAAAATTAGTAAGGCTTAAAGTATCTTTTAGGTTTCTCATCTCTTTGCTTAATAAGTCTTAAAAAGAAATTGTTAATTAGAGAAGTAAAATGTGAAAAGATGTAACTTTTTGTGTAGGTCCCTCTAGAGAGGGTAGTCATTAGAAAGATACATGTTTGGGTAAGCCCTTTCTTAGAGGAAGGACGTGGTTTAGGGTATGGAAATCCTAGAGAGTCTGGGGATGTGGAAACTCTAAGAGGTAGAGTGCAGTCCCTAACCCTAACCCTAAAATTAAAAAAAAACCATAATCTTAAATAACGAACATGGTGTGGTGGTATGGGACACTGCTCATGTGAAACTTGAAATCATGAATAAGAAAAATAAGAGATGGTTTAGGTAACCCAATCTCCCATGCATGTGGGCATGAGGAGCATAAAACTTAGGTGATAAGTCTTAAGAGATATAAAAACCCAATAGATGTGTATATAACAAAATGAAAAGTTGGAATATAACTTGCTCAAACTCCTCATGTTGTCTCTAGAAGTTTAGTGATGGTGGCCAAGCCCCTGGAGGGGAAGGCCGAGGTAGCACCAAGCCCTGGAGGGAAGGTGACCCAAGTTCATTGAATGAACAAAGACCATGAGAGGGATATCAGAGATTGAGCAAACATGAGTTGATATTTAATAATGATAAAAGTTATACTCAATGAAAACAAAGAGATATCTATAAAACCTTTAGGGTTAGTAAGACAACCTGGGGTGGGTCAACCTGAGAGTGGGAAGATGACCTAAGAGGGAGGCAAAACCTTAGATCTTGGGATCAGGTTGTGGCTAGAGAGCCTAACCCCCTCCTATGAGCCAAGAAGGCACCCTAGGCTAGGACTTTCCCTTAAAAAAAGTAAGTGAATAAATGTATTTAAGTATTAAGATAACCTTAATTCTCACCTAGAGGAGTGAAGAGTTAAAGATATAAAAAAATGAAAGTACATAAATTCTTTGAATCCAAGGATGCCGACTCTGAGTGACATAGCTGGTCAAGCCCAGGAGGGATGACCAGTAAGGCACCAAGCCCCGGAGGGAAGGTGGCCTAAGTGGACGACCAAGCCCAGGAGGGAAGGTCATGAAATGGTCAAGCCTACTAGGGAAGACCAGGTAGGCACCAAGCCCAGGAGGGAAGGTGGCCTAAGTCCACAATGCAGTTGTTTAGGATCAAGCCCCTAGAGGGGAAGATCACAGAGGTCAAGCCCAGGAGGGAAGACCGACATGGCACCAAGCCCTGGAGGGAAGGTGGCCCAAGCCCAATGATGGGACGACACTGCATTATGTATACTCAAAAGAGAGAGATGAAGGCAATCCGGGTTAAAGAATTAAATAAGAGAATAATGTGTTTAAAAGATGTGACATCTCAAAAGAAACCCTTAGCGAGGGTAGAGTCCTAATGCAATCCTAGGGTCAAGTAGGGTGTATTAGAGGTACATAGGACCGATGAGTTGGGAGTTGATTGTGCCCTGAATGCACACGACCATGTGGTCGGGAGGTAACAGCTGAGTTTGCCCAAGGTCAATGTCTCAGGAGATTAGCTACCTCCATGATGATCATGTAGCCTAATGGGTGAATGTGAAAGGCACTCCCTTGATGCATAAGGATGATATCACTCCAAAAGAGTACCTATACCCCTAGAGACCCTAAGGGTTTGGCTAAGGCTCATGATGATACATGAGATGTAGATGTAAAGATATAAAGAAGTCATTAAAACTTGAGAGAAGTTGTGCCCTAACTTAAGAGTAAGAAAAGGGACACTTGAATTCATGGAATATAAGAATGATAAAGAATTAAGAACAAGTAAGTTTAGAGTCATATAGAGTATGATTCAACTCAATAAGTGAAATTGAAAGATAATGTGTGGATGTACTATCTCCACTCTTGGAATGGAATGAACTTTGTATTTGGGTTGCAGTCAAATGCTTGTTTCATCTCATTATAAGGGACGGAGATAGGATAGACACACTTTATGCTTAAAAAAATTGAGATAATGAGGATGAATATCTTACATTGAATGTGTAATGATATGACCTAGGGTTTGAGGTGCCACCTCACCCTTATGTAGTAATAAATGAATAATAGGTTGGAAATCTAGGTGAAAATGTGATCACCAAATGAAATTTAAAGAACAAATGAAAAATGAATCATCAAGTGATGATAATATGCATATACTTGAGATATGGATATACTTGGATTTCAATTCAAGTGCCAATCTTAGTAATAAAACAAAAATTTCTATGCTAATGAAAAATGGTTAAGCCATCTAAGTAGGGTGCTAACCCTCAGTTGTAAAAATAAGATGAGTTATCAATCACCTAGGCTTGGTAGGCCTAAATTTTGAGGACAAAATTCATTTTTAAGGAGGGGTGAATGTAATATCCTCAATTTTGATAAAAATTGAATTATATAAATGAATTGATTTATAAATTCCCTAATTGTATTATTGATGGAATAATAATGTTAATTACCTTTGTGGAATGGGTCCTTGTGGCACAAGTTAAATAAAAGAAAATAATTCATAATGAATTGGTATTAATGGCTTTTGATATGGTAAATGAATTATACAAGAGGATATGCAAGTTACCAAAAGAATTACTTGGTGTTGTAGATAATTAAAGGAGTAACTATCTAGCCATTATTGGCAACACAATGTTTAAGGCATCAAATATTGATATTTTAATATGACTTTTCATATACTTGTAAATAATAAAGAAAAAGAGAGAATTCTATTATTTGGGAAAGGTTTTAATGAGTTTCCATGGAAGAGGGTAATTGGCTTAAAGGACATATCAAGGAAAGAGATAAATGAATAATCTAGAATCTCATTATCTAATATGTGTCATGCTTTCCTTTATAAGTTTTTGGTATAAGAGTTATGGACATTGGTGTCTATATATTAGGAATCTCTTAATTGTGTTGCTTTTGACAAATATAAATACTTCACAAAATATTACCATAATCATGAGAGGACAAGAAAAGACTAGTTGGCAATGCATCGTTGAATTAAAAGGAATATCCTTTTAATGCATATGGAAACATCTCCCAAATTAGTTGGCTATGACCAACAGTTGGCTCCCATGATGAGAATATATGAGGAAAGAACTCGTATCTCCAGGCCATAGGATTGTGGAGGTCATTAGGGTTCCTTCAAGTTTATGTATATATATATATAGGATTCTCTGGATTCCTCAGCACCCATCTCGGCCATGGTACCTAGGAATACCTTCTTCTCCCTACTTCACTGACATGATGATAGAGGTGACAGTAGTTCTCTGGGTTCCTTGAAGAATAGAGGAATCTCCTCCCTAAGACTGCCTACCAACACCCCCTGTGGGTTAGTCAGAGTCCTTCCCAACCTCTGATGTGCTTGGACCAAGAAAGGAGCCAGAGATGTGAGAGCCTTTGGCAGATCGAGGATGGTGAAGTGGTTCGGGTCTCCACAGACAGCCGTGGTGAGGGAGCACGTGCTTCACGAGTGTCCTAGTTATTCATAGTAGAGAGGTAAAGAAGGAAGGCTCGACTTGGGATTTCTATTGGAGGTCCGAGCCTGGCGGAGTGTGCACATCGGACACCTGGTCTCACACAGGTGATCGCGAGAGAAGGGGGAGGGGTCGTTCGCAGGACTCGCGGAGAAGAAGAACCTCTAACTTTGGAGGCAGAGTGTCACACCCCGATCTCACACTAACCACTAATCACGAGATTATGGCGTGACGGAGGGATTATTACATAAACAAATCACTGAGAACTTTTTCTTTTTAAAACCTTGTAATGATATCCGGATTATTGCTGTAAACTAAAACATAATAAACTATTGCGGAAGCATTTCAATTAAATTGGCTAGAGAACATAAACAAAGTTTACAACATGTAACATTGTTTAACAAAAAGTAAACATAACAGTTAATTTACATCTTTTACATATTCGCCATACATACTCTCTCTCACCCACACCATGTCCCAAGGACCGAGGGGAAAGGACTAATAGACCACTATCTAACTAACTACATATACCTTCTACTGACTAGGGTGGTAAGATCTTTCAGATTTCTGGAACTGTCGCTGACCTGAAAATGTTTGAGTAGAGGGATGAGCCTACTCGCTCAGTGAATAGCATTTCATTTAGCTATCACTAAACAACTCATCAGATATATAAAATTGAAATAAAGATAAGTGCAGTACTAAGCAGGGCAGTTCTAATGACTTAGCAGATTTACAGATAACAATTTCATTTCTATGCAACATCATATATTTTAAACAAATAAACAATTATAGAGAATTGGTACAGAAATTCAAATCTCTTAACATATTAAATTTACTGTGTTCCTATATGATTACATATTTATATTATTATTATTATGCCCTAATCATATGCAGTGTACTCTGCATATAAAGATCCGTAGTGAACTACGATCCCACCGTACAAGACTTAGTGACACACCCGAGAAATGCTAAGTCTGACTGCCAGCCCTGGTCTGCTGCAGGACTCTCAGGCTCACAAGGCCTCAGGCTCACAAGGCCTCACTACACTCTCAAAAGAGTGAACTCTAGACTCCTCCTCTAACCTGAGCACACAGGCGGAGAGTCTTACCGGGTTACCACCGTGACACAAGCACAGATTAATGTTGAATAACCCCTATTTACTCTAGTGCCACCGTGACACACGCACAGATTATTGTTGAACACTGCCTCTCTCTATCCTCGTACCACCGTGACTCCGCACAGTTATTTTTGCAACACGAGTTTCACCCCCCTGGTGCAGACCTCTCAAAGGGGTTCTATGGTGTTAGGGCACCTAAGTCTATTAACTGATTAACATATAAACAATTAAACAGGAATATCACATTTCATACTTATTCCACATTCTGAATATCACTTAAAAACACATATATATATCATTTGTCATCTTTAAACATGACTCAATATCACTTATCCAGATTCAATGCTAAACAACCGTCTTTAATAAGCATATACATTGCAACTGTAATACAAAAAATTCCATCATTTTCATCAATCATATTACGTATTTCAAGTTCCAATGAACCATATAAATTCATTAATTCAATCCACACTGATCAGATGCTAAACTAAATCATATAACAGCGTCTAGAAGCATTTTATGAACTAAAAAGGTCGGGCGACGCCAAACGCTGCCCGACGCCTGATAACGCCTGTTATCATCGTAGTTCGTCCACAAAACAGAAAATATTCAAACGCCTGAGTTTATTAATGATAAATAAATGAAACCCTACTCACAGCTATTCGGGATGTCCGGATTCGTCTGGAATTGCGTCCAGATACCATTTTCTGGGCACACGCAAGTCATCTTCAACCTTGGATTTGCCCAAAATAAATCTGCCGCTTACCGCAGCTCAACGCAGGAACGATCAGCTTGGAGGAGAGCTCGGCTAGGAGATGCTCGAGGCTTGGGAGGCTGCAGATGTGTGGTCTGGACCTCAAGGCGGGTTTGTTGGCGTCAATTTCGAGTGCTAGATCACGCACAAGGTGGCACAAAGCCATGGCTGCAACAGCCGCAACTCGAATTGGCTGGGGCGCCGTTTTTGGTAGCTAGGGCGCCACGATTGGTGCCTAAATACAGCTGATAGCTACAGATTCATACTCCTCCCTCTTGGACGAGGTTGAAGGCACCTTTACCTTGGTGCTAGCTGCGCCCATAGAACCTTGGCCGGCGTCGCAAGGGCTGGCAGATTGGTGCTGCTGGCCGACCTTCTCTGGCTGGTCGGGGCGCTGTGTATGGCGAGGTTGGAGGAAGAAGAAAAGGGAAAGGAGAAGGTGGGTGAGGGTCGTGCTGTTGAATTGAAACCAAGGAGCCCATAATCGCCCCTCGACTCTCCCTCTCTGCTGGGATCGCGCCCCTGCTGAGCGCCGCTTAGGCGGTGTCTGAATCGATCGGGAAGAAAGGATAAGGGATAAAAGGATTGAGGGGTTATTAAACCAAAAATTGGGAAAATTACAGAATTCATCCAAGGGAATGGAAAATGGCATAATTATTGCCTCAGAGGTCCGATTTGGACGATTCTTCTTGCAACGTTTCACGCGCGAGGTCCTCTGCACCCTCAAAGCCAAAAATCATCCTAATTAGATTATCTCAGCTAATCAAAATACTAATCTCTTCTTGGGCACTTATTTAACTTTATGATTAACACTGCAATTATCATTAATTACCTCAGATGATTCAATCTCAACTATTGATTCACATCTTAGCTTATCTTGATTAACCATGATGTTTAACAAGATACTTTGCACTAATCAAGGTACTTACTGATTAATCACAGAGTGGGTCATAACACGGAGTGGGGGAAACGCGAGGCGGAGGGAGGCAAGTGCTCTCTGGAGCACCGTGCATAAGGGTGCAAAACCCCGGACGAAGGCCATACCTCACGGCAGCAGGGGAAGACGCGGACAGGGTGAGTGAGGAAGGTGTATCGGCCAGCGTGGCCTGGCGTCGGGGTTCGTCCAGTGGACCCATGTAGCGTGGTTCCCCACGTTGGCATCGACATGAGCTGAGGTGGAGGAGGCGGGACCTAAGAGTGCCGCTTGCGGCCTGATTCAGTTTTCATGTCCGTCGGCATACGGAGGCCTCACGCGATCGCGAGGAAAGGGGAGGAACGGAGTCAAGTGACCCATTTGCCCCTGCCTGCATGTTCAAGACCTGGGGCTGACTAGGTCATTTCATCTGATCTGAGCCAGCTTAGTAAATAAGGAAAATAGAAGCATGTATCCGCTGACGTGGCAGAACTTTATTGGCTCAAAGGTAAGTATCTTATAATAATTCCAGAAAATTATTGGTAATTCTGATGGGGGGGTATAATATATGAAAATTAATCAGGAGAATGAGAGGATTCTAAATAAAATGTCATCAAAACTTGATTATGCTTCCTGTTCTAAAAGTATGTGAAATACATATTTAGATATGTTTAATGTAAAGGAAACCTAGATCTGCCTTAATCTGATGATTAATTGAATATTTTCGTTCATGTTAGGCTAACACCTGATCTTGCCATGTATAATGATTAAAACCTTGATAATGTTGAATAATGGACGATTCCATATTAGTAATCTTTTTCATGTTGTTTTAGGGTTCGAAACCAATGTTAACATCTTGATATAATCTTAATGCTAGAAATGTGATTTAGGTGTCACGAATAGTTTAATATGCTTAAGATGCTAATCAAGGTTTAACATAACATGGATGATTGAGTTGTAATAATAGAAACCTTAATATGATGGAATTAGGGTTTGTAACCCTTATCCCTAGTCCAAACATGACGTAGCCCTAAACCCTAGTTTAGGAGAAAACCTAGATGTAAATAATGTAATGTGAATACATGGTGACACACACGTAGTATGCTTTGTTTTAGATACTTGTTGATTATGTACTTGGTTAATTGGATGTTTGGATACACTCTTAAAGTACATGTTAGATCTGCATGGTTTATGCGATGGCATAAGGTACGTGGTTACGATTATGAATACATGTATCGAATTCCAAGGTTGCCGGTGTTTCTCGATGAGATTGAATGACAAATAAACTGCTTGCTTGTTTATTTAGTTCTTGCAAATTATAAAGTGCATATGAGTATCATGTAAAGTAAATAATAGTATTCTGAACCCTGGGTTAGACTGATCTTAAGGATAATGCACACGAGCCCGGAGGGACAGTGATTGCACCTGTGGTAGTTGACGAGATATGGGTTAGAATATGAAAACAAGTTTATTTTCTTATATTCAAGAGAAAGATGTTTGTTTATATCTGTACTTGTGATTATTGTTTGAACCCACGTACCAGTATAGAAATATAGTGATCGCGTATTTGTTTGTCGTCGTTTTAGGTATCATATACACTTGATTCGTGGACATGAGGGTATATATAAAGATGTTGAAGACACTACAGTTTAATCATGCAGGTTTAGTCTTAATGGTTTATCTTCACACCTGTAAAAGTTAATTCTGTTTAAAAGTTATGTAACTCCTTAGAGAAGCTTTTTATCTAAACATGTAAATATTTGATCATTAATGGAAATTGTTTACTATTTTGTATTATTTCATGAATCTGATCCTAGAAGTTATGATTAACGATATGCGACTTTGAGGTCTTTTAGACACTCAAAAGTGCGGGTCGTTACATAACATCTCCTATCTGCCACACTTATGACTCTAACTTACTAACTTAATGGTCCCTGACAACTCAGCCTAAACTCTGATACCGAGCTATTACACCCCGATCTCACAATTACCACTAATCATGAGATTAGGGCATAAATTGCGGATTAAACGTAATACAAAGATCACAATTAACTTTTTTCTTCTTCTTTTTCAAACTCTTTGTTTTCTCGCAGTGAATCACATAAACAAACTTTACAAGAGAATTAAACCTTGATTACTCTAATATGATCCCAACATTAATGATACACATCCATACATTCATTCTATTTCTCACAGTTCCATGTACATACGACATGATAATCAAATGCATTCTCTCTTATTAAGGAAACAAAGATACAATCATCATTTAAAACTCTCTCACATCTATACAACGACCTAGAGAGACAAGGATCGACTGAACTTAACTATACTCAAACTTAACTCTTGTGGCAGATCTACTCTGATGCAATGACATCTTCTTCAAGTCAATGTGATTTCCATAAAATTTGTGAGTAGAGGGGTGAGCCTACTCACTCAGTGAATGAGTACTTCAAATAAACAGTCTAAAGCACTGATATAATTACATATATACTTTTGAGCAATTGATATCAATTATAAAAATAGTAAGCTTTAAAGAGTCTAATAATTGACAATCATAAAAATGGCAGGTTACTCTAAATATCTACAAGAGTGAATCAATATATGAAATGCTTGATTGATCATAAAGAGAACTAATAATTTAGAAACATACAAAGAATAATTGAAAAATTGTACACACTTGTTGACCTCTCATTCATTTTATTATGCCCTGATCATATGCAGTGTACTCTACATATGAAGACTCGTAGTGCACTACGATCACACTGTACAAGACTTAGCAGACACACCCGGGAAATGCTAAGTCTGACTACTCTCCTAGACTGCAATAGGGAAATGGCTCTTTGGCCTACACTTGACTCCTCCTCTAACCTGAGCACACAGGTAGAGAGTCAAGCCACCTCTTGGCTTTTCTGTACTCTTGTGCCACCAGGACTTCTGTTTGATGTATGCCACTACAAACTCTAATTTAAGGAGACTTTCACTAGGGAATTGTCCCCCATGCCACCTAATAGCACATTTCGACCCCTGTATACTGGACGTTGCCAGGGTTAGGTCGTTTCACCCCTAAGGCACAGACCTCACATAGGGGTTCTACGGTGTTCAAGGCTCCTAAGTCTATTATTTTATTATTCCTAGAAAGCTCTTTCTACATTGTACCCTTCTCTTACTTATACTTGACTATGGTATCTATATGGTGTCACGTCTACTTATTTGAAGTTATAATACAACATGTATATCATTCTAAACTTGGCAGAGCAGTATATTCAAAACACTGTAATATACTGAGTAATCAACATACTATACATGCAGGCAGACTAAAATTCTTAAATAAATAGATTACATGTCCACTTGGCACATACATACTAGAATCGTGCAATTTATCATCTTATTACACTGATAAGAGTTAATTACTTGACATATGAGTAATCGTCTATAGCACCTAAAACTTATCTGTAATTTCTCAAAGATGTGCATATCAACCCAAATCTTGAGTTGTGCATCTCATAACTCAATTAAGAGTTAATTACTTACCATGACAAAAATTATTAATAATAACTGAGAACATTGATATCACAATACTTGATTCATTGAACACCCTACCCTTTGGGTTTCATTTAATGACAACAAATGCTACAAAGAAAGGTGTAATACATCTATCACATACTTTTCAAATCTTTACAACACATGATACCTGGGATCTCAATCCCTTATCACATTATTAGGAATTCTCATCCCTTCACATCACAATCATGATTAATGGATCTGGGTATTCAAACCCTTAGATCATCACATAGCATTGTTACCTCTGTAACATGTAACCATTACCTCTAGGTCCTTAGACCAAGGTATTCATTTCATTGGTTGTACAAGTATTCTCATGACTCATAAGGCCATCACACATCTTTTCACCTCTCACTAGGCAACAACTTATTCACATGGCTCCCATAAAGATTTCATGTTACATAAACATTCATTGAAGAAAGACTACTGTCATCAAATCACATAAATTCAATATATGTATGAAACCTTGGAACTGAGCTAAATTTGGGTTTCCATACCATTCACTGGGATATCATGCATGGATAATAACATTGAATAAATTAACTCTATCATGTCAAGAAAATCCCTTCAAATGGATTTCACGATATCTATTCACAAATATCCAACTTTCCTCACATCTAGGATTTCACCCTTTTCACTGAGATACTAAACAAACAATACTCACTTTAAATGAAATCCAAGATAGTATCTGACATATATGTACTATGAATTTAGATAAGTAATCATTCAAAAACAAGGGGATCTAGATAAGAAACTTTCTCTATTTACTTATACAACAAATTTCAGTCATTGACAAATTCTCTATATTTCAGTTTACTCTTATAACCCCCACGAATACTTAGGGAATTATCATTAGAATGCATTGTATACATTTATAGTATGATTTTGTCATCTAAAATTCATTCAAACAAAGGAATAATCCTTTTCATATCATTTTGCAACAACTTAGAACAAATAGACAATTCAGGGTTTGTAGTCGCATACTAAGCAATTAAAGATTATGGATGATTTAACCAATTTTCATGCAACATACTGTTTAAAGAAGTTCCCACTCACCCTAAGGTGTGAAAACACCTTAAAAATGTATCCCATATCTGAAAATCTCAATCTCATATCAAATCCCTAGCAGTTCACCCGATTCTTCTTCCTTTCAACTCAGAAACCCTAAAAATGAGGAATTATGAAGAAAGAGTGAGAAAAGGGGAAGTTTTGATACCATTTTGGATCAAATCAAAGGAGGGAAGGAATTTTGACATGTGAGATAAGATTCACCATGAAACTATATCCAAAGAAGTTAAACTTATATGATTTCATCATTCCTCGGACCGCAAAACCCTAGGTCAGCATCTTCGTCAATTTCTCCTCTCAAACCCTAACTCTCCCTCTCCCTCTAGGAATTCGTTTCTCTAGTTTGAATCATGCATTATGAGATATCCTTGTGTGTTAGGTTGACCATATAGAGCAATTGAGCTGCTTGGGTCAATTGCACATTGACCCCTCACTGTACTTTTTCTTATTTCAGTATATTTTTCAGTCAGAAAAAAATTCGTGTATTTCAGAGATCAAAACTTCTCCAAAAATTATTAGAATTTATTTTTTTATGTATAATTGAGTTACAAGGCTTCAGTTAAAATGTGAGATTATTATAAAGTTACATTAAATAATTAAAAATCAAATAGTGCACTGCTATCCAAAATTTTGTAGAAATGTCAGTTACTATAATTCATCTACTGATAAGGTCTAAACGCATCCAAAAATTATGATAATTTTATATGTTGTTTATTATTGAGTTTTAGATCTTAAGTTAAAATTTCAGATCATTTGGAGTTACCAATAAATAACTAAAAATAAAACACTACACTATTAAAAAGCACTCTGTCAGCCTTTTGGTCAAAGTATAGTTTGACTGAGAACCACATTAAAAGAACACTCAAATATTTTGAAATTTTTCTACAATATACATGATTGAGTTTTACATATCATATACAAAATTTAATTAAGTAAATTTTTTTAGAAAATATGAAAAATCATTTACCACACTGCTGTCATGATCAAATTCCATATTCATGTACTATCAAAACCCTAATTTTTGCCGATTAGGGTTTACATTTCTCAAAACCTAATTCTTCAAACTAAAATCATAGTTAGAGTTTCTTCTTAGGTTTGAAACATCACAATTGATCTAATATCTTTAATCAAGTCTAAACTATGTTCAATCTAATCAAGCATGTAATCATTCAGGTAAACCCTAGTTTACCAATTAAGCACAAATGTGGTCATTACAATTCTCACCCCCTTAAAAGGTTTCATCCCCAAAACATAAATACGCAAACAAAGTATATTAAAATTTTATTTTAAGCTTCTAAAATCTTACATGTCATTATGTCCTTGTATTTTATACTTGAATGTAATTTTCAACGTTAAGTTCTTTATATCTTTTCTAATCACAACATGTTAAAATAGTTCTCAACAATAACAAACAAATTCTCTATGCCACAATAATTCATAGAGTAGATAGAGAAGAAACCATTTCAATATTTTCATACTCTTGAGGTGTTACCTCAACATTGATAATCTGATCTAACCATCACAATTCATACAACTCAATATGTACTATTGTTTTATATTACTTCTGAGTCACAAAAGAGAGTTCACCATGTTGTTTTGAATATTACTATTATGCTACTCAAATAGCAAAATAGTCTTGAGTTTGAAGACTAGATTCAACAACAATTGTGCAATACTACTCACGACATCCCCATTGCATCATGGATGCATAAGGTGAAGCATTACCATCACATTCCATATTATTCTCAAGCATGAACCCACACATAATTCAAGGTGTAACCATCGGGTTATAGCATACTAGGGTTTCAACAACAGTAACAAAGTACTTCATGATTTTATTAGTCATTCAAGGACTATTCATACTCAATTACCATCACTTAGTTATATTAAAGATAGGTATAACAAGCTATACCTCATTAAGGTTACATATCAATACAATATGGTTATCATCCCTTCTATTCATTTGAGTGAATAGGTAAAAGTACCTTATTCAGGGTAACCCTTCATTTGTTCCATCATTATTCAACCCATATCACCATACCACAATTGTAAAATACTAAGATGGATTATTGGTATGAATGACTACAACTATCCGACACCTTTAATTAACATATTGCTTACACATGTACACTGAAATCATACGTAGAACCAATTTACAACCCTTAATATACCTTTAACAAATTATACTTCTGAAAACAAATTCACATATTACTAAAATCCATTGTTTTCTCTTATCTCTCTCCTCATTCACTACTACTTACTTTTCTACTTATCCTTCTCATTTTAATCATGTCGATTAAACATTCCTAAAATTGAAACATACAAGGTACAAATAGATTATTCATCATTCTTGCTATCACTGTAAGAATTTATCTCATATCATACTTCCCTCATATTGTATTTCTCCTTTTGTTCAAAATACACTAGTTACATTTAAAATTTATATCTTACTCTTTACTCCGAATAATTTCCATATCATTTATCTACCTTTTAGATTATCTATCTTTAAACCCTAGATTAATATCAGTGCTAGTTTACTTCTCATAGTGAAAATCTCATGATCTTGTTTTATAGAGATGCTAGTATTCAAGGTCAAATCACGAGTGACATCCCTTGAACTACTACAACTCTAAACATTCTAGGTTTTGGTCCTTACCAGTAGCATGACGTTATTGTGATGTGACTTTACTCTCTTAATTTGAAATTTAAACTTTGGATCTCACAAGTTTTACTAAAGTCTTCTTTATCTTATCGATTGAATTTCCTTTCTCTTACTTGGCCATTCAGATAGATTTCATTCTCAATTACCCTGCTAGGGTTTCATCATCATATTGTGCGTCATTATTACATTCAATAGATGTCTCTAACACGGTGGTTATGCATCATATATGATTCATTTTCTTATCACTTCATTCCCACATTGCTCTCATTAAGGAAGATATGAAAGAGAAGATGATTTTGAGACTTAGAATTCTTATCTTCAAACATTCATTAATACATTTCTCATATGTAAGTTGAATTAATTATCAACAAGGATACTTGACTAATTAGCACTTTTTTTTTAATCTCGCAACCTCTTTCTTTTATAATCTATATTACTCCATTATGTTTCAAACCCTTCTTTACTTTCCATAATCCCCTTACCATATACTACTATTCCACATGTCATCTTTAACTTCTAGTTTTCTATTATGATCATGTTGCTTCTTTTATGTGTATGATCATGTATACCATGTTGCATATATTTCCTTTTATCCTTCTACTAATGTATAGTTGAAATTATAAATCAATAATCTCTCTACTAGTATCACCTCATTTTTCATACATTACATATCCTTCATTTTAAATCAAATGACTCATGCATGGGTGAAACATAGTTTCTCTTTCAATCAAGTTTTTCCTTCCAGAATATAGTCTACCTTTGTATGACGTATTCATTTATTTAGCTACACTTTTGTTCTTCTTTTAGAAACTAGTTTGTTGTTCTATAGAGACTTAGAATCCAAAGGCAGTAAGGATGAATGCATTAAACTTATTAATAAAGGTATACATTCCATGCTCTCAATTATATTTTAACCCTCATTCCTTAATCAAGCTCATTATTTCCAACATTTCTCTTTGTTTCAACTAAGTTTCTTATCCTAGTTTTATGATTTACATGCTCATCTAGTTCTCTTCACTTTAACTCTTCTGAAGACTCTTCACTTCTATGTACTTATTGTATACTTAGCTCTTTTCTTCTATTTTCCTTTTGCTTTGGAGTACATAAAAACATTGTACTCAGTTATATAATCCATTCCTCATGATTGATTCTTACTATCTTGACCCCTTATATACTTTTCTCATATCTTTACCATATTTCATATTTAGAGTTCATATAATACTAATAATTAAACTTAATCTGAACCTTATGTTGTGTTCCTTTATTCCCAATTAAGGGTTTCTCATATGAGGCCCCAAAGTTGGATCTCAGATATCAGTTCCAACTGATTCTTAGTTATCCCAGTCTTTCCCTTATACTTCAAAATCTTAGAGTATATACATTCATACTAGAATTTGGATCTAATCTATCCAAAATTTACTCTTGTTATGATACTAATAGGAGTCATTAGATCCCAATAATGCATTCTGCCTGCCAGACCAGGCTGAACCTGTAGTCCTGAAGCCAAGAGCTAATCAGGATTACTCAACTCCTATTCATCTCAAATGTGTGGAAGAAAACTTATCCACTTAGGAAAGCTCATTCAAAGATAATTTCTAGTCTACTTGATACAAAGAATGTAATCAATAAATGCAACAACTGTATAGTGTACAACAAATCTTAAAGACCCATATATATTTCAAAATACTGAATATATGAATTCAAACATATAAGAGCTTTTCATTCATCTCCAATAAAACAACAATATGAAATGAAAGTTTGATCTCATTTTATATTTATGCTCTTAATTCATGTTACTTATCTTGTTTCTAAACCTAATATTTCTAGGGTTCCTCTCTAGACCATCCTTCCACTATATACCTGGCTAGGGTATACATGAAAGAATAGACAGAGTAGCTTGATACTAGTTGATCCAAGTACTCAGATACTAGGCCAGGATATCCAAATACTCAAATCCCCAGAGCTAACATCATAACATCTCCTATCTGCGACACTTATGACTCTAACTTACTAACTTAATGGTCCCTGACAACTCAACCTAAGCTCTGATCCCAAGTTGTTACACCCCGATCTCAAAATTACCACTAATCATGAGATTAGGGCATAAATTGAGGATTTAACTTAATACAAAGATCACCCTTAACTTTTTTTCTTCTTTTTCAAACTCTTTGTTTTCTCACATTGAATCACATAAACAAACTTTACAAGAGAATTAAACCTCGATTACTCTAATATGATCTCAACATTAATGATACACATCTATACATTCATTCTGTTTCTCACACTTCCATGTAAATATAATATGATAATCAAATGCATTCTCTCTTTTTAAGGAAACAAAGATACAATCATCATTTACAACTCTCTCACATCTATACAAGGACGTAGCGTGACAAGGACTGACTGAACTTAACTATACTCAGACTTAACTCTTGTGGTAGATCTACTCTAATGCAATGACATCTTCTTCAAGTCAATGTGATTTCCCTAAAAATTGTGAGTAGAGGGGTGAGCCTACTCGCTCAGTGAATGAGTACTTCAAATAAATAGTCTAAAGTACTGATATAATTACAGATATACTTTTGAGCAATTGATATCAATTATAATAACAGTAAGCTTTAAAGAGTCTAATAATTGACAATCATAAATATGGCATGATACTCTAAATATCTATAAGAGTGAATCAATATATGAAATGCTTGATTGATCATAAAGAGAACTAATAATTCAAAAACATATAAAGAATAATTGAATAACTGTACACACTTGTTGACCTCTCATTCATTTTGTTATCCCCTGATCATATGTAGTGTACTCTACATATGAAGACTCATAGTGCACTACAATCACACTGTACAAGACTTAGCAGACACACCCAGTAAATGCTAAGTCTGACTACTCTCTTGGTCTTCAATAGGGAAATGGCTCTTTGGCCTAAACTAGACTCCCACTCTAACCTGAGCACACAGGCAGAGAGTGAAGCCATCTCTTAGCTTTTCAGTACTCTAGTGCCACCAGGACTTCTGGTTGATGTTGGACACTACAAACTATAATTTAAGGAGACTTCTACTAGGGCTATGTCCCCTGTGCCACCTGATAGCACGTTCTGAACCTCGTATACTAGACACTGCTAGGGTTAGGTCATTTCACCCCTAAGGCGCAGACCTCACATATGGGTTCTACGGTGTTCAGGGCTCCTAAGTCTATTATTTTATTATTCCTAGAAAGTTTTTTATACATTGTACCCTTCTCTTACTTATACTTGACTATGGTATCTCTATGGTGTCACATTTACTTATTTGAAGTTATAATACAACATGTATATCATTCTAAACTTGGCAGAGTAATATATTCAAAACACTGTAATATACTGAGTAATCAACATACTATACATGTAGGCAAACTAAAATTCTTAAATAAATAGAATACATGTCCACGTGGCACATACACACTAGAATCGTGCAATTTATCATATTATTACACTCATAAGAGTTAATTACTTGACATATGAGTAATCGTCAATAGCACCTGCAACTTATCTATAATTTCTCAAAGAACGTGCATATCAACCCAAATCTTGAGTTGTGCATCTCATAACTCAATTAAGAGTTAATTACTTATCATGACAAGAATTATTAATAGTAAATGATAACATTGATATCACAATACTTGATTCATTGAACAACCTACTCTTAGGGTTTCATTTAATCACAACAAATGCTACAAAGAAAGGTGTAATGCATCTATCACGTACTTTCAAATCTTTACAACACATGATACATGGGATCTCAATCCCTTATCACATTACTAGGAATTCTCATCCCTTCACATCATTATCATGATTACTAGATCTGGGTATTCAAACCCTTAGATCATCACATAGCATTGTTACCTCTCTAACTTGTAACCATTACCTCTAGGTGCTTAGAACAAGGTATTCATTTCACTGGTTGTACAAATATTCTCATGGCTCACAAGGCCATCGCACATCTTGTCACCTCTCACTAGGCAACAACTTATTCACATGGCTCCCATAAAGATTTCATGCAACATAAACATTCACTAAATAAAGACTACTATCATCAAATCACATAAAATCAATATATGTATGAAACCTTGGAACTGAGATGAATTTGGGTTTCCATGCCATTCACTGGGATATCATGCATCAATAATAACATTGAATAAATAAAGTCTATCTTGTCAAGAAAATCCCTTCAAATGGATTTCACGATATCTATTCGCAAATATCCAACTTTCCTCGCATCTAGGGTTTCACCCTCTTCACTAAGATACCAAACAAACACTACTCACTTTAAATAAAATCCAAGATAATATCTGACATATATGTACTATGAATTTAGATAAACAATCATTCAAAACCAAGGGGATCTACATAAGAAACTTTCTATATTTACTTATACAACAAATTTCAGTCATAGACAAATTCCCTATATTTCAGTTTACTCTTATAACCCCTATGAATACTTAGGGAATTCTCATTAGAATGCATTGTATACATTTATAATATTATTTTTTCATCTGAAATTCAATCAAAACAAAGGAATAATCCATTTCATATCATTTTGCAACAACTTAGAACAAATAGACAATTTAGGGTTTGTAGTCGCATACTAAGCAATTAAAGAGTATCAATGATTTAACCAATTTTCATGCAATATACTGTTTAAAGGAAGTTCCCACTCACCCTAAGGTGTGAAAACACCTTAAAAACGTATCCCATATCTAAAAATCTCAATCTCATATCAAATCCCTAACAATTCACCCGATTCTTCTTCCTTTCAACTCAGAAACCCTAAAAATGAGGAATTATGAAGAAAGCGCGAGAAAAGGGGAAGTTTTGATACCATTTTGGATCAAATCAGAGGATAGACGGAATTTTGACACGTGAGAGAGGATTCACCATGAAACTATATCCAAAGAAGTTAAACTTACATGATTTCATCATTCCTCGGACCGCAAAACCCTAGGCCAGCATCTCCATCAATTTCTCCTCTCAAACCCTAACTCTCCCTCTCTCTCTAGGATTTAGTTTCTCTAGTTTGAATCACGAATTATGAGATCTCCTTGTTTTAGGTTGACCATATGGAGAAATTGAGCTGCTTGGGTCAATTACACATTCACCCCTCACTATACTTTTTCTTATTTCAGCAGATTTTTTAGTCATAAAAAAATAACTGCAATTCGTGTATTTAAGAGATCAAACCTTCTCCAAAAATTATGATAATTTATAATATTGTGTGTAATTGATGTACAAGGCTTCAGTTAAAACTTGAGATCATTCCGTTCTTCCATTAAATAATTAAAAATCGAATAGTGCACTGCTATCCAGAATTCTATAGAAATGTCAGTTACAATAATTCGTCTACTGATAGGGTCTAAATGCATCCAAAAATTATGAAATTGTTTCATTTTGTTTATGATTGAGTTTTATATATACTTTGAAAATTTAAGATCATTTGGTTTTACCAATAAATAATTAAAAATAAAACACTACACTACTGAAAAGCACTCTGTCAGCCTTTTCGTCGAAGTATAGTTCGACTGAGAACCACATTCAAAGAACACTCAAATATTCTGAAATATTTCTCCAATATCCATGATTGAGTTATCCATATCATATACAAAATTCAATTAAATAAAAATTTGTAGAAAATATGAAAAATCATTTACCACATTGCTATCCTGATCAAATTCCATATTCATGTACTATCAAAACCCTAATTTTTGGTGATTAGTGTTTACATTTCTCAAACACTAATTCTTCAAACTAAAATTATAGTTAGAGTTTCTTATTAATTTTGAGACATCACAATTGATATACTATCATTAATCAAGTCTAAATGATGTTCAATCTAATCAAGCATGTAATCATTCAGGTAAACCCTAGTTTACCAATTAAGCACAAATGTTGTCATTACACTGACCCTACCCTCTGCTATAAATAAAGGGATACATGGGGCTTCTCAGAACACACAAATCAGAACATCAGTTGCTCTGCAAATTTTTTGTCCTCTCTGGTTGTGGTAACTGAGAGAGCCCAAGCAAGTTCTACCCATCTACGGAGGAACATCGAGGGAAAGACTACCGTAGAATAGCAACTGGTTGTGGGAGAGTGTGTCGATGACTAGTGAAAAAACACTAGAGGGGGGGTGAATAGGGTTTTTATTAGGATTTTAACAATAATTATACAAACAATCAACCACAAAGATGTTGAAGAAGGAGACACAGGGTTTAGAGTGGTTCCACCCTTAGCAAATACTAAGGGAGTTAGTCCACTACCCAATTGTTTCCGATTGGGATTTTGAAAACACCTGTATTTTATTACCTCGCAAGGATGTTACATAAAATTCAACTACCTTCCCAAACCCTTTGGACAACCTTCACCCCAAAGTCGTCTCATTAACTTTGAAGCAACCTTCACTTGAAGTAACTTCAAGTTCCCCCTTGAAGTAGCCTTCCTCCTTGAAGTAGATTCCTGTTGAGACCTTCTAGAAGTAGTCCAAAGTTCACCTTCTCCTCCGAGAAGACCCTTCTCCACCTAAGAAGATAGCACCCTCTCCAATCCACAGCCTCCAACCCTAGGAGTAGCAAGGAGAGTACCATTAATAAAAAGGAACAAGAAGGGAAAATGGAAATTACAATTACCGTTGTAGCACAAGGCTTGATTTCCTATATCAAGCGCTTTGATCTCCTAACCAACGTGTGTGAAAGTGTAAGTATGGTGGAAAGGAGATTCTAGCCTATAGGACACAAGCTTGTAGCAATGGGAAAGATTACCAAGTGTAGAAGTTGCTCAATTGCTCACAAGAAAGGATTGCCAATTGCAAGTATGTATGCTCAAGTATTGTACAAGTGTGTTTTGGGTGTCCTAAGGCATGTCCTATGTATAGGAGTGGCCTATGAATGCTTAAGGACGTTCTAGACACTTTCTAGGGTGTTTTAAGTGCTCAACTAGCCGTTAGGCATCCACTAATTGATTTAGCAACAACTAGTTTATTAATTCTAAAAAGTGCAGACAGAGTTCCTCTCTGTCGAGAAGTTTGTCGACCGAGAGTTAGTCGGTCGAGGACTTCATCGATCGAGGGACAGTCTGGAGCAAGTGTATATAACCATTGATTCCAACTCCCAACCACCTTGTCTGCTAGGTCTAACGGCTATAGAACCTTTTAAAAGGATTAACTCGGGAGACTCTCGGTCGAGAAGATGTTCGACCAAGTGTGTCTCAGTCGACAAATAGTTCGACCGAGAATGTCTCTATTTTGGGGGTTCTAGATGAATATTAAGTGTGTGTATGAGTGTGCAGTTGTGACACTATTATAGGGGATGGCCTATCTAAGTGTTGTGAGTGGATAGAGAAGATCTAAACTCTTGATTTACATGATATCTAAGTACTCGTATATTATATACTTGTACAAGTTTTTACATTTGATTACAATCATGAAATTAAAGCATTTTGAGCATATAGATCTTCCAAAGCTTTGTCATCCACCTTATTCCTGAAATACTCAAGTAACACGTTAGATCTACAAGAATGAAATGTTTGTCATTTTCAAAACAAAGGGATTATAATAATGTCCAATTTATCCAACAATCTCCCCCATTTTTAAGATGACAAACATTTCCAAAATATAAAATAAGGAAATATAAATCATATGAGTTTCATACCTGAAGTTTACCTTTTGTATCCATTCTCTTGTTTGCAAGTGTGTGCTGGCCGAGAGATTATGAAACTCATTTTATTTTGTATTTTTAATTTTATATTATTTCTCCCCCTTTATCATTTCATAAAGATAACCAAGATAATCATTAAGTATGACTTGTATTACTCCCCCTTAATTTGATAATTTGATACTCAAAGCAAATCACTTATGGCAAATTTAGCCACAATTTATTTCTCAATCATTTGCAAAGGATGTTAACCCTTGAAATGACATGAGATCCTTTTAGATTCATGGCATATGTCTTTTGATTTCTCATCCATTTTACAAGGTATGTGAAGCCCTGAAAATGACATGATAATCCTTTAAGCTCATGAGTATATTTAATAATTTCTCAACCATTTACAAGGGATGTTAAGCCCTGAAATGATATGAGATTCTTTTAAGGTTATAATAGAATCAATGAATGTATCTCTAACCAAATGCATGGGATGTTAAGCCCTAATTTGTTTAGAGAATTCCAGTATATTCATAAATATTGTAGGTTCCAAGATTACTTTAAAGATACTAAGGTCATAACTAGTTTGAAATTTTCTTTATGATGTTTACAAACTTTTGTGAGCTCCTTCTTAATCTTATAGTCAAGATAGTTTTTGTGAGCTCCCCCTTAATCTTAAAATCAAGATAATTTAAGGATTCTAAGGTCATGATAAGCATTAGATCATAATAAGTTAACCTTTTATCAGAGTGATGCACTAAAATCTTGTTTTCAATATACTAAGATTGAGTGCAAGGAAATGATTTACAATTAAGCATTTTGTCAAGCTTATTTTAGGTCGACCTTGACTTCGACCATGGCGCCCCTTGGTTAAACTTGATTTCAACCAAGAGGCAATTTCTACAGATTTCCAATTTAAGCATTTACAATGATTTACTTGATTGAATATTTGAAACATAGCTTACAGAGTATTATTTATGTATAACAAGAATATCATTTTCCATAAGCTAAGCACAAGATAATCTTTTAACTAATATCTCAAGATGCATTTGTGCCATAGAGATTTATCTTGATGCAAAATTGTATTTTCAATGATAACATTATCTTTATGTGTAATGAGATGAATCACTATGATTATTTTGAAAACGATATTCATTCATGATTTTTATACATATAGATCAAAGATTGTTTTAGGCAAACCAAGTAAAAAATGAAACACAATGATCATGGTGAACCAGTAAAGGCATATCCATAATTACAATGATTTCTATATAGATAAACCAAGGAATACTTAGGACAAACTATGTGGATTAAAATAGTAATTTCCTTGATTAAATCAACATGGTTCATAATTTTCAGTTTTAAGTCAAACCATGTAGGAGATTATAGAACTTGAACTTGCAATCTATGCTATATTTGTATTGATTTATTTTTGCAAGAAGGAATGTCAAATTTTAGTGTGCAAAAAAAAATATACAAGTTTTTAATCAACATGTTTTGTAACAAGTTTAATCAAAGTATATTAATAAGTCACAAGGCAAGCTTATCAAAATATTTAAAGAATTGTCTCCAAGATTCATTCTTGATTTGCATATTAAATCAATAATTAATAGCAAAATGATAGCAAACTGGATCAATTAAACAGGTTCTGTAGAACTTGATTCGGTCGAACCTTTCTTCGATCGAATTTATTTTGGTCGAAGGTTTTCTTGACTGAGTATTCTACTATTTGTACAAGTTTTATCTAATTTTTGCAAGCTTAAAAATAGTAACCTACTCGGTCGACTAATTCTCGACCGACAGTGTCTCAGTCAAATATTTTCTCGAATGAGTGTGTTTTTGTATTGTATTTCAGTAATTATGTGCAAGCAAAACATAAAGTAATATAATTTTTCAAGAATATGAAAGTTAAGGTTCCGTTTTGTTAAGATAAGACATTTGAACATTAAAGTAACATTTTAGGTCAAATATCAACTAATCAAATTAAAATCTCTAAGTTTTAGGAACCCAAACTAGATCAACATCCTTTTTCTTGTATGGGCAAATGAATGAATAACGTCCAAGACATAAATAGTAATGACAACATATAGAATCAATTTCATTTCTCTTCTTAGCTAGACTGGCTTTAGGAACATACATAACTTTAGTCTTGGGCACTTGTGTCATTCTCATTCTAGGTTTTTGAAAAGATTTACCTTTGGACTTATAACCTAGTCCTCTTCTTCCAATCTGACCAGAAGAATCTTGTAGAATTTTATCAAGAATATCATTGTTTCTCAAGCTACTAATTTCTCTTTGTAATTTAGCAATCTCATCCATTTTCTTTTTGATATATAACTTTGCTTGATCTAGATTAGATGATAAAACATCTCTTTCCTTAATAATAGCATCATAATCTAGATGAGTACATAAAATTGGTTGTTTTTGAAGATCATTAATTTGGGCTTGTAAGTTTATCTTTTCTAGAGAGAGAAGATTGCAATTTGCCTCTATTGATTTTAGCTTAATATCATGGTCTTTAATAGCTAAGTTTAATGTCTCCTTAAGATATTCATTTTTAGATGTGAGAGCAATAATTTTAGCATGTAACTCATCATTTGCTTTTCTAGATTTCTTTAATTTCTTCTTGCACTCAATATACTTATCATGTGTTTCTTGAAGGTTAGAAACTAAATCTTCTTTTGATAAATCAAAAAGACTTACCTCATCTTCTTCTTCATTTATTGTAGCAATAAGACAACATACCTCTTTGTGGTGAGTGCTAGCCTTATGGATCTTTTCTTTCTTTATCATCTTTGGACAACTAAGTGTTGTGTGCCCCATTTCTTCACATTCAAAGCACCACCTATTGATTGTTAAAGGTTGACTTAAATTCCTCCATTATTTGTAGAGGTTGTAGAGATCACCACCCTCCATCTTCAAGACTCGATTAGAGCTCCTTGAATCCTGCTCTGATACCAAATGAAAAAACACTAGAGGGGGGTGAATAGGGTTTTTATTAGTATTTTAACAATAATTATTCAAACAATCAACCACAAAGATGTTGAAGAAGGAGACACAAGGTTTAGAGTGGTTCCACCTTTAGTAAATACTAAGGGAGTCAGTCCACTACCCAATTGTTTCTAATTGGGATTTTGAAAGCACCTATATTTTATTACCTCGCAAGGATGTTACATAAAATTCAACTACCTTCCAAAACCCTTTAGAAAACCTTCACCCCAAAGTCGTCTCACCAACTTTGAAGCAACCTTCACTTGAAGTAACTTCAAGCTCCCCCTTGAAATAGCCTTCCTCCTTGAAGTAGCTTCCCATTGAGACCTTCTGGAAGTAGTCCAAAGTTCACCTTCTCCTCTGAGAAGACCCTTCTCCACCTGAGAAGATAGCACTCTCTCCAATCCGTAGCCTCAACCCTAGGAGTAGCAAGAAGAGTACAAGTAATAAAAAGGAACAAGAAGGGAAAATGGAAATTACAATTACCGTTGTAGCACAAGGCTTGATTTCCTATATCAAGCATTTTGATCTCCTAACCAACGTGTGTGAAAGTGTAAGTATGGTGGAAAGGAGATTCTAGCTTATAGGACATGATCTTGTAGCAATGGGAAAGATTAGCAAGTGTAGAAGTTGCTCAATTGCTCACAAGAAAGGATTGCCAATTGTAAGTATGTATGCTCAAGTATTGCACAAGTGTGTTTTGGGTGTCCTAAGGCATGTCCTATTTATAGGAGTGGCCTATGAATGCTTAAGGACGTTCTAGACACTTTCTAGGGGGTTTTAAGTGCTCAACTAGCCGTTAGGTATCAACTAATTATTTTAGCAACAACTAGTTTATTAATTCTAAAAAGTGCAGACAGAGTTCCTCTTGGTCGAGAAGTTTGTCGACTGAGAGTCAGTCAGTCGAGGACTTTGTCGACTGAGGGACGGTCTGGAGCAAGTGTATATAACGTTTGATTCCAACTCCCAACCACCTTGTCTTCCAAGTCTAACGGCTATAGAACCTTTTATAAGGATTAACCTGAGAGACTCTCAGTCGAGAAGATTTTTGACCGAGTGTGTCTCGGTCGACAAATAGTTCAACCGAGAATGTCTCTATTTTGGGGGTTCTAGATGAATACTAAGTGTGTGTATGAGTGTGCAGTTGTGTCACTATTATAGGGGATGACCTATCTAAGTGTTGTGAGTGGCTAGGGAAGATCTAAATGCTTGATTTACATGATATCTAAGTACTTGTACATTATATACTTGTACAAGTTTTTACATTTGATTACAATCATGAAATTAAAGTATTTTGAGCATATAGATATTCCAAAGCTTTGTCATCCACCTTATTCCTGAAATACTCAAGTAACACGTTAGATCCACAAGAATGAAATGTTTGTCATTTTCAAAACAAAGGGATTATAATAATGTCCAATTTAGCCAACAATCTCCCCCTTTTTGAAGATGACAAACATTTCCAAAATATAAAATAAGGAAATATAAATCATATGAGTTTCATACCTGAAGTGTACATTTTGTAGCTATTATCTTATTTGCAAATGTGTGCTGGCCGAGAGATTATGAAACTCATTTTATTTTATATTTTTGATTTTATATTATTTCTCCCCCTTTTTCATTTCATTAAAGATAACCAAGATAATCATTAAGTATGACTTGTATTACTCCCCCTTAATTTGATAATTTGATACTCAAAGCAAATCACTTATGTCAAATTTAGCCACAATTTATTTCTCAATCATTTGGAAAGGATGTTAAGCCTTGAAATGACATGATATCCTTTTAGATTCATGGCATACGTGTTTTGATTTCTCATCCATTTTACAAGGGATGTGAAGCCCTAAAAATGACATGAGAATCCTTTAAGCTCATGAGTATATTTAATAGTTTCTCAACCATTTACAAGGGATGTTAAGCCCTAAAATGATATGAGATTCTTTTAAGCTTATAGTAGAATCAATGAATGTATCTCTAATCAAATGCATGGGATGTTAAGCCTTGATTTGTTTAGAGAATTCCATTATATTCATAAATATTGTAGGTTCCAAGATTACTTTAAAGATACTAAGGTCATAACTAGTTTCAATTTTTCTTTATGATGTTTACAAAGTTTTGTGAGCTCCTTCTTAATCTTATAGTCAAGATAGTTTTTGTGAGCTCCCCCTTAATATTATAATCAAGATAATTTAAGGATTCTAAGGTGACAATAAGCATTAGATCATAATAAGTTAACCTTTTATTAGAGCGATGCACTAAAATCTTGTTTTCAATATACTAAGATTGAGTGCAAGGAAATGATTTACAATTAAGAATTTTTTCAAGCTTATTTTAGGTCAACCTTGACTTCGACCTTGGTGCCCGTTGGTCAAACTTGATTTCAACCAAGAAGCAATTTCTATAGATTTCCAATTTAAGCATTTACAATGATTTACTTGATTTAATATTTGAAACATAGCTTACATAGTATTATTTATGTATAACAAGAATATCATTTTCCATAAGCTAAGCACAAGATAATCATTTAACTAATATGTCAAGTTGCATTTGTGCCATAGAGATTTATCTTGATGCAAAAATTGTATTTTCAATGATAACATTATCTTTATGTGTAATGAGCTGAATCACTATGATTATTTTGAAAATGATATCCATTCATGATTTTTATACATATAGATCAAAGATTATTTTAGGCAAACCAAGTAAAAGATGAAACACAATGATCATGGTGAACCAGTAAAGGCATATCCATAATTACAATGATTTCTATATAGATAAACCAAGGAATACTTAGGACAAACCATGTGGATTAAAATAGTAATTTCCTTGATTAAATCAACATGGTTCATAATTTTCAATTTTAAGTCAAACCATGTAGGAGATTATAGCACATGAACTTGCAATCTATGCTATACCTGTATTGATTTATTTTTGCAAGAAGGCATATCAAATTTTAGTGTGTAAAAAGAATATATAGGTTTTTAATCAACATGTTTTGTAACAAGTTTAATCAAAGTATATTAATAAGTCATAATGCAAGCTTATCAAAATATTTAAAGAATTGTCTCCAAGATTCATTCTTGATTTGCAGCCTTCTACCAAGTTTCCATTCTGACAGTCCATTTTTTCTGCACACGATTAACTGCTTAATTTGTGCATGTGACGCCCGAACGTTGATTCTCAACCGTTTGATCCGGAAATATAAAGGACTTTTCATCATTTAAACCGTCAAAATCTAGCAAGAATGAATGAAGAAGAAGTTGCCCGTAGAATCAACCAAGCTCTCGCAGCTGAAAGAGAGCTCATCCAAGCCCAACAAGCAGAAAGAGAAGCCGCTTTATGAGCAACCTATAGGGATGAACAAGAAGCCATAGAAGCCAGTAGGAGGGAAGCCGAAAGGCAAAAACAATCAAAAGATTTTTCTATTCCAAAAACCGCCTATGCACAACATCTAGTCATACCTCCATACATCATTGCTCCACAATTTGAGATCCGAACACAATGGATCACCATGATGCAAGCCAACCCCTTCGCAGGCAACAATGGAGAAAGTTGCCAAGATCATCTCCAAAGGTTCATTGACCTTTGCTCTCTAAACAAACTTCCTGGTGTCTCTGAAGATGCCATCCGCCTTAGGTTGTTCAAGTATTCCCTCTACGGCAAAGCTAGTAGTTGGTACTACACTATGGAGAGCAAAGACCATGTCACAACTTGGGAAGTTCTAAAAAGGAAGTTTCTTGAAAATTTTTACCCCTCGTATCTCACCTACGAACTTAGGGGTCAAATAACTCACTTTTCCATGTCCCTTGGAGAGTCTTTAGGAGAAGCCTGGAAAAGGTTCAAAGACTTACTTAGGAAGTGTCCCCACCATGATATCTCTCATGCCCAACTCATAGAGATCTTCTACCGTGGTGTTGATGATGATACCAAATTCTTTCTCGATTCCTCATATGGAGGAAATTTCATGCATCAAAGTTTGACTAGCGCATGGGAAGTAGTCGAACGGGCTTCCGAAACAAGGGCTAGAAGAGGAATTGGTGGAATCCTTAAGGTAGACAAGGCAGAAGTTAATAATGATATCCAAAGCATAGCAGAAAGCCTCAAATTAATTTCATTAAAACAAGATCAGTTAGAGTCATCCTTGGTCACCCTTAGGGAGTCACCCCAACAACTAAAAGCCATGGATTCTCTTTGTGGTATTTGCCAAGGATACGACCATACCACCCTCCACTGTCAATATCTCTACAACATGCCCATGCAACCTAAAATAGGACAACAACCAGAGGACCTCAATTCAATCCATACCATACCTGGCTAAGGTTACTATAATCCCAACCAAACTAGAAACCACCCTGGTTTTCAATATGGGAACCCTTCTGGTGCCGAGAACTCTTGCCAACTCCAAACCCAACAAAGGCCCCCCTACCCTCAAGGTAACAATTGACAACCACCTGGATTCCCATACAACAATCAAAGGAATTTTGGAAACCAAGGAAATTACTGAGGAAATTATCTAACCCGACCACCATATCAAGGACAACAATTTCAAAATGTAAACCTTCCTCCTCAAAACCACAATCAACCACCCCCTCAACCAAATGTCCCTTCCACCACCCCTTCATCATATGAAAGGATAGCTGCCTTAGAGAAAATCATTGTTGCTCAACAAGCTCATCAAAAGGCGACATACGCCCAACTAGCTCATCTGTTTGCCCAACAAAAACCCCCTGCCGGGACTTTTGCTGGGCAGCCCGAAAACAACCCCAAACATCCCGAACAACTCAAGGTTGTCTCTGCTCATTCGGAAAAAGTGAAAACTCCTCCACCTCTTGAAAAATCTCCTGAAAAATCTCCAGACCCACCTCTAGAATTCGAGGATAAGGACATGGTTGTTGTCGAGCCTGAAGCTACATTCAAACCATCCACCCCCACCCCTGAAACCCCTCAAGTAGAAGATGAAGAACCAATCTACAAACCCCAACCTCCCTACCAAGCCCGCCTCAAACAAATAAGACTTGATGCCCATTTCATGAAATTTAGGGATGCTATGAGAAAAATACATGTCGACATTCCCTTCCTTGATTCTTTGGCTGACATGCCCGCGTGGTCCAAATACATGAAATCTATCTTGACTAGGAAGTATGTTACTAAAGAATATGAGACTGTTAAACTTGCTAGGACCACTTCAGACATTATCCTAAGTAAGATGCCTAAAAAATAGAAGGATCCATGTTCTTTTCGAATAGGATGCTACTTTGCTGACAATGCTTGTAGAAAAGGGTTAGCAGATTTAGGAGCCAGTATATCCATCATGCCTTATAGCCTTTGCAAAAGACTAGGATTCAATGACATGTTACCCACAACCATGACCATCCAACTAGAAGATACATCCACAACCAAACCCATGGGAATCATAGAAGACATTCCGATAAAAGTTGGAAATGATGCATATGTCCCTTGTGATTTTGTGATCACGGACATCAACGAAGATTTACACTACCCTCTCATTTTCGGGCGTCCCTTCTTAGCCACTTCCCGTGCCTTAATTGATGTCGAGGATGGCACCATTTTGTTAAGGCTAGGGAAGCAAAACCTTGAGTTTAGGGTGTTTGAAAGCATGAGGGGACCTAGTCTTGAGGAAGAAGTCTACCTCCTTGATTGCATTGATGAATTATCCCAACTAAGGCAAGAATGGGAATTAGTTGATGAACACCTACGCACCGCCCTCACTATCCCCATCACATGTGATTTTGACAATGAATCATTAAATCAACTCAAGATTCATTTAGATAACTTTGAGGAAATCCCATGTGCTGAGATTGAGGACCTTAAAATGATCTCCACCATAAAAGATAAACCTGAACCACCAAAGGCCCCAAAAATGAAGACTCTCCCCATAGGTCTGAAATATGTTTTTCTTGATGAGCTAGAACTGTGCCCGGTCATCATAAACTCTTCCCTTCCACTCGAACAAGAAAACAAACTTATGGGTGAACTTAGAAAAAAAAGGAGCTGCCTTGGGCTACAAAATGACAGACTTAGTTGGAATAGATCAATCCATATGCATACACAAAATCCCTATGATAGAAGACCACAAACCTTCTCGAGATCCACAATGAAAACTTAACCCAAATATGAAGGAAGTAGTCCGTCTAGAGGTGATCAAACTTTTGACTACATGAATCATGTATCCCATCTCCGACTCCCCATGGGTCAGCCCAATTCAAGTTGTTCCCAAAAAGGGAGGGACTACTGTCATTCGTAATGAGAAGAATGAACTCATCCCCACTCGCACAGTCATAGGATGGAGAATGTGCATTGACTACAGGAAGCTCAATAAAGCCACTAGGAAAGATCACTTCCCTCTTCCCTTCTTAGATCAAGTTCTTGAATGTTTAGCTCATCAATAATACTTTTTTTATCTAGATGGGTACTTCGGTTTTTATCAGATTCCCAACCATACTGAAGATCAAGAGAAAACCACTTTCATATGTCCTTTTGTTACATATGCCTTTAGACGAATGCCCTTTGGCCTGTGTAATGCACCGACCACTTTTCAAAGATGTATGTCTGCTATTTTTTCAGGGTTAACTGAAACTATCATGGAAGTGTTCATGGATGATTTCTCAACCTATGGAGACAATTTTGATTCCTTCCTTCATAACCTCTCTATTGTCCTTGATAGATGTATTGAATCACACTTAGTCCTTAATTGGGAGAGAAGTGTCACTTCATGGTCAAGGAGGTTATTATTCTAGGCCATAAGGTGAGAAACTAGGGCATTGAAGTAGACCAAGCTAAGATTGAGGTCATCACCCAGCTGCCTCCCCCAACCTCAGTCAAAGACATCCGAGCCTTCTTAGGACATGCCGGGTTCTATCGGCGATTCATCCGTGATTTTTCCAAAATCACAAAACTTCTCACCAATCTTCTTAAAAAGGATGTGCCTTTCCATTTGGATAAGGCATGCATGGAGAGCTTTCTATGTTTGAAAAATGCTCTCACCACCACTCCTATCATCCGTGCTCCTGACTGGGCCTTACCCTTTGAAATCATGTGCGATGCTAGTGATTTTGCTGTAGGTTCCATTTTAGGACAAAGAATTGAAAAGAAACACCACGTCATTTATTATGCATCCAAGACCTTAGATGAAGCTCAGCAAAATTACACAGTCACTGAAAAAGAAATGCTAGCCATTGTCTATGCATTCGATAAATTTCTCTCATATCTTATTGGTTCAAAGGTTGTTGTTTAGACTGATCATGAAACCATTCACTACCTCATGACCAAGAAAGATGCCAAGCCCAAAATCATAAGATGGATTTGTTATTGTAGGAATTTGACCTAGAAATCCTAGACAAGAGGGGTTCTATAAATGTCGTGGCTGATCACCTAAGCCAACTTAGCTATAGCCCCATTGATGACAACCCCATAAATGAATCCTTACCCAATGATCAACTGCTTAAGGTAGACTCCCAATTCCCTTGGTTTGCCAATTTTGTAAACTATTTAGCTGCAGGTGTATTGCATCCCGAGTATACAAGACACTCTAAAGCTAAATTTTTACATGATGTAAAAAATTATTATTGGGACGAACCTTATCTTTTTATACTTTGTGTTGATGGTCTATATCATCATTGTGCTTCCCACGAAGAAAGCATAGACATTTTAGAACAATGTCATTCTGGCCCCTATGGTGGTCATATGAGTTCCCAAAAAACAACTAGAAAAGTCCTACAATGCGGATTCTTTTGGCCCACCATCTTCAAAGACTCATATGATTATGTGCTCTTATGTGACCAATGCCAAAGGATGAGTCATTTCCAATCGTGACCAAATGCCTCTCACTTCTTGGCAGGAATTAGAAATATTTGATGTTTGGGGGATCGACTACATGGGCCCATTCCCTTCTTCTTATGGGTTTGCTTACATTTTAGTTGTAGTTGATTACGTGTCAAAGTGGGTTGAATCCATACCCACTAAAACATGTGATTCTAAACCTGTTAAGAAACTATTTAAATATATCATTTTTCCTAGATTTTGAGTCCCTCACACTGTCATTGCCGACAGGGGATCCCATTTTTTGGAGAAAAGTTTTGAGGCACTTTTTGAAAAAATATGGAGTTTACCACAAGGTCTCCACTCCTTACCATCCTCAGACTAGTGGGCAAGTAGAAGTATCCAACAGACAAATCAAATCAATTTTAGAAAAAAATGTTGGATGCACTAGGAAAGATTGGGTGTTAAAAATTAATGACGCTATGTGGGCATATCGTACTGCCTATAAAACACCCATTGGTACCACCCCTTTCAAATTGATCTACGGTAAGTCATGTCACTTACCAATAGAACTAGAGCACAAAGCCAGTTGGGCCATCAAAAGTTTGAATTTTGACCTTTCCAGGGCTAGAGAGAAACATTTTCTCCAAATGAATGAGCTTGATGAACTTAGGATGAGTGCCTACGAAAATGCAAGAATCTACAAAGACTGAACCAAAATGTGGTATGATGGTCATATCAAGCGCAAATCCATTAGAGAAGGGGATCAAGTTTTAGTTTTTAACTCCAGATTACAACTTTTCCCTGGAAAACTCAAGTCGAGATGGTATGGCCCTTACATTGTCAAGTGTGCATATCCACACGACGCTTTTCTTCTCTGAGATAAAGTTTTGGGTGAATTTAAGGTCAATGGACACCGTCTGAAAAGATACATCACTACTGAAGATGTCGTCACCTCAGACTCAACCAAATATCCACCATTGGAAGACCTGAACCTAACTGACCCTGCAACTTCCCCGGAATCTAAATAATATGATCCTTGTCGAGCCATGACGTAAAATAAGGCGCTAGTTGGGAGGCACCCCAACACTATCTTCCCTTCTTGTTCTGTCTTTTTCGTCTCTTTTCTTTTTCTTTTTACGTCATGTTTTCCTTCTTATCTATTATCGAACCGACCGGTTACCACCACCAACCGCTCGGGTCGAGCCTGATTTTGGGATGCCTCAACATCTCAAATGATCGGCTAGGCATCCAGCTGCTCGACTCACTCCCCGACCGTTCCCCAATAATTTCATGCAGCTGCTGCCCTTTACTTTTTTCTATCCGGTGCCCAAGGCAGACCAGCCGATCAACTGGGTACCCAACTGATCGACTCATTGCTCCATTATTCTATATAACCCACCCAACACAAGACCACTCTCCCGTCTCCTCGCTTACCCTAGTTGCCATCCTCACTTTCACTCGATCACTCAAGCTTGCCACCGCTTCGCGCGCCGTTTCTGGCTCTTCGGGCGACCGGCCTGGACCTCAGTCGGACGTCTAGCCTTTGTGCCGCTCGGGCCTTATGCTCACCGCTCGACGCAGCTGCTCGGCCGCACCATCTCAGTTATTGTTCTAGATCTGTTCAGCCACCCGCCTGGCTGCGACGCCGCCCGTCTCGCATGCCATATGACCGACCGACCCTGCATCACCACCACCCTTTTTTCTTGACAAGTCGTCCGTTGGCTTGCTCCACCAAGTGCTCAGATCCAGACTCAGCCGACTGCTTCATTTTACCATCCGCTCGTCTCAGATTCACTAAATGCTCATTTCATCAGCCAGATGATCGGTTGGTCTGGTCCAGACGATCAGTTTATTGATCCACTGATCGAATCGTTCTCTACAGCGGTCATGTTTAACCGTTTCCATAAGGGAAAGGGTAAGTCCTCTGCGTCTTCTTCCAGAGACCCTCCTCGCCATTCCAGTGCTCATCCTGAAATCCAATTATGCACTCCCTCCCCTACTGGTGAGTCTTCCCACGAATTGGCCGAAGAAATGCACCGTGACATCGATGAGGTGGATGAGCTTCTCCACGAGATGGAGGGCACTCAGAAGGCCGCCAACGATACAGACTCCACCATCCCCCGTTCACCCCGTATAGCTCCCATTCTGGGTAGCTATGACCAGTTCACTAGCACCAAGCACCGACAGCGTTATGAGGAGATGTACGCAATCAGTGTTTCCCTTCCTCGTTGGGCGTGCAGCGCAACCCTAGATGCTTTGGGAATCTGTGACTCTACTGACACTATCCTATGTAGAAACCACATCCTTATCTTTCCCTACCATGTCACCTATGTATACTATGATCTCACCCTCGAGTTTTTGAGAACTTTCCACAGGTTACACTGTTCTTTTAGAAACTCAAGTTGAAAATTCTAGATTTTTGGGGAAAATCTGTAGTCTTCTGCCAGGAAAATCACTTCTTTTATCCTCAATGGAAGAGATGATTATTGGCTAGAACGTTGTATGGCACGTTCTCATGACTCCTACCCAGACAATTATGACAGAGATAAGTTTTGGGCTGAGATCACCGGACTCCTATCCCATCTTCCTAATGGGCCCAAGGCCTCTTGCATCCATAACCCGATGGTCCGTTACCTTCACCGAATCTTAGCCTGCACCATCTTCAGTCGGGAAGGTACTCAGGGAGCAATCACTTAGGTAGAACTTTATGCTCTCTGGTGCCTTTTACATGAAAAGCCTTTTAACTGGGGCAATTCTATTATTGATCACTTTGGTACCCAAGCCAGCCGAGCCACTTCCTCTTCTTTTCGTATCGGCCACTATGTCACCCAGCTCACAATCTTTTTGGGCTACACCCACATCGCCTTTCCTCCGCTTGAGCTCAAAAATCACCTCATCAACACTCAACATTTGAAGAATAGTAGGTTTATCCATTTGGGCACCGAGGGTGTTTATTACCTTTTGTTTAAAGACACTCAGGTGATCCTCCATCTCCCATTACATTCACAGTTTGCGGCAGCAAACTAAGTCTACAAGTTAACTGATCTACCAGGCCATATATAGAGATTCAATCTAGAGCATCCAGACCCAGACACCGTCCTCGAGCCACAGCCTCACAGGAGGAGCCTCTCTTTAGAAGCTCATGATGAGGACACTAGACCACCACCGCCACCTTGCAAACGTCACACTAGGCGATGAGCAGACGACGACGCCGACCCCTACGACTTATATGAGGTCCAGATTCATCTGGATGAGATTCAGCGAGAGTAGTAGAGATAGGGCCACCGGCTCAATCACATGTACCTGATGCAGCGTTCGTAGGAGTGTTGGCATGTGGACTGCAGTCACTATGCCCCTACTCAACCAGCATATGAGGAGTACGGGGCACAACAGAGTTACCCAGGTCCTGACTCTCCTTATTGGGGAAACTACTACTCCTCTCACCAGAAGCACCCTCTACCGCAGTGACTGATGCGTGCTATTTCATAGCATCTTTTCTGCGAATTATTAAGCTTGTCACACAGAAATGCTCCATTCATCTCTTAAAAATTGCACAAATTGATATTTTCACATTTTATCACAAATTTGACAATCATGTGCATTTTAATACAGTTTCAGGACCTGAGTCGATCGACTGATATCTTCAACCGATCATCTCACTGCATCAAACTAATCGTCTGACTATCTGAAACACTCGGTTCACCTTCAAGCGTCGATCATTCATCTTATCAGACGATGACTGAGATCGCCCAATTCCAGCTACCATACGCCCGAATGATGCCCATTGCCCTTAGCGATGGTTTTAACGACTTGTTCTTAAACGACTAGATGGTAATCGATTTTAATTGAATGGTTGATCTTCGGATCACATGTTAATCCAGATGGAAATGACCATGGAAATCCGGATTTAGAACAATAAAATCGATTACATAGACGTTTTGATATGACCGTGGATTTTCATCTTTTAGGATGTTAAACTAGGAAGCATGAGCACCAAGACCAAGGGGCTCATGTGGAGTTTCTCTCTTGTGAGTTTTTAAATTTGCAAACCTTCATCGAATCGTCGTTTAAGATTTAGTTGTTATCACCTAGGCTAAGGTGGTGAAAACCCCTATGAACCTCGATTTCCATCTCTTGATTTAAACACCACATCCTTTACTTTCTTTAATTCTTAGTCTTTCATTCACATAGTTTTGCTTGTGTTAACAATCATCTTATTTTTTTCCTTGTTCATGTTATTTCTTGTTAAGTGCCCTTCTTCTTGCATTAGTGTAATCAACCAAACCCCCAACTGGACTTTACTTTCTGCTTCAATCAAAAGAAAAATACCAAAAACAAATAATAAAGTTCTTCAAACTTCGGGTTCTAAAGAACAATCTCTTAAAAGTTGTCCTGTGGGATCGATCCTTCTATACTACCCTTAAAACCGGAAGTAAAAAAGGTTTAAACTCTAGGATCAACCATCTTAGTGATTGATATTGCAAAATGACGAGTATCAATTTGGCGTCGTTGCCGGGGACAACAGATTGTTTTCTCGAACCCCAAAACAATTTTGAAAAACTTTTTTTTTTCTTTTTTTATACCTTCCGAGTAACGTTCTGGAAGTGTACTCCTCTTTCTGCCGAGTTTCTATTTTGGCAGTACATTTTTTTCTACACACGAATTAACTGCTTTATTTGTGCATGCGACGCCCGAACGACGATTTTCAACCTTTCGATCCGGAAATAGAAAGAACTTTTCATCGTCGAAACCGTCAAAATATAGTGAGAATGAATGAAGATGAGGTCGCCCGTAGAATCGACCAAGCTCTTGCATCTCAAAGAGAGCTCTTCCAAGCCGAACAAGCGGAAAGAGAAGCCGCTTTGTGTGCAACCTTTAGGGCCGAGCAAGAAACCATAGAAGCCGATAGGAGGGAAGCCGAAAGGCAAAAACAATTATAAGATTTTTCTGTTCCCAAAATGGCCTATGCGCAACATCCAGTTATACCCCTCGATTTGAAATCCGAACATAATGGATCACCATGATATAAGCCAACCCTTCTCGGGCAACAATGGGGAAAGTTGCCAAGATCATCTTCAAAGGTTCATTGACCTTTGCTCTTTGAAAAAACTCCTGGGTGTCTCTGAAGATGCCATCCGTCTTAGTTTGTTTAAGTATTCCCTCTCCGGCCAAGCTAGTAGTTGGTACAACACCATGGAGAGTGAAGAAAAAGTCACAACATGGGAAGTTCTACAAAGCAAGTTCCTTGAGAAAGTTTACCCCCGTCTCTCACCTATGAACTTAGGGGTCAAATAACTCATTTTTCTATGTCCCCCAGAGAGTCTTTAGGTGAAGCCTGGAAAAGATTCAAAGACTTACTTAGGAAGTGCCCCCACCATGATATCTCTCAAGCCCAACTCATAAAGATTTTCTATCGTGGTGTTGATGATGATACCAAGTTCTTTCTCGATTCCTCATATGGAGGAAATTTCATGTATCAAAGTTTGACTAGCGCATGGGAGGTAGTCAAACGGGCTTCTGAAACAAGGGCTAGAAGAGGGATTGGTGGAATCGTTAAGGTAGCCAAGGCAGAAGTTAATAATGATATCCAAAGCATAGCGGAAAGCCTAAAATTAATTGCCTTAAAACAAGATCGGTTAGAGTCATCCTTGGTCACCCTTAGGGAGTCACCCCAAGAACTAAAAGCCATGGATTCCCTTTGTGGTATTTGCCAAGGATACGACCATACCACCCTCCACTGTCAATATCTCTACAACATGCCCGTGCAGCCTGAAGTAGGACAACAACCAGAAGACCTCAACTTGATTCATACAATACCAGGACAAGGTTACTACAATCCCAACCAACCTAGAAATCACCCTGGTTTTTAGTATGGGAACCCCGCAGGTGCCTAGAACTCTACCCAACTTAAACAAAGGCCTCCCTACCCTCAAAGTAACAATTAACCACCACCTGGATTCCCATACAACAATCAAAGAAATTTTGGAAATCACCAAAATCGACAACACTACCAACAGTTCCAAAACCTAAACCTTCCACCCCAAAATCTAAACCAACCTCAACCTCCCCAACCACCTCAAAATGCCATTCTTCCTCCCCCCTAGTCATCCTATCTTGGAAAGCATAGAACAAACCCTCGTGGCCATTCAAGCCCATCAAAAGGCAACTGACGCACAATTAGCCCGTTTGTTTGCCCAACAAAAACCTCCTGTTGGGACTTTTGCAGGACAACCTGAAAACAACCCCAAACATCCTGAACAACTCAAGGTTGTGTCTACTCGTTCAGGAAAAGAGCACGGCCCTCCCCCTCCAGAAAAATCTTCAGACCCACCTTTAGAATTTGAGGATGAGGACATGGTAGTTGTAGAACCTGAAGCCACACCCAAACCATCCATCCCCAAAACCCCTCAAGTAGAAGATGAAGAACCAGTTTACAAACCTCGACCTCCCTATCAAGCCCGCCTCAAACAAATAAGACTTGATGCCCGATTCATGAAATTTAGGGATGCTATGAAAAAAATACATGTCTACATTCCCTCCCTTGATGCTTTGGCAGACATGCCCGCCTGGTCCAAGTACATGAAATCCCTCTTGACTAGGAAGTATGTTACTAAAGAATACGAGACTGTTAAACTTGATGGGACTACCTCTGACATTATCCTAAGTAAGATGCCTAAAAAATAGAAGGATCCAGGTTCTTTTGGAATAGGATGCTACTTAGGTGACAATGCTTGTAGAAAAGGCCAAGCAGATTTAGGATCCAGTATATCCATCATGCCATATAGTCTTTGCAAAAGACTAGGATTCAATGACATGTTACCCACAACCATGACCATCCAACTGGTAGACTCATCCACCACTAGACCCATGGGAATCATAGAAGACATTCTGATTAAAGTTGGAAATGATGCATACCTCCCTTGTGATTTTGTGATCATGGGTATCAAGGAAGATTTACGCTACCCTCTCATTTTTGGACGTCCCTTCTTAGCCACTGCTCGTGCCTTAATTGATGTTGAGGCTGGTACCATCTTGTTAAGACTAGGGAAGCAAACCCTACAGTTTAGGGTGTTTGAAAGCGTGAGGGGACCTAGTCTTGAGGAAGAAATCTAACTCCTTGATTGCATTGATGAATTAACCCAACTAAGGCAAGAATGGGAATTAGTTGATGACCCCCTATGCACTGCTCTCACCATCCCCGCCGAATGTGATTTTGATAATGAACCATAAAATCAACTTAAGATTCATTTGGACAACTTTGAGGAAATCCCATGTGCTGAGATTGAAGACCTTAAAATGATATCCACCATAGAAGAACAACCTGAACCATTAAAGGCCCCGGAAATGAAGGCTCTCCCCATAGGCCTGAAATACGTCTTTTTGGATGAAAAACAATTATGCCCTGTCATTATCAATTCTGACCTTACCATTGAACAGGAAAACATGCTTATGGGAGAACTTAGGAAAAGGAAAATAGCTTTAGGGTACAAAATGATGGATCTGGTTAGGATAGATCAATCCATTTGCATCCACAAAATCCCAATGATTGAAAATAGTAAACCTTCCCGAGACCCAAAAAGGAAACTCAACCCCAACATGAAGGAATTTATCCGTCTTGAAGTTATTAAACTTTTGACTGCAGGAATCATCTACCCCATCTCTGACTCTCCTTGGGTCATCCCTGTCCAGGTCGTCCCCAAAAAGGGTGGGACCACAGTCGTTAGGAATGAGAAGAATGAGCTCATCCCCACCCGTACCGTCACAGGGTGGAGGATGTGCATTGACTACAGGAAACTCAACAAAGAAACTAGGAAAGACCACTTCCCTCTTCCCTTCCTCGATCAAGTACTTGAACGTTTAGCTCATCAACAATACTTTTGCTATTTAGATGGCTACTTGGGTTTTTATCAGATTCCCATTCATCCTGAAGACCAAGAGAAGACCACCTTCATATGCCCTTTTGGGACATACACTTTTAGACGAATGCCCTTTGGCCTGTGCAATGCACCAACCACTTTTCAAAGATGTATGTCTACCATTTTTTTAGGTTTAACTGAGACTGTCATGGAAGTGTTCATGGACGATTTCTTTGTCTATGGAGATAGTTTCACTTCTTGCCTTGGGAACCTCTCCCTTGTTCTTGATAGATGCATCGAGTCACATTTAGTCCTTAATTGGGAAAAGTGTCACTTCATGGTCAAGGAGGGTATTGTTCTAGGCCATAAGGTGAGCAACCAGGGCATTGAAGTTGACCAAGCCAAGATTGAGATCATCACCAAGCTCCCCCCTCCCACCTCAGTCAAAGACATCCGGGCCTTCCTTGGACATGCCGGTTTCTATCGATGATTCATCCGTGATTTTCCCAAAATCACAAAACCTCTCACAAATCTTCTTCAAAAGGAGGTACCTTTCCATTTTGATACGACATGCATGGAGAGCTTTCTATGTTTGAAAAAAGCTCTCACCACCACTCCTATCATCCGTGCTCCTGACTGGGCCTTACCCTTTGAAATCATGTGTGATGCTAGTGATTTTGCTATAGGTGCCATTTTAGGACAAAGGATTGACAAAAAACACCATGTCATTTATTATGCATCAAAGACCTTAGATGAAGCTCAGTGAAATTACACAGTCACCGAAAAAGAAATGCTAGCCACTGTCTATGCATTCGATAAATTTTGCTCATATCTTGTTGGTTCAAAGGTAATTGTGTACACTGATCATGCTGCTATTTGCTACCTCATGACCGAAAAGGATGCCAAGCCTAGACTCATAAGATGGATTTTGTTATTGCAGGAATTGGATCTAGAAATCCTAGACAAAAAGGGCTATGAAAATGTTGTGGCTGACCACCTCAGTAGACTTAGTTATAGCCCCATTGATGAACATCCCATAAATGAATCCTTACCCGATGACCAATTGCTCAAGGTTGACTCCCAATTTCCTTGGTTTGCTGATTTTGTAAACTATTTAGCTGTAGGTGTATTGCATCCCGAGTATACGGGACATTCTAAAGCTAAATTTTTACATGATGTCAAAAATTATTATTGGGATGAACCTTATTTGTTTCAACTTTGTGCCGATGGTTTATATTGTCGTTGTGTGTCCCACGAAGAAAACATCGCCATTTTGGAACAATGTCACTCTGGCCCCTATGGTGGTCACATGAGTTCCCAAAAAACGGCTAGGAAAGCCCTACAATGCGGATTTTTTTTGGCCCACCATCTTCAAAGACTCGTATGATTATGTGCTTTCATGTGACCAATGTCAAAGGACGGGTAATATTTCCAAACGTGACCAAATGCCTCTCACCTCTTGGTAGGAATTAGAGATTTTTGATGTTTGGGGGATCGACTATATAGGCCCATTTCCTTCTTCTTATGGGTTTACTTACATTTTAGTCGCAGTCGATTACGTGTCAAAGTGGGTTGAAGCCATACCTACTAAAACATGTGACTCTAAACCCGTTAAAAAACTTTTTAAAGATGTTATTTTTCCTAGATTTGGAGTCCCTCGCACCGTCATTTCTGACGGGGGATCCCATTTTTTGGAGAAAAGTTTTGAGGCTATTTTGAAAAAATACGGGGTTTATCACCAAGTCGCCACTCCTTACCATCCTCAGACCAGTGGGCAGGTAGAAGTATCCAACAGACAAATCAAATCAATTCTAGAAAAAACTATTGGACGCACTAGGAAAGACTAGGTGTTAAAAATCAATGACGCCCTGTGGGCATATCATACTGCCTACAAAACACCCATTGGCACCACCCCTTTTAGACTAATCTACGGTAAGTCATGTCACTTACCAATTGAACTAGAGCACAAAGTAAGCTGGGCCATCAAAAGTCTGAATTTTGACCTTTCCATGACTGGAGAGAAACGTTTTCTCCAAATGAATGAGCTTGATGAACTTAGGATGAGTGCTTACGAAAACGCAAGAATCTACAAGGACCGAACCAAAATGTGGCATGATGGTCACATCAAGCGCAAAGACATTAGAGAAGGGGATCAAGTTTTAGTTTTTAATTCAAGATTATGACTCTTCCCTGGAAAACTCAAGTCGAGATGGTATGGCCCCTACATTGTCAAGTGTGCTTATCCACATGGCGCTTTTCTTCTCTGGGATAAAGTTTTGGGTGAGTTTAAGGTCAATGGGCACCGTCTTAAAAGATATATCACCACTAAAGATATTGTCACTTCAGACTCAACCAAATTTCCACCCTTACAGGATCTGAACCTCACTGACCCTTCACCTTCCCCGGATTCCAATTAATCTGATCTTGGTCGAGCCACGACGTAAAATAAGGCGCTAGTTTGGAGGCAACCAAACACTATCTTCCCTTCTCGTTTGTTTTCTTGTTTCCGTACTTTTCATTCTGTTTTTCCTTGTTCCTGCTGTTGAGCCAATCGGTTCGCGCAGCCAGACGCTCGGTTCGACAACGCACAATGACCGGTTGGCTTCTCCAGACGATCGCCTCGTCCGAACGCAGCCTCTGTCCTTTACTGTTTTGCGTTTGGTGGCCAAGGCAGACCAGCCGATCGTTTGGCTATGCAACCGATCGGCTCGTGAGTACATTGATATATATAACGCACCAGACGCAAAGCCTTTCTCCCCTCCTCACAAACCCTAGCCCCCCTTCTCTGTTCACTCGATCACTCGTTGGTTCCGCCGCACGTCTAGTGCTTCAGTCGCCCGCCCGACGACGATGCCCGCCCGTCTCGATTGGCAGACGACCGACAGAACCTCCATCGCCGCCGCTCTGATTCTAGTTTCTCAGCCGGAGGTCTCACCTGAGCCAGCCGTCCACTTGTCAGGGATTCATCTTCCCTCTTGGCTTCTACCACCACCCGTCTTGCTCTCCAGACGAATGATGGGAGCCGCGACGCCACCATCCCAGACGTCTGTCTTAGGGGCCGAAACTCCTGATTCAGTTTCCCAGAGATCGGTTGGTTTCTACAGACGACCGACGTCGTCCGTATCACCACCTCCTCAATAGACGACAGAGCCCAATCTGGTGAGTGCTCAGACCCAGACTCAGCCGATCGGTTGGTCAATCCAGTCGCCTGTCTTAGCCTCCGAAACAACCGTTTCAGCTCTCCAGACGATCGGTTGAATCTCCAAATGACCGGTTGACTTCTCCAGACGATCGATTTCTCCCTACAACAGTGATGTTCAGCCGCTTCCGCAAGGGTAAGGGCAAGGCCCCTGCATCCTCTTCCAGAGATCCTCCTCACCATTCCAGTTCGCATCCCGAAATCCATTTCCGCACACCCTCTCCTACGGGTGAGTCATCTCCCGAGCCAGTCGAGGAGATGCTTCGGGACATCGACGAGGCAGATGAGCTTCTCTGTGAGATGGAGGGAACTCAGAAGGCGGTCAATGATCCAGATTCGACCACCCCACGTTCACCCCGTATAGCACCTATTCCGGGTAGCTATGACAAGTTCACTAGCGCTGACCACCGCCAGCGTTATGAGGATTTGTTTGCAATTGGTGTTTCTTTGCGTCGTTGGGCGTGCGGCACAACCCTTGATGCTTTGGGCATCCGCTACGCCGTCGACGATATCCTCCGCAGAAACCACATGCTTGTCTTCCCCTACTGTGTCACCTCCGTCTACTGTGATCTTACCCTTGAGTTTTTAAGCACTTTCCGCAGGTTACACGGTTCTTTCGGAAATTCGAGTTGTAAATACCGGATTTTTGGGGGAAAATCTGGAATCATCCGCCAAGCAAATCACTTCTTTCATCCTCGACGGCAGGGATGACTATTGGATAGACCAATGTATGGTGCGGTCTCATGACTCCTACCCAGACCATTACGATAGAGATAAGTTTTGGGCGGAGATCACCGGGCTTCTTCCCCGTCTTCCTAGTGGGCCCAAGGCCTCCTGCATTCATAACCCGGTGGTCCGTTACCTTCATCGTATTTTGTCTTGCACCATTTTCAGTCGGGAAGGTACTCAGGGCGCAATTACTCAGGTAGATCTTTATGCCCTTTGGTGTCTTTTACATGAAGAACCTTTTAACTGGGGCAATGCTATCATTGAGCATTTTGGTACCCAAGCTAGCCAAGCCACTTCCTCTTCTTTTCACATTGGCCACTATGTTACCCAACTCGCCATTTTTTTGGGTTACACCCACATCGCCTTCCCTCCACTTGAGCTCAAAAATCACCTCATCAACACCCACTATTTGAAGAACAATAGGTTTACCCATTTGGGCACCGAAGGCGTTTATTACCTTTTGTTCAAAGACACTCAGGTGGTCCTCCAGCTCCTGTTACATTCGCGGTTTGCAGCAGCAACCTACGTCTACGAGTTGACTGATTTACCAAGCCATATCCAGAGATTCTACCTGGAGCATCCAGATCCAGACACCTTCCCCGAGCCATAGCCTCACAGGAGGAGCCTCTCTTTAGAGGCACACGATGATGACACTGGACCACCACCGCCACCTTCCAGACGTTGCACCAGGCGGAGACCAGATGACGACTCCGGTCCTTATGGCTTCTACGAGATCCAGACTCAGCTGGATGAGATTTAGCAGGAGCAGCAGAGACAGGGCCACCAGCTCAATCACATGTACCTGATGCAGTGTTCGCAGGAGTCTTGGCATGTGGATTGCGGTCACTATGCCCCTAGTCGACCTGCTTATGACGAGTATAGAGCACACCAGAGTTATCCAGGCCCTGATTCTTCTTATTGGGCAAACCACTACTCCTCCCACCAGCAGCACCCTCCACCACAATGACTCTTCCCTCCCTCTCGCTCTTAGAGTTTTCTCGGATCGAGCAAATTTCTACGTCCGGGGTGGGGGTGGGTGGTACGTGATCCACACTTTATCTTCCCTTTTCAACATTTTTTTCTTTTTTCTTCTTCTGCATTTTTATTTGTTTTTCTTTGTTTACTTTCAAACATAAGGCCTTCATCTAGCCGGCTGAATGTTGTACTTTATCTTTAAAAATCAATTGCATTATCATTTTCATTTCAAACAACTTTGCAATATCAAGTTCCCTATGATCATGATAGCAATTTTTGGAAATGATGGCAAGCCTTAGAGTATCAAATAGAATCAAATGCAAATTTTCTTAATTTTATCATTAGATTAACTTATTTGTTTTTTATCTTATATAATGTAACTACATGTCTCTTCTATCTTATGCAACGAAAACTCAAAAAAAAAAGTTTTTTGTTGCACAAGAAAAATAAATTGCACGCCAAACCCTAAGTTTGAGGTGGCATGCCCTTCTTCCATACCCCACAAAGGGGCGTACCATCAAAAGATGCCAAAAAAGAGCACACAAAAAAATTGTGGTCAATGTAATCACAAGTCCATGAAAAAATTATATACCAAGTCGAATAGAGGAGGGATTTTTTCCGTCACACCTCAAATTCTCTATTCTCGTGCAACAATCAACCCAATGAAAAAAAAATGATGAGTGTCGAAGCGCAAGTTAGATCAAGACTGTCTTTACAAAGTATAAGTTTAAAAAAAAATTAAGTTATGAAAAAAGTCACAGCCGCCAACCTCAAAATAACCCTAAACCTAAATGTATAGTCCCCCTCCTTCTCCTATAAAAGGAGGGGTACTTCCTCCTCTTTCGGGCATCTTGGATTTCTAGTATTTGGAATTCTGAAGCAATTGGTCTTGTAATCAATTTCTTATTATGCAATAAAGTAGATCTTAGTTAAAACATAGCTCTTTCATACTTGTTCTTGTCTTTTCTTTCCACCCTAGTGTTAATCTTCTTCCCTCTGTTCTTTATTTCTAGAGCAAGGAACAAAGAACTAAGCCATTTCATCGTCTCTAGCATAAGGATTAATCTCCTAATTTCTGGGCTAGACTATGGCTTCATTTCTTTTTTCCTCGGTCTCCCCTTTCTCCATGTGTGAGTAGACTTCTATCGGGGCAAGGGGAATAACCCCTTAGCCATGGTTTTAACGACTTCTTCTTAAATGACTAGATGGTAATCAATTTTAATTGAATGGTTGATCTTCGGATCGCATGTTAATCTGGATGGAAATGACCATGGAAATCCGGATTTAGAATAATACAATCAATTACATAGATGTTTTGATATGACCATGGATTTTCATCTTTTAGGATGTTAAACTAGGAAGAATGAGCACCAAGACCAATGGGCTCATGTGGAGTTTCTCTCTTGTGAGTTTTTAAATTCGCAAACCTTCATCGAATCATCGTTTAAGATTTAGTTGTTATCACCTAGGCTAAGGTGGTGAAAACCCCTATGAGCCTTGATTTCCATCTCTTGATTTAAACACCACATCCTTTGTTTTATTTAATTCTTAGTCTTTCATTCACATAGTTTTGTTTGTGTTAACAATCATCTTATTTTTTCCTTGTGCATGTTATTTCTTGTTAAGTGCCCTTCTTCTTGCATTAGTGTAATCAACCAAACCCCCAACTGGACTTTACTTTCTGCTTTAATCAAAAGAAAAATACCAAAAACAAATAATAAAGTTCTTCAAACTTTGGGTTCTAAAGAACAATCTCTTAAAAGTTGTCCTGTGGGATCGATCCTTCTATACTATCCTTAAAACCGGAAGTAAAAAAGGTTTAAACTCTAAGATCAACCATCTTAGTGATTGATATTGCAAAACGACGCGTATCAGTGACTCTTCCCTCCATCTCGTTCTAAGAGTTTGCTCGGGCCGAGCAATATTCTAAGTCTGGGGTGAAGGTGGGTGGTACGTGATCCACCCTCTATCTTCCCTTTTCAATAATTCTTTTTGAATTTTATTTTGTATTGCATTGTTTTTCTTTCAAACATAGACCTTTATCTAGTCATCCGAATGTTGTATTTTATCTGCAAAAATGAAATTTGTTAAAACAATTGCATTCTCAATATTATTCAAAAAACTTTAAAATATCAAGTTCCCTATGATCATGAAAGCAATTCTTAGAAATGGTGGAAAGCCTTAGAGTATTAAATAGAATCAAATGCAGATTTTCTTATTTTTTGCATTAGATTAACTTATCCTTTTTACTCTCATATAATGTAGCTACTTGTCTTGTCTATCTTATGCAACAACACTAAAAAAAGCGCTTTTTGATGCACGGGAAAAATAAACCACACACCAAACTCTAAGTCCGGGCTGGCATGCTCTTCTTCCATACCCCACAAAGGGGCGTACCATCAAAAGATATCCAAAAACAAGGGTACACAAAAAAAAATGTGGTCAATGTAATCACAAGTCCATAAAAAATATATCCCAAGTCGAATAGAGGAGGGATTCTTCCGTCACACCTCAAATTTCTCTATTCCCGTGCAACAATCAACTCAAAAAAAATTGAAATTTGAGTGTCGAAGCGCAAGTTAGATCAAGACTATATTTACAAAGTATACGTTTAAAAAATTAAGTTATGAAAAATGTTTTCATAAGAAACATAGAGCTTGCAATTTGTGGTTCTAGGAGATGGGTCGCTTGGCCATGAAAAGGATAGAAGAATTGCTAATCTAGGGAGGATGAACTTGATTTCCAAAATCTTTTAATCATTTTGATTTTTCAATTACTTGAGGACAAGCAAAACTTTAAGTCCGTGGTATTTTGATGTGTGCTATTTAGCGCAATCTTTTCTACAAATTATTAAGCTTGTCACATAGAAATACTCAATTCATCTCCTGAAATTGCACAAATTGATATTTTTTTCATTTTTAGCACAAATCTGACAATCGTGTGCATTTTATTGCAGTTTCAGGACCTGAACCGATCGTCTGACATCACCAACTGATCGTTTCACTATCACAACCCGATCGTCTCAGTTGTTCAACCACTCATTTTGCGTTCTAGCGTCGATCATTGCTCTTGACCAGACGACCGGCCAGATCGCCCGATTCCTAGTCCAAACGCTCGGCCCAAGCCCTATTGATGGGAAGAAACACACCAAGATGTTTTGACTGCGCTGCCACCCTAATTAGGATTGGCAGCCGATCGCTTGGTGGCCGCCATCCACCAGCATCCATTCGATTGGTTCACTTCTGAACCGGTCGGTTGGCGGCACGCAGACAGCCAAGAAGCCAGCCGCCAGCCTCAAAACCCTTCACCCTAATTGTAAAAGTGCCCCTCCCTCTCCTATAAAAGGAGGGGCACTTCCTCCTCCTTGGGGCATCTGGGATTTCTCTTGTATTAGCATTCTGGAGCAAGTTTTCTTGTATTATTCTAGTTCTAAAATAAAGTAGCCTTGAAAATTTTGTTACATGTTATTTTTTTAATTCTGTCATTCCGTTGTGTTTAGATCTAATAATCTCTTTTCTCCTCCTCCCCTCTCTTGAGTAATCCAGTAAGGTAGGAAGAGGCAACCATCTTCATTGTCTCTAATTGAGGATCAGTAGTGGTAAGACTCGAAGATGGCTAGATCACTTCCTTCCTCTGTCTCTCCTTTCTCCTTCTCCATGAGTGAGTAGTTCTTCATCGAGGCAAGGGGAATAACACCTTAGCCATGGCTTTCGATTTCTCCTTAAATGATTCTAGATGGATTTTGAGATTGATAACTTGTTGATATATCAAAGTGATTAATTGATAATATCAAAAGTTAATCCGAATGGATATGACCTTGGAAATTCGGGTTTAGAATGACAATCTCAATCACATAAGAGTTTTGAAATGACCGCAGATTTTCTCTTTTTAGGATGATGAACTAAGAAACATGAGCACCAGGACCAATGGGCTCATGTGGAGATCATCTTTAGTAGATTTCTAATTCACTTTCCTTCATCAAACCCAAAATTTAAGGATTAATCGTTTGCCCAGGCTAAGGTGGTGAAAACCCCAAGAGCCTCGATTCTCTCCCTTTGATTTCAACCTTCGTTGATTTGCTTTCTATACTTCTAGTCTTTTCCATTCACAATAGTCTACTCGTGCTAACAATTATTTATTTCTTTTCCTTGTGACATGGGCAAAATAAATTCTTGTTATTACATTGTTACTTTGTGTTTATTTCTTGTTTTAGTGTAATCAACCAAACCCACATCCCAATCTTTACTTTCCGTTTTAAATATGGAAAAAAATAGTTCTTCAAAATTAATTCGAATAAAGGAAGCAATCTTAAAAAGTTGTCCTGTGGGATCGAACCTTCTATACTGGCCTTAATCAGAAGTGGAAAAGGATTAAACTCTTGGATAATAATGTTAGTGATTGTAAGTGCTAAACGATGCATTGACAATTGCTCACAGGAAAGGATTGCCAATTGCAATTATGTATGCTCAAGTATTGCACAAGTGTATTTTGGGTGTCCTAAGGCATGCCCTATTTATAGGAGTGGCCTATGAATGCTTAAGGATGTTCTAGACACTTTCTAGGAGGTTCTAAGTGGTCAACTAGCCGTTTTGTATCCACTAATTACTTTAGCAATGACTAGTTATTTAATTCTAAAAAGTGCAGACAGAGTTCTTCTCAGTCGAGAAGTTTTTCGACCAAGAGTCAGTCGGTCGAGGACTTCGTCGATCGAGGGACGGTCTGGATCAAGTGTATATAATGTTCAAGTCCAACTCCCAACCACCTTGTCTGCTAGGTCTAACGGCTATAGACACTTTTAGAAGGATTAACCCGGGAGACTCTTGGTCGAGAAGATGTTCGACCGAGTGTGTCTCGGTCAACAAATAGTTTGACCGAGAATGTCTCTATTTTGGGGGTTCTAGATGAATACTAAGTGTGTGTATGAGTGTGCAGTTGTGACACTATTATAAGGAATGATCTATCTAAGTGTTGTGAGTGGTTAGGGAAGATCTAAACACTTGATTTACATGATATCTAAGTACTTGTACATTATATACTTATACAAGTTTTTACATTTGATTACAATCATGAAATTAAAGTATTTTGAGCATATAGATCTTCCAAAGCTCTGTCATCCACCTTATTCCTAAAATACTCAAGTAACACATTAGATCCACAAGAATGAAATGTTTGTCATTTTCAAAACAAAGGGATTATAATAATGTCCAATTTAGCCAACAAACAGTACACTGATAGAAGGGGACAACTCCTTCTATTCTGTTCATCAGAATGACTAAAGTTCCCAGTAGTCTGTGTGGACTATCTATAGAGGCGGGAGATTTCTGCCGCTTAGGCGGACGACCGTCAACCATAGTCTGGGTCAAGACCATGAGCTGCATAGATTCCGTCAAAGACTAGGTGGTTGAAGGCCACACTAGTTGCAAGCTATTATCATTGAGAAAGCCTTAAGACTAGGTATATCTCGCTAAACCATCCTTCCTATTGCATAGTTGTTGATGCAATCATCTGGATGAGGGTTTGTGATTAGATAAAAATTTTGTTTTTGTCGTCTGTTCCGTCCCACAAAACCCAACAGTGGTATCAGAGCCACATAAACATACTATGTTTTAGGATTAATCAATATGATCAGATTTTGTTTTTTTGCCATTTATTTATTGCATGCAATTTGAATACTTTATCTGGATAATGTGCATATCCGATTAAACACCACAATCCCTATATACATATATGATGTGGTATACATATGCAATCGATACGTGTCACCCTAAAACCATTTTGATGGTGGATGTGTAGCGTGGTTATGGCCTATAAACCCCTATGAGTGCAAGGTTGGTTGTGGTTGTTTGCATCTCAGTCTGCATACCGAGTCCTATCTTCTGTTCCAAATGTAACTCGAGAGAACTCTAAGAGTTCTTTTCTACCTTTGCTCCCCCTGAATATAACTCGGGGTTTCCCAATGCAATATGTAAAGGTAGGATATTTTTATTTTTTGTTATGTTAAAGAATGGTGGGCACCCAGATGTATAGATGAAGGACCGAGATGACTGGCTGACCGTACGAGAAAAGAAGCTGGTGGACTGACAAGGAGCCTGATGACTCAATAGAATGACTGACTGGAGGAGCCATACGATCAGTTGGTGACAACGAACTGACCGACCAGGAGGCGAGCCGATTAGTCATAGGATGAGCCAATCAACCCAAAATGTCCCAAGTACAAATCTTCATCAACAATAGGTTGTTGCATGTGATGTAGACCTAGATGACCATAATTCCTTGTGGCTCAAGGAATTACAATAGGATGGCTATAATCATCACTTTATTGCTTCACATGTTTTCTTGTGGGATATAGAATGCACATTATATGTATTATATATGTGGTGATTGGATATGTATATGTATATGTATATAAATACCGAACTCCCTAATATAAATATTAAGTTTAAGATGCCTTCCAAAAGCATCACACATGAAAAACTTGATCGACTAAGTATGGGCATGCCCTAGCATGGTGCACTGTCTATCTCGTGGAAGTGTGATGGTGAATATGTGGGTCTGCCCTAGCAGGGTGCATATTCATTATGTTGGAATTTGGGTTGGACTTAACTAGGCGACCTTGATCAAATCAAGCACCTTGAGGCATGTAGATGATCATGACAAGGAGTTGTGCATACATCTATCAAGAGTTGCATAAGATGCAATTGGCAAAAGTTGCCTATCTGAAAGAATCTAGTTGTGGGTGATAGCCCTAACTGGTCCATGACTTGGAGGAAATCAAGATCTTGCTTACTAGAAGGTTGTACACTGTAATCTTCCAAATTGATGGTGAGGGCTATCAGTTTGAACAAAATAGTGGGAGGAATAATTAATTAAAGGCCTAATTAAATATCGTCAACTTGATTCAAATCAAATTAAATCAAAAGAAGTTTTTAAAAAATGCAAATATTTTCTCTTGTAGAATCAAATTCTCTTTTAGTATCAAATAGCAAAGAAATCATCATTGAAATCATACAATTTAATTGAGAAATATTTCCATAACTGGTTAAGGACCATGAGAAATGTTTTGCATGATCCTAAGATACCAGTGCCAATGGAATCCACTCTATGTTTTCCTAAGGCTGAAATGGATGCTTACTTGAAGCATTCCAATGATGATATAAACATAAAGAATACTATACTAGCCAGTATGGACTATGAGTTGCATGATAAGAAAGAAAGGGATAATGTCTCTAGGGCATTGTTTGAGTGCAAATTGGCAGAGGGAGATCCAGTTAGACCCCATGTTCTCAATATGATTGGGCATATAGAATGTCTATAAAAATTGGGAATTCCTATGGTTTAAGAAATGGCCACAAATATGATTTTGCACTCTTTGCCTAAATCATATAGCATGTTTATAAAGTATTACTACTTGTGTAACATGGATAAACCACTGTCAGAGTTGCTTGACATTTTGAAAAATGTCAAAGCACAAACGAAGAAGGATTGTTCAATGATGATGATCATTGGAATGGAATTCAAGGACATAGGCATGGAAAAGAAGCGTTCTCAAGCCTAGCTAAGGTCCAAGTCTTCAACACTCAAAATATGGAGAGGTTTAAGGAAACCAAGGAAGATGAAGCAAGAGATACATATCTCTACTTCAGGTGTATACGTAATTGATATTAACTTTACTTCTTCTTCATCATGGGTACTTGATATTGGATGTGGATCGCTTATTTGTTTGAATGTGAAAGATTTGAAAAAAAGTAGGCCTTTGGCGAAAGGCGAAGTTGAACTATGTGTTGTTAATGGAGTAAGAGTTGCTTCCAGTGCAGTAGGAACCTATGAGTTATCTCTACCAAGTGGGTTGATAATAGAGTTACATAACTATTATTATGTACCTTCCATTAATAGGAATATCATTTCTGTATCTTTTTTGGACAAGAATAGATTTGAATTTCTTATTAAGAATGGAAAATATTCCATTTCTAAAGATGAGATCTTTTATGGTATTGCCCCAATGTCTTATGATCTATACTTAATAGATCTACAGACAAATGTGTATAACGTAAATACCAAAAGACAAAAACTCAATGACTCAAACAAAACATACCTTTGACATTGTCGTCTGCGGCACATAAATGAGAATTGCATATCTAGACTCCATAAAGATGGTTATCTAGACTCTTTTGATTATGAATCAATGGAGATATGTTAATCTTATTTGTTGGGAAAGATGACCTAGAATCCCTTTTCATGACTAGGTGAGAGAGCGAGTGATCTATTAGGACTCATACATACTGATGTATGTGGGCTTTTTAGAACAAGTGCTAGAGGTAGGTATTAGTACTTCATTACCTTTACTGATGACTGTAATAGGTATGGCTATATTTACTTGATGAAACATAAGTCAGAGACCCTTGAAAGGTTCAAGGATTTCATGAATGAAGTATAGAACCAACTATGTAAAAGTATTAAGGCACTTCAATCTGATTGAGGTGGAGAATACTTAAGCCAAGAGTTTGAGGACCTTCTGAGAGCCCGTGGTATTGTATCAGAATGGACTCCACCTGGAACACCACATCATAATGGTGTATCAGAAAGAATGAATCACACATTACTGGACATGGTGTGTTCTATGATGAGTTTTGTTGATGTTCCAACTACTTTCTGGGGACATGCTCTAACAACCACAGTATTTATACTTAACCACGTCCATCTAAATTGGTTCAAAAGACACCATATGCGATATGGTATGGGAAGCATCCCAATGTGTCTTTTGTGAAGGTTTGGGGATGTGAAGCTTAAGTCAAGAAAATGTTTCCTAAAAAGATTGGACCCAAATCCGATAAGTGTTATTTTGTTGGATATCCCAAAGAAACAAGGGGATACTACTTATACCACCCAACTGACAACAAAGTGTTTGTTGCCAGGAATGTTGTATTCTTAGAAAAGAAATTTATTTCCAAAGGAAGCAGTGGTAGGAAAGTCGAACTCAAAGAAGTTCGAGGCTAACAACAAAACATTGAACCAATAGACGAACTAGAGGAAAATAGAGAATCACAAGTGGTTGTAGAAACTCAAAATCCTCAAGTAACATAAGAACCTCATAGATCTAGTAGGACACGCCTTGAGCCAGATAGATTTGGATATCTTGTGACTCAAGAATGCGGTGAGTTGGTCATAGATGATGAGCCAACTACCTATATAGAAGCTACAGAGGGACCAGATTGTGAGAAATGGCTTGATGCTATGAGATCTGAGATGGAATCCATGTATACCAACAACCTATGGACCTTGGTAAATCCACCTGATGATGTACAACCCATAGGGTGAAAATGGGTCTCCAAGAGGAAGATTGACGTGGATGACAATGTGCAAACTTATAAAGGTAGATTGGCTACAAAGGGTTTCAAACAAGTTCAAGGTGTTGACTATGATGAAACCTTTTTTCCAGTTGCCATGATTAATTCTATAAGGATCATGCTTGCTATTGCAGCCTACTATGACAATGAGATTTGGCAGATGGATGTTAAAACCAAATTCCTTAATGGGAATCTTGTTGATGATGTGTACATGACACAACCTGAAGGTTTTATAAATCCAAAGGATGCAAATAAAGTCTGCAAGCTACAAAGGTCAATCGATGGATTGAATCAAGCATCTCGGAGCTGGAATATTTGATTTGATGAAGCAGTCAAAGAGTTTGACTTTAGTCAAAATGAAGATGAACCTTGTGTGTAAAAGAAGGTTAGTGGGAGCATGACTGCATTGCTCATATTATTTGTAGATGGCATACTATTGACGAGGAATGACATTCCTACTTTACAAAAGGTAAAGACATGGATTGGATATACATTCTCAATGAAATACTTAGGAGAAGCATCCTATATATTAGGAATCAAGATCTATAGATATAGATCCAGAAGGCTTGTTGGACTAAGTCAAAGCACATACATTGACAAAGTGTTGAAGACGTTCAATGTGGAGAACTCAAAGAGAGGAAACCTACCCATGCTACATGGAGTTGCTGTCTCTAGAGCTCAATGTCCCAAACCTTGTGAAGAGAGGGAACACATGAGTGGGATTCCATATGCATCTGTAATTGGATCCATCATGTACGCAATGTTGTGCACCCATCTCGATGTTTCGTATGCACTGAGCATGATGAGCAGATACCAATCAGATCCCAGAGATGCTCACTGGACAGTCATGAAGAACATTCTAAAGTACTTCAGAAGAACTAAGGATCAGTTCCTCATCTACGACGGTGAGGAAGACTTGGTGGTAAAGGGTTACACCGATGCAAGCTTCCAAACTGATAAAGATGATTATAGATTGTAGTCAAGATTTGTGTTTTACCTCAACAATGGAGCTGTGAGATGGAAGAGTTCCAAGAAAGAGACAGTTGTGGATTCTACAAAAGAGGCCGAGTATATTGCTGCATCCAATGCATGAAAGGAGGCTGTGTGGATCAAGAAGTTCATCTCTGAACTTGGGGGTGGTTGCTAGCATCGATGATGCAATTGAGCTTTATTGTGACGACAATGGAGCTATTGCACAAGTTAAAGAACCTTGATCACATCAACGATCCAAGCACATACGTAGGCACTTCCATCTCATACGAGAGATCGTATAGTGAGAAGATGTGAAGATTAGCAGAGTACCAACTAAAGACAATATTGATGATACCTTGACTAAGGCACTTTCACAATAGAAGCATGATGGTCATGCTAGATCACATGGATTGAGATTCATGGGTGATTGGCTCTAAGTGAAAGTGTGAGTCTGTTGGTATGTGTGTCCATAGAGCCAGTCATATGATGATTGTAATGGCATACTTTGTAAATGATTTGAATAATAATAAAGACAATTTCCATCTATATGTTTAATTTGTTTTGAGAGAATGATATAACATGTTAGATGTCTAAAGAATCATTTACTCAATGACACATGTCTTTAGGTTAAGGACCTGAACAATGAGATCATACATATTTTAAGAGTATGCATTTTTATTATGTCCCTAGTCAGTTATTATTATGGAAATATCCATAGACATCAATAATACATAAGACTAGAGTGTGTGTTGGTTGATGATAGAATCTCATCAGTCATGATATATGATATCAAACCAAGCACATAGATAAATGTTAGAGAACAATGTACTAGACAGATCCACCATAAGTGTGATGCATGGAAACCACACTTGGTTAGTCAAGATCATCTCTTATACTATTAGTGGTGATTGTGGTTCTTAGACCTAAAATCACTACACTAATCACTTGTTGTTGGGTACACTTTGACATCATCAAATGCAGTCTTGAAATATGGATTGTTATAAATGTAGTGATTGGGTGGCTTTGACACATGGGGTTTTGATTGTGAGTGATAGATATGGAATTTTTCCCTCCTAAGGGAGTATGACATCCTGGCCACATGATAAGTGAGACTGATAAATACATGGCCACGTATATGTGAGTCAATATGTGATATTGAGCTTGCATATATCTCAAACAGTCTGCTCTAGTTCAAGAAACATGGATTGAATGTTTGTAGAGGATGACATGTCCAAGCCTCGAGTTAAATACGTATATCAGTTACAAAGGAACTAAACATTCACTGTAACACCAACCACAGATTATATGTTGAAAGTTGTTCTCCGACTTTCCTTTTCACTTAGGTAGAACTGATGTGCGACTAGGCACCACTCTCTGCTTGTGAAGTCATAAGTTAGCTATGGACATTCACTGCCAACTTGAAATGGGACCTATAGGGTCACACACATAGGATTTACCTAGAAGATGAGTTTATCCATGAATGATGTTTAGATTGATTACTAAAGTGTTTAGGTACTCATTTAAACATTCAATCAATAGATTTGACTCAAAATCATCAAGTTCAAGTGTTGAACAAACTGATTAGAGTGTCAGATTGATTGAGAACTAAATTGATTGAGTTCTGCACAAACTGGACCACCAACCGACCGGTTCACTAGGTGAATTGATCGGCTCATGGCCAGTGAGATGACCGGTTATTTACGGTGAACCGATCAGTTCACTTGGACCAAACAAGCATGTGCTGGGTTTCCCAGTTCGTGGGAAAAGTTTCCCGTTTCACTTGTTCAATTTGACTGTGATAAGAATTAATTTTTGCATTAATTAGAAATGAATTAAGAAATTCAATTGCAAGCATGTTTGGATTGTGAACTGCCTGGTTCAGTAAGTGAACCGACCGATTTGCCTGCTGCAATGTAGACAGTTCACGGATAATCCATACCCTTCTACTCCCGCACAGACTGGGAACCCTAACCCTACCCTCTACTATAAATAGAGGGGTACATGGGGCTTCTCAGAACACACATCTCAGAACATCAGTTTCTATGCAAAGTTGTTGTCCTATATGGTTCTCGTGACCGAGAGAGCCCAATTAAGTTCTACTCATCTAGGGAGGAACATTGAGGGAAAGACAACTATAGAACAACAACTGGTTGTGGGAGAATGTGTCAGTGACTAGTACACCGACCAAAAAGGGACATCTCCTTCTAGTTCATTCATCATAACAACTAGAGTTCCTGGTAGTCTATGTGGACTATCTATAGAAGCGGGAGATTTCTGCTGCTCAGGAGGATGACCATCAACCGCAGTCTGGGTGAAGACCAGGAGTTGCACAGATGTCGTCGAAGACTAGGTGGTTGAAGGCTGAACTAGCTGTGAGTTATTGTCGCTGAGCAAGCCTGAGGACCAGGTATATCTCGCTAAATCATCCTTCCTATTGCATAGTTGTTGATGCGATCTGTTGTTTGAGGTTTTGTGGTTAGATAAAATTTTTATTTCCGCTGCCTGTTCTGTCCCACAAAACCTAACACTAAGACATGCAACTGATGTTGATATTCAAAGATGGAACTTTTTTGAATGAAAGAACACTAAGAACACAACAATATAAGATTTGATGAGTGAGGATCTCATTATGACTAAAAGTACATCTAATGATGACAACTAGGATTTGTCAACCCAAAGAATAGAAAAGTGCCAAATGTCCATTTCTCTATCTCACTAACCCTAATATGACTTAAAAAGAATAAAGATTGGGACTTTTGCATAAAATACATCTTTGAAGTACAATCATGTGTATGACACTAAAAAGAGGGTTTGTGGACCAAGAGAGTGTAAAAGACAATAAATGAACTAATGAAGATTAGAGGCTAATGAAATACTTAAATGGACTAAATAACCTAACTTGGAACCCAAGTCAGTCCTAATAGTACATTTTCGAACCAAATAGTGACATTTGGGTGTTATACTCTAACTTGTAGGTTAAATTTCTTGGTTGCTTGTTTGGTTATTCCTGGCTTGTTTGGACATCAAGTACTTCTAAGATAGGTATGTGGCTACGCCTAAGAATAATTGATGCAGTTTCACATGGATTTCTTGAGATTTCCGCATGGTACCAAATATATGACTACTTGACTGCCAACAAGGAGTTGCTCAAGTGGTCAAGTACGGTGTCTCCTAACAAAGGGACTCGGGTTCGAATCCCAGTTGCTTCCTTTATTTACCTCCCTCCCGGATGTTTGACCTCTGCCACAGGCGTGGGAGAGGGGGGAGAAATCTTTCTCTCTTAATTCCATATGACTTCTTGATTGTTTACTTCTTGCAAACTATAAAGTGACTATGACTATCACAATATATATATGGACATAACTAGCTCAGATCTTGGGCCTCCTCTAGAGCTTTTTTATATTTATGAGAAAAATGATGCTTTAGATCTTGGTCTACCATCTTGGTGAGGTAGGATCAAAGAATCACCAAAGGTCTACCATCTATGTGAGGTAGGACCAATATGCTATCGTCTCTTTGAGGTGGCCTATGTCCACTACATGGACAATACCCCAGTGGGGTCAGACAGAGGATAGCTAGATTGGGATTGAGTACTTATGATAAAAAAATGCTAATTCCTATTTGTTTAACAATAATTTGATGATTTATGTTGTTACAAATAGATGCAAATATTTTGTTTCCCCTGCATACTAGTATAACTTGTTATACTGACCACATGTTTTAATTTATTGGCATTTTAGGATAATATGCTACATGATGGAAATTGGACATTCAAGAAAAGAAGGCATCAAAAGTAAACAAACAAAGAAATGCTCAGAGGATATAGATAGATGGTATATTTCTTGTGTGGAAGTGTAGAACCCATATGTTGTAAACATATATGAAAATATTTTTATCTTGTACCAAACTCAGTTCAGCTTAGTGAAATTTATTAATTATTTCTGATTATGCGCTAAACCATAGATCTTGTATATTATGATAATGGCTCTTTCTTTCCAGCCTTTCTTAATCGGTGGTTGATGGGGAGGGGGCCGTTATAGATATTATATGAGTTTTTGTGAGGTGGGAAGGCCTCATACGTAAATTAGTGGAAATCTCATGTAGAAAAGTGGTGCAAATTTATTAATTTGTACAATGCCATTTTGTCTTAGAAAGATGAGAAATATATGTGTAGTTAATATGAATTTCTATATCTCCATGTTTATGCAAAATGCATAAGAAAACTACATTTTGCATGAACTTGACTGTTAGTCGAGATTTATTCACCTACTGTTGTGAAGTTGTCTCGACAAGGTTGCATCATAGTCCAAGACTCCACCATCAACCATCAATGTTATTTGACTAGTTGAATTTTTTCACATTCGGTCCTCATTGAAAGAGCCATACCAAATTAAGAGGTCCTCAAATTATTAAAGATCAAACTACAAGCATATTTTCTCAAAAGCCACTTTGAGTAGTCCAGACCTTTTGATCAAACACAAGGAGAAAACTTCAAAGCCATCAACGAATTTATTCGAACATGTTTTTATCTAGTCGGATCTAAATTATGTGAGACCGGATATGACCAAAGTGGAGGCAAAATTGCATATCACTGTATGAATTCAAAATTTATAAGAATATTTTATTAAAATCTTATATAATTGATCATATCTATACCTATATTGTATTAGGTATGATAATATGTTGGATTTTGTTGAATTATGACATAACCTTAAAATGTTCAAACAAAACATGTTCCACCAAAACATGTTGAGCCTAGACCCAAATTAGACTAGAACAGGAGTTGTATAAACTATGACCCAGACTGACCCAATTTGTGTAGACCTGACTTGAACTTGGTTCATACATCATAAAATAATTTTTCTATGATTATTAGATAAAATAAAATATATATTGACAAATATGAAATTCAGTCCGACTCGAGCTATATTGACCCGCCTCGAACCAACCCGTACTAAATTTGACCCAACCAAAAATATGCACACCCCCCTAATATTCCATAATTTAATAAATCATATTGGTTTGGGTTGGTCGAGATCAGAATTTAAAATACCATATACTATTAACAAATTAATTAACAATAATTTATTAATGTTATAGTTAAAGTATATCATATTGAGTGGTGTGATAAAATATATAAGAATTGAATTCAGGGAGGAAGAGTGGTAAGAATAAAAACTCATAACAATGTAAGATGGAAGAGGAAAAAAAGATAGCATAAAATTTATTTGGAATTTTTTAAAACATAGAAGGGGTAATTTGAGATTTGGTAACATAAAGGAAAATTTCTGAAATTTCATCAGACATAAGACAAGTCATGAAGATAACTCAAAGAGAAAACTGCAATTTTTTTTCTAAACATTAATATTATGGCTTGGACTCCTCGTAACCATACCATGGCCTTATTATTAAACTCTAATTGCAAGGCAAGTATGATCTAATTGGAGGACAAGTAAAGAATAATAAACCAATTTCAATCTCCGCTAGTTAGTACATTCTTGTGACTATTAGTGTTATGTGTGATTAATTAGATGATCACGTAGCTAAACACGACAATACCTCTTTCCAGTGCATAACCCTAATTTCTCAGGCAATTCCTAGGCTCCGATAGAAGCCCCTCCCCTTCTCCCATGTGGTTCCCATTCTTGGGCGAGTGGCTCACTTTTCTCTTACAAGTTCAAGGTGGGGTTTTGATCTTCGAGGTCACTGTCTCTAAAGATGGCAGACAAACTAGCTTCAAGATGTGCACGGTTAGGGTTAGAAGAGGAAGATAAAGGCACTGTTCTTGATTTGGGTGAAGAGAATGATGACGAGCAGGAAACCATGTGTCTCTGGTTCTAGCAACACGCCTTCCCACAAAAAGATCTTTCAATTTCTGGGCAATGAAGAGGAATTTTACACAAGCTTGGGGCTCTGCAAAATAGGGTCCTATTCAAACCTCTAGATGCCACGATCTTCATCATCCAAATTTTCCATTGGAAAGACAAGAAGAAGGTCCTCGATGGAGGACCCTAGAAATTTGAGAATAGACTTATGCTAATAAAGGAAATAGAGGACTCATCCTATCACAAGATGATTTTCACTGAAAGTTTGTTTTGGGTTAGGGTTTATGGCCTACTACTGGGGCACAGATCGGAGACAGTTATCCTAGCAATCACTAGCGAAATTGTTTGAGTTTTTGATGTGGACAAAGATGAACTCAGATGGGAATCAATCCCTCACATCTGAGTTTGACTAGATGTAATTAAGTCTTTAAAACAAGTGCAAAAGGTCAGGGATTAGAAAGGTAATTTAGTCAATATGGAACTAAAATATGAAAGGCTTCCCACTTCTGTTACTTGTGCGGGAAGCTAGGTCACATATATAAAGTCTACATGCTTGATGATGAAGGTGATGATCTAGAGAGGTTATAGGGGCCTGGTTTAAGGCCTCACCAACAAAGTTGTGGGTGACAGTAGTAGAAGAACTCTATGGTGAAGGTTATGTGGAATGATCACTTTCTTTCCATACAAAATCGGAGGGGGCAGATTCATCTCTCTTATGGAGTAGGGGGGACAGAGGAAACGATAGAGATGATAAGGCAAAGGAGTCATACTGGCGAAGACCTAGGTCAGTATGGCAAGATAATAGCAACCATGAACCCAAATCTAGTTCAATGGGTGGGTCTATGGAGAAACAACCTCCATCTCGATCACTTCCTTCCTAGGAGAACATCGGCCTTGCAGACACCAGTTGATTCAACATAGAGGATACTGAGACGCTGATGGGTACAGACCCAAACACTGAGGATGAGGCACTATTGAAAATGGAAGCAGATGATGAGGAACTAATGAAAGGGATGAAGGAGAATCACATGGGCTACCGAATTACCAGACAATCAGTTATAGATAGAAGAAACCACTCTTTGATTGGAGAACATGCACAGACTGTGAAAGGAAGAAGGGGAGAGATACATGCAACTAATGAGGTACTAGATAGCATAGTGGGGATCAGAGTCATTTTTAGTATTCTTGAAATAGATCTAAACAAGGTAGTAACGATAGATAATCAAGCAGGTGCACATCTGATAGCAATGCAAAACCTTTCTTTTGATAATGATTGGTATGCACAGAAAATCCAAACAAGGGGCCAGAGGAAAAAGACAGACCTATTCTAGACAACAAAAGTTGTTGAATGTACCAGATGCACAGTTAAGAAGCTTCACAAGCCTTTGATTGTAAAGAGGAGGGTCTTGATCAGTGAGGAGGAGCTGGAATACAATAATGAAGAACAATACATCTTTTCAGGAAAAAGAAATAGAAATGATAACAACATGGAGATAGATGATGAGATTTATATCTCAAATCATGGGACAAAGAAAAAGATGATTAGGGGTAATGAAGGAAGCTCTCCGGGGTGGGTGCCACCTCAAGTAGCGGGGTTTGGTGTTGACCAACCCTGTGAACAACAATGAAAATAATGAGTTGGAACTATCTGGGGATGGACAAACTTAGTAGTATGAACACTCTCCAGAGTTGGTTTTGGAGAGAATGCCTAAGTTTGGTTTTCCTATCAGAAACCACGGTTACTGACAAGCACCTTAAATCTATTTAAAGAAAATGTGGCTTTGTAGACGGTCTATGCCTTTCCCGTATGAGAAGATCAGGTGGTTTGGGTCTGTGGGGGAGAGAGGTCTATGGAGGGATTCTCTCTTTCTCTAATCTACACATGGATGCTAGGGTGACGGAAAGAATAAAAGGGAAAACGTGGAGGGCTATTGGCATTTATGTCTAGTCGGAACAGTAGTATAAGCACAACACTTGGGATCTTGTGCGGCAATTGAGTTCCAGCTCAGACCTTCCAGTCATTTTCTTTGGAGATTTCAACAGAATAACGTCCAATTAGGAGAAATTGGGTGGTCCACCAAAAAAAGAAAGATGGATGCAAGATTTTTAGAGATGCTATTGTTGACTGTAATCTTCTTGATCTGGGTTTCTGGCAGCCCTTTTACATGGGAACGAGGACTTACTACTAATACCTTAGTCAGGGAAAGGTTGGACTTGGCGCTTGCTTACTTTGAGTGGAGACATATGTTTTCTTGTTGCAAAGTTTTCCATCTCTCGATGTACAAATATGACCACTGTCAGATTATTGTCTATGCGGACAAAAGTGAGAACTGAACGAGAAGGAGAGAAAAGTTCTTTCAATTTGAACCAATGTGGTTAAATGAAGAGCCATGTGGTGAGACCGTCAAAAACGTCTGGTCAAACAGGTGAGGAGGTCTTAGTAACAAGCTGGAGGAATGTGAAAGAAGCTAGATGATTGGGCGCCAAAAAAGTTTGGGAACTTGAAGAGGAAATTGAAAGAAATAGATCTTTTACGGGAGGAAAAAAAGAAGACACCTAACAACTCTGTTCTTTAAAAATGCATGGAACTCTCACGCAGCTTGAGTACTGGCACACAATGCAGAATGAATATTGGTGTGCACGGGTGTGGATCAATGAGATGAAAGGAGGTGACAAGAGAACAGAGTACTTTCATCATAAATCATCACAAAGGTAGAAAAGAAATACCATTGAGGGTCTAAAAGATAGTAATGGTGTGTGGCAGGAGGACGAAGATGAGCTCTATAAAATTTTGTTGATTTTTTTTAAGAGGACGAAGATGAGCTCTATAAAATTGTGCTGATTTTTTTAAAAAACTTTTCACTACAAGCAGTTCATCGGGTTTTGCAGAAGCCACTACCGGCATAAAGTGGAAAGTTATCACAACCATGAATGCTTGTCTTGAGAATGAAATTACCAATGAGGAAATAATCTCTGATCTGAAGCAAATGCACCAAAACAAAGCACCAGGCCCAGATGGGAGGAAAACTATATTTTTCTAGAAATTTTGGCACGTGGTGAGGGAAGATATTACAACTTATATTAATGGATGGTGGAAAGGAAATCAAAGTATTGAGAAGGTAAATTCTACTCTTGTAGTTCTTATATCCAAAGTAGAAAAACCAAAAGAACTGTTTGAATACCGCCCTATTAGTTTATATAACATGGTGTATAATCTGTTACGAAAGTCCTCGCAAATAGACTAAAGCCCATGATGGACGGAATCATCTCTGAGAATCAAAGTGCCTTATACCAGGTAAGTTGATCACTGAAAATGCTCTGATTGCATACAAACTTTTCCATAAAATGAAGCTGGGAGGAAAGAAGAAAAAAGACAATATGGCCATTAAGCTTGACATGACGAAAACTTATGATAGAGTATAGTGGAATTTTCTGGACTATGTACAGGAGAAACTAGGATTCTCAACTACTTAGAGGAAAAAAATCTATGAGTGTGTTTTATCGGTTAGTCACTCATTTTCCATCAACAAGGACCTATCTATGAAGATTAAGCCTTCCCACAGTCTACGCCAAGGTGACCATCTATCACCCAACCTTTTTATTTTATGTGTTGAAGTTTTTCCTACCTCTATTATTCAAGCAGCTCAAAATAATTGTGTATTTGGAGTCAGTATCTGTAGAAGAGCCCCTCATATCTCTCATCTTTTTTTTGCAGATGATAGCATTCTTTTATAAGAGTAACTAAAAAATGAATGCCTGACTATAACTAGTCTTATTAGCCAATATGAACAAGCATCAGGCAAAATAATAATTTATGACAAGACTGAAGTTGCTTTTAGTATAAGAGTTCACCAGGAAGACAAACAAGCATCGATAGAAAATTTTAATGTTCGTGAAATGGGAAAACACGCGAAGTATTTGGGACTCCTGACAGTAACAGGAAGATCCAAAAGACAAGTCTCCGACTTTATGAAAGAAAGAGTTTGGAAAAAACTACAAGGATGGAAAGAAATGTTCCTATCCAAGCCTAGAAAAGAAGTTCTCAGCAAGTCTATAGCTCAAGCGATGCCATCCTACATTTTTAGTGTCTTCCAAATTTCTACAACAATCTTACATGAAATTCAGAGTTGTATTGCACATTTTTGGTGGGGTGCTAAATGCACAAAAAGGAAAATCTCATGACAATGATGGGCCAAATTATGCAAATTGAAAAGAGCTGGTGGTATGGCCTTCTGAGATTTGCATACTTTCAATCAGGACTTGCTAGCCAAACAGGTTTGGCTCCTTCTATCAAATACCAAATATCTTGTCTATAGGGTGCTAAAAGCCAAATATTTTCCCTGGACCTTTACTTTGATGGTCTCAAGAGGTTACAATCCAATCTACACATGGAGGAGTATATAGGGAGCCAAGTCAGTAGTTCAGGAAGGAGTGAGCTGGCGAGTAGGTGATGGAAAGTCTGATCAACGTGTGGGCATACCGATGGCTATATAACTCAACAGAGGACCTAAGTGCATATCGCCAAGAGACGCATGGTGGGCTCATGCAAGTGTGCGATTTAATCTCCACAGAAGGTGCCGCATGGGATAGAGAGATCATTTCCTCCCTCTTTCCATCGGATATCAGTCAGAAGATAGAAAGTACACCACTGAGCTGAAGGAGACCTGCAGACAACCCGATGTGGTAGCCGGAACCACGTGGTCATTTCTTTACTAAATCAGTATATTGGCTCAGCCATCTGGGCAAGATAGTTTTTGTAGTACGAAGACAACACCGAGAGATAGAAACTATTTCTCATATTCTATATGATTGCAGGGAGGCGAAGAAGGTATGGGATGATTCAGTGGCCAGAAGACCGGTTTTTCTATCTTGCGAGGCTCTCTTATATGACAATTCGCCAGCATCATCATGGAATACAGGGCAGCGAATGTAACTCAGCAGTCTGAGGCCAAGCATGACGGAAGAATGCAGCAGTCTATGTTAGATATATGGCTGCTGGAGTAATTGTTTATTTAGAATGTGTTAAGCCCAATGTTGTGCAGCAAGTACATGTGGGAAAAATAGTTTTGTCTCTAGGGCAAATGATAAAGAAGTTTTATCCCATATTGTTCACTCCTAGAACTTTTGTGATCCTCATATGTAGGATCACATGGGACACTAGTGTCGAAGGGGTCATAGGAGGGAGGTATGCTCACCTCCTTGGTGTGTTGGGTTACCACATCACAGGACACGCATGTGTGCGTGCCCCACATTTGGCCGGGCCGGGCTCGGGCTTGTGGATTAACTAAGTAATTAATTACTTGTGTAATTAATTGGTTCTTTCCTATTCCTAATTGGAAAGTATTTCTCTTTACGGTTTTTATTCCATAATGTGTACAAGAGCGACCGAGTGTTTGCGTCTTGTTGGGAATAGGAATAAGGGACGTGCGTGGCTATAAATACTACCCGGTCATTAGGGTTCACCATTTTCACGTGTGTTTTGAGAGCCCTAATCCATAGAGCGAGAACCTTCGTTCCAGAGCCATTTCATGGAGTTCGTCTCCTGTGCGAAGCGAGACTTCTTTCTCCTTCCCGTCACCTAGACGCGACTGTCAGGCGGAGGTTCCTGCGGACGCTGTGCTGCACTGGTGGTAGTGCAACGAGACGACGTCACACTACTACAGAAATGGCTTATAAAGTCGGTTTTCAAGGTGTCGGTTGTATACAAAAACCGACACATAAAACCTACTATGTCGGTTGTTAACATAAACCGACATCCAATATGTGAAGGTCGACCAGACACGGGTACCGCTTTCAATAAGTGTCGGTTATTTAATAAACAACCGACACTTAATATCAACCGCCAAAACCAAAATTCCAGCGAAAAAATTACCTTCAAAATTGGACATATGTCGTCGGTTTTTTAATAAAGAACCGACAACTAAAGGGTATGCGCGAGACAGGAATAGTTGTCGGTTGTCTTTTATTTATAAACCGACGAATATTAAGTAGTATAGTTGTCGGTTTTTGTCAAAGAGCCGACACTGTTGGTTTAGTTGTCGGGTTTGTTAAATAACCGACACATATTGTCAACTTAATAGCCCCGCGAACAGAACTTTTCCCCATTGTCTCTGTTTCATTGCCGTGCGCTAGGGTCGGGCGATTTCCCCCGATTGCTCCCGCCGTCGCACGTCGCTCGCTGCCGTCACCGTCGTCGCCGTCGCTGCCGGTTGCTGGTCTCCTCGACGCCCTCGCCGCCGCCGGTAGAAGCAGCTACGGTGCTCTCCTCGTCACCGCCGCCCCCGCCGGTAGAAGCAACTTTTCTCCTCCGCCAGCTTCCTGCAAGGTAACACACAAAAGCTTCACCCCCTTTTCTCCTCTGCCTTGCTTTTCTCTGCCGCCGCCGACCTGGAACTCACCCAGGCGGCGCCTAAGCAGGTGCCAGGGCACGCCTAGGGTCCCAAGCCCAGGTGCCCTGCCTAGCTAGGCCTCTGGGCGGATGCTTGGGCGGCGCCAGGGCACGTTTAGGCTGATGCTGGGGTTTGGAATCATCTACTGGATGCCCAAAACATGCACTGATTTCACCAAGTCACCCCAAAAGCCATGAAAAATATTCTGATTGTGTTTATTTATGTACTGATTTCACCAAGCTAGTGGATTTTTTTTAAAGTTATTTACTGATTGTGTTTATTTAATTATGTACTGATACATATGTGCTATACCAATCTGATAGTCCATGATAGAACAAAGCATAATGATGTTGACTGCAACTTTGTGCGTCATGCTATTCTGAATTAAGTGTATATTTACTTCATAATTGAATGTTTAAGTAAGTTATAGATATCTTGATGATGAACTATAATGCACACATGTGACATGCTTGGAATGTAAATGATGAACTGTAATGCACACATGTTTAACTTGTTTCATTGTTGAGTATATTGAGAATCCTAATCACCCTTCTTTCTTAATGATGAACTGTAATGCACACATGTGACATGCTTGGAATGTAAATGATGAACTTTTCCCTAAATTGCCTAGACCTTAGGATATCTCTAGATCTTAGGGTATCTCTACCATCCTAACTATGAAATTGGTAACTTGTTTCCTTTTTGAGTATATTGACAATGTTAATCACCTAACTTGAAGAACTAGGATATGAATGATGAAACTAGGATTGTAGGTATAAGAATGACAGCACACGTATTTATTGGCCTAGAAACCCGTCCAAGATTTACTCATTAGGAGTAAATCTTGGATAGTCCCCGGTTTGGGACTGTTCTTGAACACCTAATCTCGCTTAGGATGTAAGTGTATAATGTGTATTGGGTTTTCAAGAAAATTTTGGCAGCATTTCCCCGTTTGTTCTCTAAGTACATATGTACTTGGAGAACAGTGGGGAAATGCTGCCGGAATTTTCTTAAAAACCCAATACACATTATACACTTACTAGTGAGATTAGGTGTTCAAGGATGGGATAGGTGGTACACATTTATTATATATAAGAATGACAACACATGTATTTGTTGGCCTAGAAACCCGTCCAAGATTTACTCATTAGGAGTAAATCTTGGATAGTCCCCGGTTTGGGACTATTCTTGAACACCTAATCTCGCTTAGGATGTAAGTGTATAATGTGTATTGGGTTTTCAAGAAAATTTTGGCAGCATTTCCCCGTTTGTTCTCTAAGTACATATGTACTTGGAGAACAGCGGGGAAATGCTGCCGAAATTTTCTTGAAAACCCAATACACATTATACACTTACTAGTGAGATTAGATGTTCAAGGATGGGATAGGTGGTACATGTACATTTATTATATATAAGAATGACATCACATGTATTTGTTAACCCTAGACCATAATCTTGTTGTAATATATACTTGTTTTCTCTTTGATCATAGAGCTTTACAATTTTGTTGTGATATATAAGAATTTGCATATGGCTGACCATTCTCCTGATGACTGTGCTGATGACTACCGTGAGGGTGAGGACATCAATGCGCCGCCTCACAATGTAAGTTTTAAAAATATATCATATATTTATATCTATATGTCCATTTATAGTTATATCTTGTAAATGTGAATTATTTTGTCAAATTTTAGGTTGATGATGCACAGGTACCATATGAAGCACTTGAGGCACTTGATCAACAACACCAAAAAGTTGACAAGAGAAGGGGCATCACTATGATGAAGAAGTTAATTGCGCAAAAGGGCAATGGACCCAAACTTGTTGTGGATTTCGATAATGCGGGAAATGCATGTGGTGTGAATCGCAATTCATTTATTTCATATCTTGGATTTGTTACTCGTAGCCATTGCGGTTGTCTCTTAGATTCTTGGCATAACGTTTCTAAGGAGAAGAAAATTTTAATATGGAGGGATTTATGTGTGAGTTATTATTAATTTACAATTCTATTTTGTAGATTACTAAATTTTTGGATACTAGTTAATATCAATTCTATTTTGCAGAGTATATTTGAATTGGATGAAAAGCTGCATCGTAAATGTGTGATGCAACGCTGTGGGAGAGTCCTAAGGAACTATAGGACAAATCTCACCAGAGAATACATAAAAGAAGCCGACAAGAGGAAGAAGACAGCCACTAAACAGTGGAACTTCCTGGACAAAGAAGAATGAGACGCATTTGTCGCTTCAAGACAAACTGATGAATTCAAGGTATTAGGCATCAGTCTCAATCTCATTAATTAATATATGTTGTATTCACTTATTCAAGATTAACATTTAGTGTTACTAACCAAATCATTAATTTACATACTAACTAGGCCCTCAGTGAGGCACAAAGATCAAGGCGTGCACTGAATGTGCATGACCACAGAATGGGTCCAAAGGGGTATGCAGGCGTTCGCCAAAGACTACAGGCTGAGGCTACTGCTGCTCAGTCTGCTGCTACTCAGGAGTCCTCTACCATAGGTAGCACACCTCTGCCTCGCCATGATGTCTGGATAGCTGGGAGGCAAAATAAGAAGGGAGAAATAACTAAGGCCGCAACTGCTGAGGTGGCTGCAAAAATGGTAAAATACAACTCTTACAGCAATCATTCGAATATTGATTATTTGTGTTGTTTACTTAAGTACAAATTTTTGTTTTGGAGATTAGTGGGAGCTGCACGAGCTGAGGAAACAAGGAAAGTTCATCCCTGAGGGAACAAAGGATGAATTGACAGTTGCTCTGGGTAACCCAGAGCATCTTGGACGTGTTAGGGCTGCAGGCGCTGGTGTGGGCATCAAATCTTTTTTTGGGTCATCCCAGCGTAAACATGTCCCAAAAGCGGGACTTTCACAAGAAGAGGTAACATATTCTTTCTTTATAATGTTACTGTAAAAGAGAATTCAAAAATTAGAATTTGACGTTTCTTTTATCCATGTATAGGTGGATAAGCTATTTGACAGGAAACTCGAAGAAAAACTCGAAGAAGCAATGAAAAAGTGGCAGGCATCTCAGACTGCCACTTACCAGACAATACATACTACAGACTCTACTCCTACTCCTACTGCAGAGGTTGGGAGTAATCCTGTAGAACCACCACCTAACACATCCACTGTAAGTATTTTTATGACATAGTAACTAGTTTTTTAATTCAAGATGATACGTATATATGAAATTGTAGTCGTTTCAAAAAAAGATGATATGTATATATGTATATAACATTCTTTACACAAAAATTTGTAGGGGTTGAAGCCATGCCGTCTAAAAAGTAAAGAATATGTCATGGCAGAGGCATCGGCTTACCCATCCCTACCAGGGGAAACGTGTCACGGGTCTCCAGTACCAGCTGGTTAGATTCGGGTGAGCCTGATACATATATTCCCCCAATTTCTGGAACTTCCACTGCCATATGCCCACCCAGATTGTGAAATGCTTGGTGAGGCACTAGGCGGAGTGATATTGTGAATAAAAGCGGATGTCTTATTTACTGATAAGGTATGGTAAATTTACATTACGTTCAATTGTTAGTGTGTGAATATGCTGGCAGTTGATCTGAAATTATATATATATACAGGTTAAAAAGAAGACACCCACATCATCTAGGCCTCCACTTCCACCTCCTGCATTACCTAGTTGGGTTCCACAGGACCTACCTGTCCCGTTAGGTCCTAACTGTAGGGGTATGGCAGTATGGTTAGGGGAACATGATATAAACTCCCCTATAACTGTTTCTTCTGATTCAGATTCTACATGTCAGTCATACGAAACAAAACTATTTATACAAGATATATTGGAGTTGTTTCGATATGATTGGCTAAATACATCTGTGATAGAGCTATGGATAAGGTGAGATATTCTTTATACATCCATATACCTTGTGTATGATCTGGTGATCTGGTTTCACTACCACAAACAGACTTACATAACCACCCTAATTTATCCACTCTTTAAAAAACGTAGTTCATATAAATCGTGTCTTTCCCAATCCCTATTTCTCGCTTACTCGCGGCTCCCCTCTCCGTCCAGGCACCGTGGAAAATGCCGAACCCTTCTCCCCTCTCTCCCGCCGCGACTTCCGAATCTGTCCTCTCCCCCAACGAACCGTGGTGGATAATGCCCAATCCTTCCCTCGTCCACCTGCTCTCTGCTTCCGTCGCGCCCTTAATCTCCCCCTCTCCCCGCTCCCGCTTTATGAACCCGCCAATTTTTCTCGTCTCCTTGCCAATTGCCAACCAACCGCCTACTGAGATTTGCGGCGCAGGCATCGTCCGCTTCCTCAGACCCTCGACTCTGGAAGGGAGGCACTCGCCTCCTCAACCGTTCGACACCGGAAGGAAGGCAGCTGCCTCCTTAGTTGACGATCGACGCCGGAAGGGAGACATCTACCTCCTCAGACGCTGGACGCCGACAGGGAGGCATCTGCCTGCTCAGACGCTGGACGCCGACAGGGAGGCATCTGCCTGTTCAGACCCTTGACGCTGGAAGGAAGGCGGACTCGGGCTCTGCTTAGGCGTTGGGAGAAGATTGCTGGATTTTGGAGGACGAGTATTTGGACCAGGATCTTTCATAAGCTCCTCATCAGTTTCTTGGAAGGACTTGAGAGCTATTTCTTGCCCATCTTCAGCCGACGTACAGGTTATCTTCTACATTCAACTTTACTCTTTTCTTTCTGTTTTTCTTTCCTATTTTGTTATGGTTGTTGGTTATTCATTTTTCTTGCAACTGTTGTCGGTGATTGTTTGTTTGGGGGACTGCCACAAATCATTGTTTTGGTATTAAACGATACTAATTTCCCACTGATTCAATTCAAAGATACACCGTAAAATTTTTCAAAAAGAAAAGAGCAAAGGTTACATTGTAGAAGCTTCATAGATAGACCAAGGTTCTACACAAATGTCTGTTATTGTCGAAAGTAGAAGCCAAGGTAAATTAATTATACTAAGACGACGTATCAAGCGGCTGCTGACTTCATCTCTGCTTTGATGGCTGCAACTAGGTGATTGTAAGCTTGTGTCCAGGCATCCTTCATCTCTGGGCACCACATGTCTGGGACAGCATCCTTGATGGTGTCGAGGAGAGCATACCTCGTCACCTCACATTGGGCAATAGAGGGACCATGAACAGAGACCACGTCCTGTTCGAGAAAATTCCTTTCTGAAAGTATCTCGGTCATCAAGCTATATATCCAAAAGATAATAAAGAAGGCTCTATATGGCAACGTAAGGAAATAAGATCTAGTCTAGTATGCAACCAGTTCGCCCACGTATATAAGGCCACTTACTACTATGAAAATAGATGCATCATCCATTTCTAGTGTCCTACATGCTACATCATGTCCAACAGCTATCAAAGTCTTGATTGTGTAAGTTTCTGAATATAAATGAGTGTAATCTATTTGATATTATGATCATTAGTATTTATGTAAGGGGAATACTTGTAAGCTTTTTTGATAACTTGGTAGAGATCTGCATATATGGACATAGAGATCTCTTTTATAGAATATGACAGCAGAAAATGTCTTTTTCCAACCTTACCAATAAGGGAATACAAGGTCATGCACTAACTCACGCGAGGCTAAAGGCATTTCCCATCTTTGTCTATGAGAGGGAATGGAAAACAAACTTAACCATTTTAAGTCCCCTTGCAAGGTTTTCCTACTTTCGTAGTGTAATTTACATGTATATATCTATAGGACTGATGTTGGTTTCGGGCTCTTGCTTTATCCCTCAACTCACAACAGAGTGGCCTTGCAATTTTCTTAAAACATAAACCAAGGTTGGCTTGACAAGCTTAGCTATATTTTACTTTCTTTTGACGTTTGCAAGTTCCAACACAATCTTTTAGTATTTATCACAAAAACCAGTTCTAGGATAATGGTTGAACTCTAGGAATTATTGAGAGTCAGCTAAAGTAGATGGTCTATAAGAAATCATAGCACATTAGAGGGGATTGGGAGAAAATCAGAAAATACACTTTCATACAAGCATCAATAATTTAAACAATACTACACGTAATACAAGTTAAATCCCAAACAATGAGCAAAGAGCGCAAGTAAATAGGCTTTTAATGTGACATCATTAAAAATCTTGAATACACAACATATCAGTATGTAGTCACTATATATATTATTGTCTTATTGTGTTACCTCTGTAGATCCCAATTGTGCTAGTGATCTTTTCAATCCATTTCAAGATGCATTCATCTTTTTCATATTGTGTTGAACATGCAAAAATATATTTAGTTATTTTTATATCTTATTAATCATTTTGAACTTCACTGACCATCGATCTTGTAAGTTGTAAAATACTTTTACAATTCACAAACTATTAAAGTCTACACAACTTTTGTGTCAATTAATAATTCTATATGTTCATTCTTAAACTTTGCCATAGTTCACGGCCTAAATCCTGAATAAGTATTCATGCAAATAATAATTCTCATAGTGAAAGCTGAAATTTCCTCAAAATTCCATGTGGAAACCAATCGTCGATGTTATTTTTTCCAAAAGAAAACTTCACCAGCTACATAAACTCTTAAATATTTATTGAATTTATAAAAACTCCATTTCCATGGCCAACACAAAGCATCAGAATTAAAAGTGTAACATATAGAAATGATGTCAGGTAAATAAGGTCTTTTCAATGAAGTGAGCATATGTATATAGTAAACTAAAATACAAAACACTCCATTTCCATGGCCAACACAAAGCATCAGATCACAAGTGAACATATAGAAAGGATGTCAGGTAAATAAGGTCTTTTCAGTGAAGTGAGCATATTTATATAGCAAACTAATATACAAAAACATATTTATGTTCACATTTCAAACTAGTCACATCCTATACATTAGTAACAATATGAAGAAGAACTCTAAATGGGTTGAGCCTAGATATGAATTGCATACTTGTTCTGTTGGTAATCTCACTGAGTCTATTACTTATTTTTAACAAAGAAAGTCGACATATATTCATACCAAAAAAGGCATATAAATATATAGTAAAAACTGTCATTTTAAAAAGTTTACATATACTCACCAGTGGAAAACCTGGAAATCATGCTTTCAACTTTGATGAAAGGCCTTTCTCCACTTTCTTGATTTCAAATACGAGCATCCTCCACATCTAGAGCACAAACATTTCAGCCTCTTCATCTAAAATAGACTGAAGTAAATCTAGCATTTCTGAAGCTTGCATGTGACTATTGGTACTGGAAACTATATAATCCACCAAACTCGGTTCCTCTTCACCAAGAAACTCTATGATCTTCTTAGAGATCCAGGGTCGCATTCTCTCATGCAGATCGTGCTTGCAGAAACAAAAGATCAAATATTTCAAACAAATCAATAAATGCCACTGATGTATTTAAAATGAGGTTAAATGTAAATTTTAGACAAGTATTACGCACTATCATGAATTGTCAAGGCATACCCTGGCACAGAGTGGATCAGATGTGCAGCAGCCTATATTGTTTTGATTTTTTCTTTTATGAAAGAGATATACTATATTTGATATCAAATATACAACGCAATTGAAGGATCTATTTAATGTCATCACATAATGATATCAGTTTGTAGCAGGGCACAACTTTATAAGTATAAGCCCAACATGTATGAAGCTCTTTACCATGCCTAGGCATAGACACATTGACAACTTTGCTTGTTACGAAATTAACATCGGCAATATGACAGTATTGCAACTTGAATGACTTGATACTTATTTATTATTCAACCAAAATACTTGATTTCACCAAAACGGTTAGGATTCTTCTTTATAGAGGTGTTTATGCAAGCTCAAAACTAAAATTAAACATAACTTGTTGTCATTTTTTGTAAAAAAGCCTGAAATAACATGAGCTGCATAGCTACAGGCATAAATCTAATGGTCCTATTCACAGATCTTAACGCAACGCCCCATCACCCAATTACAAAGGGTATGATCCTCAATATGTATATATCAACAACAAATGTCAGCTCTTTAAATACAAATTAGGAGAGTGTAGTAGCATCAATGACTTCAAATAATCAGTAACCTTGTCGTAATGTATCATTGATAAATTGAAGTTTCCTTGTATATCAATTATATTGGAAGATAAATTTGCTAAAGATAATAAAGCACAAGCTACATGAATCATATTTGCTTCAAAAGGATGTCTGAAGATGATGTGATGCCACTGTTGGTTCTTTTAAGCATCATATGATCAGATATTCTGGTGTAGTTACAGAGCTAACAAAAATTTAGCAAAATACTTGATATAGACAAAAGGAAGTACTTTGCCCAATTAATGTAACCGTAGCGGGCCTGCAGTTCTAAGTTACCCCAACGATCAAAAAAATAGAAACAGTAGCAAAAGGTTGGCTCTGGTCAAACTTTAATCTGCCATCCTTACCCTATTCAGCTGCATTTTCCAGTTTTACATCTAAAATGCACAAATTATCTTGCTTTTGAAAATAATTATTTGTACAAAGAAAGGTTACAATTGTTTTTCCAACCATCAAGACATTTAGACAGATGGAACACATTGTTATACATGTATAACCCATGTGATAAGTATAGAATACCCTAATTAACTTAATTACAACATACGAATATAGTAATACACTAAATTAGTTATATACAACAGTAGCCAATACATGATATATATAACTTAGTGGTAGATACTACACACATAGTACATGAATATAGTACTAGGCAGTACATGTTATATACATTATACTATAGCGGTACATAATACATAGTATATAATGATACAATATACATTTTATAGTAGTAGAGATTACATGATGCATACACCGTGCAATTGTACATATTATACTACAAAGTAAACCTACATGGACAATACTTTCGTTGTACTCATAATAAGTACATGATAAACAAAAATATGAATGTACATGTTGCATAGATATTAGTGCAGTATATTAGTATATAATTAGTAGTATACTACATAGTAAAACTACATACATAAGTATGTAATTTTGATGCAATAGTACATGCATAAAGATGTAATCTAGGTGCAAAAATACATACATACATAGTTCATAGGAAGCAAGAATGATTCTGACCCATATATAACTCAACTAATAATTAGAAGGACGTGCTTACCTTGATTTACAAACATTAGTTACAAAATTATGGAAAAATAGAGGCACGATGTAATATTGCAGCAACAATTTAGGCTTTCTTTTGCACCCATAAGTCACTTTTTAATTGAGTAGTCTGACGTGGCTGCCTAAATAGGGAAAGGAAGCGAGCACACATGTAGATCAGGTGGTTGTTAGGAGGCCACTATATTCTGGCCCGCCCAGCTGCTGCCTAAGTCACTAACTAGGCAGCAGAGGGGTTGGGCTACTAAAGAGGTAGCCTGAGGTACTTTAAATATTGATAAATAATAATATATAAGAAACAAATGAACAAATACATAAAATATAATCACAGTGAACATAAAAATGTGGATATAGAAAAACATTAATCAATAATTTTTGGCCGTCATTAGACTATTCATGAGTCCAATACTAGGTCTAGGGTGTGTTTTGTAAATGATTTCTAATATACATTTGATATGTGACATGGTAAGCATCCTTCTTTATAGATATTGCATTATTTGTTTCTCATTGTATCTTTCCTTATCCACTATAATTTTGGTATGTTTTGTTGTCATACCATGTGCTTCATGTAATTAGACCAACCGGCTTCCCTAATTGAAACCTATAATTATGGGCTTCTATAATAGCACTATATTAGTTAGGTCATATTAAATTACAATATACTTTATTGTGTGGAAACTATAATAAATATTAAGATATGGTTTTCTCTTTAATATAGGCTGTTGAAGCTCTTAAAGATGGATAAAAGTTGGATGGATAAACCAGTACGTTCAGAAGCTTATATTGAAGGAATTTGTCAGTTTCTTGAATATGCTAAGACTGGAATGGAAGATGGAAAGATTGTGTGTCCATGTAGGAAATGTAAAGTTGTCTGGAACAAAGAATTTCCTATAGATATAGTGGAAACACATATTTTTTATAATGGATTCTATAATGATTATAAGGACTGGATTTTCCATGGTCCAAGAAACCTTTTTGAAAATCTGACTGAAAACCAGCAATCTATAAATGTTGAACACATATCTAATCATGAAGATGGTTTAGTTGGCCAAGATGACATGGAAGGATTATTGAGGGAGGCATTAGGAGTAAATGCTAGTTATATGGGTGATGCATCTACTGGTGAAGGTTATGAAAGATATGATGTGATGATCCTCATAATGATGACATTGAGCATCAACAAACCAATAGTGCTCATATTCATGAAGATGATGTAAAATATAGAAAGATGGTGGAACTTTCTAATGAACAACTTTACCCTGGTTGTACAAACTTTTCAACACTTTCATTTATCTTACGTCTATTCAATCTTAAATGTATGTTTACTTGGCCAAATGAATCTTTCACACAATTATTAGAGCTTCTTATAGATGCATTTCCGCAGTTGAGCTCATTCCCGTCGTCCTATTATGAAGCTAGAAAATTGATTAAGGAGTTAGGCCTTGGATATGAGAATATCCATGCATGTCCAAATGATTGCATGTTGTATTGGGGGGAAAATTCAAATAGGAGTTGTTGCATTGTGTGTGGAACTCCTAGGTGGACATCACAAAAAGGCAATTTGGGTGATGATCGCAGTGAGAATAGTTCAAGATTGAAAGGAACTCCAGCTAAAGTTTTGAAGTATTTTCCTTTAATTCCAAGATTAAAAAGGATGTATAGGTCCTCAAAGATAGTTGAAGATATGATATGGCATGAGAAAGGTCGGCTAAAAGATGGAAAATTAAGACACCCAGCAGATGCGAAAAGATGGAAAGAAATTTGATATGATGTATCTAGAATTTTCTTCAGACCCTCGTAGTGTGAGGATTACCCTTGCTAGTGATGGGTTCAATCCCTTTGGGATTCAGAACACAAATTATAGTACATGGCCAGTTGTTCTGAGTGTCAATAACTTGCCACCTTGTCTATGTATGAAACCACATTCATTAATTCTTTCTTTAATAATCCCTGGAAAGTCTAGTCCAGGAAATGATATAGATGTTTACATGCAACCCTTATTGAAAGAGTTGAAATTATTATGGGATGGTGTTGATGCTTTTGATTCTTATCTTGGAGAGCCTTTTAAGATGCGGGCAGCTTTGACGTCTACCATAAGTGATTTTCCTGCTTATGCTATGTTATCAGGGTGGAGCACCAAAGGTTATCTTGCTTGTCCTTGTTGTGCTGAATCCACCCATTCATACCGATGTGGTTCAAGGATATGTTATGGTGGTCATCGCAGGTGGTTACCAGATAAGCACCCTTTTAGACTACAGAGAAATTTATTTGATGGGACCGAAGAGAATGATTTTCCTCCAACTCCTAAATCTGGAAGTGTAGCTTTACAAGAACAACAAAAACTTCGCTTCAAGTATGGAAAAACTTCAAAGAGTCTTACTAAGAAGAGAGGAAGAAAACATATAGATGTCTCCAGTAGTACCATTCTTATGGATGATGATAATACTACCAATGATGATGTGCTATGGAAGAAAAGAAGCATATTTTTTGATTTGCCATATTGGGAACACAACCCTCTACGCCATAACCTTGACGTCATGCATATTGAGAAAAATGTTTGTGAGAATGTGTTGGTAACGATTTTAAATGTGGAGGGGAGGTGCAAAGATGATGAAAATGCACGAAGATACCTTGAGGAAAATAATATACGAAATCATCTATGGCTTCAACCTCAACATGATGGAAGTTTTTTGATGCCATTGGCTCCATACGTTCTATCTAATGAAGAAAAAGAACACTTTTTATCTGTACTAGCTAAGTTGAAAGTGCCTGATGGGTATGCATCCAATCTTTCAAGATGTGTTAATGTGAAGCAACGGAAATTACAAAATATGAAAAGTCATGATCATCACATTCTTATGCAAGATATACTTCCTGTTGCTTTACAAGCATCTGGAGTAACTCATGCACTTGATGTGTTGTCAGATTTGTCTTATTTCTTCAAGTCATTATGCTCTACTTGTATTGATTTGGATGAGCTTGGCGACTTACAGACAAGTATTGTTGAAACCCTGTGTCGTTTGGAGATGGAATTCCTTCCTCCTTTTTTCACTATTATGGTTCACCTCTTAGTTCATTTGGTCGATCAAGTTGAATATAGTGGACCAGTTCAACACGGTTGGATGTATCCCATTGAAAGGTATGAATTTATTCACAATCCGTTATTGATTTTGTTAAAGGATATAATTTAAGGGAGTCAATCTTGATATTATTAATGTTGGTATCTTAAAGGTATTTAGCTCGATTGAAAGGCTATGTCAGAAATAGAGCTCAACCTGAGGGGTCCATTGCTGAGGGATATATCTTGGAGGAGACGATCAATTTTTGTTCTAGATATATGGAAGGTAATGAAACTATATTTAATAAACCAAAAAGGAATGACGACAATAACCCAAACAAGAGTATGTACTTGTTCAATTCTGGTGGACGACATCTTGGGGCGATAAGAGTCATGAGCCTTGACGAAAAAAGCATGGCTCAAGCACATCGTTATGTTCTACTCCATTGTGAAGATATTATGAATAACCTTAAAGAGTAAGACATTTATATTTTTTGATGCACTTCATATACAATAAATTATAAATTACGCTAACTCACATGTTGTTCTAGAGAATTCTTATGTCAGAAAAGAGAAGAGTGTGTTATAAAAGGAGTAAGAGTAGATCAAGCATTACAAGCCAAGTGGTTTTTAGAAGAGTTTTCTAGATGGTTAATTTCTCAGGTACTAGCAATATGAACATCAATTTTGAAGTTTTGTGTTTTAGTGAAAATTGATGACCTAGTATTAACTCTACTTGTATAGGCACCAAACATCGATGTAAGTTGTAAAGAAGGAGAATTGAAAATGGCTCTAGCTCGTGGATTGAATGCTTGCATAAAGAGACTAAAGGGTTTTATAGTCAATGGATGTAAGTTTCACACTATAGATCATGAAAGAAACAAGAAGACACAGAATTCTGGAGTTATGGTCGAAGCTGATGGAAATTCCTACTATGGAAAACTCACTGATATTTTTGAGCTCAATTATTATGGGACCTGCAAAGTAGTGTTGTTCAGATGTGATTGGGTGGATATAACATCACCAAGGGCCTTCAAGCTTAATGGGAAAAATCGTCCATGTGTAAATTTCTCAAAGTTGATTCACACAGGAAGATTTTTAAAAGATGATCCATTTATATTTTCATCTCAGGCTAAACAAGTTTTTTATGTGGAGGATGAAGTAGACAAACCATGGTTACATGTTATTGAGTATAAGACAAGAGATGCATTTGATGTAGGTGTAGTCCTTTAGTTGCTCAATATGATGATACTGATACAATCGTTGTACTACAACAATAATGTGATCCATATGTACCAACCAACACATGTTGGTTTGTTTATTGCTCTTTTATTATCGAATCACTTATTACTATGCTTTCAATTTTTATGCTCACTTGGTTAATTTCTGGATTCTTTCTCCTTTCTTAGAAAATTTTGTAGTATATGTGATTGCCTAAATTAATACTTGTATTCATTTGTGCATGCTACTATGATGTTTATTTATATGTAGTATAATAATATATGTTCCTTATTTGCAGCAGTCCTTTTACTAACAAAACAATCATGTGGCGAAGAAAGCGAACTACTGCAACTCATATCTCTAGTGAACCAATGACACATGACACTGATAATCTTCAAGAAGATCCCTTTGAAGAACATGTAGGTGAAGGAGATGGAGAAGAAAACTCCCAACCAATTCCAGTTGAACCTGAAGGTGTGGCATGGACTGAAACCATATCCTTTAATGAGGATGATTCCATTGAAATCATAGGTGATCACAATTCCTATTCTTTTATCATTTATAGTAAGCATAATCTATAATTATAGAATTATACACATGATGTTTCTTTTGGCATAGATTCTGAAGGGAAAATTGTGAAAAAGAGAGGACAAATTCCTTTATCTCAAGTTTGGGTTATGGAGACAGGCCTAAAAATTGTTGTTAAGTTCAACAATTTTAAACAACCCATAGGGAAAGGAGGACATGTTTTTGTGAGATTTCTTGGTGAGGTGGCAAAACGGGGGGCCATATGCCCAATTGGTGAAGACAGCTGGAAAAAGGTGCATGATTGTTATAAGGTAGAGATTGTGAAAATAACTAGGGTAAGTAAAAATCACTCTTATTTGTGCAAGAACTTTTGAAATTTTACATGTTTTTTTACTTCCTATTGTAAAAATGTGATGCTACAAAATAGTTTCTAATTTCATTTTCCTTTTTGATGATCTAGAGCAAGTTCCATATTCCTTCTGACTTGGAGATTGATCAGATGATTCTGATACATGTGAATGGGAAATGGAAATCTTATAGACATAAGTTGAAGAAACTCTACTATGATCCTAGTAAGACCGAACGACAAATAGCAAGCAAAGTTCCTGACAAATTAATTAAAGAACAATGGTTGCGTTTAGTGGCCTATTGGTTTTCTACCAAAGGATAGGTAAGATCCACTCTTTTACCAACATTTTTAATTATCTAATTACGTTGAAAGTTTGTATTTATTAAATATGTTATTATTTGTAGAAACTTTCAACAATTGGAAAGAGCTCTCGTTCTCAAAAAGCTCATTACCATACTACTGGTTCAAAGAGTTTTGCTCAAAAGAAATTTGACTTTGTAAGTGACACGGTTCAAATTTTTCTTCAAAATGAAATTGATCATAATATCAAATAGATTACACTCATTTATCTATTTTTGGTTGATTTCAGCTTCGGTTACATTCCTTTTTCATTGTGTGACCTCTGTTGGTCAGACCGAATAAGCTGGAAGTAGTTTGACCTTGTTAGTTACTTTATTATTGAAAGATAATAATGATTTATCTTATATAATAAATATAAATATCGGCTGAACTCTGTTTCCAGGCCAATGGTGTGGTTAACATACAATATTATTTGTAATTACAAAGAGTGATAAGGATGTGTGGTATGTGGTCTACGTACAAAAGCAGATCACACATTTTTTTTGTGGTTTTATGTGCCCAAATTCGACACACTTGTAGATAGCATTTGGACAGCAGCTCTTGGTAACTAGTGGATCATGAATTTGACAATAGCTGATCTCAGCCTTTTCAACATGCATTAGATTCTTTTTGTTTTTGTCTCCAGTATAGAAGACACAGCTGAACTGACTCTAGCTGCTGATTTGTCTCTGATTGGAGTTTCATCTCAATGTCGTCGTCAAGTAAACGTCCTACTCCACCCATCCACGCACTAGCTAGTCTCCTCCCACACCTCAAGTCTGGAGATTCTGCTGTCGTGTGCAAGGAGGCACATTTGGTTTCCAGTTCAAGTCCAAGTCATTCTTTTTGTATGAGGATCTAAGCCAGTATGAACTGAATAAAATAAGAGAACGTTGGTTTCCTCCGTGTATCTGATATTGCTGCTAAAGATGCCTTTGATATGGGGAATTCAGACCAGCGAGCCTTAATTTTCTCGATAAGCCTTGATCTCATATATGTGCAGGATTTCTCGGGTATGTGGTTGCCTCCAAAGATTCCAAGTCCATCATGTTCAATAGGTCCCTCCGGGGGCCTATCCATGGCCTCCATCTTCTTTGAAAACTCCAAGTTCATCCTAGAATTTCGCTGGGTATGGGAGTTGTTCTTGGCACCTGCATAAGACATACCTATTACTCAAATCAAAGAGAGGCTACTACAATTTTATGACCAACACACTACCAGGAAACACACTGAAATGTATCCCTTATACTCAATTTGCAGAACCATATTCACTTTCTGCTTCTGTCTTCCGTCATGTGTATTATCCAGAACCTCACCATATATTCACTTTCTTTTTTCCCTTTTACTTATGATTGTTCTTATTTCATTGATGTGCTCTTATTTTCGGATTCATCATGGAAATGAGATCGAATTATCATCAACGATAGCACACATGTTTTTTTACTTTGATTTAAGTCATGTTATTGGTTTGTAATTCATAGATTGATGCTATTCATGCAACTTACTCTGCTTCATCCATATCTATTATTGATATCTTCTTAAAGCCTCTTTGTTGATGCATATGTTGCTTAAAACGTTATGCATGTCTATAGTAGATGTTGGCAAATCTTGTAATGTATCTTATGTAGTGCATGGAACACCCTTCGATGTTGTTATATCCACAGTCGCAGGTTATAGATGAAGTGGGAGCCATTTCAATTATTTAACTTCTAGATTTCTACTTCTTCAGCTCATAGATATATGTTTCTTCTGTAGTATTTTCAAATAAATCCTAAACATTATGATGACTATGAGGGTGTTGATCAAGCTTTCTACTTCTTCCAGGTATTCTATCATTGTGAGAAAGAATTGCATTCTGACGATATTCTGTGTTGGCTAGTTTCCCCTGAATCTGAAGTAGATGATGATTCAACATTCCTGGAACTATAACAGCTGGTATTGCTGTCATCTTCATTGATACAAGATAAAAAATTATCTATACTAGAATGTGCAATGAAGGCATTAAAAATATTCTCTATTGGTGACGATGGATTGACTGAACAGTAGGTAGTAGCTAGCTGAAAGAAGATTGTTCTTCTATGGATCCAAACAGCTGCGATAGATGAGTGATCAGTAGGTAGTAGCTAGCTGAAAGAAGCGGTTAATTGCACATGCTTAGGCGCTCGCCGCACCAAGTTGCGTCTCCACTAGCTAGCAATGGCACAAGAAGCTTACAGATTACAGCACTAAAAGTTAAAAAAAAAATGGGGGAGCGAGAGGGACCACGAAGGGCCGCATGATACTACTACACTAGCTATCTAAGTAGCTAGGTACAGCTCTATAGAGAAGTTGGGGGTGGGGTTGTTTCAGGATCTGAGTCTGTCCTCTCCAAGACTACTAGATCATCGGCGCCTATAGCTAGAGCTGCTTGGCTGCATTGGTTGGCCAATAATCAATTAAACTAACTATAGATATATAGAGAGGAAGGGATCAGGTGGGAATAAGGAAAAGAGTGATGACAATTGACGAGAGGTCAGTGAATTGGCACCCACCGAGACAGTTCCATCATATTGACACAGCTTGCACTAGCTAGCTAGATCTCCAGGCACATTCCACCTTCAGTTAGTTAATTACCATGTCTGGAAGAAGGTCATCATCCAGAATCACCGACGACGAGACCACCGAGCTCATTTACAAGCTGCAGTACCTCTTGCCGGAGACAAGACGCAGGAGCATCGGAAGGGTATGTTTTGCATCTTTGTCTATCCATACTACAGTGATTTCAATTGCCAAGTTTAGCTAAATTTCTTCCTGAATGTTGGATTAAAAATGTTATGGTTAATTTATCTGAGCTGTTATTCACCCTTCAGGAGTCTGCGTCCAAGCTGCTCAAGGAGACCTGCAGCTACATAAAGAGCATACAGAGGGAAGTGAACGGCCTCAGCGACCGTCTCTCTGACCTCATCGAAGCCATGGACTCCAGCAGCCCCCAAGCCGAGGTCCTGAGGACCTTAATTCATTGATCAGGAGCAGCAGGAAGAGGAAGCAGCTAGCGGGCCAGAAAGTTTGTAGCTAGGATGTATCTTTTCTTGGGACTATTCTTTATGTAAAGAACAAATACATATTTTTTGCTTATGTTTTCTCTTCAAATGTATATTCCATATGTAGAACAAGAATCAAGTAATGAATTTTTTTTTATTTTGCTGTCTACATCTTGATGTCTTCACATTTATATTTGCATACAATCAGAAATGTAGAATTCGAATTGGGATAAGACACACAGACACATACACATATATAGACTTCTAAATGCAATAATTTTAATATTCATAGTTTTTGACGTATGAACAATGAACAATGCTTTCTTTGTATGACACATTTGTTAAGTTTTCCACGCTTTTTAGTGTAGATACGAATTTTACCCAAAAAATATGTGAAAACAGGATAACAATTTTTCCACCCTAATAAACGTGGATAATTAGTTCCCACACAAAAAAAGATGGATAAAAATCTACACCAAAAAGCGTGAATAATTGAATGCCACACAATATTTCGTAAAAAAAAATATCACACGAAAAAGCGTGGTTAACTCTTTACTCTTCTTTTTTCCACGCTATCTCTACGCTATATTGAGCGTGGATATTATAAATTTTCACACTTTTTAGCGTGGATAAACCCTATATTATAGCGTGGAAAAATACTGATATTTGTTGTAGTGTTTCTTATTTATTAATGCATGCGTAATTAATACATATTTTGCAGCTACTTAGACAACATATGTGCAGATTTTGGATTCGAACATATAGGGTTTTTGATTCCATCCTTGATTAGTCTAGTAGCTAAAGACCCTACATCAGTTCAACAATACTGCTGTGAGTCTTTTTCAAATTTTGTTGTAAAAAATAAGACAGTGATAATGGCTCCATTCAATGTAGAGTAAGTTTACTTTGCTTATTATAATTTGGACTTAAGAAAATTACATTTTATTGTGGATTTTGAGTTATTAATTTTTAACTTTTTTTCCTCTAGGGGTAGGCATTGGGAGTTATTGGTTATTGCCCCTGAGACGTTCACTGTGTATTATCTAGATCCTAAGGGGGGTAAATTGAATACAAGATTTGGACACATAATGAAAATGGCAATATTTCGGTGAGAAATATTTCATTTTTCATATCTGTTAACATATGTTATTACATTACTATTTAATTGCAATGTTCGGTGTTACATTAACATGTAGGGGTTTTGAGGAGTACAAAAAGGTTGGAGGAAAGGCCCCCACGAAAAAGAACCAGCCAATAATTTGGAAGAACGCGCAAGTAAGTTCCCGACTGCAATATATGTATATATTATTTATGTGAACAATGCTTAATTAGTTGTATTTTTTAATATTTTGTATGTTTGAATTTATAGTGTGCTACACAAGACAACGGATGGGCATGTAGATACTATGTCCTGCGATATATGCACATGATTATCAAACATGCCGTACTGGATATCGAATGTATTGCTCAGGTATTATATAGTCTCATTAGATAATATGATCGAAATATATCAATCTTATTTATAGATCATTAATTATATATATACATCATTCTCTTTACATGTGTTTAAAGCTGACCCCATTACAGGAAAGGACTTACCAAATGTTAATGCTCCCTATACAATGGGAGAATTAAATGAAGTAAGAGAAGAATGGCCAACAATCATACAATTAGTGGGGGCTTTAAAATATAATTGGGATCCTGATAGCGAATAATGACTAAACAATGATACTTTGTAAATGAATTTTTGAATTATAATATATGTGTGAATGTTTCTACATGTCTAGATGTTTCTACATGTGTCTGAATGAAAATGAATGAAAGTGTTGGTTGTTATATGAATGTTTCTACATGTGTGAATGTGAATGAATGGAACTACAAATTGCTAGCATTTGTGAATGTTTATAAATGTGTGAAAATAAAATGGAACTACAGGTTGCATTGCTAAATGCATGTGCTACTTTTTTATTGTTAATTTTGCAGGTTTGCGGCCTGTTGTCGGCTGATATCAATGGATGTCGTAAAACCTGCAGTTCATAACTGAACTGAACAGGTTTCTCATCCTGCGACCAGCCACAGCAGGTCTGCAGACTGATGTCAAAAAAAAAAAAACCAATAGGCGTCGGTTATTTGTAAATAACCGACACATAATGATATAGTGTCGGTTTTTTACAAATAACCGGCGTATATTTCGTATGGCGCGAAGATATATGGCGTCGGTTATTTGTAAATAACTGACACTGATAGTGCCCAAGATGGCGCCCTTTCTGTGGCGCGAAGGGTTTGGGCGTCGGTTTCTTACCTAATAACCGACGCCTATAGTCTCATGATGACGCATTTTCGATGGCGCGTGAAGTGTTTGGGCGTCGGTTTTGGAACCGACGCCTAATGGGTGGACTTTTAGTGTCGCCCACATAGGTGTCGCTTAGAAACCGACACTAAAGGCTTTAAATAACCGACACTAAAGGTAGGTTCTGTAGTAGTGTCAAGCGTGAGCGAGACGTGTCTGTTCCAGATTCGTACCGGATCGAGACTGGGAGAACGATGCCTATCCGCGAGGATTGTCGGACACTGATTTCTTTAAGTATCACGCTCGGTTCTCAATGAATTATCTGGTTTGCAAATATAACTCGTTTATTTCTGTTCTCCTGCTCTGTTTGATCTTCGTTTTCTTATTGTATCTGTCTGAACTTGTTAATTAATTCACACATGTTGTTGTTGTATGTAACGATATAATAAATATTAACAACATTTTAGGTGGTTACCACCCCTCCCGATCTGCTGAAAATGAACACAGACGTGGAAATAGGCAAGCATGGTGGGATCGGCCTAAGAGGTATACTGCGGGACGCTAATGGCGAGGTCCTGGAGATGTTTGCAGAGAAACGAGACCTCTCAGTCTCAGCTGAACTTGGAGAAGCTTTAGCTCTCCGGTTTTGCATGTAGAAGGCTATGAGAAAACAATATCCCAATGTCGTTTTCGATCAAATTATTTGGCTATGGTCATTGCTTTGACAAAAGAACCCAGTAGGCAAGGACGGAGCTAAGGGGGGCAGGCGGGGGCCGCCCCCCACCCCCCCACCCCCACCCCCAAAAAAAAAAGTAGAAAATCAAGTATTGTTATGTATGTACATGTATATATGTATATTGGTATTAATATATATATTATCTAGTATTGTTTCTAGTAAATAAGCGTCTGTAGCCTACTAGATTGGCGCTTGACTTGTAGAGCCATTCAAATCAAGCGCTCAAGTTCAAATCCCGCCAGTGGCATTTTTGTCAATTTGTTACAAATAACTGTTGATATCGTATCAACTATATATCAAGTCATATATATATATGTAAATACAAATTTCTAGGTAGCCTATTGGATTGGCAAAGACTGCATTGTGTGTGTCATTTTTGGTGGTTGCTAGTTCCAATCCCAACAAAAAAAATTCATCACATCAACTATAAAGTTCTGGCTCCGCCGCTGCCAGTAGGATGGACCAATTTGACCTAATTGTAGATGACATCTTTTCATTTTCTTGTTCTTTTAGTTCTTTGTCCTTTGTTTTTGTTACTAGATCATGTAATATGGTTGCCCTATTCCGTGGCCAAGTTGGCACTAGAAAGCAACCTAGCTAGCTGCTCGCTGGGTGGAACTCTTCCCCCAATGATCATGAACTCTGTTCTGTCTATCGTAATGGTTGGATAAAGTTTGCGTTTGAATTTTAAAAGCAAAAAGCTGATCAACGACACTCACTCGTATTTAGTCGGAAAAAAAGGAGTCTAGGAAATAATTGTTGACGCAAAACCAATCGGTTAAGTACTGGAGGATTTCAGTACGATAGGTATTTTATTATGCCAGAAGAAAATAGAGGTGCACCGCCGCAAGGTGGATATGACTAGTTAATGGTGATGTCTTTTCACATGCAAATTGGAGTGTAGACAACCGCATTAACTAAAGTTAGGCCACAATTGACAAAAGAGATTTGTTATAGGTGTCAGATTTGGGACCTTTTGTCCTTTGTTTGCTATCAAACAAAATAGGAGAGGCAAAAGGGACAAAAAGGGTTCCAAATCTAATCAGGGCGTAACTCTGTTGGGGCTGAAGCCCCCCCCCCTCCCAGTTAATGATTTACAAACGGCTCAGTCGTATTAACTGTTACACTTAATAATATAATGACGATTGAGTAGGAAACGAAACGTGGAAGACTCTGTCTATTCCATGGAGATTTGAAATGTAAGAAGCTTAATTATGTGTCGGTTATTTGTAAATAACCGACACATAATGATATAGTGTCAGTTTTTTACAAATAACCAGCGTCTATTTCGTGTGGCGCGAAGATATATGGCGTCGGTTATTTACACACTGATAGTGCCCAAGATGGCGCCCTTTCTGTGGCGCGAAGGGTTTGGGCGTCGGTTTCTTACCTAATAACCGATGCCTATAGTCCCATGATGACACATTTTCGGTGGCGCGCGAAGTGTTTGGGCGTCGGTTTTGGAACCGACGCCTAATGGGTGGACTTTTAGTGTCGCCCACATAGGTGTCGCTTAGAAACCGACACTAAAGGCTTTAAATAACCGACACTAAAGGTAGGTTCTGTAGTAGTGTCAAGCGTGAGCGAGACGTGTCTGTTCCAGATTCGTACCGGATCGAGACTGGGAGAACGATGCCTATCCGCGAGGATTGTCGGACACTGATTTCTTTAAGTATCACGCTCGGTTCTCAATGAATTATCTGGTTTGCAAATCTAACTCGTTTATTTCTGTTCTCCTGCTCTGTTTGATCTTCGTTTTCTTATTGTATCTGTCTGAACTTGTTAATTAATTTACACATGTTGTTTTTGTATGTAACGATATAATAAATATTAACAACATTTTAGGTGGTTACCACCCCTCCCGATCTGCTGAAAATGAACACAGACGTGGCAATAGGCAAGCATGGTGGGATCGGCCTAAGAGGTATACTGCGGGACGCTAATGGCGAGGTCCTGGAGATGTTTGCAGAGAAACGAGACCTCTCAGTCTCAGCTGAACTTGGAGAAGCTTTAGCTCTCCGGTTTTGCATGTAGAAGGCTATGAGAAAACAATATCCCAATGTCGTTTTTGATCAAATTATTTGGCTCTGGTCATTGCTTTGACAAAAGAACCCAGTAGGCAAGGACGGAGCTAAGGGGGGCAGGCGGGGGCCGCCCCCCCACCCCCCCACCCCACCCCCCAAAAAAAAGTAGAAAATCAAGTATTGTTATGTATGTACATGTATATATGTATATTGGTATTAATATATATATTATCTAGTATTGTTTTCTAGTAAATAAGCGTTTGTAGCTTACTGGATTGGCGCTTGACTTGTAGAGCCATTCAAATCAAGCGCTCAAGTTCAAATCCCGCCAGTGGCATTTTGTCAATTTGTTACAAATAACTGTTGATATCGTATCAACTATATATTAAGTCATATATATATATATGTAAATACAAATTTCTAGGTAGCCTATTGGATTGGCAAAGACTGCATTGTGTGTGTCATTTTTGGTGGTTGCTAGTTCCAATCCCAACAAAAAAAATTCATCACATCAACTATAAAGTTCTGGCTCCGCCGCTGCCAGTAGGATGGACCAATTTGACCTAATTGTAGATGACATCTTTTCATTTTCTTGTTCTTTTAGTTCTTTGTCCTTTGTTTTTGTTACTAGATCATGTAATATGGTTGCCCTATTCCGTGGCCAAGTTGGCACTAGAAAGCAACCTAGCTAGCTGCTCGCTGGGTGGAACTCTTCCCCCAATGATCATGAACTCTGTTCTATCTATCGTAATGGTTGGATAAAGTTTGCGTTTGAATTTTAAAAACAAAAAGCTGATCAACGACACTCACTCGTATTTAGTCGGAAAAAAAGGAGTCTAGGAAATAATTGTTGACGCAAAACCAATCGGTTAAGTACTGGAGGATTTCAGTACGATAGGTATTTTATCATGCCAGAAGAAAATAGAGGTGCACCGCCGCAAGGTGGATATGACTAGTTAATGGTGATGTCTTTTCACATGCAAATTGGAGTAGACTGCCGCATTAACTAAAGTTAGGCCACAATTGACAAAAGAGATTTGTTATATGTGTCAGATTTGGGACCTTTTGTCCTTTGTTTGCTATCAAACAAAATAGGAGAGGCAAAAGGGACAAAAAGGGTTCCAAATCTAATCAGGGCGTAACTCTGTTGGGGCTGAAGCCCCCCCTCCCAGTTAATGATTTACAAACGGCTCAATCGTATTAACTGTTACACTTAATAATATAATGACGATTGAGTAGGAAATGATACGTGGAAGACTGTGTCCATTCCATGGAGATTTGAAATGTAAGAAGCTTAAATATGTGAGTAATAAAGTAGTTGTGACACGACGGTTTGTGCAGCTGTGCGAGTAGGTAGAAGTTGAGACGCCACAAACCAAAGATGGGAAAAGAGAGATGTTGCCATGCTGGTACCGTCTTTATTCGTGGAAACTTTATCTGCTGAGATCATAAAAACTAGTATAAAAAAGGCAGACATCATCTTCTGATCTAAAGAATTTCTTCTGCGTCATTTTGACCGGTACAATAATAATTAATTCCAAATTATTCTTTTTGGTCTTCATCTTGTTTACTCTATTTTTAGCCCGCATGTTATACCCCATAATCTGGCAAGCCTTACTATAATAAAGCACAATATTAGAGATTACTGTAAACTTCTCTCCTTCATTGACACATCTTAGAGGTGTAGATCTTATAGTTTGCAGAAAAAATGACATTTCTAAAGAAATATAATTTTATGCGATATATATGTTAAGTTTGAATTAATTCTTGTTTGATGTGAAACTGTTTATTTCTTGATAAATGAAAGTGTAGTCATTGTTAATCATTTAATAAATAAGTACCGCACTTGTAAAACAAACTATCTCATAAGTAATATAATTAAAAAATTTCATTAGGTGGGAATTTATCTACTTAGGCAGGAAAAATAATTCAAGTATATATTAACCTCAGTCAGACTTGTTTGACTCTATCATTCACCCCACTGTAATTTTCTTGATCTGCCATTGAATCTAGTCCAAGTATCATTTTGCTTGACAAAACGAGGGCTCAAGCGCCAGCCTCTCATGCTCGCATATTGAAGTGTCTCGCACGAGATCATATATATATATATATATATATATATATATATATATATATATAAGAAAATGATATAGAGACCCAAACTCAGCCCAGAAACGAGACCTGAATTTGGCTGCTAGCGTCGGGCTCAGCTGTGGCTGCATTCTGCCCGAGACGCTGACTGCAGTTGGAGAGAGATTCTGTGAGAGAGAGAGGCTGACAACAAGTGGCTGCCCAACACGGTCCCACACACTGCTGCAAGTGGCTGGAACAAATAAAATAAGAGAAAGTGTGAGAGTGGGGTTGTACAGAGAGAGAAAAATTAATATAGAGATGTATATTTTGCTAATAACTTTTAAACCATTATGCATTTTTTAACGAAATAAAATTCGTTAGATTTCTGATGAAAAATGCATTCTAATAAGACTAATATCGACATATTTAAAAATATATAATATGTATTGCAAAGAGAGAAAGAAATTAAAAGAGAAATATTTATTTTGTTAACAGCTTTTAAACCGTTATGTATTTTTCAACGATATAAAAATTGTTACAGTCCTTATGAAAAATGCATTCTAATAATACTAATGTCGATTTGTTTTTTAAAAATATAATATAGGCTGTAAGGAGAGAGAAATCAACAGAGACATATTTATTTTGTTAATAACTTTCAAATTGTTATATTTTTTAAACGAAATAAAAACTATTACATTCCTGATTAAAAATACATTTTAATAAGACTAATGTCAAAATTTTTTGAGAGAGAAAAATTAAGAGAGAGATATTTATTTTACTAATAATAAGACTGGAGAGAGAGTGGCTATACGAAGAGAGAAAAATTAAGAGAGAGATATTTATTTTGCTAATAATTTTCAAACTGTCATGTATTTTTAAACGAAATAATAAAATGGTAGATTCTTGATTAAAAATACATTCTAATAAGACTAATGTCAATAATTTATTAGAAAATATAACATACTATATAAAATAAAGGAGATGAGGGAAGTAGAAACATTAATTAATTTAAATAATTAAGTACATCACTTCTCATGACAACAAATTTGACCAAAAGATGATGATAAATTAGATTAGAGGTAATAACAAACTAATTCAGAAATAATAATGATTGGACCAGGGATAACAACTAGTTTAAAAAAATAATTACACTACTTCTCTCCTATTCTCTAGAGAAAATAACAAATTTTTATTAAAATATACTACTTGGATAAAAAAAATTTACTAGAGATAACAACGAAATTACTAGAGATAATAAGAAATTTTTCTAAGGATGAAACAAATTTAAATAATTAAGTACATCACTTCTCTGCTATGATAACAAGTTCTACCAAATGACAACTAATTAAAAAAAATACTACTTTGATAACAAAAATTTTATATAGAGATAAAAAACATTAACTAAGGATAACAAAACATCAAATACGGATAACAAAATAAATCTCTATAGATATCAACTAATTCTCACAAAAAATACTACTTGGATATCTAGACATAACAAAACATTAGCCATGGATAACAAGAACATTTGTTAAGGCTAACAAAACATTCATTAGGGATAACAACAAATATTTCTAGGGAGAACAAAACCATTATCTATAGATAACAACTACTTAAAAAAAAATTCTCTACTTGGGTAACAAAGAGCTTGACTAAAAATAACAAAATATTTACTTGGGTAACAAAGAGTTTGACTAGAGATAATAAAATATTAACCATGGATAACAAGAACATTTATTAAGACTAACAAAACATTCATTAGGGATAACAACAAACATTTCTAGGGAGAACAAAACCATTCTCTATAGATAAAAATTACTTTAAAAAATACTATTTGGGTAACAAAGAGATTGACTGGAAATAACAAAACATTTACTTGGGTAACAAAAAGTTTAATTAGAGATAACAAAACAATTTTGCTAGGTATTACAACGAAATTTGTTAATGATAATAAAAAAATCTCTATAGATATCAATGAATTAAAAAAAATACTACTTGGCTAAAAAAAAATTTCACTAGAGATAATAAAACATTTACTAGGGGTAACAAGAAAAATTTGTTAGGGATAACAAAATATTTGCTAAGGATAACAAAATATTTCTCTAGAGATAAAACTATATATTTTTAAAAATACTACTTAAACAAAATAAAATATTTTATCTTTCTAAAAAATAAAAAATTAGACCAAATTTAATAAGTATTTTTATATTATTTTTAGAGTATGTATTAAATTTTCTCAAAACTACATCGAAATTGGCCTTGTTGGAAAGTATTATTGATAAGGATTCTAATGCTTTTTATTTTGTCGAAAAAAACATCACGGATTGAAAGTTATTAACAAAATAAAATTCTCTCTTTTCTTTTTTCTCTCTCCTCCAGAAACTCCTCTCTCCTCACTCCCTCCCCCCTCTCTTTCTCTCTTTCTTTCCAGCCGCTACGTAGCTCTCTCTACCAACTCTAATTGTCCCATCACTCTGCTGGTTCAGTAGCTGCAAATTGTTGCTGCTGATGTACGTGTGTGATTGTTAATGTGATGGGACAACTACTAATGGAAGACAAAACAGGTCTAGGATCTGGTCCCATATTGCTGTTGTATAGCAAAGCTTATATATATATATATATATATATATATATATATATATATATATATATATATATATATATAGTCAGGCTAGAATACACTCGAGTGTATTCGGAGCAGAATACATTCAAGTAGTTTTTCATGATGCACTATTTTTTTCTTTCAAAAAATCTAATCTGTTGATATTCTTAAACATCTTGAGAATAGCTCATACGTAAAATTTGAGCACATTTGGACATTTATGGGTAATGTTATAAAGACCGCAAAAATTATGCATTTCAAATTAGTTTTGCACGTCGATTTTGTTGCCCTTGGATGAGTGACTTACACTCATCCAAATGGGCTCAAAATTTGTATGTAGCCTAATTATAGTATGATGGTGAAGATCAATGGTTTGCATTTTACAAAAAGTAATCTTGATATGCAAACACACTTGAGTGTATTCGTGTGATCTGTACACTTGAGTGTATTCTAGCCTGACTCTCTCTCTCTCTCTCTCTCTCTCTCTCTCTCTCTCTCTATATATATATATATATATATATATATATATATATATATATATATATATATATATATATATATAGTCAGGCTAGAATACACTCGAGTGTATCCGGAGCGGAATACACTCAAATAGTTTTTCATGATGCAATATTTTTTTTTTAAATCTAATCCATTGATTTTCTTAAACATCTTGTGAACAACTCATACGCAAAATTTGAGCACATTTGGATATGTATAGCTCATGTTATGAAGACCACAAAAGTTATGCATTTCAAATTAGTTTTCGATTTTGTTTCCCTTAGATGAGTGACTTACACTCATCCAAATGAGCTCAAAATTTGTATGTAGCCTAGTTATAGTATGACGGTGAAGATCAACGGTTTACATTTTGCAAAAAATAGTCTTGACATGCAAACACACTTGAGTGTATTCGTGCGATCCGTACACTCGAGTGTATTCTAGCCTGACTCTCTCTCTCTCTCTCTCTCTCTCTCTATATATATATATATATATATAGAGAGAGAGAGAGAGTCAGTCTAGAATACACTCTAGTGTACAGATCACGCCGTACACCTCAATGGTGTTTGCATATCTAGACCATGTTTTTCCAAAATCTAATCTATTGATCTTAATGGTTACAATAATAATAGGCCCAATACAAAATTTGAGCTCATTTGGATGAGTGTAAGTCACTCATCCAAGGGCAACAAAATCGACGCACAAAACTAATTTGAAATGCCTGATTTTTGCATCCTTTAGATGTACGACCTATACGTGTCCAAATGAGCTAAAATTTATTATATGGTATGTTCTTAAGATATTTAAGAAGATCAACGGTTTAGATTTTTCAAAAAAATATTACATCATCAAAAATGACTGAGGTGTACGATGCCTCCGGTACACTCGAGTGTACACTAGCCTCTCTCTCTCTCTCTCTCTATATATATATATATATATATATATATGATTTTTTATTCGGATGATGACGTGTCTATTGTTTATCCTTTTTTACTTTACTGGGAGAGAAGAGGTTGAAAGAGTGATTAAAAAAACCCAGGAAAAGGTTAGATAGGTATTTTGTGTAGTTATTATTGATTGTAAAGCAGAGTGAGGAAAATAGTTTAGAAAGACCGTATTTAGTATGGACCGAAAGAATAAATTTGAAAAAGGATGGAAATGTAAGTGAAAATGGTGAAAGGGAAATAGATTTTAACCCAAGCAGATCGGTCTGTGCGCACTATGTGCGGCCCACCCAAGCAGTTGCTGGTGTATCGTATACGTGCGCACTATTGTATTATAATTTCGCTCAAGATCGTTTCCGCAGAAGAGGAAATTAAGATATAATTGTATTGTGGATCCCAATCGTAAGTGACAGTCCACATGTATTAACTTCGTGGGATACCACTGCTTACCATGCTGTGTGAGATCAGTTGACGAATTTCCGGAGAAACAATAGTGGACCTCATGACAAAGGACCTATAAGATTCAGCCAAATCGTTTCGCGCTATATCCGGATTATAAAAATTCTGCGGAAGTGTTTGTTGACTTGCTGGTACTGATGGGTTGTCGCCAATCATGTGCAGCTTTCCTGTAGAGGCCGTACAATGTAGACCAACAACATTTGCCCAAACTATTTTCTTTTTGTGTGTGTGCGCGTTGGGGGGGGGGGTTGTGGAGATACATTCAGACATAGGATTAGGCTTTATCAAGTATAAAAATAGATTAATCTATTTCCCTCTACTGATAAATACATTGACCATCATCACCTTCGTCATCATGCATAATGCATTAAACCTACCACCATCCATCATCAAATTGGTAGTCGCTTCCACCATGTTTGCCAAGCAACTAGCAATGATTACAGTGGTACTAATGTGACAATGGTTGGTATCTATGGAGATACTGGTCGGTCATGTCAACGACATGAAAGTTGTAGCTCGGAGAAGGAAATAGAGAAGGGAGGGGGGTATGCATTTTGTTTAACATACTTTAATATGTTCATCGAGAGTCTAGTCTAAAAGAAATCATACCGTGGGATAAAGTTGTAGTACTTGATAGAGTTTGAATACATGTTGAATCTTTTTTTAACATAAGATCACATCATTTTAAAGTGTCTAAAAAGTGTTCCATTTTTTCTTATTTATTAAAAGAGTTCGCAATTCAATTTGTTGTATGCGATTCTGTGAAGGTATTTCTATAATTTTATTTTTGTATTCATGGTTGGAGTTTTAGGCCAAAATTATTTTGTAGGCCTTTCAATGCAATGTATGTCCCTCAATCTATGGGAACAGGAATTGTTGGTGCCTATACCATGAACGGGCTATGCTTTGGTGGCCTTTCAATTGTTGTTATTGATTATGGAACCTGATTTGTACATAGCACGTGCAATGAAGATGCTACTTTTCTAGTGCAGTTATTGCTTTATTCCCGGATTAACTACGGACACTTTTATCTCTTTTTCCCCAAGGAATCCCTTCCAAACGGGGAGGGCACAGAGTAATGCTTTGAAGCCTGGGAAAAGTGGCAGCATGCTTTCCGCGCTTACTATTAAAACCCACATGAGACCCCAATCCCGGAAAAGAAAGGTGTTTGATGGGAATTGAAGACAGAGGAGTTTGATGGGAATTGAAGACCTCGAAATCGGATATTTAATTCAATTCCCCAAGTAATCGGATCTGGAGGCGTGAAGCAACACCCTTTTCCCTCCTGCCTAACGCGTCACCGACAGTGTGTATTTGAAAGGGGCAATGCATGTGCCGCTTGCGCGTGTAAGTTTGACCTGACCTCCATGTGCGAGCGAATCATCGATTCGGTTATTCTTCCACACGAGACAGACTTCGGCTTTCCGCCTACCTCGTCTTCCAATGGACGTAATAGGACGCCAAATTCACAAGTATGTTGCCGTTCATTCTTTATTTGGTTCTCTAGCGGGATATGTGTTTTCAGCCTTTGTAGAGGAGGTAATGCCCCCTATTTGGCACCAGCTTATAACCGAAGAACAATTTGCCTTTTTGCGACACTTCACAGCATATTTTGGACCGAAGAGTAGAGTGGTGTCGAGTAATGTTGGTAAGGTTGTATGGATATGGTCTCGGATGTCATGAACACTAGTTGCGGAAGTGTTTCCGACAAACATATAAACTCAAAGACAAAACACCAAATTTGACGTAGAAAACTCTTCTCAAGATTAGAAGAGAAAAATTACGGGATAATAGCGGCCAACAAGTACTATGCAATTAAAATTATAAGTCACATTTTGATTTAATTACCCCAAAACTCGGGTAGCTCTCTCCACATGAGAACAAAGATGGGGAAGAAGAGGATCACACCCAATGTGTAAAAAATCTCCATCTTTACTTGATCACCTCACGACGCCGCTGTCGTTGTTGGGGACTGCTTGATATCGTTGTGACTGTTGACTGGGTCGGACTGGTGCCGCTATGTCAACACTATATTTGTAACCGTCAACCGCTACTTTGTTTCAAGATAAAGTCATTGACCCTTTTCTTATCAACCAAGAGAGTTGTTCTGTTAGTGCACCCAATGTGTCATCGATTGTCAGTCTTTACTTTGCTTCAAGGCGAAGTCGTTGATTCTCTCTTATCAACCAAGAGAGCTCCTCCAGTTGTTCTTATTTTTTAGCTCTTCTATTGCCAAAGGCACCAACAAGTAACTGGAGGGATCACACCTTGATTGATGGGATGTCTCAATGCCCTCACCCAAGGCCTTCATTTATAGACCTCCATGGTATGTGATTGCAACTAAGAATCCTACTGCAATACCTAACACAATATCATGTTGCACATAGAAACCATCTTCTTTCTTTTTTAGATTTGACTCCTATTAGGATTGGTAGCACAACCCAACTCCTACTCAAGTCCAAATCCTATTGCGACATGGGTCAGATGCCTTTTCTTTTCTCAACCTTCTCCCCTTTTGGCCCATGAGGAAGATGTTGTGTTCACTAGTCATCTGGAGTAGCCTGTAGACCCTATCACCACATGTGATGGATCCACTCTCCTCAGACATGTCGAAATCCAGTCATTTTAATCCATCTTCTTAAAGTCCCATCTTGACTTCACTTTGTTCCTAAGCAACCGAGAAGAAGTATCATGGCAACACACTTCTCTCTCCATGTCCACACTTGGAACTTTACTGGCTCCCCTTGACCGGTAAGTCATGCCATTCTGAATGAAAATCATATTTTTGACTGGCTCAGAAACCCTCTGAAGATGCTCCCTTGGTCTTTCACAAAATCCCTTGACAACTAGTCTGACTTTGTATATGATACTCTTGTAGTTGTCATCTCTCTTCATCTAGTGGTCTCACTTGGACTTTAGTACTCTCTGGCCCTTGGGAAGCACCACAAGCTCATATGTATTGTTCTTCTACAAAGAAGACATCTCCTCCTGCATCACCTGATGCCACTATGCTATGTTTCTATGAGTTTGTACCTCCTCAAAAGTCTCTAGCTCCTCCTGATCAGTAAGGAGAATATACTAAGATGTTGGATACCTGGATGAAACATGACAAGCTCTGTCAGACATCCTCAACTACTGCTATGAAGACTTTGTCTGGTGATTATCTTGATCCCCCTACCTAGATTTCTTTGAATCTAAGTCTGAACCACTCATCTGTGCATCTGGAACAGGAGTACTCAATGTGCTATCACTCGGCTGCTCAAGGTGATCATGCTGCTCTTTTTCATCATCTAAAGACTGCACCTGTGAAGAAAGATGAAGCATCCTCATATTCATTATCAAAAGAACTATCACATGATCCTAAAACATCTGCATCATCACTCTTAGGCTCTCTAACTGTCTGACTCTCATAGAATGTCACATCTTTACGTTTTCTCATGGTATTTTTCATAGGGTCTCATAACCTATAGCCAAACTATTGATCTCCATAGCCAAAAAAGATACATGACACCGCTTTATCATCCAACTTTTACTTCTTTTCCTTTGGAACATGTGCATAAGCCTTGCACCTAATGTTGGGTTTTTTGGAGAAAACATGCGCGGCGGAAGCAATAAAATCCACACAACCCGAAACAGGATCTCGTCGACAACAACATATTTGGAAGGAGTGTTTGCGAGATATACCTTATCGTGGAGCAAGTCCGGCGATGTCCCGCTGCACGATGGTGCAACGCTGCTGACCTACACGTACGAAACTTCTCTCCCGTTTGCTGTCGCAGGAAGATCCGGAGGCACTCCTGTGCGATGATGTGCGCCGCTCATAACGTGCATGGATGGTCATCGTGTCCACCGAATGCAGGCGTCTCAGCGTCTGCGTCTCTACTTCATCCACGTGGATGGACTGGAACTCCACGTCGCGCTTCCTAAGCCGGCGGGAAGGAGTCGTGGCTGTGTGGAAGCGTGCTAGCGGTGCGTTGCTCTCCTTCCTCTCCTAAGGACGGTGACGGCTAGGGTTTACGTGCGTGAGCGTAAATTAAAAGCGTCTCTCGATATCTTATATAGATATCGGCCGTCAATCCTTCTTTAAATAGGATACGAAGGGAAGTAGGGTTTCCTAAACCCATCAGTAAACAGAAACGTTGCGTTAATTAGAACACTCTTGGATTAATTAGAATATTCTAGAATTTATTAATTAACCAAATAATCACATTAATTGATTAATTAATATCCGACTCCATGCAATCGCTTGGGATGGCTCTATGGGCATATATATACCAACAGACTCCCACTTGCACTTAGAGCCAGTCACTCCAATATTATTCTAATCCATTACATAAACATTTTAGTAATCAATGTGATTCGGAGCAATTCCAATCAAATCCACAATTATACTCCTATTCCAACCCATCCTATGTGTGTGACCCGGTAGGATCCAAATTACGTTGGCAGTGATATCCATAATCATATTATGATTTCACAACCAATAATTGGTATCTAGCAAGACTTCATTTCCATCCAAGTAATTGGAGAAGTTGGAGAACAACTTGACCTATCATTCATGACTGGTGTTACAATGATTGTATAGTTCTTTTGTCGCTGATATCTGGATTGAACTCGAGTCATGGAATTATTATCCTTTTCAACGTTTAATCCATGTTTCTTGAACTAGAGTAGACTGTCTGAGATATATGTAAGCTCAATATCACATATTGACTCACATCAGCATGGCCATGCATTTCTCAGTCTCGCTTATCAAGTGGCCGGAATATCAAACTCCCGTAGGAAGGACAAATTCCATCTACATCACTTACAATCATCCCCATGTGTCACAGTGCACCCAAGCACCATCTTTATGGTAATCCTTATTCAGGACCATGGTGGATGATGTCAAAGTACATCGAACAACATGTGATAAGTGTAGTGACTTCAGGTCTAAGAACCACAATCACCACCATCATTATGAGATGTGACTCTAACTACCAATCATGGTATCCATGTGTCACTCTCAAGGTGGGTCTATCTGATACACTGTTCTCTAACAAGTATCTATGTATTTGGTTTGATATCTCCATATCATGGATAATGAGATTCTTCCATCAAACAACATACATTCTAATCTTATGTGTTATTGAAGTCTATGGATATTTCCACAATAACAACCAATTAGGGACAAAACAAGAATACATACTCTTAGCATACATATGATCTCACTGTTCAGGTCATCAACCCGAAGACATATGTCATTGAGTATATTATTCTATAGACATCTATAAGTTTTATGGTCATCTCACAATATAAAACACAAACATATAGATTGGAAACTTACCTTTATTGATATGATCAATGTAGTATTACAAATCATTTACATAGTATCCCATTACAATCATCGAATGATAGTCTCTATGGGCATACATACAAATAGATTCCCACTTGCACTTATACCCAATCACTCATGAATCTCAATCCAAGTGATCGAACATGTCCGTCATGTTTCTGCTGTGAAAGTGCTTTTGTGAGCGGGTCAGTCACATTGCTTTCTGTAGGTACTCTGCAAATCTTCACATTTCCTCGTTGTACGATCTCTCGTATGAGATGGAACCGGCGTAGAATATGTTTGGAACGTTGGTGCGATCTTGGTTCTTGAGCCTGTACAATTGCTCCATTGTTGTCGCAAAACAACTCAATTGCATCACCAGTGCTTGGAACCACTCCAAGTTTAGAAATGAACTTCCTGATCCATACAGCTTCCTTTGCAGCATTAGATGCGGCAATATATTCGACCTTTATTGTAGAATCCACAACCGTCTCTTGCTTGAAACTCTTCCAGCTCACAGCTCTGTTGTTCAGGCAAAACACAAATCCAGATTGCGATCTGTAGTCATCTTTGTCAGTTTGGAAGCTAGCATCGATGTAACCCTTTACCACGAGCTCTTCCTCACCACCGTATACCAAGAATTGATCCTTAGTCCTTCTCAAGTACTTTAGGATGTTCTTTACGGCTGTCCAGTGACATTCACCTGGATCTGACTGATACCGGCTCGTCATGCTCAAAGCATACGACACATCAGGACGAGTACATAATATTGCATACATGATAGATCCAATTACTGATGCATATGGAATCTTACTCATTGGTGCCCGTTCATCACATGAACTAGGACACTAGGATTTAGATATTGTAACCCCATGGTACATGGGCAAGTTACCTCTCTTATAACCCTCCATGCTAAACCTCTTTAGCACCTTATCAATGTATGTGCTCTGGCTTAGGCCTAGAAGCCTTCTAGATCTATCTCTATAGATCTTGATCCCTAGTATATAGGATGCTTCGCCTAAATCCTTCGTAGAGAAGGTCTTCCCTAGCAAACCTTTTACTGTCTGAAGAGTGGGGATGTCATTTCCCATCAATAGTATGTCATCCACATACAATATGAGAAATACGATTGTGCTCCCACTAACCCTTTTGTAAACACAAGGTTCATCTTCATTTTGACTAAAGCCAAACTTTTTTACTACTTCATCAAAACGTAGATTCCAGCTTCGAGATGCTTGTTTCAATCCATAGATTGACCTTTGTAGCTTACAGACTTTATTGGATTCCTTTGGATCAATAAAACCCTCAGATTGTATCATGTACACATCCTCGAGTAAATTCCCATTAAGGAATGTTGTTTTAACATCCATCTACCAAATCTCATAGTCATGATAAGCTACAATGGCAAGCATGATCCTGATGGATTTAACCATGGCAACTGGTGAGAAGGTCTCGTCATAATCAACACCTTGAATTTGACGGAATCCTTTCGCAACCAGTCTACCTTTATAGGTTTGAACATTTCCATCCATGCCAGTCTTCTTCTTGAAGACCCACTTGCACCCTATGGGTTTTACCCCTTCGGGTGGATCCACCAAGGTCCATACCTTGTTGGTGTACATGGATTCCATCTCAGATCTCATGGATTCGAGCCATTTCTCAGATTCTGGTCCCTTAGTAGCTTCTAGATAGGAAGTTGGCTCATCTGCTATGCCCAATTCGTCACTATCTTGAGTCACGAGAAATCCAAATCTCTCAGGCTCAAGTTGTGTCCTACTAGACCTACGAGGTTCCTGTGTTACATTTGGAACTTGAAATTCCACAACAATTTGTGAGTCTTCATGTTCCTTATGTACCTCCTCAGGTTCTCTACTTTCTTGTTGGTCTCGAACTTCTTTGAGCTCTACATTCCTCCCACTAATTCCTTTGGAAATAAATTCCTTTTCAAGAAATACAGCAGTCCTAGCAACAAACACTTTGTTGTCAGTTGGTGTGTAGAAGTAGTATCCCCAAGTTTCCTTGGGGTATCCAACAAAATAGCATTTTTCCGATTTGGGTCCAAGCTTTTCAGGAAATTATTTCCTAACATAAGCTTCACATCCGCAAATCTTTAACATAGACAAATTGGGACGATTCCCATTCCATATCTCATATTGTGTCTTTTGAACCGGTTTGGAAGGTACATGGTTAAGTGTAAACGCTGCAGTTTCAAGAGCATATCCCCAGAACGATATTGGAAGTTCGGTTGAACTCATCATTGATCGTACCATGTCTAATAATGTACGATTCTTTCTTTCTGACACACCATTATGTTGTGGTGTACCAGGTGGAGTCCATTGTGATACAATACCACAATCTCTCAGAAGGTCCTCAAACTCTTGGCTTAAGTATTCACCACCTCGATCTGAATGGAGTGCTTTAATACTCTTACCAAGTTGCTTCTCTACTTCATTCATGAAAGTCTTGAACATTTCAAGAGTTTCTGACTTGTGTTTCATAAGATATACATAGCCATACCTATTGAGGTCATCAGTGAAGGTAATGAAGTATTGATAGCCTCCTCTAGCATTTGATCTAAAAGGTCCACATACATCAGTATGTATGAGCCCTAGAAGATCACTGGCTCTCTCACTGTGTCCAGTGAAAGGAGTCTGGGTCATCTTCCCTAATAAACATGCCTCACATGTCTCTAATGATTCAAAATCAAAAGAGTCTAGATAACCATCCTTATGGAGTCTAGATATGTGCTTCTCGTTTATGTGCCTAAGACGACAATGCCATAAGAATGTTTTGTTTGAGTTGTCAAGTTTTAACCTTTTAGTATTTATGTTGTATATGCTAGTCTCAAGTTCTAACAAGTAGACACCATAAGACATAGGGGCATTTCCATAAAAGATCTCATCTTTAGATATAGAAATAATTCCATTCTTAATGTGAAATTCAAATCCACTCTTGTCCATACAAGATACAGAAATAATACTTCTATTAATGGCAGGTACATAATAGCAATTCTCTAATTCTATTACAAGGCCCGTAGGCAAAGATAAACTAATAACTCCAACTGCGGTGGCAGCAACTCTTGCTCCATTAGCAACCCGCAGCTTGACTTTGCCCTTTCGTAAAGGCTTACTTCTTATCAGATCCTGCATATTAGAACATATATGAGATCCACATCCGGTATCCAGTACCCATGATGAAGAAGTATCTAAGTTTATCTCAATAACGTATATACCTGAAGTGGATATCTCTATCCCCTACTTCTTCTTCCTCAGTTCCTCCAGGTAGAGAGGACAGTTTCTTTTCCAATGTCCAGTCTGGTGACAATGGTGACAACTACCTTGTTTGGAGATCCCACCTTTAGCTTTGAGCGCGGATGACGTTGGCTTCTTCCTGACTTTAGAACTTTTCTTAGCCTTGCCTTTTCCTTTTGACTTTCCCTTTGTCTTGCTGATCAACATCACAGACTTGGGCTTGTCTTTCTTCATCTGTGCTTCAGCTGTCCTCAACATGCCCAACAATTCTGATAATGGCTTGTCAAAATTGTTCATGTTTTAGATCATGATAAAATGACTATATGATTCAGGCAATGATTGTAGAATCACATCAGTGGCCAACTCTTGACCTAGGGGAAATCCCAACTTGGATAGACTTTCCACGTACCTAATCAAGGTGAGTATATGAGTGCCAACTGAGTCTCCCTCTTTCATCTTGCTTTTGAACAAAGTCTTTGAGACATCATATCTCTCCTGTCTTGCTTGATGTTGATACATGTTCTTGAGATGTGTTACCATCTCCATGACATTCATGTTCTCATGCTGCTCTTGCAACTCATAGTTCATTGAGCACAACATCAGGCACTTGATATCCACGACATCATCAAGGTGCTTCTTGTAAGCATCCTTTTCAGCCTTGGGCGCATTTACGACGAGTTTCACTGGCTCTGGTGTTTCAAGGACATGGAGCTTATGCTCATGTGTGAGAACAATTCTCAGCATCCTAAACTAGTTTTGAAAGTTGGTTTTGGTGATTTTGTCCTTCTCAAGGACCGACCGCAATGAGAAAGTGTGAGTGTTGTTTTCCATTTGATTGCTACAAAAGAAAAAATTTGCATTTAGTCCAAAACATTTTGACTTGTAAAGATTTGATAAACGAGATTAATTAGGCCTTTAATTAATTACGCTCCCACTATTTTATTCAAATTGATAGCCCTCACTATAAACTCGGAAGATTGCAACGCACAACCTTCTAGTGAGCCAAGACCCAAAATAATTAGATCAATGCCCAGCCAACGTCGGCGTCAAAGACCAAATACTAAGGTAGACAACTTTTGCCGATTACATCATATGCAACTCTTGGATAGATGATCATGCACAACTCCTTGCCATGATGCATTTGTGTGCCTCTAGGTACTTGATCCTATCAAGGTTCCCTAGTTAAGTCCAACCCATAAGCCAACACGATGAGTGTGTACCCTACGGAGGCAGACCCACACACCCACCATCACACTTCCACGAGATAGACAGTGTACCACGTGGAGGCGTGCCCACACATAGCCGATCAAGCTTTTCATGTGTGTTGCTTTATGGAAGGCAACTAAAACTTAATATTATTAATTGAGGGGTTTTATTAATACATATACTTATCCAAACACCACATACTTATAGTACGTATCATATACTACTATATCCACAACCACAAATGATAGACATGCAATCATAAACACAAATACATCAATTATGTCCATACTATTGTAATCCTTTGGAGCAAAAAAGGATTACGGTCCACCTATGGTCTTATGCATCTCATGCAACACATGTGAATCAACATGTAAGCATGTAATGATCAACATTACAATGAACAACTTCATGGATGCTTCGTGAGGTTGGAACTTTAAGTTGCTTCTTGGAATTGGATCTTCTTGTTGCTTCTCCATGGATGCTCCTTGGAGTTGGATCTTTAGGTTGCTTCTTGGAATTAGATCTTCATGGTGCTTCTCCATGGACACTCATTTGAGTTGGATCTTCAAGTGGCCTCCTTACATCAAGTTTACAAAAACTAAAACTAATCCTATCTCTATTACATCAAATGAGTACAAATATAAAAGGAAAGAATTAATTACACTTTGAAATAAGAGATGAGGCTTGGCATGCAAGTCGAATACTTTATATAAAGTATCCATATGTAACCATTATACATCCATAGAATTCACAAACAAACATATCCACAAGATTGACATCCACATTCATTCACAACATTCACAAAAGTGGATACTAGGCCATAATCGTGCATGCGCTCACCACATAAAATAGATTTTAAAGGCGACGTGTATGCTATCATAGGTATATCTACATATACGTATATACATATTAAAATTGTAGTACTTTTAATGTGGGACATTCCCCATTAAATAAATTTTTTACTCCCACACAGACTATGTGGGGTACACAGGGGCAACGTCCCTGGACGGGGATCCCACAGCCCGGTCAGTGGGCGGGGGTCGAGGGGAGGCCGCCCCTCATGGGGTCTCAGGGGCAGAGCCAACTGAAAGGTCTATGGAATTTTACTTCCGTGCACTTAGGAAAATCAATATTTTCCATAGTCGACCCCATCCAAAACGTCAAAAATAGAAGCCTGAGGCGTATGTGGAATTAGGTTTAGATTTGCACATTAGCATGTTTAATTCGCATCATATGCAACATAAAAATATTATACAGCGATTCGATCATATCGAAATGAATCCAAATATGCCGTAGATTGACGCTGCTCTGATACCAATGTTGGGTTTTGTGGAGAAAACATGCGCGGCGGAAGCAATAAAATCCACGCAACCTGAAACAGGATCTCGTCGACAACAACGTATTTGGAAGGAGTGTTTGCGGGATATACCTTATCGTGGAGCAAGTCCGGCGATGTCCCGCTGCACGACGGTGCAATGTTGCTGACCTACACAGATGGAACTTCTCTCCCATTCGCTGTCGCAGGAAGATCCGACGGCGCTCCTGTGAGATGATGTGCGCCGCACGTAACGTGCACGGATGGTCGTTGTGTCCACCGAATGCAGGAGTCTCAGTGTCTGCATCTCTACTTCGTCCACGTGGATGGACTGGAACTCCACGTCACGCTTCCTAAGTCGGCGGGAAGGAGTAATGTCTGTGCGGCGGCGTGCTAGAGGCGCGTTGGTCTCCTTCCTCTCCTAAGGACGGTGACGGATAGGGTTTACGTGCTTGAGTGTAAACTAAAAGCGTCTCTCAATATCTTATATACATATTGGTCGTCAATCCTCCTTTAAATAGGATACAAAGGGAAGTAGGAAACCCATCGGTAAACAGAAACATTGCGTTAATTAAAATGCTCTTGGATTAATTAGAATATTTTGGAATTCATTAATTAACCAAATAATCACATTAATTGATTAATTAATATCCGACTCCATGCAATCGCTTGGGATGGCTCTATGGGCATATATATACCAACACCTAAATACTCACAAATGGTCATAAGAAGCATCCTTTCCTGTTCTTTACCTTATCTTGTATATCAAACCCTAAAGGAACTGATGGAAACTAATTAATCTGATAGCAAGCAATATGCACTGCTTTACCCTAGAATGTCTTTGGCAACTTTACAGTCTTCAACATGCATCAAACTTTCTCTAATATGGTATGGTTCATCCTCCCATATACACAATTGTGTTGTGGTGTGCTGGAATATGTACTTTCATGATGTATTCCGTCTTGTACACAATAATCCTAGAACTCGTTAGAGGTGTACTCTCCTTGTGGCATACAAATATAAAAAACATGATCTACTTAAGTGGAAGCATTCGTTAGCAGCAGATTATTGAAAATCACTAAAAATTAAAAACCATCTTCAAAGAGATTCATACACAAGAAAACTCTTTTTAAAAAGAACTAAAGTAATTTAATTACATTCTGGTTTACCAATATATGTTCTATACTATCTCTTATCGATGATTACATACATCAATTGCCCTGTTAAAACTGTACATAGGAAACATAAGGACCTCGAGGCATCAAGCCAAAACCTCCAGTCGGTGCATTAAACTAACTACTGACTACTACTCTGAGGACCTGAGAGTACAAAGACGACACATAGGACTCTCTATACAAAACATGACAACCAGTGTTTCCACCTGGAATATCACTATTGTCCCTGTTGTTGTTGCTGCTGCTCCTCCCATGTAGTAGGGTTTTTGCCTCTTCTAGTGCGTGTACCTAAAAAGTTAGATTCCACGGGGGTGAGACAATTAAAATTGCCCCAGCGAGAGATATAACTCTCTGCCAGAAATATTATTATTTCCATTTTATGGAATAAAAATTGAGCAGAGGAATTGTAAGTATTCAATAATAGATAAATCAATTATCCAAGCATATTAGAGCAATGTTCTTCTTCAAGGTATTCATCTCATAACTTGATAAATCAGTATGTCATTTATCCAATAAGGAATATGAAGAGCATGTATAACATTTATTCATTTAAGATATACTAAGAAAGATATCATCAACCAATGATTCTCATATTTCAGCCTTAAGTGAATACGCTACATGGCTGATTACATTTTACAATCATACTTAAGCCCTGAGGAAATGAGGTATACGACTCATACTCCAACCGATCATTGTGAAGTCAAAATCGGTTCCATACATAGGTCAATGGAAGAGCAGGACTCCATGACCTCATCCTCCCCAGTCAGTATGAGTACAACATGTAGGACATCTCGTGTCTCTACTACATAGCTTTCCAGGGTATACTGGAAACTTCACTATAGAGCTACAACGACGACTGCACTCTCTTCGCAATCGAGAGATTTCATGTTTTCTCACATTGATCCAGCATTAATCATCATCGGGAGATTCGTGATACATGCATCCTGGCATATATAATGAAGGATTTAGAGATTTAATGTTTATCTTCCATCAATCCCACATTAGGGCGTAAGGATATTCACGCCCATAACCCCTACATACTCAACAGTATGCACTCCAGGAGATCCCGTAGGAAAACCTGTTTCACCATCACCAACTACTGACGATGATGGATTCTATGGTCAAGGCTCTACATGATAAGATTTCACTTGATTAATTAAGTACATTACCATATTCATTTAGCATCAATAAGGTTTTCAAATATTTATTATAACCATTGCTACAAAGAATGTGTTCTACCTTCATCAAGTACTATTCCAAACTTTAATAAAAAACTGGGATCTCAATCCCTTACCTCATTAGGTGCATTCTCATTTCTCAACAACTCATCATCATGATTATGAAATATGGGTATTCAAACCCTCAGTTCATCATAGAACACTTGTTACCACTTATTAGGTAACTAATACCTTCAGGTCATCTTGACCAAGGTAAACATGATACTTGTTACATAAGCATCTCACATGGCACACCAGACCCATTATATCTCTTATTACCTCTCACTTGGCAACAAGGCATGTTATGTCTCACAAGGCCCATAAAAAAATTTCAATAATAAAGCATCATAGCTCATACCTGGCTATGCTCATCATCTCATGATACCTGCATGGTTAGTAATTATAACAACAGCTATATCAATTACATGTCTACACTATGCAATACAAGGATAACACCACTATTCCCTTATTAGGGTTAGGGTTTCCCCATTCATGTCAATTAGGTATACTCATCCCATTATACATCATTAGGTCTATGGTTAATCATTTCATTGCCCAAATTTAGGGTTTCATGTACTATAACCCAAAATTAGGGTTTCTCATACCTTTGCCATGTATTAGGGTTTTTATACATCATTACCCTGAATTAGGGTTTCTTACAACATTTTCCCCAAATTAGGATTTCATGAAGCTTTACCCAAATTTAGGGTTTCATGAAACATCCTCTTTCAAATTAGGGTTTACCAATAAAATACCCTGAATTAGGGTTTATCATATGATTGCCCTAAATTAGGGTTACACCATCACCCCAGATTAGGGTTTCACTTAGCATTGTCCTAAATTAGGGTTAGGGTTCATTAACCTTCTCGATTAGAGTTTTATGATCTCATCATCCTGGATCATAACCTAATTACATATTTCATTTTGAAAGTGTTGAAGATTAATCACTACATGATTATCACTCACGTATGAGTTCCTCTCTCTCATCTTTTCTAGGATGTTAATTACTTCAATCTTGATTAGGTTGAATCAATTTGAATGAAGAGTTGACATAATGTATTAAGTTATTACTTCCATAAGCATCAAAGGTTAATCACTCTAAAGGTAGTAATCATCTAAGTACATTAGAGGTACAACCATTATAATCAATCTTGAGTTACTTTAATAATACCCATTTAGTTCAGAGATCAATTGTAATTTGAATCAACTCATTCAGTTTTGAAACCGAATCAATCCATTTGGTCTTGAAACCGAATCCTTCATTCGGTCTTGAAACCGAATCCTTTATTCGATCTTGAAATCAAATCCATTCGATCTTGAAACCAATTCCTCCATTCGGTCTTGAAACCAATTCCTCCATTCGGTCTTGAAACTGAATCCTCCATTCGGTCTATAAACCAATTCCTCCATTCGGTCTTGAAACCAAATCCTCCATTCGGTCTTGAAACCAATTCCTCCATTCGGTCTTGAAACCAATTCCTCCATTCGGTCTTGATACCAAAGCCTCCATTCGGTCTTGAAACCAAATCATCATCCTTTGCATTGAAACCGAATGGCCATCTCAACATTGAAACCGATTGAGTATTGAAACCGATTGGACAATTCAAAAGGGTTGAGACCGTTTCATCTCAAACGGTTTTTAGACCGTTTGATTCCAAACGGTTTCAAGACCGTTTGGACTCAAACGGTCTTCAGACCGTTTGGTCCAAACCACCTCAAAACCGATTGGACCAATTAGGGTTTCCAACATCAAATCGATTTAGGATTTGTACTCATTGAACCATCAATCAATTGAACTATTGAAGGTACATCAGATCATGGCCCTTGGATCTTCAACCATCACCATAATCAACCATTGACCTCCAAACGGTGTTGAGACCGTTTTACCTCTGAACGGTCTTGAGACCGTTTGGGTCAATCAACCTTAAAATCGATTCCCTCAACTAGGGTTCAAATCAATTCAATCGATTAGGGTTTGAAATTAGTGGATCATCCATACATGGAACCTTTAAAATCAAATCAATTGGTATCATTGGATCATCATCCATCCACATCAACATTGATCCTCCAAATGGTTTGAGACCATTTGATCTCAAATGGTCTTGAGACCATTTACTCCCAAACGGTCTTGAGACCGTTTGGTTTCAAATGATCTCAAAACTGATTGGTTCCAATGTTCAAACCGATTGCCCAAGATATTCATTGAGGTGTGTGCTTATGATGATGTCACCATCATAAAGCTTCTATCCTTCAAAATATACTACCATTATTATGGAAATTTCATCAATTATTCAAAGGAATTTCAAGAAGAACAAAATGATCAACAAGTGATGAAGAATTGAATGTAATAATAACATTTAAGGGTTTGAGTTATATAACCCGCCTTCAAAGTTGAAACCAAGCTTCAAGCTTCATGCCTTCAATGGTGAATGAAGCTTTCTCAACTATCCAAAGCCCGTCCTCAAGTCTTTGAGTGAAAAGAAATGGCTAGGATTGAAGATTGAATGGAGAAAAGAAGAAATCAAGCATTGATTTTTGATTTCCACCATGAAATCAAGGTTGAAGATGATTAAGGAGCTTACCTCCAGGTTGGAGTTCTTCGTCCTGTTGCTCCTAAGCTCCGTTGTGCTCAACCAAAGCAAGGAGAGAGAAAATCCGAAAAAGCCTTTCATTTGAGTTGGACATGATATGTTTATAAGGGAATTCCAATGAGAGAGAAAGTCTTATAATAATCCTTTAACTCCCCAAAATGGTGCTACTTAACCCCCTCACTTCCTTGCATACGAAGATATCAACTCCACCTTCAAATTCCTCTTCATTATCCATGAATTAAAGGAAAAGCAATTAAGCACCTTAATTCATATAATACTAATATCTCATATTTAGTGGATATTACTTTTTAGTTTACTAATGTGAGTGGGCTCTCCACTCACTTAGGATATTTTCGGTGCCATAGCAAGGCACAAGTACGTCCACACTTATCCAAATTCAACCTTCACAGATTTGGTTGAAGGGAACTCCCATTAATATATTTATTTTTGCATTAAATTAAATTATGATTCCAATAATGCTTAAATCTTGATTATTTTAATATCAAGATTCTCTCTCCTCCAAAATGATACAAATGAGACACCCTTCTCATTTTATTTTCTCTACATGATGCCAAGAAACATGAGGGACTCTCTAGAAGTGGTATATTGTATATTGAACCCTAGGTTTTGGGTAAATTGCACATTACACCAAAACTAGGTTTTAATGCACAAGCATTGCTCAATAAGCTCTTTCTTGGTGCTCAGGCTACCACAAGCCATAACTCTGCATCATTTTCGTTCTTATGATGCTTCAACACTTGAGGAACATTTTATAATGTAACATTTGCAAGTTAACCCCTCAACTTGGGTAATTTGCAGTTTAGTCCAACACAAGCAAACCATTGTTTCAACATTATTCAAAAAGGACTAAGATTGAAACATAAGTTCCCCTTGAGCCTTAATTATTTTTCAAAAAATAAGAGCAAGCATCTAATCAACTTTATTAAGCAAAACATCTAGGGTTAGAACATAACCCAGGTCAGGGATGTTACAAATTATCCACCCCTAACATGGATTTCGTCCTTGAAACCATCAAGAGAAAAGAGAAGGGTACTTCCTCCTCATCTCTTCCTCTAGTTCCCACGTAGCCTCTTCAATGCCATGGTGATGCTAGAGAACTTTCACAAGACATATGTCTTTCTTTTTCAGCTTTTTAATTCTTTTATCAAGGATCATCACAAGTCCTTGAACATATGATATATCATCATTTAATTCTACTTCCACATGTTGCAAAACTAACTCAGTGTCAGGATGACACCTTCTCAATATGGAGATATGGAACACTGGATGAAACTTATGCAGCTCAGGTGGCAATTTTAGCTTATAGGCTACCTTTACAACCCGTTCAATGATTGGATAAGGCCCCATAAATCTAGGATCTAACTTCCCCTTCTTTCCAAATCTAAGAACACCTTTCCAAGGTGAGACTTTGAGATATACTTTGTCTCCAACTTGGAATTCTAAAGGTCTTCGCCGTTTGTCGGCGTATGACTTCTATCTATCCTATGCAGCCTTTAACTGTTGTTGGATTACTTTAATCTTCTCAATTGTCTGCTGCACTAGCTCCAGACCCAGAAGTTGATATTCTCCTATTTCATACCAACATAACGGAGATCTACAACGTCTACCATATAATGCTTCATATGTTGTCATGTCAATACTGTGTTGATAGCTATTATTGTAAGCAAATTCTATCAAGCTCAGGTGTAGATCCCAACTTCCTACAAACTGAAGGATACATGCCCTAAGCAAGTCCTCCAAGGTTTGTATAGTCCTTTCAGATTGTCCATCTATCTGTGGGTGAAGCAATACTAAACCTTAACTGTGTACCCATAGCTTTATGGATTCATTCCAAAAAATGACTCGTAAACTGGGGACCTCTATTAGAGATAATAGTAGTTGGAACCCCGTGCAACCACACTATATCATATATATATATATATATATGTGCAAGCTTCTCAGTAGCATAGGTTGTTTTGACAGGAAGTAAATGTGTTGTCTTAGTCAACCTATAAACTATCACCCATATGGAATCATGACCTTTGGTTGTTCTAGGCAAACCAACCACAAAGTCCATGGCCACATGATACCATTTCGACTGTGGTATAGGCAAAGGTTGCATTATTCCTATGGGCTTTTGATGTTCAGCTTTAACCTACTGATACACCGGACACCGCATAACAAACTCAGCTACATCTTTCTTCAACATATCTTTCAAGTTATGATACATTTTGGTGCTCCCTGGATGCATTGCATACATTGAAGAATGAGCTTCCTCCAAGACTAACTTCCTTAAGTCATTGGCATCAGGTGCTACCATCCTACCATGGTAACATACTACCTGATCCTATGACTCATGAAATCCATCCCATTTCTCACTACCATACTCTGACCTGATCTACTGAACCACAGTATCAGCTTGCTGTGCTTCTTTAATCTACTGTCTCAGAGTAGGTTTTATGTGCATCTCAGCTAGCAGTCTGGCTAACAACGATACCTTAAGATGTATATTGTTTTTCTTCAAGGAGATAAGCATATCTCTCTTAGAGAACACTAAGGAATTCAACTGTGCTTTATCTAAGGTTGATGATGATGATTTCCTACTTAGTGCATCAACCACTACATTAGCCTTCCCTGGATGATAATCAATTTTACAATCATAGTCCTTAATTAACTCCATCCAATGACGTTGTCTCATGTTCAACTCATGTTGTGAGAAGATATATTTTAGATTCTTATGGTCTGTGAAAATCTGGAATGTTTCTCCATAGAGATAATGTCTCCAGATTTTCAAAGCATGAACCACAACATCTAGCTCTAGATCATGCGTTGAATAATTCTCCTCGTGTTTCTTAAGCTGTCGAGAGGCAAAAGAAATCACTTGATTATCCTGCATCAACACACATCCTAGACCATTCTTAGATGCATCACAGGAAACTATATACCCCTTCCCTTGCTCAAGTAGCACCAGCACAGGTGCACTTGTTAACCTTTCTTTCAACAACTGGAAAGAATGTTGACATTTGTCATTCCAGATAAAAGGAACCTCCTTCCTGGTCAACTTGGTTAGGGGTAAAGCTATAGAACTGAAGTTCTTAATCAACCTCCTATAATATCCTGCCAGTCCAAGGAAACAACGTATCTCCATCGGTGTCTTTGGCTGTTCCCATTGCAGGACAGATTCTACCGTCTTAGGATCAACTTGGATACCTGAGGCAGATACTACATGTCCTAGAAAAGAAACTTCTAGTAACCAGAACTCACGTTTTCTAAACTTAGCATACAACTTATGCTCTCTTAGTAAAGTTAAAGCTTGACAGAGGTGCTTTTCATGCTGTTGAGCATCTCTACTGTAGATCAAGATGTCATCTATGAAGACTACTATGAATTGATCAAGAAAAGGCCAGAAGATTCTATTTATGAGTTCCATGAATGCAGCTGGTGCATTAGTTAGTCCAAACAACATAACTATGAACTCGTAGTGACCATACCTTATCCTAAAGGTAGACTTAGGTATGTCACTCTTCTTGATACAAAACTGATGGTATCCCGACCTTAGATCTATCTTAGAGAAGATAGTTGCACCACACAACTGATCAAACAAGTCATCTATCCTCGGCAGAGGATACTTGTTCTTTATAGTTACTTTATTTAACTGTCTATAATCAATGCACAATCAAATTGATCCATCCTTCATCTTAACAAAGAGAATCGAAGCACCCCATGGTGAAGTACTTGGTCGGATAAAACCCTTCTCAAGCAACTCCTGAAGTTGTTTCTTGAGCTCTGCCATCTCAGCAGGTGCCATTCTATACAGTGTTTGTGCTATTGGTTGCATTCCCAGGATTAGATTAATCTCAAAATCAATCTCTCGGGGCGGAGGTACACCTGGAAGTTCCTCAAGAAACACATCTTCAAACTCCCTAACTATTAGAACTTAAGAAAAATTAGAGCTCTCCATTATGGTATCTACCACATGTGCCAAGAATGCAAAGCATCCTTGTCTCATTAGCTTCTCAACTACCATAGTCGACACAAGACAGGTTGGAAGAATCTTTCTGTCTCCCTGAAAGATCCATGTGTCACTATCATCTGTGAACATAGCCGGCTTGAAAACACAATCCAAGACAACCTTATATTTTTCTAGGGTGTCCATCCCAAGAATTATATCAAACCCATGCATTTCAAGTGGTATAAGATCCACCTGAATGCGATGTTCAGAAAAGGAAAGAGTGTAGGGATAACACACCTCCCGCAACATTGCAGATCCCAACAAAGGGGTTTCTAATTACAAACTTTCTATTCTATGACCAACTGTCATGTTGTAGTTAAGAATCACTTCTCTAGTGATAAAGGAATGCGTAGCACCTGGATCAATTAAAACAGATACGAAGCAGGATGAAGACGTATCAGAATAAAACAGTTCCATTTGACCTGTCACAACCCATGGGTTAACTACTACTTCCGGTTGATTCATCACACAGAATCTAGCAGTTGCTTGTTGTTGACCCGGTTCTCGGTTGTTAGTTGCCGACGATCCAGCTTGTGATGCTTGTCCACGTCCTTGAGCACCACTAGAAAACTATCTCCTCTAATAGCCTTGCTGACTCTGCCTCGGAGGTTGAGCCACACTCACGTCTCTAACTCAACAATCTTTCATCAAATGCCCCATCTTCCCACATTTGTAACAACTTTTATTCTCCCATTGTTGCCTGGGTGGTCCTATTACAACCATTGAGACTGAGTTGTGGGCTCCCTCTGGTAGTAAACTATGACCTCTACCCCTGCTTGATGTCCATTGCGTCTGAGTATTGAATCTTGGTGGTGCTATCAATGTAGAAAACCTCAACTTCTTAAAGCTCTTGGACCCCTGTCCTTGGAACTGAGTGTACACCTTCTTACCACTAGTTTGTCGCTTCTCGATCACCGATCTTTCTATCCATCTCACGGACTCCGCGAAGGTAGCAAACCTCTCCCTATTCTCTAGAGCAGATACAGGAGTGGTTAATTTAGCGTTTAACTTCTCAAAATGCCGAATTCTTTCCTCCTCTGTAGCTGCCATATGCGGACAGAACCGCAGAAGCTCCATGAACTTAGCCTCATACTCGCTAATGTTCAACTGTCCTTGTCTTATCCTTTCAAACTGAGATATCTTCTCATCTAGGTAAGTCTTAGGGAAGTATCTAATGATGAATTATCATCAGAATTCTTCCCATCTGACTTTGACTCCTGGCCTTTTGCCTTCTTAAATAGTCCACCAGTGACCAGCACTCCCTTTCAGTAGGTACACTGCATGCCTCACCTTTTCGGCTTCAGGAATATTGAGAATTTTGAAAGCCTTCTCCAGTTCAGTCAACTATAAGTCTGCATCTGCTGGGTCAGCTGTGCCAGCATACTCTGTGGCTCCTACCCAGCGAAGCCTCTCAATAGTTTTACCAGCTCCCTGTCCCTCATTATGGGCTGGTGCCCTCGGTACAGGCGGTGGCATCCTATCCATCATGTGCATCATAACTACCATGAACTGCCCAAACAGAGTGTTGAAAGTTGGATTCTCTATCATGGCTGGGTTAAACTGGAACTATTCAGGTACATGTTCCTCCCTAGTCTGGTCCCTTACACCTCCTCCTGGTGCAGCAATGCTGCTCTCAACAGCGTATTCTTCGTGTGATCCAGACATCTTCAAGTTCTTCTTCTCCTCCTATATGAGCAGAAGTCACTATCAGATAAACTGGAAGACACTAGAACAGACTCAACGACTTAATCCTATGTCTCTATAGACTCAGCGAATCTAGAGCTCTGATACCACTAAACTTGTGGCATACAAATATTAAAAACATGATCTACTTAAGCAGAAGCGTTCGTTAGCAGCAGATTACTGAAAATCACTAAAAATTAAAAACTAGCTTCAAAGAGATTCATACACAGGAAAACTCTTTTTAAAAAGAACTAAAGTAATTTAATTACATCTTGGTTTACCAGTACATGTTCTGTACTATCTCTTCTCGAGGATTACATACATCAATTGCCCTATTAAAACTGTACATAGGCAACATAAGGACCTCGAGGCATCAAGCCAAAACCTCAAGTCAGTGCATTAAACTAACTACTGACTACTACTCCAAGGACCTGAGAGTATAGAGCCGACACATAGGACTCTCTATACAAAACATGACAACCAGTATTTCCACCTGGAATATCACTGTTGTCCCTGTTGTTGCTGCTGTTGCTCCTCCCCTATAGTAGGGTTTCTTCCTCTTCTACTGCGTCTACCTAAAAAGTTAGATTCCACGAGGGTGAGACAATTAAAATTTCCCCAGTGAGAGATATAACTCTCTACCAAAAATATTATTATTTCCATTTGATGGAATAAAAACTGAGCAGAGGAATTGTAAGTATTCAATAGCAGATAAATCAATTATCCAAGCATATTAGAGCAATGTTCTTCTTCAAGGTATTTCAGCTCATAACTTGATAAAGCAGTATGTCATTTATCCAATAAGGAAAATGAAGAACATGTATAAAATTTATTCATCTAAGATATACTAAGAAAGATATCATCAACCAATGATTCTCGTATTTCAGCCTTAAGTGAATACACTACACGGCTGATTACATTTTACAATCATACTTAAGCCCTGAGAAAATGATGTATGCCACTCATACTCCAACCGATCACTGCGAAGTCAAAATCGGTTCCATACGTAGGTCAATGGAAGAGCCAGACTTCATGACCTCATCCTCCCCAGTCAGTATGAGTACAACATACAGGACATCTCGTGTCTCTACTACATAGCTTTCCAGGGTATACTGGAAACTTTGCTATAGAGCTACAGTGGCGGCTGCACTCTCTTCGCAATTGAGAGATTTCATATTTTCTCACATCGATCTGACATTAATCATCATTGGGAGATTCGTGATACATCCATCCCGACACATATAATGAAGGATTGAGATATTTAATGTTTATCTTCCATCAATCGCACATTAGGGAATAAGGATATTTGCACCCATAACCCCTACATACTCAACAGTATGCATTCCAAGAGATCCTGTAAGAAAACCTGTTTCACCATCACCAACTACTGATGATGATGGATTCTATGGTCAGGGCTCTACATGATAAGATTTCACTTGATTAATTAAGTACATTACCATATTCTTTTAGCATCAATCATGTTTTCAAATATTTATTATAACCATTGCTACAAATAATGTGTTATACCTTCATCAAGTACTGTTCCAAACTTTAATAAAACATTGGGATCTCAATCCCTTACCCCATTAGGTGAATTCTCATTTCTCAACAACTCATCATCATGATTATGAAATATGGGTATTCAAACCCTCAGTTCATCATAGAACACTTGTTACCACTTATTAGGTAACTAATACCTTCAGGTCATCTTGACCAAGGTAAACATGATACTTGTTACCTAATCATCTCACATGGCACACCAGGCCCATTATATCTCTTGTTACCTCTCAATTGGCAACAAGGCAAGTTATGGCTCACAAGGCCCATAAACAATTTCAATAATAAAGCATCATAGCTCATACCTGGTTATGCTCATCATCTCATGATACCTGCATGGTTAGTAATTATAACAACAACTATATCAAATACATGTCTGCACTATGCAATACAAGGATAACACCACTATTGCCTTATTATGGTTAGGGTTTCCCCATTCATGTAAATTAGGGATACTCATCCCATTATCCATCAGTAGGGCTATGGTTAATCATCTCATTGCCCAAAATTAGGGTTTCATGTACTATAACCCAAAATTAGGGTTTCTCATACCTTTACCCTGTATTAGGGTTTTTACACATCATTACCCTAAATTAGGGTTTCTTACAACATTTTCCCCAAATTAGGATTTCATGAAGCTTTACCCGAATTTTGGGTTTCATGAAACATTCTCTTTCAAATCATGGTTTACCAATAAAATACCCTGAATTAGGGTTTATCATATGATTACCCTAAATTAGGGTTACACCATCACCCAGGATTAGGGTTTCACTTAGCATTGTCCTAAATTAGGGTTAGGGTTCATTAACCTTCTAGATTAGGGTTTTATGATATCATCATCGTGGATCATACCCTAATTACATATTTCATTTTGAAAGTGTTGAAGATTAATCACTACATGATTATCACTCACGTATGAGTTCCTCTCTCTCATCTTTTCTAGGATGTTAATTACTTCAATCTTGATTAGGTTGAATAAATTTGAATGAAGAGTTGACATAATGTATTAAGTTATTACTTCCATAAGCATCAAAGGTTAATCACTCTAAAGGTACTAATCATCTAAGTACTTTAGAGGTACAACCATTATAATCAAGCTTGAGTTACTTTAATAGTACCCATTTAGTTCAGAGATCAATTGTAATTTGAATCAACTCATTCGATTTTGAAATCGAATCAATCCATTCTGTCTTGAAACCAAATCCTTCATTCGATCTTGAAACTGAATCCTTTATTCGATCTTGAAATCTAATCCATTTGATCTTGAAACCAATTCCTCCATTTGGTCTTGAAAGCAATTCCTCCATTCGATCTTGAAACTGAATCCTCCATTCGGTCTTGAAACCAATTCCTCCATTCGGTCTTGAAACTGAATCCTCCATTCGGTCTTGAAACCAATTCCTCCATTCGGTCTTGAAACTGAATCCTCCATTCAGTCTTGAAACCAATTCCTCCATTCGGTCTTGAAACTGAATCCTCCATTCGGTCTTGAAACCAAATCATCATCCTTTGCATTGAAATCGAATGGACATCTCAACATTGAAACCGATTAAATTTTGAAACTGATTGGACAATTCAAAAGGGTTGAGACCGTTTGATCTCAAAAGGTTTTGAGACCGTTTGATTCCAAACGGTTTCAAGACCATTTGGACTCAAACAGTCTTGAGACCATTTGGCCCAAACCACCTCAAAACCGATTGGACCAATTAGGGTTTCCAACATCAAATCGATTTAGGATTTGTACTCATTGAACCATCAATCAATTAAACTATTGAAGGTACATCTAATCATGTCCCTTGGATCTTCAACCATCACCATAATCAACCATTGACCTCCAAACAGTCTTGTGACCGTTTGGGTCAATCAACCTTAAAATCGATTCCCTCAACTAGGGTTCAAATCAACTCAACCAATTAGGGTTTGAAATTAGTGGATCATCCATACTTGGAACCTTTAAAATCAAATCAATTGGTATCATTGGATCATCATATATCCACATTAGCATTGATCCTCCAAACAATTTGAGACCATTTGATCTCAAATGGTCTTGAGACTGTTTACTCCCAAACGGTCTCAAGACCGTTTGGTTTCAAATGATCTTGAAACCGATTGGTTCCAATGTTGAAACCGATTGCCCAAGATATTCGTTGAGGTGTGTGCTTATGATGATTTCATCATCATCAAGCTTAGATCCTTCAAAATCTACTACCATTCTTATGGAAATTTCATCAATTATTCAAAGGAATTTCAAGAAGAATAAAATGATCAACAAGTGATGAAGAATTGAATGTAATAATAACATTTAAGGGTTTAAGTTATATAACCCACCTTCAAAGTTGAAACCAAGCTTCAAGATTCACACCTTCAATGTTGAATGAAGCTTTCTCAACTGTCCAAAGCACATCCTCAAGTCTTTGAGTGAAAAGAAATGGCTAGGATTGAAGATTGAATGGTGAAAAGAAGAAATCAAGCATTGATTTTCAATTTCCACCATGAAATCAAGGTTGAATATGATTAAGGAGCTTACCTACAGGTTGGAGTTCATACTCCTATTTCTCCTAATATCCCTTGTTCTTGGCCAAAGCAAGGAGAGAAAGAAAATCCGAAAAAGCCTTTCATTTGAGTTCGAAATGAGATGTTTATAAGGGAATGCCAATGAAAGAGAAAGTCTTATAATAATCCTTTAACTACCCAAAATGGTGCTAGTTAACCCCCTCACTTCCTTGCATACGAAGCTATCAATTCCACCTTCGAATTCCTCTTCATTATCCATGAATTAAAGGAAAAGAAATTAAGCACCTTAATTCATATAATACTAATATCTCATATTTAGTGGATATTACTTTTTAGTTTATTAATGTGAGTGGGATCTCCACTCACTTAGGATATTTTCGGTGCCATAGGTAGGAACAAGTACGTCCAAACTTATCCAAATTCAACATTCACATATTTGGTTGAAGGGCACTCCCATTAATATATTTATTTTTGCATTAAATTGAATTATGTTTCCAATTATGCTTAAATCTTAATTATTTTAATATCAATATTCTCTCTCCTCCAAAATGATTCAAATGAGACACCCCTTTCATTTTATTTTCTCTACATGATTCTAAGAAACATGAGGGACTCTCTAGAAGTGGTATTTTGCATATTGAACCCTAGGTTTTGGGTAAATTGCACATTACACCAAAACTAGGTTTTAATGCACAAACATTGCTCAATAAGCTCTTTCTTGGTGCTCAGGCTACCACAAGCCATAACTCTGCCTCATTTTCATTCTTATGATGCTTCAACACTTGAGGAACATTTTATCATGTAACATTTGCACGTTAACCCCTCAACTTGGGTAATTTGCAGTTTAGTCCAACACAGGTAAAACATTATTTCAACATTATTGAAAAAGGACTAAGATTGAAACATAAGTTCCTCTTGAGCCTTAATTACTTTTCAAAAAATAAGAGCAAGCATATAATCAAATTTATTAATCAAAACATCTAGGGTTAGAACATAACCCAGGGCAGGGATGTTACACTCCTCCATTGTCTGTGCGAAGACAATTTAGCTTTTTTTTGTCTCCCGCTCCACCATGGAATGAAATTTATGAGAACACTAAAAGACCTAATCATTGGTCTTTAGCAAGTAGGTCGACACCTTCCTAGATGCATCATGAATGTATGTGACAAAATATCTATTGCCACTTAGTGAAGCTACCTCAAACAGACTGCGAACATCTGAATGAACCAATTGTAGAAGTTTTGACTTCACCTTTGATGTTATCATGAAAGAAACACATCGATGCTTTCCTGTCTGACATAAATCACATGAATTGAGAATATTATCCTTACCACAAAGAATCAATCTCTACTTTGATAAAAGCTTCAAGCCTTTCTCACTCACATATCCTAGCCATATGTTCCATAGATCTGTCTGGTGATCCTCAACTGCATATATATGGATGTCTTTGAGCACCTTAAGGTGGGTCTTGTATAATATGCGACACAATTCCCCCCATATAATAACCAAAGATCCCTTGGTGATCTTACATTTGCCACCACCAAAATCCAGATGACAACCTTCTCTAATAAAGAATGAACTAGATATCAAACTCAGCCACAACTCTAGAATGTGACTAACATCCTTCGGTACGAGCGTGCAACTAACACTCATTTGAACATGAATGTCTCCAATCCTAATATTTCTGGAGAAGCTAAATTTCCAATGTTCACCGTCCTAAAGTCTCCCTCTTGTATGAAGTGAAGAGCTCCTTACTCGGTGAATCATGATAAGAAGCTGTAGTATCCACCACCCACTTAGAATCATCATCCTCAACATGCAAACACTGCTCTTGGACTGTCAAGACCACATCATCATCATCATCTATGACATTTGAGATTTCCATTGTAGTATCCTTGTTTGTCATCTTACTTGTCTTTGGCTACATACCCATTTTTTTCCAAACCTTGGAATCCCTTTTAAATGACCTGACTTGCCACAATGGAAGCACCCTCTATTGGTAAGGTATGACCAAAGAGTCAATCATGTGATGATTGATAAGGAATATAACATAAAGGATTTGATTAATACTTATTAAGGCAAGATTCCAATTCATTGTGTTTCATTCAATTATGAAATAATGAGGAACCATTATATATGTCTAAAGAATTATAATACTCAATGACGTATGTCTTTGAGTACGTGACTTGGAGAATGAGATCATATGAATAGTAAGAGTATTTACCTTCTTGTTATGTCCCTAGTCGGTTGTTACTGTGGAAGGTAGATAGACACTAGTAACACTAAAGACTAGAGTGTGGGTTGGTTGATGACATAATCTCATTAGTCATGATATGGCAATATCAAACCAATCACATAGATACATGTTAGGAAACAATGTATTGGACAGATCCACCTTGAGAGTGACACATGGTAACCATCATTGGTGGTCATATCCATCTCTCATAGTGAAGCTGGTGATTGTAATTCTTAGACCTAAAATCACTGTACTCATCACATGTGGTTGGGTATGCTTTGACATCATCAAACATAGTCCTGAAACATGGGTTGTTATAAAGGTGATGATTGGGTGACTTTGACACATGGGGACTGACTGTGAGTGATAGATATGGGATTTGTCCCTCCTAATGGAGTATGATATCCTGGCCACTTGATAAGTGAGACTGAGAAGTGCATGCGCATGCACGTGTTAATCAATATATGATATTGATGTCACATTATCTCAGTCATTCTTCTTTTGGTTCAAGGAACATGGATTGAATGTTCAGAGGATGACAATTCCATGCCTCAAGTTCATCCTAGAGATCAGAGACAAATGAATTATACAATCACTGCAACACCTTACATAGATTGTAGGTTGAAGTTGTTCTCCAACTTTCCATTCGCTTGGGTAGCACTGATGTTCTACTAGGCACCACTCCTTGCTTGTTATGTCATAAGTTAGTTATGGACATTCACTACTTATGTGATATGGGACCTATAGGGCCACACACATAGGAACTCATCTAGAAGAGGAGTTTAATCTTGAATGATGATTGGATTGATTACTAAAGTATTTAGGTATTCAATTCAAACAACACATTGGATGACTGTGCTGCCAAACGACTATCTCTTAGGGTGAGATGACTGTTTGGAAGTGCCATACGAGTGTCTCAAATGTTGAGATGGTTGTTTGGGTCGTCAGGATAATCAAAAATCAAATTGGATAAGATTTGCCCAAACTGAGGTGTGAACCGACAAATTTGGCTTGTCTTGGCTCGGCTAACCAGACAACTATCCGGGTGAGTCAGACGACCATCTCGCATGTGCAAGATCACTCAGTTAGGCCCGAGGAAGGTTCTAGGTACTTTCCCATATTGTTTTGGTTGCACAAAACTTGTGGTGCAAGAAATTAATGTCTAACATTAGTGGGAATAGAATTGCAAAATTCATATGAGAGTGAGGAACTTCCAAATGACCATTTGGCAGTACGAGACGACTGTCTCGCAGTGCCAAATGACAGTTTGGACTGTCAGATGACCATTTTGAGTCTCACATGTTGTGAAAATTCAAAATCTTTCAGTCCCTTCAACTCCTTCATAGATCTCTAACAAATTGGGAACCTTATCTCTAACCCTAGCTATAAATAAAGGGGTATTGGGGGCTCCCCAGAGCACAAAAATAACACATACATGTGATAATTAGTTTCTCTAACAATTGTTGTCCTCTCTGATTGTGGTAACCAAGAGAACACAAGCAAGTCCTACCCGACTAGGGAGGGATAGCGATGGGAGAGAACAACTGAGGATTGTTGTTGTGGGAGAGCAAGTTGGTGACTAGTACACCAATGGGAGGGACAATTCTTTCTTGTCTGATCTAGTTGAATGACATGAGTTCTAGTTTGTCCATGTAGACTACTCTCGAGGTAGGAGTCCTTTGGCTGCTACTAGGAGAGAAAAGTCAGCCTGTAGTATGTCGTTAGACAATTAGAGTTGTTGTAAAAGTTGTTCTGTTCGTTCTTCATGGTGAAGATTAGGAGATGCACAACCACCGTCTAAGAACAAGTAGAAAACAATTGCATTGAAGTGAGTTGTAATCACTGGACTTGCACCAAGATCATGTATAACTCATTAAACCATCCTTCTTATTTCATAGTATTTGAAACAATCTTGCTGTTTTGGGAATACAGACAGATAAAAAAAATTTATGCTCGTATTTCCCAATAGTGGTATCAGAGCCACACCAATTTACTATATTTTAGAATAATTGATATGATTGGATTTTTAGTTTAATCATTTATTTATTGCATACAATGCAAATATATAATTGGTCTCATATGCACATCTGATCAAAGACCACATAATCCTGAAACACATATATACATACATATATATACTTATATATATATATATATATATATATATATATATATATATATATATATATATATATATATATATATATATATATATATATATACACAAAAAAAATTTACACGTGTCACCCAAAAAGAGGTTTTGATGGTGGATGTGTAGTGTGGTTATGTCCAATACCCATTATTTGTGTGTGGTTGGATGGTTGGTTTTTATTCATGTTTATCTCAGTCTGCGTACCGAACCTCTACCTCTCTGTTCCAAATATAAAGTTAATTATTTCCTACCTTTTCTCCCCTTGAATGTAACTCAAGGTTTCTCTTTACAACGTAATAGTTTAAATAGCAATAAGATAGTTTCTTTTCTTGCAATGACAAAGAAGATGGTCATCGCCAGATGAGATGACCAGTTCATGAGATGAGCCAACCATATGAAGGATCACGGAGGATAGAACGATGGAGCCAGATGACTGCCTAGTAAACCCAATTGACCATTTAGAAAGAGTCCAAACATCGATTGGACTAGAGGCTAGACGATTGTCTGTGATGACCAACCAACCGACCAAGAGGCGACATGACTGATTCAAGGGTTGAACCGATCTATCCATATTAGCAAGCACAAATTTACACCAATAGCAGGTTCATACATGCGATGTGATGATTAACCTAGGTGGTAGTATTTCCTTGTGGCTCCAAGGATTACTAGTAGACATGGCTATAAGCATTGTTTTTTGTTTTATATTGCATGTTTACATTGTGGGATATAGCATGTATATGATACATATTATATATGTGGTGATTGGATACAATATATGTATATGTATATATGTATATATATATGTGTGTGTGTGTGTGTAATATATAAAATCCCTCAAATCAAACATATTAAGTCTAAGATGCTTTTCAATAGTAACACACATGAAAATCTTGTTCAACTAAGTGTAGGTTACGCCAAAGCATGGTGCACCATCTACCTCGTGGAAGTATGATTGTAGTAATGTAGGTGCCGCCAAAGCGGGGTTCATTATTATTGGATTAACTATTGCATTAGTCTTAATTGGTGATTCTTAGAGTGTCTAAGCCTAGAAGCATACATATGATTATGGCAAGGAGTTGCACATATAATCTATCCAAGAGTTGCATATGGATGCAATTAGCAAAAGTTGCCTATCTAAATAGTCAAGTTCTGGCAATCAACCAAAGAAGACTCATGATTTTATGAAATATGGATCTTGCCTCATTAGAAAATTGTTCACTATAGTTTTCCAAATTGATACTTGAGGGTTGTCAATTTGATACAAATAATGAGAGCAATAATGAATTAAATACCTAATTTCAATCGCCCAAATTCTAATCAAATCAAATCAAAAAATGAGTTTTTGACAAAATTGCAAATTCTTTTGTAGAATCAAATGGCAAAAAACAACAATCACTCTTCTCTACGATCGATCCTTGAGAAGGACAAACTAACTAAGAATAACTTCCATGACTAGTTTAGGATGTTGAGAATCGTTCTCATGTAGGAGCGCAAGCTCTATGTCCTGGAGACACCAAAACCAGAGGAACCACCTCAAAATGCATGAAAGACTGACAATGATGCTTATAAGAAGTATACTGAATATGTCATGGATGTTAAGTGTTTGATGCTATTCTCCATGAACTATGAGTTGTGGAGGTAGCATGAGAACATGGATGTGATTGAGATGGTTATACATCTCAAGAACATGTTCCAAGATCAGGAAAGACAAGAGAGATATGATTTCTCCAAGGCACTGCTCAAATATAACATGGCCAAAGGTGACCCAATAGGTCCTCATGTACTCAAGCTCATTGGGTATGTAGAGAATCTAGCTAGAATAGGATTCCCCTTGGGTCAAGAGTTCGCCACTGTCATGATTCTACATTATCTACTAGAGTCATATAGTCAGTTTGTCATGAACTACAACATAAATGACTTTGACAAGACGTTGACAGAGTTGTTGGGCATGTTGAGAATAGCTGACACACAAATGAAGAAAGACAAGCCCAAGTCTATTATGATGACCAGCAAAACAAAGCAGAAGTCTAAAGGAAAGGCAAAGCTAACAAGGGTTCTAAATCTACCCAGAAGCCCAAGTCTTCATATCTCAAAGAAAAAGGAGGAGTGAAGAAAATATGAGGTGATTGTCACCATTGTCACCAACCTAGACATTGGAAAAGAAACTACCCTCTCTGGTTAGAGGAATTAAAGAAGAAGAAGGAAGGTACTAAAGCCTCCAGTTTATGTGTAAACATTGTAAGATAAATTTGATTACTTCTTAGATATGACATACTTGATGTGCATGATCTGACAAGAAGTACAAGCCTTCATGGATAAAAAAAGATGGACAAGGTGGAGCATGATTTGTGGAAGCTTGAGCCCATATTTAAATTTATCTTAGCCCAATGGGCATGTAATAGAGTTAGTAGAACCACTATTTCATTATGCCAAGAAAAGGAACAAACTCCCAAAGAGCCAGAAGTTCCGCAATATAAACCTAGCATACCATATCTAGGAAGATTGAGAGAGACAAAAATGGACACTAGATTCCAAAAATTCAAGGAGGCGATGAAGAAACTTTATATCGATATCCCACTCCTCGATGCCCTCTCTGAAGTACTAGCTTGGGCTAAATATCTAAAAACCCTGCTATCAAGGAAATATATTATTGAAGAGCAAGATACGGTCAAACTGGCTCAGACCACCTCCGACATCATTCTTAATAAAATGCCAAAGAAAAAGGACCCTGGTTCCTTCGGTATTCAATGCTGTATTGGAAATGCTTCGAGAAAAAAAGGATTAGCTGACTTAGGGGCTAGCATATCTATTATGCCCTACTCCATGTGTAAAAGATTGGGTTTTACTGACTTGCTACCCACAATGATGACAATTCAGTTAGTTGATTCCACTATCACTACACCCCTAGGAATTATTGAAGACATTCCAGTCAGGATAGGCAAGGAATTTATGTCCCATGTGATTTTGTCATTATGGATATCAAGGAGGATCTAAGATACCCAATAATATTTGGCAGACCCTTCCTTGCCACAGCCAGGGCGCTCATTGATGATGAAGCTGACACGATCATTTTGAGACTGGGAAAAGAAGCAATTCAGTTCCGGGTCCTCAGCAGCATGAAAGGCCCCATCATTCAAGAGGAAGTTTTTCTCTTAGATGCAATACATCAAATGTCCCAATTGGAAATATTTGAACCATCTGATGAGTTAGAAAATGTCCTAATAAATCCAGAAGTCAAATTCTCAGCCAACGAATTAGTTCAACAATGCTTGCAACACTTAGAGAAAGCTGAAGAAGCACCAACATCCACTTTTGAGGAGCTCAAATATGTCACTATTTTAGAAACAACAGAAGCACGTAAGGCTCCCGAGATGAAAACCCTACCAACGGGACTTAAACATGTCTTCCTGGATGAAGAAAAACTATGTCCAGTAATCATCAGTTCCACTCTAATGAAAGACCAGGAAGAAAGGCTTCTCATTGAGTTAAAGAAACATAAGAAAGCCATTGGGTACAAAATAACTGACATGATAGGTATAAACCCTGCCTTATGCATGCATAGACTGCCCATGGTAGAAGAATTCAAGCCTTCAAGAGAGCACCAGAGAAAGCTGAACCCCAATCTTAAAGAGGTGGTTCACCTTGAGGTCCTCAAACTGCTGAAAGCCGGTATTATCTACCCAATTTTAGATTCCCAATGGGTCAGCCCTGTCCAAGTGGTCCCCAAAAAGGGAGGAACCACTGTCGTGCTAAATGATAAAAATGAGCTAGTGCCCACGAGGACTGTCACAGGGTGGAGAATGTGTATCGACTACAGGAAACTAAACAAAGCAACATGAAAAGATCACTACCCTCTACCTTTTCTTGACGAAGTCCTCGAATGCCTAGCCCATCAAAAGTTCCTCTGTTATCTCAATGGTTATTACGGGTTCTATCAAATCCCTATACACCCGTAAGACCAAGAAAAAACAACTTTTACTTGTCCCTTTGGGACCTACGCTTTCAGAAGAATGCCATTCAGGCTATGCAACACACCTGCTACCTTCCAAAGGTGCATGTGTGCTATTTTTGCAGGATTAACCGAGTCCATAATGGAAGTATTCATGGATGACTTTTTAGTTTATGGAGATTCCTTTGACAACTGTCTACTCAACCTTGGTCAAGTCTTACAAAGATGCGAGGAAACAAACCTTATCTAAAATTGGGAAAAATGCCATTTTATGGTAACTGAAGGTGTCATCCTCGGACATAGAGTGAGTGAAAGAGGGATTGAGGTAGACCAGGAAAAAATTGATGTCATCTCGAAACTGTCACCACCAAAAGACGTAAAAGGAGTATGAGCATTCTTGGGTCATGCTGGGTTTTATCGAAGATTCATTAAAGATTTCTCAAAAGTAGCAAAACCCATGACCCAATTATTGACCAAGGACACCGAGTTCAATTTTAACCAAGAATGTCTACAAAGCTTCACAACCTTAAAGAACGCTCTAGTCTCTATGCCTATTCTGAGAGCACCTGACTGGTCACAACCATTCAAAATAATGTGTGATGCTAGTGACTATGCTATAGGAGCGGTGTTAGGGCAGAGAATTGACAAAAAGCCTTATGTAATATACTATGCATCTAAGACACTTGATGAAGTGCAAAAGAACTACACAACTAAAGAAAAGGAGTTCTTAGCTGTCATCTATGTGTTCGAGAAATTCCACTCCTACCTGATCAAATCAAAGGTCATAGTATACACTGACCACTCTGCCACATGATATCTATTTCAGAAGCAAGATGCAAAACCCAGACTTATCCGCTGGGTGTTGATGCTTCAGGAATTTGATTTGGAAATCAAAGACAAAAGTGGAGTGGAAAATGTCGTCGCTGATCATCTTAGCCATATTGAATCAAGGATGATGATAAAGTACCTATCTGAGACTCCCTCCCTGACGACCAGCTAATGAAAATTACCACCAGATTCCCCTGGTATTCCGACATAGTGAACTATCTGGCTACAAGAATCATCCACCCTTCCGCCTCTCACCACGACAAAAAGAAATTCCTCCACGATGTTAAGCAATACTACTGGGATGAACCTTATCTCTTTCGTCTATGTGCAGACGGACTTTTCTGTCACTGCCTACCTGAAGAAGAGATTACTCCTATCTTAGAACATTGTCATTTCGGCCCCACTGGGGGACACATGAGTTGGAAAAAGACCTCTATGAAAGTTCTACAATCGGGTTTCTTTTGGCCAACAATAGCAAGAGATTCCCATGATTTTGTAAAATCATGCAATAAATGTCAACTTTCTGGCGGTATAACTAAAAGGAATGAAATGTCTCTCACTATGTGGCAAGAGATCGAACTTTTCAATGTTTGGGGGATAGATTACATGGGTCCCTTCCCCTCTTCATATGGAATTTCTTAAATACTGGTTTCTGTGGATTATGTCTCGAAATGGGTGGAAGCTATACCCACAGTTTCCAGCGATTCCAAACCAGTCATTAAGATGTTTAAAGATATCATTTTTCTCAGATTCAGAGTCCCCCGAACTGTCATATCCGACGGAGGGACCCATTTTTTGGAACGAATCTTCGAAGCCCTCCTAAAGAAATATAGATTCAACCATAAAGTTGCCACACCTTACCATCCACAAACTAGTGGTCAGGTCGAAGTTTCGAATAGACAACTGAAGGCAATCTTAGAGAAAACTGTTAAAAGACACCGTACTGACTGGTCCATCAAGCTTCCCGATGCCCTTTGGACTTACCGCACAGCTTATAAAACACCGATTGGAACAACCCCGTTCCTTCTGGTATATGGGAAATCATGTCATCTTCCAGTTGAACTGGAACATAAGGCTTGGTAGGCCATTAAACAGCTAAATTTTGATTTTAAAAGCACTGGAGAAAATAGACAACTCCAGTTGCAAGAACTAGAGGGGCTCAGAATGACTGCATACCAAAGTGCTAGGATCTACAAAGAACAAACCAAGATGTGGCACGATGGTCATCCAAAAAGAAAAGACATCACTATTGGAGACAAAGTCCTTCTTTTCAATTCCAGACTCAAAATGTTCCCCGGGAAACTTCGTACAAAGTGGTCCGAGCCTTTTACCATAAAGCACATATATCCAACTGGAGCCATCATAATTGCTGATGATAATGGAGGGGAGAGGACAGTCAATGGCCATAGATTGAAAAAATACTATACTCCACCTGACGAAATTCTGAGACAAACTATTGAGATCCGAGACCCCACAACATCACCATAACAAAATCAAAACTTCGTCGGGCCAGTGACGTAAAACACAAGCGCTACTTGGGAGGCAACCCAAGATCTGAGTATCACTGTTCTTATTTTTTTCATTTGATTTAGGTTTATCATCCTTTAATATGAAAATATAAAAATTCACATAAACAACAAAAAAAACATAAAAATATAAAAATAAAAAACTAAACCATATTAAACGGTTTAGAAATCGTTTGGAGCCAAACGGTCCTGAAACCATTTGGAGCCCAAACGATTCTGAAACCGTTTGGAGCCCAAACAGTCTCGAAACCGTTTGGACCCCAAACAGTCTCAATCCGTTTGTAGCCCAAACAGTCTCGAAACCGTTTAACTTTGGGAATTTGTAACGTCACCCCCAAATCCTATAAATATAACCCCACCCCTCCCCTTTTTCTTTCTTTAGAATCTCGAACTTTCTAAACCCTCACGTGAGCGCTGTTTCATTTCTCTCCGATTCTCGCTCCTACGTAGCCTGCGACGTCAGCTCATTCTGCCACCATCACTGACACCACCTTAGCTTCCACGTGACTTCACGATGTCCACACCACCATTATCGACGTTCTTTGCCTTGCCGCCGTCATCGTCACCCACAGCCGCAAGGTAGACCAGCGCCACCACCATCACCGGCACCTCGGTCATCACGCCATCTTTGTTTTTACCATCGTCGACGTCTACGTCGCCAACGCGGCTCTCTTTTCTATCACTATCACCGTCGATAATTCTTTTCCACCGGCAACCGCTGCGCCCCCGACGTTCCACCTTCATACGGTCTCGAAACCGTTTGGAGCCAAACGGTCTTGAAACTGCTTGGAGCCATACGGTCTTGAAACCGTTTGGAGCCAAACAGTCTTGAAACCGCTTGGAGCCATACGATCTTGAAACCGTTTGGAGCCAAATGGTCCTGAAATCATTTGGAGTCAAACGGTCTCGAAACCGTTTAGAGCCAAATGGTCTTGAAACCTCTTGGAGCCATACGGTCTTGAAACTGTTTGGAGTCAAATGGTCCTAAAACCATTTGGAGTCAAACGATCCTAAAACCATTTCAACCCAAACGGTCCTGAGACCGTTTGGAGCCAAACGGTCCCAAAACCGTTTGACCTTACAGACTGCTTGGATTCCAAAAAAACCTACAAACATTAACACCCACATAATGCAACCCTCTTCCCTTTAATAAACTTGCTATCTATATAAATTCAAAACTTTTCTAACACATGGTGTTTTCTGGTTACTTTCCAGAAATGGCCTCACCAGCAAAACAAGCCACCAGAACTGAAGACGCCCCGTTCTGGACAAGGGTGCACCTGATAGAAGACCGCGCAAAGCTCCAGAAGATAGTCGATATCTATGACAGTACTGGACAGGTCCCACCGAAGGTCAACCTGCTCGAGGTCAAGCATGAAATTCAACGCCTTAACAGGTGTTTATCTGAGGAGCATGAGCAAGAAGTAGAAGAAATTTCTTCCAGTGATGAAGGCTCAGAATATGAGCCAAACCTCGAGGAGGAATCCCCACCTACAAAGTCCAAAGGGAAAAGGATGGCCCAACAAGCTCCCACAGAATGAGATACGAAGAAGCGGGCAAGAAAACAGGTCTGTCCCGCCATTGCTAGGTAACAAACCCTAGCAGGATACATCCCATCAACCGCTACCACCCCCCACTAAAACTCCCGCAACCACCACTACTCCTGTCTTCTCCGTCATCACCACCACTGCACCACCACCAAAAAACCTTTTCATCCACACCATCCCATCCATCCACAAAGCTCTAAAGCCAACCAAGTATGTCTGTTCTAGCATACTAAAAAAGATGGGGATATACGATAGAATCCTCACCCTGCTCGATAACGCAAATATCTCAAGACTGTGTTTTGTCCCTGAGATCTCACACGTCGAGCCCACAACAGAATTCTTTACACATCTCATCAAAGAATCTGTGGACATTATGGATAGTGCAAGGGATGACGGTGACCGCAGGCTGGTCACCAAAATTTTTGGGAATAAAGTTGTCATAACAGAGAATTTATTGAACGAAATCTTCATACACAACCAGGAGCAACTCAAAAAGGCCAAAGCTGTTACCACAGATAGCTCCCAATTCAACAGACACAACTTTTGTAAATCCCGAACAGGGACCCCAAATTATGAGGCGAAGACCTGCAAGGCCTCCAATATTCATTCTGGGTTAGTGCACACGCTTCACAAAATTCTCACCAGTGTTCTCTTCCCCAGAACAGAGGACGGGAATGTTATCAACTCTGATCTTTTTATTCTCTGATCCATTCTACATGGGATGTCGGTCAACATTGGACGATACATGATACACAAATTTTCAACATACACCCTAGGGAAAGAAATCTGTATGGGCAGACACATAACTTCCATTCTTAAATATCTCAATATGGAAAGATTACTCCCCAGGTGCATGCAGATCAAAGGTGACATCCTGACCAACGAGCAAACCTTGAAGAACTCTTACATTATCAAAGAAAAAGATGCCAATTTGCACTACATTTTCTGCCCTACAGTTAAATCCTCCAGAACTCTACTACCGCTTCCGGAGTTTGCAGATTATGAAAAAGAAAAGCTACTCTTTACTGACGAAGAGCTTACAAAAATCCTAGTTTCAGTCAAAGTACAAGAGAAGAAAACCAAAGCGGGCCAAACAGAACTTAGTAGTAGTGCCCCGACAACTAGGGTAACAAAAATACCGGTAAAACGACAATCTAAGGCACGATTACCATCACAACAGCTGTCGGGGATGCCGACATCAAAGCTCAATCCCAATACAGAACACCCTCATTCTGAGGAACATATTACTACCTCATCATTAGACTCATTCATGATGAGCCTAGATGATGAGCTCGCCACCACCACCACTCCTATCACACTACCGTCCACTACTATCCTACCATCTACCACCCTCCCACCTTTCTCCACAACAATCCCCACAACAATTCCTTTCCCCACATCCTCACCTCCACCCACATCTTCCACCTCAACCTTTTTCTCTTCAGGCATCCCATTCTCTACTCCAACACCCGACTTCACCTCCTCCGCTCCCATCTCCACCCTTTTTCCCTCAACATTCTCGATCCCACCATTCTCACCGGGAATGTCACCATTTTTTTCATCCGCCACCACCCCGACACCGCTGGTGACTCTATCTACAATCACCACGTAGTTTGCTGGACCGTCAATGGTGTCTCTTTCGCAAGAAACTACCACCTTTCCACCCCGACCCCAACCATCCCACTCTTCCACATCTGGGGTCCCTTTTACAAATGTTGGTGAGGAATTCAGACTTCAATTCGACGCTATCCGAAACCTCCTCACCGGCCCTTCTAATATATTACAATCTATTTTTTCCTGTGTGCAGGGTCTAACTACATAGGTAGCCAAGATTGACGAGCAAAACCGTGCCTTTCCAGGCATCATCTCCAGCATCCACCAATAGCAGGAAACAACGGCCATGAGAGTCAAACACATCGACGACCGCCTGCAACAACTACCACAGTTGGTGCTTGGGTTGAAAAGCCAGCAAGGTGATCTGGCCAAGCAAGTCAACAAGATTTATGCGCAAGATCAACCATTGCTAGACACCCTACATGAGCTTAAGCAGCAACAAACTGCTTTAAGCACACACTTGGATGACATCAACACCACCCTCACACAACTCAATAACTACCAAGAGGAGTCATCCAAAAATGAAATCAACCAATTAAGAGCTCAAGTGACAGACCTCTCTGTACGACTCCTCTCCGCCGAGGCTCGTTATTCAGATCTCAAAGAAACCCACACCGCACTGCTCGAAATACATGCGCATGTGCAAGTGGCTTTTGACAAACTACAAGCACTCCACTGGCAGTACAAGAAGCCTCCACCAAAGAAGACCACAGATAAGGTGGAAGACGAAGAAGATGATGAAGAAGAAGATGAAGATCATGATTCTGACTCGTCGACTGACTCCAATAATAACACCTCCTCAGACAATAAATCTGATGACCTAGACAATGCTGGGGAGGGCCCCAGCCGAGGAGCTGCACCAGAACAACCGACAAACCACCAAGAAGGTGATAAAGATCCCAAATCCCCTACTCACAATGACAACATTAACATGTCATATGGGGATCAATTTCTAGACTATTCTGCATTGCGATCTTTGGGGGAAACCGCCAAAGAAGAAGCTTTTGCTGAGTTCCAACAATGCTTATTCAGAACCAGCATGAGTCAACCACAACACTCTTCCCCAGAGAAATCTTCACCCCTTCCCCCAGAACAAGAAGAATTATAAAGAGTCAGTTTAGATACAGATGAAGATCTCGACTCTGCTTCTAATTCATAGAAAGACAAGGATCTGCAACACTACATAGAAGATTTGGAGCAGACTTCTTCCCACCCTCCGCCAGAGCTTCCCCTGCCACCACCTCTACCTCACAAGATGCACGATTTAGACATGAATGCCAGCTCTACCCTAGATGCTCAAGACATATTCATCCTGAACACTATCGTAGATGATGCCAAAGAAGGGGGATATGTTATCTACCAAAATATAAAGACTCAGTGCAAGTTGACACGTGAAGACTTCCACACCATCCTTCGACCACAGTCAACGGTAGAGATGACAATCTTCTGTGTCCTCCTTGCCAATTCTATCGAAATCTATAGAAGCTCTAAATGGTAGCAACCAGTACTTAACGCTTCACCTGCTCTGGCCATGAGTTTATTATATAAAAATTTACAAAGCAAATCTATCGAGCAGTTACAGAGGGGGATTTCTAGAAAGTCACGCTATATTACCGTGCCCTTTCAAGTTTCTGACCATTGGATGCTAATGATCGTGGACACCACGGCTCAAGATGCCAAGGTGTATAATTTTTGCGCCAGTGAACTAAAGGCTGGTATAATTAATTTTTATGGTATTGAAGCCGGGAAGGCCAGATGCATCCCTTTCTGGCTTCTAAAACTAATCTAGGCTGCATGCCCATCCCTCTGAAATGGTTGGAACCAACCTTGGTTCCAAATCATAAACCCACAAGTCCAAACACAAGAAGGATCTAGGGATTGCACTTTCTACACTATACGCCACATCCAAGCACTCAATCAACAAATCCCTTTCAATTAGCTGGCCACAGAGGATTTTCATTCTCTACGAGGACGTTATGCCATGGAGCTAATATGCGATAGAAGGTTCTTCAAGGACCCAACTATGGCACCTGACGACATCCCTCGTTGCCTCTACTCAACCATCCAACGTCCTCAAAAGCAACCATTCCGGCAAACAATAAAGGAGTTGGAGAAACAACAACCCGCCAAGGTCCCCGAGAAGAAACAATGGGACCCTTACTCTTTTGATCTGGTGGAGGATAAAGGGGACATTGAATTTCTAATAGGGGCTACCATCAACATACCATCTTCATAAAAGTTGCCCCTATCTTCCATTGAATCGACGTTCCCTAATTTTGACCTCACATCCTACAATAGTCTTTCCGACAATGAACTTTGGCTCATCATGTCTAGGCTTTACGCCAAGAAAGATGATCTTGTTTTTCTAGCCGGAGATATTCTGGTTATGGTAGATGCGCAACGAGAAACTGTACAGTTCAAAGGGTCTCTATCCGTGAATTTGATGGCCGCCTATCAATATCTCCTCGGACGGAATCACCCTACGATCTATATGGCATCAGCATATATGAAGGATAATCTCCTAAAGCTAAAGAACTTCTGAACAACTGAAGCACTCATTTCTTTCCTCCAACATACGACTCCGAAGTTTATAATGCTTCCTTTCCTTCATTCAGAGCGCTGGATGTTACTGGCAACAAATCTTCATGATAGAACAACAATCAATTATAACAGTTCTGACAGCCAGTACAATCCAGATCAGCAATAGTATGCTAGAACACCAAGAACGCCCACGGAGGAGGTGGCGAAGGAGTGTGCTGACAAACTACATGACCTTCTCAGTAAGCACACATGGGCATACGGTAAAGAACACTTTCATCGCCCTGCCTTCAGCCACAAATGCCCCCAACAGCTCTGCGAGTCAAATGACTGTGGCTTCCATGTCCTCTACTGGATGTACACCATCATCGTCCTTGGAAGACCAATAGAGGACATGACAGACGTGGATTATCACACCCTACGTGGAAAGTTTGCAGCTAATCTTCTGTGAACACCTCGAGCTAACAAAGGACTAACAGAAGCCTGATGCTCTTGTCCTTGTACTTCTCAACCTATCACTTTGACACTCTGAGGATAGAGTGAGTGATAAGTTAGGGGGGCAAGTACACTGGACAAGGGCGAGGTATCATTTAAAAAAAATCCTTCCCTCTCTACCTTCTCTTTCATCGTGTACAAAATTTTTAGCTTCCTTTGCAGATTTAGATTTTGTTTTAAGTAATTCCCCTATTAAAATAAATCCTGCACATAAGAATAAAATCCCTTTTGGAAAAAGTCATCCCCAGCTAACTTTAGAATCTAGTTAGTCCTCAAGAGAAATAACAAGAATAGCATATAGACATGTAATGGGGAATTACTAAATTATCTTCACACTAGATTTTCATGCTTTTGCTTCAATTCTACATCTGACTCTCCACAGGTCAACATCAGGTCCGAAACAAACCAAACACTCTCAAGGACGGGAGGGATATCAGGTGACATACAAATCAAGAAGCCTTGCAAGTGGACCACTAAGTAGAAACCAAATAAGTGCATGTCGACAAACTCTAACAACAATTTTCTTCTCCTCAAATAAAAGAGGCTTGGCCACCCAACCAAAACCCCTAAAATTCCAAATCCTAAGCCTGTGAGTTTACGAATAAAAGCCAGAGTGTTGAATAAAAATATAAGAGTTGTGCCACGCATAAGGATCTATATGAAGAGCCAACAAAGGTCTCGCCTGACCGGTACATTCAACTTCCCTCACAAAGGCAGATGTGTCGTACCCGGTAGTGAAACCCTAAGGTATCCAAATATATGAAAGGCTGATAAAGGACTCGCTCGGCTGGTACATTCAATTGCCCTTACAAAGGTAGATGTATCGTGCCCGGTAGTGAGGCCCTAAATGCATAGACAAACCCTCCCCCACTTGAAGGGGGAGTTACACAACAAGCCTTTAGCCAACCCTCATACCCACTCTAGCTTTCGGCAGGATTTTCAGAGAAGTATAAAACTGATTAGAGTCGATGACATGCATAGAATAAAAAGTGGTCCCAATGCGAGCTACGAGATATGGAAGAAACCTGAGATCCAAGCAACTCTCAACACCTGAAAGAGTTAAGGCAAGCAAAAGCTCCGATACAACCTTAGGAGATCTCTGGTTTTTAATTGAAGCAAGAGTATGGAAATCTTAACTAAATAAAATCACCTCACCACTACATGCCTTAGCTCTATCTAGCTTGAGGACAAGCTAGACTCTAAGTTAGGGGGGGTGATAACCTCCCATTTTGAGATGTTGTCTTATTGGTTTTTCTCAGTTTTCCATTCTCTTTCCTAGATAAATCAGATAGAATCTTTAACTTTCCACTTTATTGCAAATATATCATTAGCCTAACTTTCCCCTTTTCATTTCCTACAAAAAAATACAAAAAAAATTACAAAAGCTCCAAACGGTCCTAAGACCGAATGGACGCCAAACAGTCCCAAGTCTGATTGGACGCCAAGCGGTCCCAAGACCGAATGGACGCCAAACGGTCCCAAGACCGAATGGATGCCAAACGGTCCCAAGACCGAATGGAGATCAACTGGTCCCAAGACCGCATAAAGATGCACGGTCCCAAGACCGAATGGATGCCAAATGGTCCCAAGACCGAATGGACGCCAAATGGTCCAAAGACCGAATGGACGCCAAACGGTCCCAAGACCGAATGAAGACCATATAGTTCCAAGACCGAATGGACGTCAAACGGTCCCAAGACCGAATGAAGACCATACGGTCCCAAGACCGAATGGAAATCAACCGGTCCCAAGACCGCATAAAGTTACACGGTCCCAAGACTGAATAAAGGCAAACGGTTTCAAGATCGCAAGGACTCAAATGGTTTCCAAACTGAGAGAGTTCAAATGGTTTTGAAACCAAGAGAGTCCAAACAGTTTCAGAACCCAAACGGTTTCCAAGACCGTTTGGGCCTAAAACTGCCCAAACCGTTTGTACTTCACTTAAAGCCTATAAATAAGACCCAAAGGGTCCTCACAAGGTATCAAGTTTCAGATGTCCAAAGGCTGCCTCTGCTTCTCCAGAGCTATTCCATCCTTCATCCACCGCCCCGAGGCTGTCGGTCTGAGATCCACACTCCATATAGAAGCCACTTTCTCTCTCATCACCAAAGAAGGTGGGAAGAGGAGGATTCATCATCGAGCAACCTACAAAGTGTGAAGACCGTCACTCTCTCTCTCCAAGGGGTTGACCTTCCTCCCTCCTTCATGGAGATGACATTCTCTCTCTCTCTTCTCGCCTCCTTCTTTGTCCTTTCCATGAGTGAGTAGTCTTATACACTAGGGTGCAGGGAGTAGCCCCGCTACCCATGTTTTCATTTCATGCAATGTAATCCATAGTATGCAAAAGAGATATACTTTTTTTTCAGTTCAACATCAATCGTTTAATGAATGCTTGTTGCTTGATCACCAACTTGTGTTACCTTTTATCTTTTAGTATGAATTGTCTATGTTTGTACTATTAGATTCAAATCTCGATTGAATGTTGGTTCCTGATGCATGTATCCACCATGCATCTATTTCGGTATCTAGGAGTGTTTTTTAAGAAGTGGAGTAAACTCACTTCCATCATTGTACTTTCATACTATGAAATGGAATCAGTTGACGTATGAAAGTACAACCTTGATAAGTCAAGGAATACACTTTGCGAAGGGAATGATGTAAAGTACGTGACCATTCATACGGGGATGGCTGGCGTTGCAACATTCCCACACTTCTCATAGTTAGTCCTCCTAAAGGAAACTAAATCTACAAAGATACTAGATGTTTAGACTCTTATTTTAGGTTATGTTCTTTATGTTGTGAGTCTTGATCCATGCATTGTGGTGGTGAAAGCCGATCACATCCTAGTGGTTTCTTAACATTGTTTACAACCTTAAATTTACTTTCTTGTTTTTGTTTTACTTGCACTTAGTTTAATCAATCAAATCAACTCTTTGATCTAAATACCAATTGTTAAGGAGCTAAATGAAATTCTAACGTTTTCTATCTTGTTGATCCTAACAAGACTGTTGTCCTATGGATTCAACCCTTAAATATACTACGATAAGGCTTCCACGTATCCTAGCATATGTGGGTGGGTTTTAATCTAGTATAAGCAAGGCTAAACCTAAAGATTCATTATCTTTGGGATTTTTAGTGGTGCATGAAATTCCACGTGAGTGGAAGCTTCATCAGAATCTCTATGTTCCTCTTGTACATCTACTGATTCAATGTTTTCTTGTTGGGCTTGAACCACTTCAAGCTCTATTTTCCTCCCACTGTTTCCTCTGGAAATAAATTCCTTTTCTAGGAATATAGCTGTCCTAGCAAAAAACACTTTGTTGTCAGTAGGGTGGTATAAATAGTATCCCCTTGTTTCCTTAGGGTATCCAACAAAATAACATTTATCAGACTTGGGTCCAAGCTTATCAGGAAACATTTTCCTGACGTAAGCCTCACAACCCCAAATCTTAATAAAAGACAAATCGGGACGCTTCCCATGCCATATCTCATATGGTGTCTTTTGAACCGATTTAGATGGGAATCGGTTAAGTGTAAATGTGGCGGTTTCAAAAGCACAATCCCAGAAGGAAATTGGAAGATAAAAAAAACTCATCATTCATCACACCATATCTAGTAAAGTGTAATTCCTTCTTTCAGACACACTGTTATGTTGTGGTGTTCTAGGCGGAGTCCATTGTGATACAATACCATGGGCTCACAGAAGGTCCTCAAACTCTTGTCTTAAGTATTCTCCACCTCTATTGGATTTAAGTGCTTTAATACTTTTACCAAGTTGGTTCTATACTTCATTCATGAAATCCTTGAACCTTTCAAGGGTTTCTGACTTATGTTTCATCAGGTACACATAGCCATACCTACTGAAGTCATCAGTAAAGGTAATGAAGTACTGATACCCACCTCTGGCATTAGTTCTAAAAGGCGCACATACATCAGTATGTATGAGTCCTAATAGATCACTAGCTCTGTCAACTTTACCTAAAAAGGGAGTCTTGGTCATCTTTCCCAACAAACAAGATTCACATGTCTCTATTGATTCATAATCAAAAGAGTCTAGATAACCATCTTTATGGAGTCTAGAGATGCGCTTCTCATTTATGTGTCCTAGACGATAATGCCAAAGATATGTTTTGTTTGAGTTGTTGAGTTCTTTCCTTTTGGTGTTTACGTTGTATACAATTGTCTCTAGACCTATCAAGTATAGACCATAAGACATTGGGGCACTGCCATAAAAGATCCCATCCTTTGAAATGGAACACTTTCCATTCTTAATAAGAAATTCAAAACCATCCTTGTTCAAACAAGAGACGGAAATGATATTCCTATTTATGGCAGGGACATAATAGCAATTCTTTAACTCTATTATTATCCCACTAGGTAGAGTTAACTCATATGTTCCTACGGCACTTGCGGCAACTCTTGCCCCATTAGCAACACGTAGTTCAACCTCGCCTTTCCCCAAAGGCCTACTTCTCTTAAGATCCTTCACATTTGAACAAATGTGAGATCCACATCCAGTATCAAGTACCCATGGCAAAGAAGTAGTAAAGTTAATCTCTATAATGTATACACCAGAAGTAGAGATCTCTATCTCTCGCTTCTTCTTCCATCGTTCCTTCCATCCTCTCCATGTTTTGAGCACAAAAGATTTTGACATTAGTTTGGCGAGAGAACCCTTCTCTCCCTCACCTTGGTCCTTAGACTTTGTTCCATTGTTCTCCATCAATGAACTATCCTTCTTATTAAGTGCACACAGAGTGGACTCAAAGGCTAACGGTATCTATGGATTGTGCAAAACACTTCTCACAATCCCCAACCAGTTATGGAATTTATTCTCAATTAATTTTCCCATTTTAAAAGATGATTCTTTTGCCATTCTATAAGAGAAAATTGCATTTGTCAAAACTCCTTTTGATTTGATTTGATTTGAATAAAATTTGATAGTAGTTAATTAGGACTTTAATTAATTACCGCTCCCACTATTTTGATTCAAATTGACAGCCCTCACCATCAATTCGGAAGATTGCAGCGTACAATCTTCTAGTGGGTCAAGATCCTAAAATCTTCTGAGTCATGGACCAACTAGGGCTGTCACCCCCAACTTAGATCTTCCAGGTAGGCAACTCTTGCCAATTGCATCATATGAAACTCTTGAAAGATGTCATGCACAACTCATTGCCATGATCACCTCCATGCCTCAAGGTGCTAGATCCTATCTAGGTCACCTTGTTAAGTCCGACCCAAAGCCAACACGATAAATATGCACCCTGCTAGGGCAGACCCACATATCCATCCTTCACGTTTCCATGAGATAGACGGTGTACCACGCTAGGGCGTGCTCACACTTGGCCGATCATACTTTTCACGTGTGTCACATTTGGAAGGCATCTAAAACTTTAATATTTAATGAGGGATTTAGTTTTTATAGGTATATATACATATCCAATCACCAAAATATAGTAAGTATCATATACATGCTATATCCCATAGAAAACATGCAAAATGATAAAAGCAATGATTATGGCCATCCTAATGTGATTCCTCGAGCCAAGAGGAATCACGGTCATCTAGGTCCACATCACATGCAACCTGTACAAGATGAAATTTGTGTGGCTGGCCATTGTGGCAAGACCCAAAGTAAGTGGGAATCTCTCTATCTCTCTTTTCTCTACTTTTCTCCGTTCCATCTCCTCTCTGTCTATGATCTAGGTCGGACCCGTAATGGGGGCCAACCAAGGGGGGGCGGGCTCCCCCGCCTCTGCCTCCACCTCGGCTGAGCTCTCACCTCCTGACTGGCTCGACCCGAAGGCGGATGTCATGGTGGGGAGATCTTGGGTGGCCACCGTCTCCAAGCCACTGTCCGTTCATAGGAACTTCAAGCCCCTTTTGCTGCAAGAGGACAAGAAGGTGCCGGAGTACAAAGAGGGCGACAATAGGTTGTGGATGACGTTCTCGGAGCCCGTGGTGGAAGCTATGGATGAGTACCATCAATGCTCTATCATAGTCCAGATCATGGGGAGGAAGGCCATACGGGTCAACTCCACGGCTGGATGCTGAAGAACTGGCGGCCAAATGGGGAACTCCAACTCTCGGCTATGGCAGGAAGCCGACCTCAGGTAGGTTTTTCAACAATCAATTGGTGTTTTAGAGGCGTTGGACCCCGAAAGCCGACCTCAGGCAGGTTGCTCTCATGACGGCCCCGGTGTGGGTCACTCTGTCGGATGTCGGTCACCACTGGACCAGGAGAGCTATATCCATAATAGCCTGTGGCATTGGTGAACCCAAACTCATAGACTTTTGGACCAGAGGGGAGATGGAGGGTGCTGCCCATATCTGTGTGGAAGTCAGTGTGGAAAGGAAGCCCCCAATTTCTGTGATGGTGGCGCTACCAGATGGCAGATATTTGGAGGTGAAAGTGATGCACGATGCCTTACCTGATAGGTGTGAAAGCTGCAAGGTCTTTGGGCATCCCACTGACCAGTACCCTGGTCTCAAGGTGGCTCTTACGGAGCCTCCATTGATTAGGGGCAGAGACATTGCAACTCAACAGAAGAAGGACGCATAGGGCAGGTGCGAGACGCAGTAGACCGCCTCCCTTGGTCAGATCAGTTATTGTTAGTAAAACCAGAGAAGCTAAGTAGAAAGAGAAGGTGACAAGTGACATACATGACAACACAAGTGAGCTGGCCACCGTGAATGCGGCTGCTAGCACACAGGTTACCGGAGTAGTTGAAGAAGGTGAGGTGGTTGTTGTTATGCCTGACCCATGTGACACAAACACAACCAGGAAAAGAGTGGAAGAAGTAATAGAAGACATCAACATTGATGATAACCCATTTGATGTTCTCGATGGTGTGAAAAAGGAGGTACCTACTGGTAATGAGACAGGACGCAATAGAAGTCCTAAATAGATGAGGAGCACAACCAAGAAAGGAAGGAAGAATGCCCACCTAGAGGGAGGGGGCGGGGCAAATAAAAAATAGTAATGTCTGTCCTTGCATGGAATGTGCGAGGAGCTTCCCTGGAGAATAGCCAGTGAGAGATGAGGAGGGAGATTGAAGAGATCGATGTTTCCCTGGTTGTTTTCCTAGAGACCAGAATCAGAAAGGATGTAAAGGAAAGAATCAACACTCTATTTCCTATAGGGTGGTTGGCTATCTCTAACCTAGAAAAAAGAGAAGGAGGGCACATTGATGTTGGTTGGCGCAATGATACTTGGAACCTCGATGTGATTATGATGACTGAACAGGTGATCACCATTTCGTGCTGCAACAATGGAGGTTTCCATTCCATTTTGTCGGGGGTTAATGGTGAACGGTTGGAGGGAGACAGAAAGGGTCTGTGGAAGACTTTAGCTGATACTGCCCAATAGGAAGTGCCTTGGATTATGATCGGTGACTTCAACATTGTGAGGAGGAACGATGAGAAGATGGGAGGCATCAGTGTTCCTGAAAGATTCTTGATTCCTTTCAACAATATGGTTCAGGTCATCGAGCTGATTGAACTAAATAGGGTTGGTGGTAAGACTACTTGGACCAACAAACAGGCTGGTAGTAGAAGGATAGAAAGCGTGATTGATAAAGGTTTGGTCAATGAACCTTGGCTAAACCTTTTGCCCAATTCCTTCATCAAGATTGGTTCTAATCCACTCAGTGACCATTCGTGGATGAAGATTGACTTGGTGAGCAAACCTAATATCATAAGACCTTTCCGGTTCTCAAGTTGGTGGTGCAAGTGGATTGGGTTCAAAGATATTGTGAAGACCAACTGGGGCAATGAGCAGCAAGGCAATGATTTGTTCAGAACCTTGAAGAAGATCCAAGATACTAAGAAGGCCCTTAAAAAGTGGAGTAGAGAAAAAGTTAACTTAAGAAACCTTCTCGCTGAAGCTAACTTGGCTTACCAAAGTATCATGGAGAAGATCAAAAGTGATCCGTTGAATGAGGAGCTCATTTGTGATGAGAATAGAATTGAAAAGAGACTGAGGGATTTAAAGAAGGCTGAAGAGGTGTATTATTGGTAGAGAAATAGGATGGAGTGGATAAGGGATGGCGATCAGAATACTAAAGTTTACCATAGGGCTATAAAGAAAAAAGAGCTGAAGGAGTCTATTCATGAGCTGATTGATGAAAATGGAGAAGTGGTTAATAGCAGAGAAGGCTTGGCCTTAAATGCTATAAACTACTTCAATACTATGTACAACCTAGAAGAAAGAAGGGTGGAGAGTTTTGAAACACTACTGGTGACTAGGAGAGTGGATGATGCTACTAATGAGACTCTGTGTGCCCAAGTGAGTGAAGAAGAAGTCAGAAAAGCTATTTTCTCCATTAATGCCTGTAAGGCTCCTGGGCCTAACGGCTCGAATGCTAAGTTCTTCCAACACATGTGGTACCTAGTGAAGAATGACATTACAAAAGTTGTTGCTTGGATCATCAATGGTCATAATATGGTCTGTGCGGTAAATCACATGTTCATTAAACTCATTCCTAAGAAGAATGAGATTGAAACTATAGCAGACTACATACCGATAACCTACTGTAATGTGTTGTATAAAATTGTTTCTAAAGTCATAGCAGGGCAGCTAAAGATGGTTCTCCCCAACATCATATCTAAGGAGCAAAGCGTGTTTATCAAAGGCAGAAGAATATCTAGTAGCACCCTACTCACAACCGAATTTCTTAGAGGGTTCAAGAACAGTAAGAGTAATGCCAAGGATTTTTTGAAAGTTCACCTAACGAAAGTCTATGATAACGTGCATTGGGCTTCCTTATGGGCTATTATGAAAGCTTTGGGTTTTTGTGATAGATGGGTGAATATCATTAAACAATGTGTTACCACAACTTCCTTTTCCATCCTTATGAATGGCGGCCTTGTTGGTTTCTTCCCTGCATTTAATGTTTGAAGGAAAGGGGACCCTCTCTCCCCCTTGTTGTTCACGACTGTGATGGAAGGGCTCACCAATATGATGATTGATGCTATTGATAGAGGGAAAGTGAAGCTGTTTAAGATCAAGAATATTGAAGTGCTCTCCCACCTAATTTTTGCTTATGACATCATGTTTTTCTCAACAGGACATGCTAACAGGTTGAAAGAGATGAAGCGAGTTATTTTGAAGTTCGGATAACTAACTGGTCTTTATATAAGTACCATCAAATCTAGATTGTACCTTTCTAGGTCTTGTGATGCTAGGAGAGGCAGAATGTGGTTTGCTATTGGAGTTAGAGCTGGGAGGCTACCGACCAGGTATTTGGGTGCTCCAGTGGCTGGGAGTAAAGGTTACACTAAAGATTTCTCTCAACGCCTTGATCAACTCAAAGCCAAGGTTGATGGGTGGGTTGTTGTCTGTTTATCCATGGCAGGCAAACTGATGCTGACCAGATTGGTTCTACAGGCAATGATTCGTTTGTGGTGCGATGTGTGTGATATTCCGGTGCCTACTACTGACAACATGAGACAGATTCTTGTTGATTTCATTTGGGGGGCAAAGGTCATAGTGTGTCTTGGGATAAGATTGCTATACCTTTCTCTAAAGGTGGCCTCAATGTCATTGCCTCTTTGCAACTGGTTACTCAAAGCCAAAACAAAAGGATGGACATATTTCTAAGGGAGAAGGAGAACTCTTGGACGTTATGGTTGACTAGCAGGTATGGCGATCTGAACTAAGGTTATGACAACAATTCGTCAAGGGTCTGGAGGAATATGTGCAAGCAGTGGGCACTTATTCAAAGCTCTTATACTGTTGATGGTCATGGTTTGGTGTGCCTAGATGATCCTAGGGCAACACCATGGACAAACAACTATATGGGTGAGAATGTGAGTTGGCATAAGATTATCTGGAGTAGGAGGAGGACTCCCAAATGGAGCACTTTAACGTATAGAGTTGTACTTTCTAAATTGCCTACTATGGATAGACTGAACATGTGGGGCTTGTAGGTGGACAATTTATGTGTCTTATGCAAGAGGGATGATGAGAGTCACAACCACATTTTTGGTGAGTGTAGGTTCTTTAGGAGGATCTTGGCTTTAGTTTGCCTCAAGTGTGAATGGGGACAGTCTTTTGATGCTAACATCTCTGATACGATCACCATGATTCTGTGTTTTCTTGATAGCAGGAGTAAAATAGATGTGGGTGGTCTATGTCTTACAGGTGTTTGTTACTATGTCTGGGAAGAAAGGAACAACAGGAATCATGGTAGAAAATCTTGTGATGAAGATATGATTGTTTCTAACCTGGCTCTAAACTTTGCATGTATTTTCAAAAGTAGAAAAGGCCTTAGCGTAGGGCTGTCTGAGCAGGATAAAAAATAATGGGGTTTCTGTAGATAACATCCCCTTGTATACATCTTGTTTTTTGTAGGTGTTGTGGTTTACACAGTTTCCTTTGGCAATATATTTACCTATTTCCAAAAAAAAAACTATGTGTTTTGCCTTTCGGGGTTTGATCAACTAATCTCCATGATTGATCTACTCGCCATCAGGCTGGTCAGTTGGGTGCCACCAGTCGATCGACTGGCGCCTCCAGCCGATCGGTTCACTGGTCGTCGTGCATCTCCTCAGGCCACCACCCTCTCATCTCGCTCCTAGAACCGGTCGTAAAAATGTCCTTCGTTCTTTGACATAACAGGAAATAAAAAAATCTATCCTATTTTACATTTGAAAAAGAAACCCCAAGTTACATTTGGGGGGAGAAAAGGTAGGAAAGAAATCTCGAGTTATCTCGAGTTACATCAGGAATAGGAGATAGGGAATTGGTGCGCAGACCAAGCTGCAAGAAACCGCATTCAACCAAACACACATACATAGGGTTTATTGGCCATAACAATGTTGTACATCCACCACAAAACTCCTTTAAGGACGATGCGTATCGAGTGCATTCATATTACATATCATATATAGGGATTTGTGGATTTAGGATTGGAAATGCATAAAGCCGATTTTATTCGCATCATATGCAATAAATAAAGGCGAAAAACCAAAATTGATCACATCGATAATCCTAAAGTATAGAGCAGTGGACGTGGCTCTGATACCACTGTTGGGTTATAGGGGATATAGAGAAGGCAGCGGAAACAAAAATTTTCTTCTCCCAAACCCAGAATAAAGGAATCACATCAATGTCTGTACAATAGGAAGGATGGTTTGTAGAGGCGTACCTTGTCCCGAGGCTTGCTCAACGACATTACCTCACGGCTTGTGCGGTCTTCACCTCCGGTCTTGGATGGTGTCTGTGCAGCTCCTGGTCTCACCGGGACTGTCGAGATTGACAGTTGTCCTTCGAGCGGCAGAAGTCTCCTGCCTCTGTAGTCATCCACACAGACTGCCTGGAACTCTGATCTCCTTGTCCCATAAGGAATCCGAATGAGTCACACCCTCCTGTCGGTGTACTTGTCACCGACACACTCTCCTACCACCAGTCACTTTTTTGTAGTTATCTTTCCCTTGTTGTGCCTCCCTTATCAGGTAGCACTTGCTCGGGCTCTCTCGGTTACCAAAACCAGAGAGAATGACAACTTTGCAGAGCAAATGGTGTTTTGAGTTGTACTTTGAGAAGCCCCCAATACCCCTATATATAGGAGGGTCATGGGACAAGGTTCTCTACCCCGGGCAATGCGGGATTAAAGTAGGAGTAGAAGGGTTCAAGATTTTCCACAAAACAACCAATCTGCATCAGCTAAACCGATCGGTTCACACCCTGAAATGATCATTTCGGGCCCTGAGTCGATCGTTTGGGACTCTGAGCTGATCGTCTAGTGTTCTGAGCCGATCGGTTCATGCCTGAGTCGATCGTTTCATGGTCCTGATCCAACTCAAATTGACTTTCATATTTGTTTCCTATTAATCAAATATTAATCCTTATCCAAATCTAATTTGTACAAGTGAAACAAATTGTATTTGCAAAATAGTCTTCTGACTTTCCAAACGATCTCGGTTGGTCACATGAATCGACCGATTTAACAATTGAGCTAATCATCTCATTGATAAATGATTCGATCGTCTCACTAGTTGAGCCGATCGGTTCACCAACCTGAGCCGATCGGTTCATCCCATGAGCCGATCAGTTGGAAGTGCAGACTGTGCAAAATCAGTCAATTGTAGTTTCAATCAATCTGATACTCTAATCAATTGGTCCAACACCTTGAACACTATGATTTTGAGCTATCAATCAACTGGGTGTTTAATTGAACTACAAAACTCCTTTAGTAATCAATCTAAACATCATTTGTGGATAAACTCCTCTTCCAGGTTAAATCCTATGTGTGTGACCCTACAGGTCCATTTCACGTTGGCAGTGAAAGTCCATAACTCTTATGACTTCATAGTAAAGAGCAGTGCCTAGTCGCACATTAGTGCTACCCAAGTGAAATAGAAAGTTGGAGAACAGCTTTCAATCCTACAATTCGTGAATGGTGTTATAGCGAATGTATAATTCCTTTATCACTAATGTCCTGAATGAACTCAAGGCATGGTACAGTCATCCATTCAACGTTCATCCATTTCCTTGATCTCAGAGTAGACTGAGTGAGATGTGTGTGACATCAATATCACATATTGATTCACACATGCATGTGCATGCCTTTCTCAATCCTACTCATCAAGTGGCCATGGACATCAAACTCCCTTTGGAGGGACAAATCCCAAATCTATCACTCACCCCTCAAAAGCCCCATGTGTCAAAGTCACCCAATCATCACCTTTATAACAACCCATGTTTCAAGACTGCATTTGATGATGTCAAAGTGTACCCAATGACATGTGTCGAGTGTAGTGATTTCAGGTCGAAGAATCACACTCACCACCATCACTGTGAGAGCTGACTATGACTACTAAATCATGGTTCCATGTGTCACTCTCACGGTGGGTCTGTCCGGTACACTTGTTCTCTAACAAGTACCTATATGCTTGGTTTGATATCACCATATCATGACTAATGAGATTCTGTCATCAACCAACACACAATCTAGTCTTTAGTGTTATTGATGTCTATGGTTATTTCCACAAAAACAACTGACTAGGGACTAAACAAGAATGTATACTCTTAACGTCCGTATGATCTCATCATTTAGGTCCTCAACCTAAAAGCATACGTCATTGAGTAAAACAATTCTTTAGACATCTATCATGTTACACTATCATCTTAGAAACAGTTAAAACATATAGATAGGAAATTGCCTTCATTATTATTCAAATCATTTACAAAGTATCCCATTACAATCATCACATGACTTTCTCTATGGGCATACATACCAACATATGCTTCACCTTATACATCTATGATCCAATGGGGATGATGTGAGTTAGGGTTTGGGTATAAGTGCTAATTAGCAACATTAATATGATTTATATTGTTGGACCTAACTCTAATGAAAATAGATAAAGATGAGTATTCATGTTTAACATTCTTATATGATGACATGATGGTGAAATAACCTCCGTAACATGATCATAACCTTAATGTGTTGATTGGTGGTTGTCATAGCCACATGGTTGATACTTATGCAAAACATGTGCATTATGAATATGATGAGGGTTAATTATATCTAGATTCCTTGCATGTTGATGTAATAAAGGAATGTTCTTAACGTTAATATAACCCTACTATGATTATTTATGAATATCTTCTAGCTCATTAATGCAATATTTTTCTGATCTGGTGTATTATATGTAAGTGATGTTGGTGAGCCTTGTTATAAGGCATGCAAAGATAATGATGATCTTGTAGGGAATAGTATGATGGTCTTAATGACCATTGGGCATGGTTGAGCCCTGAATGAGGTGTAATCCTCTTATGTTGATAATGGTTGATAGCCTGTGATATTGTGAAAAGGATTTATATCTTGTAATAGTATGATGACTAGTGTGGTCTCCTGAATGGCAAGTGTATAGTACCATGTGATGATGAGATGAGAAATTATGTTTCACACATTTTATATCTTTTCAAAGTTGTGATATTTATATGCTTTCTAGAAGTGAATTAGGGTTTGTATGTCCACTTGTTTGATGCAACCTTAATTCACCCAATTGGCATAACTAATCAAGTGCAACTCTAATCATGTAGTGCTCTATGATGTAGAACCATCTTTAGTGTCAGAACTTGCTGGATGGTGAAATGAGTATTCCTAAGGCAAACTCAGAGCGCATACTGTTGAGTATGTGGGGGTGGCAGGTAGAGGACATATCCCTGTCATCCACAATGCAGATTGTGGAGGTTGGCTATGGTCATGCCTCATACATATGATGTGATTGAGAATGGCTACTATCATGTCTTGGTGATTATAACATGATGTGATTAGAGGACAACTACGGTTGTACCTTAGTGATTGGGTTTGTATACCATGGATTCTAGTGTCATGACTTGTACCAAGGGCGGACTAGTAGTTAGCAACTTGACTATATGTCACTGTGGTGGAAACTTTGACTGATATGTCACTACCTTTTTACTTGTACTGATCGAGGGGAAGAGATCTTAGGATACCGTCACTCCTAGATCTTGTACGAAACTGAATAGCCCTTGGCAAGGGTCAGTTGGAATTTGAATGGTATGATTCAAATTCCGCAGGACATAATATAAGATGTAATCCAACCGTGAAGCATATTTTTTTAGGGTTATACATGACGTTTCACATTGGATGATAACCCTTGTTTGTTATCTTTACATAAAGATGATGCTTAGTGCAATTAAGAGATAGTAGATATATACTTATGTTGTGGATATGCTTAAGATTGTAGATGCGTACATACAGTAGCCATGCTTATGTTGATAACTATACTGCTACTACTAATTATAATCATGATGCTAGATATTTCATCTTGTTAGTTATGTTTAGCATGCTAGCCATGCCTTTGTAACTAGAGACGCATATACTGCTAATCATGCTTATCCAAATAGTTGTGGTTATGTTGTTAGCTCTTTTTATGATGTTTATATGTTCAACCTATTAAACATGCTAATGGAGTAAGCTATGCTTATGTGGCTAGACTTATTCATTATGATAGAGATTCTATGTTACTAGACTTTCTCATTATGCTAGATATGCATATGCTACTAAATTCCTTATATTGTCAACAAAATGAAGGATGATAGTCTAGCTAATGATGATAGTTATTGTGTTCTCCTTTATGAATTTAGTTAATCATCAGTGTTGCTGAGCTTATTTGTTATATTTGATTAAACTACTAGACTGTTTAGTTACTTAAAAATGTTGTAATCAATAAACATTGTTGGAGGTTATATCTCTTGCTGGGACATGGGTCTCACCCTTGTGGTTCGCCACATCTTTTTTAGATAATCTGAAGTGATGAAAACAAACTTGTGGTATCAAAGAGGAGCTATACTAATGAATCTATGAGAAAGTTGATTAGATGTCTAGCGTGTCTTAGATTCATCCCTTTACTCTCAGGTCTAGGAGAGAAAACATTTGTATACGGTGTTTCAAATGAATCAAACTTTTATTAGCATATTAATGCTTGTTTGTGTGGAATATATGAATATTGTTCTCCTGTGTATATATATGTGGTGACGAAGATGATAGAACAATTTGTATCAAATTCTAGGAATAGTATGGATATAAGAGAGATGTTGGGCTCTTATGCAAATGCTTTTGAGCGAATGCTGATGTTGAAATTATTTTTAATTTACCCATATTTTGGGTATGCGATTAATTAGTGATTGATTGTGTTTTATTCTTTGAGTAATCTTGTTTAGCATAACAGGTTCTCACAAGTTGGTATCAGAGCTTTAGGTTCACTGAGTCTACTAGGATACTAGGACTTAGGACTAGGATGATGTCTAAGTTAGGAATATGAAATAAAAATATGGTGCATACTGCCTAATCTCAGTATTTGGGTGCCCTGGCCAGGTATTCAATTATTGAAGAAAAGGTAAGTATGGAACTCTTAGATTGTTATCTTTCTGATTACTCTGATCAAGTAGTCATTTTGAGACAATCTAAAGAGCATAAAGAATAAGAAATCATGGTGTGAATATCTCAATCCTACCTTAAAGAAGATGAGAATTGCATCATTATCTATCAAAACTTGAATGTTTGGTAAATATCAGGGAAAGATACAACACCATGAAATCTAAATCTGAATACAAATAAGGAAAAGAGGAGTTCTTGAAGATGTGATTCAAGAAGATAATAAAGTAAATGACAAACAAGTCTATGCTTATAAAGTGAATCAAGGTATGAAATCCACATAAGATATAGAGAACTCCTATAATAAGTACGAAATGAGAAGATGAATGGGAACAATGACAAAGAAATAAGGTGGAACCCGAGTTAATCTCAAACCAACCTATGTGTGTAAGAAAGCGTTAGTGAAAAATCAGCATGGCATGTGAATCAAATTAAGGGATATGATCTTGATTTAATGAAGAAAATGTGGAATATGATGATTTACCTGTCGATAAGTGGTTGAAAAACCTAATAAAATAAGAGAACATACCCAGTGTGATAAATAGTCATCAAGGAAGGAGTAATGAGATATATTAATCATGATGATTCCTATGCTAATGGCAAGGAACCTAAAATGAAAAAGGTGAAATGATACATAAGAATTTGTAACTTGCATAATGAAAATAGAATTGGTTACCTTTTTGCTAGTGACCTTGAACAATGTTGCTATGATGTGGGAAGTGTGTTTCCATTTGTATCTTTTCTTTCTAGGGCACAACTTTCAAGTGGATCATTGCCACTTGGTATGTGTGGATTTGTTGTAAACATGAGGGTGGATATCTTATTATAGCATAAGGTTGTTTGGACTATGGTTCCAAGTTCATAAAGTTTGTGATGATTTTTCTTTTGAGCCTTCCAATAATTTGGAAGACTCCTCTTATATGTCTTGGTATTTGTTATGTTGGTAAAAGTAGATCATATAAGGATGTGAGTTGCTTATAGCACATGAGGTGGATACCAAGGTAATGAATCCTTGTGTCCAAGATGTACTAATAATATGAGAAATATGTGAAGGTTGGAGATGTTTATTAAATTAACATTCCAAGTATTCCCCTTCTGCAGAGAGAGAGAGGGAGAGTGAGTTGATGGCTCGAGATTTCTTTTGTGTGGGGTTTCATGTTCTCATTAGAGGCAGTTTTTATAACTTTCTCCATGTTTATTGCTTACCATAAGCTTTCTAGATCATGTTCTTGCTTGAAAATGATGATCCATGCACTAAAAAGCTATGCTTAACTTGGATTTCGATTTTTATAATGTTCCCTATTCTGATTTCAGTTATAGATGAACATGTGATCATTTATAAGTTATTCCTAAGGTATAATATTGCTTGTATCAAGTTGGTTTGACAACCTATGGTGCTAAGCACCTATCAACCAATGGTCAATTTTAGGGTTTTAAGCTGATTTCTTCTATAAACCCATGACCCGATGATGGTACCATTGCAACAACCCTATGGTGATGTCTTCATGACAATGGATGGTGGTAACCAAGGGTGTCAACTGACGTTCACCCCCTTAGGTCATGTTTTGGCCTAATTAGAAGCCTAGTTATTAACAACTAAGTACCCTAATGATGCTATCAATCAATGGTGATATTGGTTTGATATTTGATGTAGATTGATGATTATAGTGCTGATCTAACAATCTAGGGTGACTTAATGGTAACTAATGATGGTGGATCAGGTCTCTTAAACCTATGGTGAGTTAATCATATAGTTTTAACATCAATTAAGCCTTAGACCAATGGTTTCTTGGCTAACTTGATGCAATCGGCGGACCTATACTATAATTGATGGTTTTAATATATGGACTTGACCCAATGGTGAAGATATAATGTTTATTCCTCCAATAAAGTGGAATGATGACTAATGCCATATGTTGGTCCTAATAATGTGATTTACATGGTTTCCTTTATATGATCAACTTAAGGAGCTTAGTTGTTGATAATGGATGGCTTGTTTTAAATTAATAGTCGATTATTGGTTTTACCCTACTCTCAGTGGAACTTTTTGTGTTGTTAATCAAGGGATGTCTAGGGTTAGATGGTGAATCTTTATAGAGCACAAATCAAGGACTTCATAGGTGGTTTATCCAAGGTGTTTACTTATGTAAACAACTAATGGTCTTACCTTTTAAACATCCAATTGTTCTGGGTGACATTGTGGTATGGGGATATGGGTTGAATGATGATGGAATGAATGGAGGTTTACCCTCATATGAATAGAAGGGATGATAATCATATTATGTTGATATGTAACCCTATTGAGGTATAGCTTGTTATACCTAGCTTTAATATAACTAAATGATGGTAATTGGGTATGAATAGTCCTTGAGTGACTAATGCAATCATGGGGTACTCTCTTATTGTTGTTAAAACCCTAGTATGATATAAGTCAATGGTTACACCTTGATTTATATGTGGGTTCATACTTGAGTATAGTATGGAATGTGATGGTGATGCTTCACGTTATGCATCTATGATCCAATGGGGATGTCGTGAGTTAGGGTTTGGGTATAAGTGCTGATTAGTAACATTAATATAATTTATCTTGTTGAACCTAACTCTAATGTAAATAGATAAATATGAGAATTCATGTTTAACATTCTTATATGATGGCATAATGGTCAAATAACCTCCTTAACATGATCATAACCTTAATGTGTTAATTGGTGGTTGTCATAGCCACATGGTTGATACTTGCTTATGTGAAACATGTACATTATGAATATGATGAGGGTTAACCATATATAGATTCCTTGCATGTTGATGTAATAAAGGAATGTTCTTAATTTTAATATAACCCTATTATGATTGTTTATGAATATCTCCTAGCTCATTAATACAATCTTGTGCTGATCTGGTGTATTATATGTAAGTGATGTTATTGAACCTTGTTATAAGGCATGCAAAGATAATGATGATCTTACAGGGAATAGTATGATGGTCTTAATGACCTTTGGCATAACTAATCAAGTGAAACTCTAATCATGTAGTGCCATGTGCCATAGAACCATCTTTAGTGTCAGAACTTGTTGGATGGTGAAATGAGTATTCCTAAGGGAAACTCGGAGCACATACTATTGAGTATGTGGGGGTGGCAGGTTGAGGATATATCCTTGTCATCCACAATGCAGATTATAGAGGTTGGCTATGGTCTTGCCTCATACATCGGATGTGATTGAGAACGGATGTGGTCATGTCTTGACGATTATAACATGATGTGATTAGAGGACAACTATCGTTGTACCTCAGTGTTGGGTTTGTATACCCTAGTTTCTAGTGTCGTGACCTATACCAAGGGAGGACTAGTGGTTAGCAGCTTGACTATATGCCACTGTGGTGGTAGCTTTGACTAATATGTCACTGCCTTTTTACTCATACTGACCGAGGGGAAGAGATCTTAGGATATCAGAACTCCTAGATCTTGTACGGAACCGAATAGCCCTTTGTAGGGGTTGGTTGAACTTTGAATGGTACGATTCAGATTCCCTAGGGCGTAATAAAAGATGTAATATATCTATGTAGCATATTTGTTTAGGGTTATACACAATGTTTCACATTGGATGATAACCCTTGTTTGTTATCTTTTCATAAAGATGATGCTTAGTGCAATTAAAAGATAGTAGATATACTTATGTTGTAGATATGCTTAAGATTTTAGATGCGTACATACAATAGCCATGCTTATGTTGATAACTATACTTCTACTACTGATTATAATCATGATGCTAGATATTTCGTCTTGTTAGTTATGTTTAGCATGCTAGCCATGCCTTTGTAACTAGAGATGCATATACTGCTAATCATGCTTATCCATATAGTTTTGCTTATGTTGTTAGCTCTTTTTATGATGTTGATATGTTAAACCTATTAGACATGCTAATGTAATTAGCTATGCTTATGTGGCTAGACTTATTCATAATGATAGAGATTCTATGTTACTAGACTTGCTCATGATGCTAGATATGCATATGCTACTGAATTGGTTATATTGTCAACAAGATAAAGGATGATAGTCTGGCTAATGATGATAGTTATTATCTTCTCCTTTATGTATTTTGTTAATCATCAGTGTTGCTGAGCTTATTTGTTATATCTGATTAAAATACTTAACTGTTTAATTACTTTAAAATGTTGTAATCAATAAACGTTGTTGGAGGTTATATCTCTTGTTGGGACATGGGTCTCACCCTTGTAGTTCATCACATCTTTTTTAGGTAATCTGAAGTGATGAAAACAAACCTGTGGCAGCAAAGAGGAGATATACTAATGAATCTATGAGAAAGTTGATTAGATGTCTAGTGTGTCCTAGAGTCATCCTTATACTCTTAGGTCTGGGTGAGAAAAAGTTTGTATATAGTGTTTCAAATGAATCAGACTTTTGTTAGCATATTAATGCTTACGTGTGTGGCATATATGAATATTGTTCTCCTATGTATGTATGTGGTGGCTACATCGATAGAACAATTTGTATCAAATTCTTGGCATAGTATGGATATAAGAGAGAAGTTGGGCTCTTATGCAAATGTTTCTGAGCAGGTGCTGCCGTTGAAATCATTTTTAATTTACCCATATTTTTGGGTATGTGATTAATAAGTGAATGATTGTGTTTTATGCTTTGAGTAATCTCATTTTTAGTAATGGGTTCTCACACCAGTAGTTTCCCATGCATGCAAGTATGTAGAGTACAAGAAGTCATGCATGCATGGTGCACACATAGGTTATATATACTTATATATAATATGAAATTAGTAGTTACATAATGAAAAAGATAACAATCTCAACTCACCTTTTAGGATTGATGTCCAAACCTGGGGTGTGTCATCCCAAGGATGGGAAATGACCTGTGAAGAAAGGATAACCCTAAACCCATGGAAATCAGGTTGGTCTAGAGAGCCCAACCTTCTACCACAAAACAAGAAGGCACATTTGGTTAGGACCCTTCCTAGTAGGGTGAATTGACTAACCTTGTTCTCTAATTGAGGTAACCTTGTACGTCTTCAAAGGACCTAAACTTAAAGAGATAGATATGATGGGATGGTATGGGTATAAGACAAGAAATCCCTTACTAATAACTAATCATAATAAGTGGTCTTTAATAATTGGAAGGTAATAACAACATACCTAAAAGAGAAAACCTTGGTGAGATAAATACCAAGAAAGATATCTAATGGAAAATGAAGTATATTGAAGGGAATGCAATAATGGCACCTTTAAGGTATATAAGTCCTAATACCACAAAGCTTGAATAATAAGGGTGTGTGTTTAGCTTAATATCTAGACTCATAGATATATAATGATAGAAACTTTAGCTAGAGAAATCCCTAGTTAAAATGTAAGGAGTGGAACCCAAGAGGGTATCCACTCCTCACTTAATTTGAGGAATAAACCCATATTATCCAAACACACTAACAAGTATGTTGGAATATGTGTATTTTTTATTTCTCAAATAAATGGTATACAAAACCAAAGTGCAATAGCATAAATTATATTCAAATTCACAACTTTACATAATAATATCTCATTAATGAGCTTACATGAAAACAACAACTCCAAGATTAAAGCAAAGGGAATCCAAGCTATTCCTAGACTATCTCCTAAGAGTCAGCTCCACTAGTGAGGTCCACATTATCATGTCAAGTCTTTTATGTCTTTCAAATCACAGTGGGAAATAAGATTCCATTTAGATCAATTTCTCAAAATAGGGTTTCCATGTGTATGTCACGAGATCAATATCAACTAAGAATCCTTCTCACAAAACAAATCCTTGGAAGAGAGAGAAATTGTGTAGGGTAATATGTCCATAGGACTAAGAGAAATAAAAGTTAGGTCTATTGCTCAATATGATTAAGGAGATGCAATACACCTTGTATCCAAACTACCATGATTCAAGATAAACCCTACATCCACACCAGGTATCCAAGCCACCTATTAAACACATTTATGAATTTAGGGTTAAGTTCACATTAATTACATAAACACTACAAATTGACTTTTTACTTTTATTGAATTAGGTTATCAAAACCACACCATTTTGAAGATTACATTTTTTGAGTTCATTTCACATTTTAATCTATTTATATTACCATCTCAAAGATAAAGGAATGGCTACAGGTTCAAGGCTATGGAAGCACATATATTCTCATATCGACTCCATACAGAACCAAATGGGACGAGTGGTTCTAAACAGCACGTCAAATTTAGTTTTGAAGGACAGATGGGTAGATTCATCTCAAATTCCTATATTGAAAACCGGCTGAATCATCCCAGAAGATATTACAAATCTCAAAGTGGGATCCATGGTGTAACATGGACAATGGGATACAAGCTTTATACTACACTGGTTCGATGACGAAACATGTAGTAAAGTACAAAATATGATTCCACCCGATCCAAATGAAGGTGCTGATGAATGGAACTTCACTCAGAATCCCAATGGCAATTTCAAAACCGCAGTCATCTATAAGGACCTGATCAAGAACCAATGTGTCAAGACACATGGTTGCTGGAAAAGAATATGGAAACTCCCTACTGCACACCACACTAAATTCTTCCTATGGAAAACACTACATGAAGGACTCGTGACAAACCAAAATAGAACTACCAGGGGTTTCACAACAAACGCTTACTGCCCCCGCTGCAATAATAATAATGAAACAACCATGCATGTTCTTAGAGATTTCCCCTACGCATCAAAAATTTGGGAGGAAATCGAACAACAACAAGGGTTGCACGCTGGAAATGACCCATCTATACAACAGTGGTTCTCAAGGAATACTAAAAAGAAAGAATCTAACATCCACAAGACATGGTTCACTATAACCACTGAATTTCTCTAGAAATCCAGAAATGAACTCGTCTTCTCAAACAATAGTATCAACGTCGCAGAAGCTATGCGAACTTTGAACAAGCAAGTTTCTATCACAATCCATTCCTTCTCACACATTGCTCAACCTACAAGGAATTTGGAGCCTGAAACACCCAAGTGGTCAAGGCCACCCCCCAAACTTTAAAACTAAATGTAGATGCTGCACTCTACAAACGTCTCCACAAGGCAAGCACCAGTTTCATCTTACGAGACACAAATGGTTTTTGGATTAGCGGAGGTATCCAGACAACCCCTTGCACTGATGATTTACAAGTAGAAATACAAGCTGTGATTAGAGGGATTAATAGAATCATCAATGAACCAAGAGATACCATAATAGAAATGGACAGTCTATCTGCTTTCAAAATTCTCACAGGTGCTATAAAAAGCCGGAGATTCCAACCATTCAAAAGGAACCTGCAACATCTGCTTACCCTGAAAGGAAATATTGAACTCAAGTATAACATGAGATCAACTAATAGAATTGCGGACATCCTAGCCAAATGGTCAGCAAAGAATGACATCCAACAACATGAATGGAATGTATGCCCAGAACTCAGCCTCCAAGAATATGAGGAAGAGCTTCAATCATCTTCTATCTCTGTACTAAACTTCAATCCTACCTACCGAGAGCAGTCTGAATAAAATAAAGGTTGTTGGTGCAAAAAAAAGTATTAGATATAGATTTGATCATTTCTAACCAACTAAGAAAAATCTTAAAAATCACACATTTATTAGTTTGAACTTAGCTGGTGAAATTTATAACATTTGGTAAAGAATAATTTCATGATTGCAAAACATGTTTATTTTGTTTTTTTTGAGAGACTATAGAAGGGTTGACCCCCTACCTCCCAATTAACCACACAAACTCCAAGATGAGTGGTGGGAGATAAATTGTCATTGGTTCCTAAGGATTGAACCCAAATCGCTTCACTAGTAGTGTTTAGTTGATCTACTAGGACAACTTTTCCAGGTTTGATTTATAAAAAAATTTCTAAGAATTTTGAAAATATTGACAAATCAGACAACAAAATACCAAGTGTAGAGGAATATCTAAAACAAAGAAAATCTAGCTGACGTGGCTCAATCAGCACCGCCAAATGGATTGGGCTTTCATCAAGTAATCTGCACAGCTCAGCATGGTCAATAATCTAGATCAAGGGGAAAATTCCCTAATTATCCTTGCAACACATGACAAAGTACATCAGAACATAAGGGAATCTATAGACTTTACTAGGTGGTCATCTCCATCCCATCGATCATCCCTATGAGGAACACCCACTAACAAAGATCTTGAAACTAAGGATCAAACTCATGAATCAAAGTCTCACCTCATGATAAAAACATCTGGGATAGTGCCCCAAGCAAAATTGATCTCAAGGTGCCAAAACATAGCAAAACCATAGTTGGAAACTTGAAGCCCCTCTATCAACATTACATGCTAAATGAAAGTAGTAGAAAATTGAGGCAAAGAGGAGGAACAAGAAGCTAGGTGAAAGGCTGACTTTTGAGACATATAGAGAAGATAAGGATCGAGAAATCTAGGCTGGAAATAGATGAAAACCTTGACATGGCTCACAAACCTCATGGAAGAGGTAAAAGAGGGGAAATGGTAAAAGTACATCTTCTAGGGGAATTAACTAGGTGAGAAGCTTTGAAGGGAGTAGAGGGACAGATCTCAGTCTTCTTTGAGCCTCCCTATTGTTGAAAACAACAACCTCAAACCATGGCCTCCAACATAGCTAGATGGAGTTGGGGTAGTCTACTTTTGGTCAAACAAATTAGAATTTGTCTTAGGAGCTAAAGCTTGGGGATGCAACAGTGGTCTGCTAATGAAAACCTAGGGTTCTGAGTAGATCATATGATGCAAGAAGACAAAAAGGGAAAGAAGGATAGAGGATAAATAGAGGAAGGAAATGGCCAGAAGAACATGACATATAGAGGAAATGACACACTACAAACATGGCTTACCTGATCTAGAAATATAAAACAAATGTGCAGGAAAGTATCATGTAGCAAAATCTAAAGAGAGAGAGAGAGATATGCAAATAGGAAAGGGAGAAAACCCAGACTAATGTTCATACAAACACTATAGAAAGTAGGGGGTATAAGATGGAATACCTATTGTGCAATATATATCTAACGCTCCATAAAGGGCTCCACATACATCGAGCGAGAAACCTAAAAAGGTGTCGACTATAGTAAAATTAGTGAATGATTAAATACTTTGGGTGTTAATTATTTAAAACTAAGTTCTTCTTTCCTATTTTACTTGAGGGCTCAAACAATGTTCAAAATAAGCCACAACTATCATCTAGTAGAATCAAGGCATTTAGAGTATAGGCTTGGTTTCTTCTTTGAGAATCATCTAACATATTATTTAATATTTTAGATATAATCGTATTTGTTCGGATAAGGTAAAATATTACTATCAAACTTAGAAAAGTAGGGGTTCAAGCTCTTGTATACAAAGGGGATTAATTACAAAAACCGCAATGTTTCATGACCAACTATCCCAGACAAATCATCAAGCCCAGTCTGGACTTACACATACTAGTAAGACTATGTACAATATCATCAAAAATGGAATAAGGATCCCTATCAGCTCCACCATGGAGCCTGTAGTTCCGCTCCTTCCAGACATGGAAGAAAATGGCTGACAAGCAGAGACCAGCTAAGCACCCCATAGCATGGTTAACCTTGGTCATGTCAAGGGCCCAATCAACATTGCCTTCAAGATACTCTAAGGGGTTACCTCCCCAACCCATCTTAAGTGACATCCTACACTATATATACTTCACATATGAGCATATACAGAGCAAATGATCATGCAACTCCTCATGTTGCCAGCAAAGGAGGTAGTTATCATTTGTAATCATGTCCTAGGCCTACAACCAATTCAAGGTAAGCTAAAGAATCTTGTATTTTCTCTCATAAATGAATTTAGGGCATCTAGGTTTGTTAAATTAATGCCATTAAAGTTTTGTCTTGAAGTTTCCTTTTGTGAGGTCTAATAAAATTAGGATTTTTGGCTTATTGTCATTATATTATTATAAGATTATAGCAATACCGTCATTACTTATTATTTAGAGTCTCATTAACTTCACAGTGTTACCAAAAGACTTTCCTTATATTATTATGCACACATATTGATAATCTAATTATTTAATCTATTAAGTCTATTAATTCATACTTATTTAGATAATGATGCATTATTCATATTTATGGGCATAGAAAGACCAATATCATCCTATTTCATGTGTTAAGCAAATTAACCTATCACTAGACATATCTTGACCAATATGTATATTAGTTGGCAAGGGAAACATATGTTACATATTTGATGGACTTACTTACATTTTAGCACACATTTAGTGTATTATATTAATATGAATGAATTATGATATGTGATATTTATTATAAAACCTAGATCCACTTGATTTGTTATCTTCATTTTCAAGCATATTTATGTTATGGGTTACCATTAAGTTGTTTGTGTTATATGCATTATCAATATACATTGAGGTATAACTACATCCTTGTTTGGTCAAATATAAGGAATCAAGCATACTATCCTCCTAATCATAGGGTTTAGGGTTTCTATAGTTAGATGCTAGGTTTTAATATGTTAGAACACTCTACCCCTTAAAGAGGATTTCATCCCCAAAATTCAACCATCCCTAAACTACTAACTTACTACTACCCATCTCTCAAAAGTTCTAACCTAATAAGCTAAAACTAACAACACTCAAAGGTATTAGGGTTACATATTCATTTTAAGAGTTGTGTCAATTAGGTGTTTTTATGTTGTTTAAAAGTATTATATCAAATTAGATGATTATGGCCACCTAGGGTTGAGTTTCAGGCCCTTGTGTTATTAACGTAACAAACCTAAGGTTCACATGGGAAACCAAAAAGACATGGGTACAACCTTATACAACCTATGTTAGCCAAGGGATATGTGAACTAAACCTTTATCACAAGCCATGTCTTCCTAGTCATCACTTCATATTTTGGATTAGGGTTTAAGATTTCTATTCTGACTAATTCTAAGGGTTGTTTATCATATTTTTTATACATCTCTTCATTGTGAATTACTTAAAGAAAGCATCGATAAAATTAGATAAATTATTCGTACATATAGTAGTATTACAAAAAATAAGGTTTTTTTCTTCAAAAAATCATGCGAGATGAAACAAAGATGAGAACAAAATCAATATGAGAACCAAATCACAATTTTCCATATAATAAGTCCTTATCAAGTACTTTCTCATTCTCATGTAAAATCTTTCACATTTTATTTTATTTTTCTAACCTCTACATTATTAGATATATATTTTAGAATTTCTAACCAATTAAGAAAAATCTAGAAAATTGCATATCTATTGGTTTGTATTTAGGGAATGGCCATTGGGTAGAGAATAATTTCCTGATTCCAAAACCTATTTTATTTTATTTTTCTGGTCAATAAATAATTTACTATGAATTTTGGAAATATTAACAAATCAAAAAATGGAGAAATACAACATGTACAGGAATATCCAAAACAAAGAAAATCTATCTGAGATGGCCCAATTAGCACTGGGAAAATGGACTAGACTTTCAAAAAGCAAGCCTCACAGCTCAACATGGTTAATCATCTAGATCAAAGAGGGAAAATCCCAAGTTACCCTTGTAATGTGTGACATAATAAATCAGAACATAAGAGCATTTACAGATTTTAACAAGTGATCATCTACATGTTGTCGATCATCCATGTTAGGAACATCCACATAACAAAGGTCCTAGAACCAAGGATCAGACTCATGAATTAGAGTCTCGCCTCATAGGAAAACTATCTAGCATAGTTTAGCAACTAGAATCGATGTCAATGAGCTCAAATGCAGCCAAAACCATAGTCAGAAACTTGAAAATTCCCCTATCTCCATTACAGGCTAAATGGAAGTTGAAAAATTGAGGCAAAGAGGAGGAACAAGAAGCTAGGCGAAAGGATAACTTTTGGGGCTTCCAGTGAAGACAATGATCAAGAAATCTGGGGTGACAGAAGATGGAAACCTAGGAATTGCTCATGAACCTTGTGGAAGTGGTAAAAGAGGGAAAATGGTAAAAGTACCTCTTCTAGGGGAATTGACTGGGAGGGAAGCTTCTAAGGAAGTAGAGGGATAGATTTGGGTCTTCTCTAACACTCAACATGGTTGGAAACCTCAACCTCAAACCACCGCCTCCAGCATAGCCAATTGGAATTGGGGTAGTCTATGTGTGGTTAGGCAAAATAGAGCCGGTGCTAGGAGTCAAAGCCTAAGGATGCCATGGTGGTTAGGGAACAAGAACCTAGGGTTTCAATGTCCCTATGATTTAAGAAGAGGAAAAGGGAAAGAAGGATAATGGAGGGAAACAGTCGGAAGCATAGGTCATATATAGGCAACAACGCCCTAAAAATAGGGCTTACCCAAACTGGAAAGACGACAAGGATGTGAAGGTAAGAATCACACAAGAAAATATGAAGAGAGAGATGCATGAATAGGAAAGGGGTAAACCTGGACTATTATTCACATAAACACCAAGTAGGAGGTATAAGATAGAATACGTGTCGTGTGATCTATGTCTAACAACACATAAAGGGGACTGCATATAGCAAGCAAGAAATTAGGTGTGACAGCCTAAATAGTTCTTGACTATTGTAAAATCAATGAATGGTTAAATACATTGGGTGTTAAGTATTTAAAACTGATATTTTCTTTCCTATTTTACTTGAGGGTTTAAACAAGGTTCAAAATAAACCAAATTTGTCATCTATGCTAATAAGGCATTTAGAATTCAAATATATGCTAAGTTTCTTCTTTTGGAATCATCTATGATATTATTTAATAATTTAAAAATTATCTTGAGTCATCAAGGAGACTTCCTCTCCCCAACCCCTCATTGACCTATGGAGGCCCGACACAGGAGGAGTAAGGTAAACCAAGTATGCAACCCATTAGTTCCAGTGCAAACCATGTCAAACATAAATCCCAATTTATTCATCTACATGAGGATTCGAACCTAAAACCTCTACCTACGTTCATGGTCCAATCACTAGTGAGCTACACCCTTGTGGGCATTTAGAAATTATCTTATATTTTCTCCCGTTAATGAATTCAAGGAATCTAGAATTGTTTAGTTAATGAGAAACTTGACACCCAAGCTAATTGGGACCCTAAGATCATGATTTTACCACAAAATATGGCTATTGAAGTTTCCTTTTGTGATTTTAATACAATTAGAATTTTTGTCTCATTACCATTATAATAATATAATTATATAATTACCATAATTATATATTATTCAGAGTCCCATTATCTTCACATTGTTACCATAAAACTTTCCTTATATTATTATGCACCAATTCCATATTTTACTTAGTTAACCTATTAAGCTATCAATTCAATATTTATTTAGATAATGGTACATTATTCATATTTATGGACATGGAAACACTGATTATCATTCTATGCCATGTGTTAAGAAAATTGACCCATCACTAGATATATTTTGACCAATATGCATATTAGTTAGCAAGGAAAACATGTGACATATTCATGGACTTACTTACATATTAGCATACATTCATTGTATTATGTTAATATGAATGAATTATGATATGTGATGTTGATTATAGAAACTAAAGACACTTAATGTGTTGTATTCATTTCCAGCATGTTTATATTATGGGGTACCATTGAGTTATTCATTTTATATCCATTAGCAATATACACTTAGGTATAACTTCATCCTTGTTTAGTCAAATGTAAGGAACCATGCATACTATCCTCCTAATCATAGGGCATAGGGTTTCTATATTCAGATGCTAAATTTTGTTATGTTACCAAATGTGTGATGGAAGTTAACACATTGAAAGAAACTTTATGAAAGCCATCTAAGTTATAGACTCTCCCTGGGAAGGATGAGTCATGGTACATAGACATATAATGATATTGGAGATACCCTTGTCTAAAAACAAGGTGTAACTAATGAGATAAAAGAGAAAAAGTCATGACATATCAATAAATCATAGACAAGGTAGAGCCCTAAGTCAACCCTAGGGTCAAGTAGGGAAGCTTAAACGTACTTAATATCCAAGGGACCAAGATGTGATCATGCCCTAAGTACATAAGGACTATGGGTTAGGAGAAAGCCTTCCATCCGTGCACAAGGCCCACAGGGTTAGGAAAATGGCCAGTTGCATTAGTACATGAGGATCAAGGGATAAATAGGAAATGCACTCCATAAGTACATAAGGTCCTTGGGATGGGGAGGAGACCACTCCAAAGGTACATGTACCCCTACACACCTTAAGGGAATGGCTAAGTATAATGATACATGAGAAATAAATATAAGGGATACAAGAGCCTATGTAATGAAGATTGAAATAGGAATCTTAAAGATAATTATGAATTAAACTTAAGAAATATGAGAAAAAACAATTTTCCCTTAAATAATTTTGTGGACTTAAAATGTATCCATGGTTTGAGTCACTTTTGCAGATGAATCAACCAAAATTTTGAAATTACATGTGGATGAACCATCTTTATACATGAAAAATAAGGTGAACTTTGTGTTTGGATTGCATCCAGATATAAGGGTGTACATATTAGGGTTAGAGTTTACATATTAGTTATAAGGGTTTACATATTATAGTTTAGGTTTTACTGATTAGGATATAGGGCTTGTGGTTTACAAATTAGGGTTTAGGGTTGAGTAATGAATGTGTGTACTTAGTATGTGTGTGAGAGATTTGGTAGTCACATATTATATAGATAATTGACATGTAAAATTGAATACCCTAAGTTAAATTTATGAAATGATTCATGGCATAGATGATTTAGCTCACCACCTCACAAATATAGTAGAATAATGATAAGTAGGTTTGAAACCTATGTGAGAATGAAATCACAAAGTGAAAATGTAAGCACCAAGTGATAAGATAATGTGATAGATGAGGTTTTCAAAATACCATTAGAATGAATTTGGGATCCAACCTCATAATATAGATAAGTAAACCTTAATGAAAAATAATAGGGATAACCTACATGAAACCTATCCAAACTGGGTTGCTAGCCCTAATGTATGAGGCTAAAATAAGTTATCATTCACACTAACCTGATTAGGTTTGAATTTTGGGGACACACTTCCTTCTAATGTGAGGCGAATGTAACATCCTTGAAATTTGAGAATTTCAGATCTAACTCTATAATAAGATGTGATAATAAAAATAAAATAATTAATGGAATATGATGACCCTTATTGATGAATGTAAGTCCTTTGCATAGATTAGCTCTTCAATTTATGTTAATACAGGGATGTTAAGAAATATATACACATATAAGGCTTTAGCCTAGATACTATAATTGTCTCAAACATTAAATTCCTAATTACAAATGTTATAAGTCCTATGAGCCCTTTGGAGAGCCAAGGCATGATCCATGGACAGTAGAACCCAATTAAACTAATTAGGATTTACTTATGGGTCCTTAGAAAACAAAATGAGGAATTAAGTATCTCAAGCTTAAAATAAATGCTCAAGATAATTTAAGCTAGTGGCTAATCAAGATTTAGACTATGGAAGAAATTGTAGAAGACTCAAAGTTATATAATGGCCTAGGTAATTAATTTAGTAATTATCTAGTGATTCTTGAAAGGCGAGATTGGAGTGATTAACGGTTTAGTATAGATATAAAATGTATCCTAAGAGAAGATAAGAGCAATATTAATATAATACAAAATTTTGGATCAAGTGAAACCCACCCTTGACCTAAGAAAACACTTTTGTGTTTTAGACTTTAGATTAAACAAAGAGTTATCTTTAGAAGGGAATTTCTTGTTTTCCCTGAACTTGAACCCGGATTTGGAGCTCACAGACAAAACTCATATCAAATGGACTCAACCTCCATATTCATTCCATCCTAAGAAGCCTTGGGATTTTTAGACTCCCCTCTGCATTCCCAATGATTTGTCCTCTCAATCATGGTAACCACAACAAGATCCATGGAACTCCCTTGCACTTGAATCCCTACACTCAACTAGACTCATTCAAGTGGAAGGATGGATTTATCATGTTAAATTGTAGTGGATACTATGTTATCTACTTAACATTCAAAAGGTGGCATGTCGAGCTACAACTCCACCCTAGTTCCTATTTAAGACCCAAAGAACCTCACATAGAAGGGTACAAGCATACTCAACACTTATGCATGCAAGACATCCACTTAGCACTACTCAACACCATGTCTTCCTCCCTTCTTCCATGTTTGTGATGGGGGATGTGAGAAGGCCTCTGAGTCAATCTCAAGCCACGGTAAGAAGCACATAAGCTCTCTAGGTAGCATGCAAGATTCCTAGGAACACCCCTATGCTTATCCATCCTCTTAGGGATGCCATGGAAGCCATTCTAGTTTTACTCGTCATTTCCATGTTTACATGTATAGCAAGTTGAAGTAGTGCTTTGCCTTCCTATCGTAGGTCATCTCTGGCCAATACAAGTGTCTAATTAGATCTGGCAAGGCCCTATAAAGGTGTTGGGACCTTGGACTAGATCTATTATGCCCAAGGTCAAGGATTCAATCCTCTAGTTGATCCACCCAAAGCTGGATGAATCCTTATCATGAGGAAGACGATGATCTGGGTGGGGTCATATTACAAGGAAGTCCCTAGGCGTGTGTGCAATGTGTGAGGGGGGAAAGGTATTTCACTAATCCTAAATCAGCCTAGGCCTTAATATAAATTAGAATTTTTTTTATTGATGTGTCAATGCCTCATTGGTCCAAGTGCATTTTTCCTACATTAATGGCATAAATTAGAAGGTAGCTCAGAATATAGAAAACATATAAGTCATTTCAATCAAAGAAATGCATATGATTCAAATAAGATATATTTAAGACTTGGTTGGGCTCATAATTCAAAATGCAAGTTTGTGATGCTTCTGAATATGATAAATAATATGAAAATACTACTTTTGATAAGCTAATAGTGTAAGGACCCTGACCTGTGTTTAGGGCTTACCCTGTTTGCTTTTCTTAACCTTGATGGTTTGATGCTTGCTAATCACCTTTGAGTAGTGATTAGGGTTTGGTTGTGCTTTGTTGAAGGTCGAGGGTGCTACTTGCAATTAACCCAAGCCTAGGGTTTTGGGAGCAAGTTTATCACCTTGAGAGGTGTTCTTCTCTCGCCTTGCTTCCTCTAGGGTTGAGAGGAAGGCTTGGGCTTGCTGTTTGAGTTCTTTGGACCTTTGTTGAGCTTGTTTGGGCCTTGGAGTTCCTTGTCTGGGCTTGCTTGGGCCTTGTGTCGGCCAAGTAGAGCTTGTGTCGGCCTAGAGTGGGCTTGTGTCGCCCATGGTGCTTGGTCCAACCTTGGTCATGTTTGGAGAACACATGGTGCTCATTTTGGACAAGTGTTTTATGGCTTGCAAGAGAGGTGGCTTGAGTTGGTGGACATGTGTCCCTTGGGTGGACGACACCTAGCAAGGGTTCACCTTGGTTTCTCCTCCTTCCTCATCTATATAGGTTGTCCCTTCCTTAGCTTGAGGTCCCTTTAGTTCCTCTTCTCCTTGTGCATGACACACCCTCTCTTCCCCTTGCTTGGTGGCCAACACACCCTTGAAGAAGGAGCTAAGGTGGCCGACACACCCTTTGTGTGAGCAGCTTGGAGGTCGACACACCCTTGAAGAATAAGGTGGAGGCCGATGCACCCTTCTTGGAGGAGCCTTGGTGGTCGACATCTCTTGGAGCTTGGAGTTCTTCTTCCTTGGAGCTTAAGGTGGGTTGCATGACTCTAACCCTAACTACTCTACTCTCCTTTCACTATATGTTTGCTTTAGTCTTGCCCTTGCACGTTTGGAGTTGTTCTTTAGCTATCTTGCATGTTGGCCGATCCTTGTGCTAGGGTTTATGAGAGAAACACTCCTTTCTCCCCTTGGACTAGATGAGTGAGCTTGAGCTCTAATGCCATGAGCAACACCCCTCTTTCCTACACGATTGAGGTGAGCTCATGATTTAGTGTCTTGAGCAAGACTCTTCCCTCACCTTGGGCTAGATGGTGAGCTCGTTTAGATGGTTTGGATATGATACACCTTGGTCGAGATGTGTTTGGGAAGGTGCTGCCCGACAACCCTTGCCCTAGTTTTTCCCTTGCACGGTTTTGAGTGAGCAAAGCTTCTCTTTTGTGCCTTGAGCAGGTGAGCACTTTGGCTCTACTCACCCGATGGGCTGCACGCTCAATAAGCTCAGTGCTGTCTCGCCCGATATCAACCTGCCCTCTCATTTGAGCTATGCTCGCTCGATGATCTTGCAGGCCTGAATGGCTCGCTCTGCACGCGTGTCGCCCGACACACACTCACCTGCTCACCCATGCTATAACCTACTCACCCAGACAAGTCTTGTTCTGCACGCCTGCTAGGGCTGCACACCCGATAGGGGCTGGATAGGTGTGGGTTCTACCCGGGGTGACTTCTAGTGAGGGTTGTTGACCTCTTTTGTGAGGGCACGACCTGTTATGATGCTCTTATGACGATTCATTGCTTAATAATGAGATTTATGTTCTTGTGGCTAAGTACATGCGTATGAATGTAACCACTCTATTTCTTTAAAGTCAAATATGATCTTGAGCATACATTAGGGTTGCTTGATAGTGTGCTTACATGTGTAACATTAAGATGAGGCATGGATATGATTATTATTGTCATCATGTGCTGGCAATGTACTTAACCTTAATTATTATTTTATGTTGATAATATGAAGCTCTTGATTATTCATATAGTTGTTGAATGAGGCTAACCATGCAGGTAAGACTTAGCCAGATGAAAGACTATAAGAAATGGTTATATGTGATTACTGTGGTAACAGGCGAATTATGAAAGGTGTTCCATAATGATGATGAAAGCCTTGAGAGGCTATGGCACCATGAATGAGGGATTGAGATCCCATGATATGTAATAATCCTTGAGATGGATTTAGGTGGTTGGCAAGAGGCCAAGTGATAACATGCGATGTGAGATCTTTGTGATGGATCAGTGTGATGTAAATTATAGGGAATGCATAATGATGAGTTTATGTTGTTTTCCTTTGTTATGTCTTGCATGTCATACAACTTGGTTGAATCCTGCAATCCATCTAAAAGACACTAATTAATTATAGTGGAATTATATCATGTAGTTTTCCCTGGCCATAGATCCATCATCGTCAAGACTTGGTGATGGTGAAACAGGTTCTCCTATGGGTTAACCTGGAAGCGCATATTGTTGAATATGTGCAGGTTGCTCCTAGCCTGAAAATGAGGAGGTAAGAGTGTAACTTCAGTTACAGAATCATATATGTATATAGAGCATGGTGAACAGGCCCATGGCTCAGGACATGTGATGTGTGGAGCATGAATGCGTTCATCACTCAGAGCATGATGAACAGGCCCGTGGCTCAGTTTTACTAGCGCTGAGACCTGTACCAAGGCGGGCTAGAGTGAGGGTAGCCTATGGAGCTGTCCCTGTGGCTTAGACCACTTCCGCATGTGACTACGGTCCTACTTGTGTTGTACTCGTGTACTGACCACGAGGTGGGAGGTCGTGGAGTTCGGCTCTTCCATTGACCTTGTATGGCACCGGCTATGGGCTTCGCAGCCGAAGGTTGGATTTGAACGGTACGGTTCATTTCCTCAGGGCATATTAAAACGTAATACATCTGTTTAGTATGTATTGATAAGACAAATACGAAACATTGGTTGAGGCCTTGTTTGTGTAGTTAACTTTAATTATATTGTAGTTGTTTATGCATTACTCTTTTGTGGTGATTCTCATATAATCTATCTTGTCAATCATATTCCATTGGGAAATATAGTGGTTATATGCCCTTTTGATACATATGGTAAGTCTGAGGATGGCTTGTTACTTAAATTGCTTCTGTTATATTCTTTATCAATAATCTGCTGAGATAAGCTTTATCTTATATGAGGTTTTGTAGTTTTGGTGCGAAGTTATGCCTCCCGCTGGGACAATGTTCAATTGTCTCACTCTGCTAGTTTTCACCCTTTTTTTTAGGTGGTCGAGCTTGTCGTGGTGGTGGTCGCAGAGTTGCGGCCGAGGAGCAAGAAGATCTGTAGAAGGCAAGCTTTGGAGATGCTGCTGTTTTGATGTTTTGGTGTAGAGTCTAGAGTCATCCCTGTACTCTCAGGTCCTTGGCGGTGTTTTGACGTTGTTTTACTATGTACGACCAATGTTGTTTGAATATCCTGCTGCTGGCCGGATGTTGGCCTTTATATGTATGAACAGGTGGTGAACTCATGGTTATGACAGGACAGCTGTTGCTCTAAGCTGTGGACATGTATCCAGGCTTGTATGGATATGTATATAACATGTTTTCCTGCAGGATATGGACTGAAATGTAATATTTTTCTCAGTTTATCAGTTTTCCGCAATCGGTTTTAATTAACCCATGTTTTTGATAAGCTGTGGTTATGGTGATTTCCGCACATTTTCGTGTAACACCTCGTTATCTGTGTGATAATAGATGTGTTGCCACAAGTTTGGTATCAGAGCTTTAGGTTCGCTGAGACTACATGGATCTAGGACTAGGTTGTGTTTGTTCTTATGTGTTTTCCAAATTTTTCTCATAGAATTCTTCTGCCCTTAGCGGAAGAAAAGCCAAGATGTCTGGAAACCATGAAGAACCCGCTGCTGAGCACAGCGATGCTGCATCTGTTGATGGAGCAGTAGGACTGGCACATGAAGATCGGGTGCCTGAGGTCCCCCAACCTGACCCAGCCATACTTGAACACCCTGCCTACCAACAGCTTATGGGGCAGTTAATGGCTACGATGAATCTCATGGTTGAGCGATTACCAGTGCCTCCTCTGCGAGCACAGGTTCCCCATGGAGAAGCATCAGGTATTGGGAAGACCTTTGAGCGGCTTCGCCGAGTCGGAGCTTCGGATTATGCTGGAACGGCTGATCCAGCGGATGCAGATCTGTGGCTGACAAGTCTCGAGAAGGCTTTCCGGATCCTTGACATCCCTAAAGCAGACAAGGTAAAGCATGCTGTCTACCTTCAGAAAAGTAGTGCTAGTCACTGGTGGACCATCGAAGAAGAGAAGCGGCCCAGTGAGGTGATCTGTTGGGAAGTATTTCAACGTGAGTTTGTCACCAAATACTTTCCAAAGATGTATTTGGATGAGAAGATCAGTCAGTTTGAGAAGTTGCGACAAGGAACGATGAACGCCACCGAGTATGAAGCTAAGTTTATGGATCTGTTGAGGTTCTGTCCTCACATGGCGGCAACAGATGAGGAACGGATCAGACGTTTCGAGAAGGGTTTAAGTGCTGAGTTGACAACCCCGGTGTCTGCGTTGGAAAACCGAGAATGGTTTGTTGCGTTCGTGGAATCAGTTCGGCGGATCGAGAGGACAGTACAGGAGAAAAGGGAGTCTATGTCTCTTAAAAGACCTGCTCAGTTTTGAGGATGAAGGTTTGGTGGATTTAAGAATCCCAAGTTTTCGGCACCGTCAGCAATGAGAGGTTTTGGTAGGCCATCTCAGTGGTCTATGAGTAGAGGAAGAGGCTATGTTTCTTCGCCTTCTAAGGCACCAAGTTCGGCTTCTGTGGCGGTGACAGGGCCATCCAGGCCTCGAGATGATGTTAGGACATGTTATGCCTGTGGTCAGACAGGGCATATCAGGTCAAGTTGTCCCTACAACGATGTTGAAGTGATGCATCAACTGAGACAGAACCTTCAGGGGTCAGAGAGACCACAGCCCAGTGGTGGCAGAGGACGGGGACGCGGTCAAGCGTCTCAGGCTGGATCGTCTGCTCAGGGAAGCAGAGGTCGTGGATAGCAAGCAACGACTCGATTCTATGCTATGAATCAGCCAGAGGCGGTGGTCAACCCGCGAGTAGTGATAGGTCAGATGGAGTTATTTCATTCTGATATGTCTTCTTCTTGCTTTATATCTGTTCTGGTTGACCCGGGTGCTACACACTCTTTTATCGCCTATAGTATACTTGAGAACTGTCGTTTACCTATTAGCTGTAAGAAATATAGTTTGCTGTTAGAAACCCCTCTTGATGGTTCCTCTTTGCTTCGAGAAGAGTGTCCATCTTGTGTCTTGTCTTTCTCAGGACATCGCATTCAAGTGGACCTCATTCCACTTGATATGCATGGTTTCGATGTCATCCTTGGGATGGATACCTTAGAGAGGTATAAGGTTGTCTTGGACTGCAGTTCCAAGCAGGCAGTGTTCGATGTTGCTGGAGAGAAGTGGATCTTCCAGGGAGATAGGAAGATTCTTCCGACGTGCTTAGTATCAACTATGGTGACAGATAAGTTGTTACGATAAGGATGTGAGGCGTTCTTAGCTCACGTGGTAGATACCGTAGTGGATGCCAAGGCGAAAGGTCCTAGCCTTGAGGAAGTGTCAGTTGTTCGTGAGTTTGCTGATGTGTTCCCTGAGGAGTTTCCTGGTGTTCCCCCACCCCGAGAGATTGATTTTGAGATCAATCTCATACCAGGAACGCAGCCAGTTGCACAAACACCATACAGAATGGCTCTAGCAGAGATGGCAGAGTTGAAGAAACAGTTGCAGGAGTTGCTGGATAAAGGCTTTATTCGACCAAGTACGTCTCCTTGGGGTGCTCCAGTGCTGTTTGTCAAGAAAAAGGATGGTTCGATGCGGTTGTGTATAGATTACCAGCAGTTGAACAAGGTCACGATCAAGAACAAGTACCCGTTGCCGAGGATAGATGATCTGTTCAATCAGTTGCGTGGCGCTACAGTGTTCTCGAAGATCGATCTACAGTCCGGATATCATCAGTTGAGGATAAAGGCGGATGACATACCAAAGTCAGCCTTCAGGACAAGGTATGGTCATTATGAGTTTGTGGTTATGCCGTTTGGATTAACCAATGCACCTGCAGCTTTTATGGATCTAATGAACAGAGTGTTCCGCTCGTTCTTAGATCAGTTTGTTGTAGTCTTTATAGATGACATCTTGATCTATAGTCAGGATAGGCTAGAGCACGAGCAACATCTTCGTCGAGCATTGACTCTTCTTCGCCAACATCAGTTGTATGCCAAGTTTAGTAAGTGTGAGTTCTGGCTGGATGAAGTGACCTTCTTGGGCCATGTAATATCCGTTGAAGGAGTCAAGGTAGATCCGAAAAAGGTGGAATTTGTTGCAGATTGGGAACAACCAAAGACGCCGACATAAGTTCGTAGTTTCCTTGGTTTAGCAGGATACTACCGGAGGTTTATCAAGGACTTCAGTTCCATAGCGTTGCCGATGACGAAGTTGACCAGAAAGGATGTACCTTTTGTTTGGGATGACCGATGTCAGCAATCTTTCCAGAGTCTGAAGGAGAAGCTGACCAGTGCTCCAGTGTTGATCTTGCCAGAGCCTGGGAAAGGCTATGTTGTTTTCTGTGATGCTTCTAAGAAAGGTTTAGGTTGCGTGTTGATGCAGGAAGAGCATGTCGTTTCTTTTGCCTCGCGTCAGCTCAAGAAGCATGAGGAGAACTATCCGACTCATGACTTGGAGCTGGCAGTAGTGGTTCATGCGTTGAAGATTTGGAGACACTATTTGTATGGGGAAGTGTGCCAGATCTTTACGGATCATAAGAACCTGAGGTATATCTTCACGCAGCATGAGTTGAACATGCGACAACGGCGATGGATGGAGTTGATCAACGACTACGACTGCACTATCGAGTATCATCCTGGTAAGGCAAATGTGGTGGCAGATGCACTTAGCAGGAAGTCTTCTCTTTCTTCAAAGAAGGCACAGTTGAGTTCCCTGGTTTTCCATAGGCGAGATATGTTTGTTTCTCTGCGACAGATGAATGTGCAGATGGAAGTCTCCTTGTTGTTTGGTGTTTTCACACAGATGCAAGTCAAGCCTACGTTGAGGCAGCAGATCAAGGATGCACAGCAGGCAGATGAGGCGGTACAGTTGATCAGATCAGAGTTCGGCAGCGACAAGCGTGATGGGTTTAATGAGTCTGAGGATGGGCTAGTATGCTATCGTGATAGGATGGTGGTTCCAGATGTTGATGATCTGAGGAAGTTGGTGCTTGAGGAAGCACATACGTCGATGTATGCAATGCATCCAGGTGTCACCAAGATGTATCATAGTCTGAAGGACTTGTATTGGTGGCCCGGTTTGAAGAGGAACGTGGCTGAGTTCGTGGCTAGATGTGCGGTATGTCAGCAAGTGAAGGCTGAACATCAGAAGCCGGCAGGTACGTTGCAACCTTGCCGATACCGCAGTGGAAATGGGATCATATAACCATGGATTTCGTAGTTGGTCTTCCCAAGACAACTAGGAATCATGATTCCATTTGGGTGATAGTGGACAAATTGACGAATTCTACCCATTTCCTGCCTGTGAAGATGACGTACACAGCAAAGAAGCTTGCCAGAGTGTATGTGGATGAGATAGTTCGTTTGCATGGTGTGCCAGCAACAATAGTTTCTGACAGAGGTCCTCAGTTTACCAGTCGTTTTTGGGAATAGCTGCACAGAGCGTTGGGAACGCAGTTGAAGTTCAGTACAACCTTTCATCCACAGATAGATGGACAGTCTGAAAGGACTATTCAGATTGTGGAGGATCTCCTTCGAGCTTGCGTCTTGCAGTTCCTAGGCAGTTGGGATGCACATCTGAGTTTGATAGAGTTTGCTTATAACAACAGTTATCAGTGTAGCATTGACATGGCTCCTTATGAGGCTCTGTATGGGAGGAAGTGTAGATCTCCTTTGTGTTGGTACGAATCAGGAGAACATCAATTGTTGGGCCCTGATCTAGTACAGCAGATGACGAAAAATATCAAGGTGATACAACAACATTTGAAAGTGGCACAGGACAGGAAAAAGTCTTATGCGAACAATCTCCGACGACCGTTGGAATTCCAGGTAGTAGACAAAGTGTATCTCAAAGTCTCGCCGTGGAAAGGAGTGTTAAGGTTTGGACGGAAGGGTAAGTTAGCTCCCAGGTATATGGGGCCTTACCCAGTGATAGAACGTGTTGGAAAAGTAGCTTACGAGATAGAGTTACCTCCTGAGTTGCATAGGTTGCATCCAATCTTCCATGTCAGCATGTTGAAGAAAAGTCATCCGGATTCAGGAACAGTGATACAACCAGTTGAGGTTGAGCTTGATGCAGATGTGACCTACGAGGAAGGTCCGGTGGCGATCCTTTACAGAAGGATCAAGAAGTTGAAGAGGAAGGACCTAGTTCTTGTGAAAGTTCTTTGGCAATGTCGTGGCATCGAGGAAGCCACGTGGGAGTTTGAGGAAGAGATGAGGAGGAAGTATCCCTCGCTTTTCTCTTCGGATTTCGGGGATGAAATCCCTTAAAGGGGGTTAGATTGTAAGGACCCTGACCTGTGTTTAGGGCTTACCCTGTTTGCTTTGCTTAACCTTGATGGTTTGATGCTTGCTAATCACCTTTGAGTAGTGATTAGGGTTTGGTTGTGCTTTGTTGAAGGTCGAGGGTGCTACTTGCAATTAACCCAATCCAAGGGTTTTGGGAGCAAGTTTATCACCTTGAGAGGTGTTCTTCTCTCTCCTTGCTTCCTCTAGGGTTGAGAGGAAGGCTTGGGCTTGTTGTTTGAGTTCTTTGGACCTTTGTTGAGCTTGTTTGGGCCTTGGAGTTTCTTGTCTGGGCTTGCTTGGGCCTTGTGTCGGCCAAGTAGAGCTTGTGTCGGCCTAGAGTGGGCTTGTGTCACCCATGGTGCTTGGTCCAACCTTGGTCATGTTTGGAGAACACATGGTGCTCATTTTGGACAAGTGTTTTATGGCTTGCAAGAGAGGTGGCTTGAGTTGGTGGACATGTGTCCCTTGGGTGGACGACACCTAGCAAGGGTTCACCTTGGTTTCTCCTCCTTCCTCATCTATATAGGTTGTCCCTTCCTTAGCTTGAGGTCCCTTTAGTTCCTCTTCTCCTTGTGCACGGCACACCCTCTCTTCCTCTTGCTTGGTGGCCGACAAACCCTTGAAGAAGGAGCTAAGGTAGCCGACACACCCTTTGTGTGAGCAACTTGGAGGTCGACACACCCTTGAAGAAGAAGGTGGAGGCCGATACACCCTTCTTAGAGGAGCCTTGGTGGTCGACATCTCTTGGAGCTTGGAGTTCTTCTTCCTTGGAGCTTAAGGCGGGTTGCATGACTCTAACCCTAACTACTCTACTCTCCTTTCACTATATGTTTGCTTTAGTCTTACCCTTGCATGTTTGGAGTTGTTCTTTAGCTATCTTGCATGTTGGCCGATCCTTGTGCTAGGGTTTAGGAGAGCAACACTCCTTTCTCCCCTTGGTCTAGATGAGTGAGCTTGAGCTCTAATGCCATGAGCAACACCCCTCTTTCCTACCCGATTGAGGTGAGCTCATGACTTAGTGGCTTGAGCAAGACTCTTCCCTCACCTTGGGCGAGATGGTGAGATCGTTTATATGGTTTGGATATGATACACCTTGGTCGAGATGTGTTTGGGAAGGTGCTGCCCGATAGCCCTTGCCCTAGGTTTTCCCTTGCACTGTTTTGAGTGAGAAAAGCTTCTCTTTTGTGCCTTGAGCAGGTGAGCACTTTGGCTCTGCTCGCCCGATGGGCTGCACGCTCAATAAGCTCAGTGCTGTCTCGCCTGATATCAACCTGCCCGCTCAGTTGAGATATGCTCGACCGATGACCTTGCACGCCTGAATGGCTCGCTCTGCACGCGTGTCGCCTGACACACACTCACCTGCTCGCCCATACTATACCCTGCTCACCCGGACAAGTCTTGTTCTGCACGCCTGCTAGGGCTGCACGCCCGATAGGGGCTGGATAGGTGTGGGTTCTACCCGGGGTGACTTCTAGTGAGGGTTGTTGACCTCTTTTGTGAGGGCACGACCTGTTATGATGCTCTTATGACAATTCATTGCTTAATAACGAGATTTATGTTCTTGTGGCTAAGTACATGCGTATGAATGTAACCACTCTATTTCTTTAAAGTCAAATATGATCTTGAGCATACATTAGGGTTGCTTGATAGTGTGCTTACATGTGTAACATTAAGATGAGGCATGGATATGATTATTATTGTCATCATGTGCTGGCAATGTACTTAACCTTAATTATCATTTTATGTTGATAATATGAAGCTCTTGATTATTCATATAGTTGTTGAATGAGGCTAACCATGCAGGTAAGACTTAGCCAGATGAAAGACTATAAGAAATGGTTATATGTGATTACTGTGGTAACAGGCGAATTATGAAAAGTGTTCCATAATGATGATGAAAGCCTTGAGAGGCTATGGCACCATGAATGAGGGATTGAGATCCCATGATATGTAATGATCCTTGATATGGATTTAGGTGGTTGGAAAGAGGCCAAGTGATAACATGCGATGTGAGATCTTTGTGATGGATCAGTGTGATGTAAATTATAGGGAATGCATAATGATGAGTTTATGTTGTTTTCCTTTGTTATGTCTTGCATGTCATACAACTTGGTTGAATCCTGCAATCCATCTAAAAGACACTAATTAATTATAGTGGAATTATATCATGTAGTTTGCCCTGGCCATAGATCCATCATCGTCAGGACTTGGTGATGGTGAAACAGGTTCTCCTACGGGTTAACCTGGAAGCACATATTGTTGAATATGTGTAGGTTGCTCCTAGCCTGAAAATGAGGAGGTAAGAGTGTAACTTCGGTTACAGACTCAGATATGTATATAGAGCATGGTGAACATGCCCATGGCTCAGGACATGTGATGTGTGGAGCATGAATGCGTTCATGGCTCAGAGCACGGTGAACAGGCCTGTGGCTCAGTTTTACTAGCGCCGAGACCTGTACCAAGGCGGGCTAGAGTGAGGGTAGCCTATGGAGCTGTCCCTATGGCTTAGACCACTTCAGCATGTGACTACGGTCCTACTTGTGTTGTACTCGTGTACTGACCACGAGGTGGGAGGTCATGGAGTCCGGCTCTTCCATTGACCTTGTATGGCACCGGCTATGGGCTTCACAGCCGAAGGTTGGATTTGAACGGTACGGTTCATTTCCTCAGGGCATAATAAAACATTATACAGCTGTTTAGTATGTATTTATAAGACAAATACGAAACATTGGTTGAGGCCTTGTTTGTGTAGTTAACTTTAATTATATTGTAGTTGTTTATGCATTACTCTATTGTGGTGAGTCTCATATAATCTATCTTGTCAATCATATTCCATTGGGAAATATAGTGGTTATATGCCCTTTTGATACAGCTGGTAAGTCTGAGGATGGCTTGTTACTTAAATTGCTTCTGTTATATTCTTTATCAATAATCTGCTGAGATAAGCTTTATCTTATCTGAGGTTTTGTAGTTTTGGCACGGAGTTATGCCTCCCTCTGGGACAATGTTCAATTGTCTCACTCTGCTAGTTTTCACCCTTTTTTTTAGGTGGTTGAGCTTGTCGTGGTGGTGGTCGCGGAGTTGCGGCCGAGCAGCGAGAAGATCTGTAGAAGGCAAGCTTTGGAGATGCTGCTGTTTTGATGTTTTGGTGTAGAGTCTAGAGTCATCCCTGTACTCTCAGGTCCTTGGCGGTGTTTTGATGTTGTTTTACGATGTACGACCGATGCTGTTTGAATATCCTGCTGCTGGCCAGATGTGAGCCTTTATATGTATGAACAGGTGGTGAACTCATGGTTATGACAGGACAGCTGTTGCTCTAAGCTGTGGACATGTATCCAGGCTTGTATGGATATGTATATAACATGTTTTCTTGCACGATATGGACTGAAATGTAATATGTTTCTCAATTTATCAGTTTTCCACAATCAGTTTTAATTAACCCATGTTTTTGATAAGCTGTGGTTATGGTGATTTCCGCACATTTTCGTGTAACACCTCGTTATCTGTGTGATAATGGGATGTGTTGCCACAAATAGTAACCTTCATTAAGAAAAATTACCATGTGATTTACTCAAGTGTGACATTCTTTCTTAGTAATATGTGGCAATACTAACAAACTACCAAATTAAAAGGTTATATTAATGCATGCATATAAGATGAGATTGCACAAAGACCCTAATTTGATGATAAATTGTTAAGAATGTTATATATGCGTACTTTGGGATATAAATTGATACTAATGAATAATATTGAGATACTAAGATATTAGGATGATGATGATGTACATGTAGGGGGTATAAAATCATTAGCTCCATATACATGTGAATTAGGATTTTGAAACTTGAGACTAATGTATACCCTAGTGACCTGGCCTAAATTGTGCGTCCAAAAGTGGAGGCGGATTTGAGGTAGTCGAGCTTTTACATTTATAAACCCAAATCTTTCTAGGCCCCCACAACTTTGCTTACGGGGTCGAAGTAGATATACGGGGTCAAACACAGGGACAAGGGTGGTATTGTTGAGAACCCAGAATCGACACGCTACACTTCGGTAGGTATAAAGAGATAGTAAATTCCCCAAGGGGAAACAGAAAGATGTCACAAACAAAACAAAGAAAACTATCTCCAACTGGAGTTACAAGAAGGATTTAAGGTTTTAGTCATTTAGCAGTTTTTAGGGGTTTTCATGCAACAGAGACAAAAAGTTCAAGTCAGAGCTAAAGCAAGGAGGGAAGGATAAAATTTGGTAAAACAAGCGGCAATAGGAGCATCATGTACCCCTCCTCTCAGAGCGGGTACCTCTAACTAAGCATCAACACCCCTCTCGAGGTTGCTGAACCTTAAATTAGAGTGAAATGTTACTGAAGCAACTCCATTTCCAGGCACTCTCGTACTCCAGAATCAGTCCAAACACTAGAGCCACAACACATCTCTCGAAGTTGTTGCGACGGGAAAACACAATTCAGTAGCTAAGTGAAACGCGATCCAAACATACAAGCTAGAGTTCAGATATTAAACATAGCAGTCATCCAACAATTGCACCAAACATACAACAGCAGATAATTAAACCCTTCTATTTCTATTGACATATAAGGTGTTGATTACAATGCAAAAGTAAAAGAATTAAATGATAGAAATACAGATAGGTATCGCCTTCTTGATATAGAATGACGACAGACTACAGTGAACCGTCCAGCCCGATACCGGTCAGGAGCCTAGCCCGATACAACCGTGTTGGGCGGCACACCCTCTCGGGCAGTGCACTGTGATGGGCAGATTGCATCGTGCGAAGTCCCTGGCCCGATACGCTCATGTCAGGCGACACCCTCTCGGGCGACAAGCCGTGACGGGTGAGGTGTATCGGGTTCAGTATCGTGTCGGGCTAGCTGATGCATCTAGTATCAGTCTCTTAAGACAGGGATCTATGTCAGCCGATATCGGCCTGCAGTGTCGCTCGAGATGATACTAAATGAACCGTTCACCTCCCTCTCGGGATGGAGAAGAGCTCACCTAGGATCGCCCGACACAACACTGGGGCACGATACACTCACTCCTCGCAGTTTTCCTGAGGTGACTTGCGTAGGGTTCCAACCTGTCTTTTCGGCTTCCTGTAGCTGCTATTTATAGGTAGCGGTTGGGGGAAGTTATGGTTCTCGAAGCGCCACGTGTCCTCCTTATTCGCGGGGTCGGTGGACGGCTGATACTTGTATTTCCCGACATAGGGTGTCGGCTTTCAGTCACGTGACGGGCGGCGCCTGCCGGTGGGAGGCCCGTGTCGGGCGATAAGCTTTAGCTGTCGGGCGAGCTTGGGCTCCCTGTCGGGTAAAAGACGTGTCATCCATCAGTTTCTTCTTGCTTGGCATCCCTATGTCGCGCGTCGTTGTATTGCGATTACCCTATCGGGTAGAGATTATATCGGGCATCTAGAAGGCCGATGCAGGTGGAGCTTAATTGTGGGCCGGTACGACTTCATTGATGATAAAATGTACCAAAATTAGGAAAAACTCTGTAAAAATAAGGAAACATCAGATTAAGAGCGTTGTTTGGCCAATTATTGAGAAAGTACATATAAAAGAGAGGAAAACAGTTTAAAAGGGCAGTTTTGATAGCAGAAAAATAGTCTAAAACATCACAAAATTTGGTGTTATCAACTCCCCCAAACTTAGCATTTTGATTGTCCTTAATCAATATTTAAACTTTATTTAGTGATGCTTCTTCTTGCTCTGTGTAGCTTTCAGACCAAGAGGTAAAAACAAATATCGTAATGCCTTTAGAGATAATGTTGTCCCACTACAAACAAAATACCTTGCATTTCCTGCCTTATTATTTCAGTAAAATTTTCTTTCTCTACAGCTTCAGTGAGATTTTGGTGTATGATTCCGAAGTTAGCTTCCACACCAAACAACTTTATTTTTGGGGTAGAAAGTTGTGTGTTGGGTAGGCTAAGGCTTTTTGGTTTTTTTCATCTTGTTTCCCATCAGTCCATCCAGGTAAGGGTCCGTTAGCGGGCAAGTGGTCCCTGCAGTCCAAGCCCGTTGGCTTTAGAGAAGTGATTTCACATCCTATGTACCTGATGAATGCATATTCATCTCTTATTTTTGCTTCATTTAGAATAATTAATTAGGATTTTTTTGTTAATTTTAGTTAATTCAAAAATAAATAGCACTTTCATCTTCTTGATATACTTTTCTTGAATTCTTATGATATCTTTCTTAATTTTAAGGAATCATCTAAGTAATTAAATCGAGAAAAGAAGAGATGAAGGTAGGAGGCAATTCAGTTTCCCGCAATGCTGAATTAAATGCATACCTTGCACCAAAATTAGCATAAATCTCACATCTTAAGGCGGAATTTAATGTTCAAATATGATTTGGAAAGGAAATTCAAAGGCCTACAGGAAAATCATATTTTCGGGTGCACTTTAAATTCTCTGGACAACGGAAATTCGCTCGAAATTTCTGCTGCGAAAATCTGCATTAAAGAAAGACAATCAAGAGTTTGTTGACTAGATCTGAAAATTCAAAAGGATGGCTCCCTCTCTTTTTCCCCCTCTTTTTTAGATAGCCTACCCCTCCTCCTATAAAAGGAAGGGCACTTCCTCCTTCCAAGGATCATCTTTTGTATCATCTTTTGTACCAGAATTCTGAGCATTTGTTCTCCTATCATTCAAGCAATAGAATTTCTTGTTAGTGTTCTTTAATTCTTGCAATTTATATTCTTGCAATAGATCTAGTTGTTCTTCCTTTCTTCTTCTTTCTCTTCCGTGGATTGGAGCAAGGGTTGAAGATATTGGCCATTTTATTGTCTCTAGCAAAAGGATTGACTCCTAATTTTGGGCTAGACTATGGCCATTTCGCTTCTCCCCTCCGCCTCCATGTTTTCCACAAGCATGTGTGAGTAGACTTCTATCGAGGCAAGGGGAATAACCCCTTAGCCATGTGATGACTAGATTGAAGATTTATACGATTTTTTAGATAAATGGATTTTGATTTGGATCTCGACGATTTTAACGAAGTGATCTCTCGTTTTCATCGCTTGTTAATCTTGGCAGATGTGACCGTGGAACCCAAGATTTAGAACAACCAAATTGATTTCATGGGAATTTGGATGAGACCTCAGAAAAGTCCCCATTAGGATGATTGAACTAGGATCCGTGAACGCCAGGACCAATGGGTTCACGGGGAGTTCATCTTTTGTGAATCATTTACAAATGTTTCACATGCCTTCTTTTATCTTTCTTATCATTTCTTTGATCTCGTTTCACATCGACTAGGGTGGTAAAATCCCTTAGCTTCGATACTTCTTTTTCTTGATAGTTAAATTTTATTTCAGCACTTTTATTTTTTTGTTCTTAGTTTTAAACAACCTTCTCATCTAAATTTATTTTCTTATTTTTTGCAATCGGATTTGGATTTCAACTTTTCTTTTCCGTCGTCCCTTGGATCGATACCTATCTATACTAAGTTGACTTGTTGTTCACAACAAGTTGACAATCGGGTTAGAAGGTTAAACTCTAGGACTTTTCCTAGTGATTGTTGCGTGTACAACGACACGCATTAGTACCACTGCCTCAGATCTACCATGCCTAAAGATGGGTACTTTTGGAAAACAAGTGTGTATATATATGTATTTTCTCTTTTTCTTTTATTGGGCACAACTCTCATGCTTTTATTCACCCTCATAAAGTTTCTTTCTCTTTTTGGGATTTTTGTTGGGTAAGGGAAAATAAAAGAGATTTCTGCTGTTTGGGCAGCTTTTTCCTTCTCCATACTCATCTCTTAGGTGTTTGTGAGATTATTCATTTTTTTTTCGAAATTTTTTTCACGGAAAAACGTAATCTTTTGTTTGTTTGAGGCAGCATTATCAGAAAGATATAACAAAACTTGCATTTCGTTGAGCACATAGAAATTAGACTTGGCAAGAAGGCGCATCATGTTTTTACTAATATGGCGACTTTGTACATATGTAAGGAAACAAAATAAGCAAAATTTTAAATTTTTATGGTAAAAGTCGTATGAGCAAACATATGTATATGTACACATGATATAAGAAAGAACAAAAATCAGAGAATTTTCAAAAATTTTGTACCTCCCTCACTGGTACATGGTACCCCCCCAAACTTACTCCACACTCTGTCCCAGAGTTGTGAAGTAGATAAGGTAGGGTAATGTTGATCCAATGAGGGTTAGCCGATGAGCACGCCTACGTCAGATAGAAGCTCCCACACATATTCTCCTCTTTTGCTGTGATAATCGAGGTGGTGGAGCTGGTCAGGCATTGCTTCATTTGCTATCCATTCCATGACAAAGATGCCGCAGTTGTTAGATAGGGGAAGCTATTATGGGCTGTGGTGGCAGAACTGGAGTTCGTGCCATTTGCTTACTTACGTGTCTAGGAATGGTTGTATCATCTTTGCCACCTCGTCGTAGTATTTTCGAGATAAGCGTTCAACGGATGATAATGGTTCTGATGTACACGACACTGGATGGTTTTTGTTGCTGTCCGAGCTGTTATAAAAGATTCCTGCTCGTTTCCGAGTGTACATTGTCAGGAGCGTCCAATGGTTATAATGCAGAATGGGCAGAAAAATTTGGCTAGGGACCCCGCTCTCCAACTCTGTCAGAAAAAGCGACTTTCCTCCTATTTCATCGGCTAGCAAACGTCGTTGAACAGCATAGGATGAGCTATGTATGTGTGTTCGAACCTTGGTTGTAATATTTGGATGTAAGCAGCCGCCACAGATACAACCAAGCATCCTCCTTTTACAATGTCCCTTAAATCATCAACCGGGACTATGATATCGCCTGCCTTGTAAATGACATCTTCTGGGGTAGAATCTGTTAACTTCCGAAGGATTTCATTTACCTACTCCTGCATGAGCGTAGCGCACGAGAAGCGGTTGAAATTGTTGATCATCCCTTCGGTAGTTTCAGGCGAAGCAGGGTCTTCCATCCCATGCACTTTCCGCAGGGTCTCCAACTGCTTGCCTGCCCCATAGGTGTCAGTTGTTGTCTCCGCCTCTTTCTCTGGAGAGCTGCTGGATCGTGAAGATTCACCTTATTGGTCGCTGTCCAGCAGCCTATCAGGTACCCCTACATCTAGGAAATAGCGTCCATCTTTAATCAGCAGCATGGCGTATGTGCCCCTACGGCGATAGAAACATGTGCCCCTAAGGGCCCCCAAGTTTCCAATTGTATTGAGCACCTCAATGGCACTTAAGACGACTAAGGCACTATTTTCACTTCCCTCTTCAACCTGGACGGGGAAGTCGCAAATAGAGTAGAAGTTCCAAACGCCGCCGTGGCATTTGGCTCCTTGCTTGATAGCTGATAACACCAAATTTTGTGATTTTTTGGCCTTTATCCTGTTATCAAAACTGCCCTTTTCTGCCTTTTTCCTCTCTTTTATATGCATTTCCGCAATAATTAGCCAAGCAATGCTCTCAGTCCAACATTTCTATCTTTTGCAGAGTTTCCTCCTATTTTGGCCCATTTAGCACCAATAAGGCCATTCCGGCCCGCAAATAAGTCCAAGACTGTCCCGGCCCCCTGACGCCCGATACACACGCTGACCGGCAAGGCTGCGCGATACGACGACGTGCGACGCAAGGATGCCGCACGAGAAGGTACCGATGGACGAAACACCTCTTTAACCGACAGGGAGCCAAACGCGCTGCAACTACTCCATGTGCCGCGCGATATCGGCCGCGCACCGACAGGCGCCTCTCGCCACGACACGCGACAGCTGACCTCCTTGTGCCGAGCGATACCGGGCGACACTTGCTTCAGCTGACCACCAACTGAACGGCGGAGAGGAGGATACGTGGCGCTTCGAGCACCATACCTTCTCCCGACCAGCTACCGATAAATAGCAGCTACAGGGAGCCGAAAAGACAGGTTAGACAATTCGTACAAGCTTGGTCACTTCAGGTTTCAGATAGTCGAGTGATCTTCGGAGGAGGCTGCGAGAGCAGGCGTATCGTGCTCCAGTGTTCGTACCGGGCGACACTAGGTGAGCTCTTCCTCATCCCGAGAGGGAGGGGATTGGTTCACCTAGGACTGTACCGGGCGACACTGGGAGCCGATATCGGCCGATGTAGATACGCGACACGAGTGCCCGACGCCAGTGCTCGGCAGTAGGATACGCAGCTCCATGCCCGACATGATAAAGAACCCGATACGCTCCGCCCGTCAGGGGTGTCGCCCGAGAGGGTGTGCCGCCCGACTTGAGCGTATCAGCCAGGTCCTTGAGCGATACAGTCGCCCATCGCGGTATGCCGCTTGAGAGATCGTGCCGCCCGATATCGGGCGGGATGGTTACTGTAGCTTGTCGTCCTTCTACATCAAGGAGGTGACACATATCTTTAATTCTGTTATTTAATTCTTTACTCATGCATTGTAATTAAGACCTTTAATGCTATAGAAATAGAAATGATTACTCACGTTCTGCTCTATTCTTGGTGTAATATGTTGGATGATTGCTATGTTTGGTATCTGAACTCTAGCTTGCATGTTTTGGATCGCATTTTGCTTAGCTATCGAATCGTGTTTTCCCGTCGCAACAACTTCAAGAGTTGTGTTGTGGGTCTAGTGTTTGGTCCGATTCTGGAGTACGAGAGTGCCCGGAATGGAGTTGCTTTAGTAACCTTTCCACTCTAATTTGAGTCCGGTGACCCCTAGAGTGGAACCGATGCCTTGTTAGAGGTGCCCGCTTCGAGAGGAGGGGTACAGGGTTGGTCCTACCACCGCTTGCTTTACCGTAGTTTTATCCTTCGTACCTCGACTTAGCCCCGAGTGTATCCTTATGTTTCTGTTGCATGAAAACCACTAAAAATTGTTAAATGACTAAAACCTTAAATCTCTCTTGTAGCTCCATTTGGAGATAGTTTTCTTGTTTATTTCGTGACATCTTACCGTTCCCTTTCGGGAATTTATATCTCTTTATACCTACTGGATAGTAGCGTGTCGATTCATGGTTTCTCGACACTACCCCTTGTCCCTGTGTTCGACCCCGTATGACTACTTTGACCCCGTAAGAAAAGTTGCAAGGGCCTAGAAGGATTCAGGTTTATAAATGTAAAAGCTCGACTACCTCAAATCCGCCTCCAATTTTGGACGCGCGATTTAGGTCGGTCAACTTTTTGGCGCCGTTGCCGGGGACAAGGCAAAAACGGTACTGTAGACGAATCCGAATCCACTAACTACACTCCTGTGCCTCAAGCTTGGAAACGAGCTTGACAACACCCTTTTTCTTTTTTCTTTCTCCTTAGTATTATTCTTAGCCTAAGCTAAATAATTCAATTTTTTGACTTGATTTTTCGTGTCTTTCTCTCAGAAACCCTGAAAGAAAGATCCCTATACCACCGAGATCCGACACCATTCAACCGATCGACCGAGCACAGTCATCGACATCATGCCTCCCCGTGTCAACCCGCAACAAGTTGAAGGTCAACAGCAGGGAAGGCCTAGGGATGAATCACCTCCGCTGAGTGGCAACGATCGCTACGACGGAAATGATTAGCAGGAAGATCAGGAATCGGAACACTCTGAGGAAGGCCACCCCCATGTTAGGCGTCGTCACCGTCATCGACATAGGCAACACCAGAACCAAGAACAACAGGGAGGCAACAACATCGATGATTCAGATGAAGAAGAAAAGACTTTAAGGGAGCTAGCCTCCACTAAGGCAAACAATTCCAGATGCCCTGTCGTCGTTCCGCGATTCAACGCCGCAAACTTCGAACTCAAGCCGTCTGTTATCTCTATGATTCAGAACAAAAGCTTTAGAGGGAGTTCTAAAAATGACAATCCTTATCACCACTGGACGCTCCTGACGGTGTACACCCGACAACGAGCAGGAATCCTTTACAACAGCTCGGATGGCAACAAGAACCATCCAGTGCCGTGTACATCAGAACCACTGTCATCCGTCGAACGCTTAACTCGGAAATATGACGACGGGGTGACAAAGATGATACAACCATTCCTAGACACACAAGCAAACAAATGGCACGAGCTTTAGTTCTGCCACCACAGCCCACAACAGATCCCATTTTCCAACGACTGCGGCATCCACGTCCTGGAATGGATAGCGAATAAAGAGACGCCTGACCAGCTCCATCACATCGATTACCACAGCAAAAGAGGAGAATATGTGTGGGAGTTTCTATCTGACGAAGGCGCGCTCGTCAGCTAACCCTCACTGGATTAGCATTACCTTGCCTAATCTACTTCACAACTCTGGGACAGAGTGTGGAGTAAGTTTGGGGGGGTACCATGGTACCAGTGAGGGAGGTACAAAATTCTGTCAAATTTTCTAACTTAATCATTTGATTCCATTGTTCATCATGTATACATATACTTGTTCATATAAAACTCTTGGATACATATACATGTTCATATAAAATTTTGAAATTCTGAAAAATTTTGCTTATTTTGTTCCATGCATATGTACAAAGTAGTTACAGTAGTAAAAACCTGATGCAACTGCTTGCAAAGTTTGTTTTCTGTATGCTAAATGTGATGCAAGTTTTGTTATATCTTTTTGATAATGCTGCTTCAAACAAACATAAGATTGCATTTTTCCATGTCAAAATTTTCAAAAATATAATAATCTCGCAAACAGCTAAGAGACAGAGTATGGAGAAGGAAAAAGCTGCCCAAACAACAAGTATCTCTTTGTTTCCCTTACCCGACAAAAATCCTAAAAAAGAGAGAGAAACCTTATGAGAGTGAATAAAAGCATGAGAGTTGTGCCCAATAAAAGAAAAATATATATATATATATACACACACACTTGTTTTCCAAAAGTACCCATCTTTAGGCATGGTAGATCCGGGGCAGTGGTACGTAGGATGTGAAATCACTGCTCTAAAGCCAACTGGCTTGGACTGCAGGGACCACTTGCTCGTTAACGGACCCTTTCCTGGATGGACCGATGGGAAACAAGAAGAAAACCCAAAAATCCTTAGCCTACCCTATACACAACTTTCTGCCCCGAAAATAAAGTTGTTTGGTGTGGAAGCTAACTTCGGAATCATTCAAGAACGTCTCACTGAAGCTGTAGAGAAATAATCTTACTTAAACAATAAGACAGGAAAAACAAAAATCTTTTGTTCGTAATGAGACATCATTATCTCTAAAGGCATTACAATACTTGTTTTACCCCTTAGCCTGAGAACTATACTGCGCAAGAGGAAGCATCGCTAAATAAAGTTTAAATATTGATTGAGGACAATCAAAACGCTAAGTTTGGGGGAGTTGATAACACCAAATTTTGTGATGTTTTTGGCCTTTATCCTGCTATCAAAACTGCCCTTTTCTGCCGTTTTCCTCTCTTTTATATGCATTTCCGCAATAATTAGCCAAGCAATGCTCTCAGTCCAACATTTCTATCTTTTGTAGAGTTTCCTCTTATTTGGCCCATTTAGCACCAATAAGGCCATTCCGGCCCGCAAATAAGTCCAAGACTGTCCCGGCCCCCTGACGCCCGATACACACGCTGACCGGCAAGGCTGCACGATACGACGACATGCAACGCAAGGATTCCGCGCGAGAAGGTACCGATGGACGACACGCCTCTTTACCCGACATGGAGCCAAGTGCGCCGCAACTACTCCATGTGCCGCGTGATATCGGCCTCCCACCGGTAGGCGCCTCTCGCCACAACGTCTGACAGCCGACCTCCTTGTGCCGAGCGATACCGGGCGACACCCGCTTCAGCTGACCACCAACTGAACGACGGAGATGAGGATACGTGGCGCTTCGAGCACCATACCTTCTCCTGACCAGCTGCCTATAAATAGCAGCTATAGGGAGCCGAAAAGACAGCTTAGACAATTCGGACAAGCTTGGTCACTTCAGGTTTCGGATAGTCGAGTGATCTTCGGAGGAGGCTGGGAGAGCAGGCGTAGCGTGCTGCAGTGTTCGTACCGGGCGACACTAGGTGAGCTCTTCCTCATCCCGAGAGGGAGGGGATTGGTTCACCTAGGACTGTACCGGGCGACACTGGGAGCCGATATCGGCCGATGTAGATACGCGACATGAGTGCCCGACGCCAGTGCCTGGCAGTAGGATACGCAGCTCCATGCCTGACACGATAACAAACCCGATACGCTCCGCCCGTCAGGCGTGTCGCCCGATAGGGTGTGCCGCCCGACTTGAGCGTATCGGCCAGGTCCTTCAGCGATACAGTCTCCCATCGTGGTATGCCTCTTGAGAGAGCGTGCCGCCCGACACGGCTGTATCGGGCTAGGCCCCTTTGTCCGATATCGGGCGGGATGGTTACTGTAGCTTCTCGTCCTTCTACATCAAGGAGGCGACACATATCTTTAATTTTGTTATTTAATTCTTTACTCATGCGTTGTAATTAAGACCTTTAATGCTATAGAAATAGAAATGCTTACTCACTTGCTGCTCTATGCTTGGTGCAATATGTTGGATGATTGCTATGTTTGGTATCTGAACTCTAGCTTGCATGTTTTGGATCGTGTTTCGCTTAGCTATCGAATCGTGTTTTCCCATTGCAACAACTTTGATAGTTGTGTTGTGGCTCTAGTGTTTGGTCCGATTCTGGAGTACGAGAGTGCCCGGAACGGAGTTGCTTTAGTAACCTTTCCACTCGAATTTGAGTCCGGTGACCCCTAGAGTGGAACTGATGCCTTGTTAGAGGTGCCCGCTTCGAGAGGAGGGGTACAAGGTTGGTCCTACCACCACTTGCTTTACCGCAGTTTTATCCTTCGTACCTCGACTTAGCCCCGAGTGTATCATTATGTTTCTGTTGCATGAAAACCACTAAAAATTGTTAAATGACTAAAACCTTAAATCTCTCTTGTAGATCCATTTGGAGATAGTTTTCTTGTTTATTTTGTGACATCTTACCGTTCCCTTTCGGGAATTTATATCTCTTTATACCTACCGGAGTGTAGCGTGTCGAATCATGGTTCTCGACAATACCCCCTTGTCCCTGTGTTCGACCCCGTATGACTACTTCGACCCTGTAAGCAAAGTTGTGGGGGCCTAGAAGGATTCGAGTTTATAAATGTAAAAGCTCGACTACCTCAAATCCGCCTCCAATTTTGGACGCGCGATTTAGGCCGGTCAATAGCTCGTAGAAGACGCAGCGGTAGAAGCGTCAGATTTTTATCCTCCGGCTGGCTGAAAGGATTCCCAGAGTGTGGCACCTCGTTGTGGATGCAGTTCATCAACCGGACGTCGCGTTTCCTTAGGTCTGCTACGCAGAGGAACCATATGTTGCGGTGCTTGTACGGTGCCAACACGAGGTTAGGGTTATGCTCGTCAATGTGCTGCAGCATGTTGACCACCATAGTGGAGTCTTGTTCTCCCTACATCAGCCTTCTTGCCAAGGTCGGGGTGGCGCTGTATATTCTCTTCCGACCTATCCTACTATCAATATTCTCTATTATCACATTCTCAAGGACCCTAAATAGTCTTTTGCCGACGATGGAAGGTGAGCAGAACATGTTGCGGAGTGCTCCCCGTCGTACGGAGAAGTAGCCGTCGCTCCAGATGGCGTTCTTTTCATCTGCCTACGATCTTAGGACCTTGTTTAGCAGTTTCTGGTCTCTGACCGTCAGGAAGCCGATGACCCTTCTGTCGAAGTCGGCCATTTCAAAGGAAGGTATCTCTGATGGCTCGGCGAACCTGTCCACCATTGAGCGTCTTCCTCGGGGGAGGTGTCTTTCATTAGCTGCATACACGTCCCCCTTTTCTCCCTCAGATTCATCAGACGAGTCTTCCCCGATGCTGATATCTTCATTATCATCTTCGACTTCATCTAGGGGGACAGAGGGGTTTTTTTCTTCTAAGCCTGGGGAGCTCTCCTGTCCTGCTATAGCTCCTTCGGCTGACCTTGGTTGCGTCCCTTCCTCGGGCGTTGAGGATAGCCCGCTGAAGGAATAGGAGGGTGTAGTTCCCGAGGGGGAAACTGACGAAGGAGGAGACCCACCACTAGGTGGTGACAGGGACCTTCTCGACTGCCTTCAGCGCGGATGGTTGTCACTCCTGTCCAGCCTCTCTTCGATCTTGTCGATGCATTGGAGAACTTGTTGAAGCATTGAATTCAATCCTCTAGTCTGCCGGGAAGGCGAGTCAGAGTTAGCAACTCTCGTTCTTGGCTATTCACCCTGTCTTGGAAAGATGCAAACTTGTAGGTTAGGGAAATACAGATAGCTGAGTTGATATCCATTACCTCCTGCAAGTAGTCGAACTCGTTCCTGAGCATCTTTCTGAGCGACGGAGGAGTTTTGGTGGGTCTTCCTTCCGTCCTCGCGACATCTTGCTCACCTGCGGGTCTACTAGGTGAGGTAGAGTCTATCTAAATCGTCCGCGATGCAGATGCCGCCGGTCGAGGCGATGACGGTCTTTCAGTTGCTACCGCGTTGCCCTCTTACCGGGGTGGAGATGGCCGTGGTGTGGGCGGATGCTGCTCCACCTCTACACTTTCAGCAAACTCTCCAGCCGCTACAAAAGGAGACTCTGACGGCGGTGTTGGTGTCAACCGTGCGCCCTCGAGCTCCTCTGAAGGATCGTAGCGAACACCTCATTACTGGCATCCGGTTGCGGCTCTTCCTCTGCCTCTTTAGGCAATATAGGAATTTTGGGGTCTGCGGCTATCTGTTCCGCAGCAGCTCCCGTAGTTTCTGTCTCGGTGACCTCAACGATCACTGGGTCTCCTTCAGCCATCAGAGTTGTTGTTGTGGGAGTGGATGGTATAGCATGAATGACGACAATTCTTTTAGCAATTGTCATTGGGAGTTCTGGAACGGTGGTGCGTTCGGAGCGGGTCGCCAAAGCTTTTCCCCGGCTTGGGTCGAGAGGAATCGGTTCTCCCCTCGTGGCCGCCCTTTCCTAAAGTCTGGTTGTGGCGGCATAGGCTGCGTCTACCACCAAGGCTTCAACCTCTGCGGTAGTGAAGACTAGCTTTTTTGCGTCGTAGGTGGCGCAGCGAGGGAGCGGGAGTAGTATGCTCGTCCTTGAAAATTTGTAGAAGTAGTCCCTTCCCTCCTTCTTTACGATGCTAGTCCTCATCAGGTACTTGGTGTCAATCATCTCATCGCCTTGCGTCCTTGAAAGGCTATGCGGCTCCTTAGGGTACCCGAGCCCTGCCGCAATCAAGTTGACGATGCCACCCATACAATATTCCTTGGTGGCGTCTTTCATCGGGTGTAGTTTGTTCAGAAAGAACCGCCCAAGGTTGATCACTCGACCCTCCATCATATGCCACATGACATGGAGTTCTTCTATGTAGATGTTTCCGGACTCATTCTTACTGAACAGCAAGCACGCCACCAATATGTGCACAATTCTCCAAAAATAGGAGTGCACTGCTACCACCTTTCTTCCCAGCTTGAATGATGATTCGCCGGTTAGCTTGTTCCAGAGTTCCACGGGACTGAACTCGTCTCCCTCGGTGATTCTCTCACCGTTATCCATTAGATTCTTCTCCTCCTCGCTGGAAGAGAAGATCTTGTTCAACAGCTTCTCGAAGATGACATGCTCCGAGTTGTAATGTCGGGCCTGGAGTCTATCTGTTCTGCCATATTCTTTTCTTTTTGTAGAAGAATTCTTCACCCGACGGAGAGAATACATGAACTCCTTCATGAGTGCAGTATACAAGGAAGATCGGCTAAAGCAGATCTTTTTCAGCCCTCTCATAGCGAGGACGCCTTTCAGCCTCTCAAGGATTCCCAACTCAGCAAACGAATCTTCATGGCAGAACCTGCTCAGCCTATACACCTTGGCTGCTATCTCATCATAACGGCGAGCGTGCTCGTTGTCCCTTGGCACGAACCTCCCAGGCGAGTATTCCAGAGGTTCTGCTGTTGCTGTCGGTGTTGGGGTTGGAGTTGGAGTCGCCACTTCTCCAACCCTAGTCCTCTTTTCTGCAGTTTATGGCCCAACTGCTTCTGGATTCGGGCGCTTCTGCCCGGCAGTGGGTGCTTCAGCTGCTGTCTCAGGGTAGATCCTCTTGCCTTGCTTGTTGACACAGACAACGGTTTGCTTGATGCGGGCCATTCTGTAAATAACAAACAAAATCCTTAGTCAATTAGATGCGTCGATGTTTTGAATAAGTTAAACTGAATGCTCGATAAGGTATGTCCTGATACAGAGATGATCCACACCCCGTATCGGGCGATACGAGGTTTTCAGCTCAAGCCCGACACGAGATATGGGCATCGCCCGACATGTTGGAAAATCAAACATGCGATAAGAACAAGGCGATATTGCGATAAACATGCATCAGGTCAGCCGTTCGACTCGCATGTGTTGGGCGATACGATGCAAAGATGGGTGCCTGATGGAGCTTCCACTTACGTGGAATTGCGTGCACCAACTAAAAATCCTAAAGATGGTAAGTCTTTAGTATTAGCCTTGCATATACTAGATAGAGAACTCCACCCACGTATGCTAAGATACATGGAAGTCTTATCGTAGTATAGTTAATGGTCGAATACTCAAGACAACGGTCTTGTTGCAAGCAACAAGATGGAAAATGTTAGAATTTCACTTAATCACTTATTAGTTGGTAATTATATCAAGAAGTTGATTTGGTTGCTTTTGTTGGTATGTATGCCCTAAGAGCCAATCATGTGCTGATTGGTGGGATACATTAAGATTGATTTGATAAACATCAAAGGCGAGCTTCCAACTCTTTCTGATTCAGTCATATGAGATAGTGATAGAACAGATTGAATGTCTAGAGAATGACAATACTCAATGACGTATGCCTTCAGGTTCATGACCTGAACGATGAGATCATACGGATGCTAAGAGTTTGTACATTCTTGTTATGTCCCTAGTCGGATGTCATTGTGGAAGGTAGATAGACAGCAATGACACACAAGACTAGATTGTGGTGTTGGTTGATGACAGAATCTCATTAGTCATGATATAGAGATATCAAACCAAACACATAGGTACTTGTTAGAGAACAAGTGTACCGGACAGACCCACCGTGAGTTTGACACATGGAACCATGAGATGGTAGTCACAGTCAGTACTCACAGTGATGGTGGTGAGTGTGATTCTTAGACCTGAAATCACTGCACTCAACACATGTCGTTGGGCACACTTTGACATCATCAAACGCAGTCCTGAAACATGGGTTGTTATAAAGGTGATGATTGGGTGGCTTTGACACATGGGGCTTTTGAGGGGTGAGTGATAGATATGGGATTTGTCCCTCCTGAGGGAGTTTGATATCCATGGCCACTTGATGAGTAGGATTGAGAAAGGCGTGCACGCATGTGTGAATCAATATGTGATATTGATGTCATACATATCTCTTCCAGTCTGCTCTGAGATCAAGGAAGTGAATGAACGTTGACAGGATGACTGTTCCATGCCTCGAGTTCATTCGGGATATCAGTGACAAAGGAATTATACATTCGCTGTAACACCATTCACGGATTGTAGGATGAAAGTTGTTCTCCAACTTTCTACTTTCACTTGGGTAGCACTGATGTGTGACTAGGCACCGCTCTTTGCTTGTGAAGTCATAAGTGTTATGAACTTTCACTGCCAACGTGAAATGGACCTGCAGGGTCACACACATAGGATTTAACCTGGAAGAGGAGTTTTGTCCACAAGCAATGTTTAGATTGATTACTAAAGGAGTTTAGTAGTTCAATTAAACACTCAATCAGTCGATGACTCAATATCGTATGGTTCAAGGTGTTGGACGCATTGATTGGAGTATCGGATTGATTGAAATCGCAATTGACTGATTTTGCCCAACCTGTGCTCCCAACCGATCGGTTCATGTGATGAACCGGTCGGCTGAGGTTGCTGAACCGGTCGGCTGGAGTGTCCAGGCCGATCGGCTCATGCCCAGGTTGAAACGACCGGTTCAAGGGTTGAACCGATCGGCTCGACTGGTGCAACCAACCAGTTGGGAAAAAGTCATGTCGGCAAGAATTTTCCTTTGGTTTCAAATTGCCCAATTCGATTGGGAATAATATTGGTATTCGATACCAATTGGAAAAGAAACAAGGAAAGTCTTTTTGAGCCGGATTAGGATCATGAACCGATCGGTTCAGGGCACCAACCGATCGGTTGGAGTGCCCCAAATGATCGACTCAGGTCCAACCGATCGACTCAGGTCCAACCGATCGGCTCAATGGCCGAACCGATCGGTTCAGTTGTGAACCGATCATTTCAAGTTGCGAGATGGTTGCTTTTTGTGGAAAATCCCGAACCCTTCTACTCCTGCTTTAGTCCCGCATTGCCCGGGATGGAGAACCCTGTCCCATGAATCTCCTATATATATAGGGGTATTGGGGGCTTCTCAAAGTACATCTCAGTGCAACCAATTGCTCTGCAAGTTGTCGTTCTCTCTGGTTTTGGTAACCGTGAGAGAGCCCGAGCAAGTGCTTCCCGCAAAAGGGAGGTGCAGCAAGGGAAGGACAACTGCAGTTGCAACAGGAGGCAGGAGAGCGTGTTGGCGACTAGTACGTCAACAGGAGGGTGTGACTCCTTCCACTTCCTTGTGGGACAAGGAGTGTGGAGTTCCAGGTGGTCTGTGTGGACTACTACAGAGGTGGGAGGACACTGCCGCTTAGGAGGACAACTGTCATCCGACAGTCCGGTAGGAGGAGGAGTCGTCAGTCCCGGTGCGACCAGGAGCTGCACAGACACCGTCCAAGACCGGAGTTGAAGACCATGCATTGAGCGAGGTATTGTCGCCGAGCAAGCCTCGGGACAAGGTATGATTCCACAAACCATCCTTTCCTATTATATAGACGTTGACGCGTTTCCTCGGTATGGGTTTGGGGAGAAATTTTTTTTTGTTTCCGCTGCTTTCTCTGTCTCCCCTAAAACCCAACAGCTTTTAGATTAAGAGCAAGTAAAATAAAGGCAAGAAAGTAAACTTAGGTTGTTAACAATGATAAGAAGTCACTAAGGTGTGATCGGTTTTTCACCGCCACTACACATTGATCAAGACATGCAAAATAAAACATAACCTGCAACAAGAGTTTAGTCAGTTAGTATCTTTGTAGATTTAGCTTCCTTTTGGAGAACTAACTACGAGAAGTGCGGGAATGTTGCAAAGTCATCCATCCCCGAACGAATGGTCAACTACTTTGCATCATTCCCTTCGCAAAGTGTGTTCCTCGACTCATCAAGGTTGTATTTTCACACGTCAACTGATTCCATTTCATAGCATGAAAATACAACGGTGGGAGTGAGTATACTCCTCTTCTTGAAAGACACTCCTAGATACCGAAACAGATGCATGGTGAATACATGCACCAAGAACCAACATTCAAACGAGTTTTGAATCTAATAGTACAAACGTAGACAATTCATACTAAAAGATAAAAGATAACACAAGTTGGTGATCAAGCAACAAGTATTCATTAAACGTTTGATGTTGAACTGAAAAGATATAAACTCTATATTACAAACTATGGATTACATTTACATGATACGAAAACATGGGTAGCGGGGCTACTCCCCACACCCTAGTGAGAAAGACTACTCGCTCATAACTAGGACAAAGAAGGAGACAAGAAGAGAGAGAGAGTGTGTCATCCCCACAAAGGAGAGAGGAAAGTCAACCCCTTGGAGAGAGAGAAACGATCCACCAGCTTCACAGGTTGTTTGATGATGAGATCCCCTCTTCCCACCTTCTTTGGTGGAGAGGGAGAAAGCAACTTCGAGATGGAGTGTGGGTCTCAGACCGGAAGCCCCTGGGCGGGGGATGGAAGTCAGATGTGCTCTGGAGTGATTGAGGCATCCTTTGGGCGTCTGAAAACTTCCTGTCCTTTGGAGGACCCTTGGGGTCTTATTTATAGGCCTTAAGTGAAGTCCAAATGGTTTGGAGACCATTTGGATCTCAAGACCGTTTGGACCTTAAGACCGTTTGGACCTTGAGACCGTTTGCACCTCAAGACCGTTTGGACCTCAAGACCGTTTGGATTCATGCAGTCTTGGGACCGTGTGACTCCATGCGGTCTCAGGACCAATTGGCTTCATGCGGTCTTGGGACCATGTGACTCCATGCGGTCTCGGGACCAATTGGCTTCATGCGGTCTCGGGGCCGATTGGCTTCATGCGGTCTCAGGACCGATTGGATTCATGTGGTCTTGGGACCGTGTGACTCCATGCGGTCTCGTGACTGATTGGCTTCATGCGGTCTTGGGACCGTGTGACTTCATGCGGTCTTGGGACCGTGTGACTCCATGCGGTCTTGGGACCGTGTGACTCCATGCGGTCTCAGGACCGATTGGCTTCATGCGGTCTTGGGACCGTGTGACTCCATGTGGTCTCGGGACTGATTGGCTTCATGCGGTCTTGGGACCGTGTGACTCCATGCGGTTTCAGGACCAATTGGCTTCATGCGGTCTTGGGACCGTGTGAGTCTTTTATGATTTTTTTGTGTCTTTTTCTACAAATATAAAGGGGAAAAGTTAGTCTAATAGTATATTTACAATAAGAGGGAATATTTAGGTATTATGTCTAATTCTAATTAAGAAAGTGTGTGAAAAACTAAAGAAAAGACTAAGATATCATCCCAAAATTGGGGGTTATCAGTGCCACGGATATCGTGAATAAAAGGTACGTTGCCCGACAGTCGTGTCGGGCGATACAAGGCAGCTCAGCTCAGGAACCGCAAGATCGATAAGTTACTCATTAAAAAGGAAAATCGTGTCAGGCGGCATGGTCTGTCGGGCGATAAGGTCTGTTGGGCTATACCTTGCTGTGTTCACAACTTCCACACGATACGGGAGCAGGGATGTCTTGCACGACACAGGAGCAAATGCACAAGGTCTTAGCACGACACGAGAGAGTAAAAAGTAGTAAGGCAAGTAACCCGATACGGTAAAAACTCGGCCCTTAATATAGCAATCTCACCCGGGGGTGAAACTTGGTAAAACCAGAGCGCGCGTCAGCTGTTGGGGTAACTCGTTCCAAATGCTCGATACGAGTGCACGCCGCCCAGGCATGCTAACTGACACGCCCCATGCCATCCCCGAGATTCCACTGCCTGATAAGGGTGCGTTTAAAGCACCGGTTGAGCTGCTGCCCGATACAACTTGAAAACATAGCAGTTTTAAAAGCGGCTGATGAGTAAAACATCATTGGCCGAAGACTAAGATCCCGACCTCAGATGGTATTACTCATCCCGATCGATAAAACTAAGGCGGTGACCCATAAAATAGAAGAGCCAGTGCATGTGGCGCACGCACTAACTCGGGCCTTATTACAATCCATAATATTCGTAGTGTTTTTTTTTTCTTGAAGAAAAGTAAAAGCGTCCTAATATAGGAATTTAAAAGACATCTCGGGTTGCCTCCTGAGAAGCGTTGCGTTTTCCGTCTTCAGCTGGACACATTCAGCTTCTTCTTCCTGCATCTTCATCTTTGCCTCTGCGGTCACGGACCTACCTTCTTGGCAGTCTCGGTATTCGATGGTATCTTCCCTGACGGGTTCTTCACGATTTCAGTCAGTTGAGCTAGCTGCTGGTCGATCTGGCATTGATGCGTCTGCATGTCCACTAGCTGTACCTGCAAGGAGTTCAAAACATCGGAATTTGATAGCGCACTTTGCGCCAATTGATTGTTGATCGTATCTTGCTTCTTAACAAAATCAAATAACTGGCCAATCATGTCTGCTTGGCCTGTGCCCTTGTCTTGTTCTCGGTTCGACCCTTGATACTTTCCTTGCACTTGGAAGTTTCCTTTCGTTGACTGGAACTGGTTGTTCTTGGCATATTGACCAAGCCCCCCTCTCTTCTCAAAAACTTGTGTCGGCTTGGATGAGATATGCAGCTGATGAGAGTTTTCAGCTGCATCTTTGTTGTTGTAGTTAAAGCCGGGGTGGTCTGGCCTTTTGTAGTTCACAAAAGAGACATTTTCAGTCCTTTCGTCTTCTGAGTCAGAATCACTGTCTGCGTCTGGTCGGGTGTAGACGCAGTTGTCTACCCCATGTCCTCCTTCGCCGCACGTAACACATTTCATCACCTTCTCAACTGGCTTCTTGCCTTTCCCTCCAGCTTCTCGCAGTTGCTTAACATCAGTGGCGATTCTCTGTATCTATGAGGTGATGGACTCCAGCACCCTAGACTCAGGAGCGGACCCTTCACCGAACTTCTTGACCTGTCCTCTGTCAGATCGATCAAAATCAGTGCCCGCCATCAGCTCGGCCATATTCTTGATGATCCTTTCGGACTTGCTTGGTTTCTTCCTGAGGAAATCACTGCCTGCTGCCGCATTTAGTGACACCATTTCATTGGGAGTCAGGCCATTATAAAAGGTGGTGACGAGGAAGCCCTTCTTATAATTATGATGGGGGAAATCCCTCTGGTACTCCTGGAATCGCTCCCAGGCGTTATGGAGGTTTTCATTCGGCTTTTGCATAAAAGAAGGTATTTTCTACCTGTTTCTAACAGTTCTTTCAGTGGGGTAGAACTTATTAACAAACGCGTCAGCCAAAGCTCCCCATCCGTTTAGAGATTGGTGAGGTAACCCAAGATACCATGACAGAGCTTTGTCCTCCAGGGAGAAAATAAAGCCCTTACAGTAGATCACCTCTTGGGGGACTCCCCTCATCTTTATGGTATCACATATATTTTTGAAAGCATCCAGATGGTGATACGGATTGTCGTTCTTAGAACCTCCCCTGACGCTTTTATTCTGGATCATTGATATAATGGACAGTTTGAGCTCAAAATTTGCCACGTTGAAGCGGGGGACAACGACGGGGCATCGAGAGTTGTTGGCCTTCGTGGATGCCAACTCCCTTAGCATTTTCTCTTCTTCCTCCGAGTCGTTGCTGTCTCTGGCGTCACGTTGTCGTTCCTGACTACCGTGATTTCTTCTGTGCCTCTGGTGGCGATGACGTCTATCACGGCGATGTCCCTCCTCTTGTTCTCCTGATTCTGGATCTTCAACGTTACCGTCGTACCGGTCGTCGCCTTCAGGTGGCAGCGAGTCAGGCCCCCTCCATTGGCGTTCGCTTCCAGAATGCTGGGGTTCGACGCGAGGAGGCATATTCGTGTTGGTGTTTGGCAGAATAGATCACCACACTTCAGAGTCCCTGAAATGGCACGAGAAATCAAGTTTTAGAAAATGGAATTATTATTTTGTGCAAAGAGTAATGATAGTAAAATAACAAAAGAAAGAAAAGAGTGCTATCAAGCTCATTTCTAAGCTTGAGGAACGGGAGTGTAGTTAGTGGATTCAGATTCATCAACAGTGCCATTTTGCCTTGTCCCCAGCAACAACGCCAAAAAGTTGACCTGGCCTAAATCGTGCGTCCAAAAGTGGAGGCGGATTTGATGTAGTCGAGCTTTTACATTTATAAACCCGAATCCTTCTAGGCCCCCACAACTTTGCTTATGGGGTCGAAGTAGATATACGGGGTCGAACATAGGGACAAGGGTGGTAGTGTTGAGAACCTAGAATCGACACGCTACACTCCAGCAGGTATAAAGAGATAGTAAATTCCCCAAGGGGAAACAACAAGATGTCACAAACAAAACAAAGAAAACTATCTCCAACTGGAGTTACAAGAAGGATTTAAGGTTTTAGTCATTTAGCAGTTTTTAGGGGTTTTCATGCAACAGAGACAGAAAGATCAAGCCAGAGCTAAAGCAAGGTGCGAAGGATAAACTTTGGTAAAACAAGCGGCAGCAGGAGGATCTTGTACCCCTCCTCTCAGAGTGGGTACCTCTAACCAAGCATCAACACCCCTCTCTAGGTTGCTGGACCTTAAATTAGAGTGAAATGTTACTCAAGCAACTCCGTTTCCGGGCACTCTCGTACTCCAGAATCAGTACAAACACTAGAGCCACAACACATCTCTCGAAGTTGTTGTGACGGAAAAACACGATTCGGTAGCTAAGAGAAACGCGATCCAAACATGCAAGCTAGAGTTCAGATATTAAACATAGCAGTCATCCAACAATTGCACCAAACATACAACAGCAGATAATTAAACCCTTCTATTTCTATTGACATATAAGGTGTTGATTACAATGTAGAAGTAAAATAATTAAATGACAGAAATAAAGATAGGTATCGCCTTCTTGATATAGAATGACGACAGACTACAATGGACCATCCAGCCCGATACCGGTCAGGAGCCTAGCCCGATACAACCGTGTCGGGCGGCACAACCTCTCGGGCGGTGCGCTGTGATGGGTAGATTGCATTGTGCGAAGTCCCTGGCCCGATACGCTCATGTCGGGCGACACCCTCTCGGGCGACAAGCCGTGACGGGTGAGGCGTATCAGGTTCGGTATCGTGTCGGGCTAGCTGATGCATCTAGTATCGATCTCTTAAGACGGGGATCTATGTCGGCTGATATCGGCCTGCAGTGTCGCTTGGGACGATACTAAGTGAACCATTCACCTCCCTCTCGGGATGGAGAAGAGCTCTCCTAGTATCGCCCGACACAACACCGGGGCATGATACACTCGCTCCTTGCAGTTTTCCTGAGGTGACTTGCGCAGGGTTCCGACCTGTCTTTTCAGCTTCCTATAGCTGCTATTTATAGGCAGCAGTTGGGAGAAGTTATGGTGCTCGAAGCGCCACGTGTCCTCCTTATTTGTGTGGTCAGTGGATGGCTGATACTGGTATCGCCCGAAACAGGGTGTCGGTTGTCAGTCACGTGACGGGCAGCGCCTTCCGGTGGGAGGCCCGTGTTGGGCGACAAGCTTTAGCTGTCGAGCGAGCTTGGGCTCCCTGTCGGGTAAAAGACGTGTCATCCGTCAGTTTATTCTTGCTTGGCATCCCTATGTCGCGCGTCGTTGTGTTGCGATTACCCTATCGGACAACGATTATATCGGGCGTCTGGAAGGCCGATGCAGGTGGAGCTTAATTGTGGGCCGGTACGGCTTCATTGATGACAAAATGTACCAAAATGAGGAAAAACTCTGCAAAAATAAGGAAATATAGGATTAAGAGCGTTGTTTGGCCAATTATTGCGAAAGTACATATAGAAGAGAGGAAAACAGTTTAAAAGGGCAGTTTTGATAGCAGAAAAATAGTCTAAAACATCACAAAATTTGGTGTTATAACCTAGACCTAGACCCTAGACTCAAACTTGTTTTGTATCATATAAGATACATGGGACACTTTAGGTTATGCATAATTTCATATCATATTGATTTCTTGTTTCTACAATATTCTTGATTGATTGCTTGGACATGCTCCTTAATATACTTGAAGTATAAAATGCATGATGTCATCGATGATGGTATGTGGTTCTCTTATGAATACTTGCATATATAAACTCCCAGGGATTGTGGACGATTTCTCTCTAATTGATTAATAAACTACCTAGTTGTTTATTTAATTATGGTTCATTATAATGCCAATATGTGTATCACATAATCAAACTATGATATTCTAAAGAGAAGGTTAGTCCTACCAAGGGGCATACAAGTTCCAGTGATGGACATAAAAAGTGATTACACCCAATCTGGCATGACAAATATGTGTTAGATTATCTAATCAAAGTCCAAGTTCACATGTGAATTTAATTTATTTTTGTATATATATATATATGCACACTTCTATATGCATTCATGTACACAATATTGCAAAATACTGATATGTGTATTTGTTTGTCAACATTTTTGGTAGATTACTTTCATGGAGATATGATAACTTGAAAATGTAGATGAATACATAGAAGATGTTGAAGTTTATGTTACATGGAGGATTATTTAGATAAATAGTGATCATTTTCCATGTAGCATATCCTTTTCATGTAGTCTACCTTTACTTGAAAATGATGTAAACTTCATTAAGGAGATATTATCAATCTTTTATATCATTTTAACGTAATAAATGGAATGGTTTGTTATTTCTTAAGTATGGATCTTGAAAATTTGAGTTTATGACCTTTATCCCTATGATCTCCCTTCAATGGTAGGTAACTAGGAAAGGGTTGTAACACATAGCATTGAGGCACTTGAAATCAATAGAATCATCTATATGTGTCACACCCCAATCATTATAACCTATATAAGTGAACGACAAAGTTATTGGTGAAACATTACCAAGTCAAGACCGAGACAAATGGGCCTAATTACAAAAAAACCTCATCTAGAATTGATCCCATTTGAGAAATTTGTGAACCGTAGGGGTGAATATGCCATTTAACCGACTTATTATGCTATAATGATTCCAATTACATTTAGGGTTGATTGATATTATAACAATATTTCATCCAATTTTTGTTATATATATTTGGGTGAATAACCAAAAAAGTATGATATTTGAGGGTATTTTGAGAAATTTCTAAATTAAGGTGCTTATATAAGTGAATCAGTACAATTGGAGCTTGAATTTGTTTATTATCTAATATAGGAGTGATGTCTCCAATTAGGTGAGGTTTGAACTAGAATTGATGATTCAATTTAACAATTTAGGTGGTTGGGTTTATATAATTATCATCATCAAAGTAAAATCATAATATGAATCATGTTACATATTTTAAATATTTTTAGGAATCTTATTACATATGTGAGTGATTTGGGTTCCTTGGGAAAGGGCAAGATGGTGGTGAAGAAACCTAGACCACACAAACATTGTGCATGATAGTGTGGAAATAAAGCCAAGGTCATGCAATTGTTTCTTAGTGGAACTTCTAATATAAATAAATCAGTGACCAGGATATATGTGTTTCTAGTTGGGAAAAATTTCAATATTTTCCCAACTCCTGTGATGGCATTGAAGTGTTGATGACTATATATGAGACCTATAGATTAGTTAAATTGCAACTTGTTTCTAGTGGCATCTTTTTGGAGATAATGAACTAGGTTTTAAGTGAAAGCATGACTTTCTAAAAGCACCACATTGTGGTGGTACAAGGCAATGAGAAGGATAAGCATTTCTATTGTTGGACATCTTGGTGCAAATTCTTAGGCATCCTCCCTGGACGAAGCATTCATGGAGACAGAATTGTAGATGAAGGAATTATCATGACATTTTTGTTGGGTATAATGGTCTGGATGGGTAGACATTACAAAAAAATGGTTTTAACTACAAAAAAAATTGTATCTAGAACCCAAATTCTACATTTTTCTTGACATTTAGAATATGAAACTAATATCTGTGTAGCTAATTGTTTTTTCTACACTTTTCTGAATTGTAGTTAGACTTTTATCTAGCTAAAAATTCATATGTAACCCTCCTTGTAGTTAAAAATTATCCTTACACAAAAATGTAGTTGCAATTGTAGCTAAACAGATGATTACAAATGTATTTGTAGTTATATGTGTAGGGGAAATGACATTCATTACAATTGTATATCTAGTCATGTGTACCAAAACTGGTACTTACTACATTTTGTAATTGTAGTTTGTGTTTAGTTAGAGACATCATGTACTAAACATCCATGCATTTGTAGTTACATTGTGTATACAGTCACTAAATTGTCAATACAAAAGTATTTTCAGAAAGAAGCTGAAATCAATATTTACTCCGATCAAGTTGTGGTCGGTGATGTCAATAATCATACTTTTATTTATATTAAAATATGAGTACACATGGGGAGGACATAACCTTGCCCCAGTTTTGCAACATGGAAAGAAGATATATGTATAGAATGACCCCCATGAGAACATAAGTTTACATCATTCTTAAAGTTTCACCCCACATTGTACCCTAGCTCTCAAAACTTTTTGAAGAAGCTTGAATACAAAATCATGTAGTTGTCACTTGGATTGGGACCCATAGGCAAGTTCAAATTTGATATCATCAGACCAGACTACCACAGAAGCAAAAAAGAGGAACAAAAAACATCTTCAATCCAGAGAACAAATATCTTAGTCCATCTAAAGGTAGATCACATTGAGAACATGTATCCATCAAGTTTCCCTATGAAAAGACTCTAAAGAAAAAAGAGTAAGTCCACCTACAAGATTCATCCAATTTAACAGTAGGCAAATGAGTATACAAATCATCTTTGGTATGTGTAGCATAAGTATGAGTCCTTGTTTAAGCAAGTAAGATATAGAAATGCTGAAGGACACCTGGAAAGTAGGCATTGCAAACAAAGTCAATGGAGAAGTTACTGACATCACAACCCTAGGAGTCAGATGCTACTTTATTAGGAGGACTATTATATATAGAACATGCATATTGAGTATTGATACTGGTCTCCCTACAATAAGATGAAAGATCTAATTCCAAAATTATGATGAAATAAGTAGCACATACCATTATGATGGGGTAACAATTACTATGTTACACACACTCACCTTCCATTGACCAAGTGACGTTAGTGGGAAAACAATTAAATTGCTACCCTAATAATTGAGAGCATCCTAGGTCTCAATAAACCTACAGTAATAACAAATTGACATGATATAAGAAAGATAAAAATAGTTCAGAACTTTAACCCATGAGTAACTTCTACAAAATTAGATGATATATTGATCAGACACATACATACCACTTCCCTGGGGACTCCTTACAAATATGGAGAATCTCCTTCTCACAAAGGGCAGTAGTGAGACATTTAAATTTAGAAAGATACATGATTAATATTAGGTGATAAACATGAATTCTCTAGTGGATTATCACTGTATACTAAACATGGGACATTTAGATTCCCCATATTCAAATAGCATTAGCAGGTCCCTTTTTCCATCAACATTCACACCCACAATCAGATCCAACAGTATCTTGTCGAGCATGATCTTGAGAGAATGATTACTTATTTTCTTAGAGTTTGCATGAAAGAATAAGAACAAAGAAAGAGGCCAATATTAAGCATAACAAAAGAGATTACACAGTGTCTACCACCCTCGTGCTTATATGTGTCAATTTGTCATTATGAGCTTGTCTAGGCCAAAATCTGATATTTTAGGAGTTAAATCAACATCAAGGAGGATCTTGCTGGCTTTCACGCCCTTGTGTATTATTCTCACTTTGGATTCTTCATGAAGATAACCAAGACCTCTTGTTGAGCCCAAGAAAATATTAAAGCAACCAGTCCAATCTAGCTGCAAGCATATTTTACCAATATCATAGCAATATGAATTTATAAAGATGTACTACAACCATAATGAAAATCAACTATAAGGACATTAACATTTTAATACTACTAGATTCATAATCACTTTGTAATTTTGTCTAGAATAAGTATTACCAAGTAATGCATGATTAAGGCTTCCATTTTCCAATAATTCATAGACTAGGAGTATATTATCACCCTCATAGAAGCATCCATATAATCTTACAAGGTTTTAATGTTGAACAACTAATATAGTAGCAACCACTATAACAAATTGCCTTTTTTATAAGGTAAAATATTTCTAAACCATCAAAAAAATCTACAAAATGTATAGGAGTATAACCCACTCCGTATACTCTATAAGGTCACAACAGACTCCACATCAACATAACCTCGGGTTTGATCCTAAACAAGGTACCCGGGTTAGCCTTAAAAAACCCGACCAAAATATTTACAATATCATCAAAAAGTTGAAAAACCTTTTCATATGTCTGTCCCCTTTAGTTCTATTCAAAATCCAAAGCATGGAAGCTTGAAGGCCGAGGGGTGGGGTGCCACCCCATAAGAGCTTGAGAGAGAAGCGGGTCCATAGATATTTGGTATACACACAATCAAAGTAGATATGCGTGTGTGATTTAGGCTCCTGTCGGCAGAGAAGACAGACAGGTTCCATAGCAGCCCCCCATCTGCTCAACCTATCTTTAGTGGGAAGTCTACCCAAAAGAGCACGGTAAGTGCAGCAACTCCACTTGGGACAATGGATCTTGCACCATATCAACTAGTGCCAAGGAACCTGAGGTTGGTTGTGAAAGATCCGCCAAGGTTTACTCCCCGCAACTAGCTTCCAGTTCCCCTCATCTTCTTCATAATGCTATTTGCAGCTATCTCAAATCATACACATGCTGCGTCAAATCCTAGAGCATCCCACCAAATCTTCAGCTCCACAATTAAGACAAGAACCGTACCACGTTCTCATCCAACCACTTCAAATGTTGTTGGTTCCATCAAAAATTGGTAGATTCTTTTTTTCGTGGCTTCCCACATGATATCCGAACGGTCTTTCAAACCCAGCCCCCCATGCTTCGGTTGAGCAACAACAACCCAAGCAACAACGTGCTTCCCTCCTCTCCAGAAAAAACTTACCATAGTAGATCTAAATCTTCCCAAAATAAACTCTGAGATATCAGCCAGTCTACACCAAAAACCAACCATGATCTGTAGGACATTTTTAATTAGCACAGCTCTACCCGCCATGGACATATGAAGACCAACCCATTTATCCACCTTGAGCATTAGATTATCCATGCAAATGTTGAAGTTAGAACCTCTCCCATCACCTCTCGAGATGGGGATACCTAAGTATCTGGTAGGGAAGGATCCCATCTCCAATTGAATAGTAGCCTTCAAACGTCCTCTCCTTGCATCACAAGATTTGGATAGGAAAACCTGTGACTTGATGTCATTGATATATAAGCAAGACATGTCCGTGAATCTCCCCAACACAGCTCTAACCCCTCTGAAGATTTTAGCATGAGCAACAACAAAAAACATCAGATCATCAACAAAGATCATATGGTTTAGCACCTTAATTCCGTGCACCTTATACGGTTTAATGTCCCCTTCTTCTTCAGCTTTTTGGGCAAGAAAGGAGAGGTTCTCCATAACCATCATGAACAACAAGGGTGAGAGCGGACCCCCCTTCCTGAGGCCATTAGAAGCTCTAAACAGGCCTTTGGGAACCTGATTGATAAGCACAGAGAAAGAACTTGTCTATACGCACTGCATGAGAATATTGATGAACCTATAAGAAAACCCCAATGCCTCCATAGTGCTCCGCAACCCCTTCCAAGACATGTGGTCATAAGCCTTCAAGATATCTAATTTAATGTACGCCTGCTTGTTGTTTCCTTTCACATGAAACTCCCAAAGAAACTCCATAGCAAGGAGAACATTATCATGAAGAGCTCTTCTCTTCACAAAAGAAGCCTGGTTAGGAGATATGATGCCACACAAGATGTTCTTCAAGCATCTTGCCAGCAACTTGGATATGATTTTATAAATCACAGAACATCATACAATAGGATGAAAATCATTCATCTCAGCAGCTCCCGTCTTCTTTGGTATCAACATGATGAAGGCATGATTAACTTGGCACACCATTCTCCCACCGACCAAGAACCACCTCACAACATTACAAACATCCATGCAAATAATTTGGCAAAAATTTTGAATTTTTTTTGCATTGAACCCATCCAGTCCTGGGCTTTAGAAGCACCTATGGAGAAAGTAGGTTCCTTGATTTCCTCATCAGATGCTAACTTGAGAAGATCTCTATTCATCTCATTGGTTACCCTCTTGTCCAATGGTGATATCCTACTGCTAGTATCATTCCCACCTCTGTTATATAATTTGGTGAAATACCCAACAACCACCTCCTCCACCTTGGCCACTTCATATACAAGATCTCCATTCACATCAATCAAATTTTGAATGTAGTCCTTCATATTATTTCTTTTAACTGCACCGTGGTAGATTTTAGAATTGCGGTCACCATCTTTCCACCAGTTCAACCTACTTCTCTGCCATCCAGATAGTTCATGAGCTTTCTCAAGTTGAGTGAGTCTTTTGCCAGACTTGTCCTCGGCTTCCATACATTTAGGGTCATTAGGATGCATCCTAAGCTCAGTCGCATCTCCATCATACTCTTCTCTAGCTTGTTTGATCAGATTGGGTAAATCCACTAACTTACTGACCGGGCCTTCAGGGCAAGTTTTTCTTTTTTCAACTTCTCCGCCACCACAAAGAGAGGATTCCCATCCACCCTTTCATTCCAACTATTCTTCACCACCCCCTCGAAGGTGGGCCACATAAGCCAATGATTCAAGAATCTAAACGGCCTATTTACTTGCTGTTGTTTAGAAAGTTGGACCTCCATCCACAAATGGTCACTATTAGGATGACCCCCCAACTTAAGGATAGCTTCCTGGAAAACATCTAACCAAGCCTCATTCACTAACCCCTGATCAAGATTGTTGGATATCCTTCTAATAGGGTTCCTTTTATTGTGCCAAGTGATTAGCCTACCTCTCATGTTTAATTCAAATAGATTTGCAGCATCGACTGCATCATTGAATCTGTTCAAAATGGATTCTGGAACTGGTAGCCCTCCCCATTTCTCTCTAGCCTTCCTTACTTGGTTGAAGTCACCCACTACCAATTGAGGAAGAGCATGATGCATAGATTGAACTAAAACATCCCATAGTCTTCTCCTGTCCACCTCAGAATTAGACCCATAAACTACTGAAAGGACACAGTGAAAACCCCTGGTATTAATACAACTTACAGTGACTAGCTGGTCACTCTAAAAAATCAACTGCACATCCCATATCACATGATTCCACCCAATCACAATCTTTCCTCCATCAATGCCATTCAAGTTCGTGCAATAGTCCCAACCACCAGGGAATAAACCCTTTACTCTTTCTGCCACTTCTCTTCAAATTCTCGTCTCCAAGCAAACCACCATCGATGCCATTCTATCCTGGATGATATGTCTGAGGGTTGCTTTATTCCCAGGACATGAAGCACCCCTCACATTCCATATTAGCAAGGTCATTGGGCACCCGAAACCACCTCCCCTCTCCTAGGGAAGCTACCTCATCCTCCGGCTCTGCCTCTACCCCTACCTCTTCCTCTTTGCATCTTCTCATCCCACCACTGCTTCTTGTTCTTACTCTTCTAGTATTTTGTGGAACCACTTCCTCCGTTTCTTGGTCTTCTAGCACTTGAAAAGGATTCACAGAGTCTTCAAACACCTCCCCTTCCTCATGTGTCTGGTCGGTTTCCATATTGTCCTCTTTCTCTATTGCCACATCCACGACAGCAACAACAGCCTGAGTGATGACTCCTTCCTGAGTCGTCTCCAGCCCCTATACTCCACCCTCAATCTCCACCACATCAACCCCATCCTGAGCATCATCTCGCTCAGGCTCTTTAGTATAAAGTCTAGGATTTTCCTTCGCACTGTTCATTGCAGTCCTCGCCGTTGTTGCTGTGACGTTGGTTTCCTGACTCCTATGAAAGGGGATTCTCGATCTCCCACTTCTATGTTGGTTGGGTCTGCTACTCATGTCATGCCCCAAAGCAAACAGAGGGCAAGGATGTGCTGCCCTTTCACTAGGACAGTCACCGGTAAAATGGCCGAACACCTTGCAGTCGCAACAATGCTGTGGCAGCGCGTCAAAGACCACCTTGAATTCAAGCTCCTTCCCATCATGCATCTCAACCATCACCACCTCTTCTGGCTTTTGATCAGTCATGACCTCAACACAGACATGAGCAGTGCCTTTGTATCTCCCTTCAGTATGAAAATTGATAACCTTGGGCACCCCCACTCCGCTGGCAATGATGGTAATGGCTCTCCTTGACCAGTGGTGTCTGACCCCCGACAGGGTGATCCACACTGGTGCTGAAGAGAGGGAAGCTCACCTGATGTCTGCCTCCGGAGTCCAGTTTGTGATCACCAGTTTGCGATCGAAGAACCAAGGGCCCTTGTCCAAGGCAACCCTCAGATCCTCCTCACATGCGAAGCGGGCTAGGAAAAGACCACTGACCAGAGGCGAGCATTGCAACTCCCCCTTCAGTGGCCACTTGCGGAACATCTACCCATAGAGTTGGTTGATGATACATTTTGTAACGACCCCGTCTCCCGGTAACCCCCACTTAAGGGAGACCAAGAGATCAGAGTCGTTATCTAATAACCTGGATCAAAGGTTCGACAAATAATCAATAATAATCAATAAATTTTACCAACTAAACTGAAAATGGTATAAAATAAAACTTTTCTTACCTTGGAAAAAAAAACTGGGATTTCTAAATTTCTATCCATGAAGAAGCTAATCTAACTAATCCTATTGTGCACGTTATTTTTCATTTAATTCCACGTATGCCACTTTACTATTTGTTCTTTTCATTTGTACCTAAAACGCCGACAAAAAAAATGTCGGCCAGTAAGAAGCTGGTATGTGGGGTAAAAAATAATCATGCAAATATGTTAACAATGTAATCATTCAATTAATCATTTAACAACCAAGATTATGTTTTAAGCGACACTACTCAATCCTTACCTATCCCCTAACTCTGTGCTATCCCTGCAGTGGACTTGTATGCTACCTCTCTTTAGGTATATTCTTACCCCCATGGTCCTACCTTATAGGTAGCCAATACATAGGGTAAGAGAGTCGCATGGCACTACCCAAAGGTAGCCCAATATCTAACTCAATGTGACTTGATGGACCTACCCCATTGGTAGCCATGTACTAAGTCATCCAATGACCTGATGGACCTACCCCATAGGTAGACATGTACTAGGTCAACTATTAAGCCACAGAGGGGACCAGGATCTGAGCTAATAGGAACATATCTTATGTGATAGTCATATCCACATTATAGTTTGCATGAATTAAATTCATCCAACAGTTAATTCATGACATCGATGAAAACTTCAGAAAACCTCAGAAAACTAACTCGAGATATTCATAAGCATAACCACACACCTGATCTAGAGCAACTTGATGTCCAATCATTAATATTCAATACAACCAAACAAGCAATCAACAATATCCTGAAAATAATGCATAACATCCAAGTGTCATTGTTTTATTCAAAACAATCTCAAGATCAACTTGGATTCCACCTTATGATTTCTAGGCCGACTTTAGGGTTTTAGCCATCATTATTCATTTATCACTTTTAATGCTCAATTTGTCAACAACCCTAATGTCAACATCATAGGAACAATTAACCATTAATTAAGTCCATTAAGCCTCTTTTACATCAAAGTTCCTATTTTTATCCTTTTAATCTACGACAAGATCATTAAGGCCAATTATCACGTTTAGGTTCCTTTGAATTGACAACTCAATAAAGAATTATAGTTCGATTCTCAAAGGAACCCTAATTACTACATTTCTCATCTTTTATGTTAGAAAACCCTAATTACCAAATTATCCACATTCATGATCTTTTATACTCAAATTGGATTTGTAACAACATAACTCTGTCTTATTCATGGTTTTGCACAATTAAACCTATTAGAAGACATATTCTCCTAAATTAGGGTTTCTAAGCCCACTAATGCAAACTTAGGTATATGAAACCCTAAATTAAGCCAATTATGTACAAATATCTTTCTTTTAGATCTAAATCATCATTTTTATTATTAATAGGTTAATATTTTCTCAAAACATTCAGAGAACATCATTATATTCAACTATTATCAAATCTAAAGGTTTTTCATTAGTAAAACCATTAAAGATAGCATCATTACATATTTTTTGGAATTTCAAAGAGAATTAGGCTTCCATCATATTTTATTGGATTCCTCATGTTATTCTGAGTAAAATTCATATATTACATGTATTAATCAATCTGAGCTACCATTTATTTTCTAAGAATTTTCCAAAAATAGCTTACTTTGGCCAATGGCAGTGTCATCCTTTTTATTTTTTTTCTTTTTCGGCTACTTCTGCTCGCAGATATGGGCACTGGATCTGGTTTCCCCTTGACCCGGCAACCCGCTCTTCCGCCCCTCTCCACACAGAGCCCGCGCGGATGCTCTGTTCAACAGAGTAAACAGAGCACCGACGCGACCCAGCTCCGGCCGCTCCCAGAAGCCATCCTTCACGGAGGCGCTTGAAAATCTGACTCGTTCCGGTGGTTTGAACCCGAGGATCTTCAAGCCTGCTGGCTTCAGGGTGAGGGTAGTCCATGGGACCCCTTCGTCCTGCTCTAAATGTGAGCCACTGGGCATTGTGTCCAGAAGGTGGGTCGGAGGCAGATGGGCCGGTCTTGAGTAGACGAACTCACAGAAGGATTCAGGGTGGTCTTCCCCTCCGTTGCACTTGTTCCGCAGTGTCCGTAGAGCCCATTATATATAGGAATTAAGGGAGGCACCGTAGAGACTTAATGGAGTCCTAGTCCTCGTTAGTTTGGGGAAAGCCCCAATTCTTACAATCATAGCGAGAATAACAGATCATTTAGTTCGTTTCCTTCTCATGATTCCAAAGGAACACTTTCCATAAACCATCGGAGTCCACATATGGAAAGAGAGATCGAGGGAAAATCCTTCTTCTGGAGTAGGATTGTTGATTGAACTTGGAAAGCAGCTACCGTTGGATCATCATCGAATAGCTAGCAGGTCCCGCTTCAGAACAATAGCATGTGACATTTAAGATAAATCAAGCCACTTTAGGATTTCTAGAAAAATCCATATCTCTCAATCCGTTTATCCAATTGATCCCAAATTTTGAGGGAAAGTCCATAATGACTTAATATACCTCTGTACCAAAATTGGGCTCATTATCTAAAAGAAAACGTGCCTTTTATTTAGGCACAAGATACTACCCAATTAGGCTTATTTCTCATATCATTTCTCTTTCTTATTTTCTTATTTCCATTATTTATATTCCTTGCAATCTAAGAAAGCAAGTGGGGTTCGAAATATTTCTCATTATGACCAAACCCACACGTCTCTCTTTATTTCTTGCATTATCTTCTTATCTCTTTATTAAAATATTCTTTTTCAAGGATTTCTCATTATCTTTCATATCCTTTTCCTCTTTTCATATATTTTTTATTATGAATCATATGTAAACAAATTTTACTCAATTGTGGCCATTAATGCCACTTTCTAGATATTTCCAAGTATTTCCCATAAATACTTTTGCTTAAAATCCATTATCATGTATCTTTTTCCATTACTTGGACTTTTTTTTTCTCTTTTATAGATTAATATAATAATAGGAATCACGAAATTCCTATCAAAAGGGATATTTGCAAAGTAATCCATTATTTGAAGCAAAGCATACAACCTTTTTAATTAAGTCAAATTTCACAAAATAAGTATATTTCAATTATGAAAACACATGCAAAATTGAGGTTGTAACATCCTTCGCCTCTTATAAGAATTTTGCCCTCAAAATTCCATCAAGCAAACAAAAAGTTTATGATAAGCCTTTCATACATCCATCAGGGCTCCCATGTGGCATCACCCTTTCCATGGTGCTTCCCAAGAACCTTCATCATATCATATTCTTCCATCTGAGTTCTTTCTTACCTTCGTATATCATACCCTCATAGGTGACTTAGGACATTTCAGCCTCTCAAAAACTGAATAGGTTCAGGGCTCAACACGGCTTGGATACCTCACATAGTGCTCTAGATCGAACTCATGGAACACATTACACATTATGTTATCCTAAGGGGCAAGGCTAAACACAACCATCTCCACCAATACATCTCAAATGGTCCCATATATCGGGGACTCAGCTTTCTCAGCTGTAGCTTAGAGGGGTCGGATTTTCACATCACATATTCTCCCACAGTGAACTGCATGTTAGTCTTCTTTGCATCAGCTCGTGACTCATGTCATCCCTTGCACGATCAAAGCGACTTCATCTGCACACATTGTGGGTCTTTTCTGACCTTCACGAGGTCTCCTTCACCAACATCATCTTAATGAAGCGGTGACCGACACAACCTCCTTCTTGCATCTTGATAAAGGCTATGGTGGTTAGCATCACTTCTTATGATCTGTCTCTTTGTATCACCCTGAACAAGCACACTTTCTCTCATCAGACCCTCTAGTCTGGATCAAACTAATCATTAGCTAGGGGTGATAAACTATACTATCATCGAGTTCTTTATGTATCTACTCCCACCTCATGGAAGTGAACCTTTAGATCATACTCAAGAACTTTTGAACTTGCATCATGGTGTAGCTGAACCATCTTTCTCTCTTAAGTAGTTCAACCAAATCTGTCCCGTGATAGTACTCTTCCTTTCTCATGTCATCTAGGTACGGCGATCTACCATAACCCATGTTGCACCTCGACCCTCCTTGGTCTAGGGGAGTCTTACCGCAACATCCATAGTAATGAACTCCCATTCTCTCTCGGGGACTCTCTATACTTTATATCCATGCACTGGGTTACCGGTGTTCGTCCTTCACTCTTGGCTTGCATGACCACATGCTACATGAAACTTCACATCAAGCAACCAACGTGCTACTATCACTTACTATCTTTGTAGTATCACGGTGTTTTGTGATCTTAAAACCATGATCTACTGTATGTCATGATTCCTCAAGATCGAATCCTAGAAAACCATAAACCACTCTCAACAGGGTTTTATTACCTTCCTATCCAAAGAAGTGTGTCCAGGGTTCCACAACCATTCTTCTGGCTATCCAAACAACCACTAATCTTGTTCAATATATCTTGTTACATCTGTGTGTTAGCCAAAACACATCCTATTTCCAAACATAGGGTTAGTCGAACAACCTCAACTTCTTCTAGCTTCCAGCTAACTAGGAAGCTATATCTCATCCAGAGCATTCATTACCACTTCTTATCCTTAGGTGTTAGGTAATGTTGAATATGTACACCTCCATGTGTTCTACTTATCATCTCATCTCAAACTCTAAGTCTATCTTCATCAAGAACACTCTGAGCTCATCCTCTTGGTTATGAGGCTCCACCTTGTGATTCCTTGTAACACTTGTAAAAATCCACTTAGTTCAAGATAAGACATCCTCACAAGATGATTTCCTTAATACTCTTAGTGTTTGTAAACCATCCATGTATCATTCGATCCACTAGGGTATGTTATCATCTCTATCCTCATACCTCGTAGCAACATTCCAACTCACATCATCTTTTATCCTTGGTGTATGACATGCGTACTGTCCTATCTCTCACTCCCATAATAAGAGGAAATAAGCATTTGGCTGCAATCCAAATACATAGTTCTTCCTATTCCAAGAGTAGAGATGGTACATCCCACCTTTCCAGTACACCTTTAAAGCTGAGTTGAAATGTGCCACACTAGTCTCTACATCACCAACATCATGATATCAAAGTTGCTTCCATGGAAAACTGGTCTCTACTTGGGTTACTACACAATCCTTGGTCATCCCCTCTAGGTCTATAGGGTGCTGACACTTTTTGGGGTCATCCCTCTTCCCTCATGCATTAGAGAGTGCCTTACTCATCTGCCCTTTGGGTCCCATGAGTTCATGAAGGTGATCAATCTCCTAACCCATGAACCTCAGACAATGATAGTTGTTACCTCCCGACCCTATGGTGATGTGCAACTAGGGAATTAGGAAACTCCTACTTCCATCGGTCTTATCCCTACCTGACCCTAGGATAGACTTAGGATTTCTTATAGTACATGTTCAACTTAGAACCTTACCCAAGCCTTCATCATCCCTATTTCTGCATCCTTGGGTTGTCTTTCATCCTTTCTCAGGGATCATGGTGACCCGCCTACCTTGGTCAAGCCCCATACCGGTTACCTCCATGGTAACACATCCACATGCACATAGAGATGGTTATCCATGGGTCTATAGGTTCATTCTCATGCCATGTACTCGTCACTTAGCTTCTAAAGATCCTATGAAACCTCCTTAGGTTACCTCAAAACCAACCAAACTGGTAAACACCCAACCAAAGGGTCCCTCTCCCAGGATGGGAGGAAACTACACATCTTGTCAACAAGGTCACAAATGTCCTTAGGGTTTACATTCACATGAGTATTCTCAACCCTAGCAAGCTACTAAGGCATAAGAAGACCACCTACTAGACCATACTAGGTCACCCTTGTTCTCATCCTCTACACTAGATCAACTTAGTTGTGAGGGGTTCATCAAACATACCCTTAACTTAAGGGATTTCCTTTACCTCTACACATGAGGAGTACCATGCTCGAAACTATAGAGACTCAAATCTCATCATGAGCATCGGGTACACTGCTTCCCCTCTTAGGCCTAGGAACCCTAGGTTCACCTTTGGGTGTCCGACTGTATGCTCAATCTCTTAACCACGATTCAAGCATGTTCAAGGTATGTCATGTACTTCCAGGATCCTTCTACTCGCAACACTTCGGAGTTGAGTCCTCTTCCAGGACAACCAACTAGGTATAAAGCCTCACAACTGGTTACTTAAAGCTCCTCAGGGTCTAAGGCACTTCTAGTCTCATCTCAGCAGGTAACCACTTATACTATAGGCACTTAGGTACTGGAAGCATCATCATCTCTTTCTAGGGTTTGGCTCCTCTAAAGGCAACCAAGATATCATCAACCTCTAGGGGTCAAGCATAAGGCAACCACTATCATCCACTTAGGTCGCATTATCCTCATCTCCCCATTGTTCCTCAAATCTCAGGGTTTTAGACTTCCAACTTCCCTACTCGGGGTCCTGCATAAGATTATTTTTATGCTTATCTCATAAGCCATCCGTCATATCCTTCTGGCCTTAGTTTTAACCTACTCTTCACATTACTGATGTACTCTGGGTGCAAACTATACCCTACTTGCATTAGCTCATAGGGTTTCTATAGGTTCTTCTCTAACTTCATCAATGAAGGATCTATCCTTCGCTCAAACATGCACGACCCTCCCAGGGTTGGATTGCCAAAGGTGCTAGGCCATCTAACCTCTCATGGCTCATATGACATCCAAGGCATGTCTATACAAACATGTCATCTCTCCCTCTAACCTTCACTTAGGGTTAGGGTTACCATCATCCTCAAAGGATGTGCTAGGTCTCTACTTTTAATGGAGATCTCTACCTCCATGACTAAGTCTCTCTCTCCTCCTGCCAAGAAGGTCTATCCTCAGGTCTCTCCCGAGGGCACTGACAACTCGTGTCATACGAACTAAGCATGTATCTATTTCTTTACGCTTACTCTATTAAGCTTATGTCCATGACATCTTATTTACATGCTTTTTATTAATTTGGTGGAGGATTCCTTAATCCTTATCAACCTTACCCATACCTCAAGAGGGTGAGGAGAAGAGAGGAAACCCTAATCCTTAAGGTCCTTATCAGAATTTGAGTTGTGAAGGGATGAACAAGATGAGAGAGTCCTAAAGGTATCTTATTTTGATTCATACCCTAAGACTTTGGCCAGGCAGTCACACAGATCCGGGAGTCCTCGTATTCCGACTAGCGGTGTGGAGGAAAATATTTCTAGCCCCCAGACGTGTCCTTTTCTAGACACCTCAGTCTTTCGGACAATCCTCTAATAACTCCCTTAGTTTCTACAGAATTTGTAAAATTTAATAATTATGAAAGATTAATTGAGGAACCTATGCTCTCATACCAATTTTAACCCCCACTTAAGGGAGACCAAGAGATCAGAGCCATTATCTAATAACCCGGATCACAGGTTCGAAAAATAATCAATAACAATTAATAAATTTTACCAACTAAACTGAAAATGGTATAAAATAAAACTTTTCTTACCTTGGAAAAAAAACTGGGATTTCTAAACTTCTATCCATGAAGAAGCTAATCTAACTAATCCTCCGGTGCACATTATTTTTCATTTAATTCCATGTATGCCACTTTACTATTTGTTCTTTTCATTCGTACCTAAAACGCCGACAAACAAAATGTCGGTCAGCAAGAAGCTGGTATGTGGGGGAAACAATAATCATGCAAATATGTTAACAATGTAATCATTCAATTAATCATTTAACAACCAATATTACATTTTAAGCCACACTACTCAATCCTTACCTATACCCTAACTCTGTGCTATCCTTGCAGTGGACTTGTATGCTACCTATCTTTAGGTAGATTCTTACCCCCATGGTTCTACCTTACAGGTAGCCAATACATAGGGTAAGAGAGTCGCATGGCACTACCCGAAGGTAGCCCAATATCTAACTCAATGTGACTTGATGGACCTACCCCATTGGTAGCCATGTACTAAGTCATCCAATGACCTGATGGACCTACCCCATAGGTAGTCATGTACTAGGTCAACTATTAAGCCACAGAGGGGACCAGGATCTGAGCTAGTAGGCACATATCTTATGTGATAGTCATATCCACATTATAGTTTGCATGAATTAAATTCATCCAACAGTTAATTCATGACATCAATGAAAACTTCGTAAAACCTCATAAAACTAACTCGAGATATTCGTAAGCGTAACCACATACCTGATCCAGAGCAACTTGATGTCCAATCATTAATATTCAATACAACCAAACAAGCAATCAACAATATCCTGAAAATAATGCATAACATCCAAGTGTCATTGTTTTATTCAAAACACTCTCAAGATCAACTTGGATTCCACCTTATGATTTTTAGGCCGACTTTAGGGTTTTATCCTTCATTATGCATTTATCACTTTTAATGCTCAATTTGTCAACAACCCTAATGTCAACATCATAGGCACAATTAACCATTAATTAAGTCCATTAAGCCTCTTTTACATCAAATTTCCCATTTTTATCCTTTTAATCTATGATAAGATCATTAAGGCCAATTATCATGTTTAGGTTCCTTTGAATTGACAACTCAATAAAGAATTATAGTTTGATTCTCAAAGGAACCCTAATTACTACATTTCTCATCTTTTATGTTAGCAAACCCTAATTACCAAATTATCCACATTCATGATCTTTTATACTCAAATTGGATTTGTAACAACATAACTCTGTCTTATTCATGGTTTTGCACAATTAAACTTGTTACAAGACATATTCTCCTAAATTAGGGTTTCTAAGCCCATTAATGCAAACTTAGGTATATGAAACCCTAAATTAAGACAATTGTGTACAAATATCATTCTTTTAGATCTAAATCGTCATTTTTATTATGAACAGGTTAATATTTGCTCAAAACATTCAGAGAACATCATTATATTCAACTATTATCAAATCTAAAGGTTTTTCATTAGTAAAACCATTAAAGATAGCATCTTTACATTTTTTTTTGAATTTCAAAGAGAATTAGGCTTCCATCATATTTTATTGGATTCCTCATGTTCTTCTAAGTAAAATTCATATATTACATGTATTAATCAATCTGAGCTACCATTTATTTTCTAAGAATTTTGCAAAAATAGCTTACTTTGGCCAATGGCAGTGTCATCCTTTTTATTTTGTTTCCTTTTTCGGCTACTTTCGCTCGCGTATCTGGGCACTGGATCTGGCTTCCCCTTGACCTGGCAACCCGCTCTTCCACCCCTCTCCACACAGAGCTCGCGTGGATTCTCTGTTCAACAGAGTAAACAGAGCACCGGCTCGACCCAGCTCCGGCCGCTCCCAGAAGCCATCCTTCACGGCGGCGTCAAAAATCTACCTCATTCCGGTGGTCCGAACCCGAGGATCTTCAAGCCTGCTGGCTTCGAGGTGAGGGTAGTCTACGGGACCCCTTCGTCCTGCTCTGAATGTGAGCCACTGGGCATTGTGTCCAGAAGGTGGGTCGGAGACAAATGGGCTGGTCTTGAGTAGACGAACTCGCAGAAGGATTCAGGGTGGTCTTCCCCTCCTTCGCACTTGTTCCACGGTGTCCATAGAGCCCCTTATATATAGGAATTAAGGGAGGCACCATAGAGATTTAATGGAGTGCTAGTCCTCGTCAGTTTGGGGAAAGCCCCAATTCTCACAATCATAGCGAGAATAACAGATCGTTCAGTTCGTTTCCTTCTAATGATTCCAAAGGAACACTTTCCATAAACCATCAAAGTCCACATATGGAAAGAGAGATCGAGGGAAAATCCTTCTTCTGGAGCCGGATAGCTGATTGAACTTGGAAAGCAGCTACCGTTGGATCATCATCGAACGGCTAGGAGGTCCCGCTTCAGAACAATAGCATGTGACATTTAAGATAAATCGAGCCACTTTAGGATTTCTAGAAAAATCCATATCTCTCAATCTGTTTATCCAATTGATCCCAAATTTTGAGGGAAAGTTCATAATGAATTAATCTACCTCTCTACTAAAATTGGGCTCATTATCTAAAAGAAAATGTTCCTTTTCTTTAGGCGCAAGATACTACCCAATTAGGCTTATTTCTCATATCATTTCTCTTTCTTATTTTCTTATTTCCATTATTTCTATTCCTTGCAATCTAAGAAAGCAAGTGGGGTTAGAAATATTTCTCATTATGACCAAACCCGCACGTCTCTCTTTATTTCTTGCATTATCTTCTTATCTCTTTATTCAAATATTCTTTTTCAAGGATTTCTCATTATCTTTCATATCCCTTTTCCTCTTTTCATATTTCTTTTATTATGAATCATATGTAAACGAATTTTACTCAATTATGGACATTAATGCCACTTTCTAGATATTTCCAAGTATTTCCCATAAATACTTTTGCTTAAAATCCATTATCATGTATCTTTTTCCATTAGTTGGACTTTTTTTCTGTTTTATAGATTAATATAATAATAGGAATCACGAAATTCCTATCAAAAGGGATATTTGCAAAATAATCCATTGTTTGAAGCAAAGCATACAACCTTTTTAATTAAGTCCAAATTCACAAAATCAGTATATTTCAATTATGAAAACACATGCAAAATTGAGGTTGTCACACATTTGCTTCCTATCAGTTGGACAATAATTGAGAACTTATGAAATTCGTCCATCTCAGCAACAACTGACTCTGCTATCTTCATCCAAGGTCATCCATCCTCTGCCCTGAAGTTGGATCCTATGGGGTCGTCCAGCGCCGCCACCAGTGAGGTTATGTTGGACCACCAACAGCCTAGACACCGCGGAAGACCAACCCCGACCCATGGTGACATCTGTGAATGGGTCACCCCACCTCTCGGAAGTAGCCAAGGTGGAGGACGAGGTGGAGGAGCCCACCCTGCCCTGGGCGGTGCCTGCCATAGATCACCCTTAGTCTAGAGAGAAGTTAGAGCACTCTAGAGAGGGAAACCAAGGAAAGCGTTAGTTTTGGATCAAATTGCCTATTTCCCTGAAGATAAACTATAAAGTTTTTCTTTATGATAATAGTCCTTCCATCTACAAGTTTGCCCTAATCAATTAATAGAATCATTATTCTTCATATTGTTAGAAATTGGACTCACAACAGCATAAGTGAATCTATGTAAAGCAAAATGGGAAACATTTTCACTTAAATCATTAAAATGGAATGGATTTTAGTTAGACCAAAAAAGGAAAATTACCTTAAAGACAGACCCAAATCCTCCTTCTCTGAGCTTGTTGTAAGGACTAAAGTCTTTGGTTATAGATTTGAGTTCATCCAAACTAAAAGTGCTTGGTATGATAGTTAGCCCCTATAATTCTTATAGAAAAAATCTCTTCAACACCACATAATGATCATACTACAACTCTAAATCATTTTCACTAAACATAAATGATAAGAGAACTTGAATTTAATGCATTACATGAAACTACTTTTTCTTAAAGGTTTAGCTACTTATGAATAATAATATGTATGAGTATGTAGACTCTTAGCTAACATAAGCCTACTATGAGGAAACCAACACTTCACATGGAGTGAAACAAAGTTTCATCCTATGATATGGCTTCAGAACACAACTCAAAATAGTGAAGTTTTAGGTGTTGTAGAGAGTACTATAATAGGGGTTGGTTTAGGCCCATTTTCTGAATCTAACTCACATCACAGTTGAGGTAGACTGCAAACTACTGGTCGAAGGTATCGACTCAAGAGCTTTGGAAGAGGATATGAAGATCCCCTTATCAACGACATTCTTCAAATGGCTTCAGAACTCCAATTTTTCAACATTAGGTATATCCATAAGAGAGGAAACAACATGATCCACTTCTCAACTAAGAAGGCATCCTCTATGAATGTACATTTGTTGCAAATAGGACATCATGATCTTGAGATCATTGTAATATCCCAAAATGATTTTCTTAATGAGTAATAGCCATGATGTTTCTTTTTCTACAGCTATGGTTGAAACCTCTTCAATAACTGTACTCAATAACCTCAACAAACCAAATTAGGAAGTCACTGAAGAATTCTACAATTTTAGATAGATGGTCATAATTCAAGATCCACACAATTTTAGCACAATCCATTTGAAGAAAACAAGACCTTTGTGCAAATAGGTCATTTATATGCAACAAGAAACCTATACAATGTGAACAAAGTCTCATAGAACATTTGTCAAGCTTAGTTTCTATCTCCAAACAAGACCAATAAGGACCTTCAAAGCAAAAGAGAAAGTTGTAATAACCAAACAGACTGAAAAAGTCGAGCCAGATAGATAGACTGAGTTGAAAAATAGTAACAATAGCTTCAGACGTCATCATAGCTATTGATATTAATCTTTCACGCCCTAGTCTCAAATAATCTATTACCAATATATAAGAAAACATATGAGAAAGTGAAATCCTGATCTCCATAAATACATCATGTGCATACCCATATTTCCTCATACAAAACGTTCGTGAATCCTCGCTGGCATTGCAGGCCACGAGCACTGGAGATAAGATGGTATTGAGGAGACCAACAAAGCCTAGTTTAGAATTTGGGTCATGTAGGGACATATTTTCAAAATGGACTATGCCTAATTCCAACAATTCTTAATAGAGAAACAACAACATGTGAAGAATAAATTGATATGATATTACAATCTAACCTATTAGCATTCTGATTCCAATTCATGACATGAGGAAATGATCAAGGAACTCATGGATCTCCTTCTGCCCATACAACACCACCATGGAAGGAGCGGAAGCTTATAGTTTTGTGTTCCTCACATGATAGTAGAACCTTACACCCATCAATCTCTACAATAGTTTGGCACAAAATTGGAAGCATAAAGCAAACTATGTGCTCAATTGGCAAAAGGTGTTTCAATTGTGAATGTGAACAACACAAGTCCTCTACTTATATCACTTGGATACTGAAACAAGTAACTTTTTTAAGAGAAGAAACAAGGAATGTTGTATCGAAGAAGTCATGAAAAATATTGAGAATGCTTCAATTGTGGTGCTTCCAAATGACATATCCAAGCATGAACAACAATAGTTCAAATATGAATCCCTCTGGGGTGAGGTGCACATTGGTTAGGCATTCATCATGATGGGTCAAGAAGAATGATGTCACAACTAAAAAGTCTAACTACTATCATGCAAATGTAGAAAAGATCAGAAGACCATGATAATATATAGATTGTCTAAAAAATGATGCACTTTTCATGGACACAATATAGAAAAGTAAAAGTACACAACATGAACAATAGCATTATAGGAAAATGGCTTACCTGAGACAATTAAACAAGTCATACAATCTGAATGTATGATGTACAAACTCATCACTTACAAAGGAACTATCAGACAAACACAATTAGGCAAAATAGGTTGCCACTCCAACCTGTAATGGTCATAACGTCAGTCAATTCCTGACTTGTCTTGCTATATAATTCTAGTGATTTATAGATTAAACCATAAACAAATTATATGTGTAATCAATTCAAATAAACGATCCTCAATTCTAGCTACAGGCGATATATTTTCTTAAATCTGAACAAAATCTAGCAACCAGTGCAACAAGCCTAAAAAGATATTAACATTAGATCATCACTTGTATAGAACACCTATGACTAATGTGGTAGTTGCCCCTTCTTACAAATGTAACATTTATTATATAATAAAGAATTACTAAGATTTGATTAATTGAATCAATCTAGCTACAATATGTCAACTAGACAAACCAGATAAAGATTTGATTCATCAATTGAATCAATCCATCCAATGTAATAGGAAGGCCAAAGATTGCATAAGATAGATCATTTGGGATGATTAAATAGCTTGAGATGGTCAAGGTTGTAGCAATTATTTCCACCCAGAAGAAGTTACCCCTCTAGTGTCAACACTTCCCTAACACATTATCATCTTTACCATCTTAGTTTAGCCACAATCTTTCATCAATGAGGCATCTTTTTCGATGAATGTCAAACACTAAAGTATATTAAGATTTCAATGAAAATACATTACCTAGTTGATTTTATCATAGTTAAAGAACCTAACCAATGGAGATTATTGCTGCCACTGGAAAGTTCGGGCATGATTGGGATACACTAAAAGGCATTTTGTCAAATCAACTTAAGTAGGGTATATGTAATATTATTGATACATTGCATGGAGCATGGTAAGGCACATAAAAGTATTATTGAATAATTAAACAAAAACCACTATCTATATAACATTCCAGGAGGGTGTGTCCAAGATGTAAAATGAAAATTAACTTTTCCATTCACCTTTGGCAGAACATCTCGTTGAGAACAAAACTTAAATTTGAGAAAACTAACCCAGTTTTTATGGGAGTGAGAGCATTCTTCTATGTTTTTTAGCTCTTGTTTAGCTCTTAAAAAGGCACATCGGCATATCATGCATCCATGTTTCCACTTCCTTTTAATTTCCATGCACCTATATCCCTTATGTTGTATAGCAGAGCACAAAAGTAGTTCAAGGAAATCCACCCTTGTATGGCATGAGTAGGAATTCAGTTCATCATATTCTGTAGAATTAGGTTCCAACAGAATCGTCACTAAGTAATCAAAGCACATTTTAAAGAATTATCACTAAGTAATCACTAAGAAGAACTGCATGTCGAGCAAAATGAACTGCTACAAGCACACTTTTAAGGGCACACTTGAAAGAGAAGATATAACAATTGAGGGAGAGGAAATATGTTTACCTATATTTCAATCTTACATGGAATATTGCACTCCAATGAGATTCGCCATCATGCTCTATTTTGCATATATGATAAGGAGTTATAATAAAGCAACATAACTGAGTATACAAGGGAGGAATAAATTAGGTAGAAGAAACATAAATCACTTTGGTATAGTACTAATTGGCTGACCACATTCTTGTCTCCATGTTTGCCTCGAGCTGTGACTATACCAAATAATGAACAGGGGCTGACTGTACCAAATAATGAATAGGGATAGGTGGATGCATGGTACCAGAAGTGCTTACCACCTAGAAAAACATCATTTAAGGTTTCCAAGATTAGTACATATAGTCTTGAGAGTTTCCACTACTCGATTGATTTGATTTGGGTAGTCTTTCATTGGTGGTCCTTGTGATATTGTACAAAATAAATTGGTGATGATAAGAAAACAAGCACTTGAAAATATCACTATATAGGAATATGAATAGTTACCTCATTGGACTCAAATGAACCACTCAAGTTAGAATTTATCATAATCATAGCTTCAAGATTCTTGTCTTTTCTTCAACTCTAACAACTCCATTTTTTGAGCCTCATATATCTATTTTTGAGCATCCATAACTTCTTCTAAGTCTTTGATTTTATTATCAAACCCCTCCACATACGAATGATGAGACTCATGTATCGCATGTTTCACATGAATCTTCTTTGGGCCCAAAATCTGATTAAATATTTCATCTTCAATGAGATTGTCATTATTACTTGCAAGTGTTGCTTTCAGCTTGTCCTACATTACAATATTAATGAGAATCTTTTCTTTTAATGAAAATTAAATTTATTTATGGATTATTTACAATGAATTTTGTAGATTTTGCATCCACAACAGTACCATCCTTTTTCAAATGGGTGGCTTTAAATAAGTCAAATTTGCTGACACTGTAACCATTTTTAGTTTCTTGCAACTATTAATAGTACAAGCATATATGAGCATAGTAGTATGAAAGTTTAACACACATTTCAACTAGAAGATAACTCACATTAGCCTTCACACAAACATACAACGTTAGTCCCGATGTATTTCTCATCATTACAAACTCCCTACTCATAACATTTTTAGCACTCCTTGACTACATAGAATGAATTATAATATTATATACAACATACATTATTGAATTCTACAAAGTCAAAGAAGAAATTGATTTACCTTTCCATCTTCAAAATCCCAAAAATTCACAAGAAATGCCTATTGATCAGGATCAAAATGGGAAGGGCAATCATTAAGTTAATTAGATTTTTCTTTGTGATGCATATAGTGGTTTTTTTATATCCACTTTAAAGTTTATCTAATAATCTCTTGTCGTTAGCTAAACATAATTCTTCTCCTCTATGTCGATAACAAACTTGTTTTGTAACAAAAAAAACATATTTTTAAAATTTGTTTCATAGTATTTTATTAAATATCCAAGACAAGAATTACCAACACATATTTTCATGTAGCAATTTTCTTTTCTGCAGGTACTTGATGCCAATCAAGATAGTTTGATGGTGCAAGATCAGAATTTCTAGCAACTGTTCCAAAAAAGAATATAGGTCATTATGATGTGGTCCTATTGGATCTCCATTCTCTTCTAAAGAAATAGTAGCTTTTTATCCCCTGTCCTGCCCCATAATCATATACACTTAGAATAGCCCCTTATTTTTTTTATTCCCAACTCCCCCTAAAATATAGGAGTATGATTTAAGCATTTACAAGAATATACATATACACATATAAATAACTAATACTTTGTGGAAGATATAATGGCGATCTTTATCTAAATTTTTTACCTTCACGCTCCCCAGGATCAGCGGTAGGAGAATCAACATAAAAATGTTGATCTTTATCTAAATTTCCATTTATCAATTCCACCCTCTTGATTTGTACTGTCATCATTTATTGCATTCTTGCTCCAACGGGCACTCCTTCATGACTTCTTTTATCTAAGTGTTTTTTAGAATGACTACCTTCTCTAGCATTATTTGAGATCACCACCATATGACTTTTATCAACGACACCAACTCCATTGATAGACACATAGGGATTCTTTTCTTTTATAAGGTTCACATAAGCACTTTTGTTTTTGTTTATAGCTGATCTTGCCAAAGTTTTACTACTTTTAAATCCTTCTTTTGGAATTGAACGCCCCCAATTATAATTTATAGAACCAAGATATCATCGTTTTGGTCGTTTGGGAAGACTTGCAACTAAATTGAAAACATGAGTGGTTCTAAATAAGATATTGCATTATGTAATAATTTGTGATTTTACCTATCATACTCCCATGAGTTACTCCTTCATTTTAGACATCATCATTAAATGGAGATAGTAGGTGACACTATTTCTTCATTCTTTTGAAAAGACAATTCATATAAAAATATTAAATTACAAACTAAAACCATGGCATAAATTCTACAATTGTGGCCCTCAAATCATTATAAAACTGTTAAAAATATTGATATTGTCCTGATGAAGCCAACATTCAATAAGCAAACGAATAAAACATATTAAGTCAACAAAAAACATTTGTACAACAAACAAATAATAAATTTTAAAAAATATATGAAATTTTATAAATCAAATGATGAAAGGAGTGGTTCCACTATTTGACCCATCTAATAAAAAAGAAAGAGTTACATAAGATCAATGTTGATCATCATGACCCCGTCATAAAAGGTCACACCCTCCATGTCTTCTCTGACTAAATCAAAGGCATCACAAAAATCACTTAAGATATCTTCCAAATCACTTGAAGTATTATCTTCACATAATCAAGTTCCATCCATGAAATTGTCATGAAGCTTCTCCTCCATGTCATAATTATTACGAGGTGTAGTGTACACAACAAAGCTCCAATTCTTATGATTTGTGTCCTTCACATAAAACACTTGTTGTGCTTAGGAGGCCAATGCAAATGGATGATAAGTTATAGCAATATGGTTTAATTTGACCATTATGAAGTAATTTTCAGATTTTTTGATGCCTCTGTTTTTATTGACCCAGTCACATTTGAACAATACAACTTTAAGTTGCTTGTAATATATGATCTCAAAAACATATCTTAACACTCTATAGTAGGTAACTTGACCCGTTATAGGATTTGTGTCCTTTAAGTTGGCAAAACTTTTAGTCTGAGCATTCACTATGACCCCACTATTTTGTGCTTTTTGCTGCATTCTTGATCCTTGGTGCAAATTCTATGACTGATTGTTACATATCCCACATATTGCATTGCCACTGGTTGTGGCCCTCGAGGCAGCACTAAAAGGCTTTATGACATAGTTGTTGACTTAACCTTCTTCTCAATACGAAAACATTATGAATTTAATTATTAATATGTTTTTGTTATCATGCTAATGGAAAGAACTTATTTAAACCCACATGTTTCGTAAACCATTCATTAAAAGTGTTAATATAAAAATTAATGATTTACCATTTTCGTGCATGTGGATTGACTTTCTTCAAGTATTGGATGTGCTCCTTGCTAACAAATGCGTAAGACACCTAGAAATTGACCTACAAATGAAATTACATATTCAAAAGTAAACAATGATCATACTTCATGAAATGAAGATCCCATTATCAAGGACATTCATCATATGGATTTAGAACTCCAATTTTTTAACATTAGGTATATCCATAGGCCAGGAAACAACATGGCCCATTTCTTAGCTAAGATGGCATCCTCTATGAACGTACATTTGTTGCAAATAGGAAATCGTGATCTTGAGATAATTGTATTAGCCCAAATTGATTTTCATAATGAGAAATAACCATGATGTTTCTTATGTTTCAGCTATGGTTGAAACCTCTTCACTCACCATACTCAATAACCACAACAACCGAAAGTAGGAAGTCACTGAAGAATTCTACAATTTCATATACAAGCTCACAATTCAAGATCCACACAATTGTAACACACCCCATATGAAGAAAGCAAATAGGTCATTTATATGCAATAAGAATTCTATACAATGTGAACAAAGTCTTCTAGAACCTTTATCAAGCTTAGTTTCTATCTCCAAATAAGACCAATAAGGAGCTCCAAAGCAAAACATAAAGTTGTACTAACCAAACAAATTGAAAAAGTCGAGCCAGATAGATAGACTGAGTTAAAAAGGGTAACAATAGCTTCAGACATCATCACAACTATTGATATTAATATCTGGGGGCCCCTAGAATCAAACTAGCTATTGTCAATATACAGGAAAACTTACACGAAAGTGAAATACAGATCTCCATAAATACATCAGGTGCATATTCATATTTCCTCAAACAAAGTGCCCATGCATCCTCGATGGAATTGCAGGCCATGAGCACTGGAGATAATATGGTATTGATGAGACCAAAACAACCTAATTCATAATCTAGGTCATGCAGGTCCAGACTTTAAAAATGGATTGTGCCTAATTGCAACAATTCTTAATAGAGAAACAAAAACATGCAAAGAATAAATTGATATGGTATTAGAATCTAACATATTAGCATGTTGATTCCAATTCATGACATGAAGAAATGATCAAGGAACTCATGGATCTCCTTCTACCCACACAACACCACCTTGCAAGGAGCAGAAGATTACAGTTTTGTCTCCCTCACATGATATAGTTACTTGCACCTATCATTCTCTGTAGTAGTTTGGCACAACATTGGAAGCATAAAGAAAACTGTGTGCTCAATTGGCAAAAGGTATATCAATTTTGAATGTGAACAACACAAGTCATCTACTTATATCACTTGGATACTAAAACAAGTAACCATTTTAAGAGTAGAAACAAGGAATCTAGTGCCTAAGAAGTCATGAAAAAATATTCAGTCTGCTTTAGTTGTGGTGCTTCCACATGACATATCCAACTAAGCATGAACAACAACAATTCAAATCTGAATCCCTCAAGAGTGAGGAGCACATTGGTTAGGCATTCACCATGATGGGTCAAGAAGAATGTGGGCACAACTAAAAAGTCTAACTACTATCATGTAGTTGTAGAAAAGATCATGAAGACCATGATAGTATATAGATTGACTAAAAAATGTTGCATTTTTCATGGAAACAATATAGAAAAGTAAAAGAACACAACATGAACAATAGCATTACAGGAAAATGTCTTACCTGAGACAATTAAACATGTCATACAATCTAAATGTATGATGTACAAACCCATCACTTATAAAGGAACTATTAGAAAAACACCATTAGGTAAAATAAGTTGCCACTCCAACTTGTAATGGTCATAGACATCAGGCAATTCCTGACTTCAACCTTCCATATAATTCTAGTAATTCAGAGATTAAACCATCAACTAATTAAATGTGCAGTCAATTCAAATAAATGATTTTCAAGCCCAACTATAGGTGATATATTTTCTTAAACAGATCATGTGGGATGATTAAATAGCTTGAGATGGCCCAAGTTGTAGCAATTAGTGCCACCCATAAGAAGTTACCCCTATGGTATCAACACTTCCCTAACACATTGTCATCTTTACCATCTTAGTTTAGCCACAATCTTTTGGCAATGAGGCATCTTTGTCAATGAATGTCGAACACTAAAGTAAATTAGGATTTTAGTGAAAATACATTCTCTAGTTGATTTTATCTTAGTTAGAGAACCTCGCTAATGGAGATTATTACTGCCATTTGAAAGTTCTAGCATGATTGGGATACACTAAAAGGCATCTTGTCAAACTGACTTAAGCATGGTATTTGCAATATTATTGTTACCTTGCATGGAGAAGGGTAAGGCACATCAAAATACTATTGAATCATTAAACAAAAAATGACTAGCTATATAACATTCTAGCAGGGTCCATCCAAGATGTAAAAGGAAAATCAACTTTTCCATCCACCTTTGGGAGAACATCTCATTGACAACAACACTTAAATTTGAGAAAACCAGTCGTATTTTTACAGGAGCGAGATCAATCATATATGTTCTTAGCTCTTGTTTAGATCTTAAAAAGGCACTTACAGCAGATCATGCATCTATGTTTCCGATTCCTTTTAATGTCCATGAACCTATAGCCCTTATGTTGTGGAGCAAAGAACAAAAGTAGTTCCAAGAAATTCACCCTAGGATGGCATGAGTAGGAATTCAGTTTATCATATTTTGTAGAAATAGGTTCGAACAGAATTGTCACTAAGTAATCAAAGCACATTTTTAGGAATCAACACCAACTAATAACTAAGAAGAACCGCATGTCAATGAGATTCACCATTATGCTCTATTTTGCAGATATCATGAAGAGTTGTAATAAAGAAACATAACAGAGTATACAAGGGAGGATTAAATTAGGTAGAAGAAAGATAAATCACTTTGGTATAGTACTAAATGGCTGAACACATTCTTGTCTCCATGTTTTCCTTGAGCTATGACTATACCAAATAATGAATAGGGGCTGACTATACCAAACAATGAATAGTGGCATGTCGATGCATGGTACCAGAAGTGCTTACCACCTGGAAAAAAATCATTTAAGGTTTCCATAATTAGTACATATAATCTTGAGAGTTTCCACTACTTGATTGATTTGGTTTGGGTAGTCTTTCATTGGTGGTCCTTGTGATATTCTACAAAATAAATTGGTGACGATAAGAAAATCAACACTTGAAAATATTACTACATAGGAATTTGAAGAGTTACCTCGTTGGACTGAAATGAACCACTCAAGTTAGAATTTCTCATAATCATAGCTTCAAGATTTTCTTATCTTTTCTTCATTTCTAACAAGTAATAGGAAGCTTTTTATCCCCTATCTTACCCCATAATTGGACACACTTATAATAGCCCCTTATTTTTTTATTCGCAGCTCCCCCCAAAAAATGGGAATATGATGCAAGAATTTACAAGAATATACATATACACATATCAATAACTAATAGTTTGTGAAAAATATAATGTCAATCTTTATCTAAATTTTTTATCTTCACTCTCCCCGTGATGAGAAGTAGGAGAATCAACAATAGAATGTCGATCTTTATCTAAATTTCTATAATTTAAATTATCATCTTCAACCTCTTGATTGTTACTAACATTATTTACCGAACATTACACACTTGCTCCTACAAGCACTCTTTGATGGCTTCTTATGTCTAAGTGTTTTTTAGAACGACTACCTTCTCTAGCATTATTTGAGATCACCACCATATGCCTTTTATCAATGGTAACAACTCCATTGTTAGACATATAGGGATTCTTTTCTTTTTCAAGGTTCACATAAGTACTTTTGTTATTGTTTACTTCTGATCCTACCACAATTTTACTATTTTTAAATCCTTATTTTAGAATTGAACGCCCCCAATCAACATTTATTGAACCAAGATATCCTCCTTTTGTTCGTTTGGGAACACCTACAACTAAATTGAAAACATGAACAATTCTAAAAAATATATTTCATTATGTAATAATTTGTGATTTTACCTATCATACTCCCATGAGTTACTCCTTCATTGAATACATCGTCATTAAGTGGAGGCAGTAGCCGATTATGTCTCTTCATTCTCCTGAAAAGACAATTCTTATAAAAAATATTGAATTACAAACTAAAACCATGGCATAAATTCTACAAATATGGTCCTCAAATCATCATAAAACTGTTAAAATATTCATATTGTTCTGATGAAGCCAACATTCAACAAGAAAACAAATAAAATAGATTAAATCAATAGAAAACATTTGTAAAATGAACATACAATGAATGTAAAAGAATATATGAAATTTTATAAATCAAATGATGATAAGAGTGGTTCCACTATTTGACCCATCTAATAAAAAAGAAAGAGTTACATAAGATCAATATTGATCATCATGACCCCCATCATAAAAGGTCATACCCTCCATGTCTTCTCTGATTCAATTAAAGTCATCAAAAATGTCACTTAAGATATCTTCCAAATCACTAGAAGTATTATCTTCAGATAAGCAAGTTCAATCCATGAAATTGTCATGAAGCTTCTCCTCCATGTCATAAGTATCACGAGGTGTAGTGTGCATAACAAATCTCCAATTCTTATGATTTTGCCTTTGACATAAAACACTTGTTGTGCTTGGGAGGCCAATGCAAATGAATGATTAGTTATAGCAATATGGTTTAATTTGACCATTGTGAAGTCATTTTAAGATTTTTTATGCCTCTATTTTCATTGACCTAGTCACATTTGAACGAATACAACTTTAAATTGCTTGTAATATCTAATCTAAAAAACATCTCTTAACACTCCATAGTAGTAACTTGACCTGTTACAAGATTTTTGTCCTTTGAGATAGAAAAAACTTTTCATCTGAGCATTCACTGTGACCCCACTATTTTGTGTTTTTTTGTTCCATGGTGTAAAATCAATGACCATTTGTTACATATCCCGCATATTACATTGCCATTTGTTTTGGCCCTCGAGCCATCACTAAAAGGTTTGGTTACATGGTTGTTGACTCAGCCTTCTTCTTAATATGAAAACATTATGAATTTATTTATTAATATGTTTTTGTTATCATGCTAATGAAAATAACTTATTTAAACTCACATGTTTCTTAAACCATTCAGTAAAACTGTTAATATGAAGATTACTAATTTCCCATTGGCGTGCACGTGGATTGAATTTCTTCAAGTACTGGATGTGCATCCTACAAACAAATATGTAATACACCTAGACATGAACCTACAAATGAAATTACATATTCAAAATTAAACAATGATCTTACTTCATGAATGGATAACATGCATCATAGTTAGATAAAAAAATTTGATGTGCAGTTTTTAGCATGGCACAATCAAGCATAATAGGAGTCTTCTTTCCTAAAGGCACCTTTATGAGATAATATAAACCACTCGTCATCATTGTCCACATCAACATCTTCCACATCATTTCTAGACAATTTAGTGAATCTTGTCTCAACCCTTAAGAGATATCTTGATTAGAATGTTAAGCATTCATCTGCTGAGTAACCTTCTCCTATAGAAGCTTCTGGAGCATCTTTATTCTACACATATTGCTTAAAAGTTTTTTAAGTATCTACAAAAGAAGAAATAAATGTTATAAAATTACCACACGATCTGATGCAAAGTATGAACAAATTCAATCGTGAGAAAGATTACCTCTCCACTAGGTACATCCAAGATTACCACATGCTCCATCACGTCAAAAAATGATGGTGTGAGAATCTTCTCCAAGTTACAAAGATTCACTGTTGTTTTGGATTCTAACTTCTCAAATGTATTTGGATTTATGACTTTAGAGCATAACGCATTAAATAACTGAGACAACTCAATAACAACAAATCTAACATTTTTATTGGGCAATGTTACATGTAAAACTAATTGGAGAAACTATTACATCAAAACATGACAATCATGACTCTTCAATGCCATCAATTTTCTTTCTTTGACATGTGCATTTTGAAATATAATAGAAGAATACCAATCAGGAACTCAAACAGACTTCAACAACTTAAAAAATAATTTCTTTTCCTCCTACTTCAAAGTAAAACATGAAGATGGGATGATATTTTTATTTCCATTCTCGATAATGTGAAGTCTATGCCTTATGCACATCTCTTCAAGGTCATATCGAGAATTATCAGTATCCTTTGATTTCTCAATTCCTAGCAGTGTGTGAAACAAACTCTTACATACATTCTTTTTTATATGCATCACGTCAAGGTTATGATGGATAATGTTATGCTTCCAGTATGGAAACTCAAAAAATATGCTTTGCTTTTTCTAGTTATATGACAAATTATCTAGATCTCTAGTTTAATCTTGAACTTGACGTTGAGGAATCATCTTAGGACACTTCTAAATTCTTATTTTCCATCAAATGATGAAGCATCTATAAAAAATTTATGATCCATTGGAAGGAACCTCCTATGACCCATGAAACATTCTTTCTTACTATATGGTAGTCTGAGCGAGCAAATTTCATTGTTGCAGAAAGGACATGCAAGATACCCACTAGTTTTCTAGCTAGATAGATATCCATATGTTGGAAAATTGCTTATCATCCATAATAAGGGAGCATGCAACTTGAATACCACTTTACAATCAACATCATAAGTATCAACACGGTTTCCCATAGTTCTTTTAACTCCTCAATTAATGGTTGTAGGTAGACATGTATCATCATTCTTGGTTGAGTTGGACTAGGAATTATCATAGAAAGGATAAAATTTGGAGACTTCATGCACAACCATGGTGGCAAGTTGTACGGAATAAATATGATGGGCCAAATTCTAAATGATAGACTCATAAGACCAAAAGGATTAAATCCATCAGAAGTTAATCCAAGAGGAACATTATGAGAATCAGAAGTGAATTCAGCATGCATATTATCAAAAGTCTTCATGCAGGAGAATCTACTAGATGTCGAAGAACTCCATCCTTGGTATGACTTTCACTATGCCACTGCATTAAGGGTGACACTTTCAATGACGTGAACAACCTCTTCAACCTTGGAGTCAAGGGAAAGTAGTGCAGAACTTTGCAAGGAATCCTTTTCTTCTTTATGCAAATATTTTGTGCACCTGCTTCATTTGGTCCAATTTCTTTGTATCTTGAAGCACCAAAATTAGGGCATGAAGTGTTATTGTGATACAAAATGTAGTGCTTTTTGCAAGCATCGATTTTATCATAGTCAAGTCCTAGGTCCCTGATTATTTTCTTGAATTCATAATAAGATCTAGGCAACGTCTCGTCCTCTAGAGGCAATTCCTTGAAAAGCTCAAGGAGATCAGAAAATGACTTATTACTCCAATTATTGATACATTTTATGAGAGACAACCACACAACGATGTACAATTTAGAGTGCTTCTTACTTCTAGGGTACAATTCCTATGCAGCAATCTCTAACATTTTATAAAATTGCTCAGCTTCTGCATCATTTACAAACACAAATTCATGGTCATCATCTTCCATATTCTCTCTGTCATGTGGTACTCCATATGCATCATGCAACATGTCTCTCATGTCATCATTCAACATGTCACTTTGTATAGATGAATCATCTATGATATCAATTGAACCCTCACCAAGAAAAATCCAATTAGTGTAGATGCTGAAGAAACCATTTCATAACAAGTGCTCAGTTGCCACTTGACAATTTTGTCTAGGTACATTTAAGTATTTCTTGAAAGGACAAAAGATAGTCCTGTCTCTACTGCTTTTTGCAAATGCATTTGCTATAAATTTAACCACCCCAAGTAAGTACTTTGTGCTTGTTCTGTACTCCTCATCGATCCAACATTTATCTGTCATGATTATATGTGCCAATCAAGTAAATACCAAGAAAAAATAAATACAAAAATATTAAATATCCATTGCATAACTAAGTTTCAATGCTTCAATATAGTAAATTTAAAATAATAATATGTAACTTAGTCTCAAAATTAATAAATAAGATACAATAAATATGGATCTAAAATGGAACACAATAAACCTTTAAAATTTTCAAAGTGGGATTTTGTCTAGACATACTATTTTACTACCAATTATGTCCCACAGTTTAAGAATCAAAGAAGAGATGGTGTCTGTAGTTTTCCTATAGTTTATGATAATATGAGTGGTTGATACAAGTATGTATTTAATTCCCATGCAAGATGCTTTATACATCATAAGGCATGCCTCATCTGAATAGCTTATACTTCTATTTTCGTATGATGGGCCTAATTGATTTCACATTTCATTTAACAAACTCCATGTACAAAATCTCATTTTCCATAACTCTCTTTATACAATATATACATATCAAGGTATCAACACCAAAGGAGAAGTTATGGTTCTCTGATGGAGGAAGAGTCATTGATCATTAGATCAACTTGTAGGAGGATTCAGAAGTTAAATCTATTCTTAAAGTTATCAATTGATAATTGGTTAATGTGAAGTTCACTGAACACCTTTTTCCATTTCAAGACTGAGAAAGGAGAGTTATGGCAAACCAAAAACACCCTAGATTCCCCCTCTTTTAAATACAGTGATATGTAAAATATATCAATGCTTAACCTTTTTCATAAATGAATAGTAAAACCTATCAATACTACAGAGCTAGATCATGGAAATGAAACCCCTTCTATAAGCAAAAGAGAATCCAGATTTCTCTTCCATTTGTGATAGCAAAGGAATGGTATATGAATACACACATTTAAGAACTCCTACAAATGGTAATAATGGAATAGTAGAGTAAATAAAATAGGAGCCCCACTAGCTATTGTCAGTTGTAATGCCGCCACCTCAGGAAATGTATGCACATATCAGAACATATACTAATCTGATGGTCAGCTACTATAGTTGGGGGTCTCCAATCAAATTATGAAAATAGGTATGAAACATAGATGAGAAAACAAAGATCATCAAAGATATGGAACTAGATATAACAAGTTCTAAAGGTAGGAACCTAGTTACTAAGTATAAAATAAATGGCTACTAAGTACTTGAGCATCAAGTAACTGGTCGTTTGTGGTACTGACATAAATGATTTCCTATAAATAATGTTAGGGAGAAAGCTCATACAATGATTCTAAGTAGAACCATGTTCTTAGGAACTACCATGATTTATTTGTTGTGCCTAGTGGAGGTTCTGTAGATGCAAAACCATAGCCTTTTTTGCAATCCAAAAGACACTTACCTAAAACATATGGCATTTAAAATTATTAGAGTGTTATTATAAAAAAAACATTGAATGTCATGTATGTGGATGACAATCCTGATAAGATATGGCTTGATTCAATATGTCTTGGCACATATTACTCGAAAAAGAAAGTGTAAAGTTAAACTTGTATTTTTTTCAACTTTCTAGGTGTTCACTACTACATTGTCAGCTCCTAACAGTCTAGCAAGAATCAACACTTGTTCCTAGCCCCTAGAGCTTTGTGGGACATTGTTCTTCGTCAAAATTATTAAAAACTTTATTATGAAACCTTAAGTGTCATGTATAAAGCAATCAATCCAGATCAGGTATGGCTTGATTTGATAGGGCTTAGGCACATATTATTTAAAAAAGAAAGTGCAAAGTTAAACGTGTATTTTTTCCAACTTTCTAGGTGTTCAATACTACATTGTCATCTCCTAACAGTCTAGCAAGCATCGACACTTGTCCGTAGCCCCTAGAGCTTTCTGGACATTCATAGCTCAGTGTGCAAACATAAGGGTATGAACTGCAAAAAAATCAACACTCTTGGGCACTAGAAGGAAATCTGAGGTTTTAGGCACTGACAATAGTATCTCATTTTCTAGGAAGGGGAAAGGTTTAGTTGCATGAAGAAACCACCATGAAGTCTACCTCTAGGATCCAAACTGACACACAATGTGATTGACCCAACTTGCTAAGCCATGTATGGACTTAATTTCTCCAAAATCCCAATTCTTTCTACTAAAATAAGATGGCCCTCTCATGTTGGGCATGGTGAATTGGATGCCACTGCGGAAAATGTAGTAGCATACACCAATAACTTGATCCACGCTATCATTAATGGTTTAGGAACACCAATCCTAACATATGCTCTTGTTGGTGCATATATCTATGAACTCTTCATCGGGTCACTATCACTAGGTGGAACATGCAGTTTTGCAAACACTACCTATGTTTAAACTACAAATCTAGTCATGGATCAAACATTTTTCTAGGATCTTAAGAAATGACAAAGGAAATGGAACAATATTAACAACTAAACATTTTTATTCCATTATCCTTGGAAGTAGAGCATCTAAGATCATTAATTTTTAGTGACAATGCATCTGATTCATCTTCTATGGTTGTGCAATTTTATGATAAACTTGGTAAGTGAAGAAGAAGAGTAAAAAGGCTATTATGCAGTTGTTCCCTTCAATATCCAATCTGAGGATGATATCGAGCTCTTCCACAAGCTTGTCACTTGCTGCATGCACACAACATATTTTGTGAATGAGGAGATGCCTAACAAATTTTTCTTGACCAATGAGGTCAAGTCCTTTCTCAAGAACATCTCAATCTTGAAGATAATCACCAAGCATAATTCCAAAACTCATTTTTATCTTAAATTTTACTTACTTGCCGCTCTCAATGCTAGAAAAAATTAATATGAGACTACTTTGATCAAAGTTTGAATTAATAATGAGGAATATACATTGGACTAGAGGAATTTTTCTAAATCATTGGGTTTTAAGATATCTAGGTCAAATCAAGAGCACCCAAAATTCAACCACCAAAGTTTAGGGTGTAAAATTACTAATGAGCTCTATTAGGATCCTAGGAGAGATAGGGAAGCCCATCTCTATAGTTTAGTTCTTGATATCCTCTAGTTTTGATAAGAAGTTAAACACGCTAATCTTTATATTAATTTACCAATTAACTATCGAGATTCTAGAGTATTTATCCCAAATAGACCCTTAGAAAAATGTATAGCACTCACAATCAAATGGTCAGCATACTTATAGAAATAGAGGTCCAGATACCTTGGGGAGAGTTGGCAACCTTGGGAGGAGGTGGCAACCTTGGGAGGACGTGACAACCTTGGGAGGGGGTGGGGATCTTGTAGAGGAGGTAGGCACTGAATGAGGGCAATGCTAACTTGAAGATGAGGGTAGGCAGTGACCTCTTTAGCGGGAGAACACTGGGAAGAGTTTGATGGCACATTCAGGATCCATGACCGGTTTCAGGTCTTAGGCCTGCCAATGTGGGTGACCAATTCCAAAGATTTTATCGTGGGAAGGATTGGAGACAGAAGCCCTCAGACTGGAGGCTTGGACACGGTAGTTACTCCGATCACGTGAGGCTTGGGGGTGGGAGAGAAGGAGAAAGTGGGGTAGAGAACGGGAAACCATAAATAGATATTGTGTGGGTTTAATTGGATGATAAATCCAATAGGCGTGTGGGAGAGGGTTTTTTTTAAGAAATTTAGCTACAAAGTAGTGGTTACATCTAAAATAAAGAGGGTCAAATGTTGTTGAAGTTGACCAATCTTATTGGCTTAATTTATTTTATTTAAATTTAAAAAATAGCAAAAACCAGCTTTTACTACATATAGTATAAATGTAGTTAAATAAATTGTAGCTAATTCACATATTTAGAGATGTGACAGATTCATCGCCTAGAGTAGTGGAGGGAGACAACAAAGTCCCTAGGACCAGTGGTGTGTGGCATGGGTGGTCACAAGGGACATAACTAGGAATAGGCCTTATACTATTTGAGGACGACAGTGGGGTCACCCTAGCATGAGGACATAGGCCAAAATTGGGATCTAGAACCTCAGAAAGCTAGAGGACAGTCTGCAGTGGGTGCTGCCACGAAGCTATTGAGAAAGATCATGGATGAACCATGTGAACCAAAAGCATAAGAAAAGGAAGAGAAGAGAGAATACTAGGTCTAGGTTTACATCTAGGCGGAGCCAAGGAGAATATCTATTAATTAAAAGAAAAGAAAAATAAGAGGAAATGAAAAGGAGTCTAAGATTTGACCCATAGGGACAAAAATCAATGGTCCAAATTGACTGATAAGGTATTAATCTTCTTTAAGTTGCATTTTTTGATTTGGAATTTCCACTGGAACAAACAAGGTACCATTAGAAATATATGCAAGCCTAGATTCTTAAAAAATTCTAAGTTGAGTATATTTAGATGTTAATAGAACATGTTGTGGAAAGATATATGTATGATAATGATGTTTATGCAATAGAGTATGATCAAAATATTTAGAATATCTTGATCTTATTTCAAAGACTAGATTAAGAAATGAATGTCTGATCAGGATGATATGATTCGTATAATGTATTGTGTTGGTTTTACATATTAGGGGTATTTTGGTAGTCTAAGGTGTCAAAATTGTGATATAAAATTTATGAAAATTCCTAGAACTCTTTTCTGAGGTATTAATAATCATAAAAATGTTGTATTGAGGTTTTGATATTCTTTAAAATATAATATGATTTTATAGCGGAGAAGTTGAGTATGTAAATTAATTAATGATATCGATGGATCGTTGTGGTTAATTGTAATGTAAATTGGAGGACATGATATATTTTACAGATTCTTGATCATATTTTAGTTTATTGTAGGATGGAATGATGTGTATGATATTTATATAAACCTAGCATGGACATGAAGATCTACAAATCCTATTAGGGTAACCTAGGGTTACTAGATATGATTTTTGATATATGTATCATCTTCATTTTTTAGAAAGCTAAGACATAACTGAGATTTCACAGTATAGTAAGGTCTTATCTACCTTAGGAAATATATTAGGAGTTTCTCAATCTCATTAAGTAGTTCATACATTTTGAACATAATTATTGGGTATTTATGTGTTATTATGTATAATGTACATGCATGATGTTATTATATTGTTCATGCTATTTTTTTAATTACAGAATATGAAAATATTTTTACTATTTACTTTAAGCAGTCATCTGTTAATGCTTCGTTTAGCACTTATAATCACTAAGATAATTATCGTAGAGTTTAATCCCTTTTCAACTTTCTGATTAAGGCTAGTATAGAAAGGGTCGATCGCACAAGACAACTTTTTAAGATTGTTTCTTTTTATCCCAATTGTTTGAAGAACTTATTATTTGTTTTTGGTATTTTTCAGATTTGGAACAGAAAGTAAAAGTCGAGTTTTGGGGGTTGGTGATTAATACTAAGGAATGAAATACAAGAATGGAAATGCACTTAACAAGAATAGTGGCTCCTAAATATAGGGCGCTTGTGTGGAGGGCGTGCAAAGATTACTTGGCTACTGGGGAGGCACTGGTTAAAAGAAGGATGGATGTTAGTGCGGCCTGCACCATCTGCGATCATCAGTCAGAAGATCTCTTCCATATTCTCTTTGACTGCGACACGACGAAGACCCTGTGGTACCATATCAGGTTGGGTGATGTCCCAGACAGAATCCCTAGAAGCACCATGGCTGATGCCTGGGTTTGGCTTTTCAAGACCTTTGACAATGAGAAGATGGTCCATATTATAATTGTTTGTGCTGCAGGTTGGAAATCTAGGAACAAGTTCATCTTCAACAAGATCAAGAGCTCCCCTATTATTCAGTTTACTAACCTGCTTGCCTGGTCTAGGAAGCAGGTTGATCGGCTGGTTTTGCAAGTTGTTCCTACAAGCGAGAGAAGGAGGAGGTGATGGCACAAACCTGGGGTGGACAAGAAAAAGGTGAATACAGATATTGCTTGCTCGGTGGAGAGAAACAGGATGACCCGCAGCGCTGTCTATAGAGATCACTTGGGTAACTTGAGGGGAGTGGCGGTGTGGAACCATTTCGGCTGCTGGAATAGTAAAGATGCTGAAGCTTTGGTGATCTTAATGGTCCTCAAGAAGGCCCTGGAATGGAAGATGGTGGCGGTGGAAGTGGAAACAGATGCAAGTGTGGTTGTTGCGGATATCAGTAGCTATAAACAAGGGTGCTCACCTTATCACAACTTCTTAGACCTGATCTGCAAAGTCAGGGAGTTTTTTGAGTTCACTATTTTTTCCCATGTCTTTAGGGAGTGTAATGTGGTGGCCCATAATGTAGCTAAATGGGGTAATACCATGTCTATTTCACGGGCGTGGATGGCTTATTTTCCTGACGTGTGTGTTAGGGATGTTGTGAATGACTTGAGCAGTAATATATAAAGACCGCTCTTCAAAAAACAAGAATATAAATTTGCCCTATCACAAAGAAAATTAAGATTGTTGTTAGCACAAGAAAAACTATTATGAATGGAAAGACTATAGAATAAAGAAAGCAAAAGCAAGCAGTGATTAGATCAAGAGATGAGAATCGAGGCTTTAGGGGTTTTCACCACCTTAGCCTAGGCAAAATCAAACTAATCCTTTAAAAATGACGGATTCGATGAAGGCAAGTGAATTAGTAAAAATCCACTAAAGATGGACTCGACATGAGCCCATTGGTCCTGGTGCCCATGCTTCTTAGTTCATCATCTTAAAAGAAGAAGATTCACGATCGTTTCAAAACTCCTATGCGATTGGGTTTGTTGTTCTAAATCTAAACTTCCATGGTCATATCCATCGATCAAATCAATTAATTACTTTGATAGATCAATTAGTTATCAAACCCAAAAGCCATCTAGAATCGTTTTTAAGGAAAAGTCAATAAAGCCATGGCTAAGGGGTTATTCCCCTTATCACGATAAAGAACTACTCACTAATGGAGAAGGAACAAAGAGATACGGAGGAAGTGATCTAGCCATCTTCGAGTCTTACGACTACTGATCCTCGATTAGAGACAATGAAGATGGCTGCTTCTTCCTACCTTGTTCGATTGCTCAAGAGAGGGGAGGAGGAGAAAAGAAAGTACTAGATCTAAACACAACGGAATAACAGAATAACATGTAACAAAATTATAAGGCTACTTTATTTCAGAACTAGAAGAATACAAGAAAATATTTCTCCAGAATGCTATTACAAGAAAACCCGAGATGCCCAAGGAGGAGGAAGTGCCCCTCCTTTTATAGGATAACGAGGGGGTATACATTAGGTTTAGGGAAAAAGAAATTACCGACGGCGGCTGCTAACTTTTTGAATCTAATCAATAGAGGAAATAATTGATTATTTTACATTCTTTTTACAGTAATTCCCCGCAACAGTGATTTCGAGCATTTTTTGGGCCAGTCATAAATTCAGAAGCAGTCCGAAAATATGTTTTTCCTGTAGATAATTGAATTCTCTTTCAAACGCATACTTCCACATTAAATTGCGCCTTGGGATGTGGGAGTTATACCAATTTTGGTGAAAGGTATATACTGAAGTCAGACACTGCGGGAATTTGTGCAAAAATATCTTCTAGGGAAATTTACTCATGAGCTATTTTCCTACAAAAAAGTAAGCATATATATATAAAACTCTAAATAAATAGAAAATTCCAAACTAATACAATTAATAACAAAATGAAGAAGATAAATAACAAAACAATCATAGAAAGATATCTAAAAGATAGAAATAAAGGGATAAATATACATTTATCAAAATACCCTAGACTTGAATCTTTGCTTGTCCTCAAACAAATAAAATCACAAATAAAGTCAATTTATACTCCCAATATGCCATCCTCAACTTAATAACATCACTACAGTCCTCACCTCCAAATTTTGGCCAAGTGACCCAATCTCCTAGAACCACATAGCATAAAATTCTATATTTCTTATCAAAACAATTGTCAAATCTGGCTTCTAAAATAAGAATTTGTAGAAAAATATGCATCATATTACTTTCTCTTTGACACTCTCAATTTTATTACTTTTTTTGTTATTGCACAAGAATAGGACGAATTTGGGGGTGTGAAAAGAAAGAAAAAAGTGACGAAAATATATTGATCCCTCCTCTATTCGACTCGGGATATGAATTTATGGAGTTGTGGCTACATTGCTCACAATTTATTTCATGTGCACTTTTGGCATCTTTTGATGGTACACCCCTATTACATTTACGAGGGGTATGGAAGAGAGAGGGAGAAGGGGCTTGCCACCCCAGTCTTAGGGTTTGGCAAGCAGATTTATTTGTCCCCATGTGTGAATTTCAAATCTTTTTTTTAATGTCATTGCATAAGATAGAAAAGACATGTAGCTACATTATATGAGAGAAAAAAAAGAATAAGTTAATCTAATGCTAAAAATAAGAAAATATTCATTTGATTCTATTTGATACTCTAAGGCTTACCACCGTTTCCAAGAATTACTTTCATGATCATAGGGAACTTGATATTTCAAAGTTTTTTGAATAATTTTGAGAATGCAATTGTTTTAACAAATTTTATTTTTTTGTGGATAAAATACAACATTCGGTCGACTAGATAAAGGCCTCTGTTTGAAAGAAAATGGTGCAATACAAAATAAAATGCAAAAAGAAATGCTGAAAAGGGAAGATAGAGTGTGGAACACGTACCACCCACCCCCACCCCAGACATAGAAATTTGCTCGGCCCGAGAAAACTCTTAGAACGAGATGGAGAGAAGAGTCACTACGGTGGAGGGTACTGCTGGTGAGAGAAGTAATAGTTTCCCCAATAAGGAGAGTCAGGACTGGGATAACTCTGTTGTGCCCCGTACTCATATGCTGGTCGAGTAGGGGCATAGTGACCGCAGTCCACATGCCAAGACTCCTGTGAACGCTGCATTAGGTACATGTGATTGAGCTGGTGGCCCTATCTCTGCTTCTCTCGTTGAATCTCATCCAGCTGAGTCTGGACCTCATAGAAGCCGCAGGGGCGGTGTCGTTGTCTGCTCGTCGCCTTGTGAGATGTCTGGAAGGTGGCGGTGGCGGTCCAGTGTCCTCGTCGTGAGCCTCTAGAGAGAGGCTCCTCCTGTGAGGCTGTGGCTCGAGGACGGTGTCTGGGTTGGGATGCTCCAGATTGAATCTCTGTATATGGCCTGGTAGATCAGTTAACTCATAGACGTAGTTTGCTGCTACAAACCGCGAATGTAAAGGGAGCTGGAGGACCACCTGAGTGTCTTTAAACAAAAGGTAATAAATGCCCTCGATGCCCAAATGGATAAACCTACTATTGTTCAAATAGTGAGTGCTGATGAGGTGATTTTTGAGCTCAAGCAGAGGAAAGGTGATGTGGGTGTAGCACAAAAAGATTGCGAGCTGGGTGACATAGTGGCCGATACAAAAGGAAGAGGATGTGGCTTGGCTGGCTTGGGTACCAAAGTTCTCAATAATAGCATTTCCCCAGTTAAAAGGCTATTCATGTAAAAGACACCAGAGAGAATAAAGTTCTACCTAAGTGATTGCTCCCTGAGTACCTTCCCGACTGAAGATGGTGCAGGCTAGGATGCGGTGAAGGTAACGGACCACCGGGTTGTGGATGCAAGAGGCCTTGGGCCCATTAGGAAGACGGGGTAGAAGTTCGGTGATCTTAGCCCAAAACTTGTCTCTGTCATAGTTGTCTGGGTAGGAGTCATGAGAACATGCCATACATCATTCTAGCCAATAATCATCTCTGCCATCAAGGATAAAAGAAGTAATTTGCCTGACAGAAGACTCTAGATTTTCCCCAAAAATCCAGAATTTACAACTTGAGTTTCCAAAAGAACAGTGTAACCTGTGGAAAGTGCTCAAAAACTCGAGGGTAAGATCACAGTATACAGAGGTGACATGGTAGGGAAAGATAAGGATGTGGTTTATACGTAGGATATCATCAGTAGCGTCGCAGATGCCAAAAGCGTCTAGGGTTGTGCCGCATGCCCAATGGGGAATGGAAACACCAATTGTGTACATCTCCTTGTAACGTTGTCGGTGCTCGGTGCTAGTAAACTGGTCATAGCTACCCGGAATGGGAGCTATACGGGGTGAATGGGGGATGGTGGAGTCCGGATCGTTGGCGACTTTATGAGTGCCCTCCATCTCACGGAGAAGCTCATCTGCCTCATCGATGTCACAGCGCATCTTGTTGGCCAACTCGGGAGAAGACTCGCTAGTAGGGGAGGGCATGCGGAATTGGATTTCGGGATGAGGACTGAAACTGTGAGGAGGGTCTCTGGAAGAAGACGTAGAGGGCTTACCCTTTCCCTTGCAGAAATGGTTAAACATGCCTACTGCAGAGGACAAGCCGATCGGTTGACCATGTAAACCGATCGTCTAGATAGACCACACGATCGTATGGCTGATGAAATAAGCGTTTCATTAATATAAGACGGGCGGCTGGTAAAACGGAGCGATCGGCTGAGTTCGGATCTGAGCACTCGGCGGAGCAAGCTGACGACCGATTTGTCGGGAGAAATGGGTGGTGGTGATGCAGCCAAGTTGTCAGTCATCTAGCATGTTAAATGGGTGGCGTCGAAGCAAGGTGGGCAGCATCGGAGCCAGGTGGTCGGTCGTCTAGCCAGGCGGGTGGCTGAACAGATCTGGGAGGTAGGTCAGTCGAGTAGCTGTGTCGAGTGGTGAGCTGAAGGCCCGAGCGACAGAGAAGGTCAGACGTCTGGCTGAGAGCCAGGCCGGTCATTCGATGAGGCAAAAACGAGATGCGGAGCAGCGGCAAGCTTGAGCGGTCGAAAAGGCTAGCCGTCCGGATGAAGACCAGGAAGGTCGTCCGAAGGGGCGGAAACGGCGCGCGGAGCAGCGACAAGATCGATAGATCGATTGGAAGCGAGGGTGGTGGCTAGGGTAAGCGAGGAGATGGGAGAGAGATCTTGCGTCGGGTGGGTTATATAGAATAATGGAGCAACGAACCGATCGGTTGGGTAGCCAGTCGATCGGTTCGTCTGCCTTGGGCACCGGACAGATGAAAGTAAGGGCGGCGGTTGCATGTAATAAATGGGGAAACTATCGGAGAATGAGCCAAGCAGCAGGATACCCAGCTGATCGCTTGAGAAGAGCTTGAGCCGAGCGGCTGGTTGTGGTAACCGATCGGCTCGATAACAGATAAGAAAGGAAACAGAAAGTAAAAAAAGAAAACAAAGAAAAAATAAACGAAAAAGAAAGAACAGAAGGGAAGATAGTGTTGGGCTTCCTCCCAACTAGCGCCATATTTTACGTTGTGGCTCGACAAGGATCATATTATTTAGATTCTGGGGAAGTTGCGGGGTCGGTGAGATTCAGGTCTGTCAATGGTAGATAATTGGTTGAGTCTAAGGCGACAACATCTTCAGTAGTGATGTATCTTTTAATACGGTGCCCATTGACCTTAAATTCACCCAAAACTTTATCCCAGAGAAGAAAAGCATTGTGTGGATACACACGCTTGACAATGTAAGGGCCATACCATCTCGACTTGAGATTTCATGGGAAAAGTCGTAATCTTGAGTTAAAAACTAAAACTTGATCCCCTTCTCTAATATCTTTGCGCTTGATATGACCATCATGCCACATTTTGGTTCTGTATTTGTAGATTCTTGTGTTTTCGTAGGCACTCATCCTAAGTTCATCGAGCTCATTCATTTGGAGAAAATATTTCTCTCCAGCCCTAGAAAGGTCAAAATTCAAACTTTTGATGGCCCAACTGGCTTTGTGCTCTGGTTCTATTGGTAAGTGACATGACTTACCATAGATCAGTCTGAAAGGGGTGGTACCAATGGGTGTTTTATAGGCAGTACGATATGCCCACAAAGCGTCATTGATTTTTAACGCCCAATCTTTCCTAGTGCATCCAACATTTTTTTCTAAAATTGATTTGATTTGTCTGTTGGATAATTCTACTTGCCCACTAGTCTGAGGATGGTAAGGAGTGGCAGCTTTGTGGTAAACTCCATATTTTACCAAAAGAGCCTCAAAACATTTCTCCAAAAAATGGGATCCCCCGTCGAAAATGACGGGGCGAGGGACTCTAAATCTAGGAAAAATGATATCTTTAAAGAGTTTCTTAACAGGTTTAGAATCACAGGTTTTAGTGGGTATGACTTCAACCCATTTTGACACGTAATCGACTCTGACTAAAATGTAAGAAAACCCATAAGAAGAAGGAAATGGGACCATGTAGTCGATTCCCCAGACATCAAAGAGCTCTAATTCTTGCCAAGATGTTAGGGGCATTTGGTCACGTTTGGAAATGTTTCTTGTCCTTTGACATTGATCACAAGAAAGCACATAGCCATAAGAGTCATTCAAGATGGTGGGCCAATAGAAACCACATTGCAAGACCTTTCTAGCAGTTTTTTGGGAACTCATATATCCACCACAGGGGCCAGAGTGGCATTGTTCTAGGTTGTCAATGCTTTCTTCTTGGGAAACACAACGGCAATACAAACCGTTGGGGCAAAGTTTGAAAAGATAAGATTCATCCCAATAATAATTTTTGACGTCATGTAAAAATTTAGCTTTAGAGTGTCCCTTATATTTGGGATGTAATACATCTGCAGCTAAATAATTCACAAAATCAGCAAACCAAGGGAATTGGGAGTCTACCTTGAGTAATTGGTCATCAGGCTAGGATTCATTTATGGGATTTTCATCAATGGGGCTATAGCTAAGTCTACTTAGGTGGTCAGCCATGAAATTTTTAGATCCCTTTTTGTCTAGGATTTCTAGATCAAATTCCTACAATGAAAAAATCCATCTTATGAGTCTAGGCTTGGCATCTTTCTTAGTCATGAGGTAGTGAATGGCTGCATGATCAGTGTAAACAACAACCTTTGAACCAACAAGATATGAGCAAAATTTATCGAATCATAGACAATAGCTAGCATTTCCTTTTCGGTGACTGTGTAATTTCACTGAGCTTCATCTAAGGTCTTGGATGCATAATAAATGACATGGTGTTTCTTGTCAACGCTTTGTCCTAAGATGGCTCCTACGGCAATATCACTAGCATCGCACATGATTTCAAAGGGTAATGCCCAGTCAGGAGCACGGATGATAGGAGTGGTGGTGAGAGCATTTTTCAGACATAGAAAGCTCTCCATGCATGCCTTATCAAAATGGAAAGGCACATCCTTTTGAAGAAGATTGGTGAGAGGTTTTGTGATTTTGGAAAAATCATGGATGAATCGCCGATAGAACCTGACATGTCCTAAGAAGGCTCGAATGTCTTTGACTGAGGTTGGGAGAGGTAGCTTGGTGATGACCTCAATCTTAGCTTGGTCTACTTCAATGCCTTGGTTGCTCACCTTATGGCCTAGAACATTACCCTCCTTGACCATGAAGTGACACTTCTCCCAATTAAGGACTAAGTGTGATTCAATACATCTATCGAGGATAAGAGAGAGGTTTTGAAGGCAGGAATCAAAACTATCTCCATAGACGGAGAAATCCTCCATGAACACTTCCATGAAAGTTTCAATTAATCCTGAAAAAATAGCAGACATACATCTTTGAAAGGTGGTCGGTGCATTGCACAGGCCAAAGGGCATTCGTCTAAAGGAGTATGTACCAAAAGGGCATATGAAAGTGGTTTTCTCTTGATCTTTAGGATGAATGGGAATATGATAAAAACCTGAGTAGCCATCTAGATAACAAAAGTATTGTTGACGAGCTAAATGTTCTAGAACTTGATTGAGGAAGGGAAGTGGGAAGTGGTCTTTCCTAGTTTCTTTGTTGAGTTTCCTATAGTTAATGCCCATCCTCCACCCTGTGACGGTACGGGTGGGGATGAACTCATTCCTCTCATTCCTAATGACTGTGGTCCCACCTTTTTTGGGGACGACTTGGACAGGGCTGATCCAAGGAGGGTCAAAGATAGGGTAAATGATCCATGCAGTCAAAAGTTTAATCACTTCAAGATGGACAACTCCCTTCATGTTTGGGTTGAGTTTCCTTTGCGGGGCTCGGGAAGGTTTGCTATTTTCAATCATTGGGATTTTGTGGATGCAAATGGATTGATCTATCCCAACTAAATATGTCATTTTGTTCCCTAAAGCTATTTTACTTTTCTTAAGTTCTCTCATATGCATGTTTTCCTGTTTAATGGTAAGGTCAGAATTGATAATAACATGGCATAATTGTTGTTCATTAAGAAACACATATTTCAGGCCTATGGGGAGAGTCTTCATTTCTAGGGCCTTTGTTGGTTCAAGCTTGTCTTCTATGATGGAGATCATCTTAAGGTCTTCAATTTTTGTATTAGGAATCTCCTCAAAGTTATCCAAATGAATCTTGAGTTGGTTTAATGGTTCATTGTCAAAATCACATTCGGTAGTGATAGTGAGGGCGGTGTGTAGGGGGTCATCAACTAACTCCCATTTCTGCCTTATTTGGGATAATTCATCAATGCAATCAAGGAGGTAGACTTCTTCCTCAAGGCTAGGTCCCCTCATGCTTTCAAACACCCTAAACTCAAGGTTTTAATTCCCTAGCCTTAACAAAATGGTGCCATCCTCGACATCAATTAAGGCATGGGCAGTAGCTAAGAAGGGACGTCCGAAAATGAGAGGGTAGCGTAAATCTTCCTTGATGTCCATGATCACAAAATCACAAGGGACATATGCATCATTTCCAACTTTTACCGGAATGTCGTCTATGATTCCCATGGGTTTGGTTGTGGATGAGTCTGCTAGTTGGATGGTCATGGATGTGGGTAACATGTCATTGAATCCTAGTCTTTTGCAAAGGCTATAAGGCATGATGGATATTCTGGCTCCTAAATCTGCTAACCCTTTTCTGCAAGAATTGTTACCCAAGTAGCATCCTATTCCAAAAGAACCTGGATCCTTATATTTTTTAGGCATCTTACTTTGGATAATGTCTGAACTGGTCCTAGTAGCATACTTCCTGGTCAAGAGAGATTTCATGTACTTGGAGCATGTGGGCATGTCAGCCAAAGCATCAAGGAAGGGAATGTCAACATGTATTTTATTCATAGCATCCCTAAATTGCATGAAACATGCATCAAGCCTTGTTTGTTTGAGGCGGGATTGGTAGGTAGGTCGAGGTTTGTAGATTGATTCTTCATCTTTTGCTTGAGGGGTTTCGGGGGTGGGGGTGGATGGTTTGAATGTAGCTTCAGGCTCGACAACGACCATGTCCTCATCCTCGAATTCTAGAGGTGGGTCTGGAGATTTTTCAGGAGGTGGAGGAGTTTGCACTTTTATCGAATGAGTGGAGACAACCTTGAGTTGTTCGGGATGTTTGGGGTTGTTTTCGGGCTGCCCTAAAAATGTCCCGACAGGGGGTTTCTATTGAGCAATCAGACAAGCTAGTTGGATGTCAGTTGCCTTTTGATGAGCTTGTTGAGCAATAATGATTTGCTCCTAGGCAGCTATCCTTTTGTCTAATGAAGGGGTGGAGGAGGCAGGGACATTTGGTTGAGGAGGTGGTTGATTGAGGTTTTGAAGGGGAAGGTTTAAGTTTTGAAATTGTTGCCCTTGATATGGTGGTCGTGCTGGATGATTTCCTTGGTAATTTCCTTAGGTTCCAAAGTTCCTTTGGTTGTTGTATGGGAATCCAGGTGGTTCTTGATTGTTACCTTGAGGATAAGGAGGCCTTTGTTGGGTCTGGAGTTGGCTAGAGTTCTCGGCACCTGAAGGGTTCCCATATTGAAAACCAGGGTGATTTCTAGTTTGGTTGGGGTTGTAGTAACCTTGGCCTGGTATGGTGTGGATTGAATTGAGGTCTTCTTGTTGTTGTCCCATTTCAGGTTGCATGGGCATGTTGTAGAGATATTGACAGTGGAGGGTGGTGTGGTCGTATCCTTGACAAATACCAAAAAGAGAATACATGGATTTTAGTTGTTGGGGTGATTTCCTAAGGGTGACCAAAGATGACTCTAACCGTCTTGTTTTAAGGCAATTAATTTGAGGCTTTCTGCAATGCTTTGGATATCATTATTAACTTCTGCAATGGCTACCTTAAGGACTCCACCAATTCCTCTTCTAGCCCTTGTTTTGGAATCCCATTTGACTACTTCCCATGCACTAGTCAAACTTTGATGTATGAAATTTCCTCTAGATGAGGAATCGAGAAAGAACTTGGTATCATCATCAACACCACGGTAGAAGATCTCTATGAGTTGGGCTTGAGAGATATCATGGTGGGGGAACTTCCTAAGTAAGTCTTTGAACCTTTTCCATGCTTCTCCTAAAGACTCTCCTGGGGACATGGAAAAGTGAGGTATTTGACCCCTAAGTTCATAGGTGAGAGACGGGGGGTAAAATTTTTCAAGAAACTTGCTTTGTAGAACTTCCCAAGTTGTGACATGGTCTTCGCTCTCCATAGTAAAGGGAATACTTGAACAACCTAAGGAGGATGGCATCTTCAGAGACACCAGGAAGTTTGTTCAGAGAGAAAAGATCAATGAACCTTTGGAGATGATCTTGGCAACTTTCTCCATTGTTGCCTGAGAAGGGGTTGGCTTGCATCATGGTGATCCATTGTGTTCGGATATCAAATTGTGGAGAACTGATGTTAGGAGGTATGACTGGATGTTGTGCATAGGCGGTTTTTGGAACAGGAAAATCTTTTAATTGTTTTTGCCTTTCGGCTTCCCTCCTATCAGATTCTATGGCTTCTTGTTCAACCCTATAGGCTGCTCGTATAGCGGCTTCTCTTTCCTCTTGTTCAGCTTGGATGAGCTCCCTTTGAGCTGTGAGAGCTTGGTCGATTCTACGGACGACTTCTACTTCGTTCATTCTTGCTAGATTTTAACGGTTTAAATGATGAAAAGTCCTTTCTATTTCCAGATCAAATGGTTGAGAATCAATGTTCGGGCGTCGCATGCACAAATGAAGTGGTTAATCGTGTGTAGAAAAAACAGACTGCTAGAATGGAAACTCGATAGAAGGAGGAGTAGCACTTCCGGAATGTTACTCAGAAGGCATAAAAAAAGGAAAAAAAGTTTTTCAAAATTTTTTTTGGGGGGTTCGAGAAAACAATCTCTTGTCCACGACAATGGCGACAAATTGTTAATGCGTCGTTTAGCACTTATAATCACTAAAATAATTATCCTAGAGTTTAATCCTTTTTTAACTTTCTGATTAAGGCCAGTATAGAAAGGGTCGATCCCACATGACAACTTTTTAAGATTGTTTCTTTTTATCCCAATTGTTTGAAGAACTTATTATTTGTTTTTGGTATTTTTCAGATTTGGAACATAAAGTAAAAGTTGAGTTTTGGGAGTTGGTGATTAATACTAAGGAAAGAAATGCAAGAATGGAAATGCACTTAATAAGAATGTAAATTTGCCCTGTCACGAGGAAAATTAAGATTGTTGTTAGCATAAGAAAAACTATTATGAATGGAAAGACTATAGATTAAAGAAAGCAAAAGCAAGCAGTGATTAGATCAAGAGATGAGAATCGAGGCTTTAGGGGTTTTCACCACCTTAGCCTAGGCAAAATCAAACTAATCCTTTAAAAATAACGGATTCGATGAAGGAAAGTGAATTAGTAAAAATCCACTAAAGATGGACTCCACCTGAGCCCATTGGTCCTGGTGCTCATGCTTCTTAGTTCATCATCCTAAAAGAAGAAGATTCACGATCATTTCAAAACTCCTATGTGATTGGGTTTGTTGTTTTAAATCTGAACTTTCACGTTCATATCCATCCAGATTAACTTTTGATCAAATCAATTAATTACTTTGATAGATCAATTAGTTATCAAACCCAAAAGCCATCTAGAATAATTTTTAAGGAAAAGTCGATAAAACCATGACTAAGGGGTTATTTCCCTTGTCTTGATAAAGAACTACTCACTGATGGAGAAGGGGCAAAGAGAGACGGAGGAAGGAAGTGATCTAGCCATCTTCGAGTCTTACGACTACTGATCATCGATTAGAGACAATGAAGATGGTTGTCTCTTCCTACCTTGCTCGATTGCTCAAGAGAGGGGAGGAGGAGAAACGAAAGTACTAGATCTAAACACAACGGAATAACAGAATAACATGTAACAAAATTGCTAGGCTACTTTATTTTGGAACTAGAAGAATATAAGAAAATTTTGCTCCAAAATACTAATACAAGAAAACCTGAGATGCCCAAGGAGGAGGAAGTTCTCCTCCTTTTATAAGAGAAGGAGGGGGTATACATTATGTTTAGGGCAAAAGAAATGGTCGACAGCTGCGGCTAACTTTCTGGATCTAGTCAATAGACGAAACAATTGATTGTTTTACATTCTTTTTGCAGTAATTTCCCGCAACAGTGATTTCGAGTATTTTTTGGGCCAGTCATAAATTCGGAAGCAGTCCGAAAATATGTTTTTCCTGTAGATAATTTAATTCTCTTTCCAACGCATACTTGCACATTAAATTCCGCCTTGGGATGTGGGAGTTATACCAATTTTGGTGAAAGATATATACTGAAGTCAGACACTGCGGGAATTTGTGCAAAAATATCTTTTAGAGGAATTTACTCATGAGCAATTTTCCTACAAAAAAACAAGCAAATATATTTAAAACTCTAAATAAATATAAAATTCCAAACTAATATAATTAATAATAAAATGAAGAAGATAAATAACAAAACAATCCTAGAATGATATCTAAAAGATGGAAATAAAGGGATAAATATACATTTATCATCATCATATCACATCATATTCATGTTTAAGAGTAAGAGAAAGAGTACTAAAGAGTAAGAGTAAAGATAACAAATAAACCTTATATAAGATCCTTGTCATGGGATTCCTAGCATACAGTGCACTTTGATGCAAAACATGGGCTTCCTAGCATATAAAGCACTGTGATGCAATATAAGAGATATTTTAGTGCGAACAGAAGAGGCACTTTGGTGCAAAACTCAAGGAGCCTTATATATGTCAGATAAAATATAATGTAAAATTCAATGTTTATTTTCATTATGTTAAATATATTTTCATTTCAAAGTATAAGTTATATATGTGTTATAATATGCTCAATTCCACTTCCAACTTGTTTGATGCATTGTTGGGGACTTGATATCGCCAGGTAAAAAGAAAAAACAATATTAGATCCATATAAAGACCAACTCAAGAATTCAAAATACTTTATAACTTGATGGGGCACCATCTACATTATCCAAGAGTCTAAGTCAAATTTTTAGGATGGCATACCATGAACTTAGATATCTTTTGTAAATTTGTGTTATGAAGTTTCTTTTTTAAGAATATGATGATAATTTATTTTATGCATAGTCTTTAATGGTTATTTCAATCATTATTGTAATGCATGCCATTTTTGTGACACTCCCAAGTTGAAGAAAAGAAATAGCTTTAGTTGATTTGATATAAAAAATTGGGGTGTTATAGTATGCTTATGATAAGCTTTAGTTTCTTCTCTAGGAACATTTGGAGTTGGTTCCTCTAGTTTTGGTATTTCTAGAACTTAGAGCTTATGCACATGAGTGAGAACAATTATTAATGTCCTATACCGTTAATGGAAGTTACTCCCATTCAAATTTTCTTTATCAAAGACTAATCACAATGAGAAGTTGTTATGTGTTTTTTATTAGATCTACAAAGAAAATATATGCATGAGTCAATAATTTGATATTAAAATTTACTCAAGTTGACAATATTAGTTCAGCCTCTAGTTAATAATGCTCCCACTATTTTGATCAATATATATCTTTCACCATTAATTTGGAAGATTATGGTGAAAAATCTTGTAGTAAGACAATATCCATAATGCTTTACTTTATGCGTTGATTTTGATTGGCCACACATAATTAAATTATTTAGTTAGTTAATAATTACGAATTGCATCCTATGTAACTCTTTGGTAGATGGTTGCACCACTCCTTCTCATAAATCATATTATGAAGTATATGCCATCTTGATGCTTCTAGGTGCTTAATCATATTAAGATCAACTAGCCAAGTCTAATCCAAAGGCTAATACAATAAGATATTCACCCTACTTAGGCAGACCCACATACTCGCTATCACATTCCCCATGATAGATTATGACCATGCTTTGGCGTGCCCACGCATGGTTGATTGGGTATTCATGTGTACTATATAGTGGAATGCATCTTAAATTTTGATATCATATTGAGGGATTTGATATAATAATAATGTGTATCCAATCACCATAACATATATTATATTGTAGAAAATTGACCAAGAAATTCACATTTGATGTAACCCTAAATATGTCTTTACATGGTTTTCTAGTCAGTCGATTAGAAAGCCAGTCACTTGGTTGAGTTCCCTATTGAGAAGTTCTCATGTTGTTGATGAAGTACTCACTTTATCTTCATCATGGACCCTACAAGGACCTACCTAATTGGTTTGGTCTTTTTATCTTCTCCTCCTTTCCACCTAACCCACTAGTAATCTCAATAGATCATTCTATTCTAGATGTAAGAACTAAATTTTACATGGAGAATGTACAGAGAGAGGGTATGTCGTGAAAGTTATATGTATGTTACATATTTTGATCACAATCATAAACCACAAATTACATGTTTCAGGTCACAAGCATTCACGACAATGGTCTAGTTTCCATATCCACATCCACCAAAAAGAATGATTTCAAAGGCATCATATTTGTTTATGTAACATAAATTTTACATAATATATATGCTAGTTGGTGACTGATATGGATACACGTCAGATAATATCCATCCAACAAATCATTTGTGATTCAAAACCCAAATCAGAGTTAAAATCATACAACATCATCTCTACTACCATTATAGGGTTTATAGGAAAGGGGTGCAACAGAAATATAAAAAATTCATCAAAAAGAAAAATCTTAGCCAATGGATCTGTCATAGTCATAAAACATCATACAACAAACACATAGAAGGGACATCAAATAAACCTGGGTGTGCACTAGTTTTCAAATCGAGAAAAATGTCTTATATCAGTGTTGAACTTGCACATCTGTATATGGATCCAAAGTGGTTTTTGTTATTTCTACTTTGACATTGTAAAAACACCTTGTCCATTCCTTTAATAATTTAATTATCCTAAACCCTCCTCCCAAGGGCCTCAGTCTCTATGTCATCCAAATGGATGCAAGAACTCCTGATGCACCACCTTGATCACAAGAGGAAGTAGAAGTGAGAGTTGTCAACATGCTAGCGTTGTTCTCTCTCCTTCTCCTCCTATTTGAAGATGTTGTATTTGGGGTGAGTTTTTCTCTCTCTAAGAGGAATATATCTTATACAACTTGTTTTGTAATGTGTGTGTCATCATTTGGATGTCCTCCCCTTATATAGGAGAGTCACGTGTTCAAATTTTAAAAAATCCAATCCTGCTCCTAATCACAACTCCCAAAATGAGAATCAAACTAGAAAACTCAAACTGACTTCCAGTGGTCTGCACATTAATGAATCATCCAACTCACTAAGCTAGTCCATCAATTAGATTATTTAGTCAACAAGTTAAATTTGATTTAAATTTCTCAATTTGACTCTGAATCAATCTGGTCTTTTTAGTTATTGTTCAACCTGATTTCATCCAGTTGTGTAACTAGACTATCAAGTTTTCCGACTGACTACTTATTTAATTGGTGATTATTTAGATGATTGATATTCAATCTGACCAGCTCATCCAAACCCTTCGGTCGATCGATTGGCTTGCCCAGTTTCTCCAATCCACAAAAATCAACCTATACAATTCAATACCATTTTGATTATAGGTATGATAGAAAAATGAAATTACTTTGAGCTTACTTACACATGTGATTCCATATGTTCCTTACTATGTTGGTAGTGACTAACCAATGTTAGCATGACCACATAATTTCTTCACTACATATATCCATATTGAAACCAAGGCATGAAGTTGTCACCCTCTTAACATTCACTCTATTTTTCTTGAACTATGTAAAGATATTGAGATTTTGTGAGCTCAATATCATATATGGACTCACATGAATATGACCATGCATCTAGCAGTCTCACATGTCAAATGTCAAGGATATCACTCCAATGGATGGATAAATTCCATCTACATCATTCATAATAATTTACTAGTGTCATGATGCATCCAATTAGTATTTTTAAGGAAACTCTTACCCAAAGTCAAGTTGGGTACTGTTAAAGTAAACATAACAAAATGTGATTACTATAGTCACATGAGATTAAGGATCACATAAATGACTTCCATGACATGGCTGCCATGTTTCATTCTCAAAGTGGTTCTACCCAGTGAAACTTGTTCTCTGACAAGTGCCCATATATTGAAATTGATATCCAATATCATGACTAAAGAGACATATCCATCATTCAACATACACACTAGTATTATGTATTATTGTTGTCCTATTATATTCACAATAATAACTGACTAGGGACATATCAAGAATGAATACTCTTGAGTATACATATGATCTCATGTTCATGTCCTCAATCCAAACCATATGCCACCAGGCCAAAACATTCTCAGGACGTGATTACATTTATTTATTAACTCAATTGTGAAACAAACATAATAAGTGTAATTCCTTTATTAACAATAATATCACATGCATTGTATCCATATTACAATCATCACATGATGGTCTCAGGGTGTATTGACACACCTAAACTATGCGTGCAAAATGCAAGTGTACGCATGGAGTATTATAGGCCTGTGAGGCTCGAATGTCAAACTTAAGGAAATGTACTCCAAAAATTACTACTAACTATAACTTGATTAGATAGAACTAAGGAAAAGGTGATTGGTTATTTGATTATAACTAATTGCAAGAAGTGAAAACTAGCTTAAGTGGATTGTGACAATAGATTAGTGGATTCCTTAGGATTGTAGTTTTACCACAGTATGCATTTCATTTAACTCCATTTCAGTAATAAGCATTTACCCTTAACCCTGGAGTAAAGACTTGTAGCAAGTATTACCCACTCCCACAATGTAATACACTTTCTATACTAAAACAAATCTCACTCTTGTAGCGATTTAGGAATTAGCTAGGTGCATTAATCATAACTTTGGGATTTACCCCTTCATAGTTGTAAGCCCTCCCCCGAGACATGATATAGGATATGTAAATATATGACCTTACCAACCCTTAATTACTCTCCCAAAACAATCAATGATCTGAGTAATTGACTATGGTGATTAGGTATGGGCAATTTTTTAAGCAATTATAGATTTTAGTCCAAACTTAAAAGAAATAACTGCATTGTATCATGGAAGTTAATTACAATGCAATATCAGGTTGCTCCTGGGTCTTAAGGAACAAAGTGGATTCTACATGATTTCTACTCTATCATACATGGAGGAGAAAATGATACACATGAGAAACTAATGTAAACCACTAGAGAAACCGGTCAGGAAGATCCCCTCTGGAGAACATCTGATCAGTAGTGTTCCAATTGTAAATCTTCTCTCTAGAGGTGCCTAAATTGTTTGAGATGTAGTTGTCTCCTTTGTATCCTCCTATCTTGTCTTTGTGCTCATTTCCAATAGATTATAATGTGATTCTAGTTCTATCCAAACTCCCCTTAGGTCATAAGTGGGACTCATGTCGTCATTAAGTCCCAGTTGTCGGATCTGGACTGATCTTCAACCTGCATTGATTAGGCTAAGTCAGTACCACTGACTGAATGTCAGTGGCACCAAGTCATCAGCTGACTCAACCCTCTCACTGAGTGTCAGTACTACTGACATGTGGGTCAGTAGCACTGAGTTTCCATTTTGTGAGTTCTAGCTTCTTTTGCTTATGAAAGTCAATATGACCTACTAAGTTATCAGTAGCACTAAGTTGATAAATCTTAGTTGTTGATGCACTTTGGACCATAAGTCAGTTGCACCAACTTAGCATTTCGGTGGCGTCAAACCCTATTGGTAGCACCAAGTAGCATCTCGGTAGCATCAATATTTCTTTAACTTCCCTGTTGGATTTTTGAATTGAGTTGGTAGCAGTCACAAGCATTAAACTTCTTTGTTAGTGCTCAATTTACCAGAAATAAGGAAAAACCAACATCAATCTAAATAAAATATGATAAACTAACATAATTAGGTGAAAATACTTATTATATGATGCAATAATGTTTCACATGCTAATAATGATAAACAATGCACTAGTAATATAAAGATGAACAATATTGCATGAAATACATTGCAAAATAGCATGTGAAAAGTAAATAAAACACAGTGCATCAAAATCCCCTAAGTTTAAATGTTACTCTCCCTCGAGCAACACTACCTTGGGATTGGTTTGAAATAACTCAACAAGAGAACAAGCAATATGAACTACATTTCTCAAATACCTCTGTCTGACGGTCCCGAACAGGCCCCTACCTACCACTGAATAAATGACTACTCTGTAGTGAACACAAATTTTAACTAAAGATGTCCACACTTACAATGAAACACTATTAATATAGTAATTAACATCATAGTCAATATGGCATTGTCTTGATGCACCATGTGTTTCCCTATCTAAATTTCTCTTGCCTACCTACCAACTATGGTAGAAGCAGTTCCTCATATAAAAGTGAATGAGGGGATCAATCATATATGTGGCCTACCATAAAGAGAAATGGGTGGAACTAAGTATGTGGCTATGAATAAGAATCACAAGTAACATCATAATCATTTATGCAAAAATGAAATATGATGAAACTATAACATGAGGGAAATGAAAAATGTATGAATCCTAATGCCTACTATTTTGGGGGAATGATGAATGCACTAAAAGTCTCATATTATTGATGTGAATGGTATAAAAGAATGTATGCATGTACTATTTTCACTTCTCCTTTAATGATTTTCATATTTTAGTTCAAGGCATCCTTTTCTCCCTCTTTATTTGACATTTCTCCTTTTTTTCTCTACCGTCTTATGTTAGCATGATTTCTCAGTTATGCTCGGGCTTTTCTTCAACCTATCTTTGCTTTATTTTTTTTGGGAAGGATGTAGATGTGAATCCTTTCACTTTATATTTGAGGAGAAAGAAACATAGATACATGAAGAAATAATGATGCAAAAAGAGAATGCAATCCACATGAAATTTTTTATGCAACTACTTGTTATGCACATTTCTATAGTTTTCTTTTTCTTTTTATAACTAATGAAATAGAAAGACTATATATCATGCCACCTATTATGCTATGCATGCAATCAAGAGGAAACATTTTGGGTTACTTGATCATCTTAAGGTGGTGGATGAATTGTCATGAAAAGTGGGTGGAATCAAATGATTAAGAGACAATGCATGTATTCAACTATGATATGTCCCACTCCTATCAACCAATGTATAGGGTAATCTTAAGGTTTCTATCTAAAAATCCCATTTAATGTCTTGTTATCTATTTGTTCAGTTTGATCTCAAACCCCATCATCATCCATAATTCTTGGATAAATTAAGAATTTCATTTACATTAAGTGTCCTTCGGATGACTAACTCATACACTTCCCCTAGGTGGTATTGTTGTAGACTTTGCAAATTCATCTTAAAAAGATATGATCATTTGAAAAAAAAATTATTGTAAAGGAAAGAAACACATTTCTCTTTGATGATAAAAAAAATCACGACAATTAAGCTCCATGATTATACTAGATAGATGTGGATCATATGCTTGCGGAAACAAAAGAACTAATGGAAAATAAAAGATAAAAAGATAACATCATTCTAACACCCCCAAGATTGAAATTGACTATGTCCTCATAGTCAAAATTCAAACTAGAGGTGGAGTGGAGGTATTGTGTGCTCTAAATGATGGTGGTGGTTGAAATGCTCCAAGCTGCATTTTGGAATTAGGGGTGGGGAAGGCGTCGTTGAATGTGGGTGGGTCTGATGGCATCTCTGGTGGCTTAGGGTAGCTAGCAAAATAACCTTGGCTCCAATAATGGTCATAGAGCAGCGATTGGTAGTGCTCAATGTGTTGTACGTGTGTGTGCATGTTCTCATAGTTGGCCATGAGAAGGCGCTCATTGTCGTAGATCGCCTACTACTGGTATAAAAGTCACTCTTGGACCCCAAGTATTTGTGCCAGGGCGACTTGATGTTGTTTTCCCAGGTGTATATACGACAACATCCAATTCATACCCTCCACAGAGAAAGAATCTCCAAGTGGTGGAGTTGTGAAATTGGATGCTTCATATCTGTGTGGAACCATGTGTATATGTTGCCTTTGTGTGAAAGGCATGGCATCGTCTGTAGGCCATTTGAGGAAACACACTACTCAGAGGTGGAAGATGGGGTTGGGGAGAACCCTTATAACTAACCAAAAGTGAGAATCTTATCCTATTCCATAACTAGAAACAGTATAAGATCGTTTCCTAGATTTGACCAAACAAGGATAAATTAAACAACCTAACACATTTATATTATAACTTAAATATGTTTTAATATGTTACATGTATTTCCTTTGATAACTAATACTCACATAATGGCTAAATAAAAATGTATGATATGCTTTGGAGTAACAATTGGTAATTCCATGTAAATAAATATTAATAATGTTCTATTATTTATATAAATATCGAATTATTATACTAAATATGTTAAATGTTGCAAAATATGGAATTTCATGTAAAAATAAAAGATAGCTCTTTTGGCAACAATGTGAAGATAATAACATTTAATTTAATGGATGTTGATAATAAATACATAATATTTTGATAGATATAGTGGTAATGAGCCCAAAATCTTAGTTGTTCCATAAGTCATAAAAGGAAATCTACAAACACAAATATAATATGAAAGTCGTGTTCTTTGGGTCCCAATTAACTAAGATTCCAAGTTTTTTACATTATTTGAATTATAATACCTATCCTAAATACATTATGGAAAATGAAATACAACTTAAATTCAAAAGAATTAAATAATATATTTATTAATTCCAAAAGTGGAAACTAATGATAATATGAAATTCTACATGTCATAATTAGTCTATTTTTTAATTTTCATTTAATTGGATAGTTCTAGGTACATAACCTAATTTAGAAAAGAAAATACCAATTTTGCTCCAAAATAATAAATAATATGTTTAATGGCTTCAAAAGTGGAAGCTAATGAGAAAAGTAGTTTTCTCCTTTCTTATTGGCCATAGAAATCATTTTTTTATTAATGAGAAAATTTACTTATGCTGGGAAACGTAAGTCATTATCTATTGGAGAAACTATAATAAAGGTTTAAGTAGACATTTAAATAGAAAGCAATATAAAAATTGTTGTAATTTGAAGTAATATGTAACAAAATATGTAAACTTAATTTCTACTTTATAAACATATTTATACAATTATGTCATGATTCAGTAAAATACCCAATAATACTTACAAGACATGTAGATATATATTATGATATATATATATATATATATATATATGAATTAATGTTAAAAACATGCATAAAAATCTAATTCAATATTAATGGGTATTTCACATAAGTGGGACAATTTATCGTGCCTTTGGCTAACAAATGGTTCTACGAAAACTAATGAAAATGTGTGAAATTGTTCGTCATAAAATAATTACAATAAAATTCTCATTTTCAAATATGGTGATTGTATATGGAATTTGATGCAGTATTCCATTTAATGCAATATATTAATTTTAAAAAGGCAAGTAGGTGGAATTATCCTCTCTAGCCTACTATAATGGAAGTTGATTCTCATTATGAAGATTACAATCCATTGAGAATATGTTGCAACATAAAACACATCTAATAAGTAAATGAATACTAATTGAAAAAATATAACAATATTGTTTGTACATTTTCTACAAAAAACTTACCACTTTCCTCCTCAATTCATCAAATGTGGAAAATCACCAATTTTTTAATCTCATAATCATTATTTTGATTTAAGAAAAATTTAATAAAATGCTATATTATAGATACCATGAATACATTTACATGTTTCTCTTATAATTTATTGTTATAATCAAATTCGTGATATGCTAGTTTAGAATAGTTTTGGGGAGATTGGAAACTAAAATTAGAATCTATCTTTACATTAATTCGATAGATGCCTTTTCCTTAAAAGGAAATCATATTAAACATAATTAATGGAAAATTAGCATGACCATACGTATTTAAGGAACTATAAAACGAATATAATTCCCACATGACTAGATAATTTTTAAAGAATCATAAAAGTCAAATATAGAAATGCCATATACATTATGATAATATTTGTTTTTAAAAAATAATGAAATATATTTATATATTAAATATTCCACTAAACTAATAGAAAATAAGAAATAATGCCAAGCTTTGATTTTTGTTATTTTCGTCTCTCTATTAATGATATTCCACATCAATATGATAATTCTAAGTTGCCATAAATAAATTATAAAAATAAATTACCACGATAATGCCAAAAGGACACAAATAAATTAAACGACTTATTAAATGGTTTCAAAACAAGAAAGATATTTTATCTTTGTATTGTACACATCATAGTTAGACTACTTGTCAAACTTACTTTGTTTAGTTAATGTTTGTTTCCTCAAATAAAATATTAAAAAGGGATTTTAATGTTAGTATATAACGGAACATTGTTTCTTTAATTGGGTTGGTTTTCCTAAAAATTTCCTATTACACTAAACTTTATGTTTGCAAAAGAAAACTAGTCATACAACAACCTTTGACTCTTATTCTTAGTTTTGTAAAATTTCTCGCCTCCTTTCTCTATTAGTGACCTTATTAAGTCGGGTGCTATGCAAAAGGTTGATCACAATTTCCTCTTCTCTTCTTCCTTCACTATTCTTCCCCTCTACCATGACCATGAAGCAACACCTCCTACCACCATGATACCCTCTTTCCAAAGAAGTATGGAACAAAATCAAAGCATCATATTTGTAGTGCACAAATGATGCCCCACTAACTCCGACAATTGTCCTTGGTTCTGTTCCCCATGATAATGGACTATTTAGAGAACTCCATGGAAATACAAGGTGACTTGTGCATAAGGAATAAGGGTACCTGCAAGAATCTACAACCACCACAACCCACAAGCTACAACTCAAAGATTTTGGACACTTTAGCCAATCTGGATTCATGGGCATTGCAAAATTTGAACCAAGCCCTCAACGTTTCTTGATCCCTTGACCTCCATCAAAATTTTGAAGACAATTATTAATATGTAGTCATGTCTTCTTCTTCAACAAAGAACAAGAATCTGAAGATCTTAATACATGTTACTAGTCAATGGTTATCCTTATTTGTGGTGAGAGAAGATCATGAGTCTATTTGGCTAAGTCTAGTTTCAACCCAACTTGTTACAGATCAGATTCTTCGTCTTCAAGGCAGTAGGTCAGTGTTCTCTTGCCATAGTTTTTAATTCACCGACAGTTTTGTTAAGTAGATAAATAAAAAGAAGAAGGAAATATTAAGATCCTAATTCATGTAATATATAATGAATATAGGTTGATATGACCCTTAACCTAATCTTGTGGTGTATTGGATATTTAGGCTTTCAACTAAGGTATGTGCATCTTTTCTATTAAAAAGGCACTACTACTAAACCAGATATTATTTCCCATGTGAGGCGTGAGTAGATACTCTATTTTTTATTATTTAAAAATTCTTTTTTCTCTTGTATAATGCTTATGGGTCCTCTAACCCCACATGATGTATAGATATTGGATGATCTCATCCTGATATTTCACATGGACTAAACTTATTGTAAGGCCCTTGACCTATTGTAATGCTAATTTGTGCTACCCTTTCTTAATAAGATGTTTATAACTCTAATATAATCCTTTCAAATGTTTTTCTATCATGTGACATGCTTATGTTTTAAGTTTGGTCATGTGTGAATGTTGTTTGTGCTATGCTTGCTTATTTTGGACCAAGTTACAATTTACCCAAGTTGAGAGGTTATCTTGCAATTTGTCACATGTTGAGTGTGCCCTTAGTGCTTTATCACCATAAGAGAGAGAATGATGCTATGGGGGCCTTGTGGGACCTTGGTTGAAGAGGTGGCATCATGTGGAAATGCTAGGGTTTCTAGGGTTTTGTTGGCGTCGACCTTGTTGTGTTGCTTGAGTATAACGACCCTTGTCTCGACCTTATGGTGTGTTTTGGGAGTTTCTCAACCTAGACACCCTCCCCTGATATTTGTTTCTCGACCTTGATCATTGTGGATGAGTTTTGGGTCGAGATAGTTGTCTTCTTGTGGCGTGTCTCGACCTAGTGTGTTGGTGAACCTTTTGTCTCGACCAAGACATGTGTTATGATACTTGTTTCGACCCCTTGATATGTCTCGACTGAAACCAATGTGTTGGGGACGTAAAGAGGTTGAGACCCAACATTGTTTGTATCACCATCTTGTGCATGCATGCATATAGTGGTTGCATGTTGGTCTTTTTTATGGTCAAGTGTCCCTTTGGTGTTCTAATATGTTGACACCTCATGTATACCCTACTTCCCTCCTCCTTTGAGTATATGACCCCTTCTCTTCACTTGTGAGCAACATTTTTGGCCCCACTCTCTCCCCTCTCCATTATAACTGACCTTGGAGATTTGGTAGCAAAGGATATATAATCGTAAAGCTATGGTGGCCGATCAACCTTGCTTGAGGAAGGATTTGTGCCAGATCAACTCTTATGGTGGTGATTCTTAGAGATTTCTTCTTAGTAAGTGATCCTAAACCCTTATTATTTTTTCTCTCTTATAAAATCACCATCATATTCTTCTTCTTCCTCAGTCATGGATTGTGGATAATCCATGGTGGCCGTTTGAAAGGAACTCCTCATCATAAGGTCACATATCATGTTTAATTCATATTCATATTGAATGGGAAAGTGTTTTCTTAACATTTATCTACATTGTACTTTTTCTACACTTATTTGTTTGTTCTACACAACCTTCCCTATAGTTATAACACAAACACCAAATTCCCGCTTCAATTATTTAAATGAAACATCAATTGGTTAATTTTCTTTGCTAAATTAATATCATACAGTTGTTATGGCTGCAAGCTTGCATAGTCTTCGTACAAGAACAACCTAAAGTATTGTTCCAAAAAGGAGCTTGATACATTGGCAGCAGTGCAACACTCTCGAAAGCTTTGACAAGCAATAACAACTTCTTCTTCCATTTTGACATGAGCTTTGTTGGTACATTGAAGTGCATGGTCTACCATCCACTCCTCCATGTTATTCACTGGCATGGCTGTCAACTTCATTGGTAAGTTAATATATCCATGTTAACATTTCTAGTAACTAGTATGTGTGTGTACCCCCACCTTGTTTGTTGATTATGTTGATTATCAAGTGGCCTATAGTTTTTTATAGGAATCCGTGAATATGAAAACTAAAGGTTTGCTTGTTCTTTCTTCTGGTTGGTTTCAGTGGTACCCTAGCCCCTTTCTATCCTTCTCTATGTGCTGCAATTTCCCACATGACTTGCTGTCACAGAACTGTTTGTTACCCTAAGTCCACACTCTTTTAGCTACAATACCAAAGGCGAGTAGACTTGGGTGCCCATTTGTAGAATGGCACAATTATTTCACACATGCAATATATAAGTAAAAGTGGTAACAACAAGACTAAAGAGATAACAAGATACTAAACATGTTGATAAGAGATATGTACCCATTTCTATATTCAACTAAACCCATTGGTGATTCATTTTAGAGCTCAGAGTCTTGAGTCCAGTAGATCTTCATTTGGAAACTACAAATTTCATAAACAAAATATATAAACACCAATGCATTGAGTATGCTATGAAAAAATATGTGACAACAGTTTAAGAGCAATGTAAAAGTCTCTTGGCTAAAAACATCATAATAAGCAAGAACTAGAAACAAGGAGAGTCACTTAGTGACTTTCTTTTATAAAGCATGTTTTTGGTTTCTTTATCTATTATGGAAATCGTAGGCCTTTATACTAACTTCTCAATGGAAGAGTTTATAAGGGTGATCAACATTAGCTACCCTATCCGTAAGGGACCTCAAGGTCATCGCCAAGAGGTAACCCTTGTATCATATTGGTCTGCCTTATCAAGTAAGACGCCCAGCCTGATGTCCTTACCCCAAAACTTCTGGTAAGTGCACATGGTATATAATGGATTTCTCTAAGTTATGGTCAAGGTTTTCCAATGTAGTATAGTCAACATGAAAACAATATTCATCGGGAACAATATCACAAATAAGTAATTATCTAGCCAAGTATTCATATGAGCATACATACAAACAAGCCAATATCATAGTAGGGTCAAGGGACTTAGCATACCTTACAAGTAATGAGCAAGTTATGATCCATGAGTAAGATTCTAGATAAGGTCCAATCTAAAGGTTAACTATATAATATGTACAAACAAAATAATAGAGGGTCTTACATCAGTAGGGTTTTGATAAGATAAACATAAATCATGCCATGTGGATGTTCTTCTAAACCTAGGTATCATATTGTTCAAGTGGGGTCCCATCTTGTCAAACATTCACCACAGTTCAAGGATCAACATTAGGCTCTAGGTCTAGGTGAACCATCCACATTACTAGATAAATATAACTCTAATACAACAATAGGGGAAGCATTAGAGTTGGCTTATCATCGTATGATATTCATGCAAGATCATACTTAGTCACAATAGATTCATTTCCATGTCATAGTGTCATACTACCAAGTCATAGGAGGATTAAGAGTATAATTTAGATGATGTTGATATTTAATACTTCAAGCATGATTAAGCTACTGATTTGAACTACATGGACCAAGAGAATTCCATAAAAGTCATATTTCATCATATAAAATTGACTGGGCCAATTAAATCATTTAGTGCGCAAAATAGGTACTTGATACATCATAAGTCAATCATGTACTACTCAGCATGAGATCATAGATCATTGTCCTACATGCCATAGGAAAAATGTGCTGATTTTGAGATTATCAGGTTAGATGAAAACAATTCAAGCTAAAGTTTAAGACTTGGTCAAGTTACAACATGCAAGCACATAAATGATTCTCTTCTACCTTAGAAGGATTAGCATAGAAGTTCAAAAAGATCCTTGTGGTGCATATAGATGGTCCAAGTCGACATCACAGTAACAAGTAAGATAAGATTACAATTTTAGAGGATTAAGGTAGCTAGGGATCATAAACTATATGCAAGTTACATGGTTGAAGTTGATTACAAATCAAAAGATTACAAAGGCATCATCTTAACTTATCACATGGGTGAAACATGTAAAACTAGTATAAAGTAACAACATCATTAAAAAGGTGACCATTTTCTGATCGAAATGGTCTATATCATTGTAGGGTTTGGTTTAGAGACCAAGAATATAGAGATACTTAAAATTTGCACATTTACATCAGATTTTGAAGGGAATTTACCCCAAAGGGGGGCCGAGATTGGGCAAGAGAGCTTGATGGGCTGACTACAGTGGCCTACCCCTATTGTGACTGGTCCTGCATCGCCCCCAAATGCTAGGGAGCAGTCACCAGAGTCTGGTGGTTGTTGTTCACCGTTGGGTGTTCTTGCCCACTAATGCGGATCTGGGTCTCACGAGAGTAGTTGGGTGCCTGATCTAGGCCATCAACTGAGTGGAGGCCCTAGATCCAACACCCACGAGTTCCTCGCCTTCGTCCAACCAGGTCGAGGCACACACTTTTCCACCATGGTGGCACCCTTGCCGACAAGAAGGGAAACATGAGCACAAGGGAGTCGTGGCCCTATACGAGTGGTCGTCTGCCATCACCACAGTTCCTCAGACCAATTACGGGCCCTAGTCACAGATGGAGTGGGCAAGAGGGCCAACTCCTAAGAGGACAGACAAGGTGGTGCCTCCAGGGGCAGAAGAACGAGGTGGAGAGAAAAGGGTTCACGAAAGGCCAAGAAAATAGGGGCAAGAAGTTAGGAATGAAGCTTTATAGGCAGAGGGAGGGCTAATTTTGTGTCAAAAGGAGGGAAAAGAGGCACCAAAATGGAGTAGGTGGGGTGTGTAGTGACATTATGCCAACACTATATGGGGGATGAAGATGATCCCTGAGCCATTGGATCAAGATGTGATCCTAGCTAGCAGAATCCAAGGGCCCAAGAGAAAACACATCAAAATGGAGGCCATCGATTGTTTGAGAAAAGCAACCAAGGATTGTCAAGGAAAAGGAAGGGGTTCCAGCAGGCCGCACACCGACTCGTGGGCCCAACACAGCTGGCCCATGAATCAAAATAAAAGAGATACAATTGGTGTTGAAATTAGGTTTTAGAAAGTCTAGACTTTAATTGGGCATATCTCCCTCATCTGACCTCAGAATCTATTGAAACTTAGTGCATTTCAAAAGAGAGAGAGATATATATATACAACATGAGTACAAGAATAGGCCATAAAATGTCACAAGGAAAACATTCAAGGGAAAGGTGATGATGTATGATATGCTTGAAAACTATATTAGGGTGAAATTGAGTGTCACCAAGGTATCAATTGCACTCAGTAGCCATCAAATATGCATCGAATCATATTCAAATACAAAATTGAAGGCAACACAAGAACATTGAGAAAAGTAAGGTTTTGAATTATATATTGGATAAGAGAGAAAGATCCAATCTATCACATCTTCCCCACCTTAAAAGAAATTGTGTCCCCAAAATTAAATCAATCCATCAATCAATATTGAGACTTCATACTCATGTCATAATTATCTTGGTATTCTAAAGGAGTAGTATTATTGCCATATGAAATTGAGAAATCGAGTATGAAAGTCAACACATACTCACATGGATCCTATAATTTGGGAGATCATTACATAAATCATAATTTTGGAGAGATCATTCCATAGATCATGATTTTGGAGAAATCACATTTTAGGTCAATCGAATAGAGTTCAAGACTAAGGCATGAATTTCATTCCCAAAATTTAGGGTTCTATCTTCTACATTGGCCTAGGTGGGGTCCATGATTGAGATTTCATATTTGAACAATTCAAGACCAACATCATATTTCAACATTGTGATTTCATACTCAAAATTGATGGAAGGTCCCGACTGAGTCCACATGGAGCTCATCACTAAATCATAAATCGAGAAATCATCATAATTGACATTTCAATTTCAAGATTTGGAAACATGAAAGTCATCAATTTTATATCAAGTGTGATCTCAAGATCCAAATAGGGTGATCATAGGAGTCAAGTGAATACCAAGACCATTAATCATGAGTCAAGATTTCATAAATCAATGTCGAGATTCAAGTTTGGACATCAAAGTCATAAGTCGAAACATCTTGAAGCTAGGGTTTAGACTCTTATTTAGACCTTAGGGGTGATCATTCAATCGTATACAATATTCGAGAAACAATTGAGCAACATTAAACATTTTGTGGCATCAGTATCGAGTTCATTTCCATGGTATTCTAAGTTGATGGATGATCTAAACCTAAGTATTTCTAGGAAGTCAACCCCAAGTTATAGTTAACATCGTCATATTTCAGGATCATCACTCAACCAAGAATCCAGATCGAGTGTCAATATCGTCATGGATTTGACCTATTAGGAACTTAGGTCAAGAAATCAAAATTATGTGGACGAAGTTACCTTTCCAAACTCTAAATAATCAAAAAGATAAATGTGTAGAGGTAGTCAAAATAGGGATGCATGTTGTGTAGGTTACAGAAGTAATGAGTCAACCACTACCCTAATCTAGCACATTAGTCTACTTTAGTCATGAGCCATCAAGTGTATCCAAAGTAGGGAGAGTATCAATTACCAAAATGTATTTCACATGATCACGAGTCAAACATCAAGGTTACTAATAGGGCAGCCACATTTCAAGATTTTGTGAGAACATGGTCATGTCCCCTTTTTTTGATGATAAACGTAAGGGTATATTTTAGAAATTAGGAAGTCAAATTGGGAGCTCAGGAGTTTGACCATAATAGGGTAAGAGTGAGATCCATATCAATAGTATTATTCAAAATCGAGCTTAAAACGTGGCATAGAAGTCAATAGGGAAATGCCTCTCGTATCCAAGTCATAACATCGTGGTCTAGGGATCCAAAGACATAGTCATTTTGTGTCATGATCATCGTACATATCAAATAGGAGAAAAGTTTACTTAACTATGTTTGGGGCTTAATCAACAATAGAGAAATGTTAGTTTAATCAATAGGAACAACGTCAAACATGAGGTGTAAAACAAAAGTTTCATCTTATTTCCCCATGTCTAGAAATTACCTCAAACATAGAAATCACTTACATTTGATTTGGTAACATTGAGTTTTCATAAAGTTTGTACATAAGTACATCATTTACAAGAGTAATTTCATACATCAAATAGGGTTTTCAATTTAAGATCCAATCATAGCATTATCGCCTTAATCAACATTCATGAGTTCAAATCAGTTTTACTTTTTCTATGCATAAGCTACCCAAAATCAAGAGTCATGTGATTGGTAGTTAAGTGAGAAGTATCACATGAGGAGATGAGAAGACTAACTAATCCTCATCTACTTAGGTGGCTTAGGTGGTCCTTAAAGAAGATATGAGATGGTAGAAGACTCTCTAAGCTTTAAAGGAAGGATTTCAGTCCTCCCTAGGTTCTTAAGACGTGTTATGCCTTAAACATACAGAGGCATTTATGTTTGGCTCTGATACCATTTGTCACGGAACTGTTTGTTACCCTAAGTCCGCACTCCTAATGGCTACAGAAACAAAGACTAGTAGACTTGAGCATCCGTCTGTAGAATGACACAATTATTTCACAGAGACAATACATATGTAAAAGCAGTTACAACAAGACTAAAGAGATAACAAGATATTAAACATTGAGATAAGAGATATGTACCCGTTTCTATATACTATTTTACTCTACTGAGCACCACTATCTGTTTCGGTCCTCCCTATTCTCTACAAAGGTTGGACTCCGCTAGGTTATTCCTATTTGTTTATGTCCTCCCTATTCCCTGCAAAAGCTGGGTTTCCTAATCCCCGGCAACCCTACTTTTTTGTCGTCGTTCGTCTTTTGAACAGAGGCCACTCCCCAAACAAGGTACCGCCGTACCCTTTCGTTTCCGTATCATCGTCATGTGGATGTGGCGACATGATCATTGGAGAACTGTTCTGCATCTTACCGCCTTGTAAATAATGCAAAGCCAGCAACTTTGGCAGTGCACACACAAGAGGTCCATACGTACCGGAACGAGTCTCTGTCTCGGATCTGTTCCATAACTTTACTACCACTGGTCTACCACGCGTTGCTTGTGAGTGAGTAGACGAGATGATGTCTGAGGTACAAGGACGATCTTGGTCGTTTCCAGAATTGCAGGTGAAGCAGAGATCATAGGAGCGCAACATTATTCTTATATCTCTCGACCCAATCTATTGGTAAGGGTCAGACAAATTTTATATTTCTCTGTTTAGGGAGACAACCAAGTTCCCTTTCTTTTTCGGTAATAGTTCCGCGTGAAATCTCTGAGCAAGAATTTCGTAAAACGATCAAACAAGGGCAGAGAACTGTAGTGGGGAATTAAAAGAATAACGCTTACAAGGAAGGAACTCAGTGTGGCGTCACAAAATACATAAATTTACTGACAACAATTTTTTTTAGTCTTAGGGAGCCCAACTCCCCCTCCTCCTCAAACTGGTGCCAGAGCCCGGATGATCCAAGGAGTAGGAGTTGGTAATTACAGTGCGCTCAGGGGATTTGAACCCGGATCCCCAGGGAGGACAAGCCGGATCGAACCACCTGAGTCACACTGGCCGAGTATTTATTTACAACAATTACTAAAGAGTTTTCTTAGTGATTACCCAATACTACTTTCTACGAGGATAATATTTCATCCACACATGACAAAGATTGTTGACGGCTTACAGTATGTGGAGCATCCAGTCACGTCCAATCGGACGCTAAGAAGGGAGACAGTTTCATTTATTTAAGTGTATTCAACCAACTATGCGATGTATTCAACCAACCATGCACCAACAATGCATGTTTTCTCCTTCTTGCAGGGTAATATCGCATGCCAGCCTCAAACCAAGTACATGCTTTCATCACAGAATTGTTATGTTTTCAATTTCATTTGTCAACACACATTTACATGCTATCATCCACTCATCTACATAGTTTGCGTGCAGTCTATAGTGATTTTAGACAAAGGTCATCCTTCCGTTGCCGTGGGTCCCTGGACAATCACGAGAGGTGGTGGTTCAGGTTCTCTGTTCTGGTATGTACAGGCTTCTCCGTCAAATTTGTCCAACCCTAATGCCCTAGCCTGATCGGATAGAGGATAGAGGTACGTCGAAGGTGATGCATAGTGATAGTGGTCGACTATTCAGAAACATATCACCTTCAGCGTTGGTAGCGTATCCCCTGGACAAGGAGTGCTGATCGTTCAGATTCTTTGTTTTGGTGTGAAGGATTCTCCTTGTATCTGCACGGCCCTATCAGAGGTGCAACGAAGATGATGTTGAGTAAGCAATTATTAATTCCTGCGCCATATCCCCGGTTACGGCTGTCTTCAGAGAGGATTTGGGAAGGTTCTGCATGTTGAGGACCTAATCATTGTTGTAGGCCATGGTGGCAGCGGTGCAAAGGCTGGGAATACTTTGTAGGGCTGTCAATGGGTAGGGTAGGGTAAGTGCTAGCGGGTAGGATAATTATCCTTTTCCAAAAAATCTTTACCCTACTCTTACCCACACTCTTTTCCCTGTAGGGTAAATGGGTAGGGTAAGGGTGAAATGGGCAAACAACATGAAGATGGTAGAACATATTTTAAAAAAGAATTAATATGATATTCCCTACATCAAACACAAGACACTCTTAATACTTGGTAATAATTATTTTTATGTGATATAAAATAAAAAATAGTAATATTTAACTTGATATTTTTTTCAAAGGAAGTCCTAGCATTTTAATATATTATTTCTTATTGATGAATATGTTTTTCTCTCAAACATATGACTATAAGAGGTAGTATCATGCTAGCCATTACCTGTTAAAATTTTTAGAATCATAATAGGACAATTTGAGAAAATAGTGTTGCTTTTGTTGAGGGTTTTAGTCGGCATTAATACATATATTAGAATCTGAAATTATAAATCCAGACTTATACTAATGGGTAAATGGGTAAAGCGGGTAGGGTAAAGTTTCTCCCTTACCCGACCCTCTTTAGATGTGGATAGAGCAGGTAAAGGATAAATAAGTGGTGGGTAAAATATATGCTTACCCTTACCCTACCCGGGTATGAGTAGTGGGTAAACAGGTAATACCCTACACATTTACAACCCTAATACTTTGGCATCTTGAAGATGTAACTAACACAAGTGGTTAACGAGAGATAATTTGATATACATCTAGACCATTGTTGAAGATGCTATTAACACTACTTATCTGAGAGGGGTTCAACAAATCGATAGGGCAATCAGGTATGTTCATTCAACTGACAGTTGTCGCATTCTCTATGTTCGAAATGATGATTCAAGGTAGTCAACTTAATCTATTGCGTATTTTTTTCTCAAATGTAGCGACATTGTACACTTCTCATGAACTCGGAACACATTAAATTATGGGTTTTCTACAAAATTTAGGACATAGGAGATTCCTTCCATCAGGGGGCTTTTAATGTTTGCCCTTAAATATTGATGATCGCTTCCCCATACACATTAAATTTCTCAGGTTTGCCATACACGGAAAATTGAATCATTAACAAGAACTTATGTTTTACTTAATGTATCAAATAATTTCTCATAATCTATTTTATCCATGCAAATTACTGAATATTGGATTCGTGAATGGTGAAGATGTCATGCATTGTTATCACAACTAAGAACAATCATTTAGCTACAACTCTACGTCTAATATAACATTTTGCTTGTGTTAACTATAGAAGATAATCTTATATGTGATCACCACATAAAAATTATTCCTTTAGTAGGTTGAAATGTGAGATTACATCTATCAATTGGTATGTAATGTTTTCCTTACTTTTGTTTTGAAAGTATATAAAATACGCAAAATCATTATAGGTGCACCTTTTGGGTCAATGCTTTTCTGCATTAACGCCTTAATGATCGGTATGTACTCTGAACCTGAACACTATCTATTTTTTTTATTATATGTGTGCTTTCGTTCCACTTATTCTTATTCTATGATAGCTCATGCGGAGTGTTGGATTTTAGGGGAGACAGAGAAGGCAGCAGAAATAAAAAATTTCTCCTCCCAAACCTAGAATAAAGGAATCACATCAACATCTATACAATAGGAAGGATGGTTTGTAGAGACATACCTTGTCCCGAGGCTTGCTCTGCGACATTACCTCGTGCCTTGCGTGGTCTTCACCTATGGTCTTGGATGGTGTATGTGCAGCTCCTGGTCTCACTGGGACTGTCGGGATTGACAGCTGTCCTCTGAGCGGTAGAAGTCTCCCGCCTCTGAAGTAGTCCACACAGACCACCTAGAACTCCGATCTCCTTGTCCCACAAGGAATCAGAAGGAGTCACACCCTCCTGTCGGCGTACTAGTCACTGACACACTCTCTTACAACTAGTTGCTTTTCTGCAGTTGTCTTTCCCTTGTTGTGCCTCCCTTATCGGGTAGCACTTGCTCAGGCTCTCCTGGTTACCACAACCAGAGAGAACGACAATTTTGCAGAGCAACTGGTATTCTGAGTTGTTTTCCTTGAGAAGCCTTCAATACCCCTATATATATAGGAGGGTCATGGGACATGGTTCTCTACCCCGGGCAATGTGGGATTAAAGTAGAAGTAGAATGATTCGAGATTTTCCACAAAACAACCAACTGTGCCAACTGAACCGATCATTTTAAACATGAACCGATCAGTTGGGGACCTGAGCCGATCGGTTCGTGGTCCTGGTCCAACTTGAATTGACTTTCCAAGTTTGTTTCTAACTAATCAAATATTAGTCCTTGTCCAAATCAAATTTGTACAAGTGAAACAAATATGTTTTTGCAAAAAGAGTCTTCTGACTTTCCAAACAATGTCAGTTGGTCACACAAATCGACCGGTTCAACAATTGAGTCGATCGTTTCATTGACACATGAGCCGATTGACTCACAACTTAAGCCGATAGGTTCACCAACCTGAGCCGATTGGTTCATCACATAAGCCGATCGGTTGGGAGTGCAGACTGTGCAAAATTAATCAATTGCAGTTTCAAACAATCTGATACTCTAATCAATTTGTCCAACACCTTGAACACTATAATATTGAGCTATCAATCAACTGAGTGTTTAATTGAACTATTGAACTCCTTTAGTAATCAATATAAAAATTATTTGTGGATAAACTCCTTTTCCAGGTTAAATCCTATGTGTGTGACCCTGTAGGTCCATTTCACGTTGGCAGTGAAAGTCCATAACACTTATGATTTTACAAGCAAAGAGCGGTGCCTAGTCGCACATGAGTGCTACCCAAGTGAAATAGAAAGTTGGAGAACAACTTTCAATCCTACAATTCATGAATGGTGTTACAGTGAATGTATAATTCCTTTGTCATTGATATCCCGAATGAACTCAAGGCATGGAACAATCATCCTGTCAACATTCATTCACTTTCTTGATCTCAGAGTAGATTGGAGGAGATATGTATTCCATCAATATCACATACTGATTCACACATGCATGCGCACGCCTATCTCAATCCTACTCATCAAGTGGCCATGGATATCAAACTCCCTCAGGCGGGAAAAATCCCATATCTATCACTCACCCCTCAAAAGCCCCATGTGTCAAAGCCACTCAATCATCACCTTTATAACAACCCATGTTTCAGGAATGCGTTTGATGATGTCAAAGTGTACCCAACAACATGTGTTGAATGTAGTGATTTTAGGTCAAAGAATCACACTCACCACCATCACTGTGAGAACTGACTGTGACCACCATGTCATGGTTCCATGTGTCAAACTCACAGTGGGTCTATCCGGTACACTTGTTCTCTAACAAGTACCTATGCGTTTGGTTTGATATCTCCATATCATGACTAATGAGATTCTGTCATCAACCAACACCACAATTGTAAGGACCCTGACCTGCATTTAGGGTTTACCCTGTTTGTTTTTCTTAATCTTGGTGCTTTGGTGCTTGCTAATCACCTTTAAGTGGTGATTAGGGTTTTATTATGCTTTGTTGAGAGTTGAAGGGGGGCTACTTGCAAATAACCCAAGTTTAGGGTTTTGCGTGCAAATTGGACATCTTGTGAGAAGTTTTTCCCTCTTTGCTTCCTCTAGGGTTGAGAGGAAGGCTTGGGCTTGTTGTTTGAGTTCTTTGGGCCTGAGTTGAGCTTGTTTGGGCCTTGAGGTGCCTTGGTTGGGCTTTCTTGAGCCTTGTGTCGGCCAGGACCTGCTTTGTGTCACCCAGCAGGCTGGTGTGTCACCCAGCAGCTTGTCTGTGTCGCCCAACAGGAGTTGTTGCTTGTGTCTCCCATGTGGCTTGACCTTGGTTGGTGACACTTGGTGCCTAGCTTGGACAAGTGTCCCATTCCTTGCTAGTGTGTTGGCTTGAACCCTAGGACAAGTGTCCCTTGGGTGGACGACACATTGCATGGTTGTACCTTGGTTTCTCCTCTCCTTCTTTCTATATAAGCAGCTCTTCTCCTCGCCTTAGTCTCTTTTACTCTTTTGGTCTCCCCTCCACCTTGAGTGCACGATATCCCTCTCCATCTTGCTTGGGTTGGCCGATACACTTCCTTGGTGAAGCAGTGGTGGCCGATACACCTTCTTGGATCAGCTTGGTGGACGATATCCCTTGCAACTCGAAGTGCTTCTTCTTCCTTGCTTCAAGGCGGGTTTCATATCTTCTAACCCTAATTTCTTTACCTCTAGCTATGATCTTGTTGCATATTAGTAGCTTAGCTTGGCTCCTTGCTTTTGTACCTAGCTTGAGTTCCCTTTGGTGGTCGATATGCCCTTAGGGTTTAGGGTTCCTAGTGATCTAGGGTTTGTGATGTTTTGAGTTAGAGGTTGATGGTGACCTTATGTTGGGCGATATCCTTCCTTGGTTGGATGTGTTGGGCAATATCCTTCCTTGGATGGGTATGTTGGGCGATATCCCTCCATGGTTGGGTGAGTTGGATGATATCTATGAGTTGAACGACATGAGTGATGTCCCTTTGTGCTGGCCGATATGGTGACTATGTTGGGCGATATGGTCTTTGTGTTGAGCAACACCTTGTCCTTGAGTTGAACGATAGGATGAGAGCTCTTGTGTTGGGCGATATCCTTGCCCTTGTGTGGGTGATAGGTCAAGTTAGTGAGGTGTTGGCCGATAAGTGTGGTTGGGTATCGGGCGATACCCCTTGTTGTGTCGGTCGACATGATGGGCATGATGGGCAATATGGACCTTCTTGTGTTGAGAGACATCCCCTTCTTTTTGTGGATGATAGACCTAAGTTCTCGTGGTTGGTTGGTGTTGGACAATAGCCATGCATGGAGTGCTGGCCGATATCCATGGTGGCCGATAGCCAAGATGGGCGATAACCTAGGTTGGTTGTGTGTGTCGGCCGATAGGCCTTGATGAGTTTTAGTAAGGGGTGGTGATGAGTTATAGTGAGGGTCGTGTGTTCTTATAGTGACGGTCTCATGTACTATGGAAGTGCATGTTCATGCTCAAATGATAATGATGCCTTGCAAACAATATTAATGCTAATGATAGTAACAATAAATGGTAATGACGATGCTAGGTGACAGTTACACTAATAGCTTGCTAATGATAGCAATAATGCTAAAGGTAATGAGGTATACGAAGTAATCCTTATGTTTATTTGTTAATGGAAATAGTAAGTTGTGGTTACATTAATGGTTGTTTAGTGATACGGATAATAATGACAATAGTAATGGATGGTGACAATTATGATTGCACGGTATACTCAAAGTGAATACCTTGGTTGTTTGTATGATCCTGAGATAAGGGTAGGCATGATTATGGTATGATGCGCTTAACAAGTTTGATCATAAAATATTGTAAATATTGATAAATAGATTATCTTGAATGATAGCTCATGATAGTGAGCATATTACTTATGTTGAATCTATGGTTATTGTGTATCCTAACCATGCAGGTGATGATTAGCCATGAAAATGCTATGAGATATATGTGATGAGTAACATCACTTTGATAATTATTCTATGGGATTGTATGTATGAGGTGTTTGTCCCATGATGATGATGTGAGCCTTGAGAGGCAGTGACAGTACATGATGAGGGATTGAGATCCCAGGGTATGTGATGATCCTTGATATGGATCTGGATGGTCGGCAAGAGGCCAAGTGGTAACATGTGATGCTAGATCCTTGTGATGGATCAGGTTGAGGAGGTTTCAATAATAATATGATGTTCTTTATTTTCTGTTATATATTACATGTCATATAACTTGGTTGAATCCTGCAATCCATCTAAAAGATACTAATTAATCAAAATGAATTATATCATGTAGTTTGCCCTGGCCATAGATCCGTCATCGTCAGGACTTGGTGATGGTGAAACAGGTTCTCCTACGGGTTAAGCTGGAAGCGCATATTGTTGAATATGTGTAGGTTGCTCCTAGCCTGAAAATGAGGTAAGAGTGTAACTTCGGTTACAGACTCAGATACGTATATAGAGCGTGGTGAACATGCCCATGGCTCAGGATATGTGATGTGTGGAGCATGAATGCGTTCATGGCTTGGAGCACGGTGATCAGGCCCGTGGCTCAGTATTACTAGCGCCGAGACCTGTACCAAGGCGGGCTAGAGTGAGGGTAGCTCAAAGAGATGACCATGTGGCTTAGGCCACTTCAGCATGTGACTAAGGTCATGCTTGTGTTGTGCTTGTGTACTGACCACGAGGTGGGAGGTCGTGGAGTCCGGCTCTTCCATTGACCTTGTATGGCACCAGTCTTGGGCTTCACAGCCAGAGGTTGGATTTGAATGGTACGATTCAAATCCTCGGGGCATAATAACACGTAATATAGCCGTTTAGTATTCATTGATTATATCAAACACGAAACATTGGTTGAGGCCTTGTTTGTGTAAATATCTTTGTTGTACCTTTCAGGTTATATGGCAATCTTGTTCTAATAATCATGTTACATAGTAATATATATTGTCAATCATGTTTCATTGAGAGACATCTGGTTATATGTTTGTGTACAGCTGGTGAGCTTGTCAGTAAGAATAGCTTTGCTATAAATATATACATATATAGACTGCTCTTGTTGTACCTGCTTTTAATTACCTGTTGTTATAGCTTAAGCTCCCGAGGTTCTGTAGTTGTGGTGGGGAGTTATGTTTCCCGCTGGGAAAATTGTTCAATTGTCTCACTCCGTTGGTTTTCAGGTGGTCGAGGTAGACGTGGTCGTGGTCGTGGTGTTGCGGCCGAGCAGCCTGAAGAGCAGTAGAAGGCAAGCGATGGATATGTTGTTGTTTTGGTTGTTTGGTAGTAGAGTCTAGAGTCATCCATGTACTCTCAGGTCCTTGGAAGTGTTTTGACATTGATTCACGATGAACGATTGATAATGTTTTGTATATCCTGTTGTTGGCCGGATGTGGGCCTCTGTGTATATGAATAGGTGGTGAACCCATGCGATGAATGAACAACTATTTCAGTAAGCTGTGAACACGTATCTGATTCCGTGTATGTATATATATGACATGTTTCTGTGCAGGATGAGGACTGGAAAGTAATAGTTTCACAAGTTTATATGTTTCCTGCAATCGGTTTTAATTAACCCATATTTCCATAATTTGTGGTTATGATGATTTCTGTACGTTTTCACGTAACACCTCGTTATCTTTATGATGATGGGATGTGTTGCCACAAGTTTTTGGTATCAGAGCCTTAGGTTCGCTGAGTCTACATGGATTTAGGATTAGGTTGAGTTGTTCTTATGTGTGTCCAGGTTTTCTTACAATATCTTCTTCCCTCAGCGGAAGAAAAGTCAAGATGTCTGGAAACCATGAAGAACACTCTGCTGAGTACAGTGATGCTGCATCGGTTGATGGAGAAGATGGACAGGCACATGAAGATCGGGTGCCTGAGGTCCCGCAACCTAACCCAACCATTCTTGAACATCCTGCTTACCAACAGCTTATGGGGCAGTTAATGGCTACGATGAATCTCATGGTTGAGCGATTACCAGTGCCTCCTCTGCGAGCACAGGTTCCCCATGGAGAAGCATCGGGTATTGGGAAGACCTTCGAGCGGCTTCGCCGAGTTGGAGCTTCGGATTATGCTGGAACGGCTGATCCAGCAGATGCAGATCTGTGGCTGGTAAGTCTTGAGAAGGCTTTCCAGATCCTTGACATCCCCAAAGCAGACAAGGTAAAGCATGATGTCTACCTTCTAAAAGGTAGTGCTGGTCACTGGTGGACCATCGAAGAAGAAAAGCGGCCTGGTGAGGTGATCTGTTGGGAAGTGTTTCGACGCGAGTTCGTCACCAGATACTTTCCCAAGACGTACCTGGATGAGAAGATCAGTCAGTTTGAGAAGTTGCGACAAGGAATGATGACCATCACCGAGTATGAAGCTAAGTTTATGGATCTGTTGAGGTTCTGTCCTCACATGGCGACAACAGATGAGGAACGGATCAGACGTTTCGAGAAGGGTTTGAGTGCTGAGCTAACTGTTGGGTTTTGGAGGAGGCAGAGAAGCAGCGGAAACAAAAAATTTTCTCCCCAAACCCGGAACAAAAGGAATCGCGTCAACATCTATATAATAGGAAAGATGGTTTGTGAATCATACATTGTCCCGAGGCTTGCTCGGCGACAATACCACGCGCCTTGTGCGGTCTTCACCTCCGGTCTTGGACGGTGTCTGTGCAGCTCCTGGTCGCATCGGGACTGACGACTCCTCCTTCTACCAGACTGTCGGATGACAGTTGTCCTCCTGAGCGGCAGTGTCCTCCCGCCTCTGAAGTAGTCCACACGGACCACCTGGAACTCCACTCTCCTTGTCCCACAAGGAAGTGGAAGGAGGCGCACCCTCCTGTTGACGTACTAGCCGCCAACACACTCTCCTGCTATCAATTGCAACTGCAGTTGTCCTTCCCTTGCTGCACCTCCCTTTGCGGGAAGCACTTGCTCGGGCTCTCTCTCGGTTACCAAAACCAGAGAGAATGACAACTTTGCAGAGCAATCAACTTGCACTGAGTTTCTTCTTGAGAAGCCCCCAATACCCCTATATATATAGGCGGGTCATGGGACAGGGTTCTCTGTGTCCAGCAATACGGGACTAATGCAGGAGTAGAAGGGCTCGAGAATTTTCCACAAAAAGCAACCGGTTCGCAACTTGAAATGATCGGTTCACAACTGAACCGATCGGTTCGGCCATTGAGCCGATCGGTTGGACCTGAGCCGATCGTTTGGGGCACTCCATCCGATCGGTTGGTGCCCTGAATCGATCGGTTCATAGTCCTAATCCGGCTCAAAAAGACTTTCCTTGTTTCGTTCCCAATTGGTATCGAATACCAATGTTATTCCCAATCGAATTGGGCAATTTGAAACCAAAGGAAAATTCTTGCCGACATGAATTTTCCCAACTGGTCGGTTGCACCAGTTGAGCCGATCGGTTCAACCCTTGAACCGGTCGTTTCAACCTGGGCATGAGCCGATCGGCCTGGACACTCCAGCTGACCGGTTCAGCAACCTCAGCCGACCGGTTCATCACATGAACCGATCGGTTGGGAGCACAGGTTGGGCAAAAATCAGTCAATTGCGATTTCAATCAATCCGATACTCCAATCAATGCGTCCAACACCTTGAACATTATGATATTGAGATATCGATTAATTGAGTGTTTAATTGATCTACTAAACTCCTTTAGTAATCAATCTAAACATTGCTTGTGGACAAAACTCCTCTTCCAGGTTAAATCCTATGTGTGTGACCCTGCAGGTCCATTTCACATTGGCACTGAAAGTCCATAACACTCATGACTTCACAAGAAAAGAGCGGTGCCTAGTCACACATCATTGCTACCCAAGTGAAAGTAGAAAGTTGGAGAACAACTTTCATCCTACAATCCGTGAATGGTGTTACAGTGAATGTATAATTCCTTTGTCACTGATATCCAGAATGAACTCGAGGCATGGAACAATCATCCTGTCAATGTTCATTCATTTCCTTGATCTCAGAGTAGACTGAGTGAGATGTGTATGACATCAATATCACATATTGATTCACACGTGCATGCACATGCCTTTCTCAATCCTACTCATCAAGTGGCCAAGGATATCAAACTCCCTCAGGAGGGACAAATCCCATATCTATCACTCACCCCTCAAAAGCCCCATGTGTCAAAGCCACCCAATCATCACCTTTATAACAACCCATGTTTCAGGACTGCGTTTGATGATGTCAAAGTGTACCCAACGACCGACTAGGGACCAAACAAGAAAGAATACTCTTAGCATCCGTATGATCTCATCGTTTAGGTCCTCAACCCAAAAGCATACGTCATTGAGTAAAACAATCTTTAGACATCTATCATGTTATACCATCATCTCAGAAACAGATTAAACATATAGATTGGAAATTTCCTTTATTATTATTCAAATCATTTACAAAGTATCCCATTACAATCATCATATGACTTGCTCTATGGGCATACATACCAACAGACTCCCACTTGCACTTAGAGCCAGTCACCAAGGAAACGCAGTCCTTGTGACCTAGCATGACCATCATGCTTCTGCTGAGAAAGGGCCTTAGTCAGTGGATCAGCTATGTTGTCTTCAGTTGGTACTTTGCAAATCTTCACATCTCCTCGCTGTACGATCTCTCGTATGAGATGGAAGCGCCGCAGCTTGTGCTTGGACCTTTGATGTGATCTGGGCTCCTTAGCTTGTGCAATAGCTCCATTATTGTCACAATAAAGCTCAATTACATCATAGCTACTAGGAACTACACCAAGTTCAGAAATGAACTTCCTGATCCACACAGCCTCCTTTGCTGCATGCGAAGCAGCAATATACTCGGCCTCTGTAGTAGAATCGACAACTGTTTCTTGCTTGGAACTCTTCCAGCTCACAGCTCCATTATTAAGGCAAAACACAAATCCTGACTGCGATCTGTAATCATCTTTATCGGTTTGGAAGCTTGCATCGGTGTAACCCTTTACAACCAGCTCTTCCTTGCCGCCGTACACAAGAAACTGATCCTTAGTCCTTCGCAAGTACTTGAGGATGTTCTTCACGGCTGTCCAGTGAGCATCCCCGGGATCTGAGTGGTACCTGCTCGTCATGCTGAGAGCATACGAGACATCTGGGCGTGTGCACAACATAGCGTACATGATGGATCCAATGGCTGATGCATATGGGATCCCATTCATACGCTCCCTCTCTTCAGAAGATTGGGGACATTGAGGTCTAGAGACGGTAACTCCATGTAGCATAGGGACGTTGCCTCTCTTTGAGTTCTCCATGCTGAACCGCTTCAGCACCTTGTCAATGTACGTGCTCTGACTTAGTCCGAGAAGCCTTCTAGATCTATCTCTATAGATCTTAATTCCTAGAATGTAGGATGCTTCTCCTAAGTCCTTCATTGAGAAAGTTTTCCCAAGCCAAGTCTTTACCTTCTCTAAGGCTAAGACATCATTCCCCATCAAAAGTATGTCATCCACATACAATATGAGGAATGTGGTCGAGCTCCCACTAACCTTCTTGTACACACAAGGTTCATCTTCATTTTGAATAAAGCCAAACACTTTGACTTCTTCATCAAATCGAAGATTCCAACTCCGAGATGCTTGCTTCAATCCATAGATTGACCTTTGCAGTTTACAGACTTTATTGGCATTCTTTGGATCTACAAAACCCTCAGGATGTGTCATGTACACATCCTCATGTATATTCCCGTTAAGGAATGCGGTTTTAACATCCATCTGCCAAATCTCATAGTCATAATAAGCTGCAATAGCAAGCATGATCCTGATGGACTTAATCATGGCAACTGGAGAAAAGGTTTCATCATAGTCAACACCTTGAATTTGTCGAAAACCCTTCGCAACCAATCTGCCTTTATAAGTTTGCACATTGCCATCCATGTCGGTCTTTTTCTTAAAGACCCACTTGCACCCTATGGGTTTTACCCCTTCGGGTGGTTCCACCAAAGTCCATACTTTGTTGGAGTACATGGATTCCATCTCGGATCTCATGGCTTCAAGCCATTTCTCAGAATTTGGTCCCTCCATAGCCTCTATGTAGGTAGTTGGATCATCATCTATGATCAACTCTCCACCTTCCTGAGTTACAAGGTATCCAAACCTCTCAGGTTCAAGGCGAGTCCTACTATATCTACGAGGTCCTTGTGTTATCTGAGGAGACTGAGATTCCACAATACCTTGTGAATCTACATTTTCCTCTGGTACATCTACCGGTTCAATGTTCTCTTGTTGGGCTTGAACCTCTTCAAGCTCTATATTCCTCCCACTGTTTCCTTTGGAAATAAATTCCTTCTCTAGGAATACAACATCCCTGGAAACAAAAACTTTGTTGTCAGTAGGGTGGTATAGATAGTATCACTTGGTTTCCTTGGGATATCCAACAAAGTAACATTTATCAGATTTGGGTCCAAGCTTATCAGGAAACATTTTCTTGACGTATGCCCCACAACTCCAAATCTTCATAAAAGACAAATTGGGACGCTTCCCAGTCCATATCTCATATGGTGTCTTTTGAACCGATTTAGATGGTACACGGTTAAGTGTAAACGCGGCGGTTTCAAGAGCATAACCCCAGAAAGAAATTGGAAGATCAGCAAAACTCATCATAGATCGCACCATATCTAACAATGTGCGATTCCTTCTTTCAGACACACCATTATGTTGTGGTGTTCCAGGCGGAGTCCATTGTGATACAATACCACTGGCTCGCAGAAGGTCCTCAAACTCCTGGCTCAAGTATTCTCCACCTCGATCGGAACGAAGTGCCTTAATACTTTTACCAAGCTGGTTCTGTACTTCATTCATGAAATCCTTGAACCTTTCAAGGGTTTCTGACTTATGTTTCATCAGGTACACATAGCCATACCTACTGAAGTCATCAGTAAAGGTAATGAAGTACTGATACCCACCTCTGGCATTAGTTCTAAAAGGCCCACATACATCACTATGTATGAGTCCTAATAGATCACTAGCTCTCTCACCTTTACCTGAAAAGGGAGTCTTGGTCATCTTGCCCAACAAACAAGATTCACATGTCTCTATTGATTCATAATCAAAAGAGTCTAGATAACCATCCTTATGGAGTCTAGAAATGCGCTTCTCATTTATGTGCCCTAGACGACAATGCCAGAGATATGTTTTGTTTGAGTCGTTGAGTTTTTGCCTTTTGGTGTTTACGTTGTATACACTTGTCTCCAAGTCTATCAAGTATAGACCATAAGACATAGGGGCACTGCCATAAAAGATCCCATCTTTAGAAATGGAACACTTTCCATTCTTAATAAGAAATTCAAATCCATCTTTGTCCAAACAAGAAACGGAAATGATATTCCTATTTATGGCAGGTACATAATAGCAGTTCTTCAACTCTATTATTAGCCCACTGGGTAGAGTTAACTCATAGGTTCCTACGGCACTGGCGGCAACTCTTGCCCCATTAGCAACACGTAGTTCAACCTCGCCTTTCCCTAAAGGCCTACTTCTCTTAAGATCCTTCACATTTGAACAAATGTGAGATCCGCATCCGGTATCAAGTACCCATGACGAAGAAGTAGTAAAGTTAATCTCTATCACGTATACACCAGAAGTAGAGATCTCTATCTCCGACTTCTTCTTCCATTGTTCCTTCCATCCTCTCCATGTAGAAGAAATTGGTTTGGCGAGAGAACACTTCTCTCCCTTACCTACTTTCTCCTTCACCAACGCTTTAAGCGTACATAGAGTGGTTTCTAAGGCTCCTGGTATATCTGGATTGTGCAGAACACTTCTCACAGTCCTCAACCAGTTATGGAATTTATTCTCAATTAATTTGCCCATTTTAAAAGATGATTCTTTTGCCATTCTACAAGAGAAAATTTGCATTTGTCAAAACCTTTTTGATTTGATTTGAATAAAATTTGACGATAGTTAATTAGGCCTTTAATTAATTACCGCTCCCACTATTTTGACTCAAATTGATAGCCCTCACCATCAATTCGGAAGATTGCAGCGTACAATCTTCTAGTGGGTCAAGATCCTAGAATCCTCTAAGCCATGGACCAGCTTTGGCTGTCACCCACAACTCAGATCTTCCGGGTAGGCAACTCTTGCCAATTGCATCATATGCAACTCTTGATGAATGAACATGCACAACACCTTGCCATGAACATTCCGTGCCTCTGGGCTTAGACGCTCTAAGAATCACCAGTTAAGTCAAACCCATAAGCCGACACGGTAAACATGCACCCTGCTTTGGCAGAACCTACATGTCGACCCTTCACACTTCCACAAGATAGACGGCGCACCACGCTTTGGCGTAACCTACGCTTGGTCGATCAAGTTTGCCATGTGTGTCGCTAATGGAAGGCATATAAGACTTAATATTTTAAAGAGGGATTTGGTTTTATATACATATACATATCTAATCACCACAATATATAGTACGTATCATATACATGCTATATCCCACAGAAAACATGCACAAATGATAAAAGCAATGATTATGGCCATCCTATTTGTGATTCCTCGAGCCAAGAGGAATCACGGTCATCTAGGTCTACATCACATGCAACCTGTACAAGATGAAATCTGTGTCTGCCTTTCTGGGTTTGATCAACTCATCTCCATGATTGATCGGCTCGCCATCAGGTAGGTTGTCCGGGTGCCACCAGCCGATCGACTGGTGCCTTTAGCCGATCGGTTCACTGGTCATCGTGCATCTCATCAGGTCGCCACCCGCTCATCTCGTTCCTCAAACCGGCCATCTGGATCACCAACCGATCGTCTTCAGGTTGTCCGCCGTTCTTTGACATAACAGGAAATAAAATCTATCCTATTTTACAATTGAATTGTGAAACCCCGAGTTACATTCGGGGGGAGCAAAGGTAGGAAAAGAATTCTCGAATTATTTCGAGTTACATCAGGAATTTGAGAAAGGGAATCAGTGCGCAGACCGAGATGCAAGCAACCACACAAACAACCACACACAGATATAGGGGTTTATAGGCCATAATCATGCTACACATCCACCACAAAACTCGTTTAAGGGCGACGCGTATCGAGTGCATTAATATTACATATCATATATGTATATTAGGGATTTGTGGATTGGACATGTATAAAGACGATATTATTCGCATCGCATGCAATAAATAAAGGCGACAAACCAAAATCGATCACATCGATAATCCTAAAATATAGAGAGGTTGACGTTGCTCTGATACCACTGTTGGGTTTTGGAGGTGGCAGAGAAGCAGCGGAAACAAAAACTTTTCTCCCCAAACCCGGAACAAAAGGAATCGCTTCAACATCTATATAATAGGAAAGATGGTTTGTGAATCATACCTTGTCCCGAGGCTTGCTCGGCGACAATACCACGCGCCTTGCGCGGTCTTCACCTCCGGTCTTGGACGGTGTCTGTGCAGCTCCTGGTCGCATCGGGACTAACTCCTCCTCCTCCTACCGGACTGTCGGATGACAGTTGTCCTCCTGAGCGGCAGTGTCCTCCTGCCTCTTAAGTAGTCCACACGGACCACCTGGAACTCCACTCTCCTTGTCCCACAAGGAAGTGGAAGGAGTCACACCCTCCTGTTGACGTACTAGTCGCCAACACACTCTCCTGCTGTCAATTGCAACTGCAGTTGTCCTTCCCTTGCTGCACCTCCCTTTGCGGGAAGCACTTGCTCGGGCTCTCTCTCGGTTACCAAAACCAGAGAGAATGACAACTTTGCAGAGCAATCAACTTGCACTGAGTTGCTTCTTGAGAAGCCCCCAATACCCCTATATATAGGCGGGTCATGGGATAGAGTTCTCTGTGTCCGGCAATACGGGACTAATGCAGAAGTAGAAGGGTTCGAGAATTTTCCACAAAAAGCAACCGGTTCGCAACTTGAAATGATCGGTTCACAACTGAACCGATCGGTTCGGCCATTGAGCCGATCGGTTGGACCTGAGCCGATCGTTTGGGGCACTCCAACTGATCGGTTGGTGCCCTAAACCGATCGGTTCATAGTCCTAATCCGGCTCAAAAAGACTTTCCTTGTTTCGTTCCCAATTGGTATCAAATACCAATGTTATTCCCAATCGAATTGGGCAATTTGAAACCAAAGGAAAATTCTTGCCGACATGAATTTTCCCAACTGGTCGGTTGCACCAGTTGAGCCGATCGGTTCAACCCTTGAACCGGTCGTTTCAACCTGGGCATGAGCCGATCGGCCTGGACACTCCAGCTGACCGGTTCAGCAACCTCAGCCGACCGGTTCATCACATGAACCGATCGGTTGGGAGCACAGGTTGGGCAAAAATCAGTCAATTGCGATTTCAATCAATCTGATACTCCAATCAATGCGTCCAACACCTTGAACATTATGATATTGAGATATCGATTAATTGAGTGTTTAATTGAACTACTAAACTCCTTTAGTAATCAATCTAAACATTGCTTGTGGACAAAACTCCTCTTCCAGGTTAAATCCTATGTGTGTGACCCTGCAGGTCCATTTCACATTGGCAGTGAAAGTCCATAACACTTATGACTTCACAAGCAAAGAGCGGTGCCTAGTCACACATCATTGCTACCCAAGTGAAAGTAGAAAGTTGGAGAACAACTTTCATCCTACAATCCGTGAATGGTGTTACAGTGAATGTATAATTCCTTTGTCACTGATATCCAGAATGAACTCGAGGCATGGAACAGTCATCCTGTCAATGTTCATTCATTTCCTTGATCTCAGAGTAGACCGAGTGAGATGTGTATGACATCAATATCACATATTGATTCACACGTGCATGCACATGCCTTTCTCAATCCTACTCATCAAGTGGCCAAGGATATCAAACTCCCTCAGGAGGGATAAATCCCATATCTATCACTCACCCCTCAAAAGCACCATGTGTCAAAGCCACCCAATCATCACCTTTATAACAACCCATGTTTCAGGACTGCGTTTGATGATGTCAAAGTGTACCCAACGACATGTGTTGAGTGTAGTGATTTCAGGTCTAAGAATCACACTCACCACCATCACTATGAGAGATGACTGTGACTACCATGTCATGGTTCCATGTGTCACTCTCACGGTGGGTCTGTCCGGTACCTTGTTCTCTAACAAGTACCTATGTGCTTGGTTTGATATCACCATATCATGACTAATGAGATTCTGTCATCAACCAACACACAATCTAGTCTTTAGTGTTATTGATGTCTATAGTTATTTCCACAATAACAACCGACTAGGGACCAAACAAGAAAGAATACTCTTAGCATCTGTATGATCTCATCGTTTAGGTCCTCAACCCAAAAGCATACGTCATTGAGTAAAACAATCTTTAGACATCTATCATGTTATACCATCATCTCAAAAACAGATTAAACATATAGATTGGAAATTGCCTTTATTATTATTCAAATCATTTACAAAGTATCCCATTACAATCATCATATGACTTGCTCTATGGGCATACATACCAACACTAACAACACTGGTTTCTGCGTTGGAGAACTGAGAGCGGTTTGCTACGTTTGTGGAATCTATTCGAAGGATTGAGAGAACAGTAAGGGAGAAAAGAGAGTCTATGTCTCACAAAAGACCTGCTCAGTTTCAAGGAGGAAGGTTTGGTGGCTTTAAGAAGCCTAGGTTTCCGACACCAGCAGTGATGAGAAGCTCTGGTGTGCCATCTCAGTGGTCTCTGAGTAAGGGGAAAGGTTATGTTTCTTCACCGTCTAAGGCGCACAGTTCAGCTTCTGTGGCAGTGACAGGGCCAGCTAGGCCACGGTTTGAAGATAGGGTGTGCTATCTCTGTGGACAGACCGGACATCTCAAGTCGCATTGCCCGAATAGAGATGTTGAAGTGACGCAGTAGCCGAGACAGAGTTTTCAGAGGTCAGAGAAACTGCAACCCAGTGGTAGCAGAGGACGTGGACGCGGTCTAGCGTCTCAAGCTGGATCGTCTGCTCAAGGAAGTAGAGGTCGTGGACAGCAAGCAACGGCTCGATTCTATGCCATGAATCAGTCGGAGGCGATAGTCAACCCGCGAGTGGTGACAGGTCAGATGGAGTTATTTCATTCTGATATGTCTTCTTCTTGCTTTATATCTGTTCTGGTTGACCCGGGTGCTACACACTCTTTTATCGCCTATGGTATGCTTGAAAACTGTCATTTACCTGTTAGTTGTAAGAAGGATAGTTTGTTGTTAGAAACCCCTCTTGATGGTTCTTCTTTGCTTTGAGAAGAGTGTCCATCTTGTGTTTTGTCTTTTTTGGGACATCGCATTCAAGTGGATCTTATACCACTTGATATGTATGGCTTCGATGTTATCCTTGGGATGGATACCTTAGAGAAGTATAAGGTTGTCTTGGACTGTGGTTCTAAGTAGGCAGTGTTTGAGGTCGTTGGAGAGAAGTGGATCTTCCAGGGAGACAGGAAGATTCTTCCGACATGTTTGGTATCAACTATGGTGGCAGACAAGTTGTTACGACAAGGATGTGAGGCGTTCCTAGCTCACGTGGTGGATACCGTTGTGGTTACCAAGGCGAAGGGTCCTAGTCTTGAGGAGGTATCCATAGTTCGGGAATTTGCAGACGTGTTTCCTGAGGAGTTTCCTGGTGTTCCTCCACTCCGAGAGATTGATTTTGAGATCAATTTGGTTCCTGGAACACAGCCAGTTGCACAGTCAGCGTATAGGATGGCTCCAGCAGAGATGGCGGAGTTGAAGAAGCAGTTACAAGAGTTGTTGGAGAAGGGTTTTATCAGACTGAGTACGTCGTCGTGGGGTGCTCCCGTGTTGTTTGTTAAGAAGAAGGATGGTTCGATGCGGTTGTGTATAGATTACCGGCAGTTGAACAAGGTCACGATCAAGAACAAGTACCCATTGCCGAGGATAGATGATCTGTTCGATCAGTTACGTGGTGCTACCGTGTTTTCAAAGATCGATCTACGGTTTGGATATCATCAGTTGAGGATAAAGGCAGATGACATACCAAAGTCAGCTTTCAGGATGAGGTATGGTCATTTCGAGTTCGTGGTTATGCCGTTTGGGTTAACCAATGCACCTGCAACTTTCATGGACCTGATGAACAGAATGTTCCATCTGTTCTTAGATCAGTTCGTTGTAGTTTTTATAGATGATATCTTAATCTATAGTCGAGACAGACAGGAGCATGAACAACATCTTCGTCGAGCGTTGACTCTTCTTCGTCAACATCAGCTGTATGCCAAGTTCAGTAAGTGTGACTTTTGGTTGGACGAAGTGGCTTTCTTGGGTCATGTGATATCTGCTGAAGGAGTTAAAGTAGATCCGAAGAAGGTGGAATCCATTGCGGATTGGGAACAACCGAAGACGCCGACATAAGTTCGTAGTTTCCTCGGTTTGGCAGGATACTACCGGAGGTTTATCAAGGACTTCAGTGTGATCGCGTTACCGATGATGAAGTTGACCCGGAAGGATGTACCTTTTGATTGGGATGATCGATGTCAGGAAGCTTTCCAGAGTTTGAAGGAGAAGCTGACCAGTGCTCCAGTGTTGATTCTTCCTGAGTCTGGGAAAGGCTATGTTGTTTTCTGTGATGCTTCCAAGAAAGGTTTAGGTTGTGTGTTGATGCAGGAAGATCATGTGATGTCTTTTGCCTCGCGACAACTCAAGAAGCATTAGGAGAACTATCTGACTCATGATTTGGAGTTGGCAGCAGTAGTTCATGCGTTAAAGATTTGGAGACACTATCTGTATGGGGAAGTGTGTCAGATCTTTACGGATCATAAGAATTTGAAATACATCTTTACGCAGCAAGAGTTGAACATGCGACAGCGACGATGGATGGAGTTGATCAATGATTACGACTGCACTATCGAGTATCATCCTGGTAAGGCGAACGTGGTAGCTGATGCGCTTAGCAGAAATTCTTCCTCTCTTTCTTCAAAGAAGGCACAGTTGAGTTCTCTGGTATGCCATAGGCGAGATATGTTTGTTTCTCTGCGGCAGATGAATGTGTAGATGGGAGTTTCTTTGTTATCTGGTCTTTTCGCACAGATGCAAGTTAAGCCTATGTTAAGACAGAAGATCAAGGATGCACAACAGACATATGATGCGGTACAGTTGATTAGATCAGAGTTCGGCAGCGACAAGCGTGATGGGTTTCATGAGTCCGAGGATGGACTAGTTTACTATCGTGATAGGATGGTGGTTCCAGATGTTGATAATCTGAGGGAGTTGGTGCTTGAGGAAGCACATACGTCGATGTATGCAATGCATCCAGGTGCCACCAAGATGTATCATAGTCTGAAGGACTTGTATTGGTGGTCTGGTATGAAGAAAGATGTAGCTGAGTATGTGGCTAGATGTGCGGTTTGTCAGCAAGTGAAGGCTGAACATCAGAAACTGGCAGGTACGTTGCAACCTTTTCCGATACCGCAGTGGAAATGGGATCATATAACCATGGATTTCGTAGTTGGTCTACCCAGGACAACTAGGAATCATGATTCCATTTGGGTGATAGTGGACAGACTAACTAAGTCTGCCCATTTTCTACCAGTAAAGACAACGTATACAACTGAGAAACTCGCATGAGTGTATGTGGATGAGGTAGTATGTTTACACGGTGTGCCAACAACGATAGTTTCTGTTAGAGGTCCTCAGTTTACGAGTCATTTTTGGGAACAGTTGCACAGAGCGTTGGGAACGCAGTTGAGGTTCAGTACAGCTTTTCACCCGCAGACAGATGGACAGTCTGAGAGGACTATATAGACTTTAGAAGATCTTCTTCGCGCTTGTGTTTTGTAGTTTCTAGGCAATTGGGATATACATCTAAGTTTGATAGAGTTTGCCTACAACAACAGTTATCAGCGGAGCATCGACATGGCTCCTTATGAGGCTTTGTATGGAAGGAAGTGCAGATCTCCTTTATGTTGGTATGAAGCAAGTGAGTATCAGCTTTTGGGTCCTGAGTTAGTACAGTAGATGACAGAAAAGATCAAAGTAATACAGCAACAGTTGAAAGTGGCACAGGATAGACAGAAGTCGTATGCAGACAATCGCCAACGACCTTTGGAGTTCCAGGTAGGAGACAAAGTGTATCTTAAGGTTTGGACGGAAGGGTAAGTTAGCTCCCAGGTATATGGGGCCTTATCCCGTGATAGCACGTGTTGGCAAGGTAGCTTACGAGTTAGAGTTGCCTCCAGAATTGCACAGGTTGCATCCAGTGTTTCATGTCAGCATGTTGAAGAAAATTCATCCGGATTCAGGTACAGTGATACAGCCAGTTGAAGTTGAGCTCGATGCAGATGTGACCTACGAGGAAGGCCCTGTGGCGATCCTTGACAGAAGGATCAAGAAGCTAAAGAGGAAGGACCTGGCTCTTGTGAAGGTTCTTTGGCAGCGTCGTGGCGTTGAGGATGCCACGTGGGAGCTTGAGGAAGAGATGAGGAGGAAGTATCCCTCGCTTTTCTCTTCGGATTTCGGGGACGAAATCCCTTAAAGGGGGTTAGCTTGTAAGGACCCTGACCTGTGTTTAGGGTTTACCCTGTTTGTTTTTCTTAATCTTGGTGCTTTGGTGCTTGCTAATCACCTTTAAGTGGTGATTAGGGTTTTGTTATGCTTTGTTGAGAGTTGAAGGGGGCTACTTGCAAATAACCCAAGTTTAGGATTTTGTGTGCAAATTGGACATCTTGTGAGAAGTTTTTCCCTCTTTGCTTCCTCTAGGGTTGAGAGGAAGGCTTGGGCTTGTTGTTTGAGTTCTTTGGGCCTGAGTTGAGCTTGTTTTGGCCTTGAGGTGTCTTGGTTGGGCTTGCTTGAGCCTTGTGTCGGCCAGGACCTGCTTTGTGTCGCCCAGCAGGCTGGTGTGTCGCCCAGCAACTTGTCTGTGTCGCCCAGCAGGAGTTGTTGCTTGTGTCGCCCATGTGGCTTGACCTTGGTTGGTGACACTTGGTGCCTAGCTTGGACAAGTGTCCCATGCCTTGCTAGTGTGTTGGCTTGAACCCTAGGACAAGTGTCCCTTGGGTGGATGACACATTGCATCGTTGTACCTTGGTTTCTCCTCCCCTTCTTTCTATATAAGCATCTCTTCTCCTCACCTTAGTCTCTTTTGCTCTTTTGGTCTCCCCTCCACCTTGAGTGCACGATATCCCTCTCCATCTTGCTTGGGTTGGCCGATACACTTCCTTGGTGAAGCAGTGGTGGCCGATACACCTTCTTGGATCAGATTGGTGGACGATATCTCTTGCAGCTCGAAGTGCTTCTTCTTCCTTGCTTCAAGGCGGGTTTCATATCTTCTAACCCTAATTTCTTTACCTCTAGCTATGATCTTGTTGCATATTAGTAGCTTAGCTTGGCTCCTTGTTTTTGTACCTGGCTTGAGTTCCCTTTGGTGGCCGATATGCCCTTAGGGTTTAGGGTTCCTAGTAATCTAGGGTTTGTGATGTTTTGAGTTAGAGGTTGATGGTGACCTTATGTTGGGTTATATCCTTCCTTGGTTGGATGTGTTGGGCGATATCCTTCCTTGGATGGGTATGTTGGGCAATATCCCTCCATGGTTGGGTGAGTTGGACGATATCTTTGAGTTGAACGACATGAGTGATGTCCCTTTGTGCTGGCCGATATGGTGACTATGTTGGGCGATATGGTCTTTGTGTTGAGCAACACCTTGTCCTTGAGTTGAATGATAGGATGAGAGCTCTTGTGTTGGGCGATATCCTTGCCCTTGTGTGGGCGATAGGTCAAGTTAGTGAGGTGTTGGCCGATAAGTGTGGTTGGGTATCGGGTGATACCCCTTGTTGTGTCGGTTGACATGATGAGCATGATGGGCGATATGGACCTTCTTGTGTTGAGAGACATCCCCTTTGTTTTGTGGATGATAGACCTAAGTTCTCGTGGTTGGTTGGTGCTGGACGATAGTCATGCATGGAGTGCTGGCCGATATCCATGTTGGCCGATATCCATGGTGGCCGATAGCCAAGATGGGTGATAACCTAGGTTGTTTGTGTGTGTCGGCCGATAGGCCTTGATGTGTTTTAGTAAGGGGTGGTGATGAGTTATAGTGAGGGTCGTGTGTTCTTATAGTGACGGGCTCATGTACTATGGAAATGCATGTTCATGCTCAAACGATAATGATGCCTTGCAAACAATATTAATGCTAATGATAGTAACAATAAATGGTAATGACGATGCTAGGTGACAATTACACTAATAGCTTGCTAATGATATCAATAATGCTAAAGGTAATGAGGTATACGAAGTAATCCTTATGTTTATTTGTTAATGGCAATAGTAAGTTGTGGTTACATTAATGGTTGTTTAGTGATACGGATAATAATGACAATAGTAATGGATGGTGACAATTATGATTGCACGGTATACTCAAAGTGAATACCTTGGTTGTTTGTATGATCCTGAGATAAGGGTAGGCATGATTATGGTATGATGCGCTTAACAAGTTTGATCATCAAATATTGTAAATATTGATAAATAGATTATCTTGAATGATAGATCATGATAGTGAGCATATTACTTATGTTGAATCTATGGTTATTGTGTATTCTAACCATGCAGGTGATGATTAGCCATGAAAATGCTATGAGATATATGTGATGAGTAACATCACTTTGATAATTATTCTATGGGATTGTATGTATGAGGTGTTTGTCCCATGATGATGATGTGAGCCTTGAGAGGCAGTGACAGTACATGATGAGGGATTGAGATCCCAGGGTATGTGATGATCCTTGATATGGATCTGGATGGTCGGCAAGAGGCCAAGTGGTAACATGTGATGCTAGATCCTTGTGATGGATCAGGTTGAGAAGGTTTCAATAATAATATGATGTTCTTTATTTTCTGTTATATCTTACATGTTATATAACTTGGTTGAATCCTACAATCCATCTAAAAGATATTAATTAATCACAATGAATTATATCATGTAGTTTGCCCTGGCCATAGATCCATCATCGTCAGGACTTGGTGATGGTGAAACAGGTTCTCCTACGGGTTAACCTGGAAGCGCATATTGTTGAATATGTGTAGGTTGCTCCCAGCCTGAAAATGAGGAGGTAAGAGTGTAACTTCGGTTACATACTCAGATACGTATATAGAGCGTGGTGAACAGGCCCATGGCTCAGGATATGTGATGTGTGGAACATGAATGTGTTCATGGCTCAGAGCACGGTGATCAGGCCCGTGGCTCAGTATTACTAGCGCCGAGACCTGTACGAAGGCGGGCTAGAGTGAGGGTATCTCAAAGAGATGACCCTGTGGCTTAGACCACTTCAGCATGTGACTACGGTCATGCTTGTGTTGTGATCATGTACTGATCACAAGGTGGGAGGTCGTGGAGTCCGACTCTTCCATTGACCTTGTATGGCACCAGTCTTGGGCTTCACAGCCATAGGTTGGATTTGAATGGTACGATTCAAATCCTTGGGGCATAATAACAAGTAATACAGCCGTTTAGTATTCATTGATTATATCAAACACGAAACATTGGTTGAGGCCTTGTTTGTGTAAATATCTCTATTGTACCTTTCAGGTTATATGGCAATCTTGTTCTAATAATCATGTTACATAGTGATATATCTTGTCAATCATGTTTCATTGAGAGACATCTGGTTATATGTTTGTGTACAGCTGGTGAGCTTGTCGGTAAGAATAGCTTTGCTATAAATATATACATATATAGACTGCTCTTGTTGTACCTACTTTTAATTACCTGTTGTTATAGCTTAAGCTCCTGAGGTTCTGTAGTTGCGGTGGGGAGTTATGTTTCCCGCTTGGACAATTGTTCAATTGTCTCACTCCGCTATTTTTTAGGTGGTCGAGGTAGATGTGGTCGTGGTCGTGGTTTTGCGGCTGAGCAGCCTGAAGAGCAGTAGAAGGCAAGCGATGGATATGCTGTTGTTTTGGTTGTTTGGTAGTAGAGTCTAGAGTCATCCTTGTACTCTCAGGTCCTTAGCAGTGTTTTGACATTGATTCATGATGAACGATCGATAATGTTTTGTATATCCTGTTGTTGGCCGGATGTGGGCCTCCGTGTATATGAACAGGTGATGAACCCATGTGATGAATGAACAGTTGTTTCAGTAAGCTGTGAACACGTATCTGATTCCGTGTATGTATATATATGACATGTTTCTGTGCAGGATGAGGACTGGAAAGTAATAGTTTCACAAGTTTATATGTTTCCCGCAATCGGTTTTAATTAACCTATATTTCCATAATCTGTGGTTATGGTGATTTCCGCACGTTTTCACGTAACACCTCGTTATCTTTATGATAATGGGATGTGTTTCCACAACAATCTAGTCTTGTGTGTCATTGTTGTCTATCTACCTTCCACAATGACATCCGACTAGGGACATGATAAGAATGTAAAAACTCTTAGCATTTGTATGATCTCATCATTCAGGTCCTAAACCTGAAAGCATACATCATTGAGTACTGCCATTCTTTAGATATTCAATATGTTCTATCATTATCTCATATGATTGAACCAGAAAGAATTGGAAGCTTGCCTTTGATGTTTATCAAATCAATCTTAATGTATCCCACCAATCATCCCATGATTGGCTCTCAGGGCATACATACCAACAGACTCCCACTTGCACTGTGAGTCAATCACCTTTGAATCATATTCATAGTGATCTTCAAACATGTCCCACATGTTACTATGCTCTAGTGCTTATGCAGTAGTTATGGCAACACCTTGGAAAAGTCGATATTAACTGCATGTCTCTCATCTCTTCATTGTACGTCATACGTATGAGATGGAGTTGTCGTAATATGCGATCTAGTATTCCTTTGCTAACCTTTAGCCACATTGCATGACGAAGTACTCCTAACTTGTCATCAATGACTGGAATAACTATAAGTTCATCTCATGTACTTCCAGATCCATATAGTATCCACTAATGTTCTCTAACACATAGATACTCGACTTTTCCTTTTAAAGGGCTTTATTGGAATGTTTCCATTTATATATCAACAAACATTCACTTTTATATATCTCATATATATTTTGCGATTAATTCTTTGTCCTTTTCAGAAGTTTGCATCAGTGTAACTCTTTACAGTGAACTCTTCCTTATTTCCACAGAACTAGTACTTCTCAAGTTCTTATGGTATTCCAATAACCCTTACTGGAACTAGACAGACATCCACTCGTCATGTCCCACATATGAGTTATCAGGATGAGCACATCATATTGTCATGTCCTACATACAAGATGATGAATGCATTTTATTCTTGCTATGTCCATACATGCAAGATAATGGGATGATTACATACATGATAGATCCATATCTATTCTTAGTGTTTTCATTCTTCATAATAATTGGACACTTGGCCTTGGGATACTAACTCCATGTAACATGGATAAGTTTTCTCCCACTGAATCTGTGCATACTGAACCCTTCAGTATAGATTGCCAATGTATGCTCTCTCTTTTTAGGTCAAGACGTTTTTCGAGAACTATCTCTATAGATCTCTATTCCTATCACATAGGAAATGGCTCTATCTTAAAGATAATTTCCACTTTGGATTTCCATTCTAGAACATTTCCACATAAACATGTGGAATGTGAATACGTTCCCACTAAATCACAGATCCCTTCTTTATCTTTGACATATCAGTCAAACCCTTTGACTATATTATCAAAGTAAAGATCATAGTTCTGAGTTTCTTGTACTCAATCAATCACATTGATTAGTCCATTGTAACTTATAGACTTCATTTGCATTAATGGATTCATAAACCTTATAGGTTGTGTCACATACACATCCTTGTCTTATTCCTCATATGAGTGTGGCATCATCCTTCTCAAAATGTTATCCATGTGTCTTAACGCTTACGACTCATTCACACTTATGGATTTCATTCCAATGGGTGCTACCAACAAGGTCATACCTTATGGTTCACATGGAAGTCATTTAGGATATAATGGTCATAAACCATAACTCAAAATCCGGTTCCTCATATTCATCTAGATAGTGGATTCATCACATGACCAACTCATCACATAGATAGTCGAGGTGTATCTGTCAAGGATATAAGAACTCACAACTCCTTTGTGATTCTTAATGTTCTTTATTAGTGTAGGGTGTTCTTTATTTAAGAAGAAATTAGTTATTTGATAATCATCCTCTAACTCCTTAGAGTATGACTCCTTTTGATTTAGACATCACCATGCCTTAATCATGAGTTCACTATGATACACTATCATAATCACTCTCAAGATTCTCAAACATTTGGTTCAAGTATTTCATTCATTGATCTCATCAAGAATTAACACTTTACCAAATGTGTACTTCATCTAAGATATTCTTGAACACTTCAAGATGTTCATATTGGTATTTCTCTAAACACCGTTTGAAGTATTAGCATTTTCTCCAATAGGTATGTAAATACATCACATGTATTATACCTAATAGGATAATCAATCTCCCACTACCATTAGTGAAGATCGATTTATCATGTTTAAGTGATTCATGTCTCTTACTGGTTCTCTAACCAAAAGAGTCTAGATTTATCCATCATATGGAAAGTAGAAATGAATTTCTCATGATTTATGCTAATTTGATTGTTTGAGTTATCAATAACTTTTAGGTATCACTTTATCTTATGCATACCAAGTACCACAAGATAAACAAGGCATTGCCACAAAGATTGAAACATCCACTTTATTAATTGCCATCATTGTCATACAATATGCAAAAATTAAGGTGTTTCTATCCATTAGAAAATATGAAATAGCATTTCATAAATCTATTACATGCCTTCAAGGCTAAAATAAACTAAAGTACTCCTATCTATGGCGGCAACACTTGGCCCATTTATTGAGTGTTTTACATTTTATATCTTGGTATTGTATACCTCAAAAATGTTACAAGTTTTATTTCATGACACCTTCAGGTGGAGACGTCTGTCGCCTCCTTCTTCTTTAGTTCTTCCAGATAGAGTGGACAATTCCTTTTCGAATCTCCTTGCTTTTGACGATGGTAACAATTGCCTCTCTTGGTCACGCCTCCCTTGGCCTTGAGAGTTGAAGATGACTTGGGCTGCTGGCTAGCATCAGAACCTTTCTTAGCCTTGCCCTTGCCATTGCGCTTGGACTTGCCTTTCTTGCTGCTGATCATCATCATAGACTTAGGCTTTTCCTTCTTCATTTGTGCCTCGACTATCCTCAACATGCCCAAAAACTCTGTCAACGGCATATCAAAGTTGTTCATGTTGTAGTTCATCACAAACTAATTGTAGGATTATGGCAACGATTGTAGTTTCACGTCAGTAGCCAACTCTTGGCTCAGGGGAAATCCCAGTCTTGTCAGGTTCTCCACATACCCAATCATTTTGAGCGTGTGAGGACCAACTGGATCTCCTTCTGTCATGACACACTTGAACAGTGCCCTGGAGACATCATATCTCTCTTGTCGTGCTTGATCTTCATACATATTCTTGAGATGCTGAATCATCTCAATGACACCCATGTTCTCATGTTGTCTCTACAACTCATGGTTCATAGAGTACAACATCAAGCACTTAGCATCAATGGTATCATCAGAATGCTTCTTATAAGCATCCCTTTTTGCCTTTGGTGCGGTAGGAGTAGGTTCCTTTGGAATTGGAGTATCCAGGACATAGAGCTTTCGCTCTTGAGTGAGAACAATTCTCAATGTCCTAAACCAGTCGTGGAAGTTAGTCCCATTCAGCTTGTCCTTTTCAAGGACCGGTTGCAACGAAAAGTGATTGTTGTTTGTTGTCATTTGTACTACAAAAGGAAATATATGCAATTTAGTCCAAAACTCAATTTTGACTTATTTGATTGATTTGAAATGTTGACGATATAATTACGACTTTAATTAATTATCACTCCCACTATTTTTGTTCAAATTGATAGCCCTCACCATCAATTCGAAAGATTGCAGTGTACAATCTTCTAGTGGGTCAAGATCTTAAAATCCTCTGAGTCATAGACCAACTAGGGTTGTCACCCACAACTTAGATCTTCCAGGTAGGCAACTTTTGCCAATTGCATCATATGCAACTCTTAAAAGATGTCATATGCAACTCCTTTCCATGATCACCTCCATGCCACAAGGTGCTAGATCCTATCTAGGTCACCTTATTAAGTCCGACCCAAAGCCAACACGATGAATATGCACCCTGCTAGGACACACCCACATATCCATCCTTCACGCTTCCATGAGATAGACGGTGCACCACGCTAGGGCGTGCCCACACTTGGCCGATCAAGCTTTTCACATGTGTATCATTTGAAAGGCATCTAAAACTTTAATATTTAGATGAGGGATTTGTTTTTATAGGTACATATTCATATCCAATCACCCACAATACATAGTATGTATCATATACATGCTATATCCCATAGAAAACATGTGAAATGATAAAAGCGATGATTATGGCCATCCTAACGTGATTCCTCGAGCCAAGAGGAATCACGGTCATCTAGGTCTACATCACATGCATCGAGTTGATCAACTCATCCCATGAATGACTTGCTCACCCTGGCTGGTTGTCTGGGTGCCACCAACCAATCGGTTGGATCCTCCAATCGATCAGTTTGCGTGGTCGTCGTGCATCTCCTTAGGTCACCACCCGCTCGTATCTCTTCTCGAGCTGATCGTCTGGATCGCCAACCGATCGGTTCACTCCTTGAACCGATCATCTCAGTCATTGTCAGATTATCCTCCGTTCTTTGATATAACAGGAAATATAAAAAGATCTATCATATTTACATTTAAATTGGGAAACCCTGAGTTACATTTAGGGGGAGCAAAGGTAGGAAAGAAATCTCGAGTTATCTCAAGTTACATCAAGAATAAGGAGGTAGGGAATCGGTGCGCAGACCGAGATGCAAGCAACCATATATAACCAAGCACACATATATAGGGTTTATTGGCCATAACCACGCTACACATCCACCACAAAACATGTTTAAGGGCGATGTGTATCGAATGCATTTATATTACATATCATATATGTATATTGGGATTTGAGGATTTAGGATTGGACATGCATAAAGCCAATTTTATTCGCATCATATGTAGTAAATAAAGGCGACAAACCAAAATCGATCATATCAATAATCCTAAAGTATAGAGCAGTTGACGTGGCTCTAATACCACAGTTGGGTTTTAGGGGAGACATAGAAGGCAACGGAAACAAAATGTACAGACATACCTTGTCCCGAGGCTTTCTCGATGATGTTACCTCGCGGCTTGCACGGTCTTCACCTCCGATCTTGAACGGTGTCTGTGCAGCTCCTGGTCTCACCAGGACTGTCAGGATTGACAGTTGTCCTCTGAGCAGCAGAAGTCTCCCGCCTCTGAAGTAGTCCACACAGACCACCTGAAACTCCGATCTCCTTATCGCACAAGGAATCAGAAGGAGTCACACCCTCCTATCAGCGTACTAGTCACCGACACACTCTCCTACAACCAGTTGCTTTTCTACAGTTGTCTTTCCCTTGATGTGCCTCCCTTATCGGGTAGCACTTCCTCAGGCTCTCCTGGTTACCACAACCAGAGAGAATGACAACTTTGTAGAGCAACTGGTGTTCTGAGTTGTTATCCTTGAGAAGCCCCCAATACCCCTATATATATAGGAGGGTCATGGGACAGGGTTTTCTACCCCGAGTAATGTGGGATTAAAGCAGGAGTAGAAGGATTTGAGATTTTCCACAAAACAACCAACTGCGCCAGCTGAACCGATCATTTTAAACATGAACTGATCGGTTGGAGACCTGAGCCGATCGGTTCGTGGTCCTAGTCCAACTTGAATTGACTTTCCAAGTTTGTTTCTAACTAATCAAATATTAGTCCTTGTCCAAATCGAATTTGTACAAGTGAAACAAATATGTTTTTGCAAAAAGAGTCTTCTGACTTTCCAAACGATCTTGGTTGGTCATAAGAATCGACCAGTTCAACAATTGAGCTGATCATTTCACTGACACATGAGTCGACCGCTCACAACTTGAGCTGATCAGTTTACCAACCTGAGCCGATCAATTCATGAAATGAGCCGATCGGTTGGGAGTGCAGACTGTGCAAAATCAGTCAATTGCAGTTTCAATCAATCTGATACTCTAATCAATTGGTCCAACACATTGAACACTATGATATTGAGCTATCAATCAACTGATTGTTTAATTGAACTACTAAACTCCTTTAGTAATCAATCTAAACATTGTTTGTGGATAAACTCCTTTTCCAGGTTAAATCCTATGTGTGTGACCTTGTAGGTCCATTTCACATTGGCAGTGAAAGTCCATAACACTTATGACTTCACAAGAAAAGAGCAGTGCCTAGTCGCACATCAGTGCTACCCAAGTGAAATAGAAAGTTGGAGAACAACTTTCAATCCTACAATCCGTGAATGGTGTTATAGTGAATGTATAATTCCTTTGTCACTGATATCCCGAATGAACTCAAGGCATGGAGCAGTCATCCTGTCAACGTTCATTCACTTTCTTGATCTCAGAGTAGATTGGAGGAGATATGTATGACATCAATATCACATACTAATTCACACATGCGTGCACACGCCTATCTCAATCCTACTCATCAAGTGGCCATGGATATCAAACTCCCTCAAGAGGGACAAATCCCATATCTACCACTCACCCCTCAAAAGCTCCATGTGTCAAAGCCACCCAATCATCACCTTTATAAAAACCCATGTTTCAGGACTACGTTTGATGATGTCAAAGTGTACCCAATGACATGTGTTGAGTGTAGTGATTTCAGGTCAAAGAATCACACTCACCACCATCACTGTGAGAACTGACTGTGACTACCATGTCATGGTTCCATGTGTCAAACTCATGGTGGGTCTATCCGATACACTTGTTCTCTAACAAGTACCTATGTGTTTGGTTTGATATCTCCATATCATGACTAATGAGATTCTGTTATCAACCAACACCACAATCTAGTCTTGTGTGTCATTGCTGTATATCTACCTTCCACAATGACATCTGACTAGGGACATGATAAGAATTTACAAACTCTTAGCATCCATATGATCTCATCGTTCAGGTCCTGAACCTGAAAGCATACGTCATTGAGTACTGTCATTCTCTAGACATTCAATATGTTCTATCATTATCTCATATGACTGAACCAGAAAGAATTGGAAGCTTGCCTTTAATGTTTATCAAATCAATCTTAATGTATCCCACCAATCATCCCATGATTGGCTCTCATGGCATACATACCAACACGGAGAGAAAATTTCTTGGAATAACTAGGCCTTGAATTTCATTTATATATATTGACTTCTTTTATGTTCTTCATTATCCATCTCTCTTTGTATTAGTCTTAACTATTTTAGAAAGTAATTCATCACTAATACTTTTATTATGCCTTCATATAAATATTTTGGTAAAATTTACTATAATTTGTAGAGGTGAGCTAAACACATGTATATTATATTATAGAAACCCAAATTAGATGAATTTTCCCATGGCCTAGAAATTATATTTCAAATCTGCATACTATAGTAAACAAAATTCGTGATATGTGTGTTATGAAGACATGTAGGACTGTTTGTTTTTATGTTTGTGGGTGTACATATGCTTTGTATATATTTTGCAGTCTACATATAATTTTTAAAACTTCAAATTTTCTATTTAGATTATTTGAATAATAAAATCCTAAGCCAGATGTTCATAGATATAAAGTTTGTGTCAACGATGTCAATTGATGTTATATATAATTATTTTATAATTTTGGGATATATAGATGTACTTTATTTATTAGTTGAATAGTAATCATACACTCCTTTAACTTTGATCAGCAATAATTACATATGAAGTTATACATTAGAACGACACTCTCATTTCACTCAACAAAAATTCTAATTAAGTTGCAAAAATGAGAAAACTCTTTGACTTGAATGCTCCAAAATATTAAATTATACTAGATGTATTTAAACTTTGAGAGACACATTTATTTTTCATTCTTAATAAGAACTTTCAATAAACAAAAAAAAACACTTGCGATCTGTACAATGAAATTTCTAATGATAATATCTATAATTTTCAAAACATAGACTGTCTCACATTTAAAAATATACTATAAGACAACTTAATAATCCTTATACTAAATATTCAAATATTGAATAAAATAAAACTGTGTAGACATCATAAAAGAAATAATAAAAGATTAAAAAACACAATTTGAATAAAATATTTTTTTAATAAATATAAGGTTACTAACATCTTTGTGAAATTTATTAATTTGACTTTTTGCAAAACATAAATATTTATGCAATAATCATCATGAAAACACAATCGTCATCTAATACATGAATATTCAATGCTCATCTTTTAGTGACGAAGCTAAACATAACATGTATCTTGAAACTACAATGGAATTTCATTAAGATATGTGTTGCAAGATTCATCTCCTTTATCAAAATCTAAATTGACAAGTTACACAACATTTCTTTAATCAAAGAAGAAAATTAATTTTCATCTCTACACATCATTGATACATTAGAAAACACAAATTTTTTGAAAAAAAAAGAAAACACAAATTTCTAATAGGATTAACAAAATGGAAATATATAGATTTTTTTTAGAACTACAAATTGAGTAAAAGTTATTTCACTGAGACAAATAATTCAATTTTATGATTACATGAACATGTGTTTTTTATAATAGTAAGCAGAATATAAGGATATTATGTGCATATTCTATGGTTTAGTTAATATCTTTGCCATGCTGAATTTAAGAAAAGGTAGCCAGAATCTAAAATGAATATTTTAAATATATAAATAATATTAAATTTTATTGATGAAGTTTATTAGATTTTTTGGGAAATGTCTTTCATGTCGTTAATTTTCCTTTCTAATATATAAATTACAAAATCACATATCTTTATGAAAAAAGTTATGCGCTATAAATTAGTTATGGAGTACTAATCTATTTTCAACATTTGGAGAGAAATAGTGTAAAATGTGGTTATGTCCATTAACTTGTGAAAGATGTTATAATTCACTATTAGTAGAGTATAATTCTATGGATCTGGCCAAAGTAGCCTGGATGGTAAGAGTTTGGTAAGTCTCAAAGAAGGATTCAGGCTATTTGGAAGACAGAGGGGGTGGGGTGACCAGACCACACCCTCTTAGGCCTCAAGAGTTTACCACTTGCCAGGATGGGTCCAATAGTGTCCCTACCTAGGGTGGGTTCTCTCTTAAATTAAAAAAAACCTATCTAAGTATGTTGTTGCTCTTATACTATGTGTATATGATAAGTTCTACTATCAAAAAAGTAAATTTGTTACTTCTTAAATTATCAAATATAAAATACACATTTTCTAATGCACTACAAAATGTTTAAAGTTTATACTTTTACTTTATAGAATCATTTTCTTAACCTAATAAGTGAAACTATTAAACCTTATATATTCTACAATGGTATGTCTCATTTATAGTATTTGTTCTTGATTGTGATATTGATACATATATATTGCATAAATGGTAACTTCTTATGTTTATTTGTTTAAATACATCATGTTTAAGATATAGAAAAAAGAAAACTTATACATGGTTTACAAACTATTGTAACAAATGTGTTGTGAGACAATATGTTATTTAATTTTCCATCATTTCATTACTTTTCCTTAAGGTCATATATGCAAAATGTATTTTTATACTACAAATAATTGATGTTATATGGTGCTTATCATAAATTAGTTTACAGGATACATAGGAAAAATCTTGATCTACATAAAAGTAGATAAGTGCATTGCACATGTGCTAATGGTTTATCTTGTTTATACTCTAAATTAGGAGCATTTCTCACTGAAGAGGGATAAAATAATGGTAGATTACATTAGCAAGGCAAGACACATTTATACATTTTAATTTACAAATATACTATGCCAACAATTTTAATTTTTAATACATAATGATATGTTCTGAACATAAGGTTACCTAAAAATCTATGTATATATAGATGTACTATGTATCCATTATGTGAATTTGTTCAAGTTTTTACATTTAAGCCATATGATGTATTTTATTTTCCTTGTGAGTAAGTATTAAAATAAAGGAAACATCAATTTGAATCTCAATTTCAAATTACTCAAGATGATAAAACCATTATTACTAATAAATAGATAACCATGGAAAAATGCACCATATATAAATAATTAAAATATCAATATCTTGCCTCTACATGTTATCGAGTAAGAAAGAAAATATTAAAATGTAATTATGATTATTGTTTCATTTGGTACTAGAGTTACTAACTATATAATTTAGCATCAAGATATGTATGTTGTATTTCATTTTAATTAGGATGGCTAATAGACACACTAATTAAAACATCATTAACTTAGTTTATTTCCCCACTTATAATTTTTTTGCAAACATGCATACATTTGTATTTAGTCATCCCCTATATACAATTTTTTTTGTTACTATGTTGGCAGTATGTTGTTCCAAATTATTCACAATAACTAATAAGAGCTTAAAAGCACTTTAGAAAAATGTTTACCTTGTCAATATAGTGACATTTCTCCATGCCACATTTAATCAATATAAGTAATCATGTAGATCTTGACCACTATTGATAATAAGGGATTTTAGAAAAACATATTTAGAAATTTACATTTCATAAAAACTTACATATGCTCCTTACATTATTATAGGTAGCTAGCATGATGGTTTTCTTTATCTTTTCTAGATATATTATGTGAGAAATATACTTGTCTAAGTTCAAATGGATAGTAATTAAAAATTGAAAACTTTTTATCTAATAAAATGCATTTTTAATCCCAATGTAGGAGATAATAAAGGTACACTATCTAATCATATAATTAATATTAAGCTACACGGTTGCACAACCGTGGTTGTGCATTTGAACACATCAAATGGAAGCCATAAGTTTCACAAAAGATGAATCATCATGTTTTGGTCCATAGATAAAGTACCCAAAGTAAAAACTATTGATTGTATAACTAAATCATCACTATGCATTTTTTCATTTATGGAAACCTTGATTAATTATAAAAGTTTTAGTTTCATTAACTATACTCATGTATGTACCCCCGAATGTTATTGTGATTGTGTTTGAGTTCATTTGAGCAATAGATACTATATGTAATGTTCACAAAAATTGAAACATACATCACCGTATTCCAGAAAAGTAGACTTCAAATACCACTAATTATTAACAGATGTCATACTAGAAAATGTCAGGAGTAACTAAATACAAATTTTCTTAGATATGGCAATCTATTCATTATATTGATAAATGAATGTATTTAGTTAATAGGAACTTAAATATTCATGTAGATTCTCTTTTAATGGACATGCATTTAAGATCAAATTATTACATGTTAAATAAAACAAAACTAACATGTTACCAAAATCACACTATTTTTTTAAAATAAAAATATAACAATAGATATTCTAAGTTAATCATGTGCAGAGCACGTGCATCTACTAATATTCAACTATACCCATTGGTGATTCATATCAGAGAATAGAGTCATGAGTGAAGCTAATCTTCATTTGGAAACTACAAATTCAATAAATAAAATATATCAATGCAAATGCATTGAGTACGCTATGAAAAATATGTAGCCACAATTTAAGACTAATGTAAAGGTTTCTTGTCTATAAACATCATAATAAGCAAGAACTAGAAACAAGGCAAGGCACTTAACAACTTTTTTTAGACAAAGCATGTTTTAGGTTTCTTTATCCATTATATCAACCATAGGATTTTAGATTAACTTCTCACTGGAAGAGTTTGTAAGGGTCTTAACATTAGCTACCCTATCTGTAAGGGACCTCAAGGTGATCACCAAGAGGTAAGCCTTGTATCATAATGGTCTGCGTTATCAAGTAAGACAGATGACCTGGTGTCCTTACCCTAAAACTTCAGGCAGGTGCACCAGGGTATATAATGGATTTCTCTAAATTATGTTCAAGGTTCGCCAATGTAGTATAATCAACATAAAATTAGTATTCATAGGGACCAATAGCTCAAACAAGTAATTATCTAGCCAAGAAATCATACGAGCATACATACAAACAAGCCAATATCATAGTAGGGTCAAGATATTAAGCTTATCTTATGAGTAACGAGCAAGTTATGATCCATGAGTAATATCCTAGAGAAGGTCCAATCCAAAGGAGGCCTAATATGTAAAATAAAATAGTGGGTATTAGATCAATAAGGTTTTGATAAGATAAACATATATCATGCCATGGGGATGTTCTTCTATACCAAGGTATCATATAGTTTGGGGTCCCATCTTGTCAAACATTCACCATGATTCAAGGATCAGCATTAGGCTCTAGGTCTAGGTGAACCATTCAAACTACTAGATAAATGTAACTTTAATTAAAAAATAGGGAAAGCATGAGAGTTCGGTTATCATCATGTGCTATTCATGCAAGATCATACTTAGTCACATTAGATTCATTTTCATGTCATAGTGTCATACTACCAAGTCATAGGAGCATTACGAGCATAAGTTAGATGAAGTTGGTATTTAGTACTTCAAGCATGAATAAACTACTGATTTGAACTAGACCGAGAGCAAGAGAAAAGTATAAAATTCATATTCCATCATATAAAATCATCTAGGTGAATTGAATCATTTAGTGCACAAAATAGGTACTTGAGACATCATGAGTCAATCATGGATTACTTAGCATGAGATCGCATATCAATGTTCTACATGTCATAGGAAAAATGTGCAATTTTGAGATTATAGGTTTGATGATAACAATTCAAGATAAAGGTTAAGACTTGGTCAAGCTATAGCATGCAAACACATAAATGATTCCCTTTTAGGTAAAGGATTAGCATAGAAGGTCAAAAAGATCCTTGTAGTGCATATAGATGGTCTAGGTCGACATGATAGTAACAAGTAAGATAAGATTACTAATTTTGAGGAGTGGGTAGCTAGGAATCATAAATGATATGCAAATTACATGGTTGAATTTGATTAAAAATTAAAAGATTACAAAGTAAACATCTTAACTTATCACATGGGTGATAATTGCAAACTAGTAAAAAGTAACAACATCTTAAAAAAGGTGGTGATTTTTTTAACAAAATGGTACATAACATCGTAGGGTTTTGTTTAGGGATCAAGAAGATAGAGCTAATTAAATTTTGCACATTTAAATTGGATTTTGAAGGGAATTTACTCCAAAGGGGGGTCGAGATTGGGCCAGATTGCTTGTTGGGCTGACTATGGAGGCCTAGCCCTAACCTAACTAGTTGTGCATTGCCCCTAAATGCCAGGGAGTAGTTGCCAAAGTTTGAATGTTGTTGTCCGCCGCTAGGTGTCGCTGCCCACTAGTGCGGGTCTAGGTCTCACGAGAGTAGTTTGATGCCTGATCTGGGTCGTCAACTGAGTGGAGGCCCTAGATCCAACACCCATGAGTTCCTCACCTTGATCCAACCATCCCAAGGCACACACTTCTCCATCACGGTGGCTCCCTCACCCGCTAGATGGGAAACTTGAGCACAAGGGAGTCGAGGCCCTAGACGAGTGTCCATCTTCCATCGTTGTAGTTCCTCAGACTAATTGTGGGCCCTAGTCATAGATGGAGTGAGTGAGAGGGCCATAGCCCAAGAGGAGAGACTAGGCAGCCTCCAGGGAGTAGAAAAATGAGGAGGAGAGAAAAAATAGATCTATGGTTCATGAAAGGACAAATAACGAAGGGCTACGAGTTAGGAAGAAAGCTTTATAGGAAGAGAGAGGGCTAATTTTGCGTCAAGAGGAGAGAAAAGAGGTGCTAAAATGGAGTAGGTGGGGTGCATAGCGCCATTAGTGCCAAAACTTTATGGGGGATGAAGATGATCCCTGAGCCATTGGTCAAGATGCAATCCTACCTAGTAGAATCCAAGGGCCCAAAAGAAAACACATTAAAATGAAGCCCAACGATTGGTTGAGAAAGGCAACCAAGGATTGTCAAGGAAAAGTTGCCCGCCCACTCATGGGCCCAACACGGCCATGTTGGTACGTATGCCCTGAGAGCCAATCATGGGATGATTTGTGTGATACATTAAGATTGATTTCATAAACATCAAAGGCAAGCTTCTGATTCATTCGGGTTCAGTCAATTATGAGATAATGATAGAATAGATTGAATGTCTAAAGAATTGTTTTACTCAATGGTGTATGCTTTTAGGTTAAGGACCTAAACGATGAGATCATACGGCTGTTAAGAGTATACATTCATGTTATGTACCTAGTCAAATGTCATTGTGAAAGGTTGATAGACAACAATTACACATAAGACTAGATTGTGTGTTGGTTGATGACAAAATCTCATTAGTCATGATATAGTGATATCAAACCAAGAACATAGGTACTTATTAGAGAACAAGTATATCAAACAGACCCATCGTGAGAGTGACACATGGAACCATGACTTGGTAGTTATAGTCAGCTCTCACAGTGATGGTGGTGAGTGTGATTCTTTGACCTGAAATCACTACATTCAACACATGTTGTTGGGTACACTTTGACATCATCAAATGCAGTCCTGAAATATAGATTGTTATAAAGGTGGTGATTGGGTGACTTTGACACATGGGGATTTTGAGGGGTGAGTGATAGATATGGGATTTGTCCCTCTTGAGGGAGTTTGATGTCCATGGTCACTTGATGAGTAGGACTGAGAAGGGCATGTGCATGCATGTGTGAATTAATATGTTATATAGATGTCACACATATCTCATCCAGTCTGCTCTAAGATCAAGAAAGTGAATGCACGTTGAAAGGATGACCGTTCCATGCCTTGAGTTCATTCGGGATATCAGTGACAAAGGAATTATACATTCACTATAACACCAATCACGGATTGTAGGATTGAAAGTTGTTCTCCAACTTTCCTTTTCACTTGGGTAGCACTGATGTGCGGGTAGGCACCGCTCTTTGCTTGTGAAGTCATAAGTGTTATGGACTTTCTCTGCCAACGTGAAATGGGCCTGCAGGGTCACACACATAGGATTTAACCTGGAAGAGGAGTTTATCCAGAAATGATGTTTAGATTGTTTACTAAATGTGTTTAGTAGTTCAATTAAACATTTAGCCAATTGACTTGACTCAGAATCACCAAGTTCAAGTGTTGTACTAACTGAGTTGGGTGTCAGAATGATTGAGAATTGCATTGACTGATTTTTACACAACTTGGACTGCCAACCGACCAGTTCAAGTTGTTGAACCGATCGACTTAGGGTCAAGTGAGATGACCGGTTCAAGTGTTGAACCAATCGATTCAGCTAGACCAAACGAGCCAGTTTGGGAAAGTTACGTTGGTGAGAAAATATTTTCGTTTCACTTGTACAATTCGATTGGGACAAGTATTGATTTTTGGATTAATTGGAAATAGAAATAGGAAAGTCAATTGGGAACTACCCTCGGAAGTGAAACAACTGGTTCATGAATGAACCGATTAGTTCAGATCCCCAAACAACCAGTTCATGAGATGAACTGATCGGTTCAGTCCCCAAATGATCGGTTCATTTGTAAAATGACCGGTTCACTTGTCGTAGTACATCAAATTCGTGGAAATTCTGGACCCTTCTACTCCCACTTTAACCCCGCATTTCCCAGTGCTGAGAACCCTGACCCTAACCCCTCCTATATATAGAGGGGTACTGGGGGCTTCTCAGTGTGACACGTCTCAGACAACACCAGTTGCTCTACAAAGTTGTCCTCTCTGGTTGTGGTAACTGAGTGTGCCCAAGCAAGTGCTACATGACTAGGGAGACATAGCGAGGGAAAGACAACTACAGGACGACAACTGGTGACGGGAGAGAACATCGGTGACTAGTACACTAACATAAGGGGATGACTCCTTCTAGTGTCATGTAGGACAGGATGACTGGAGTTCCTGGTGGTCCGTGTGGACTAATATAGAGGTGAGAGATTTCTTCCGCTCAGAGGACAGTCGTCAATCCGTCAGTCTGGGTGCAACCAGGAGTTGCACAGATGCTGTCCAAGACCAGAGGTGAAGGCCGCACTCGCCGTGAGGTAATGTCATCGAGCAAGCCTCGAGACAAGGTATGCCTGTACAAACCATCCTTCCTACCATATAGATGTTGATGAGATCTCTTTGGGTTTTGTGTTTGGGAGAAAATGTTTGTTTCCTCTACCATCTCTGCCTCCCTAAAACCCAATAGTAGTATCAGAGCCACGTCAACATTCTATACTTTAGGATAATGGATGTGATCGGTTTTTGGTTTGTCGCCTTTTATTTATTGCATATGAAGTGAATAATTAATTGGCTTTATGCATGTCCAATATAAATCCACAAAATCCCTGTATATACATATATGATATGGTATATAAATGCTTTCATTACGTGTCGCCCTTAAATGGTTTCTATGGTGATTGTAGCATGATTATGGCCATAAACCCTACATTTGTGTGTAGTTGATTTTTGTTGCTTGCATCTTGGTCTGTGCACCGATTCCCTACCTCCTAATCCTGATGTAACTCGAGATACCTCAAGATTGTTTCCTACCTTTTCTCTCCCCAAATGTAACTCGGGGTTTCCCAATGCAAATGTAAATAGGATTAGTTTATATTTCTTGTTATGTCAAAGAATGGCAGACACATGGAGGATCGAGACGATTGTCTCGGGCGTGAGACGATTAGTTGGTGGACCAAGGTGGCCCATTCTTGGAGTGAGATGAGCGGGTGGTGACCTAAGGAGATGCACAACGACTAGTGAACCGATCGGCTGGAGGCGCCAATCGATCGGCTGGTGGCACCCAAACGACCAGCCTGATGGCGAGCCGGTCAATCATGGAGATGAGTTGATCAAACCCAGAATGGCAAAGCATAGAGTTCATCTTGTACAGGTTGCATGTGATGTGGACCTAGATGACCGTGATTCCTCTTATCTTGAGGAATGACATTAGGATCGCCATAATCATCACTTTTATCATTTCACAAGTTTTCTTATGTGATATAGCATGTATATGATACGTACTATATATTATGGTGATTGGATATGTATATGTACCTATAAAACTAAATCCATCAATAAATATTAAGTCTTAGATGCCTTCCATTAGCGTCACACATGAAAAACTTGATCGGCCAAGCGTAGGTTACGCCAAAGCATGGTGCGCCGTCTATCTTGTGGAAGTGTGATGATGAACATATAGGATCTGCCAAAGCAGGGTGCATGTTCATCGTGTTAGCTTTTGGGTTAGACTTAATTGGCAATTCTTAGAGAGTCTAAGCTCTAGAGGCACAAGGATAACCATGCCAAAGAGTTGCACATGACATCCATCTGAGAGTTGCATAGGATGCAATTGGCAAGTGTTGCCTACCTAAATAATCTATATTGTGGGTGATCAGCTAAAGATGACTCATGATTGGATGAAATATGGATCTTGCACCCACTAGAAGGTTGTACAGTGCAATCTTCCAAATTGATGGTGAGGATTGTCAATTTGAACAAAAATAGTGGGAGCGATAATTAATCAAAGTCCTAATTATATCGTAAAACATTTTCAAATCAATCAAATAAGTCAAAAATGAGTTTTTGGACTAAATTGCATATATTTCCTTTTATAGTACAAATGGCCACCAACAATAATCACTTTCTTTGCGATCGTTCCTTGAGACAAACAAACTAAATGAGAATAATTCCACGACTGGTTAGGACGTTGAGAAGTGTTCTCAACCGAAGAGTGAAATCTCTAAGTCCTAGTTATACCAGAACCATATGAACTTGCTCCCACCACACCAAAGGATGAAAGGGATGCTTACTTGAAGCATTCTTAGGATGACATTGATGTGTAGTGCTTGAATGTTGTAATCTTTGAACTATGAGTTGTAGAGACAACATGAGACATATGATGTCTCCAAGGCATTGTCCTGGTATGTCATGACAGAAGGAGATTCAGTTGGTTCTCACACACTCAATGTGATTGGGTATGTGGAAAACCTGACAAGACTAGGATTCCCTCTGAGTCAAGAGTTGGCTACTGGTATGATACTGCAAATGTTGTGAGAATCATACAGTTCATGATGAACTACAATATGAACAACTTTGACAAGTCATTGACAAAGTTGTTGGACATGTTGAGGACAGTAGAGGCATAGATGAAGAAAGACAAACCCTAATCTTTGATGTGATCAATGAAGGGTAAGTCTAAAAGGCAAGGTCAAGGGCAAAGCAAATAAGTGTTCTGATGCTAGCCAGCAACCCAAGCCATCTTCAGCCTCAAGGCATATGGGAAGGGTGAAAGAGGGAGGAGAAATTGCCCTCTATATCTGGAAGAACAAAAGAAGATGAAGGAGAGGATGGAGATCTCCACCTTAGGTATCAAGAAATAAACACTTCTTTATCTGAGGTATGTGATACCAAGATATAGATCTGACATATATGATCTGTAAGATCTAACAAAGAAGTGATGGCGTTTGTGAAAGGATGAAGAAAGAGCACTCATCATTGGAGCAAGTGTTGCTGCCATAGATAGGAGTACCTTTCAGTTTATTTCAACCTAAAGGCACAAAATAGAGTTGAGAACTGCTATTTCATTTTGCCAATAGAAACACTTTATTGTTGCATCTTGTTGTGACAATGATGTCTATCAATAAAGTTGATGTTTCAATTTCAAAGATGTGATCTTTGTGGCAATACCTTATATATCTTGTGGTACTTGGTATGCATAAGATAAAATGATACCTAAAAGTTATTGATAACTCAAGCAAATAATTAGCATTATCATGGGAATTCATTTCTAGTTCCATATTGATGGATAAAGCTAGACTCTTTTGGTTGTGAACCATTAAGAGACTTGAATATCTTGTACATGATAAATCAATCTTCACTAGTGGTAGTGGGAGAATGATTATCCTATTAGGTATAATACATATGATGTATTTACATACTTATTGAAGAAAATTCTAATACTTCAAATGGTGTTTAGAGAAATACCAATATGCTATATCTTGAAGTGTTCAAGAAGATCATGAATGAAGTGAAAATTTGTTAAAAGTAATAATTCTTGATGTGATCAATGAATGAGACACTTAAACCAAATGTTTGAGAACCTTATGAGTGATTATGATAGTGTATCATAGGGAACTCATGATTAAGGCATAGTGATGTCTAAATAAAAAGGGAGTCATACTCTAAGGAGTTAGAGGATGATTATCAATTAACTAAATTCTTCTTAAATAGAGAATACCTTACACTAATAAAGGATATTAAGAATCACAAAGTGTTGTGAGTTCTCAAATTCCTTAACAGATACACCTCAAACATCTATATGATGAGTTGGTTATATGATGAGTCAACAATGTAGATGATATTGAGAAACTGGATTTTGATTTATGGTTTATGATGATAAGATCCTAAATGACTTCCATGTGAACCATATGGTATGACCTTAGTGGTAGCACCCATTGGGATAAAATCCATAAGTGTGAATGAGTCTTAAGCATTAATACACATGGATGACATTTTGAGAAGGATCATGCTTGTTGATTGCAACTTAATGACTAAGAGATTTTGCATACGGATATTAAAACTGCATTCCTATGAGGAATAAGATAAGGATGTGTACATGACATAACCTATAATGTTTATGAATCCATTGATGCAAATGAAGTCTATAAGTTACAATGGACTAATCAATGTGATTGATTGAGTACAAGCAACTCAGAGTTGGGATCTTTACTTTCATAATATAGTCAAAGGGTTTGACTGATATGTCAAAGATAAAGGAGGGATTTGTGATTTAGTGAGAGCATATTCACATTCCACATATTGATGAGGAATGGAATGATCTAAAATCGAGACGTTTGTGGAAATATATTTAAGGGAAGACATAGACTTTTACTATGTCATAGGAATAGAGATCTATAGAGATAATTCTCAAAAACCTCTTGACCTAGAAAAGAGAGAGCATACATTGGCAATCTATACTGAAGGGTTCAATATACACATATTCAGTGGGAGAAAACTTGTCCATGTTGCATGGAGTTAGTATCCCAAGGCCAAGCGTCCAATTCTTATGAAGATTGGGAACACAAAGAATAGATACATATCTATCATGTATGTAATCATCTTGTTATCTTTCATGTATGGACATAGCAAGAATAAAATGCATTTATCATCTTATATGTAGGACATGCCAATATGATATGTTCATCCTGATAACTTGTATGTGGGACATGATGAGTGGAGGTTTGTCTAGTTCCATTAAGGGTTACTAGAATACCATGAGAACTTGATAAGTACTTGAGAAGTACTAGTTCTATGGAAACAAGGAAGGGTTCACTGTAAAGATTTACACTGATGCAAACTTCTAGAAAAGACAGATAATTTATCGCAAAATATATATGGGATATATAAAAGTGAATGTGTGTTGAAAAATGGAAACGTTCCAATAAATCTATTTTAAAAGGAAATGTCGAGTATCCGTGTGTTAGAGAACAAAAGTGGATACTATATGGATCTGGGAGTTCATAAAGACGAACTTATATATATTCTGGTCATTGATGACAAGGAATGCTTGGTCATGCAATGAGGCTAAAGGTTAACAAAGGAATATTGGACCGCATATTACGACCACTCCATCTCATACGTAAGACGTACAACCAAGAGATGTGAGGCATGCAATAATATCGACTTAGGCAAAGTGTTGTCATGACTCATTGTGTTAGCACTAGAGCACAGTAACAAGTGGGATATATTTGAAGATCACTAAGAATATGATTCTGGGGTGATTGGCTCACAGTGCAAGTGGGAGTGTGTTGGTACGTATGCCCTGAGAGCCAATCATGGGATGGTTGTTGGGATACATTAAGATTGATTTCATAAACATCAAAGGAAGGCTTATAATTCATTATGGTTCAGTCAGTTATGAGATAATGACAGAACAGATTGAATGTCTAAAGAATTTTTTTACTCAATGACGTATGCTTTTAGGATAAGGACCTAAACGATGAGATCATACAAATGTTAAGAGTATACATTCATATTATGTCCCTAGTCGGATGTCATTGTGGAAGGTTGATAGACAACAATGACACACACGAATAGATTGTGTGTTGGTTGATGACAAAATCTCATTAGTCATGATATAGTGATATCAAACCAAGCACATAGGTATTTGTTAGAGAAAAAGTGTATCAGACAGACCCACCGTGAGAGCGTCACATAGAACCATGACTTGGTAGTCATAGTCAACACTCACAGTGATGGTGGTGAGTGTGATTCTTTGACCTAAAATCACTAAACTCAACACATGTTATTAGGTACACTTTGACATCATCAAACGCAGTCCTGAAATATAGATTGTTATAAAGGTGATGATTGGGTGACTTTGACACATGGGGCTTTTGAGGGGTGAGTGATAGATATGGGATTTGTCCCTCATGAGGGAGTTTGATGTCCATGTCCACTTGATGAGTAGGACTGAGAAAGGCATGCACATGCTTGTGTGAATCAATATGTGATATTGATGTCACACATATCTCATCTAGTTTTCTCTGAGATCAAGGAAGTGAATGAACATTGAAAGGATGCTTGTTCCATGCCTTGAGTTCATTTGGGATATCAGTGACAAAGGAATTATACATTCACTATAACACCAATAATGGATTTTAGGATTGAAAGTTGTTCTCCAACTTTTCTTTTCACGTGGGTTGCACTGATGTGCGAATAGGCACCGCTCTTTACTTGTGAAGTCATAAGTGTTATGGACTTTCAATGCCAACGTGAAATGGGCCTGCAGGGTCACATACATAGGATTTAACTTGGAAGAGGAGTTTATCCATGAATGATGTTTAGATTGTTTACTAAATGTGTTTAGTAGTTCAATTAAACATTTAATCAATTGACTTGACTCAAAATCACCAAGTTCAAGTGTTGGACTAACATATTTGGGTGTCAGATTGATTGAGAACTGCATTGAATGGTTTCTGCACAATCTGGACTGCCAACCGACCGATTCAAGTCGTTGAACCGATCGGATCAAGGTCAAGTGAGACGACTGGTTCAAGTGTTGAACCAATCATTTCAGTTGGACTAAACGAGCCAGTTTGGGAAAGTTAGGTTGGTGAGAAAATATTTTCGTTTAACTTGTACAATTTGAATGGGACAAGTATTGATCTTTGGATTAATTGGAAGTGAAAAGAGGAAAGTCAATTGGGAACTATCCTGGAAAGTGAAACGACCAGTTCATGAATGAACTGATCAGTTCAACTCCCCAAATGTTCGGTTCATGAGATGAAATGATCGGTTCAGTCCCCAAACGATCGGTTTGTTTGTGAAATGACCAGTTCACCTACCGTAGTGTATCAAATTTGTGGAAATTTTGGACCCTTCTACTCCCACTTTAGTCCCGTAGTGCCCGGGGCTGAGAACCCTGACTCTGATGCCTCCTATATATAGAGGGGTACTGGGGGCTTCTTAGTGTGACACATCTCAGACAACACCAATTGCTCTACAAAGTTGTCCTTTCTAGTTGTGGTAACCGGGAGAGCCCAAGCAAGTGCTACCTGACTAGGGAAGCACAACGAGGGAAAGACAACTACATGATGACAATTGGTGGTAGGAGAGGACGTTAGTGACTAGTACACTGAAAGAACGGGACAACTCCTTCCAGTGTCTTGTAGGACAGGATGATTGGAGTTCCCAGTGGTCTGTGTGGACAATACAGAGGCGGGAGATTTCTGTCGCTCGGAGGACAGTCGTCAATCTGTCAGTCTGGGTGTGACCAAGAGCTGCATAGACGTCATCCAAGACTGGAGGTGAAGGCTGCGCTCGCCGTGAGTTAACGTCTCCAAGCAAGCTATGCATCTACAAACCATCCTTCCTATCATATAGATGTTGATAAGATCTCTTTGGGTTCTGGGTTTGGGCAGGAAATTTTTGTTTCCGCTGCCATCTCTGCCTCCCCTAAAACCCAACAGGTCGGCCCATGAATCTAAATAAAGGTGATACAATTGGTGTTAAAATTAGGTTTTAGAAAGTCTAGGATATAATTGGGCGTATCTCCTTTGTCCGACTCATAATTGAGTGAAACACGGTGCGTTGGAAAAGAGAGAGAGCTCTAGAACATGAACACAAGAATAGCTCATAAAATTTCATAAGGATATGATCAAAATTCAAGGGAAAGGTAATGATGTATGATACGATTGAAAATTATATTAGGGTCTAATTAAATTTCACCAAGGTATCGATTTCACTCATTAACCATCAAATATTCATGAAATCATATTCAATTATCAAATATGCATGAAATCATATTCACTTACAAAATTGAAGGTAACACAAGAACATTGAGCAAAGTAGGGTTTCGAATTACATATTGGAGAAGAGAGATCCAGTCTATCACACATGCACACGTCAATGAAAACTTCGTACTCACTTTTGTAACCATATAGTTAATTGGGATTTTGTCAAATTTGCGGCTTGTCCTAATCTATAAGGCTATCACTACTTCTGTAAATTGTATTTCTTTGGTAGCATCTAAATGGTTGAGTTGAGGAATTATAGGCTCTACATCGTATATTTTTTTAATATAATCTTTAACTAAGTTCTTATTTTTTTAATTACGCATATAATGTGAAGGAAGCTCTTTTGCACTATACTCCTACCATATTAACAATTTGATATATGACATTGGTATAGAGCATGACACATAACAGAGCTTATTAGAAAAGAAGGATCCATGTGGCAGAACCCAACATGTTTGGGATTGGGGCTTAGATGATGATGATGATATACGGTACTGCTTTTTAAAAAAAATTAATGTTTCCATGGAACCATGTAGTCTATCATGGTACACTTATAAATCTACAACGTTGGTCTTTAGTTTATTTATTCTACATCAACTACAATGGTTGTCAAGGTTTAATTCCGGTCATTTAAATTGATGCTACTAATACTACTTATCTAAAAGATGTTCAGTAATATGAAACACATAAGCAATATCAGAAATTTGGACTAGAATGAGACATCTTTAGTACATATAGTTGAATTGTATAACATGATTTTCCTTTTCGTAATGTAATTACTACTTTTTTTCAATTGTGTATTTATGTTAACATATAATTAAGCCCATATTTTTTGATCAATTTCTCATGGACCTTTGTATTAAATTTAAGGTTGAGTTATTTAATCACTAACTAATGCTCATATTTACTAATCACGAAACACATACTGATTTTTCATTTCATGACCTAAAATCATACAACTATGTACATGAAAATTAACTACCATATTTAGGTAGTTGATCTACATTTTTCCATAACTATGATTTGATTTGATGGTCATGCAACCCATGCCAACATTGCATCACAAATCACCTAATAGCCTTGAGTTGTAGTAGGGAGAACCATTCTAGCAAAGCATACCCAAAGACAACAGATTGTGATCAAAATGACTTTGACTAGCATTTGCACCAAAATACATGTTGTTGTCTTGTTGTACCTTGACAACTACACTCCAATTATGAACTACATTACTAATTCAATTTGATTGAAAATTTAAGGTTCCATATGATGAGTAACTAAAATCCATGAATATCTATACCCTCCAGGAACATTGAAAACTATACTAAGTTTCAAGATCTATAGTACCCACATCATGTATATATACAGTGGATATTTTGGCCATCAAGAAGATGATAATTGTGTAGTAAATATTGTATGCCTTGCATGTTCTATCTTTTTTTTGCTTAATTCATTTTGTTGAGATTTGAATTTGTAGGAACTTCAAGTCAGTCAGGTAGCTTAAACATAATATGAACATTATGAAATCGATTCTCATCATTGGACTCATTAAATATGGAGTCAAATAGAAGTTCATGATGATAGTATGGAATTTGGTCTTATGTAGCTTTTGACTTATGCTCCTTGCTTTTTTTTAATCATTGGTGTTGAGCAAAACAACACAATACATTTTAGTTTTAAAAAAACAACTAGGACAAACAAACTAGAGTCCAGAAAATTCACGAAAAATTTCACGATGCACTCAACTATTACAAATTTGAACTCTTTTCTATCCCCTTCTAATTTTATGGGAAACAAAAAATAACTTAATGGGTTCAATGCTTAGATCATCTGTTGGATTTTTCTTGCATCAACAACTGTCATTATTGGAATTCTCTTTGTGTCATCCATGAATTAACTAATGGAAGTTGGGTCAAGTAAGTGTAGGTTGTGTGTTTGTTCTTTTGCCTTCTGGAAAAAAAATCACAAATATTGGGAGACACTTAAAAGGAGGAAGAGGAAAGAGCTTATGGAATTGGTGTCTCATATCACCCCCACCCTCGCCTGACAAAACCAAATGACACTTCTAGTATTTAGCTGCCATATACAAATGAGCATTGGGGTTCTGTGTGTGTGTGTATTTTCCAATTGCTTGATGCATAGGCAAAAACATAGCTTGGGGGATTGGATATCCATGAGCTGATGTATTTTTTGTAGCGGTGGTTTTCCTATTGACTCTCCCTACTTCCATTACATGAAATGGAAAGACTCTAGAGTTTTCTTGAGCTAGGATCAGAGAAATCAACAACATATATTCTAACCTTTAGTCATGACAATGGCCCCTTTGGCATCACAAATTACTAGCAACGATGCCAGATACATTGACACTAGGGAATTGGGATTTATATATTTCTTCACTTATGCTCCTTATTGGAGGTAATCTTTTTTTTCTATTCATAAGCATGTGGCACATCTTATTTATCTATCAACAATTTTTTTACAAAACATGCATATTCAGATGGAGTGATGGAGAAAAAATCTCGCTTAAAGAACAATAGACAACCAAAAGGGCCATACTACATGAGGACACAAGCCTCAAGAGATAGCGATATTACAACCAGAACCACAAAATGAATAAAAAAATCCTTAACAACTCAAATTCCCTATCATAATAGGACCTGGGGGCACCCATCTCCGGCTCTATCAGTGGCAATCTCACTCATAGTGAAGCCTTCTTCTTTAGTCAGGAGCAACAAATTTCCAAACTATCCATAGAAACCTAGAGGTGGCATTCACAACCAACTCTGGCCAATGCTTTCTGCTCTTCTATGACGTCATGGAAACACTTGAGGAAGAGGAATCCAAGGTCTCCATTGTCATCTTCTTCATCATCAAAGAGAAGATGTTTTGCATCATCCACACATATGAACAAGAAAAGCTTCTACCACTCTAATATGTGGCGAGATACTAGATGATACTTTACTAATTAGATTTTTGTACAGTAGAGTTATGGGTTATATTGGTTCTATTATTTCTTTGGGACCAACATTTTGCATTGAACTTTCATGTTCTGAGCCCAACGACAAGTGTGGATGAGGGGTGTTGGTTGTGACAGGGAGGCTGAGGAAGCTGGTCACCTGATTAGATGGAATGTGGCCACAAGTGTATGAAGTAAATACAAACCATGAGCATACAATAATTCATTGTAATAATGCACAATGTTTTTTCCAAGAATAGAGATCAAGTCATAAATTTGGATGCTTATCCATTCAACTTGCTTTACCTGATTCATCACAACTACCAAAACTATAGTGTTTTGCATCTTTTGTTAATTATTTCCACAACCACTTACAGACAACAACAGTGGAATTTGGACAAGGCCATAAGAAGCATTTATCATTTTTTGCCCCTGGACTGGGAATTGGAATCTCTTAGATAGGATTGTTAAATGGACATGTAGCAACTTTTATTACTATAAAGTGATCTTTGGGTCAGTCCATGTTCAACTTTTAAGTTTGTATGTCATGATGTGTGGGGGTCATATGTATACATGTTAGATATGATTAAAGTGGGTAAGGTGATCATGTTTAACATAAATTATTATCAAAGATAATTCTTTATGCATTTGTAATGCCCAGGTGATGATGAATGATTTATATTTTCATGTTGGAAATGAGCTATAATTTTATTTGTAAGGAAGTGTACTCACATCAAAGAACTTTATTATGGTAGTGGGGAAATGTGTAATTTCATATTGTTATTTGATTGATATTACATGTATATCCATGTCATGCATGTTTGTCACCTATTTACCATCACCCTATGAAATAGATGACATAAGTCATTGTGATTTTTTCAAGGTGGTTGATGTTCAATGGTGTCACCTATTCCTATGTTTTAGAATATGAAAGTACCAATAGGTGATGTTCATTCCACATAGGTTTCATACCACATAGACCACACCTAATATGTGATATACAGTTTTACGATGATGGGAAGTCATGTCAACTTTTTTCTTAAATGTTACATGTTTGATTGTCACCTATACCCCATTTTTTATTAGTGAACACTGATCAAAGAATACCACAGTACCAGGAAGTTCCTCTCCATACAGCTCCCTTGATTTTGTATCTACATCGTCGTTCTTCTCCATGTGCTCATGTCGTCCTCTTTCTTGGCGTCTGTTTAGGTGTGCATCGACACAACATGGGAGAAGCCCTGAACCAAGGCCAAAGGAAACCACATCATGAACCAAAGGAAGCTACAAAGCAAGCAAGAACCCCCTAGTTTGTATTTTTTTCTCCTCACACACAACTTTCCTCTCTACATGGCCTCTTGTTGTGGTATTAATCTATAACATCCACATAGGCCTAATCTAGCTACTAATAAAATGGTAATGCACCTTATAAACTGGAATCAAGAAAGAGACCTAGTTAATAATCTACATATGTACAACTTCCTAATCTATCTCATTTTGTTAACATCCAATCTAACTAGCCTAAACAACCATTTTAAATCCAACAATATACATACACCCGACCTTCTTATGTTTTAATGTCAATGTTACATGCACAAATACAGGATCATAGATAGGTAGTGGAAACAAAATTTTATCTATATATATTCCCCATAACAGTAAGATCATGTCAACTACTATGAAATAGGAAAAATGGTTCAACGAGTTTATACCTGGTCCTATAGCAAGTCTAGTGTATACAACTTGTTCTATTTCAACTATCTTCTAATTGCTCTTAGATGGTGTCTGTGCAGCTCCTGCTCTTCACCACAAACAATAGACTCAAACGGCATTTGCAATAGCTCTTGGTCTCTCCACGGACTATAGGCTGACATTGTCCTCCTAGTGGCAGACAACAACCTCCTCGTCTCTAGAGAAGTCCACACAGACCAACTAGAACTCATGTCATTCTAGTAGAACAGACAGGAAGGATTTGTCCCTTTCATTGGTGTACTAGTCACCAACTTGCTCTCCCACAATTGTTTCTCCCTTGCTATCCCTTCTTTTAGTGGGTAGGACTTTCTCGGGCACTCTATTTCTTACCACAACCAAAGAGGACAATAATCATTAGAGTCGATTAAGTTGTGTTTTATTTAGGAATCCCCTAATACCCCTCTATTTATAGGTAGGGTTAGGGTCTGCATTCCCAATCTGTGTGGGAGTGGAAGGGACTAGAAGATCTTAAATTTTCACAACCTGCAACTTCTGAACCAGTCATTTGGCTACTGAAATGGTCGGTTCACAAGCGAGACGGTCAGTTCATGGTGTAAACTAGTCGTTTTGCCTATTTCCTAATCACATATGAATTTGGCAAAATCATTTTCAATTAATGCAAACATGAATTCCTTGTACCAATCTAATTGAACAAGTGAAATGATCAATCTTTCTCACGAATTTGGGAAAGATACTAGAACTTTCACTTGGCCCAAACTACCCCATCAGTTCACCAGGTGAACTGATTGTCTCAATCTACCTAAGCCGATCAGTTCACCCAGTAAGCTAATCGGTTGGTGTCTAATTCATGCAGAATTCCAGCCAATTAACTTCCAATCAACCTAACAGTCCAGATGGTCATCTCACTGTATGAGCCGATCAGTTGGCAGTTCAGTCAACTGATTTGTTTCTTGAATTGAATACCTAAATACTTCAGTAATCAATCCAATCACCATTCAAGATTAAACTGCTGTTCTAGATAAGTTCCTTTGTGTGTGATCCTATAGGTCCCATATCACGTTGGTAGTGAATGTCCATAACCAACTTATGGCATCACAAGCAGAGAGTGGTGCCTATTCACACATCAGTGCTACCCAAGTGAATGGAAAGTTGGAGAACAACTTCAACCTACAATATGTGTAAGATGTTGCAGTGGTTGTACAATTCCTTTGTCTCTGATATCCAGAATAAACTCAAAGCATGGAATCATCATCCTCTAAGCATTCAATCCATGTTCCTTGAACCAAGAACAGACTACTTGAGATAATGTGACCTTGATATCATATATTGATTCACATGTGCATGCACATGCATTTCTCAGTCTCACTTATCAAGTAGCCAAGATATCAAACTCTAGTAGGAGGGACAAATTCCTTCTACATCACTCACAGTCAGTCCCTATGTGTCAAATCTACCCAGTCATCACCTTTATGGCTACCCATATTTTAGGATTACGTTTGATGATGTCAAAGTATACCTAACGACATGTGATGAGTGTAGTGACTTTAGGTCTAACAACCACAATCACCACCTTCACTGTGAGAGATGACTATGACCACCAATGATGGTTTCCATGTGTCACTTTCAAGGTGGGTCTGTTCGATACACTATTCCATAATATGTATTTGTGTGCTTGGTTTGATATGCCATATTATGACTAATGAGATTATTTCATCAACCAACACACACTCTAGTCTTATGTGTTACTGGTGTCTATTTACCTTTCATAGTAACAACCGAATAAGGACATAATAAGAATGTACATACTCTTAGCATTCATATGATCTCATTGTTCAAGTCATTTGAAGACACACGTCATTGAGTATTGTCATTCTTTAGAAATTCATAATGTTTCCTCATTATCTAATAACTGAGTGAAAATAATGAATTGGAAGTGTGCCTTTATTATTATATTAAAATATTTTATGTTATATGACATGTCAATAATCATATGATTGGCTCTCTAGGTATACCTTACCAACACATTTTATATATCTCTTAGACTAAGGTCTACATCATTATCCAGTTATGAGCTAACAAACCTAAGAAACTTATTTTAAATTAACCAGCCTATTCCAATATTTCATTATCTTCACTATATAATACTAGTTGATATGTTAAGAAATAAGACATAAGATTTATGTATCCATGTCAAATCAAACAAGTATACATGATAAAATGAACATATTTAGATTAATTTCACTATGATACGTCATGTATATGATACAATGAAACCTAATCTAAGACATGATCACTTATTTATGGCGTACCCAATGTGACCACCATGATACATTACATGATGGAAGATAATTCATATTCTACCCATCCATAATATGATCACTTGTTAAAATTTACCAAATCATATTGTCAATCTAAGTGACTTGTGAAACCCTCAAACATAATGCATCTAGATTGACATGTTTATATGGAATTATTATAGCATATATTGTATCATAACCCTATGTTTGTGACCTTTAGGAGAATGACCCTAATCTATATTCAATTACTAAAATGAGTACATGGAAATAAATTTAACTAAACATAGGATAAATCCACATGTGTACGTCTGACTAATTTGTCCAAACATTTTGTCTAGGGTGAAATAACATATTTGAAGACTGATATACAATATTATAATTTGTCAGACAATAGGAATGCACTTCTCACTGAGATATTTGGGGAATTCTCATCTTTTGATACATTTTTCTCTTTCATACTTTTGAATGAGGCCTCACCCTTGAATTGTTTTAAATCAAGTAATCTCTTAAAAATATCATTGATTCTTCATATTATTCACTTTGACGTTAGTGAACTCATTCATATTATGACCTAGTTATCACTTGCCAAACTCCATTATACAAGAAATAGTGAAGAATGCCTAGTAAAGTTTCACATATGAGGGGTATTAAGCTTTAGTTGCACATATTCCTTGGGCGTAGTCCCTAAACCAGGGATGCTTGGCCTTAGTTGCACACATTCCTTGAGCGCAGTCTTTAAATCGGGGTATTTGGCCATGGTTGCACAAACTCCTTAGGTTTTAGTCTCTAAATTGGTAGTTTGTGGTGGTGCAACTACCACTGTCCATATTGATAGATTCTACTAGTCTAGTTACTCACATTGTTATTATTTGTTTCATATTTATACATTGTTGCAATTTTATTGTTGGTAAGTTAAAGTAATTGATTACTTTAAATCCTCTTAAGATGTCTCATAATAAGTTTTTCATAAATACTCATTATATCTCTTTTTGCACTATACTTGTTCTTATTTAAATTTTAGATTACTTGGATCTAGTCTTTTCTTCTACCTTCTCCTTCCTATTGCCCAAATAATATTTGTAGTACATACCAGTGTTTGTTGATGTCTTTCTATTTTCTTTATTTATATTTGGTATATTATTATACCCAATTCAGGTTATTGCAAGGACTATATATATATTCAAATTGGACTCTCAGTCTTGATACTTAGATGAGACAGTTAAGTGTTGTCTTCTGCAATTTACATAGAAGGGTGTAATCGACAAATTTATAAATTCAACGTATTTGATACATTATGTATATGCTAATGTTGCCATTTATGACTTATGATTGTTGATGATTTTCATGATAACTGTGATTATCCTTTTACTGCATATTGAATCCCTTAGGATCAAATTATTAACATTATTAAATTAATGAAAAAAAATATTTAGTGGATTTTAGTGCTTTATCGCATTAAAGTAAAGTCAGGGACCCCAAAAACCCTGTCTTTATAGGTAGGTATTAGAGCCATCACAGTCGGCATATCCGACGGTCTCAATACGTAATTCAAGTCCTCATACCTAATTCCTAGTTTTAGATGTCTGCTAGGATGTTCTTTCAACCATGAATCAAGTGTTGTTATACCTAGTAGCATTACATCTTTGGACCTTAGGATGTTGTATCTAGGATGCTAGATGATATTTGAACATAAATACATTGATTAAGGATTTTGTGAGAGCATTGTAGGTTGGCTAGCCTCGAGCTATCACCCTTTCTCCTCATGCATATTATATACTTATAGTTTTCTTCTAGGACCCTTTCCCTTTGAGATAATTACTCAGGTATAATTTTGCTATCTCACACCTTATTTCTCCCTTTATGGGTGTACATGAACCTAGATGTAGGTCGCAAACCACATATCTATGTCAACCCTTGATGGTTATATCCAAATACTAGAGAACCCTAAGATAGATATCCTCACCCTAGAAATGATAAAGTCTGATCTTATCCTCGACATGGACTAAAGAAGTTCAAGACATTTTAACATGGATTTTTTACTCCTTGATGTCTCACCTTGGGAACCTTAACGACTTACATGATAATTATAACCCACGAGAATGTATACATATTACCCGATGTCAGATCACATGATCCTTGTAGGTCATGGTGAAGTGGACTCAAACATGCTAGAAGTAATTATGAACTTGAAGGTCATCCTAAAATCCTTCTAAGATATAGAACTTTTGGGTTATCTATATTGTTTTGGGGAGATTTACACAAAATAATAATAAAATTTAACTTGGGGTGATACTATTTTTATCTGGTTTCTTAGTTGTGTAGAAGGATTTCATGTTCCTCAAAACAAGCTTACCTCTAAGCCCGCCTTGCATTACATGTTTATAGAAAACTATGCAATATACATAATGAACCCTGACATGACTTGAGTTTTATTCTCTTGTAAGAAGCGATCACATGAGTTATTAAGCCTCTTAGTAATTGACTTCATTACCTATGGAAAGTAGGCACCATCATGTATTGAAGTTTTGAGTTATGATACTAGTCCTGAAAATCTAAAGGTGAATCTACCACATAGATACATACTAAGTGGTGAAGTGAGGATCGGACGAGCTTCATTTTGTGTCCAAAACATGAGGATGAACTCATGTGAAAAGTTAGTTGACTTTGGTCCTCATATTGATTTAGGATCCAATTTTTATTTTAACTCGTAATGTTTCTCTCGTAAAAACTTATTTATTATATAAATATACGTAAAAAAATATTTCTTGGTTTTCATCAAAGTTTTTCATACGAATTCATAACTTTTCACATGAATGAACTTAGATTAATAACCCCATATAATGTAAATCCTACATTCTGATTGACCTATGACAAATCATTATGAGTAGCTAGCGTGGTGACCATGGATGGTACATAGGTAAAAGGAGGAAAAAAACAGTATGGTCGTTGATATATGGAGACCTGGCCATATACCCCTCTATCTTTGACTCATTATAATTTTTTTTGGGGAGGGGGGGCTAGAGTATGGTGATATATTAGATTTTGAAAACATATTAAGAATGATGAATAATTAAAATGTTATAATGAAAATTGTGGTACATGTTTGTGAATGCCTCCTTTGATTTTAATAAGGTGGGTAGTCTAAATCAAACTAACCTCTTCGATAAACAGTCGAATCAATATCATTAACAATTCTTAGTCATAAATAAGAGCATCAAAGTTCCAACTCAATTGAATTATTAAGTAGAATGACCCAGAAAAATCATGAATCAATCTCGTATACATAGTAAGACTAATAAATCATACTAAAATATTAACTACTTCAAATTCCTTTGATAAAACACTAATGACTAAATTCACAACTAAGACATATAGTTTTGAAATGTACATATGCCAAATACGTAACCATATAAAAATAGTAATTTGTAATTACTTCAATACTAATGTTGAAAAGTGGAGAAAATCTACCAGGTTTTCAAATTTACAAAATAATAAAATAATTTTGAGGTGGTAGGTATTGCCGACTATTTTTTATTAAATGTCTAATTTATGATTCCTATTGGACATAATTTAATATATATTTATAAGTATAATCCATACACAAGATGTGGACCTACTCGAACACCAAATTTATTGGAAAAAAATAGTTTGAGCAATACTAAGTAAAATTTGAGTATTAACTATAGGAATGTGTAATTTCAAGGACAAAATCTTTTTAATTGGGGAAGTGTTGTAACATACTAAAAAGCTTAGTTATTTATTTTATTATTTACAAATTTATAAATCATATTATTTAACATTAAAATATTTTTTCTTAGATATGATCAACAATAAAGGTCCATTGTACTTTTAAGTAATAATTTAACATTTATTTGGAGATATAATTCATTAACATATGAAATTTATGTCTAAAATGACTTTTATATGTATATTGTAATTAAATTCTTTCTTCGTTCCAAAACACTAACAATTTATTTTATTTCTATTAATTAATGTCTAGCATGCTATCTTCCCCCAATTTAAGTAATCAAAACATTTATAGACAATTAATAATATAACACGACTCATTTACTCTTTTTTTATAAATATTAACATTTAATTTTGTTAATTGTTAAAATAATATAAATATCCTCAAAATAATTATTTGGAGTAATACACCTTAAATATCAGTCTTTGTATCCTATGAAAAAGTGGATAGTCTACTACACTCTTTTATAGTCATTAAATGCTTCTAGTTCAAAAAAATAAATTAGTGTTTTATTTAAATACTCTTATATTTAGTCTATCATCATCTAAATTTTGATCCCATTTTGACTTACTGATCATGTAATCCCTTAAATTTTCCTCTTAACTTCTATTTAATTACATTAAACTGCCACTACTGTTTCCAATTAACACACAGTCGCGGCTCTTCCCCTTGGGCACACGCTAAGGCCACTTTTGGTACATGAGATCGGAAATCAATAGCATAGACGGAATGAAAGGATGTCATGGGAAACAAATTACAAAAGGAAGTCAAATTTCCCATCCTACGTTTGGTTAGAATGAGCATCAGATCATATGTGACTTGTTGACTACAATGTGTCTTTTGTAATAGCAATATAGATAGAGCCCAAGTAAACATTTATGGAAAGGAAGCTTACCACTCAGCTACTTCTCTCTTCTTGGTTTTCTTGGCTTTCGTATGTGTAATTTTTTTATTTATACAGTACGTATCGGTGACTCGAAACGGATTTTATTAAAAATTGTGGACGGCGGGTTTCAAACGTTGGTCTCCAGGACAGACACACACGAAACCAACATTCAAACCACTAGGCCACTTAACTATCATTGACAATAGATGTGACAAACTATATATATATATATATATATATATATATATATATATATATATATATATATATATATATTAAGAGTGATATACATACATATACACTTATATATACAAATTAATATCTTTTAATTTTTTTTTTAGGGGGGGGCGCGGCCCCGCTTGCCCCCCGTGGCTCCGCCACTGACCACCAACTTCAGGAGAAGTTGCCGAAGGCAGAATAAAACACAAAGAATACCTAATACTCATTTTTGTGGGTGGAGTACCAACAGACGCAGCTGTGAACATCAATTTTGTCGGAGGCCTGGAGTATGACAAGAGTATGTAGAAAACTGGTTCCATATCACTGGATCTCTAAAACGATGGGGAGTTCTGCATCCACACCAATCAGATTTTCAGGAAGTGACGGTGTCACGGTGTTATCATTCGGAGTGTTGTGCGTAGACGCCGGAGAGGCCAAGTCGGAGTGTTGTGCGTAGACGTCGGAGAGGCCAAGTCGGAGTGCTGTGCGGACTCACCAGAAAGATGGCAAGGATCGGCCAGATCATCATGGCCATGTCAGAGAGGCTGACGTTGACTGTAGCGGCCACACAAGTGAAAGAGACGATGGCCACATAGAGGTTCTGCCCCTGTCAGAAGATACATTTGATTAAGGCCGAGGACCAACTGGTCATAGCAGCAGTCATTTTGATCAGGCGATTCGATGACGAGTGGGATTAGTAAAACCCGCCCCCTCATGCGGGTTTAATTAATGATGCGTATACATGTTGTGAATTCGTCACAGATTTTAATCCCAGCAGTTTATAAGCAAACCAAACGTAGGAAAAGAATGTCGGGAGGGATTATAATGTTATCCGTCGTCACATCCAGTGTACCAAACGTGGCCTAAGCATTTCCGGAAACTGTCGAACGCAAGACCCGCCCGTTCTTCTCCCCCTTGCCTCCACGGCAGTTCCTTTTCGTTCTCCTTTCTTTGTCTCCTCTTCTTCCTTGCCTTCTTCCTTCTCCCTCTATTTCTTCTCCTTCGCCACATGATCCGCAGCCATAGAAGCCGCCATGTTTCTTTTTCTTCCTCGTCGTGGCGGCGCTCCACGCACAGACAACAAACACCAATTTTCAAATTGCCTACTATCAGATAGCTCACTTCTCTTCCTCCTTTTCTTCCCTTCTCCGTCTTATTGCCCTGAAACCTAGCCGCCCTAAGTCCTACTTGCCCCTTAATTAAGAATGACCGTCGTGGCCGTAGGGAGATTTCGTCACCTGCTATGGTGCCTGCGGCCAAAACTTCTGATCACCTATCGAGGCAAGGATCTTTTCCTCCTTCATCCCGAAAGTGCTGCAACCTACTCCTTCCCCTTCGAACTGGACTCCATGATGGTTTGAGGCTCAACTTCAAAAAGTCAGCGGCCTGCTGATAACCAGAAGATTGCAGTTGCCGCCCTCACACCTGAGCGCCGCCTGCACTAGTCCTCGCCTGAGGAGGCTCTGATGACGATGGGAAGCGTCTCTTCTCCCCCACCACCAGGGCTACCGTCACCTGGAAACCTTCTTCTACATCTGTTCCTACCCTTCTCTTCCATGGTTCCATCTTTTTCAGCAAGGACGCGCGGGTCTACGGAATCACCCTCTAGGAAGCTTTTGCCCAATGCCAACAACAAGCCGAGCACTGATAAAAGAATACCACCCTACCAGGAAGTACCTCTCCATACAGTTCCCTTGATTCGTATCTGCACCTTTGATCTTCTCCATGTGTTCCTGTGGTCCTCTTGCTTGGCGTCTGTTGTAGGTATGCAGCAACACAACATAGGAGAAGCCCCGACCCAAGGCCAAAGGAAAGCACATCATGGACCAGAGGACGCTGCAAATCAACCAGCTTCTCTCCTGTGAACCCCCTGGTTCGTATTTTCTTTCTCCTCACACAACTTTCTTTTCCACATGACCTCTTGCTATGGTATTAATCTATAACATCCACATGGCCTAATCTAGCTACGAATCAACTCGAAGTGCACCTTATAAACTGAAATCAAGAAAGAGACGTAGATAATGATCTACATATGTACAACTCCTTTTTAATCCGCCACATGTTGTTAACACTCAATCTAACTTAAACCTCCCCGATTCAACCACCTGATTTTCTTCCTTCGAAAATCAAGTAGCTGAAACTGAGCAGTTAATATGGCACCAAGAATCAAAGCATAAGAGTGAGATAAGCAATATTTTATTTCAAAATATTACACTCTTACAAAAGGTATTTTTACATTATCTCCTACATCAATCATAAATGATATACATGAGTTTAAAAATTAAGCTTGATCCGTCTTTGTGTCTTGACGCCCTTCAGGATCTTTTCAAGATGAGTTTTCACAAGGAAAAGGTCCTAAAAATAATAATCTGCATCATGGAATAATATGTCACGACCCAAGTGGGGGAGTATGGGTTAGACAAATGTATAAGTATGGAAAACAGAGATAAGAAATAAGACACTATTAACATAACTACATTCTTAAAATATTACTCCAGTATCAAAAGTTCAGACCAATATTACAGAACATCTACAAGTATGATGCATAAGGAATGTGTATAGGGATGAGCATTGGGTCGGGCCGGCCCGATCCAGACCCGAACCCGATTTATAATATGGGTGGGCCGGGCCTAAAATTTAAACTCATATTTTATTTGGGTCGAGTATGGGCGGAGGTAAACCCAGGCCTGAAAACCCAAATACCCAGATTAGATTTTATGTACATTATAGATGTATACATCTATCTTTGTCCTGAAAGAAAAACATACAGATTTTTTGATGCAATATACAGTATGTATCCAACGAATGGCAACATAGAAAATCTATAATCAATCAACATGATTAGTGAATTGATACTAGTAAGATAACTATCATTGACATGGATAGACATACTTGATTTCATTATTTTGATCTCACTCTGTCCACATGTAGGGGACAAATGATCTTTTGCTCAGTGCTTAGTAGATTATGATCATTTTTTTTCTCATATGCCCACATGTAGGAGACAAATGGTCTTTTACCCTTCCAAAACCCATTTCATTGTATATACATATAGGATGAGAAGCAAAAAGCCACAACATTGTAGACTCCACTAATTTTTTATGAGAAAATGATTTGTTGCTCTTTCAATATCCATTCATTGTTGTAGGGGATCATACAACTAAGGTGTACATATTCCGGCTACATTTATCACAATATATATATATTATTTTGAAGGTTGATCACAAAATACATATCATACTAGTTTAGTTTCCATGTTAGCAAGTGGGATCTAGAAAAATTTGGTATGCTCATTCGATGTTATATGGGCAAACCCGAATCCGGCTCGAAACCCATCATTCTTATATGGGCCGGGTATGGCCTGACATTTTTCATTTTTATCCGGGCCCGAACCTGGCCCGTGGCCCGCTTTAAAATGTGGGTTTGAGATTGGAACAAGAAAAACCCGGTATAACCCGGCCCGATGCTCATCCCTAAATGAGTATGTATGTATATTCATAAGAATTTATCAGATGACAATTTAATCAAAAAGTTAGAACGATAAAGTGGAGCATAATCAGAATTATTGGTTTTTTTAAAATAAAGATAACAAAATAGGAGACATTATTCCATAAATGAGTTTAACTGCAACTCTCAGAGAAGGTGTCAATTCACCTTGGACAACTGGCCTGCAACCACAAAAATTTTTCTTAGCCAAGACTTTATTCCATTAGGGTCACCAAAACACTTGTAAGTACCCTGGCACACCCCCAACCACTCATGCACACTGCATGCTCTATACAATGAATCAGATTACCACATGCAGCCACCAGTCATCTTACCAAGACCGAAAGAGGGTTCTCCTTACACAAAATGCCACTTGGAGTATCATTAGTTAGCATGCTTAATCTTTGCAAGAGATTATTCTCCATTACTAACATGATCATGACTGACTCTACATGACCAACCCAAGTGTGGGTCTGAGTATGATAGAGCATTGTACTCATCCATCCCTGACTCTAAAGGACATAGATCCAGATCCCAAATGTATCAATCTCTGGCCAAGACATGCTGACTCTGTTACCAACACATCTCCCAATATAAGGTTTAAAATTAAAAGGACATCATCAAAGATATAAAACTCAATATGATGGCCAATTAAAGTTAATGAGGTCAAACGGTAGCCATGAATAAATGAATCACTAATTAAGTATTTCACTATGACACCTAAAATGCTAATGGATCTACATAAGATACGGGAATCTTACAAAATAAGGAACTTCATATTTGATGAATAATATCTACTACATATATACAAAAAGAATCATTAAGTATATGTGCCAAAAAATAAAAAATGGATGCTTCAGTACCTTTTTAGGCACTTCCTTGAATAGTTGCAGGACAACCAAACTTGATCGTTGTCAACACCAAGGTTGTGCTTGGGGTTAGTCTTCATGTCATTGCATGCCTTCAACACATGGGGGATCCAAAATAGAGAAACCCAATCACGTCCTTTGTGTCCACACTAGGTTGATTCATAATAGTACCACTAAAATAGAGTTGCACTTCTAGGGAGAGTCATTTGACGGCTAGTGAAGGGCGGTACATCTAACTCTAACCAATATGGCTTCCAATTCCCTATTACAACCTGAGCACACAAAAAAAATAGACATGGATCATTTTTTCCCCTTATCGGTCGGTGGATCGGAATAATAGACTAAATAGAAAGAAGGAAACATGGTGATTGACAACCGATGATCATTTGTTGTGTTACTGACTAAAGTAAAGAAAAGTAAAGAACCCGTTAGATGACTGAACCAAAATTGCAATATTGATGATGAAGGTGTCTACTCGTTCGCGTCAAACATGAAGAGCATGCACGTTCTTGGTAGTTTAAGGAGAATAAGGGGCTTGCTCCTCCATTGTCTAATAGGGAATCATGCTCCTCATCAACTTTGTCCCGATGCACTGGGGCCTCTGTTATTTGGTAGGAACTCATGCTCCTTCTCCACCCTATCCTTAAGACATCTGGGCTACGAGACTCCTTCATCAAAGTCCATTGCGGGATGTATGTTGGACTAGATGGAATTATGATGAGAGGAAGGCATTTCTCAGACATACTGGAAGTGAAATTTGGTACCTAAGCCTAAACACAAGGGATTGGGAAGAGGAGAAATTGTGGGAGACCAGGACCAAAGGGATTGGGGTTTATGGGTGATGGGGTGGCAAAGGGGGAGTAACACAAAGCAAGTGGTGGATGCATGATTATTTTCTGGCAAATTTTGGTGCTAAAATGCACCTTCTGTGTTTCTGCCATAGCCCATAGCCAAGCTTTTCATACAAAAATACATTGGAAGAAGCACAACCAATAGGCTGTCAATACTTTTTGGATGACAAAATTGATAGATATAAAAATGAAATTATAAAAGGTGGCTACAATCTATAATATCATTTTTTTTATTAAATTAGGCTGTTATGCTTTATAGAATATATTAAAAATCATGAAAAAACAACAACAAAACATATGCATGTGACAAATAAGACCATGAATATATGTACTCATTGTGAGGACCATTCCAAATCAATAAAGAAAATTGCGATTAGTCGAATAAATGGTCAGAAACTATAAAAGAATATATTCTTTCAGATACCCATGTTTGAATTAGCACTATGGAGAAATGTTTTAACACATGAAAATCTTCAATGCATTTAGATATATCAAGAAAATGAGAGGATCATCGAGTCAGAACATTCTTAAGACAATATTAAATGTATTTTTTATCCTAATATTGAAACACACATAATAAGTAGAATTGATCTTTATCAATAATCAAGTCATTACAATGTACAATCATCACATGATGGTTCCAGGTCATACAAACAACATGATGTACCACCCCTCTTATAAGTGGCTAGAACTAGGCTCCAAGTTTGCATGTCATAGTCTGAGGTGCCATAATTGTGGGTTGTAGTAGCATTGAAACATGTCACTACCTCGACCTAATAATCCAACAACGATTCCCTTCCCTCCTCGACCTCAAGTCGCTATTCTTGTGGAAAATTCCACAAATAGAGATTGACTTCTTAGTTGCAAGGGAAAGATGATAGCCTATCATTGATCCCTAGTCAAAGTTAGTGTTAATAAAGTTTTGGGTGTTTTAGAGTTAGAAATTGATGTAGCAGGGATTAAGGCTAAGGATTTATTGTGTTATATCAATTATATATAGTAAGTGAGATAAATCACATCCTTGATGACCAGAATGTCAAGGTGGTATGGGAGGAGGGGCATTCCATGTCAAGTGAGAATATCCTCTCATAAAATTTTCAAAACACACCTAGGATGAGCTTAGGTCCTTGCTATGAGAATGACTTCTTACGATAAGTGAGATAAATCACATCACATGGGTATGGTATAGAGGGTGACTGAGGTTTTTTTTAAGAGTCAGAGTTGGAGGGGTTGAGATCACAATTTTGAATTTGTTAGAACTAATCACAGTTGTAAATTTTTAATTTTAAGCATGAATGTAATATAAATCTTAAGTTTTCATAATGAATAAGAGTGAGAGTCACGTAAGGTCACCCTAACCAACTTGAATTGAGTTAGATTGTCTAGTATAGAATGTTGAATGAACTTGAACCCAAATTCAAGATGATTTTGGTTAAAGTTGGTTTCATGACCCATGATGACATAATAAATTTATATTTTTTATTTACAATTAATGGTTTCCCTTATAATTTTCATAGAATGGTATTTTTGACTTTCTCTCTCTTTCTTGGACTTGGTTGAGTGGACTTAGATCACCTACTCATGCATCCTTCCCTTTCATCAGTAGAAGACTAATGAAAGAGTCTTTCCTTTCCAACTGTTGAGCATCTATGGAAATGTCTACCTTTTCATCGATTGAGACATGATGGTGTTAACTAGATTTTCCATTAGTAGACTATTGATGGAAATAGCCAATCATGTTGACAATCTATGTTTGCATCGATTGTCTAATTGTGGAACAACTAGCTGGTTGAGTGTTAGGTTTTCATCGATTGAGAACCAACAAAGTTGGATGATGGCATTAACTATCGATGAAACTAGTGGTGTCTACTGATGGAAATCCTAGGATGAGGAATGATTGACATATCATGTATGAGAACTAATGAAGATCCATGTAAAATGTCATGTATGTGAGCATCGACAATGGTAGATCGATGTTGTTTACCAATGAGAGGATGAAGTCATCTTTAGACAAAGTTTTAGTCCCCATATACGGATGGAATGAGGGTCATCTACTGATGGGTATTTTTTCTCATCTATTGATGAAGTATATGCCTTCCAATGAGGTGGAAAATAGACAAAGCTTCTAAATTCCTTAACAGTTGGTGGGAAAAATTAACCACCCTTTCTCTTTCTTTTGGGGCTATCAATACTCCTGCACTTCCTTCCTTACCTTATCAATGAAAGTTGATCTTATAGTGTTAAAGAAACATGAAATACCATCAATTGAAAACTTCATGTACTTTGACTTTAGATACATATTTATTTATTGACCATTAGACTTCCTACCTCTACCAATTGTTGACTCTAATAGTCTCTTATTTGTTGATATAAGTTTCCAAGATGATAAACCTTACTTCTAAGATGTTGATAAGGAAGTTCGATCTTATGAAAAATGGGGATGATCTTAGACCTTCATAATGAGAATGCCCTTTCATGAGAAGTGATATAAATTGCATGGAGAGGACCGATATGCCAAGGTGACCTAGAGATGAAGAGTATTGATCTATCATCATCCATATATCCTCCTATTGAGATCAAACCTATGGACTTAAAACACAACTAAGACCTGACACAACCCCAAAAAATCATCCTCATTGACACCTCCACCATCTATGTATACTAGGGGGAAAAGCCAACAAAAGTTGGAAGCACTATAGAATAGATCCCCAACTCCTCATCATTTTCATAAATACCTTGTGAGAATGCAACATATAAATAAGGTCACAATTTCAAACAACCCTTTCACCCAAATCAAAGATATCCTATAATCATGCGGTGAAGTTACGCATGATTTTGGTGCATGTAATTCACATTAGGGAGGTGGAATAAATACAAGAAGTAGAGGAGAAGAAATTTGGGGGTTACTTGTAGAGTGGATAATGTTGTCCCTTGGTGTAAGACCCCTGACCTTGCTTTTAGGTTAAACATGCTTTCTTATCATAATTAGATGCTTAAAACCTTAATTAAACTCTAATTTGTGCTATGATACCAAGTGGCAACCCTTAAGATTTCTATACCTTTCTCTTTATATGCAAACAAGTTCTTTACGCACCTATCTCTCTCTTCTTCTTCTTCTTTTTGGTTGTTGGGATCTCATCCCCCTTTGCTTGGTAGATAAGAAGAAGTTCAAGGTAGAATAAAGTGGCTGATCTTTCTTCAATGTGAACCTAGGGTTTGGATATACCCTAGTTGAGGTTGTTTGTGCTTCCTTGCTTTGTTCCTTGACTTAGGTAAGTGAGAAATCCTTCTTTTCTGTCATTTTCCTTGTTGTTCTACCTTAAGGATGATTGCAGTCATACCTCAGTAGGAGAATGATTGAGTATCAGATGATTATGATTCAATATATGTGATGTGATTGAAGACAACTATGGTTGTACCTTGGATGATAGGATTTTGTATACCCTGGTTACTAGTGTTGTGGCCTATATACCAAGGGAGAACTAGGCTATTTTGTAGCTTGACTTATATGTCCCTACAGCACACTCGTACTAACCGAGGGCGGATGAGATATTAGGATTGCGACTCTCCTAAATCTTGCAAGGAACTGATTTTGAATTAATGGTGATTATTTGGAGTTTGAGTGGTATACCTCAAACTCTCTAGGGCTTAATAGAAAATGTAATCTAGCATGTAGTATATTTGTTTAGGGTTGAACATGAATCACAATGTTTGATCACCCTTGCCTTGTTTCTTATGGTGTTTGGTTGTCATATAATGCAGTAAGAGTAATCAACTATTTCAAAAAGGTGATAGCTTATTTTGTTCCTTAAAGTATCTTGTTAGTCATGCTAGTTATATACTAGTTGCTCATTCTGCTTAATCTTCCTATATTATTTTATATATTTAATTAAGTAATTTGTTTTAGTCAATAATCACAATTGGATGTTATATCTCTCACTGGGACATAGGTGTCATTCTCATGGGTTACCACATATTTTTAGGTGATCATCAACGACATCATCAAGATCGTGGTGGTGAGGAAGAGTAGCTTGAAGGACTATAGGAGCAGAAGGTTGACTAGTAGTTTGTGTGTCCTAGAGTCATCCATGTAGACTAAATGGACATCATTAAAATCCCTTTGTTTTGATAATAACAAACATTTCATTCTTGTGGATCTAACGTGCTATTTGAGTATTGCAGGAACTAGGTGGATGACACAACTTTAGAAGATCTAAATGCTCAGAATGTGTTAATTTCATGATTGTAATCAAATGTAAAAACATGTTCAAGTATATAATGTACAAGTACTTAGATATCATGTAAATCAAGCGTTTAGATCTTACCTAGCCATTCACAACACTTAGATAGGTCATCCCCTATAATAGTGTCACAACTGCACACTCATACACACACTTAGTATTCATCTAGAACCACCAAAATAGAGACACTCTCGGTCAAACTCTTTGTTGACTGAGACAAGCTCAGTCAAACAACTTCTCGATCGAGTGTCTCCCAGGTTATTTCTTCTAATAGGTTCTATAGCCGTTAGACATAGCAGACAAGGTAGTTGGGAATTGGAATCGAACGTTATATACACTTGCTCCAGACCGTCCCTCGATCGACAAAAACTTCGACTGACAGACTATCGGTCGAAAAACTTCTCGACCAAGATTGTCTCTGTCTGCACTTTTTAGGATTAATAAACTAGTCATTGCTAAAGTAATTAGTGGATATCTAATGTCTAGTTGAACACTTATAACCCCTTAGAAAGTGTCTAGAACGTACTTAAGCATTCATAGGCCATTCCTATAAATAGGACATGCCTTAGGACACCCAAAACACACTTGTGCAACACTTGAGCATACATACTTGCAATTGGAAATCTATTCTTGTGAGCAATTGAGCAACTCTAGCATTTGCTAATCCTTTCCATTACTACAAATTTGTGTCCTATAGGCTAGCATCTCCTACCCACTTCACTTCCAATTCCATACACATTGGTTAGAAGATCAAAACGCTTGATATAGTATTCAAGCCTTGTGCTTAAGCGGTAATTGTAATTTCCAGTTTCCCTTCTTGTTCCTTTTTATTGCTTGTACTCTCCTTGCTACTCCTAGGGTTGGAGGCTCTGTATTGGAGAGGGTGATATCTTCTCAGGTGGAGAAGGATCTTCTCGGTGGAGAAGGAGGACTTTGGACTACTTCTAGAAGGTCTCAATGGGAAGCTACTTAAAGGAGGAAGGCTACTTCAAGGGGGAGCTTGAAGTTACTTCAAGTGAAGGCTGCTTCATAGTTGGTGAGACAACTTTGGTGTGAAGGCTATCCAAAGGGTGAGGAAGGTATTTGTAATTTTGTGTAACATTCTAAAAAGGTAATAAAATTCAAATACTTTCAAATGCCAATTGGAAACAATTGGGTAGTGGACTGACTCCCTTAGTTTTTGCTAAGGGTGGAACCACTCTAAACACCTTGCCTCTTTCTTCTTATCTCAATTGTGGTTGCTTGAGTTGAATTATTGTTAAAATATTTATAAAACCCTATTCACCCCCCCTCTAGTGGTTTTTCAATCCATGTACTCTCAGGTCTGGGCAGGGGATGTTTTGTAGATGATATGCATAATGGCTTGAATTTGTCAATATGTCGATGTTGTATATGGCATGTATATGTGGAACCATATCTTTTGTATATAGGTTGTGGCTGAGACCACTAAACATACATATAAATACATGATATGGTATGTGTTGATATGCTAGTTGCTGGACCTTTATGTAAATATCTCTGAATGGGATGGTAATGTTTGTTGGTTTTAATTCACCCTCTTTTTTTGTTATGTGATTAATTAGTAATTGATCATGTGTTTTATTTTGAGTAATCTCATTTTGCATGGTAGGGTGTCACATTTGGATATCGCCTAGATCTAGTGTATGTCTTTGCCAACATCCTTTAGAGCTCATCTAGGTTAGATATAACAACAAAGTCGTAATAAGGACATGTATCCAAGAAGAAAAGAACCCTGATTAGAATGCAAAGCATGTGTGAAAAAACACTAGAGGGGGGTGAATAGGGTTTTATGATATTTTAATAATAATTCAACCAAATTAAGCAACCACAAAAAGATTGGACAAGGGGACAAGGATTTAGAGTGGTTCCAACCTTAGCAAATACTAAGGCAGTCAATCCACTACCCGGTTGCTTACCCAACCGGGATTTTGAAAGAATCAAATTTTATTACCTCGCAAGGACTTTACATAAAATTACAATTCTTTCACCAAACCCTTCGAACATCCTTCACCTAGAAGTAGTTGCACCAACTTTGAAGCAGCCTTCTTGAAGTAACTTCAAGCTCCCCCTTGAAGTAGCCTTCCTCTTGAAGTAGCTTCCCGTTACAACATCCTTCTTGAAGTAGTCCGAAGTCCACCTTCTCCACCGAGAAGAACCTTCTCCAATCCGCAGCCTCCAACCCTAGGAGTAGCAAGGAGAATACGAAAGATACAAAGGAACAAGAAGGAAAAATAGAAATTACAATACCACTTTGCAGCTCAAGGCTTGATTTCCTATATCAAGCATTTTGATCTCCTAACCAATGTATATAGAAGTGTAATTGCTGTGGATAGGAGATGCTAGCATATAGGACACGAAATTGGAGGAAGGAGAAGAATAGCCAATGCAAGTGTTGCTCAATTTCTCAAAAAAGATTGCCAATTACAAGTGTAAGCTCAAGTATAGCACAAGTGTATATGAGTGAGTTTAGGTGTCCTAAGGCATGTCCTATTTATAGGAATGACCTACAAGTGCTTAAGGACGTTCTAAACACTTTCTAGGGGGTTCTTAGTGCTCAACTAGCCGTTATGTGTCCACTAATTGCATTTGCAACGGCTAGGTAATTGACCCTGAAAAGTGCAGACAGAACTCTTCTCGGTCGAAGATTTGTCGACCGAGGGACTTCCTGGAGCAAGTGTTTACAACGTTCATTTCCAACTCCCAACCACCTTGTCTGTTGGGTCTAACGGCTAGTAGGCTCTATTCTCGATCGAAGATTTTGTCGATCGAGAGTTTCTCGGTCGAAGTTTTTGTCGACCGATATTTTCTCGATCGACGATTTGTCGACCGAGAATATTACTGACTCAATATATTCATTTACTAAGTGTGTGTATAAATGTGCAATTGTGATACTATCTTGGGGAAAGACCTATCTAAGTGTTGTGAGTGGATAGGGAAGATCTAAACGCTTGATTTACATGATATCTAATTACTTGTACATTATATACTTGTACACGCTTTTACATTTGATTACAATCATGAAAATAAAGCGATTTTATCAAATTATTCTTCCAAGTCTTTGTTATCCACCGCCTTATATACTTGTTCCTAAAATACTCAAATAGCACGTTAAAACCACAAGAATGAAATGTTTGTCATTATCAAAACAAAGGGATTAACATAATGTCCAATTTAGCCAACAATCTCCCCCTTTTGAAGATGACAAACATTTCCTAAATATAAAATAAGGAAATATAAATCATATGAGTTTCATACCTAAAGTTTACCTTTTGTAGCCATTCTTGTGTTTTGCAAGTGGGTGCTGGCTGAGATATTATGAAACTCATTTTATTTATGTTTTTGATTTTATATTATTTCTCCCCCTTTGTCATTTCAAAAAGATATCCAAGTTTACTTTGTATTTCTCCCCCTTAATTTTATGCTATGCTCCCCCTTAAAGAGATATTCAATTTAAAGTCAAGGGATTAATATAAATGTAAGCCATTTATTGTCGAATTTAGCCATAATGTATCTCTAACCAAATATATGGGATGTTAACCCAAATTTGTTTAGAGAATTCCATTAAGAACAAGATATATGTCATATTCATGAATTTTGTAGATTTCTTTGTTTTCATAACAAAAATTACTTTCAAGAATACTAAGGTCATAACAAGCTTCAAAGTTTTGTAAACTTATTAATCTTATAATCAAATTTGTTTTTGTGAGCTCCCCTTAATCTTATAATTAAGACAATTTAAGGATTCTAAGGTCACAAATGATTTTTAAGATTTGATTTTGACCTTTTATTAAAGCTCCATGTTTTCAATATGATAAACTCATTTTGAGTCAAGATACTAAGATTAAATGCATTAAAATGATGTACAAATAAGCATTTTGTCAAGCTTATTTTAGGTCGACCTTGACTTCGACCATAACGCCCCTTGGTCAAATTTAATTTCAACCAAGAGGCAAATTCTGCAGATTTTCAATTTAACATTCATATGCAAAGTATAATTTCTGCAGATAGCTTTAAATAAATATCAATTTGAAGCATGTTAAGAGATACCTATTATGAAGACTTAATATGGGCATCATAGTGAAGTCTTTGACCTTGATTTTTCTGAAATGTATGTTTTACATTCATTGTGAATGATGTTTCATAAGCTTTGCTATGGGTACATAAATATCAAATCCCATTTCTTCTTGTACCCTTATTTTCAGATTAATCATAAGATTCTTTAGAAATATATATCTTGAAGGCAAGATTAATATCTTAAAGTCAAGATTTTTGCTTTTGATTTCTGAGAACAAACAAATAGATAAAAACATTAATATTTTTGTTCTAAGAGACACTGTTTGGCTGGTCATAGCATCATCATTCATTTATTTCAAGCCATTCTCACAACAATCATTATCTATTATGTCAAGATGCATTTATGCCATAGAGTTTTACTGTTATGCAAAAGGGCACTTTCAATGATAGCATCATCTATATTTGTAATGTGTTGAATCACAATGATCATCCATTTATGGTTTGTATATATAGATCAAGATTATTTTAGACAAACCAAGTAAAACTGAAACACAATGATCATGGTACAATGATTTTGATAGAACAGTAGAAGCATATAATTTTAATGATTATAATCATTTGTATCAAAACACATGATTCTTATATGGATAGACCAAGAATTACTTTAGGAAAACCATGTGGATAATGATAAAACAGTAATTTCTTTTAAACTAATCATGATTTTTAGTTTTAAACTATTTAGAGGATAAACCAAAATAATCTACATTTAGGTTCATAAGTTTTTTAATTTTAAGATAAGCTATATAACTGATCATACCTAATAAACTTTTTCAATCAGTCTTCATATGTTACTTATCAGTTTTCATATGTTACTTTTGTAATATGTTTAAGGATTTTCATATTCATAATATTTATCTTAAAAAATATTTTGTTTCAAGAATGGTCTTCAGCATTTATTCTTGTTTTGCATGTAAAACCAGTCATTAATAATAAATTGATAGAAAATAGATTACTTGAAAACATATTCAGCAGATTTATTGCAGACTTGACAACAGAAACCTGCTCGGTCGACGATTTCTCGACCGATAGTGTTCTCGGTCGAACAGTTTCTCGATCGAGAATGTTTCTGTACTGTTTCAGAATTGTTTTAAGTAATTGTATACAAGTAAATCATAGATCGTTTTCAATTCAATTATGCAATTTGAAACTCAGTTTAGTTGAGATAGAACATATGAGTATCAAAGGAACATTTAGATCAAATCTCAACTAATTATATACAAATATTTATGTTTTGAAGACCCTAATTAAAACAGATTTGTAAAGATGTGTCTTTGCAGATTTATTTAAAATGTGTAGTTTCAATTTTAGAAGTTTTAATTACTTGAATCAATTTTTATCTCATTATGTTTAAGTTGAGATAGACATATAGATTTACAACTAGAGTCTTTGGTCATATCTCAACTTTATCTTATTCATTTAGTTTGGGGGTTTTGGAACCCATACTAACTCAACATCCTTTTTCTTGTAAGGACATGAAAAGGAATAATGTCCAAGACGCAAACAGTAATGACAACATATAGAATCAACCTCATGTCTCTTTCTATGATTTTGTTCTAGGTTGTTCTTGGGTACATATGTATATTTGCCTTTAGGTATATACATAGATTGATTTTCATGTGCTTGTGTCTTTCTCCAACTAGGTTTTTGATAAGCTTTTCCTTTAGGATTATAACCTAGTCCTCTCCTTCCAATTTGATGATAAGAATTATTTAAAATTTTATCAAGAGTATCATTGTTATTCAAACTACTAATCTTTTGTTGCAGCTTGACAATCTCATCCATTCTCTTATTGATGTCTAGCTTTGCTTGATCTAGATTCGATAATAAGGAATCTCTTTCTTACACAATAGTAACATAATCTAGATGTGTACACAAAACGAGTTGTTTTTTAAGATCATTTACTTGGGTTTGCAAATTTATCTTTTCTAGGGATAGAAGATTGCAATCTGCTTCTACTGATTTTAGCTTAATATTATGATCTTCAATAACCTTTTTGAGATCTTCATTTTCATATGGGAGAGCAAGAATTTTAGCATGTAGCTCATCATTTGCTTTATTTGATTTATTTAATTTCTTCTTACACTCAATATATTTTTCATGTGTTTCTTGAAGACTAGCAATTAAATCTTCTTTAGGTAAATCAAAAAGGCTTACCTCTTCTTCTTCTTCACTTATTGTAGCAATAAAGAATCCTTTATGCACATCTTCCTTCTTTTTCCTCCAAGGACAACTGAGTGTTGTGTGGCTTGTTCCTAAGCACCATGTGCAGCTTGTTGAAAATTTGTCCATTCTTTTCCTTTGCTTGCAGTTGTAGACACCATCGCCCTTCATTCTTCAAGACTCGATTAGAGCTCATTGAAGCCTGCTCTGATACCAATTGAAAAAACACTAGAGGGGGGTGAATAGGGTTTTATGATATTTTAATAATAATTCAACCAAATTAAGCAACCACAAAAAGATTGGACAAGGGGACAAGGATTTAGAGTGGTTCCAACCTTAGCAAATACTAAGGCAGTCAATCCACTACCTGGTTGCTTACCTAATCGGGATTTTGAAAGAATCAAATTTTATTACCTCGCAAGGACTTTACATAAAATTACAATTCTTTCACCAAACCCTTCGAACAGCCTTCACCTAGAAGTAGTTGCACCAACTTTGAAGCAGCCTTCTTGAAGTAACTTCAAGCTCCCCCTTGAAGTAGCCTTCCTCTTGAAGTAGCTTCCCGTTGCAACAGCCTTCTTGAAGTAGTCCGAAGTCCACCTTCTCCACCGAGAAGAACCTTCTCCAATCCGCAACCTCCAACCCTAGGAGTAGCAAGGAGAATACAAAAGATACAAAGGAACAAGAAGGAAAAATAGAAATTACAATACCACTTTGCAGCTCAAGGCTTGATTTCCTATATCAAGCGTTTTGATCTCCTAACCAATGTATATAGAAGTGTAATTGCTGTGGATAGGAGATGCTAGCCTATAGGACACGAAATTGGAGCAAGGAGAAGAATAGCCAATGCAAGTGTTGCTCAATTTCTCAAAACAGATTGCCAATTGCAAGTGTAAGCTCAAGTATAGCACAAGTGTATATGAGTGAGTTTAGGTGTCCTAAGGCATGTCCTATTTATAGGAATGACCTACAAGTGCTTAAGGATGTTCTAGACACTTTCTAGGGGGTTCTTAGTGCTCAACTAGCCGTTATGTGTCCACTAATTGCATTTGCAATGGCTAGTTAATTGACCCTGAAAAGTGGAGACAGAACTCTTATCGGTCGAAGATTTGTCGATCGAGAGTCCTTCTCGGTCGAAGATTTGTCGACTGAGGGACTTCCTGGAGCAAGTGTTTACAACGTTCATTTCCAACTCCCAACCACCTTGTCTGCTGGGTCTAACGGCTAGTAGGGTCTTGTAACATCCCTGACCTGGGTTATGAGTTAACCCTAGGTGTTTTGCCTAAATATGTAATTAAATCTTTGTGATTAACTCTGAGCATGTAATTAAGTTTCTCAGAAACGTATATTTCAGTATTTGCTCCTTTTTATTTATTTAAAGTTGTAGCATTGTTTTGATATACAGGGACCTATGTGCAATTTACCCAGTTAAAAGGGTTAGCTTGCAATTTGCACATGATGAGATGTTCCTATGATGTTGAGACATCATGAGAAATCTGTTTAGCCAAGTTTGAGGGATTTCCCAAGCTAAGGCACCAAGGTGCAGCTGTGGAAGCAATCCCGGTGCTTAAAACCCTAATTTGGGGTAAAATGCAATTTACCCAAATTAAGGGATGCAAATTGTGAAATATGTCATCTAAAGTATCTTTTTAGACTCTTGCCATCATTTAGAGAAGAAATGATGAGGAAGTCACCTCAATTGAATTATCAAGTTATGAGATATGCCTTGTGATTGAATAATCAGGGTATATGTGCAATATTTCTTTATGTATGTACCTCATTATTAGCTTGCTCTCCTTTACCTTCTTCTCCTAAGACCTTAAGAGAAGGTTTGTCCTTAGAATAAAGAGGAAGGAACGATCAAGTAAAGAAGGAGGGACCTAGTTGGAATTATGGACAACTTATGAACTAATGTTGAAAATCCTACCCCATGTATATAAGCTCTCCTTCCCTTAGTTGCAAGGGAACTCACCCTTCGTTCCCTTACTGTTTCATTTCACCAAAGACGACCAAGGACTTCCTTGGAGCTAAGGAGGACGACCAAGGGGTGCAAGGTAGGTTTAAACCCCTCTTCTTGCCTAATTCCATGGTTAAAACTCGAATTCAAGGTCATCTTCATGGCTAACTCTTGAAACCCTACCTTTCTAGCCGTCTCTTTTCATCCTTCCTTGGAGTTTTCACCTTGGCCAACCTGTAAGAACTCAAGGACGCCATTAGAGCTTGGATCTTGAAATCTTGGAGCTCAAGAAGCAAGCTTTAGGCGGGTTTTATAACTCTAAACCCATGCTTTACTATGTGCATCTTTATATGCGTTTTGATGATAGCTCTTAGTGTTTCCCTACTTTTCCCTGCTATTTTGCAAGCAAACCCGTGGGATATCTGTACGGTTCTTGAGCTAGAAGATGAAGGCGTGATTTCCAAGAAAAACCCACCGCTTTTCTTTTCCTTAAACGGTCCTAACAGTTTGCTCTCTCGGACTCAAGACCGCGAGGTGAGCAAACGGTCTCGAGACCGCGACAGGGCAAACGGTCTCAAGACCGTTCGTCCCCGTTGACCGGGCGTGGACCGTATAAGAAATCTGTTCCTAATTATATAGGCTAATTACCCTCAAAATGTGGGAGATTAACTCCAAAGGAATCGGGAGATATGACCTTTTTAAGTCACAACTTTAAATGAATTAATTACTGATTTTCAAACGGTCTGAAATTGCCTTTTTGGGCAAACGGTCTCAAGACCGTGTAAGGTCGTTGACTAAGCGTTGACCGTATGAGATTACTGTTCAAAATTATGTTAATTAACAACTCACCAAGTTTGATGGTCTAATTCCAAACGGGCTAAGAGTTGAAGGGTGAATACTAGGGCTAACCCTAGGTAAAATCAGTACTGAAATAATGGTGACCTAATTAGGGTTTTTAGGGTTGATTGACCTAAACGGTCTCAAGACCGTTTGGGGGTCACCAAACGGTCTCAAGACCGCGAGGGAAATCAACCAAGACCATTTGGAGGTCTGGGGTCAAGATTTGTTGACCAATTGAAGGTACTTTTATACCAATTTACATTACAATTAAATATTGATATAATCATCAACTCAATTTGTTCAACCTTGATGAATTTTCACTAGAATCCAAAATTGGATGGGCAAACGGTCTCAAGACCGAGAGGACAATCACCCAAGACCGTTTGAAGGTCTAGGGTTGAGTAATTTGACCAATGGAGGACCCAATTGCAAATAAGTTATCAATTTAATCAAAATTCTGTTTTGTGGTCCAATCATGGTTCAACCCCTATCAAATCACCTTATACTTTGATGAAATCTTGGGAAAACGGTCTCAATACCATGTGGGGTCCACCCACATGACCTAAAGACCGTTTGGGCCAAGTTTGGGCCCAATTGGAGCTCAATTGAAGGGTTCAACCTTGTGTTGATGCACACTGTTGAGTGTTGATGGGTGAACATCGATAGACCCTAATTGAATCGATTTCAACCATAATTGGTTAACCATTATGGGTCAATTGAATGACCAAGTGATCAAGCATAATCTTAATTTACTAAATCCATAAGTGGCCAACATATCTTTGACCATTTGAGGGCTTCAACATGGGTTGACATTATCGGTTGCATCTTTGAGCCTTGTTGAAGGACCAAGCGGCTGAGACCATGAGAGCCTCGCGGTCTCAAGACCGTGAGAGGGCTCACGATCTCAAGACCGTGAGGGGGCTCATGGTCTCAAGACCGAGAGGAGGCTCGCGGTCTCAAGACCACGAAGGGCCTCGCGGTCCTGAGGTCAAAGAAGGGCAAACGGTCTTCATGACCCTCGCGGTCTCAACTCAAATTGGTCTTCGCGGTCTCAACATTAACTTGAACCAATGGGAGGCTTCGCGGTCTTGAACCCTTGAAGAGGCTCGCGGTCTTGAAGCCTAAGGGGGCTCGCGGTCTTGTTGTTAGAAAGAGGCTCGCGGTCTTGGAGGGTCAAAGTGGGCAAACGGTCAACACTTTCAACCAATCTCAATCCAATTGATGATTAATGATTGAAATCAATCAATGTGATTCAAGGTTGACCTCATTCAATCATTTGATGATATAAATGGTTCAATGTTGCCCAAATCAAACCCTAATGATAATCTAGGATAGTAAGGGGTTATTTGACTAAGGGTTTTGACCATGATGATGATCAATGGGATGAATTACCAATATACCCCTGAAGGGTCAATTGAGTTATACCTTGCTCAATTCAAACCCTAATTACATGAGAATGATGTTTTTAGTCATAATGACTCTATCCAACTTGATCTAGTCTAATGTTACCATCAACCATTAGTATGATGAAAGAGAAAGTACTTCTAGAGAGAGAAAGTACCCTAGAGAGAGAAAGTAACTCTAATCACATAATGATGATGTTTTTGGCTATGTTAGCCTATGATGCCTCAATCCAATCTGTTTTAGAGTGATGTTGACATCACCTATCCTTATTATGAGAGAGAAAGTACTTCTAGAGAGAGAAAGTACCCTTTTTAAATGGAAACTCAATTGAAGCATCCCCAATACACAAAATGAGCATAATTAGGGTATGATCCACCTGTGTGAGATCATAGAAACCCTAATTATGATAAAGGGTGAACCTTTAACTAATCCAAGAGTATCAATGAAGATGTTACTCATACATGATGATGTTATGAGTTTAATTCACCTTGATGTGAATAGTAAACCCTAATTCAAGGGTGATGACATGTGATGTGAATAGTAAACCCTAATTCAAGGGTAATGGCATGCTTTTGAGTATTAAACTCTATTTGATTTGAGTTAAAGATTTAACTCTTATGACAAGAGTAGGAAGTACATTCCTTATTGTTGTATTACCTTTATCAGATGTATTAACCATGCAGGTTCTGATATGAGGGTAATCATATCCAGGTATGGATGTTGATGTTATATTCATTAAAGGCATGTTGTTAGCCTTATGAATAAATAAAGTAATCTGATGCCTTGCCAGTGGCATCCTATGCTGATAATGGGCTATGAGAGCCATGAATACCATCAAGGTCATGCCTTAGAGATGACTTGTGATGAGGATAATGAGAAATGATGATTGATATGAGTTAGGCCTGTTACATTTAGTATTCTTCTTTTATAGCTGCTATGCTATTGTTATTATTTGCAGAACAATGTATGCTGTTAAAGAATACTGAATGTACCTAACTAATCAAGTATAATGTAGAGCCCTAATCATAGATCCATCATTGTCAGAAATTAAATGATGGTGAAACAGGTTTTCCTCAGGGAACTCCTGGAGCACATACTTTTGAGTATGTGGGGTACATGGATGTGTAGAACCTTACATCCTAGTGTAGGAAAGTGATGTAGATGTGTAATCCATCCATCCTTCACTATATTTTTCCATATCGTATCAGTGGTAGGTAAACATGAAACCTCCTGATGATGAAGAAAGCACAGATATCCGTATCAGTGGTAGGTAAACATGAAACCTCCTGATGACGAAGAGAGTACAGAACGCCACTGTGACTCTAGAATAGCGAAGGACCAGTTTACCCTGGTGAGCTATAGTAGTAGAGACACGAGATGTCCTACAAGTGATCCTCTTACTGACTGAGGAAGGTGAAGGTCATGAGAATCCGGCTCTCTTAATGACCTATGTATGATACTGATGTGACTTCTCAACGATCAGTTGGAGTATGAGTGGTAAGCCTCATCTCCACAGGGCATAATGTTGTTTGTAAAACATAATCAACCATGTAGTATAACTTGTTAGAGATGACTCCAAGTTAGTTGATTGATGTTACATTGCAATAATGTTGATATTCTCCATATATCCTAAATTGTAGAGATCTTGTTATACCTGCAACTGTTATAGAATGCTTTGAAGGCTTTACTGTTTAAAAATAATCTTTGATGTTATAATAAAGCTTCTGGCGAAGAGTTATAACTCTCGCTGGGACAATTATGTATAATTGTCTCACCCCGTAGGCTTCAACTTTTTAGGTGGACGTCGGAGACGAAGGAACTAGCCTACAGGTGACCAGTCTCAGCAGCAGCACCAGGGGCAGCAGTAATCTCAGGTGGAGATTTGTCCTGCCATGTGGTGTAGTTAGAGTTAGTCCTATGTGTCCTCTGTACTCTCAGGTCTTGGAGTCTTTTGTTTAGTGATCTTGAGATTTTGTATCTTTATGTATATAATTACTCAAGAAGTAATTATCCTGAGATGTAGACAGTTTACCTCACTTTATGAAAGAAGCTTTTATGGATCCAAGCTCTTGTCTCGAAAAGTTTTAATTTCCCGTGATTTTTGTCTTCCGCTGATTACCGATTTGCTTCCGCTAAGTTTTAATCGTGTTTATGTTATGGTTTGGAGATCAGAGCCCACAATTAGTGGTATCAGAGCTCCAGGTTCAGTTGAGTCTACAGAGGCATAGGACTTAGGATGTCGAGTCTACTTTTAGTACTCCTTCCTCACCTAATAGAATCTTCTGCTCCTCAGGAGAAGAAGATACATAAGAATGTCAGAACATCGTGAAGAGCACGTGGCAGAGAGTAGTGCTAGTGCACCTCGAGGCGGTGCAAGAGTTCCGAGAATAGAACAACCTGCACCTGAGTCGCCAAGAGAACCACCCCAGTTCGACCCAGCTGACATGAGTGATCCAGCTGTACAGACGATGTTTGGGCAGTTCATGACTGCCATGACACATATAAACGATAGAATGCCCATTCTTGCACCTAGGGCACCTGCCCAGCCTGAAGTACAAGGTATTGGTAAGACATTCGAACGACTTCGTCGTGTCGGAGCTACCGAGTACTTCGGAACTGCCGACCCTGCAGATGCTGACTTATGGTTGACAGAGTTGGAGAAGGCTTTCAGGATTCTTATGATTCCGGAAGCTGAGAAGGTTAGACATGCTGTCTATCTTCTCAAAGGCAGTGCTGGTCACTGGTGGAACATGGAAGAGCAGAAGAGACCTAGAGTAGAGTTCTCATGGGAAGAGTTTCGTCGGGAATTTATCAATAGATATTTTCCAAAGACCTTCCTAGATGAGAAGATCTCTCAGTTTGAGAAACTAAGGCAGGGTATGATGAACATTAGTGAATATGAAGATAAGTTCATGGAGTTGTTGCGGTTCTGTCCGCACATGGCTGCTATGGATGAGGAAAGAATCAGAAGATTCGAAAAGGGTTTGAATTCTGATATGTCAACCCCTGTGTCTGCCTTAGAAAACAGAGAGAGATTCTCTACCTTCGTTGAGTCAGTCTGAAGGATAGAGAGATCTGTGGTTGAGAAAAGACAAACCCATAAAAGATATCCACAGTTCCAGGGTTCTTCATCTAGGGATTCTAAGAAACCTAGATTCTCTGCACCTAACCCTCCACCACCCAGATCGAGTTTTCAAACTCAATGGACACCAAGAAGAGGTAGAGGGCGGAGTCAACCGCTTCAAGGGACGCACAGTTCTGCATCAGTGTCAGTTACTGGACCACCCAGACCACAGCAATAGGAGAAGAGTTGCTACAAATGTGGTAAGGTAGGACACTTGATGAAGGACTGCCGTTCTAGGCCTGTCGGTGTGACACAACAAACCCCGAGACAGAATCAACAGGGATCTCAGAATAGACAACATCAAGGAGCAGCTCGAGGACGTGGACAAGCGTCTCAAGCTGGATCATCAGCACCACCTCAACACCAGGCGACTGCGAGGTTCTATGCTATGAACCCACCTGAGGCAGTGGTCAATCCACGGGTAGTGGCAGGTCAGATGAAACTTTTATATTCTGATATGTCTATATCCTGTGTTGTATCCGTTCAGATTGATCCGGGTGCTACGCACTCTTTCATCACTCATGAAATGATTCGTAATTGCAATATGACTGTTAGTCATAGGGCAGATAGTTTGTTGTTAGAGACTCCGTTGAGTGGGTCTGCCATTTTGCAGGAGATGTGTTCTCCCTGCATCCTTTTCTTTTCTGACCATCGCATTCAAGTGGATCTTATACCACTTGATATGCAGGGATTTGATATAATCCTCGGGATGGATACCTTAGAAAGGTATAGAGTTGTCTTGGATTGTGAGTCCAAGTTGGCTGTGTTTGCTGATGAAAGCAACACATGGATCTTTCAAGGTGAAAGAAAGATTCTGCCCACCTGTCTTGTGTCAGCTATGGTTGCTGATAAGCTGTTGAGGCAAGGATGTTATGCATTCTTAGCCCATGTGGTAGATGTTACCAAGGAAAGGACCAATCCTGCTGAAGTTCCCATAGTCAGGGAATTCTAGGATGTGTTTCCTGAAGAACTTCCTGGTATACCACCACCTCGGGAGATTGATTTTGAAATTAATCTGATCCCAGATACGAAACCCATAGCTCAAACTCCGTATAGGATGGCGCCTGCCGAGATGGCAGAACTCAAGAAACAGCTTCACGAGTTACTTGAGAGAGGTTTTATCCGACCGAGTACTTCACCTTGGGGTGCTCCGGTCTTGTTTGTTAAAAAGAAAGATGGGTCAATGCGGTTGTGCATTGACTATAGACAACTCAATAAAGTAACAATAAAGAATAAGTACCCTCTGCCGAGGATTGATGATCTCTTTGACCAGTTGCGTGGTGCAACCGTATTTTCAAAAATAGACTTGAGGTCTGGATATCATCAACTCCGTATTAAGGATAGTGACATATCCAAGTCTGCCTTTAGGACAAGATATGGTCACTATGAGTTCACGGTTATGTCGTTTGGACTAACCAATGCACCAGCTGCATTCATGGAACTCATGAATAGAGTTTTTCGACCTTTCCTTGATCAGTGTGTTGTCGTCTTCATAGACGACATAATGATTTATAGTAAGGATGCCCAGCAGCATGAGCAGCATCTTCGCCAAGCTTTGACTTTGCTAAGAGAACATAAGATGTATGCTAAGTTTAGCAAATGTGAGTTTTGGCTGCCGGAAGTATCTTTTCTTGGGCATGTGATATCTGCCTCGGGAATTCGTGTTGACCCTACAAAGGTAGAATCTGTTCTACAATGGGAACAATCGAAGACACCGACGGAGATTCGAAGTTTCTTGGGGTTAGCTGGCTATTATCGAAGGTTCATTAAGAACTTTAGTTCTATAGCCCTACCTTTGACCAAGTTGACCCGGAAAGATGTTCCTTTTTCTTGGTGTGATAAGTGTCAACAATCTTTCCAGTTGCTGAAGGAGAGGTTGACAAGTGCACCTGTGCTAGTGCTACCTGAACAAGGAAAAGGGTATATAGTTTTCTGTGATGCTTCCAAGAATGGACTAGGATGTGTGTTGATGCAGGATAAACAAGTGATTTCTTTTGCTTCCCGACAGCTTAAGAAACACGAGGAGAATTATCCAACACACGATCTGGAGTTAGCTGTTGTGGTTCATGCTTTGAAGATCTGGAGACATTATCTCTACGGAGAGACATTCCAGATTTTCACAGACCATAAAAACCTTAAGTATATCTTCTCTCAACATGAGCTCAACATGAGGCAACGTCGTTGGATGGAGTTAATCAAGGACTATGACTGTACAATTGATTACCATCCAGGCAAGGCCAATGTTGTTGCAGATGCCTTGAGTAGGAAATCAGCAACATCAACCATGAATAGAGCACAACTAAACTCTTTAGTATGCTCTAGAAGAGATATGCTTATCTCTTTAAGGCAAGACAATGTACAGTTGAAGGTGTCATTGTTAGCCGGTTTGTTAGCTGAGATACATATTAAACCTATTATAAGGGAGCAGATTAAAGAGGCACAGCTAGGTGATGCTGCAGCTCAACATATAAGATCTGAGTATGGAAATGAGAAGCTAGATGGTTTTCATGACTCAAAAGATCAAGTAGCTTGTTATAATGGAAGAATGATAGTGCCAGATGTGGACAACTTGAGGAAGTTAGTCCTGGAAGAAGCCCATTCTTCCATGTATTCTATGCATCCAGGGAGCACCAAGATGTATCGGAATTTGAAGGATCTGTATTGGTGGCCTGGGATGAAGAAGGACGTTGCAGAGTTTGTTCTGAGGTGTCCTGTGTGTCAGCAAGTTAAAGCTGAACACCAGAAGCCTGCAGGAACAATGCAACCTTTACCCATATCACAGTGGAAATGGGACCATGTGACCATGGACTTTGTTGTTGGCCTACCCAGGACAAACAAAGGACATGATTCCATTTGGGTAATTGTTGATAGGTTGACTAAGACAACACATTTCTTACCTGTCAAAACAACCTATTCTGCTGAAAGGTTATCAGAGTTGTATGTTAAAGAGATAGTGCGTTTGCATGGAGTTCCTGTCACAATAGTTTCTGACAGAGGTCCTCAGTTTACCAGTCGTTTTTGGGAACAATTGCACAGAGCCTTAGGCACTAAGCTGAGGTTTAGTACAGCCTTTCATCCACAGACTGATGGACAGTCGGAAAGGACCATACAAACCTTAGAAGATCTGTTGCGAGCATGTGTTCTCCAGTTCACCGGAAGTTGGGATCTACACTTAAGCTTGATAGAGTTTGCCTATAACAATAGCTATCAGCATAGTATTGATATGGCACCTTATGAAGCCTTATATGGTAGACGTTGTAGATCACCTTTGTGTTGGTTTGAAATTGGTGAGCATCAGTTGTTAGGTCCTGACCTTGTGCAGCAAACCACAGAAAAGATTAAAGTAATACAACATAAGATTAAGACTGCTCAGGATAGGCAGAAATCTTATGTTGATAAACGTCATAGACCTTTAGAGTTCCAGGTTGGAGACAGAGTGTATCTCAAGATCTCACCTTGGAAAGGGGTCCTTCGTTTTGGAAGAAAAGGGAAGTTAGCTCCTAGATATATGGGGCCTTATCCAATCATTGAACAGATTGGAAAGGTAGCATATAAACTAGAGCTTCCCCCAGAATTACAGAGGTTACATCCTGTGTTTCACATTTCTATGTTGAAGAAATGTCACCCAGACACCGAGTCAGTTCTACAACCTATGGAGGTAGAATTGAATGATGACATATCCTATGAGGAGGGACCAGTGTCAATCCTTGATAAACGAACTAAAAAGTTAAAGAAGAAAGATATAAGTCTTGTGAAAGTCCTCTGGAACCATCGTGGTATTGAAGAAGCCACTTGGGAGTTAGAGGATGAGATGAGAAGGAAGTATCCTGCCCTTTTCTCGTAGTATGTTTTATCGATTTCGGGGACGAAATCTTTGTAAGGGGTGGATAATTTGTAACATCCCTGACCTGGGTTATGAGTTAACCCTAGGTGTTTTGCCTAAATATGTAATTAAATCTTTGTGATTAACTCTGAGCATGTAATTAAGTTTCTCAGAAACGTATATTTCAGTATTTGCTCCTTTTTATTTATTTAAAGTTGTAGCATTGTTTTGATATACAGGGACCTATGTGCAATTTACCCAGTTAAAAGGGTTAGCTTGAAATTTGCACATGATGAGATGTTCCTCTGATGTTGAGACATCATGAGAAATCTGTTTAGCCAAGTTTGAGGGATTTCCCAAGCTAAGGCACCAAGGTGCAGCTGTGGAAGCAATCCCGGTGCTTAAAACCCTAATTTGGGGTAAAATGCAATTTACCCAAATTAAGGGATGCAAATTGTGAAATATGTCATCTAAAGTATCTTTTTAGACTCTTGCCATCATTTAGAGAAGAAATGATGAGGAAGTCACCTCAATTGAATTATCAAGTTATGAGATATGCCTTGTGATTGAATAATCAGGGTATATGTGCAATATTTCTTTATGTATGTACCTCGTTATTAGCTTGCTCTCCTTTACCTTCTTCTCCTAAGACCTTAAGAGAAGGTTTTTCCTTATAATAAAGAGGAAGGAACGATCAAGTAAAGAAGGAGGGACCTAGTTGGAATTATGGACAACTTATGAACTAATGTTGAAAATCCTACCCCATGTATATAAGCTCTCCTTCCCTTAGTTGCAAGGGAACTCACCCTTCGTTCCCTTACTGTTTCATTTCACCAAAGACGAACAAGGACTGCCTTGGAGCTAAGGAGGACGACCAAGGGGTGCAAGGTAGGTTTAAACCCCTCTTCTTGCCTAATTCCATGGTTAAAACTCGAATTCAAGGTCATCTTCATGGCTAACTCTAGAAACCCTACCTTTCTAGCCGTCTCTTTTCATCCTTCCTTGGAGTTTTCACCTTGGCCAACCTTTAAGAACTCAAGGACGCCATTAGAGCTTGGAGCTTGAAAGCTTGGAGCTCAAGAAGCAAGCTTTAGGCGGGTTTTATAACTCTAAACCCATGCTTTACGATGTGCATCTTTATATGCGTTTTGATGATAGCTCTTAGTGTTTCCCTACTTTTCCCTGCTATTTTGCAAGCAAACCCGTGGGATATCTGTACTGTTCTTGAGCTAGAAGATGAAGGCGTGATTTCCAAGAAAAACCCACCGCTTTTCTTTTCCTTAAACGGTCCTAACAGTTTGCTCTCTTGGACTCAAGACCGCGAGGTGAGCAAACGGTCTCGAGACCGCGACAGGGCAAACGGTCTCAAGACCGTTTGTCCCCGTTGACCGGGCGTAGACCGTATAAGAAATCTGTTCCTAATTATATAGGCTAATTACCCTCAAAATTTGGGAGACTAACACCAAAGGAATCGGGAGATATGACCTTTTTAAGTCACAACTTTAAATGAATTAATTACTGATTTTCAAACGGTCTGAAATTGCCTTTTTGGGCAAACGGTCTCAAGACCGTGTAAGGTCGTTGACTAAGCGTTGACCGTATGAGATTACTGTTCAAAATTATGTTAATTAACAACTCACCAAGTTTGATGGTCTAATTCCAAACGGGCTAAGAGTTGAAGGGTGAATACTAGGGCTAACCCTAGGTAAAATCAGTACTGAAATAATGGTGACCTAATTAGGGTTTTTAGGGTTGATTGACCTAAACGGTCTCAAGACCGTTTGGGGGTCACCAAACGGTCTCAAGACCGCGAGGGCAATCAACCAAGACCGTTTGGAGGTCTGGGGTCAAGATTTGTTGACCAATTGAAGGTACTTTTATACCAATTTACATTGCAATTAAATATTGATATAATCATCAACTCAATTTGTTCAACCTTGATGAATTTTCACTAGAATCCAAAATTGGATGGGCAAACGGTCTCAAGACCATTTGGAACTCATCCAAACGGTCTCAAGACCGAGAGGAATATCACCCAAGACCGTTTGAAGGTCTAGGGTTGAGTAATTTGACCAATTGAGGACCCAATTGCAAATAAGTTATCAATTTAATCAAAATTCTATTTTGTGGTCCAATCATGGTTCAACCCCTATCAAATCACCTTATACTTTGATGAAATCTTGGGAAAACGGTCTCAATACCATGTGGGGTCCACCCACATGACCTCAAGACCGTTTGGGCCCAATTGGAGCTCAATTGAAGGGTTCAACCTTGTGTTGATGCACACTGTTGAGTGTTGATGGGTGAACATCGATAGACCCTAATTGAATCGATTTCAACCATAATTGGTTAAACATTATGGGTCAATTGAATGACCAAGTGATCAAGCATAATCTTAATTGACTAAATCCATAAGTGGCCAACATAGCTTTGACCATTTGAGGGCTTCAACATGGGTTGACATTATCGGTTGCATCTTTGAGCCTTGTTGAAGGACCAAGCGGCTGAGACCATGAGAGCCTCGCGGTCTCAAGACCGTGAGAGGGCTCACGGTCTCAAGACCGTGAGGGGGCTCACGGTCTCAAGACCGAGAGGAGGCTCGCGGTCTCAAGACCGCGAAGGGCCTCGCGGTCCTGAGGTCAAAGAAGGGCAAACGGTCTTCATGACCCTCGCGGTCTCAACTCAAATTGGTCTTCGCGGTCTCAACATTAACTTGAACCAATGGGAGGCTTCGCGGTCTTGAACCCTTGAAGAGGCTCGCGGTCTTGAAGCCTAAGGGGGCTCACGGTCTTGGAGTTAGAAAGAGGCTCGCGGTCTTGGAGGGTCAAAGTGGGCAAACGGTCAACACTTTCAACCAATCTCAATCCAATTGATGATTAATGATTGAAATCAATCAATGTGATTCAAGGTTGACCTCATTCAATCATTTGATGATATAAATGGTTCAATGTTGCCCAAATCAAACCCTAATGATAATCTAGGATAGTAAGGGGTTATTTGACTAAGGGTTTTGACCATGATGATGATCAATGGGATGAATTACCAATATACCCCTGAAGGGTCAATTGAGTTATACCTTGCTCAATTCAAACCCTAATTACATGAGAATGATGTTTTTAGTCATAATGACTCTATCCAACTTGATCTAGTCTAATGTTACCATCAACCATTAGTATGATGAAAGAGAAAGTACTTCTAGAGAGAGAAAGTACCCTAGAGAGAGAAAGTAACTCTAATCACATAATGATGATGTTTTTGGCTATGTTAGCCTATGATGCCTCAATCCAATCTGTTTTAGAGTGATGTTGACATCACCTATCCTTATGATGAGAGAGAAAGTACTTCTAGAGAGAGAAAGTACTTCTAGAGAGAGAAAGTACCCTTTTTAAATGGAAACTCAATTGAAGCATCCCCAATACACAGAAATGAGCATAATTAGGGTATGATCCACCTGTGTGAGATCATAGAAACCCTAATTATGATAAAGGGTGAACCTTTAACTAATCCAAGAGTATCAATGAAGATGTTACTCATACATGATGATGTTATGAGTTTAATTCACCTTGATGTGAATAGTAAACCCTAATTCAAGGGTGATGACATGTGATGTGAATAGTAAACCCTAATTCAAGGGTAATGGCATGCTTTTGAGTATTAAACTCTATTTGATTTGAGTTAAAGATTTAACTCTTATGACAAGAGTAGGAAGTACATTCCTTATTGTTGTATTACCTTTATCAGATGTATTAACCATGCAGGTTCTGATATGAGGGTAATCATATCCAGGTATGGATGTTGATGTTATATTCATTAAAGGCATGTTGTTAGCCTTATGAATAAATAAAGTAATCTGATGCCTTGCCAGTGGCATCCTATGCTGATAATGGGCTATGAGAGCCATGAATACCATCAAGGTCATGCCTTAGAGATGACTTGCGATGAGGATAATGAGAAATGATGATTGATATGAGTTAGGCCTGTTACATTTAGTATTCTTCTTTTATAGCTGCTATGCTATTGTTATTATTTGCAGAACAATGTATGCTGTTAAAGAATACTGAATGTACCTAACTAATCAAGTATAATGTAGAGCCCTGATCATAGATCCATCATTGTCAGAAATTAAATGATGGTGAAACAGGTTTTCCTCAGGGAACTCCTGGAGCACATACTTTTGAGTATGTGGGGTACATGGATGTGTAGAACCTTACATCCTAGTGTAGGAAAGTGATGTAGATGTGTAATCCATCCATCCTTCACTATATTTTTCCATATCGTATCAGTGGTAGGTAAACATGAAACCTCCTGATGACGAAGAAAGCACAGATATCCGTATCAGTGGTAGGTAAACATGAAACCTCCTGATGACGAAGAGAGTACAGAACGCCACTGTGACTCTAGAATAGCGAAGGACCAGTTTACCCTGGTGAGCTATAGTAGTAGAGACACGAGATGTCCTACAAGTGATCCTCTTACTGACTGAGGAAGGTGAAGGTCATGAGAATCCGGCTCTCTTAATGACCTATGTATGATACTGATGTGACTTCTCAACGATCAGTTGGAGTATGAGTGGTAAGCCTCATCTCCACAGGGCATAATGTTGTTTGTAAAACATAATCAACCATGTAGTATAACTTGTTAGAGATGACTCCAAGTTAGTTGATTGATGTTACATTGCAATAATGTTGATATTCTCCATATCTCCTAAATTGTAGAGATCTTGTTATACCTGCAACTGTTATAGAATGCTTTGAAGGCTTTACTGTTTAAAAATAATCTTTGATGTTATAATAAAGCTTCTGGCGAAGAGTTATAACTCTCGCTGGGACAATTATGTATAATTGTCTCACCCTGTAGGCTTCAACTTTTTAGGTGGACGTCGGAGATGAAGGAACCAGCCTACAGGTGACCAGTCTCAGCAGCAGCACCAGGGGCAGCAGTAATCTCAGGTGGAGATTTGTCCTGCCATGTGGTGTAGTTAGAGTTAGTCCTATGTGTCCTATGTACTCTCAGGTCTTGGAGTCTTTTGTTTAGTGATCTTGAGATTTTGTATCTTTATGTATATAATTACTCAAGAAATAATTATCCTGAGATGTAGACAGTTTACCTCACTTTATGAAAGAAGCTTTTATGGATCCAAGCTCTTGTCTCGAAAAGTTTTAATTTCCCGTGATTTTTGTCTTCCGCTGATTACCGATTCGCTTTCGCTAAGTTTTAATCGTGTTTATGTTATGGTTTGGAGATCAGAGCCCACAGGTCTATTCTCAATCGAAGATTTTGTCGACCGAGAGTTTCTCGGTCGAAGTTTTTGTCGACCGATATTTTCTCGATCGACGATTTGTCGACCGAGAATATTACAGACTCAATGTATTCATTTACTAAGTGTGTGTATCAATGTGCAATTGTGATACTATCTTGGGGAAAGACCTATCTAAGTGTTGTGAGTGGATAGGGAAGATCTAAACGCTTGATTTACATGATATCTAATTACTTGTACATTATATACTTGAACAAGCTTTTACATTTGATTACAATCATGAAAATAAAGCGATTTTATCAAATTATTCTTCCAAGTCTTTGTTATCCACCACCTTATATACTTGTTCCTGAAATACTCAAATAGCACGTTAAAACCACAAGAATGAAATGTTTGTCATTATCAAAACAAAGGGATTAACATAATGTCCAATTTAGCCAACAATGTGGACTTCAACAATTTTGATTCTGCAAAGATGAGAATTTAGAGATAAAGAAAAAGAATCAGATCTTTATTATGACATGAATTTGATGCACTATGGATTTAGGGACTAGGGAAACACCTGCGCATTAGAATCCCAATTCCAACCCAGGGTATCTGCAAGACTTCTAGATTTGTAATTAAAGATGATGATCTGGTATCAACAAGCTCTTGTTAGACATATGATTGAGGAGAGGAAAATGAGTATATGGTTAGAGTGTGTTGGATTACACCCCACCCATCATAGACAATAATAATTGGGTAGGTCAGTAGGGTGGGAGTGTTATTGTGATAATTATTTTTATACTTTCTTGACCCTGTGGGCACATGTGCTTTAGGAATCAAGGGAAGTTAAGAAGGGGAAAGGCAATTACATAATTGAACATGAAGTCTCATGATAGTGTACTCTCACAATTTAACCTTTAAAATGCATTTGGAAAGAATATCATAATAATGTCCTCTCATAGTAAGTCCCTAGAAATGCATATGGGAGGAGCCATGGCCCATATCATGAGAGTGTACTCTAACAACAAATCCCCAAAAAATCATTTGGGAGGATCCATGGCCTATATTATGACAATGTCCTCTCAGGACAAGTCCCTTAAATTGTATTTGTGAGGAATTGGATCTCATATCATGACAATGTTCTCTCACAACAAATCCCTAAAAATGAGGACTTGGGGCCCATATCATTAGAATATTATCCTTTCACAACAAGTGAAATACATTTGCAAGGAGGCTGAGTGTTACAACCCCAATTTTTTTGGGTTTATTTGGTGAGAAATGTAATTTCTCATATTAAGGATATTTGAACAAATAATGATATGATTTGTTTGGAATAAATGGATTTCACTTACAATAGCTTTGATGATTGTGTCGTGGGCTTTCTTGGCTGTTGGGCCAAAATAACAAGAAAATTCAATTAGTAAATGAATAATTCAATATTTGAGAAAAGAAAAATGTGAAAACCTCTATAAGGCAAATCCAAAGAGGGATTTCGTGCCTCTTGGGTTCCTTGGGTTCCAAGGATTCCAAAGTTGCAAATAAAAGACAATAAGAAAAGAAAAGATTAATTAAGTATTTCTTTACTAAGGAATAAATTGAAAATAATGATGAAATGTGAAAAATAGGTGAAAAGAGGTATAATTGAGTTATCCTTGGTAGAAATTCGTATCCCAAGGATTCATAACATTAAAAGGAATACTATAAGGAGTGGGATCCCATAGGGATCCACTCCCTACTAAAAATAAAGAGGGCAACATCCACCAACATTTTTTTCTCAGAAGGGGATGAAACCAAATTTATTTAACATGATTGTATCATAACACAAGTCGCAGTAGAATTGAAAGATATATCTAACCATTACAAGACAACTTATCATACTAACTTTCACCACGCAGGGTGACATAAAGGAAAACTAATAACATATGTAGATCTAGCTGAGGATCACCTAACAACTTCAAGCAAGGTCTCCCAAAAAGTCATCTATTCTTGATGTGGTTTAGGTCCTCCTAAAACTCCTTCTCTTTGTCCAACACCTGGGGTTGGAAGCGTACCCCACAAAAGGAAAAGAAAAGAGGATATCAGCAAAACGTTGGTATGAGCATGCTAAAAAGAAACTAAGCATTATATTTTAAGAAAAAGGTACAACAAGTAGAGAAGGCTTCCCATACAAAAAGTTAAGGACTACCCAAATCAGGTATAAAAGGAATAAATCTCAAACATATGATAAAAGGGATACTTTCCATTAAAAAAATAATAAAATTGGTGCTACAAAAGCACACAAAATATTTTAGGGCACAAAACCCATAACAACCTGCATGTATGTGAGATAAGCATAGAACTAGAACAACATAAATAACAATTGGCGGCCAACCCTCATAAATTTGAAACCTGATGGAGAATGTCACATAACCAAACTCCCAATATATTTAAAAATTGGGCCAACCCCCATAAAGCTAAAAATCGGGTATGGGGCACATAACCACCATCCCAAAATAAACAATAAGGGTGCATAACCCAAAACCAATGCAAATTATATTACTCTAGGGCTACTGAGTCACACAACATGCTTAATAGTGAGGCAAGTAAAAAGGTATAGTCGGATTTACAATTTAATCACCACATAAGTGATCATCATAAACAACCACCTCAAAGTGGGCATATAGTGACAAATTGAGTTCCATAATGAACAAGGCATAATTATATTCCAAAAGAAAGTCAAGAAGATATTATGATCACAAGATCAGTAACAAGTAGGGTACTTCACATGAAGCATCATTTTCAAAAGGAAAAGATATGGTTTTTAGTTTAATTATCCATAGGACTAAGAGAATGAAAATTTCGATTATTGCTCAATAAATAAAAATATGAGATGCTAACATACCTCTTACAGAGTCTAAAACACTTTCCAAAATCCTAAGCCAGATTACAGTCCACTTGCCCTATTATAATAACCATATACATGTATTAGCATTATATGCATTCATTAAGAACTCAAAACCCTAAAGTTGTCAACGTTTTCTACAAACTACCAAATTAGGTCTTGAAAACATCACCATCATCTTAGTTAGGATTTTCTGATCAAAATAAAGTATAATATTAGGTATTTTGAAGATATTGACTTTTAGGGTTAGTTTTGGTGATTTTTAGTTAATTAAATTATCCTTAAAAATACTTTTTTGAAAAACTCAAAACTAGGCATCCAATTTATTTTTATTAGATATATCATACTTTTCTGAGTTTAGAACATATTTTACTTTTAATTTTGGCCCAAGAGTTTCTTAGTTATGAATTATACAAATTATTAATTTATTAATTAGATCTATTAAAATCACTCATCATAAAACATGGGATTCAGGCGACGAAACCCTTACCAAAAGAAAGCTTGCATTTTTCTGAATTCAACGAGTATTTATTTGTATTTTTCTGATTAGTAAATAATTCATTATCAATTTTTGAAAATCGACCAATAGGAAAAATCCAAGAATTCTTTGAAACAGAGAGAGAGCAAGATGGGCCCCGCATGTGACTTGGCCCAATGTCTCTCGGCCAAGTGGCCTGGTCCTTTGCACATCCTGGTGCTCAAGACAACACAGAACAACACAAACCAAAAGGCAATATTACCAAGCTACCCTCGAGAAGAAAAAAAAAAGAAAACAAGCGAGCGAGGGCATCCATGTAAATGACTCGCAAGTCATCTTCTTCCTGAGCCAAGCCATGTCCACGGACAGGCAGATAGCTGCTCGCGCCCCGACTTTGGGGTATTTCACAATACACTACCAAAAGAAAAAACGACGGCACCGAGGGTAAGCCAAGAGGAAAACGAAGGGATCCATACCTTCAATTCAACTGGTGAGGCTCCAAGGTGGGAGAGAGAGTCGCCGCAAGAGCTAGGACTTCCGGTTGATTTCTGACGATACATGCACATGTTTTGTTCCAATTGGGTTGATAGAATCACCACAACGCCCTCCAGAGAGCCTAGGGTAGATCTATTTACAGTCAAGGATGGGTAGAGAGGTGAGAAGGTAGGCGGCCGGAAGGCTTGGGAAGCAAGTTTTGAGCATTTTCCGAATCTTCTCCAAAAACTCATAAATAGGATATCCATGTGTGTGGAATCTCCTCACGGACTCACAGAGCCAAAAATCTTGAAGATTCATCAAGTGTGGAGGGAGAAAATCCAAAAACAAATCACCACTTTCCACTGTTGTTTCCAAAACAAGTGTGAGGTAGGTGATGAGCTGCGAACTGCCAATCAATCATGCAACAGCTGGGATCTGTGCGCCAGATAACAAAGGAAAGACCTTATCCGATACGAAATCAATTTCATGTAATAATAAATGAATTTCTCTCTCTTCATTTGAGGTCTTAAACGAATTCCAAATTGGATAAAGTTTTTCACAGAGGCTAATATTGATATGTAGAATCGGGATATAAAATTAGATTTGCCTTTTGACAACATTTAAATGTCAAATAAATTAATTACTATTTTCTCTTTCCTCCTTCATTAATGACATTGGGATTATCCAAAAATTATAAAACTTGACCCACAAGTCACATTAAGTATGTTGAATACGAATTTGTCATTATTTCCATTTTTTGAAGTTGTTTGTTATTTTAAATATTGAGTTTAATGTTTTGCACACTTTCTCTCTCCTAAATTTTTCTTCTCATCAAATATTTTCCAAATTAAGTCAAAATTCATACAAAGATATATTTTAACATGTAGAACACGAATTTGGAATTATTATATATTTATGAATATTTTTATTATTTTAATTAATTCATCTAAATTTTATTACTTATTTATCCTTTTAATTTATTAGAGGCATCTAGAAACTTTCGAAAAATATAAAACTTGGCCTCTAAGAAATACTAAACGTGATGAACACGATTTTGACATTAAATAAAAATTTTTCAACATATATTTAATATTTTTGGTCTTTAAATCATTTTCTCTCTCCTGAATAAAATAAAATATTTAACATTGATCAAATTAGATGAAATTCATACATAGACTCATTTAAATATGTAAATTACGAATTTGAGGTTTATTTTCACTTTTGAAGTCATTAAATATTTTGTTTAATATTTTTAAGGAAAAACACCCTTTTCTTTTCTAATTAAAATAGATATGGTTATTATTATCCTAAATTGGTGAAACTTGGCCACCAAGCCAAGGCATATATCAAGAAAACGAATTTTAGGTTATTATTATCCAAGAAATTTTCCTTTTAACATATTATTTATTATTTCTATTATTTCTCCCACTAATAATCCAATATCTCATTATTCATGTTTTAAGCATTATCTTTGATTTCCCTTTTTTTTTCCTTGCACCCTAAGGCATAGAAATAATCTAAAACTAATATATACCATCATTGTCCCATATAGAATCCTTTATTTCGTATTTTGTGGAATTATAACCCATTATCCTCAATTATGAACACTTTCCCTTTTATTCACATATCGTATATTCCTTTTATTGCTTTTATGATTAATTTGAAAGTATTGGGTAATATTAATTTAAATTCTACGTTTTAATGTGACTTATGCATGCATTATTATATTCAAGGTCACCAAAGAGAATATCTTAAACCTTGTTTGGCTAAACCTCCAAAAACTAAGGGTTCTAAACTATTAACCCTGGAATAAGATTAAGTCCTAGGTTTCAGTATGTTACAACATACCACCCCTTAAAGATATTTCGTCCTCGAAATATAAACAACTATCTACCACCCCTTAAAAGGTGCATCTTAATAAGCTAAACAAAACTATATGTACAAAGGTAACTTCTTTCATATATATCATGCAAAAGGAAACTTAACTTGAAAGTCTACTATAGGACTAAGGGTTACCTTCAACTTGATCATCATCATGGACTTCTTGACCATCCAAAGCAAAAACTCTTCCAGCTCGCCTTTCCACATGTCTCTTACCATTGTTGTTACCATTGTTCTGATGAGGCACTTGATGTTGTTGTTGTTGAGCCGGCACATGTTCATTACGAAGCTGAGGGCACCTAGGGAGAATATGTCCAGGTTCATTGCAATGATGGCACACAACCCGATAGTCAGGCTGATTCTTTTCTGAAGAGAACTTTCCTAGAGGATGGTAACTATTGCACTTAGCACACTTGTCTCTTCTCTGCTCATCTCCTGAAGGTTTCCTCTTCTTATCAAACTCCCTTGGTTGAAACCCTAGGTATGACTCCATGGCCAAGGCCTTATCGACCATCTACTGAAAGGTCAAGGGTAGTTGTGGGATAAGAGAACGTCCCACATTGTAGTTGAGCCCTTGGAGGAATAGGTCAGCCCTACGTTCCTCACCCAAACCAACTACGTAATGCTCTAACAGCAGAAACCTTTCCACATAAGCAGAAACGGATAACGAACCTTGCTTCAAGCTGTAGAACTCTGCTTCTTTCTTCTTTAGGGCAGCAGTGCAGATGTACTTCCCGCGAAAGAGAGCCAAAAACTCCACCCAAGACATGGTTGAGATGTATCTAGTCATAGCAATCCCATTCCACCAAACTCTTGTAGGTCCATCTAAAACATATGAAGCAAACCTAACCTTCTGATGTGGAGGACATGCCATACCATCAAAGGTCCTCTCTATGGCTAACACCCAATCATCATCTTTGTCAACCATCTCTATCTCACCTTCACCCTTGAAGGAAGGTGGTTGCATCTTCATGAACTCCATGATTGAGAATTCCTTAGACTTCTCAGGTACATATGTGTCCTTCACCTTTCCCGCCATGGAAGAAGCAAAGAGTTGTCGGAACATGGCCAACTCTTACTCCGGTGTCATAGCTCCTCCTGAACCAACAGTAGTTGAGGACCCCTGGCCAAACCTAGTGTTTTGAGGTGTCTCATAACCGCTATGGTTGTCAACCATTGAGTTATCTCCCGTCATTAGGGTTTTGCCTGCACAAGGCAAAGTACAGGGTATAAGCAACCTAAGATAAGGGTAAACATCCTAAGGGAGACATGTTTGAAATAGTTAGATAACCGACAGCTATAGTCTCTGATACCATGATGTAAGGAGTGAGATCCCATTGGGATCCACTCCCTACTAAAAATAAAGAGGGCAACATCCACCAACATTTTTTTTCTCAAAAGGGGATGAAACCAAATTTATTTAACATGATTGTATCATAACACAAGTAGCAGCGGAATTGAAAGATATATCTAACCATTACAAGATAACTTATCAAACTAACTTTCACCACGCAGACTAACATAAAGGAAAACTAATAACATATGTAGATCTAGCTGAGGATCACCTAACAACTTCAAGCAAGGTCTCCCAAGAAGTCAGCTATTCTTGATGTGGTTTAGGTCCTCCTAAAATTCCTTCTTTGTCCAACACCTGGGGTTGGAAGTGTACCCCACAAAAGGAAAAGAAAAGAGGATATCAGTAAAATGCTGGTATGAACATGCTAAAAAGAAATTGAGCATTATATTTTAAGAAAAAGTTACAACAAGTAGAGAAGGCTTCCCATACAAAAAGTTAGGACTACCCAAATCGGGCATAAAAGGAATAAATCTAAAACATATGATAAAAGGGATACTTGCCATTAAAACAATAATAAAATTGGTGCTACAAAAGTACACAAAATATTTTAGGGCACAAAACACATAACAACCTGCATGTATGTGAGATAAGCATAGCACTAGAACAACATAATTAACAATTGGCGGCCAACCCTCGTAAAGTTGAAACCTGATAGAGAGTGACACATAATCAAACTCCCAATATATTTAAAACTTGGGCCAACCCCCATAAAGCTAAAACCCGGGTATGGGGCACATAACCACCATCCCAAAATAAACAATAAGGGCACATAACCTAAAACTAACACAAATTATATTACTCTAGGGCTACTGAGTCAGACAACATGCTTAATAGTGAGGCAAGTAAAAAGGTATAGTCGAATTTACAATTTAATCACCACAAAAGTGATCATCATAAACAATCACCACAAAGTGGGCATATAGTGACAAATTGAGTTCCATAATGAACAAGGCATAATAAAGATTCCAAAAGAAAGTCAAGAAGATATTATGATCACAAGATCAGTAAAACGTAGGGTACTTCACATGAAGCATCATTTTCAAAAGGAAAAGATATGGTTTTTTGTTTAATTATCCATAGGACGAAGAGAATGAAAATTTAGATTATTGCTCAATAAATAAAAATAGGAGATGCTAACATACCTCTTATAGAGTCTAAAACACTTTCCAAAATCCTAAGTAAGATTACAGTCCACTTGCCCTATTATAATAACTATATACATGTATTAGCATTATATGCATTCATTAAGAACTCGAAACCCTAAAGTTGTCAACTTTTTCTACAAACTACCTAATTAGGTCTTGAGAACATCACCATCATCTTAGTTAGGATTTTATGATCAAAATAACATATAATATTAGGTATTTTGAAGATATTGACTTTTAGGGTTAGTTTTGGTGATTTTTAGTTAATTAAATTATCCTTAAAAATAATTTTTTGAAAAAATGAAAACCAGGCATCTAATTTATTTGTATTATATAGATCATACTTTTCTGAGTTTAGAACATATTTTACTTTTAATTTTGGCCCAAGAGTTTATTAGTTATGAATTATACAAATTATTAACTTATTAATTAGATCTATTAAAATCACTCATCCTAAAACATGGGATTCAGGTGACGAAACCCTTACCAAAATAAAGCTTGCATTTTTCTGAATTCAACGAGTATTTATTTGTATTTTTCTGATTAGTAAATAATTCATTATCAATTTTTGAAAATCGACCAATAGGAAAAATCCAAGAATTCTTTGAAATAGAGAGAGAGCAAGATGGGGCCCGCATGTGACTTGGCCCAATGTCTCTTGGCCAAGTGGCATGGGCCCTCGCACATCCTGGCACTCAAGACAACACAGAACAATACAAACCAAAAGGCAATATTACCAAGCTACCCTCGAGAAGAAAAAAAAAGAAAACAAGCGAGTGAGGGCATCCAGGTAAATGACTCACAAGTCATCTTCTTCCTGAGCCAAGCCATGTCCGCGGACGGGCAGATAGCTGCTCGCGCCCCGACTTTGGGGTATTTCGCAATACGCTACCAAAAACAAAAATGACGGCACCGAGGGTAAGCCAAGAGGAAAACGAAGGGATCCATACCTTCAATTCGACTAGTGAGGCTCCAACATGGGAGAGAGAGTCGCCGCAAGAGCTAGGACTTCCGGTTGATTTCCGACGACACACGCACAGGTTCTGTTCCAATTGGGTTGATAGAATCGCCACAACGCCCTCCAGAGAGCCTAGGGTAGAGCTATTTATAGTCAAGGATGGGTAGAGAGGCGAGAAGGTAGGCGGCCAGAAGGCTCGGGAAGCAAGTTTTGAGCGTTTTCCAAATCTTCTCCAAAAACTCATAAATAGGATATCCATGCGTGCAGAATCTCCTCACGGACTCACAGAGCCAAAAATCTTGAAGATTCATCAAGTGTGGAGGGAGAAAATCCAAAAACAAATAACCACTTTCCACTGTTGTTTCCAAATTGAGCGTGAGTTAGGTGATGAGCTGCGAACCGTCGATCAATCTTCCAACTGCTGGGATCTGTGCACCAGATCACAAAGGAAAGACCTTATCCAATATGAAATCAATTTCATGTAATATTAAATGAATTTCTCTCTCTTAATTTGAGGTCTTAAAGGAATTCCAAATTGGCTAAAATTTTGCACAGAGGCTAATATTGATATGTAGAATTGGGATATAAAATTAGATTTGCCTTATGACAACTTTTAATATGTCAAATAAATTAATTACTATTTTCTCTTTCCTCCTTCATTAATGACATTGGGATTATCCAAAAATTATAAAACTTGACCCACACGTCATATTAAGTATGTTGAATATGAATTTGTCATTATTTCTATTTGTTGAAGTTGTTTGTTATTTTAAATTCTGAGTTTAATGTTTTGCACACTTTCTCTCTCCTAAATTTGTCTTCTCATCAAATATTTTCCAAATTGAGTCAAAATTCATACAAAGATATATTTTAACATGTAGAACACGAATTTGGCATTATTATATTTTTTTAAAATATTTTATAATTTTATTTATTTAATATAAATTTTGTCACTTATTTATCCTTTTAATTTATTAGAGGCATCTAGAAACATTCTAAAAATATAAAACTTGGCCTATAAGCAATACTAAATGTTATGAACATGATTTTGATATTAATTAAATTTTGTTTAACATATATTTAATATTTTTGGTCTTTAAAGAATTTTCTCTCTCCTGAATAAAATAAAATATTTAACATTGATCAAATTAGATGCAAATTCACACATAGACTCATTTAAATATGTAAATTACGAATTTGAGGTTTATTTTCACTTTTGAAGTCATAAAATATTGTATTTAATATTTTTAAGGAAAAACCCCCTTTTCTTTTCTAATTAAAATAGATATGGTTATTATTGTGCTAAATTGGTGAAACTTGGCCACCAAGCCAAGGCATATATCAAGAAAACGAATTTGAGGTTATTATTATCCAAGAAATTTTCCTTTTAACATATTATTCATTATTTCTATTATATCTCCCATTAATAATCCAATATCTCATTATTCATGTTTTAAACATTATCTTTGATTTTCCTTTTTTTTTCCTTACACCCTAAGGCATAGGAATAATCTAAACTAATATATACCATCATTATCCCATATATAATTATTTATTTCGTATTTTGTGGAATTATAACCCATTATCCTCAATTATGAACACTTTGCCTTTTATTCACATATCATATATTCCTTTTATTGCTTTTATGATTAATTTGAAAGTATTGGGTAATATTAATTTAAATTCTACGTTTTAATGTGACTTATGCATGCATTATTATATTCAAGGTCACCAAAGAGCATATCTTAAACCTTGTTTGGCTAAACCTCCAAAAACTAAGGGTTCTAAGCTATTAACCCTGGAATAAGATTAAGTCCTAGGTTTCAGTATGTTACAAATACCAATGAGGAAAATAAAAGAGAAATAAAGAGAAATCCTCAAAAAGAGATATTTTAATGAGAAATAAACTAGATAATGTGAAATAATGCATTTAGATGCATCCAGAAGGATAATAAGTATCCTCGAAAAGGAATTTCAAAATAATAAAGTTCATTGGGATCCAAGGAGACCCAATGAAGAAAAAGAAAAAGAAAATACCAATAATGCAAAATAAGAGGTTAATATGATACATTATTAATGGTTTTTGTAGCTTTGTTAAAGAATAGGTATTTTCTACTTAAGGAAAAAATAATTTCGTGATTAATGGATTAAAAAGCAAGTCAAAAGAGAATAAGGGAGAATATTTTCGTATTTCCAAAAACCCGATGAATATGTTGTTTTAAGAAGATGACAAAGAGAGATAAACTTGCTTAGTAGTAAGGAAGAACTTTCCTAATTGGAAGAGGGCTTGGTTGCTTTGAAGGCAAGCCTATTGGGGCATGGATACTCACCCTATAAAAAGGGGTAAAGCCCTGGTCAAGATCTAGAGAAGTTCCACACAATACCACCCGTTCTCCTTCTTCTTTCCGTACTAACCCAAACAATGAGGGTATAACCCCTATCCCTGGAGATGAGGAGCCATGGAAGAGATACAATAGGGTCGTGCTGCTCCCACGATATCAAGTAGATGCTCAGTGGTCGTCCCTCTCCTCCTAACTACGTGCAATAGTAGCAGCTAGGCTACTATGATTGCCGATGGAGTCTGGCCTGATGAGCGACAAAACGGCCGCCTTGGACGAGATCAAGAGGTGCCCCACGTGCGTCAGATCATGGTGGAGGCAGAGAGGGAGCTTCCGGCAAAGATCGTGGCCCAAGGAGGAAGGGGCATCCCATGCTTGGCTGTAGGACCGCGGCTGCGAAGGGTTCTAGAGGAAGAAGATGACCAAACGAGCTCTTGACGTTTATACCCCTCCACGGGTTAAGGAGCCTACCACTTATGCAGGGGCAAAACTGACTTTGTGTTATGTTTCCTAATTGGCAACGTTGCATGGAGTCAAGCGATGTGGCGCAATCTGATTGGCCAAGTAAGTGAATCCTTGCGAAAATCATATCTAATAAACCGTAGCTCGGATAGATACAATTAATATATGTATTTTGATCAGGAGAATGAGAGGAATCCAATAAAAATGATATTAAAGATTGATTCCGTTCCTAAGTGTAAAAGTACTATAAGTTGATGAAAAGTGCATTAAAGTTAAGTTAAAAACCCTATAAGTGATTAAAGGTTGAATCTAGTATGCTTAATGGGTTAATTGAAGTATTAATAACCTGTTGAATGATAATGTTAGATTCGAAACTGATCTAGATATAAAATTGCATGATTTAGGGTTTTTACCCCATATGAGAATGATTAAGCATTTAGAAAACCCTAATTTAGCATAAAAGAGGATACGATCATATATAATTGGAAAGATGTGAAAATACGTTGTTAAATGACGGTTCTAAGTTATTTGAATACAAAAGTCCTTAATTATGGGTAAATACCCTTAATATAGTAATTAGGGTTTTCCAATGAATAAAAGGTGGATTTAATGATATATCAAGTTCATATGTGATTAGACTATAATGAACTTGGAATTGATGATAAATGCAGATAATGATCTTGTTTTGAATTAAAAGGATAAAAATAGTAGCTTTAATGTAAAAGAGACTTAATGAACTTAATTAATGGTTAATGGTGCCTCTAATCCAAAAAATAGGGTTATATTTTGTTAAGATAATCTTAATATTGAAGAATGGATGAGATGATTAGAGTTTAAGAGAAATGGTATAAAACTAGGGTTTAGAATAATAAAAGATGAAGTGAAACCCTAATTTCCAAGGAAACCCTAAAAATTGGAATAGAAATCCTAAGGAATGTGATGATATTGGATAAATATTAATAAAAGGAAATTGGTATATTTATTTTAGGATTCTATGCATAATTGGTTGCTTGGGATTTCTCTGTTCTGGTTAATTCTGTCTCAAATCTGCAATCAAAGGTATGTGGTTACTCTAATGAATAATCGCTTTAGTTTCACAGCGATTTCCGAACATTTTTATCGGTTTCTTGAAAATAAGTATTGGATGCCTTTTATTTCATGCAACTATAAAGTGACTATGATTATCACTATGAATATATATATATATATATATATATATATATATATATATATAAATGGCTAGATCTGAATCCACCTCTCTGGCTTGTAAAGGCTAAAAAGGGGTAACCAAGGTCTAGGTTATCTTGGGTTAGAAACTGGACTACCAAGTGTAGTGCGATGAGACCCTTTAGCATGCCATGAGTTAAGGAGTGGGCTACTTACGGATAGTGCCATGTGACTCAACCCTAGAAGCTGGTTCATATATGTGTGGGATGATGAGGGGTATGATGGGGATCTACTATGAGGAAAGTAGCATCCAGGTCCATTGAAGGGACATCGCAGAGGATAGGGGATGCATGGATTGCTCAGTTATATTTAAAAAGTAAAATTGTTTGTTAAATGGTAATTGGTTGCGATACATTGTTATCATAGTTGCACGATTATTGCTTCCCCCACATACCAGCTTCGGCTGACTGACGTTTTGTTTGTCGGCGTTTTAGGTACAAGACAAAAGGACAAACAGTAAATCGTCATATTGTGAAATACATGAAGTTAAATACAAGGAGGATTAGTTAGAATAGAATCCATAAGTGGATAGAAGTTTAGAGATCCAAGTTTTCAAAAAGGTATGCAAAAATTTATTTTCTTACAACTTTTCAATTTAGTCTGTTAAAATTTAATAATTGTTCTTGGTTAATTGCCGAACTTTTGATCTGGAAATTATGGGTGCAACTTCTACCTCTCGGTCTCCCTTAATTGGGGGTTACCGGTCGGTGGGGTTGTAACATTTGGTATCAGAGTGTAGGTTCCTCACTTAACCATTAATAATTATTAAATTTACAAACTCCATAGAACCCAAGGCAGTTATTAGAGGATTATCTGAAAGACAGAGGTGTCTAGAAAAGGATCACGATTGGGGGCTGGCAATATTTTCCTCCGCACCGCTAGTCAGAATATGAGGACTCCCAGATCCGGGTGACTACCTGACCAAAGTCTTAGGGTATGAATCGAAATAAGATACCTTTAGGACTTTCTCATCTTATTCATCCCTTCTCATCACAAATTTTGTGAAGGACCTTAAGGATTAGGGTTTTCTCTCTTCTCCTCACCCTCATGAGGTATGCGTAAGGTTAACAAGGTCTAAGGAATCCTCCACCAAATTAATGAAAAAGTATGTAAATAAGATGTCATGGACATAAGCTTAATAGATTAAGTGTTAAGGAATAGATACATGCTTAGGTCATATGACATAAGTTGTCATGACCTCAGGAGAGACATGAGGCTAGACCTTCTTGTTAGGAGGATAAGGAAAGAAAGTTAGTCTTGGAGATAGAGATCTCCATTGCAAGTAGAGACCTGGCACATCCTCTGAGGATGATGTTAACCCTAACCCTAACCGAAGGAGAGATGGCATGATGAGTTAAACCAGGTGTTTGGATGTACATACCTTGGATGGTGTATGAGCCATGAGAGGTTGGATGACCGAGTACCTTTGGCGACTCAACCCTGGGAAGGGTCAAGCAGGTTAGAGTGAAGGATAGCTCCTTCATTGATGAGGTTAGAGAAGAACCTATGGAAACCCCATGAGCTTATATGGGCATAATAGGCACCCAGAATGTATCAGTAGTGCGGGCAATAGGTTGAAACCCTAGCCAGGAGAGTATGAAGGATGGCTTATGAAATAAGCATAAAGAACTATGGATAACCTTGAGAGAACATAAGTTGAACATAGGCTTCATCCAGGTAGGGGCATGCTTTCGAGGTTGATCCTTCATGAAGAGAGGACCCCTAATGGTGAGGTTGATTGTAGGGTTAGCTCTAGAGAGAGAGCAGGAAACACAGCAAGAGGGATGGAATCCTAGACTCTGAGAAGTCAGGAGTTGAGGATGATGGAACCTAAGTGGATGATAGTGGTCACCACATGCTTGATCTCTATAGGTTGATGATGTCTTGGTTGCCATGGGAGGAACCAAACCATAGAGAGAGGATGAGGCTTCTGGTACCTATGTGACTATGGTATAAGTGTTTACCTTCTGAGAAAGGAAGAAGAAGTTATGTATACCCTGGAGAGGTTTGGTGACAGGTTTGAGGCCTTGTACCTTGTTGTTTGTCCTTGAGGAGGACCCAACTCTAAGTGTTGCTCGAGTTGAAGGATGACAGGAAGTGCATGTCATGCCTTTTGCATGCCTGATTTGTGGTTAATAGGTTGAGCATGTAGTTGGTCATCAAAAAGTGAACCTAGGGTTTCTAGGCCTAAGAAGGGAAGTGGTATACCTGATGCTCCTGATGAGAACTAAGCTGCTATAGTTTCGAGCATGGTACTCCTCATGTATAGAGGAAAAGGGAAGCCCCTTAAGTTTAAGGTATGTTTGATGAACCCCTCATAGCTAAGTTGATGACAAGGGAAGGTATGACCTCGATCCAATGCTAAGGAATGAGAACAAGTATGACCTAGCATGTGGTCCTGATGCGATGATTTTGAGTCGCATTTATAGACCTGTTTTATATGTGGTTTGTGCTCTTATTAGTCATTTTTATGGATAATATTGCATAATTCACTCATTTCGGTCTTTGCCATCATTTTATGTCAAATCCCCTTAGTTTTATCATTTCGAGCATTATTTATCACATTATCATAATTTGTGTGGATTTATTTGATCTGGTCTTTAAATTTCAGGAAAAACAAGTATCTGCTTCTGTCGATACCATCGACGAGAGTCGATATTATCAACTTGACCGCAGGTTGCCAGCCGAAAGGAGCAGCAAAGAGTCGATACCATCGACGCTGATGTCGATGGTATTGAGACGTCTTCAGATTGCTGGCGATGGAGCAGTCGATAGTATCGACACCAAGTCGATACCATCGACACATGGAGGCTACAACGTCACTTAATGACAGAACCGACGCCAAAAAGGGAGGGTCGATACCATCGACCCGCGTCGATGGTATCGACGCCGGCAGATATGCGTTGGATTCATTTCGATCTCAATCGGACGGCTGGAGTTAAAGGACGACCTAATTAGGGACTTATACCTAATGACGGCCGCCCAGAGGGGAGGATCATCTAATTTATCATTGCACAAGTGCCGAGGAGCGGGAGAAAGGAGAACGGAGGCCAGAAGCTCATCCCTGTCGTTCCGGATGCTGCCGAAGACAAATTTCACCACCGAGAGGCGGGAAAGCTCGTGTTCTACGCAAAGGATCCACTGGTTCTTCTCCGTTCAGGGGTTTTCCCATTCAATTCACGTTTTTCATATGATTTCCCCTATTTCTACCATGTATTTGTGCGAGATGACCATGCGGGGCTAATCCCCTCCATCTTTAGGACCGGGAGTAGCCCGGGAATGCATTGTATGACAGTTTTATATTAATAATTCATATTTTCTCTCTTAAATCCGTGGTATAGTTTCGTTTTCTCCATATATTGTTATGCTTGATCACCATAATAATAACTTAATGCCCTTAATCACTTCGACAGAAGGATTAACGGTTGAAAAGAGACAAAACCTACATTAATCGATAAATCCCTTGACAAAGGAGGTGTAAAATTAATGGCGGAAACTAAGAGATCGCTCGTAATGCGCTTAGTTTAGGGGAATGATTACTACGACGGTGGAATCAACCTAAACCTAAGTAGTGAATTACACCACGACAGTGGGTAATTCTATTTTCAGGCCACTACCCGGATAGAGAGAGAAGATTGAGGAGTTATATGAAACCTAATGCAATGTTGACCCGCGGTGAAACCGAAATCCTAAAGATATCCTTTTGAATTGATTAAATCAACCTTTAATCGATTGTTTGCTTTGTTTTATTTTTATTTTCTTTTAATTTCGACAACAAACCCTACTTTGTTATCCGGCTTAGCTGATTGCAAATAGTTTGTAGAAGTCTCCAATAATTCAACGTATCCCTGTGTTCGACTCGGGCCTCACAAAGGCCTATATTACTCGACGCGTACACTTGCGTTTTTAGCGCGTAGTAAAATACACGTCAAGTTTTTGGCACCGTTGTCGGGGATACGGCGAATTGTTGGCACTTCGAGTGCTACAAGCGGCCACTCTAGGCCACAAATTTCTTTTTAATTTTCATTCAAATTCAAATATTTTTACATTGCACTATAATTGTTATACTCGTCTAAGCATAGTACTGAACTCAAATTTTCTTATTTCAGGTACTGTGTATGGTGCATACACGTAGTACAGACTACGACAATCGCACACCAGAGGTTCCGTTTCTGGGACCTGGAGACGAGGAGCATTCTGAGCACGAGTACCAAGAAGAGATAGACTTTGAATCTGAAGCAGAAGACATGGCCGAGCCATAGAATATATGGGAGAAGATCAAAGCTTCTTCCTCATCAGCTTCAAAGGGGCCTATAAAAAAGCAGGCGATCAACATACCGACATACAAGATCGATCCAGCATTGATTAACTTGGTAAAATCAAATGCATTTCATGGGTTGAAGAACGAGGATCCTGTTGCACATATCAGCCAGTTCGTCGAAAACTATGACATGGTGAAGATAGACAGGTTTCCACAAGATGCTTTGTACCTCAAGCCGTTCTCGAGTTCCTTGGCATGAGCAGCAAGAGAGTGTCTACATAACCTCGATGACGAATTTGTGGAGTCTTGGGATCATATGGTGGAGGTTTTCTTTGAGAGGTTTTTCCCTCCTGAGAAGACCAATGACATGATTAGGAAGATTCACAATTTCACCCAACAAGTGGGTGAAACATATTCAGAGACCTGGGAGCGATTTCAGGTTATGTTGAGGAGATGTCCGCATCATGGTTTGGACAAAGAGACACAGGTAAAAATCTTCTATTTTGCTCTCTCCGAGCATGATAGGAGTAATTTGGACTCAGCCGGGTCGGGATTTTTCCTAAATAACACTGACACTAGATGCTGGGAAATACTCAAGAACATGGCGAGAAAGCAGTCCTGGGGGGAAAGAGAGAGAGGTCCAGTTGAGCAAGCATGAGTCGCTAGAGAATCAAAGGCAATGAGAGAGCTGAATGAGAAGATGGATCTTCTCGCAAAGAAGTTACTGCAAAAAGAAGAAAATGAGTCCGAGGATGAGGCTCAAGTCAAGTACATGAGACAACAACAAGGGTATAGGAACAATGACTACTCATGGCGTAAGGACAAAAAGTTCTCATGGAAGGATCTGAACAATTTTCTGCAGGATCCAGACGCCAAGCCTACACCAGCCACAGAGGATAAGAGCACGGAGTTGCTCAATCAGGTCATCAAGCAAAACCAGGAGTTAATGAACACATTCGGGCAACAAATCAAGCAATAGGGTGAATACATGAACCAATTTGGGCAGACTTTGCAGAGCCACGGGGCTCAAATGAGGACCATAGAGACCTCCATGGCACAGATGGCAGCTGAAATTGCAAGTTTGAAGAAGCCAGCGCATCCGGGTTTTCCGGGGAACACCAATGTTCCCGGGGGAAACAAGCAGGCCAAGGCCATCTTACTGAGAAGCGGCAAGAAGGTGTTGAATCCAAGGACGGATGACACAAGCACACCGCAGGATAAAGTTGAAGATGCAACCACTAAGGAGCAGCCCACACCTGTCACAGGGCAAGCTGAAGATATAGCTGGGGATGGTAGTGAAGAACAAGCTGCTGAGGAGGAACCGCAGAAATTGACTCCTTATGTGCCACCTCATCAAAGGGCACATGCCGTTCCGGTCCCCCATCCGAATAGCGCAAAGGCAACGAAGGTAGATGCACAATTCAAGAAATTCTTGGACAGCTTTAGGAAGCTTTCGGTCAATATTCCGTTGTTGGAAGCGATTGAGCAGATCCCGTCATACGGGAAGTTTCTAAAAGATGTCATCACCAAGAAGAGGAAAATATCAGACACGGAGGTCGTGGTGTTGAAGGAGCAAGTGAGTGCTTTCATCATGGGCACTCTACCGCCAAAGAGACAGGATCCCGGGTGTTTCAACATTTCCTGTTTTATCGGGAAGTGCAAATTTGGAGAGGCATTATGTGATTCTGGGGCAGGTATCAATTTGATGCCCCTTTCTACATTTAAAAAGCTGGGATTAAAGGAGTCAAGGCCGAGCAATATGACTATTCAATTGGCTGATAATTTTGTGGTGAAACCTTATGGAATCTGCGAAGATGTCTTGGTAAAGGTGGACCGATTTGTTTTTCCGGCTGATTTTGTGGTTATGGAAATGCAGGATGAGCATGGTAATGAGCTTCTACTTGGACGTCCATTCCAAGCTACAGCCGACATGATCTTAGAGATGGGCAGAGGTCGCTTGACCTTGGGCATAGTAGATGATCGCTTTGATATGGTCATGCCCACTAGCACTGCGTCTACTAAAGCAAAAGAACATTGTAACATGGTGAAACATGTGGATCACAACATCTCACTTTGCCTTGGGAAACCATTCTTGGACATGGCTCATGTGATGAGCAAGATGGATAATGGAACCTTAGCTGTGGACATCATGGAGCAAACTAAAGTTGTCTCTTTATGCAAAGCTGTTGGGTTTCCGAATGATGAGAATGAGGACATTCCACCTTCTTAGGAGGATGATGCGATTACTACTTCAGTTGATGATGCATATCCGAAATTGCTGTTGGAGGCGTGTTTGTTGAATGTCACCTATGATTGGATGCGGAGTAAATAACTCAAGGAGTGTGCCAAAATGCTTCATATGCTTCCATGTTTCTACACGAGGCACTATGAAGATTTAGGTACACTTCCCCCACCGCTGCAATCATCTCTTATTTGCCCGCCTGAGTTGGAACTGAAGCCGCTACCCCGCATCTTAAGTACGTCTTTCTAGCTGAGAAGGACAAGTTACCGGTGATTGTATCTGCCTACTTGAGTGCGGATGAGGAGGAGCAACTACTGATAGTGCTCAAGAACCACCGTGGAGCTTTTGGGTGGTCTGTTGCAGACATCAAGGGGATCTCCCCTACACTTTGCCAGCATAAGATTCGGCTCGAGGAGGGAGCCAAGCCAGTCATTCAGCCTCAAAGACGTCTAAATCCGAGCATGATGGAGGTTGTGAAGAAGGAAGTCATAAAACTTCTTGCTGCAGGTATTATATATGCCATATCAGACTCGACGTGGGTGAGTCCCACACAGGTAGTCCCTAAGAAGGGGGGAATTACTGTTACTAAAAATTTGTTGAATGAACCTGTCACCACCCGATTGGTAACCGGGTGGCGAGTTTGCATTGATTACCGCTGACTGAATGCCGCCACTCTTAAAGATCATTTTCCTTTGCCATTTATCGATCAGATTTTGGAACGTCTTGTCGGTCGGTCACATTTTTGTTTTCTGGATGGGTATTCGGGGTATAACCAGATTTCGATTGATCCTTTGGATCAAGAGAAATCTACGTTCACCTGTCCCTATGGGACTTTTTCTTACCGACGTATGCCGTTTGGATTATGTAATGCACCGGCGACGTTTCAACGCTGCATGCTCGCCATATTCTCTGACATGGTGGAGCATTGTCTTGAGGTTTTCATGGACGACTTCTCGGTTTATGGGGTGTCTTTTGATGAGTGTCTATATAACTTGGACAAGGTGCTGCAGCGTTGTGAGGACACACACTTGGTCCTCAATTGGGAGAAATGTCACATGATGGTGACGGAGGGAATAGTGCTAGGACACAAGGTGTCTAGCAAAGCCCTTGAGGTAGACCCAGTGAAAATTGAAGTGATTTCCAAGCTACCCCCACCAAATTTTGTAAAAGGGGTGAGAAGCTTTTTGGGACACGCCGGGTTTTATCGGCGATTCATTAAGGATTTTTCTAAAATTGCAAAACCTTTATCCGAATTGTTGGAAAAAGATGCGGTTTTTTATTTCAACGATAAGTGTCTTCACGCATTCGAAGTTTTGAAAGAAAATTTGATTTCGGCTCCAATTGTTCAAACGCCGGATTGGACAAAACCATTCGAATTGATGTGTGACGCTTCAGATTATGCAGTAGGAGCCGTTTTGGGGCAAAGGGTAGATAATAAGCCCGCTGTGATTTTTTACACTTCCAAAACGCTTAATGATGCTCAATTGAACTATACAACTACAGAAAAAGAATTACTTGCCGTTGTGTTTGCTTTTGAAAAATTTCGGCAGTATTTAGTGGGATCCAAAGTAGTTGTATGGACCGATCATGCTGCGATAAAATATTTGATGGAGAAAAAGGATGCAAAGCCTAGACTCATTAGGTGGATTTTGCTTTTACAAGAATTTGATATTGAAATCAAGGACAAGTCCGGAATTGAAAATGTGGTGGCTGATCATTTGTCTAGGTTAGACAGGGTAGATGAAAAAGATTTACACATACCCATAACCGAGACGTTTCCCAATGAACATCTTTTAAAAATTAATTCTAAAGAACCGTGGTTTGCTGAAATTGTTAACTATTTGGCTTGCGGGATCATCCCGGAAGACTGGTCTTATCAAGAGAAAAAGAAATTCTTTCATTCTTTGAGATACTATTTTTGGGATGACCCAATCCTTTTGAAGCAGTGCAGGGATGGTATTCTACGCAGGTGTGTGCCGGAGGTGGAGTACGAGAGTGTTCTCCACCATTGCCATGCGTCGCCTACGGGAGGGCACCATGCTAGTTCGCGGACAGCAGCCAAAGTGTTGGAAAGTGGCCTTTATTGGCCAACTTTGTTTCGGGATGCCTACAATTTTGTGAGGCAATGTGACCCATGTCAGCGAGCAGGTAACATTTCAAGGAGACAAGAAATGCCCCTGAATGTATTTCAGGAAGTTGAGGTATTTGACCTGTGGGGCATAGACTTCATGGGACCCTTTGTGTCCTCAAATTCAAATTTATATATCTTGTTAGCTGTTGACTATGTGTCGAAGTGGGTGGAAGCAATCCCCACAAGGACTAATGATTCTAATGTAGTGTGCAGGTTTGTGAAGGAAAATATATTCTGCAGGTTCGGGATACCCCGAATGATAATAAGTGATGGGGGCACACACTTCCGGAATCAGAAATTTTCGACACTTTTGAAGAAATATGGGGTCAAGCACAACATCGGCACCCCATATCATCCACAGACGCAAGGCCAAGTGGATGTTTCAAATCGGGAAATCAAGAAGATTCTAGAATGGACAGTGGCATCCACAAGGAAAAATTGGAGTGCCCTACTACCGGACGCACTTTGGGCATATAGAACGGCGTACAAAACACCTATAGGCACCACGCCTTTTAGGTTGGCGTATGGCCGGGCTTGCCACCTTCCGGTGGAGTTGGAGCACAAGGCCCATTGGGCGCTTAGAAGGCTGAATTTGAGTTATGATGAAGCTGGGAGAAAGAGGATGTTCGAGTTGAATGAACTAGATGAGTTGCGCATGACGGCATATGAGAATGTCCGCATATACAAGGAGTGCACAAAACTGATCCACGATCGCCATATCGAGCTGCGCACGTTCAAGAAGGGAGATAGCGTTCTGTTGTTTAACTCCCGACTCAAGTTGCATCCCGGGAAGCTGAAGTCCCGGTGGAGTGGACCATTCGTGGTGGAAGAGGTTAAACCGCACTGTGCGATTCTGGTGCGTGATGGAGATGCCACGTTCTTGGTGAATGGAAAGAGGTTAAAGCTGTATTTTGGTGAAAATTACAAGAAAAAAAATGAATGAGGTCAAACTCATTACATTTGTGGACGAATGAGATGCTGGGAAGCCGTCTAGCCTAAGACGTTAAATAAGGGCGCTTGTTGGGAGGCAACCCAACCATCGGTACATTAGGATAGTTTAATTATAGTCATAGATTGCTTTCATTTCGTTAAATTTTGATGTAAAGAAGATACCTTGATCTGTTTGTTCATTGTGCAGGCTGAGGCAGGGTCGATACCATCGACACACTGGTCGATGGTATCGACATAGGTTCAGGTTGACAACTGCGAGATTCGTGCTGCGTCGATACTATCGACGGCCTCGTCGATGGTATCGACACACCTACAGGCAGGTCGCGGAACAACTGTCGATAGTATCGACACAGCAGTCGATACCATCAAGATCTCTGGAGAAGTTCAGAGCAATTTGTCTCAGTCAACTTGATACCATCGACAGTCGTGTCGATGGTATCGACATGGTCACAGGTTGAAGTGAGAAAGTGGCGGGGTCACAATGAATCCAAGTCGATACCATCGACTCCTGTCGATGGTATCGACCATCCATGTCACCGATCCGCGCAACGACATCGACGGCGATCGCGAAGTCCACGTCAGCGATCCGGGTGCTGCGTCGATACTATCGACTCACATCGATGGTATCGACAGGTCAGCAATCCGGGTTTCACGATCCAGCAATCGTCAGCCGTCGATACTCGCGAGGGAGGCGGATAGCATCGAGACGTGTCGATACCATCGACCCGCGTCGATGGTATCGACGGGTCTACAGTAGCGCCGGCCAAGTCTATATAAGGAGAGTTATTACGTCATTTGACGTCACACCTTCAGAGTGAACTTCCTCCTTCACGCCGAGCACTCCCCCGAGCCATCCAAGATTGAAGAGCAGCAACATCGAGCAAAGATCTTCACCGAGCGGAGAATCAAGTCTCCATCTTCCCCGAGCTCTTCTTCTTCAACCCCTTTCTCATCGCCACCATGGTGCATACAGCCGGAGAATCTTCCTCACACGCAACTCCGACGGAATTCATCCCACCACCAACGGCATCAGTTTCTCGTCCCCGACTCATCCATCCTTCCCCGGAGATTCGAAAGATCTACGAGGAGATAATGAGGAGGAAGATCGAGCCCACCTGTTATGTGGACCGGGAGATGGTGCGCGATCTGGGATTCGAGGCCAACTTGGCCTATGTTCTTAACGGACAGGCCCGTAACACTCGCATAAGGCCTGGCAAACAGGAGTGTCATCTAGATGGCCAACCGTTCTTTAGTGACTGGCCGACATACAAAGAGCTGGTAGCCGAGTTCATGGCATCATTGGACGTCTGCATCTATCCCAACGACATCAATGCTACTGACCGAGAGTGGATTCAGGGCCGGGTATCTTTCCGGCTGTACAACCACGACTACGTCCTCACGCTGCGGCAGTTCAACAAAATTTTCAACTGGAATCATTCCCAGTATGACCACCGGAGGCCGGACCACCGCACCGATTACGACATGATCTTCTCCGAGTTGGTGACGGTGCCACAAGGGAGGTTGGTTAGCTACCACAACGCAGCGGTAACCGACTTCGAGCACCCCTTCGTCCGGGTTTTGCATCGGATGCTGAGTTCTACTGTTTTTGCGCGGGGTGATCTGGCCCTTAGCAAATTTCAAGGCTCCGATCTCTTCTTTCTATACAAGCTTCTGAAGAGACAAGAATGCAATTGGGGTGCATTCTTTTTGCAGCGTGTGATGGATGTAAAGAGGAGTACGATGAGAGCGTTGATTCACTTCGGTGGGCTCATCACCAAACTGGCGTTGTACTTGCGACTGAATTTCCAAACCCTCACTCCTCTTTCTACAAGAAGCAAGGTTAACTTGCAACATCTTCACCGGGCCAACTTAATTCTTCTTCGGGATGGCACGGCATTTGCACATTGCCATGTGAATCAAGCGTACCAGGAGTGCACACTGCCGGATCCCGTCTTCAACATCGAGGGCGCACAACATTTCAGATGGCCGATCATAGCCATCGACTCCGATGAGGAAGAAGGCGACGATGAAGGCGGAAACGACGGACAAGAAGGCGAGGCTGAGGAGGAAGAGGAGGCATTCACACCTCTTCGTGCACGGGTAGCACCACGGAAGCGTCCTCGGATGCATCCGGGTGCGTCTTCATCATCACAGCCCCCGCCGCCATCATCACAGCCCTCGCAGCCAAGCGAGGATGTCTACTCAATGCAAGGCATGTATACGATGCTGCAGGACATACATCAGACACAGCAGCAGCATCTAGAGATGTATACCGGTATTCAGGATACTACGAACCGGTTACTTGACAACCAAAGGGCGATGTTCGAGAATGAACGTCTCCTCCTCGACAACCAACAGCAGATACACAATCGGTTGCAAAGGATGGAGATGCAACAGGAGCCCTTCTACGACCACTACTGGAGTCAGAGCTACTTTGGAGGCTATCCAGAGCCTCCGCCGAGGACCCATTATGATCCGAGCTTCCAGGGGGAGTATACTTCTTGGGATTCTACGGCCCCACAGTACCCACCTCCGCCTCGACAAGACTGATCGGGTATCTCTGTTCCACTCTTAAGTTTGTTTTTGACTATGAGGCCATAGTCGAATTCAAGCTTAGGGGGGTAGTTGGAACAGCTCTATCTTTTATTATTTTAGTTCTTAGCATTGTGATTTGTTTCTTGCATCTTTAGTTTTTGTAGGATCCACGTGCTATCTAGTGTAACTGTGGATGTCGTAAAAGTTTGTCATCTTGCTGTTAGTTCATGGGAAATTTAAGGAAAATTTAAAATTTTTTTGTGTCTTGGATAGCTTGCTTTGGTTGACCTTGGGGAACACATCCTACGAAAATGATTGATTATGTCAACTTTAAAACAACATTTCACACCTGTACTCCTATGGATTCATGCAAAGTGGACAGTAATGGTTGTTTGAGCCTAACCTAACCAAGTGGTAATGAGACCTTAATTGGATGTAAGAGAGAGAACACTCTAAGCTACTACACAGGTCAGTAAGGAGGGACACATAATATCTTTCTAAGGTTCAGTCATTTAATCTTGTGATCATTCCACTTCATTTTTCCATAATCCACCTAAGAATTGGAAGTAAAGTGCAGTTTTAATTCCTTCTTGTGTGAATAGCATTTAGATAGGACTCGCATTGATATTTTTCCATACTTGTGCATAAAAAGAAGAAAAAAATATAGGGATGCATGCACATTACCTTTAGGTGCATGCCATGTAGTTGCACTCATGATATTCATGCATAAAATACACCATGTATCTCAAAAGTTTCCTAAAAGGTGAATTTAACTGTTCCATACCTTCTAAATATTGAAAAGATTTCCAAGCATGAAGAAAATAGCCCAATAAACTTGTCCTTAAGCAATTATGGATATGTGGGCTAAAGAAAACAAAACTCTGAAAAAAGAAAAAAAAAAGAGAGAATTCAGAAGGAAGTGAAATAAGAGGGAGAAAGGAACAGGATATCACTCGCATTACAGGAAATTGAGTACATGATGTAATTTGATTAGACGTCCATCTCATTTTGAGGAGGAAGGTTAGTGCATACATCATTTCACCCAATTTTAGGCATTAGGGCATTTTTAATGTGCATTTGCATCATATAGGACATTTTTGTATTATGCATGTTGAAACTGTGCAATACTTCCAAGTTCTTCCATGAGCCACCCATTTACATCCACCCGTTGCTCAGATTGGTAGGCCACCGTGAATTTCTCCTCACTAATGATTATCAGGAGAACTGCTTCCATGAAGATGGTAGGTAGGGCGAGCAACGTAGTATAGGAGATCACAAGATGCACCAATGCTGAAGCGGCGAATTTTATTGTGTTAACTGCCTTATGTGATAGTGTTCATCGGTTTGGAGGTAAATTTCTTTTATTGATGATTATTGTCACCTTTAGGGTAATTACTGTTCTGTGGTTAGAGAAGGCCGGTTTGAGAACATTCAGTGGGAGTCACATGGGATGTTGGGTTGGTGTGTTGATTTTCAGTTGACATCTGCAATTCTATTCTAAGGATTAGTTGCTCGAGGGCAAGCAACGTTCAAGCTTAGGGGAGTTTGATGCGATGATTTTGAGTCGCATTTATAGACCTGTTTTATATGTGGTTTGTGCTCTTATTAGTCATTTTTATGGATAATATTGCATAATTCACTCATTTCGGTCTTTGCCATCATTTTATGTCAAATCCCCTTAGTTTTATCATTTCGAGCATTATTTATCACATTATCATAATTTGTGTGGATTTATTTGATCTGGTCTTTAAATTTCAGGAAAAACAAGTATCTGCTTCCGTCGATACCATCGACGGGAGTCGATACCATCGACTTGACCGCAGGTTGCCAGCCGAAAGGAGCAGCAAAGAGTCGATACCATCGACGCTGATATCGATGGTATCGAGACGTCTTCAGATTGCTGGCGATGGAGCAATCGATAGTATCGACACCAAGTCGATACCATCGACACATGGAGGCTACATCGTCGCTTAATGACAGAACCGACGCCAAAAAGGGAGGATCGATACCATCGACCCGCGTCGATGGTATCGACGCCAGCAGATATGCGTTGGATTCATTTCGATCTCAATCGGACGGCTGGAGTTAAAGGACGACCTAATTAGGGACTTATACCTAATGACGGCCACCCAGAGGGGAGGATCATCTAATTTGTCATTGCACAAGTGCCGAGGAGAGGGAGAAAGGAGAACGGAGGCCAGAAGCTCATCCCTGTCGTTCCGGACGCTGCCGAAGACGAATTTCACCACCGAGAGGCGGGAAAGCTCGTGTTCTACGCAAAGGATCCACCGGTTCTTCTCCGTTCAGGGGTTTTCCCATTCAATTCACGTTTTTCATATGATTTCCCCTATTTCTACCATGTATTTGTGCGAGATGACCATGCGGGGCTAATCCCCTCCATCTTTAGGACCGGGAGTAGCCCGGGAATGCATTGTATGACAGTTTTATATTAATAATTCATATTTTCTCTCTTAAATCCGTGGTATAGTTTCGTTTTCTCCATATATTGTTATGCTTGATCACCATAATAATAACTTAATGCCCTTAATCACTTCGACAGAAGGATTAACGGTTGAAAAGAGACGAAACCTACATTAATCGATAAATCCCTTGACAAAGGAGGTGTAAAATTAATGGTGGAAAATGAGAGATCGCTCGTAATGCGCTTAGTTTAGGGGAATGATTACTACGACGGTGGAATCAACCTAAACCTAAGTAGTGAATTACACCACGACAGTGGGTAATTCTATTTTCAGGCCACTACCCGGATAGAGAGAGAAGATTGAGGAGTTATATGAAACCTAATGCAATTTTGACCCGCGGTGAAACCGAAATCCTAAAGATATCCTTTTGAATTGATTAAATAAGCCTTTAATCGATTGTTTGCTTTGTTTTATTTTTATTTTCTTTTAATTTCGACAACCAACCCTACTTTATTATCCAGCTTAGCTGATCGCAAATAGTTAGTAGAAGTCTCCAATAATTCAACGTATCCCTGTGTTCGACTCGGGCCTCACAAAGGCCTATATTACTCGACGCGTACACTTGCGTTTTTAGCGCGTAGTAAAATACACGTCAGGTCCGCTTGTGCCTTAATAGTTGCTTGGTTAAGCATGCTCATATGGATACAAACCCTAAGGATGTTTGTGACCTTATTGTCAAGAGTTGTAGTTTCCTCCCATCCTGGGAGAGGGACCCTTTGGTAGTGTGTATACTGGTTTTGAGGAAACCTCAAGAGGTTTCATAGGATCTTGAGAAGCTAAGTGAAAAGTATGAACATGTATACCCATAGATATCCATCTCTAAGTGCATGTGGATGTGTTACCATGGAGGTAATCAGTATGGGGCCTGACCAAGGTAGACAGGTCACCATGACCCCTATGAAAGGATGAAAGTCAGCCCTTGAATGTAGAAAGGGAGATGATGAAGGCTTGGGTAAGGTTCTAAGTTGGCCATGTACTATAATGTAATCCTAAGTCTATCCTAGGGTCAGGCAGGGATAAGACCGATGGAAGTAGGAGTTGCCTAATTCCCTAGTTGCACATGACCATAGGGTCGGGAGGTAACAGTTGTCATTGTCTGAGGGCCATGAGTTAGGAGATTGATCACCTTCATGAACTCATGGGACCCAAGGGGCAGATGAGAAGGGCACTCTCTTGATGCATGAGGGAAGAGGGATGACCCCAAAAGTGTCGACACCCTATAGACCTAGATGAGATGACCAAGGAATGTGTGTGGACCCGAATAGGTTCAAGACCAGTTCTCCATGGAAGTAACTTCGATAAGGAGATGATTGTAATATAGAGGCATAAACGGCACGTTTCAACTTAGATTTAAAGGTGTACTGGCAAGGTGGGATGTACCATCTCTACTCTTGGAACAGGAAGAACTCCGTATTTGGACTGCAGCCAAATGCTTATTTCCTCTTGTTATGGGGGTGAGATACATGACATTACGCATGCCATACACCAAGGATAAGAGATGATGTAGGTTGGAACGTTGCCACGAGAAATGGGGACAGAGAAGATAACATATCCTGGTAAAGTGAATGATACATGGATGGTTTGCAAACACTAAGAGGAATGAGGTAGTCACCTTATGAGGATGTTTTTATCATGAGATATGAGTCATACAAGGTTGAGTTTGATCACCAAGAAGATGAGCTCAAAGTGTTCTCAATGAAGATAAACTTAGAGTTCGAGTTTGAGATGATAAGTGAAATACATGAAAGTGTATGTCTTCAATGTTACCTAATACATAAGAAGGTGAAGTAGTTATGGATACCCTAGTTGAGATATATCTGCCTAGTTTGGCTAGAAGAGGTTGTTAGACTAACCCTAAGTTTGGAAAAGAAGATATGTTTGGATAACACTCTGATATAACGAGATCAGTTAATGGTTGTCTGGTTAGCCAGTCTAGTCCTTGATGCAACGAAAGGATGGTGGTAGAACCTCAGATGCACTTCTTTGGAAAAGAAGGTGATGAAACCCCGACTAGAATGGTTTAGGGTTTTTGAGGTATTGATCTTGAGGAATAATGACATACAGGAGATCATGATTTTAAGATCACCATACACCGTACTACGAAGATAATAAGTGATTGTAGTACTTTAGATGCCTAAGATAAAGTTGCATGTGGTATATGGCCATACAAGCCGAGGGAGAAGGACGAACACCAATTACCCAGTGCATTGATATAAAGGATAAAGAGTCCCCAAAAGAGAAAGGGAGTTCATCACTATGGATGTTGTAAGTCTCCCCTGGACCTAGGAAGGCCGAGATGCAATATGGGGTATGGTAGATCGTCTTACCTAGATGACATGAGAAAGAAAGAGTTCTTTCCAGGGACAAATTTGGTTGAACTACCCATGAGAGAGATGATTCAACTACACCGTGATGTGAGTTCAAAGGTTCTTGAGTTTGACCTAAAGGTTCCCTTCCAAAAGGTGAAAGTAGGTACATGAAGAACTCGATGTTAGTATAGTTTATCACCCCTAACCAGTGGTTAGTATGATCAAGACAAAAGGGTTTGATGAGAGCATGTGTGCTCGTTCAAGGTGATATCTAGAGACAATCCTTGTCCTAAGAAAGAAATGATGAATACCACCTTAGCCATTATCGAGATTTAAAGAAGCTCTGTAAGGGAGGTTGTGTCGATCACCACTTCAGTAAGGTGATGTTGGTGAAAGGACCACGTGATGGTTAGAAAAGGACCACAGTACGTGTAGATGAAGTCGCTTTGATCATACAATGGATGAAAGGAGCCTAGAGACAATGAAAGTCATGAGTAGATGCAAAGTAGACTGACATGCAGTTCATAGTGGGAGAATAGGTGACATGAAAATCTGACCCCTCTAAGTTACGGCTAAGAGAGCTGAGTCCCCGATACATGGGTTCACATGAGGCGGTTTGGTGGAGAAGGGTAAGTTTGATCTTACCCCTCAGGATAAAGTAATGTGTGATAAGTTCTAGGTGTCCAATTTAGAGCACTATGTGAGGTACCCAGACCATGTGCTGAGCAATGAACCTAGTGAGCCCCAAGGGAGGCTGAAATGGCCTGAGTCACCTGTGCAGTTTATAGACGCTAGGATGAAAGAACTCAGAGAAAAGAATATGTGATGATATAGGTTCTTTGTAAGTTCCATGGGTAAGGAAAAGCCACATAGGGGCTAATGATGGACATGGAAAAGTCTTATCCTAAATTGTTTGATTTCTTGATAGAATTTGAGGACAAAATTCCTATAAGAGGGGAAGGATGTTACAACCCCAATTTTTTTGGGTTTATTTGGTGAGAAATGTAATTTCTCATATTAAGGATATTTGAACAAATAATGATATGATTTGTTTGAAATAAATGGATTTCACTTCCAATAGCCTTGATGATTGTGTCGTGGGCTTTATTGGCTGTTGGGCCCAAATAACAAGAAAATTCAATTAGTAAATGAATAATTGAATATTTGAGAAAAGAAAAATATGGAAACCTCTAGAAGGCAAATCTAAAGAGGGATTTCATGCCTCTTTGGTTACTTGGGTTTCAAGGAGTCCAAAGATGAAAAGAAAAGGCAATAAGAAAAGAAAAGATTAATTAAGTATTTCTTTATTAAGGAATAAATTGAAAACAATGATGAAATGTAGAAAATAGGTGAAAAGAGGTATAATTGAGTTATCCTTGGTAGAAATTCGTATCCCAAGGATTCCTAACATTAAAAGGAATACCAATGAGGAAAATAAAAGAGAAATAAAGAGAAATCCTCAAAAAGAGATATTTTAATGAGAAATAAACAAGATAATGTGAAATAATGCATTTAGATGCATCCAGAAGGATAATAAGTATCCTCGAAAAGGAATTTCGAAATAATAAATTTCATTGGGATCCAAGGAGACCCAATGAAGAAAAAGAAAAAGAAAATACCAATAATGCAAAATAAGAGGATAATATGATACATTATTAATGGTTTTTTTAGCTTTGTTAAAGAAGAGGTATTTTCTAGTTAAGGAAAACATAATTTCGTGATTAATGGATTAAAAAGAAAGTCAAAAGAGAATAAGGGAGAATATTTTCATATTTCTAAAAATCCAATGAATATGTTGTTTTAAGAAGATGACTAAGATAGAGAAACTTGCTTAGTAGTGAAGGAAGCACTTTCCTAATTGGAAGAGGGCTTGGTTGCTTCAAAGGCAAGCCTATTGGGGCATGGATACTCACCCTATAAAAGGGGGTAAAGCCCTGGTCAAGATCCAGAGAAGTTCTACGCAATACCACCCCTTCTCCTTCTTCTTTCCATACTAACCCTAAATATGAGGGTATAACCCCTATCCCTAGAGATGAGGAGCAGTAGAAGAGATACAATAGGGCCGTGTTGCTCCCACAATATCAAGCATACGCTCAGTGGTCATCCCCCTCCTCCTAGATACATGCAGCAGTAGCAACTAGGCTGCTATGATGGCTGACAGAGTCTGGTCTGATGAGCGACGAAGTGGCCGCCTTGGCCAAGATCAAGAGGTGCCCCGCGTTGCCAGATCATGGCAGAGGCAGAGAGGGAGCTTCCGGTGAAGATCGTGGCCCATGGAGGAAGGGGCATCCCACACTTGGCTGCAGGACTGTAGCTGTGAAGGGTTCCAAAGGAAGAAGATGACGAAATGAGTTCTGGACGTTTATACCCCTCTACGGGTTAAGGAGCATGCCACTTAGGTAGGGGCAAAACTAACTTTGTGTTATGTTTCCTAATTGGCAACGTTGCATGGAGTCGAGCGACATGGCGCAATCCGATTGGCCAAGTAAGTGAATCCTTGTTTAAATCTTATCTAATAAACCATAGCTCGGATAGATACAATTAATATATGTATTTTGATCAGGAGAATGAGAGGAATCCAATAAAAATGATATTAAAGATGGATTCCGTTCCTAATTGCAAAAGTACTATAAGTTGATGAAAATTGCATTAAAGTTAAGTTAAAAACCCTATAAGTGATTAAAGGTTGAATCTAGTATGCTTAATGGGTTAATTGAAGTATTAATAACCTTTGAATGATAATGTTAGATTCAAAACTGATCTAGATGTAAAATTGCATGATTTAGGGTTTTTACCCCATATGAGAATGATTAAGCATTTATAAAACCCTAATTTAGCGTAAAAGAGGATAAGATCATATATAATTGGAAAGATGTGAAAATACGTTGTTAAATGATGGTTCTAAGTTATTTGAATACAAAAGTCCTTAATTATGGGTAAATACCCTTAATATAGTAATTAGGGTTTTCCAATGAATAAAAGGTGGATTTAATGATATATCGAGTTCATATGTGATTAGACTATAATGAACTTGGAATTGATGATAAATGTGGATAATGATCTTGTTATGAATTAAAAGGATAAAAATAGTAGCTTTAATGTAAAAGAGGCTTAATGAACTTAATTAATGGTTAATGGTGCCTTTAATCCAAAAACAATAGGGTTATATTTTGTTAAGATAACCTTAATATTGAAGAATGGATGAGATGATTAGGGTTTAAGAGAAATGGTATAAAACTAGGGTTTAGAATAATAAAAGATGAATTGAAACCCTAATTTCCAAGGAAACCCTAAAAATTAGAATAGAAATCCTAAGGAATATGATGATATTGGATAAATATTAATAAAAGGAAATTGGTATATTTACTTCAAGATTCTGTGCATAATTAGTTGCTTGGGATTTCTCTATTCTGGTTAATTCTGTCTCAAATCTACAATCAAAGGTATGTGGTTACTCTTATGAATAATCGCTTTAGTTTCACGGCGATTTCTGAATGTTTTTATCGGTTTCTTGAAAATAACTATTGGATGCCTTTTATTTCATGCACCTATAAAGTGACTATGATTATCACTATGAATATATATATAACTGGCTAGATTCGAATCCACCTCTCTAGCTTGTAAAGGCTAAAAAGGGGTAACCTAGAGTAAGGTCTAGGTTATCGTGGGTTAGAAATTGGGCTACCAAGTGTAGTGCCATGAGACCCTTTAGCATGCCATGAGTCAAGGAGTGGGCTACTTACGAATAGTGCCATGTGACTCAACCCTGGAAACTGGTTCACCTATGGGTGGGACCATGAGGGGTATTATGGGGATCTACTATGAGGAAAGTAGCATCCAGGTCCACTGAAGGGACACCGCAGAGGATAGGGCATGCATGGATCGCGTAGTTATATTTAAAATGTAAAATTGTTTGTTAAATGGTAATTGGCTGCAATACATTGTTATCATAGTTGCATGATTATTGCTTCCCCACATACCAACTTTGGCTGACCGACGTTTTGTTTGTCGGTGTTTTAGGTACAAGACAAAAGGACAAACAGTAAATCATCATATTGTGAAATACATGAAGTAAAATACAAGGAGGATTAGTTAGAATAGAATTCATAAGTGGATAGAAGTTTAGAGATCCAAGTTATCAAAAAGGTATGCAAAAGTTTATTTTCTTACAACTTTTCAGTTTAGTCTGTTAAAATTTAATAATTGTTCTTGGTTAATTGCCGAACCTTTGATGTAGAAATTATGGGTGCAACTTCTACCTCTCGGTCTCCCTTAATTGGGGGTTACCGGGAGGTGGGGTTGTAACACTGAGCATATATCATGATAGTTTCCTCTCACAATTATGCCAATTTGACAAAAGGTTGTGTCATTGATCAGAATGGTTTTTAGGTTTCCGGAACTGCAAATTGAGTCAGTGATAATGATGTAGGGTACGTGAGATGCAATTGAAGTTGAAGGAGACTTTCTTGGGAGTTGATAGTGCTTCCATAATCATTACATAGGCATGGAGTTTGGTCTAATGGTTTCTGCAACAAGTTAGGTGAGGGAATCTGTTGTTTGATTTTGGTTAGTTCTTTTTTAGTCATGTAAGGGTGAATTTAGGGCTCAAAATGATCGTTGAATGTGATAAATGCGGGGGTGATGTATGAAAGTGATGAGAAAGAGAACAAAGAGAGTTTGGTCCTTGGAGATCTCAACATCTTTTTTTCTAGACATGAGTAACAACTCGAGGTAGGTGATGACCTAATAGCCGTTAGGTGGGAGTGGAAAATACAAGGGTCGTTGGATATGCATATTATAGCGAAAATAAAAGGTGACGAGGGTGCATGATATATTTATAAAATTCAACCTTGTTGATTCAACATTATTAAGCAATTTCATCAATTAAAAGTTATATTTTAATGTATGTTCTCTACAAAATTAAATGAGTGAGTAAATGGTACCCAATTAAGATGATATTTGCTGGGTAGACTAATTAGGATGCAAAGTGGCCAAACTTAATGACAAATTTTACCTTCTAAAAACATCTTTTATTATATTTTGTTACTTATATGTAATTATTCAATTAAGGCATTTATATAGCTTTATTATTCAATAAAGTTAAAGTAGTTTGTGTTTCCTCATTACATTCTACCCTCTAATCCTAAGAAAGTTCTAGAATGTCCAATCAAACTCTACTATTTTACTTTGTATATTTGTACATCAAATCCTACTATTAAATGTATTATGGTGATTTATCTTAAAACTCCATGTTTAAGTTTTATATAAAACATGTTAAGATTTATATCCAAATAATCCTAATATATTCTAAATCAAATTAGAATATAATTTAATGCTAAAATGACCAAAGAGGGGTCAAGAAAAGGGAGGTTTAAGGTATGAAACTAGATTCGAGTATGTCACATATATCCCCATGCATATGTATTTGTAAGGAGAAATGGCCCATATAATGACAATGCCCTCTCACAATACGTTACTTAATATGCATTTTCTAGAAGATGTGGCCCATATAGTGACAATGTCCTCTTATAGAAACTCCTTGAAATGCTCTTGTGAGGAGTCAGGGTCCATATCGTGAGAATGTCCTCTCACAACAAGTTTCCCAAAATGCATTGCAATGAGTGATGACTAGTATTATGACAATGTCCTCTCACAACAAGTCCATAAAAATTCTTCTAGGAGGAGGTAAAGGTCATATCATGATAGTGTCCTCTCACAGTAAGTCCCTAGTAAGATTTGATCAGATAAGTGTATATATCTATTGGCCTCTTAATTGTTCGTAAAGGAGACATGTATAAGTCTAGGGATGATGAGAGCATAGTCAGTTGGGTGCTTGCAGAAGCCAATGTCCTTTTGTAACAATTGTTTTTAGGGGTGGGTGCTCTATGCAAGCCGTTGTTCGGGATAAATTTGTCTCACAAGAAAAGCCCATTGGCCTTAGAATGATCCTAAAAGAGAGATGTATGAATTTGTGGAAAATCTCATGCCAATATCTATTATGAATGACTCTCAGAATGACTTAGAATGACTCTCAACAATAATTCCTCTCCTACATCTCCTTTATGAAATGTCTAATAAATATATTGATATGTCCCCACAAAAATACATTTTGGGGCAGTTGTGGCCCATATCATGATAGTGTCCTCTCACAACAAGTCCCTTGAAATACATTGAGCTGGGGGCCACATCATGAAAGTGTCCTCTCATGAAAAGTCCCTAAAAATGCATTTGTGAAGAGTTAGGGCCTAGATCATGAGAATGTCCTCTTGCTAAAAGTCCCCCAAAATACATATACGAGGAGGTAGGGCTCATATCATGACAGTGTCCTCTCACAACAAGTCCGTGAAAATACTTGTGGGAGGATCTAGGGCTCATATCAAGACAATGTCCTTTCACAACAAGTCCCTAGAAATGCTTTGATCCGAGAGGTGTATATATGTATTGTCCCTCTTAACTATTCATAAAGGAGACTTGAATGAGTTTGGGGACAATCAAAGCATGGTTGGTTGGATACTTGTAGCAACCACCACCTATTTGCAACATTCATTTTTGGGGGTGGGAAGTTTGCGCAAGCCGTTACTAAGGAGAAATTTGACTCAAATGACAAAATCTCCTTAGCTTAGAATAATCACAAAAGAGATTTTTATGAGTTTGGGGAAGATCTTCATACCAATACCCCTTTATGAATGACTCTTAGAATGACGTATAATGACTCTCAAGAATAATGTATCTCACACATCTCCTTTATAAATTGTCAAATAAATGTATTGATATATCCCAATCAAGCTGCATTGAGCAAATTGTTGTTGCTTATTATTGGTTGGAAGATTTTGGATGACTGACATGTTTTTCATCTAATGGTTAGGTGACAAGCATGTAGGTCGCCTAAAAGTTTGTTAATAGAGTACATCACGTAAACAATTCCCCCTTTGGATATTACATGTGACTCGTATACATTCCACCTATATGGTAAACTCCTAGTAGAACATTGGTGATTCATATGTATGTCACCTATAGGGTGTAACCTTTTAGAGTATGATAAAATATTTGTCATATATGTTACTATACATGAATGGCGCCTAAAGTATATAACCCTTTTAAACATTTTGAAATGTATATCATGTATTTTACACGTCTATACATATTATAAGTGATGTACAAACATGTCACCTAAAGTGTAACCTTTTACATGACTATCACCTATACCATGTTTTTTAGTAGTGGTTGGGCTTGTTGTTGACATTGGACAAAAGCTTCTTGTCATGAGGGTGCTTTCGTAGTCCCATCCTTGCTAGTAAAGACGGAACCACAGAGGTGATGAGTAGGAACAGATATAGAAGAAGGTTTCTAGGTGATGGTAGCCCTGGTGCTGGGGAGAAGAGACACTTCTCATAATCATCAGAGCCTCCTCTAGTGAGGACTGGTGCAGGTGATGCTCAGGAAAGGACTGGTGCAGATGATGCTCAGGTGTGAGGGTGGCAGTTGTAAGTCTTCTGGTTATCAGCAGGCCGTTGGTTTTCTGGAGTTGAGCCACAAGCCATCATAAAGTCAAGTTCTGAGGGGAAGGAGGAGGTGAGGGGTTTATATCTTCTGTACTGGGACATTGTCCCAGACCCCACTTCTGCTCCTCATCTTGCTTCTCATCACCCAACTATTTAATGCAATGCACACTCGAGATGTGTGGGGTACATAGATGAGGATAAATAGGGGGACAAAAGATTTAAAACCAATTGCAGCATTGTCGAGATGGAGGAGAAGATCCTTGCCTCGGTGATCAGAAGCTTTGGTGGAAGTCACTACTACAGAAATGGCTTATAACATCACATTTAGAGGCATCGGTTGTATCCAAGAAACCGACGCCTAAAACCTACAACATTGGTTAAGTACACAAACTGACATCTATATGTGAAGACCAACCAGACACGGGTATCACTTTTTATTTAGCGTCGGTTGCTCAGTAAGAAACTGACACCTAAAATCGCCTACCAAATATAATTTTTCCAGTGCAAAAAAATTACCTCCAAAATTTCACATTCGGCGTCGGTTTTTTACTAAATAACCGATGACTAAAGGTTTTTTGGGAGACAGAAATCCGGCCCACTTTTGTCGTCAGTTTTCTTGCAATAACTAATGCCAAAGTGTTTTCATGCACTGTCCCCGTGAAAAATTTTACCCCCCTTTGGCGTCAGTTTTCTGAGGCAACTGATGACTATGGTCATAATCTGAGAACTTTGTTTTGTCGACATATGTAGAAAGACGTCGGTTATTCTAGTTAAAACTGATGACTATCATTTAACATAGGTGTCAGTTTTTTTCTTGTGACCGATGTCGTTTATTTTAAGCATTGGTTTTGCTTAATAACCGGCATTTATTGTTAACTCAATAGCACCCGCGCAAACCAGACTCTTCCTCTTTCTCTGTTTCATTCCCGATTAAAAGTTTAGGGTCTGGCGATTTCTCTCTGCTGCCGATCTCTCTGCCACCGTTGCTGCTGCTACTGCTACTGCTATCGCCGTCACTGCTGTTGGGCTTCCTCACCGCCGCCACTGCGCCACGCAACCGTCGTCGCCATTGCTGCTACTGCTACTGCTACTATGTCAACACCACATAACCGCCGCCGACGCGCGCAACTACCACACAACCGCCGCCACTGCTGCGCTAAGGAGCCACAAGCTCGCGTCGCTGCCTACATGTGCAATCCGACCTGCTCCTCTTCTTCCTCCACTCTTCTTCCCTGTGTTGTAAAGGTGGGCACCCAGAATTAATACATGTAACAATGTTTTTTATTTTACTGATTTCGATCAACTGATTAGTATTTACTTATCTACTAATTTGTATTTACTTATATAGTCATCTGTATCTACTTATATACTTATATGTATTTACTTATCTACTGATTCATATTTACTTCTACTAATTTGTATTTACTTATCTACTTAATTGAATTTACTTATCTACTGATTTGAATTTATATATCTACTAATTTGTATTTACTTATCTATTGATTTGTATTTACTTATCTACTGATTTGTATTTACGTATGTGTTGATTTATATTTACTTAAATACTGATTTGTATTTACTTATCTACTCATTCGTTCATCTAATGATTTTTTATTCATCACATTATTTAAATTTAGGGCTTTGTATTTGTGCATCTACTTTTTAAAATTATTTAATCATCTACTTATTTATATTTGTTTATCAACCGAGTTGTACTTTTTTATCTATTGCTTTGTATTTGTTTATCTATTGATTATATTTATTTATCTAATGCTTTGCGTTTACTTATTTAGATGTTGCTATTGTAAATCAACCTAGGATATGAACAAATCTTGTTCTTGCATATATGTGTGCTTCTAATCCTCATGTTTGACCTAATTCGGTAAATTTGGATGCATGTTGAAATAAGATTCAAACTTGTCCATTCTAGCATCATAATTTTATTTGATTATGTGCTTTGAACCTTGAAACATGCATGTTAAAGATACATTGATGTCTCAAACTTAACTCTCGCATGTGGGTCTTCTATTTCTAAAATGATTATGTGATCTAGTATGTATGTTGATATATGAAGTTCTAGTTAAAACTTCAAGATTGACCCCTAATTAATACATTATAACAGAATTGAATCGTGCATTTGTGTTGTTGCAGGTGTTGTTGACTTGTTGTTGATTTGCATATATTTCTTCTCTAGCCTTCAAGTGAGGTATAATATTCTCACTCTCCCAATGTTCCATTAGGCTCCATTTTGATTCAAATCTTTGATATATGGAATCATGGTTTATTTACTGTTTATTATTTACTCACAAACATGATTAAATGATGTTACACAGAACTTAGGATATGAATGATGAAACTAGGATTGTAGGTATAAGAATGACAACAAACATGTATTTTTTGGCCTAGAAACCCATCCAAGATTTACTCATTAGGAGTAAATCTTAGTCTCTGATTTGGGACTATTCTTGAACACTTAATTTCACTTGGGATGTAAGTGTATAATGTGTATTGGGTTTTCAAGAAAATTTCGGTAGCATTTCCCCGTTTGTTCTCTAAGTACATATGTACTTGGAGAACAGTGGGGAAATGCTGCCAAAATTTTCTTGAAAACCCAATATACATTATACACTTACTAGTGAGATTAGGTATTTAAGAATGGGATAGGTGGTACACATTTATTATATATAAGAATGACAACACATGTATTTGTTGGCCTAGAAACCCGTCCAAGATTTACTCATTAGGAGTAAATCTTGGATAGTCCCCGATTTGGGACTGTTCTTGAAAACTTAATCTCACTTAATTTGTTTTAATCATTTATTATATATAAGACCTTAAACCCTAAAGTTTTAATCATAATCCCTAATCTTTTAACCCTAGACCCTAATCTTGTTCTAATATATACTTGTTTTCTCTTTGATCATAGAATGGATAGATAATGGATGTCCATTCCAAATCACTACACCCCAGAGTTTATTTCTGGTCTTGATCAGTTTATTAGATTTGCTGAGGAACATAGGAAACAACATGGAGATAGGTTCTACTGTCCATGTAGGCATTGCGGTAACAACTTGAAAGTCAGCACTGGTGACAAAATCAAAAGTCATGTCATGTGCAACGAGATTGTACAAGGCTATATAGAATGGTACTGACATGGAGAGATTTCAAACTAGAAATTAGTGGATGTCAACAAAAGTGCTTGTGTGGAAGAAGAAATTGCCTCTGATGACGTATATGTGAACGAACCAGTTCCAGTAGACATCGTTGATGTGATGCTAAAGAGTTGTGGGGTAAAGCACACTGATCCACCTCCCATGTTTAGAAATATTGTGCATGATGCTGAGATACTATTATACATAGGTTGTAAGTTTACGAAGCTTAGCGTTGTGTTGAGATTGTATAAGTTGAAAGCTAACAATAGATGGAGTGACAAAAGCTTCACGTCATTGTTGTCTTTGTTGAAAGAAATTCTTCCTAAAGGAAATGAGCTGCCAATCTCAACATACCAGTTTAAGAAATTGTTGTGCCCAATAGAAATGGACACCAAGAAGATACACGCATGACCGAATGATTGTGTATTATTTCAAAAGGACTATGTGGATTTGAAAGATTGTCCTAAATGTGGTGCGTCAAGGTATAAATTGACGACTTCGGGGGAGTCCAAAACTGGTTCTCCTACCAAGGTGATGTGGTATCTACCTATAATATCATGGTTTCAACGCTTGTTTTCCAATCCGATAGATGTGAAGAATTTGAAGTGGCATGCAGATGTTAAGAAAAATAATGATGGGATCCTACGACATGCGTCTGATTCCCCACAGTAGAAGAAGATTGATTTATTGTACCCTGAATTCATTGAAGAAGTTAGGAATCTAAGACTTGGGCTTTCTACAGATGGGATGAATCTGTACGGGACATTGAGCAGCCAACATAGTACTTGGCCATTTATGGTTGTTGTATACAATCTTCCTCCCTAGTTGTGTATGAATAATAAGTACGTTATGTTGTCATTGTTGATATCGGACCCTAAACAACTTGGAAATGATATTGATGTTTATCTTGAACCTCTGATTGATGACTTGAAGAAACTCTGGGGTGAAGGTGTGATGACCTATGATGCTTCACGAAGAGAGACATTTCATTTGCATGCTATGTTGTTTTGCACTGTGAATGACTTTCCAGCATATGGGAATTTGTCTGGATATAGTGTCAAAGGATCTAAAGTGTGTCCTATAGGTGAAGAGAACACGGTTTCAATATGACTACAATACGATGGCAAGACTGTATATCTTGGTCATCGAAGGTTTCTTCCAAAATTCCATCTGTATCATAGGTTGTGCAAAGCATTCAATGGACGGAATGAGGAATGGAGTTCACCTAAACCTAAACTAGGGGAGGATGTTTATGAAAGAGTAAAAGACTTTTCCAATGAATTTGGTAAGAGATCACAATGTACGATGAACACACGAAGTGACAAATCTTTATTCAAGAAGAAGTCAATATTTTGGGATCTTTCTTATTGGAGTTCTTTGGCAGCCAGGCATTGTATCGATGTCATGCACATTAAGAAAAATGTATGTGATAGCATCATCGGTACTCTGTTGAATATACTAGGTAAGACTAAAGATGGGATAAAATCTAGAATGGACCTACGTGAAATGGTAATAAGGACAGAATTAACAGAAGTAGTTAGTAGCAATCAGAGATCATACTTACCTCCCGCTTGTTACACGATGTCGAGAAAGGAGAAGAAAGCTTTTTGTGAATGCTTGGTAAATGTTAAGACTCATCCAACATCCATACATTGGTATCAATGAAAGATCTGAAATTGATAGGTCTTAAATCTCATGATTGTCACACTCTAATGCAACAAATATTGCCCGTGTCAATTCCATCTATATTGTCGAAGCATGTTAGGTTTGCAATCACCAGACTTTGTTTCTTTTTCAATAGTTTGTGCAGTAAAGTTATTGACCATGATACTCTCGATAAATTGCAAAGAGAAGTGGTTGTTACCCTATGTCAGCTTGAGATGTATTTTCCTCCTTCATTCTTTGATATCATGGTACATCTTATTGTCCACTTGATTAGGGAAGTGAAAATGTTGGGACCAGTTTTCTTGCATTGGATGTATCCCTTTGAATAATACATGAGCATTTTTAAAGGTGATGTTTGAAACCGTTATCGGCCTGAAGGGAGTATTATTGAGCGTTATGTGGCGAGAGAGGTTATGGATTTTTGCAATGACTTTCTGAGTGCTAATGATGCTCCTGTTAATGACAAGAATATTGAGGAGCATTAATTTTGGGATCACAGATGAAAGTAATCAGCCGTGGGCAGTTGGAACAAGGTCACTTGTATATTTTACACAACATTGACGATACTAAGTAAGACTAAAGATGGGATAAAATCCAGAATGGACCTACATGAAATGGGAATAAGGATATAATTAACAGAAGTAGTTAGTAGTGATCAGAGAACATACTTACCTCCCGCTTGTTACATGTTGTTGAGAAAGGAGAATAAAGCTTTTTGTGAATGCTTGGTAAATGTTAAGGTGCCACAGGGTTACTCATCCAACATCTGTACATTGGTATCAATGAAATATCTAAAGTTGATAGGTTTTAAATCTCATGATTGTCACACTCTAATGCAATAAATATTGCTTGTGGCAATTCGATCTATATTGCCGAAGCATGTAAGGTTTGCAATCACCATACTTTGTTTCTTTTTCAACAGTCTGTGCAGCAAAGTTATTGACCCTGATACTCTCAATAAATTACAAAGAGAAGTGGTTGTTACCCTATGTCATCTTGAGATGTATTTTCCTCCTTTGTTCTTTGATATCATGGTACATCTTGTTATCCACTTGACTAGGGAAGTGAAAATATTGGGACCAATTTTCTTGCATTGGATGTATCCCTTTGAACGATACATGATCATTTTTAAAGGTGATGTTCGAAACTGTTATCGGCTTGAAGGGAGTATTATTGAGGGTTATGTGGAGAGAGAGGTTATGGATTTTTGCAATGACTTTTTGAGTGCTAATGACGTTCCTGTTAATGACTAGAATATTGAGGAGCATTTTGGCAAAGGAATTTCAGGATCACGGATGAAAGTAATCATCCGTGAGTAGTTGGAACAAGGTCACTTGTATATTTTACATAACATCGATGAAGTGAATCTTTATATCAAGGAACGTACTAATTTCATCAAGAGATAATATCCTTGAGCCAATTCAATGTGGCTTGCTAGAGAGCATAACATGACATTTATTAAGTAGTTTGAAAATAAAATCTTACATCAACTATCTCAAACACTATATAATCTTATTGAAACTATCAAATGCCTCACCTTTAAACCAAAATTTAATGTTATGTCTTATGAAGGGTTTGACATAAATGGATTCTCATATTACACAAAGTGTCAAGATGATAAGAGTGTCATCCAAAATAGTGGGGTCACCCTTCAAGCGTCTTCATTTTTTTTTGCAAGTGTAAAGGATAAGAGTCCACGTGAAGCTAAAATGTCATATTACAATGTCATTGAAGACATATGGGAGTTTGACTACGTAGATTTTAGAATTCCGCTCTTTAAATGTAATTGGGTTGATAACACCAAAGGAGTTATAGTGGATGAATTGGGTTTCACATTAGTGAACTTTGAAAAGATTGGCGAGAAGGGTGAACCATTCATATTGACATCATAGGTGAAACAAGTATTTTATATCGATGATCCTGCAAATGATAAATGGTCGGTTGTTCATCATGGTAAAAGACAATTCATTGAAGATCCTATAGATGAAGAAGAGTACTATGATAAGTATGATGACTCTAGTTCATTCTCAGTTGGGTTGCCAACACCACCAAATATTGAAGCTAATGATGACGTGTATGTGCGCGGAGATCACAATGAAGGATTGTTAATTGATAACAGATTGCAATATTAGGGGCATGCATGTTTATATTTTTTATATGTTTTATTTTTCTGAATGTGAACTTTACAATGTGAACTTTATAATGTGAATGTGAACTTTACAATGTGAATTACTTTACAATGTGAACTTTACAATGTGAATGTGAACTTTCAGATGGATGAGCATTCTCCTGATGACCGTGCTGATGATTACCGTGAGGGTGAGGACGTCAATGCGCCGCCTCCCAATGTAAGTTTTAAAAATATATCCCTGAGGTTTCTATCTATATGTTCATTTATAGTTATATCCTATAACTGTATTTTTTTGTCAAATTTTAGGTTGTCGATGTACCCCCTGGAGAAATTGGGGCACTTGATGAGCAACAAAAAAATTTAGAAAGTGAGGGGCATCACAATGATGTACAAGTTACTACAACACATAGGCAATGGACCCAAACTGGTTGTGGATTTCAATCATGCAGGAAATCCAGTTGGAGTGAACCACAACTCATTTATTTCATATCTTAGGGTTCTTACTCGCAGCCATTGTAGTCCTATTTTTGAATCCTGGCATAAAGTTCCTAAGGGGAAGAAAGACAATATGGAAGGAACTATGCGTGAGTTATTATTATTTGCAATTCTATTTTTGTAGATTACAAATTTTTAGGATACTAGTTAATAGAAATTCTATTTTGTAGAGTATATTTGATTTGGATGAAAAGTTGCATCGTAAATGTGTGATGCAACGTTGTGGGAGGGTCATAAGGAACTATTGGACAAATCTCACCCGAGATTACATACGCGATGCTGAGAAGAGGTTCTTGATTGATTTCCAATTCTAGACATTGATCACTTTTTGACCGACTCTACACTAATAATTTTTGTTTGTATTCTCTTTAAAAAATAAATTTAGGCAAAAGACAGCCACTGAGAAATGGAACTACCTAGATACTAAAGACTAGGACGACTTTGTTACCCAAAGAAAAATGGATGAATTCAAGGTATTAAGCACCACTCCCAATTTAATTAATATGTGTTCTTATTTATTCACCTATTCAAGATTAACCTTTAGTGTTACTAACCAAATCAATGTTCTTACTAACAAGGCTATCAACGATGCTAAAAGATAAAGGCATGCACTGAATGTGCATGACCACACAATGGGTCCAAGAGGCTATGCAGGCATTCGCCAAAGACTATAGGTTGAGTCTACTGCTGAGTCTGCTGCTACTCAGGAGTCATCTACTATTGGTCCCGCACCACTGCCTCGTCATGCTATGTGGATAGCTGGGAGGCAAAATAAGAAGGGAGATATAACGAAGCCCGCAACTGCTGAGGCGGATGGAAAAATGATAAAATTGAACTCTTAGAGCAATCGATCGATATTGATTATTGTTATGTTTACTTACCAATTTCTGTTGATGGAGATTAGTGGGAGCTGCACGAGTAGAGGAAGGAAGGCAAGTTCATCCCTGAGGACACAAGGAATGAATTGACAATTGCTCTGGGTAACCTAGATCATCCTGGACTTGTTAGGGGTGCAGGTGCTAGTGTGGGCATCAAAGCGTTCTTTGGTCCATCCCAGCGCAAACCTATCCCAAAAACGGGAATTTCACAAGTTGAGGTAACCTATTCTTTTTTAGAATGTTATTGTGAAAGGGAATTCAATAATCAACTATGTTTCTTTTATCCATGTATAGGTAGATGAATTAATGAGAGGAAAATCCAAGAAGCAATGGTGAAGTGACATGCGTCTCAGACGGCCACTCAGACGGTACATGTGACGTGTCGCACTTCTATTACTCCTACTGTAGAGGTTGGGAGTAATTATGTAGACCCACCACCTAGCACATCATCTGTAAGTATTTTTATGACATAGTAGCTAGTCTTTTCAAGATGATATATTTATGTATATATAACATTCTTTACGTAAATTTGTAGGGGTTGACGCTATGTCGTCTAAAAAGTAAAGAATATATCATTGTAGAGGCAGGGGCTTACTCAGACCTTCCAGGGGAGATGTTTCATGAGACTCCAGTACCAGCTGGTGCGGTTCGTTTGAGCCCGATACATATACTCTCCGATTGGAGGGATCTTCAAGTGCCATATGCCCACCCATATTATGAAACGCTTGGTGAGGCAAAAGGCGGAGTGATAATGTGGCCCAAAGCAGATGTCGTCTATACTAATATTGTATGGTAAATTTACATTACGTTAATTTGTTAGTGTGTATATATGAGTCAATTGATCTGAAATAATATATACAGATCAAAAAGACGACACCTGCTACATCTCGACATCCACGTCCACCTCCTCAACTACTAAGTTGGCTTCCAAGGGACCTACATGCCTCATTAGGTCCTAATTGTAGGGGTATGACAGTATGGATCGGCGAACATGATCGAAATTTCCCTATAAATGTTACAATTCTGGAGGATGTTGCAGGTCAATCATACGATAACCATCTATTTATACAAGTTTTGCATACGTATTAATGCATATGTATTAATGCAGGTTAATCATATGAAAACAAGCTATTTTTACAAGATATTTTGGAGTTGTTTCGTTATGATTGGCTGAACACATCTATGATAGAGGTGTAGATATGGAGAGATCTTATTTATACATTTGTATACCTTATTTTATATATGGTGATCTGGTTTCTTATATATTAATGCATACATAATACATATTTTGTAGCCACTTACACAAGATATGTACATATTTTGCATTTTCCCATGTGGGATTTTTAGTTTCATCTTTGATTAGTCTTGTAGATACAGACCCTTCTTCAGTTGCTTCATACTGCTATGATGCTTTTGAATATTTTTGGTAAAAATAAGAAGACGATGATAATAGCTCCATTCAATGTCTTGTAAGTTTACTTTGCTTATAATTTGAAGTTAAGAAAATTACATTTTATTGTGGATTTTGAGTTATTAATTTTTAAATTTCTTACCTGTAGTGGTAGGCATTGGGAGTTATTAGTTATTGTCCCCAAGACGTTCACTGTCTATTTTATAGATCATGTGGGAAATGAATTGAATACATTATATGGACACGCAATGAAAAGGCCATTATTCTCGTGAGAAATATTTCATATTTTTATATTCGTTAACATATGTTATTACATTACTATTTAATTATGCAATTTAATGTGCTACATTAACATGTAGGGCTTTACAAGAGTTCAAAAAAGCTGGAGGAAAGGTCCCCGGGAAAAAGAATTAGCCACTAGTTTGGGAGAATGTGAAAGTAATTTCCCGACTCCAATGTATATATTATTTATTTGAACTGTGCTTATTTTTATTTTTGAATATTTTGTATGTTTCAATTTATAGTATGCTACATAAGACAACGGTTGGGCATGTGCCTACTATTTTTTTTTTTTGAGGAAGGACGGGAAGCCCTGTGATTGGGACTCCCCGTCATCTATTCATTAGCTAAATCACTAATTACAAAAGGCATAAAGTTCAAAGGAAAATTCTGCGAAAAGGAAAACCTATCTACTTGGCTCTTACGTGCAGCATTTGCTACCCCGTGGGCAACCTTGTTACATCTACGGCTAACAAAGCTAAGATTGCAAAAAGAAAAAGATTGCTTCAGTAGAAGGATGTCATCAACAATGGAGCCAATGTAGTCCTTCCTTGGGATGCTGATGTGACATGCTTGGATGATAGCCATGGCATCGGATTCCATTTCTACCCTATTCAAGCCCTTCTCTCTTGCCCATGTGAGAGCTTCCCGTATCGCTAGCGCTTCCGTCAATGCAACATCGCCTCCTGTCATTACCCTTGCCCCCAGCATTCCTACTACCTCCCCCCATCATCTCGAGCTACGACACCAATACCTTCCTTCCCTTCCTCCCCACACGATCCGTCCACATTTATCTTAATATTGCCATGCCCCAGTTTCCTCCACGTTTGTCCAGCAACAGCGCTAGTCTCCCCACCGTCCACCCCATCACGCTGCTGGGCTGCTGTGCACGCCAGCACGTCTCCCATGCATGCACGTCCCGCTCCTTCAATCCGAACTCTCACCATGGCCAAGTAACGGCGGTGGAGCACCCCCATGTTCGCAGTACCATTCTGGAAGACACGTAAGCACCTGCCACGCCATATGGCCCCCATAGCTGCCACTAACACATCCCTCTCTCCGGTTGTCGTATCTTGTAGAGCTGCCTCCATGGTTGATTGGATCTCCCCATCCTTCCTGTCCTCCACCCATTGTTGGATCACCCTCGAGGTTTGGTCCCATAGCTCCTTCGCATTCAGACACCTGAACAGCATGTGAGGTATAGTCTCTTTTTCGGACATGCATAGCGAACATGTTCCGTCTTCGATACAATGCCTGTCAAAAAGCCTTCTCCTCGTAGCAAGCCCGCCCGTACAAACTCTCCATATGAAGTGCGCGTCTTTGGACTCCATCCGTCCTGCCATACTCTCTTCCATAGCCCGTCTCCTACCCGGTCGTTGTACCTCCGAGCCTCCTCCACCCCGAGTAGTCCCATCCAGTAAGCAGACCGAACTGTAAACACCCCGTTCTTGGATGGCCACCACATCACAGAATCATTGGGCTTCCTATTGCTGATTGGGATTGCACTGATCTTCCTTGCAATGCTGTCCGGGAAACATTCCCTCACCTTATTCTTATCCCACCTCCACCTGTCCTCCGTTATGAGCTCCTTAACTTTGTGATAATCTGGGCTGCCCTCATGTTTGAAACATCTCAATGTGTCCACTTCCTTTGGAACCCATTTGTCATCCCATATGTCAATGTCAACTCTGTCCCCCACTCTCCACTGGACCCCTTCCTTCAACACTGCCTTAGCTCCCCATAGACTCCTCCAAAGATGACTCAGATCATACCCCCTCCTCGCTTCCCAAAAGGACGTCCTTGGGTAATATCTCGCCTTAAGAACCTTGGTAACTAGAGCATCCGGGTGACAAACCAACCTCCAAGTTTGTCTAGCAAGAAGGGCTTGGTTAAAGGTGTGCAAGTCCCTGAAACCCAGCCCTCCCTGCCTTTTTGGTTTACATAGCCTCTCCCAACTCATCCATGAGAGCTTCCTCTCCTTCTCCTTTGCTCCCCACCAGAATCTAGCCACCATCCGCTGTATTTCCTCCATAGTACCCATGGGCAACTGGAACACACTCATGACATAGGTGGGAATTGCTTGTGCCACTGCTTTGATGAGGACCTCCCTTCCTGCTTTTGACAACAACTTTTTGGACCAACCTTGAAGTTTCCTCCATATTCTTTCTTTTATGTAGCTGAAAACCTGCTTTTTCGACCTGCCCACCATTGTGGGAAGACCAAGATAGCAAGCATGACGATTCACAGCACGTACGCCCAAGAGATCACGCAGCTCCTCTCTTCTTGTACCTCGTACCCCTTTGCTGAAAACAACCTCTGTCTTTTGGAAATTTATTTTCTGACCGGATGCCTATTCGTACTGGCTGATGATTTCAGCTATCTTCAGACATTCTGCATTGGTTGCTCTAGAAAAAAGAATACTATCATCTGCAAAGAAAAGATGTGAGATACTGGGTGCTCCCCTACACAGCTTAATGCCATGTATATGGGAGTCTCGGACAGCAGTGCTTAATAAAGTGGAGAACGCTTTAGCACATAAAATAAAGAGGTATGGGGAAAGAGGGTCACCCTGGCGAAGTCCGCGTGCAGGCCTCATGCTCTTGGTCCTATCCCCGTTGACAGCAAAGGTATGCTGGACAGAAGTGATACATTCCTGGATCTTGTTCCTCCATTTCCTCCCAAACCCCATCTTCTCCATAACAATGTCAAGGAAGCTCCACTCGACCTGATCATAGGCTTTGGACATATCAAGTTTCAAAGCAAGACTGCCTTGCTTCTTTCCCTTGTCTCTTTTCATGCTATGGAACACCTCATAAGCTATGATGGCATTATCAGTAATCATTCTCCTCGGCACGAAAGTGCTTTGGTTTTCAGAAATGACATCATTCATAAGCGGCTTTAGTCTGTTTGTTAGCACCTTGGAAGCAATCTTGTACAACACATTACACAAGCTGATGGGCCTGTACTCGCCCATAGTTTTTGGCTTCTCAATCTTCGGGATCAGCACCACAAGTGTTTCATTTACCACCTTCCAGTCCCGTTCCCCTTTCCACCACCCCTTGATATAGCTAGCAACATCTTTGCCCACCACTCCCCAAAATTTCTGATAGAACATTGTCTTCATACCATCCGGTCCTGGTGCTTTATTTGGATGCATTTGGTCCAGCGCCGCCTTTATTTCCTCATCAGTAATGTCTCTCTCCAACTCCTCAATCTGGTCTCCAGAAATAACTTCCCGAATCCCTTTAGTGGCCTCCTCAAAACCCGATGGATCACTAGACTGAAACAGCTGGGAGAAATAATTGACAATGATGCTGTTAATTTCTTCTTCATGATGTCTCATATGTCCCTGCTCATCCTCAAGCTCCTCAATCCAATTCCTTCTTCTCCTGTTAGTAGCTTTTTTATGGAAGTAGGCAGTGTTCCTATCCCCTTCTTTCAGCTCCTTTACTCTCGCCCTAGCAGCCCAATACTCTTCATCTCTTTGAAGCCAATATTGCAACTCCTTAGACTTTTCCTCCGCCTCCAAAAGATTTATGTGATATGGGGGACATGCTTGGAGTCTTTTTAAATCATCTTCCAACTCTTTGATCTTCTTCTGTCTTTTCCCAAAATTTTCAGCAGCCCATTCCCTCAGCTTATCTTTACATGTCAGCATTTTCGTATTAAGATCAGCCACTCTGTCTTGCTCCCAAACTTCTTTAATTATTTTAGCACATTCTTCCTCATTTACCCACATGGTTTCAAATCTGAATTGCCCTCTCCCCCTCCTCCTTTTGCTGCCCTTATTATCAGCTTTTAAAATAATAGGCGCATGATCAGACTCATAGATGGGAAGATGGATCACCCTACAGAATTTAAATAAATTTCTCCACTCAAGCTCCGGCAAGAACCTGTCTAACTTCTCTTTTACTAGAGTTCTTTCCGTCGACCCCCTTTTCCACGTGAAAATATTCCCCTCAAAGCCCACATCAATCAAGTTGCATTCATCAATAACATCTCTAAAGTTCTGGATAAACTTTTCACGTGTCTACTATGTGATGTGATTTATGGACCTAATCATCAAATATTCCGTAATGGAAATTGATACTATACATCAAGTATTATATATAGTCTCATTAGATAATATGAGATATATCAATCTTATTATATATTATTAATTATATATATATGTCATTCTTTTTACAGGTGTTTAAAACTAACTTCAGCACAGGTGGAAAGTTATTAGATGTACATACTCCCTATACGAGGGAGGAATTAGATGTTGTAAGAGAACAATGGGAAAAACCCTACAAGTAGTGGGAATTTTTAAATATAATTGGGATAATGATGACAATGATGACGATGATGAATAAAGAATGATATTTTTAAACTTTGTTCTCATAATTATTTTTGTGTGAATGTGAATGACTATTTCTGAATTTTCATATGTGTGAATGTGAATGTGAATGACTTTTTTTGATCAATACATGAATGTATGAATGTGAAAAGAGATGAAATGAATGGAACTGAATGTGAATGTAAATGACTTTACATATTTCTACATGTATGTGATCAATACATGTGTCTGAATGTGAATGACTTTGTAGGATTGTGGCATGTTGTTGACTGATATCAATAGATGTTGTAAACATACAGTTCAAAACTGAACTGCAGGTTCTGCATCCCACGACTAGCCATACAGTAGACCTGCAAACTGATAAGAAAAAAAATCAGAACATAGGCGTCGGTTATTTGTATAAAACCGACACCAAAGACATAAACCGTTGATTATTAGCAAAAAACCGACGCCAATTGTGGCCAGGCACGACCGTACTAGCAGGGATATGGCGTCGGTTATTGTTTAATAACTGACGTGTTTAACCATGATATAGTGTCGGTTATCTATACTAACCGATACTTATAGTTCCCTTGCTGACGCGTTTTCGATGGCGGGAAGGGTTATGGCGTCGGTGTTTGTTTAATAACCGACGTCTTTGATCATGATATAGTGTCGGTTTTCATTAAAACCGACGTCTATAGTTCCCTTGTTGGCGCGTTTTCGGTGGCGGGAAGGGTTATGGCGTCGGTTAGAAATCGACGATGAAGGTGTTGACTTTTAGCGGCACCCACTTGGATGTCATTTAGAAACCGACGCTAAAGGCTCTAAATAATCGACGCTAAATGCATTTTCTGTAGTAGTGAGTCAGTGTAGTAGGTGACGACATCTCCCTGCAGCCACAGTGGTCGTTCTTAATTGTGGTTGGCGCACAAGGGGAAGTAGGACTTAGGGCGGCTAGGTTTCAGAGCAATGGGATGGAGAAGGGAAGAAAAGGAGGAGGAGAATGGAGCTTTCTTCTAGTAGGTGGATTGAAAGTTGGTGGCTGTTGTCTGTTCGTGGAGCGCCACCATGAGGAGGAATACGAAGAAGAAACATGGTGGCTGCTATGGGTGCAGATCATGTGGAGGAGAAGAAATAGAGGGAGAACGAAGAAGGCATGGATGAAGAGGAGAGAAAGAAAAGAGAACGAAAAGGAACTGTGGTGGAGGCAAGGGGGAGAAGAGCGGGTGGGCGTTGCGTCTGGTAGTTTCCGGAAACACGTAGCGTGCGCCAAGGGGGAAAATCGCGACTGTGTGTTAATTAGAAATGATTGTGGCAGTTTAATGTAATTAAATAGAAATTAAGAGGAAAATTTAAGGGATTACATGATCAGTCTAACGATGTCGGAATGAGACCAAAACTTAGACGATCCTAGATTAGATATATGGTATTTGAATAAAATACTATCTTATTTTTTGGATTAGAATAGACCATTATTATTTAGTGTCAGACTTTACTAAGCAATTTATGACTATAAAAGAGCGCAGCAGACCATCCGCTCTTTAATTGGATACAAAGACTGTTTTGAGGACATTTATATTATTTTCACAATTAAAATTAAATGTTACGATTTATAAAAAGGGTGTAAATGAGTCATGTGTTACATTATTAATTGTTTATAAATGTTTTGATTACTGAAATTGGGGGAAGAGAACATGCTAGATATTAATTTATAGAAATAAAATAAATTATTAGTGTTTTGGAATAATTAAGGAATTTTATTACAATATACATATAAAAATCATTTTAGTCATAAATTGAATATGTTCATGAATTATATCTCCAAATAAATGCTAAAATTATTACTTAAAAGTAAGTTGGACATTTATTGTTAATCATATTTAAGAAAATAAATGTTTTAGTGTTAAATAATATGATTTATAAATTTGTACATAATAAAAATAAATAGTTAGGTAGATTTTCAGTATGTTACAGATAAGAAAGCAGACTACATGAGAAGGAAGTTGAAAGTAAAGTAATGTAGAATATGATCTTCTACATAAGGAAATCCTAGGTAATCTTTAAAAAATTTACTTGGAGAATATAGAGAAGCATTTACAAAGCACGTGTACGACATGTCTACTATATGTAATAGCAATATGTCTATTTCCTAATATGAGTTACTGTGCATTGATATATTTTCTTCACTACCGACATTATGTCATGGAGACATGACAAACTAATTGGCCCAAATTACTTGAAAATAATATCTTAAAGAAAGATGAAATATTTGAAGGATTAATTGATAAGGAACAAAAAGGGTGAAAGAAACAAAACAATGATCTATGCAACGAAGTATATGATGTGTTATATTAAGATGTTTAAAGAAAAGTGAGCTCTCCTATGCCTATGTTTGCCCTAGAACCCTAGAGACTAATGTTACAACGGTGGGTTTCCTTTTCTCCCATCATAGTCTCTCTCTCTATTGCAGGTTTCAAGGGCGTCTAGTCTTTTTGGAATGGATTCACAACATGGCAGACAAACTGGTTAACAAATATGCAAGGTTAGGGCTTGACCAGGGATATGAGGATCATGTGGTTGATCTCAGAGGGGAGGACCTTGGTGACCAGAAGGAACATGTGTTGTTAGCTTTGACGGCAAGAGTGTGAACTGGCAAACTATATAATTTATGGGCTTTGAAACACACCTTGACGCAAACATGGGTGTTGAAGAGCAAAGATCTTTTCAAGCAGTTAGACATTGACACCTTCGTGATCTAGTTCTTCCACTAGAAGGACAAAAAGAAAGTTCTTGATGGGGGGCATGGAACTTTAGAAATAGGCTCTTGCTTACCAAGGAGGAGGATGATTCTAATCCTCTTGGGAAAATCTAATTCAAGGATGCCCTTTTCTGAGTCTGAATCTATGGACTGTCCCTAGGATATAGGTCGCAAACAGAAGTTTCTGCTATAGTTGGAAGATTGGACATGATGGTCAAATTGGACCATGATGAACTAGGTTGGGATACCTCTACTCGAGTTCAGATAGGTTTGGATATCTCTATGCCTCTACAAAGATCCTAAAGGATCAAAGATAAGAAAGGAAACCTTATCAATCTAGAATTGATGTATGAACGGTTTCCAAACTATTGCTATATTTGGGGCATCCTAAGTCACCTAGACAAGGACTGCCTATAGGAGGAAGATGATGAAGATTAGGCTAGGTCGTGGGGGCGTGGCTTAAGGCATCACCCAGAAAACCACAATTTATATATGAAAGTTGAACTGTTTGGGGAGGGCTCAAAAAAGAAAGAAATTAGCTTTCACTTGAAATAGGAGAGGTTCTATTTGGTAGTATGGAGAGATGGTTGAAAATTTGATAATACCAAAGTTGCAGGGGTCGTTGAGGAGATAGACTTGGGAACTTCTTTCGCTCCAAGGGACAACACATCGAGGTTGTCATACACGATACCTTCTCAATGACATGCAAATCCTAGGGAGGATGTCATCCTTCAAGGGAAGGAAGCCTTGTCAAATGGTGAGGGTGGTACGGGTGAGGTTCCTAATGCTGTGAGAGGGAAGAAGACACAAGAGAAGGTGCTTGACTTAGAAGTAGTGGAGGTTATTAGGAAGTTGGTATAGAGGATGGACCAAAGGATGTTTTTGGTTCTAATGACCTCCCAACCATGACAGGGGGTGAAGTGGTACAACATGCACAATATCCGGTAGAGGGGAACCAAATTGTAAAACTAATATTAGTACTCAACCTGCTTCATCATCAACAAAACTTGGGGATGAAAAGGAATAGAGGGTTGCCACAAAACACTCACGAGGAACAAGGTATTTGATTTACAACTGGTTTGTCAGAGAAGGTTATTACAAGAGGAAAAAGAAGGAAGACGTCCCATGATAAGAAGATACCAATGGTAGAGCCAAATTCATGTAGTCAAAAGAAGTTGAGGAAACCGTTGATAGTGTAGAGTAAAGGAATCCAAGATCTAGCATAGGAGGGGAAAGATCAGGAGGATGATGGGAGAAACAAAATTGGCAAAAGAAATCGCAAAACTGTGAACAATTGCATGGATACTGATGGGGATTGTGTTTTAGCATCAAACAAAAAGTAACAAAGCTTGGGGTTGGGGTCTGGGTCGTCTAAGAGGGTAGTTGTACCTCAAGTAATGGGTGGTGGCATGTCCACTCCCATTAAAAACAATGGAAATCTTAAGCGGGAATTGTTGAGGGATGGGCAAGCTCAATAGTAAGAAGGCCCTTTGGACTTGGTGTTGTAGGGAAATCCCAAACCAGGTTTCATATCGGAGATCTATATCATAAGTTGGAACATGTGAATATAAGTCATGGTTTCATGGACGGTTTTTTCTTATCCATTAGGGGTAGATCTGGGGGCTTTGGTCATTGGTCTTTGGTGAAAGGATGTACATGTTGTGAATTGGATCTTTTCTCAACATCACATGGAGTGTCTAGTTATAGAAAATGATGGTTTTCATTAATGGAAGGCTATGGCTATTTATGGTTGGTTTGATGAGAAGAATTAGCATAATACTTGGGATTTAATGAGGAAACTTAAAGAAGGTTGTGCCTTACCTACTATCTTTTTTAGTGACTTCATTGAGACTGTGTCGAAAATGGAAAAGTCACAGGGGGGGCTTCTAAGCCAGACAAATGGATGCATGATTTTAAATATGCCATTAATACATATGAGATCCTAGACCTAGGCTATACATGTTGACAATACACGTGGAAAAGGGGGAATACATTGGAGACACAAGTTAGAGAAAAGCTAGATAGAGTGCTCACTAATTTTGAATGGAGGCAACTTTTTTCTTATTGTGAAGTACTTCGTATTCCGATGTATGAGTATGATCATTGCCATGTCATCATCCTAGTAGATAGGAGAGAGGTTCAGAGAAGGTGGAGTCAGTTCTTCTTTTGCTTTGAGTTGATGTGGTTGTCTGAAGAAAGTCTCATCAAACTGTTGGTGTCAGATTGTCATCCCAAAATACTATCGAAAATCCCATTATTGGGCCACATTTCCTCATATTCATGTGGAAACATGGAAGGAATATGACCTGAGAGGGGATCCACTCCTTACTCAATTTGAGGAATAAACCCATCTACTCCAAGCATAGTAACAAGTTTGCTGGAATAGGTGTGTTTTCACTCTCTTAAATGAATAGTATACAAGCCCACCATATAGCAGTAGAAACAAATGTAATGATTATTTTAAAATTCTCAAGTTAACATAATAACCCCCCACTAGGGGATTACATAAAGGTAACAACTTCAGCAGCTAGGCATTGGAAAGTGCAAGTCTATCCCCCAAAATTCAGCTCAACCAACCAACATCCAAGTCTCCATGTCAAGTCCTCCACGTCCTTCACCTATGGGTTGAAATCATACCCTATAGGAGAAGACAAAATGTACGTTTTCAACATAAAAACCAATATGTGCATATAAGTAGTAATCGAGCAATATCAGAAGAAAGATGATATCAATAACATTTTCAAGTCTTCCTAAATCAAGTGGAAAAAAGGACATTCTAGTGGATATCAAATAGAACATTTAGAGTAGATAATCAATAAAAGATTCTTGCCTTTTATCAATGTCGCATCTATAATATCAAAAAACATAAACAATTGCAAAAGAGTTGCATGGTGAGTAATAAGCAATCTAGAATATACTAAAAAGTAGGGTAGGAACCCATATATTTCATACCAAGGGACAGGAGGACTAAACCTCAGTGCCAAATAAATATTGATTTTCCAGGAGGAATAAAACCTTAGTACATGGAAGGGGAATAAAAAATAGTTCCTAATGTCATACGTGGTAGGAGAATTAAACCTAGTGCTTGGCAGAGGAATATAACCCAATGCCTAGTATCAAACATGGAAGGGGAATAAAACCTTGTTCCTATTTGGTTTCTACTTCTAGATGTGACTAGTCAATCACACATGCAAATAGGGAAGGCAAGATAAAGTATAGTACAACTCAAATAAGGGATGGGAACATCTAGCTGATATCAAGTGGGGTCAAAGGATCCATAAATAAATATCCAACCATATTCCAAATAGGTTACATCATAAGACAAAAAAAGTCCACTGGGGTTTTATTCCCCTCCCATGTTAGGGTTTCATTTAGTTCAACATCTATAATTAGGGTTTCTACATGAAATAGTATGAATAAGGTACAACTTAAGATCCTACAAGCATATCCCAAAAAATAAGAAGATCACACAATCAATTTACTGAACTTGATCCAAATAGGCCAACCAAAACTTTAGAGAGGAGTTTCATTATACTAATACCTCATATAGGTTTAAGAGAGAGAAACTATGTCACCATTGGATTTTCAACACCTTGAGCACATGTGTGAAGCCCAAATTGAAACCCTCATCTAAGTGAGAATCCTAATTCAATCATCACACACAAGGCCAAGGAGGAAATAAAGGGATTTAGAGGGAATCAATAGTAGGACATGTACATGAACAAACCAAAACATAACCACATGCTCACCATTGAACATATAGTTACAAAAAGAATTTTAACAAGTTTTGAGATTGCATATTGAATAATAAACTTTTACATATGCACATACTACATCTATAACGTGATTTTTTAGATAATAGGTCCATATGTGCATCTACTCGGTACACAACTCTCAACTATCCTAGTTCTTCAAGGTCATATATACACATCACCTAAAGAAGAGATTATAGTGGTACACATTAATAGAATATAATAAAATATTGTGTTGACCATTTTACAAGATTCACATACTTAGGGATATTAAACCTCATATTACTATCAAAATATATTCAAACCTCATATAAACAAAAGAAAAACTTTGTTTGGACAATAAATACACAAAAGATTATTCCAATCTCAAACACATGATTTAATTACTTGAATTGAGTAACCAAGAACCTAAAAAGTTCACTGCATAACGTCCTACACACCTTAAAAGAAATTTCAACCTCAAAAATAAGATAAAATCTAGTCCATCACATACTTCACATCTTAAACAAAATTCCATCCTCAAAATTAAGTCGTTCTCTTACTCAAAGAAAAACAAAACATAAATAGTCAACCACATATAGAACGCCACTCCTGGTGCAACAATCTAGGAAGAAGAGGTCTAAAACTTGTTTAACCACTCCTATGAGGTTTTCAAGCATCTTGGGTTAATCATCACCCCATACACTATTGAAACAAGGGTTTAGAAGCTTAGGTTATGTCATGACATATTTAATATTTTTGTGTTTACATTCTAATTTTACAAAGATTAAGATTCCAAATATAACATATACTTTTTATGAGGGAGTTAACTATAACTAACCCATATTAACTACTTTAACTTAAATAAGGTGTCATCATCATGTTCAAATTTTTAAACCATATTTAATATCTTTATTAAGAACCAACATTGATACATATCGTTAATATGATCTCATTTGACTTTCATATCATACAAACTTTATAAGTAATTTCAACACTTGATTAACCAACCATATTAAATTTTCATCATTATTCATGTATATGACTAGCCAACTATATAGACCTATATCAAAACCATCACTAGAGTTTTTCATCATGTCATATCTACATATCACGACTTAAATGAAGATCACAAACACAAACACATACATATATATAAGGTTGTACTACATAAACTTATATAAGTGACTTATCAAACAAATATTAAAGCATTATCAGGTCCAAAATGGTTCTCTAGACCCATATCATGAGGGTAATGCCAAGCCCAATCCCTATAATCATAAGCATCTCTTTGAGTATCTTATATGCAAATAATTTATCTTACCTCTCTAGTCCAGGGTTCTCAGATTACCTCATTGGCATTGGTGGATATCTTTACAAGCTCTAACCACATAATCACAAACCAAAACATGATGTAACATTCTCTTCATAGATATATACCCATGAAATATTATTTTTTAAAACTCTCTCTCTTCTTATATACACCACTAGATTTCTATGTTGGGAACTACCAACATGAGCATGAGGCTTGATAACATACTAGTATTTCTTACCTCAGCTAGGATCTTGGGACTCTCTCTCCCTCACCCAGATGGCAGGTACTCATATTCATGTTCATATACACATATGTAACAGCCTCTCTCTGACTCTAGGGTTTGGTCCTCCCAAGGGCATTCAGGGTTCAACATAACTATAGGAACCATGCATAGAGGTGCTCATATCCTTCACTGAAAAATAGTCTAGTTTAGAACAAATCATATCACATATTTCTCATTTCATGGAGGTTAGGTTCTTTGACATTCTCCTTGTGGGTCTCACTCTCTATGATATTAACCCCCTAACTATTCCTAACACCAGATATCCTCCGTTGTAAAAGAGCTCGAGGCTCATGCTGATTTGCAACCTTGTCTTATCTTGGATTATATTTCTCATTAAATAATATGTAATTGCATTATAAAAAACTATCCCCAATCCTCAAATATGAACATAGGTCCTCAAAGACAAAAAAATCATCATAAACCAACTTATATCATTATGTCTAGCTTGGATCACATCATCCTTCCTTATATCATCTTTCATTCTAACTATAACATTTTCTAATAAGGCTTTAGACATCTAGTCTAGAACTATTCTCTCTTATAGACTGATGTCACTCAATTTCAGTTAGGTTGCATGACCACCTCCTGCTCTTACATGTGTGGGAACACAATTTTGTATTTACCTACATATATAATAAAATATTGTATTGTTTTTTTTTCTATAAAACAAGAGTCAAAGAAAACTATCAAGTCTTAATTTGGTTGGATCAAAACTAAATCAAAAAACCTAGTATCCCACATATAGTTCCATTCCATATGTCACTAGGTGGAATGGATACTAGGTTTTTTGATTTAGTTCCATTCCACCTAGTGAAAACAAGGTGTAGACTAGCGTATCTACCCAAAACATAGATGAATCATATGTCAAGGGTTTCTCTTCCCACAAGGAAAATCATCTAAAAATGCAACATCCCATACTGCCAGATTATAAGGTAAAATTGACACCATAGGACTTGCTACACAGCAAGCACTAGTCTATGCCTAGTCCTTAGACATCTAGGTTCTGACCTACGGTCTAAGTCAGATCTAGTCTCCAAAAGACAACCAATCTAACCCTAAAGATTTAATATTCAATATTTTAATTAGTTTGAGTTGCATAATTAGAAAATGCTAGGCTTTTCTACTATTCAGGTTATGGTGCCACATGACGTCCCCCAGATTTTCAATGACTTGACCACATGTGTAACGTCCAAATTGAAACCCTCATCTAAGTGAGTATCTCAATTCAAACACAACACACAAGGCCATGAAGGAAGAAATCAAGGAAGCCATAAGGAAACAATAATAGCACATGCAAATGAACCAAAAAATATAATCACAAGCTCACCAATCAACATATAGTTACAAAAAGAATTGTTACAACTTTTGATATTAGATATTGAACAGTAAACTTTTACGTATGCACATACTACATCTATAACAGGATATTCTAGACAATAGGTCCACCTGTACATCTTCTCTTTACACAAATCTCAACTACCACAATTCTTCAAGGTCATAAAGACACATCACCTAAAGAAGAGATTACAAGTGGTACACATCAGCACAATATATAAAATATTGTGCTGAGTAGCAAGATTTACATACTTGGGGATAATAAAATTGATATTCATATCAAAAGATATTCAAACTTCATAAAAACAAAAAATATACTTTTGTGGACAATATATACACATAAAAGATTACTCAGTTCTTGAACATGTGATTAAATTATTCAACCGAGAACCTAAAAAGTTGACACCATCATAGAAACAAGAGTAATTTCTCAATATGACTCATAGGATAATGCAACATACCTCATATTGAGTCTAGATACATCCATGGTCAACCCTAGTTCCACACCAGGGTTACAAGAAACCTTTGAAACATATATGAAATTAAGGTTAAGTTCATGTTCTGTGTTGGTAGGACCCTACATAGGGAACCAATTTGGCGAGCTACCAGCACCCCACAGTTTCTTGATATGTGGAACGCAAAACACTCCTCTTCTAGATTTTATGGAGACTCCTTTCATGCATCTAGTTTTCTAGGTGGTTTGGCATTAGAGATTCTATTGCAGATTTGATGATAAGAAGATGTAGCTTCCCTTGTTGTGGAACAATATAATTGTTGTTGTTAAATGTAGGTTAACCTGTAAGGTGTTCAAAAAGCTTGAGTCTCCTAGTTTCTACAATACCTTGTTAGAGAAGGGCATCAACGCCCCATGAGTTAATATCAAAAGGTTGTTCCTTATTAAGCGGAGACCCCCTGATTTGTGGAACTTCAAGCCTACCTGACTATCAGCAAAGTGATGCACCCAGATGGGGGTTACAAATATTGGGTTGTAGGATGTGTTAAAATATCATCAAGGGCACATTAGAGTTGCAGTCAGATATTGGTTAACCACTGGTGACAGATATGAGGCGTTCCTAAAACATTGTATTGTTGCACTGAAAATAGCTGACGAGATAAACATTCTCCATTTCTTCCATGGAAATCGATAATAAATGTGTCACTTACTGGATATGGAGTAAAAACACCTATCCATGGAGTGTAATAGTATGGGCGAGAGAGATCAAGCGGCAAATGGAGGAGAGGAGTATCCTAGACTGCTATTTCTAAAAGTTCCTAAATTCTATCCCAAGAGAGCTAGGAATATGGGGGAGTGACAAGGACAAATGCTATGTGACTAGTGAGCCTTCTCTTTTACTGATGTGAGTCAGGGGATTGTCAATTTTGGAGAAAAGAGATATACCATACATAGTTAGCGAGTAGATAGATACTTAGTCTTTTTTTGCATAGTTAGATAGGCTGTTGGATAGTTTATATTGGATCTGAGTCGATCTTTTTGTGTTGGGTGGGGGTTGGGAAAATCTACTTTTGTGAGTGGTGATGTAAATCCTTTTTGACTAAGTTAGCCTACACGAGGAGGGTAGGATGAATAAAATATACCTCTTGACTTATATTAAAAAAATCATATGAATCCTAAATATAATCTTTTTACCATTTTGGAATTAGGTTATCAAAACCATGCCCCGTCGTAAATTATATTTTCCTGAGTCAGTAACATATTTTATTGTATTTTATTGACTTATAATCCTAGATAATTAGAATATTATTAAGATAATAATATATTTTATACTTTGGAATTAGGCAATCTACCATCAGGTGGAGAAAAATCCCTTAATTTCAAAACACATTTCTGCTTATTTTTCTGATTTGCAAAATACGACTTGTGACTTTTGGAAAAATCATCTAATCAATCTCTAAGAAAATCCATGTGTATAGATTTATCCATTTGGAAAAATTGGTGAGATGGACCATCCAGAAGTGTATGTGGACCTAGGACCCAACAAAAATTATCGTGGTTAGACTGTTAAGACCCAATTAAAAAGGCAAAAGTACCCATTATCTCATATATAGGAGAAAGTATGAAAACCTGACAATATGGGATCTAGCATCATCCTCCTCAATCTCACGAGGGTGAAAACTACTGGAGAGCTAGTGTTAGTGATAAAATCTATAGTCAAGGCATTTCCATGTCTAGAATTCCTCCCGTTTGGAACTTTCACCCCCTTATGCACTCAAACACACCACAACATTGTCATCGAGGTAGACATGAACCAAGAGACCACCTCCATCAAGAACACTATAGCAAAGTCTTAGGAGAACAATAGAAATACGAAAGCCAAGCCAAAATTCGAATCCCCAACATAATATGTAAAACCACCAACCCATATAGGGAAAGTCTTCCCCCAACCCTCGACAGACTCCTTCAGCATCTTTCCATAGTCGAGAAACCACCAGAGACATCTGACACTGAATGCCACCAAAGGTTAGGAGATAGACCATGATGGGAGAACAAATGGGTAAAGCATAAGGAAAAGTGGTGATGGGAAAAAAACTACAGTGTGTTGAGGATTCTTACCTGTTCAACAAATTGCAAAAAAATTGGTGCCTCCAGTTGAGGTGAGACCAAATTCACCAGAGATGTAAACTAGACTTGCTATGGTGGCACTGAGCGATGAAAAAATAATTGAATGTTTAGAAGAACAGCCTAGGTTTCACCAGAACCTACTACACCAATATTTATACATAGATTTTTGTAAACTACCATATATAACCCACCATGCAGAGTAGTCTAAAAAGGAAATTGGGGGTTTCCATAATAAGAAGATATTGGGTTGAATATTGGGATAAATAAATGTAATATCTTTCAAGGAAACTATTGGAGAAAAGTTCTCAATGAAAGATGCAGTGAGGAGGGACAAATTGAAAAATCAACTCAAGGGGTACTATGCGGACAATTTCCAAAACTAGGTGCAAGGATGATGGTGATTCATCATACATCATATCCAAATATGATGGCCTGAAATAGATCCACACTTTTGTTACACCCACATCCCACGATTACCACTAATCATGAGATTTGGGCATAAGTATGAGGATTATACTTAGTACAAAGTTCACTCCTAACTTTTTTCCTTTTATTTCAAACTCTTTGTTTTCTCGCATCCAATCACATAAACAAATTTTACAAGAAAATTAAACTTTGATTAGTCTAATATGATATCAATGTTAATGATATCCATACATTCATTTTGTTTCTCACACTTCCATCTGCATACGATATGAAAATCAGATACATTCTCTCTTATCAAGGAAACAAAGATACTAAACATCATTTACAACTCTCTCACATCTATACATTGACCTAGAGTGATAGGGACCGACTAAACTTAATTAATCTTATACTTAACTCCTGTGGTAGATCTACTCTGATGCTTTGACCTTCTTCAAGTCCACGTGGTTTCCCTAAAAATTGTGAATAGATGGGTGATCTTACACGCTCAGTGAATGAGTACTTCAAAGAAATAGTTTAAAGCACTATTATAATTATTGATATACTATTGAGCAACTGATGTCAATTATAACAGCAGTAAGCTTTAAAGAGATTAATCATTCGCAAACGTAAATATGTCAAGATACACTGGATATCTACAATAGTGAATCAATATATGAACATGCTTGATTAATATCAAAGAGAACTAATAACTTAGAAACAAACAAAGGATAATTCATTAACTGCACACACTCAGTTAACCTCTCAATCAACTTATTATGCCCAAAACCCACATGAGGTGTACCACAACATGTGAAAGAATCATAGCAAACTACGATCGCATTGTACCAGGCTTAGAAGCATGTCTGGGTTCCTAATCCTATCTCTTAAATAAGACCCCGTCTGCAACGGGCCTCAGCACATCTGCCTCTCTATGGCTAATGGGAGCGGCCGAATATCTTAGACTCCACCTCTCAACCTGGGTACTTAGGCAGTGAGTCAAAGCCCTCAGGCTTATTGTGCATCAGTGGACCTATTGACCACTAATCACTCAACATGTAACACAGGTGCCACCGACATCCCCAGTTGGTGTTGGGTACCACACAACTATAAGGAGTCTTCCCTACTAGTCAAGACACGTGCACCCTACTCATGTGCTCTGTCTTACCTCGATCTGGACTACCTCCAGTTGGGAAGTTGTTTCCTCCTCGTAGCACAGACCTCATCCTGTGAGGATTCTATAGTTTTCAGGGAATCTACATATCTAATTCACTCTTTAAATTCACAATTCAATCATCACATCAACATATCTTAGTTCAGTTTTGTAAATCATTCATTTCATAAACCATCTGATAACATTTACCACAACTGGATTGCTAAGCAGAACCACATATCATACTGAGAAACATTGATATTACAATACTTGAGTCACTGAACACCCTATCCTTAGGGTTTCATTTACCTCATTCACTAATCACATGACTCACATAAGGATTTCATACATCATAACATCATTGAATAAAGATTGCTCTCATCAGTTCACATATAATTGAATATATATAGGAAACCATTTAATGAACTGAACTAAGCTTTCCACACCATTTACTAAAACATCATACATCAAGAATAACATTGAATCAAGCTGCCATTTATAAACTTCCAACTTTCCATTCATTTAGGGTTTCACCCTCTTACTAATATATCAAGCAAACATTGATATCATCAAATGAAATCTAAGATCTTATCTGACATATATGTAATAAACACACAAATAAAACAATCATTTGTAAACAAGGAGATTCGACTAGGCAAACTTCTTTATTCAATTATACAACAATTTCAATCATAGCCGAAAACCTTAAATTTTAGTATATTCATGTAACCTCTACAATTACTTTAAGAGTTCTCATTTAGATGGATTGCAATCATTTCTAATGTGATTTCATAATCTGAAATTCATAACAATAGAGAAATAATCCATTTCATATCATCTTGCAAAAAGCTAGTTCAAAAAGGCAACTTAGGGTTTGTACTTGCATATTAAACAATTGAAGAATTTTGAAGATTTAACTCATTTTCATGCAATATACTATTTAAAGGAAGTACCCACTCACCCTAACGTGTGAAAACACCTTAAAAATGTAGTACATCTCTGAAAATATTGAATTCATATCAAGATCCTAGTAAAATTAGTGGTTTCTTCTTCCTTTCAACCCTAAACGAGGTCTGATGTAGGTAGAAGATGAAGGTCAGAGATTAACCCAAACCTCAAATTCAATGGATCAAGCGTTCTGAGCAAGAGGAAATGAAAAGAAGGAAGAATCATGATAAAACCACTTACCAAGTCGAATCTATGGCAACCTTTTTGGATTTCTACCGTTCTTCACATTATTTCACAAAACTCACCCCAAAAATTACCTTCTAGGTCGCCCTCTTAAAGAAAAATATGTCTAAGATTATATAGGATCAAATTGCGATTCCAACACACTTTGTTTCATTAGAAACAGATAAGTATAGCCCGAGATAGGATCATTTTATGATTGACTATCCTAGGCGGCATTCGTCGCGGCCGCGACACATCGTCGTAGTCGCGGCACACGACACAATGTTGTGGTCGTGACACTCAGTATATGTCTACTAAAAAGGGCATAACTCTCTCATTTTAACTCTGATTTGGTTCATTCTTTTTTATATAATTGAATTTTTTACAATCCTATGATATTATTTTGATAATATTTTCAAATGAAAATTTATTTATTAATTTTTTTCCTCCAATGTCATTAACTCTCTTCTTGCATACATATATGGGTTAATGCTATATTAACTCCAACTTGGATCTTTATAGTATGCTTAAGTCATGATTATGAGTTTCCCAAACAAGTATTTAAGGTTACTAAAGTTAATATAAAGCACAACATAGAACATGACTAACAAACGCATGACAAGCATTAAGATTATCTTAAATCTCTAGGATTATTAGCAAAGTTAGGAATGGGTTATAACAATTCTCCCCCTCTAATAAAAATTTTGTCTCGAAATTTCTAAAAGTGCAAAAGATACTTGTTAAACATCTCCGAATCCACTTTCAAAGTAGCTTCTTCTACACCATGATTTCTTCAAAGAACCTTTACTAGGGGTATCTCTCTCTTTTTAAGCTTTCAAATTTTACAGTCCAGAATTTTATTTTCAACATTGAGTCATTTGTTTCTCTTTTAATCATAATAGATTTTAAGAAATCCTTCTCAATGATAACAAAAGAATTCTCTATGCCATAATCAATCAATGGAAAGAGAAAGAGAAACAACCATTTTCAATATTTTAATACTCTTGAGGTGTTATCTCAACATTGATAATCTGATCCAACTATCTCAATTCATATGGCTCAATATGTTCTATTGTTTTGTATTACCTCTGAGTTATGAAAGACAGTTCACCATGTTGATTTGAATTTTACTATTGTGCTACTCAAATAGCAAAGCACTCATGAGTTGGAAGATTAGATTCAACAATAATTGTACAATACTAAGATGGACTACTGGTATGAATGAATACAACTATCAGACACCTTTAATTAATATATTGCTTACACATGTACAATTGAAATCATATGTAAAACAAATTTACATCCCTTCACTAGTACATAACCGACCTTTAGTTTTGGTTACTTAAGGCCTTTAGTGTCAGTTTTAATACGACACCTATGTGGGCGCTGCTAAAAGGCCAATCGTTAGGCATTGGTTCTCAAACTGACGCCACAACCCTTCGCATGCCACCGAAAACGTCCAGCAAGGGGTATAGGCGTCGGTTATTAACTATGAAACGGATGCCATAAACCTTCGTGCCATGGAAAGGGTGCCATCTTGGGCATTATCAACGTCAGTTTATTAGTGATAACCGATGCCATCTCACCAGCTGCCACGGTCGTGCTGGCCAGCACAACCGTGTTGTCTGGCCCGCTGCCACGGCCGTGCTAGCCAGCATGGCCGTGGTGTCTGGTCCGCTGCCACGACCGAGGTGGCCAGCATGGCCGTGGTGTCTGGCCCGCTGCCACGACCGTGCTGGCCAGCACGACCGTGGTGCCTGGCCTCATTAAGGAAATCGACGTCGGTTACTAGTAGGTAAACCGACGCCAGAACCATAAGTGTCGGTTCATTGCCCCTTTACGCTATTAACTTCTTCATCATAGTGATGCCCTTCTCTTGTCAACTTTTTGGTGCTACTCATCAAGTGCCTCAAGTGATTCAGAGGGTACATGTGCATCATCAACCTAAAATTTGACAAAATAAACACACTTACAGGATATAACTATAAATGGACATGTAGATATAAATATATGATATATTTTTAAAACTTACATTGTGAGGTGGCACATTGATATCCTCACCCTCACGGTAATCATCAGCACGGTCATCAAGAGAATGCTCAGCCATCTGAAAGTTCACATTCACATTATAAAGTTCAGATTGTAAAGTGATTCACATTGTAAAGCTTACATTGTAAAATTCACATTCACATTGTAAAGTAATTCACATTATAAAGTAATTCACATTGTAAAATTCACATTGTAAAGTTTACATTCACATTGTAAAGTAATTCACATTGTAAAGTTCAAATTCAGAAAAATAAAATATATATAAAAATATAAACATGCCTCTAATATTGTGAGTTTTTATCAATTAACAATCCTTCATTGTGATCTCCGCATAGATACAAGTCAACATTAGCTTCAATATTTGTTGGTATTGGCAACCCAACTGAGAATGGACTGGAGCCATCATACTTATCATAGTACTCTTCTTCATCTATAGGATCTTCAATGAACTGTCTTTTACCATGAAGAACAACCGACCATTTATCATTTGCAGGATCATCGATATAAAATACTTGTTTCGCACATGATGCCAATATGAATGGTTCACCCTTCTCGCCAATCTTTTCAAAGTTCACTAAAGTGAAACACAATTCATCCACTATAACTCCTTTTGTGTTATCAACCCAATTACATTTGAAGAGCGGAATTATGAAATCTATGTAGTCAAACTACCATATGTCTTCAATGACACCGTAATATGACATTTTAGCTTCACGTGGACTCTTATCCTTTGCACTTGCAAAAAACATAGTCGACGCTTGAAGGGTGACCCCACTGTTTTGGACGACACTCTTATCATCTTGGCGCTTTGTGTAATATGAGAATCTATTTATGTCAAACCCTTCATAATACATAACATTCAATTTTGGTTTAAAGGCGAGGCATTTGATAGTTTTAGTAAGATTATATAGTGTTTGAGATAGTTGATGTAAGACTTTATCTTCAAACCACTTAATAAATGTCTTGTTATGCTCCCTAGCAAGCCACATTGAATTGGCTCAATGATATTATCTCTTGATGAAATTAGTATGTTCCTCGATATAAACACTCACTTCGTCGATGTTGTGTAAAATATACAAGTGACCTTGTTCCAACTGCTCAGAGATGATTACTTTCATCCGTGATCCCAAAATTCCTTTGCTAAAATGCTACTCAATATTCTTGTCATTAACAGGAGTGTCATTACCACTGACAAAGTCATTGCAAAAATCCATAGCCTCTCTCGCCACATAACCCTCAATAATACTCCCTTCAGGCCGATAACGGTTTTGAACATCACTTTTAAAATGCTCATGTATCGTTCAAATGGATACATCCAATGCAAGAAAACTGGTCCCAACATTTTCACTTCCCTAGTCAAGTGGACAACAATATGTACCATGATATCAAAGAACGACGGAGGAAAATACATCTCAAGCTGACATAGGGTAACAACCACTTCTCTTTGCAAATTATTGAGAGTATCAGGGTCAATAACTTTGATGCACAGACTGTTGAAAAAGAAACAAAGTCTGGTGATTGCAAACCTTACATGCTTCAATAATATAGATCAAATTGCCACAAGCAATATTTTTTGCATTAGAGTGTGACAATCATGAGATTTAAGACCTATCAACTTCAGATCTTTCATTGATACCAATCTATGGATGTTGGATGAGTAACCTTGTGGCACCTTAACATTTACCAAACATTCACAAAAAGCTTTCTTCTCCTTTCTAGACAATCTGTAACAAGCGGGAGGTAAGTATGTTCTCTGATTTCCCATTTCATGTAATTCTATTAATTATGACCTTATTCCCATTTCACATAGGTCTAGTCTGGATTTTATCCCATCTTTAGTCTTACCTAGTATATTCAACAAAGTACCAATGACACTATCACAGACATTTTTCTCAACGTGCATGACATCGATACAATGCATGATTGTCAAATACTCCAATAAGGAAGATCCCAAAATATTGACTTCTTCTTGAATAGAGACTTGTCACTCTGTGTGGCCATAGTACATTGTGATCTCTTACCAAATTCATTGACAAAGTCTTTGACTCTTTCATAAACAACCTCCCCTGGTATAGGTTTAGGTGCACTCCGTTCCTCATTCAATCCATTGAATGCTTTGCGCTTCCTATGATACAGATGGAATTTTGTAAGAAACCTTCAATGACTAAGATATACAGTCTTACTGCCATATTTTAGTCTTGTTGAATCAGTGTTCTCTTCACATATAGGACACACTTTAGCTCCTTTGACACTATATCCAGACAAATTACCATATGCTGGAAAGTCATTAATAGTGCAAAACAACATAGCATGCAAACGAAATGTCTCTCTTCATGAAGCATCATAGGTCATCACACCTTCACCCCAGAGTTTCTTTAAGTCATCAATCAGAGGTTCAAGATAAACATTGATATCATTTCCAGGTTGTTTAGGGCCCGATATCAACAACGACAGCATTACGTACTTATTTTTCATACACAACTAGGGAGGAAGATTGTATATAACAAGCATGACTGGCCAAGTGCTATGTTAGCTGCTCAATGTCCCGTATGGATTCATCCCATCTGTACAAAGCCCAAGTCTTAGATTCCTGACTTCTTCATCAAATTCAGGGTGCAATAGATCAATCTTCTTCCACTGTGGGGAATCAGATGCATGTCGTAGGATCCCATCATTATTTTTCTTAACATTTGCATGCCACCTCAAATTTTTCGCATCTATCGGATTGACAAACAAGTGTTGAAACTATGATATTATAGGTAGATACCACATCACCTTGGTAGGAGAACCAGTTTTGAACTCCCCCAAAGTCGTCAATTTATATCGTGACGCACCACATTTTGGACAATCTTTCAAATCCACATAGTCCTTTTGAAATAAAACACAATCATTCAGGAATGCGTGTATCTTCTTGGCATCCATTCCCATTCGGCACAACAATTTCTTTACTTGGTATGTTGAGATTTGCAGTTCGTTTCCTTCAGGAAGCATTTCTTTCAACAAAGACATCAATGACGTGAAGCTTTTGTCGCTCCATCTATTGTTAGCTTTCAACTTATACAATCTCAATAGAGCACTAAGCTTCGTAAACTTAGTACAACCTGTGTATAATGATATCTCAGCATCATGCACAATGTTTCTAAAAATGGGAGGTGGATCGATGTGTTCTACCCCACAACTATCCAACATTGCATCAACGATGTCTACTGGAACTGGTTCATTCACATCTACGTCATCGGAGGCAATTTCTTCTTCCACACAAGGACTGCTATCGACATCCACTGGTTTCGGGTTTAAAATCTCTCCATGCCAATGACATTCTGTATAGCCTTGTATAATCCCGTTGCACATAACATGACTTTTGATTTCGTCACCAGTGCTGACTTTCAAGTTGTTACCGCAATGCCTACATGGACAGTAGAACCTATCTCCAGGTTGTTTCCTATGTTCCTCGGCAAATCTAATAAACTGGTCAAGACCAGAAATAAACTCTGGGGTGTCGAGATTGTGAATGGACATCCATGATCTATCCATTCTATGATCAAAGAGAAAACAAGTATATATTACAACAAGATTATGGTCTAGGATGAGATTTTTTGCATGGTTAAAACTTTAGGCCAACAAATACATGTTTTGTCATTCTTATATATAATAAATGTGTACCACCTATCCCATTCTTGAACACCTAATCTCACTAGTAAGTGTATAATGTGTACTGGGTTTTCAAGAAAATTTTGGCAGCATTTCCCCGCTGTTCTCCAAGTACATATGTACTTAGAGAACAAACGGGGAAATGCTATCCGAATTTTCTTGAAAACCAAATACACATTATACACTTACATCCTAAGTGAGATTAGGTGTTCAAGAACAGTCTCAAACCATGGACTATCTAAGATTTACTCCTAATGAGTAAATCGTGGATGGGTTTCTAGGCCAACAAATACATGTGTTGTCATTCTATAACATTGATTTCAACATTTCGAGTGCCCATGCATGTTCATCATCAAGATAAAGATTACACATAAATTAGTATGACCTAGGGATGGAGAGATTCATAATTGATTTCAAAAATTCAAACTAGCTCATGCATTATCATCAATCTACATTATACAATAGGGATTCATGTAGATGTTAGGGTGACACATCACTACAAAATTAGAGATTTAACATTAGGGTTTTAATATCTTACATAGATTGATCACAAGATTTCATCAATATAGTTAATTCCAGATTATGGTGAAATGTGTATTAGGGTTTTAATATCTTAATTCCACATGCATCAAAATTTATATAATTAGGTCAAGAATTAGTATTCAATTGCAAATGTATCCTGCTCCCTCCTTACCAAATGGATAAAAGCAAGGCCACGACCATGTGGGCTGGCCACGGCCATGGCTGTGTTGGCCTACCACGGTCGTGCTAGCCAACATGGTCGTGGTCGGCCAACACAGCTACAGTCGTGGCCAGCCCACACGGTCGTGGCCTTGCTTTAATCCATTTGGTAAGGAGAGGGAGAAAGAGGAAGAAGAAGAGGGGCCTAAAGGGGAGGAAGAAGAGGAGGTCTACCTAGCAGCATGGAGAAGGGTGTGGAGAAGAGCAGCGGTGGCGGTGTGAGAGAAACAGTGGTGAGAAGAGAAGGAGGTGGCGAGCAAAGCAAGCGGCGGCGGTGGAGGTTGACTGTGGCAAGAAGTGTAGGCGGCAGCGGTGGAGGTTGAATGCGGCGAGCATAATGGCAACAGGAGAAGGAGGACGCGGCGGCGAGCAGAGACGCATCAGCAGCAACGACGATGAGCAATAGGTTGAATGTGGTTGGGCGGGGCGTCGTCGGGCGATTTTAGGTGAGCAGGAGGAGAGGAGAATTCTCGCGATGAAATAGAAGAAAGGGGAAGACTCGGGTGATCGCGGGTCTATTAAGTTTGTAAAAGGCGTCGGTTATCTACAAAACCGACACCTAACATCTTAAGTGTCGGTTGATAGTAACAAACTGACATCCAATTGGACATTCCTTTACCCTAATTTTTTTGGTAGGGACGGCGTGCAATCATGTTGGTTATGCTAAGACAACCGACGCCCATATTGGAACTTTTGGCGCATATTTTATCTTCATTCAACGTCGGTTAGTAGGTAAAACATCGACGTTGTATCTGATACTTTGGCTCAATTTTTTTTTTACTCAAAAAAATTGGATTTCACGTGCTACTTTAGGCGTCGGTTTCTTTTCTTCAACTGACATTGAATGGAAAGTGATACCCGTGTCTGGATGGTCTTCAAATATAGATGTTGGATGTCCTTATTAACTGACATTTAATGTTAACAACGTCAGTTTTACTAAAACACCGACGCCTCGAAAAGTGACGTTGAATGTTGTTTCTGTAGTAGTGCTTAATATACCTTCAACAGATTATACTTCTACAAATAAATTCATGTATTACTGAAAGCCCTTGTTTTCTCTTATTTCTCTCCTCATTCATTACTCCTTACTTCTTGTTACTTATCCTTCTCATTTAGATCATATAAAATAAACATCCCTAAAATTGAAACATACAAGGTAAGAATAAATTATTCATCATTCTCGACATCACTGCAATAATTTATTTCATATTGCACTTTACTCATGTTGTATTTTTCCTTTTGTTCAAAAAAACACTTGTTACATTTCAAGTTTATTTCTTACCCTTTGCTCGGAATCATTTCCATATTGTTTATCTACCTTTCAATAGCTACCTTTAAACCCTAGATTACTATCAGTGCAAGTTTACTTCTGATAGTGCAAATCTCATGATCTTGTTTTATAGAGGTGCTAGTATTCAAGGTCAAATCACTAGTGACATCCCTTAAACTACTACAAATCTAAACATTATAAGGTTTGATCCTTATCAGTAACATGGTGTATTGTGATGTGACTTTAATCCCTTAATTTGAAATTCAAACTTTGGTTCTCACAAGTTTTACTAAGTTATTCCTTATCTTATCACTTGAATTTCCTTTCTTTTACTTGGACATTTATATATATTAATTTCTTATACCCTACTATGGTTTCATCATCATATTATGTGTCATTAATACATTCAATAAATGTCTCTACAATGGTGGTTATGCATCATATATGATTCAATCTCTTATCACTTCATTCCCACATTGCTCTCATTAAGTAATATATGAAAGAGGAGATGATTCTGAGACTTAGAATTCTTATCTTCAAACATTTGCTTAATACATTTCTCATATGTAGGTTAAATTTGTTGTCAACAAGGATACTTGACTAATTAGCACTTGTTTAAATCTCCCATTTATTTTATAATCTATATTACTCCATCATGTTTCAAACACTTCCTTACTTTCCATAATCCTCTTACCATATACTACTCTTCCACCTGTCATCTTTAACTTCTAATTTTCTCTTATGATCATGTTTCTTATTCATGTGTATGATCATGTATACCATGTTGCACATATTTCTTTTTATCCTTCTACTAATGTGAAGTTGAAATTCTAAATCAATAATCTCTCTACTAGTTTCACCTCATATTTAATACATTACATATCCTTCATTTTAAACCAAACGGCTCATGCATGGGTCAAACTTAGTTTCTCTTTTAATCAAGTTTTTCCTTCCTGAATATAGTCTACCTTTTTATGACTTATTCATTTGTTAAGCTACACTTTTGTTCTTCTTTTAGAAACTAGTTTGTTGTTCTATAGAGACATAGAATCCAAAGGTAGTAAGGATGAATATATTAAAATTCATAATAAAGGTATACATTCCATGCTTTCAATTATATCATGTAACCCTCATTCCTTAATCAAGCTCATTTTTTCATCTAAGTTTCTTATCCTAGTCTTATGATTGACATGTTTATCTAGTTCTCTTCACTTTCATTCCTATGAACTTCACTTCTATGTACTTACTTCATACTCAACTCTTTTCTCTTATTTTCCTTTTGTTGTAGAGTACATAAGTACATTTTTCTTAATTATATGATCCATTCATTCTAATTGATTCTTTCTATCTTGGCTTTCCCTATAGTTTTCTCTTATCTTTCCTTGATTTTAGATTGGATAAAGTGTCATAATTATTTATATAGTTTAGTTCTCTTTATCCATCCTTTCTTCTTCATTTTGTATGTTACATACTAATGTATGTCTTGTATCTATATCCCTCTTCCTTCATTTCCAATTTAGGGTTTCTTATTTGAGGCCCCAAAGTTGGATCTCAGATATCAGTTCCAATTGATTCTTAACTATTCTAATCTTTCTGTTATATTTCAACATCTTAGTGTATGTACATTCTCACTATGATGTGGGTCTAATTTATCTAGAGTCTACTCTTGTTATGTCATTGATAGGATTCATTAGATCCTAGTAACGCACCCTTCCATCCGGACCAAGACAAACCTACAGTCCTGAAGCCAAGAGCTACTAAGGATTAATCAACTCCTATTCATCTCAAACATGTGAAAAGAATATCCACTTATGTCAAACTCATTTAAGCATAACTTTTAGTCTACTTGATACAAAGAACACCTGAATCAACTTCACCATACATCAACAATCTAAATGAACCATACATATTGTACAAATTGATAATATGAATTCATACATACAAGAGCATTTCTTTTGATCTCCAATAAAAGAAGCAATATAAATCAAGAGTTGTATCACATTCTATGTTTAATCTCTTACTCCTTCAATACTTTCTAGTCTCCTAACCCTAAGATTTCTAGGGTTTCTCTCTAACCTATCCTTCCTCTACATTCCTGGCCAGGGCATCGAGAGAAGAATAGACAGAGTGCTTGATACTGGTCAATTTAAGTATTCAGATACCAAGCTAGGGTATCTAAATACTCAGACCTCCCAGAGCTATAGACACATCACCTACTATCTGCCACACTTATAACTCTGACTTTCTATCCTAATGGTCCCTGAAAACTCAACCTAAGCTCGGATACCAAGTTGTTACACCCACATCCCATGATTACCACTAATCATGAGATTAGGGCATTATTTTGATGAAAAATCCACCATATTTTTTTCTTTCTCTAAAATATATTGTAATATCACTTAGTGAACGATAAATCTCGATTAAACATAACAACAAGATACAACAGAATTTTTCTATTACATAGAAGCAAGAGTTTCACACTTAATGTACATCATGTACATCACATTTCAAACTTCTCTCTTTTCTTACTCTTTCAATCCCAGGATCTAGAGGAAGGATAAGAGATCCTCTAACAATTATAATTACTGTTCTTTCAAGACCTCTGTGCTACTCTTGATAAAAGTTGGTTTGCATCTCCTTCGGAAAAGCTAATCCTTTACCTAAAAAATTATTCAGTAGGTTGGTGAGCTACTGACTCAATGAGTAGAGAATCAACAGGTAACCAAGATATTTATGATGTTTACAAGTAATAGAACATAAATGCAATCATGTAAGCATGGCAGTTTAAAAACTATAATTCACTAAGCATGACAATAGTACATATATTGAATGCAATAAAAGGATAACCAAACTATTTACATTATTTTAAATCCATTTATTAGCTCCAACCATCTACATTGTCTCAGATTGAGATCCCTCTGTGTGAAAATATACTTCAGACTCTTATGATCAGTAAAGACCTGACATAATTCACCATAGAGATAATGACGCCATGTCTTCAGAGCATGCACTACTACTGCCAACTCAGGATCATGTGTGGGATAGTTCTCTCCATTCTTCTTAAGTTGTCTAGAAGCATAGGACACCATTGTCCCTTCTTGCATAAGAACACATCCTAAACCTCTCCTGGACGCATCATAGAAAACCACATATCCCTTATATGTCTCTGGTAATATCAAGACTGGTGTTGTAGTTAACTTCTTCTTTAAAATTTAGGAACTTTTCTCACATGACTAAGACCAAACAAAAGGTAAATACTTCCTTATTAAGCGTGTAAGAGGTGTTGCTATTGCACTAAAGTTCCTTATAAACCTCCTGTAATATCATGCTAACCTTAGGAAACTTCTTATCTCAGTAGGGGTCATAGGTTTCTCCCACTGAAGAACAGATGCTACCTTCTTAGGGTCAACACTAACTCCTTCTCCTGATTTGACATGTCCAAGAAAAGATACTTCAGTCAACCAAAACTCACATTTGCTGAACTTAGCATAAAGCTGATGTTGCCTTAACAACTGTAGGGCTATCCTCAGATGTTGCTCATGTTGTTCTGCATCTTTAGGCTACTATGAAATGATCTAAATATGGTCTGAAAACCCTGTTCATAATGTCCATAAAGGTTGCAGGGGCATTTGTTAATCCAAAAGATATAAGTACAAACTCATAGTGCCTATTCTTCATTCTGAATGTTGACTTAGGTTCATCAGATGCCTTTATCCTTAGCTGATGATAACCTGACCTAAGATCTATCTTCGAAAAGATCGTTTCCTCATAGAGTTGATCAAATAGGTCTTCAATCCTAGGCAAAGGATATTTATTCTTAATTGTTATCTTATTCAATTGTATGTAGTCTATACATAACCACATGGTTCCATCCATCTTTTTCACAAATAGTACTGGAAATCCCCAAGGTGATGTACTGGGTTGAATAAATCCTTTATTCAACAACTCCTGTAACTGGGTTTTCAATTCCTTTAACTCCCCAGGTGCCATTCTATAGGTAGGTAATGCTATTGGATGGCTACTAGGTAAAGTCTGTATCTTAAAGTCAATATCTCTTTTAAGTGGTAAACCTGGTAACTCATCAGGGAAGACATCTGAAAACTCACATACTATTGGAATATATGCTAGATTGACTACTCTTTTCTCTATCCTAGCATCCACCACATGTGCTAAAAAGGCCTCACACCCCTTTCTCATCATCTTATCAGCTACAACAACTGATATTGTACATGTGAGTAAGACTTTTCTATCTCCAATAAAGACACATGAAAAACCACCTTGTTGAAAGATATATTCTTTCTTCTAACAATCTAACTGGACATGATATGTCTCAAGGCAGTCCATACCCAAAATGAAATGAAAAGAATTAATATCTAAGGGTATGAGATTAACTGCTATTGTATACCCACTAAAACTCAACAGACATCCAGGACATACTTCTGTCAAAATTGAGGATTCACCTAGTAGAACTTTTAACAACAACTCATAAGATAAATATTGAGTTAGAAGATTTAGTCCACTAACTATCGATCTTTGAATGAAAGAATGTGTTGCACCAAGATCTATTAATATTGTAACAGAAATGTTGTTAAAGAGAAGCATCTCACCTATCATAACTCTGGGCGAAACTACACCTTTAGATGGTGTCATTGAGAAGAAGCGTCCAGTGACACTCCCTCTGCCATGTTGTCCTTGTTGTCCACTACTGGTACTAGGTGTTCCCCCTCTAGAACCTGAAGCCACTGAAAAACTTTCCCCTCTAACTGGAGCCTACCTTTGTGGAGTCTGAAATTGTAATTGTGAACCTTGTTTTGAAACATATGGAATCTTTGGGTAGTCCCTTTTTATATGTCACATTTGTCGACAATGAAAACACTTTGGTGCGTTAGTTCCCTAGCACTGACTAGAATGTTCCCTACTACAGTTGTCACATAGGGATGCATCATGTCTCTACAGTCATGTCACTGACACTGAAGATCTTGAATACCTAGTTGGAGGTGTCCGTGTAGACTGTGTATTCCATCTATTGGAATTGGGCCTTCCTCCACTTGGTGAAAAACTAGATCCTTATCTCCCAAAATAGTCAATTCCTCATCCTATCTTAGAAAAGAAACCACCACCTCCTTTGTATCCACCACTACTTTGTCCCCCTCTATTGAAGTCTCCAGATCTTTTCTTACACTCAAACTGCTTATCAACATTAACTGTCTCTTCTACACGTCTCACTACTTCCACAAATTCCCCAAAGTTTTATAAGTCTCTTCAACCAATGGCTGACACAGTGTGTCTAATCTCTGATCTTAATCTTTGCTGAAATCTTCTATACTTTTCTACATCATCAGGCACAAGTTGTAGATAGAAATGTTCCAACCTTGTGAAATATTCCTCATATTCACTAATTGTCATACTTCCTTGTATGATATTCTCCCACTATTTAATCTTATCACTTAGGAAGGTAGGGGGGAAATACTTAAGGTGAAACTCATCCACAAAGTCCTTCCAGGTCATCTCTACATTTCTCCTTTTATCTTCCACTCCCCGCCACCACAACTCAGCATCTCCCTTGAGTAAATAGATTGCATGATTGATATGCTTGTCTTCTGATAGCTCCATTAGGTGAAAGACCTTTTCCAGTCGTCGAAGACACACCTCTACGATAGCTAGATCAGTTGTCCCAAAAAATTTAGTTCCACCAAGCTTCTTCACCAACTCATAAGATCTCATCAGATCCTTACTAGAAGATGAAGACTTCCTGTCCATCTTGTATTTTTCTTTTGTCTCCAGAAAAATATGATACATCATTGTTGCCTCATTATCCTCTCCACCTTGAGCCATTTCTCAAGGGTCAGGGCCATAATGGATCTCAGCTTGTTCCTCACTATTTCCACATCCTCTTCCTTCCATCTGCATATCCATAACAAAACACATATGTTAGAAAATTGTAGTTCAAAGAGGAAAACATCCTAATCCTACTGATCTCTTATCACCCCTGTCCAAAACCTAAACTCATTTTTGGTTCAACCTATTCTCTAATACCAAGTTGTTACACCCACATCCCACGATTACCACTAATCATGAGATTAGGGCATAAATTTGAAGATTATACTTAGTACAAAATTCACTCCCGACTTTTTTCCTTTTATTTCAAACTCTTTGTTTTCTCACATCCAATCACATAAACAAACTTTACAAGAGAATTAAAATTTGATTATTCTAATATGATATCAACATTAACGATACCCATCCATACATTCATTCAGTTTCTCACACTTTCATGTACATTTGACATGATAATCAGATACATTCTCTCTTATCAAGGAAATAAAGATACAAAACTTCATTCACAACTCTCTCACATCTATACAAGGACCTAGAGTGACAGGGATCGACTGAACTTAACTAATATCATACTTAACTCATGTGGTAGATCTACTCTAATTCTTTGACCTTCTTCAAGTCCACGTGGTTTCCCTAAACATTGTGAGTAGAGGGGTGAGCCTACTCGCTCAGTGAATGAATACTTCAAAGAAATAGTTTAAAGCACTATTATAATTACAAATATATTGTTGAGAAATTGTTATTAATTATAATAGCAGTAAGCTTTAAAGAGACTAATCATTCACAATCGTAAATATGTTAAGATACTCTGGATATCTACAACAGTGAATCAATATATGAACATGCTTGATTAATATGAAAGAGAACTAATAACTCAGAAACAAACAAAGGATAATTCATTAACCACACACACTCGGTTAACCTCTCATTCATCTTATTATTCCCTGAACCCACATGAGGTGTACCACAACATGTGAAAGAATCACAACAAGCTATGATCTCACTGTACAAGGCTTAGAAGCATGTCTGAGTTCCTAAGCCTATCTCTTTGAGTAAGACCCCGTCTGCAGTGGGCCTCGACACGTCTTCCTCTCAGTGGCTAATGGGAGCGGTCGAATATCTCAGACTCCACCTCTCAACCTGGGTACTCAGGTGGTGAGTCAAAGCCCTCATGCTTATTGTGCATCAGTGGACCTACTGACCACTGATCACTCAACATGTAACACAGGTACCACTGGCATCCCCAGTTGGTGTTGGGTACCACACAACTGTAAGGAGTCTGCCCTACTAGTCAAGACCCCCACACCCTACTGGTGCACTCTGACTTACCTCGATCTAGACTACCTCCAGTTAGGAATTTGTTTCCTCCTCACAGCACGCCTCATCCTACGAGGATTCTAAAGTGTTCAGGGCATATACATATCTATTTCACTCTTTAAATCCACAATTCAATCATCACATCAACATATCTTAGTTCATCTTTGTAAACTGTTCATTTCATAAACCATCTGATAACATTTACCACAATCAAACTGTTAAGCATAACCACATCTCATACTGAGAAACATTGATATTGCAATACTTGAGTCACTGAACACCCTATCCTTAGGGTTTCATTTACCTCATTTACTAATCACATGACTCGCATAAGGATTCAATACATCATAACATCATTGAATAAAGATTGTTATCAATAGTTCACGTATAATCAAATATATATATATATATATATATATATATATGAAACCCCATAATGAACTGAACTAGGGTTTCCATGCTATTTACTAAAACATAATACATCAAGAATAACATTGAATCAAGCTGTCATTTGCAAACCTCCAACTTTCCATTCATTTAGGGTTTTTCCCTCTTACTAATATATCAACCAAACATTGATATCATAAAATGAAATCCAAGACCTTATCTAACATATATGTAATACACACACAAATAAAACAATCATTTGTAAATAAGGAGATTCAACTAGGCAAACTTCTTTATTTAATTATACAACAATTTCAATCATAGTCGAAAATCCTAAATTTTAGTATATTCATGTAACCTCTATAATTACTTTAAGAATTCTCATTTAGATCGATTGCAATAATTTCTAATGTGATTTCATAATCTAAAATTCATCACAATAGAGAAATAATCCATTTCATATCATCTTGCAAAAGTTAGTTCAAAAAGGCAACTTAGGGTTTGTACTTGCATACTAAATAATTAAAGATTTTTTATGATTTAAATCATTTTCATATAATCTACTGTTTAAAGGAAGTACCCACTCATCCTAAGGTGTGAAAACACCTTAAAAATATAGCACATCTCTAAAAATCTTGAATCCATATCAAGATCCTAGAAAAAATCAGTGATTTCTTCTTCCTTTCAACCCTAAACGAGGTTTGCTGTAGGTAGAAGATGAAGGTCAGAGGTTAACCCAAACCTTAAATTTGATGGATCAAGGGTTCTGAGTAAGGGCAAATGAAGAGAAGGAAGAATCACGGTTAAAACTACTTACCAAGTCGAATCTATGGCAACCCTTTTGGATTTTCGTCATTCTTCACATTCATCCCCAAAAATCACCCTATAAATCACCTTCTAGGTCTCCCTCTTATAGATAAATATGTCTAACATGATATAGAATCAAATTGTGGTTTCGACACACTTCATTTCATTAAAAACCGATAAGTATAGCCCAAGATATGATCATTTTACGATTGGTTGTCCTTGGTGGCATCCGTCGCGGTCGTGACACAGCGTCGCGGCCGCGACACAGCGTCGCGGTCGCGACACAGCGTCGCGGTCGCGACACTCGGTACATGTTTCCTAAAAAGGGCATAACTCTCTCATTATAACTCTAATTTGGTTCATTATTTTTTTATTAGATTCACATTTGAATTTTATACAATCCTAAAATATTATTTTGATAATATTCTCAATGAAAAATTAATTATTAATTATTCCCTCCAATGTCATTAACTCTCTTCTTACCTACATTTATGGGTTAATGCTATTTTAATTCCAACTCAGATCTTTGTAGTATGCTTAAGTCATTATTATGAGTTGCCCAAATATGTGTTTTAGGTCACTAAAGTTAATATAAGGCACACCATAGAATATTACTAACAAAAGTATGGCAAGCATTAAGATTATCTTAAATCTCTAGAATTATTAGCAAAGCTAGGAATGGGTTGTAACAGCTATAGATATACATAGGAAGCTTGCGAGACTTTAGGAAATAAACCTGAATGATTCAACTATCAATCATTTAAAGTTAACTTGGCCCTTTTTCTATCCTAATTTATTATAGTTGGTTCAATCGAAGTGAAATTTGACACCTAATTTAATTTAGACATGCACAGTTCAAATTCTACACTGATTTTGACTTTTGGGTTCATTGAATATTTTATTTAATATATTTAGATCCTAACTTACATTTTCTTTCCTTAATGAAATAAAGGCAACTACAATTATCGATTTAATATAAAAATTGGCCCACAAGCTAAAAAAATATGAGGATCTTTAATGTACTTATAGTTCCTTCTTAAAAGACTATTTAGTAAGTTATCTAGTGAATCTGTATTAAAGGGTGTTGTATCCATATTTATTAACCAAATAAGTATATTCATGGATAATGTGTTTACAATAGATTTGTTTTAGGATTTTCATTAGATGAATGAATTTCCTTAACCTTTATATGCACACTATAGAAATTATTTAGTCCAAGTTTCCTTTTAAAGATACTTAGTGATATTTTACTTTCAACTAGAAACAACTCAATTATCCATTATTCTATATATCCAATTTAGGGCCATTAGGTTGGGTTCCACCATTATTGTTGAGATAATACGTTCCATATTAATTTATACATCATCAAAGTTAGTAGCATTAGCGATGATATTCATGTATTACCTTTATATGAAATTGGTGTGCCTTTTATTGCTATTGAGAAAACCAAATTATTTTCACCCTCTATTGATATTTCTTAAGGCTATATAGGTACAACTAATACCATCTTTTGGGGGTTTAATCCTTAACTAAACCCAAAATCATCCAAATCTATAGATTAGGATCTCAGGACTAAGAGGTCAAATTGTGGTATGTTACTACACGCCACCCCTTAAAGAGGATTTCATTCTTCAATTATAATCATCTTTATACCACTAAAAAACTACTCTACACACATTATAAGCTTTAATAAGCCAAAATTAAACAACTCCTAAGGGTATTAGGGTTATAGATTAAACATAGGGATGTTTTATGTTATAGATTGTGATGCCTCCATCTAAAAGGTCATATACACATAGGGTTTGGTTTTAAGTACTTGTATTACTAACCTAACAATCCTAAGGTTCACATGTGTATCCAAAAGGTCATTGGGTACAACCTTATACCACTTCAGGGAGATAAAAGGGTAGGTCAACTACACATTTAGCTCAAGCCACACTTTTCTTTTTCAACATTTCATACTCAAAAACTAGGTTTTAATATTTCTATTCTAGATAGTTATACAATCTTCCTAACCAGAATTTCATGCATTCCTTACAATGACTTAGTTCAAGAAAGAATCACATAGAAATTTTTTTACATATAGTAGTAAAATAGAAAAAAAAATCTGAGAAATTGTGCAACATAAATCAAAGATGATCTCAAAATCAATGCGAGAACTAAGTCACAAAATTTTCCCATATTGAGATCTCCTTATCCTACTACTTTAACATCTTCATTACCAACTCCATCCCAAAGTCAAAAATCAACTTCCAAAGGTATATGACACAACCAACCTACATCACTGGGTATGAGAAATTAGGATCTCATTACATTAGGGTTTACTTATCAAGATCCTTATATGTATATCATATGTTTCCAAAATGTTTATTCATCCTCAGGTAGGCAACATAAGTATATTCTATGGTAAACATCTCACTTAGAGGGTTTCCATGTAGGGTATGGGTTCTACTTAAGGGAGATAAAAAATTATAGTCAAAATATGACTACCATGGCTCTGATACCATCTTGTAAGGAGAGGCGTGAGAGCGGTCCACTCCTTACTCAATTTGAGGAATAAACCATCTACTCCAAACACACTAACAAGTATGATAGAATAGGTGTTTTTTTGCTTCTCAAATGAATGGTATACAAGACCAAAGTATAGCAGGAAAAAAAGTGTAATTACTATATTAAATTTCACAACTTGACATAATAATATCCCACTAGGGACCTACATAAAAGTAACAACTTCAACAACTAGGTATAGGAAAGTCCAAACTATCTCAAGTCTAACTCCCAAATGTTAGCTCAACTAGCCAGCATCCATGTCTACAAGTCAAGTCCTCCAATCTTTCACCTAGGGATTGAAAGCATACCAAAATAAGACAAAATGGATGTTGTCAATGTCAATGCTGATATGTGCATATAAATAGGAATTGAGCAATATCAGAGGAAAAAGGACATCAATAAAATATTCAAATCTCCTCAAATTAAGAGGGAAAAAGGACGTACAAGTGGATATTAAAGAGAAAATTTAGAGAAGATAATGAATAAAAGATTTCTTTCCCTTTTATAATGTCACATTAATAATATGACAAAACATAAACAGTTGTAAACAGTTGCACTGGTGAGTAATAAGAAGACGAGCATATACTATAAAGCAGGGTAGGAACCCATATATTCCATACCAAGGGGCAAGAGGATTAAAACCTCAGTGTCAAATAAATATAGATTTTGTAGGAGGACTAAAACCCCAATGCATGGAAGAGGAATAAATGCAAGTGGATAATGTCATACATGGTGGGGGAATAAAACCTAGTGCCTCATTTTGGAATAAAACCCAACACCTAATACCAAACATGGAATGGGAATAAAAACCATTGCCTATATGGTGTCACTACTTCTAGTTATGACTAGTAAATTACAAATTAAAATAGAAAAAGGAAGATAAAGTATAGTCAAGCTCAAACAAGAGATGAGAACATCCAACTGATATCAAGTGGGGTCAGAGGGCCCATAAACAAATATCCATCCATCTCACTAATAAGTTATATCATAAGGCCACAAAAGTCCACCACTTTAAAGTTAGGGTTTCATTTAGTTCAATATCTCACACTAGGGTTTCCATATGCAATAGTATGAACAAGGTACAACTTAAGATCTAACAAGCATATCCATCAAAATAAGAAGATCACAAGATTTGTTTCTGTTAGTATAATTGATTAGTTGGGCATAGGCCTATTGTATTTTCACTTGTTTCTATTTAGCCCATGTGCTCCCTGGATCCTATATATAGGAGACCCAACTCTCTTATATTGTTGACCGAAGAGATATTCCATTCTTCATGGTATCATATGCAATGTCCTAACCCTAATCCTCCCCTACCTCCCTCCCTCCCTCTCTCTATCCTTTTTTTTCATTTTTGGTGGTGGCTGCTATCAAACCATTTGGCTAGAAACATCGGATCTCAGAGTACATAGCTACTGGCTTTGTACGTGACGGAACGGGAGCAACAAGGGTGCACTGCCATTTTTCAGATCTAATTGACGATGATTTGATGTTGATCACTGTTCCTTTATATCATTTTCTAATCCCATTTCCAGCATAGTGGAGCCCTCCCTTTGCGCATAGTCTTATTCAGAAGCTGCTAAATCACGAAGGATACTCCTTTGGCAGTAGGATAATCAGTTGGAAGCCTGTTCATGCTTCAAGTAATGGTTATATTGTTCTACTCTTAATTGTTCTTGGTCACAAAATAAATATTACACTTCATTGCTATCATCTATTGTAATAGTTGAGTTCATAAAAAAAAAGTCAAAACAAAAGACCCCGTGCTGAATTATAAAGCGAGTAGGGGCACAACTTTTATTTTTTCTTCCTCTCCATGTGGTTTCCCTAATTCACATGGTTGAGTGCTTTTCTTAAAGTTAGGGATTGTATGTTCATCTATCCTACCGTGCAACTAATCCGGTAGTGCTTTCTACTTTCCTACTGAGATCCATTCCAGTAGTGCTAATCCTCTTTCTACCGAGTTTTCATTCTGGTAGTATTTATGTTTTATTCTTTGTGTCGTGTTACATTCCGATACTTTTATTTTTATTTATACCGTGCTAATTCCGGTACTTTTCTTTCTGTTTATACTTGGTACTTTACTCACCTCATCATGGGTGATGTTAATAAGCCAACTATCATTTAAAATGATATGCCACATGTATCTGTCGTTAAACTTAATGATACCAACTTTCTTTTATTGATGAATATTGTCCAAACGATATATGCTAAGTACATGTGGAACCAAAATTCCAATACTATGTGGGAGGGGATGAAACAGTTCTTCACTCAGGAGGACAACTGTGTGTGCATGTACAACATTATGGATAAGATCTTCTCCAAACAACAAGGAGAGAGACCCTTGTCCAAGTACTTTGACTCCATGAAGGCCCTAGCAAACTAGCTTAATTTTTTCTCTCTGATAAAGTCTGTTGAAGTCACCAAGGAAAGAGAAACTCTTCTCACTGGGCGCTTCCTCAACGGGCTCCATCCTCATTTTGCTGTTGTTCGAAAACTTCTCCTTATTGGTGCAACCCTTCCATCTATGGACTAGGCATATGCCCACTTGGCCCAGTCTGAAATTCTTGCTCCTTGAATATCTCCCACTTCTACATCTAAACTTCTACCGACAATGGCTGTAACGACCAGAGGTTGTGGTCGTGGATGAGGTCAATGCCCAAAGTACACTTATTGTGGCAAGTTGGGTCACACTGAAGATGTTTGTCACTCAAAGCATGGTTATCCAGCCAACTATGGGAGAGGACATGGAAGAGGCTCTTCCCATGTTGCTCAAGCACATATCCATGTTGGCCAAGCATCTACCCCACTACCTGATCATCCATCGAATCCATCACATGCATCTTCTTCTCATGTCTCATTTCCAAAAGAGGGGTACGGACATCTTCTTCAAGCGACACAATGTTATGGAGATCCTCCCCTTGACAACAACATGAAAACCTCTGCACCCTCTAAGTGGCGCATTGGTGACTACTACCTCTTCTTCAGCTAATCTAGCCACTACTCATTAAGGTAATTTTGGGGCATCTCTGCTTGCCACAAATTCTAACTGGATTGTGGACTCAGGGGCAACCCAACATATGACGGGTATTCCTAACCTTCTTACTACCTCTAATTCTATTATTCTGCATCCCTCGGTTACTGTGGCAGATGGATCGGTAAAACAAGTCACTCATTGTGGCACTGTTCCTCTATCTTCTACACTCAAATTGTCTATTGTCCACTTTGTACCGAGCTTCCCATATAATCTCATGTCGGTTGCTAAAATTATTAATTCTCTTTGATGCTTTGTGACCTTTGCTCCTTCTGGTTTTGTACTATAGGATTGGAGGAACTTGAAGATGATTGGGTAGGGAGTGTGTGTTGGTGATCTCTATTACTTCTCTGCCTCAAAATCCAGTCCAACACATGCCTTTCTTGCTTCCACTCCACTACAACTGCATCTATGACTTGGACATCTCCCCTTGGAAGAGATTAAACTCTTAGATAATTCTATTTCTTCATGTTCATCTATTTTATGTAATGCTTCTCAGCTAGGAAAACACATCGTGTGTCCTTCCCGGCTCGTACAACTAAACAATCATTGAAAATGTTTGAATTAGTACATAGTGATGTTTGTGGTCCTTTTCAGACTACGAATTATAATGGATTCAAATATTTTCTTACATTTGTGGATGATTTTTCTAGAATGACTTGGATATACCTCCTCCAAACTCATGATGAAGTTTTTTCACTGATTCGTGCATTTTACACAATGATTTCTGTGCAATTTTCCACACCAATTAAAATCCTTCATACTGACAATGCTCTTGAATATACACAAAAGGTTGTTTCCTCTTTTTGCCAAGACGTTGGGAGATACATCAACGATCTTGTGCTTATTCTCCACAACAAAATGGCATTGCTAAGCATAAAAATCGTCATCTTCTTGACATTACACACTCTCTTCTCATTCATGTTAATGTCCCAAAACAATTTTGATCAGATGTGGTTCTCATTGCATGTTATCTCATCAATCGCCAAACTTCTTCAGTTCTTAAACAACAAACTCCTTTTTCTGTTGTCTTTCCACATTCTGTACCATTTTCTTTACCTCCTCGGGTTTTCAAATGTGTCGCCTTCATTCATAATTTTGATCCCAAGGCTGACAAACTATCACCTCAAGCTATTCGATCGGTGTTTCTCGACTACCCCTTCTCTCAAAAAGGATACAAGTTTCTTGACCCTACCTCTGGATGAGTTTATATCTCTACAGATGTCACTTTCCATGAAGATGATCTCTTCTTCTCATCATCCTCTTCAACCTTAACTTATTATGACAGAATGGTCTCTCTTCATGATCCCTTCATCCACTCACATCAACCCTTAACAGGCCCTTTCAACCAGTGCATGGAAAATGCATCCCGAGAAGCCCCTTCCCCTTCATCATAAGTTCCAGATCAATCTGATCTACCAGTGGCACTAAGAAAAGGTGCATGCTCATGCACTATCAAGCATCCTATTTCTAATACATGTTGTCTAGGTTGTCTCTCTTCTGCCACCGCAACGTTTGCCACAGCTCTAGACATAACATATATTCCTAAAAGTCATATTGATGCTCTACAACATCCTAGTTGGAAATCAGCCATGATGGAAGAAATGAAGGCTCTTCATGCCAATCATACATGGGATCTTGTCATACCACCTCCCAACAAGAACATTGTCGGGTGCCGATGAGTGTTTTCTATCAAGCACCACTCTGATGGTTCTATCGAGTGGCTCAAGGCAAGGCTAGTTGCAAAAGGATTCACCCAAACCTTTGGTGTGGATTACTTTGAGACTTTTTCTCTAGTTACAAGGATCACTTATGTTCACATTCTGGTCTCTTTGGCAATTCATTTTGATTGGCCTCTTTTTCAGCTTGATATAAAGAATTCCTTTCTTCATGGCAACCTCATGGAAGAAGTTTACATGCAGCAACCTCCCAGTTTTGTTGTTGAGGGGGAATCTTCTCATGAAGTTTGTCACCTTCTACATTCACTATATGGCCTAAAGCAATATCCACGTGTCTGGTTCAATAAACTAAGCACAGTTCTTGAGAAACTTGGCTTCCAGAGATCGGCTATAGATCATTCACTTTTCTTTTCAAAATCATCAAAAGGTCATACCATGATTGCTATTTATGTTGATGATATAGTGATCACTGGAAATGATAAAGTGACTATTTCTCAAGTAAAACAGTCCTTACAAGCACACTTCCACACAAAGGACTTGGGCACTCTGCAATATTTCCTTGGCATAGAAGTCCTCCGCTCAACCACAAGAATCAGCTTGTCTCAAAGACATTATGTTCTGGACTTAATTCAGGATGCTGGAATGATAAAATCCAAACTTGTCTCCACTCCAATGGACTATCAAAACAAGCTACCGCATGAGGTGAAACTCTTTAATGACCCTAAAAAGTATCTTCGTCTTGTGGGGAAGCTAATCTACTTGACAATAACCCGACTTGACATTACCTATGCTGTCGGGATAGTCAGTCAGCATATGAGTGCACCTCTTGAGGCTCATTGGGTCATTCTTCAACACACCCTTCTATATCTCAAAGGGGCTCCGGGAAGAGGATTGTTCTACAAATGTCCTAGTACTAAGAAAATTTCTATTTTAGGATATGCCGATGGAGATTGGGTAGGTGATTCTCAGGATCGTCGATCCACTTCTGGATTTTACATCATGATTGGCACTCACCCTATTATTTGGCGAAGTAAAAAATAAGTTGTTGTGGCTCACTCCAGCACCGAGGCCGAATATCGAGCTATGGCCCACACATGTTGTGACCTACAGTGGGTCCAGTCCATCTTGACTGAGTTTGGGATCTCCTTCCATACTCCAACTAATATATACTATGACAACCAAGTGGCTATATACATAGCTAATAATCCCATCTTTCATGAACACACAAAACACATTGAAGTTGATTGTCACTTTATGCGAGACCTGGTTAAAGCTAAAAAGATTATTACCCCTCATACTCAGACAAGAGATCAAATTGTAGATATTCTCACCAAGCCACTTACTCCTGCTTTATTCAAGTACATGGGTACCAAGCTGGGACTTCACAATGTGTACTCTCCATCTTGAGGGGGTGTGTTAGTATAATTGATTAGTTGGGCTTAGGCCTGTTGTATTTTCACTTGTTGCTATTTATCCCATGTGCTCCCTGGCTCCTATATGTAGGTGACCCAACTCTCTTGTATTGTTGACCAAAGAGATATTTCATTCTTCAGTTTCAATGAAGTTGAACCAAACAACACTATGAAAAATATGGTATTTAACTACAAAAAAAATTGTAGCGAAAACCCCAAAATTTCCAAAATTTGTAGCTAAAAGATTTGAATACATTTATCATTACATTTAGAATATGAAGCTAATACCCATGTAGCTAATTGTTTAGGCTACATTTTTCAAAGTTGTAGTTAATTATTTCTCTGGCTACAAATTCATATGTAACCCTAATTGTAGGTAAAAAATGTCCTTACACATAAAAATGTAGTTTCCATTGTAGCTAAATATATGACTACAGTTCAATTTGTAGCTATGATATGTAGGTATAGATGACATTGGTTACAATTTGTATATGTAGTTCATGTATAGAAAAAATTATCACTTACTACACATATAATTATAGCTAGTGTGTAGTGAAAGACACAATGTACTACACATACATATGTAGTAAGAGACATTATGTATCCAGTCAGTCGCTTGCCAATATAGAGGGGTTTTCAAAAAGAAAAAAGATGAATGTTAATCAAGATCAAGTTGTGCTTACAATGTCAACAATGATACTTTTATTTATATTTGAACAATGAGTACAGATGGGGAGGACATTAACCTGGCCCCTATTTTACAATATGCATGGAAAAAAGATACATGTATACAATATCTTCTTCTGACTACCTCTATCCACTGCAGACTCTATACACCACATGATCATGTGCATCATCTTCTATCCGTATTTTTCTTTTGTATCAATTTCGCCACTTGTATCGTCAACAAATATGATAACATTTATAAACTCATAAGAAGAGAAAGATTGCTAGGGTATTTCTCTTCTTGATTGAAAATAGAGAACTTCTCCGTGCTCTACTTCTGATTGGCCATAGGAAGCTCTTGTAGTTGATATTGATATTCGAACTTTTCTCCAGCTAGATATAGAACCTCCAACAAAGTATGAATCTATATTAGATGAAAACATAGTATGATGCATATGAGATGATTTTGAGCCATGTTCATATGCTTCGTCAGATGAGTAAATGAGTAATCATTGAGATGAGTCACCTGAAATGTGAATTAATTAAATTATATTGTAACAATTTTGTTTTTATAGTAGCAACAATACCATTGGAACAACTCAATAAAATCCCAAATAATGCAAAAAAAATTGATACAATTCCAAATAATGTAGAAAATTCTGACCTACAATGGATAAACACATTCCTGAAGGTCATCTTCAAATACTTCTTACAAGGGTGACGTATAACACAATACTCCTTTCCCAAATAATGAAGACAAATGTTTGGTCTCCAGAAGCCACGTGGTTAGCTTTGCTTCATTTTGATGTTTGTCATCTTCTCATTTAGTAGAAATCCCCTTGAAAAATTGATATTTGTACGAATAGTCAATAATAGCTCTTGCAAGTGGGTTTCGTTGTCTGACTAGACCACAACAGTAGAGGGAAACAAAGAGAATATCTGAAATTAAATTTTATACAACTAAGTTTTTGGTGAGAAATGACTATACCTCTATAGAAGAAAGTAATATAAGAAACTCTCCATGGTTTGAACCAAAGAAACCTATAAAATTAGTAATAATAGTGTTTACTTATGCTCATGCATCAGTTATGTAAAGTACCACATAATAGAGTTTATGTCTTCAGGAATCACTATCTTTTATTAAGACACCATCAGTAGCAGCAACACCGATAGGTGTAGCCAGTTCCATAGCATAATAGCAGGCAATCACAACCATTAATATAGAAAACACTAAGTAGAAAACAATGCAATTGCCTTTTCAAACTTACATGACTGGGGATTTGCACCTAAAGAACCACAAAGGAGCTTACAGGAAAAAATTAATATGTGAGATAACTTAAAAATAATAGCACTCATCCTCTGTATTAGACATAAGTGTGTACCACCCTATGGAAGTTAGGAATGATAGAGCAACAATGGTAGGTATAAAATGTTTGTTGTTGGAGCTAAAGCTATGTTCAAATCTTAAACCTGGAGAATAGCAACTGGAAGGTTGGACAACTAATAGTGCACACAATTTTGATGTCAATGTTATGGATTTTTTGGTATCAGGCCAGTAATCTGCTGCTTATCTTCAAGTTGTTTGTGGCATTAATTAACAACTTCAAGAAAATAGAAAAGTAGGATAATACGCAAGTTTGAGCCAAAGATAGAGTTAATTCAAAAGAAATCAGATTGTGCTCCATTTTTGTTATCCATTATTATATAATAAAAAATCAAGAAAAATCACACCCAAAGAAAGAGTAAAAGATGCATATGATAAAACAAAGAAAATTAAAGTTGATTTAAAGCTCGCACCTTGCAAAACCAAATTGAAGTTAAAATTTCATTTCTTTTCTGATTGTACTGTTGCATCATGTTCGAAAGATCCAATGATAAAACATACCATACTCAATCTTCTATAGCTAAAGTTTCCTCTGCATGTGATCCAAACCAAGGCCTTATTTTGGTATATGCATGCCCTAAGTTATGGCACCCAGATTGTCCTCTAATGGACCAAACTTGTCAACAAAAGAATGTATCCACTTATCCAAATGATATGTATAAATTATGTGTCTCCAAATGTTCATAGATCATACTAGCTCGTCTCCCGTATGGATGTTATACTTGAAGAGTGGACACATTGCATTGATATGGAGCCACTTGGTGATGCATCCTGTATGGAAATGGTAGTTTCAGGGAAGCATGCGTAGCTCGATGTCATCTTCAGACTGTGCTAGGAAAATACAAAACTCCTACTATAGAATATTTAGTTGAAACCATACAAACATTTTTCATGACAAAAACTGATTTAGAAGGGATTATAAGCAGTGATCATGCATACATTTCATCTTAGGAAAACTAGTGCCAATCACCAGAAAATTCTGCAATTAACTCAATGACATGCCATATTCACAACTACAACCAGTACTTAAAATACCAAAAGAAACATACATGAAAAATTTTGTTCAAATTTAGAGCATTGTAATAAAGTAGTATAAAAGATCCTCAGTCAAAATAGAGTTGGGAAAAAAGTAAACCATTCCATGAAATCAGTTTGGTTTAATTTGAGTGAGGAAACCATTCCATGAAATCAGTTTGGTTTAATTTGAGTGAGGAATACGATTTGGTTCAGACTGCAAATTATCTAAACTGGAAGAGGAGTTTGACTCAGTTTACAAATAATAGAGAGACTACATTATTATCCTTTATATGTAATCTAACACCTTCATGAACCTTACTTCCACATTTAGATGATAGTAGTTTGCATTCAAAAAGAACTCTAACAAAGTACAATAATGAATTAGTGAGGTGTGGATTATTGAATAGTCAGGTTATCAGTAATAAAGATAGGTCTAATGAACTATCTTGAGTACAATTTTATTAAAAAGAACAATGAAGAAACAATAGTCTCTAAAGATGATTTCAATACATAGTGGAGGTATACTCTATTAAATGGTTCCTTCATAAACTAGTAACGAATTTGTCCTACTTTTATCACTAGAGGTGTTTGGTGTGACAAGATACAAATAACTTATTACAGTAATGGCTATAAATGAACACGTGATGGTGAAAAATATTGCCAAGCATCAACTGGATTTGATTTTATCAAATTGGATCCATGTTTGATGGTATTACCCATTATAATAAATAATCCAGCAACCATCACTGTCTTCTGATTCGCCCTATAGGTTAGATCACAATGGTGAGAGTCAATGTGTTGAATGATGCCTTTAAAAGCATGCACAATCGCAAGAAGTTGGGGAAGCGACAAGTCATAATCTGACCCTCTTTAAACGTCATCATCAAGTTGAATGGAATGTTGAATAAATGTGATTTCATTAGTCCTCACTTTGACGTTGGTGTTACGAACATTGAACTTAGAACTGTCATATTGTTGATTCCTTCACGGTTGTTTGGTTATCTTGTTCTGATGACTTTGGGATGCAGGAAGTACGTTGGTGGAAATGTTCTTGGGTTCTCAGCGAAATTCCTAGAGTGTGAATACAACCAATACATAGAGTATCGAAATAAACGTACACGGAAACTTTTTTGACATTAAAGTTCCCATGTTCAATGTAAACGTAAATTGGTTTTGAACCATCTAAAAGTAAAACTACTAATAGAGATCAAACGGAAATCCTATCAATATATATAGCTGAGACAACAAATCTAAAGACTAAGAGGTTGTCTCAGTTAACATGTCGGTTGTGTAGCACCGCATATTCTAAATAAATTTTCTATTGGGAGAGTGCAAATAGGAAGGATAGAGGCACAATGCAGGATGATAATGCAGCATCAAAAACTAAAGTCGTGATCAAAATGACAAGACTAGGACGGTGCTTAAGTGGCTGTAGACGTACTCATTACGGGAAACGATAGCCAAGGCAATGTAATCCTCTACAGAATCTTGATCTGCATCGATATTATGCTTCGTGAACCTGCCCTTGGCATGGGGCCAGGTCTCGACATAGACCTTGTGGGAGGGGTACCAGATAGCCTTCTCAAACATAATTTTCTTTTTCTTCTCATGGTAAGCATGATGCTAGCCTTGGTGCCAAGCGGTGAAACATGTTGGTAGCCCGAGTCACAACATGGTCCATCATAGCCGCAGCACCAACCAAGAAGTCAGTGATGTAGGGCTTCGAGACATCACCTAGGGCGAAGTCATTGGGAATGACACCTACCTAAGAGCAGATCACATATAACCATACAATGTGTCTAATTGATGTGTAAAGATAATTAGGAAGATAATAGAGGAACAATGCATCTGATTTCCTATTCCCTAGCTGGAATCTGTCTCGCCAGCACCTCCTCTTTGACAAGCTGCGAAGTCAATTCCAAATTGGGGGAAGGGGATTGGGGTGTGCTGGGGAGTGATCAATCAAGTGTTGGGATGAGGCGGAGGGAAGATTAGTGGAGGGGAGGGCACCATTGGGGTGAGGTGGAGGGAAGCATCAGATTTACGCCCCTTAATGTTGGAATCATTGTTGGTGTTGGTGTTGTTATTGTGACAGCCATACGTGCAACTATTTATTTAATAAGGTCAAACGTATGACATTCAAATTTCACCAATGTTGTTGTATACCTAAATGTCCTTGGCAGCTTATTGTACAAACAGTGGTTTATTCAAAATCTGCTGAAATACATACTCTACTCTGCTTCAACTAATGCAAGGTTGTGCTAGAAAAATATTTTATGGGGTTAGATGGTAGAGTGTTCTTTGTGACTACATATGTTTGAGTTTCATTGGCCTAAGTGTTCAGTCAATGTGGTTCTTTTCCCTATGAAGAAATGTTAGTTTTTTTGTTCCCTGAGAGGAACATGAGTTTTATGTTTTTCTTTGTTGTTGGTGCTAGGCTAAGGGCACCCATCTCTGTACCTAAACCTGGTTACTAATAAGATCCACAATTTCTTGACCAAAAAAAAGAGTGAACTTGTCTTCTTATATAAATTGGTTGATATAACTACTTCATGTCAGTTGAGAGAATCTAATTAAAATAAAGGACAAAATAAACTAAAACCAAGACAAGATTCAAAACATTTCAACATGTGTGAATATATAAATTACACATATGTAACCAATATTATGATAGCGGTGTATTTTTAAAGATGGTTATAGACTTGCATGCCTAGGTTCCTATTGTGACAATGAATCACGTTCTTCGTACTGTATTCAAATTCTTAACAATTTTTTTCTAGGTGGTTAATCTGTATCCATGCCCTAATGTGTTGTCAATAATTCACATGAATCTATTGTCTTTATTGTGCAACATTAGTTGATTTTATACTTAGACATTTGTCTATCAATGCATCTAAATAATAAGATATTGGGAATGAAAGTCTAATTTGTGAACTACACAAGAGAGACAGCAAGAACATCCATTCATCTAATTTAGTGGGAGTGGTAAAAGTAGTTTACCAATGTAGGAGCATGCATGTGACTGAATATTTTTAAATAGTAGTAGAGAAATAGAAGATTTCAAATAGGATTCCATTTAACCACAATAGTTGAAACATTCCTGTCTTTCACATTTCATTACTGCCCCTTTGGTATAAATAAAATGCATACCATTCAAAGAACTATCAAAGATAATTACAAAATAAGATTTAGATATCTTAACTTACACGATCCCATGTCGGTTTCTCAACTGTATATGCCATTTAACCAGAATAGTTGAAGATGTTGATGCATTTTCTGTTTAGAAGGTAGGCACCAACAAGATCTCTGACTTACATAATCTGAATGTGTAAGGTTGGTTATTGACGATCCAGAATTTTCAAACATGTAAAAAACGTGGAAGATGTAAATCTCTCTAGAATCAAACACAACTACATTGTGTTCTAGGGTGCCTACTTGTAGAAGAAATTGAGGACACTATGTTATCTCTTTAACTTTTTATGAGCATTTGGGTTTTGCCCATTCATTTTGATAATTTTTAGAAATAAAAAGTATGTTAAAATTGAAAAGTGGTTAGCCTACAGTTCAAGCTATAATTACATGGGTCAGGCTTTTGATTCAATCATTAGATGTATTGAATTATATTATATTCAATATGCTTAATAATAAACATCGAATTATATTCATTTAGTCTATGGTTGGTTTTTTGTAAGAAGTGAAAAGGCTAATTGGTTAAAATCTTGTTAACTTTTCCATTTGGGCACGTTTAGGGTCACATTCAAGAAGCTACATTCTGTATAGAAACTAAAATCTATTTATTTCATTAGTTTGTACTGCTATAGACATGGACCACATGGTTAACATGCCTAGACTTCTAGATATTCCCTATCCTCTATAAACTGAACATTCTTGTACTACAATACACCATACACATGATCCATTATTTGTAATATTGAAGCAACGATGTGGTGATCAGACAAATATGGACTAGTCAGAGTGACAAGGATGAATACACTTTTGCCAAGCTAGAAAAAAAGGAACCATGTTGGCCATAAACTAATGTGAGGTAATCATGCTAACTGATACAATAAAAAAGAAAATCTTTGTTTAAGTAGCTAGCACTGGTTAAGAGTTCAAATATAGGAGGTATTATATCTATACTTAAATTGGAATCAACATTCAACAAAAAATGAACCATCACTAAATGAAGAGCAGACCAAGAAAAAAGGTTGAGAATATAATTCCTTGCATAACTAGAAATGTTGGCAACTCTTCTACCATTTGACTAAAAAATATTGTCCTGCAATGTCTAGCATGTAGCAAACAATATTGGAAAAACCTGAACAAGTGTGAAGGATTGTTCCATTGCTAGCACTAAATAAAGAGTTGACCAAGAGGTTCCCCTACTTCTGAATTGGCCAGTATCTCTAAATGGAACAATAGCTGGTGAAGTAGATAGAAAATGAGGCCTTGGTGCATTCATGAAATGATCAAGTAAAAATTGTGAGCACAAAGTAGTTGTTTAGGCTACCCTTTTGTTAATTTGTGGGGTGTCATAGAATGAGTGATAGGAGCAGAGCATTGGTCTTCCTTAATCCTATAATGGAACATAACCGAAACAAATTCTTACATCTACATTTCAATTCTGAAACCTTCTACATTGCATAATCCATTTATGTAAACCAGATTAACTTGAAGGACTAAAATCAACACCTCTAAGGCTCCAGTTAGTTGTACTAGTCTTAGATACCCTAGTTATTGGTCCTCCACCTTTAAGATGCTCAAATTGAAGAATATCGGTGTTGTTGCAGAAGCAACTGACACGCCAGCATTAGGTTGCATGAAGATCAAGGGTAATCATGATTATCAACAAAACTTGTTCTAAAAACACATCATACTAGTTGCCTCCAACTCGATTGTATATATTCTAATTTGAACAACTGAACACCACCATTTATGTCCACCTTTTTGTGTTTGTTGAGATTTAATCAAACAATTGGCTACTGTTGTGAAAGTACTTAAATATCATTGCACATGACTCTTCTCAGCTTCGGGGCAAACGATGCACTTGGAAAATAGATGATCAAACAATAGACCATAGTAAAAAATCAGCATCCTAGCTACTAAATCAAATAAAATAGGGAGTACAATCCATATTCTATATTCCTAAAAAAACTAATGCCCTTTTTAAAGATAATATCCTTTTTAGTATTAACATGAGACGTTTATATATACTACCTAAATAATTAGTTCCTTCGTCTTGAGTTTTCACCAACCATAACGTAATGACAACATTGGGAGCTTAAAAATCTCATCTTTAATAACAATCGTAGGTATTAGTAAAGGCTAGTATGATAGGGTGTAGTCAAGCTGCAAATATGATTGTATTGTGTAACCCATTATACATAATCAAAGTTCTTACAAAAATGTTGTTGGTAAACCACTGTACACAATTCAAAGTTGTCACATGATGAAGTATTGTAGGTCACCTCTCACAAAGATTTTTAATAACCAAGAACCAGCGTGAAATATTCACATTAAAGAACTAGAGCACACCTGCTATATTTAAAATAGTTGATTGAAACTGATGTGAGACTGAGAATGGTGAATTTCCTGTGCTAGCCTCATATACATAAAAAGCAAAAGCCAGAATATTTCATATTACTAGACAAAGGTCTCAATTATTCCATTATCTAACATATGCAGGTCATAAAGAAACATGGCTCTGATAAACAACCATGTACCAAGGAGTAGTACTGCAGCTAACGTGAGATCACTATTTTACCCAAAATTAGCTTCTTAATAATTAGTTCAACATGCACTCCATCCAAGATAAGTTTTGGAAATAGGAGAAAGATATATAAATTGAATTGATAGGGTGACTACAACATGATTGAACCAAATTTTTGCTGCGGATGAAATTGGAAAATACAAATATAATTCTATATGAAACAATACGGATAATCATTTCAAAAATCACGATGCTAAAAAAATAGAGACTTGAGAAAATGATAAATTTATCTAGAAACCTATATGTTGAGAAGAAATCCACAATATTTTGTAGGACAATATTTATGTATGTATCATCATATAGATATGATTCTATTGCTAAAAATTGTCCTTAATGATAATGGTCAAACTCAATCAACACACATGTAAATGACCAATCAAGAACAACATACAAATGGAAGATAATAGAAACGAACCAAATCACAATTCTTGCATTTTCCAACATATGCTAAGGAGCTAATTTTAGAGTTTGTGTCAGATATATATATGATTTTATGTAAACCAGTCGTGAATGGTTTTAAGACAACCGGATAGGAAAATCTATGCAATAGTTAGTCTCTATACAACAAATTTACTGGGCATAAACAATATGGTACTTATGTATGGTATAAATGTCTGCCTAGTACTTGACTATCAAGCAATGGGTAGTCAATGGTACTGACATAAATGACTGCCTGTTACAAATAAGAAAAGTGTTAGTTTTCTAATTAAGTACTAACATAAATGACCGATTGTGTTTGAGTACAATGCAATCATTATTCCATTAAATAAGTACCAAAAGTATTTGGGACACAAATAAGGTGCACTAACTGTTTAATGTTAGGGGCGCTTAGTAGTGACAAGGGTACTATGCAAATGGTACATAGCAAAAGTAGAATTCATACCTCAGGATCCGTTGATGCCTTATCATAGAGTTCCTTACTACTAGAGTGGATGGGTTTGATCTTGAGGATCATCTTCCTTGTGTAGGACTTCTTGTTTAAATCAGAGGGAGTATGACACCTAAAGATTCATCTTTTCCTTATATAGAGTAAGGGCTCATCTTTTCCTTTTATACCTTCATACAAATATTTCTGGGCGGATCAAAAGGAAAATCATAATTTAGCGGTAAGGGTGAAAGGCTCCCTATAGTAGGGGATGGTAGAGCTAATGAACACAAAAGAACATGCCAGTGTTTAAAAAATAACAAACATGACTAATCAATCAAATTTTCTACACTAATACACGATACCAATGTATATGAAACTGCAAGACCAAAAAATATGATTATGGTAATAGTAGGCTGACTATATCAAGCAAGGGAACAACATATAGTATTAACTATAGATATGTTGGAAGTGACGAGTGGTTGTGAAAACATGTATTACCCCTCCATCAATATGTATTTGTGACTTTATTTTGTTAATGCATTGCAATGTTGAAGGAAGGTCTCTTCCTAACTTGTAGTAAATTAGTTCACATCTTAACAATCTGAAAATTACTATTGTTCATATCGCTCATGATGCCCATTTGTCCACTAATTTCCAGCAAAATCTCTTCATTTGTTTGGTTGCCCAGAATACAAACACCGACATAAAAACGATGACTAAAACTAGTGGAAAGTGGTTGGATCCCAACTTCTCGACCTTGAGGATGTTTTGTACCTAGATGAGAGGAATGAGTATGAGACCTTGTCGAGCGGATTCGTTGGGCGCCCATAGCTACTGAACGGTGGCGCTGAGAATAGGATATACCCTCAATCACATTGTGCAGTTGGGGATGTGTGGCTGGGAGATTCCAACCAGCGGGATATCAGGGAGTGAAGGAACCCTTACGGCTAGGAGGATGCATATTTTTTTCTTGGTGGTAGCAAAGAGATTGAGTAAGTGAGAGGCACTATGCAGTTAGAGAACCCAACGACTTTGACTGGGAGAGACATGCGGGGAAAATAGGGATAGTAACGAACCAGAGAGGGGGAAACCACATGAGGAGTAGGGAAGAGACATGCGATTAGCAAAGGAAAATAGGAGGCGTGGGAGGAAAGGAAGCGCGTAATATTTTTCATATGAGACTAGTCATGTGTTTAAATGTCTTACTAACTACAATTAATTTACTACATTTGACAAAGGGAGTGGACAAATGTATTTACATATAATCAATTAGGTTGGCTATACTTATTTTGTTTACATTTTACAATTTATAACTAATTGTGGTTCTAACTACATATATATTATGTGTAAGGAGCATAATTGTAGTTAATCATGTTTTTTTTTGTAGTGCAAGCCAATCACATCATGAGAGGAGTCATTATACTAATACCTAATATAGGTTCAAGAGATATTAACAAGATTAATTATAAAAATATGACTCATAGGGGAATGCAACATACCTTCAATTGAGTCTAGATACATCCATGGTCAACCCTAATTCTGCTCAGGGTCACAAACCACCTATTAAACATATATGAAATTAGGGTTTAGTTCATGTTAATCACAGATACCCTAAAATTGTCTTTCTATTATTATTGAATTAGGTTATCAAAACCATGCCGCATTGAAGTTGAGCTATGTGCACTCAACCTAGGTTAATATCAACTCCTTTCTTCCAATGCTATTTTCAGAAAGCTAGAGGACAACCCTAAAGTGGCTTAGATGATTATGGAGATACAAAATAAGAGGAATATTGTGAGCATCGAGAAGATCTCAAGAGAATACAACCATGTGGTAGAAAAGTTATCCAGACACCAGCAAAAAGCTTATAGTGAGTTCATATACAATTATAGACCCCCTAAAGATATTATAGATCATTTAGATAGCAACTTATGTAATTCTAGTAGTACTACCATCTTTAATTCTAGTTCTAATAGTGTAGACTGCAATCCTTTTGATGGTTTGGCTTGCATGAGGAGGGCGAGATCAATAAAAATCCTCCTCACTACCTAAAAACCAGACGACATTGTAGGTTTCACTTTTCTAAGTCCATATCATATTCTATTGTATTTTTTTGAATTACATATTATTAGATATAAATCTATAATCCCCCCAATTAGAAAATTCTTAAGATAAATCAGATATTTGATACTTTGGAATTAGACCATGAAACCAATACCATTGGGTGGAGAAAAATCCCATGATTTCAAAGTACATTTTTTCTTGTTATTCTGATTTACCAAACTAGATTTTTGATTTTTGGAAAAGCTGACCAACCATATCTCTAAATCAATCAATGTGTACATATATATCCACTTGGGAAAAATTGGTGAGGTGGACCAGCCAGAAGTGTCTACATGTTCAGGACCTAAAAAAAATTTCATGGTTATACTATTAAGACTCAGACAAAAAGGTAAAACTAGTAATCATCTCGTAGATAAGAGAAAGTATCGGTAAGGGTCAAATTTGCAAAACATAACTTGGTATCTTTCTCCTCAATCTTGAGAGGGCCAAAACCAGTGGGGAGCTAGCGTTGGTGACCAAAATCTACGGTCAAGGCATTTCCAACTCTGGAAGTCTACCCCTTTGGAGCTTTTGACCCCTTGTGGACTTGAATGCACCAAAGATTGTCATCAAGGTGGACAGGAACCAAGAGACAACATCCATCAAGAACACTATACCAAAGTGGTAGGATAATAACATAATTGGGGAAGCGAATACGTGATTTGAATTCCCAACACAATACATAGAATCACCAACCCATCTCAACTTCCATGAGCCTTGGTAGACTAGTTTAGAGTCTTTCTAGAGTCAAGGAATCGTCAGAGGCACCTGACAAAGAGCACCACCACAGTCAGGAGATAGACCTTGAGTGGGAAACTATTGGGCAATGCACAAGGCAAATTTGTGCCACAAAACTAAACTAGAGTGTTCTGAGGATTCTTACTGGTTCAACAATTGCACAATGATCGGTACCTCCAGTCGTGGTGAGACCAACTTTTTTGGAGATTTAAATTGAACATGATACAGTGTCACCTAGAGAGGGAGATAGAATTGAATGTGTATAAAGACATCCAAGGGTTTTTAAAAACCTACTATGTTAATATTTATACATAGATTATCGTAAACCACCGTCTGTAACCCACACCAAAGAAAAGTCTAAAAAGGAAATTGAGGGATTCTACAATAAAAAGATATAGGATCAAATATTGGGATCAATGAATAAGAATCTCTCAAGGAAACTATTGGAGATAAGATCTTGAAGAAAGATGGAGTGAGGAAGGAGAAATCAAGAAATAAATTTGAGGGGTATTGTGCAGACAAGTTCCAAAATCAGTTGTGAGGTTAATGATTATTCAAATCTGATGAACTAAAATGAATCCACACTTTAGATATATCAGGAAGCATGTGAGACTTTAGGAGGGACCTCAATATCTCATAAATTAGTGATTTAATTGTATTTTAACCCATTTTCTTTCCTAGTTTATTAGAGGGTACAAACAAGGTTCAATTGAAGTGACTTTGACCCCTAAGCTAATTTAGACATACAAATCCAAATTTTACTCTAATTTCCACTTTTGGGGTCATCCAATATTTTATTTAATTTTTTAGATCTTAACTTACATTTTCTTTTCTTAATGAAATAAAGGCATCTATCTATTTAAATATGAAACCTGACCCACAAGATAACCAAAATATGATGATCTCAAATATACTTCTAATTCCTTATTCTGACACTATCTAGTAAGTTCTCTAGTAAATTTGTGTTAAAGGGTGTTATACCCAAATTTGTTTACCAAATAATTATATTTATAGATAATTCGTTGACATTATATTTTTTAGGATTTTCTTCACATGAATGATTATCCTTAACACTTATATGCAACTATAACAATTATTTGGTCCAAGTTTTCTGTTAGTGATATTTAGTGAATTTTACCTTCCATGAGAAACAACTCAATTATCCATAATTCTATATATCCATTTTAGGGCCATTAGAGTGGCTCCCACCATTATTTTCAAGAGAATACGTTCCATTTATTTTACACAACATTGAACTCATTAGTTGAGTTAGTGGCATCAACTATGATGTTGATGTATTATTTATTGTATGAAACTGGTGTGCCTCTATTTCTATAGGAAAAACTAAATTATATATCACCTTTTGTTAATATTTCTTAAGACTAGATAGATATAAATGATATCATGCTTGGGGGTTTGACCCATAACTAAACCTGAAAGCATCCAAATCTATAGATTAGGGTTTTTAGGGCTAAGAGGTCAGATTGTGGTATGTTACATAATACATATAAAAACATTGTCACAATTGAAAGTCCACCTCCTCTACCCAACATCAAACCTCCTTTTGGTTTGATCCCTAGTTCCTTGGACATTGATCATTCTTCAATCTCAACCTTCCTCACTCACCTCGACACACACCACTCTCCCAAAAGCTACAAAATTACTTATCAATACAAGGCATAACTTTTTTAAGATGTTGACATTGACTAGAATCCCTTAATAAATTCTCACTAAAATCATAGATTGCATCTCCTCCTCGCAACACGGGCCTCATATTTACTATCAATAAAGCCGTAGACCTCATCTCCTTAATCGGTTATTGCACTCCTTTCGTTGTAAAATTTTGATCTATCAATACTAGACCTAACATCATTCTATTTATTTGGTGTTTGTATGCAAACAAACTTATTTTCATCCCTAAACTCGATAAATGTAATATAGATGGTCTTTTTCTTGTATGCTCTATTGGGAACGCAATGAATATTCATACAATGATTTCTTAGGTTGTGATTTCTCTTGTTACACGTGGAACACGTTCAATTCATCATACCCATTACCAACACACATCAAACATCTGACTTCATACTTTCTTACATTCTCAAGGTGGCTCCCAATCTTCAAATTCTAATCTGCCTATGCCTTTAGCGAATTTCTCTTGAAAGAAAGCAAAAGATTTTAATAATACGTAACTACCCCTACCAACATAGTTGATTTGATTAAAGTTGGCATATTATTATCTTGTGATATGTTAACATTGCTGGCCACATGTTCTTTCTCCAGGTCCTCCCTTGGCCGCCGCCAGACCCCAGCTTCCTCAAGGTACTCGCTCTCCTCTTTTGAGATGCAGAAACAAGCCCAGGACCGGAATGAAACCCAACCTCGCCAACTGCTATGATGCGTCTCACCACATCCCATGATATCTCCTGCCATCTCATATGTCCCAATTTTTTTGCCCAACTGATATATGACTTTTTGTGGTTTCTACTTTGGGACTTGTATTTGCGAGTGTGACGAGTGTCCCCTCCACGTGAACTTGAACAATGAATTCATGCTCCGGGGGCCATAATATGGGAGACCTCACTCTCGTTGATCACTTTGCTTAATTTATGTCTGTTCTAAAAGCAACCGTGTTTGCTCATCTAGATTCTTTATACCAAGGCGCTAGAATAGTTTACCCTCCTAATATCTCTCCATGTGAAACCACATTGAAGGAATTTCACGCTCATGTGATGTTGGGTTCTCTTTTTGATACATAATATAAATATTGTCTAAGTAAACGTGTATAGCCTGTGACGAGTGTCCCCTCCACGTGAACTCGAAAAATGTGGTATTTGCTATCAGTAGCTATTAATATTTTCACATAAGAAGCGATGCAAGAATGCTGCATTTTGAAATTAGTTACCCCAACCAGGCCTTAGCTTTCCAATCCCCCCAGCCTTATCTCGTTGCCCTTCTTGATGGCGTGATTGGTCTGTTATTGATTCATCTTCAAATATTATAGATACGACTTTTCCTTCAAAGAAACGGGGCAGCAAGCAAGCTAATGGTTTAAGGATATAATGAAGTGGAATTCGTTTGCTCTCAGCTCTTATTCAAGCAGATAATTCTCTTTCCCTTGTTATAAGTATTATCAAGGTCCTGTTTGGTAGGATGAAGTAGGGTTTAGTTTTAATTTTTTTTTTAACATGGGAATCAAACCGTAACTTTCAAATATTTCAGTTTTATTTGATACGATGCAGTAGGAGGTCGCTGAATATGTAGTGTAGCGGTGGAGTGATCTTGTGTACAACAGCCTTGCAGATTTTCTATAAGCTGATGCGCGGCAGACAGCTCGGCATGCTGCCACAATTGTTTTTCTTAAGGGCAATGCAAACGAATAAGAAATTCAAAGTAACTGCACCGGTCCGTACGGGTTTGGGGTGCAGTACCAATTCATGGAGTTCTGTTGTAAATTTGATGTTAGAATTGAAACCCACCCAACTACACCTGACCAGTTCCAACTAAAATGTAAAATATACAACTGAAAAAATGTATATTGCAGCTTAACGGATCTGAGTCAAACATGGCCTAAGCGTTAGTACATGTCATCTACCATTAGTCGTAAAAACGTGTTTGGCCGAACCTCTCCCCGGTGCAGCCCATGTATTAATTTATTTAACAATCCCAATCACATGTGGGTGTTCTATGCACAAGAATTGTTCTACAGTCTTTCTCTATTCTCCATCGTCCTCGACGAGTGCGGTGGCACAAAATGTAACAAGCACCACATATTAATGGGCCGCATTCCACTAAGAAGGACCGCCCACTGCCCTCGGCCCTTGGGTATATCTATTTTCAATTCATACATGGTCCACAGAAGAAGTAAATTTTGTGGTTTGTGGTCACAATGTCACATGTGGGTCCACATTTAAATTTTCTACTTTTGTGTTCGCAATATACCATCAAGTCAAGATAACGAAGTGTACCTGGGCACTTCACGAGGAGGAACGCAGTTGGTATGCTTAAGCCCCGTTTTGTTACCTATTCATATTCATAATGTCGGGTTAGTGGCATCGCACTAGTCTGCATTATGCAGGGGATTGATACCTTTCTTTATAGGGTTGGAGAGCGATGGATGTCCCTGCCTGCCAATTGCAATTGCAATTATATCGACCAAGTGTCCGTGATGGATGTCGTCGATCAGCCGTGGCCAGGGGTGGCCAACCAGTTCCGGTAGTTCATAAATAATTCCTCTAGTTTGTAGCTACTTTCTCGAGATATAATTCCGCTGCTTTGCACCGATTGTCCACATCATCGTCATTCTCCTCTTTCCCGTCTTTAAGAGCCATTGTAGATGACAACTCCTTAACGTCATTCAAATGATAATGTGAGACTGTAAACATTGTCTTAATTTTTCCTATTAGTCCTAATTCTATTATCAATTATGGATTTATTTATGATTTTAAACATCAAAAATTATATATCTCGACTTTTTGGCTCACATTTTCAATTTGTCTTATTGTAACAACGTCGATGTGGAATATAGTTATACAAAGTGAGTAAGGTCGTTCGCACATGTGAGGTTGATTCAATTGTTGGTTCAGGAATTTTGGTTAGGTTGGGGTTGCAATTGGTAAGCATCAACTTCAATATTTCATCTCACTTTCTTGCACACATACATTTTGAATGATAAAAAAATGGGCTTAAATTTTATTGGAGTTAAAATTTGGAAATTTTCAAATGCAAAGAAGACATGTTTTAGGGTTTGCATCAATCCATTGGGTTGATCGATGCAACATGATCAATCTTAGGGCTCCAAGAGGGCTTGGAGGCTACATTGGCCGGGTTGTGCATTTGATACAAATGCTTTGGGATTAGGGTTCGTTTGATACGGTGTAAACTAAAAGTACTGAATATGAACGCCAGGAATTCATATGGTAGTTTTATTTGGTTGGAGAAATGGAAAGAGACTCCTCAATTTGTGGCCCACATATGGCATATTTTGGGGCTGAATTCACGGAGTTTGTACCCTCAATGGGGGCAATACATCTAAGAATAGAGCAATTCAGGACACTCCATACACGTAAAAGCAACGTCCAACCAAATGAAATCGGTCAAAATAATCACATTTTCACCTGACTAACCAAATAAATTACTTGCCAGACAAAACCAATCTTTTCGAACACACCGTTTAATAAAACACTGAACAACTCCCGAGTACACCCTAGCAAACATGGCCTTAAGGATGAGCCACACCTATCATTTCTAGATGTGAGACAAGGGTGATGAGCCTGCTTCAAGTCGGTAACCGAGGACAATGCGACCACATCAAATTGGGTTGTCAAGCAATGTCTACTTTTGAAGACCAATGCACACCACTGGAAATCAACATGGGATGTCGGAGACCAATGCAGGCCATGAGGAAAGCAATAAATGTTTTTAGTGTCTGGATAGGTGTTTGTCCATGTTTTGGTGCTACTTCGATTGATGGGAGGGCCGTAAGTGACATGCTTTGAGCTAAAATACAATTTTCTCTAAATTCCTATCACAAATATGCAATTACTTCAACCCTAGGCTCTGTTAGTTTATTTTGGACCTGTTGAAACACTATTGGAGTTAGAAGAGGATGATCTAGGTGGAGAATCATGTGCATGTTGATGTTTTAAATATATTCTTAAAGATCAAAGCCTAGAATCTTCTTATGAACCTTGTTTAATGCAAATCCATTTGTTTCCTCTCTATTCTACTTTCTTGGATAAAATACTTGGGATTATTTGGTGGAGATAGATGCTTTTCTCTTAAAACCTATTATTTTCACTTTTCTTGGCCTTGTTGGAGCTAGAGATTGCTTGTTGGGCGTTTTTGTGCTATTTGGAGAAGTTTGGGAGCTAGGGTATACATGCACCTGCTAAAGTTCATCATATACACCGAAGGTGAATAATTTAAACTTTGTTATAATATTCTTTGAGATTCAATCCCAACATGCAACCCCCAAATATCACCGGTTACATGTTAAATGACATAAATAAGGAATGTTTATGAAATCTTTAACTATAACTGTGTCAACACATTCCGCTATCACACAGACAGCGAGGTGTTACGCGAAAACGTGCGGAAATCACCATAACCACAGATTACCAAAAACACGGGTTAATTAAAACTGATTGCAGAAAGTGGATAAACCTGGAAACTATTACATCCATATCCTCATCCTGCAAGAAACGAGTTATATATAAACATTTACAAGTCTTGATACGTGTCCACGGCTTAGGAGATCAGTTGTTTAGCCATCACATGAGTTCATCACCTGTTTATATGTACATAACGGCCCACATCTGGCCAGCAGCAGGATATACAAACCATATACATCGTGAAACAACGTCAAAACGCTCCCAAGGACCTGAGAGTACAGGGATGACTCTAAGACTCTACTACAAAATGACCAAAACAACAACATGTCCATCTCTTGCCTTCTACTGCTCTTCTTGCTGCTCAGCCGCAACTCCGCGACCACCACCACGTCTGGCTCGAACACCTAAAAAGGTTATAAACCAACAGGGTGAGACACACAGTCCTAGTGAGAAATATAACTCCCCACCGAAACCATAAAACCAAAGGAAGATTAAAGCAAAAGCAGCAGATAATTGATAGAAGGTATAATAAGAGCAGTTTATAAAGTAAAGCTATTCATACTGTCAAGCTTACCAGATGTACGGAAGGCATTTCACCAAATATCTCTTTATGGAACATGATTAACAAGATAAGATTTATAAGATCTTACCACATAACATAAGGAACGTATAAGTAACTGCAAGTATAACAAGATTAACTACACAAGCAAGGCCTCAATCAATGTTCTGTGTTTTGCCTTAAGCAGTAAATTCTATTTGGTAGGATTACATATTATTATGCCGTGAGGAAGTGAGCCGTACCGCTCAAATCCAACCTTTGGTTGTGAAACCCAAGCCAGTGCCATACAAGGTCAATGGAAGAGCTGGACTCCACGACCTCCCACCTCGTGGTCAGTGCACGAGTACAACACAAGCAGGACCGCAGTCTCATGCTTAAGTGGCCTCAGCCACAGGGTCAGACTACCCTCTTCCTAGCCCACCTCGGTATAGGTATCGACGCTAGTGAAACTGAGCCACGGGCCTGTTCACCGTGCTCTGAGCCATGAACGCATTCATGCTCCCATATCACACATCCTGAGCCATGGACCTGTTCACCATGCTCTTAACATATTTGAGCTACAGGCCTGAATCCGCACTCTGGAGTCTACAATCGAAGTTGCACTCTTACCTCCTCACTTTAGGCTAGGAGAAACCTCACATACTCAACAATATGCGCTCCAGGTTAACCCATAGGAGAACCTGTTTCACCATCACCAGCTCCTGATGATGATGGATCTATGGCCAGGGCAAACTACATGATATGTTCTACTGTGATTAGTTAGTATCTTTTATATGGATTGCAAGATTCAACCAAGTTGTATAATATGAAAATAAAAACAAGAATAAACAACATGAAACTCAATATCATGCTTTTATTGTCATCAACATCATCCTGATCCATCACCAGGATACAACCTTACATGTTACCAGTTTGCCTCTTGCCAATCATCTAGATCTATCACAAGGATCATCATATTGCCATGGGATCTCAATCCCTCATCACATAGTGCCACTGCCTCACAAGGCTTACATCATCACCATGAGATAGAAATCCCAGATCATCATCAGAGGATAACACCTCATCAAGGCACTTTAACCAGCTCAGGTCCTCAGACCAAAACACATCATGCATGTTACCTCATTATCAAGAGTAACCATCATAACAATGTTACTAAAACATATATACCTCATAGCCCTTTACCTGGTTGTGCATCTGTATGAAACACCTGCATGGTTAGTATGCACAATCACAATAGATTAACATAGGGTGACCTTGATAATTATATGCTTTTTCATTCATGTCTAAACCTGTGACCACAGACATAGGCCATATCATCATGCAAAGCATCTTATATGCTTACCATTATCTCAGCATTATACATATCATTCCAGATGATCATAAACACATGTAAAGTCATGTCAAGTTACATAAATATAATCTACTACCTCAATTACTATCAAGCATATCAAGGGTCACCATTATAAGCCAAACGTGATGCATAAACAAGATCTAGCATATCGGTATTCTATATAAGGAACAAGACCCTCACTAGAAGTGCCCACTACCCTCACCAAAGGTAGTATTGGGTAGGGTACTCTCCCCTATCGTCCAACACTCAAACCTCATATCGGCTAAGCCAACCAACAAGGATAATGGCTACCATCACAAGAGGCATCGTGCAAATCTAGGTGTCGCGCACCTCAGGTGTCGTGCAACGGCTAGGGTTACTACATGTTACTATATCATGCATCATCACTATGCCATGACGCCCAACACCAAGCTAGCCACATAGCTCCATATCATCCAAGGTATGACGACCACTAGGCTACTACCTCAGGTCAGGTGTATCGGGCAGTACCACTCAACAAGAAGCAACGCCCAAAGGTGCAACTCAAACGGGCAGAAAGGAACCTGTCGTTCAACCATCCTGTCCATGACCTATTGTCCGACACAAGGAAAAGACTGTGGTGTGACGCAAGTCACAAGGTCAGCCCATAACACCCCCTATCATTCAAGGTGTAACATCATTAAGAAACCACCTAAGCTAGGCGTGCCGGGCAGGACACTCAACCAGGTGTGACGCCTACCACCAAACAAGGCTAAGCATATCGGGAAGGGTATTCAACATAGTGTGACGCCCGACACACAAAAGGTCAGGGACTAGGGTGCATCGCCCAACAGAGCCACAACAACATAACGCCCAAGGCTCTAGGTCAAGGGGGGGGGTATCGGGCAACACCAACCCCAAGCCATATCGGCAACTCCATAAGGTTGTCATCCAACTCAAGCACAAGGGCACCAAAACCCTAATGGCTCAAGAAGATGGCTCACCTCTCAGCAACTAAGAGAGAGGGGTCTTGCACAACTCCTTATCACCAATCGGGAAACACAAGAAACAACTCTAACAAAGGTCTACATCCACCACAAAGCTCACCCTTCAAGTCCGTGGTGAGAGGAGGGTGTTGCTCAAGCATCTAGAATACAAGCTCACCTCTCAACTTAGATGAGAGAGGGGTATTTCCCATATTACTAGGACTTAAGATCACTCCTCTAGACGAAGGAGAGAAAGGAGTGTTGCTCAACAAGAAACCCTAGAAACATAGCTTGGCCAACAAGAAGCAACTAAGCAAGAAACCAAACTAGCAACATGTATAGCCGATCATAAGCAACATACAAACAAGAACATAGAAGATGGTAATGTAGTTAGGGTTAGGAGTTATGTAACCCGCCTTAAGCAACTCCAAGCTCCAAGCTTCACCAAAGGAAGGAGATCAAGGCACTCTAGGGTTTGGACACTACTAGAGGAAGAAGGAGACTCCAAGATGAGGATCGACCACCAAACTTGCAAAGGAAGGGGGGTGATGCCGTGAACCAAAGGATAAGGAGACTAAGGAACTAAAGGGATCCTTAGCAAGGGAAAGGAAACACATATATAGAAGAGGGTGGAGGAGAAACCAAGGTAGAACAAAGCAAGGTGTCGCCCACCTAGGGACACTTGTCCATGTGCAAAGACACCACTCTAATGTGCCCTAAACACATGTCCAAGGCCATTGCCACATGCAAGCATCAAGAACCAAGTGTCCACTAGTGGTGACACAAATGAGGTCAAAGAGAGTCAAAGGGTCCATAGGCGACACACCTCCACACCATGGCCGATACACTCCCATGGGCGACACAACTCAGGCCGACACAAGGCACTCTTGCCCGACACAAGGTCCAAAGAAGCAAAGACAAGGCACCCTAAATCCCAACAAGCTCAACCCAGCCCAAAGGAACTCAAGCAACGAGCCCAAACGTTCCTCTCAACACTAGAGGAAGCAAGGAGAGGGAGGAACACCTCACAAGGTGGCAAACTTGCCCACAAACCCTAGACTTGGGTTAATTGCAAGTAGCACCTCTAGCTCTCAACAAAGTACCAACAAACCCTAATCACCACCAAAGGTGATTAGCAAGCAACTAAGCATCAGGGTTAAGCAAAGCAAACAGGATAAACCCTAAACGGAGGTCAGGGTCCTTACAAACTAACCCTCTACAAAGGGATTTTGTCCTCGAAATCCAAAGGAAAAAGAGAGGGATACTTCCTCCTCAACTCTTCCTCAAGCCCCCACGTGGCTTCCTCAACGCCACGATAATGCCAAAGAACCTTAACCAGAACCATGTCCTTCCTCTTCAGCTTCTTAACTCTTCTATCAAGGATCATCACAAGACCTTCCTCGTAGGTCACATCTTCATCAAGCTCAACTTCGACTGGTTGTATCACTGTTCCTGTATCCGGATGACTTTTCTTCAGCATACTGACCTGGAACACTGGGTGTAACATGTGCTACTCTGGCGGCAACCCTAACTTGTAAGCTACCTTGCCCATACATGCTATGATTGGGTATGGCCCCATATATATGGGTTCTAGCTTACCCTTCCGGCCAAACCTCAGTACACCTTTCCATGGCGAGACTTTAAGATACACTTTGTCTCCTACCTGGAACTCCAAAGGTCGTCGGTGATTGTCTACGTAAGACTTATGCCTGTCTTGTGCTACTTTCAACTGTTGCTGTATCACTTTGATCTTTTCTGTTGTCTGTTGTACTAACTCAGGACCCAAAAGTTGATATTCACCAGACTCATACCAACATAACGGAGATCTGCACTTCCTGCCATATAAGGCCTCATAAGGAGCCATGTCAATGCTTCACTGATAACTATTGTTGTAGGCGAACTCTATCAAACTGAGATGCACGTCCCAACTACCTAAGAACTGCAAAACACAAGCCCGAAGAAGATCCTCCAAAGTCTGAATAGTCCTCTCAGACTGTCCGTCTGTCTGCGGGTGGAAGGCGTTGCTGAACCTCAACTGCGTTCCCAACACTTTGTGCAACTGTTCCCAAAAACGACTCATGAACTGAGGACCTCTGTCGAAAACTATCATCGTTGGCACACCGTGCAAACGTACTATCTCATCTACATATACTCGAGTGAGCTTCTCAGCTGTATACGTTGTCTTTACAGGTATGAAATGGGCAGACTTCGTCAATCTGTTCACTATTACCCAAATGGAATCATGATTCCTAGTTGTCCTAGGTAGACCAACTACGAAATCCATGGTTATATGATCCCATTTCCACTGTGGTATCGGCAGGGGTTGTAACGTACCTACCGACTTTTGATGCTCAACCTTGATTAGCTGACATACCGCACACCTAGCCACAAACTTAGCTACATCTTTCTTCAAACCGGGCCACCAATACAAGTCCTTCAGATTATGGTACATCTTGGTGACTCCTGGATGCATAGCATACATCAATGTGTGTGCTTCCTCAAGCACTAGCCTCCTCAGATCATCAGCATCGGGGACCACCATCCTATCTTGATAGCAAACTACTCCATCCTCAGACTCATGGAACCCATCATGCTTTTCGCTGCCAAACTCTGATATGATCAACTGCACTGCATCATCTGTTTGTTGTGCATCTTTGATCTGCTGTCTCAGCGTAGGCTTCACTTGCATGTGTGCTAAAAGTCCAGCTAACAAGGAAACTTCCATCTGCACATTCATCTGCCGCAAGGAAACAAACATATCTCGTCTATGGAATACCAAGGAACTCAACTGTGCCTTCTTTGTAGAGAGAGAAGAAGACTTTCGGCTAAGCGCATCAGCTACCACATTTGCCTTACTAGGATGATACTCAATGGTGCAGTCGTAATCATTGATTAGCTCCATCCATCGGTGTTGTCGCATGTTTAGCTCTTTCTGTGAAAAGATGTACTTCAGATTCTTATGATCTGTAAAGATCTGACACTTCCCCGTAAAGATAGTGTCTCCAAATCTTTAGTGAATGAATCACCACTGCCAACTCCAAATCATGAGTTAGATAGTTCTCCTCATGTTTCTTAAGCTGTCGTGAAGCAAAAGAAACCACATGATCTTCCTACATCAGCACACAACCTAAACCTTTCTTAGAAGCATCACAAAAAACCACATAGCCCTTTCCAGGCTCTGGAAGAACTAACACTGGAGCACTAGTCAGCTTCTCCTTCAAACTTTGGAAAGCTTACTGACAACGATCATCCCAGACAAAAGGTACATCCTTTCTAGTCAGCTTCGTCATCGGAAATGCAATCGCACTGAAGTCCATGATAAACCTGAGGTAGTATCCTGCTAAACCCAAGAAACTACGAACTTCTGTCAGCGTCTTCGGCTGTTCCCATTCCGCAACGGACTCCACCTTCTTCAGGTCCACTTTAACTCCTTCTACATATATCACATGACCCAAGAAAGTTATTTCTTCCAACCAGAACTCACACTTACTGAACTTGGCGTACAACTGATGTTGGCAAAGAAGAGTCAATGCTAGTCGAAGATGGCGCTCATGCTCTTTCCTGTCCCGACTATAGATCAAAATGTCATCTATAAAGACTACAACAAACTGATCTAAGAATGGACAGAACAATCGATTCATCAAATCCATGAAAGCAGCCGGTGCATTGGTTAGCCCAAACGGCATAACCACAAACTCAAAGTGACCATACCTCATCCTAAAAGCTGACTTTGGTATGTCATCTACCTTAATCCTCAACTCATGATATCCATACCATAGATCGATCTTTGAAAACACTGTAGCACCACGTAATTGATCGAATAGATCATCTATCCTCGGTAACAGGTACTTGTTCTTGATCGTGACCTTGTTCAAATGCTGGTAATCTATACATAACCGCATCGACCCGTCCTTCTTCTTAACGAACATCACTGGAACACCCCAAGGCAACGTACTCAGTCAAATGAAACCTTTCTCCAACAACTCTTGCAACTACTTCTTAAGCTCTGCCATCTCCACGGGAGCCATCCTATATGGTGTTTGTACAACTGGTTGTGTTCCTGGAACCAGATTGATCTCGAAATCAATCTCTCGGGGTAGAGGAACACCGGGGAACTCATCAGGAAACACATCCGCAAACTCTCAGACAACCGTCACCTCCTCAAGGCTAGGACCTTTCACCTTGGTATTCACAACATGAGCTAAGAACGCCTTACAACCTTGTCGTAGCAACTTCTCTTCCACCATCACCGATACTAGACACGTCGAAAGAATCTTCCTATCTCCTTGGAAAACCCACTTCTCTCCGTCATCATCAAACACTGCCTGCTTGGAACCACAGTCCAAAACAACCTTATACTTCTCTAAGGTATCCATCCCAAGGATCACATCGAAACCATGCATATCAAGTGGTATAAGATCCACTTGTATACTGTGTCTCGAAAAAGATAAGACACAAGATAGACACTCCTCTCGAAGCATCGAGGAACCATCAGGAGGGGTTTCTAACAACAAGCTATCCATCTTACAACTAATAGGTAAACGATAGTTTTCAAGCATACTATAGGCGATAAAAGAGTGTGTAGCACCCAGGTCAACCAGAACAGATATAAAGCAAGAAGAAGGCATATCAGAATGAAATAACTCCATCTGACCTACCACCACTCGCAGGTTGACTATCTCCTCGGCTGACTCATAGCATAGAATCGAGCCGTTGCTTGCTGTCCACGTCCTCTGCTTCCTTGAGCGGACGATCCCTCCTGTGACGCTTGACTGCGTCCTCTCCCTCTGCTATTACTGGGTTGCTGTCTATCTGACACTTGTTGATTCTTCCTCAATTGTTGCGTCACTTCAACATCTCTACTGGAGCAATTTGACCTCCAATGCCCGATCTGACCACAAAGATGGCATGAACTATCTTCAAACTGTGGCCTAGATGGCCATGTAACTGCCATTAAAGCTATACTATGTGCCTTTGACAGTGAAGAAACATATCCTCTTCCCTTACTCAGAGACCACTGCGATGGTACACTTGAACCCCTCATTATGGAAGGTGCTGAAAACTTTGACTTCTTGAAGACACCAAACCTCTGTCCTTGGAACTGAGCATGCCTCTTATTAGACATGGATTCTCTTTTCTCCCTCACTAACCGTTCGATCCTCCCGACAGATTCCACAAACATAGCAAACCGCTCTCGATTCTCCAATGCAGAAGCAGGTGTTGTCAGTTCAACACTCAGGCTTTTCTCAAAATGTCTGATTCTCTCTTTATCTGTTGCTTCCATGTGAGGACAAAAACCTCAACAGATCCATGAACTTGGCCTCGTACTCGGTGATATTCATCGTTCCTTGGCACAGGTGCTCAAACTGACTGATCTTCTCGTCCAGATACGTCTTCGAAAAGTACATGCTGACGAACTCGCGCCGAAAAACCTCCCAACCGATCACCTCACCGGGTCGCTTCTCCTCCTCGATGGTCCACCAGTGACCAGCACTACCCTTCAAAAGGTAGACAGTGTGCTTGACTTTGTCTATTTTGGGGATGTCGAGGATCCGAAAAGCCTTCTCAAGACTCATCAACCATAGATCTGCATCTGCTATATCAGCCATTCCAGCATAATCTGAAGCTCCGACTCGGCAAAGTTGCTCAAAGGTCTTCGCAATACCTGATGTTTCACCATGGGGAGCCTGTGCTCTTGGCGGAGGCACTGACAATCTTTCTACCATGAGATTCATCATAGCCATCATCTACCCCATAAGATGTTGGTGGGAAGGGTTTTCGAGAATGGCTGGGTCAAGTTGGGGGACCTCAGGCACCCGATCTTCATGTGCCTGTCGTATACCTCCATTGACTGATGCAACGTTGCTGTTTTCAGCAGCATGTTTTTCATGGTTTCCTGACATCTTGGCTTTTCTTCTGCTGAGGGCAAAAGATGATTGTAAGAAAATATGGAAAACACACAAGAACAGACACAGCCTAGTCCTAAATCCCTGTAGACTCAGTGAACATAGAGCTCTGATACCAAAACTTGTGGCAACACATCCCTCTATCACACAGACAGTGAGATGTTACGTGAAAACGTGCGGAAATCACCATAACCACAGATTTCCAAAAACACGGGTTAATTAAAACCAATTGTAGAAAGTGGATAAACCCAGAAACTATTACATACAGATCCTCATACTGCAAGAAACGGGTTATATATAAACATTTACAAGTCTTGATACGTGTCCACAGCTTAGGAGATCAGCTGTTTAGCCATCACATGAGTTCATCACCTATTTATATGTACATAACAGCCCACATCTGGCCAGCAGCAGGATATACAAACCATATACATCATGAAACAATGTCAAAACGCTCCCAAGGACTTGAGAGTACAGGGATGACTCTAAGACTCTACTAAAAAATGACCAAAACAACAGCATGTCCATCTCTTGCCTTCTACTACTCTTCTTGCTGCTCGGCAGCAACTCCATGGCCAACACCACGTCTAGCTCGAACACCTAAAAATGTTATAAACCAGCGGGGTGAGCCACACAGTCCCAGCAAGAAACATAGCTCCCCGCTGAAACCATAAAACCAAAGGAAGATTAAAGCAAAAGCAGCAGATAGCAATTTATAAATTAAAGCTATTCATACCGTCAAGCTTACCAGATGTACGGAAGGCATTTCACCAAATATCTCTTTATGGAACATGATTAACAAGATAAGATTTATAAGATCTTACCACATAACATAAGGAATGTATAAGTAACTGCAAGTATAACAAGATTAACTACACAAGTAAGGCCTCAATCAATGTTCTGTGTTTTGCCTTAAGAAGTAAATTTTATTCGGCTGGATTACGTATTATTATGCCCTGAGGAAGTGAGCCGTACAGCTCAAATCCAACCTTCGGTTGCAAAACCCAAGCCAATGCCATACAAGGTCAATGGAAGATTCGGACTTCACGACCTCCCACCTCGTGGTCAGTGTACGAGTACAACACAAGCAGGACCGCAGTCTCATGCTTAAGTGGCCTCAGCCACAGGGTCAGGCTACCCTCTGCCTAGCCCGCCTGGATACATGTATCGGTGCTAGTGAAACTGAGCCACAGGCATGTTCACCGTGCTCTGAGCCATGAACGCATTCATGCTCCCATATCATACATCCTGAGCCATGGTCCTGTTCACCATTCTCTTAACATATTTGAGCTACGGGCATGAATCCACACTCTGGAGTCTACAACCGAAGTTGCACTCTTACCTCCTCACTTTAGGCTAGGAGAAACCTCGCATACTCAACAATATGCACTCCAGGTTAACCCGTAGGAGAACCCGTTTCACCATCACTAGCTCCTGACGATGATGGATCTATGGCCAGGGCAAACTACATGATATGTTCTACTGTGATTAGTTAGTATCTTTTATATGGATTGCAATATTTATCCAAGTTTTATAATATGCAAATACGAACAAGAATAAACAACATGAAACTCAATATCATGCTTTTACTGTCATCAGCATCATCCTAATCCATCACCAGGATACAACCTTACATGTTACCACTTTGCCTCTTTCCAATCATCTATATCCATCACAAGGATAATCATATTGCCATGGGATCTCAATCCCTCATCACATAGTGCCACTGCCTCTCAAGGCTTACATCATCATGATGAGATAGCAATCCCAGATCATCATCGGAGGATAACACCTCATCAAGGCACTTTAACCAGCTCAGGTCCTCAGACCAAAACACATCATGCATGTTACCTCATTATCAAGAGTAACCATCATAAAAGTGTTACTCAAACATATATACCTCATAGCCCTTTACCTGGCTGTACATCTGTATGAAACACCTACATGGTTAGTATGCACAATCACAATAGATTAACATAGGGTGACCTTGATAATTATATGCTTTGTCATTCATGTCTCAACCTTTGACCACAGACATAGGTCATATCATCATGCAAAGCATCTTATATGCTTACCATTATATCAGCATTATACATATCATTCCAGATGATCATAAACACATGTAAAGTCATGTCAAGTTACATAAATATAATCTACTACCTCAATTACTATCAAGCATATCAAGGGTCACCATTATAAGCCAAACGTGATGCATAAACAAGATCTAGCATATCAGTTTTCTATATAAGGAACAAGACCCTCACTAGAAGTGCCCACTACCCTCACCAAAGGGAGTATCGAGCAGGGTAGTCTCCCCTATCGTCCAACACTCAAACCTCATATCAGCCAAGCCAACCAGCAAGGATAACGGCTACCATCACAAGAGGCATCGTGCAAATCTAGGTGTCGCGCATCTCAGGTGTCGTGCAACGGCTAGGGTTACTACATGTTACTAAATCGGGCATCATCACTATGCCATGACACCCAGCACCAAGCTAGCCACATAGCTCCATATCGTCCAAGGTATGACAACCACTAGGCTACTACCTCAGGTCAGGTGTATCGGGCAACACAACTCAACAAGAAGAGACGCCCAAAGGTGCAACTCAAAGGGGCAGTAAGGAACCTATCATTCAACCAGCCTATCCATGACCTATCGGCCGACACAAGGCAAAGACTGTGGTGTGACGCCCATCACAAGGTCAGCCCATAACGCCCCCTATCGTTCAAGGTGTAACAACATTAAGAAACCACCTGAGCTAGGCGTGCCAGGGAGGACACTCAACCAGGTGTGGCGCCTACCACCAAACAAGGCTAAGCATATCAGGTAGGGTATTCAGAATAGTGTGATGCCCGACACACAAAAGGTCAGGGACCAGGGTGCGTCGCCCAACACAGCCACAACAACATAACGTCCAAGGCTCTAGGTCAAGAGGGGGTATTGGGCAACACCAACCCCAAGCCATATCAGCCATTCTACAAGGTCGTCATCCACCTCAAGCACAAGGGCACCAAAACCCTAATGGCTCAAGAAGATGGCTCACCTCTCAAAAACTAAGAGAGAGGGGTCTTGCACACCTCCTTATCACCAATCGGGAAACACAAGAAACAACTCTAACAAAGGTCTACATCCACAACAAAGCTCACCCTTCAAGTCCAAGGTGAGAGGAGGGTGTTGCTCAAGCATCTAGAATACAAGCTCACCTCTCAACTTAGATGAGAGAGGGGTATTGCCCATATTACTAGGACTTAAGCTCACTCCTCTAGACCAAGGAGATAAAGGAGTGTTGCTCAACAAGAAACCCTAGAAACATAGCTCAGCCAACAAGAAGCAACTAAGTAATAAATCAAACTAGCAACATGTATAGCCGATCATAACCAACATACAAACAAGAACATAGAAGATGGTAATGTAGTTAGGGTTAGGAGTTATGTAACCCACCTTAAGCAACTCCAAGCTCCAAGATTCACCACAAGAAGGAGAGCAAGGCACTCTAGGGTTCGGCCACCACTAGAGTAAGAAGGAGACTCCAAGATGAGGATCGGCCACCAAGCTTGCAAAGGAAGGGGGGTGATGTCGTGCAGCAAAGGAGAAGGAGACTAAGGAACTAAAGGGATCCTTAGCAAGGGAAAGGAAATGCATATATAGAAGAGGGTGGAGGAGAAACCAAGGTAGAACAAAGCAAGGTGTCGCCCACCTAGGGACACTTGTCCATGTGCAAAGCCACCACTCTAACGTGCCCTAAACAGATGTCCAAGGTCATTGCCACATGCAAGCATCAATGACTAAGTGTCCACTAGTGGTGACACAAATGAGGTCAAAGAGAATCAAAGGGTCCATGGGCGACACACCTCCACACCATGGCCGATACACTCCCATGAGCGACACAACTCAGGATGACACAAGCACAGGCCACACACCTAGGCCGACACAGGGCACTTTTGCCCGACACAAGGTCCAAAGAAGCAAAGACAAGGCACCCCAAAGCCCAACAAGATCAACCCAGCCCAAAGGAACTCAAGCAACGAGCCCAAACCTTCCTCTCAACACTAGAGGAAGCAAGGAGAGGGAGGAACACCTCACAAGGTGGCAAACTTGCCCACAAACCCTAGACTTGGGTTAATTGCAAGTAGCACTTCCAGCTCTCAACAAAGCACCAAAAAACCCTAATCACCACCAAAGGTGATTAGCAAGCAACTAAGCATCAGGGTTAAGTAAAGAAAATAGGATAAACCCTAAACGGAGGTCAGGGTCCTTACAAACTAACCCTCTACAAAGGGATTTCGTCCACGAAATCTAAAGGAAAAAGAGAGGGATACTTCCTCCTCAACTCTTCCTCAAGCTCCCACGTGGCTTCCTCAACGCCACAATGATGCCAAAGAAACTTAACCAGAACCAGGTCCTTCCTCTTCAGCTTCTTAACTCTTCTGTCAAGGATCATCACAGGACCTTCCTCATAGGTCACATATTCATCAAGCTCAACTTCGACTGGCTGTATCACTGTTCCTATATCCGGATGACTTTTCTTCAGCATACTAACATGGAGCACTGGGTGTAACTTGTGCAACTCTGGCGACAACCCTAACTCGTAAGCTACCTTGCCCATACGTGCTATGACTGGGTATGGCCCCATATATCTGGGTGCTATCATACCCTTTCGGCCAAACCTCAGCACACCTTTCCACAGCGAGACTTTAAGATACACTTTGTCTCCTACCTGGAACTCCAAAGGGCGTCAGCGATTGTCTACGTAAGACTTCTACTTGTCCTGTGCCGCTTTCAACTGTTGTTGTATCACTTTGATCTTTTCTATTTTCTGTTGTACTAACTCAAGACCCAAAAACTGATATTCACCAGACTCATACCAACATAACGGAGATCTGCACTTCCTGCCATATAAGGCCCCATAAGGAGCCATGTCAATGCTCCGCTGATAACTATTGTTGTAGGCAAACTCTATCAAACTGAGATGCACATCCCAACTACCTAAGAACTACAAAACACAAGCCCGAAGAAGATCCTCCAAAGTCTGAATAGTCCTCTCAGACTGTCCGTCTGTCTGCGGGTGGAAGGCGTTGCTGAACCTCAACTGCGTTCCCAACGCTTTGTGCAACTGTTCCCAGAAATGACTCGTGAACAGAGAACCTCTGTCATAAACTATTGTCGCTGGCACACCATGCAAACGTACTATCCCATATACATATACCCGAGCGAGCTTCTCGGCTGTATACGTTGTCTTTACAGGTATGAAATGGGCAGACTTCGTCAATCTATCCACTATTACCCAAATGGAATCATGATTCCTAGTTGTCCTGGGTAGACCAACTACGAAATCCATGGTTATATGATCCCATTTCCACTGCGGTATCGACAGGGGTTGTAACGTACCTGCCGGCTTCTGATGCTCAACCTTGACTAGCTGACATACCGCACACCTAGCCACAAACTCGGCTACATCTTTCTTCAAACCGGGCCACCAATACAAGTCCTTCAGATCATGGTACATCTTGGTGACTCCTAGATGCATAGCATACATCGACGTGTGTGCTTCCTCGAGCACTAGCCTCCTCAGATCATCAGCATCGAGGACCACCATCCTATCTTGATAATAAACTAATCCATCCTTGGACTCATGGAACCCATCACACTTTTCACTACCAAACTCTGATCTGATCAACTGCACTGCATCATCTGTTTGTTTTGCATCTTTGATCTACTGTCTCAGTGTAGGCTTGACTTGCTTGTGTGCTAAAAGTCCAGCTAACAAGGAAACTTCCATCTGCATATTCATCTGCCGCAAGGAAACAAACATATCTCGTCTATGGAATACTAAGGAACTCAACTGTGCCTTTTTTGTAGAGAGAGAAGAAGACTTTCGGCTAAGCGCATCAGCTACCACATTTGCCTTATCAGGATGATACTCGATGGTGCAGCCGTAATCATTGATTAGCTCCATCCATCGGCGTTGTCACATGTTTAGCTCATTCTGTGAAAAGATGTACTTGAGATTCTTATGATCTGTAAAGATCTGACACACTTCCCCGTAAAGGTAGTGTCTCCAAATCTTTAGTGCATGAACCACCGCTGCCAACTCTAAATCATGAGTCAGATAGTTCTTCTCGTGTTTCTTAAGCTGTCGCAAAGAAAAAGAAACCACATGATCTTCCTGCATCAGCACACAACCTAAACCTTTCTTGGAAGCATCACAGAAAACCACATAGCCCTATCCAAGCTCTGGCAGCACTAACACTAGAGCACTAGTCAGCTTCTCCTTCAAACTTTGGAAAGCTTGCTGACAACGATCATCCCAGACAAAAGGTACATCCTTTCTAGTCAGCTTCCTCATCGACAATGCAATCGTACTGAAGTCCTTGATAAACCTTCGGTAGTATCCTGCTAAACCCAGGAAACTACGAACTTCTGTCGGCGTCTTCAGCTGTTCCCATTCCGCAACGGACTCCACCTTCTTCGGGTCCACTTTAACGCCTTCTGCAGATATCATATGACCCAAGAAAGTTACTTCTTCCAACTAGAACGCATACTTACTGAACTTGTCATACAACTGATGTTGGCAAAGAAGAGTCAGTGCTAGTCGAAGATGTCACTCATGCTCTTTCCTGTCCCGACTATAGATCAAAATTTCATCTATAAAGACTACAACAAACTGATCTAAGAACGGACAAAACACTCAATTCATCAAATCCATGAAAGTAGTCGGTGCATTGGTTAGCCCAACCGGCTTAACCACAAACTCAAAGTGACCATACCTCATCCTAAAGCTGACTTTGGTATGTCATCCGCCTTAATCCTCAACTGATGATATCCAGACTGTAGATTGATCTTTGAAAACACTGTAGCACCACGCAACTGATCCAACAGATCGTCTATCCTCGGTCACGGGTACTTGTTCTTGATCGTGACCTTGTTCAACTACTAGTAATCTATACATAACAACATCGACCCGTCCTTCTTCTTAACAAATAGCACTGGAGCACCCCAAGACGACGTACTCGGTCGAATGAAACCTTTCTCCAACAACTCTTGCAACTGCTTCTTAAGCTTTGCCATCTGCACTGGAGCCATCTTATACGGTGTTTGTGCAACTGGTTGCGTTCCTGGAACCAGATTGATCTCGAAATCAATCTCTCGGGGTGGAGGAACACTGGGGAACTCATCAGGAAACACATACACAAACTCTCAGACAACTGTCACCTCCTCAAGGCTACGACCTTTCACCTTGGTATTCACAACGTGAGCTAAGAATGCCTTACAACCTTGCCTTAGCAACTTCTCTGCCACCATAGCTGATACTAGACACATCGGAAGAATCTTCCTATCTCCTTGGAAAACCCACTTCTCTCCGTCATCATCAAACACTGCCTGCTTGGAACCACAATCCAAAACAACCTTATACTTCTCTAAGGTATCCATCCCAAGGATCACATCGAAACCATGCATATCAAGTGGTATAAGATCCACTTGTATACTGTGTCCCGAAAAAGATAAGACACAAGATGGACACTCCTCTCGAAGTATCGAGGAACCATCAAAAGGGGTTTCTAACAACAAGCTATCCATCTTACAACTAACACGTAAACGACAGTTTTCAAGCATACTATAGGTGATAAAAGAGTATGTAGCACCCGGGTCAACCAGAACAGATATAAAGTAAGAAGAAGGCATATAAGAATGAAATAACTCCATCTAACCTGCCACCACTCGTGGGTTGACTATCACCTCCGGCTGACTCATAGCATAGAATCGAGCCATTGCTTGTTGTCCACGTCCTCTGCTTCCTTAAGTGAACGATCCCGCCTGCGACGCTTGACCGCATCCTCGCCCTCTGCTATTACTGGGTTGCTATCTATCTGACACTTGTTGATTCTGCATCAGCTGCTACGTCACTTCAACATCTCTACTGGGGAATTTTGACCTCCAATGCCCGCTCTGACCACAAAGATGGCATGACCTATCTTCAAACCTTGGCCTAGATGACCCTGTCATTGCCACTGAAGCTGTACTATGTGCCTTTGATGGTGAAGAAACATATCCTCTTCCCTTACTCGGAGACCACTGCGATGGTACACTGGAACCCCTCATTACGGAAGGTGCTGAAAACCTTGACTTCTTGAAGCCACCAAACCTCTATCCGTGGAACTGAACAAGCCTCTTCTTAGACATGGATTCTATTTTCTCCCTCACTGACCGTTCGATCCTCTAGACAGATTCCAAAAACGTAGCAAACCGCTCTCGATTCTCCAATGCAAAAGTAGGTGTTGTCAGTTTAGCACTCATGCCTTTCTCAAAACGTCTGATTCACTCTTCATCTGTTGCTGCCATGTGAGGACAAAAACCTCAACAGATCCATGAACTTGGCCTCGTACTCGGTGATATTCATCGTTCCTTGGTGTAGGCACTCAAACTGACTGATCTTCTCATCCAGATACGTCTTCAGAAAGTACCTGCTGACGAACTCGCGCCGAAAAACCGCCCAACCGATCACCTCACCAGGTCGCTTCTCCTCCTCGATGGTCCACCAATAACCAGCACTACCCTTCAAAAGGTAGACAACGTGCTTGACTTTGTCTACTTCGGGGATGTCGAGGATCCGGAAAGCCTTCTCAAGACTCGTCAGCCACAGATCTGCATCTGCTGGATCAGCCATTCCAGCATAATCCGAAGCTCCGACTCAATGAAGCCACTCAAAGGTCTTCCCAATACCCGATGTTTCACCATGGGGAGCCTGTGCTCTCGGTGGAGGCACTGGAAATCTTTCTACCATGAGATTCATCGTAGCCATCATCTTCCCCATAAGCTATTGGTGGGAAGGGTTCTCAAGAATGGTTGGGTCAAGTTGGGGGACCTCAGGCACCCGATCTTCATGTGCCTGCCCTATAGCTCCATTGACTGATGCAGCATTGCTATTTTCAGCAGCATGTTCTTCATGGTTTCCAGACATCTTAGCTTTTCTTCTATTGAGGGCAGAAGATGATTGTAAGAAAATATGGAAAATGCACAAGAACAGACACATCCTAGTCCTAAATCCCTATAGAGTCAGCGAACCTAGAGCTCTGATACCAAAACTTGTGGCAACACATCCTGCTATCACACAGACAACGAGGTGTTACGCGAAAACATGCAGAAATCACCATAACCACAGATTACCAAAAACACGGGTTAATTAAAACCGATTGCAGAAAGCAGATAAACCCGGAAACTATTACATCCAGATCCTCATCCTGCAAGAAACAAGTTATATATAAACATTTACAAGTCTTGATACGTGTCCACAACTTAGGAGATCAGTTGTTTAGCCATCAAATGAGTTCATCACCTGTTTATATGTACATAACGGCCCACATCCAGCCAGCAGTTGGATATACAAACCATATACATCGTGAAATAACATCAAAATGCTCCCAAGGACCTGAGAGTACATGGATGACTCTAAGACTCTACTACAAAATGATCAAAATAGCAGCATGTCCATCTCTTGCCTTCTACTGCTCTTCTTACTGCTCGGCCGCAACTCCGCGACCACCACCACGTCTAGCTCGAACACCTAAAAATGTTATAAACCAGTGGGGTGAGACACACAGTCCCAGCAAGAAACATAACTCCCCATCGAAACCATAAAACCAAAGGAAGATTAAATCAAAAGCAGTAGATAATTGATAGAAGATATAACAAGAGCAATTTATAAAGTAAAGCTATTCATACTGTCAAGCTTACCAGATGTACGGAAGACATTTCACCAAACATCTCTTTATGGATCATGATTAACAAGATTAAATTTATAAGATCTTACCACATAACATAAGGAACGTATAAGTAACTGCAAGTATAACAAGATTAACTACACAAGCAAGGCCTCAATCAATGTTCTGTGTTTTGCCTTAAGCAATAAATTCTATTCGGCTGGATTACTGATTATTATGCCCTGAGGAAGTAAGTCGTACCGCTCAAATCCAACCTTCGATTGCAAAACCCAAGCCAGTGCCATACAAGGTCAATGGAAGAGCCGGACTCCACGACCTCCCACCTCGTGGTCAGTGCACGAGTACAACACAAGGAGGACCTTAGTCTCATGCTTAAGTGGCCTTAGCCACAGGGTCAAGCTACCCTCTACCTATCCCACCTCAGTACAGGTATCGACGCTAGTGAAACTGAGCCATGGGCCTATTCACCGTGCTCTGAGCCATGAACACATTAATGTTCCCATATCACACATCCTGAGCCATGGGCCTGTTCACCATGCTCTTAACATATTTGAGCTACGATCTTGAATCCGCACTCTGGAGTCTACAACTGAAGTTGCACTCTTTCCTCATCACTTTACGCTAGGAGAAACCTCGCATACTCAACAATATGCACTCTGGGTTAACCCGTAGGAGAACCCGTTTCACCATCACCAGCTCCTGACGATGATGGATCTATGGCCAGGGAAAACTACATGATATGTTCTACTGTGATTAGTTAGTATCTTTTATATGGATTGTAAGATTCAGCCAAGTTGTATAATATGCAAATAATAACAAGAATAAACAACATGAAACTCAATATCATGCTTTTACTGTCATCAACATCATCTTGATCCATCACTAGGATACAACCTTACATGTTACCACTTTGCCTCTTGCCAATCATCTAGATCCATCACAAGGATCATCATATTGCCATGGGATCTAAATCCCTCATCACATAGTGCCACTACCTCTCAAGGCTTACATCATCACCATGAGATAGCAATCCCATATCATCATCGGAGGATGACACCTCAACAAGGCACTTTAACCAGCTCAGGTCCTCAGACCAAAACACATCATGCATGTTACCTCATTATCAAGAGTAACCATCATAACAATGTTACTCAAACATATATACCTCATATCCCTTTACCTGGCTGTGCATCTGTATGAAACACCTGCATGGTTAGTATGCACAATCACAATAGATTAACATAGGGTGACCTTGATAATTATATGCTTTGTCATTCATGTCTCAACCTGTGACCACATACATAGGCCATATCATCATGCAAAGCATCTTATATTCTTACCATTATCTCAACATTATACATATCATTCCAGATGATCATAAACACATGTAAAGTCATGTCAAGTTACATAAATATAATCTACTACCTCAATTACTATCAATCATATCAAGGGTCACCATTATAAGCCAAACGTAATGCATAAATAAGATCTAGCATATCAGTTTTCTATATAAGGAACAAGACCCTCACTAGAAGTGCCCACTACCCTCACCAAAGGTAGTATCGGGCAGGGTACTCTCCCCTATCATCCAACACTCAAACCTCATATCGGCCAAGCCAACCAGCAAGGATAATGGCTGCCATCACAAGAGGCATCGTGCAAATCTAGGTGTCGCGCAACTCAGGTGTCGTGCAACGGCTAGGGTTACTACAGGTTACTATATCGGGCATCATCACTATGCCATGACGCCCAGCACCAAGCTAGTGACATAGCTCCATATCGTCCAAGGTATGATGACCACTAGGCTACTACCTCAGGTTAGGTGTATCGGGCAACACCACTCAACAAGAAGCAACGCCCAAAGGTGCAACTCAAACGGGCAGCAAGGAACCTGTCGTTCAACCAGCCTATCCATGACCTATTGGCCGACACAAGGCAAAGACTGTGTTGTGACGCCCGTCACAAGGTCATCCCATAACACCCCCTATCATTCAAGGTGTAACAGCATTAAGCAACCACCTGAGCTAGGCATGCCAAGCATGACACTCAACCAGGTGTGACGCCTACCACCAAACAAGGCTAAGCATATAGGACAGGCTATTTAGCATAGTGTGACGCCCGACACACAAAAGGTCAGGGACTAGGGTGCATCGCCCAACACAGCCACAACAACATAACGTCCAAGGCTCTAGGTCAAGGGGGGTATCGGGCAACACCAACCCCAAGCCATATCGGCAACTCCACAAGGTCGTCATCCACCCCAAGCACAAGGGCACCAAAACCCTAATGGCTCAAGAAGATGGCTCACCTCTCAACAACTAAGAGAGAGGGGTCTTGCACAACTCCTTATCACCAATCGGGAAACACAAGAAACAACTCTAACAAAGGTCTACATCCACCGCAAAGCTCACCCTTCAAGTCCATGGTGAGAGGAGGGTGTTGCTCAAGCATCTAGAATACAAGCTCACCTCTCAACTTAGACGAGAGAGGGGTATTGCCCATATTAATAGGACTCAAACTCACTCCTCTAGACCAAGGAGAGAAAGGAGTCTTGCTCAAAAAGAAACCCTAGAAACATAGCTCGGCCAACAAGAAGCAACTAAGCAAGAAACCAAACTAGGAACATGTATAGCTGATCATAAGAAACATACAAACAAGAACATAGAAGATGGTAATGTAGTTAGGGTTAGGAGTTATGTAACCCACCTTAAGAAACTCCAAGCTCCAAGCTTCACCATAAGAAGGAGAGCAAGGCACTCTAGGGTTCGGCCACCACTAGAGGAAGAAGGAGACTCCAAGATGAGGATCGACCACCAAGCTTGCAAAGGAAGGGGTGTGATGTCGTGCACCAAAGGAGAAGGAGACTAAGGAACTAAAGGGATACTTAGGAAGGGAAAGGAAACACATATATAGAAGAGGGTGGATGAGAAACCAAGGTAGAACAAAGCAAGGTGTCACCCACCTAGGGACACTTGTCCATTTGCAAAGCCACCACTCTAATGTGCCCTAAACACATGTCCAAGGCCATTGCCACATGCAAGCATCAAGCACCAAGTGTCCACTAGTGGTGACAGAATCGAGGTCAAAGAGAGTCAAAGGGTCCATGGGAGACACACCTCCACACCATGGCCGACACACTCCCATGGGCAACACAACTCAGGCTGACACAAGCACAATCTGACACACCTATGCCGACACAGGGAACTCTTTCCTGACACAAGGTCCAAAGAAGCAAAGACAAGGCACCACAAAGCCCAACAAGCTCAACCGAACCCAAAGGAACTCAAGCAACGAGCCCAAACCTTCCTCTCAACACTAGAGGAAGCAAGGAGAGGGAGGAACACCTCACAAGGTGGCAAACTTGCCCACAAACCCTAGACTTGGGTTAATTGCAAGTAGCACCTCCAGCTCTCAACAAAGCACCAACAAACCCAAATCACCACCAAAGGTGATTAGCAAGCAACTAAGCATCAGGGTTAAGCAAAGGAAATAGGATAAACCCTAAACGGAGGTCAGGGTCCTTACAATAACTTGATAAAGTTTAGGGTTATCAACCTTTTTTTACATGTTGTTCTAAAACAAAATGACAAACCTTGTTACAATCATGTTGTTGAAAATTGTATGTTTTGATGTTGTCCTGGTCCAACTTGGTTACCTCCTCCTTGACGTACTCCTGGGGATGGAAATGTACCCCAGCAAGAGGAGAAAAAGTAGAAGATATCAACATAAAGACTGGTATGAGCACATTAAATCGGGATTGAGCATTAAAAGGCAATAAAGGACATAAAATAAACAAAGATTCCCATATAAGAAGAAAGTACCACCCAAACAAGTATGAAAATAATATGAATTTCAAAAGATGATAAACAAGAAGAATACTTGCCATTAAAAAATATAAAAATTATGCCACACCAAGACACATAAATTTTGAACACAAAACCCATCACAATAATATCCACCTACGTGAACATTAGATAAGAATAGCACTAAAATAATATAAATAAAAATGATGGCCAAGGCTCACAACCTTGAAACCTAATAGAGTATAGCACACAACCATATCCCCAATATATATAAAATTGGGCACACAACCTCCATCCCAAAAATATAACATGGGCACACAAACCAAAAACCAAAGAATTTACACTACTATAGGACTATTGAGTCATAAAGTATGCATAATGTAGAGGCAAGTATAAAATTTAGCCATATTAAAACATAATAAATAAGATTTCCATCATACAAATGGACAATATAGACATCCACCACAAAAGTGGGAAAAATTAGGGTTCCATCTCACAATAAGGAACAACATGGTTTAAATTTCACAAATAGGGCCTCATCAAGAAGCAAAATATATTTTAAAAGTTCAACATAGAGAAGGAGTTCAAAGTCATTAAGATTTGACCCAAATAGGCCATCATATCAACAAAGAGAATATTCATCATCTAATTACCTCAAAGTGGCTTAAGAGAGAGAGAGAGTAAAGAAAGTAATTGCTCAATATGAATCATGGGAAATGCAACATACCTCAAGAAGTTTGTCAACTTTACAAAGCCCAAATGCTAACCCATGCCAAGGTCCTTGTTCACCTATCATAGATTTTTATCTACAATTCATTATTTATAAAGTGTATTATAAAACTTTGATTAAATATTCTTGTTATGATCTGATTTAGGTTGTGACATATTTTTATTTATATGGAAGATGATTTGCTGATTTCAACGTGTATTTTTGCATAAATTTTGAATAAACAAAGAATTAATTATGTATTTCTAAAATTCTGACCAATTAGAAAATTGAGAAGATTCCACAGAAGTAAACGATGCCACATGAGATGGGTCCGCTGGCATGGCCTAAACACCGGTGGCCAACTCGGCTGGGCTAACGACCAGAAAGGCGCTCTTTCAAGGAAATGGGTAAAAAAACCATTCTTCCCATGGCAGAAAGAGTAAAATAAAATGAAACGAAGGGGCAAGGTAGAGAAAACATGGGGGGGAATCATCCTCTCTCACGCTCCTCACAATAGCTATGAGAAGAAGCTCCAAGCCAAGTAGTTAGTGGATGTTCAAGCTTCAAAGAGCCCTAGAATCACCCCATACAGATTGATAAGGGGTTGGCAGAATCGACAATCTAGGGCTCAAGATCCCCATTCACCAGAGTCAGTAAGGGACAAAGTCCATGGTGAAAGACTGTGAGAACATATGAGACAATGAAAACATGTTGTTTGAGTAATAAAGTGAGTGAAAAAACAAGAAGGTAAAAGCCTCACATGGGTGACAACACTCAAATGACATTTCTATAAGTCCATGGAAGTACCTGAACCATCACCGCTAACACATAAAAGGGAGAGCATCAGTGGCTAGTCGATAGAGAAGAAGACTAAATTACATGAGCAACTGAGGATGTAGAAAGAAAGAGGGTGGATCCATGAAGCTTACCACCAAACTGATTGGGTTCTCATGGTTGGAAATGCCTTTTAGAAGGTGAGGTGGTCAACAACAAAGTTGTAGTCTGTGGAAGCAATAGACATCTCCTCTAACCAAATTGAAAGTGAAGGAAGGTTGTGCGGGTGTTGGAGGTGGTTCCTGGGTGGCTAGTTATATATAGGTGTGAATGATGTGTGGTCTGCATGTCTAGAGAGGGATATGACAAAAATCCAAATTGGGTGTTTCTTTGAAAGGGAAAAATAGGTCTCAAATCATAGATCTTTAGTTGTGAAATCTACTCACATATTTAAATCATGAAAACTCTTGAAGAAAGATTAGAAGACAAGGGAGAAAGAAGCAAGATAGTATCAACGGTCCTGCTAGATGATAGGGGAAGTCTGACTGGAGGTAGGAGATGATTTTCCCTCGGTCAGATCCTCATCCAACGGTCATGGAATGAGAACACATAAAAAGACCCACGTAACAATGTGTCAACCTATAAATTCGAGAAAGATTAGCAAGCCAACTTAATCAATTAAAAACATTCATTTAAAATCTATATCTTATTTCCTTAATTAATTGAAAGTTCAAACAAGGGTCAAATAATACCAAATTAGGTACCTTGATCAATTAGGAGATGTGGAATCAAATTTTGACATTACTTTTCATTTTTGACACCATTTAGTATTTTGTTTAAAATTTTAGTTCATATCATATATATTCTTTCCTTAATGTTGAGGCATCTAGAAACACCCAAAAGATGTGAAAATGGGCCAACAAGTAAACCTAAGCATGTGGAATATGAATGTACAATTAATTTTCCCTTTTTTGGTTGTTTGACATATTATTTAATGTTTTGGGATTTAATATGCATTCTCTCTCCGAACTACCCATTGATAGATAAGTTTGTCCAATTATTGTGAAAATTTACACATAGACTACTTTTGGTAATAGATTTTGAATTTGGGGTTTATTTCCACTTTTGAAGTCATTTAGTAATTTATTTAATACTTTTGATTTTTTTTCTCATATTTTCTTCTCTAAATAAAATCATGATTATTATTATGGTTCAAATAAAGTGAAACTTGCCACCCAAGATAAGTGGGACCCAAAGAACACGATTTTCAATTAGATTTAGATTTTGAGATTTCTTTTTATGAGTTATAGTACCATTAGGACTTTTTCTCATTTTAATTGTATTTATCATAAGATTATATATTTATGATGAACACTCACTTAACTGAGTCCTATTAATTTCACATTGTTACAATAAGAGTTATGTATTATTATTATGCATGAATCCATATTTTACTTGTCAACATATTTAGGCCATTAATTTTAGATAACTTAGGTGTTTGTACATGAATTTTGCAATTCTTGAACTAACTGATGTGGTATTTTGAATGCACTAACAAATTCACTCGGGGTGGAATTCCCTGAGCTTTTACCAAAACCAATGTGCAATAATACCACCCACAAGCGGACGGGTCTTATCACAATATAGTTGAGGATCGAATCCCAAAGGACAACATTTTTAAGAATCTTGTTAGTCTAGTCTAGTTCAAGTTAAGACTAATATTTATAACAATAGGTTGATTTGAGTTTTATTTAACTGATTGCAAGAAAGTAAAGAACAGAATTAAAGTTGGATCTAGATCAATGATATGGAATCGCTGGGATGGTATCGGGTTTCACCACCGCTACGCATGAAAACACATTCAATCACAAATGATCCAGGCAAGATATAACAATCCAAATAGAGCTGCTGCGGAACCCCCCATACGGGTGTTAGGTTCGCGTAAGCATCACCTTAGGCATTAGATGTCTCGTCACCATCTGGATCACTTACTTACGGATCTGAAGATACAAAAATCCAACGAACGTTGTGGGCCTCCTATACAGGTGTTAGGCACACAGAAGCGTCACCGAAGGCTAGATGGCTCGTCCCCTCGCAGATCATGCACTTACGACCTCAAAGAAATCCCATTCTATTTCTAGTTTGGGAGTCAACCACATTAATCGATAAGCAAGCAAGTGATAGATCTACCAACTAACATCAACGATAAACAAAGATGATACAAAATCCAACTAAGGCTGCAGTCCTCCCTGAGGGATGTTCAGACCACAAAAGCATCACCGTAGGCTGGATGTGTCGTCCCCTTACTGATCATACACTTACGACCTCAAGGAATCCTATCAGAAGTTCTCATCAAGGAGTGGAACATTTTAAACCGCCATTCCATCCCACATATAGAATATTTCACAATATAGGAAAAAACAAGATGAAAGCAAGGAGATAATCAACTATGAACATACCAACTAACAATGAAATGGAAAGTCATATACATTGCCATAGAGAGTTTATCAAAAGAACATGATTTGCATGGGCAGCGGGGCTAGTCCCCGCACTCTATCAAAAAGGTATTACTCGCTCATGATGCAAGAAAAAAGAAGAATAAGAAAGAGAGAGAAATCCACCATGAACTTGGTGCAGAAGGTAGTTATAGCTCGATGAAGAAGATACGACCTTCTACGTCATGTCGGAGCAGATCTGGATGCGAACGGGAGTTGCAAAGATAGACCAGACAGTCTCCCTCACTCTGTCTTCCTTCTCTCCTCAGCCTCCTTGGTTGCAACATGGGCAATAGGTGGAATGAAACTAGCACAGACAACACTAGAATTGGACCTGACCTGTATACAGGCAGCCTGTCTATGCCCCGAAACTGATGCCCAAATGGGGACCCTACTGGTTCTATTTATAGGCACATGACTGGCCCTCACGGACTTGTAGATATTTTTGTTTAAACGGTTTGGTAAAGTTTTAACCAAATGGTCTTGAGAATTAGAGGAGCAAACTGTCTTGGATAGTTAAGTTCAAACGATTTCACAGACCGTTTGCTTTCCTCCAAACGATCTTGTGTAAAAAGGGTAAATGGTCTGGAATGCTTAGATATCCAAACGGTCTTGGATTGCTTAGGCTCAAATGGTCTTCAGCATATCAATTGATCAGACAATCTCCCAGCCCTAACAGTTTCAGGGATGAGACCATATGGTCTTGCACTCTGCGGTCGACCAATAAGTTTTAGTGCTCAAACGGTCTGGGAAGCTTGTCTCCATGCAGTCTTCACGTTTGCTACAAACGGTCTTCACAGTAGGTTCATTCGGTGTTCACACAGATAGCAAGAGACCAAATGGTCTTCTCATTGACCTATCCACATGGTTTGCTACTGAGATCTCAAATGAAATTGTCCTGAGATCGTGTAGCTGCTGCTCCGCCAGCGGACGAGCTTGAGGGACAAGACAGAAGGTGAAGGCGGTCGTGGATGATGGCACCAGGCGCATGGGGTGCTGCAGCAATAGGTGAGGCGAAGTCAGAGCTTCTACTGGATGCGGCGGAGTGGATTGCGGCGCCGGAGGTGGAGGTCATGGCAATAGGGTTGTGGGAGGTAGGGGACAACGTGCCACGGTCGTGGCGAGACACCACGGTCGTGTTGATGCTGTTGTCCCACAACCGTGTCGCCTTGCACGAGCGTGGTGGGTGAGTAATTGGGCTCTGATGGCATTGTGCCACGACCGTGGCGTGACACCATGGTCGTGGTGAGGTTACTGTCCCACGGACGTGTTGCCTAGTACATGTGTGGTGGGTGAGATTAGGTAGATGCCAATGATGCTTTACCACGGCCGTGGTATCACCACACGGTCGTGGCAGTGACAGTGTACCACGGTCGTGGCTGTTCAAAATGGCCGTGGTGCAGGTTCTGCTTCATGGTTCTAAATTCATGCACTACTCGATCCCTCACGGCTGGGTTAATCCCCTAATCGATCTCTACTGGTCTATCAGTCTTGAGACCAAATGGGCTCAAACGGTCTTGAGACCGAATGGGTTCAAATGATCTTGAGACCAAATGGATGAAATCACTTGGTTAGATTGATTGGTCAGAACCAAGGGTGAGTGAAGGAGGACCCCAGTTGATTGTTCAACTTTATCAAGACCTGCATAAAATCAACATAAATTTAGTTAAAACCTTGATAATCAAATCAATTAAGTAATTTTGCACATTATGATGCATTTTGATATTTAATGAGTGGAATTTGATGTGTTAAGTCGAAATGAGCCTAAAATGCTAATTGAATTTCATGATGAATAACATTCATCAAAATACCCCGAACTTAAACGTTGCTCGTCCTCGAGTAACACAAAATCTAAAACAATCGCTAAAAGAATACTTTCAATTCATGTGATTGCTTCATCTTCACATCACAAATATTTTCTTTCTGCTTAATATGACTCAGTATCTCAACCTCCTGAGACCACTAAACACATCTTACCATATCTTCGTTCCTGAGTTCATTTTCCAAAATCACATCCTCCTCACTTTTTCCAACAACAAGCATGTCAAAGAGTTTTGTAAGAGTCCAGAGACACCCGCAGAACAACAAGTTTGCATTTGATCTGACACTGGTGTTTTTCAAGATGGGGTAGGCATTCATTGTGACATTAGGTAGAAAATGGAGTGAATGGTGGTATGGAAGGAAGAAATAAATTTCTCCTCTATTCGACTTGAGATTTTTATTTATGATTTGCAATTTCATTTATTGCATTTCTTTGTGCAAATCTCTCCTCTATTCGACTCGAGATTTCATTTCTTTTTGTGTGCGCTTTGGCATCTTTTTGTTTGCAAATCTCTCCTCTATTCAACTCGAGATTGCAATTTTGGTGGTACGCCCCTATTTATCTGTTAGGGGTATGGAAGAAGTGAATATAGAGGGATGTAGCGTGCCACCCCGAACTTAGGGTTTGGCACAAATTTGGTTATTTTTGTTTCTTTTTTATGAATGGAGGGATACGAAGATGATAGAAGAGGTGTAGAAGAGAGTTTAGATCAGAATGCTACTTGATTTATGATTTAGTGCACCGAGTTGTTCTCTTTATTAAACTCTGCTCAAATAATGACTTGATGAGGATCTGGTGGGGATTCCATGCTATTGATCTACTAGCCAGTTAGGAAGCATGACGTGTTTGATCCCTATCAGTACGACAAACACTTGTCATTTTTGCATAAGTATCATGATGTTAGGAGCCATAAGCTTCACAAAATGATTTCAATCAAAAGGCTTTGTTTCAAAAAGTGGTCCTTTTGAGGATTTACTTCGAATACGGAGGATATAATGATTCAAAATGCATAGCAGAGTAGTTAGTGATTTTTAATGAAACAGGAAGTGTCAAAAATTCATCAAGTATCTATTGAATTTCTTTGAAAAACTTTAAAATTTTTGAAAACTTTAAAATTTTTGAAAATTTTGAACATTTTTATCAAGAATGTGACAGAGAAAACTTAAGTATGAAAAGGATGGGTGTAGGTGGAAAGTGAGGTAAGTACCACCCACCCTCCACCCCGAATTTAGAGATTTGCTCATCCCGAGAAAACCCTAAATCCACGATGGAGGGGAAAATTCATGCCAGAATGACCACCAGATGTGGTTGCGTTCTGATCAACGCGCATCCCCTTATCTAAAAATCTCAAAGGTAAAAAGCAATTAGATCTTAAAATAGCATATTGCGATGTGAATTTTATTTAATGAGAAATTAACCAGAAGGTAAAAACAAAATTGAAGAAACATTCTAAGTTGAAAAGAAAAGTAAAAGAAATTTATTGATCGACTTGCCTCCCGCCAAGCACCTTTGTTTTATGTCGATGGCTCGACTGAATCCTTCAGCTTCATAGTGGGTCCTTTGGATTGGTGAGTTCCAGCGTTGCTTCAGTGCCTATGTCAGTTGAGGTGAAATATCTCTTTAAGCAGTGACCATTTGTTACAAATTCACCTGACTTTTCACTCCATAATGAGAAGGCACCATGTGGGGAGATGGTTTTGACGATGCATGGCGGAATTTGAAAAGGACGTATCTAGTTAGCAATTAACTTTTCTGTATGCCAGCCTGGTGTTCTGGACAGCCTAGTTTGTCTTCTACTCAAGCCAAAGTGGTCCCAGAATCATTGGTAAACTGCACTGAAATGCAAGAGTCACAATTACGGGGGCCGAACGACCACTAAATGTTTTCTGAAGGAGAATAAAGTTTATAATGTGTTAGATAATTAAAATAATATTTATCTAGCCATTATTGGAAACACAATGTTTCAGCCACCAAATGTGTTATCTTGGGTTACCTTTTTGGTATGTTTGAGAATAATAAGGGAAAGAGAGATAATTCTAGATGATTAATCTATAATTCATTATTCAATAAGTGGCATGTTTTTCTATGTGTACACGAATGGATTTTTTTTAATTAAGTAAATAATTAGATTGTGAATATAAGAGTTTAATCAGATGGAAAGATCTTCAATTCCTTCCTGTGACAATTGTGCATGCCTTTTCGGTGTTAACCATGGAAAAGAGGGAGAATAACAAAAGAGAGATTTTGGATTATGCCATCATGGATATGGCAGTAAACAATGAATATGGAAAGTAATTAAAAGAAAAGGATTCAACAAATGTTTAGGGAACAAGACCCAAGACAGCAAGGCTAGGAGGAAAGAACTTTGTAGACCTAGTATATATATATATATACATTCACAGGTCATCCTCCTTTCCAGGGAAGCCTCGCCTCTTTGTACCCTCCCACAATCTTCGTAGCCATTTTACCTTTCTTAGCACTCAAGGCTTGTTTAGGTGTTGTGAAACTATCTAGAACAAGAAAGGAATCCATCTCCCGATAATACAACCTGTCTCTGACTGAGTTCGGACTCCGACAAGAAACCACGGAGGTCTCTAGATGAAAAGGAGAGTCACCAAAGTTCCTGGACGTTCTATCAACCTTGTTGCGACGATCCAAGGTCTTGAGCGCCATCACCATGGCAGCATCTTGTAGGACGAGGCTGCCGTGAGGAAGATGTTTAGTGAGGGAAGACTACCGATGGAGAACGATCATTGACAAGGGTTCAGCACGAGGGCTCTCTGATGGATGACTATCATCCTCAGTCGACGACCCCTCATCGGAGGGCAGCAAAGTAGAGGTGTGACTGGGCATAGCACGTAGGGAACACCTCCTATGTGTACCAGTGAGAAAGGCGGCAGATCCTAAATGGGAGCAGTAGCAGATGGCATTGCGAAGAAGGCAGTAGTGTAGCTAGCAATGGCACACTGCGGCCTGAATCACCGACCGGGGATACGCGGCCCTACAGGTGCATGAAGGAGGAAGGGATGAGGTCCCTATGATGCTAGACGTGCTCCTACTGGGACTGGGCCCAATACTCGCAGGTAGAAAAAAGAAGCTTCTTCGAGGCTTGGAGCTCCCACCGGCGTCGCCTTGAGCGACAACGTCCGTGGGACGAGCGTGGTAGGGTTCATCAGATTCTCACGACTCGCAAGGATGGAGATCTGGACTTGGGTCACAGGTTAGATGGATCCTATCAAGAATATGTGAGTCAGTGCATAAAGGCTAATGAAAAGAAGATAAAAGGTAACTCTTTTGATGAAATGGCATCTCCTTATTGGCTTAGAAATACTAGAATTGCATTTATTCTAGAAAATGATTGGTAACTTGAAATATAATAATATTATATATCAATTTGATCAGGAAAAGGAGAGTAATACAAATAAAACATCCTTGAGACCTAATTATGATCCTAATTCCAAAATTAGTACAATATACATTAAAGTGATGGTGAATGTATAAGAACCATAGTCTTGATAATTATGATGCTTAAATCAGTAAATATGGTTAATTTGTGATGTTATCTAATGTTGATTAACATAATGGTGATTTAAGATAATGATGCTAATAATGATATTTAGGATCCTTAATGTGTATAATCATGGTAATGAGAATTAGGGTATCTAAGTGATCATGACAAACATATATGTTGAATACATTAATTAGGGTTTTCACCCTTATTCCTTAACCAAACCCTAAAACCCTAGATTAGAACCAAATGAGGTTTTAATGTGATCAATGTGATGGTGACACATTAGGATCTATATAATGTAGATTATATGATGATTGCTTGATTGAACTATGTTTGAAGTATAATTGAATAATCTACATAGCAAAGATATGTGGTTACACTTATGGTTAAATCACTTTAGTTTCTTGGTGATTCCCGAGGTTTTGTCACTTGCTTGGAAATAATTGCTTGATTGACTTTTATTTCATGCAACTATAAAGTCACTATGACTATCACCATACTTATATGTGCATGACTAGCTCAGATCCTAGTCCTCCTCTGTAGCTCTAATGATGATGAGATAGAGGACCTATTACATGGTCTACCCGTGAGGTAGGATTATCAGGTTATCATGAGTCAATGTGTTGGCCTACCCTTGGGTAGGACCATACGACTCCACGACCCTATGTATTGATCTACCTATAGGGTAGGATCATGGGGGTTAGTTGAGATCTCCCATATGAGAGGTAGTATCCATATCCACTGTAGGGACAACACAGAGGCTAGGGTATGTAAGGATTGACTAGTCATGTTAAAAACATAAATTTTGTTTTGTTAAATCATAATTGCTTGCAATATATTGTTACAATTAAATGCAAGATTGTTAGTTCCCCCACATACCAGTATAATTCATTATACTGACCGCCGTTTTGTTTATCGGCATTTTAGGTATATGTTATGAAGATATCCAGATGTGTTAAACCTGATGGAAAGTACCTGAAAATACTTAAAGATAATTCAAGGAGGATTTGATAGCTACTTATTTCTTCTTGTAAGGTATCATGAGAAATGTCATTATATAATTGGTAAGCAATATTTGAAATTAAATTGAAATTGTTTTCTATTAGTTGTTATTTGACTAATCTGGATCCTTGGGAAATTAGGTAATGGCTCTCAACTTGAAGGTATTTCATTAATTGAGGGACATGGAAAGTGAGGTCATTACATTTGGTATCAGAGCCCAAGATTTTTCAAATAATAATTAATAGATTATAATTTCAAGTAATCTATAGAAATATGAGGGAATTATTAGGGCATTTTCTAAAGATTGGGGTGTCTAGAAGGGACCACGACCGGGTGATGGCAAGATTTTCCTCCCCACTACTAGTCGGCTTATGAGGACTCCCGAACCCGTGCATCCTGCCTCTAGCCAAATTTGGAAGATTATGCCTGAAATAAAATACCTTCAGGTTCCTTTTCATCTTGATTCATCCACTTCTCATCTTCTTATTTAATAAACCCTAAAAGGAATTTCCCTCCTCATCTCAATTTAGGGTTTTTGAAAAGAAGTAGGGATAAGGCATCCTCCGCCAATTAATGTACATATAAGGATGATGAAATAATGATGTACATGTAATGTGGAAAATAATAATGTAATGAGAAAATAATGATGGTTTTAATGGGTTGCAAAGGTAAACCCTAGATGGAGATAGGGTTGAGTTAAGAGAACTCTAGAAGGTCAAGGGACAGGGATTCCCTTAGAGTTAGGGTGTAGTCCCTAACCCTAACCCTAAAACCCTAATCATAAATAATGAGAATGGTGAGTCGATATATAACTCTACCCCTATGAATCTTGAAAAGGAATGAGAAAAAAAATTAGGTGACGAAGTCTCCCATGCATGGTGCAGGTGGTGCATGACATTCATGTAGAAGGTTTTGAGAAATATAAGAACCCAATGGTCATATATATGAAAATGAAAATTGGAATATAACTTGCTCAAACCCCTCATGCTATCTCTTGAAGTTTGGTTATGGAAATAAAGTCATTGAGATGATTATGGTCAAGCCCTAGAGGGGAAGGTCGATGTTGGCACCAAGCCCCTAGAGGGGAAAGTGGCCCAAGTCCATTGCATGCACAAACCCCATGAGAGGGTATCCCATAGGTTGAGCAAAGAAGGGTTGAGAAGTTATAATGATAAAAAGTATTGCATAATGATGAAAATATGAAACCTTTAGGGCTTGTGTGCCAACATGGGGTGGGTCAACCCAAGAGGGGTAAGATGACCTATGGGAGAGGCAAAACCATATACCTTGGGATCAAGTTGTGGCTAGAGAGCCTAATTTTTTTCCCTCCCATGAGCCATGAAGGCAACCTAGGTTAGGACCTTCCCTAGAAAGGTAAGTTGACCAAATCAATTTAAAGATTGAGGTAACCATGAATGTCACTAAACATAAAAGATGAAAGCACATGTATTAAGTATGATTCTTTGAACCCAAGTATGCCATCTCTAAGGGATATGAGTAAAATTCAGTACGGATGTGACTGACGATATGAGACCAAGCTCAAAAAAGAAACTTTGCCTTGAAATGTTGCCATGAGCCCAATGAGGGGACATAAAGTGAATAGTGAGCACTATAAGAGATGGAGGAATCCAGTTTAAACAATTGCATACAAAAAAAAAGTGTTAGTAAAACCCTTGGGAAGGGTAGAACCTGAAACCAATCCTAAATTCGAGTAGGGAGTAGTTAAGGTACATTGACCGATGGGATTAGGAGTTTATTATTCCCTTATGAACAAGACCTTCTGGTCAGGAGGTAACAGCTACATTGCCCAAGGCCCATGACTCAGAAGATTGGCTACCTTTGTGAGTTCATAAGGCCAATGGGTGAATGTGAGAGGCACTCCCTAGATCCATAAGGATGAGACTCTAAAAAAAGGTACCTATACCCCTAGAGACCTCAAGGAAGTGGCTAAGGCTCAGAGTACCCATGAGGTGTAAATATAAAAGTTACAAGGAGTTATGTAATAAGGAAAGGAGTTGTGTACAAATTTTAGGATGTAAAGGGCATTCGAATTCATGAAATATAAGAACCTTGTGGAATTAAAAAGGTAATTTATAGCTAGGTTTAGGGTTGGAGGTGTCACCTCAACCTTAAGTGAGAATAAATAAATAGTAGGTTGGAAACCTAGGTGAAAAGATAATCACCATGTGAAATTGAAATCATAAATGGAAAAGGTAATCATCAAGGGATGATATTATGTAGATACTAAGGATGTAAATATGTCTTGAATTGAATTCAAGTACCAATCTTAGTATAACGTGAGGAAATTGCATATCAATAAAAGATATATAAGTAGGGTTTCTAACCCTAAGGTTTGGAATCAATTTGTGTTCTCACTCACCATAAGCTTACTTGGTGTGAATTTTGGGGACAAAATTCCTTGTAAGGAGGGGTAAATGTAATATCCTGAATTTTAATAAAATTGAACTATAAAATATGATGCATGAATTAATTTGATAATTCCTTAATGGTATTATTGGTGGAATAATAATGTTAATTGTATTTGTGGCATGGGTACTTTTGGCACAAGATAAATAGATAAAAGGAATTCATGCATGAATAAATAGTAATGACTTTTGATATGAAAAATGTTTTCTAAAGGAGAATAAAGTTTATAATGTGTTAGATAATTAAAAGAATATTTATCTAGCCATTATTGGAAACACAATGTTTGGGCCACCAAATAGTGTTATCTTGGGTTGCCTTTTTGGTACGTTTGAGAATAATTAGGGAAAGAGAGAGAATTCTAGATGATTAAACTAGAATTCCTTATTCAATAAGTGGCATGCTTTTTTATGTGTACCCCAATGGCTTTTTTTAATTAAGTAAATAATTGGACCGTGCATATATGAGTTTATTTATATGGAAAGATCTTCAATTCCTTCCTGTGACAATTGTGCATGCCTTTTCGGTGTTAACCGTGGAAAAGAGGGAGAATAACAAAAGAGAGATTTTGGATTATGCCACCGTGAATATGGCAGTAAGCGATGAATATGGAAAGTAATTAAGAGAAAAGGATTCAATAAGTGTTTAGGGAATAAGACCCAAGACAGCAAGGCTAGGAGGAAAGAACTTCATAGACCTAACATATATATATATATATATATATATATATATATACATGCATAGGTCATCCTCCTTTATAGGGAATCCTTGCCTCTTTGTACCATCCCCAAATATCCGTAGCCATTTTCCCTTTCTTAGCACTCAAGGATTGTTTTCGGTGTTGTGAAACTGTATAGAACAAGAAAAGCATCCATCTCCCGGTAGTACAACCTATCTCTAGTTGAGTTCGGACTCCGACAAGCAACTACGGAGGTCTCTAGATGGAAAGGAGAGTCGCTGAAGTTCCTGGATGTTCTATCAACCTTGTTGCGATGGGCCAAGGTCTTGAGCGCCATCTCCATGGCAGCGTCTTGGAGGATGAGGCCACCATGAGGAAGACGTTTGGTGAGGGAAGACTGCCGATGGGGAACGATCGTTGGCATGGGTTCGGCATGAGGGCTCTTTGATGGATGACTATCGTCCTCAGTCGATGGCCCCCCATCGGAGAGTGACAAAGTAGTGGTGTGACTGGGTGTCGCACGTAGGGTACACCTCCTATGTGTGCTGGTGAGAAAGGAAGTGGATCCTAAATGGGAGCAATAGCGGATGGCGTAGCGAAGAAGGCAGTAGTGTAGCCAGCAATGGTACTCTATGGCCTGAACCATTGACTGGGGATACACGACCCTATAGGTGCATGAAGGAGGAAGGGACAAGTTCCCTATGATGCTAGACACGCTCTAGCTGGGCCTGGGCCCAGTACTCGTAGGAAGAAGAAAGAAGCTTCATCGGGGCTTGGAGATCCCATCGGCGTTGCCTTGAGCGACAACGTCTGTGGGACGAGCGCGAGAGGGCTCAGCAGATTCTCACGACTAACGAGGATGGAGATCTGGACCCGGGTCATGGGTTAGATGGATCCCAGCAAGAATCCATGAGTCAGTGCTTAAAGGCAAAGGAAAATAAGATAAAAGGTAACTCTTTTGATGATGTGGCATCTCCTTATTGGCTTAGAAATACTAGAATTGCATTTATTCTAGAAAATGATTGGTAACTCAAAATATAATAATATTACATATCAATTTGATCAGGAAAATGAGAGTAATACAAATAAAACATCCTTGAGACCTAATTCTGATCCTAATTCCAAAAGTAGTACAATATACATTAAAGTGATGGTGAATGTATAAGAACCATAGTCTTGATAATTATGATGCTTAAATCGGTAAATATGGTTAATTTGAGATGTCATGTAATGGAAATTTAAGATGACAATGATGCTAATAATGATATTTAGGATCCTTAATGTTTATGATCATGCTTATGAGTAGTAGGGTTTCAAAATTAAGATATGGTTGGAAAAAGTAAATTGGATCTAAGTGCTCATAACAAACATATATGTTGAATATATTAATTAGGGTTTTCACCCTTACTCCTTAACCAAACCCTAAAACCCTAGATTAGGACCAAATGAGGTTTTAATGTGATCAATGTGATGGTGACACTTTAGGATCTATATAATGAGGATTATATGATGATTTCTTGATTGGCTTTCTTGATTGGACTATGCTTGAAGTATAATTGAATAATCTGCATGGCAAAGGTATGTTGTTACACTTATGGTTAAATCGCTTTAGTTTTACGGTGATTCCCGAGGTTTTATTAGTTGCTTGGAAATAATTGCTTGATTGACTTTTATGTCATGCAACTATAAAGTGACTATGACTATCACCATAATTATATGTGCATGACTAGATCAGATCCTAGTCCTCCTCTACAGCTCTAATGAACATAAGATAGATGATCTATTATGTGGTCTACCCGTGAGGTCGGATCATTAAGTTATCATGAGTCGATGTTTTGGTCTACCCTTGGGTTGGAGCACACGACTCCACGACCCTATGTATTGATCTACCTGTAGGGTAGGATCATAGGGGTTAGTTGAGATCTACGATATGAGAGGTAGTATCCATGTCCACTACAGGGACAACACAAAGGCTAGGGTATGTAAGGATTGAGTATTCATGTTTAAAATGTAAAGTTTGTTTTGTTAAATCATAATTGCTTGCAATATGTTGTTACAATTAAATGCAAGATTATTGGTTCCCCCACATACCAGTGTAATTCATTATACTGACCGCCGTTTTGTTTGTCGGTGTTTTAGGTATATGTTATGAAGATATCTAGATGTGTTAAACCAGATGGAACGTACCTAAAAATACTTAAAGATAATTAAAGGAGGATTTGATAGCTAGTTATTTCTTCTCATAAGGTATCACGAGAAATATCATTATATAATTGGTAAGCAATATTTGAAATTTAATTGAAATTGTTTTCTATTACTTGTTATTTGACTAATTAGGATCCTTGGGAAATCATATAATGGCTTTCAACTTGAAGGTATTTCCTTAATTGGGGGATGCGTAAAGTGAGGTCGTTACATACATGCTACAACACAATGTGTCTTCCATTGTACACACCATGTCTCCGTCAGTTTTTGCAAAGAATTGAAAACAACCAACCCTCATTTTAAATACAAGGACATCCATATGGGGTAGTTATCTCTCATGATTTTGAAGCACACTTCATCTAGAGAAGAGACCAGAGCTAGGAGGAGGTGATTTTGGGGAGAAAGAGGTGGTTTCTTAGGAGAGAACCTATATTCTTCCTATTTCTTCTTCAAGGAGTGTAGCAGGAGCTTCTCTACCTAGTCTAGACCTCTCGAGAGAGTACATTGTCTGAGTGGAAGCACCGACAATCTAGGATTTCATCCACAATCTAGAGTTCCATCTTTCTTTCTTCCCTCCTTTGGTTTTCCTTTTCTTTCCTTCACTAATCATGTTAAAATTTGAAATCTATAGCTATTTCCTAAGTTTCATCATTATGGATAAGTAGATTCCTTCTTCTTGGGAATGGGAGCTACTATTTCATATGTTTCATCATTATGGACAAGTAGATTCTTTCTTCTTGGGCATGGGAGAGTATCTCCCATACCATTACTCATGTAAACTCAAATTTCTTAACTAATGCTAGTTATCTCACTTTTCTAAGAACTATTATGGTGAATTATTGCTTGTAAGATTTGTTTTTCCATCAAACCTACATGTTTTATGCTTCTCTATGCAATTCGGGAGGATGTGTAGGGAAGTAGAGATTTGATCTCTTAGAAATGAACCTTCAACCATGAGAGTGTCTTGGATACATTGTGGATCTAAGATTGCAATTTGAATTTCAGCGTAAGCACGTGAGTGTTATGTTTGAATGTGAATTGTATCATATCACCAGGAGGTGTATGATGATGACAACCTCCTTTGCAATTTATCTAGCATGTTAATTTCACGGTGACATATGAGTAACAATATGGAAGTGAAATTGCATGACCAAGATTTCTTAAAATCTGATCTAAATCATTTTAGTCAGATCTTTTGTTTCCTTTGATTGCAAGTTAGTAAATCATAATCCAACTCAATCTTTGGTCAATCCTCCAAGCTTCAACACTAGTGTTAATAGAAACTTCAACCAATAACAACAACAACCAAAGTCCAATTTGGAGTCTCTTCTTAAGGGTTTTGTTTCAGCCCAATCGAAAAAAATGAGGAATTCCAGTAACATGGTCATCTTATAAAATATTCCATCCAACAACTTTCATCCAAAGTGGATGACATTACTACTCATACCAAGATGTTGGAGAATCAAATTACTCAACAAGCTTTATCCAATCAAAGAACACATTCTATCTCCTTGCCCAACCAACCAGAGATGAACCCTAAAGAAACATGCAGGTCGGTGATGCTGAGAAGTGGAGTAGTGATTGGAGTAACCTCACCACCTCCAAAGAGGAAATATGAAGAAGTTATTGACACAACCGTAGAGGATACTATTGAAATTAAAAGGAATAAAATGGTTGGAAATTTACAACATGGTGGTTCATTCTATAAGACTAATGTCCCTTCCCCTCACATGTTTGCTAACACAAAAGATGACGCTATGTTCAACAAATTTATGGACATCTTGAACAAGTTGTATGTGTGTCTTCCTTTAGTTGAGGTGATAATTGAAATTCCCTCTTATGCCAAGATCTTAAAAGATATTCTCACACAGAGAAGGAGGCCCAATCAAGCTGAAATAGTGATTCTATCTAAAAGAATAAGATCCATCATTCAGAACCATTTACCAAAAAAACTTGATGATCTAGGTGCATTCACTCTCCCTTGCAAAATTGGTGGTTCAACTTTTGACAAAGGCTTAGTTGATCTTGGTGGTAGCATCAAGTTGAATCCTTTTTCTCTATGGAAAAATTTATATTTGAGATGTTTGAAACCAACCTCAATGACAATATGTTAGTTGATCATTCAATTAAATATCCTAGAGGGATTTGTTGAAGACAAATCCAATACAGATAGGGAAGTTCTACATTCCTTGTGACTTTATATTCCTAGAAATGTATGAAGATCTGACAAATCCAATCCTTTTTGGGAGACCATTTCTGTAGACTGTGGCTTGTATTGTAGATGTTAAGAAGGGAAACTAATTGTCAGAATTGGAGAGGAATCTATAGTATTTTCTTTCTATGATGCTATGAAGGCACCCAACACTAATAATATCTTTGTTTGATAGATAACATTGATACTTTGCTAGAGGATGACAAGACCACTCTTGAACAAGATTTTGATGATATTCAAGGTGAAGAGGACAAATAAGAGTCAATGATTCTTCCTAATGAAGAAAATTCTGAAGCTACATCAAACTCATCCTCTAATAAAATACCAACTGAAAAGGAGGCAAGTGACACCACCACCACTTCAAAAATAAATCTAGAACTTAAACCCTCCCACCGGGGTTTAGGTATGCTTTCTTAGACTCGAATTTTTCTTCCCCTGTTATAAAAAATGTTGATTTGACTCAAGAACATGAAGGTAAGTTGTTGAAAGAACTTAGATTGTACAAAGATGCGACAGGCTACTTCGTTGATGATCTTAAAGGAATTAACCCTTCAATTTGCATGCACCGCATAGACCTAGAAGAAGATGCTAAGCCATGAAAAGAACCACCAAGAAGGTTAAATAAAAATATGATGGAAGTTGTTAAGAAAGAAATCTTTAAGCTAAAAACATGTAGGTATAATATATCCTATCAGTGACAACCCATGGGTAAGTGATATAAACGTTGTACCTGAAAGGGAGGTACCACTATATTGAAAGGATCCAATAATAAATTAATTCAAGCAAGGGTAGTTATCAGGTGGAGAATGGGTATTGACTATAGAAAACTAAACAAAGCTACAAGAAAACATTATGCCCCCTTTCCTTCATTGACTTAGTGTAGGAGAGACTTGCTAATCACTCTTATTTTTTCTATTTAGATGGGTACTATAGATTTTTAGGTTCCTATCTATCCACCTTATTAAGAAAAAAAACCTTCACATGCTCTTATAGGACATATGCTGACGTGGGATTTTATCGCACTAACAAACACACTCGGGGTTGAAATCCCTGAGCTTTTACCAAAACCAAAGTGCAATAATAACACCCGCAAGCGGACAGGTCTTATCACAATATAGTTAAGGATCGAACCCAAAGGACAACATTTTTAAGAATCTTTGTCAGTCTAGTCTAGTTTGAGTTAAGGCTAATATTTAAAACGATAGGTTGATTTGAGGTTAATTAAACTAATTGCAAGAAAGTAAAAGTTGGATTTAGATCAATGATATAGAATCACTGGGATGGTATCGGGTTTCACCACTGTTACGCATGCAAACACATTCCAACGCAAACCATCCAGGCAAGATATAACAATCCAAATAGAGCTGTTGCAGAACCCCCCATACGGGCGTTAGGTTTGTGTAAGCATCACCTTAGGCATCAGATGTCTCGTCACCAACCAGATCACTTACTTATGGCTCCGAAGAAATCCCATTCTATTCCTATTTTGGGAGTCAACTGCATTAATCGATAAGCAAGTAGGTGATAGATCTACAAACTAACATCGACGATAAACAAAGATGATACAAAATCCAACTAAGGCTGTGGTCCTCCCTGAGGGATGTTTAGACCACAGAATCGTCACCATAGGCTAGATGTCTCGTCCCCTAACAGATCATACACTTACGACCTCAAGGAATCTTATCAGAAGTTCTCGTCAAAGAGTCAAACTTTGTAAACCGCTATTCCATCCCACATATAGAAGGTTTCACAATATAGGAAAGAACAAGATGAAAGCAAGTAGATAATCAACTAAAAACTTACCAATTAATGACGAAATGGAGAGTTATATATGTTTCCATGGAGAGTTTAACAAAAGAACATGATTTGCATGGGTAGCGGGGCTAGTCCCCGCACCCCAGCGAAAAGGTACTACTCGCTCATGATGTGAGAAATAAAAAGAATGGGAAAGAGAGAGAAATCCACCATGAACTCGATGCAGAAGGTAGTCGTAGCTTGGTGAAGAAGATACGACCTTCTACGTCGTGTTGGAGCAGATCTGGACGTGAATGGGAGTTGACAAGATAGACCAGTCAATCTCCCTCGCTCTGTCTTCCTTCTCTCCTCAGCCTCCTTGGTTGCAACATGGGTAGTAGGTGGAATGAAAACTGGCGTGGATGGCACTGGATTTGGATCGAAACTATGTATAGGCAGCCTGTTGGTGTCCCGGAACTGATGCCCCAAATGAGGACCCTAGTGGTCCTATTTATAGGCACGGGGCAGATCTTCCTGTGTTTGGCACGTTTCCAGTCAAACGGTTTTGCAGATATTTTTGCTCAAATGGTCTTGTCGACCAAACGGTCTTGAGAATAGAAGGCAAACGGTCTTGCATCGTTAAGATCAAACAGTTTCATAGACTATTTTCCTTCCTCCAAATGGTCCTGTGCAAAAAGGGGTAAACGGTTTGCAAACCGTTTGATATCAAACAGTCTTACATTTGGTCAACGCCTCAGCGAAACAGTCTTCGCCCTTGCTGATCAAACAGTCTGAGGTCTGGAAGGGGCCAAACGGTCTTGCATCCAGCAACTTCAAATGGTTTGCAAACCGTTTATAGTCAAATGGTCCTAGACAAGTCCGTTCGGTCTCTGCTGGAAACAAACCTCCAAACGGTATGGCCATTCAATATAAGCAAGAGACCAAACGGTCTTGCTCACGTAGGTGTGACCTTTCCAAACGGTCTGAGACCGTGCAACAGTGCCATGGTGGAGGTGCTGATTACTGAGTGTCTGGTACTGAGGTATGTATCTAAGGAGCTGGTGGGTGTGTGGTGGCCGTAGTAGTATATGTGGTGGATTCGAGGCTACTGCTCGATAGGGCGGAGGTCTAGGAGAGTGGCGTCACTAGAATCGACCGAATTTCAAGCAAAGAAGTGCTGCCTGGCGAAGGTGTAGGGGTAGGAGATGACGCGCCATAGCCGTGGCAAGGCACCACGGTCGTGGTGATGCTACTGCTCCATGTCCTTGATGCCTTGCATGGGTGTGGCGGGTGAGAAATTGGGTTCTCATGGCATTATGCAATGGCCATGGCATGGAACCACGGTCGTGGTGAGGACAGTAGGCCACGACCATTTTGAACCACCATGGCCGTGGTCCAGACTTTGCTTTGAGATCTTGAATTAGTGCACTGCTCGATCCCTTGTGGCTGGGTTATGCCTCCAATCGGTCTCTGCTGGCCCAAACGGTCTTGAGACCAAAAGGGCCCAAACGGTCTGGAGACCGAATGGGTTCAAACGGACTTGTGACCAAATGGGCTCAAACGGTCTTGAAACCGAATGGCCTCAAACGTTCTTGAGACCGAATGGATGGAATTGTTTGGTTAGATTGCTTGATTAGAGCCAAGGGTGAGTGAAGATGGACCCCAACTTCTTGTTCAACTTTATCAAGACCTGCATTAAATCAACATAAATTTGATCAAAACCTTGATAATCAAATTAATTGAGTAATTTTGCATATTATGATGCATTTTGATACTTAATGAGTGAAATTGGTAATGTTGAGTTGAATTTGTCCCAAAGTGATAATTGAATTCCATGATTAATATGCATTCATCAAAATACCCGGAACTTAAACGTTGCTCATCCTCGAGTAACACAAAATCTGAAACAATCGCCAAATGAATACTTTCAATTCATGTGATTGCTTCATCTTCACATGACGAATATTTTCTTTCTGCTCAGTATGACTCAGTATCTCAACCTCCTGAGACCACTAAATACATCTTACCATATATTCGTTCCTGAGTTCGTTTTCCAAAATCACTTTATCCTCACTTTTTCCAACAACAAGCATGTCAAAGAGTTTTGTAAGAGTCCAGAGACACCCACAGAACAACAAGTTTGCATTTGATCTGATACTGGTGTTTTTTCAGGATAGCAGGGGCATGCATTGTTCCATTAGGTAGAAAATGGAGTGAATGGTGGTATGGAAGGAAAAAGTAAATCTCTCCTCTATTCGACTCGAGCTTTTCTTTTTATTTGCTTTGCAATTTCATTTATTGCATTTTTTGTGTGAATCTCTCCTCTATTTGACTCGAGATTGTATTTCTTTTTATGTGTGCTTTGGCATCTTTTTGTTTGCAAATCTCTCCTCTATTCGACTCAAGATTGCATTTTTGGTGGTACGCCCCTGTTTATCTGTTAGGGGTATGGAAGAAGTGGATGTAGAGGGAAGTGGTGTGCCACCCCAAACTTAGGGTTTGGCATTCATTTGGCTATTTTGTTTCTTTTTGATGGATGGAGGGATATGAAGATGGTAGAAGAAGTGTAGAAGAGAGTTCAGATCAAAATGCAACTTGGTTTACAATTCAGTGCAGTGGGTCGTTCTCTTTATCATACTCTGCTCAAACAATGACTTGATGAGGATCTGGTGGAGATTCCATGTTATTGTTCCACTAGTCAGTTAGGAAGCACGACGTGTTTGATCCCTATCAGTTTGACAGAGACTTATCAATTTTGCAAAAGTATCATGACGTTAGGAATCATAAGCTTCACACGATGATTTCAATCAAAAGGCTTTGTTTCAAAAAGTGGTCCTTTTGAGGATTTACTTTGAATAAGGAGGATATAATGATTTAAAATGCATAGCAGGTTAGAGAGTGACTTTTAATGAAATAGGAAGTGTCAAAAATTCATCAAGTATCTGTTCAATTTCTTTGGAAAACTTTAAAAATTTTGAAAATTTTGAAAATTTGAAAATTTATCAAGAATGTGACAGAGAAAACTTAAGTATGAAAAGGATGGGTGTAGGTGGAAAGTGAGGTAGTACCACCCACCCTCCACCCCGAACATAGAGATTTGCTCGTCCTGAGTAAACCCTAAATCTAAGATGGAGGGGAAAATTCATGCCAGAATGACAACCATATGTGGTTGTGTTCCAATCAACGCACATCCTCTTATCTGAAAATATCAAAGGTAAAGAACAATTAGATCGTAGAATAGCATCTTGCGATGCAAATTTTATTTAATGAAAAATTAACTAGAAGGTAAAATCAAAATTGAAGAAACATTCTAATTTGAAAAGAAGAGTAAAACAAATTTATTGATCATGTTGCCTCCCGACAAGCACCTTTGTTTTATGTCGATGGCTCGAATGAATCCTTCAGCTTCACAGTGGATCCTTTAGATTGGTGAGTTCCAACATTGCTTCAGTGCCTATGTCAGTTGAGGTGAAATATCTCTTTAAGCGGTGACCATTTATTACAAATTCACCTGATTTTTCACTCCATAATGAGAAGGCACCATGTGGGGAGATGCTCTTGACGATGTATGGTCCAGACCAGCGTGAGCAGAGTTTTCCTGGGAATAACTTCAACCTTGAGTTGAATAGCAGAACTTGGTCTCCCACTTATATGTCTTTTCTTTTCAGATGTCCATCGTGCCAAACTTTGGTGTGTTCTTTGTAGATTTGTGCATTCTCATAAGCTGTCATCCCGATGTAACATCCCTGACCTGGATTATGTTTTAACACTAGGTCTTTTGCTTAATAAAAGTAATTACATGCTTGCTCTTATATTTTGAAAGATAATTAAGGCTCAAGAGGAACTTATATTGCAATTTTAGTCCTTTTTGAATATTGTTGAAATCAATGTTTTGATTGTTTTGGACTAAAGTGCAAATTACCCAAGTTGAGGGGTTTAATTGCAAATTGTGCATGATAATATGTTCCTCATGTGTTGAAGCATCATGAGAGTGAATATGATGTAGAGGTATGGCTTGTGATAGCCTAAATACCAAGAAAGAGCTGATAAAGATATGTGTGTGCATTAAAACCTAGTTTTGGTGTAAGGTGCAATTTACCCAAAACCTAGGGTTCAATATGCAAATTACCACTTCAAAAAGGTCCCTAATGTTTATTGGAATCATGTGGAGTAAATAAAATGAGAGGGGCCTCTCAATTGTATCTCTTTGAGGGAGAGAGAATCTTGGTATTAAAATAATCAAGATTTAAGCATAATGGAAATATTAGTTCAAATTAATACAAAAATAAATAAAATAATTGAAGGTCCTTCAACCAAAATTAAAATGGTTGAATTCAGATGTGTGTGGACGTCCTTGAGATTTGCAAGTACCACGAAATATCCCAAGGAGGTGAAAACTCTACTCACCTTATTATAAGAAAAAGAATTCCCACTCAAATGTGGATATTACTATTATAAGGGTTAAGGTGCTTAATTTATTTTCCCTTAATTCATGGATAATGGAAGGGAGATCGGTGGGGATAGAGTTGCCTTTGCATGCAAGAAACCAAGGGGGAAGTAGTGGCAAAAATTTTGGAATTAAAAGATTTTTATAAAAACATTTTCTCTCTCATTAATTTTCTTATAAAAGAACCTTTACCACTCAAACCAAGGACTTTTTCAGATCCTTTTCTTCTTCTTGCTTGCAAAAATGACCAAGGGAGCTAGGAACAGCAGGAAGACGACCCCCCAACCTTTGGTAAGTTCTTGACCTTCGTTCTTCTTGATTTCATGGTGGAAATCATAAAACAATGTATAATTTCTTCATATCTCGATCCCATCTTTACTTCTAACCATTTCTTTTCACTCAAAAGCTTGATGAACAATCCTTGTGGTTAGATAAAGCTTCTTCTACCATTATTGACATGAAGCTCCAAGCTTTGAAGCTCAATTGAAGGCATGTTATATAACTTGAACCCTTAATCATTGTTATTGAATTCAATTTCTCAATTCAATCGATTCAATTGTTCTTATTGCAATAGCCTTGATTAGTTGATGTAATTTCCATATATGGAAATGGCAGTAGATTTCATGGGATTAAAGGTTGAGGATGACAACCTGATCACAAACATACACCTCAACCAAGAACAAGAGCAAACGGTCTTGGACCTTTGGTCCAAACAGTTTCACCAAACTGTTTGGTGACTTGGATTCCAAACCGCATGAGAGGGTTGACCATTTGGTTATGTTGACCGTTTGAGGTCTGAACTTAAGTATGTGTTGGATGATTATCCAATGGATCCAATTGATTGATTTAATGTGTGTACATTCCTTCAATTGGAAACCCTAATCAAGTTGATTGATGAATCCTTGATTGGTCCTAACGATTTCAAGACAAATTGGGTCAAACGGTCTTGAGACCGTTTGAGCCCAAACGGTCTTGAAACCGTTTGGGACCAAACAGTTTCAAAACCATTTGGAGGGTTAGTGGTTGATCCTTAATTATTGGATAAAGACCTAATGGTGTTGATTGATGAATCCTTTGATTGCCTAATCGATATTCAATTCAATGGTGCAAGTTATATTCAATTGATTGATGAAATGACCTAAAGTGCCCTTGCGGTTTTGGGACTAATTTGGCCCAAACAGTCTTGAGACCGTTTGAGTCCAAACGATCTTGAAACCGTTTGGTGATGGAACTTCAAAACCGAATGGAGTTCATTTATGATTCAATCATTTGGAAATTGAAGGTAATGTTTGTTCCAATGATCCAATGTTTGATAGTGATGGTAATCATAGATGGTACAAAGGTTAAATACCTAAAAGTACCTAAATGATTAGTACTAATAAAGGGGTAAACCCGAATCACTTATAAGAGCAATAATTTGGTACACTATGACAATCATAGTTGTATGTAATTGATTGAAGGGTTGATATAACCTAATCAAGTTGAGAGAATGAAAAAAATGGAATTCATACATGAGTATGATTCATGTGGTGATTAAGGGTATGATCCTTAAGTAAAGAGATCATGAAACCCTAATCATGAGCATAAACCCTAATCGACAAGGTTATTGATCCCAAACCCTAATTCAGGTCAATTCTTAATGAAACCCTAATCCAGGGTAAGGATGTAACCCTAATCCAGGGTGATGATATCTGTAAACCTAATTTAGGGTAATGTGATGCAAAATCCTAAATGGGATGAATAGTAAACCCTAACTATGGGTAATGGAATTTGAAACCCTAATTGGGATGAATAGTAATCCCTAATTGTGGGTTATTGAATGTAGACCCTATTTTGGGGTGAAATTTATGTGAAAACCCTAAATAAGAATGGTTTCATGAGAAACCTTGATGTTTGATGTGATGTGAAGCTCAAATCTAGGGTAACACTATATAATGCTTTATGAAGCCCTAATCTGAGAAATATGGTGATAAACCATAACCTTGATGTGGTTAATGGGATGAATGTTCCCAAAAGACATGAAATGGGAAACCCTAACCCTGATAAGGGAATAGTGGTGTTACCCTTGAATAGTGAATCCATATTTGTTTTATATGGTACTGATATACAATTAATATTACTGTTATCATTTGTGGTGACCATGCAGGTATTCTGAAATGATGATCATAGTCAGGTATGAACTATGATGTTTAATTCACTATTGTGATTGGGCCTTGTGTGCCATAATATACCTTGCTGCCTGGTAAGAGGGAATAAGAGAGTTAATGGGCCTCAAGTACCATGTGTGATGCTTGTAATAGCAAGTATCATGTTTGCCTTGGTCAATTGACCTGAAGGTGATAGTTACCTGGAAAAGTGGTAACAATGCTTAATGATGAATCAAGGGTTTAATTACCCAGAGCCATATGATTATGGTGATGAGATTGTGAAGGGATGATAATTCCCAGTATTGAAAACAGGAACTGAGTTCCCAATGTCTTTTAATGACTGATAAGTAATTGATGCAATTAGTGCATGTCTCTTTATAACATTGTTATAATAAGATATGTTTTGAGAACTTGGCTGATGCTAAAAGAATATGAAAATGTACTTAATTAATCAAGTGAAATATATTCATGTAGTTCTCTGACCATAGATCCATCATCGTCAGTAGTTGATGATGGTGAAACATGTTTTCCTATTGAATTCCTGGATTTCGCATATTCTAAATATGTGGGGGTAAATGGGCAAAAATATCCTTACATCCTGGTGAAGAGGTTGAGGGGAGATAAACATCAAACGTCTCAATCCTTCATGTGTCGGGATGGATGTATCATAAATCTCCTGATGGTTGGGAAGGATGTATTATTAATCTCCCAATGTTATTTAATGTCGTGCCGATGGAGATAAACATTAAATCTCTCGATTTCCGATGAGAGTGCAGTTGACGTTGTAACTCTATAGCAAAGTTTCCAGTATACCCTGGAATGCTATTTTGAGCAGTTAACACAGTCCTGCTTGTGGTCCCGTACTGACCGAGATGTGGAAGGTCATGAGAACTCGGCTATTCCATTGACCTATTTATGGTACCGATTTAAATTTTAGAAATGGCCAGTTGGAGTATGAGTGGTATACCTCATCTCCTCAGATCTTAAATATGTTTGTAAAATGTAATCATCCGTGTAGCGTATTTGCATAAGATTGAAATATGGGAATCACTGATTGATGACATACTGCTTAGCATGTCCTTGATGCATACATGTTATTTATGTTGTTCAATTCTTTATTGAAAATTAGACATGCTGCTTATCAAGTTATAGTTGAAATACTTGCATAAGAATGTTGCTCTAATCTATTTAGATGCTGAATTATCTGATGTTAAGTTTATGATTCCACTGCTCAGTTTATTTCTATTAAACTGCAATAATAATGTTACAGAGGAGAGTTATATCTCTCGCTGGGGAAATTTTATAATTGTATCACCCCCGTGGGATCCAATGTTTTTAGGTAGACGCAGACAAGAAGGTAGAAACCCTTCTATAGGAGAAGAGTAGCAGCAGTCTCAAGGACAGCAGTGATCCATTAGGTGGAGACATTGGCTGTCTAGTTTTGTATAGTTAGTCCTATAGTCGTCTTTGTACTCTCGGGTCCTAGGAGTTAGAGTTTTAATACTTCGATCTGAGATTTTTGGCTTCAAGCCTCGAGGTTTTTATACTACCTGTGTACAGTTGAGATAGAGTAGTGAGTGCATGTATGCCTCGAGAAGCAATGATACATGTTATGTATATATGTGAACCAGAATGTAATGTTTTACTTTGGTTCTGATGAAAGAGTTTTCCTATGAATAGATCTCTTGATAAATGGTATTATTTTTTAGTGATTTTCAGTAATCTGCTGCTAATAATACGCTTCCGCATTAGTTAATCTTGTTTTTGTGAGTTGGATGCCACAAGTTATGTGGTATCAGAGCTCTAGGTTCACTGAGTCTATAGAGACATAAGATTAAGGTTGTTGAGTCTGTTCTAGTGTCATCCAATTATCTGATAGTGTCTTCTACTCATATAGGAGGAGAAGAAGAACTAAAGATGTCTGGATCACACGATGAACATGCTGCTGAGAGTAGTGTTGTTGCACCAGGAGGAGGTGCAAGAGACCAAGATAGGGAGGAGCCCATCCCTGAACAACCCTAGTTCAACCAAGCTGATATGGGTAACCCAGCCTTCCAGGCCATGTTTGAGCATTTTATGGTAGCTATGACCCATATGATGGATATAATGCCATTACCTGCACTAAGGGAACCAGCCCATGATGAAATACATGGAGCTGGCAAGACCTTTGAACGGCTTAGGAGGGTAGGAGCCTTAGAGTATGCTGGTACAGCCGACCCAGCAGATGCTGATCTATGGTTGACTAAACTAGAGAAAGCTTTAAGAATCCTCATGATTCTTGATGATGAGAAGGTCAGGCATGCTGTATATCTCTTAAAAGGGAGCATTGGCCACTGGTGAACCATCGAGGAAGGTAAAAGACTTGGAGTTATGATCAAATGGGATGAATTCAGGCATGAATTCATCGCTAGATACTTTCCCAAGACGTATCTAGATGAGAAGATCTCTCAGTTTGAGAGGATAAAGAAAGAACCAATGAACATTAGCGAATATGAAGCTAGGTTCATGGAACTTTTGCGGTTTTGTCCGCATATGGCATCAAATGATGATGAGAGAATTCGACATTTCGAGAAGGGGTTGAACGCTGAATTGACCACTCCGGTGTTTGCTCTGGAAAATTGGGAGAGGTTTTCCACTTTTGTGGAGTCTGTAAGACGAATAGAAAGGTCTATGATTGAGAAGAGATAGACCAAGGGTAAGAAAGAGTACCCATAGTTCCAAGGATAGATTTCTAGGAGTTTTAAGAAACCAAGGTATTATGTTCCTACACCACCACCAAGGTTCAATACCCAGACGCAATGGACGTTAAGTAAGGGTAGAAACCATAGTTTACCACTGAAGGGAGCTCACAGCTCAGCCTCAATGTCAGTAACATGACCACCTAGACCTCAGAGGGGGAATGTAACCTGTTATAGATGTGGAAGAGAAGGCCATGTGGTGAGGGACTGTCCTGAGAAAGTCAAGAATGTGACCCAGCAATCGAGGCAGAGTCAGCAACACTCTTAGAGGAAACAGTCTGGAAGTGGTTCTAGAGGACGTAGACAAGCGTCCCAAGCTGGTTCATCGACATCCAACAATCGAGCACATGGTCAACAACAACCAACGACTAGATTCTATGCCATGAATCAGCATGAAGTAGTAGTCAACCCTCGCGTTGTGACAGGTCAGATGGAACTATTTTATTCTGATATGTCTTCATCCTGCTTTGTATCTGTGTTAATTGATCTGGGTGGTACACACTCTTTTATCACTCGACAAGTGATTCATGACTGCAACATGATTGTCTGTCATAGAGCAGATAGCATGTTGTTAGAAACACCTTTGCTGGGATCTGCAATATTGCGGGAAGTGTGTTCTCCCTGCAATCTTTTCTTTTCTGATCACGACATTCAGGTGGATCTTATACCACTTGAAATGCATGGGTTTGATATAATTCTTGGAATGGACACCTTAGAGATATATAAGGTTGTCTTGGATTGCAATTCCAAGCAAGCTGTGTTCACAGATAATGGTGATACATGGATCTTTCAAGGAGATAGAAAGATTCTTCCAACCTGTCTTGTGTTAGCTATGGTATCTGAGAAGTTGATGAGACAAGGATGCCTTGCATTCTTAGCCCACATAGTTGATACCACAATGGAGAGCCCTCATCCTTCTGAAGTTCCTATAGTCAGGGAATTTGAAGATGTATTTCCTGAAGAACTTCCAGGTGTTCCACCGCCTCGAGAGATTGATTTTGAAATTAATCTAATCTCAAAAACGCAACCAATAGCACAAACACCGTATAGAATGGAACCTACTGAAATGGCAGAGCTCAAGAAACAACTTCAGGAGTTGCTTGAGAAGGGATTTATCCTACCGAGTACTTCACCATGGGGTGCTCTGGTCCTCTTTGTTAAGAAGAAAGATGGGTCTATGCGATTATGCATCGACTATAGGCAGTTGAATAAAGTAACTATAAAAAACAAGTATCCGCTGCCAAGGATTGACGACTTGTTTGATCAGTTGCATGGTGCAACTATCTTTTCCAAAATATACCTGAGGTCAGGATACCATCAATTGCGTATCAAGGAGAGTGACATACCCAAGTCTGCCTTTAGGATAAGGTATGGTCACTATGAGTTCACAGTTATGTCGTTTGGACTAACTAATGCACCAGCTGCATTTATGGAACTCATGAATAGAATCTTTTGACCTTTTCTTGATCAGTATGTAGTCGTATTTATAGATGACATCCTTATATATAGTAGAGATGCTCAACAACATGAGCAGCACCTCCGTCATGCTTTGACCTTGCTAAGAAAGCATAAGTTGTATGCTAAGTTTAGCAAATGTGAGTTCTGGTTATCAGAAGTTTCTTTTCTTGGACACATAATATCTTCTTCAGGTATTCATGTTGATCCTAAGAAAGTAGAATCTGTCCTGCAATGGGAATAGTCAAAGACACCGATAGAGATACACAATTTCCTAGGACTGGAAGGCTATTATAGGAGGTTCATTAAGAACTTCAGTTCTATAGCTTTACCCCTGACGAAGTTGACCAGGAAGGAGATTCCTTTTGTCTAGAATGACAAGTGTCAACAATCTTTCCAGTTGCTGAAGGAAAGGTTAACCAATGCACCTGTACTGGTGTTACCTGAGCAAGGAAAGGGGTACATAGTCTTTTGTGACGCATCTAAAAATGGCTTAGGATGTGTGTTGATGCATGATAAACAAGTGATTTCTTTTGCTTCTCGACAGCTTAAGAAACACGAGGTGAATTATCCAACACACAATCTAGAGCTATCTGTTGTGGTACATGCCTTGAAGATTTGGAGACATTATCTCTATGGAGAAACATTCCAGATTTTCACATACCATAAGAATCTAAAGTATATCTTTTCTCAACATGATCTAAACATGAGGCAACGCCGTTGGATGGAGTTAATCAAGTACAATGATTGTACAATTGATTATCATCCAGGGAAGGCCAATGTAGTTTCTGATGCACTAAGAAGAAAATCAGCAACAATAGCTTTAGATAAAGCACAGCTAAACTCCTTAGTGTGCTCTAAGAGAGATATGATTATCTCTTTAAGGCAAGATAATATACAACTTAAGGTATCGTTGTTATCTGGGTTGTTAGCTGAGATGCAAGTAAAACCTACTCTAAGGGAACAGATTAAAGAAGCACATCAAGCTAATGTTGTAGTTCAACAGATTAGATTAGAGTATGGTAGTGAGAAACGAGATGGTTTCCATGATTTAGATGATCAGGTACTATCATGGTAGGATGATAGTACCTGATGTTGATAACTTAAGAGAGTTAGTTCAAGAAGAAGCTCATTCTTCAATGTATGTTATGCATCCAGGGAGAACCAAGATGTATCATAACTTAAAAAATATGCATTGGTGGCCTGGTTTGAAGAAGGATGTTGCTGAGTTTGTTATGCGGTGTCCGATGTGTCAGCAGGTTAAGGCTGAACATCAGAAGCCCGCAGGAACAATGCAACCTCTGCCTACACTATAGTGGAAATGGGATCATGTAACCATGGACTTTGTGGTTGGTTTGCCTAGAACAGCCAAAAGTCATGATTCTATTTGGGTGATAGTTGATAGGTTGACAAAGACAACACATTTCTTACCTGTCAAAACAACTTATACAGCTAAAAAGCTGGAACATATATACATAGATGAGATAGTGTGTTTGCACGGGGTTCCAGTTACCATAGTTTCTGATAGAGGTCCCCAATTTACAAGTCATTTTTGGGAGCGACTCCATAAAGCTTTGGGTACGCGATTAAGGTTTAGTACAACCTTTCATCCCCAAATAGATGGACAATCAGAGAGGAAGATACAATCTTTGGAGGACTTGCTTAGGGCATGTGTTCTTCAGTTTGTAGGGAGTTGGGATCTACATTTGAGCTTGATAGAGTTTTCTTATAATAACAGCTATCAACACAATATTAATATGGCACCATATGAGGTTTTATATGTTAGATGTTGTAGATCTCCCCAATGTTGGTATGAAACTGGTGAATACCAACTTTTGGGTCCTGAGCTGGTTCAACAAACAACTGAGAAAGTTAAAGTCATACAACAACAATTGAAAGCTGCCCAGGATAGACAAAAATCCTATGCTGACAAGCGTCGTAGACCCTTACAATTCCAAATTGGAGACAGGGTGTACCTCAAGGTTTCACCTTGGAAAGGTATCCTGAGATTTGGAAAGAAAGGGAAGTTAGCTCCTAGATTTATGGGGCCTTATCTGATCATTGAGAGGATGGGAAAGGTAGCCTATAAGCTGGAGTTACCACTTGAGTTGCATAGATTGCACCCAGTGTTTCATATATCTATGTTGAGGAAGTGTCATCCTAACACTGAGTTGGTTCTACAACCTATGGAGGTAGAACTAAATGATGACATATCTTATGTTGAAGGACCTATGTTGATTCTTGACAGAAGAATCAAGAAGTTGAAAAAGAAAGACATTAGTCTTGTAAAAGTCTTCTGGAATCACCGTGGTGTTGAAGAAGCCACATGGGAATTAGAGGAAGAAATGAGGAGGAAATACCCTACTCTTTTCTCTTGATGTTTTGTTGATGATTTCGGGGACGAAATCCTTGTAAGGGGTGGATAACTTGTAACATCCCTAACCTGGGTTATGTTTTAACCCTAGGTGTTTTGATTAATAAAAGTAATTACATGCTTTCTCTTATCTTTTGAAAGATAATTTAGGCTTAAGAGGAACTTATATTGCAATTTTAGTCCTTTTTGAATATTGTTGGAATCAATGTTTTAATTGTTTTGGACTAAAGTGCAAATTACCCAAGTTGAGGGGTTTAATTGCAAATTGTGCATGATAATATGTTCCTCATGTGTTGAAGCATCATTAGAGTGAATATGATGTAGAGGTATGGCTTGCGATAGCCTGAATACCAAGAAAGAGCTAATAAAGATATGTTTGTGCATTAAAATCTAGTTTTGGTGTAAGGTGCAATTTACCCAAAACCTAGGGATCAATATGAAAATTACCACTTCAAAAAGGTCCCTAATGTTTCTTGGAATCATTTGGAGTAAAGAAAATGATAGGGGCCTCTCAATTGTATCTCTTTGAGGGAGAGAGAATCTTGATATTAAAATAATCAAGATTTAAGCATAATGGAAACATTAGTTCAAATTAATAAAAAAATAAATAAAATAATTGAAGGGAATTCAACCAAAATTAAAATAGTTGAATTCATATGTGTGTGGACGTACTTGAGCTTTGCAAGGACCACAAAATATCCCAAGGAGGTGAAAACTCCACTCACCTTATTATAAGAAAAAGAATTCCCACTCAAATATGGATATTACTATTATAAGGGTTAAGGTGCTTAATTTCTTTTCCCTTAATTCATGGATAATGGAAGAGAGATTGGTGGGGATAGAGTTTCCTTTTCTTGCAAGAAACCAAGGGGGAAGTAGTGGCAACAATTTTGGAATTAAAATATTTTTATAAAAACATTTTCTCTCTCATTGAGTTTCTTATAAAAGAGCCTTTACCACTCGAACTAAGGACTTTTTTGGATCATTTTCTTCTCCTTGCTTGCAAAAACCACCAAGGGAGCTAGGAACAGCAGGAAGATGACCCCCCAACCTGTGGTAAGTTCTTGACCTTCGTTCTTCTTGATTTCATGGCGGAAATCATAAAACAATGCATAATTTCTTCATATCTCGATCCCATCTTCACTTCTAACCATTACTTTTCACTCAAAAGCTTGAGGAACGATCCTTGTGGTTAGAGAAAGCTTCTTATACCATTGTTGACGTGAAGCTCCGAGATTTGAAGCTCAATTGAAGGTGGGTTATATAACTTGAACCCTTAATCATTGTTATTGAATTCAATTTCTCAATTCAATCAATTCAATTGTTCTTATTGCAATAGCCTTGATTAGTTGATGTAATTGCCATGGAAATGGTAGTAGATTTCGTGGGGTTAAAGGTTGAAGATGACAACCTGATCACAAACATACACCTCAACCAAGAATAAGAGCAAATGGTCTTGGACCTTTGGTCCAAACAGTTTCACCAAATTGTTTGGTGACTTGGACTCCAAACCGCATGAGACGGTTGACCGTTTGGTTATGTTGACCGTTTGAGGTATGAACTTACGTATGTGTTGGATGATGATGTTGGGTTTTAAGGGAGGTAGAGAAGGCAAAGGAAACAAAAATTTTCTCCTCCCCAAACCCAAAACAAGAAAACGCGTCAACGTCTATACAATAGGAAATGATGGTTTGTGGAATCATACCTTTTCCCGAGGCTTGCTCGGTGACAATACCTCACGGCTTGCGCGGTCTTCACCTCCAGTCTTGGACAGTGTCTGTGCATCTCCTGGTCGCACCAGGACTAACGACTCCTGGTATCACCAGGACTGTCGAGATTGACAACTATCCTCCGAGCGGCAGAAATCTCTTGCCTCTAAAGTAGTCCACACGGACCACCTGGAACTCCAATCTCCTTGTCTCACAAGGAATTGGAAGGAGTTGCACCCTCCTATCAGCATACTAGTCACTGACACACTCTCCTGCCACCAGTCACTTTTTGCAGTTGTCTTTCCCTTGATGTGCCTCCCTTATCGGGTAGCACTTCCTCGGGCTCTCTCGGTTACCAAAACCAGAGAGAACGACAACTTTATAGAGCAACTTGTTGCACTGAGTTGTTCTTTGAGAAGCCCCCAATACCCCTATATATAGGAGGGTCATGGGATAGGGTTCTCTATCCCGGGAAATATGGGACTAAAGCAGGAGTAGAAGGGTTTGAGATTTTCCATAAAAACAACCAACTGCACAACCTGAATCAATCGTTTCATTTCTAAAATGGTCAGTTGGGGACCTGAGCCAGTCGATTGACACATCAACCGATCGGTTGGGACCCATGAAACGGTCGGTTCACTTCTGAACTGGTCAGTTCATGGTCCTGATCAGTTCCTGATTGACTTTTCTTCTTTAGTTTCTAATTGGTACCAAATACCAATCCTTGTTCCAATCAAATTGGGCAAGTGAAACGAAAAGAAATTTCTCACCGATCCTACTTTCCCAACTTGCTCGGTTGCATCAGTTGAACCAATCATTTCAAAACTTGAAGCAATCATTTCACCCTGTCCATGAGCCGATCGACTCACCATCTGAGCCGATCGGTTCACCAAGATGAGCTAATCGGTTCATCACATGAGCCGATCGATTGGGAGTACAGATTGTGCAGAATCAGTCATTTGCAGTTTCAATCAATCCGATACTCCAATCAATGTGTCCAACACCTTGAACATTATGACATTAAGATATCAATTAATTGAGTGTTTAATTGAACTACTAAACTCCTTTAGTAATCAATCTAAACATTGTTTGTGGACAAAACTCCTTTTCCAGGTTAAATCCTATGTGTGTGACCCTGCAGGTCCATTTCACGTTGGCAGTGAAAGTCCATAACACTTATGACTTCATAAGCAAAGAGCGGTGCCTAATCACACATCAGTGCTACCCAAGTGAAATAGAAAGTGGGAGAATAACTTTCAATCCTACAATCCGTGAATGGTGTTACAGTGAATGTATAATTCCTTTATCACTGATATCCCGAATGAACTCAAGGCATGGAACAGTCATCCTATCAATGTTCATTCACTTTCTTGATCTCAGAGTAGATTATAAGAGATATGTATGACATCAATATCACATACTGATTCACACATGCATGCATGCCTTTCTCAATCCTACTCATCAAGTGGCCATGGATATCATACTCCCTCAGGAGGGACAAATCCCATATCTATCACTCACCCCTCAAAAGCCCCATGTGTCAAGGCCACCCAATCATCACCTTTATAACAACCCATGTTTCAGGACTGCGTTTGATGATGTCAAAGTGTGCCCAACGACATGTGTTGAGTGTAGTGATTTCAGGTCAAAGAATCATACTCACCACCATCACTGTGAGTACTGACTGTGACTACCATTTTATGGTTCCACGTGTCAAACTCACGGTGGGTCTGTCTGGTATACTTGTTCTCTAACAAGTACCTAAGTGTTTGGTTTGATATCTCTATATCATGACTAATGAGATTCTGTCATCAACCAACACCACAATCTAGTCTTGTGTGTCATTACTGTCTATCTACCTTCCACAATGACATCTGACTAGGGACATAACAAGAATGTACAAACTCTTAGCATCTGTATGATCTCATTGTTCAGGTCCTGAACCTAAAGGCATACGTCATTGAGTACTGTCATTCTCTAGACATTCAATCTGGAGTTGGAGTATCCAGAACATAGAGCTTTCGCTCTTGAGTGAGAACAATTCTCAATGTCCTATACCGGTTGTGGAAGTTTGTCCCATTTAGCTTGTCCTTTTCAAGGACCGGTCGCAAAGAAAAGTGATTATTGTTTGTTGTCATTTGTACTACAAAAGGAAATATGCAATTTTAGTCTAGAAACTCATTTTTAACTTATTTGATTGATTTGAAAAGTTGACGATATAATTAGGCCTTTAATTAATTATTGCTCCCACTGTTTTATTTCAAATTGATAGCCCTCACCATCAATTTGGAAGATTGCAACGTACAACCTTCTAGTGGGTAAGATCCTGAAATCTTTTAAGTCATGGACCAGCTAGGGCTGTCACCCACAACTTAGATCTCTCAGGTAGGCAACTTTTTCCAATTGCATCATATGCAACTCTTGATAAGATGTCATATGCAACTACTTGCCATAATCACCTCCATGCCTCAAGGTACTAGATCCTATCTAGATCACCTTATTAATTCTGACCCAAAGCGAACACGATGAATATGCACCCTGCTAGGGCAGACCCAAATATCCATCCTTCACGCTTCCACGAGATAGACGGTGCACCACGCGAGGGCGTTCCCACACTTGGTCGATCAAGCTTTTCACGTGTGTCGCATTTGGAAGGCATCTAAAACTTAATATTTAATGAGGTATTTGGTTTTTATATACATATACATATCCAATCACCACAATACATAGTACGTATCATATACATGCTATATCCCACAGAAAACATGCAAAATGATAAAAGTGATGATTCTGGCCATCCTAATGTGATTCCTCGAGCCAAGAGGAATCACGGTCATCTAGGTCTACATCACATGCAACCTGTACAAGATGAACTATGTGCTTTGCCTTTCTGGGTTTGATCAACTCATCACATGACTAATCGGCTCGCCATCAGGCCGGTCGGCTGGGTGCCACCATCCAATCGGTTGGCTCCTCCAACTGATCGGTTCGCCTGGTCATTGTTCATCTCATCATGGCCGCCACCTGCTCGTCTCGCTCCTCGAACAGGTCATCAACCGATCATCTCACTCCTTGAACCGATCGTCTCGAATGTCAACCGATCGGTTCACTCCTTGAACTGATTGTCTCAGCTGTCGTCAGGATGTCCTTCGTTCTTCGACATAACAGGAAATAAAATTATATCCTATTTTACATTGTAAAAAGAGAAACCTCGAGTTACATTCGAGGGGAGAAAAGGTAGGAAAGAAATCTCAAATTATTTCGAGTTACATCAGGAATAGGAGAAAGGGAATCAGTGCGCAGATCGAGATGTAAGCAACCACATACAACCATACACAGATAGGGTTTATTGGCCATAACCACGCTATACATCCACCACAAAACTCGTTTAAGGGAGACGCGTATCGAGTGCATTCCTAATACATATCATATATGTAAATTGGGATTTGTGGATTTAGGATTGGGCATGCATAAAGCCCATTTTATTCTCATCGTATGCAATAAATAAAGGCGACAAACCAAAATTGATCATATCGATAATCCTAAAGTATAGAGTAGTTGACGTGGCTCTGATACCACTGTTGGGTTTTAAGGGAGGCAGAGAAGGCAGCAGAAATGAAAATTTTCTCCTCCCCAAACCTAGAACAAGGAAACGCGTCAACATCTATACAATAGGAAAGGATGGTTTGTGGAATCATACCTTGTCCTGAGGCTTGCTCGGTGACAATACCTCATGGCTTGCACGGTCTTCACCTCCGGTCTTGGACGGTGTCTATGTAGCTCCTAGTCACACCGGGACTAACGAGTCCTAGTCTCATCGGGACTGTCGGGATTGACAACTGTCCTCCGAGCGGTAGAAATCTCCCGCCTCTGAAGTAGTCCACATGGACCACATGGAACTCCAATCTCCTTGTCTCACAAGGAATTGGAAGGAGTCACACCCTCCTATCAGCGTACTAGTCACTGACACACTCTCCTGCCACCAGTCGCTTTCTGTAGTTGTCTTTCCCTTGCTGTGCCTCCCTTATCGGGTAGCACTTGCTCGGGCTCTCTCGGTTACCAAAACCAGAGAGAATGAAAACTTTACAGAGCAAATGGTTGCACTGAGTTGTTCTTTGAGAAGTCCCCAATACCCCTATATATAGGAGGGTCATGGGATAGGGTTCTCTATCCCGGGCAATATGGGACTAAAGCAGGAGTAGAAGGGTTCAAGATTTTCCACAAAAACAACCAACTGCGCAACCTGAACCGATCGTTTCATTTCTGAAACGGTCGGTTGGGGACCTGAGCCGGTCAGTTGACACCTCAACTGATCGGTTGGGACCCATGAAATGGTCGGTTCACATCTGAACTGGTCGGTTCGTGGTCCTGATCAGTTCTCGATTGACTTTTCTTCTTTTGTTTCTAATGGGTACCAAATACCAATTCTTGTTCCAATCAAATTGGGTAAGTGAAATGAAAAGAAATTTCTCACCAATCCTACTTTCCCAACTTGCTCGGTTGCATCAGTTGAACCGATCATTTCAACACTTGAAGCAATCATTTCACCCTATCCATGAGCCGATTGACTCACCATCTGAGCCGATCAGTTCACCAAGCTGAGCCGATCGGTTCATCACATGAGCCGATCAGTTCATCACATGAGCCGATCGGTTCATCACATGAGCCGATCGGTTGGGAGTGTAGATTGTGCAGAATCAGTCAATTGCAGTTTCAATCAATCCGATACTCCAATCAATGTGTCCAACACCTTGAACATTATGATTGATCTATCAATTAATTGAGTGTTTAATTAAACTACTAAACTCCTTTAGTAATCAATCTAAACATTGTTTTTGGATAAAACTCCTTTTCCAGGTTAAATCCTATGTGTGTGACCCTGCAGGTCCATTTCACATTGGCAGTGAAAGTCCATAACACTTATGACTTCACAAGCAAAGAGGGGTGCCTAGTCACACATCAGTGCTACCTAAGTGAAATAGAAAGTTGGAGAACAACTTTCAATCCTACAATCCGTTAATGGTGCTACAGTGAATGTATAATTCCTTTGTCACTGATATCCCAAATGAACTCGAGGCATGGAACAGTCATCTTGTCAATGTTCATTCACTTTCTTGATCTCAGAGTAGATTGGAAGAGATATGTATGACATCAATATCACATACTGATTCACACATGCATGCATGCCTTTCTCAATCCTACTCATCAAGTGGCCATGGATATCATACTCCCTCAGGAGGGACAAATCCCATATCTATCACTCACCCCTCAAAAGCCCCATGTGTCAAAGCCACCCAATCATCACCTTTATAACAACCCATGTTTCAAGACTGTGTTTGATGATGTCAAAGTGTGCCCAACGACATGTGTTGAGTGTATTGATTTCAGGTCAAAGAATCATACTCACCACCATCACTATGAGTACTGACTGTGACTACCATGTCATGGTTCCATGTGTCAAACTCACGGTGGGTCTATCTGGTACACTTGTTCTCTAACAAGTACCTATGTGTTTGGTTTGATATCTCTATATCATGACTAATGAGATTCTGTCATCAACCAATACCAAAATCTGGTCTTGTGTGTCATTGTTGTCTATCTACTTTCCATAATGACATATGACTAGGGATATAACAAGAATGTACAAACTCTTAGCATCTGTATGATCTCATCGTTCGGGTCCTGAACCTGAAGGCATACGTCATTGAGTATTGTCATTCTCTAGACATTCAATCTGTTCTATTACTATCTCATATGACTGAACCAGAAAGAATTGGAAGCTTGCCTTTGATATTTATCAAATCAATCTTAATGTATCCCACAAACCATCCCATGATTGTCTCTTAGGGAATACATACCAACAGATGATCCAATGGATCCAATTGATTGATTTAATGTGTGTACATTCCTTCAATTGGAAACCCTAATCAAGTTGATTGATGAATCCTTGATTGGTCCTAACGATTTCAAGACAATTTGGGTCAAACGGTCTTGAGACCGTTTGAGCCCAAATGTCCTTGAAACCATTTGGAGGGTTAGTGGTTGATCCGTAATTATTGGATAAAGATCTAATGGTGTTGATTGATGAATCCTTCTATTGCCTAATCGATAGTCAATTCAATGGTCCAAGTTATATTCAATTGATTGATGAAATGACCTAAAGAACCCTTGTAGTTTTGGGACTTATTTGGCCCAAACAGTCTTGAGACTGTTTGAGTCGAAACGGTCTTGAAACCTTTTGGGGTCAAATAGTTTCAAAACTGTTAGGAGGCCAAACGGTTTCAAAACCGTTTGGTGATGAAACTTCAAAACTGAATGGAGTTCATTTGTGATTCAATCGTTTGGAAATTGAAGGTAATAATTGTTCCAATGATCCAATGTTTGATAGTGATGGTAATCATAGATGGTACAAAGGTTAAAGACCTAAAAGTACCTAAATGATTAGTACTAATAAAGGGGTGAACCCTAATCACTTATAAGAGTAATAATTTGGTACACTATGACAATCATAGTTGTATGTACTTGATTGAAGGGTTGATATAACCTAATCAATTTGAGAGAATGAAAAAAATGGGATTCATACATGAGTATGATTCATGTGGTGATTAAGGGTATGATCCTTAAGTAAAGAGATCATGAAACCCTAATAATGAGCATAAACCCTAATCGACAAGGTTATTGATCCCAAACCCTAATTCAAGGGAATTCTTAATGAAACCCTAATCCAGGGTAAGGATGTAACCCTAATATAGGGTGATGATATCTGTAAACCTAATTTAGGGTAATGTGATGCAAAATCCTGAATGGGATGAATAGTAAACCCTAATTATGGGTAATGGAATTTGAAACCCTAATTGGGATGAATAGTAAACCCTATCTGTGGGTTATTGAATGTAGATCCTATTCTGGGGTGAAATTTATGTGCAAACCCTAACTAAGAATGGTTTCATGAGAAACCCTGATGTTTGATGTGATGTGAAGCTCAAATCCTAGGTAATACTATATAATGTTTTATGAAGCCCTAATCTGAGAAATATGGTGATAAACCATAACATTGATGTGGTTAATGGGATGAATGTTCCCAAAAGACATGAAATGGGAAACCCTAACCCTGATAAGGGAATAGTGGTGTTACCCTTGAATAGTGAATCCATATTTTTTTTATATGGTATTGATATGCAATTGATATTATTGTTATCATTTGTGTTGACCATTCAGGTATTCTGAAATGATGATCATAGTCAGGTATGAACTATGATGTTTAATTCACTATTGTGATTGGGCCTTGTGTGCCATAATATACCTTGCTACCTGGTAAGAGGTAACAAGAGAGTTAATGGGCCTCAAGTACCATGTGTGATGCTTGTAATAACAAGTATCATGTTTGCCTTGGTCAATTGACCTGAAGGTGATAGTTACCTGGAAAAGTGGTAACAATGCTTAATGATGAATCAAGGGTTTAATTACCCAGAGCCATATGATTATTGTGATGAGATTGTGAAGGGATGATAATTCCTAGTATTGAAAAGAGGAACTGAGTTCCCAATGTCTTTTAATGATTGATAAGTAATTGATACAATTGATACATGTCTCTTTATAGCATTGTTATAATAAGCTATGTTAGGAGAACTTGGCTGATGCTAAAAGAATATGAAAATGTACTTAATTAATCAAGTGAAATCTATTCATGTAGTTTTCCATCATCGTCAGTAGTTGATGATGGTGAAATAGGTTTCCCTATGGAATTCCTGGAGTTCACATATTTTGAATATTTGGGGGTAAATGGGTGAATATATCCTTACGTCCTGGTGAAGAGGTTGAGGGGAGATAAACATCAAACCTCTCAATCCTTCATGTGTCGGGATGGATGTATCATAAATCTGCCGATGGTTGGGAAGGATGTATTATTATTCTCCCAATGTTATTTAATGTCGGGTCGATGGAGATAAACATTAAATCTCTCGATTGCCGATGAGAGTGCAGTTGATGTTGTAACTCTATAGCAAAGTTTCTAGTATACCCTGGAATGCTATTTTGAGTAGTTAACATAGTCCTGCTTGTGGTCCTGTACTGACCGTGATGTGGGAGGTCATGAGAACCTGACTCTTCCATTGTCCTATTTATGGTATCGATTTCAATTTTAGAAATGGTCAGTTGGAGTATGAGCGGTATACCTCATCTCCTCAGAGATTAAATATGTTTGTAAAATGTAATCAGCCGTGTAGCATATTTGCATAAGATTGAAATATGGGAATCACTGATTGATGATATACTGCTTAGAATGTCCTTGATGCATAAAGGTTATTTATGTTGTTCAATTCTTTATTGAAAATTAGACATGCTGCTTATCAAGTTATAGTTGAAATACTTGCATAAGAATGTTGCTCTAATCTATTTAGATGTTGAATTATCTACTGTTAAGTTTATGATTCCACTACTTAGTTTATTTCTATTAAACTGCAATAATAATGTTATAGTGGAGAGTTATATCTCTTGCTGGGGCAATTTTATAATTGTCTCACCCCCGTGGGATCCAATGTTTTTAGGTAGATGCAGAAAAGTAGGAAGAAACCCTTCTGCAGGAGAAGAGCAGCAGCAGTCTCAAGGACAGCAATGATCCATTAGGTGCACATATTGGCTGTCTGGTTTTGTATAGTTAGTCCTATAGTCGTCTCTGTACTGTCGGGTCCTAGGAGTTAGTGTTTTAATACTTTGATCTGAGATTTTTGGCTTCAAGCCTCGAGGTTTTTATACTACCTGTGTACAGTTGAGACAGAGTAGTGAGTGCATGTATGCCTCAAGAAGCAATGATACATGTTATGTATATATGTGAACCAGAATGTAATGTTTTACTTTGGTTCTGATGAAAGAGTTTTCTTGTGAATGGATCTATTGATAAATGGTTTTAATTTTTATTGATTTTTAGTAATCTGCTGCTAATAATACGCTTCCGCATTAGTTAATCTTGTTTTTGTGAGTTGGATGCCACACATGAGTTCATCCAACTCTTGAATTTGCTGAATCATGGCCTGAGCTACTTTCTTCATGTCGAAATTCAGTTGTGTTATTGCCCACCATGCCTTATGTTCCAATTTGATAGGCAGGTGGCAAGGCTTTCCATATATTAATCGGAAGGGTGTAGTCCCGAGGGGATTTTTGTAAGCAGTTCTATAGGCCCATAATATGTCGTTGATTTTTACTGACCAATCTTTTTGATTGTGGCCTACTATTTTTTCCAGAATAGCCTTTAGTTGATGATTAGAAACCTCTACATGTCTGCTCATTTGTGGATGGTAGGGTGAGGCTACCTTATGTGTTACACCATATTTTCTCAGTAAAGCTTCAAAGCTTCTTTCAAGGAAGTGAGACCCTTCGTCAGATATCACGATTCGTGGCACTCCAAAACGGGGGAAAATAATATCTTTGAATAATTTGATGACAAGTTTGGAATCACTAGTGACGGTTGGTATAGCTTCAACCCATTTTGAGACGTAATCAACCGCTACTAGGATGTAAGAAAATCTGTAAGAAGATGGGAATGGCCCCATGTAGTCCACACCCCAAACATCAAATATCTCAATTTCTTGCCACAACTTAAGTGGCATCTCATCTCTCTTTGTAATGTTACCCATTCTTTGACATTTGTCACATGATAGAACAAAGTTGTAGGAATCCTTGGATATGGTTGGCCAAAAGAATCCACATTGCAAAACCTTTATTACAGTCTTCTTAGAACTCATGTGGCCTCCAACTGGGCCAGAGTGGCAGTGCTCTAGAATGAGTTTGGTTTCTTCCTCAACAATACATCATCTGTAAAGACCATCAGCACATAGCTTAAAAAGATATGGCTCATCCCAGTGATATTGTTTCAAATCATGCATAAATTTCTTTAGTGCATTTTCGGTGCATTGAGGATGAATAACCCCAGTAGCGAGGTAGTTCACAAAATCCAAGTACCATGGTATAGCTTCTGAGACCTTCATTAGTTGATCATCTGGAAGGGAATCATTGATCGAAATCTTCTCGGTATCCAAAGTGTGGATGCGACTGAGGTGGTCTGCTACAACATTCTTTATACCCTTTTTATCTCTGATCTCTAGATCAAATTCTTACAGAAGGAGAATCCATCTTATTAACCTAGGTTTTGCATCTTTCTTTGTTAGAAGGTAACAAATTGCAGCGTGATCTGTGTAGATAATGACCTTTGAACCAATTAGGTAGGATCTGAACTTGTCAAAGTCATACACGACTGCTAGAAGTTCTTTCTCGGTAGTTGCATAATTCCTCTGGGCTTCATCGAGATTTTGATGCATAATAGATCACATAATGTTTCTTCTCTATACATTTCCCTAAAACAACGCCCACAACATAGTCACTGGCATCACACATAATTTCAAAAGGGTGGTCCCAGTCGGGAGCTCTAATGATGGGTGTTGTTGTGAGGGCCTACTTTAGTGTGTTGAAGCTTTTGACACATTCTTCATCAAAATTGAATTCAACATCTTTTAGTAACAAATTTGTCATTGGCTTGGTTATCTTTGAAAAGTCCTTTATGAATCTTCTATAAAATCCTGCATGACCTAGGAAAGCACGAACTTCTTTTACATTTGTTGGAATGGCCAGTTTAGAAATCACTTCAATCTTGGCTTTATCTACTACAATTCCTCTATTGATGACCCTATGGCCGAGGACAATGCCTTCCTTTACCATAAAATGACACTTTTTCCAATTCAGCACAAGATGTGCTTCTTCACAATGTTTGAGGACCAGGGAGAGGTGCTTTAGATATGAATGGAATGAATCTCCGTATACAGAAAAATCATCCATGAAAACCTCCATAATTGTTTCAGTAAGACCAGCGAATATGGAAACCATGCAACGTTGGAAAGTTGCGGGTGCATTACAGAGACCAAACGACATTCTTTTAAATGTGTATGTTCCGAATGGGAAGGTAAAGGTTGTTTTCTCTTGGTCATCTGGATGTATGGGTATTTGATAGAATCCAGAGTAACCGTCAAGATAACAGAAATATTCTTGATGAGCCAACCTTCCTAGGACTTGATCAAGGAAAGGCATTGGAAAATGATCTTTTTGAGTTGCCTCGTTTAATTTTCTATAATCTATGCACATCCTCCACCCTGTGACTGTTCGAGTGGGGATGAGTTCATTGTTTTCATTCCATATAATAGTTGTTCCACCTTTCTTCGGGACTACATGCACTGGGCTCACCCATGGTGAATCTGATATCAGATATATTATTCTAGCTGTGAGCAGTTTAATGATCTCGCAACAGACCACTTCCTTCATCTTTGGATTCAATTTCTATTGATGCTCAATAGTAGGCTTGTGATCTTCCATCATAGGGATCTTGTGCATTGATTCAGCCCTATTTTAGGGCTTTATCTTGTGTCATTTTGCATTTCAGCCACATCTATACTTGTTAGATTACATGTTATTTCCCTCAATATGTGTTTTATTGTCAAAATCACTTGTGGATGGTTTTTGCATGTTTTATAGGTACTTTGGCCACTACTTGATGGATTGGAAAGAAGATGGTTGAATTTAGGGTTTCCCTAGGCTTGGAGGAGCCCAAAATGAGGTCGAAACCACGCCCAACCTACCCCAAGTGGTCAAAGAAGGTTTTGAAGCAATACCCTTCATGGATGGCCAAGTTCAACACTCAAATGCAAGGGAAAGACCCCAACACGGCCGTGCTACTATGGAATGGCCGTGCTGGGACATGCCCCAAGCAGCATAATCTTCAAAAATTGACCCAGTTGGCCAGAACGGCCGTGTTACCAAGAATGGCCGTTTTGGCAGTTCCCAGCACGACCGTGCTGGCCAGCACGGCCGTGCCACCAGCCCCAGAAACTCAAAATTCCCCTGTTCAATCCATTTTCTCACCACGGCCGTTCCCACCCACCATGGTCGTGCTACCCATTTCCCAACACGACCGTGCAGCCCAGCACGGCCGTGCTACACATAATTTTACCCGTTTTTTTCCACTATTTTCCCCATTTTGCCCCTAACTTAACCTAGTGCTTCCCCCACACCTATATATACCTAGGTGGCGGATGGGGCACGAGGATGGCTACCTTCTACCACTTCCTAGCTCCCCAAATCGCCACCCACTCCATTCCACTCCATATCCACCTCAAATCCACTCCATTTCATCATTTTCACCACATAACCCCCCATATCTAAGCCTTCCATCCACTTCCCTCCATCATTCTGCATGATCTCATCCTTGGAGGAGGGAGGAGGACGTCCTGCAGCTGTTGGAGAGGAAGATCGCTTCATCTATACCGAGCTCCATGGCTTCTTCTACCTCTTTCTCCTCTCTTTTTGTATTTTGCTTTGTTATGAGTAGCTAGGCCCTTTGGGTGGGCTGTTTGGGGGAAAATATGTTACTTTGATACCATGTTGGGGGAAAATGGCATGTAAACTTTGTAATTTCATTTGTTAATGATTATGTTCTATTTGCATCTCTTTCTCCATGGATTTCTTGTTGGTTTGTGTGTGAAATCACCTAGGAATTTAGGCAAATTGCTTATATGTGTGAATTTTGGGATTTGCCCCTAGGTCCAATTCTTGGATCACTAGGTTGCCTCCCATCTTCCTACACCTTAATCAATCTCCCTAAACCTAAGTGAGAGATCTAAGTAGCTAGATTAGATAATTCTAGTGCAATTAGCATGGTGCCTTCTCAAGGCTAGAATGTGGGGGAATTGGGGTCCAAAACCCTAATCTCACCTCCCCATTACTACCCTCGGCCCCTAATTGCCCTAGGAATGCCTAATCTAGAAACCTAGACTTGATTAGACTCTAATTGAATTGAACCTAATCCCTAACCCAATTGAGCCTCGTAAGGGTAGTAGGGGGTGTTAGGGACTAGTTCCCCTATACACAACCTAGCATATCCATGGCCAGTTAGTAGCTTAGGTTAATTCATTAGACTCTAACTTGTTGTTTGGTTTGGATAATCTAAATGGAATCATAATGTTCACATGTCACCCCCCAACTTAAGTGATAAGTTCATACCCCTAAACAGCCCACACATCTCTTTACTGCTTAAAACCCTAGTTTTGTGCTTGCTTAACTTAGTTAGTTCTTTTCTTGCTTAGTTAGCTTCTTGCCTTGCTCTTGCCTTGTTTATGCTAGTTTAGTTCTTTAATTTCTCTTTTGCTTCTCTCTTGCTTGCCTTAGTGTAATTTGCATTTTCATACCGAGCTTACCCTTTCCTTGCTTGTTTAGCTCTGCTCTAGCTTAGGGATAACTTAGATTTCATTCCTGCCTTTAACTTCTTTTTTGTTCATCCTTAGTTAACAATCAAAACAACCTTTAAACCCTTAACCCTAGTCTCCGCAGTAGGAACCTAGCCAAACTAACCTAGCTCTAGTGCCCCCTCGTTTCCCTGTGGATCGACCCTATACTTGCCACCTTCCTATACTACGACATGACCCCGTGCGCTTGCGGGTGTAGTGTTTTAGTAGACGTAGGTAGCTAGTTTAGGATTTATAAATTTCGAAAGCATAATCCCATATCCCGTGCCTCCCGACCTCGTGGATTGCACTTGTTGCAAGCCTCTAGCGAGAGCGCACCAAGCTTTCTGGCGCCGTTGTCGGGGATCAGAGGCACTCGACCTAGCTAGTTAGTTTTGCTTTGACTTTTCCTACTGCCCTCATCATTGCTATTCTTTATTCATTTTTCTTTGCATTTCTTTGTGTATATTGGTTTTCTAACTTGCTTTCTTTTGTTTGGTTGTGCCTTGTGCATGTGACAAGCCACTCAGAGAAGACAAGATGGAAGGCCAAAATTCACAAACCCATCCATTTCCTCCACCACCCTACCTCCAAGGCTATCCTAAGCCTTACACACCTCCACCACCTCCATTGCCACAACCTTCCCACCACTTCACTTTCCAACCTCAATTCCCTCCTCCACTACCCTACCTCTAAGGCTATCCTAAGACTTACACACTACCGCCACCTCCATTGCTACAACCCTCCTACCAGTTCACCTTCCAACCTCAATTCATTCTACCACCTCCATCACCACAACCCTCCCACCAATTCACCTTCCAAACTCAATTTCCTCCTTCACCTAAAGTCCAACGACCATCAACATCGATGCCACCACCACAACTATCACATGATCCCCCTACTTCCCATGAGCAAATGGATATGATTGAGACCCCTCTCTTTGGTGCCTATGAAGACCCATTTCTCAAGAGAGAGAAAACCTATGGCATGGAGGGTCTTAAGGCTGATTAAGATCTATGATGATGATCCCCAAGGAGAGAGAATTGCTAAAAAAGGCTTACAAAGCTCGCATGACCCTTGGGAGGAAGATCAATCAAGGAAAGCATTTGAGAGGATTTCTTATGATGGGGGTGAAAACATTTTGTTTTTGGACCATGGTTGATGGTGAAAGAACAACAAGCCCAGCTGAAGGCATGAAACTTAGCGCTTGTGGGAGGCAACCCACCTAGGTTTGGGATTTTTTCACTCAAACTTCAATTTTTGATACTTTTGCTTTGCTTTTACACTTTCCAAGAAAACACACACACACACACTTTATGCTTGATGGTTTTTGTTGTTTATGTCATTTTAGGACAGGTACATTGGAAGGAGAGTGATGCATGGATGATATTGACAAGGAGGAGAACAAAAATGAAGAGAAAATTGCAAATCAGTAGAGAAGCTACAAAAAGGATATCAACACGGCCGTACCACACAACACGGTTGTGTTGCATGCATTCCAAAATGGGTGTGGTGCACACCACGACCATGGAGGCTATCCCCTGCTCAATGGATACATTGGGATCTCTCTCCCCTCTTGGCATTTATCTACCACGACTCCATGCCCTCTACCGTACCATTCTGAGCTTCTATTTCATGTTGAGGACAACATGGTTTAAAAGTTTGGGGTGGTAGGGCGGTAAGCCCCTGTTTACCCCACTTTCTTCTATGTTCCTTGTTCTAAGTTTTTGCTCAAGATGACTGAACAGTATAACCATATCTCATATTTGTGTATCCATACTTTGTGTGCTTGTTTTGCATACTTGCATGCCATGTAGTTTGCTTCCTTGCTATTTTTGCATAATTTTAAAAAATTGCTCTTCTTGACATGCATTGCATATCATGCAAATTTTTGGTAATTCTTGCATGTTATAGCTAGTAGTTGCTTGTTTACTGCTTTAAGTTCAATAATATAGGGTTTAGATGTGATTGAAGGCAACTTGGCACTATTTTGGCCAATTTTGCCCAAATTTGAGATTTCTTTCATAAAAGTATGTTTTGACCCAATCTCTACTATTTTGAGTAAAAATGATGATCTTTGACAAATTCAAGTGAGTTTACATTGTTTGTTGCTAAATGGTATCAATTCTTGACTTTTTACATGTGCATCACCTCTCTTAGGATTGTGATTGAATTGGTTGAATTGTGAAATTGAGCAAGCTTTGAATGCTTAGTGTTTTTGGAATTACTTGTTTGATATATCAATTTCATTTAGTTCATTTCATGTGGTGTGATATCTTGGATGAAGTGTTGGACTAATTCTCATACAGGATGTCTTATGTGGAAAATCATACCAATGACCCCTCTTTGACCCGATTCTTCTTCCATCATCTTCATACCCCTCCGCCTCATAAAAAGATGCCCTAATGTACATAATCAGCCTTGGCCACCTCCAAAAGTTTGGGGTGGCCATATCTTCATCTCCCCGCTTCATTCTATCCACCATATGCCCTATCTACACCAAGGGAAAGAAAAAGAAAAGAAAAGAAAAAGAAAAACAAAACAAAATAAAAGGATGCTCATGTTTAAGAGCATTCAAATAAAGAAACGATGAGTGTGTAAAAACACTCCAAAAGTCTTACCGCAACCCTTTCTTCCACTTTCATACCTATTGAGCTAAGAAGTATCAAACTTAGCTCATTTTGCCCCTTTCCGCAGCCATGTGGGTCATTTGGTGTGATTTGAGATATAAGATTAAATGCATGAATGTGAAACGACACTCCTAGTCATTCTTGATTAATGCCACCATGAAACGGTTTACCCGGAACTTAATGGAAGAGATATGGATAACTTGTGTATTCTATGCGCTATATTTGAAGTTCATATGCTTCGTGCTCTTTTCATGATTGGATTGTGAAAGAAGGAGAGGACAGAGGTGAAATGCATGTACTTAGTCATCTTTGATCCCATTCAGCAACAATCGTCTTTTATATTGCATTTGTCATCTCTTTTTGTGAAAGTTTGTAGAGAGATTGAGTTGGATCATACTTGAGGACAAGTATGTTTTAAGTTTGGGGTGGTGATTCAGCCCTATTTTAGGGCTTTATCTTGTGTCATTTTGCATTTCAGCCACATCTATACTTGTTAGATTACATGTTATTTCCCTCAATATGTGTTTTATTGTAAAAATCACTTATGGATGGTTTTTGCATGTTTTATAGGTACTTTGGCCACTACTTGATGGATTGGAAAGAAGATGGTTGAATTTAGGGTTTCCCTAGGCTTGGAGGAGCCCAAAATGAGGTCGAAACCACGCCCAACCTACCCCAAGTGGTCAAAGAAGGTTTTGAAGCAATACCCTTCATGGATGGCCAAGTTCAACACTCAAATGCAGGAGAAGGACCCCAACACGGCCGTGCTAACATGGAATGGCCGTGCTGGGACATGCCCCAAGCAGCAGAATCTTCAAAAATTGAGCCAGTTGGCCAGAACGGCCGTGTTACCAAGAATGGCCGTTTTGGCAGTTCCCAGCACGGCCGTGCCACCAGCCCCAGAAACTCAAAATTCCCCTGTTCAATCCATTTTCTCACCACGGCCGTTCCCATCTACCACGGTCGTGCTACCCATTGCCCAACACGGCCGTGCTACACATAATTTTACCCGTTTTTTTCCACTATTTTCCTCATTTTTCCCCTAACTTAACCTAGTGCTTCCCCCATACCTATATATACCTAGGTGGCGGATGGGGCACGAGTTTGGCTACCTTCTACCTCTTCCTAGCTCCCCAAATCGCCACCCACTCCATTCCACTCCATATCCACCTCAAATCCACTCCATTTCATCATTTTCACCACATAACCCCCCATATCTAAGCCTTCCATCCACTTCCCTCCATCATTCCGCATCATCTCATCCTTGGAGGAGGGAGGAGGACGTCCTGCAGCTGTTGGAGAGGAAGATCGCTTCATCTACACCGAGATCCATGGCTTCTTCTACCTCTTTCCCCTCTCTTTTTGTATTTTGCTTTGTTATGAGTAGCTAGGCCCCTTGGGTGGGTTGTTTGGGGGAAAATATGTTACTTTGATACCATGTTGGGGGAAAATGGCATGTAAACTTTGTAATTTCATTTGTTAATGATTATGTTCTATTTGCATCTCTTTCTCCATGGATTGCTTGTTGGTTTGTGTGTGAAATCACCTAGGAATTTAGGCAAATTGCTTATATGTGTGAATTTTGGGATTTGCCCCTAGGTCCAATTCTTGGATCCCTAGGTTGCCTCCCATCTTCCTACATCTTAATCAATCTCCCTAAACCTAAGTGAGAGATCTAAGTAGCTAGATTAGATAATTCTAGTGCAATTAGCATGGTTCCTTCTCAAGGCTAGAATGTGGGGGAATTGGGGTCCAAAACCCTAATCTCACCTCCCCATTACTACCCTCGGCCCCTAATTGCCCTAGGAATGCCTAATCTAGAAATCTAGACTTGATTAGACTCTAATTGAATTGAACCTAATCCCTAACCCAATTGAGCCTCGTAAGGGTAGTAGGGGGTGTTAGGGACTAGTTCCCCTATACACAACCTAGCATATCCATGGCCAGTTAGTAGCTTAGGTTAATTCATTAGACTCTAACTTGTTGTTTGGTTTGGATAATATAAATGTAATCATAATGTTCACATGTCACCCCCAACTTAAGTGATAAGTTCATACCCCTAAACAGCCCACACATCTCTTTACTGCTTAAAACCCTAGTTTTGTGCTTGCTTAGCTTAGTTAGTTCTTTTCTTTCTTAGTTATCTTCTTGCCTTGCTCTTTCCTTGTTTATGCTAGTTTAGTTCTTTAATTGCTCTTTTTCTTCTCTCTTGATTGCCTTAGTGTAATTTGCATTTTCATACCTAGCTTAGCCTTTCCTTGCTTGTTTAGCTCTGCTCTAGCTTAGGGATAACTTATATTTCATTCCTTCCTTTAACTACTTTTTTGTTCATCCTTAGTTAACAATCAAAACAACCTTTAAGCCCTTAACCCTAGTCTCCGTAGTAGGAACCTAGCCAAACTAACCTAGCTCTAGTGCCCCCTCTTTTCCCTGTGGATCGACCCTATACTTGCCACCTTCTTATACTACGACACGACCCCGTGCGCTTGCGGGTGTAGTGTTTTAGTAGACGTAGGTAGCTAGTTTAGGTTTTATAAATTTCGAAAGCATAATCCCATATCCCGTGCCTCCCGACCTCGTGTATTGCACTTGTTGCAAGCCTCTAGCGGGAGCGCACCATGCATACACATTGCTTGACTGACCCCAGATGTGTACACAAAACAGGTTGTTTTTGAAGATCATTTACTTGAGTTTGGAAGTTTAACTTTTCTAGGGAAAGAAGATTGCAATTTGCTTCTACAGATTTTAGCTTAATATCATGATCTTCAATAACCTTTTTGATATCTTCATTTTCAGATGTGAGAGCAAGAAGTTTAGCATGTAACTCATCATTTGCTTTATTAAATTTCTTTAATTTCTTCTTGCACTCAATATACTTATTATGTGTATCTTCAAGACTAGCAATTAGCTCTTCTTTAGGTAAATCAAAAAGGCTTACCTCTTCTTCTTCTTCTTCTTCTTCACTTATTGTAGCAATAAGGCATTCTTTATGCACCTCTTCCTTCTTTGACCTCCATGGATAGCTAGGTGTAGTGTGCCTTGTTCCTAAGCACCAATTGCAACTAGTTGAAGATTGGTCCATGCTTTTCCTTTGGTTCCGGTTGTAGACACCACCACCCTTCATTCTTCAAGACTCGATTAGAGCTCCTTGAAGCCTGCTCTGATACCAATTGAAAAATCACTAGAGGGGGGGTGTTAGGCAGTCAATCCACTACCTGGTTGCTTACCCAACCGGGATTTTGAAAGTATTTAATTTTATTACCTCGCAAGGATGTTTCATAAAATTACAATACTTTCACCAAACCCTTCGGACAACCTTCACCTAGAAGTAGTCTCACCAACCTCGAAGCAGCCTTCCTTGAAGTAACCTCAAGCTCCCCTTAAAGTAGCCTTCCTCTTGAAGTAGCTTCCCATTGAGACAGCCTTCTTGAAGTAGTCCAAAGTCCACCTTCTCCACCGAGAAGACCTTTCTCCACCTGAGAAGTCAAACCCTCTCCAATCCGTAGCCTCCAACCCTAGGAGTAGCAAGGAGAGTACAAAATATATAAAGGAACAAGAAGGAAAAACAGAAATTACAATACCGTTGTAGCACAAGGCTTGATTTCCTATATCAAGTGTTTTGATCTCCTAACCAATGTATATGAAAGTGTAAGTGTTGTGGGTAGGAGATGCTAGCCTATAGGACACGAAATGGGAGAAATGGGAATGAATAGCCAATGTTGGAATTGCTCTATTGCTCACAAGAATGAATAGCCAATTGCAAGTATTTTGCTCAAGTGTAGCACAAGTGTACTTTGGGTGTCCTATGGCTTGTACTATTTATAGGAATGGCCTATGGATACTTGACGATGTTCTAGAAACTTTCTAGGGGGTTCTAAATGCTTAACTATCCATTAGGTATCCATTAGTTGCTTTAGCAACGACTAGTTAATTAACTCTAAAATGTGCAGACAGAACTCTTCTCGGTCGAAGAATTTTCGACCGAGAGTCCTCCTCGATCGAGGACTTGTCGACCGAGGGAATGTCTGGAGAAAGTGTATATAATGTTCTAATCCAACTCCCAACTACCTTGTCTGCTGTGTCTAATGACTACCGGGGTCTTTCTCGGTCGAAGAGTTTGTCGACTGAGAGTGTCTCGGTCGAGAATTTTGTCGACCGAGATTAACCCTGTTTCAATGTTTTAAACTAAGTACTTAGTGTGTGTATGAGTGTGCAGTTGTGACACTATTGTAGGGGATGACCTATCTAAGTGTTGTGATTGACTAGGGAAGATCTAACGCTTTATTTACATGATGTCTAAGTACTTGTACATTATATACTTGTACAAGTTTTTACATTTGAATACATTCATGACTTAAAGAAATTTTAACATATAGATCTTCTAAGTGTTTGTCATCCACCTTATTCCTGCAACACTCAAGTAGCATGTTAGATCCACACGAATGAAATGTTTGTCATCATCAAAACAAAGGGATTATAATAATGTCCAATTTAGCCAACAATCTCCCCCTTTTTGAAGATGACAAACATTTTCTAAATATAAGGAAATATAAATCATATGAGTTTCATACCTGAAGTTTACCTTTTGTAGCCATTCTTGTTTTGCAAGTGGGTGCTGGCCGAGATATTATGAAACTCATTTTATTTTATGTTTTTGATTTTATATTATTTCTCCCCCTTTGTCATTTCAAAAAGATATCCAAGATAATCATTAAGTATGAATTTTTATTTCTCCCCCTTAATTTTATGCTATGCTCCCCCTTAAAGAGATATTCAATTTAAAATCAAGGGATTAATGCAAACCAATTGATTTCGCCACAATTTATTTCTCAATCATTTGTAAAGGATGTTAAGCCTTGAAATGATATGAGTTCCTTTTAAGTTCATGGCATATGAGTATTGATTTCTCATCCATTTTGCAAGGGATGTTAAGCCCTAAAAATGATATGAGAATCCTTTAAGCTTAGAGTACATGAAAAGTGTCTCTAACTAAATACACAGGATGTTAAGCCCTGATTTGTTTAGAGAATTCCATTAAGAACTAGATATATATCACATTCATGAAATTTATAGATTCCTTTAATTTCATAACCAAAATACCAAGGTCATAACAAGCTTCAAATGATGTTTACAAAGTTTTGTAATCTTCTTAATCTTGTAATCAAGATAGTTTGTGTGAGCTCCCCCTTAATCTTATAGTCAAGATAATTTAAGGATTATAAGGTCACAGTCAATATTATATCATAATAGGTTGACCTTTTATGAAATTTATGCACTGAAATTATGTTTTCAATATGATAAACACATTTTGAATCAAGATACTAAGATTAAGTGCAGTAAAATGATATACAAATAAGCATTTTGTCAAGCTTATTTTAGGTCGACCTTGACTTCGACCATAGCTCCCCTTGGTCAAACTAAATTTCAACCAAGAGGCAATTTCTACAGATTTCCAATTTGAACACTCATATGTGAAGTATAATGTCTGTAGGTAACTTGATTAAATAAATATCAATTTGAAGCACTTTGAGTTATATCTATTATGAAGAAGTTTTATCAATTAAAAACTTAATATAGGCATCACAATGAAGTCTTTGTCCTTGATTTTCCTAGACTGTATTCATTTTGAATGATGTCTCCTAAGCTTTACTATAGGTACATAAATATCAATTCCCATTTCTTCTTGTACCCTCATTTTCAGATTAATCATAGGATTCTTTAGAGACATATATCCTTGAAAGCAAGATTAATATCTTAAAGTCAAGATTTTCAGTTTTAAGCCAAATCATGTAGAGGATAAACCAAAATAATCTAATTCATGGTTCATGGATTTTCAAATTTAAGACAAACCATGAACATGCTTAATAAACTTTTTCAATCAATGAAGAAAGTATGTTCAATTATCAGTCTTCATATAACACTTTTGCAATATGTTTAAGGATTTCATATTCATAATGTTATACCTTAATTCATGATTCAAAAAGATCAATATGTCTTGTTTCAACGATGGTCTCAAAAATTTATTCTTGATTTTCATATTAAATCAATCATTAATAAAAAAATTATAGAAAACTAGATTAATTGAAAATAGGTTCAGCAGAACTTGATTCAGTCGAACTGTTTGTCGACCGAATTTATCTCAGTCGACATTTTTCTCGACCGAGAATGCTGCTGTTTGTACAAGTTTTATCAGATTTGTTGCAATCTTGAAAATAGTAACCTGCTCGGTCGACTATTTCTTGACCGAGAATGTTCTCGGTCGAATAGTTCTCAACCGAGAAAGTTTCTCTACTGTTTCAGAACTATTTACAAGTAAATCATATGTTATTTTCAATTCAATTAGGCAATTTGAAAACTTAGTATGGTTGAGATAGAACATATGAATATCAAAGTAACATTTAGATCAAATCTCAACTAATTATATTCAAATATTTATGTTTTGAGGACCCTAATTAAGGTAAAATTTCAAAGATGTGTCTCTGCAGATTTGTTTAAAAATGTATATTTTCAAGTTAGAAATTGAATCAATTTGTTATCTTATTAGGTTAAGTTGAGATAGACATAGAGATATACAACTAGAGTCTTTGGTCATATCTCAACTTAATTTTATTCATTTAGTTTGAGGGTTTTGGGACCCATACTAACTCAACATCCTTTTTCTTGTAAGGACATGAGAAAGAATATTGTCCAAGACGCAAACAATAATGACAACATATAGAATCAACCTCATATCTCTTCCTATGATTTTGTTCCAGGTTGTTCTTGGGTACATATGTATATTTGCCTCTAGGTACATACATAGATTGATTTTCTAGTGCTTGTGTCTTCTTCCAACTAGGCTTTTCGTAAGATTTTCCTTTAGGATTATAACCTAGTCCTCTCCTTCCAATTTGACGATAAGAATCATTTAAAATTTTATCAAGGGTATCATTGTTACTCAAACTACTAACTTTTTTTTTGTAGCTTAACAATTTCATCCATTCTCTTATTGATGTCTAACTTTTCTTGATCTAGATTAGATAACAAGGAATCTCTTTCTTTCACAATAATATCATAATCTAGATGTGTACACAAAATAGGTTGTTTTTGAAGATCATTTACTTGAGTTTGTAAGTTTAACTTTTCTAGGGAAAGAAGATTGCAATTTGCTTCTATAGATTTTAGCTTAATATCATGATCTTCAATAACCTTTTTGAGATCTTCATTTTCAGATGTGAGAGCAAGAAGTTTAGCATGTAACTCATCATTTTCTTTATTAGATTTCTTTAATTTCTTCTTGCACTCAATATACTTATTATGTGTCTCTTCAAGACTAGCAATTAGCTCTTCTTTAGGTAAATCAAAAAGGCTTACCTCTTCTTCTTCTTCTTCTTCACTTATTGTAGAAATAAGGCATTCTTTATGCACCGCTTCCTTCTTTGACCTCCATGGACAACTAGGTGTAGTGTGCCTTGTTCCTAAGCACCAATTGCAACTAGTTGAAGATTGGTCCATGCTTTTCCTTTGCTTCTGGTTGTAGACACCACCACCCTTCATTCATCAAGACTCGATTAGAGCTCCTTGAAGCTTGCTCTGATACCAATTGAAAAACCACTAGAGGGGGGTGAATAGGGTTTTATGATATTTTAATAATAATTCAACCAAATTAAGCAACCACAAAAATATTGGACAAGGGGACAAGGATTTAGAGTGGTTCCAACCTTAGCAAATACGAAGGCAGTCAATCCACTACCCGGTTGCTTACCCAATCAGGATTTTGAAAGTATTTAATTTTATTACCTCGCAAGGATGTTACATAAAATTACAACACTTTCACCAAACCCTTCGGACAACCTTCACCTAGAAGTAGTCTCACCAACCTCGAAGTAGCCTTCCTTGAAGTAACCTCAAGCTCCCCTTGAAGTAGCCTTCCTCTTGAAGTAGCTTCCCATTGAGATAGCCTTCTTGAAGTAGTCCAAAGTTCACCTTCTCCACCGAGAAGAGCCTTCTCCACCTGAGAAGTCAAACCCTCTCCAATCCACAACCTCCAACCCTAGGAGTAGCAAGGAGAGTACAAAAGATATAAAGGAACAAGAAGGAAAAATAGAAATTACAATACCGTTGTAGCACAAGGCTTGATCTCCTAACCAATGTATATGAAAGTGTAAGTGTTGTGGGTAGGAGATGCTAGCCTATATGACATGAAATTGGAGCAATGGGAATGAATAGCCAATGTTGGAATTGCTCTATTGCTCATAAGAATGAATAGCCAATTGCAAGTATTTTTCTCAAGTGTAGCACAAGTGTACTTTGGGTGTCCTATGGCTTGTCCTATTTATAGGAATGGCATATGGATACTTAAGGACGTTCTAGACACTTTCTAGGGGGTTCTAAGTGCTTAACTATCCATTAGGTATCCATTAGTTGCTTTAGCAACGACTAGTTAATTAACTCTGAAAAGTGCAGACAGAACTCTTCTCGATCAAAGAATTGTCGACCGAGAGTCCTTCTCGGTCGAGGACTTGTCGACTGAGGGACTGTCTGGAGCAAGTGTATATAATGTTCTAATCCAACTCCCAACTACCTTGTCTGCTGTGTCTAACAGCTACTTGGGTCTTTCTCAGTCGACGAGTTTGTCAACCGAGAGTGTCTCGGTTGAGAATTTTGTCGACCGAGATTAACTCTGTTTCAATGTTTTAAACTAAGTACTTAGTGTGTGTATGAGTGTGCATTTGTGACACTATTGTATAGGATGACCTATCTAAGTGTTGTGATTGACTAGGGAAGATCTAACACTTTATTTACATGATGTCTAAGTACTTGTACATTATATACTTGTACAAGTTTTTACATTTGATTACATTCATGACTTAAAGCAATTTTAGCATATAGATCTTCTAAGTGTTTTTCATCCACATTATTCCTACAACACTCAAGTAGCACATTAGATCCACAAGAATGAAATGTTTGTCATCATCAAAACAAAGGGATTATAATAATGTCCAATTTAGCCAACAAAAGGTATATGAGGCTTATATATAGGAATATCAAGTTCTGATGTTTCAGTTTCTTCATCATTAGGTTTCTCAGGATTTCCCTTATCTGTCTTATCAACTTGACATTCTAGTGTTGTTGAGTCTTGGGCAATTACAGGTTCATCCTCGTCTATAATAACCACAGACGTCTTTACATGGGGGTCCGAATAGTCTTTTCCTGACCTGGTGGTGACTTCCTTCAACTGTTCTGGATGCTTGGGATTATTCTCGGGTTGGCCGACAAAGACTCCAACATGTGGCTTTATGCTAGCTGCGAGTTGAGCTAGTTGAGATTCAATAGCCATCTGCTGGGCTTGCTGGTTCGCTATCATAGTTTGTTGAGTTTGCAGCATCTTTTCAATAGTTGTTAACTTGTCCTCAGAAGTGACAGGTCCTACTTGCTGTCCTTGCTATTGATTAAGATTCTGGTACTGAGAGTTTTTTTTTGGTGAACCCAGATCAACTCTTTCTATTTTTGTATTTTCCTGTAAATGTATAAGTAAGCAATGTTCTTTAGGGTGTAAGGACCACTAAAGAAGACAGAGGCAAAGCCTACTATTTACAGTGTCAAAAACGACAAACAAGAAGAACAACTGTAAGAAACTACATAACAGAATCGTCAAGAGTAGCTTTAATATCATTCTGGATAGAAGACCACACAAGGTCAGCAACTTTCTCCTTGCCCCTATGCACCCTATTGTTCCTCTCACTCCAAATCCCATGCATAACAGACAGAGTGACCAACAGAAGCTTCCTGCCCTTCAGATCATGCATATCGTCCAGCCTTCTCGAACTAATGAACTTGTGAAAACCACTAGCAAGAAGCCAGACATCAGCAGCATATGAACAATTAAACAGAATATGCTCCGTACTCTCTTCTTCAGATTTGCACAAAGACCATCTATAAGCAAGAGATAACCCACATCGTTTGATGTACATGGAAGTAAGAAGTCTAAGGTAACCAACTTTCCAGCCAAAGGTATGCAGTCTACCAGGGACTTTGTGACTCCACAACCAATGGAAATAAGCTTTGGGACCAACAACATGCGCCTTACAAACTAAACTCCAGCAATCTCTGAAGTTAGCAGCAGATTTCCCATCGAAGTACAAAGAATCACAGGTGCTTTTCGGGTTAGGAAGGGATTTCATAATAGCATCCAGGTTCTTATGAAGTCTAGAATTCATAGGAGACCAAACACCATTACTGATCAGACCACTAACCTTCATATTGGAATCAAAGCCCAGCTATATAATGCTCTGACTACCCAATACCTCCTCCAGAAACTTCGACTCTGGTAACTAGGGGTCTTTCCAAACATAGGTACACAAACCATTACCAATCTCAAAAGTCACTACAGACCTTAAGATCTCCCTCTCCGATAAAATTTTTCTGAACACCCAAGAAAAGGCATCAGCTATAGGAATCAACCAGAAAGTGTGCTTATGTAAGTATCTCTCATGAATCCATTTGATCTAGATACTTTCCTTGTTCTTGGCAATATTCCAACCATTCAAAAGAACATAAGCTTTAACAATGTCCCTGATGCTTCTAACACCCAGACCACCATCTAATTTTGGTTTTACAAAATCACTCCACTTGATAAGATGAACAACATTCTTATTATCAGATTTTCCCCAAATGAAATCCCTTCATAGCTTATCAATGTCATCACACACAGAACAAGGAAGGGGAAAAACCGAAGCCCAATATTGGGACATGGTGCTCAAAGTAGACCTGACAAGTTCGACCCTGCCAGCCATAAACAGTTGATTCGCCTTCCAACAATCCAGTCTTCTCTTAATTCTATCAACGAGAGGACTGCAATGCTCCCTCGAAAGTTTCCCAACAAACAGAGGGACCCCAAGATACTTCTGAGGCAAAGAACCTTCCTTAATCCCCAAAATATTACCAATCAAGTCCCTATCAACACCATAGCTATAGATAACAGAACTCTTATCAATGTTAATCTTGATTCCCGTTGAAACAAAAAGAAGATCCAAGACCCTTTTGACAGCCCAAGCACTGTTGGGAGTTGCTTCCGCAAAAATCAAAAGGTCATCAACAAAGACCAGATGCGAGACAGACAGATTAGCCGACGCTCGCAGCGGAATAAGATTACCATCAATCTCCTCTCTGTCAAGAAGCAAGGTAACGACCTGCATAATGATAACAAAAATATAAGGGGCCAGAGGATCCCCTTGTCGAACCCCATTATTGGGTTTAAAGGAAGCAGATGGCTCTCCATTAATAAGAATCTCATACGACATCGTATTGAATAGTTCCTTAATCCAAACAATCCAGCAGTGAGGAAAGTCCATAAGCTTAAGAACAAGGAAGATGGAATCCCAATTAACAGAGTCATATGCTTTTGAGATGTCAATGTTTAAGCACATTCTAGGCTTTCCCAACTTTTTATTGAAGTCATGAACAGGCTCATTAGCATGAAGCACCACATCCTTTATGCTCCTACCCCTGACAAAAGCACACTGGTTCCGACTTATGAGATAAGGAAGAACACCTTGTAATCTATTAGACAGGAGCTTAGTGATGACCTTGAGAAAAACATTGCATAAAGCAATAGGACGAAGATTCTTCAGTTCCTTAGAATCTTTACTCTTAGGAATGAGGGTAATGAAGGTGAGATTGGCTTCCCTCAACATACGACCAGTACTAAAGAAACTAAGGACAACAAGGACAACATCAGAACAAATGATACTCCAGCTATTTTTATAGAACGCACCATTGAAACCATCCGGACCAGGGCATTTATCAGAATCAAGACCTTTAATGACCTCAACAACCTCATGAACAGTGAAGACTCTATCCAAGATCATCCTATTAATCTCATTCAGTTTAGGAAAAATAAGCGAGCTTAGAAAATTCAGCTTAGCCGCATGACCAGAATTGAACACCTCAGAGTAATAGTTCACAATATGACTCTTGATGACATTAAGATCCGAGCACGGGACACCATCAATGAGTAACACTTTAATGAAGTTAGAATCCCTTCTTACTTTAATCGAAGCATAGAAATACTTAGAATTTGAATCGCCCTCCTTCAGCCACCTCACTCTCGACTTCTGCCTAAGCAAGGATTCTTCATGAAGTCTAGCTTGCACAGCTTCCTTTCTCTTCTCACACACCTCATACTGTAAAGCCTCATTAGAGGGATTAGCATCAAGCATAAGCTGAGCTTCAATAGCCAAGGAATCCTTCCTTTTAGCATCATCAATCAGATTCCCCACTGAATTTTTATTCCATAAAGACAAAGCCAACCTCAGCCTCCTAAGCTTCATGTACAATCTAAAAATAGGAAACCCCAGGTATCTTGCTCCCAATTAGATTTAACAACATCAACATAACCAGTCTTAGCAATCCACGCATTAATAAATCTGAAAGGAGTGACCTTCTTACACTTTACACCAATATCAAGAGATAGAATCTTATGATCACTAATAGTGTTAGGATAAAGAGCTCCTCTGCACTCAGGAAATTGAACAAGAAAATCTTCATTGTAAAGAATTCTATCCAAAAACGAGTTAACATGATTAGCACCACTCTGATGATTATCCCAAGAGAACAAAACCCCATTAAGAGAAAGCTCAAATAGACCACAGTCAAGCATACAACTATTAAAATCCTCCATGGACTTCTTCGAAGGAGTATCTCTCCCCACTTTCTCATCAACTCTCCTAACCACATTGAAGTCACCCAAGATGACCCACGCCAGAGACATAGAAGAATTGATAGCATCAATCTCTCTCCATAAATGGACCCTATCTACATCCATATTATGACCATACATAGCAGTATGACCAAAGGATTTGTTATCCCAGTGAACCTCCACATGGACAGATTGATCACTCTCATGAATCTTTTGCACATCACAAGAGACAGGCCTCCACATGACAACAACTCTCCCAAGGACATGCGAAGAATGATTAGAAACGTGGCTATAATCAAGAAAAAATCTATTCAGTAACCTATCCATCTTGCCTTCTTGGACTTTAGTTTCATTCAACAGAAGAATATTGGGTCTACTCTTAGCTATCCTACTCCTGACTGCAGAGACCTTCAAGTTAAGTCCTCTAACATTCCAGGAGATAATGCTAAGATTCACCCCATTCATTGGGAAATAGCTGAAACCAGTACTTCACTGGCTTGCGACTCAACCACAGAACAAGAATCTTCAGCAAAGCTACTTAGACCCAAGAATTTGTTAGGACAAGAAGTACCCTAAGAGACACCACAAGAGGTAGCATGAATCTTCCTTCCTTTGGCTTTGCCCTTCTTCCATATATTAAGCTTCTGTACTTCGAAACCACTGTTTTCCTTATTAGACGCTTCAGGAACTGGAGGGGTTAATAAATCCACAATAATCGCAGAAGACTGAGAAGTCAAGTCCTCTTCAGATTGATCCGAGTTAGAGGATACAATCTCATCAAAGGAGTCCTTAGGAACATGAAAAACATCCTCCTCATCTGACTCAGTAGCACCTACAAACTTCAACAATGGACTAACAATACGCTTCTCCAAGGAAACAGGAACAGGGCTGGCCACATCAGGCACTCTGTCTTCCTCCAGAGGAATAGCCGTGTCAGTTAATTTGTCGTTCACCTGAGGAGCAACTGCAGAAGGAGCAGCCGCAGAAGCATTCTTCTTCACCCAGACCATCTTCACCAGCAGACCATTAACAAGCCCAGAGCAATCATTATGACCAAACAACTTACACACATGACATGCCTTCAGTCTCCATTCATACTCGAACCTGATCAAATGGACAACACCTCTATCACTGACCACCTCCAATCTAGATGGAAACTCAGAGGTAGATGGCAGAAGAACCTGCAACCTGGCAAATTCTAGATTCCTTAATTCAAACGTCGCTTTGTCTGCATGGAGTGGATTCCCCAGATAAGAACCGATCCTAGAAAACATGGCCATGTCCCACAACTCCAAAGGAAGATCATGGACACGCACCCAGATCGGCATGTCCGTTAATCGGAATCTCTTGAGCGGATCACCAGGTTTCCAGTGCATCAGCACCATCAGTTTGCCACGAACAAAATAGAATCCATTGTCAAGAACATCATTCAGATCCAACTCTTTAGAAAATTTTATAAGAAAGAAACCTTGTCCGTGGTTCATAACCTCAATGGAACCTCTTAGAATCCAGATATGCGATAAGTACCTCTCCAATGACGGGAGATGAGGCTTGAATCCCACAATGTAGCTGGCGATACAGTTCTTCCATCGAACAACATTTCTCTCCGCTTCCTCTCCTGGATAGACAAGTTTCTGGTCCTTCATCTCTATCTCGACTTTCTCAAGCGATGTATCATAGGTCCTTTCTTTCATTAAATCTGCCCAAGATTTAGCATTAGCACTAGACTTAAGACTTTCAGGAGGACCTTGAGCTGCAATGGTACTACTGACGCCATGAGGAAGTTCCCCACCGGAACCAGGATCGCCATCGAGCTGCCGGTCACCCACAATGGTAGCGCGACCAGGAGAGTCGTCGGGAGAGCCAGGCATCATCATCACATCGAGCCGCCTGGTACTGAGAGTTGTTTTGATAATTATTGTAGTTCCTATTCTAAAAGTTCCCCTTGAAGTTTCCTTGATTCCCAAAATTATATTGTTGGTTGTACTGGAATCCTAGTGGGCCTCGTGGCTGGTTGTTCGAACCAAATTGATGTGAGTTTACTGCTCCAGATGGGTTTCCATATTGAAATCTTGGATGATTCCTATTCTGATTCAGATTGTAGTAACTTTGACCAGAGATGGTATTAACAACATTAAGATTTTCCATTTGACCATTATCTCGTTGGCCACATATATTGCTCAGAACAACATCGTAAAGAACATTGCATGATAATGTGGAATGATCAGTTCCTTTACATGCTTCACAGAATAGGGAAGCAGACTTGACTTGTTTTGGTTGTCGAGTGGGCGAACGTCCTCTTCCAATAGAAGTAAGAGATGATTCAATATGGTCTTGGTTGGCAACTAAGAGTTTCAAGGTTTCAGCGATGGATTTATACTCGGTAGTAGCTTCAGCCATAGCTACTTTCAAAACTCCTTTACCTACAGACCTACCCCAATTTTCTTGATTTTTTGCTCCCAGGGTGACGACTCTCCATGTGCTGTCATAACTTTGACGCATGAAGTTTCCTCCAGATGAGGAATCTAGGAATCTCTTAATATCATCATCCACACCCCTATAGAAAATCTCAATGAGTTGGTTCTTGGGAATTCTATGGTGTGGACACTTGCGTAGAAGCTCTTTGTATCTATCCCAATCTTCAGCAAGGGTTTCTCCAGGAACTTGAGTGAAATTTGTTATCCGCCCTCTAATTTCATAGGTAAGAGATGGAGGGTAGAATTTTTCTAGAAACACATTTTGGAGTTGTTCCTAGGTGGTGATGGGTATTTCACTTTGCAGCGAATTGTACCAAATTATAGCTCTATCAGCAAGGGAATACTTGAAGAGACAGAGTCGAATGGCATCATCTGTGACTCCATTTTGTTTTGTCATGGCATATAGATCAATAAATCTTATAAGATGTTCTCGACTATCTTCTCCTTGCTTGTCATAGAAAGGGTTATTCTGAAGTCGGGTGATCCAATGTGCTCTTACCTCAAATTAGGAGCATTGATGGGAGGAGGTTGCACTGGATGATGAACATTTGCAGCTTTCGGGATTGAGAACTCTCTAAGATCCTTTTGTAGTTCAGCTACTTGCACTGCTAGGATTTCCTATTGAACCGCATCCCTGGCTTCTTGCATGAACCTCTCTCTTTGTGCACTGATGGCTTGAGCTACCCTTCGGGCTACCTCTTCTTCTTGAGCCATCCTTGCTTGATTTTCTATGATCTGATGATGAAACTTTCAATCTATCTTAGGATCAAAGCTCATTGTTAGTATGGGGCTGTCCGAACGATGCATGCACTATGCCTTGGATTGTACCTGAAAATAGAAAGATTTCGAAAGTGAGAACCACAGAGTAGAGTCAAATTCAAGTAGATGGTCGATTGTGTCGAAAGAAAAATCAAAATCCTAAATTAGTCTTAAAAGAACTAGTCTTGAGTAACTGATTTCGTTGTCCCCGACAACGGCGCCAGAATTTGACATGGGATTTTATCACACTAACAAACTCACTCAGGGTTGAAATCCCTGAGCTTTTACCAAAACCAAAGTACAATAATATGACCTGCAAGCAGACGGGTCTTATCGCAATATAGTTAAGGATTGAACCCAAAGGACAACATTTTAAAGAATCTTTGTCAGTCTAGTCTAGTTCGAGTTAAGGCTAATATTTAAAATGATAGGTTGATTTGAGGTTAATTTAACTAATAGTAAGAAAGTAAAAGCTAAATTAAAGTTGGATTTAGATCAATGATATGGAATCGATGGGATGGTATCAGGTTTCACCACTGCTACGCATGCAAACACATTCCAACACAAACCATTCAGGCAAGATATAACAATCCAAATAGAGCTGCTGCAGAACCCCCCATACAGGCGTTAGGTTCGCGTACGCATCACCTTAGGCATCAGATGTCTCGTCACCAACTGGATCACTTAATTACGACTCTGAAGAAATCCCATTCTATTTCTAGTTTGGGAGTCAACCGCATTAATCGATAAGCAAGCAAGTGATAGATCTACAAACTAAGATCGACGATAAACAAAGACGATACAAAATCCTACTAAGACTGTGGTCCTCCTTGAGGGATGTTTAGACCAAAGAAGCATCACCATAGGCTAGATTTCTTGTCCCCTAATGAATCATACACTTACGACCTCGAGGAATCTTATCAGAAGTTCTCGTCAAAGAGTCGAACTTTGTAAACCGCCATTCCATCCCACATATAGAAGATTTTGCAATATAGGGAAGAACAAGATGAAAGCAAGTAGATAATCAACTACAAACATACCAATTAATGACAGAATGGAGAGTTATATACGTTGCCATGGAGAGTTAAACAAAAGAACATGATTTGCATGGGCATGGGGGCTAGTCTTCGCACCCCAGCAAAAAGGTACTACTCGCTCATGATGCGAGAAACAAGAAGAATGAGAAAGAGAGAGAAATCCGCCATGAACTCGGTGCAGAAGGTATTCGTAGCTTGGTGAAGAAGATACAACCTTCTATGTCATGTTGGAGTAGATCTGGATGTGAAAGGGAGTTGCCAAGATAGACCAGACAGTCTCTCTCACTCTGTCTTCCATCTCTCCTCAGCCTCCTTGGTTGCAACATGGGCAGTAGGTGGAATGAAAATTGGCACGAATGGCACTGGATTTGGATCAGACCTGTGTATAGGTAGCCTGTCGGCGTCCTAGAACAAATTCCCCAAATGAGGACCCTAGTGGTCCTACTTATAGGCATGAGATAGGTCTTTCTGTGTTTGGCACATTTCCAGTCAAACGGTTTTGTAGATATTTTTGCTCAAACGGTCTTGTCAAATTCTGACCAAACGGTCTTGAGAATAGAAGGGAAAACGGTCTTGCATCATTAAGACCAAATGGTTTCACAGACCGTTTGCCTTCCTCCAAACGGTCCTATGCAAAAAGGGGCAAATAGTTTGCAAACTGTTTGATATCAAACGGTCTTACATTCGGTCAATTCCTCAGCCAAAAGGTCTTTGCCCTTACTGATCAAACGGTCTGAGGTCCAGAAGGGGCCAAACAGTCATCCATCCATCAACTTTAAATAGTTTACAAACCGTTTACAGTTAAACGGTCCTGGACAAGTCCGTTCGGTCTCTGCTGGAAACAAACCTCCAAATGGTCTGGCCATTCAGTGTAAGCAAGAGACCAAACGGTCTTTCTCAGGTAGCTGCGACCTTTCCAAACGGTATGAGACCATGCAGTAGTTCCATGGCGGAGGCGCTAATTGCTGAGTGTTCGGTACTGAGGCAGGTAGCTAAGGATTCGGTGGGTGTACGGTGGCTGTAGCAGTAGATGTGGTGGAGTCGGGGCTGTTGCTCGATTGGGCAAGGGTCTAGGAGCGTGGCGCCACCAGAGTCGGCCACATTTGAAGCAAAGAAGTGCTTCCTGGTGGAGGTGCAGAGGTAGGAGACGATGCACCACGACCGTGGTGAGGCACCACAGTCGTGGTGATGTTGCTGCTCCACGGTCATGCTGCCTTGCACGGGCATGACAGGTGAGAAATTGGGTTCTGATGGCATTGTACTACGGCCGTGACGTGGCACCACGGTCGTAGTGAGGACAGTAGGCCACGACCATTTTGAACCACCACGGCCGTGGTCCAGACTCTACTTTGAGATCTTGAATTTGTGCATTGCTCGATCCCTCACAGTTGGGTTATGCCTCCAATCGGTCTCTGCTGGCCCAAACAGTCTTGAGATCGAAAGGGCCCAAATGGTCTAGAGACCGAATGGGTTCAAACGGTCTTGAGACCGAATGGGCTCAAACGGTTTTGAAACTGAATGGGATCAAACTGCTTGGTTAGATCGCTTGATCAGAGCCAAGGGTGAGTGAAGATGGACCCCAACTGCTTGTTCAGCTTTATCAAGACCTGCATTAAATCAACATAAATTCGATCAAAACCTTGATAATCGAATTAATTGAGTAATTTTGCATATTATGATGCATTTTGATATTTAATGAGTGAAATTGGTAATGTTGAGTTGAATTTTTCCCAAAGTGATAATTGAATTCCATGATGAATATGCATTCATCATATTCTTATAGCCGAATGCCTTTTTGGTTATGTAATGTGCCTGCTACTTTCCAAAGATGCATGATGGTCATATTTTTTGATTTCATAGAAAAGATTATGGAAATTTTTATGGATGATTTCAGCATTTATGGCAATTCCTTTGAAGATTTCTTGTTGAATTTAACTAAAGTTTTGTGATGATGTAAATAGGTCAACCTTGTGATCAATTGGGGGAAGTACCATTTTATGGTACAATCAGGCATTGTAATTGGTCATGTCATCTCAATCAAAGGGATTGAGGTTGATAAAGCAAAGGTTGAAGCTATTGAGAAGATGCCAACTCCAACAACAACAAAAGAAGTTCACAACTTTTTGGGACATGTGGGTTCTTTAGAAGATTAATTAAAGGATTTTCAAAGATTGCAAAGCCTCTTTGCTCCTTTTTAGCCAAAGATGTTGAATTTATATTCAATGAAGGATGCAAAATAACCTTTTAGAGATTAAAGGATGCTCTTATCTCAGCCCCCATCATTCAACCACTATACTAGAGTGCTCCTTTTGAAATCATGTGTGATGCTAGTTATTATCCCGTAGGGACAATCCTAGCAGAAAGGTGAGACAATAAACTCCATGATATCCATTATACAAGAAGACATTAGAATATTCTCAAATAAATTATGCCACTATGAAAAAGGAGATGCTTGCTATAGTCTATGCTTTTGATAAGTTCTAACAATATCTTATGGGGTCCAAAGTCATTGTATATACATACATGATACCTCATGAGCATGAAGGATGCCAAACCCCATCTTATCCATTGAATACTACTATTATAGGATTTTGATTGGAAATCAAAGACAAAAAGTGGGGGAAAATGTAGCTGATCACCCTTCATGCCTCTCCACAAGTGATGAAGACAAGGTTTCTATTAATGGCAACCTACCCATTGAGAAGATGTAAGTGGTAGATTCTCTTATGACACCATGGTTTTCTGATTTTGCAAACTATCTAGCCACCATATTCCGTCTTAATGTAACCCATCAATATAAAAATAAGTTCCTTCATGATGTATAATTCTACTATTGGGATGATCCCCTATTGTTTAAGCAATATGTAGATGGACTAATTAGGAGATGTATTCTCAATAAACTGATCTTGAGTGTGATTTTATAATGTCATTCCTCTCCTTATGGAGGACATTTTGGAGGATACAAGTCTGCAACAAAGATTCTAAAAGTAGGTTTTCATTGGCCAACTCTATTCCAATGATGTACATGCATTTGTTAAAGCTTGTGATAAGTGGGGTGCAACTATGTATCAAAGTGGGTAGAAGCTATTCCCTCTCAAGCTCAAGGTGCAAAATTAGTGATGAATCTATTCCGTAAGACCATTTTTCTAAGATTTGGGGTCCCTATAGAAGTCATCTAGATGGAGGAAGTCATTTCAATCAGAGGAACTTCAACAATCTACTGAGAAAATATGGTGTCAAGCATAAGATCTCTACAACATACCATCCACAAACTTCAGGGCAAGTTGAGATTTCAAATAGGTAATTGAAGTTAATATTGAAGAAGACTATCTCTAACTCAAGAATATATTGTGCATTAAAATTATATGATTTGTTGTTGTCTTATAGGACAACTTACAAGTCACCTATCCATACGACTTCATTCAAGCTAGTGTATGGAAAGTCCTGTAATCTATCTATAGAACTTGAGCACAGATCATTGTGGGCAATTAAATTTCTCAACTACGATATGAAGAAAGAAAGAGAAAGAAGGCTGCTACCAAGATATATAAGGATAAAACAAAGCGATTTCATGATAATAGGATCCATATTGAATATTTCAAAGAAGGAGATCTAGTGCTTCTATTCAACTCCAAGCTAAAATTATTTCCAAGAAAGTTGCATTCTAAATGGTTCGGACCCTTCTCAGTGTTGAAGGTCAACCCCTGTGGAACTGTAGAGCTACAAGGAAAAGAAACCTCATTCAAAGTTAATAGCCAACACTACAAGTTATACACTGAAGGAGAGAAGAAAGACCAGGGCTTAATGTTGTTGTGTATAGTCTCACTCCAAAGTCAAAATGGAGGACCTTGTGGGAGTTGATCCCACATTTAGGATATATTTCTTTACTAACATTAGATCAAGAACTTTTTCTTCTAAATTAAAATTTCCATGGATGAATGTAATAACTTAGACCCTTATGAGCAAGTATCATTATCATTGCAAGTGTTGAGAAAAGAAAATCAAGTTCTATGATATTCAACAAGATATGGTTGTGAAACATAGTACACAATGTGTCTCCACTCACAAGTTATCGATTTAAGAAAATCTTGAGAACACACGGCATGTGCCATTCTAGAAGTGAGTTGCTGGAAAGTCACATGACATGTGGAAATTCACACAAAACGCGTCCACTGAGTGATTTGAACATTGATTATCTACTATAAACATACACACCATGTCTTTAATCGAACACGACATGTCACCATAAGCTTGGAGACATCAAGGGGTTCGTAAGAAAGTTACATTATGTGTGTAAATTCACACACAATATGCTTAACAAGAGGAGGCTCATGCTAGAATCAAACAAAACATGTGGAGATTTACACGCAACGTATTTGATAAGGTCATTTGAATGATGATTATCTATTGGAAACAAACACGCCATGTCTTCATCAATAGGAAAGTCGACCAATATTTTACTCGAAACAAACATGGTGTGCATTTATTCTGACACATCGTGACCGAATCAAAGCGAGGAAAAAATAAAAAATAGCAGCTAAGAGATGTATACTAACACGTCGTGTACTTCAGAGAACACACCATGTTTTTCAGACAAAACTAGGGTTTTTAGTCCCAATTTCCAGTGACCATCCTCATTTTTTCATTCATTCACACCATGTGGGATTCCCGTAACAGCCATGTTCACAACAACTATTTTCCTTTGTTCATGCATCTATCATCGTTGATGAGATCCACCTCTTCCTTGACTCTGACCTCCAAAGAAGCCCCCACCTCCATCATCTCTGGTGTGTCTTGGACAACACACAATGATGTGAGCCACCATTATCTGTCATGAAATGACCTTCCTCATGAGGTGCCTCCATCCTCGACCAACACCATTTGCTGCCACCTCAAATCTTACCAAGAATGACAACATCAGATATGGATCCAATCAAGTCATCATCATTCATCTACACCCGACTCTGCCAATAGCCACCATCGTCATTGTGGCAAGCTTCCATCCTCTCTTTCACTTGATCTAGGTCATCCTTGACCTAAAGACTGTCGCCAGAACAAAATAAATGGCATGACTGAAGACTACATGGCATGGTACCTCCTTCATCCTCAACCTACAATTTGCTTTCTTTCTAGAACACACAACATGTGTTTCCTTTGACACGCCGTGTCTTACCATTCAAAACCATCCTCCATCAAAATAGAAGACACATCATGTCCTTGTTTAGACATATCATGTTCCTAGTTCTAAAAACAACATGCATGCCACCAGTAGCACCAATCAAGCAAGCCTACAATCACTAATAGGGAAAGAGATCTTCCTCAGATCTTAGATATGTATCCACCACTTAGTTTAGAGTCATAGAGGTAGAAGTCGCCACTTACCAAATGTTGATCACATGTAGGGTTCTCCCTACATGCTTCTCCCATTAGAAAATAATGGAGGCACTAGGATTGAAAGATGAAGTCTTAGGTCTACTACTAGATCTTAGACTCAAGTACACTTACTACATGGTGAGCAATACCTACCCTAGACTCACATACAAAATTTTGACTACATTCAAGGATAAAACTGACCCTAAAGGACCCATGAGTAATTTTCTATCATTCACTTCCATATTTTGGGTTAGACTTACAAGTTAGCATTCAAACAATATTATGGGGGGGGTATCTTATCCTCCACAGTTTGAGAGTGACGCTTTCTAGAGAGAAATACCAGATGATGACATCCATGAAGTAGCAATGGCCAGGGATGCATACATTCTTAATCCCATCTTCTATTATGTCAATCGCCTTCTTAGAACATGGGTTTTTGCAAAAAAGGAAACCCAAGGAGTTTGTGTAAAGATGGAGCTTTTCTTTATGTGGGCAATGGTACAAACTACAAAATCAATCCAGGGTATTTCATTCTCACAAGGTTCTTTGATATCAAGAAGAAGTTGTCAGGAAATATCATGATAGGGGGTTTGATAACCCATATTTCCCTTAAGGTCATTGCTGATTTTATAGGTCTGGAGGCTGCACCTAGAAAGAACCTAGTTGGTATATAGTTGTTTGTTTCTTCTGGTTTACTTGTTCAGGTTTCCAATGATGATTCCATATTGAAACACTTTTTTGATATTGAGCAATTTAATTGAACTGCCCAACTTGAAGATAATAAATTTGACAAATAAGGACAACTTAAAGTCTCTAGTTCTAATCACAATGAGGATGCACCAACGACTACCATAGCACCACCACCCCCTCCACTAGTACGTAGATAGAGTATAGATGGAACATGCCCATTGTACAACATCTATATGGTTACATCCAATAGAGATTTGATCAGTAGGATAGTAGTTTTGATCTCATGAGACCACAATATTCTATCTTGCACAACATGATACATAGGATAGACATGTGACATATTTCCTAGGGCCACTATGCCATGCCTTCACCCCCACCTTCACCTCAGCCAGAGATATACATTACACACATTTTCGATGACTATGATCTTTTGAACCAACACTTCCCGACTGGTCACAAGGGCACTGAGCCTTCATCTTTATTCATCATGGTAGGTACTCAATTTTTACTAACCTATGTTTGATTGATGCAACAAGGACATTACAAATTTCAATCTTTGGGGGGAGTAACCAGACGGTAATGTAGTTTTGGTTTCCCTTTAATCATTTTGTTTCTTACTTTTTGTTGTAGTTTTTATTCCTTTGGTGGAGAATCTAGTATGATCTGAGGAATTTTCCTTGTGTTTGGATTTAATTCCCTTTTTTGACTGAAAGATTTTCCCCATCTTGTATCAAAACATAATTTGAAGGACAAAAATCAAATCATGCATCATTTAAATGGAATCTTTTGCCAACAATCCATGTTCGATCTTGATTTATTTCTTATAGCCGCATGTTTGCCTTTTGCATTCTAATGAAAATAACACATGTACCAACAAAAAATATTCTTGGACAAATAAACTTCACAATCTTAGTTAGTTTTCTACATGACTTTATAAAATTTGTAGTGTGTTTTCAACCAAACTCTCAATTAAAACATTGAATAAATGATTGTAATTCTATTAATAAAATACTCTGGTTAACTATTCTATGATTGAGGAAAAAGTTTTTAGTTTAATGCCCCATGGTTCTAAAGTAGAACCGGCTCATTCTACATCATTACGGGCTTATTCTTGTATTCACCCCTATAAAAGATGGCTAAATTGCCCCCATATTATGCTAGCTTAGCATAATTACAATTAGACTTTGACGGTTAGGTATTGCATATTTAAAGAGGGTATATAAACTCAATCGGTACTGTTACAACCCCAATTCTGGGTTCATTTGCTGAGAAATGTAAATTCTCATGTTAAAGATATTTGAAAAAAAATAATAATACAATTTGTTGATTTCGTTTACAATAGCCTTGATGATTATGTTGTGGGCTTTATTGGATATTGGGCCCAATGACAAGGGAAATTCAATTAATTAATGAATAAGCGAGAATTTGAGAAAAGAAAGGTGTGGAAACATCTAGAAGGCAAAAGAGCTTAATCCAAAGGTGGATTTCGTGCCACATGGGTTCCTTGAGTTCCAAGGAGTCCAAAGTTGCATGATAATGCAAAAAGAAAAGAAAAAGGTCAATTAAGTATTTCTTTATTAAGAAGAAAATTGGAAATAATAGTAAAATGTGGAAAACAAGTGAAAAGAGGTATAATTGAGTTATCCTTGGTGGAATTTCATTCCCAAAAATTCCTAATGTTAAAAGGAATACCAATGAGGAAAATAAAAGAGAAATAAAGAAAATCCTCAAAAAGAGATATTTTGATAAGAAATAAATAAGATAATGGGAAATAAAGGATAAAAGATAAATAAAAGGTCAATGTATATTCCCAAGATGGGTTTTCGATCCATTAAGATTCCTTAAGGTTCAAGAAACTCAGAATGATAATTTAATAGCAAAAGAAAGAGAAAATAAGCAAGAAATATACTTACTCGAGTAATATCTTGCACCTAATGAAAAGGTATGTTTTCTTTTAGATAATGAGCCTAATTTTGGCAGAAAGGTAGATAAAGTTATTATTAACTTTCCCTCAAAATTTGGTGTTAATTGGATGAGTGGTTTGGGAGATATGAATTTCACAAAATACATAAAAGACTAGGAAAGTATTAAAAGTTGTGTTTTTGATTTCTACTGGGAATACTTTTGCTAATGCGTGTGGAATAGTAGTCGTTGATCTAGGATCCAACGATGACTGCTTTGTCACCTACCTCGGGCCATGTAAGGAAAGTGACAGAGATTTCCAAAGGGTTTCCCTCTCGATTGAATGCATAAGAAAACTTGGGGACCTTTCCTTTAGATTTGGGAGACCAGGGCGAACTCACCTACCTTGGGTTTTGCCTGGTTTGGAGCTCTCTAGAAGCTTTGCCCAAACCACAGGTGCCGTGAAACCCAACTCTCGATCCTAGTATCTATATAAGGCCTTTAGCACTCCACGCAAAGGATGAGACTAGTCGTAAGACTCGGCCGAATCTAGGGTGTTCATCCCAGCCTTCAATTCTGCCAATTGATCTCCATTTTATTCCCTCCCTTCTACTCTGTTTCATCGGCGAAGCTCCTTCTCTCCTTCCTCGTTGGCGCCGCCTCCCAAGAAATTGGGGACGCTGGTGAGTCAGGCGAGGAGCAGCGGAGGATTCTGCTCCAAAACCCAGCCCTCCAGCACCCTGTTGCCCGAAGTCAACCTCTAGGTTGAATGCAACCTGGAGCTGGGGAACGTAGGCTCGCGAGCGCTGGGCAAGCACGAGGTTGAAGGTGAGAAAGGAGGGAATGACGTATCTACCCCCAGGCGCGTGTGGTTTCAGATCAAGAAGTCAGGGGCAATGATGTAATGTCACCGTGACTGGGATGCAAAGCAAGCCGTGCAACGTTAGATCCAAAGGGGGGGATCATCGATCCACCGATCCAACGACCGTCATTTTTTTGGGTATTTCTCCTCTCTGATTGATTTTGCATAAAAATGGATTTTCTTGAGAAATCCATAGAAATTACTAGGAATCTCAGATTGATAAACTCAAAATATGAAAGTTGACTAGAAAAATACAAGGAACAAGATAAAAATGATTTGGACACCTAAATCTATATATTTTTAGCAAAAGTGCATATTTTGGTTAGAAAATGTTTTAAATTTGTGGTTAGAAACCCTAATTGTTGATAAAAGATATACTTAGTCTTGCAATTAGGTTAATTCGAGCATGTTTAACTTGATTAATGATTACGATGGTTTTTAACCCATTTTAATGATAGAATTGCATGTTTAGGGTTTTTAATTCAATATGTTGATTAATATGTTGAAGAATCCTAAATTAGAGAAAAAGAAAAGAAAAGATAGAGTAATCCAAAAATTAGGGTTTTTGTGGACCAAACCTAATCTTAAGATTCTTATTGGAAAATAAGATAAGAAAATTAGGGTTTGATGTATATTTTGATAAAAGTGAAATAAAATTGGGAAAAAGGTAATGAAACCCTAATTTTCAAGAAACCCTAAAATTGGAATAGAAATCCTAAGGAATAAAAATGAAATTGGATAAATATTGATAAAAGGAAGTTGGAATGTTTATTTCAGGATTTATGTGCACCTTGCTTGCTTGATTGGACTTTTTCTCTCTCTACAGAATTTCTGTCTCCAAACCTGCGATACAGGTATGTGGTTACGCTTATGATGATCCCGCATTAGTTTGATGAGGATTTTCTCGATGTTTACATTGTGGCTTGAATAAATTGTTGGATGAATCTAATTCATGTAAATTATAATGTGAATATGATTATCACATAAGAAATGTTCCTACTAGCTCAGAGCCTAGTCCCCTCTGTAGCCTAATGGATTGACCTAGTAAATGGCTACCAATGGGGTAGGTCCATCAGGTCATTAAATGACTTTGTAAATGGCTACCAATGGGGTAGGTCCATCAAGTCATCATGAGTCAGGGATTGGGATACCTTTGGGTAGGACCATGCGACTCCATAACCCTAGGAATTGGCTACCTGTGTGGTAGGACCATGGGGGTAAGGATCTACCATATGAGAGAGGTAGTATCCATGTCCACTGCAGGGACGGTACAGAGATAGGGGATAGGCAAGGTTTGAGTAGTATTGATTAAAATGTAATCTTGGATGTTAAATGATATTTGGTTGACTACATTGTTAACATAGTTGCACAATTATTGTTTCCCCCACATACCAGCTTCTTGTTGATCGACGTTTTGTTTGTCGGTGTTTTAGGTACAAATGAAAAGAACAAACAGTAAAGTGGCATATGTGGAACTAAATGAGAAATAATGTTCACAGGAGGATTAGTTAGATTAGTATATGCATGGATAGAAGATTAGAAATCCCAGATTTTAAAAGGTAAACAAAGTTTTATTTTATACCCGTTTTCAGTTTAGTTAGTAGAATTTCATAATTGTTATTCATTATTTTTCGAACCTTTGATCCTGTTAATTGAATAACGTCTCTGTCCTTCAGGTCTCCCTTAATTGGGGGTTATCGGGAGGCGGGGTCGTTACAATTGGTATCAGAGCATAGGTTTCTCATTTAATCCTTAATAATTATTAAATTTTACAAATTCCGTAGAAACCAAGGGAGTTATTAGAGGATTATTCGAAAGACAGAGGTGTCTAGAAAAGGATCACGACCGGGGGCTGGCAATATTTTCCTCCGCACCGCTAGTCGGAATACGAGGACTCCCAGATTGTGTGACTACCTGGCCGATGTCTTAGGATATGGATCGAAATAAGATACCTTTAGGACTCTCTAATCTTGTTCATCCCTTCTCAACTCCAATTCTATTAAGGACCTTAAGGATTAGGGTTTCCTCTCTCTTCTCCTCACCCTCTTGAGGTATGGGTAAGGTTGATAAGGATTAAGGAATCCTCCACCAAATTAATAAAAAGCATGTAAATAAGATTTCATGGACATAAGATTAATAGAGTAAGCGTAAAGGATTAGATACATGCTTAGGTCGTATGACATGAGTTGTCGTTGCCTCAGGAGAGACCTGAGGCTAGACCTCCTTGACAGGAGGATGAGTAGACAAAGTTAGTCTTGGAGGTAGAGATCTCCATTAAAAGTAGACACCTAGCTCATCCTTGGAGGATGATGTTAACCCTAACCCTAAGTGAAGGTTAGAGAGAGAGATGACATGATGAGATAGATGTCATGGTTGACCGGGTGTTTAGTCAGACATGCCTTGGGATCGTCATACAAGCCATGAGAGGTTAGATAACCTAGTACCTTTGGCGGCCCAACCCTGGAGAGGGTCGTGCATGTCTGAGCGAAGGATAGCTCCTTCATGGATGAGGGTAGAGAAGAACCTATAGAAACCTTTTGGGCTGTTGCAAGTAGGATATAACTTGCACCCAGAGTGCGTCAGTAGTGTGGAAAGTTAAATGAAACCCTAGACAAGGGATCATGATGGGTGGCTTATGAGATAAGCATAAGGGGTTATGGATAATCTTGAGTAAACATAAGTTTGAGTATATGCTTCACTCAGGTAGGGGCATGCTTATGAGCTTGATCCTTCTTAAAGAAAGGACCTCTTATAGAGAGGTTGTAGGATTAGCTCTAGTGAGAAAGAGAAAACCTCAGCCAAGAAGGTTGGAAGCCTAAAACCCTGAAACTTGAGGAACAGTGGGAGTCGAGAATGATGCGACCTATGTGGATGGTAATGGTTGCCTCATGCATGATCCCTGGAGGTTGATGATACCTTGGTTACCTTTAGAGGAACCGAACCCTAAAGAGAGGATGGTGCTTCTGGTACCTATGTGCCTGTGGTATAGGTGTTTACCTTCTGAGATAGGTAGAAGAGTTTCTTAAACTTGAAGAGGATGAAGTAGCAAGTTTTGAAGCCTTGTACTTAGTTGGTTGTCCTGGAAGAGGACTCAAATCTGAGGTGTTGCTCGAATGAAAGGATGACATACCTTGGACATGCTTGATTCATAGTTAAGAGGTTAGGCATGCAGTTGGACATCCAAAGGTGGACCTAGGGTTTCTAGGCCTAAGAGGGGAAGAAGGGTACTCGATGCTCATGATAAGATTTGATTCTCCATAGCTTCGAGCATGTGTAGAGGGAAAAAAAATAAACCCCTTAAGTTAAAGGTATTTGTGATGAACGCCTCACAACTAGGTTGGTTTAATGTTGAGGAAAAAGAACAAGTATGACCTAGCATGGCTTAATAGGTGATCAGCTTGTGCTTTAGTAGCTGTTGGGTTAGACATGCTCATGCGAAGGTAAACCCTAAGGAAGGTTGTGACCTTGTCGTCAAGAGTTTTAGTTTCCTCCCATCCTGGGAGATGGACCCTTTGGTAGGGTGTATACCAATTTTGTTGGTTTTGAGGTAACCTAAAGAGGTATCATAGGATATTGAGAAGATAAGTGAAAAGTACATGGTATGAGATTGAACCTGTAAACCCATAGATAACCATCTCTAAGTGCATATGGATGTGTTACCATGGAAGTAACCGATATGGGGCCTGACCAAGGTAGGCAGGTTGTCATGACCCCTATGAAGGGATGAAAGTCAGTCATGAATGCAGAGAGAGATGATGAAGGATTGGGTAAGGTTCTAACTGGACATGTACTATAATAGAATCCTAAGTCTGTCCTAGGGTCAGGTAGGGATAAGACCGATGGAAGAAGGAGTTTCCTAATTCCCTAGTTGCACATGACCATAGGGTCGGGAGGTAACAGTTATCATTGTCTGAGGGCCATGGGTTAGGAGATTGATCACCTTCATGGACTCATGGGACCCAAAGGGCAGATGAGTAGGGCACTCTCTGGATGCATAAGGGAAAAGGGATGACCCCAAAAGTTTCGGTACCCTATAGACCTAGAGGAGATGACTCAGGATTGTGTGGTGACCCAAGTAGGTTCGAGACCAGTTTTCCATGGAACTAATTTTAATATTTGTGATGTAGAGACATAAGTTCCACGTTTCAACTTAGAATTGAAGGTGTACTGGCGATGTGGGATGTATCATCTCTGCTCTTAGAACAGGAAGAACTTTGTGTTTGGACGGCCACCAAATTCTTATTTCTTCTTGTTAGGGGAGGAAGAGATGGGACAATACGCATGTCATACACCCAGGGATAAAAGATGATGCGAGTTGGAACGTTGCTACAAGGTATGAGGATAGAGATGATAACATACCTTGGTGGAGTGTATGGTACATGGATGGTTTACAAAACACTAAGAGAAGTAGTGTAGTCAGCTTAGGAGGATGTTTTATCAAGAACTATGTGGAGTTTGCAAGTTAACCAAGGTTGAGTTTGATCACCATGAGGATGAACTGAGAGTTTCTTGATGAAGGCAAACTTATAGTTTGAGATGATATGATAAGTGGAATACATGGAGGTGTATGTTCTCAACAATACCTAACACCTAAGGATAAGAAGTGGTAATGAATGTTCTGGTTGAGATATAGCTGCCTAGATTAGCTGGAAGCTAGAAGAAGTGGAGGTTGTTAGGCTAACCTTAAGTTGAGAAAAAGAGATAAGTTTGGCTAACCCTCAGACATACGAGAGATGTTGAATAAGATTAGTGGTTGTTTGGTTAGCAAGTCTAATCCTTAACGTAATGAAAGGATGGTTTAGAGCCTCAAATGCACTTCTTTGGAAAGGAAAGTGAAGAAACCCTAATGAGAGTGGTTTAGGGTTTCCGAGGTATCAATCTTGAGGAATCATGACATACCGGAGATCCTGGTTTTAAGATCACCAAAAACCGTGATACTACAAAGATAGTACATGATAGTAGCACTTTGGCTGCTTGATGTGAGGTTGCATGCAGCATGTGGCCATGCAAGCCAGGAGGTGAAGGAACAAACACCAGTAACCCAATACATGGATATATATAGTATAAAGAGTTCCCGAGGGGGAATGGGAGTTCATCAGTATGGATGTTGTGAGTCTCCCCTAGACCAAGGAAGGTCAAGATGCAATATGGGTTATGGTAGATCGCCTTACCTAGATGACATGAGAAAGAAAGAGTACTGTAAAGAGATAGGTTTTGTTGAACTACATAAGAGAAAGAGAGATGGTTCAACTACGTCATGATGCGAGTTCAAAAGTTCTTGAGTATGACCAAGGATCACTTCCATGAGGTGGAAGTGGATACATGAAGAACTCGATGATAGTACATTTTATCACCCCATACTAATGGACAGTATGATCCAGACTAGAGGGTCTGATGAGAGCATGTGTGCTCATTTCGGGTGATACATAGAGATAGTTCTTAAGAGGTGATGTTAGCCACCATAGCCTTTATCGGGATGCAAGAAGTCTTATAGAGAGATTGTGTCAGTCACCACTTCATTAAGATGATGTGGGTGAAGGAGGCCTCGCAAAGGTCAGAAAAGAACCACAGTGTGTGCAAATGAAGTCGCTTTGATCATAAAATGGCTGAGAGAGAGAGCCCAGTGGTGACATGATTCATGAGTTGATGCAAAGTAGACTGACATGCAGTTCACTGTGGGAGAATATGTGATGTGAAAATCCGACCCCTCTAAGCTACAACTGAGAAAGCTGAGTCCTCAATATATGGGTCCATTTGAGATGGATTGGTGGAAATGGTTGTGGTTAGCCTTGCCCTCAAGATAACATGATGTGTAATGTGTTCCATGAGTCCGATCAAGAGCACTATGTGAGGTACCCAAGCCATTTGCTGAGCCTTGAACCTATTCAGCTTTTAAGAAGCAGAAATGTCCTAAGTCACCTATGAGGGCATGATATACCAAGGTAAGAAAGAACTCAGATGGAAGAATATGAGATGATAAAGGTTCTTAGGAAGCACCATGGAAAGGGTAAGGCCACATGGGAGCCATGATGGACATATGAAAGGCTTATTCTGTTTGTTTGCTTGCTTGATGGAATTTTGAGGGCAAAATTCTTATAAGGAGGGGAAGGATGTTACAACCCCAATTCTGGGTTCATTTGCTAAGAAATGTAAATTCTCATGTTAAAGATATTTGAAAAAAAAATAATAATACAATTTTTTGATTTCGTTTACAATAGCCTTGATGATTATGTTGTGGGCTTTATTGGCTATTGGGCCCAATGACAAGGGAAATTCAATTAATTAATGAATAATTGAGAATTTGAGAAAAGAAAGGTGTGGAAACCTCTAGAAGGCAAAAGAGCTTAATCCAAAGGTGGATTTCATGCCCCATGGGTTCCTTGAGTTCCAAGGAGTCCAAAGGTGCATGATAATGCAAAAAGAAAAGAAAAAGGTCAATTAAGTATTTCTTTATTAAGAAGGAAATTGGAAATAATAGTAAAATGTGGAAAACAAGTGAAAAGAGGTATAATTGAGTTATCCTTGGTGGAATTTCGTATCCCAAGGATTTCTAATGTTAAAAGGAATACCAATGAGGAAAATAAAATAGAAATAAAGAAAATCCTCAAAAAGAGATATTTTGATAAGAAATAAATAAGATAATGGGAAATAAAGGATAAAAGATAACTAAAAGGTCAATGTATATTCCCAAGATGGGTTTTTGAGCCATTAAGGTTCCTTAAGGTTCAAGAAACTCAGAATGATAATTTAATAGCAAAAGAAAGAGAAAATAAGCAAGAAATATACTTACTCGAGTAATATCTTGCACCTAATGAAAAGGTACGTTTTCTTTTAGATAATGAGCCTAATTTTGGCAGAAAGGTAGATAAAGTTATTATTAATTTTCCCTCAAAATTTGGTGTTAATTGGATGAGTGGTTTGGGAGATATGAATTTCACAAAATCCATAAAAGACTAGGAAAGTATTAAAAGTTGTGTTTTGATTTCTAATGGGAATACTTTTGCTAATGCGTGTGGAATAGCAGCCGTTGATCTAGGATCCAACGACGACAGCTTTGTCACCTACCTCGGGCCATGTAAGGAAAGTGACAGAGATTTCCAAAGGGTTTCCCTCTCGATTGAATGCATAAGAAAACTTGGGGACCTTTCCTTTAGATTTGGGAGACCAGGGCGAACTCACCTACCCTGGGTTTTTCCTGGTTTGGAGCTCTCTAGAAGCTTTGCCCAAACCACAGGTGTCGTGAAACCCAACTCAGGATCCTAGTATCTATATAAGGGCTTTAGAACCCCACACAAAGGATGAGACTAGTCGTAAGACTCGGCCGAATCTAGGGTGTTCATCCTAGCCTTCAATTCTGCCAACCGATCTCCATTTTATTCCCTCCCTTATACTCTGTTTCATCGGCGAAGCTCCTTCTCTCCTTCCTCGTTGGCGCCGCCTCCCAAGAAATTGGAGACGCTGGTGAGTCAGGCAAGGAGCAGCGGAGGATTCCTCTCCAAAACCCACCCGTCCGGCACCCTGTTGCCCGAAGTCAATCTCTAGGTTGACTACAACTTGGAGCTGGGGAATGCAGGCTCGCGAGCCCTGAGCAAAGCACGAGGTTGAAGGTGAGAAAGGAGGGAATGACGTATCTACCCCCAGGCGCGTGTGGTTTCAGATCAAGAAGTCAGGGGAAATGATGTAATGTCACAGGGACTGGGATGCAAAGCAAGCCACACATCGTTAGATCCAAAGGGGGGGTCATCGATCCACTGATCCAACGGCCGTCATTTTTTTGGGTATTTCTCCTCTCTGATTGATTTTGCATTAAAATGGGTTTTCTTGTGAAATCCATAGAAATTACTAGGAATCTCGGATTGATAAACTCAAAATATGAAAGTTGACTAGAAAAATACAAAGAACAAGATAAAAATGGTTTGGACACCTAAATCTGTATATTTTAGCAAAACTGCATATTTTGGTTAGAAAATGTTTTAAATTTGTGGTTAGAAACCCTAATTGTTGATAAAAGATATACTTAGTCTTACAATTAGGTTAATTCGAGCATGTTTAACTTGATTAATGATTAAGATGGTTTTTAACCCGTTTTGATGATAGAATTGCATGTTTAGGGTTTTTAATTCAATATGTTGATTAATATGTTGAAGAACCCTAAATTAGAGAAAAAGAAAAGAAAAGATAGAGTAATCCGAAAATTTGGATTTTTTTGGACCAAACCTGATCTTAAGAATCTTATTGGAAAATAAGATAAGAAAATTATGGTTTGATGTATATTTTGATAAAAGTGAAATAAAATTGGGAAAAAGGTAATGAAACCCTAATTTTTTAAAAATCCTAAATTGGAATAGCAATCCTAAGGAATAAAAATGAAATTGGATAAATATTGATAAAAGGAAGTTGGAATGTTTATTTTAGGATTTCTATGGACCTTGCTTGCTTGATTGGACTTTTTCTCTCTCTACATAATTTTTGTCTCCAAACCTGCGATACAGGTATGTGGTTACGCTTATGATTATCCCACATTAGTTTGCTGAGGATTTTCTCTATGTTTACATCATGGCTTGAATAAATTGTTGCATGAATTTAATTCATGCAAATTATAATGTGAATATGATTATCACATAAGAAATGTGCCTACTAGCTCAGATCCTAGTCCCCTCTGTAGCCTAATGGATTGACCTAGTAAATGACTACCAATGGGGTAGGTCCATCAGGTCATTAAATGACTTAGTAAATGGCTACCAATGGGGTAGGTCCATCAAGTCATCATGAGACAGGGATTGGGCTACCTTTGGGTAGGACCATGCGACTCCATAACCCTAGGAATTGGCTACATGTGTGGTAGGACCGTGGGGTAAGGATCTACCATATGAGAGAGGTAGTATCCATGTCCACTGCAGGGACGGTATAGAGATAGGGGATATGCAAGGATTGAGTAGTATTGCTTAAAATGTAATCTTGGATGTTAAATGATATTTGGTTGACTACATTGTTATCATAGTTGCACAATTATTGTTTCCCCCACATACCAGCTTCTTGCTGACTGACATTTTGTTTGTCGGCGTTTTAGGTACAAATGAAAAGAACAAACAGTAAAGTGGCATATGTGGAACTGAATGAGATATAACGTACACAGGAGGATTAGTTAGATTAGTATCTGCATGGATAGAAGATTAGAAATCCCAGATTTTAAAAGGTAAACAAAGTTTTATTTTATACCCATTTTCAGTTTAGTTAGTAGAATTTCATAATTGTTATTGATTATTTGTCGAACCTTTGATCCTGTTAATTGAATAATGGCTCTGTTCTTTAGGTCTCCCTTAATTGGGGGTTACCGGGAGGCGGGGTCGTTACAGGTACTCTACGTGTGCATAAGTCTACCTTTAGTAGCCGAGTGGCGGAACCCATGATTCATTTCTTATCTAAAAAGTGAAGAGATTGTTGTTGGACCATTGGTTGATTTGGATTTCATCTCTTACATCTATAATAATTGGGAGATTAGCTTGCATATTCACTACTATTTTGGTCTTGTCATCAAAATTCTATCTGATGTTGTTTTGTTACTTCTCCCATTTAGACTTTTCTACTTTGCTGAACTAAAACTTCCAATCTTGAGTGTTTAAGGTGATCTTATGGTTACTTCCAATAAATATTGTCCATGGTTGAATTGGCTTGAAACAAAATTTCCATTTCATTTAATTGATTTATAGCTTGATAACGTCCACATTTGTGTTTCCATGTTTTTTTTCTTGAGGACAAGAAACACTTAAAAGCTTAGGAGGATATGATGAGCATATTTTATATAAACTTTTTGCCCATTTTTGCACACACTTTCAATCCATTTCGTACCTCATTTTGACTCTAATCTTACTTGATTTCCAACCTTTTTAGTTATTTTACTCGTGTCATATTTGTGATCAAAGGTACATGATTTTGATAAAGAATTGGAATTAATCCAACCCAAATCCGACCTTAATTGGATTCCTGAAGAGTTTGCATACTTGGCAGATTTATCTTGAAGAATTTGAAGAGAACATGGTGTGTGTTATTTTTCACATGTCATGTACATTTACACTTACTTGTGTCCCCAACTGTAGAGCAAGGACATGGCATGTTGCTACTCCAAACATAGTGTGTCCATGCATTCAAATGCATGTTTTAAAGTTCTGTAAAGTTGCACGACATGTGTTCATTAAGACACACATTGTGTCATTAGCTCATATCAACCTCAAACTACAACTACACAATGTGCCTTTTAGCAACACACGATGCACTCTTTGCAGAAGTAGTTCTAGCCAGTAGTTACATGCTACGACACGATTTGTATGACATTGTACACACTGTGTCTCCTTCAGTTTCTACAAAAATTGAAAACAACTGCCTCTAGTTTTAAATACAAGGACAACCATACGGGGTGGTTATCTCTAATTATTTTAAGCACAGTTTATCCAGAAAAGAGACCAGAGTAAGGAGGAGGCTATTTTTGGGAGAAAGAGGTGGTTTCTTGGGAGAGAACATCTATTCTTCCTATTTCTTCTTAAGGAGTGCAACTGGAGCTTCTTTACCTGGTCCATACCACTTGGGGGAGAAGGTTGTCTAAGTGGAAGCACCAACAACCTAGGATTTCATCCACAAGATGGAGTTCCACCTAGCTTTGCTTCACTCCTTGGGGTTTCCTTGTTCTTTCCTTCTTTAATCATGTCAAACTATAAAATATATAGCTATTTCATGTGTTTCATCATTATGGACAAGTATATTCCTTCTTCTTGGGCATGGGAGAGTAGCTCCCATGTAATTACTTAGGTGACCTCAAATTTCTTAACTAATGCTAATTATCTTGCTTTTTGAAGAGCTTTTACGGTGATTTAATTGCTTGAATGTTTTCTTGGCAGTCAAACCTACATGTTTTATGTTTCTCTATGTTATTTGAGAGGATGTGTAGGGAAGTAGGGAGTAGATCTCTTGTCAATGAACCCCTGACCACGAGAGTGTCTTGGATACATTGTGGATCTAAGGTTGTGATATGAATTTTGGCATAAGCATGGGAGTGTTTTGTTGGAATGAGAACCATCTCATATCATCGGGTGGTGTATGATGATGGAAACATCCTTTGCAAGTTATCTAGCATGTTAATTTCTTGGTGACATGTAAGTAATGGTATTGAAGTAAAATTTCAAGATCGATATCTCCTAAAATCTGATCTAAATCCTCTTAGTCAGTTATTTTGTTTCCTTTGATTGCAAGTTATTAAATATTAATAATACTCAAATTTTGTAAACCGGTCTAGATTGTTGAACATTAACATGCTTGCGCCTAACAATACCTTGCTCCCTTGGATGATCTCATTTTTACTACATGCACCTATATACTTGTGAGGTAGTGCTTGAGTTTATAAATATTAAAAATTATGCATTTACTCTAACAATAGAGTAGGTGTTTTACTGAGAGAATATGAAATTAATAGAATTCTGGGGTTACCATCTTATAGGTGGTTACTACTAACTATCCATCAGAAGGTTTATTTATATATATTTTTGTTGACCATTCTAATCAAGAAGTGTGTACCTTTTGTCTGGAATGAGGGGTGTCAAAGTTTTTTCTAGTTTTTGAAGGAGAAGTTCACCTCAATTCCAGTCTTAGATATTCTAGAGACAAAAAAGGGTATGCCATCTTCTATTATGCTCCCAAGAGTGGGCTTGATTATATGGTGATGTAAGATTATAACATTATCGCTTATTCTTAAAGAAATCTCATGAAGTGTGAGGATAACCATCCAACACATGACCAAGAATAAGTAGCTATTATTATTTCCTTGAAGGTGTGAAGGCACTACTTCTATGGATAGAATTTCAATATCTTTACTTATCATGCCTCAAGTGTGATTTTATAGAGAAGGAGGTGAATATGAGAACAAGCAATGGTCGGACTTGATTAAGGACTATGAATGTACCATAGGTTATCATCCAAGAAAGGAAAAAGTGGTAAAATTATTTGAACATGAGTTGATCATTGTATTGATCATAATATAGTGTAAAAATATTTTCCATGGCATGTAGCGAGAGGGATGTGTCGGGGTCCCTCTAACAGATGAACATAGATATGAAGTTTTCCTTGACAAAGAGGTTTTCTATTAGGTCAAGGAAAATTTATAAAAATAAATGAAAGATGCATTAGAGAACATATGGAATGATACATAATATGCAATCAAAGTTTGGTGACAATCATATGACCACTCAATTTGTTTCCACAACAAGCTAGGTGTACACAAGATAAGAGATTTGAGTGATATGGAGCTAGATGAGGAACATTCATCAATGTAGGCTATGCATCCTGAAAATCAAATATGCACATGAATATGAAGTATTTGTATTGTAGTCGGGGTGGAATGCAATATATTTTAGAGTTTGTGGCCGAATGGACCAATTTGTTAGCATGTGAAGGTAGAGCATCAAAAACATGCATGGTTTTTTACAGTCCTTGCTCATCACTAAATGGATACACAATCATGCAATTATGTATTTCATGGTTGGTCCTCTAAGATAACCAAGGTATATGATTCTATATATGTAGTTTTTAATATTTAACAAACTCCATAGAATTCATGGTGGTCAAGACTACCAACTCAATAGATAAGTTAGAACACATACACATTGATGAGATAGTCAACCTGATCGTATATTGTCAATTGGTGTGATAGATAGAGGACCTGAATTCATGATCAAGTACTAAAACCATCATCATGAAGCATTGGGCACATAGTAAAAGTTCAATAAAACCTCTACCCAGCAAATAAATGGTAATTTAGAGAGGATGATTGAGAATCCAATAGATCTGATGAGATCTTGTGTGTAACAACCCCACCCCGAGGAAACCTCCAATTAAAGAAGGCCAAGAGGCTAGAGACATTATTCCAAAAAAGGATTATATGGTTTTGCAAATAATAAAAAATCATTAACAAATTCTACCACAATTAAGATTAATGTAGGATAAAAACTTTCTTTTCACATACCATTCAAACAACCAGGAGATTGTGACTATCCCTGAGGAACTAATTGTAATCCTTTGTACATTACTTTTCCTTATTCTTTTTCAATGTCATCTTTTAATGAACATCCACTTTTCATGTAACTTCATAATTCCCTACAACACTGACAAACAAAATTTCGATCAGTATAACAAATTATACTGGTAAGTGGAGAAAACTAAAAGTTTGTAGATATTTGTAACAACATAACCACCACAATTATTGGTTACAAAAAAAAATTTACTTTTTCATCATAACTTCTCAACCATTTTTACCTAACCTCTGGTATACCCTCTCTTAGGATTTTTCCCCTACAATGGGCATTAGGCTACCTCTCAAACTGGAGCTAGGTACCTCTTTTGGTCACCTCTCAATGTGGATCTAGGTGGCATTAGGTCTTCCCAACCTGGGGCTTGACCACTTATGACCTTACCTACCTGGGGCTTGGTCTGAACTTCCCAACCTGGGTCTTGGTCCTTTACTCATCTTTTTATTCATATATCCCAGAGGTGATATGCGGGTTCGAGCAAGGTATTGATATTCTAAGGCGATAGTCATTGTCAATTTATTGATTGCAAGAATTAAAGTCCATCCAATCATTTAATTTCAAGCAATCTATAAAATCTCAGAAATCACCGTGAAACTAGATTGATTATCCATAAGCATAACCACATACATGATTTGGTAGTCTCAAAATCAATAAAGGTAGCTAATCCAATCAAGAAATCCAACCAACCATGCCAAGCAATAGATCAAGCAACTTGATCCAAAAAACATATATAACACCTAATGAAAAAAATTACATCCAAACATCTTTTATTGACTTGGGATTTTATTTTAGGGTTTCTAAGACCTTTTTAGGGTTTCCTTAGGGTTTCTTGGTTTCCAAGCTTTCATTTTCCAATTTTACTCTATTAGGTCCACAAGCCCTAATAACACTTTTCCACTTAGAAAAACCCTAATTACTCAAATTATACAAATTAAGGGTCTTTATCCACAATTAGATCAAGAACATCTTTTCACACCTTCTGGATTGTTTTCCACAATTAAAACCATTAAACCACATAATTGTTAAAATTAGGGCTTTTAAGTCCATTAATGCACTTTTATCATCATGAAACCCTAATTAGGAAAATTATGCACAATTATCATCCAATTTTATCTAATCCATCTTTTAAGTAAAAAGGCTAAACTTTTCTTAACAACAATCAAGGAACACCATTAAATCCTTTAATATTCAAACTTATGGTTTTAAATTCATTAAAACCATTAACGACAGCTATTTTACATACATTTCAATTAGCAAGAAGATTCATGCTTCAAATGTATTTTTATTGGATTCTATGATTTTTTTGATAAAATATCATATATTATTTTCCTTAATCTGATGATCCTATCATTAGTTATGATTTTTATAAGAAAATTCATTTCTAAGCCAATCAAGAGCTGCCATCTATTTATTCGAGTTATTTTAAGCCACACTAGTCGGGCCAGTCCTGAGCCAACTGGCTCGCACCATGGAAACACCTGGGCTCACGAGTAAACTTGTCCAAGCAACCAAAAAGGATGTGAAAGGGCTGAAATACCCTTTCCTGTTCAACGTCTTCTCAAGGGAAGTGACATAACTTCCTCGCCTCCCTTCTTCAACCTCCCATTCCTCCTCTCTCATGAGCAACTAGTCAATTGAGGGCTTGACTTTGTGATCTCATCCTCCTAATCACAAGGTGAAGGAATGACTAACTCTGTCTCGATTTGGTGGACTCGTCTGTGCCCTCAATTCCACCAGAATTGGTCAGAGCTACTGGGATGATGAGGATGAGCTCCGACGAGGATAACAATGAATATAGGGGTGAAGATCAAGTCGTAAGGTAGAATTAATCATAGGGATGCAACTGGGGAGTCCATTAAAGCCTCGTGGACGGGTTTGAATCCTTGTTGGGGGTCAAGGACCCTCCTTTTATAGGCCTAGGTCATGGGTTGGTCGGTGAGGGATTAGTGAATTAGGAAACCTCTGGATATCCCTAAATAGGTGGCAAAACCTAGGTTAGCTAAGATGGTGTTGATCTCATGAGTCCAATAGATTTATTTGCAGAACCTCTCATGCATTGAGCAAGCAAGGAAATCAATAAAGAAAGTCCTTGTCACTGGTCCCTGTTTCCCCTTCCAACTTGGGGTAGATTATGACACAACCATTTTTGGATCTCCGATCCAATGACTATCATGCCACATGCTAAAACAAAAGCCAAAAAATAGCATAAATCTATTTGGAAAATAAACGTGACATTTAATGAGAATCCATCCACTTTAGGGAATCTAGAAAAATCCATATCTCCCAAACCACACATCCTTTTGATCCCAAAATTTAAGGGAAACTCTTTAGTGACTTATTTTACTTGTGTGAATAGTTTGGAACCAAAACTCGAAAACAAAAGAGTCTTTTCTTCATATGCAAGTCATCTACTCAAAAGGCATATTTTATCCAATTAAAATTCATATTTTCTCTTTCTTTCTCTTCTATTTTTTTATTTTGATTCCTTTCCTCATTACAACAAAAAGGAAATGAATTCTAGCCAATAGTGGTCATCCCTACCACTTTCTAGAGAATACTACATAATTCTCTTGTACGTACACAATTATCCCTTATTTCTTTTTCATTTTATTTATTATGGGATTTCTTTTATCTCTTTTTCCCTTTTATCACTATTGGACTTATCCAATTAGTATGAATCATGAAATCAAGCATCCAAAGGGAAATATTTCACAAGGATTCATTCTTTGAAAACAAATCACACAATTTTTCATTCAAATCCTTTTTATTTGAAAAATTGCATTTCAATTTATACAAGTAGAATTGAGGTTATAAAATCCTTCCACTCTTATAGGAATTTTCTCCCCAAAATTCAACCAATTAAACAAACAAGTTAGGGTATGCATTTTCCATGTCCGTCTTCATCTCCCATGTGGCTTCATCCTCTCCATGGTGCTTCCAGAGAACCTTTACCATCTCTATTTTTTTACTCCTGAGCTCTTTCACCTTGGTATCTAGTACCCTCGTAGGTGACTCAAGGTAAGTCAGCCTCCCTTGGAATTCAATAGGTTCAATGCTCAACACATGACTCAGGTCCTTCACATAACACTTAAGATTGGACACATTGAATACATCATGCATCATACTATACTGAGGGGGTAAGACCAAATGATAAGCAACTTCACCAATCCATTCCAAAATCTCAAATGAACCCACATATAGAGGACTCAACTTTCCTCTATTCTTAGTGATAGCTCGAAGGGGTCATATTTTCAAAAACACATGATCACCCACAGTGAAATGCACATTAGTTTGCTTCACATCAGCATATGAATTGTGTCGATCTTGGGCTCTCTTTATCCTTTGCTTGATCAAAACAACTTTGTCATCATACAACTATAGTTCCTCTGACCTAAACAAGGTCCTTTCATCGACATCATCCAAGTGAATCAGTGACTAACACAGCCTCCCAAAGAGAGCTTCATACGAAGGCATCTCGATACTGGCCCGGTAGCTGTTATTGTAAGCAAACTCATCTAGGGGTGGGTACTGCTCCCATGATCCACCCCGATCAAGAAAACATGCTCTCAACAGATCCTCTAACGTTTGGATTGTTATCTCTAACTGTCCATCAGTATGGGGGTGATTAGATGTGCTAAACTTTAGTCTAGTGTCGAGTTCTTCTTGCACCTACTTCCACAACTTGGAAGTGAACTTTGGATCATGATCAGAAATAATTGAACTTGGAACACCATGTAGTCATACTATCTATCTGATATAAAGTTCAACTAGATCTGTTACTTTGGCAGTGGTCTTTAAGGCAAAGAAATGTGCCAACTTGGTGAGGTGATCTACCAGAACCCATATTGCATCATTACCTCTCTCGGTCTTGGGAAGACCCATCACAAAGTCCATGGTGATCTTCTCCCATTTCCACTTGGGATTTTCAATTGAATGTAGCAATCCACTAAGTCATTGGTGTTCAACCTTAACCATCTGACATGTGAGACAACTGACCACATATGCCGATATATCCATCTTCATTACAGGACACCAGAAATATTGATGTAAGTCCTTAAACATCTTGGTAGTGTCAGGATGTACTGTGCACTTAGAAGCGTGAGCTTCTTGTAAAATATGATTCTTTAAGGGCGAATCTTCAGGAACCCAAATACAACCCTTGTATCAAATTCCATCATATACTCCCACTGAGAGATGGGTCTATGGTTTCTCTAACACACCTTTAAACTTGTCAAGCTCTAGGCTGGCTAACTGGGTAGCTACCAACTCGATCAACAAGTCTAGTTTTATCTGGATATTAGCCATTTAGATCCAGTTTTCTAACGGATGCAAAGTCCACCTAGCAAGCTCTTCGAGCTTCCTCCACTGGCTAGACATGACATCTACACACCTGAGTTGTTTCTGACTAAGAGCATCTGCTACAACATTATATTTCCAAGGGTGATAAGCGATGTGAAATCATAGTCTTTCATATACTCCATCCATCATCTCTGTCTCGGGTTTAGGTCCTTATTAGTCACGAGATACTTCAAACTCTTGTGGTCAGTGAAGATTTCAAAGGTGGCTCCATATAGATAGTTTTGCCAAATTTCAAGATGTGTATAATCACAGCCAACTCTAAATCATGTGTTGGGTAGTTCACTTGATTGGACTTGAGATGTCTAGAGTTATAAGTAACAACATGCCTATTTTTATCTATAACACATCTAGGTCCCATCTTCGATGCGTCGGTGAAGATCATAAAACCTTCATTGCCTGACTGTACAGTCAACACCGAAGTTATGGTCAATTTCTCTTTTAGCTCTTGAAAGAGAGCTTCACATAAAGATCGAGACACTCAAGACAAGACCTATCCATATTCAGCAAGACATGCTCTAAGTACAACCAACTAACCATGATGAAATTCCAATCCAACTAAAAATAAGGGAAGCCACTAGATTTTTTACATACAACCACAACCCAAGTAAAAGTCTCATCATTGAAATCACACATCATATACCTTATCTTAGGGTTTTGGGACATCTCTTTCACCTAGATGGCAAACATACATATATGCAAATAACTTTTTCTCAAGGTTTAGACCTTTTTCATAAGAAATTTAGCCTTTGACATTATCAAGGGAATCATACACTAGGTGACTCAACTCCTATACATAGATGTGGTCTAGCTAGGAAATCATACTCATGTATTTCATCATCTAGAATATAACATTTCATATATTTTTTGGAGGTTAGATACTCTATCCTTCTCCTGTGTTAGGTTGAATCGTATTAAGAGTTCACCCTTATTGTATCTCCTGGGCTAGAGATCCTTCTTTTGTAAAGAGATTGAGGCCCATGTTGGTCTCAGACCAATAACACTTATCATAACTCAACCTATCCAAAACTATGCACATGCTTACATGCCAACCTAAATTAAATGTTCAACACATAAATGAAGTTATAGGTACGATATATGGTGCTAGGTTTAGCTAGGGTTTCATAATAAAACTCATCTGATATCATCAAATATACTTGAATCCTCAAACATCATACATTGGTTAGCATGAAGAAAACACATATCATCAACATTAACATCAACATCACCAACATCATCAACTTAGGTCATCTAGGCTACTTATTAGCCTAACCTTTATCATGTATCTAGAAAAATATAGAGACTACATATACCATTTAACCACTCTCATCTAGAATGATGTTACATCTCTTTCTCTTAGGTTACATGGACACTCACTTCCAATATGTGTGTGGTAACATTTTTCATATGGACATATATACTAATATTTGAAATAGATTTTGTCCAACATTGAAACATGTGATAGAAACTTGCATCCATTCAAACAAAACCAATACCAAAAGCAAGTTCCCACATTCATTGGGAAGTCTAGTACCATGAAATCTAGAGAACTAGAAATAACATGGTGCATACTTGTGATACCCTAAGAACATGCCATGAATATATGTCAAGGTTTGTAGTAAGATCTCCATTATCTCACCCTCCTAAAACTATAGCCCATACTACATGACAAAAGAAAGAGAATTTTTTTAGGGATTACACAAGACTACACTTAGTTCTAGAACATCTATGTTCTAAACTGTAGGATAAATCAACACAATCCACTATGGACAACTCATTATGTTTCTGGGGTTGAGATGTAATATTGTGTATCCTTTGTGTAACCTGTGAGAAATGTTTGGTGTAGTTATTGTTCATGCTTTAATACCATATGCCATAGAATTGTTTATTTCTCAAATCCTGACTTCAAATGACCAGAAAGTCAATGGTGATATGATCCAATCGTCCATCCCTAGCATGGTAAATATCAAAGCATGAATGTAGAAGTGTAAAAGTTTATCATACATGAACAAATAACAAGAAAAATATATCAACATAATCTCAAAATTCATCATGTATGTTAATAAAAACATTCTATATAATATGATTCCAAATGCAAATTGAGAGTACATTTATACAAGTCTCCTCATTTACACTAGCTAAAATCTTACAACAAGTACACCTGAACATAGCTCATCAATCCATGAACTCATAGACATCTCTAAACAACACCCACACACACAGATACATATATATATATATGTGTGCGTGTGTATATATATATATATATATATATGTGTGTGTGTGTGTGTGTGTGTGTGTGTGTGTGTATATACACACACAGATATATATATATATATATATATATATGGGGGTTCATTAACTCAGGTTTTGCTACCCGTGCAACACAAAAGTTAACTATTTTATTAGAAAAATAAATATTTGGAAAGAAGTAACTATTATATTAAAAAGGTAAACTAGGAAAAATACACAGTAAAATTTTTGGAACAGATATGTAACTATACATCCATTACAAATGTAACTATTATGCATGTAATGTAATTATTTGGAAGGTAATGCAACCTTTTACACATATAAAGTAAAAAACTCCAAAGAAAATAACTATTTCTAGAGAAGATAGCTACTTGCATGGGTATTAAAGATGAACCCTATACATATATATAAGTTTTGTATAATTTTGAAAAGATTGCTGAAGTGAATGAACAAGAATTAACAAGTTTAGTTTTATCAAAACGAGATACCCCATTTTATGTCATTTTACTCCAACTATACCAAAAATATCTTGTATTCATAGGGGCTTTGACTAACTTCCTAACGGAAGGGTTTGTGAGGGTTCTCAATAGTAGCTAACCATATTTCTACATAAGGGGTCTCAATGACCCAAGTCACTGAATAAAGCCCTATTCCAACAATTGGATAAGCAGTTCTATATTATGCATTCAAGTTATAAAATCATCTAGACAAGCATCAAGTACAATACTAGGATACAACACATAAATATTTGATCAAGTAAACAAGCATACATACACATCAAGTTCAAGCAACAAAGCCATAGTCATATGATTTACCTGATTGAGAGACCTTAACCTATCCATGTTCGTCTAGATCATAAGCAACCACTTGGTTAAGAACATTGTCACATACATGTATTACATTCTTATCATTAACCCTATCTAGTTCCATTATTAGGGTTTTGGCCAAGTTGAGTTTGACGTGGCAAATATCGTACTAACAAATTCACTCGGGGTTGAAATCCCTGAGCTTTTACCAAAACCTCATGCAATAATACCACCCGCAAGTAGACAAGTCTTATCACAATATAGTTAAGGATCGAATCCCTAAAGACAACATTTTTAAGAATCTTTGTTAGTCAAATCTAGCTCAAGTATGACTAATATTTAAAATGATTGATTCAGTTGAGGTTAATTAAACTAAACGCAAGAAAGTAAAAGAGTAGAATTAAAGTTTGTTCTAGATTAATGATATGGAATCTCTGGGATGGTATCGAGTTTCATCACCACTGCACATTCAAGCACATCCAAACACATAACATCCAGGCAAGCATCTAACTATCAAAATGGAACTATTGTGAACCCTCCCAGAGGGATGTTTAGGCCCACGTAAGCATCCCCTTAGGCATCATATTTCTTATCTCCATTCAGATCATGCACTTACGGTTCCGAAGATACAACATCCAACTAAGGATGTGGTCCTCCCTGAGGGATGTTTAGACCACAGAAGCATCATTGTAGGCTAGATGGCTTGTCCCCTCACGGATCAGACACTTACGACCTCAAGGAATACCATTCTATTTCTAGTCAGGGAGTCGACCATGCTAATCAACATATAAGTAGGCGATTAGTCTACAAGCAAACATCGGTGATTAACAAGAAGATACAACATCCAACTAAGGTTGTGGTCCTCCCTGAGGGATGTTTAGACCATAAAAGAATCACCGTAGGCTAGATGGCTCGTCCCCTCACGGATCATACACTTACGACCTCAAGGAACCCTATCGATTTCTCGTCAAGGGGTCTACCTCATTAATCGACATTCTATACTACAAAGAGAAGAACAAGATGAAAGCAAGCATGTAATCAACTACAAGCATATCGATTAGCAACGAATTGAAAAGTTATATACATTGCCTTGGAATGTTAAATGAAAGGACATGGTTGCATGGGTAGCATGGCTAGTCCCCACACCCCAGCAAAAAGGAACTACTCGCTCATGATGTGAGAAACACGAAGAATAAGAAAGAGAGAGGAATCCACCATGAGCATGATGTAGAAGGTGGTCGTAGCTCGGTGAAGATGATGCGGTATCCTATGTTATGTCATAGCAGATCTGGACGAAGAATGAGGGATGCCAAGACAGACCGGGCAGTCTTTCTCACTCCTCCTTCCTTCTCTTCTTAGTCTCCTTGAGTTGTAGTAGGAACGACAGGTGAAGTGACAGTGGCAGGGCCAGACCAGCGTACAGGCAGTCTGTCGGCATCCCGGAACTACCCCCCAAATGAGGACCCTGCTGGTCCTATTTATAGGCTTGGGTGGGGTCCTCACGTTTTTTGTGTGAGTCTTCCACACGGTCTGGCCAAAATGGTTTTATTATAATTGACCAAACGGCCATGAGATATTTTCCTCCAAATGGTTTTGTAAATAGGAACAAATGGTCTTGGTAGCCAAGTGCCCAAACGGTCTTGTATGCTTGCTACTTTATCAAATAGTCTGCTATGAAGTGCTTTAACAATAGGATGACCATAATCATCGCTTTATTGTTATTGCATGTTTTTTTTTGGGATATATCATGTATATGATACATACTATATATGTTGTGATTAGATACATATATGCATATATAAGCATATTAAAATCCATCAAATATAAATATTAAGTCTTAGATGCTTTCCATAAGAAGCACATATGAAAAGCTTGATCGACAAGCATGGGCATCCCAAGGGTGGTGCGTTGCCTATCTCGTAGAAGTGTGATGGTAGTTGTGTGGGCCCGCCAAGCAGGGTGCACTCCTATCGTGTTGGCATTTGGGTTAGGTTTAACTAAGTGGTCTTAATGAGATTAAGGACTTAGAAGCATGCAGATGACTATGGAAAAGAGTTGTGGATATCATCTATCCAAGAATTGCATATGATGCAATTGGTAAATGTTACCTACATTAATAATGGATTATGGACGCTGGCGTTGGACGGGTAATAACTCAATTATTTTGGATCTTGGCTCACTAGAAGGTTGTATGCTGCAATATTCCAAATTGATACATGAGGGTTATCAATTTGATCAAAATAGTGGGAGAGATAATTAATTAAACACCTAATTAAAAATTGTCAATTTTCAAATCAAATCAAATCAAAAGAATTTTGGACTAAAATTAAAAATTTGCTTTTTGTAGAATTGATGGCTACCAACAACAATCACTTTTCATTGCGATCAGTCCTTGATAAGGACAAGCTAAATGGGAACAACTTCAATGACTGATTTAGGACGTTGAGAATTGTTCTACTCAAGAGCGAAAGCTTTATGTCCTAGATACACCAGAGCCACAAGAACCTACTCCCAACGCACCAAAGGCTGAAAGGGATGCTTACAAGAAGCATATTGAGGATGCCATTGATCTGAAGTGCTTGATGTTGTGCTCAATGAACTATGAGTTGCAGAGACAACATGAGAACATGGATTTCATTGAGATGGTTCAACATCTCAAGAACATGTATCAAGATCAAGCATGACAAGAGAGATATAATGTCTCCAAGGCATTGTTCAAGTGTGTCATGACAGAAGCAATCCAATAGGCTCTCACACAGTCAAGATGATTGGGTATGTGGAGAACCTAACTTGACTAGGATTCCCTCTGAGCCAAGAGTTCGCTACTGATGTGATACTGCAATCGTTGCCAGAATCCTACAATCAGTTTCTGATGAACTACAACATGAACAACTTTGACAGGACACTGACAGAGTTGTTGGGCATGTTGAGGACAACTAAGGCATAGATGAAGAAAGACAAACCCAAATATGTGATGATGATCAATAGAAAGAAGGGAACGTCTAAAGGCAAGGGCAAGGGAAAAGCAAAGAAAGGTTTTGATGCTAGCCAGTAGCCCAAGTCATCTTCAACTCTCAAAGCCAAGGGAGGGGTGAACAAGGGGGGCAAATGTCACCATTGTCATGATCTAGGACATTGGAAGAGAATTGCCCTTTCTACATAGATGAACTAAAGAAGAAGAGGGGATGGAAGTATCCACCTCAAGTATTATGATATAAACTTAAAATGCTTCTTTATCTTAGGTATATGATACCAAGATATAGCTCTAACATATATGATGTGCAGGATCTGATAAGAAGTGATGGCCTTTCTGAAAGGTCTAATAAGGAACACTCATCAAGAATGGATCAAGTGTTGCTGCCATTGATAGTAGTACCTTTTAGTTTATTTCAGCCCAAAGGGCATGTAATAGAGTTATGAACTGCTATTTCATTTTTCCAATCAATAGAAACACTTTATTTCTACATCTTGTAATGACAAGGATGTCTATCAATAAAGTTCTTTTATGAAAATGCCTTGTTTATCTTGTGATACTTGATATGCATGAGATAAAATAATAATACCTAAAAGTTATTGACAACTCAAACAATAAATTAGCATTATCATCTAAACAAATGAATGAGAAATTCATCTCTAGGTTCCATGTTGATGGATAAACTAGACTCTCTTGGTTAATGAACCATTAATAGATATGAATGTCTTGTTTATTGGGCATGATGAAAAGTCAATATTCACTAGATGTAGTGGGAGAATGACTATTCTATTAGGTATAATACATATTGATGTATATACATACCTATTGGAGTAAATGCCAATACTTCAAATATGGTATTTAATGAAACACCAATATGAATATGTTGAAATGTTTAAGAATATCATAAATGAAGAACAAACATGGTAAAAGTAATAATTCTTTGATATGATCAATGAACGAGATACTTAAACCAAATGTTTGAGGATCTTGTGAGTAACTATGATAGTGTATCATAGAGAACTCATGATTAAGGCATAATGATGTCTAAATCAAAGAAGGAATCATACTCTAAATAGTAAGAGCATGATCATCAAACAAATAACTAATCTTCTAGAATTCTTCTAAAGAACATGATTTACACTAAATGAACGTACAAACCGAGATTAAGAATACCAAGTGTTATGGAATCTCAAATTCCTTATGTAACAGATACACCTCATCTAGTAGAAAATACCTTGAGCTTGATGGATAATGATGTCCTACAAACTCAAAGGTGATTAATTGGTCATATGATGATGAGCCAATAATCCATCTAGATGATGTTGAGGAACCAGATTTTGAGTTATGGATTGAAGCCATAAGATCCAAAATGACTTCCATGTGAACCAAATAAGGTATGACCTTACTGGTACAACTTATAGGGATAAAACCCATAAGCATAATTGGGTCTTAAGAGTTAAGACTGACATGGATGACATTTGAAGAGCTGATTGGTTGAGATAAATTAAAGTGAGTTCAAGGTGTTGAACCTGATGATTTTATGTAACCAATTACAGTGGCTATAGGCCATAAAGGATCATGCTTGATATTGGAACTTAAAGACTATGAAATTTGGCATTTGGATATTGAAAATGCATTCCTAGTAGGAATAACACGAGGTTGCTTATGTGACACAACCTGAAGGGTTTTATAATTTTGTTAATGCATATTTAGTCTATAAGTTACAAGAGATTAATCAATATGATTGATTAAAGACAAGCACCTCAGAGCTGGAGTCTTTACTTTGATTATATAGTCAAAAGGTTTAACTGATATATCGAAATAAAGAAGGGATCTATGATTACAAAGATTTAGTGGGAGCATATTCATATTCCACATGATGATGAGGAATGAAACGTTTTAAGAATAGAAACTAGTGTGGAAATACCTTCTTTAGGGAATAAAGAGAAATGTCCTATGTGATAGGAATAGAGACCTATATAGATAGTTCTCGAAAGTCTCTTAACCTAATAAAGAGAGAGGATATAATGGCAATCTATGTTGAAGGGTTCAGTATGCAGAGATTCAGTGGGAGAAAGCTTGTCCATATTACATGGAGTTAGTCTCTTAGATGCCTAGTGTCCCAAATTCTTAAGAAGAATAGGAACACATAGATAGATGCCTTATGTATTCATAATTGGATCTATCATGTATGTAATAATCCCATTGTCTTGTATGTATCAGACATATGACAAGAAAATATATATGCATTCATCATCTTGTATGCATTGGACATGACAATATGATATACTCATCTAGTTATCTCGTATGTATTGGACATGATGAGTGGATGTCTGTCTATTTCCAGTGAGAGTCACTAGAATACCATAAAGAACTTATTTAAGTACTTATGAAGCATTAAAGGATTAGTTCCATGGTAATAAAAGGAAGAGCCAAGTGTAAATGAGTTACACTGATGCAAGCTTCAAAAATGACAGAAAAATGATCGCAAAATTCAAAATATAAAAGTTATATTCAATTGTATAGTGAACAAGAGTTGTTAAATGGAAATGTTTTGAGTTAAATTAAAAGGGCCATTTGATTCTAAAAGGAATGTCGAGTATCCTTGTGTTATGAACACAGAGGATACTATATGGATCTAGAAGTTCATACAAATGAACTTATAGATATTCCAATCATTGATGACAAAGTAGAAATACAAGTCAAACTATGGAGCTAATTGTTAAGAAAGGAATATCAGATAGCATATTATGGCGACTCCATCTCATACAAAATGTCATATAGCGAGGAGATGTGAAACATGCCATATACCGACTAAAGAAAAATGTTGCTAACTCACTGGATTAGTACTAGTGCAATAGAAACTTGTAGAACATGTTTAGATATCACTAAGAATATGATTCAAAGGTGATTGGCTCTAAGTCCAAGTGGGAGTCTATTGGTATGTATGCCCTAAGTGCCAATCATATGATGATTGGATTGGCATACATCATGATTGAATTGATAAATATCAAAGGCATGCTTCAAATTTATTCTAGCTCAATCGATTATGAGATAAATGTTGGAGAAGAATGAATGTCTAAAGAATGATAATACTCAATGATGTATGTCTTCAAGTTAAGGACATGAACAATGGGATCATATGGATTCTAAGAGTATGACCATTCTTGTTATGTCCCTAGTTAGATGTCATTGTGGAAGGTTGATAAACAAGAATGACACATCAAAACTAAAGTGTGTGTTGTTTGATGACAATGTCTCATTAGTCATAATATATGATATCAAACCAAGCACACAAATACATGTTGGAGAACAGTGTATCAAACAGACCCACCATGAGAGTAACACATGGAACCATGACATGGTAGTTAGAATCATCTCTCATAGTGATGGTGGTGATTGTGATTCTTAGACCTAAAATCACTACACTCGTCGAATGTGATTGGGTATACTTTGTCATCATCAAACGCAATCCTGAAACATGGATTGTTATAACAGTGATGATTGGGTGGCTTTGATGCATGAGATCGACTATGAGTGATAGTTATGGGATTTGTTCCTCCTAAGGGAATATGATGTCCAGGCCACTTGATAAGAGAGACTGAGAAAGGAATGTGCATGCACATGTCAATCAATATACGATATTGATGTCACACATATCTCATACAGTCTACTCTAGTTCAAGAAACATGAATGAATGTTGAAAGGATGACGACACCATGCCTTGAGTTCATTTAAGATATCAGAGATAAAGGAATTATACATTCATTGGAACACCAATCACAAACTGTAGGATTGAAAGTTGTTCTCCAACTTTCCTTTTCAATTTGGTAGCACTGATGTGTGACTAGGTATCGTTCTTTACTTGTGATGTCATAAGTTAGTTATGGACAATCACTGCCAACGTGAAATGGGACCTATAGGGTCACACACAAAGGATTAACCTGGAAGAGGATTTTATCTATGAATGATGTTTGGATTGATTACTAAAGTATTTAGTTACTCAATCAAACATTCAATCAATAGACTTGACTCAGAATAATCAAGTTTAAGTGTTGAACCAACTGATTAGAGTGTCAGATTGATTAAGAACTGAATTGACTGTATTCTAAACAATCTGGAGCACCAACCAACCAGTTCACTAGGTGAACCGATCAGCTCATGGTCAGTGAGACGACCGGTTAACTCTGGTGAACCAATCGGTTCATTTGGACCAAATGAGTAGTGTTGGGTTTTCTCAATTTTTGAGAAACATTTTTTCATTTAACCTGTTCAATTTGATTGGGATAAGAATTAATATTTGCATTAATTAGAAATGAATAAGAAAAGTCAATTGCATGCAGGTCTGGGAAGTGAACCGATCGGATCACACTCCCAACCGACCGGTTCACTATTGAACTGATCAACTCACCTTGACAAATGACCGGTTTAGTTATAAAATGACTGATTTGCCTGCCACAGTACAAATTGTTCATGGAAATTCTAGACCCTTCTACTCTCGCACAAACTGGGATCCCTGACCCTTCCCTCTACTATAAATAGAGGGGTACATGGGGATTCTCCTGAGACACAACTCAGAACATCAGTTGCTCTGTAAAGTTGTTGTCCTCTCTGGTTGTGGTAACCGAAAGAGCCCAAGAAAGTTCTACCCTTCTAGGGAGGAATAGTGAGGAAAAGACAACTGCAGAAAAGCAACTGGTGGTGGGAGAGTGTTTTGGTGACTAGTACCCTGATAGAAGGGGACAACTCCTTCTAGTTCTTTCTTTAGGATGACTAGAGTTCCTAGTAGTTCGTGTGGACTATATATAGAGTCAAGAGATTTCTATCGCTCAGGAGGATGATAGTCAACCTCAGTCTGGGTCAAAACCAGGAGATGCACATATGTCGTCGAAGACAGGTGGTTCAAGACCACACTTGCTATGAGGTATAGTCACTGAGCAAGCCTCAAGACATGTATAAGTTGTTAAAACCATCCTACCCATTACATAGATATTGATGCAATATATTAGTTATGGGTTTATGGTCAAGTAAAATTTTTGTTTCTGCTGCCTACTCTGACCATGTAAAACCCAACATGTATGCTTGGTGCAGACCTCACCTTGGTGCTGAAAAGATAGGATCTGCATTTTTCAAATGTATAGACGATAAGAAGTAGTTCCTTCCTAGTTGTGTAATAATTTTGATGTGCCTCAACAACCATCTTGAAGGAGTAGTAGATGGCATAGTGTTTCTTGTTGATTCACCGACCTAGAAAAACTCCCATAGTGTAGTCCCTAAAATCACGCATGATCTTAAAGATTTCCTTAATGAAATGGTTGTAGAACCCAACCCGTCCTAGAAAGCATATAGTTATTTGAAATTTTAGAGTAGTGAAAGCTTTTCAATAACTTCAATTTTTGTTTTTACATGTTTGATCCCTCTACGACTCGCCTTATGGCCAAGGACAATGCCTTCCTTCACCGTGAAATGTCATCTCTTCCAATTCAGCACCAAATGTGCTTCTTTACATATTTCTAACACCAAGGATAGGTGATGTAAACAAGAGACAAAAGAGTTGTTCCAGATGGATGAATCATCCATGAATATTTCCATCAATTTCTCCATTAGAACAGTAAGAATAGCAACCATAAAACATTGGAAAGTGGTGAGAGAATTCCAAACCCAAAGGGAATCCTCCTAAAGGCATATGTACCAAAGACGCAAGTGAAAGTTGTCTTCTATTGAGTTTCGCGATGTAAAGGAATCTGATAGAAACCTGAATAATTGTCAAGATACTAGAAAAATTCTTGATGTGCACGACACTCAAGTACTTGGACAAGATAGGGGAGAGGGAAGTGGTATTTCCATGTACCTTTATTCAACTTTCTATAGTTGATGTGTGTTTACTACACATATGAAACGCAAGTGCACATATCACAACAATATAAGCCAAAAGAGGGCTGGATATCGAGCAAGGGGAAACATGAATCCAAAGACTACTACTAACTATGACATGATCATCTAGAGCTGATGAAAAAGGTGATTGATTGGTTAATTAAATAATTGCAAGAATTAAACAATGTTACTAAGGTTCTGATCACAAATGGAAAGGATTCATTAGGAATACAATTTCACCACAATTTATACTGCAATTTACATTATTTATCAATATTCAATTCTCCTAACCCTAGACCAAGGGACCTGTGGATAGAATTACCTACCCTCAAAGCATAATTCAATACCTAATCCAATACAAACCCCACTATCATAGAGATTTCATTATTATTTATGTGCTTTAACAATATCTCTAGGCTATACCTTTCACAATCGTAAACCCTTCTCTCAAGGTGCGATCTAAGATATGTAAATCCATGACATGTCCAACCTTTAATACCTCATTCAAAGAAATTAAAGGTCTATTGTGATCAAGTATAGATAATTCGTGAAGCAAACATAGAAAACTATTAGAAATTAGGGAAACATAAATATTAACTCATAATTGTTGCTTACATCACACAACCGGGATACTCCCAGTTCGTAAGGAAAAAGGGAATTAGGCCCGCATGATTCAATTTCCATACAACTAGATAGAGAAGGAAAATATGGGGGGAATATAAAAAAATCAATGAAAACCCCAAGAGAAGATGATCTGGTTGATTCCCCCTAATGAATGCAACAACTAGCAATCTATCAGCTGCAAATCCGTCCACTAGAAGTGCTTGAATCACCTGGAATGTAGCCTTCTCCTCTCTTTTCTATTCTTACAAATCTCCTCTTCCATGAAAAGAACTCTGACATGATAATTAGGTCTGGCTAAAATCCCCCCTAGTTATAGGATTGACTTAGTGTGTCATTAAGTCATGGCCTTTGGATTAATTGCCATCTTTAATCATGTCTGGCCGTGACAAGTCGGTACCACTAGGAGGATGTCAGTTTCACTGCTCCCAGACCTTCTCAAGATCTTGATTCTTCGTCTAATGTCAATACTACCAACTAAGGTATCCATAACACCAAGTTTCTCCTTGACATCTTTTGACAATTTTCCAAGTAGAGGTCGGTACCACCGAGTTGATGTCAGTGGCACCGAGATGTTTTGGATGAGTTATTGTTGATCAAGTCGAAACATCAATTCTTCTATTAGTACCACCGAGTTTCTTCAATCCATCCCTATCCTTCTCTTCAATTGTCTGTACCATCGATAGAGCTATCAGTAGCACCGAGCTAATCTAATACTTGTCATTTTTTCCTAAAATTTAAAAAGAAATATCATAAGTTTAATAAATGATGATAAATCAATATGAAATGATATAAATAACAAATATTTGAAGAAAATGTATGTCATAAGATAATAATGATAAACCATGCACAAATAATATTAAAATGAACAAATGTGCACAAAATACATAATACAATAGCTTGTGAAAAGAGTCTAACATTTAATACATCAGTGGTCAATGCACATTCTTGACCCCGTGATAGTGCATGTGGAGATGATTTCATTCTTTTCATTCTACACCATAGTGGTACCACCTTTCTTGGGAATAACTTGCAAAGGGTTAACACAAGGGTAATCTGAAATGGGGTAGATAATTCCTATAGTAAGCATTTGGATAACCTCTAGGGAGACCACCTCCTTAATGTTAGGATTCAGTTTATGTTGAGGGTCTATAGATTGTTTGTAGTGTTCTACCATGGGAATTTTGTGCATACAAATAGCTACACTAACACCTTCTAGATTAGACATTTATACCCTAAGACTACCTTTCTTTCCTCTTACTCTTGCATGAGGTTTAAATTTAGGATTACTGATGTGGAGATTATAACACAAAAAAATTCACTAGGAATAAAATTCCTAGAGTTTACCAAACCAAAATTGCAATAATGCCACCTGCAAGAGGATGTGTCTTATTGCAGAATAGATGAGGATAGAATCCAAAAGGACCTCTTTTAAGAATGTTGTAGTTTGATGAAGTTGAACTAATACTAATACTTAAAACCAAGATTTGATTGGGTTTATATAAGCTAATTATAATAAAAGTAAAAGTTTGGAATAAAGTCGGATGTAGATTAATGATGAAAAACACAGGCGTGGAATTGATTTTCACCTCCATTACCCAAATCTGCGCATGCATTCAAATACAAACTTGTATAAAGAGATAATTGGAGCTATGCAAGTTTCCCCTTTCTACATTAAAAACTTACACTACTGTATATCACTATAAGCTTGATTTCTCAATTTTCACAAGTCGTCTAACTGCTATTTCAAAGACTTCCCAGTAGAAGTTATCACCAGGGCTTCAACCAAAACCAATTGGTATTCAAATCATAACATTGAAGTTCTTGGAGTATAAGATTAATAAATTAATTAAACCAGGTGATCAATCCACAAAACATGCGTTAAATGATTTGTAATGAATTAAATGAGTTCATACAAGGATTGAAATAAGAATGGAATTGGATGAAATGGGTAGTGGAGGCTAGTCTCTACACCCCAGTGAAATGAATACTCCCTTGATATGGAAAGATTAATATCACTGGTAGAGGAAGAGGAAACAATTATGGTAATGATTATTGCATAAGTAGCTTAGTGTGGTGTGTAATGAAAAACTTCCTTCCTTCTCTCTCTTCTAGGTATTAACCATATCCTACGATTGAAGTAGGTTAATCAACAAAAACTCAATGAATAGGTCGGTCACCCTGGAGAGGGAGGTTGGTGACTCTTTTGAGTTGCTGAAGGAAAGTGTCGATCGATCACGACTATCAACCTGGAGGTTGATAACTCTTTTTGTGGAGAGGTCGATAGCTCAAGGCAACAACATGACTATGGATGGCTCTAGATTTAGGAGGTTCATCACTCTCTCTAGAGAGGTCAGTCCTTCTAGATATGACCAAGCTGATCAATCTAGAAATTACTTGGAGTTGCAACACTTAATTCCCTTGAGAATGGTAAAGTCTGATAGAGATTTTCTGTTGTTGTGCGATGGCTATTTATAGTCCTCCATACCTAGGTGTCAGTGATTAGATTTGCACCACATCGATGGTTGAGATCAGTAGTTGCTAAGAAATGTAGGTAGAGGTCAATGGGGTAGATGAACAGTTGATGAGGTCGATCATCTTGAATGCTCAATTGATTGAATTTTGAGCTCTGGATTTTGATCTGCAGTGTCGAGCAAAATAGGTTGATAGGTCTAGAGCTCAATCTTTGGTCATCGATCATGAAGGTTAATGGGGTGCATGATTATTGTTGTCGATGGTCATCTTTGGAGCTTTTAGTGAAGGATGATCAATCTGGTTGTCGATCAAATGTTCCTCAAAATGAAGGAACCATTCTACAAGTCGATCAGCAGGTCGACTGGGGAGGTTGATGGCCTTGGAAATCATGGTCATGAACAAAATATTTCTTGTTGTAGAGTTAATCAATAGGGTGTGATCCACTTGGCCTTCTTGATATAGAGTGATAAACTCAAAACCTACAAGAGGATTCAAGAAAAGTATTCAATTCCTTCAAATTAATAGGAAAACCCAAGTAGATCAAGAATAAGAAATTTCTAATGAAAGTAGGAGTTGTGAATGATAAACTGGGCTAAGAAAGCCATTAAAACTAGGATGAATATGCATTCATTAATTAATGGGCAAGTTTCTGGCTCATCTATAGAAAAATACTTCAGCCCCTCAGGCAGGTCTTTCAGTTCAGAAGGCTTTGGTGGTACTATCTTCTCTTCAACTACAAATATGATTTTCTTTTCTTCAAACTCTACCATAGGTTCTTACTTTAAGGTATCTAGATGGAGCCAACATTGACTGACCTATTCATCATAGAAAATGAACCATCTAAAATGGTGAGGGTTGTTTACAATGGGTCGTCAAAGACTTCACCTTACTATCTAAGATGAGATATCTTGTCAATGCAATCAAGTAAGAATGTGTTCTCATGGATGGTTGGGGACTTAATTATATCAAACACTCCAAAATTGAGTGTTTCTCTCCCTAATCTCAGAATAACGGTGTTAGTCTCTACATCAATCAAAGCATGGGATGTAGTAGGGAATGTGTGGATGAAGATTATAGGATAATGAAGATCCTCCTTGATATCCATAATAACATAGCCACAATGCACATAATAATCTTTCCCAACCTTCACATGAATGTCTACTATGATACCCATGGGTTTTTTCATTAAGGAATCTGCTAGTTGAATGGTCACGGCAATAGGATAAAATCATTATATCCCAATCTATGTCACAAATTGTATGGCATGACGGAGATTCTTTCACCTAAGTCTTCAAGTCCATTCCTACAAGTGTTGTCACCAAGGTAGCAACCAATCCCAAAAGAATCAAGATCATGTTGTTTCTTTGGCATCTAATTTAAAATGATGTAAAAAGTTTGCCAATTTACCATCTAAAATTGTTCAATAGTGTACTTCCTAGTCAAAAAAGTCGTTATATATTTTGATCAAGAAGGGGTTTCAAAAGGGCATCCAACAAGGGGATGTCTACGTGAAGCTTCTTCATTGCTTCCTTGAACCTCAAAAATCTAGCATCAAAACTTCTTTTCTTGAGATGTACTTGATAGGGGGTATTGGCATGTAAATAGGAATCTTAGGCTCAAAAAAATCAACTTGGGGTCTTTCAACACTAGTAGCCTTCCCTACACCAACATCAAAAGTTGTGTCTTTCAGCTATTCTTTCTCAATCATCTCCATCAAAGTCCATACAAATGGAAGCTGGTTTCACTGAAGGGGTAGGACCATACACATTTCCTAAACATGTGGAGATGACCTTGAGCTGATCGAGGTGCTTGGGATTGTTTTCTAGTTGTCCAACTAAAGAACCTACATGAGCACATAGAGAGGAAGATAACTAGTCCAACTAAGAACCAGTGGATTTTTGGTAAGATTTTTTATTGGAGAGCTTGGTCTATTGTCTTGCAATCATGGACTAATGAGAATAAATGACATTATGAATAGATGAAAAGTTTTCATCCATGGAGGATGAAGAAGCAGGTTGTAGTAACTTTGGCACTTGGTTTGGATTCATAAAAAATTTCCCATGATTGTAACCACCATTTTGGAAATTTCCCCTATAGTTTCCTTTGTTCCTAAAATTTTTTTGGTGGTTGTATTGAGACCTGGGAGTGGTCTGAACTTAGTTGTTTTCTTGGGTTGGTCATTGTTGTGCTGCATTTTCTACTCTGATTGAATTACCCTAGTAGAAACCAGGATGGTTTCTAGTCTAGTTGGGGTTGTACGACCCCTATCCTGGCATGCTATGGATGGAAATTAGATCTTCCATCTATCCATTATTATCTGGAACAATTGCATTGTTGACCATGACATTATATAGCATTTGAGTGGGTTCTTCATGGACATTGTATGTAACATCCCTGACCTGGGTTATGTGTTAACCCTAGATGTTTTGTCTAATAAGGTTGAGTAGATGCTTAATATTATCTTGGGAAAAGTAATTAGGTCCCATGAGAAACTTATGTTTCAATTTTGGTCCTGTTTGGACAATGTTGAAGCAATGTTTGCTTATTTTGGACTAATGTGCAAATTACCCAAGTTGAGGGGTTTATGTGAAAATTGTGCATGATAATATGTTCCTCATGTGTTGAAGCATCATGAGAGTGAATATGATGTTGAGGTATGGCTTATGGAAGCCTGAATACCAAGAAAGAGCTGATAAAGCAATGTTTGTGCATTAAAACCTAGTTTTGGAGTAATGTGCAATTTACCCAAAACCTGGGGTTCAATATGAAAAATTACCACTTCAATTAGGTCCTTAATGTTTCTTGTCATCATGTAGAGCAAAGAAAATTAGAGGGGCACCTTATTTGAATTAAGTTGGAGGAGAGAGAATCTTGGTATTAAAATAATCAAGATTTAATCTTAAGTGAAACCCTAATTCAATTTAGGACAAAAATAAATGTATTAATTAAAGGGCCTTCAACCAAAATGTTATTGGTTGATTTTGAATAAGGATGGACGTTCTTTTTCCAAGATAAGGAACGAAAATATCCTAAGTAGGTGAAATTCCACTCACCTTATTATAAGGAAAAGAATTTCCACTCAAAAAGATATATTAATATTATAATGGATTAAGGTGCTTGTTTTCTTTTCCCTTAATCCATGGATAATGGAAGGGAGTTCGGTGGGGATAGAGATTCCCTTTCATGCACGAAACCAAGGTGGAAGTGGTGGCAACAATTTTGGAATTAAAATACTTTTATAAAGTATCTTCTCTCTCATCAATTTCCTTATAAAAATGCCCTTTCCAAGCCAAATGAAAGGCATTTCTCGACCCTTTTCTTTCTCTCCTTGCTTTGGCCGACCAAGGGAGATTAGGAGGAGAAGAAAGACGAAACCCAACCTGTAGGTAAGGTTCTTGATCCATTTCTCCTTGATTTCATGGTGGAAATCAAAAATAAATTATGGATTCCTTCTTACTTTGATCTCCTCTTCAACCCTAGCCAACTTTTACAATCAAAAGCTTGAGGACGAGCCTAGGGGGAGTTGCAAGAGCTTCGTCCACCATTAATGGCGTGATCTTGGAGCTTTGGAGCTCAATTGGAGGTTGGTTTTCTAACTTAAAACCTTAAACATTGCTATTGCATCAATTCTCTATGCTTTGTTGATTGATTTCTTCAATTTGATACACTCTTGTTTCTTTGCTGCAATTTCCATCAAGAACGGTTTCTGTTCTTGGTTGTTCGAAGGAAGGGGATGATTGCATCATCCTAGATTCTTATCCAAAGAAAAGTACCAAGCCAAACGGTTTTGATAGCTATTCCAAATCGTTTTAATTTGATTAGCTATGCGGTTTCAGCAAACCGTTTAAAGGCAAACGGTTTGAACCCATTTGGGAACAAACGGTTTCAAGACCATTTGAGATGGTTGATAAAGCGTTGACCGTTTGGTAATTTTGTTCCTAATTATGTAGGCTAATTAACCACCAAATTTTAGGGGTTAACTCCAAAGGAATCGTAGGTTGCAGGCCAATCAATTAGGCAAATCGAATTGAATTAAATGCTGATTTTCAACCTGATTAACTTGACCTGTTTGGGAAAACGGTTTCAATACCATTTGAGTGAGTTGACCAAGCATTGACCGTTTGGGATTCCTGTTAATATTTATGTTGTTTGATGACCCTTAAAATTTGAGGGATTAAATCCCAAGGAATCGTGAGTTGAAGGCTAATCAATTAGGGAAACCTAATTGGATTAAGTGCTGATTATCAATCTGATTTAATTGAACTTTTTGGGCAAACGGTCTCAAGACCGTTTGAGTGCGTTGAACAAGGGTTGACCGTTTGGGATTACTGTTACTAATGATGTTCTCTAATGACTCACTACATTTGAGGGATTAACTCCCAAGGAATCGTGAGTTTAAGGCTATTCAATTGGGAAAACCCTAATTGAAAACAATGCTGAAATTCCAATGAGTTAATGGGAGATTTTGGGTTGATTAGCCCAAACGGTTTCAAGACCGTTTTGGAATCACCCAAACGGTCTCAAGACCGTTTGGGGGACACCCCAAGACAGTTTTGAGGTCTGGGGTCAAGTATATTTGACCAATTGAAGGTCTAAAGGTACCAAATCATATTGCAATTAAGTGATGATTTGTTGATCAACTCGATAGACCAAACCTTGATGAAATTTAACTAGAATCCAAAGGTTGGATGATCCAAACGGTCTCAAGACCGTTTGGAGCTCATCCCAATGGTCTCAAGACCGTTTTGTGGTCAACCAAGACCGTTTCGAGGTCTATGGTTGAGTATGGTTAGGTGTTTGAAGGTCTAAAGGTACCAAGCTGATATACAATGCAATGCTGATTTGGTGATCAATCCCATGATCCAAACCTTAATTGGATGGCTTGGATTTGAGTGATTTGATGAGAAAACGGTCTCAAGACCATTTGGAGGTCATCCAAACGACCTCAAGACCGTTTGGGGTCAGGTCATCCCCAATTTGTATGATGGTTCAAAAGTTTCAAAGTAAACAATCTTGCATTGATGAGTGTTGTTGAATCATCGATTCTAAACCCTAATTCAATTGATTCAAACCCTAATTGATGACTAATTGAGGGTTAATTTAGGGTAAAACCAGGTGAAGGTTGACCTATTTAACTCAATTGAAGTATGAGGATAGGTCCAATTGGTGATTGGTTCCATGAATTCAATGATTGAAGGAATCAACATTAGAAACCCTAATCCAATTTGATTGGTTGAGACCATATCTGGTCCATGCGGTTTTGAGGAGGTTTGGACCAAATGGTCTCAAGACCGTTTGAGTCCAAATGGTCTCAAGACCGTTTGGGGCCAAACGGTCTAAAACCATTTGAAGACCAAAGACCATTCGGTTTCAAAATCGTTTGGTGATGAAACCTCAAAAAAAACCGATTGAAGGTTGTTGGTAATTTGATCACTTGGTAATTGAAGGTAATGATAGTTCCAATAATCCTATGATGGTTAGTGATGATAACCAATGAAGGTACAAAGGTTGAAACCCTAATAGCACCTAAGTGATTAGTGCCAATTAAGGGATGAACCTTAATCACTTATAGGATCAATGACTTGATAATCATAGTTGTATGTACTCAACTGAAGGGTGATATGACCTAATCAAGTTGAGAAGTTGATAGCATGAATTCATACATGAATATGATTCATTTGGTGATTAAGGGTTGTGATCCTTAAGTAAAGAGATCATGAAACCCTAAACATGAACATAAACCCTAATTGACAGGGTTATTGAACTCAAATCATAGTTGAGGGAGTATCCATGTAAATCCATAGTTGAGGGTGTATCCATGTGAAAACCTAGTTGAGGGAGTATCCATGTGATACCCTAACTGAGGGTGCATCCATGTGAAACCCTAAATGAGAGTGATTTCATGAGAAACCCTAATTGGAAATGATTAGGAAACCCTAATTATGGGCAAAGTGATATGAAACCCTAATAAAGGGTGATGCTATATACAATCTCTATTCTAAAGAAGGGAGATGGTATGTGAAACCCTAATCCCTAATGAAAGAACAGAATTCATACTTGAATATGATTCATGAGGTGAACTCCTGTAGCACGACCGTGCAAGGTAGCACGGCCGTGGTGGCTTCCCTTAGCACGGCCGTTTTTGGTTGCATGACCGTGGTACTCTAAGCTTGACTTAGAGTTGTTTTGAAAAGGACCTAGCATGGTCTTTTTGTTAATTTATGCCTTATGGGTGAATCCATAGTATTGGCAATAGTTGTATGCTCCAAGTGAGTGATTGATGATCACTACTTTACATGATGAATGTGATGAAATGGTGCATAAAATATTAGGATGGGTAATACCCTAATACAAGCTAAGTATATGAACTCAAATAAGATAATGGTGTTGAGGGAAGTGATACATCAAGATATGATAGATATCACATCCAACACCCCAATACTGGTATACCTTGATATGTTATAAGTCCAATATAATTGGATGAATAACACATGAGATGTGCCATGTCAATGGTTACATCGAGATGAAATGTACCATGTTGAATGTAGGCCAACATGCCTTATGAAAAAGGGTTAATATAAACCTATAAGCTATGATGTAATCATAGTCTGGTAAAGATTAAAGAGAAATTCATGTTGTGTGTTGATAATTCATTTAATGATAAATGATGAGAAAAATGAAGTATGATTAAAATAGTTATTATTCCATAATGATTCCTCGCTATGTGAACCCTAATACATGGTAATACTATATGAACCCTAACACAGGGTAATTGCTATGTGAATCCCTAATGTAGGGTAAATGCTATGTGAATCTGTAATGTAGGGTGATTGCTATGTGAGTCCCCAATGCAGGGTGGTGTTATGTGAAGCTCTAACACAGAGTAATTCTATGTGAAGCTCAAATACAGACTAATGGGTTATGAATATAATAAGATAACCCTTGCATTGCATGGTACTGATATGTAATTGCATCATGATTACTAATCATGTAGATATGATGAGAAGATGAGCATAGCCAGGTATGGGCTATGATGTTCTGTACATTAAAAATTTTCTATAGACCTTATAAGCTTTCATATGTCTTGTTGCCTATTAAGGGGTAATAAGAGGTGTTATATGAGCTTTGTGAACTATGTGCAATACTTTGTGTAGCAAGAATTATAATGTCCTTGGTCAGATGACCTGAAGGTATGAAGTTACTCGATAAGTGGTAACAAGTGTTCTATGATGAGATAAGGGTTTAAATTCCCAGATTCTATAATCATAATGATGAATGTGTTAAGAAGAGGAATTGTACTTGATGAGTTGAGGGATTGAGATCCCAATACTTTGAGAAAAGAGTGTGGCTACAGGCCATGACTCCACTATGATAATGCCAGACTTTAGATATATGATCTAAGCCTGAAGAGAGTTAATGTTGTGATAATGATTCTGTAGTGGATAAATGTTATACATGTTCTTCATATTCCCTAATGGATATGTGATATGATGCTCTTTCAAGTTATAGCTGCAATGCTGAATAAGATTAATGTTCTATTCTGTTAGACATTAAAATATCTGTTGCCATATAAATATGATTCCTCCATTCATAATTATCTTCTTAAGTTGCAATAATAATGTTACTGGCAGAGAGTTATAACTCTCGCTGGGGCAATTTTTATAATTGTCTCACCCCCGTGGGAACCACATTTTTAGGTGGACGCGGACGAGGAGACAGGAATCCTTCAATAGGCGAAGGACAACAACAACAGCAGGGACAACAGTGAAGTCTCAAGTGGAGACATTGGCTATTATGTCATGATTAGATGTATATAGAGTCCTATGTGTCGTCTCTGTACTCTCAGGTCCTCGGAGTAGTAGTTAGTGCTTTTAAGATTTTGGCTCAGTGCCTTGAGATTTTATTTTGCCTATGTTGAGCTTACCAGTGCTGCTGATGTTGTAAATCTCGAGAAGAGATAGTACAAGACATGTACTTTGAAACAGAATGTAAATGTTATACTTTGTCTCTTGAATAAAAAGATTTCCAATGTGTGGATCTCTTCACAAAAAGTTTTAAATTTTTTAGTGATTTTCACTAATCCGCTGCTTAATGAACGCTTCCGCATTAGTTAATCTTGTTTTCACGAATCGGTCGTTACAATAGTGGTATCAGAGCTCTAGGTTCACTGAGTCTACAGAGACATAGGAATAAGGTTGTAGAGTCTGTTCTAAGTGTCTTCTAGTTTATCTGATAGTATCTTCTGCTCACATAGGAGAAGAACTTGAAAATGACTGGAAAACATGAGGAACACATTGCTAAGGGCAATGTTGTTGCACCAGGAGGGGGTGCATGGGACCAGGTAAGAGGAGAACAAGAGCCTGAGAATTACCATCTTGACCTAATCAGGATAGAGGATCCTATGTTGTGCTCTTGAAGAGCAGGTTAGGACAACAGTGATGCATAAAGAAGACTGGATACTGGTATTACAACCTAGGTTACCAGTCCTCAATGCAGAAACTTTGGGCTTTGAAAGGATTCCTGAGTGACATGGTCATGATAGAACAGTGGAAATGTGGGAAAGATTATCATATGGCAAGAATGTAGACTCTACCATAAGTTTGGACAAACAGTACATCTGTGATGGTAGTGCCCAAGGAAGGGCAATAAGCTAAGAATTAAGGTAAGATCTATATAATTTTAGAGACATTTGCCTAAATATTCTGAAAAGCTAAAGTTTTTGGTGTCACCAGTACAATAAATGCCTAGTGCACCAGGGCAGTAGCCACTAAGTGAAGGAAAAAGTAGTAAGATGAAATAACTAAACACTATGTGTTGAGCCAACATAAAGTAGTAGATAATCATGATGGGTAATAGTCAAATGAAATATATTCATTCTAATACTTCATTTCATGATTCTATGTGTTGTAGTTGTTTTTGAGCTTCCTTTGACTAGTCCTATAAGGACACAAGGAAGATGAGAATCTACATTATACTCAGTGATTCCTTAAAATGTTTTATAATATCCCTTATCAGTGTGTTGAAAGATGAAATATAGAAGTGATACCTGAAGAAAATTTAAGAATGGAGAATCTTGTGTGTATAATGATGTGAAAAGTGAGGAATATGATAGCAAATAAAGTGCATACTACCTAAACTCAATACTTATATACCCTGGACAGGTATATGATTATTGAGGATAAGGCAAGTATGAAACTCTTAGATTGTTATCTTTTTTATTACTCTGATCAAGTAGTCATTCTGAAACAATCTAGTGAGTATAATGAAACTTATAGAGAAGAGCTATGTGAACATTCTCAACTTATAGGGAAGAGCTATGTGAACATTCCAAACTAATAGAGAAGAGCTATGTGAACATTCTCAACTTATAGGGAAGAACTATGTGAACATTCCCAACTAATAGAGAAGAGCTATGTGAACATTCTCAACAAAAAGGGAAGAGCTATGTGAACATTCCCAACTAATAGAGATGAGCTATGTGAACATTCTCAACTTATATGGAAGAGATATGTGAACATTCCCAATTAATAGAGAAGATCTATGTGAACATTCTCAACAAAAAGGGAAGAGCTATGTGAACATTCCCAACTAATAGAGAAGAGCTATGTGAACATTCTCAACTTATAGGGAAGAGCTATGTGAACATTCCCAACTAATAGAGAAGAGCTATGTGAACATTCTCAACAAAAAGGGAAGAGCTATGTGAACATTCCCAACTAATAGAGAAGAGCTATCAGAACATTCTCAACAAAAAGGGAAGAGCTATGTGAACATTCCCAACTAATAGAGAAGAGCTATGTGAACATTCTCAACAAAAATGGAAGAGCTATGTGAACATTCCCAACTAATAGAGAAGAGCTATGTGAACATTCCCAACTAATAGGGAAAAGCTATGTGACCATTCCCAATTACATAGAGTTTGCGAAGTGAACATTACTAAATGAATAAAGGATTGCTGAGTGAATTATCTCTGTTAGATATATATGTTTCTCTTTTGATAAATATTCTTGAGTAATGATTGAAGTATGTTCTTTTATGCTTCTTCCTTTCAATGATATGGACATCATATGTTAGGGGTTTATGCTCTGCAGAAACATTGATAAGGTTGAACTAATGAAAGGAGTTTTGTGTGGAATCACAGAGTTCATAATATCTCCAGGATATTAAGATGATATGTGGAGACTCGAGGGCATGATTAATGAACAATCTGTTCCTCCTTTTCTTGGGATTTCGAGGACGAAATCCTTGTTAGGGGTTTATAATTTGTAACATCCCTTACCTGGGTTATGTGTTAACCCAAGATGTTTTGTCTAATAAGATTGAGTAGATGCTTAATCTTATCTTGGGAAAAGTAATTAGGGCCCATGAGAAACTTATATTTCAAATTTGGTCCTATTTGGACAATGTTGAAGCAATGTTTGCTTATTTTGGACTAATGTGCAAATTACCCAAGTTGAGGGGTTTATGTGCAAATTGTGCATGATAATATGTTCCTCATGTGTTGAATTATCATGAGAGTGAATATGATGTTGAGGTATGGCTTATGCAAGCCTGAATACCAAGAAAGAGTTGATAAAGCAATGTTTGTGCATTAAAACCTAGTTTTGGGGTAATGTGCAATTTACCCAAAACCTGGGGTTCAATATGAAAAATTACCACTTCAATTAGGTCCTTAATATTTCTTGTCATCATGTAGAGTAAAAAAAATGAGAGGGGCACCTCATTTGAATTAAGTTGGAGAGAGAATCTTGGTATTAAAATAATCAAGATTTAATCTTAAGTGAAACCCTAATTCAATTTAGGGAAAAAATAAATGTATTAATTAAAGGGCCTTCAACCAAAATTTTATTGGTTGATTTTGAATAAGGATGGAAGTTCGTTTTCCAAGATAAGGAACGAAAATATCCTAAGTAGGTGAAATTCCACTCACCTTATTATAAGGAAAAGAATTTCCACTCAAAAAGATATATTAATATTATAATGGATTAAGGTGCTTATTTTCTTTTTCCTTAATCCATGGATAATGGAAGGGAGTTCGGTGGGGATAGAGATGCCCTTGCATGAAAGAAACCAAGGGGGAAGTGGTGGGAACAATTTTGGAATTAAAAGACTTTTATAAAGTATCTTCTCTCTCATCAATTTCCTTATAAAAATGCCCTTTCCAAGCCAAATGAAAGGCTTTTCTCGACCCTTTTATTTCTCTCCTTGCTTTGGCCGACCAAGGGAGCTTAGGAGGAGAAGAAAGACGAAACCCAACCTGTAGGTAAGGTTCTTGATCCATTTCTCCTTGATTTCATGGTGGAAATCGAAAATAAATTATGGATTCCTTCTTACTTTGATCTCCTCTTCAACCCTAGCCAACTTTTACAATCAAAAGCTTGAGGACGAGCCTAGGGGGAGTTGCAAGAGCTTCATCCACCATTAATGGCGTGAGCTTGGATCTTTGTAGCTCAATTGGAGGCAGGTTTTATAACTTAAACCCTTAAACATTGCTATTGCATCAATTCTCTATGCTTTGTTGATTGATTTCTTCAATTTGATACACTCTTGTTTCTTTGCTGCAATTTCCATCAAGAACGGTTTTTGTTCTTGGTTGTTCGAAGGAAGGGGATGATGACATCATCCTATATGCTTATCCAAAGAAAAGTACCAAGCCAAACGGTTTTTATAGCTATTCCAAATCGTTTTAATTTGATTGTCTATGCGGTTTCAGCAAACCGTTTAAAGGCAAACGGTTTGAAACCGTTTGGTAGAAAACGGTTTCAAGACTGTTTGAGATGGTTGACCAAGCATTGACCGTTTGATAATTTTGTTCATAATTATGTAGGATAATGACCCACCAAATTTGATGGGTTAACTCCAAAGGAATCGTAGGTTGCAGGCCAATAAATTAGGCAAATCGAATTGAATTAAATGCTGATTTTCAACCTGATTAACTTGACCTGTTTGGGAAAACGGTTTCAATACCGTTTGAGTGAGTTGACCAAGCGTTGACCGTTTGGGATTCCTGTTCATAATTATGTTGGTTGATGACCCTTCAACGTTTAGGGATTAACTCCCAAGGAATCGTGAGTTGAAGGCTAATCAATTAGGGAAACCTAATTGGATTAAGTGCTGATTATCAATCTGATTTAATTGAAATTTTTGGGCAAATGGTCTCAAGACCGTTTGAGTGCGTTGAAAAAGGGTTGACCGTTTGGTATTACTGTTCCTAATGATTTGGTATAATGACTCACTAAATTTGAGGGATTAACTCCTAAGGAATCGTGAGTTGAAGGCTATTCAATTGGGAAAACCCTAATTGAAAACAGTGCTGAAATTCCAATGAGTTAATTGGAGATTTTGGGTTGATTAGCCCAAACGGTTTCAAGACCGTTTTGGAATCACCCAAACGGTCTCAAGTCCGTTTGGGGGTCACCCCAAGACAGTTCGGAGGCCTGGGGTCAAGTATAGTTGACCAATTGAAGGTCTAAAGGTACCAAATCATATTGCAATTAAGTGCTGATTTGTTGATCAACTCGATAGACCAAACCTTGATGAAATTTCACTAGAATCCAAAGGTTGGATGAGCCAACGGTATCAAGACCGTTTGGAGCTCATACAAACGGTCTCAAGACCGTTTGGTGGTCAACCAAGACCGTTTTGAGGTCTAGGGTTGAGTATGGTTAGGTGTTTGAAGGTCTAAAGGTACCAAGCTGATATACAATGCAATGCTGATTTAGTGATCAATCCCATGATCCAAACCTTAATTGGATGGCTTGGATTTGAGTGATTTGATGGGAAAACGGTCTCAAGACCGTTTGGAGTCATCCAAATGACCTCAAGACCGTTTGGGGTCAGGTCATACCCAATTTGGATGATGGTTCAAAAGTTTCAAAGTAAACAATCTTGCATTGATGAGTGTTGTTGAATCATCGATTCTAAACCCTAATTCAATTGATTCAAACCCTAATTGATGACCAATTGAGGGTTAATTGAGAGTCAAATCAGGTTAAGGTTGACCTATTTAACTCAATTGAAGTATGAGGATAGGTCCAATTGGTGATTGGTTCCATGAATTCAATGATTGAAGGAATCAACATTAGAAACCCCAATCCAATTTGATTGGTTGAGACCATATCTGGTCCATGCGGTTTTGAGGAGGTTTGGACCAAACGGTCTCAATACCGTTTGGGGCCAAACGGTCCCAAACCATTTGAAGACCAAAGACCATTTGGTTTCAAAATCGTTTGGTGATGAAACCTCAAAAAAAACCGATTGAAGGTTGTTGGTAATTTAATCACTTAGTAAATGAAGGTAATGATAGTTCCAATAATCCTATGATGGTTAGTGATGATAACCAATGAAGGTACAAAGGTTGAAACCCTAATAGCACCTAAGTGATTAGTGCCAATTAAGGGATGAACCTTAATCGCTTATAGGATCAATGACTTGATAATCATAGTTGTATGTACTCAACTGAAGGGTGATATGACCTAATCAAGTTGAGAAGTTGATAGCATGAATTCAAACATGAATATGTTTCATGTGGTGATTAAGGGTTGTGATCCTTAAGTAAAGAGATCATGAAACCCTAAACATGAACATAAACCCTAATTGACAGGGTTATTGAACTCAAATCATAGTTGAGGGAGTATCCATGTAAATCCATAGTTGAGGGTGTATCCATGTGAAAACCTAGTTGAGGGAGTATCCATGTGATACCCTAACTGAGGGTGCATCCATGTGAAACCCTAAATGAGAGTGATTTCATGAGAAACCCTAATTGGAAATGATTAGTAAACCCTAATTATGGGAAAAGTAATATGAAACCCTAATACAGGGTAATGCTATATACAATCTCTATTCTAAAGAAGGGAGATGGTATGTGAAACCCTAATCCCTAATGAAAGAATAGAATTCATAATTAAATATGATTCATGAGGTGAACTCCTGTAGCACGACCGTGGTGGCTTCCCTTAGCACGGCCGTTTTTGGTTGCACGGTCGTGGTATTCTAAGCTTGACTTAGAGTTGTTTTGAAAATGACCTAGCATGGTCTTTTTGTTAATTTATGACTTATGGGTGAATCCATAATATTGGCAATAGTTGTATGCTCCAAGTGAGTGATTGATGATCACTACTTTACATGATGAATGTGATGAAATGGTGCATAAAATATTAGGATGGGTAATACCCTAATAAAAGCTAAGTATATGAACTCAAATAAGATAATGGTGTTGAGGGAAGTGATACATCAAGATATGATAGATATCACATCCAACACCCCAATACTGGTATACCTTGATATGTTATTCATCCAATATAACATTGGGATGAAATGTACCCTGTTGAATGTAGGCCAACATGTCTTATGAAAAAGGGTTAATACAAACCTATAAACTATGATGTAATCATAGTCTGGTAAAGATGAAAGAGAAATTCATGCTGTGTGTTGATAATTCATTTAATGATAAATGATGAGAATAATGAAGTATGATTAAAATACTTATTATTCCATAATGATTCCTCGCTATGTGAACCCTAATACATGGTAATACTATATGAACCCTAACACATGGTAATTTCTATGTGAATCCCTAATGTAGGGTAAATGCTATGTGAATCTCTAATGTAGGGTGATTGCTATGTGAGTCCCCAATGCAGGGTGGTGTTATGTGAAGCTCTAACACAGAGTAATTCTATGTGAAGCTCAAATACAGACTAATGGGTTATGAATATAATAAGATAACCCATACATTGCATGGTACTGATATGTAATTGCATCATGATTACTAATCATGCAGATATGATGAGAAGATGGGCATAGCCAGGTATGGGCTATGATGTTCTGTACATTGAAAATGTTCTATAGACCTTATAAGCTTTCATATGTCTTGTTGCCTATTAAGGGGTAATAAGAGGTGATATGAGCTTTGTGAACTATGTGCAATACTTTGTGTAGCAAGAATTATAATGTCCTTGGTCAGATGACCTGAAGGTATGAAGTTACTCAATAAGTGGTAACAAGTGTTATATGATGAGATAAGGGTTTAAATGCCCAGATTCTATAATCATAATGATGAATGTGTTAATAAGAGGAATTGTACTTGATGAGTTGAGGGATTGAGATCCCAATAATTTGGGAAAAGAGTGTGGCTACAGGCCATGACTCCACTATGACAATGCCAGGCTTTAGATATATGATCTAAGCCTGAACAAAGTTAATGCTGTGATAATGATTCTGTAGTGGATAAATGTTATACATGTTCTTCATATTCCCTAATGGATATGTGATATGATGCTCTTTCAAGTTATAGCTGCAATGCTGAATAAGATTAATGTTCTAATCTGTTAGTCATTAAAATATCTGCTGCCATATAAATATGATTCCTCCATTCATAATTATCTTCTTAAGTTGCAATAATAATGTTACTGGCAGAGAGTTATAACTCTCGCTGGGGAAATTTTTATAATTGTCTCACCCCCGTGGGAACCACATTTTTAGGTGGACGCGGACGGGGAGACAGGAATCCTTCAATAGGCGAAGGACAACAACAGCAGCAGGGACAACAGTGAAGTCTCAAGTGGAGACATTGGCTATTATGTCATGATTAGATGTATATAGAGTCCTATGTGTCATCTCTGTACTCTCAGGTCCTCGGAGTAGTAATTAGTGCTTTTAAGATTTTGGCTCAATGCCTTGAGATTTTATTTTGCCTATGTTGAGCTTACCAATGCAGCTGATGTTGTAAATCTCGAGAAGAGATAGTACAAGACATGTACTTTGAAACAGAATGTAAATGTTATACTTTGGCTCTTGAAGAAAAAGATTTCCAATGTGTGGATCTCTTCGCAAAAAGTTTTAAATTTTTTAGTGATTTTCGCTAATCCGCTTCTTAATGAATGCTTCCGCATTAGTTAATCTTGTTTTCGCGAATCGGTCGTTACATTGTAAGTCACAATGGAGAATTTAGAGAACTTTATTTGCTGAGAAAATTCCTATGGTTGTACCCTTATTTCATAAGAATATAATGAACTATCAATATTTTCTTGCTTCAAGGCAAGATTTTTGAGGGATTATGCTTCATATTTTATCTCAAAACTATCTTCATACTTAGACACCTTGAGGATACCATCTTGTCCATGGTTAGAATGGGACCTGATTTGGTTTTCAAAACCTCTTCTAGAAACCTACCATGTGTTGTCAAACTTCTACAACACAAAATTTCCTTAAGATTAGGAATCTAGAAACTCCTTATTCTTGTCGTTGACAAACTCCTATAGAATGTCTATATCATACCGAATCTTGGACCCTACCCTAGAACTTTGACCTTTTGGTCTTAGCCAAACAAGGTTGAGGTTAGACCTAAAAGATCATTTAGTATAACCCTAATGAGTTAATTCATGTATAAATCACCCTAATGTAACCTTACGTTTTCACATTAGGCTTGGGCCAATAATGGACACATAAAATACATAGCATGAGATAAATGGAGATTTCATAATAATTCATACAAAATAATCTTACATAATTCCTTTGGTGATAATATGAAAATATGGGGCACAATTAAAAGAATGATAATAATAATAACAAAATAATATATTGACCAATATAATAATGAACCACAAATGTCAATTATGAAAAACTGATAAAAGAGAGAAAATTCGTTAAAAATAACTTCAGATATGTTTTCTTTGGATATGTTCTGGCTTGGAGTCCAAGTTTCATAAATTTAGGATAATAATGATCACATCTATTTTATTAAGAAAATAAAAGGTGTTTTTCATTTAAAATATGAAATAAAATACTTAATGACTCCAAAATTGCAAAATAATCATAGACTCATAATCTACACACTAAAATATGCCTTTGGGTGAATTTTCACTCAATTTGGAGAAAGTTTGATTAAAAGATGAAATTAGGAGAGAGAAAGAGTGTAGAACCTTCCAAAGTATTAAATAGATGTAAGAACAACTTCAACATGTAAAATTAAGGTAAATTTTGTATCCAACATACTTAATTTAACTTGAGAGTGAAGTTTCATCAAATTTGGAGAATCTTAATGTCATTAATGCATGAGGAAAGAGAAAATAAGATTTGATTTATTTATCACATAAAAAGTTCTCAAAGGCAAGTATAACTACATATTTGGATTCTTCATGCCAAAAATAGGTTGGATGTCGAATTTCATTTAATTTAGGGCTTGTTTGCATGCTCAACAGAGGAGAGAGAAAATAAGACATAATTGCATTCACACTATTCGAAATTGATTGGGAATTGGATTTAAATTTTTCCCATGCCTCTATGATTTTGCATTGATTTATGATCATTGGATCTCAAATTTGACAGCTTCAAAATCATCTTCAACCTTGCACCTGTTATGGAAACTGGACAGTGGATCTGCAAAAAAAATGAGATTTCTCCCTCTACAGATAATCATTACTCTCGACTCCTTTTCCATTGGGTTTTTTCCTAAAATTACACATATGGAAAGCTACTACTCAAGCCCTATCTCTCTTTATTCATTAAATGCCCAAAGTTTCCAGCTTATGTCTCTCTTACCTCACCCCCATAGGCCGAGGGATAGAGTCCTATATATGTCTAATTGTTCCTTTGGCTTCATCTCACCCTGGATGGTAGTTCCCTAGTCCCAATTGTGCCTCAACTCTTGTTCTTCACCACCATTGAACTCACTTTTTGCATGTAGTGCCTTATGTGATCAGTTGGCCCAATTGGCGTTCCAACTGCGGTTTGCGTATAATTCCTAGACCTCTTCTTTTCGATTTCGGTTGATTAGATCATCAAGTACATGCTACCGCATGGTTTCTTCAATTTCGGTCAAAGAATAGCCTTACTTTTTGCTGCCATGGTGCTGACGTAGGAAGGGGATGATTCCCCCTTGTCTCTTCCCTATTTTACCCATCTACTTTTCTTCTTTCATTATTTTATTGCCTGAGGGCTTCTGGTCTTTTTGCTTGTATCTCTTTTGCTTTGAAGTGTATCAGTGCACCGCTGACATGGCTTTGGCCCATGACTTGGTGGCTAGTGGTTGAGCCAAGTCACGTGGCCGGTTCTCTCTCTCTCCCTCTCACACAGTTTATTTCTTATTTGGCAATTTGTGATTTTTTTATTGGTCCACTTCTAAAAATCATATCTTTTAATTCGCTTATCCAAAAATTAAACTAAAATATGTTTTGGAATCAGAAAAATGTATTCTTTCTAATAAAAATAGTTTAAAATCTTGATTCCCATGTTTTTTATGATGGATTTTTTAGGATCTAATTAATTAATATAAAAGCCCTAAAATTGGTAACTAATTCATCTTAACCACAAATATAACAAATTTATATGTTTTCTTGACCAAAAAAATAAGGAATCATTTGTTTTAGGTTTTGAGTCTAAAATATGAGTTTTTCTAAAAGGTTTAAAATTAGGGTTTCATTATCTTATATGAATCTAAAACCCTAATACATGTGAATAATTTATAATTTGGCAAAGATAATCTTGGAAGCAACAAGATTTGTGAAGAGTGTTTCTAGGACTCTAATATAAGGTATGCTTGCATCCCACATTATTTCTTTATTGAGTAATTTCTCTCTCTCTAAATGTATGTTTTGCATCTCCTTTTCTTCTAAATTGAGAAATAACATATCTTTGTCATTTTTTTGGACTTATGGACATTAACCTACATCATATCTTGTTATTTTAGAAAATATACTTCAAGTGAATTACCTTATATTCTTACTTATCTTGTTATCATATTTGGATATTCTCTAGATCTCTTTCTTATGCTTTGTTCATAATGGAACTCTATATGGTGACATGTGATGTCTTTTTCCCACTTGTGAGGTAGATGTATATGTTGATCACTTTTGTAGTGACTACTTTTGTTTAATCTGACTATACTTTCTACTTGCCTTTACATTAAACATGCTATGTGATTCGGTAGCACCAGAGTAATGTAATTTAACTAGTTTTTGGGAAAATGTGTATTTCCTTCTTATGGCAATATGCTCTTTATTTTTGGAATGGAGGTGGCCCCATACCCATGTTTTCATGTTTATGAGGCTTGTCCCACATTATATATATTTGGGAGTTTGGCAATATGTCATATCTATAAGGTTTGAATTTTATGAGACTCATCCAAATTTGTATTTATATAGTTCTAGGGCTATGTTTATCTCACATTCATGCAGGTTGTTATTATGGTTTTGTGCTCGAGAATTTATATGTTCTTATGTGGCACAACCTTATTGTTTTATTATGTCGAGTATCTCTTTTGTTATTGCATATCATTTCTCTTGATACCCACTTGGGTTGTCCTTATCTTTTTCATGGGAAGCCTTTATATTTGTTGTCTATTATTCCATATATTGCTCAATTTCCTATTTAGTATACACATACCAGCCTTTAATGATGTCTTTTACTTTTCTCTTCTTGCTAGGGTATGCTTCCAACCCTAGGTGAAGGACATGGCATACGGATATGGACATAGCTTAAGGAGTTAATGCTTGGATACAAACATTGATATGGTTTAGATTTCCTTCTACTTAGAACCATATGTTGTATCTTACATGTGAACCCTTTGTGGGAGATTATGATGTTATTTTGTAACCTTGTGATAAGCTGAATATAGTCAATATTTTTATTCTGCTGCTATACTTTGGTTGTTTTGAATTGCATTTATAAGATTTGAAAATTTTACAACCACTCCGACATATCCTTTGGGAGTGTTTGGATTGGAGGCTTTATTTTTCAAATTTCTAGTAGGGAGTGGATTCCCTCTAGGTCCCACTCCTTACAACATGGTATAAGAGCCCATGGTAGACAAAATCTGACTATTTTAATTTTTTCTCCCAAGTTAGAAACCTTGCCTTACATAGTCACCCTTTAGGTGAGATGTTTCCCTAGAGTTTACCTAAGTTGTTCATGAGTGGATGAAAGGATGCTATGAGGTGCACATTGGAATCATATCCTGTGAACCCTAATGTGAAGAGGTTTTAGTGTAATCTTAACCAACCATATAAAATTATGGTGATATGTATTTTTGAATTCAATAAGGTTTTACTTGAGTATGGAGTCAGATTATGAGGATGACGTACTAGTAGGGCAAGGAGATCTCATTAGGGAAATTGTGACTTGGTTTATCACATTGATTTTGGTACCATCTTTGTTTTACCTCCAATGTTTCTTATCGAAAAAAAGTTATTTTCATAATACTATTATATGTACAAAAATTTCTCTGATTTGTTGATGTTTTCTTGAACTAATCACAATAAAGATTTATTGAAGTATGTAGAGAAACCCTAGAATTAGTTGGAATAGAATCTAACCCTAGTTTTGGCTATAAAGAAGTGACTAAGAATATCTTAATAATGTAAAGGTGTAGTGGACCTACCCTTTTTACCCTATGACTTTTTGGATCTTAGGGTTGTTAGGTTAGAGACACAAGGACCAAAAACTCAACACTAGATGGATTTGTCTTATTAGTTGGATACCTGATCAACACAAACCACTAAAATATTCACAACTCAAAACATGCTTAACTAACCATAGAATCTTAGTGTTGTATAGCTTGTCTTATTAAGTTAAACCTTTTAAGGGGTGGAGAGTATTTGGTTGTGATATATGGATGATTAGATTTCAAGAAAAAAATCCTTTTATGGGATGGAGTGTTGGAGCATACCAGATCTTGGACCCTATCCTTGAAATTTGACCTTTTGGTCTTAGTCAAACAAGGTTGAGGTTAGACCTAAAAGATGGTTTAGTATAACCCTAATGAGATAATGCATGTACAAATCACCCTACTATAACCTAATGTTTTCACATTAATCTTGGGCCAATAATAGACACATAAAATATGTTACATGAGATAAATTGAGATGTCATAATAATTCGTACAAAATAATATTACATAATTCCTTTGGTGATAACATGAAAATATGGGACACAATTGGAAGAATGATAATAATAATAATGAAATAATATATTGATTAATATAATAATGGACCAAAAATTTCAATTATGTAAAACTCATATAAGAGATACAAATTGGTTAGAAATAACTTGAGATTCATTTTCTTTGGATAGGTTTTGGCTTGGAGGCCAAGTTTCACAAATTTAGGATAATAATGATCACATCTTTTTTATTTAGAAAAGAAAAGGTGTTTTTCCTTAAAAATATGAAATAAAATACTTACTAACTTTAAAAGTGGAAAATAATCATAGATTCATAATCTACACACTAAAATATGCCTTTGGGTGAATTTTCACTCAATTTGCAGAAAGTTTGATAAAAGATCAAATTCAGAGAGAGAAAGTGTGTAGAACCTTCCAAACTATTATATAAATGTAAAAACAACTTCAACATGTAAAACTTAGGGCAAATTCGTATCCAACATGCTTAATTTAACTTGAGGGTGAAGTTTCATCAAATTTGGAGAATCTTAAAGTCATTAATGCATGAGGAAAGAGAAAATAAGATTTGATTTATTTATCACATGGAAATTGTCAAAAGGAAAATGTAATTACATATTTGTATTCCTCATGTCCAAAGTAGGTTGGGTTTCAAATTACATTTAATTTGGGGCTCGTTTGCACCCTCAATAGAGGAGAGAGAAAATAATACATAATAACATTCACTATTTATTCAAAATTGATTGGGAATAGCATTTAAATGTGTCACACGCCTCTATGTTTTTGCATCCCAATTTTACCATTGGATCTTAAATCTGATGTGTCTGAAGTCTTCTTCAACCTTGCACCTATTTTGGAAACTGGATAGCAGATCTGCAAAAAATAAAATTGGGATTCCTTCCTCTACAAATAATCATTGCTCGCGATTCCTTTTCCATCAGTTTTGTCTCAGAATTCTGCATATGGAATGCTACTACTCGAGCCCTGTCTCCCTTTATTCATTAAATTCCCAAAGTTTCCAACTCATGTCTCTCTAGCCTCACCCCCGTAGGCTGAGGGACAAAGTCCTGTATATGTCTAATTGTTCCTTTGGCTCCGTCTCACCTCGGATAGTAGTTCCCTGGTCCCAATGATGCCTCAACACTCGCTCTTCACTACCACTGAACTCACTTTTTGCTCTATCTTGCGGCACCTTATGCGAGCAACTGGATCAAATGGCGTTCCAATTGCGGTTAGGGTATGATTCCTAGGCCGCTTCTCTTTGATTTCGGTTGATTGGATCATTGAGTACATGCTACCACATGGTTTCCTCAATTCATTTTGAAGAACACCCAGGTTGCTTCACAGCCATGGCTTCGACATAGGAAGGGGATGATTCCCCCTTGTCTTTTCCCAAATTTACCCATCCACTTTTATTATTTCATTGTTTTATCAACCGAGAGCATTCTGGTATTTTTGTCTATCTCTTTTGCTTTGAAGTGGGTCAACACACTGTTGGCATGGCTTTGACCCATGACTTGGTTGCATGTGGTTGGGCCAAGTCATGCATTCGGTTCCCTCTCCCTTTCTCTCTCACAAACTATTTCTTATTTGGGAATTTGTGGTTTTCTGATTGGTTCAACTTCTAAAAATCATATCTTTCAATTCACTTGTCTAAAAATCAAAGTAAAATATGTTTTAGAATGGAAAAATGTGTTCTTTCTAATAAAAATAGTTTAAAAGTTTTATTCCCATGTTTTTGATGATGGAATTTTGAGGATATATTTAAATAATATAAAAAACCTAAATTTAGTAACCAATTCATCTTGATCTCAAATATAACAAACATATATGTTTTCTTGATCAGAAAAGCATAAGGAATTGTTTGGTTTATGTTTTAAGTCTAAAATCTAAGTTTTTCCAAAAGGTTTATAATTAGGGTTACATTATCTTATATGAATCTAAAACCCTAATACATGTGAATAATTTGCAATTAGGCAAAGATAATCTTGGAAGAAACTATATTCTTGAAGAGTGTTTCTTAGACTCTAATATAAGGTATGATTGCATCCCACATTATTGCTATATTGACAAATTTCTCCCTCTAAATTTATGTTTTGCATCTCCTTTTCTTCTAAATTTAGGAATAATCTATCTTTGTCATTCTCTTGTTCCTATGGACATTAACCTACATAATATCTTGTTCTTTTGGAAAATATACTTCATGTAAAGTACCTTATATTATTACTGATCTTGTTGTCATATTTGGACATTCTCTTGATCTCTTTCTTATGCTTTGTTCATAATGGAACTCTATATGGTGGCATGTGTGTCTTTTGTCCACTTGTGAGGTGGATGTATATGTTGGTCACTTTCGTGGTGATTACTTTTGTATAATTTGACTATACTTTCTACTTGCACCTACGTCAAACATTCTATGTGATTTAGTAGCACTGGATGTCTATAATTTCATTGTTTTTGGCTAGATGTGTATTTCCTACTCGGGGCAGTATGCTTATGTTGTTTTTGGGATGGAGGTGACCCCATACCCATGTTTTCATGTTTATGAGGCTTGGCCTGAATTATATGTATTTGGCAGTTTGGCAATATGTCATATCTATCAGGTTTGAAGTTTACAAGACTGGGCCGACTGTCTTTATATTGTTCTAGGGTTATGTTTATCTCACATTCATGTAGGTTATTATTATGGGTTTTGTGCTCAAGAATTTATATGTGCTTCTGTGGCACAACCTTATTGTTTTATTATGGCAAGTATCTCTTTGTTATTGCAAATCATTTCTCTTGATACCCACTTGGGTAGTCCTTATCTTTTTCATGGGAAGCCTTTATATTTGTTGTCTTTTATTCCATGTATTTCTCAATTTCTGATTTAGTATGCACATACCAGCCTTTGCTAATGTCTTTTACTTTTCTCTTCATGCTAGGGTATGCTTCCAACCCTAGGTGAAGGACATGGAATAAAGATATGGACATAGCTTAAGTAGTTAAAGCTTGGAGACAAACATTGATATGGTTTAGATTTCCCTCTACTAAGATCCATATGTTGTATCTTACATGTGAACCCTTTGTGGGAGATTATGATGTTCTTTTGTAACTTTGTGATAAGTCGAATATAGTCAACATGTTTATACCTCTATTATAATTTGGTTATTTTGAATACCATTTATAAGATTTGCAAATATTACACCCACTCCAACATATCCTTTCAGAGTGTTTGGACTGGAGGATTTATTACTCAAATTTCGAGTAGGGAGTAGATTCCCTCTGGGTCCCACTCCTTACAGCATGGTATCAGAGCCCATGCCAGATAGAATCTGATTATTTCAATTTTTTCTCCCTGGTTAGAAACCTTGCCTTACATAGTCACCCTTTAGGTGAGATGTTTCACTGGAATTTTCCTAAGTTGTCCATGAGTTGATGAAAGGATGATATGAGGTGCACATTGAAATCATATCTAGTGAACCCTATTGTGAAGTGGTTTTAGTGTAATCTTAACCTACTACATAGGATTATGGTGATATGTATCTTTCGATAGAATAAGGTTTTACTTGAGGATGGAGTCAGGTTATGAGGATGAGGTACTAGTAGGACAAGGAGATCTTATTAGGGAACTTGTGAGTTGGTTTATCACATTGATTTTGGTACCATCTTTGTTTTACCTCCAATGTTTCTTATAAAAAAAATTATTTTCATACTACTACTATATGTACACAAGTTTTCTCTGATTTGTTTGTGTTTTCTTGAACTAAGTCACGATGAAAATTTATTGAAGTATATAGAGAAACCCTACAATTAGTTGGAATAGAATCTAACCCTAGTTTTGTTTATGAAGAAGTGACTAGGAATATCTGGATAATGTAAAGGTGTAGTGGACCTACCCTTTGTACCCTATGACTTTTTGGATCTTAGGGTTGTTAAGTTAGAGACACAAGGACCTAAAACTCAACCCTAGATGGTTCTGACTTATTAGTTAGATACATGATCAACACAAACCACTAAAATATTCACAACTCAAAACATGCTTAAGTAACCCTAGAATCTTAGTGTTATATAGCTTGTGTTATTAAGTTAAACATTTTAAGTGGTAGAGAGTAGTTAGTTGAAGATATATGGATGATTAGATTTTGTGGAAAAAATCCTTTTATGGGGTGGAACACTGTAGCATACCAGATCTTGGACCCTACCCTAGAACTTTGACCTATTGGTCATAGCCAAACAAGGTTGAGGTTAGACCTAAAAGATGGTTTAGTATAACCCTAATGAGCTAATGCATATATAAATTACCCTAATATAACCAAATGTTTTCACATTATGCTTGGGCCAATAATGGACACATAAAATATGTTACATGAGATAAATGGAGATTTCATAATAATTTGTACAAAATAATCTTACATAATTCCTTTGGTGATAATATAAAAATATGGGACACAATTGGAAGAATTATAATAATAATAATGAAATAATATATTTACTAATATAATAATGGACCACAAATGCCAATTATGTAAAACTCATAAAAAATAGACAAATTGGTTAGAAATAACTTGAGATTCATTTTCTTTGGATATGTTTTGGCTTGGAGGCCAAGTTTCACAAATTTAGAATAATCATGATCACATCTATTTTATTAAGAAAAGAAAAGGTGTTTTTCCTTAAAAATATAAATCAAATACTTAATGACTTTAAAAGTGGAAAATAATCATAGGTTCATAATCGACACACTAAAATATGCTTGTGGGTGAATTTTCACTCAATTTGAAGTAAGTTTGATTAAAAGATGAAATCGGTAGGGGGAGAAAGTGTGTAGAACTTTCCAAAATATTAAATAAATGTAAAATCAGCTACAACATGTGAAATTTAGGGAAACTTCGTATCCAACATGCTTAATTTAACTTGAGGGTGAAGTTTCATCAAATTTGGAGAATCTTAAAGTCATTAATGCATGAGGAAAGAGAAAATAAGATTTGATTACTTATCACATCAAAAGTTCTCAAAAGGAAAATCTAATTGCATATTTAGATTCCTCATGTCCATACTAGGTTGTATTTCAAATTTCATTTAATTTGGGGCTCGTTTGCACCCTCAATAGAGGAGAGAGACAATAAGGCATAATTGCATTCACACTTTATTTAAAATTGACTGGGAATAGGATTTCAATGTCACACGAATCTATGATTTTGCATCACAATTTGACCATTGGATGTTGAATCTGACAGCTCCAAAATTAGCTTCAACCTTGCGTCTATTTTGGAAACTGGACAGCTGGTCTTTAGAAAATAAAATTGGGATTTCCCCCTCTACAAATAATCATTGTTCCCAATTGCTTTTCCATCACTTTTGTCTTGGAATTCACATATGGAAAACTACTACTCGAGCCCTATCTCCCTTTATTCATTAAATTCCCAAAGTTTCCAACTCATGTCTCTCTAGCCTCATCCCCATAGGCTGAGGGACAAAGTCCAATATATGTCTAACTGTTCCTTTGGCTTCGTCTCACCCCACATGGTAGTTCCCTAGTCCCAATTGTGCCTCAACTCGCATGCTTCACCACCATCGAACTTTCTTTTTGCTCTGTCTTGCAGTGCCTTATGCAAGCAACTGGCTCAACTGGTGTTCCAATTGCAGTTGGGGTATGATTCCTAGACCTCTTCTCTTCGATTTCGGCTGATTGGATCATTGAGTACATGCTACCGCATGGTTTCCCCAATTCTATCTAAAGAAAAACCTTGCTTATTCACAATAATATCTTTGACGTAATAAGGGGATGATTCCCCCTTGTCTTTTCCCAATTTTACCCATCTGCTTTTCTTCATTCATTATTTTATCGCCCTGGTCTTTTTGTCTGTTTCTTTTGCTTTGAAGTGGGTCAATGTGTCACTGACATGGCTTTAACCTGTGACTTGGCCTCCTGTGGTTGGGTGAAGTAATGTGGCTAGTTCTCTCTCCCTCTCTCTCTCTCATAGTTTGTTTCTTATTTGGCAATTTGTTATTTTCTGATTGGTCCAACTTATGAAAATCATATCTTTTAATTCGCTTATCCACAAATTAAGTAAAATATGTTTTGGAATTGGAAAAATGTGTTCTTTGTAATAAAAATAGTTTCAGAGCTTTAATCCCATGTTTTTGATGAAGGATTTTTGAGGATCTAATTAATTAATATGAAAGACCTAAAATTAGTAACTAATTCATCTTAACCTCAAATCTAACAAATATATATGTTTTCTTGATCAGAAAAACTTAAGGAATTGTTTGGTTTACATTTTGATTCCAAAATCTAAGTTTTGCTAAAAGGTTTAGAATTAGGGTTTCATTATCTTATATGAATCTAAAACCCTAATACATTTGAATAATATGCAATTAGGCAAAGATAATCTTCGAAGCAACTAGATTGTTGAAGAGTGTTTCTGGTACTCTGATATAAGGTATGATTACATCCCACATTATTTCTATATTGAGAAATTTCTCTCTCTAAATGTATTTTTTGCATCTCCTATTCTTCTAAATTGAGCAATAACCTATCTTTGTTGTTCTCTTGGTGCTATGGACATTAACTTGCATCATATCTTGTTCTTTTGGAAAATATACTTCATGTGAATAACCTTATATTGTTACTGATCTTGTTATCATATTTGAACATTCTCTTGATCTTTTTCTTAAGCTTTTTTCATAATGAAACTCTATATGGTTACGTGTGATGTCTTTTGCCCACTTGTGATTTGGATGTATATGTTGATCACTTCTATGGTGACTACTTTTGTATATGACTATACTTTCTACTTGCCTCTACATTAAACATTCTATGTGATTTAGTAGCACTAGAGTATAGTAATTTCATTGGTTTTTTGGGAAGATGTGTATCTCTTGCTCAGGGCAATATGCTCTTGTAATTTTTGGGATGGCGGTGGTCCCATACCTAGGTTTTTGAAGTTTATGAGGCTTGGCCCACATTATATATATTTGGGAGTTTGGCAGTTTGTCATCTCTATCAGGTTTCAAGTTTATGAGACTTGGCTGACTTTGTCTTTATATTTGTCTAGGGCTATGTTTATATCACATGCATGCAAGTTGCTATTATGGGTTTTGTGCCCGAGAATTTATATGTGCTTATGTGGTACAAACTTATTGTTTTATTATGGAAAAAAATCTCTTTTGTTATTGCAAATCATATATCTTGATACCCACTTGGGTTGTCCTTATATTTTTCATGGGAATCCTTTATATTTCTCGTCCTTTATTCCATATATTGTTCAATTTCCTATTTAGTTTGCACATACCAGGCTTTGCCGATGTCTTTTACTTTTCTCTTCTTGTTGGGGTATGCTTCCAACCTTATATGAAGGACATGGAAGACATGACATAAGGATATGGACATAGTTTAAGGAGTTAAAGCTTGGATACAAACCTTGATATGGTTTAGATTTCCAACTACTTAAATCCATATGTTGTATCTTACATGTGAACCCTTTGTGGGAGATTATGATGTTCTTTTGTAACCTTGTGATAAGTTAAATATGGTCAATATTTTTTTCCGGTGGTATACTTTGGTTGTTATGAATACCATTTATAAGATTTAAAAATGTTACACCCACTTCGACATATCCTTTGGGTGTGTTTGGACTGGAGATTTTATTTCCAAATTTTTAGTCAGGAGTAGATTCCCTCTGGGTCCCACTCCTTACAATGTCTCTATCAACTAAACTTTAGAGATGCCATGATGTGCACATCAGTAAAGAAGAACTTTAGATCTATCCTAAGCCTCCACTAGGGACTCTAGGAACCATGCTAAAACATGTGATCTACCCCCCTATATGGTAAGTGAGGGATGCCAAATATTACTTCTCTAGAAACTAATATTGAAGGCCTTCCCATGTGGTGATGCAGTCTCCTTCATGGTACCAATGACATGCCCCATCTATCAAATAAAATTTGAAATGTTGAGGAAATCTTCTAATATGTCAAGTTACTTATTCAAACCACTAAGATTAGATAACTATTTTAGGTGAGCCCAGTTAATGTCTCCTTTGTTATCAGCAAAGGAACTACATTGTACCATGGTGATCCAGTAAGGGTGGATTTCCAGTAGAGGGGAAGTGATGGTGGTAGGTACAACAAGATGGTGCACTTCAGTAGGCTTAGGGACTAAGAAGTCATTAAGATGCTTCTGTCTCTCTTATTTGAGTGTTTCTTCCTCTCTAGATATATTCTCACCTTCCATGGCTTCTCTTGTATCATGGACAAGAGCCTCTCACTAGGTGGAGACAACTTGGTTCACTTTACAAGTTATTTCTTTCTCATCCATCCTATTCTGAGGCTTAGTTCAAATGGTGAAAGGTTATGTCAATCTCTGGATCAAACTCAAAGAGAGTGGAATAAACACTTTGTGAGAGTCTCATACACCTAAAAAGAGAGTTGGCAACATCAAAATACAGGAAGGGAAAATTCAACAAAAATTGAGTGATTATCAGTTGAAAAGAAAAAATCATAATTATTCAAAAAATTGGGATTATAGAGCTATTTCAATTTCAAAATTAGGATTAGGTTATGAGAGGTGGTGGGAAATCCTGAAACCATGATAGTAGAGGTGGTTTTGACCATGCTAGACCATGTATGAAGGACATATTGGTCGCTACACTAATGAGAAAGAGTGGGAATATATGCACAATGAAGATGGAGAACGGATGGTAAAAGATTGCACCAATAATGGATTCAATCTTCTTAGTATCATAGCTTTTTGGAGCATGGGAGTCCTATATGAGGATAGTCAACAATGCCACACTCTCTCATGGTAGTAGGAATATCATATCGCTAGACCTTATTAAACCCTCTAACATAGTAATCGACTGTAGTAGTAGTATCCCCTCAATCATAGTAAGGGATGAAATATACCCTCCCCTATTCGAACCAAGGAAGTTTGGCATGATCATCAAGGTTGTGGGGAGCAACATTGGTTTTCAAGATTTGGTAAATAGACTATCCATTCTATGGGAAACACATGAACAATTCTAGATAATCAACTTGGATAAAGGATATACATTAGTCCAGTTGTTAAACAATGATGACTATATTAAAATCATGACATGGGGTTGGGCATTATTTGGAAACTATCTTTCATTCCAATAGTGGTGTCCCCACTACTACCCATCTGATCTTATTCCCAGGAAGTTGGTCATCTAGATCATTGTTTTGGATCTACCAGTTCCCTTGTATGAAAATCACTTACTTTCATGAATTGTTGACTTGGTGGGTAAGACAATCAAGATTGATGCTATTATAGTATACGGAAACCATGGTAAATTTGTTAGAATTTCCATAGAAATTGATACATGAAACTCCTCTTCTTCCAACATTTTGCATCAATGTAGACATTTTCAAGATCAAGTATGAAAGTCTTTCGACATTGTGTGTGCATTGTGGAAGGGTTAATCATGAGGAAACATGATGCACACATGTGATAATGTCATAACTTGGATCTTTATCTTTCCTCACATATGTGCAATGAACTTCACCTTCACGATATTTCTCAATCTTGAATTCAATTTCATGGTTTAATGTGTTTTGATGCACAATTGGTTTGTTACATGTACATGTGTCTTGTGGTGATAGTCAATTTGCTTAAAGATCTAAGTTTTGAATCCTTAACAAGTCACCATCTTGTGAGCAATGACTAACCCAAAAAATGTCACCATTTACATTCCATTATATTCATATTGTGTCGATTTCAATTATCTTTCTAATGGCACAAAAATGGCCTTAATCGGACCATCATAGCTCAAATTATGGTCTTTTACAAATTGGGTTGAGTTACATGTGATTTAATCATATATATATATATATATATATATATATATATATTAGCTTAATTGGGCCCAATGCAAGGTGAAGCACAACTAAGGTGGGCTCCCCTCTCTCCCCTTGGACGCATCAGTGATCTGCCTTCTATTAGTGTTTTGATGAATTTTGACCTTTGGATTTTGTCCCACATATTCCCTTCTTGATCCAGCGACCGATGACTTGTCCCCTACCTCCCTATGGTGGCCATAGGCAATGGTGTCGAGCTCCATCTACTACCTTGTTTTACCACTACTTTGGCACCAATTAACCCTACCTCCTCCTATAAAACTCATTTACCATTCTTCCTCCCCTCTTTTCTTGGCGGCTTGCATGCCCTAGCGCTCTAATTTTCCTTCTTATAGCCCTACTATCTTCCTATGCTGGTGATGTCTCCTTCTTTGGGCATCTCCTCCTAGAGCACCTTCGACACTGAGGACATCTTCACCAGTGGGTTGCTCTGAGCCTGGGTGGATGGTTCACACCCTTCCCAGAGGTCCCCATCCTGATGCTAATCTAACTCTGGTGACCAAGATCACTCTCATGTTGTTGCGATGAGAGAAGGGTTCACAAAGGTGGGATGCTAGGCCAAGGCCTGAGCAATGGTGAGAAGTGACTACCAACCACTGCGGTTTCCTCCTATAGTGGCCCATCACGATGGGGTGTAGTTGGCGATCAGAGGTCACCCCCTCCTAGTTGGTCTGACTCATGTAGCCCAATGTCTGCTGGCCCAAGAGATCCGTGACGGCTAGAGAGGATGCCAACACCTGCTTTTGACCCTTAGATTGGAATCTAAGGGTCCAAACTGACCAATGAAACTATTTTCTTGTGATTTTTTCCAAGGTTTCATATGTCATCCAAATGTGAACTTCAAATATTCCATTTTATGAGAATAATGAGTCTTATTCACTAAAAATAGTTCCACAACTCAAACATACTCATAGTTCATCTATTTTTATGTATATACTTATTTAATGATCCTTGTACTCCTTTGTTTCTTCCTTGGATTATGGATGGTGTAATGATATTCTAACTCCTAAGTAATTAGATTTGTTTCACTTCATTATTGATTAATGCCTTTGAGCATCTTGAGTAATCCTGATGATTACTTTGAACCTAAAAGTGACTCTTTTTATATATGCTTGATGTTTCTTAATCAAGGTTGGAACCATGGTCTATTTTGTTAGCATGTGGTTATCATGCCTAGAAATCAGTAAACTTTATGTTGTTTCTTGGTAGGATCTATTAAGATTTTATACATCTTGACATGATGTAACTCTGATGTAAAAGACTTAAATTTGAACTTTGTTTTGTCATAAAGTATGATGTTTGAGTACATACATGTTTGAATATTTCAATCTTTATACAAATATGATCCTAAATGTTGAAAGCTCTAAGTTAACCCTCAAATTAGTCCTTATAATGACTTATGAACCAAAAATTTCATGTACCCCACTCGTAAGCACCTTTGACTTCATGTAATATACTTATGAGACCTAACATGTTCTCAATGCAAATGTTGATTGTTGGGCTCAAAACTTGCTAGATCATACTTCAATGTATCTATACTATCCTAATGACTTCAAATAAGTAGAATTGTCATTACATAGATTTAAATCCAACTTGATATACTTAATTCTTCTATGACTTAAAAATGTGATTACACTGCATGAATTTGATATAATACAACTAGTTATGATCTTACATGGTTAAAACTTGATGAAGATCTAAATATCATGCTTCCCCTGCTTCAATATCAAAGTTCATCCTTATTTTGTAGTACAAATAATTTGGATGGTTCACCTTGATCCAAGGTTTAGTGTTGATGCTTATACTATGTTCGTTCAATGCATTCATGTTTGGCAAGATGGAACTATACTTGAACTATTTTATGCCTAGGTTTATGAGAACATCCACATGACCTGATCTATGTTTATCTAAGAAAAGCCTACTGATCTAAGACCTATTATTATGTCTTTTATATGTTACATCCCCTTGGTTGTACCATCTCTAGGAATCTTACTCAAGAAACATAGCTTGTTCTTTTCTCACAAGGTACACTTAATCTCTTGACCCTAATATGATATTGGCTTGTTTGTATGTATTCTCGTATGAAAGCTTGGCTAGATAATTACTTGTTTGAGATAATGTTTTGTATGAATACTACTTTCATGTTGATTATAGTATGTTGACAAACTATGAACATAATATAGAGAAATCCAGTATATAATCATGTCTACTGACATGAATTCTTGGGGTAAGGGCACAAGGCAGGAATGAAATAAGGTTAGCTCATTGAATTTGGTCTTGAGGTCCTTCAAGTAGAAATAGGGAGCATATAGGTTTTGAACCTCAAATGCCCCTCAAAGACCCTTCCTTGAGAAGTGGTCAAAGGCCTATGTTAATATAATGCATAAAGAAACCTAAAACATGATTTGCATTAAACAATATTGTTAAGTGTTCTCATCTTGTTTCTACTTATTGATTATTATGGTATTTCTATCCAAGAAAATTTTATATTACTCTTAAACTGTGGTTACATGTTTTTCATAGCATACTCAATGCACTCACATTGATATATTTTGTTTATTGAATTTGTAGTTGCCAATTGAAGATTCAATGCACTCAAGACTCTAATCTTTGAAATGAACACCAATGGGTACACTTGAATATAGAAATGTGTACATTTCACTTATACCCATTTTTGGTATCTTGTTATCTTTTTAATTTTACTATTTCCTTTCTCATATATATTTCTTATGTGAAACTATTAGCCAAGCTAGGGACGTACGCCCAAGTTCACTCATCTTTGGCTAGATAGCCAATAGGAGTGTGGACTTAGGGTAATAAATGGTTTCGTGACAAATGGTTTCAGAGACATACACATAGGCCTCTATATATGTTTAATTCATAACACATCTTAAGAACCCAGTGAGGACTAAAATCCTTTTCTTAAAGTTTAGAGTGTCTTCTAGAATCTCATATCTTCTTTAAGGACCACCTAAGCCACCCAAGTGGATGATACTTATTTAGTCTTCTCATCTCCTACTGTGATTCTTCTCTATTGACTATTAATTGCATGACATCTCGATTATGGGTATTTGTGCATGGGAAAAGTAAAACTCATTTGATTTCATGAAAGTTGATTAAGAAGATAATGTCGTGATCTGGTCTTAAATTGAAAACCCTATTTGATGTATGAAATTAATCTTGAAAGTGATGTACGCATGTACAAAGTTTATGAAAACTCAATGTTATAATATTTGTTAGTGCTTTCTATGTTTGAGGTTAATTCTTGATATGGTGAATAAGGTGGAATTCATGTTTTACACCTCATGCTTGAAGAGGTCCCTATTGATTAAACCATACTGCCCTATTGTGGATTAAACCTCAAACATAGTTAACAAAACTTTTCCCAGATTTGATATATACCATGATCATGCCATTGAATGACCATGTCTTTGGAACCCTAGATCATGATCTGAAGAATTTTTTATAAGAGGAAAATCTCCTATTGACTATTTGTGACGTCCCCGGATTTTGTAAAACTTAAACTAATGTGTGACGTCCAAATTGAAACCCTCACCTCAGCAAGAATCCTAATTTAAACACCACACACTAGGCTAAGTAGAAGAAAATCGAGGGAGTCAGAAGGAAACAATCAGTAGCACATGCACATGAACAATAATAAAACCATACAACACATGTTCACCATTCAACATATAATTACAACATGAATTGTTATAACATTTGATATTACATATTGAACAACAAACTTATACATATACATGTACTACATCTAAACAACATGATCTTAAGACAACAGGTCCACTTGTACATCAGCTCGCCACACAACTCTCACTATCCTGGATCTTCAAGAGCATAACCACAACCTAAACAAAAGATTACATGTGGTACACGTCAGCACAATATTTCAAGAATATTGTACTAAGTATGCCTATGTGTCTTTTTATATACCTCTCATCATATCTTGGCAATAAGATAAAACTAATACTTGGCAGTTATAAAGAAATATAAGAAAAGTGTATACTTGCACAAATATATTCATCAACAAAAGAGAACACATATTTTAAGCACATTTTCCATTATATCATTCATGCATTTACTACCTGAGAGTTGAATGCATTAAGGCCTTTATGATCTACTACCAAAGAGTTGGATCATTTCACAATGTGATCTACTACCAAAGAGTTGGATCACTTCCAAGTACTTTACTACCAAAGAGTTGAAGTACTTATTTCTAGCACTTTACTACCAAAGAGTTGAAGTGCTTAGATATAATGGAACAGATATATTATGTTTCATGTGTTCATAGCAATAAGTATGGAAAATCATGCAACATATCATACCAAAACAATCATTTCAATCAATACCATATGCCAAGTATTTTACTACTCATATAACACAAGCATATTGTATAATAAGCCAAGTAAGAGGTAATGGCGTACCTTCCAAAGAGATAGATCATACTAATCACACATCACTGATGTCAACTATAAGCTTAGTCAAACCTGATCAAGACAAGACCATAAACTATCATCGGGTTCTCATCCTATTATATTTCATCTTAACCCTAATCGTGTTCATATTAGGGTTTGCTTATCTCATTATGATACTCTCATGATTACTTGTATTCTTATCTTATGATTATCTCACTGATGTTATTTTCCAGATTACATCTCATTATCAAAGTCCATCATCTGAACATTAGGTTCCATATCCTTTTTGTGCACATATTAACCCTAGGTTACATCATTAACCTAGATTAGGGTTTTATAACATGTATTAAGATTCATCTTCATATAACATGGATTATGTTCATCTTTATGATCTCATAATTAAAACTGAGGTTCCATTTACTGATATGAGCTTACTCTGTGAATTTCATCATTTATTGAGCATGTGTACATTTATTGCATTTTAATTAGGGTTAAAAGCCCTAATTATCCATATGGAGCAAATTACATGATTTCGTACATCAACATGACCATAACTGATATCATATGCATTACAAACATAATTATGAATCTACTGACATGTTCTCATAATTTTGGAACATCGTTTGATATTTATTATTCATTAAACAAGCATTTTACCACTTACATGATATCGTCGATACTAATGCATCAAAAGCTAGATATTTTGCTTTAGTTGTGTTCTAATCATTTTGAACATTTTGATACCTTGTTTGTATTTTTCTGATGTGCGAACTAATTTCTATGAATTATTGAAGATCTGCATATTAACTGAAGATTTACCTTTTTCGTCCAATCGCCATACGCCACGTGGCAACTAGGGTTGTGGCCGGTTCTCCCTGGTTCGGCTCGGGTTGGTGAGTTCTGGGTTTGAACTATACCGGTCGATTCACGTTGGTTTTGTCCCTGACTCAAACGCCTGCTCCCCTCCTCTCAGTTTCCTTCGCTCGCGGTCTCGTGTGGACCTGGAACAGAGCTGCCACCGTGAAGAATGACTCCAGTGAGAAACCAGCCATGCTTGATCCATCCTCTCTATCCTCTGATGCTACTTCGAGGTTCGGGATCACCTACCGGAGATCCTCGGCTCCAGGGTTTCCCGCTTGCTAAGCCGTAGCTCCATTTCCTGGAGTCATCGGCAAGGGTCGTCGCCGCGGTGGAAGAGAAAGGGGAAAACCCCCTCCATGAAGCCGCCGCCGCACAACTTGTCTCTAGTGAGGAAAACGGCCACCCACTGTGGTCGACGCCTCTGTGCGTCTCCCTATTCCTTTCTCTCTCTCATTCAATGCCATCATCCATCCAGTTCTGGGCACGATCTGCTGCCATGGGAAAGGTTTCCAGCGAGCATTCAACCTTCGTTTCCCCTCACCTGGCTCCTTCTTTCTCGGTGCAGATCGTGTGCTTGGGTTCTCCTTCTCGGTTCTTTATCTGCCCGCTCGACGCCGACTTCCATCCGTGCCATCATCGTGTCCTGGATCAACGGCAAGGGACCTCGTCTGAAACTTCCAGATCCTAGCAACCAATCCATCTTCATGGTGGATCCTTCGTCAGCATCGTTGGCAACTGGAGCTTGGGCTCGGCATAGCTCCTTCTCACTCTATCGTTCGACACTATCAGTGCCAAGATCTGTCTCGTTCTCTTTGCTGTAGCCAGGACCAGATCCAATTTTTGGTAGTTGGTGCTCATATCCTCTCTTCCCTTACCTTCCATATTGCAGATTTGGGTACAATAGAGGAGTTAGGACTCCCTCTTCTCTGCTATGTAGGTTCTGAAAGACGGGTCTTTCCACTTCCTTGTTTAGCGGAAGGCAACTGCTATTTCCATTTTCTCCATATGGCCACGAACATGACGTGGGATGATGGGTTGGCTAGTGGTTGCTTCTAACCCCATGATCTCCCACCAGACACGAGATCGAGGACAAAGTTCACCCGTCAGGTCTAAAAGAAAGGTCAAGATCAACTCTCCTCAAAGTCGATCTGGGCTTCTAAAAGGAACGCCTAGTCCATGCACATTAGAAAGGGGCAGCATGACATCTCATTGGATTCAAGCCCTAGTTTTCAATCACAGACTCATTGTTTAGCTATACATCAAATACACATAATCTTATCATTTTTGAACTTCAAAATCATCTTATAGGAACATCCAATATTCCTGAAACTTTGAGCATATCATCCTAACCACTCAATAAAATTCCTCAAAAAGGCATTAAAAGAGAGATCTTAATCATTATATAAATCTCAATCAACATTCCAACTTTACTAAAACACTTGGAACTCTCATTATAACTCAAGATATGGATTCTAATATGTTATTGGAGATTTATGGATTTCAAAAATCCACTCCATCACATCCTACTCACCTTAAAAGAAAATTTTGTCCTCAAAATTAAGCCAAAACTCCATTCTTTCACATCATATACATCTTAAAAGAAATTTTGTCCTCAAAATTAAGCCATTCTCGTACTCCAAGGAAAACCAAAAGGTCTTCATCCACATGTAGCAAACCACTCTATGTGAAACATATCCAAAAACAAAGCTCCAAAACAATACCCAAGCTACCAGGATGTTTTAAACATCTAAGGTGAAACACCCCTCAACATATAATGTTGAACGAGGGTTTTAAACTCTGATTATGTCATTCCATCTTTCATATGTTAGGGTTGCATCCTTATCTTTACCCATACATTAGGGTTCCCACATCATATTACCATGTTCTAAAGGAGTTAACTAAAGTTAACCCATTATATCAAGGTGTCATCAACATTATGTTGTGCTAACTGTCAAACTATATTTTCCATCTTTGTTAAGCACTAAGATTAACACCGCATGTAACATGTTGCATTCATATGATCTTATTTCATTGTTCAAAGTATATTGTAACATCTACTAGTGATTTTGTCATAAGATTAACCAACCATTTCACATTATCATCATTATTCATGTATATGGTTAACCATTAATGCATTTCCATCTATTAAACCATCTCTAGGTTTCCATCTTATCATATCCATATCTCACGTCTCGAGATTAGGTCACATCTTACATATATTATATCATGGTTGTGCTAACAAACTTATACAAGTGACTTGTTAAACATATATTAAAACCTTATATAGTCCAACTGAGGTTCTCTTGTCCCATATCATGAGGGTACTTCCATGCTCAAACTCTTTGAACTAACTCATCTCTTTGAGTATCTCATATGCATATACTTTATCCTCCCTCCTGGTTTTAGGGTTTCAGATTACCTCTTTGGCACTCGTGATAGCTTTACAAGATCTAGCCACATAAGCACCAACCAAAACATGTTATGACATACTCTTCATAGGTTCTAACCATGAAACATCATACCCAAAACTCTCTTATATGCATCACTAGATTCCTATGTGGGAAACCACCAACCCGAGCATGAGGCTTCATAGAAACTAACATACCTACCTCCTCTAGGGTCTTGGGCTCTCTCCCTCACGCAGATGGTAGACACTCATCTTCATGTTCATATATGTACATATAGCCAGCCTCTCTCTATCTCTAGGGTTTGGTCTTCCCAAGGACATCTAGGGTTCAACAAAGCTATAACGATCATGCAGAAAGAGACTCAACTCAATCACTCAGGAGTATTCTAGTTTAGGACATATCTCAGAATTCTCATATTATGGAGTTTAGGTTCTCTAACCTTCTCCCAATGGGTCTCGCTCTCTCTGGAGTTAACCCTAAAATTGGTCCCAACACTAGAGGTCCTCCTTTGTAAAAGAGCTTGAGGCTCAGGCTGATCTGCATCCCTGTCTTAGCTTATCTTATCTCATCTCATAAAAGAACTCATACTTGCATCATCAAAACTTATCTCAAATCCTCAAAACTAAACTTAAGTCCTCAAAGACAAACATATATCATCATATATTATCTTATGTCATCTATATAGCACCTACATCATATCATCAAAACTTATATCATCTATTCTATCTATCTTATATTCTAACAAGGCTCTAGACATCTAATCTAGAACTACTCTCTCTTCTAGACTGATGTCATTCACTTTCACTCAGGTTGCATGACCACCTCATACTCGTACATGTGTGGGGACACATTTTTGTAATACATATACATAATAAAATATTATGTAGTTTTTCTCCGGTAAAACAAGCGTCAGAGAAAACTATCGAGGTTCGATCCGATTGGAATCAAAAACCAAATCCAGAAACGAGTGCCCCACACATAGTAGAGAGTCCAGTGTCATGAAAACTAAGGAAAGGGGTGAGAACATGGTGTAGACTGGTGTAGCTACTCTAGACAACGAGCGCCATATGTCTAGGGTTTCTCTTCCCATGATGGACGTCATTTCCAAATAGTGCAACGTCCCATACCACTGCACTACAAGGAAAGAACAACATCTAAGGACTTGCTACTCAACAAGCACCAGTCTAGACCTAGTTCTCAGACATCTAGGTGCTAACCTAGAGGCTAGGTCAGATCTAGTCTCTAAAAGATGACTAATCTAACCCTAAAGATTATTAAAGTTCAAGGTTCTTTAGTTTTGAATTGTATAATGAGAAAATGTCAGGCTTTGCTAAAGTTCATGCTCTGATACCACCTGTGACGTCCCCGAATTTTCTAAAACTTAAACTAATGCGTGATGTCCAAATTGAAACCCTCACCTCAATGAGAATCCCAATTTAAACACCACACACTAGGCTAAGTAGAAGAAAATCGAGGGAGTCAGAAAGAAACAATCAGTAGCACATGCACATGAACAATAATAAAACCATACAACACATGTTCACCATTCAACATATAATTACAACATGAATTGTTATAACATTGGATGTTACATATTGAACAGCAAACTTATACATATACATGTACTACATCTAAACAATAGGATCTTAAGACAACAGGTCCACCTGTACATCAGCTCGCCACACAACTCTCACTATCCTTGATCTTCAAGAGCATAACCACAACCTAAACAAAAGATTACATGCAGTACACGTCAGCACAATATTTCAAGAATATTGTATTGAGTACGCCTACATGTCTTTTTATATACCTCTCATCATATCTTGGCGATAAGATAAAACTAATACTTGGCAGTTATAAAGAAATATAAGAATAGCGTATACTTGCACAAAGACATTCATCAACAAAAGAGAACACATATTTTAAGCACATTTTCCATTATATCATTCATGCATTTACTACCTCAGAGTTGAATACATTAAGGCCTTTATGATCTACTACCAAATAGTTGGATCATTTCACAATGTGATCTACTACCAAAGAGTTGGATCACTTCCAAGTACTTTACTACCAAGGAGTTGAAGTACTTATTTCCATCACTTTACTACCAAAGAGTTGAAGTGCTTAGATATAATGGAACAAATATATTATGTTTCATGTGTTCATAGCAATAAGTATGGAAAATCATGCAACATATCATACCAGAACAATCATTTCAATCAATACCATATGCCAAGTATTTTACTACTCATATAACACAAGCATATTGTATAATAACCCAAGTAAGAGGTAATGGCGTACCTTCCAAAGAGATAGATCATACTAATCACACATCACTTATGTCAACTATAAGCTTAGTCAAACCTGATCAAGACAAGACCATAAACTATCATCATGTTCTCATCCTATTATATCTCATCTTAACCCTAATCGTGTTCATATTAGGGTTTGCTTATCTCATTATGATATTATCATGATTACTTGTATTCTTATCTTATGATTATCTCACTGATGTCATTTTCTAGATTACATCTCATTATCAAAGTCCATCATCTGAACATTAGGTTCCATATCCTTTTTGTGCACATATTAACCCTAGGTTACATCATTAACCTAGGTTAGGGTTTTATAACATGTATTAAGATTCATCTTCATATAACATGGATTATGTTCATCTTTATGATCTCATAATTAAAATTGAGGTTCCATTTACTGATACGAGCTTACTCTGTGAATTTCATCATTTATTGAGCATGTGTACATTTATTGCATTTTAATTAGGGTTAAAAGCCCTAATTATCCATATGGAGCAAATTACATGATTTCATACATCAACATGACCATAACTGATATCATATACATTACAAACATAATTATGAATCTACTGACATGTTCTAATAATTTTAGAACATCGTTTGATATTTATTACTCATTAAACAAGCATTTTACCACTTACATGATATCGTCGATACTAATGCATCAAAAGCCAGATATTTTGCTTGTGTTCTACTCATGTTTTTGAACATTTTGATACCTTGTTTGTATTTTTATGATGTGCGAGATAATTTCTATGAATTATTGAAGATCTGCATATTAACTAAAGATTTACCTTTTTCGTCCAATCGCCATACGCCACGTGGCAACTAGGGCTGCGACCGGTTCTCCCTGGTTCGACTCGGGTTGGTGAGTTCTGGGTTTGAACTATATCGCTCAGTTCACGTTGGGTTTGTCCCTGACTCAAACGCCTGCTCCCCTCCTCTCAGTTTCCTTCGCTAGCAGTTTCGTGTGGACCTGGAACAGAGCTACCACCGTGAAAAATGACTCTGGCGAGAAACCATCCATGCTTGATCCCTCCTCTCTATCCTCTGATGCTACTTCAAGGTTCAGGATCACCTAACGGAGATCCTCGGCTCCAGGGTTTCCCACTTACTAAGTCGTAGCTCCATGTCCTAGAGCCGTCGGCAAGGGCCGTCGCCGCGGTGGAAGAGAAAGGGGAAAACCCCCTCCATGAAGCCGCCGCCACACAACTTATCTCTAGTGAGGAAAACAGCCGCCAACTGTGTTCGACGCCTCTGTGTGTCTCCCTATTCCTTTCTCTCTCTCATTCAACGTCGTCGTCCATCCAGTTCTGGGCACGGTCTGCTTCCATGGGAAAGGTTTCTGGTGAGCATTCAACCTTTGTTTCCCCTCACCTAGCTCCTTCTTTCTTGGCGCAGATCGTGTGCTTGGGTTCTCCTTCTCGGTTCTTTATCTTCCCGCTCGACGCCGACTTGCATCCGTGCCATCGTCATGTCCGGGATCAACGACAAGGGACCTCATCTGCAACTTCCAGATCCTAGCAACCAATCCATCTCCATGGTGGATCCTTCGTCAGCATCGTTGGCAACTGGAGCTAGGGCTCGGCATAGCTCCTTCTCACTCTGTCGTTCATCACTATCAGTGCCAAGATCTGTCTCGTTCTCTCTGCTGTAGCCAGGACCAAATCCAGTTTGTGGTAGTTGGTGCTCATATCTTCTCTTCCCTCACCTTCCATATTGCAGATTTGGGTGGAGAATCAGTACAATAGAGGAGTTAGGACTCCCTCTTCTCTGCTATGTAGGTTCTGAAAGATGGGTCTTTCCACTTCCTTGTGTAGCGGAAGGAAACTGCTATTTCCATTTTCTCCATATGGCCACGAACATGACATGGGATGATGGGTTGGCTAGTGGTTGCTTCTAACCCCATGATCTCCCACCAGACACGAGATCGAGGACAAAGTTCGCCTGTCAGGTCTAAAAGAAAGGTCAAAATCAACTCTCCTCAAAGTCAATTTGGGCTTCTAAACGGAATGCCTAGTCCATGCACATTAGAAAGGAGCAGCGTGACATCTCATTGGATTCAAGCCCTAGTTTTCAATCCCAGACTCATTGTTTAGCTATACATCAAATACACATAATCTTATCATTTTTGAACTTCAAAATCATCTTATAGGAACATCCAATATTCCTGAAACTTTGAGCATATCATCCTAACCACTCAATAAAATTCCTCAAAAAGGCATTAAAAGAGAGATCTTAATCATTATATAAATCTCAATCAACATTCCAACTTTACTAAAACACTTGGAACTCTCATTCTAACTCAAGATATGGATTCTAATATGTTATTAGAGATTTATGGGTTTCAAAAATCCACTCCATCACATCCTACTCACCTGAAAAGAAAATTTCGTCCTCGAAATTAAGCCAGAAACCCTTTCTTTCCCACTATTATTCCTATTTCTAGATTCGATTGAATAATATGGTGGACTCTCAATATCGCCCAAAAATGTTCAGAGTCTTGAGTTCTCAATTTCTAAAATCTACTCTTGCATTGATCTTGAAAGGAAATGAATGAAATTATGACCTTGATCTTGCAAAATCTTGAAGTATGGTTTCCCTATTATGATCTTGATCTTTAATATCATTACACTATGAAGTACGATTTGACAATTGTTATTCACCCAATTTGGATATGCTTGATGATTCATGACCAATGTAGACTAGTGTTCTAAATTAGTGGTGGTTGAATTGTGACTTCCTTAACCTACATAACATCCCTATTGTGACTCCTCTAAATTTTCATCTTGTTGATTATCTAGAGTATTGGAAGGTAATCCCTTCCACCTAGTTTGGATTTCTTTACCTAAATCCATAATAGGTCAAATTTAAGATGATATTGATACTCGATCATGAATCTCAATTTGACGTTGATCTTGAAATATGATGACATTGACTATAGCTGGTGGTTAAATTCCTAGAAATACCTAGCTCTAGATCATTCATCAACCTTGAATAGCGTGACAATGAAATTGATCTTAATAGTACAAAATGTCGCTCGATTGTTGTTTGAATGATGTATATGGATGAATGGTCTCCCCTAAGGTCTAAACCGAAGTTTCAAAATGTTTGGACCTAGGGCTTTGATGTACAAACTCGACTAACTACATTGAAAATGAAATCTTGACTCATGATTAATTATCTTGATTCAAATTCTATGATTTGGATATTAAGATCACACTTGATATATGAATGATGATTTTCATATTCCCAAATATCAAAAGTTTGAAATGACGATTATGTTGACTCACTCAATTTATGACCTAGGGATGAGCTCTCATATGGACTAGGGTGGGATCTTCCATTGATTTTGAGCATGGAATCACAACTAAAATATGTTGTTTGTCTTGAATTGTTTAAATGAAAAATCTCAATCTTGGATGCATAACCCCACCTATGCCAATGTAGAATCTAGAAACCTACAATGTTTGGAAAGAAAGTAATACTTTACTCTTAATCTGAAGAGCTCTATTCACTTGACCTAAAATATGATCTCTCCAAATTCATGATCTATATGATAATCTCTCCAAATCTATGACGCATGTGGTGACCTTCCCTACTTCAATTATCAATGTGAATTTACATGCCACGATGCTCAATTGCTTAATTTTGAAATAAACTGATGTTGAAGGTACACCAAGATTGATTTTGATATGGAATATGAAAACCCAGTTTCAAATGATGAAAATTATTTAATTTTGGGGAAAATGTTTCTTTTAAAGTGTGGACAATGAGACAGCCTTGATCTTTATCTCTGCTCACGTATATGCTATGAACTTCACCTTCACTCTTTTTCTCAATCTTGAACTTAGTCTCATGGTTGAATGTGTTTTGATGCTCAATTGGTTTGTGTCATGTACATGTGTCTTGTGGTGACACACAATTTTCTTTAAGATCTAAGTTTCTAACCCTTAAAAAATCACCCACTTGTAACTAATTTTGAACCTAACAAATGGCATCATCTTGCTTCCCATTATTTTCATGTTATGAGATTTCAATTATGTTTCTAAGGGCTCAAAATCACCTTAATCAGACGATCATACCTCATGTTATGGTCTTCCCAAATTGGATCAATTTAAATGTGATTTAATCAAATTTACATTTATTTATTTGCTTAATTCGACCCAATGCGGGGCGCGACCAAGCTAAGATGGGAGCCCATCTCTTCCCTTGGAGACCTTAATGATCCACCTTTCGTTAGTGTTGAGACAAATTTTGACCTTTGGATTTTATCCCACAGATTCCCTTCTTGATCCAACAACGGATGACTTGTCCCCTACCTCCATATGGTGATCGGAAGAAATGGTGCTAAGCTCCACCTCTACCTCTTTTTCCCACTACTTTGGCACCAACAAACCCTAACTCCTTTGATAAAACACCTTTACCATCCTTCCTCCCATCTTTTCTTGGTTGCTCACATGCCCTAGTGCCCTAATTTTCCTTCTTCTTGCCCTACCTTCTTCATATGACATCGTTGTCTCCATCTTTGGGCGTCTCCACTTAGAGCACCTTCGACAATAAGGAGGGTCAACATCTTCTCCAGGGGGTTTCTCTAAGCCTAGGAAGCTGGTTCATGCCGTTCCCAAAGTTCTCCAACCTGGCACTACCCCAACTCTGGCAAGCAGGATCACTCTCGTGCCATCGTGGTGTAAGATCCCTAACCTAGCAAAGTGCTTGAACTTGATTTGTTGGCTTGATAATATTCTTAAAGCTTAATATCATCATGTGATGCACCTTAATAACATGTTATATGCTTATATTTTTAGTTTGGGTGATGTTTGAGCTAGATATGCTATATGTATGTTGCTTCTAGAACAAGTTGCAATTGCCCATGTTGAGGGTTTATCTTGCAACTGTCACATGTTGGATGTTCCATGGCATCATGAGAGAGAGAATGATGCTCATGGATGCCTTGTTGGACCTTTTTTATGAGGTTGCAGCATGTGTTTTGAGATAGGGTTTGCATGGATGCTTGAGTTGTTACTGTCGACCATGTTGGTGTGGCCATTGTAGCAACCTATGTGTTTTGTATCTTTGGAGTGCTTCAGCCAAACCACCTTGCCTTTCTAGGTTTGTAGTTACCTATATTCCTAGTAGATTCCTACTAGATTCCTTATCTTTGGTTTTGGTATCTAGGGTTTGCTTGTGTGATGTGTGTGTCGACCTGTTGTTTGGGGGGACATGGTGTAGAGGTGGCTACCATGGCATACCCTTAGTTTTGTTTTGATGTAAGGATGTAGTGGACATAATATGTTCCTACACTACCTTATTTTTATCACCCTTTAATGCATTCTTGTTTAGAGTGCTTACATGGCCATGGTTTTGAGGGACTCATTTCCTTATGTGCATTAGTATCTTGACACCTCATAACCTATACCTCTCTCTTACCCTTGAGTATATATATCCTTCCTTTCAAATGCAAGTATCCCCTTTAGTTGTCTTCTCTCTCTCTCTTCTTTCTTGTGTTCAGCCTTGATCTTGGTGGCGCAAGTGGAGGTGCTGACCTTGGAGAAGGTGGCCCTTTCCCTTTTTACATGTGGTGATCTGGGCTTTATCATCTCCCTTTGTGGTGTTCCTTGGTGATCTTGGAGATAGGTAATTTGTTATCTTTATTTGATCTCATTTTTTCATGGAAACCCTATCTCTTTCTTCCTTCTCTTATCTGTTAGACCATGGGTTACCATCGTGGTTATCTTGAGGAACTTCTCTCCATAGAGGTCGAGACTATGGTTTGACCATGGTAGTACTTGAGTGAAATGAAGTTCTCCTTTTCCTTATTTCTTCTTTCTTCTTTCTATTTCATCCTAGGGTTTTTACCCTATATCCATTGAGATTTCGTTGACCTTAGTGTTTTCTTCTTCTCTTGAGGTGATCTTGATTGGGTGTGGAGTTGATCCAAGTTTGATGTTTCCTTTTCTCTCTTGGAGCTTGTGGCGTTGGAGTTTATCTTCACATCAATGTGGGTTATATAACTTTCCCCTCTTCTATTGTTGCGCCTTTATGTTGTTTGCATGTTACTGATTAATCTCTAATATGTGATCATAATTTTCTAGATGATTCTATCTTATTTTAGGTTTTGAGATTATGAAGCATACTTGCATAGATTTCTCTTTCTGTAAATGCTAATTCATGTATCCAAAATCTAAGTGATGTTGGAGTTGGAGTTTCTTACATGCATCTTGATCGTTGGTTTTATCACTGTGTTTATGTTTTAGCCATCATATTTTAGATGGAGGTTTTGGTTCTTGTGTACATGTGTCAAATGTTGGTTTTCTCTTAGAGTGGTTTCATCACTGATTGTCATGATGATCATTTTTAGGGTTGTGATGCTCATCCTTTCATGAGGTTACATCATGGTGATGCTTGAGCTTCTTGACATTATGCATATGATTCAGTCGACATGTTTCTTTGGTTCTTGGGGTTGTTATGACAATGTTTATGGTATGATAGGGTTCTAGTTTGGTCACCATAGTCCTAACCCTAAGTCACTTTGGTCGCTATATATGAGCCTTGTGTTGTTCACTACCCAAGATGGTCTGGTTGGGTTGATACAACCACGGGTTGAAGTTAATATGGTCACTATTCTACTCAGATTGCAGAAAATGCTAACCCTAATCAGGGTGGTCTCTATGTTTACTTGTTTGGTTTGGTCGCTACACCTTGATTCAGTTTAGTTGGTCAATACAATTTGATTTTTGGAGGTCTCTACGCATGTGAGTCATGTGGTCGCTACACATGTTGAATCATGTGGTCTCTACACATATGAGTCATGTAGTCACTATACATGTTGAGTCATGTGGTCACTACATAAGTTGAGTCATGTGGTTACTACAACTGTGAGACATGTGGTCTCTATGTGGTTTGATCAATGCATAGTACTATTTGTAATTATTAGTTGAAAATAAAAATAATGCCTAACCCTAATGTGCCCCAAGAATGTGTGAAGTGATGTACATAGGGTTTTATGTTGAGTGTTATGATGGAAATGCTAATTGGTTATTTATGAAAACCGTAACCATAATTTGAGTACATGATGTAATTTCCTATCTTACTTGAAGAGATCAACTTGTAATAATGTTTTCTCTCTCCTACTTGTGTAACCCTAATGTTGTAGGTTAAATGTACATCATAGCTGGTGACTACTATGATATCTTTTATATAATACAGGGTGATGATTATGATCCTTTATGAGGCATGATGGATAACGATGTTATGTAGAAACTATTTGAGTGGGTCTTATGACCTCGAAAAGACTTAATTCCTTATGTCAGGTGATATATTCTAATGATGTGATGAGGGATGGTGATAAATGTGTATTTATCCTTTTTTTTTACATCTTTTGGATATCTTTTTAGGATTGATTTGTTGTTTATTTTATTAGTTTTATAATTAATTATATTAATTTGGATTTTCTATCTTTATGAGGAGTTTTAATTATATTTGGTTTGATTTTTGTAGGAAAATGGCCTCATCACTCAAATCATTAATTTTTCTTGAAAGATGTTTTGCACAATTCCTGCAATGACTGAAATCTATGAATAGACGACACCAAAATAAACATATCTCATACATATAAATTTCAAATTTAGATTTTATATATGTTTTGAAAGTATAATTTCAATTTCTATAGGAAAAATGTATTTACCCACGACTTTGGTAGTCATTTGACTATCCAACCATCCAGTGAACGTGCATGTTTTTTTTTGGTCTCCATTTTTCCGGAGTGATTGATTTAAGTATATGCCTTGCACCAAAATTGGCATAACTCTTACATGCCTACACATAATTTAATGTTCAAATACGAGTTGGAAAGGAAATTCAAAGTCCTACAGGAAAAATATATTTTTCGGCATGCTTTAAAGCTTGTGCACAGTGAAAATTTGTACACAATTTCGGAAACGGGAATCTACAGATACAAAGTTAGAATTTGAAGGGTCAAAAGAAGGCAATCAATGATTTTCTTTATTGTCTATTAAGGAAGGAAACTTTTCTCTTGACTAAAGACACAAACAAAAAATGCCTCATTCATTCCTTCTTCTCCCCTTTCAGGATTTCCACCCGTACTTCTCCTATAAAAAGAGGACAGACTCCTCTAAGAAAAGGGTCCAAAATTTTATATGCAATTAGTAGAGAAATTATGTCATTTTCCCTTCTAGTGTAATTTTACTTTCAAGAGAAATAAAGTTGGTTATTTTATTTCACATTTGGATCTCTCTTTATCTATTTCTACTACTCGCTTTTTCTACTTGGAGAAGGAAAGAAAGTAAATGAGTCATTTAATCATCACTGCCTTGGATTCTATAGAGATCCAGAATTTCCGTTTATGGCTCTCTTGCTTTCTTTCCTTGTTTCTCCCATACTCGCCATGAGTAGCGAGTAGTTTTCTTAGCGAGGTGAGGGGAATAGCCCCTTATAAATGTGTTAATTGGATTGAACTTTTACATGACTGTTTAGATGTTTGGGTTTTAGTTTAGAAATTGCATATTTAAATGATGTAATTAATCATTTTTATCGCTTGTTAATCCTGGCAGATGCGACTGTGGAAACCATGATTTAGAATGCCTAAACTGACTTCATAAGGATTTTCATGCGAATATATAAAAATCCTCTTTAAGATAAAGAATAAGGAGTTCACCAGGGCTAATGGGTTCATATGGAGTTCCTCTTTTGTATTTTATTTACGAATAAAGTGCATACCTGCTTCTTTCTTGTTTGTCCTGTGTCACTCAATTTTATTTTCACAAGGGCTAATATGGTAAAACCCCTAAGCCTCGATGTCTTCCTTCTTGATTTCAAATATTTCTTAAATGTCTGCTTTCAATTCACCTTGTAATTTTTAGCACTTCACATTTTTTAGATAATCTTGTATGTTAACAAATTTCTTCTTTTACTCCCTTTTTGTCTTAGAATAATCTTTTTCTTCTTTTGCATTAGTGAAATCTTTTATTCTTCTTGTAATTTACTTTCTTGCATTAGACTAATCAAACCCCACAAATCATACTTTATTTCCTGTCAATCTTCCAAAAATACCAAAAGAAATAATTTCAAAAATCAATTAGGTTTAAATAAAATGAATATTAAAAATATTGTCCTATGAGATCAACCATTCTATACTAGACTTAACCGGAAAGTAAAAAAAGGATTAAACTCTGGGATAAAAGTTTCTAGTGAATTGGTGTGTTCTTCAACGTGTATCAATTTTGATGCCATTGACGGGGACAACAGATCATTTTCTCGAACCCCAAAAAGTTTTGAATTTATTTTATTTTATTTTTTATGTCTTCCGTGTAACATTGTAGAAGTATTGTCTCCTCTTTTTACTGAGTTTCTATTCCAGCAGTATGTTTTTTTCACAAATGAATATATTTGTATAATTGTGCATGTGACACCCATCGAACGATCTTACACTGCCAATTTTTTATCCCGAGCCAGAAAGGACTTCCATCACTTAAATAGACAAAACCGACTTAGGATGGATGAAGAGGAGGTTTCCTATAGTATTGAGCAGGCACTTGCCGCTCAAAGAGAGTTGATGATGGCTGAATTCACAGTTCAAGAAGACAACTTGTATGTAGCCTATATCGCTGACTAAGAGGCTATAGAAGCTACTCAGAGGGAGATTGAGAGACCAAAACAACTAAAAGCATTTTCCACTACAAAAATTGGATATGCACAACACCTAGTTGTGCCATCTTCAATCATCGCCCCTCAAGTTGAGATCCACACTCAGTGGATCACCATGCTTTAGGAGAATCCCTTTTTTGGGAACCAAGGTGAAAGATGTCAAGATCACCTCCAACGTTTCACAGACCTTAGTTCCTTGACTAAGATCCCATGCATTTCTGAAGACACCATTAGACAAAATTTTCAAATACTCTCTTTTAGGGGCAGCCAGCCGTTGATATAATGTCATGGAGAGTCTTGTCCCCACTTGGGAAGCACTTCAAACAAATTTTTTAGATAAATACTTCCCCCCTTCCCTCACCTATGAGATTAGAGGACAAATCATGTTGGTTTCAATGGTCCCTGGAAAAACCTTAGGAGAATCTTGGAAGAGATTTAGGAAACTCCTCCACGGTTGCCCCCATCATGACATATCACAATCTCAACTCATTGAGATATTTTATCATGGTGTTGATGATAACACCAAGAAATTTCATGATTCCTCATCTGGTGGAAACTACATGTTCCAAAACCTAAGCAACACATGGGAGGTAGTTAAAAGAGCTTCTGAAACTTAGGCTAGATGAGAAACTAGTGGGGTCTTAAAAGTGTCTAAGGCTGAGGTAAACCCATACATTCATACTATTGTCAAAGCTCTTAAATTAATCTCTTTGAAACAAAACTACTTGGAATCCTCATTTAATGCCTATGAAAGACAACCTCGACAAGTAAGGGTGGTAGAATCTTTATGTGGGATATGCCAAGGGTATGATCATGCTACCCTCTGATACGCATATAACAGGCATGTAATGTGCAAGTGTATGTGTCGAATTAATAAGGGATTATGAGCCCTGAGTTATCGAAAATAGAGAGTTGTGAGGTCAAAGACTACTACTAATTAGGATTGATCAGCTAGGTCGGTGATGAATGCTTGAATTAATTTGAATTTCCAAACTAACACAAAAGTAAACAAAATAATGGTTTAAGAAAATCAGAGATAGAATGAATTCTTTAGGACAGTGGTTTCACCATGGATACCACTAACAATCTATCCCACACACTAAATCTATTATCTCAATTCATGGATAAGGAGCCTATAGCCAGAATTACCTACTTCTGTAGTGTAATTCACTACCTATACTAATGCCAATCCCACTCCCACAGTTATTGGTTTGATTAATTAGGTGCTTTGCATCAATACTCTCAGTTTCTCCCCTCGTATATTCTCCACTTTTCCCAAAGGGTGCAATATATGAGTAATTCTATGCTTTCCAACCCTTAATCCCTCTCCCAAGATGACTAAGCGCCTTCTAATCCATTCATGGTGATCAAGCACAAATAGAACATGAAAATTTCATAGAATTATATCCAGTAATAAAGAGATAACTTGGTATTAATGTATGGAATTCAATTGTAGTGTATATCTGGGCTACTCCCAGATTCTAAACAATTAAGGGAATTATCCAAATATGCAAGACATGGTATCACATTAGATAGAAAATATGCAAAACATGGATTTTGAGATACTAAAAAGAGGAAAAAGAGTTAAGGAGTATATGTGGACGAGATGGAGTCATTCTGTCGTCGTTTCCGCCGTCAAAACACCTTTTTAGTCTGCTAGGTAGGGTTCATCCACTTTTCTCTCTCCTTTCTCTTTTGATGTCGTCCCCCGATAGATATTTTAATTGCGGCTCTAATGGTGCCTTTTATAGCCGTCGTACATGTTTATGTCAAGAGGAAACCTAAAATGTAATTTTTAATACAATATACTTTAGATTTAACACATTAAAATTTAGTCTACATCGTCTGAGTCGGTGGTACCACTACTACAGAAACAACATTCAACGTCACTTTTCGGGGCGTCAGTTATTTAACAAAGCTGACGCTGATCATCATTACACGTCGGCTATTATGGCAAACCGACGTCCATATTTGAAGACCAGCCAAACACGGGTATCACTTTCTATTTATCCTCGGCTGAAGAAACGTAATTGATGCCTAAAATAGCCCGCAAAATCCAATTTTTTCGAGCAAAAAAAATTGCCCCAAAGTGTAACATACAATGTCAGTGTTTTACCTAATAACCGACGCCTAAAGAAGATAAAAATTGCATGTGAATTTTACCATATGGGCATCGGTTGTCGTAGGATAACTGACACGGATAAGGGTTCGCGCGCCCTCTCCGCCAAAAAATTTAGGGTAAATTGATGTCGGTTTTATTGGGATAACCGATGTTGAATAGTAAAGGTGTCAGTTTTTATAGATAACCGACACCTTTTATTAACCTAATAGCCCCAGCGAGAACAAAATCTTCCCCTTTCTTCTGTTTCATTATGAAAATAGACTCGCTCACGATCGCCTTTCTCTGCCTCTCGTCGACGCCGCCACCGCGCCTGCTTCCTGCTACCGCCGCTGCCTACTGCTTCTCTACTCGCCACTGCCACCACCAGCTACTACTGCTGCTTCTCTACTCACCACCGCCACCGCCGGCTGATGCTGCTACTTCTCTGCTCACCACCACTACCGCCTCCTTCTCCTAATGCTTCTCTGCTCAGTGTCACTACTCCTCACACTGCCACCGCCGACGAAGCTCGTCTCCACGCTGCTAGGCTAGCTACTCGACAAATAGGCCCTCCTCTTCTTCCTCCATGCCCCTCTTCTTCTTCCTTCTTTTCCTTACCAACAACAAGCACTGCACGGCCGTGGCTGTGTTGGCCGATTATGGCCGTGCTGCCCAGCACGACCGTGCTCAGCCAACACAACCACAGCCATGGCCAGCCCACACGGCCGTGTAGTGCTTGCTGTTGGTAAGGAGGGAGAAGGAAGAAAAGAGGGTATATGTTCAATTATATGATGAAATCAGTTATGTTCAAATCTTGTGATGAAATCAATTATGATGAAACCCTAACATCTACATGAATCCCTATTGCATGATGAAACCCTAACATCTACATACTCTATATGATACCTAAAATTGTGATCAAACCCTAACATCAATTGTGATGAAACCCTAACATCTACATATCTATCCAAGATGATGAACATGAATGGACACTCGAAATGTTGAAATCAATGTTATAGAATATGATACCTAGATTAAATGATGTTACATGATACCTAGATTAAATGATGTTACATGATACCTAGATTAAATGATGTTATAGAATATTGGAATGACAACATACATGTATTTGTTGGCCTAGAAACCCATCCAAGATTTACTCATTAGGAGTAAATCTTGGATAGTCCCTGGTTTGGGACTGTTCTTGAACACCTAATCTCACTTAGGATGTAAGTGTATAATGTTTATTGGGTTTTCAAGAAAATTTCGATAGCATTTCCCCGTTTGTTCTCTAAGTACATATGTACTTGGAGAATAGCGGGGAAATGCTACCGAAATTTTCTTGAAAACCCAATACACATTATACACTTACTAGTGAGATTAGGTGTTCAAATATGGGATATGTGGTACACATTTATTATATATAAGATGAAACTAGGATTGTAAGTATTAGAATGACAACATACATGTATTTGTTGGCCTAGAAACATGTCCAAGATTTACTCATTAGGAGTAAATCTTGGATAGTCCCCAGTTTGGGACTGTTCTTGAACACCTAATCTCACTTAGGATGTAAGTGTATAATGTGTATTGGGTTTTCAAGAAAATTTCAGTAGCATTTCCCAATTTGTTCTCTAAGTACATATGTACTTGGAGAACAACGGGGAAATGCTGCTGAAATTTTCTTGAAAACCCAATACACATTATACACTTACTAGTGAGATTAGGTGTTCAAGGATGGGATATGTGGTACATGTACATTTATTATATATAAGAATGACATCACATGTATTTGTTAACCCTAGACCCTAATCTTGTCCTAATATATACTTGTTTTCTCTTTGATCATAGAATGGATAGATCATGGATGTCCATTCGCAATCGCTGCACCCCAGAGTTTATATCTGGTCTTGATCAGTTTATTAGATTTGACGAGGAACATAGGAAACAACCTGGAGATAGGTTCTACTATCCATGTAGGCATTGCGGTAACAACTTGAAAGTCAGCACTGGTGACAAAATCAAAAGTCATGTCATGTACAATGAGATTGTACAAGGCTATACAAAATGGCACTGGCATGGAGAGATTTCAAACTCGAAACCAGTGGATGTCGATAGCAGTGCTTAAGTAGAAGAAGAAATTGTCTCCGATGATGTAGATGTGAACAAACCAGTTCCAGTAGACATCATTGATGCGATGATGGATAGTTGTGGGGTAGAGCACACTGATCCACCCCCCATCTTTAGAAACATTGTGCATGATGCTGAGATACCATTATACACAAGTTGTACTAAGTTTACAAAGCTTAGCACTGTGTTGAGATTGTATAAGTTGAAATCCAACAATAGATGGAGTGACAAGAGCTTCACTTCATTGTTGACTTTGTTGAAAGAAATGCATCCTGAAGGAAATGAGTTGCCAATCTCAACATACCGGGTAAAGAAATTGTTGTGCCCAATGGGAATGGAGGCCAAGAAGATACACGCATGCCGAAATGATTGTGTATTTTTTCAAAAGGACTATGTGGATTTGAAATAGTGTCCAAAATGTGCAGCAATCACCAGACTTTGTTTCTTTTTCAACAGTCTATGCAACAAAGTTATTGACCCCGATACTCTCGATAATTTGCAAAGAGAAGTGGTTGTTACCCTATGTCAGCTTGAGATGTATTTCCCTCCTTCATTCTTTGATATCATGGTACATCTTGTTGTCCACTTGACTAGGGAAGTGAAAATGTTGGGACCAGTTTTCTTGCATTTGATGTATCCCTTTGAACGATACATGAACATTTTTAAAGGTGATGTTCGTAACTGTTATCATCCTGAAGGGAGTATTATTGAGGGTTATGTGGCGAGAGAGGTTATGGATTTTGGCAATGACTTTCTTAGTGGTAATGACACTCCCGTTAATGACAAGAATATTGAGGAGGGCAAAGGAATTTTGGGATCACGGGTGAAAGTAATCAGTCGTGAGCAGTTGGAACAAGGTCACTTGTATATTTTACACAACATGGATGAAGTGAGTGTTTATATCGAGGAGCATACCAATTTCATCAAGAGACAACATCCTCGATCCAGTTCAATGTGGCTTGCTAGAGAGAATAACAAGACTTTTACTAAGTGGTTTGAAGATAAAGTCTTACATCAACTATCTCAAACACCAGATGATATTACGGAAAATATCAAATGCCTTGCCTTTAAACCAAAATCGAATGTTATGTCTTATGAAGGGTTTGACATTAATGGGTTCACATATTACACAAAGCACCAAGATGATAAGAGTGTCATCCAAAACAATGGGGTCATCCTTCCAGTGTCGACTATGTATTTTGCAAGTGCAAAGGATAAGAGTCCACTTGAAGCTAAAATGTCATATTACGGTGTCATTGAAAACATATGGGAGTTTGACTACATAGATTTCAGAATTCCGCTCTTCAAATGTAATTGGGTGGATAACAAAAAAGGAGTTATAGTGGATGAATTGGGTTTCACTTTAGAGAACTTTGAAAAGATTGGTGAGAAGGGTGAACCATTCATATTGGCATCACAGGAAAAACAAGTATTTTATATCGATGATCCTGCAAATGATAAATGATCGGTTGTTCTTCATGGTAAAAGATAGTTCATTGAAGATCCTATAGATGAATAAGAGTACTATGATAAGTATGATGACTCCAGTCCATTCTCAGTTGGGTTGCCAACTCCACAAAATATTGAAGCTAATGATGACTTATATGTGCGCGAAGATCACAATGAAGGATTGTTAATTGATAAAAGATCGCAATTTTATAGGCATGCATGTTTATATTTTTTTATATGTTTCATTTTTCAATGTTTCATTTTTATATGTGAACTATATAAAATGCTAAATGTTTGCTTTTTTAATATCAATATCATTTTCAGAAATAATGTTTCATTATCTTCTAGTTAATACAAATGCTAAATGTTTGCCTTTTTAATTACATTTTCATATGGTTGACCATGATGTCCATGATAAGCATGATGTTCATGATGAGGATGATGTCCATGATGAGCATGGTGAGGATACCAATGTAAGTTTTAAAAACATATCCTATATTTCTATAGAAATTCATTATCTTCTAGTTATGTCATATATCCTATATTTCTATATTGGGCTAATTCAGTGTGTTTATTTTGTCAAATTTTAGGTTGATGATGCACATGTACCCTCTGAAGCACTGGAGGCACTTGATGTGCACCACCAAAAAGTTAACAAGAAAAGGGGCATCACTCTGCTAAAGAAGTTAACAGTGCTAAGGGGCAGTGGATCCTGATTGGCTGTGGAGTTTGATAATCAAGAAATGCAATTGTAGTGAACCACAATAATTTTGTAAACTATCTTGGGTATGTCACTCGAAGCCATTGTGGTGTTAAGTATGATAATTAGCATAAAGCTCCTCAGACAAAGAAAGACTTGATATGTAAGGATTTATGCATGAGTTATTATTATTTGCAATTCTATTTTGTAGATTACAAATTCTATTATTTGCAATTCTATTTTTGGATACTAGTTAATAGCAATTCAATTTTACAGAATCTGTTTGCATTGGATGAGAAGCTGCATCGTAAAAGCATGATGCAATGCACTGGAAAGATGCTAAGGAACTATAGGACAAATCTCAACAGAGAATACATAAAAGATGGTGATAAGAAGAAGAAGTCAGCCCTTGAAAAGTGGAACTTCCTGGACAAAGAAGATTGGACACGTTTGGTGCTTTAAGATAAACTAAAGAATTCAAGGTATTAAGTGTCACTCCCAATTTAATTAATATATGTTGTATTCACCTATTCAACATTAACCTTTAGTGTTACTAACTAAATCAATGTGCATACTAAATAGGCGTTTAGTGAGGTGCAAAGGGAAAGGCGTGCATTGAATGTGCATGACCACAAAATGGGTCCAAAAGGCTATGTAGGTATTCGCCAAAGACTACAGGCAGAGTCTGTTGCTACTCAGGAGTCCTCTACTACCTGTACCACACCCATGCCTCACCATGATGTCTGGATAGCTGGGAGGAAAAATAAGAAGGGTGAAATAAAGAAGCCCGTAACTACTGAGGCGGCTACAAAAATGGTAAAATACAACTCAACAATGCATGTCATTCGAATATTGATTATTTGTGGTGTTTACTTACCAATTTTTGTTGATGGTGATTAGCGGGAGCTGCACGAGCAGAGGAAATAGGGCACGTTCATCCTTCAGGGCACAAGGGATGAATTGACAGTTACTATGGGTAACCTAGAGCATCCTGGATGTGTTAGGGGTGCAGGCACTGGTGTGGGCATCAAAGCGTTCTTTGGGCCATCCTAGAGCAAACCTATCGCAAGAGTGGGACTTTCATAAGAAGAGGTAACCTATTCTTTTTTTAGAATGTTACAGCAAAAGGGAATTCAATAATAAGAAGATAATGTTTCTTTTATCCATGTATAGGAGAATAAGAGAGTCGAGGATATAGTTGCTAAGAAGGTCAAGGAAGAAATGCTGCGGTGGTAGGCATCTCAGGCTTCCAATCAGCCTATGGAGACCCGCTCTTCTCCTGATGCACATGCTGAGAGTAATCTTGTAGACCCACCACCTAGCACGTCTACTGTAAGTATTGTTTATGACATAGTAGCTAGTTTTTTCTAGATGATATGTTTTCAAGATGATATGTATATATGTATAACATTATTTATGTAAATTTGTAGGCGTTGAAGCCATGCCGCTTAAAAATTGAAGATTATATTGTTGCAGAGGCGCAGGCTTACCCATCCCTTCCTGGGGCATTGATTCACGGGGCTCCAATGCCACAAGGTTACATTCGTGTGAGCCTGATATGTGTAATCCCCGATTGGAGGGAAGCTACATTGCCATATGCCCACCCGGATATTGGTACACTTGGTGAGGCAGAAGGCGGGGTGATATTTTGGCCCAAAGAGGATGTCGTCTACACTACTGAAATAGTAAGATAAATTTACATTATGTTAAATTGTTAATGTGTATATATGATGTCAATTGATCTGAAATTATATATACAGGTTAAAAAGAAGACACCTGAAGCATCTAGGCCTCCACCTCCACTTCCTGCATTACCAAGTTGGGTTCCAACTGACCTAAAATTCCCGTTAGCTCCTGCTTGTAAGGGAATGGCAGTATGGCTACGCACACATAATATACATTGCCCTATATTTGTTTCTTTAGAAGCGGATTATGCAGGTCAATCATACGAAAGTTCTCTATTTATACAAGATATTATTGAGTTGTTTATCTATGATTGGTTGAATACATTAATGATAGAGGCATGGATAAGGTGAGATCTTGTTTATACATCCATATACCTTGTGTAGGATCCAGTGATCTGGTTTCTTATATATTAATGCATACATAATATATGTTTTGCAGCTACATAGTCGAAATTCATTGTAAACAATTTGCATTTGAACATGTGGGATTTTTGATTCCATCATTGGTTAGTCTGGTAGCTAAAGACCGTGATAGTGTTCAACAATACTATTGTGATGCTTTCACAATTTTTGGTTAGAAAAAGAAGAAGATAATAATAGCTCCATTCAATGTGAAGTAAGTTCACTTTGCTTCTAATTTGGACTTAAGAAAATTACATTTTTATTGTGGATTTTGAGTTATTAATTTTTAACTTGTTTACCTCTAGCTTGAAGCATTGGGAGTTACTAGTTATTCTCCCCGAGACATTCACTTCCTATTATCTAGATCCTACGGGGAGTACATTGAATCCAAAAATTGGACACGTAATGAAAATGACATTATTCTGGTGAGAAATATTTCATTTTTATATACGTTAACATCTATTATTACATTACTATTTAATTATGCAATTTACTGTGTTACATTAATATGTAGGGGTTTAGATGTGTTCAAAAAGCCTGGAGGAAAGGTCCCCAGTAAAAAGAACCAACCAATAATTTGGGAGAACGTGAAAGTAAGTTCCCGACTCCAATGTATATGTTATTTATGTGAATTGTGCTTATTTGTATTTTTTAATATTTTGTATCCATTTTATAGTGTGCTACACAAGACAATGGTTGGGCATGTGCATACTATGTGATGCGGTTTATGGACATGATTATCAAACATGTAGATGAAATCAATGCCATACCTAAGGTATTATATATAGTCTCATTAGATAGTATGAAATATATCAATCTTATTTATATATTATTACTTATATATATACATCATTCTCTTTACATGTGTTTAAAACTGACCCCACTGCAGGTAAAGCCTTAAAAGATGTACATGCTCCATATACGATGGAAGTATTAAATGACGTAAGCAAAGAATGGGCAAGAGCCATACAAGCAGTGGGGACTGTAAGATATAATTGAGATGTTGATAGCGATGATGAATGATATTTTATAAATAAATGTTTATACATGAATGATATTTTGTAAATAAATGTTTATACATGTGTTTCTACATGTATGGATGTTTCTACATATATTTGAATGTTTATACATGTGTGAATGTGAAAATTGAATTGATGTCTGAATGTATCTACCTATGTGTGAAAAGAATATTTGTTGATTTTGCAGGTTTGTGGCCTGTTTGTTGGCTGATATCAATGGATGTCATAAACATGTAGTTCAATTCCACTGAACTACAGGTTCTCATCCTGCGACCAGCCACAACAGGCCTGCAAAATGATTAGAAAAAAAATCAAACCATAGGTGTCGGTTACTTGTCTAAAACTAACAACAAAGGTTTACAACGTTGGTTAATAGCATAAAACTGCCGCCTAATATTGCCAGACAGCCTGGCCAGCACGGCCGTGCTGGACAGCACAGCTGTGGTGGCAAGTGATATGGCGTCAGTTATTAGTAGACAACTGACGCCATTCTGGGCAGCACGGTCGTGCTCGATAGCACACCCTTCTGGCCAGCACGGCCGTGCTGTCCGGAAGATGATATGGCGTCGAGCAGTAGTAGAAAACTGACGCCAATAGAGTCCTAGATGGCGCCCTTTTTGTGGTGCAGATGATTATAGCATCGATTTTGTTACTTATAACCAACGATGATGGGGCCATGCTGGCGCGTTTTCAGTGGAGTGAAGCATTTTTGCGTCAGTTGGAAAACTGACGCTGAAAGGGTTCAACTTTTAGAGGTGCCCACATAGGCGTCACTTAGAAACCATTGTGAAAAGGGCTAAAATAACTGACGCCAAAGGCCAGATCTGTAGTAGTGTACCGAGTTAGGAGTCGGTACCACCGACTTCTTCATAGTAAAAAAAATCCTTTTTTTTATCTGGAGCAAAAAATATTTACTCTGATACCATGTCAGTACCACCAAGTTGCAAGTCAGTGGTATCGACTTTGCTTCAGTAAATAATAATTATCTGCAATAAAATAATCAATGAATAAAATCCAATAATTATTATAATAATTAAAACATGTAAAATGCATGTAAATACATGCAAATATATAAGAAATGATGCACAAGTGATTTTTACTAATTTGGTAAAATATGTATTAAAAAGATATTCAATTAAGCACAAATGACAAAGAAAATAACCAAATTAGATATCAAAATAATGACAATTTGTGCATACATCACACCCCTAAGCTTGAATATTGCTCGTCCTCGAGCAAGACTACTGTTGGATTTATTTTAAAAAGTCAGCAAAAAGACAAGTACCTATGAATTACTTTTTCTTACCGCCCTCCACCAGTCGGTCCCAAACTGATCCTTGCCAACCACTGAACAAGTAACTACTCTAAAGTGATCAATAATGTTCATAATAGATGTCCACAATAAGATTAATGAAAAATGCTATCAATATGAAGCAGTTAATATCATGGCCAGTAGGACACATGCTTGAAGCACCATGTGATCTCCCTATCTACATTGCTCTGATCTACTTAAATAAACTACTTGGAAGCAGATCCCCAAATAAACATGGATGAGGGGATTAATTATGATGGTGGGCTACCATGCAGAGCAACGGGTGGAAAAGATGGGTGGCTATGAAAATAGGATTCACAAGAATCATCCAAATTATTTATGCAAAAAATAAAAATATGATGCACCTGAATGATGGATAAAATGTGAATGTATAACTTCTAATGACTATTTTTTTTTTGGTGGAATGATGCATGGAATGGATGTCTCATCCTAATGATGAGTATAAATGGAAAGGTGTTGATAAAAAGATCCACAATCCCCTCCTTTGTTGCTTAGAGAGAATATGACATTGAACTTAAAATATTTTTCCTCCTTTTCTCCTATTTTTTCTTTTTCCTTTTCAATAACTCTTTTTTTTCTTTCCTTATTTTTAGCAAGATGAATAGTTCATGCTTTGGCTTTTTTTAGAAGGAGTAAGGAGATACAAATTTTTTTACACTCTTTCATGAGAGAAGACCGTAGAAGATAACAAATATGTAATACCTTATAAAATATGCAATGCAAATGAAACTATATGTGATTTTGTTATGCAAACTACAAATGCTCAAAAGTTGATATGAATTTTTTTCCCTATTCTAATGCATAATAAAATGAACTAACTATATACTTCCTATCATGCCATGTAATGCAAACAAGAGGAAAATAACTTGGATTAAACTTGATCATCCTATGGTGGCGAATGAAAATGAATGGACGGTAGTTGAGATCACATGACTAAGAGACAATGCCTTTCCCAATCATGATATGTCCCTCTTCTATTAACTTGTGTAGCATGGTAACCTTAGAGTTCATTTCTAGAATTCACATAAAGGATCATGTTACTATTTGGTTGGTTTAGACTCAAACATCATCATCATAACACAAGCCATAGGGTTAAGATAGGTTTTTCATTCAATCAATATGTCTTCAAGCTGACTAATCTAAACAATTCCTCTAGTTTTGTACTCTTAAATATAGCAAATTTAGCTTAAAGCGCAAAGCATAAGAGCACATTCAATTTTCAACAATTATCAGAATTGATACCACATCATCAAGAAATGGCTAATCCTAACCAAAATTTTATATTTTGTCCACAATTACACTAGATAGAAGTGGACTCTAAAAACAAAATGAAAAATCTAACATTTCTAAAACAAAAACATATAGATGTATGATAAAAAGAAAAAATGCAAGAGGTAAAGAAAGAAGCCCCATTCCATTTATCCCCCTAAGCTTGAATATGACATTGTCCCCAATGTCAAAACCAAAGGAAGATAAATGGAACAAATGTAACGATATGTGAGGTGAGATTCGGGGAAAAAGATGGGTGGGAGGGATCCACATGAAGACATGCCATCCAATAAGCACTCGAGCTCAGTGAAGTGTTGATGCTTGCTCAGCTTGTGAGATGCCATTGATGAAAACTCAGTACTACCAATAGTGAAGTCGGTGGTATGAAGATAATGTCAGAGCTTTCATGTAACGATGAAATGTCTAACTCAGTGTCACCGATAGAGTATCAGTGGTACCGACTCAGTGCATCCCTGCAAACTGAATACACATAGCAAGGAAACATTTTACTTGCATCAAAACTAGATATCACAAAACTACAAAATAGGATTGTAAAAATAGAATTGAAAGTTTAACAAAATAAACCTGATTGGTGGGTTGCCTCCCACAAGAACCCTTATTTAACGTCCTAGGCTAGACACATGTCAATCAACAATAATCAGGTGTTCATGGAGGAGGGTGAAGCTCTTTATGCTTCTTCCTTCTAAACATCTGGTTCCTTGCAACAATGCAAAAAAAATAGTCTGAAGACCATTGTGTATTGTTGACATTCCATTTCAAAGGTAAATCATTATTGCAGTGATCATAGACATGAATCACAACCAAGCCTTGACATGGGAGAACATGTAGAAATAGGTAGCCATGAGATGAAATGTATAATGATGATTGCTCCTTAATTTCTATGACCATCCCCAACAGATCACTCCTATCTACACATAATGGAGGGATTACGTCAAAGGTGAATTTGTGTGCCTCCTCCTCTTCTAATAATTCAATTCTTCCACATTCATTAATATCCTCACAAAAAATTTCAAAATTATCATCTAGATATATATCCCATATAGTCATCCACCTTATTGGCATCATTCTTCTCATCTTCCTCATCAGATCCCCAATCATATTTAAAATCAATCCTAGGATTCGAGGGTGTGTGTGTGGTCTCAATGGAAGGACATGGTATAGCTGATTCTAAAACTTCTTCCATTATGTTCTCCTCACTCTCTAATCCCTTATCATCAACCTCAACTTCTTCCATTTTCTCTACTCTACCCCAACCTCCATTAGAAATAGGACCTTTGTGATTTAAAATATATTGAACCATAATCCTAATATTCTCATGATGAATTTCCTTTGAGATTTTCTCATGATGTAATGAAGGTGGACTTAGACATCTATAACCGACATGTGCATTTCCACACTCAGAACAAATAGGGGTCATGTACTTTTAAATGAAAGAAGACTAACTATAAAGAAATATTTAGATGATTATGTATAATGCCGAAACTAACAGTAAAGTTTTATGTAATGAGAAATGGGAAGAATAAAAAAAATATATAAAAAAGGAAAATAAATACAATGGCCTATAGTGGTCGATCCTAACTTTTATAGTGTTAACCATGCCAACTCGCCGGCAACGGCACCAGAAACTTGACACATGTATAACGTGCGTGTAATATGCAAGTGTATGTGTCAAAGTAATAAGGGATTATGATCCCTGAGTTATCGAAGAGAGAGAGTTGTGAGGTAAACTACTACTACTAATTAGGATTGATTAGCTAGGCCAGTGGTGAATGTTATTGATTTGAATGGCCAAACTAACATGTAAGTAAACAAAATAATGGTTTTAGTAAATCAGAAGTAGAATGAATTCTTTAGGATGGTGGTTTCACCATGGATACCACTAACAATCTATCCCATACACTAATATCTATTATCTCAATTCCTACATAAGGAGCCTGTAGCCAGAATTACATGCTTCTGCAGTGTAATTCACTACCTATACTAATGCCAATCCCACTCTCGCAGTTATTGGTTTGATTAATTAAGTGTTTTACATCAATACTCTGGGTTTCTCCCCTCATATATTCTCCACTTTTCCCAAAGGGTGCAATATACAAGTAATTCTATGTTTTCCAACCCTTAATCCCTCTCCCGAGATGACTAAGCGCCTATTAATCCATTCATGGAGATCAAGCACAAATAGAACATGAAACTTTCATATAATTATATCTAGTAATAAAGAGATAACTTGATATTAATGCATGGAATTCAATTGTAGTGTATATCCAGTCTACTCTTGGATCCTAAAGAATTAAGGGGATTAGCCAAGTATGCGAGACATGGTATTATAGTAGATCGAAAATATGCAAAACATGGATTTTAAGATACTAAAAAGAGGAGAAAGAGTTAAGGAGTAGATCTGGAGGAGATGGAGTCGTTCTACCGCCATTTCTGACGCCAAAACACCTTTTTAGTCTACCAAGTAGGGTTCCTCCACTTCTCTCTTGATGCGATGATTTTGAGTCGCATTTATAGACCTTTTTCATATGTGTTTTGTGCTCTAATTACTCATTTTTATGGATAATATTGCATAATTCACTCATTTCAGTCTTTGCCTTCATATTATGTCAAATCCCCTTTGTTTTACTATTTTGAGCATTATTTATCATAATATTATTATTTGTGTGGATTTACTTGGTCTTGTTGTGAAATTTCAGGAAAAACAAGTATTTTCTTCCGTCGATACCATTGACGGAAGTCGATACCATCGACCAAGCCACAGGTTGCTAGCCGAGAAGAGCAGCACAGAGTCGATACCATCGACCCAAGTCGATGCCATCGACACATGGAGAGCTACAGCGTCGCTAAACGACAATAACCGACGCTAAAGAAAGTCGATACCATCGACGCCCAAGTCGATGGTATCGAGATCACCACATGCGCTCAGACTAAAAGAAAGGAAAGCTGCCGCTAATCCGCTGGGTCGATACCATCGACCCGCGTCGATGGTATCGACGCCGGCAGATATGTGTTGGATCTATTTTGATCTCGATCGGACGGCTGTTGTTATTTGACGACCTAATTAGGGACTTATACCTAATGACGGCCGCCGAGAGGAAGGATCATCTCATATTTTTCATTGCACGAGTGCCGAGGAGGAGAAAAAGGAGAACGGAGGCCGAGAAGCTCATCCCAGGTGATTCGGACGCTGCCGAAGATGATTTCCACCACCGACAGGCGGGGAAGCTCGTATTCTACGCCAAGGATCTACCGGTTCTTCTTCGTTCAGGGGTTTTCCCACTTGTTTCACGTTTTTCTTATGAATTCCCCTATTTCTACCATGTATTCGTGTGAGATGAACATGAGAGGCTAAAACCCTCAATCTTTAGGACCGGGAGTAGCCCGGGAATGCATCGTATGACATTTTTATATCAGTAATTCATATTTTTCTCTCAAATCCGTGGTATAGATTTGTTTTCTCCATTTCTATTGTTATGCTTGATCACCATAATAATAACTTAATACCCTTAATCACTTCGACAGAAGGATTAACGGTTGAAAAGAGACGAATTCTACATTAATTAATAAAACCCTTGATAAAGGAGTTGTAAAATTAATGGTGGGAACTGAGAGACCGTTTTTAATGCGCTTAGTTTAGGGGAATGATTACTACGACGGTGGAATCAACCTAAACCTAAGTAGTGAATTACACCACGACAGTGGGTAATTCTGTATTCAGGCCACTATCCGGATAGAGAGAGAAGTGTGAGGAATTATATGAAACCTAATACAATGTTGACCCGCGGTGAAACTGCCATCCTAAAGATATCCCTTTGAATTGATTAAATTAACCTTTAATCGATTGTTTTCTTTGTTTGATTTTTATTTTCTTTTAATTTCAACAACAAAACCCTATTTTTTTAATCGGTCTAGCTGATTGCGATTAGTTAGTAGAAGTCTCCAATAATTCACGTATCCCTGAGTTCGACTCGAGCCTCACAAGGCCTATATTACTCGACGCGTATACTTGCGTTTAAGCACGTAGTAAAATACACGTCAAGTTTTTGGCACCATTGCCGGGGATACTGTGAATTATTGGCACTTTGAGTGCTAAGAGCGGCCACTCTAGGCCACATTTTTTTTTATTTTAAAACAATTTCAAAAAAAAAATTCCTTTATTTCTCTATAATTGTGTTGACTCGTTCAAAGCATTGTACTGAACCCCTATTTCCATATTTCAGGTACTTTGCATGGTGCACACACGTAGTCGAGACTACGTGAATCGCACACCTGAGGTTCCATCTGCGGGACCAGAGGACGAGGACTACTACGAGCAGGAGCACCAAAGTGATATAAATTCTGAATCTGAGCAAGAATAAGAAGAAGCAATGGCTGAAGCACAGACAATATGGGAGAAGATCAAGGCGTCTTCTTCCTCGGCATCAAAGGGGCCTATAAAGAAACAGGGGCTAAACATTCCAACCTACAAGATCGATCTAGCATTGATTAACCTGGTTAAATCAAACGCATTTCACGGATTAAAAAATGAAGATCCAGTAGCCCACATCAGTCAGTTCGTGGAGAACTGTGATATGGTGAAGATAGATCGATTTCCACAGGATGTGCTCTACCTCAAGTTATTCCCGAGTTCCTTGGCTGGAGTGGCAAGAGAGTGGCTTCATAACCTCGACGACGAGTTTGTTGAATCATGGGATCACATGGTGGAGGTTTTCTTCGAGAGGTTCTTCCCTCCTGAGAAGATCAATGATATGATCCGGAAGATCCACAATTTCACCCAACAGGTGGGTGAAACTTATTCTGAGACTTGGGAGCGATTCCAAGTCATGTTGAGGAGATGTCCACACCATGGACTGGACAAGGAAACCCAAGTGAAAATCTTCTATTTTGCTCTCTCCGAGAACGATAGAAGTAATCTTGATTCAGCCGGATCCGGATTTTTTCTGAATAATACGGATACCAGATGTTGGGAGATATTAAAGAACATGGCTAGGAAACAGTCATGGGGCGACAGAGGTGCAGTGGAACATGTCAAGGCTGCTGGTGAATCCAGAATAGTGAGGGAGCTGAATGATAAGTTAGATCTTCTAGCCAAGAAGGTGTTAACTAAGGAGGATGCATCTGATGATGGGGAGGCCCAAGTGAAATTCATGCAACAACAGGGCTATAGAAACAATGACTATGCATGGAGGAAAGATAAAAAGTTTTCATGGAAGGATCCAAACAATTTTCTACAGGATCCGGATGCCAAGCCACAGCAGAAAGCCGAGGACAAGAACACTGAATTACTAACTCAAATGGTCCAGCAAAACCAAGAGATGATGGCCATGTTTGGAAAACAATTGCAATCTCAAGGTGATATTCTAACCAAGTTTGGGCAGACGCTGCAAAGCCATGGAGCACAAATGCGGGCATTGGAAACCACCGTGGCACAGATTTCGAGTGAAGTGGCGGCCATTAAGCACGCCAACCAACAGAAACTAGCCGAGAATGCAAATGTGGCTCAAGCACACCATCAGGTCAAGTACATGTCTGTGGTGAGCAATGAGGAGGAATCTCAGGTGCAAGAAGCTGCAGAAGAAAGAAAAATGACTTTCAATGTGAATGCAACACCAGCAATACCATATCCATGCACTTACTATAGATTGCCGGGCGGAAACCATTTCTTCAGAAAATCAGAGAGAGTTATGAATATTGTATCTCCATCTAGGCAAAAAGAACAAGTGCAGGTTGTTTGTGCACATGCGGAGACAACCAAGGTGAGAGAGGAACCACAACAAGCTGCTACTATTGAGGATGTCTCGCCAAAGCCCACGTCCGAGGGAATGATTGAAGCAAGCTTAGGGGAGGTACCCCCAAAAAGCGCTTATGTGCCACCTCACAGGCGTGTTGATGCAGCTGATGTTTTAGATCTGGTAAATCCGAAGTCAAGGAAAGAGCATCGTCACTTTAAAAAATTCCTGGAGATATTCCGAAAACTCCACATCAATATTCCATTAGTGGAGATGATCGAGAAAGTACCCGCCTATGGGAGATTCATCAAGGAAATCATTAATAAGAAGAGGCGGATAAAAGACGATGAAATTTATTGGATGAATGAGACGGTGAGCTCGATGATTCACGGGAGTTCACCAAAGAAGAGAAAGGACCCAGGAGGTTTTCACATTCCATTTTCAATAGGTGGTCAACACGTTTCTAAAGCGTAATGTGATTCCGGCGCCAGTATAAATCTCATGCCTTTGGCTACATTTCAAAAGTTGGGGTTAAAAGAGATAAAGAAGTTGGCTGCAACAATTGAATTGGCAGATGGGTCTACTGTGAGACCCTATGGAGTATGTGAAGATGTTCTCGTCAAAGTGGATAGATTCATATTTCCTGTGGACTTTGTCTTCATGGATATGCCACCACTCCAAAATTGTGAAATTCTCCTAGGAAGACCGTTTCAAGCAACGGCAGACGTTGTGACCGCCTTAGGGAGAGGTACTTTGTCCTTGGGAATTGGAGGAGATCGAGTTGAATTCAAATTACCGCATGATCCTCTAAGTGCAGTTTCCAAGGTGAAAAGATGATGATTGTCACACCGTCTAGCCTAAGACGCTAAATAAGGGCGCTTGTTGGGAGGCAACCCAACCATTGGTACATTAGGATAGTTTAGTTGTAGTTATAGATTGCTTTTATTTCGTTTAAATTTTAGTTTAAAGAAGATACCTTGATCCGTTTGTTGAATGTGCAGGCACAGGCAGGGTCGATACCATCGACACACTCGTCGATGGTATTGACATGGGTTCAGGTTGACAGCTGCAAAAATCGCACTGAGTCGATACTATCGATGGTCCTGTCGATGGTATCGACATACCTACAGGCAGGATGCGCAATAAAGGTCGATGGTATCGACATGCCAGTCGATACCATCGAGATCTCTGGAGATTTTCAGAAGAAATTGACTCAGTAGAGTCGATACCATCGACACACAGGTCGATGGTATCGACATTTACAAATGAAAACGGCGGCGGCCGGACTCACGAGGTAGTTGACCTAATCAGCAAGTCGATACCATCAACTTCCGTCGATGGTATCGACGGGCACACAGCATTGTCGGTGTCAGTTATTCAAGACGGAGTTATTGGTCAAATGAAGTCATCAACGAGTTCTTCCTCCACTTGCGCCAAGTGTCATCCAGAGCAAATTCGGACCCTACGACCCCGCAATACCCGCCTCCACCACCATCGGACTGATCTGGTATCTCTGTTCCACTCTTAAGATTGTTTTTTACTATGAGGCCATAGTCGAATTCAAGCTTAGGGGGGTAGCTGGAACAACTCTATCTTTTTCTTTTGTTATTTTTTGTGGTTATTTGCTATTTGTTTCTTGCATTTTTAGTTTTTGTTTAGGATCCACATCTATCTAGTGTAACTGTGGATGTCGTAAAAGTTGTCATCTCGCTGTGTATTCATGGGAAATTTAAGGGAATCTTAAAAATTTTTGTGTCTTTGGATAGCTTGACTTGGTTGTCCTTGGGGAACTTATCCTATGAAAATGATTGATTATGTCAACTTTAAAGCAACATTTCACACCTATACTCCTTTTGACTCATGAAAAGTGGATAGTAACGGTTGTTTGAGCCTAACCTAACCAAATGGTAATGAGACCTTAATTGGATGTAAGAGAGAGAACCCTCTAAACCACTACACAGGTCAGTGAGGAGGGACACATAATATCTTTCTAAGGTTCAGTCATTTAATCTTGTGATCATTCCACGTTTTTTTTCCATAATCCACCTAAGAACTGGAAGTAAAGTACAGTTTTAATTCCTTCTTGTGTGCATAGCATTTAGATAGGAATTGCATTGATATTTTCCATACTTTTGCATAAAAAGAGAAAAATATAGGGATTCATGCACATTACCTTTAGGTGCATGCCATGTAGTTGCACTCATGACTTTCATGATTATCATGCATAAAGTACACCATGTATCTCAATTTTTCCTCAAAAGTGATCTAAACTATTCCATACCTTCGAAATATTACAAAGGCGGAGAATTTCCAATCATGAAGAAAATAGCTCAATACATGTATCTCTAAGCAATTATGGATATGTGGGCTAAAAGAAAAAAAAGAATTTTTCTGAAGATCTAAAAAAAATTGAGAAAAGAAAAAAAAAAAGAGAATTTAGAAGAAAATGGAATAAGAGGGAGAAAGGAACATGATATCACTCGCATTACAGGAAAATTGAGTACATGATGTGGCTTAAGTATATTTCCATCTCATTTTGAGGTGGAAGGGTAGTGCATGCATCATTTCACCCAATTTTAGGCATTAGGGCATTTCTAATGTGCATTTGCATCATTTCGGACATTTTGTTTTTAAGCATATTGAAACTGTGCAATACTTCCAAGTTCTTCCATGAACCACCCATTCCATCCACCCGTTGCTCGGATTGGTAGGCCACCGTGAATTTCTCCTCACTAATGATTATCAGGAGAACTGCTTCCATGTAGATGGTAGTAAGGGTGATCAATGTAGTGTAGGCGATCACAAGATGCACCAATGCTGAATCGGCGAATTTTATTATGTTAACTGCCTTATGTGATAGTGTTCATCGGTTTTAAGGATAATTTCTCTTATTGATGATTATTGTCGCCTTTAGGGTAATTACTGTTCTGTGGTTAGAGAAGGCCGGTTTGAGAACGTTCAGTGGGAGTCACATGGGATGTGGGTTGGTGTGTTGATTTTTAGTTGACATCTGCAATTCTATTCTAAGGATTAGTTGCTCGAGGGCGAGTAATGTTTAAGCTTAGGGGAGTTTGATGCGATGATTTTGAGTCACATTTATAGACCTTTTTCATATGTGTTTTGTGCTCTAATTACTCATTTTTATGGATAATATTGCATAATTCACTCATTTCGGTCTTTGCCTTCATATTATGTCAAATCCCCTTTGTTTTACTATTTTGAGCATTATTTATCATAATATTATTATTTGTGTGGATTTACTTGGTCTTGTTGTGAAATTTCAGGAAAAACAAGTATTTGCTTTCGTCGATACCATCGACGGAAGTCGATACCATCGACCAAGCCACAGGTTGATAGTCGAGAAGAGCAGCACAGAGTCGATACCATCGACCCAAGTCGATGCCATCGACACATGGAGAGCTACAGCGTCGCTAAACGACAATAACCGACGCTAAAGAAAGTCGATACCATCGACGCCCAAGTCGATGGTATCGAGATCACCACAGGCGCTCAGACTAAAAGAAAGGAAAGCTGCCGCTAATCCGCTGGGTCGATACCATCGACCCGCATCGATGGTATCGACGCCGGCAGATATGCATTGGATCTATTTTGATCTCAATCGGACGGCTGTTGTTATTTGACGACCTAATTAGGGACTTATACCTAATGACGGCCGCCGAGAGGAAGGATCATCTCATATTTTTCATTGCACGAGTGCCGAGGAGGAGAAAAAGGAGAACGGAGGCCGAGAAGCTCATCCCGGGTGATTCGGACACTGCCGAAGACGATTTCCACCACCGACAGGCGGGGAAGCTCGTATTCTACGCCAAGGATCTACCGGTTCTTCTTCGTTCGGGGTTTTCCCACTTGTTTCACATTTTTCTTATGAATTCCCCTATTTCTACCATGTATTCGTGTGAGATGAACATGAGAGGCTAAAACCCTCAATCTTTAGGACCGGGAGTAGCCCGGGAATGCATTGTATGACATTTTTATATCAATAATTCATATTTTTCTCTCAAATCCGTGGTATAGATTCGTTTTCTCCATTTCTATTGTTATGCTTGATCACCATTATAATAACTTAATACCCTTAATCACTTCGACAGAAGGATTAACGGTTGAAAAGAGACGAATTCTACATTAATTAATAAAACCCTTGATAAAGGAGTTGTAAAATTAATGGTGGGAACTGAGAGACCGTTTTTAATGCACTTAGTTTAGGGGAATGATTACTACGACGGTGGAATCAACCTAAACCTAAGTAGTGAATTACACCACGACAGTGGGTAATTCTGTATTCAGGCCACTATCCGGATAGAGAGAGAAGTGTGAGGAATTATATGAAACCTAATACAATGTTGACCCGCGGTGAAACCGCCATCCTAAAGATATCCCTTTGAATTGATTAAATTAACCTTTAATCGATTGTTTTCTTTGTTTGATTTTTATTTTCTTTTAATTTCAACAACAAAACCCTATTTTGTTAATCGGTCTAGCTGATTGCGATTAGTTAGTAGAAGTCTCCAATAATTCATGTATCCCTGAGTTCGACTCGGGCCTCACAAGGCCTATATTACTCGACTCGTATACTTGCGTTTAAGCGTGTAGTAAAATACACGTCATCTCTCCTTTCTCTTTTGATGTCATCCCCCCTGATAGATCTTTTAATTGTGATTCTAATGGTGCATTTTATAGCTGTCGTACATGTTTAGGTCAAGAGGAAACCTAAAATGTAATTTTTAATACAATATGTGTTAGATTTAATACATTAAAATTTGTTCTGCAGCGTCTGAGTTGGTAGTACCAAGTTGGAAGCTGGTACTACCGACTTCTTCACAGTAAAAAAATCCTTTTCCTTTTTGATTTGGAGCAAAAAAAAATTGTACTCTGATGCCATGTCGGTACCACCGAGTTACAAGTCGGTGGTATCGAATTTGCTCCAGTAAATGATAATTATATGCAATAAAATAATCAATGAATAAAATCAAATAATTATTATAATAATTAAAACATGTAAAATGCATGTAAATACATGTAAAAATATAAGAAATGATGCACACATGATTTTTACTAATTTCTTAAAATATGTATTAAAAAGATATTCAATTAAGCAGAAATGATAAAGAAAATAACCAAATTAGATATCACAATAATGACAATTTGTGCATACATCACCCTCCATTGTCAATATCTCTACAACACCCCTGTGTAGCCGATGTTGGTCAACAAGTGGAGGACCTCAACTCTATACATTATATCCCAGGCCAGGCTTACTACAATTCAAATCAAGCTAGAAACCATCTTGAGTTTCAATATAGAAACCACTCAGGGGCTTAAAACTCATCTCAACTCCCCCCTCCTCATAAACCCCCATAACCCCAAGCAAACTATCATTCACCTCTAGGTTTTCCATACAATAACAACCAAAGGAATTTTGGGAACCAAGGGAGCTTTAAGAGAAATTTCCAAAACCCAGGACCTTACCAAGGACAACAATATCAAATCCTCCATTAATCACCACCTAAATAGAATGTCCCCACCCCAGTGGCCGATGATAGGATTTCAACCTTAGTGAAAATCATAATAGCGCACCAGAAATCAACCGATGCTCAGTTTTCTCATCTTTTTGCCCAACAAAAACCCCCTACACGGACCTTCCCGGGACAACCTGAGAACAACCCAAAACATCATGACCAAGTAAAGGTTGTTTCCACCTGTTCGGGGAAGGTTCATACTCCTCCCCCAAAGAAACCGACAATTATTCCCTTGGACTTTGAGGATAATGATACAATGGTCATCAAAACTCCTCCTTCACCCACTCCTATCGTTCCCACTCATTCCACCCCCTCTCTTATGGCCCCACCTATGAAAATTGATGAGCTAGCAATTTCCATTTACAAACCTCATCCCCCTTACCAGGCCCACCTAAAGCAAACTAGGCTTGACACCCATTTTGTGAAATTTAGGGAAGCCATGAAAACATTGCATGTTGATATTCCCTTTCTTGATGCCTTAGCTGATATGTTGGCCTGGTCCAAATATATCAAATCTCTTTTGACTAGGAAGTACCACAGTGACGAGCATGAGATAGTTATGTTGTCTAGGACTACCTCTGGTGTTATCCAAATCAAGATGCCTAAAAAGAAGGAAAGACCCTGGCTCCTTTGGGATTGGGTGCTACCTAGGTGATAATGCTTGCAAGAAAGGTCTTGCAGACTTGGGCACGAGTATTTCTATTATTCCCTATAGTCTTTGTAGGAGTCTAGGTTTTGTTGACATGCTCCTTACCGCTATGACAATCCAATTAGGTGACTCATCAAATGACAAAACCCATGGGTATCATTGAGGACATACCTGTAAGAGTTGGGAAGGATGCCTATGTCCCATGTAACTTTTTCATCATCGACATAAAGGAAGACTTAAGATACCCCATTATCTTTGGTCATCCCTTTTTGGCCACCACTCATGCCTTGATTGATGTTGAGGCTTGAACAATTTTCTTACACCTAGGCAAACAAACCCTAAAGTTTAGGGTATTAGAAAGCATGCGCGGATCAAGCTTCCAAGAAGAGGTCTATCTTCTTGATTATATTGAGAAGATGCAACAATTGAGACAAGAATTTGAATTAGTTGAAGATCCCCTCCAAAATTCCCTTATGACCCCTATTGATTCTGGATTTGAAGTTGCTTAATTGGATCAATTCAAACATCATCTTGGCAACTTTGAGGAGATTCGTGATGAGGAGTTTGTAGACATAAAAATTGTCTCCATTGTGAATGCAAAACCTGAAACCTCCAAGGCACCTGACATGTAACCCCTCCTTGAAGGCCTTAAGTATGCCTTTATTGATGAGAAAAAGCTTTATCCTATTATCATTAACTTTTATCTCACCCATGAATAGGAAACCAATCCAATAATGGAACATAGGAAGAGGAAATCTACCTTAGAATACTAGATGGCAGATTTGACAGGAATAGATCAATAAATTTGTATGCATAAAATTCCTATGGTAGAAGAGTACAAACCTTCTAGAGACCCTCAAAGGAAACTAAATCCTAACATGAAAGAGGTGGCACATCTAGAGGTTATCAAGCTTTTGGTTTCAGGGATCATCTACCCCATTTCCAACTCCCCTTGGGTTAGCCCAGTTTAGGTTGTCCCCTAGAAAGGGGGTACCACAGTCGTAAAAAATGACAATAATGAGCTTATTCCCACTCGCACAATCACAGGGTGGAGGATGTGTATTGACTATAGGAAACTTAATATGGCTACTAGGAAAGATCATTTCCCCCTTCCCTTACTGGATCAAGAACTAGAGCACGTCGCCCATCAACAATATTTTTGTTATCTTGATGGCGATTCAAGTTTCTATCAAATCCCCATTCATTCAGACGACCAAGAGAAAATGACTTTGATTTGTCCTTTTCGCACTTATGCATTCAAGAGAATGACGTTCGGGTTTTGCAATGCTCCAGCCACCTTTCAGTGGTGCATGTTTGCTATCTTTGCTGGATTGACCGAAACCATCATGGAGGTTTATATGGATGATTTCTCCATCAGTGGAGATAGTTTTAAATCTTGTCTCCATCATTTATCTATGGTTCTGAAAAAATGTGAGGAAGCACACGATCCAAAATTGGGAGAAGTGTCACTTTATGGTGACAGAAGGAATTGTTTTAGGCCATGGGGTGAGCAATCATGGCATTGAAGTGGACAGATCCAAGATTGAGGCCGTCTCAAAACTCCCACCACCTTCTTCCATCAAGGACGTTTGTGGCTTCCTTGGGCATATAGGTTTTTATAGACGTTTCATATGTTATTTTTCTAAGATCACCAAAACCCTAACAAATATCCTTCAAAAACACACTCCTTTTGTGTTTGATAAAGATTGCATGGCTAATTTTCTTTGTTTGAAGGATTCCCTCATCTCTACTCCCATCATTAGGTCCACTGACTGGTCCCTACCTTTCGAGTTAATGTGTGATGTGAGTGATTATGTGGTTGGTGCTATTCTTGGACAATATGTTGATAAAAATCATCGTGTGATTTACTATGCATCCAAAACTCTTAATGAGGCCCATCAGAGTTAAACAACTATTGAAAAGGAAATGCTAGCCATAGTATATGCCTTTGACAAATTTCACTCATATTTGGTAGGTTCCAAAGTCATTGTTTACACAAATCATGGGCCATTACATATTTGATAACCAAAAAGGATGCCAAACCTCACTTTCTTTGTTGGGACCTTTTACTTCAGGATATAACCTAGAAATCCTGGACAAAAGGGTTGTGAAAATGTTGTTGCCGACCATCTTAGTCACCTTGATTTTTTCGATGATGATGGCATCCCCATAAATGACTCCCTTCCTGATGATAAATTGTTAAAGATGGAATCCCAATATCCTTGGTTTGTGGATTATGTGAATTTTCTAGTCGCGGATGTATTGCACCCCAAATATAAGGGACACCCTAAGGCTAAATTTTTACATGATGTAAAACAATATTATGGGGATGATCCATATCTTTTTAATTGTGTTCAGATGGACTTTATTGCAGGGGTGTTACTGAGGAAGAGACTCACACTTGAGCAATGCCACACTAGCCCCACTGGTGGGGACATGAGTTCTTAGAAAATAGCTAGGAAGGTCTTACAATCTAGGTTCTTCTGGCCTACTCTATTCAAAGATTCAAACCATTTTGTCCTAGTTTGTGATGAATGTCAAAAGACCGACAACATATTTAAGAGAGACCAAATGACCATGACTTCTTAGCAAGAGATCAAAATTTTTGATGTGTGGGGGGTAAGATTATATGGGCCTATTCCCTTATTCTTGTGGGTACAAAAATATCTTGGTGGTTGTTGACTATGTTTCCAAATGGGTTGAAGCCATCCCCACCAAAAAATGTGATTCCCAGCCTGTGAAGAAGCACTTCAAAGATATAATTTTTCCTTGATTTGGGGTACCTCGTATCATAGTTCTGGTGGAGGTTCCCATTTCCTGGAGAAGAGTTTCAAGTCTTTGTTGAAACGGTATGGAGTTCATCACAAGTTTGGCACCCTTCACCACCCTCATACTAGTGCCCAGGTTGAGGTGTCAAATAGGCAAATCAAGTCCATAACAGAGAAAATAGTAAATCACATTAGTACCGATTGAGCTTTGCAACTCAGTGATGCCTTGTGGGCATATTAGACCACCTACAAAACTCCCATAGGAACCACTCCCTTTAAATTGATTAATGGGAAATCATGCCATCTACCCAGAGAATTAGAGCATAAGGCCAATTGGGCCATAAAAACTCTCAATTTTGTCTTAACTACTGCAGGTGAAAACTGCTTTTTGCAAATGTAAGAGTTAGATGAGCTCAAAATGACTACCTATGAAATGCTAGGATTTACAAAGACAAAACCAAACTATGGCATGATGGTCATATTAGGCAAAAGGACATTAGGGAGTGTGATCAAGTTCTAATGTACAACTCTAGATTAAGATTTTTACTAGAAAAGTAAAATCTAGATGGTATGGGCCCTACCTCATCAAGTGTGCCTACCCTCATGGCACATTTCTTCTTTGAGATATGGTTTTAGTGGAATTTAAGGTTAATGGGCAATTGGCTTAAACGTTACATCATTGTTGAGGATTTTCTATCTTTTGAAGCACATCAACTTTCCTTACTCGAAGACCTCAACTTGCATGAACCCCCAACTCCCCCTCCCAAGCATGTAACAGCTCCATGACCTAGCTCTATTGGACCTGCGACATAAATCTAGGTTCTTATTAAGAGGCAACCCAATCATTCAATTTTTGGATTTTTCTTCTATATTTGTCTTAGCTAACACTTGTGATTCAATTTTAGTTCTTGTTCTAAAAATAAATAAATAAATAAATAAATAAATAAATAAAGTCGAGAGCCAGCTACCCCATCAGGCCTACCCTGTCCCAAACTCCCCTTATTGGGGGAACTACTACTACAATCCTCCTTCATCTTTGTACTTTCCTCTACCAGAGTGATTTTCTTCCCTCCATCCCTAGTTTAGGTTTTGCTCAGGACGAGAAAAAGTCTAATTCTGGGGTGGAGGTGGGTGGTATGATTCTATTCCACCCCTATCTTTTCCCTTATTTGCTTTATTTTCTCATTTCATTATTTTGCATGTATTTTCTTTAATTTAAGGCCTTTATCTAGTCAGTCATTCTTTTTTTTATTTCCTTAGTTGTTAAAAAGCCATTATCTAGTCATCTCATTGACTAGGCATATATCATTGTACCCCAAATTGAATTTAGTAACTTTTTGCAAAATCTATTACAAATTGCCATGTGTGAAAGCACCACCTCACCTAGGACCCCTAATAACATCACTCTTTGGAATAGTTATTGAGTCATAAGGAATCAATTAGAACCAAGCATAATTTTTCCCTATATTTAAACAAATGAATTATCTTATTATAAAACTTGGAAAATGTGAATTATAGGAATATTCTAATTAGAGCAATGATACTCTCTGGAAAAAATGTTGAAAGTTATAAGAACAAGAACATCTCTTCCTTCCCCCTATTTTTCTTCTAGAAAATAGAAGCAAAAAATCACCACCGGACAAAAATCAAGTCCGGGGTGGAATGCTTTCCAAAATAAAAATTCCATACCCCACAAAGGGGTATATTATCAAAAGATGCCAAAAGTGCATATGAAAAAATTGTGACCATTGTAGCCACAACTCCACAAATTCAAATCTCGATTCAAATAGAAGGATAAAAAAATTTCACTTCCTACTTTGTTTTCACACTCTCCCTTCATCATGTTCTTGCAACAACTTACAAAAAAAATTGAGAGTGTCAAAGAGAGAGTAAGATGAAGCCTATTTTTCTATTAAATCTCATTTTTGAATCAAGATGTGATAATTATTTTGATAGGGAATATAGAACTTTATGCTATGTGGTTCTAGGAGACTGGGTCACTTGGCCAAAAATTAGAGGTAAGGAATATAGTGATGTTACAAGGGTGAGGAATGACATATTCAGAGTATAAATTGGATTTTATTTGTGATTTGATTTTCTTGAGGACAAGCAATGATTCTAGTCCAAGGTATATTGATAAATGTGTATTAATCCTTTTTTTACATCTTTTAGATATCTTTTTAGGATTGATTTGTTGTTTATTTTCTTAGTTTATAATTAATTGTATTACTTTGGATTTTCTATCTTTATGTGGAGTTTTAATTTTATTTGGTTTTATTTTTGTAGGAAAATGAACTCATCACTCCAATCAATAATTTCTCTTGAAAGATGTTTTCCACAATTCCCGCAGTGCTTGAAATTCATGAATAGACAACAACAAAATAATCATAACTCTCACATATAAATTTCAAATTTGTAGTTTAGATATGTTTTGATAAGAGAATTTCAATTTCTACAGGAACAAACATATTTTTCAACTACTTTGGTGTCTTTTGATTGTCCAACCAACCGGTAAACATGCCTCTTCATTTTCTCGAAATGTCTGATTTAATTATATGCCTTGCACCAAAATTGGCATAACTCTCACATATCAAGGTAGAATTTAATGTTCAAATTGGAAAGAAAATTCAAAGGCCTACAGGAAAAATATATTTTTGGGTACTCTTTAAAGCTTGTACTTAGCCGAAATTCACACAAAACTTTGAGAGTGTGAATCTACATATATCGAGTCAAAATTTGAAGGGTCAAAAGAAAGCAATCAATGATTCTCTTTATTGTCTATTAAAAAATGAAATTTTTCTCCTGAATAAAGACAAACAACATCATCCTTCTTCATTCCTTCTTCTCCCCTTTCAGGGTTTCCATCCCTCCTTGGGGACTCCTCTACAAAAAAGGTCCCACATTTTGTATGCAATTAGTAGAGAAATTCAAACTTTTTCTTTCTAGTGTAACTTTACTTTCAAGAGAAATAAATTTAGTTATTTTATTTCACATCTGGATCTCTCTTTCTCTGGTTCTTCTTCTCACTTTTTCTTCTTGGAGTAGGAGAGAAAGCAAATGAGACATTTAGTCGTCACTGCCTTGGACTCTAAAGAGACCCAAAATTGCGGTCTATGGCTCTCTTACTTTCTTTCCTTGTTTTTCCCATCCTCGCCATGAGTAGCAAGTAGTTTTCCTAACAAGGAGAAAAAAATATCCCCTTAGCCATGTGTTAATCAGATCGAGCTATTACACGACTGTTTAGACGGATGAGTTTTGGTTTAGAAATCGCACATTTAAATGATGTAATTGATCATTTTTATTGCTTGTTAATCATGGAGGATGCGACCATGGAAACCAAGATTTAGAATGCCTAAACTGACTTCACAAGGAGTTTTGATGCGATCGTGGAAAAATCCTCTTTAGGATGAAGCACATGGATACATGAACACCATGACCAATGGGTTCATTTGGAGTTCCTATTTTGCATTTTATTTATGAATAAAGCCCATACATGCTTCTTTCTTGTTTGTCGTGTGTTGCTCAATTTTATTTTTACAAGGGCTAAGGTGGTGAAACCCCTAAGCCTCGATGCCTTCCTTCTTGATTTCAAACCATTCTTAAATGTTTGCTTTCAATTCACCTTTTAATTTTTAGCTTTTCACCTTTGTGTAGATAATCTTGTGTGTTAAAAAATTTCTTCTTTTTCTCTCTTTTTCTCTTAGAATAATCTTTTTCTTCTTTTGCATTAGTGTAATCTTTTATTCTTCTTGCAATTTACTTTCTTGAATAGACTAATCAAACCCCTCAAATCAGACTCTATTTCCTGTCAATCTTCTAAAAATACCAAAAAGCAATAATTTCAAATATCAATCGGGGTTAAAAGAAACAAATCTTTAAAACATTGTCATGTGGGATCGACCCTTCTATACTAGCCTTAATCGGGAAGTAAAAAGGATTAAACTCTAGGATAAAATTTTCTTGTTAATTGGTGTGCTCTTCGGCGTGTATCAGATTGTTATCCCAGGATGAAGTGATAATGATAATGGTCTTCTATGGTAGTGGTATCATGTGACATTGCAACCTACCCTTATGTTTGTGATAATGATATTGGCTTTCTAAGTTTATACCTCATACATTTTATATCTTCTTATTATGCAACCTACCCTTATCTTTGTAGAATTTGTTGGGGTTTGAATGTTGTAACTTGATTGATGCACTAAAAGCACCCGATTGGCAATAATTAATCAAGTCAAACCCTAATCATGTAGGTTGCACTGATCCATAGATCCATCTTCAGAATCAATACTTGCTAGATGGTTCCTATGGGAAACTCGTAGCGCATATTGATGAATATGCGGGGGGTGAAAGTTGAGGATATATCCTAGAATCCACAATCACATATTTGGAGGATGACTATGATCATACCCCGACAGGGGAACGGTTGAGGTTGTATCTAAGATGACATGTTTTCTGGTATGGTGGCAATCTTACCTTGGCAGGAGAATGACTGCAGTCGTATCTCATTGGTGTTGTGCCTTTATACCAAGGTGGACAAGGTTGTTTTGTAGTTTGACTCTATTATTCACTATGGCAGACTCAGACTGATCAAGGGTGTGGGAGATCATAGGAGTATGTCTCTCCTAGATCTTGTATGGCACCATTTTTCACTTAGCAGTGATCAATTGGAGCATGGGTGATATACCTCATCTCCACGGGGCATAATAAAAGACATAATATAATTGTGTGGTATATTTTCTTAGAGTTAAACACAATTCACTTGGATGTTGCCCTTTTCCTTTTTCTTATATTGATTAGTTGATAACAGTAATACATGTTCTTCATATTCCTTCTAAAAGTATATGATGTTCTACTGCTTAGCTTGTAGCTGCTCACACATTTTTATTCGTGACTATTAGTTTAAAGTATACATATAACTGAATCTGCTCATCCTATCTATAATATTTATTTCCTTCTATAATATACTTGTGTTAACAATAGTTGTTGGAGGAGAGTTGTATCTCTTTCTGGGGCATTGGTCCAACCTCGTGTGTTTCCACAACTTTTAGGTGGTCGTGCACGACTTGGTAGAGATCGTGTAGTTGAGGAAGAGCATCAAGGGGAGCAGTAGCTATTGAAGGTAGGATATGATGCTAGTGTTTTGTACTAGTCCTATGTGTTGTCCCTATACTCTTAGTTCCTTGGGGAGGTTTTGTAAATGTTATACATCGATATAGGTTTTTGGCAGTATGCCATAGTTGTACATGTATGGCTTGTATATATGAATAGGTTACCTATTATGAAAGGTTTGTGGTGTACATACTTTTTTGTTATGATATGTAATATAGGTGGCACAGTTTATGTATGTGCATGTAATATGTTTCCTCTTGTGAATATATAAGTGATCAGTTTTAATTTACCATGGTTTTTGGTAATATGGATGTTCAGTGTTAATTTTGTGCTTTGTTTTGCATAGTCTCGCTCATGTGGAAGTGGGCTTTCACATGAAAAGGTTGGTATCAAAGCTCTAGGTTCTCTAAGTCTACAAGGACATAGGACTAGGGGTTTGTGTTTGTTCTTATGTCATCCAACATATCTGATCACAACTTCTGGTTATGAAGAAGAAGAAGAGGAATGGAAAAGATATGTCTAGAGAACATGAAGAGCATGCTGAGAATAGTGTTGTTAGATGAGGAGGTGGTGCAAGGACATAGGCAAGAGGAATGCCTGAAGTGCCTCAGTTAGATCCAGTACCTGTGGCGAATCCCGCATTTTAGTCCATGTTTGGACAGTTCATGGACACAATGACACATATGGTGGATAGAATGCATGTACCCCAATCAAGGGAAGATGATCCGAATGTGGAATCCTAGGGTTCTGGGAAGACCTTAGATAGGTTAAGGAGTGTGAAGGAAATAGAGTATGCTGGTATGATGGACCCGACAGATGCAGACATGTTGTTGACAGAGTTAAAGAAGGCCTTTAAGATCCTCAACATCCCAAAAAAAGATAAGGTGAAGCACACAGTGTACCTATTGAAGTGTAGCTTTGGCCATTAGTAGGACATTGAGAAGGAAAAGAGGCATGGTGTGGTGGTCAGTTGGGAAGACTTTCAACATGAGTTTGTGAGCTGATACTTCCCAGAGACTTACCTAAATGAGAAGATTTTTGCAATTTGAGGAGATTCGGTAGGGATCTATGACGATGAACAAGTATGAGGCCAAGTTCATGGAATTTCTGAGGTTTTGCATGCACATGGCTACAATGGATAAGGAGAGGATCTGACATTTTGAGAAGGGTTGAGCTCCGAGTTGATGAAAACAATGTCAGCTTTAGAGAACAAGGAGAAATTTTCCACATTTGTGGAGTCTGTGAGGAGGATAGAATGATCAATAGTGGAAAAGCGTGAGGTGAGTGCCAAGAAGAGACCGACATAGTATAAGGGACATTCTTCTAGAGGCTTCAAGAAACCTAGGTTTTCAACACCTCACTCATAACAGAGGATGGGGATGACAACACAAAATGGTTCAATTCTATCCTATGAATCAGTCAGAAGGAGTAGTCAACACTCAGGTCATGACATGTTAGATGGATTTATTTCATTCTAAATTGTCTTCTTCCTGCATTATATCAGTTCTGGTTGACCCGGGTGTGACACACTCTTTTTTCTTTAGAGAAGTGATAGCTAGTTGTTCTTTTCCTCTTAGTCATAGATCTAATAGTCTCCACTTAGAAATCCCTTTGGTTGGTTCCTCCAGGTTGTTGGAGGTGTGTCCCTCCTATGTTCTTTCTTTCTCAGGATGCAACATTCAAGTGGACCTTATACCACTTGGCAAGCATGCATTCGATGTGATACTTGGAATGGATACATTGAATAAGTAAAAGGTGGTCTTGGACTTTAGCTCCAAGGTGATGACGTTCTTTGAAAGTTATGTTTTTTGGGTCTTCCAAGGAGATAGGAAAAGTGTGAGGCGAATGCCAAGAAGAGACCGACACAGTATAAGGAACATTCTTCTAGAGGCTTCAAGAAGCCTAGGTTTTCAGCACCTCACTCATAACAAAGGATGGGGATGACAAAAAAAATGCTTCAATTCTACCCTATGAATCAGCCAGAAGGAGTAGTCAACACTCAGGTCATGACATGTTAGATGGATTTATTTCATTCTAAATTGTCTTCTTCCTACATTATATCAGTTTTGGTTGCCGCAAGTGTGACACACTCTTTTATCACTAGAGAAGTGATAGCTAGCAGTTCTTTGCCTCTTAGTCATAGATCTAATAGTCTCCACTTAGAAACCCCTTTGGTTGGTTCTGTCGAGTTGTTTGTGGTGTGTCCCTCCTGTGTTCTTTCTTTCTCAGGATGCAACATTCAAGTGGACCTTATACCACTTGACATGCATTGATTTGATGTGATACTTGGAATGGATACATTCGATAAGTAAAAGGTGGTCTTGACTGTAGCTTCAAGGTGATGACGTTCTTTGAAAGTGATGTTTTGTGGTTCTTCCAAGGAGATAGGAAGATCCTCCAGACGTGTTTGGTATCAACAATGACCATAGAGAGGTTGATGAGGCAAGGTGAGGAGTCCTAATATTCAGGAGGTTCCCATTATTCGTGAGTTTGAGGACATGTTTCTAGATGATTTTCCTAGGGTTCCCCCACCTCGAGAGATTGACTTTGAGATCAACTTGATTCCTGGTACATAGTCGATAACACAGACACCGTACAAGATGGTACCAACTAAGATGAAAGAGTTGAAGAAGAAATTGTATGAGCTGTTAGAGAAGGACTTTATCAGGCTGAGCATTTCCCCTTGGGGTGCTCCCGTGTTGTATGTTAATAAGAAAGATGGTTCCTCGAGGTAATGCATTGACTAACTATAGTTGAATAAGGTGAAAATCAAGAACTAGTATCCTTGACTGTGAATAGATGATCTGGTTGATCAATTGAAGGGTGTTGCAGTGTTCTCTAATATAGATTTGAGGTCAGAATATCATCAGTTGTGGATCAAGGAATATGACATACCCAAGTCATCTTTTAGGACTCGGTATGGTTACTACAAGTTCATGGTTATGTTGTTTGGGCTAACCAATGCACTAGCCACATTCACAAATCTGATGAATGGGGTGTTCTAGCCTTATCTTGACCAATTTGTGGTTTTGTTCATAGATGACACATTGAAATACTCCAGATACATCTAGCAACATGAGTATCATCTACGGTAGGCGTTGACCTTGTTGAGACAACACAAGTTGTACGCTAAGTTCAACAAGTGTGAGTTTTGGCTACATGAGGTGTCTTTTCTTGGACACATAATATCTGCTAATGGTGTTCATATGGATCCCAAGAAGGATCGGTTTCTATTAGAATGGGAGTAGCTGAAGACACCTGCAGAGGTTTGTAGTTTCCTTGGCAGGCTATTACATAACGTTTGTTAAGAATTTCAGTGTAGTGGCGTTACCCCTGACAAAGTTGATGAGGAAACTTGTGCCATTTGTCTGGGATGACAAGTGCCAACGTTCTTTCTAGCTTTTGAAGGAGAACCTAACTTGTTAACCAGTGTTAGTGTTTCCTAAGCAAGAAAGGGTTACATCTTCTTCTGTGATGCATCAAATAATGGTTTGTGTTGTGTGCTGATGTAAGACAAGAACATAATTTCTTTTTCTTTATGACATGTCATTCATGTGGTCGCTATGTGGTTTGGTCGATACATAGTGCTTTAGGGAATGATTGGTTGAACATAATAATAATTCCAAGGGTTTGATGTTGATTGTTTTGATAGAAACCCTAATCGTTTATATATGAAAACCCTAACCCCAATATGAGCACATGATGTAATTGTCTATCTTGCATGAAGGGATCAGCTTGTAATGGTGTTTTCTTTCTCCTACTTGTGTAACCCTAATGTAGGTTGAATGTACATCATAGATCATGACTTATATGGTATGTTTTATATGACAGATGGTGATGATTATGAACCTTTATGAGGCATGATGGATAATGATGTTATGCAGGAACTATCTGAGTGGGTCTTATGACCTGGAAGAGGCTTAATGCCTAATGTGAGGTGATATCCTTTAATGATGTGATGAGGTATGGTTATCCTAGGATGATGAGATATATACAATGGCCTTTTATGGAAGTGGTATCATGTAATGATGTGGCAAGTTTATACCTCATACATTTTATATCTTCGGACATTGCAACCTACCTTAATCTTTGTAGAATTTGTTTTGGTTTGTATGATGTAACTTGATTGATGCACTAAAAGAAACTCAATTGGAAATAATTAATCAATTGAAACTATAATTATGTAGGTTGGCCTGAGCCTAGATCTATCTTCACTATAGGTACTTGCTGAATAGTGAAATGAGTAATTCTTGTTGGAAACTTGAAGCACATCTTGTTGAATATGTGGGGGTGCAAGTTGAGGATATATCCTTGCATCCACAGTAACTGATTCAGAGGATGACTGTGGTCATACCCTAGAAGGAGAATGCTTTAGGTTGTATCTCAGATTATATGTTTTGATGGATGGTTGCGATCATACCCTTGTAGGAGAACGGTTGCGGTCATATCTCAATAGTGTCATTCTTATATACAAATGTGGACTAGGCTATTTTGCAGTTTGACTCTATATGTCATTGTTGCAGATTCAGACTGATCGAGGGTGTGGGAGATCATAGGAGTCTGGCTCTCATAGATCTTGTATGTCATTGATTTCGAATTAGCAATGGTCAGTTGGAACATAGTGGTATGCCACATCTCCACAGGGCATAATAAATGATGTAATATAGTCGTGTAGTGTATTTTCTTAGGGTTAAACACGAGTCACATGGATGTTTCCCTTTTCCTTGATTCTTATATTCATTAGTTGATAATAGTTATACATGTTCTTCATATTCCTTCTAAATGTATATGATGTTCTACTTCTTAGCTTGTAGCTTCTCACACTACTTTATCTGTAATTATCAATTTAAAGTATACATTTCATTTAATTTACTCATGTTGTTAATAGTATTTCTTTCCTACCATAGTATAACTATGTTAACAATAGTATATCTCTCATTGGGATTTTGGTCTCGCCCCATGTGTTTCTAAATCTTTTAGGGATCATGCATGACATGGTAGAGATAATGCGATTGAGGATGAGTAGAAAAGGGAGTAGTAAATGTTCAAGGTTGGATATGCTACTAGTGTTTTTTAGTAGAGTTTTATGTTCGGTCCCTATACTCTCAGGTCCTTGGTGAGGTTTTGTAGACGTTGTACATCGATATGAGTTTTTGGCAGTATGCCATGGTTATACAGGTATAGCTTGTATATATGAATAGGTTACCTCTTATGATTGGTTTGTGGAAAGTCAGCCAGTGAATAGTGATGTATATACCTTTGTGGTATGATATGTAATATAGGTGGAATAGTTTATGGATTTGGATGTAATATGTTTCCTCTTGTGATTATATAAGTGATCAATTTTGATTTACCATGTTTTCAGGTAATCCAAATGTTTAGTGTTAATTTTACACTTTGTTTTGAGTAATCTTTCTCTATGGTGGTGGGTTGTCACATGTAGCGAGAGAAGGTTCTGCATGGAAGGGAGGCTAGGCCAGGGCCAAAAAAATGGTAAGAACTGACCACCATCCACTGCAGTTTTGTCCTAGAGCATCCCAACGTGATGGGGCATGGTTGGCGATCATAGCCCCACTAAATTGGTCTGCTCATGCAACCCAATTCCCACTGGCCCAAGAGGCCTAAGTTGGCTAGAGAGCATGCCAACACCTACTTTTCACCCTTAGAATGGAATGTAAGGGTCCAGATCGACCAATGAAGGTATTTTTGTGTGATTTTTTCCATGATTTCATACATCATCCAAATGTGAACTTCAAATATACCATTTCGATCTAAAAAATGAGACATGTCCACTAAAAATGGTTTCACAACTCAAATATACTCATAGTTTTTCTATTTTTTCTAAAAGTGTCTCTTTTATAATTATTTAATAATCCTTGAACTCATTTGTGCCTTCCTTGATTATTAATTATAAAGTAGTCTTATAACTCTTACTTCGTAAGATTTTGTTTCACTCTAGACTTGATCAAATCCTTGTAGCATCTTGAGTAATGCTAATGAGTACTTTGAACCTTAAAGTGACTCTTTTATATATATACATGGTGTAGCTTAATCAAGGATGGAACCATGGTCTATTTTATTAGAAATTGGTTATCTCATGTAGAAATAAGTAAACTTTATGTTGTTTCTTGGCATGATATATTAAGATTTTATGCCCTTGACGTGATGAAACGTATATGATGTATATGATTTAAATTTGAACTTTGTTATGTCCTAAAGTATGATGTGTGAGTACTTGAATATATAAATCATTAAATCTTTATACAAATGTGATCCTAAATGTTGAAACATCTATGTTAACATACAAATTAGTCTTTATAATGACTTGTGACCCAAAAATGTCATTTACCCCACTCATATGCATCTTTGACTTCATGTAATATACGTATGACATCTAACATGTTCTCAATGCAAATGTTGATTGTTGGGCTCTAACCTCACTACATCATACTTCAATGCTATCTATACTATCCTAATGACTACAAATCACCTTGTAATTCTATAGCTTCAAATCTGACTTGATCTACTTAATGCTTCTATGACTTGGAAATGTGATTATGTCACATAAATTTGATCAAATATGACTAATTATGATCTTACATGGTTAAACCTTGATGAAGATCCAAATATCATGCTTCTTTCTAAATCATATTTTACCCTTATCTTTCAATACCCATAATGTGGATGGTTCACCTAGACCCAAGGTTTAGTGTTGATGCTTATACTATGTTGATTCAATGCATGCATGTTTGGGAAGATGGAACTATACTTGAACTGTTTAATACCTAGGTTTAGGAGAACATCTAATTGACATGATCTAAGTTTATGAAAGCAAAAACTACTGATATAAGACCCACTATTGTGCCTTTTATATGTTAGGTCCCCTTATCTCTAGGAATCTTACACTAGAAACATAACTTGTTCTTTGCTCACAAGGTACGCTTAATCTGTTGACCCTACTATGATATTAGCTTGTTTATATGTTTACTTCTATGATTGCTTGGCTAGAAAATTACTTCCTTGAGATACTATTTCCTATGAATAATACTTTCATGTTGATTATAGTATGTTGACAAACCATAAACATAATATGGAGAAATCCATAATATAACCTTGTGGACGTACCTAAATTCTCGGGGTAAGGGAACATGGCACAAATGAAATAGGGTTATCTCATTGATGTTGGTCTTGAGGTCCCTCATGTCAAAATAGGGAGCATATAGGTTTTGAACATCAAATGCCCCTCACAGACCCTTCCTTCAGAAGTGGTCAAATGGCTATGTTGATATAATGGATAAGGAAACCTAAAATATACTTTGTATACGACAATGTCATTAAGTGTTCTCGTCTTGTTTCTACTTCTTTCTTATTATGATGTTTCTATACAAGCATCTTTTATATTACTCCTAAACTATGGTTACATGTTTTTCATAGTGTTCTCAATGCACTCACGTTGATATATTTTGTTTATCGAATTCATAGTTGCTAATTGAAGATGTGATGCACTCAAGAATCTAAGCTCTAAAATGAGTCACCAATGGGTATACTTCAACATATAAATGGGTACATATATCATATCCTCATGTTTTGTATCTTGTTATCTCTTTAATTTTGTTATTGTCTTTTTCATATATATTTTTTATGTGAAACTATGTGCCATTCTATGCATGGATGCCCAAGTTCACTCATCTTTGACTAGGTAGACATTAAGAGTGTGGACTTAGGGTAATAATTGGTTCCATGACAGGTATGTATGATGACGGACGAAAAAAACCCCAGAACCAAAATTTGAGCTTCCCACTCACTAAAATGCATGCTAGGAATCCTGAGAAACACCCACCCAGGAAGATGGACGAGAACCCACCTACTAAGAACCTTGACAAGGTTGCTTCCTCAGACTGGGAGAATCACCTATAGACTTTAAAGGTAACACCACTATACCTGGAAGTCACAGACAGTGCAAAATAGGAGGAACTACAATAAGAACTCTACTTATCACACTGGCAAAAAAGGCCAAAACAACACCAATAACAATGGAGGGAAGTCCTCACATCTGACCCCCTCTATGGAAACCTTCATGAATCTTACTGGGGACAACATTTGCATCAAAAGGGGACTGAATCATGGCAAAGACCCTCCTTTCCACTTTGCCTATGACCTTTAATCCAAAACCACCAATGTAGGTTGTACTGTTACTATTGGTGGTAGAGTTATTCTATGGAACTAGAAAGTTATCTAGTGGTGCCTTACATCCCAGATAGAATGAGGAAGAAAGAAAAATCTTGAGTAGCGTCTGACAATACTATGGTGGATGAAGCTTGAAGTTTATTCAGCCAATACTAGACAAACCAAATGTGGAAGGCATGGATTAGATTGAAGAAGTTGATCTAGACCCTGACCCAGTAGTTGGGTTGTACACTATCATTTGACCTTCTACATATCCTTCCACAACCTAAATTTTTTAAAATGAATTAACTATGCTGGATCATCTAGGGTGCTTTCTCTAAAGACAAAACCAACTATATTTGATACTTGACAAGAACGCACAATCCTAATTTCATCTTAGATCAAGTTTATCTTCAATTATGTTCCCCTTAATGATGGACTATAATATATAAAAGATAGTGGGAAATGGTTCACCTTGCACATAGGCATGATTTTTGAAAGATTAAATCATCTATTATACATTGAAAGGTTGTTGGATTGCAACCAATCCACAACTATCTTTGTACTTCCATACCTCTACTTGTAAGACAAAGCCCTCCGTCTATTCCAACACACTTCAAAAATATAGCATGACTTCATCTCTACATTGATCTCTAGCTGGAGGTTTAAGATTGACTTCACACAATGACTGACAAGCGACTAGAACAATGACACTCAATTCTGGGAGGCATTGTGGGGCTTCAAACTAGATATCATGCACTAGGGACAACGAAAATGAAGCATTAACATCCTCAGAAGTCTAATGTTGATAAATAGATGAGATACATGCAACACTTCCATATATGGTCACCAAAGCTAGCAAACTATGATGCATTGAACTCCAAGATCAACTCCAATATATCTTGTTGCATGAAGACGTCGACTGGAGGCAAAAGACCCATATTGACTGGATTTTGCTAGGAGATGGGAATAAAAAGTTATTCCAATCATAAGTTCATGTCTGATGACAACACAATCACATCTCTAGTCTAAAGAACTCTAACATGACACTCTAAAGATGGCCCTCTAAAACAACTATTTTGGGGCCACTTCCAACAACCGCTTGCCTCATCCTCTCTAGTGTGCTTCCCTGAATACTATGTCAGAAAATTTCAAGGCCTAAACAACGAACAACAACTCAACCTCTCATTTATACCCTCTACTAAGGAGATCAAGATTTCCCTCTTTAATATGAACCCCTACAAGGCCCCTAGTCTAAATGGGGTTCACAATAAGTTTCTACAAGATCACTGGAGTTAAGTAAGAAACTTTTTGGTGGTGACTATTGCCTTAGCCGCAAACTAACACTGACATGTCTAGTTCTTATATGGTACTCATTCCTATGAGTGGAAACAAAGATACCATAATGAACGTCACACAATTTCTCTTATCAATACCTACTTCAATATGATCCCTGAAGTCCTAGTGGAAAGGATCAAACTTTATCTGGATGATTGGATCTCTCCAATTAAATCTAGTTTCCTTCTAGCGTGAAAGATTATTAACATTATCCTCTTAAAGAAGGAAGCTATACACTAGATGAGGCTCAAGAATGGGTTAAAGAAATGGATGTAAGTTATGATAAAACTATCTAAGGCCTCTATAGGATGAGTAGGACATTTATACATGATACACTCATCATGACGGGCCACCCTTATAATGCATATAATTACCTTTGGGTCTTCTTCCATCCTTGAGAATGACATATCTCTCCCCATAATTAATGCTAATCAATATGTTAGGCACCCTGCATGTTGGTGATATGCATGGAATGTCTAAGCCAATGGATCACTCAATACATTGTGAATGGTAACTGGAAGCCTATGTCTTTGTACAAGACAAGTCCTCCTCTTAGACATGTCTTCTTTGTAGATGACATCATACTTCTTGCTGAAGCTTCCTACCCCCAAGATGTGTTCATAAAGCACCTCATGAGTTCTATTCTATCTTGATCTTAGATTTTATCTTTTGAGGAATCTCATTGCTTCTTTCATACTAATACATTTAATATATTAAGGATATGGATTAACAGAGGAGAAAGTATTCCCTAAAATGATAACCATGGACATTGTCTTGGAGTGTTGATATTCCAACACAAAGTCAATCACATAACACATGTAGAGATCATGGATACAATGAAGACAAGAATGAATGGCTGGACTCTCTATCACCTCTCATTAGATGAGAGGATCAAGTTTGTGAAAGTTACTCTTCAAGCCATGTTTTTATATTCAATGCAATCAATATGCATATCCCCCTCAGTCAGTGATGACATTAATAAGAATGTCAGAAAATTCATATGACATGGAGAGAGGAACCGAAAGAAAACCTCCCTAGTTTCATGGAAGAAAATATCCTTTAGCAAATATGTGGTGGTATTGGTATTAAATATGATAGGGAACAAGATGATTCTATAATGTTTAAGAATGTGTGGACCTTTCTTAATTTCACAGGGAATCTATAGGTTCAAGTAATGCATAATAAGTACTATATAGAAAATGTTTTCAAGAAGGGACCTTTCTCATCCTCATGATCCATTATCAGGAACTCCCGCTCTCTTGTTAAAGAACATAGTAAGTGTATTATGAACAATACAAGATACTAAAGTGTGGTATGATCCATGTTTTATGGATTCCAATGTGGTTTTATTAGAACCTAATGTTCATATTCCTGAAGGCCTAAAAGATATCAATGTAGACTCAGTGAATACTAACCTAGGTGATTGGGATTGGGATTGGGATTGTATACTCCATAATCTCCCTCCAAGTACATGGGATGTCAACAACAACACATTGATGCCTATACCTCTCTCTGGTGTTTATACTTTGGCACAAAATGGAGAGAATACTAGACACTTCACCTCCAAATCCTCCTGCATATGGAAGTAGAAGAAAAAAGAGGTTGTCTATGCATGTGACTAGAAATATTTGTGGAAATTCAAGTTTCTAGAATGATTGTGGATCACATTATTGACAGGCCTACTTACAAACATGTAAAAAGATAGGTTGCACATGGATACTTCTACATCATGCCCACATTGTAGCAATGTAAGTGAATCCATTTTTCATTATCTTAGTGATTGTTCTCACCACAAGGAGGTGTAGAGAAGCCTATGAATGGATACTCAACTTTTTAATAAAGACAAAGACTCTTGGATCTCTTCCAATATCAGAAGTACTATTGATAACCAAATACTTGTTGTTGCATGCTAGCATATTTAGATAACAAGGAATGTGTTAGTTTATGCCAAGAAGTAGAGTCTCACCTAGTTCGTTTCATGTTTATAACTAAATGACCAAGGATGATCAAGGAGTTTCCTTTGAAGAGTAATGAGGGCAATAACAAGGAGGTTAGACATCATTTTCCCTTTAACAACAAATATTACTTGACATTCTATAAAGCATCCTTAACCTTGCATGCTATTCTTTTACCTATGGGATTTACATCATCATTACTTCCGACTCCATAATCAAAGGCACTAGAAAACTTGGATATGCAATTAGCAAGCTTCATGCTAAACTTCAAGCTCTTCTTCAAGCGATTGAAGTTTGTTCTATTCTACAGCCCTCTAAGTTCTAGTATTGTCATACTCAAAGTTGGGCATCAAATAATTAATCGATTCTATTGATGCCCCTCCAAGATTGAAACCTTACTTATGATGCATGTGTTATAAGAATTCTCACTTCAATATCTCATCAATGATCTTTATTCCTAGAAGTTTTACTATAGTTACTAATATTATTGCTAAGCATTTTATGTATGTATACATGGCAGCAGGCTTTATTTTTAAACCCCTCGCATTTTTCCTGATGTAGATATGTGTATCTTGTTATTTTAGAATGGATAGATAGTTGGTTGTTTCGCCAAAAAAATGAAAGCCATTATGTTGTCCCCGACAATGATGTCGAAATTTGATGTGAGTTATTTGTACACACTATTTCCTAAGAAGGATTATCCTTGAGTTTTAAAGCATAAAATGCAAATGTAACTATGTCTCATGTAAGTGGATGGATCAACTAGTATAGTAAAGAGTTGAATCTTAAGGGACAAGGATTTTAAGAAATCATACAAAACCAATTGTTGAGAACAATACCTAAATCTGATTTTTGAGAGTGATTATAAACTAAAGGTTATATTAATGGTATAAATGAAAGAATGGATTAAAACCAAATTGAATTCAATATTACAAGACATTCAGATGTCTAGGATTCACCAACATCACCTACATTCCTATCTCAGTAGTTACAACTCAAAATGCCTCAACAATTAAACTAGCACTAAGTGAGTCCACTCCTTTTGGGAGGTGAATCACATGAGTATTGACTTCCCTATGGACAGAAGGCTTTGTTACCCATGGTTCATGATTTAGTTGTCCTATGTGATTGCTTCTGTGCTTGCATCCAAAATCCTACACTAGTATTTGATGTGAGTAATATGCACACAAAAATTCCCAGAGAAGGATAATCCTATGTTTTTAAGCCTTAAACACAAACGCAACTAACTAACCCATGAGCAGACAGATCAATTGTAGTATAGTAATGGGTAAAATACCAAAGGACAACTTTAATAAGAATTCACTTAGAAAACTAATTATTGAGAACAATATTTAAATAATGTTGTTTAAGAGTGATTATAAACTATTGACTAAACTAAAAATAGCAAGGCAAGAATAGATTAAAACTAGATTGAATTCAATATAAAAAGGCACTTGGATGTTTGGGGTTCACCACCATCACCTACGTACCTATCTCAATCACTACAACTAAAAATACCTCAACAAATAAATGAGGACCAAGTGAATTCACTCAATTAGAAGGTGGATCAAACCAAGACTAAATTCCCTATGGGTTTAAGGTTTCATTACCCACAATTCATGATTCAGTTGTCCTATAGGATCCCTTCTTTGATATCATCTAGAATCCTACACATTAAAGTGGAACTCTAATCCTAAGTGGTATCTACACTTAGGATTATTCCAAACAAGCTTTAGAGATCAATTCAAAAAGCAAGTAATAATTGAATGGAAAGAAATACAATATATTGGAGGAAATGGAGTTTGATAACAATTAGGAGATGGGGCTACTCTCCATGCCCCAAGAAGAGAGTCTTCATCCTCATTGTCAAAGAAAGAATACATATATAAGGAAGCGGAGGAGAGAGCATGTAAATGATAGAAAAGAGATAGGCACCTAGTGGTCTCTGACCCCACAATCTTCTCCAACCAAGAAAAAATATGAAGAACTATGGTAGGATCTTCTTCTTCCTCATCATCTCCTCTAACTCCTTGCTCTAGAACATGGTATGGTCTCTAATAGAATATCATGACTAAAAAATAGGTTGGTATTTATTTTCATTAGTAAATAGCCCCCGATTTGGTGACCTTGAAAGACACTTTATCTACTATGATGATCGAAAGACCAAGTGGTCCAGACGGCTGATCACTTACATGGTGGCATGACTGTTGAACTTCTAGTCATCCGATCAGAGTGAGTAATTGGGTGATCATCTTCCTAATGGGGTCCTGGAGAATTATTTGGTCAATTGATCTCTGAAGGAGATCACCCAATCTTCCAGAAAATTGAGGCTATTGTGTCTCTCACTTGGAAAACATATCGGCTAGTGAGTCAATAAACATGGGAGATCAGTTGATCTTGCAATATTTGGAGACACTGTAATATAGGTGGATTGTCCAACCAGGATGATGGGTCGCTCTTTCACTTGATGTTGAAAAATAATTAGAGTCTCTTTTACTTTAGGAGACCTTCTGATCAGTCGATCATCAAAGCAAATCACTTGATCTAGGGAATGTCTTGGGAGTTCTTTGAGATAGGTAGGTTGGTCGGTTGATCGGAAGATCTGGTCCCCCAATCAACATGCCTAAATTTTCTATAAACATCCAATTTGATATGAATTTGGTCCCAGATCTTGAACAAGAGCTTGTAGAGAGCATTTATGTGTGCTTTCATCTACACAAGAGCAAGGTAATTAGTAAAAATATATTAGTATTTTGGAATGAAGACAAGAATGAATAAATTAACAAAATCAAGATGTAGATGGAAATTTAAATGAGAAAAACTAAGCTAGAAACTATAGTGAAAAATGATGACTATGTATTCATCACTCCTCGAGACCATCTTGACATAGGGAATAAAATCCATATTCCAGAATTGTGGTTTCCATGTCAACATCTGGATCAAATTCCATGTTGCAATGATTGTCCTATGTTTGTAATTTGTAGTGAGCAATGAACATTCAAGTTGGGGGTTTACCATGTTTGCCCCTATCGGGTTGTATAATTGTCACACACCTTCACATTTACTTTTGAGATTTTGAGTCCATTAATTGTTTGCAATCGTGTGTCTTGATTTGAGGTGGGACCAAAATACATACCTGGACTTAATTGGGACATATCATAGCAAGGTCCCACCTCCATTTTGGATAATGGGGCCTATGTGGATTTTCCTTGTATTCTAATTGGTTAGTTCTTCATAAATTCCCAACATTTAAAAGGATTGTCAGAAAAGTAAGTATAAATATGTTTCAGAAAATTTTTTTAAGCAACTATTTTTTCATGATTTGCAAGACTTAGATTGTCTTCCTATTCATATGTTTTATTAAGGAACCATAGTCCCTTATTTAAACCCTATTTAAGTATACATATGATTAATTGAACTTATTTCATTATCAAGTGAATTTTTTGACCCAACCTAATCAGTAAAGCATTAAGTTCACAGAATGATAAAACTATTTGTAAATAATACTCTTCAATGCTAATATCCAAAAGATTAAAATATAAACCTAATTGACATGCAAGACCGTGATCAACCCTAATTTGATCTAGGGATCATGACCAAGTATCAATTTTTAGTTGTTTGGTACATGGAATATGATTTGGATACGAGTAAGGTACAAGGACTCCTCCAAGCTTAGGTAAGTTGGTCCATGGGCATTGAGTATTTTGTACTGGTTTTCAATCACATTATGAGTAATTATGATGATTAAGATAAATTGTATGCATGTATGTGTGATCCAATTTGATTATACTTGAATAAGTGTCTCCCAAAATATATTGAATTATTCTTATGCTTTCAATGTTAATTCAAGAATCCATGTCATGTTCATGTAAAATTAAAGTGGTCAATTATTCCAAGTAAATGATGAATCATGTATTTAGTAGGATTATTTTATCCTCATCCTATTTATGTTGATCCCTCAAGCCTTATGAGTTCAAATGGAACATTATGGCACTCAACTACTATCATGAGCTAAATTGGAGCATAAGTTATGCAACTCTGGTGAAAATCATAGCTTCAAGTGGAACATCAGTTGATCCTCAGGACCTCATGAGCATAGTTGGTGCATAAAATCAGAGAACACTATAATCAACCAAAAGATCATACTATGTGAACTCAAATTTATTCCTCAATGAGTTTAGGTTTCTTCTTGTTTCTAAGTAGTATTAATTTGTTATTATATACTCAATGTCGCTTACCCTGTTGTGTTTTTTTGTATTGAATGCATGGCTGATGATTGATGTTTGTAGGAGAAATAGATAAGGGAAAATAAACAAATACCATACATCTCAAGGAAAGAATAGGAGTTCAGTTATGGTGGGTTTCTAACTATCCTTTTGTATTTAGTTTGATTTTCATTTAATATGAAGTTGATGTACAAGTTTAGCTTAGTTAAAGTTTAAACTTTATGTTATGGATCTTAGAATATGATAATTTCATTTTTTATGTGTTTATTAAATGAAATTTAATTTTTATGTAATATTATTTTTTATGACATCATAATGAGAATTATGCTCTCACTCAATAATGTATTTATTACAAAAATTTTGGTGCTGCAAGATTCTTAATGACTCAATTCAATGAATTATAACATGACATGTTACTATATTTTGGTATATTCAAGTGTTCAAGTCATATCATTTTTTTTACATCAAACAGATCCATTCATTACTCAAGCCATACGACATCTACAAGTAGAGAAGTACAACTAGAAGAAACATAGATCAGTCAACAACATAGATCTAACACCACTACTACTAATATTGGAACAAGATTGAAATGCTTCTGCATAGAACTCTCTTCTTCGTGGCTAACCAAAGCAGTTTTTGTGAGAGATACCTTCAACTTGAGCATAAGGCAGTGGCATTAAGCATGAACCCGACCGAGATTCCGTCCGATTGTTGTCTCTACCTATCATTGGCACATCTCGAGCAACAAAGAGACTGTGGCAGAAACAAGACCAACCAGGGATCTCGTCACTCTCGCGAAAGGAGAGACGCCCAAACCCCGAAGGGAGAGACAAATGCTGAAGGAACACGATGAGAAGAAGGCAAGAAACTGCCTAGAACCAGGACCAAAACGAAAGGCAGGGATCTGACACAGACTGAACTAAAAAATAGAACAAAAGCAGCAAAGCGAGAAACGCCCGCCCCCCAGCAGATCAACGCCAAAGGCTTCGTGGCGGCCACCTCCTTGCCTCCACCAAGCGACCTGCTTTGCCAGAGATGAAACCACCGCCCAGGAAACTGCCGCCCCACCACCCTGAAGCCCCGATCTAAAGGCACGGAGTCCCGTCCCGATGGCCAGAAAGGGGGAATACGAAGGCAATGGAGAGTAGAGCCAACCAGCCGCAGCCCCAACACTACATGATCTGCGAAGAGGACAGTCGTCTGACGAACGCCCAGGGGGAGAGGGTGGCTACGCGCCGGCAGCTGACCACCTCCCCCGAGTGGGAGAGTCGAATGCACAAACCCTAGTCGCCTCCAGAGAATCGCAAACGAGCCCCCGTAGGTGTTCGACATTCTGTTCAAGTCATATCGTGATATAATGATAATTACATGGTCATGTATGATAGGTTAAGTGATTATTTTTACTTTGGGTATTTTCATGTGCCTATAAATGTTATACTAAGGTTTGATGTGAATATTCAAGATGCATTTTAACTCACATGAGGACATTAGAGGAATTTTGGTGTATAGTAAACTCGAAGTAATGATTTATTGAATCATACTTGATGAGTTATATTTAATGTTCAAACTTAAGTATCTTAGTATTATGTTTTATTAAGGATTAGAACATTAAGTATTATGCTTTGAATAAAGTTTCATTTTTTGTGGAGTTCACTAAAGGAATTTTGTAGAGTTCAAACATCATAAAGAATTAATAATAAAAACATCTAAATAAGTTTCTATGTAGATCATAGATGTCATGTAATCTAGCCAAGCAATATATTACTTAGGTGCAACTCCTTAAATGTGTCACTCCAAGGCTTAGCCTTTAGATGAGGTTTAGATGGATCATCATTGTGTACATTCACATATGGAGGGGTAGTAACTATAACATATTGAAACCTAGATTTACCCTTGTACTAAATTTATATATTATGGTTTGGGTGAGAATAAGTCCAAGGGATAAACTTCAAACTCATGTTATCTATAGGTGCATTGTAGTTTATTAATGCACCCTTAAATTTTAAAGTAGGACACACAGTGATAATGCTTATACAATTAAAAATAGATTAATATGGAAATCCCACATAAATAATATGTCACTTGTAACTATAAAAAGTTGAATTATATAGTTGAATATAGAAAATGAAGTGACATATATTGAAACTTAGGATAACATGTAACAATATATTCAAATCCAAATTAAAATTTGATATATAGTTCTATAAATTCATTATATCACATATCTAACTAATATCATCAATAACACAATAAAATGAAGGATAGTAATGAATGTTATAAACTTGGTATTTTTTGTTAGAAAATTCCTAAAACATATATATATATATATACCCATCTGCTGACCCAACCCTTGTTCTTTCCATAAAAGCCGAACTGGACTACAGAAATAATTGTATTGACACTAAATGGAGACAAAGGGCTAAAATATCTTGGGCCAAGGAAGGCGACAAAAACACAAAATTCTTTCATAAAATTTGTAACCAAAATTATCGACAAAATGCCATAACCCATCTAACAATAAACAGAAGACTCACCTCTCACAAACTATCCATCTCAATTCACATAACAAACCATTTCAAAAATATCTTCAATAACAACCACAACCCCTCATGCCTTAATGACTTATCTTGGGCGTCTATTTGTCAAGAAAACATAAAAAACCCACAAGATCTTATAAAATCTTTTTCCCTTGAAGAATTGGATGTTGCCTTTCAGACTTAGGACTAAATAAATCTCCTGGACCAGATGGACTCAACGTTGAATTCTACCTGGCAAACTGGGACCACTACAAAAAAGACTTCTTAGCTTTTTTGATTTCTTTCCATGAAAGTAATAACCCCCATAACATCATCAAATTCATAAATAAAACTTTTATCACTCTAATAAAAAAGACTAGTCAACCCGATCACATATCCCTTTTCAGACCCATCAGCCTTATAAACACTTCATACAAAATCATAGCAAAAACACTAGAAAATAGAATCAAACCACACATGGATGATATCATCCCTCTCAACCAAAATGCCTTCCTCAAAAATAGAAGTATCCAAGATGCCTATTTGATGGTTAACGAAACTATACATCTCTGCCACAAAAACAAAAACCCCCTTCTGGCAATCAAATTAGATTTTGAAAAAGCATTTGATTTTGTCAACTGGAACTGCTTAACTAAAACTCTCTCGAGTTATGGTTTTGCTGACAAATGGGTTAATTGGATTCACAGTTGCATTTCTACAAACCATTTTTCAACTATCATAAATGGTGTCCCTTTTGGTTATTTCCACAACTCAAATGGACTCAGGTAAGGGGACCCACTCTCCCCTTACCTGTTTATCATCATCACAGCTATCCTTTCCCGCATGATTCAACTGGGTAAACAAAATGGTCTTATCAGCTCTCCTGGGGAATGCAAAGAGAACATCATTCAATTTGCTGATGACACTATCATCTTCTCCTCCCCTGAAGATTCATCTCTTCTGAATATTTTTAGAATACTTGGTATTTTTTCTTATATCTCTGGCCTCAAAATAAATCTGCATAAATCTTCCATTATTGGGGTTAACATAAATCAACCTTCTTTGGAGCGATATAGAGACCTCTTAAGATGCAAGACTGAAGACTTTCCAATCAAATACCTTGGTCTTCCTATCACAACCTACAACATAACAAATGCTATATGGACCCCTATTATTTCAAAAATAAACACAAAACTCTCAAATTGGACAAATAACTTCCTCAATCTTTCTGGGAGACTCACCCTTCTAAACAGTGTCATCACACCCATTACTACACACTTCCTGAGTTGCATCCCTCTCCCTTCAAAAACAAAATCAATTCTACACAAAATAAGGAGAAACTTTCTTTTGAATAACTTCCATAATTCGGAAAAACCCGGGAAACACTACCATCTAGTCAATTGGAAAACTATATCAGCTCCACTAGATCAGGGAGGTTGGGGCATCCTAAACATTGAAACTCACGCTTTCTGTCTTATAACTAAAATCATCAATAGTCTGTTCCAAAACAAACCAAAAATTTTGTCACAACTCATCAAACACAAATACTACCAAAAATCCCCTCCATGGCATCCTGTCCCAAAAAAATCAGCTTCCCCTCTTTGGAAATACATCAACAAAAATATCCAAAAAATCACTCAAATCATTAATACCCCCCCACACTCTCACCTAAATATCTCTTTCTGGTTCGATCCTTGGTTCGAAAACAACTCTGTCTTCAATCTTCGACCAACCTGGACTATCCCAAATAGATTGCTCAAAATGAAAATCGATAAAGCTCTCCTCCTTATCACCAGTAACAGATCAAATTCTCTTAAAAGATGCATCCTCATGCAACTTAGTCAAAACGAAATCAGTAATCTAAAATTCTCTTTGGAAAACAATACCTCAAACATCATAACTTGGAAATGGGGCAGCACATTTTCGGTTAAACAAGCCTACACCTACCTTTCCTTCAGAGGTTTTGCCCCACCCACCACAAAAATTTGGAAACAGAAATGGCCTCAAAAATATAAAACATTCCTATGGCTTTTACTACATAACAAGTTGCTCACAGGTGAAAACCTTACAAAAAAGGGCTTTATTGGTCCTTTCAGATGCTCACTATGCGAAAAAAGTTTTGACTCAGTTGATCACATCTTCTTCAAGTGTATCATTTCACAAAACATCTTCTCACACTAAACACAAAACTACATTCCTGAACTCAAGGAAGCAACTTTCCCATCACAAATCACACCAAATAGACACTACAAAACTTTAAGAGTAGTGATATTTTCACCACCATCAGTTGGAATCTCTGGAAAGAAAGAAATAATAGAATCTTCAACAACAACAAAAAATTGAGACAAAATATTATATCACAAATAGATGCAGATCTTCACATTCTAACAAAATGCAGATGTTGAAGGAGGACATGACGGATCTGATGAAGGTGAATCTGACGCAAAGTTTTTGTGCGACCTCAAGGCTATGGTTGATGATGAAACATGAGTCAGTATAGTCCAGCAACAACTTTGATTTCACTTATCGGGAAGATGATTTTTTCAACAAAATTGAGATTATCCTTTATTTTCTTCTAGAGGCATGTTTAAGGGGTGCCTCCCCCACTTCATCAGAACATTGCTTTTATCTCCACTAGGCACAAATGTTAAATTTTTCTTTTAGTTTATGTTATTTTCAACATCTTGTATGGAACTCACATAAGCAGGTGTTTTCTTGCTTTGATGTGTTTTAAATATATGCCATGACTTTTCCTCAAAAATATATATATATATATATATATATATGTGTGTATCTATATATATATATATATATATATATATATATATATATATGTGTGTGTGTGTGTGTGTGTGTGTCTATATATATATATATATATATATATATATATATATATATATATATATAAAAGACATTTCACACAATTGAGAAAAATAATATTGTTTGATCCAGACGTAATTGTAATAAATGAGCTTAATGGATATAGCAAGAAAATAATGTAGTTTGTAAGGGATACAAAAGAGAAACTTTTATCATGAGCGGGTAATGTTAAAAAATAATAAATAATAAATATTATAACTATAAGTTGATTATAATAATATTTATTTGAATAATAAAAATGAGCCTTGATATGGTAATGGGTCTAATAAATGATCTAAAAATTTGTGATGTGTATGCCCTATGAACAAATCATAATGCTCTTGTAATGGGATACTTTGTGTTGGATTTGATGTTAGTAAAGCTAAATTCCTTTTGTTATGATTGTTTTAGTATGAGATAATGATTAAACACAACAATGTCCTAAGAGAGTATGAATTAATGATGTGATTTTGGGTTGAGAACCTAGACATGAACCATATGTCTAAGTCCCTATTTATATATTGTTGTGGAAGATAGGATGACAAGGATACATCAACAATAGTTATGTGTTGACTAATGATTACATCCATTAGTTTTGATATTTGATATCAAGTCAAACACAATGATACTTGTTAATAAATAGGTGTACCAAATATACCCACTTTGATAATGATATATGGAAGTCATGGAATGTCATTTGGAATCATATTTCAATGTGATAGTGGTGACTTTAGTTGTTTGAGATAGAGTCACAACAATGATCCCATTTTGTTCAATGTACCTCAACAATACTCAATGTGACATTGAATAGGCATTGGTATACAAGTAGTGATTGGGTGCACTCCGACACATGCAAATTATTGTGAGTGATATAGATGGAAGTTGTCCTTCCTATCGTAGTGATAACTTTGAAAATTTATATGTAAGACGAATATAATGCATGTCCACTCTCGTGTGAGATAATATTTAATATTGAGCTCACATATATCTCATTCAACTATTCTAGATCAAGAAATATGCATAAATATTAATTACATGAAAATTCCATTCCTCGGATTCAATTAGTTAGATAACAGAGACAAAGGTATTATACAGTCATGGTGACAATGGTCAAACATAGGTTGAAGATCTCCATCTTATCCAATTACTTGGGCTAGAAATGATATGTGCTAGATACCACTACTTTCTTGTGAAGTCATGGTATGATTACAAACATTACTACAAATGTAATGTGGAACCTATAGAGTCACACACATAGTATGTGCATAGAAGAGAAGTATAATCATGGGCATAATTGCAAAAGTTTAAAGTAAGATTGTTTAATAAAATATTTAATTAATCAAATAGAATAATACTAGACTATTTTGAATCCTATACTAATGGCAAGAAGGTCTGATGGATTGATAGATGTTAGATGTTGACTCATATGATGAGCTGACCAAACTGAGTAGATGTTACAATTACTACAATCTCAAAAAATTGGATAAATTCACCATCAAAATTAGTGGATGATATATAATCAATTAGTATGATTAATCAAACAACTTATTAACTACATACTTTCCAAATTTTCTAACCTTCCATCCAATTGATTAGAAAGTCTATAAAAGGCTATGGGAATTATTGGTTTGGATTTTTGTTTCTTCAGATTTACTTACAAACACTATTCACACCCTCTCTTAATTAAAAGGTAATCATGAACAAGGCTAAGAAACATGTTTCTACACATGGAAACCCTAGACGTCATTGTTGGACACAGAGAAGGAGATGGGGAAATACTAGAACATTGATAAGAGTTGCTACTCTTTCCAGTTGGTTCAAGCAACATATTGTTGAGTTCACTGTTGATGTGATGATTTTGAGTCGCATTTATAGACCTGTTTGATATGTGTTTATGCTTTTATTAGTCATTTTTATGGTTAATGTTGCATAATTCATCTACTTTGGTCTTTGCTACCATTTTATGTCAAATCCCCTTTATTTCATTATTTTGAGCATTAATTGTCGAAATATTATTATTGGTGTGAATTTATGTGATCTTGTGTTTAAATTTCAGGACAAACAAGTATTTGCTTCCGTCGATACCATCGACGGAAGTCGATACCATCGACATGGTCACAGGTTGCTAGCCGAAAGGAGCAGTAAAGTGTCGATACTATCGACAAGGATGTCGATGGTATCGAGACACCTTCAGGTTGCTGGCGAAGAAGCTGTCGATGGTATCGACCCCAGGTCGATACCATCGACGCATGGAGGCTACAACGACGCAAAACGACAAAACCGTTGCTACAGAGTTGTCGATACCATCGACCCGCGTCGATGGTGTCGAGATGATGTCAGGCGCAACAAAGGAAGGGTTTGCAGTCGGTCGCTACTACATCGGGTCGATACCATCGACTCGCGTCGATGGTATCGACACCGTAGGATATGAGTTGTCTTTCTAATGATCTCAATTGGACGGCTACAGTTAATTAGCGACTTAATGACCGAGATAGACCTAATGACGGCCGCCCAGACGTGGGGGGATCTCATTAGCCATTGCACGAGTACTGAGGAGCAGATAGAGAGGAGAACAGAGGCTAGAAGCTCATAGCAGTTGATTCGGACGCAGCAGAAGATGGATTTCACCACCAAAAGGCGGGAGAGCACGTGTTCTACGCAAAGGATCAACCGGTTCTTCTCCGTTCAGGGGTTTTCCCTTCCATTCCACGTTTTTCACATGTTTTCCCCTATTTCTACCATGTACTTTTGTGAGATGAACATGCGGGGCTAATCCCCTTCGTCTTTAGGACCGGGAGTAGCCCGGGAATTCATTGTATGATAGTTTTATAATAGTAAATCATATTTTATCTCTTAAATCCGTGGTATAGTTTCGTTTTCTCAATATATTGTTATGCTTGATCACCATAATAATAACCTAATGCCCTTAATCACTTTGAAAGAAGGATTAACAGCTGAAAAGAGACGAAATTTACATTAATCGATAAATCACTTGACCAAGGTGGTGTAAAATTAATGGTGGATACTGAGAGATCGTTCATAATGCACCTAGTTTAGGGATAGGTTACTACGACGGTGGAACCGACCGAAACCTAGGTAGTGAATTGCACCACGACAGTGGGTAATTCTATTTTCAGGCCACTACCCGGATAGAGAGATAAGATTGAAGCATTATATAAAATCTAATACAATGAAAACCCGCGGTGAAACCGCAATCCTAAAGATACCCTTTTGAATTGATTAAATTAACATTTAATCGATCGTTTGTTTTATTTTGTTTTTATTTTCTTTTAATTTTTAACAACAACCCTCAATTTGTTATTCGGCTTAGCTGATCGCAATTAGTTAGTAAGAGTCTCCAGCAATTCCGAGTATCCCTGTGTTCGACTCGGGCCTCACAAAGGCCTATACTACTCAACGCGTTCACTTGCGTTTTAGCGCATAGTAAAATTGCGTCAAGTTTTTGGCACCGTTGTCGGGGATACGGCGAATTGCTGGCACTTTGAGTGCTACGAGCGGCCACTCTAGGCTACAATTTTTTTTTTTTTTGAAACAACTTCAAATATTTTCTTTTTATTGTTCGTTAATTTTGATACTCGTCAAAGCACTGTACTGAACTTAAACTTTCCTATTTCAGGTACATTGCATGGTGCAGACGCGTAGTACGAACTATGCGAATCCTGCACCCGAGGTTCCTCTTCAGAGACCTGAGGACAAGGAGTATTACGAGAAAGAGCACCAAGAAGAGGTAGATTCTGAATTTGAACAGGAAGAGATGGCCGAGCCACAGACTATATGGGAGAAGATCAAGGCTTCTTCCTCATCAGCTTCCAAGGGGCCTATAAAGAAGCAGGCAATCAACATACCGACATATAAGATTGATCCAGCGCTGATAAATCTGGTGAAATCGAATGTTTTTCATGGGCTGAAGAATGAGGATCCTGTCGCACACATCAGCCAGTTTGTTGAGAACTGTGACATTGTAAAATTGATAGGTTTCCACAGTATGCACTGTATCTCAAGCTTTTCCCGAGTTCATTGGCAGGAGCGGCACGAAAGTGGTTACACAATTTAGATGATGAGTTCGTGGAGTCCTGGGACCATATGGTGGAGGTCTTCTTTGAGAGGTTCTTCCCTCCTGAGAAGACTAACGACATGATCCGGAAGATTCATAATTTTACCCAACAGGCGGTGAGACATATTCTGAGACTTGGGAGAGATTTCAGGTCATGCTGAGGAGGTGCCCACATCATGGGCTGGATAAAGAGACGCAGGTGAAGATCTTCTATTTTGCTCTCTCTGAGCACAATAGGAGTAATCTGGATTCAGTTGGGTCAGGTTTCTTTCTGAACAATACAGACACCAGATGCTGGGAGATACTAAAGAATATGGCTAGAAAGCAGTCATGGGGTGAGAGAGAGAGAGGCCCGGTAGAGCAAGTTTGAGTAGCAGGCGAGTCCAAGGCGATGAAAGAGCTGAATGAGAAGATGGATCTTCTCGCAAAGAAGCTACTGGAAAAGGAGGATAATGAGTCCGGGGATGAGGCTCAAGTCAAATACATGAGACAACAGCAAGGTTATAGGAACAATGATTATTCATGGAGAAAAGACAAAAAGTTCTCGTGGAAGGATCCGAACAATTTTCTACAGGATCCGGATGCCAAGCCCTCGCCAGTTGCAGAAGACAAGAGCACGGAGCTGCTCAATCAGGTTATAAAACAAAATCAAGAGCTAATGAATACATTTGGCCAGCAAATCAAGAAGCAAGGAGAGTACATGAATCAATTCGGGCAAACATTGTAGAGACATGGGGCTCAAATGAGGACTATTGAGACATCCATGGCACAGATGGCAGCCGAGATCTCCAGTTTGAAGAAACCAGCACATCCGGGTTTCCCGGGGAATACCAATGTTCCCGGGGGAAACCAACAAGCAAAGGCTATTCTGCTTAGAAGCGGCAAGAAAGTGTTGAATCCAAGAGCTCAAGAAACAAGCACACCACAAGCAGAAGGAGAAGGTGAAACCAATGAAGAGCAGCCCGCCCCAGTCACAGGGCAGGTTGAAGACATAGCCATGGATGATACTGAAGAACATGTTCCAGAGGAGGAACCTCAGAAAAAGACGCCTTATGTGCCACCTCATCAAAGGGTACAAGTTGTTCCGGTCCCGTATCCTAATAGCGCTAAGGCAAGGAAGGCAGATGCACAGTTCAAGAAGTTCTTGGATAGTCTTAGGAAGCTTTCAGTCAATATCCCTTTACTGGAAGCCATTGAGCAAATTCCTTCATACGGGAAGTTTCTAAAGGATGTCATTACTAAGAAGAGGAAAATTCCAGATACAGAGGTCGTCGTGCTAAAGGAGCAAGTGAGTGCCTTCATCATGGGCACTTTGCCGCCAAAGAGACAAGATCCAGGGTGTTTCAACATTTCTTGCTATATTGGGAAGGTTAAATTTGGCAAAGCGTTGTGTGATTCAGGGGCAAGCATCAACTTGATGCCCCTTTCGACATTCAAAAAGCTAGGATTGAAGGAGTCACAGCCAAGCAATATGACGATTCAATTGGCGGACAACTCTGTGATGAAGCCTTATGGAATCTGTGAAGATGTCTTAGTAAAGGTGGATAGGTTTGTCTTTCCGGCTGATTTTGTGGTTATGGAGATGCAGGATGAACATGGCAATGAGCTGCTACTTGGACGTCCCTTCCAGGCTACAGCCGACATGATCTTAGAGATGGGGAGAGGTCGCTTGACCTTGGGCATAGCCGATGACCGCTTTGAGATGGGCATGCCTTCTAGTACTGTGTCATCTAAAGCAAAGGAACAATGCAATATGGTAAAACATCTGAATGGTAATATTTCACTCTACCTTGGAAAGCCATTTCTGGACATGGCTCATGTGATGAGCAAGGTGGACAATGGAACTTTGGCTGTGGATATCATGGAGCAGACCAAAGTAGTTTCTTTGTGCAAAGCTGTGGGATTTCCTAATGATGAGAATGAGGACATTCCGCTCTCTCTGGAGGATGATGTGATTGCTATTTCTGTTTCTGATGCATACTCATAATTATTGTTGGAGGCTTGCTTGTTAAATATTACACACAATTGGATGCGGAGCAAATCACTCAAGGAGTGCGCTAAAATGCTTCAGATGCTTCCATGCTTCTATGCGAGGCATTATGAAGATTTAGGTGAATTACCCCCGCCGCTTCAATCATCTCTTATAAGCCCACTGGATCTGGAATTAAAGTCGCTGCCCCCGCATCTCAAATATGTCTTTCTAGCTGAGGAAGATAAGTTACCAGTGATCATCTCTGCTTATTTGAGTGCGGATGAGGAGGAACAATTGTTGATAGTGCTGAAGAACCACCGGGGAGCTTTTGGGTGGTCCGTTGCAGATATTAAAGGGGTTTCCCCTACTCTATGTCAGCACAAGATTTGGCTAGAGGAGGGAGCCAAGCCCATGATTCAACCTCAACGACGTCTTAATCCGAGCATGATGGAGGTTGTGAAGAAGGAGGTCATTAAACTTCTTGTTGCAGGTATTATCTACGCCATATCATACTCGACATGGGTGAGTCCCACACATGTAGTCCCTAAGAAGGGGGGAATTACTGTCACCAAAAATTTTTTGAATGAACCTGTCACCACCCGATTGGTAATCGGGTGGCGAGTATGTATTGATTACCACCGTTTGAATGCCGCCACGCTAAAGGATCACTTTCCTTTACCTTTCATTGATCAAATCTTAGAGCGTCTTGTCAGTCGATCGCACTTTTGTTTTCTAGACGGGTATTCGGGGTACAACCAAATCTCAGTTGATCCTTTGGATCAAGAGAAATCTACGTTCACTTGTCCCTATGGGACTTTTGCTTACCGCCGAATGCCGTTTGGTTTATGCAATGCACCGGCGACGTTTCAACGTTGTATGCTCGCCATATTTTCTGACATGGTATAGCGTTGTCTCGAGGTTTTTATGGATGACTTTTCGGTGTATGGTGCATCGTTTGATGAATGTCTCTATAACCTGGACAAAGTTTTACAGCGTTGTGAGGACACACATTTGGTCCTCAACTGGGAGAAATGTCACATGATGGTGACTGAGGGGATAGTGCTAGGACACAAGGTGTCCAGCAAAGGTCTATAGGTGGATCCGGTAAAAATTGAGGTCATTTCCAAGCTGCCCCCACCAAATTCTGTAAAAGGGGTAAGAAGTTTCTTGGGACACGCCGGGTTCTATCGGCGATTTATAAAGGATTTTTCTAAAATTGCAAAACCTATATCCGAGCTTTTGGAGAAAGACGTTGTATTCGATTTCAATGATAAGTGTCTACATGCATTCAATGTTTTGAAAGAAAAACTGATTTCTGCACCGGTTGTTCAAACGCCGGATTGGACAAAACCTTTCGAATTAATGTGTGACACTTCGGACTTTGCGGTAGGAGCCGTATTGGGGCAACGGGTGGACAATAAGCCCGCCGTGATTTTCTACGCTTCTAAGACTTTGAATGATGCCCAATTGAATTATACAACTACTGAAAAAGAATTACTCGCCGTTGTGTTCGCTTTTGAAAAATTCTGGCAGTATTTAGTTGGATCTAAAGTAGTTGTATGGACTGACCATGCCGCAATAAAATACTTGATGGAGAAAAAAGACGCAAAGCCTAGACTCATTAGGTGGATTTTGCTCTTACAGGAATTTGACATTGAAATCAAGGATAAATTTGGGATTGAAAACATTGTTGCTGATCATTTGTCTAGGTTAGAAAGGGTGGATGAAAAAGATTTACATATACCCATAACTGAGACGTTTCCGGATGAACAGATTTTGAAAATTACTTCTAAAGATCCTTGGTTTGCTTAAATTGTAAACTATTTGGCTTGCGGGATCATCCCGGAAGATTGTTCATATCAGGAGAAGAAGCAATTTTTCCATTTTTTGAGATATTATTTTTGGGATGATCTGATTCTTCTTAAGAAATGCAGGGACAGTATCTTGCGCAGGTGTGTGCCTGAAGTGGAGTACGAGAGCGTTTTACGTCATTGCCACGCATCACCTATGGGAGGACACCACGCCAGCTCGCGCACGGTAGCGAAGGTTTTGGAGAGCGGCCTCTATTGGCCAACTTTATTTCGGGATGCCTACGAGTTTGTGAGGCAATGTGATCCTTGCCAGAGAGCAGGTAACATCTCAAAGAGACAGGAAATGCCTCTGAATGTGTTTCAGGAAGTGGAGGTATTTGATTTGTGGGGCATAGATTTCATGGGACCCTTTGTGTCCTCAAACTCAAATTTATATATTTTATTAGAAGTTGACTATGTGTCGAACTGGGTGGAAGCAATACCCACAAGGACTAATGATTCCACTATAGTGTGCAGATTCGTGAAAGAAAATATTTTCTACAGGTTTGGGGTGCCCCAAATGATAATCAGTGATGGGGGTACGCATTTTAAGAACCAAAAATTCTCTGCATTATTGAAGAAATATGGGGTTAAGCACAACATAGGTACCCCATATCACCCGCAGACCCAAGGGCAGGTGGAGGTCTCCAATTGCGAAATTAAAACGATTTTGGAGTGTACGGTGGCATCCACGAGGAAGAACTGGAGTGCCCTATTACCGGATGCATTGTGGGCATACAGGACGGCTTACAAAACACCTATAGGCACCACGCCTTTTAGGTTGGCGTATGGTCGGGCTTGTCATCTACCGGTAGAGTTGGAGCACAAGGTGCATTGGGCGCTAAGAAGGCTAAACCTGAGTTATAATGAAGCGGGGAGGAAAATAATGCTTGAATTGAATGAGCTGGATGAGTTACGGATGACGGAATATGAGAACGCACGGATATACAAGTAGCGCACAAAGCTGATCCACGATCGTCACATCCAGTTTCGCACGTTCAAGAAAGGAGATAGTGTTTTGTTGTTCAACTCATGACTCAAGTTGCATCCCGGGAAGCTCAAATCCCGGTGGAGTGGGTCGTTCGTGGTAGAAGAGGTCAAACCACACGGCGCTATCTTAGTGCGTGATGGTGATACCATGTTTTTAGTGAATGGACAAAGACTGAAGCTCTATTTTGGTGAAAATTACAAGAGGAAGGTGAATGAGGTGAAACTCATTTCACTTTCAGATGAATGAGGTGCCTGAAAGCCGTCTAGCCTAAGACGTTAAATAACGGCGCTTGTTGGGAGGCAACCCAACCATCGGTACATTAGGATAGTTCATGTACATTCGTAGGTTGATTTATTTTGGCTTGATTTTTAGTGTAAATAATATATCGTGATCGGTTTGTTTGATGTGCAGGCTGAGGCAGAGTCGATACCATCGACACACATGTCGATGGTATCGACCGGGTTACAGGTTGACGGCTACAGATTTCAATCTGAGTCGATACCATCGACGGCCATGTCAATGGTATCGACCTACCTACAGGTGGTCGTGAAAGTGAAGTCGATGGTATCGAGACACCAGTCGATACCATCGAGATCTCTGAAGATTTACAGACAAAATTGACTCAGGAAAGTCGATACCATCGACGGCCTCGTCGTTGGTATCGACACGGTTACAGGTTGAGATGCAAAGCGGAGGTGTTGCAACAAAGGCAAGTCGATACCATCGACCCTCGTTGATGGTATCGACCATCCACATCACCGATCCGTGCAAACAAATCAACGGCAATTGCGGCTTCCACGTCATCGATCCGGGTGCAGCGTTGATACCATCGACCAATGTCGATGGTATCGACACGTCAGCAATCCGGGTTTCAAGATCCAGCCATCGACGACCGTCGATACTCACGATGGGGGCGGTTAGCATCGAAACGTGTCGATACCATCGACGCGCGTCGATGGTATCGACGGGTCAACAGTGGTGCCGACCAAGTCTATATAAGGAGATTCATTACGTCATTTTACGTCACACCTTCAGAGTGATCTTCCTCCTTTGCGCCGAGCACTCTCCCGAGCCATCCAAGCTTGAAGAACAGTAGCACCGAGCGAAGATCTTCACCGAGTGGAGATCCAATTCTCCAATCTTCACCAAGCTCTCTTTCTCTAATCCCTTTTCTCGTCGCCAACATGGTGCATACAGCCGGAGCTTCTTCCTTACGCGCAACTCCTCTGGAATTTGTGCCACCACCGCCAGCGTTGGTTTCACATCCTTGACTTATCCATCCTTCCTCGGAGGTCCGGAAGATCTACGAGGAGATCATGAGGAGGAAGATAGAGCCTACCCGGTATGTGGACCGGGAGATGATCCGAGATCTCGGATTCAAGGCCAACTTGGCCTACGTTCTGAATGGGCAGGCCCGCCACACACCAATAAGGCCTGGCGAGCTGGAATTTCACCAAGATGGCCAGCCGTTCTTCGGTGACTGGCCCACGTACAAGGAATTGGTGGCGGAATTCATGGCGTCGTTGGACGTCTGTTTCGTGCCCAACGACATAGTAGCTACCGATCGTGAGTGGATCCAGGGCTGGGTGTCATTCTGGCTATTCAACATCGACTACACCCTGACACTCCGACAATTCAACGTGATCTTCAACTGGAACCATTCGCAGTACGACTACCGGCGGCCGGACAACCGCACCGACTATGATGCAATCTTCGCCGAGTTGGTGACGGTGCCACAAGGAAAGTCGGTGAGCTACCACAATGCTGTGGTAGCCGATTTCGAGCACCCTTTCATCCGGGTCTTGCACCGGATGCTCAGTTCCACAGTTTTTGCTCGGGGTGATCTGGCCCTGAGCAAGTTTCAGGGGTCAGACCTATTCTTTTTGTATAAACTCCTAAAGAGACAAGAATGCAACTGGGGTGCTTTCTTTCTGCAACGAGTATTGGACGTGAATAGGAGTATAAGGAAGGCGCTGATCCACTTCGGCGGGCTCATCACCAAGCTGGCTTCATACCTCAGCTTGAATTTCCAGACCCTCACTCCTCTCTCTACAAGAAGCAAGGTTAACTTGCAGCATTTGCACAGGTCCAATCTGCTACTTCTCTGAGATGGCGTGGCGTTTGCACATTGCCACGTAAATCAAGCATATCAAGAATGTTCTCTTCCCGATCCCATTTTCAACATCGAAGGTGCACAACATTTCCGGTGGCCAATCATAGCCATCGCGGACTCTGATGAAGATGGCAGCGAAGACGGAGATGGCGACGAGGCTGAGGAGGAAGAAGAGGCCTTTACACCTCTTCGAGCACGAGTGGCACCCCGGAAGCATCCTCGGATGCATCTGGGTGCATCTTCATCATCACAGCCTACGCCGCCACCCCCACAGCCCTCGCAACCAAGTGAGGATGCCTATTCCATGCAAGGCATGTACACTATGCTGCAAGATATCCACCAGGCACAACAACATATGGGAATGTATGCCGGTATTCAAGACACTACGAATCGGATACTGGACAACCAAAGGGCGATGTTCGAGAATGAACGTCTTCTCCTCGACAACCAACAACAAATACATAATCGGTTGCAATAGATGGAGATGCAGCAGGAGCCCTTCTACGACCATTATTGGAGCCAGAGTTACTTTGGAGGCTATCCACAACCTCCACCTAGGGCCCAGTTTGATCCAAGCTTCCAGGGGGAGTATCCTTCTTGGGACCCGATGGCTCCATACTACCCACCTCCTCCACCACAAGATTGATCCGGTATCACTGTTCCAATCTTTAAGTTTGTTTTTGACTATGAGGCCATAGTCGAATTCAAGCTTAGGGGGGTAGTTGGAACAACTTTATCTTTTATTGTTTTTAGTTTGTAGCTTTATTACTTTTGTTCTTGTTATTTGTGTCTTGCAATTTTAGTTTTTGTAGGATCCACATGCTATCTAGTGTAATCGTGGATGTCATAAAAGTTGTGTCGTCTCATTAACTGTGCAAGGGAAAAACAAGGGAAATTTAAAATTTTTGTGTGTTTGAAAAGCTTGTCTTGTTTAACCTTGGGCACATATCCTATGAAAATGATTGGTTTTGTCAACTTTAAAACAAAATTTCACAACTGTATTCCTAATGATTCATGAAAGTGGACGGAAATGGTTGTTTGAGCCTAATTTGACCAAATGGTAATGAGACTCTAATTGGATGTAAGAGAGAGAAACCTTTAAACTACTACACAGGTCAGTAAGGAGGGACACATAATATCTTTTTAAGGTTCAGTCATCTAGTCTTGTGATCGTTTCACCTCATTGTTTCCATAATCCACCCAAGAATTGGAAGTAGAGTACAATTTTAACTCTTTTTGATTGCATAGCATTTAGATAGGACTTGCATTGTTTTGGCCTATGTGTTCTGCATGAAAAGAAAGAAAAAAAATTTAGAAGTGTGATACATGCACATTACCTTTAGGTGCATGCCATGTAGTTGCATTCATAATTTTCATGCAATAAAGTATATCATGTATCTCAATTTTTCTCAAATGGTGAATTAAATTGTTACATACCTTCTAAATAGTGCAAATTTCTGAATATGAAGAAAATAAGCCCAACAAAATATTCTTTATCAATTATGGATATAAGGGCTGAAATAAAATCAGAAAAATCTGCATAATGAAAAAAAAGAGTTGTTTAGAAGAAAGTAGAATAAGAAGGAGAAAGGAACGTAAGATCACCTGCATTTCAGGATAATTGAGTACATGATGTAGCTTAACTAGATATCCATCTCATTTTGAGGTGGATGGTTAGTGCATGCATCATTTCACCCAATTTTAGGCATTAGGGCATTTCTCATGTGCATTTGCATCATGTAGGACATTTTTGTATTATGCATGTTGAAGCTGTAACATACTTCCATTTTCTTCCATGAAACACCCATTTTATCCACCCGTTGCTCAGATTGGTAGGCCACCGTGAATTTCTCCTCACTAATGTATATCAGGAGAACTGCTTCCATGTAGATGGTAGTTAGGGCGAGCAACGTAGTTTAGGTGATCACAAGGTGCACCAAGTCTGAACCGGCGAGTTTCATTATGTTAACTGCCTTATGTGATAGTGTTCATCAGTTTTGAGGTCAATTTCTTTTATTGATGATTACTATCGCCTTCATGGTAATTACCGTTCTGTGGTTAGAGAGGGCCGGTATGTGAATGTCCGGTGGGAGTCATATGGGATGTTGGTTGTGATGTGTTGTTTTTCAGTTGACATTGGCAATTCTATTCTAAGGATTAGTTGCTCGAGGGTGAGCAACGTTCAAGCTTAGGGGAGTTTGATGCGATGATTTTGAGTCGCATTTGTAGACCTGTTTGATATGTGTTTTATGCTTTTATTAGTCATTTTTATGGTTAATGTTGCATAATTCATCTACTTTGGTCTTTGCTACCATTTTATGTCAAATCCCCTTTATTTCATTATTTTGAGCATTAATTGTCGAAATATTATTATTTGTGTGAATTTATGTGATCTTGTGTTTAAATTTCAGGACAAACAAGTATTTGCTTCCGTCGATACCATCGACGGAAGTCGATACCATAGACATGGTCACAGGTTGCTAGCCGAAAGGAGCAGCAAAGTGTCGATACTATCGACAGGGATGTCGATGGTATCGAGACACCTTCAGGTTGCTGGCAAAGAAGCTATCGATGGTATCAACCCCAGGTCGATACCATCGACGCATGGAGGCTACATCGACGCAAAATGACAAAACTGTCGCTACAGAGCTGTCGATACCATCGACCCGCGTCGACGGTATCGAGATGATGTCAGGCGCAACAAAGGAAGGGTTTGCAGCCGGTCGCTACTACAGCGGGTCGATACCATCGACTCGCGTCGATGGTATCGACATCGTAGGATATGAGTTGGCTTTCTAATGATCTCAATCGGACGGCTATGATTAATTTGCGACTTAGTGACCGAGATATACCTAATGACGGCCGCCCAGACGGGGGGATCTCGTTAGCCATTGCACGAGTACCGAGGAGCAGGTAGAGAGGAGAACGGAGGCTAGAAGCTCATACCAGTTGATTCGTACGCCGCAGAAGATGGATTTCACCACCGAAAGGCGGGAGAGCACATGTTCTACACAAAGGATCAACCGCTTCTTCTCCGTTCAGGGGTTTTCCCTTCCATTCCACGTTTTTCACATGTTTTCCCCTATTTCTACCATGTACTTGTGTGAGATGAACATGCAGGGCTAATCCCCTTCGTCTTTAGGACCGGGAGTAGCCCGGGAATTCATTGTATGACAGTTTTATAATAGTAAATCATATTTTATCTCTTAAATCCGTGTTATAGTTTCGTTTTCTCAATATATTGTTATGCTTGATCACCATAATAATAACCTAATGCCCTTAATCACTTTGAAAGAAGGATTAACGGCTGAAAAGAGACGAAATTTACATTAATCGATAAATCCCTTGACCAAGGTGGTGTAAAATTAATGGTGGATACTGAGAGATCGTTCATAATGCACCTAGTTTAGGGTATAGGTTACTACGACGGTGGAACCGACCTAAACCTAGGTAGTGAATTGCACCACGACAGTGGGTAATTCTGTTTTCAGGCCACTACCTGGATAGAGATATAAGATTGAAGCATTATATAAAATCTAATACAATGAAAACCCGCGGTGAAACTGCAATCCTAAAGATACCCTTTTGAATTGATTAAATTAACATTTAATCGATCATTTGTTTAATTTTGTTTTTATTTTATTTTAATTTTTAACAACAACCCTCAATTTTTTATTCAGCTTAGCTAATCGCAATTAGTTAGTAAGAGTCTCCAGCAATTCCGAGTATCCCTGTGTTCGACTCGGGCCTCACAAAGGCCTGTACTACTCGACGCGTTCACTTGCGTTTTAGCGCACAGTAAAATTGCGTCAACTGTCTTCTACATGGACTGCATAGAAATGCATGCACTATGCCACTACAGAAGGAGAACATTGTCAACTAGAGAATGTGCACTACTGCAAAAGACACACATCAATGTGTGAGAAATGTCATTGGTCCTACTCCATAACAAGATATACTTCATGTCCATATATATATATATTGATGTTATATGCTCGTTGGCTTTAGGAAAAGCTTGTTGTTTTTGTTGTACCTTCTATCTACCATAAAACCCAAGAAAAACATGAAATAACATTGAATTTGAAATCTTCATATTCTAATTATGATAGGCATCGTGTTTGCACTCATTTAAATAATAACCAACCAAGTTAAATTTAAGAAGGAAAGAGGAAAACACTTGAAAACTAGGATAATATTTGACTTAAGCTACAATCAGACGACCCTAGGGTCACCCCTACCTCAAGAAAATCTATGTGGAGGTGGGAATAATACACAATGTTCTTTGAATATCTTTATTCATCTATCTCTCCATGTAAACTTATATTTCCTATTTCCTTTGGATTACTAGTATCTTTGCACACTTTTAGAATCTTTGCTAGATTTCCATTTCCAATTTCCATTTAAACTCCCATTTTAATCAATATATTTTCCCCCACTAAAAATAGCATACCTCACTGAAAAATGTATATAAATATAAACCCACCTAAATATTGGTTAAGGTTATGTAGTTTTTTTCTTCTCCCAAATTCTCCAAGTCTTTTTGGGATCAATGTCGTAGACCCCTCTCTTTATTGCTGGTCACTAAAACAAGAATCACATTTCTCAAGCTACTACAGTTCTATGAAGCTACCAATAATCATCCACAACACATTCTCTCCTTGTTAGTCATGTTGTTTTCTAGCAATATTTTTCCAAGACATCTCGAAACTTTGGTTTTCCACTGATAGAGTAGGGGATGGGCATGGTTTTCTGGTGGTGCTATAGACTAAAACTGGTCCCAAAGGACCCACAAGCCTGTCTAGAGACTAATGATGTTAAAAATTCTTATATTTCCTAGGTTTTGATTATTGGAAATATGATATCCTTGAATGTGTTTTATAGGGTCCAGTTAAGTGAGATTGATTCCTTGTATTTAGATTGATTTTCATTACTGTCATAAGTATTCTTTTGGAAGATGTTTATTTTATGATATGACAGTAAGTTTTTCCCTACAAGTTAGTGATAGGATATGTTGTGCTAGTGGTGGCAATCATGTTCAAACTTGTCTTTTATCCCCTTCTAAGTGTCATCGTGTTTGTAGGAAATCAAGGTGAAAGATTACATACCTATATAGTTTGGGAAGGCATGTTCATGACGTTGAGATTCCCCTCAAGCTCTAGGCCATGCTTCCATGGCTGACCTTTGAGCAAGTGCATTTTGGGAGAACTAGACATTGATTTTTAATTACCTCTATCTTGACTTTTGTAGTTTTTCATGCAAGCGATGTGGGTAGATCCAAATTTTCTTCCTATTTTGTGATCAAGTCAATTGACTGGTATTTATGTGTCATACCATATGCATGTAAAGCATCCTACAAAGCATATTAGTCAAATGAATCATATTTCATCTAAAATTTAGTAAATAAATTGATATTTATAAAATCATAACTAACTATAGGCATGTAAGAAAAATATGATACTATATTTTGGAATCCTAAAATTATAACCTATTTATCAATCTAGGTTTCATTATCTAAATCAAATGTATTAAATAGTTAATTTATAAGATTTGAATTTTTCATGGTGTCTAAGCCTAGTCTTTTAATAAAATAGTGTATGATGTTTTGAAACACTACCTTGGATTTGGGGTTTGAACCTAGACATTTTAGGATTGCATAAAAGGTATTTATATCACCTTAATCTAATTAGGAAATTTACTAACTAAATTTTTTTTTCCTAACTAGACGTGGATCTTATTTGGAACTTCTATCTAAAGGTCCTTGAAAATTTTGTTGAAGCAACATTATTTATGTTTATTTTTCATATTTGTAACTATTGAATTGTATTAAATCTCATATTTATTGGACATGTGGCTTCACTTACCATATGATGATAGTTGATTCTTTTTTGTACTTTGAGAAAGGAATATGGTCTAAAATTTACTTCTTAACTTCTCTATTTGCGTATTTGGTTTCTAGACTACGGTTATCGAGGATGGTGGTGCATTCTTGACAACCACAAATTTAGGCACTAAGGTTGCAGTCCTCCTTATAATAATTGTAATTCCACCCACTAAAATGTTTTATATGATATAAGTTTAATGTCATCCTACCACATTTTATATTTGGCATTGAGATTTTGTTTGTTCTACCATTGTCTCACGATCCTTAAGTGTCTCAGGTCTGCTTTATGTAGTTATGGTACACTTAAGATATACATGCACTAGTGGTTTTATTTAATAATTTGAAATCTCTTAAAGGAAAAAAAATACCCACTCAATTATTTATAGTTCTTATAAGATGTGTCATCACTATTTCATGATATAACTCCCAACTACTTTCTCATTTGTTTTTGAGTTTCAAATTTTCCATCCTTTTTTTATTGGGAACAACTTTTCTTATAATTTATCCTCAAATATTGAAAATTTTGTATTATGGCACATGTACCAGTCTATACTTACACATTTATTTTGTATTCCCCTTTTCTAGGATTTTCTCTCAAACTACTAGATTGCAGGTTACTTAAAGAAGGATGCTTTAGGATGGACATTTTCCAAGACAATGGACTTCAAGGATGGATTACAATGGACATGTTTCCCTCTACAACCGGTCCTTTTTATATATTTAGGTAGTGCCTTTCTTGTATGGAACACCACTTTAGTAGTGAGGAACATTGTAAAATTTGATAATGTATATTCTCATTTGAAGATGCTACAATATAATTATTTTTATGTTTAAAGATTTTTTAAAACAAAAATTCCATTTTACCTCCATGCATGATGGTGTGTTTGAACTGGATGTGTATTTATACCTCTAGAATGAGTGAATCCTCTCTGGGGTAAAACTTATACATGATATCAAGTTTCAATAGTTTATTAATCTGATTATTTCAAGTTTCCTCTTTTTTCTAAATACCTAAGATTTCTGTAGATAATAGCTGACCTTGTCTAGGTTAATGGTTCTACCCCCAAGTTTTAGGTTATTGATTACAGTTTCAATCCTTTCTTGACTTGAACTATTAGGCTCTCCAATAAATTTATGTCTTTGACGGTTCTACCTCTAAGTTGTAGGGTATCAATGAGGGTTTCAATCCGTGGTTTAATTGATCCTTCCAACTTATAAAGTAACTTCTACAATTGAGCACACCTTCAAGTAACCTGAACTACCCTTATTGTCTGTCTAGTGGTCATATTTGTCCCTAAGTTGAGAAGACTTTTTATGTGATGTCTCTAAAATCTAGTCATAATAGAGAATTATCTTGACAAATACTAAGTGTAGATTAGCTTAGCATGAACACTTTTAGCTTGGTTAATCTGAAGTTCCTACATTTACCCTCTCCTTTGTTGTCTTTCAAGTGTATTATCAAACATATTCCATCTAAGACTTTTTTGTTGGGAAATATGCCAGCAGATTTGGTAGTGGAAACAAAACATTTACCACCATATTCCCTAAATACATCATATTGCATAAACAACTATGAGATGGTAAAAAGGGTTGCAAGGTATATACCTTGTGCTGGAGCAAGTCCAACAACTATCCCTTTCTGCAACATGCTTCTTTCTCAAGTTGAACCTAGATGACCGTTGTTGTCAGCTTCCTATTGTCGCACCATGGATGTCGGTTAACTACATCCTCATAAAGGATTGAAAAGGACTCCTCGCCTCTAAAGTAGTCCATGTGGACCACTAAGAAATCCTATTATAATAGATGAACAAATAAGAAGAAGTTGTCCCTTATAATCATTGTGTTAGCGTCAACTTGTTCTACCAATTGTCCTCCCTTTGACATGTAGAACTTTCTCGGGCTTTCTTGGTTACCACAATTAGGGAGGACAATAGTTGTCAAATCTTATTGTTGTACCTCTAGGAAGTCCTTAGTACCTCTCTATTTATAGGAGGACCAGGGTCAACATTCCATGTCAATCTTAGAGTCAAAGAGATGAAATTTCATGAATTTTCTCAAACCTACAAAAATCAAATTGGTTGGTTTAGCAGTGAACTAGTCAGTTCATACATGTGAAAATTGGTTCAACACTTGAAGTAGTCATTTCACTATGTTTCCTATTTGCAAGTACATTGGATTTTAATATTTTATTAAAGCATAACATGATGTCAGCATCAATCCTTGATCCAATCTCATTGATCAACCAAATGGTCGGTATACAACCCGAACTGGTCCATTTACACATCAAAGTCGATCGGTTCAATTGCAGAATGGGTCGTTCTAGAGTGCAGACTTCCAATGTTGTTTAAACTGAATACCTAAAACTTATGTAATAAAGTTTAAACCTCATTCATGAATAATCTCCAAGTGCATCCTATGCATGTGACCCTATATGTTCCAAGTTACGTTGGAAGTGAATGTCCATACCCAAATCATGATGTCACAAGAAATTAATGGTATTTATAAAGACATCATTGCTACACAAGTAATTGGAAAGTTGGAGAATAACATCAACCTACAATCTATCTTTGGTGTTACAATGATCATCTAGTTCCTTTGTCTCTGATATCTAGATTAAACTCAAGGCATGGAATCTTCATCATCTTTAAAGTTCAATTCATATTCCTTGAACTATAGTAGACTGTCTGAGATATGTATGAGTTGAATATCATATATAGATTCAAATGATCTTAGCATGCATTTCTCAGTCTCTCTTATCAAGTGTCTAAGATATCAAACTCATGTAGGAGGGAAAGATCCCATCTACATCACTCACAGTTATTCCCCATGTGTCATAATATATTCAGGAATTACCTTTATGGAAACCCTTATTCAAAGTAACGATGATTGCAAAGTACATCAAATGACATATGATGCATGTAGTGACTTTAGGTCTAAGAACCATATAACCACCATCACTGTGAGAGATGATTCTAACTACCATTCAATGGTTTCCATGCATAAATATCAAGGTGGGTTTGTGTGATGCATTATTCTCATACAAGTATCTATGTGTTTTGTTTGATATCGCATATCTTGACTAATGAGATTCTATCATCAACCAACACACTGTAAAGACTCAATCTTTACGGTCAAATATTTACAAAATAATATCAAAAACATAAACAATCTTTATTACAATCACGCTTGTACAACAGAGTCATAGAACCTTACAAATATGATTACAAAGTTTAGGAATAAAAAAATTCATTACTATCTAGTCTTTAATGGGGGATTACCTATGCACGTCTCTTCAAGCTCTTCCATCTACCACCTGTCTATGAGTTCGCATAGGGAATGAAACCACACATGGACGTCATACAAGTAAAATATGGGTCAGCAAAGTTGGTACTGAATCAAATCATTGAACTATGTATGAAATAGGATTTAGATGTATAATAAAAGTTAGGAAAGGACCATTTGGTGGACTAATGGCTAACAAGAAGAAATTCCAATATCAATTTCAAGATAGCAATCTTTCACAAGAATATCACTAAGCAAGATTCAATAATTCAAGTATGCAAAATTTTATCCAAGCTATTCACAAAGTATATCAATTTCTAGATATTCTATTTGATAAGTTTTGGCACCTTTCTATCATGTCTTTTCTAGGGCTAAGTACCTTGTGTTCTCACACTCTAGGAAAAAATGGTACTAGTGACTTATTAGAAATTCCAGTTAACTAGGGAACAACTAATCCCTATCCACTGTGCAGGGTTGTGGAGTACATGGCCCAATCAAGTGAGCCAAACTCTATAGGGCCAAAGCCCGAGGGACCAAAGTCCATAGGGATTCAAAACTCTAATAGATCAAGTCCATTGCCAAAATTATTATCAACAATATTTCATCAATTACAAAATGAGATTGGTGAACTTTCAAGAATAAATAAAGGTTTCAAAACTATATGGAATCCACCACAAATAAAGATATATGTGTGTCCATTAAGAGGGAAAATAGTTCAAAAATAAAAATAGAAGATTTAGCACCTCAATTATTTAGGGATCTGAGGAATTCATAACCATAATGTGTCTCCAAGAACTTACAAACATGTAGCTACAAGGAATAACAATTTTGTCACCATTTGACTTGGAATCAATGTTACTGAATTGATCTTATTTATGATTAGGTTTTGTTCCATCTAGGTTTCATAATTAGTATACAATTATGTTCTCTATTTTAGGTCTTCAATCATTTATTATATAAGGTATGACTTATCAAAATGTTCTTGCTAATAATCTATAGTTTTAGTCATATATAGTTTTATACATACTAGTTATATATTCATACTTATTTCTTAGATTTGTACCTAAGTATGAATTTAGATGAAATATATTAGAACACACTTGTATTAGTGTCATCTAAATTTAATATGCATGAATACAAATTATTACATATAAATAAATAACCTTCTTTTTGTACCCTTCATATATACCAATATATCCACACTAGACCAACTTAGATAAGTAAATTTCTAGATTCATCAATTGTAAGTAATTGAATTTGTAACAAGGTTAAGTTAGTATTTACATTAATCTCATTATAATTTAGGAACTTTCCTATTCAATTAGTTATTGGTTCATCGATATATGGGAAACAACATGAACAATACTTAAGATAATAGATGAACAAAGTTAATCATCATGGTAACCATATTCTATATATGATGTGCATATTACCAATGTATTAAGTATTGTAGGTGACCCACATGAATGAGTAGGTTTTAGGGATCCATTCATATTGGTTATTATCCAGTCATCTATGAGTTATATTTTTCATCAACTTGTAGTGAGATACCTATATACTTATAAATAAGTTTGTATATCATAGTGTTATCTATTGGGTTACGAATTGGTCTAGTACTATGAGACTTTATATCATTGATTTCACCTCTTAGAATTCTAAGTTTAGGTATCTTGTTAATCCTTTAATTAGATTCACAAATCTGAAAATGCAAGGTAGTATTGACTTACCAAAATAGGGCTTCATTGTCATATCCTATAAGCAACCTTGGTTTGGGGTTGATCTTTCCTTGGTATACTTTATACATGCCTAGAGATGTTGTCATGCACATGAACTTGGGTGAGGAGATCTTCACTACTGGCTTCACAATTGGGATCCCAGACATGGATTTCAAGTGGTATGTTGGATCTCCTCTGGGTTGTTGGTAGTGAGGCTAATGGTTAACATCTGAAGGCTCTAACCATGTGTGCATGATGAGGTTAGATAGCACCTCCATTACTGCATGATTGGGTAGCAATATGAGTGACAATCTTCATATCTGGGCACATGATTCAAACTGAAGGAGTTACAGATCGCTCATTATAGATACAAGGTGAAGGAAGATCAACAGCTAGTCGTTCATTACCCTTGCTCTCACTGTTGGTCTCGAGGAGGGGGGAGGAGTCAGTAGGTGGTGGTCTTTTGGAGTCCAGGTGAAGGTTGCTGAAAGGCTGGCGAACATAATGGAGTTTGCAAGTATGTGAATTAGATGTTGAGAGCAACTCCTACTAGCAGTGTAGTAGATCGAGTGGATGGAAAAAATAGGAGATGAGGGATCAATAGATTTTAGCATCAATATGTGTTTGTAGGTGATTGATTATGGGTGATCGAGTTGTAGGTTTTTGCAGTAGATCTACAACTATCTGGGTTGATGGAATTTGTAATATTCTAGTAGCTGAGATAGATCCCGACCAGATGAAAGGCACCACCATCTAGGTTTCATAGTTTAGAAGCATCATGTCACAAGACATGGAGAAGGTCTGACTGGCTGCAGGATGGTGGTGTTTGGCGACAGCCAGATTGGGGCAGGAGGTGATGCTTTCCATGATGGCATGCGCTATGTTGCTCATATCTGTCGTGCAAGTCTGGTTACCTAGGAGACGACAGTAGTAGATTTAGAGGGGAGCTCAGAGGTAGAGGATCACGGTTGATGCCTGATCAAGTGGCTACTTCCTGGGCAGGTTTCTGGGTTTAGCAACCAGCGTCTGTGTTAGGGAGTTGGGATAGGGGATTTGAAATGACTCATTTGATGGGAGGAGGTGTTCTCGGTTTCTTGATCTTGCTGGAAAAGGAATCAACTAATGGGTTGAAGGTAGGCAGTGCCTTATTACCATGAACATGAAGTGGCTTATATAGGATGCAAGTCAGGTGCATCTTCATCATCTGGGCCTATGCACACTCATGTAATGGTTGTACAACAGTGTTCTCCCAGCAAGTCGATAAAGTAGTCTTGGCGGATGGTTGCTAGGGCTAGGGTTATTGCACATGAATAGTTGGTTTAGAGGAGTCACATGGGAGGGAATATGTCTTTCACTTTGTCCATCCATTGGGAAGATGAGGAGAAAGACCATCATGAAACTCTGGTAACCGCCGGAGACGGTGTTATGTTGGGGGAAGACATAAGGGTTTACATGGAAGGGATGGAAGCAGACGTTACCTTATAATTAAGATATCGAGTTAAGAATACAATATTTACTTATTCCTTGTAAAACTCCTAAACTGCAAGGCCAATTGCAATGTGATTTTAACTATGGATTTACTTTCTATTTCATTGAGTCTTATAGAGAATTGCATCATCAATATGAATATAACCTATCTAGCCCAATTTATCTCATAATCGATTCTAAATTCAATTTCTTTTTATATGGTTAATATTTCCCATTGATCCAAAACAATAGTGAACAAACTAAAAGTAACCAATGTGTTTGTAATCTAATCAGAGTATTTAAGAACTATAACATCAAACTGTGATATATTATATCAATGTATGCTAATTGATATTTAGCTATGGGACTTCATGTATATATTTCTCAAAAGAGGACAATAGATACATTTTGACAAAAGGACTTGAATTGTGTACTAAAATTTATCAAGGACCATGATATCCAATCAAAGTTACTGACTTGGATTTGAAATGAAAGTCAACATTGTAAATAATTTCAAGTTTTGGGTAAAATAGTTCAACATAGATATAGTAGACAAAATTGAGTGTGTTACACACACACTCTAGTGTTATGTGTTATTGTTGTCTATCATGCTTCCACAATAACATCTGACTACGGACATAACATGAATGTATATAATCTTAAGATATGTATGGTTTCATTGCTTAGGTCCTCAACCCAAAGAAATACATCATTGAGTAACATCATTCTTCTGACATTAATTATGTTACATAATTATCTCATAAATGAATAAAACACAATAAATTGAATATTTCCTTTATTATTAATCAAATTGTTTACAAAACATTCCATTACAATCACCACATGATTGGCTCTCTGGGCATACATACCAATAGACTCCCACTTGCACTTAGATTCAATCACTCATGAAGGTAATCCCAAGTGATCTAACATGACCTTCATGCATTTGGTGTGAAAGTGATTTTGTCAAGGGGTCAGCCACATTTCTTTCAGGTGGTCCTCTACAAATTTTCACATCTCCTCATTCTATGATTTCTTGTATGAGATGGAACCTTCTTTGTATGCTATTGGAACGCTGATGTGATCTGGGTTCCTTAGCATGTGGAATAGATCCATTGTTCTCACAATATAGGTCAATTGTATTTTTTATTCTTAGAACCACCCCAAGTTTAGAAATGAACTTCTTGAACGAAATAGGCTTCTTTGTTGCATTGGATTCAACAATATACTCAGTTTCTTTTGTGGAATCAACAACTATCTCTTTGTTGGAACTCTTCTAGCTTATAGCTCTGTTGTCGAGGAAAAACACAAATGTTGATGTGATATGTTGTCATTTTTGTCAGTTTGGAAGCTTGCATCAGTGTAACCTTTTACCACCAAATCTTCCTCACCACCATAGACAAGGAACTAATCCTTATTTCTTCTCAAGTACTTAAGGATGTTCTTCACGACTGTCCAGTGGGATTCACCAAGATTAGACGAATATTTGCTCCTCATGCTCAAGGCATATCAGACATATGGAGGAATACATAACATTGCGTACATGATATATCAAATTGCATATGCATATGGAGTCATACTCATGTGTTCCCTTTCCACATGAGAATTGGGAAACTAAGCTCTAGATATAATAACACCATGAGACACAGGAAGGTTTCCACTCTTTGAGTTCTCCATGATGAACCTCTTCAATACTTTGTCAATGTATGTGCTATGACTTATTCCAAGAAGCCTTCTAGATCTATCTTTATAGATCTGGATTCCTAAAATAGAGGGTGATTTGCTTAAGTCTTTCATAGAGAATGTATTTCCAAGATATGTATTTACCAGCTTTAAAGTAGGAATGTGATTCCCCATCAATAGTATGTCATCCACATACAATATGAGGAATACAAAAATGATCCCACTACCCTTCTTGTAAACACATGTTTCATGCTCATTTTGTCTAAAGATAAACTCTTTGATTGTTTCATTAAATCAAATAGTCGATATCCTAGATGCTTTCTTCAATCCATACATTTATCTTTGTAGCTTACATACTTTATTTTCATCAATTAAATTTATAAAATCCTTAGTATGTGTCATGTACACATTCTCAATAAGATTCTCATAAGAATTGATGTGTTAACATTCATCTACAAAATATCATATGCATAATTAGCTGCAATGGCAAGCATGATCCTAACAGACTTAGCCATGGAAACTGGAGAAAATATTTTTTCATAATCAACACCTTGAACTGGTTTCAAACCCTTTGCAACCAATCAACCTTTGCAATTATGTAGATTACTGACCATGATAATCTTCTTCTTGAAGACCTACTTGCACCCTATGGGTTTTACCCCTTTAGGTGGATCCACCAAGGTTCTTACCTTGTTGGTGTACTAGAACTCTAGCTAAGATCTCATGGCCTCAAGCCACTTATCAGATTCTGGTCCTTTAACAACTTTTAGGTAGGTAGTTGGCTCATTATCAATGACTGACTTATCGACTTCTTGAGTCAGAAGATAATTAAATCTATCAGGCTTAAGACGTGTCCTACCAGATATGTGAGGTTCCTATGTTACATGAGGAGCTTGAGTTCCCATAACAGTTTGTGAATCTCTATTTTCCTCTTGTATCTCTTTATGTTCAATGTTTTCTTGTTGATCTCGAACCTCTTTGAGCTCTACTTTCCTCCCATTGATTCCTTTGGAAATAAATTCCTTTTCAAGGAATGTAGGATCGTGGAAAAAAATCTTTGTTGTCAGATGGGTTATACAAGTAGTATCCCTTGGTTTCTTTGGGATATCCAACAAAATGACAATTTTCAGATCTAGGGCCAAGATTTTTAGGAAGTGTTTTCATCACATAAGATTCACACCCCCAAATCCTCATAAAAGACATTTTTGGACTTTTTGTAGTTCATATCTCATATGGTGTATTTTAAACCAATTTAGATGGTACACAACTTAGTGTACATGCCACATTTTCAAGAGCATAACCCCAGAAGGAAGTTGTAAGATAAAAAAAACTCATCTTTGATCACACCATGTCTAGTAATGTGCAATTCTTTTTTTTGATACATCATTATATTGTGGTGTCCAGGTGGAGTTCATTGTGATGCAATACCACAGTCTCATAGAAGGTCCTCAAACTCTTGGCTTAGGTATTCTCCAACTCAATCAGAACAAAGTGCCTTAATACTTTTAGCAAGTTGTTTCTATACTTCATTCATGAAATCCTTGAAATTTTCAAGAGTTTCTGACTTATGTTTCATCAAGTAAAAATAACCATACCTACTAAAGTCGTTAGTGAAGGTAATGAAGTACTAATACCCATCTCCAGCATTTGTTCTAAAAGAGCCACATACATTAGTATGTATGAGTCCTAATAGATTACTAGTCATTTCACTATTACCAGTGAAGAGAGTCTTTGTCATCTTTCCCAACAAACAAGACTCACATGTCTCTATTGATTTGAAATCAAAAGAGTCTAGATATCCATCTTTATGGAGTCTATAGATGCAATTCTCATTGATGTGTGCTAGATGACAATGCCAAATATATGTTTTATTTGAGTTGTCGAGTTTTAATGTTTTGGTATTTACATTATAAACATTTCTCTTACGATCTAATAAATAAAGATGGTAGGACATCTGGGAACTTCCATAAAATATATCATCTTTTGAAATAGAACATTGACCACTCTTTATATGAAATTCATATCCATCCTTGTCCATACAAGATACATAAATTATGCTCCTATTTATGGCAGGTACAAACTAGCAGTTTTGTAACTCTATTACAAACCATATGGGCAAAGATAAATTATAGGTTCCAAGTGTAGTGGAAGTAACTCTTGCTCCATTTGCAACTCGATGTATGACCTCGCCCTTTCATAAAGATCCTACAAATTCAAACATAGCTGAGATCCATATCCAGTACTAGTACCCATGATGAAGAAGTTGAAAATTTATCTCAATAATGTATATACCTGAAGTGGATATCTCTATCCCCTCCTTCTTCTTCCTTAGTTCCTCCTGACAAAGAGGGAAATTTCTCTTCTATTGTCCAGGCTGGTGATAGTGGTGACAATTGCCTCCCTTGGTTACCCCTCCCTTTGCTTTGAGTGAAGAAGACTTGGGCTTCTAGATACTTTAGAACTCTTCTTATCTCCACCTTTTCCCTTGGACTTCCATTTTCCTCTATTGATCATCATGAAATAATTGTGCTTGTCTTTATGGATTTGAACTTCAACTATTCTCAACATTCCAAGTAATTCTTACAACAGTTTGTCAAACTTATTCATGTTGTAATATATGGCAAAGTGGTTGTATGACTCTAGCAGTGACCACAGAATCACATTTGTGGCCAACTCTTGACCCAAAAGAAATCTTAGTCTAACAAGGTTCTCCACATACACAATAATCTTGAGCACATGGGGACCTACTGGATTTCCTTATTCCATGTTGTATTTGAACAACACTTTGGAGACATCATATTTCTCCCGACTATCCTCATCTTGGTACATGTTCTTAAGATGTGTGACTAATATGCATCATCAAGCACACCAATTCACTAGGGATTTTATCCTAGAGTTTAACCTATTTTTAATGGCAAAACAATAGATTAAGGTTAGTTTATTAGTATAGAGAGGCTCGATCCCACATGACAACATTTTTAAGATTGAGATTAAGAACCAGATCACATTGAACAAAAATTGAAACATGAAAGTAAAGATCTATTGGTTGATGGTTTGACTGTGCTAAAATAAGAAAGTAAGGAAAGTATGATGCTAAGAACAAGTAAAGAAAGAGTTATTATACAAAAAATTAAGGAGATATTAACTATGAGCATAATTAAATTGCAAGTAAAAAAAAGAGATTGAGAAACAAGCAGTTGAAGAACGAGAATGATTTGATGATAAAAGATGTTTGGGTTATGGGTTTTTACCACCGTAGCCTACATGAAACTAGATTGATGAAATCTATAAGACAAAACAAGTTGTAAGAGGGTACGTGAAAACATTTGCAAATGCATCTATAAACGATGAACACCTTACAAACCCATTAGTCCTTATGTTTATAGATCCTAGCCCGATCATCCCAATAAAGATCCTTCTGAGGTCACATCTGGATCTTTATGCAGTTTTTTGGTTGTTCTGAGCATTAGGTTCTGCAATTACATTCCCCAAGACTAACACTCGATGAAATAAGAGATCAAGTTGTTTCAAACATGTGATTATCCAAAGAAAATACCATCTAACAAATAAAATCATATATAAGTTGATCTAATTTACACTATGGATATGGGGATACTCCCTACGCCATGATATAGGAACTACTCACGATCCATGGAAATTAGAGGGAGAATAAAAGAAGGAAGGAAGTAAGCCATAGACTAGATGAAGAAGAATCCCAAGGGGATTTTATCTAGTAATAATAAAATGGCTATCTCCCTTAGATCCTTGTTCCCAAAGGGAAGACTGAGAACAATATAACATGAACTCGAAACCTTGAGAATAAATGCTAATTTAATTAAAGAATGTGACAGAGTAAACATGCAAGAATTGGAATAACAAGTGTTGAAAATATAGTTCCAAGGACAACAGGTTTGGATCCCCTTTCTGTGGAGTCCCCCCTCCTTTTATAGGGGAAGGAGGGGTAGAAACCATATAAAAGGGGGGAGGAAAAGAATGGGTGGTTGTTGCTGAAAAATAGGAATCATGTGCCACGAACCGACCAATTTACATCTAAAACTGATTGGTTTGGGTGTGAAGAGGTGTGGGCCAAGAAGCAGTCAAAAATTGTAATGAGTGGTAGTGGCGTCTATTTGAACTAGTCTTGAAACAATTTGAAATGGTCACTTGATGAATGTAAAATTCTCTGTTGCTTTTCTGACCATGCCCACATCTAGGAAGTGGGGAGAAAACCCTAGGGTAGGGTGGTTATGCATTTCTTTATCGTGACTTGGTCACGAAGTAGTTTGAGATAGTCGTTTGGCGCACACAAAATGCGCGATTGGGCTTCTGAGTCGAGTATCTTGGATATATGGAATGTTGTTTCACTACTAAGGTACCAACGTGAAACTGATGAGTCGTTATCTAAAACTACCATTTGGGAATCTGAAGTTTAGATTTTTGTTTGGACTAGACTAACGGTTCATAGCTTGAATTGATCGGTTCGAGTGTTGAGATGGTCCAGAATTTGTAGTGAAGGTAAAATATGCAAAGTATGAATGAAAATATAATAATAAGCATTATTGGTCATGTAGTGGGAAAATAGAAACTATTTTTAGAAAATATGCAAAAAATTGAATTAAAATCTTTGAAAAGTTCATAAAAAGTGTAGTTGAAATTGGATGAATATACATTATCAAAATACCTCAAAGTTAAATATTTTTAGTCCTCAAGAAACACAAAATACAAATGATTCCACTTTGAACTAGAAACATGTCTATCCTCCCCTCTTAGAATTACTTTGTTCATTACCTCCTTTCTTGACCAAGCGACCCAATCCCATAGAACCAAGAAACACAAAATTCCACAGTTCCTATTAAAAACATGTTTCAAGACTTTTTCTATATCAAGACTTTGTAAGAAACAAACTTCATCTTGATTTACTTTGACACTCCTACTTTTATTGTAAGTTTTTGCACTAGAACATGATGAAAGAGGTATGGAAGAAGATGATCCTTCCTCTATTTGACTCACGATCTTTTTATTCATGGACTATAGTTACATTGACTGCATTTTTCGGTGTTCTCTTTTAGCATCTTTTGATGGTACACCCCTATTAAATTTATGAGGTGTATGGAAGAATGGAGATGGGGGAACTCATACCACCCCAGCCTTAGGGTTTTGGCATTTAGGTGATTTTGATTTTTCATTGTGAGAAGAAGATGGTGTAGGGAAGTTTTTGTTGTGCTTTTAAGCTCACACTTTTTTTGGGGGAGTGTCATCGCATCATTTTGACTATTATTGTCACTAAATCATACAAGACATATGAAAAGATAATTTATAGATTAAAAAATAGTAAAAATATGTGTTTGATTATGATTAATGCAATAAGGCTTGCCAACATTTCCAAGGAGTAATGCAAATTTTGATGTCCTAAGTGATATGGTGATTTATAATCATGGTAATTTGTAACAAAATGTAAAGAAGATTTACTTATTTCAAGGGGGTATAATGATAACAAATCTATTCATATTGGAAGACTAGTTCAAGGATGATTTTCTTTCAAATTTAAAAAGAAAACTACATTTAGAAAGCAACTATAATTAGAAAGAAATCTACTTGCAGAATAGACTGATGAAAAGATAATGGTGAAAAGGAAGATAGGGGTGGAATTGTTACGTACCACCCACCTCCACCCCAAACTTAAAATTTTTCTCATCCTAAGAAAATCTCAAAACCAAAATGGAGGGATGTAGATCATTGTGGTGGATATCGAAGCAGTGGATGAGAAGAAAAGAAAGTTGGTTGTAGTAGTAGTTCTCCCAATATGGGAAGTTGGGGTTAGGGTAAGCCTGATGGGCCCCATACTCCTCATAAGAAGGTAGGATGGGGGCATTGTGGCCACAGTACATGTGTTAGGACTCATTGGAGTGTTGCAAGAGATAGAGGTGGTTCAGTTGATGTTCTTGGAACTTCTATTCTTGATGAATTTAGGCTAGTTGATCCCTGATCTCATAAAAGCCATAGGCCTCATCAGGGCCAGCCTCGTCTCCAATGTGCCTCCTGGTGCGATAGTGAGATGGTGGAAGCTGCGGTCTAGTCACATTATAGTTTGCCTTAATGGGGACACTCGTCATGTGGGTTGCAGGCTCGGGGTTGTCGGTCGGGTCTGGGTTGTAAGGACCCTAACCTTCGTTTAGGGCTTACCATGTTTGTTTTGCTTAACCCTGGTGCTTTGGTGCTTGCTAATCACCTTTAGTGGTGATTAGGGTTTGGTTATGCTTTGTTGAGAGTTGGAGGTGCCACTTGCAAATAAACCAAGTCTATGGTTTTGCTGGCAAGTTTGCCACCCTGTGAGGTGTTCCTCCCTCTCTTTGCTTCCTCTTATGTAGAGAGGAAGGCTTGGGCCCGTTACTTGAGTTCTTTTGGGCCTTGTTGAGCTAGTTGGGCCTTGAGGTGCCTTGCTTTGTTTTGGTTGAGCCTTGTATCGGCCAATATGTGGATGTGTATCGGCCAAGGGAGCGTGTCGCCCATGCGAATGAGGTGTGTCGCCCTAGGAGCAAGTTGTTGTGCCGCCCATGATGCTTGACCTAGACTTGACCTTGTTTAGTGGACACTTGGTGCATATCTTGGACATGTGTAAGGAGCTTGCTAGAGTGGTGGCTCGTGCACTAGGACAATTGTCCCTAGGCAAGTGACACCTTGCTTGGACCAACCTTGTTTTCTCCTCCCTTTCCTTCTATATAGGTGGTTCCTTTCCTTAGCTTAGGGTCCCTTTGGTCCTTTGGTCCCTCTCCACCTTGTTGCACGACACAACCCTCTTCCTTGCTAGTGGTGGCTGATACCCCCCCCTGAAGAAGCAAGCTTGGTGGTCGACACACCTTGCAAGAGCAAGTGGTGGTCGATAGCCTTAGAGTCTCCATCTTCCTTGCTTGGTGGTGCTTGGAGCTAGGAGCTTGAAGTTGCTTAAGGCGGGTTGCATAACTTCTAACCCTAACTACATTATCTCTTGCTATGATCTTGTTTACATGTTAGTAGCTTAGTTTCTTGCTTAAGTATCCATGTTGGCCGATCCTCTTTGTGGTTTAGGGTTTCTTGGTGAGCTTGTGTTCTTGACCCTCTAGGGTTTTGGGTACCTTGGTTCTTGAGGAAGACGATGATCTTGTGTGATGTACCTTGGACGATATGGGTTTGGGGAGGTCTTTCCCGACAGCCCCCTTGACCTAGCCTTGCACGTTACAAGTGTGAGTTGGACGATAGGCCTCTGTGACGGGCGTTTCATCTTTATCTTTACCTGGTGATGGCCGTTAGGCCTTGATCAGTTGGTTGCACGATATGCGGGATGAGTTCTCTCCTTTGAACATTATCTCATGTGGCTTGCAACGGCTGATAAGTACCCTGTGATGGGCGTTGCTGGGCAAGCTTGTGACGGGCGTCACATGCCCGATAGATGCTTTGTATCGGCCGACAGTCCAAGTTGTGACGGGCGTTGCCCGATAGTGTGGAGTGCCCGATACACTCCCCTGACGCGCGATACCCCCCCCCCCTTGTGACACAGTGTTGCGTTGCTGCCCGCTGGCTGCCATGGTGGCAACGCAGCGTTGTGCACTAGCCGTTATGGGAAGAGTATGGGCGAGGGCAGGTTATCCGTCACCACCTCTAGTGAGGGTTCCTAGCGCTTGTAGTGAGGGTTCTTCCCATCATGGAATCAGTTTTGTTGATTATGCGTTGGTGACTCCTTGTATAGATAATAGTGATCGTTATGATTAAGCTTGTTCATTTATCTTAGCATGGCTACACATATGAAATTGATCACCTTGGTTATCTGCTTAATATTGAGAGGAAGATAAGCATATAAATAGTTGTTTAATGATGTATCTTATGCACATGATCATCATTTGTTGTATGATTGATAAGTATAGAGCCTTGATTGTCACTCTATGTTGGTAGGCATAGTCTTTCTGTTGAGCCTGTGATTATTGTGTTCATTAACCATGCAGGTGATGATTAGCCATGAATACGCTATGAGACATATGTGATGAGTAACATCACTTTGATAATTATTCTTGTTGAAGAGATTACATATATGATGTGTTTGTCCCATGATGATGATATAAGCCTTGAGAGGAAGTGGCACTATGTGATGAGGGATTGAGATCCCATGGTATGTGATGATCCTTGAGATGGATCTGGGTGATTGGCAAGAGGCCAAATGATAACATATGATGATTGGATCCTTGAGATAGATCAAGTTGATGTGATTACAATAAAATCATAATGTTGAGTTTTATATTGTTCATTTTGTTATAGTATGCATGTTATAAAAACTTGGTTGAATCTTGCAATCCATATAAAAGATACTAATTAATCATAGTGAAACCTATCATGTGGTTGCCCTGGCCATAGATCCATCATCGTTAGGAGTTGGTGATGGTGAAACGGGTTCTCCTACGGGTTAACCCGGAGTGCATATTTTTGAATATGTGAGGTTTCTCCTAGCCTCAAATAGAGAGGGAAACGAGTGCAGCTACGGTTGCAGACTCGGATATGTGATGAGCATGGTGAACAGGCCCATGGCTCCGGATATGTGATACGATGAGCATGAATGCGTTCATGGCTCAGAGCACGGTGATCAGGCCCGTGGCTCAGTTTTACTAGCACCGTGACCTGTACTGAGGCAGGCTAGAGGAAGGGTAGCCTGTGGAGCTGACCCTGTGGCTGAGGCCACTTAAGCATGAGACTGCGGTCCTACTTTGGTTCTCGTGCACTAACCACGAGGGGGAAGGTTGTGGAGTTCGGCTCTTCCATTAACCTTGTAATGCACTGGCTATGGGCTTCGCAGCCGAAGGTTGGATTTGAATGGTACGGTTCACTTCCTCAGGGCATAATAAAACGTAATCCAGCCGATTAGTATTTGCTGCTTAAGACAAAATATGAAACATTGGTTGAGGCCTTGTTTGTGTAGTTACTCTCATCATGACTTGCAGTTGTTTATATGTTCTTCATATGTAGTCGAACTTAGATATCTTGTCTTCTTAATCTTGTTTCACAAGTAATATTTGATTAAATCTGATAAGTTTGCTAAGTATGAACAGCTTTATATTATAACTGCTCTTGTTATACTCTTTACCAGTTAACTGCTTTACATATATCTAAGGTTTTGTAGCTACGGCGGGGAGTTATGTTTCTCGCTGGGACTGTGTGTCTCACCCCGGTGGTTTACAACCTTTTTAGGTATCCGAGCTAGATGTGGTGGTGGTCACGGTGTTGCGGCCGAGCAACTAGACGAGCATTAGAAGGCAAGTGATGGATATGCTGTTGTTTTTGGATGTTTTGTAGTAGAGTCTAGAGTCATCCCTGTACTCTCAGGTCCTTGGAGGTGTTTTGACGTTGTTTCGTGATGTAAGATCGTTGATGTTTTGTATATCCTGCTGTTGGCCGGATGTTGGCCTTTATGTAGGTATGAATAGGTGATGAACTCATGATATGACAGGACAGTTGTTTCTCTAAGTTGTGGACACATACAAGATCTTGTGTATGTATATATAACCTATTTCCTTGCAGGATGATGACTCGAATGTAATAGTTTCTTAGTTTATCAGCTTTCTACAAACGGTTTTAATTAACCCGTGTTTTTGGTAATTTGTGGTTATGGTGATTTCCGCACGTTTTCACGTAACACCTCGCTGTCTGTGTGATAGTGGGATGTGTTGCCACAAGTTTTGTTATCAGAGCTCTAGGTTCGCTGAGTCAGGGATTTAGGACTAGGTTGTGTTTGTTCTCGTGCGTTTTCTAGATTTTCTTATAATCATCTTCTGCCCTCAGTGGAAGAAAAGCCAAGATGTCAGGAAACCATGAAGAACATGCTGATGAGCATAGTGATGCTGCATCAGTCGATGGAGCTTTTGAGCAGGCACATGAATATCGGGTGCCTGAGGTCCCCCAACCTAACCCAGCCATACTTGAACATCCTGCCTACCGACAGCTTATGGCACAGATGATGGCTGCGATGAATCTCATGGTTGAGCGACTGCCAGTGCCTCCTTCGAGAGTACAGGCTCCCCATGGAGAAGCATCGGGTATTGGGAAGACCTTCGAGCGGCTTCGCCGAGTCAGAGCTTCAGATTATGCTGGAACGGCTGACCCAGCAGATGCAGATCTGTGGCTGACAAGTCTTGAGAAGGCTTTCCAGATCCTGGACATCCCCGAAGCAGACAAAGTAAAGCATGTTGTCTATCTTCTGAAGGGTAGTGATGGTCACTGGTGGACCATCGAGGAAGAGAAGCGGCCTGGTGAGGTGATCTGTTGGGAAGTGTTTCGGTGCGAGTTCGTCAGCAGATACTTTCCGAAGACGTATCTGGATGAGAAGATCAGTCAGTTTGAGTGGTTGCGACAAGGAACGATGAACATCACCAAGTACGAAGCCAAGTTCATGGATCTGTTGAGGTTTTGTCCTCACATGGCAGTGACAGATGAGGAACAGATCAGACGTTTTGAGAAGGGTCTGAGTGCTGAGCTGACAACACCTGTTTCTGCGTTGGAGAACCGAGAGAACTTTGCTATGTTTGTGGAGTTCGTCCGAAGGATCGAACGATCAGTAAGGGAGAAGAGAGAGTCTATGGCTAAGAAGAGACATGCTCAGTTCCAGGGGCAGAAGTTTGGTGGCTTCAAGAAGCCCAGGTTTTCACCGCCTTCAGTGATGCGAGGTTCTGGTGTACCTTCACAGTGGTCTCCGAGTAAGGGAAGAGGTTATGTTTCTTCTCCGTCTAAAACACACAGTACAACTTCTGTGGCAGTGACAGGGCCATCTAGGCCACAATTTAAAGATAGGGCATGTTATCTTTGTGGTCAGACCAGGCATCTCAAGTTGCATTGCCCGAATAGAGATGTTGAAGTGACACAGCAGTCGAGACAGAGTCAACAAGGGTCAGATAGACAGCAGCCCAGTGGAAGCAGAGGTCGAGGACGCGGTCAAGCGTCGCAAGCTGGATCGCCTGCTCAAGGGAGAAAAGGACGTGGACAACAAGCAACGGCTCAATTCTACGCTATGAATCAGCCAGAGGCGATAGTCAACCCACAAGTGGTGATAGGTCAGATGGAGTTATTTCATTCTGATATGTCTTCTTCTTGCTTTATATCTGTTCTGGTTGACCCGGGTGCTACGCACTCTTTTATCACCTATAGTATGCTTGAAAACTGTCGTTTACCTGTTAGCTGTAAGACGTATAGCTTGTTGTTAGAAACCCCTCTTGATGGTTCCTCGATGCTTTGAGAAGAGTGTCCATCTTGTGTTTTGCCTTTTTCGGGACACTGTATACAAGTGGATCTTATACCACTTGATATGCATGGTTTCGATGTCATCCTTGGGATGGATACCTTAGAGAAGTATTAGGTTGTTTTGGACTGTGGTTCCAAGCAGGCGGTGTTTGATGATGGAGGAAAGAAGTGGATCTTCCAGGGAGATAGGAAGATTCTTCCGACGTGCCTGGTATCAGCTATGGTGGCAGAGAAATTGCTACAGCAAGGATGTGAGGCATTCTTAGCTCATGTGGTGGATACCGTTGTGGTTACCAAGGTGAAAGGTCCTAGTCTTAAGGAGGTGTCAATTGTTTGAGAGTTTGTCGATGTGTTTCCCGAAGAGTTTCCTGGTGTTCCTCCACCCCGAGAGATTGATTTCAAGATCAATCTGGTTCCGGGAACACAGCCAGTTGCACAGACACCATATAGGATGGCTCCAGCAGAGATGGTAGAGTTGAAGAAGCAGTCGCAAGAATTGTTGGAGAAAGGTTTCATCCGACTAAGTACATCGCCTTGGGGTGCTCCAGTGTTGTTTGTCAAGAAGAAGGACAGTTCGATGCAGTTGTGTATAGACTACCGGCAGTTGAATAAGGTCACGATCAAGAACAAATACCCGTTGTCGAGGATAGATGATCTGTTTGATCAGTTGTGTGGTGCTACAGTGTTTTCAAAGATTGATCTACAGTCCGGATATCATCAACTGAGGATCAAGGAGGATGACATACCAAAGACAGCTTTCAGGACGAGGTATGGTCACTATGAGTTCGTGGTTATGCCGTTCAGGTTAACCAATGTGCCTGCTGCTTTCATGGACCTGATGAATAGAGTGTTCCGTCCGTTTCTGGATCAATTTGTTGTAGTCTTTATAGATAACATTTTAATCTACAGTCAGGACAGGCTAGAGCATGAGCAACAACTTCATCTAGCGTTGACTCTTCTTCGCCAACATCAGTTGTATGCCAAGTTCAGTAAGTGTGAGTTCTGGTTGGAGGAAGTGACTTTCTTGGGTCATGTGATATCTGCTGAAGGGGTCAAAGTAGATCCGAAGAAGGTGGAATCCGTTACAGATTGGGAACAACCAAAGATGCCGACAGAAGTTCGTAGTTTTCTGGGTTTAGCAGGATACTACCGGAGGTTTATCAAGGACTTCAGTGCGATTGCATTACCGATGACGAAGTTGACCAGAAAGGATGTACCTTTTGTTTGGGATGATCGATGTTAGCAAGCTTTCCAGAGTTTGAAGGTGAAGCTGACCAGTGCTCTAGTGTTAATCCTACCAGAGCCTGGGAAGGGCTATGTTGTTTTCTGTGATGCTTCCAAGAAAGGTTTAGGTTGTGTGCTGATGCAGGAAGATCATGTGGTTTTTTTTGCTTCGTGACAGCTTAAGAAACATGAGGAGAACTATCCAACTCATGACTTGGAGTTGGCAGCAGTGGTTCATGCATTAAAGATTTGGAGACATTATCTGTATGGGGAAGTGTGTCAGATCTTTACAGATCATAAGAATTTGAAGTATATCTTTTCACAGCATGAGTTGAACATGAGACAACATCGATGGATGGAGTTGATCAATGATTACGACTACACTATTGAGTATCATCCTGGTAAGACGAATGTGGTAGTTGATGCGCTTAGCAGAAAGTCTTCTTCTCTTTCTTCAAAGAAGGCACTGTTGAGTTCTCTGGTATGCCATAGGCGAGATATGCATTTTTCCTTGCGACAGATGAATGTGTAGATGGAAGTTTCTTTGTTGTCTGGTCTTTTAGCACAGATGCAAGTTAAGCCTATGTTGAGACGGCAGATCAAAGATGCACATCAGACAGATGATATGGTACAGTTGATCCGATCAGAGTTCGGTAGTGAAAAGCGTGATGGGTTCCATGAATCTGAGGATGGGCTAGTTTTCTATCGTGATAGGATGGTTGTTACGACCCCATCTTCCGATAACCCCCAATTAAGGGAGATCGCAAGGTTGAAGCCGCACCCATGAAATTCCGGATCAAAGGTTCGACATATAACCAATAACAATTATTAAATTCTAGCAGACTATACTGAAAATGGTAATAAATTTTTTATTTATCATACCTTTGAAAAGTTGGAAGTACTAGACTTCTAACCACAAAAGAACTACTCTAACTAACTCCACCTTGTTCTTTAGTTCTTGAATTCACAATGTGTCACTTTACTGTTTTGTGCTTTGAAATATGTACCTAAAACGCCGACAAACAAAACAACGGTCAGTCGGTATGTGGAGGATCCAATAATCAAGAAATTATGCTAGCAATGTAATCAAGCAATTAATCTTTTTAACAATCAAGATTATGTTTTAAGTCATACATCTCAATCCATACATATTCCCAACTCTGTGAGTTCCTACAGTGAACTTTCATTATACCTCTGTAAAGGTAGAGTCGCATGGCACTACTCCAGGTAGCCCAATATCTAACTCAATGTGACCTGATGGTCCTACCACAAGGGTAGCCATGTACTAAGTCAAACACAGACCTGATGACCTCTCCAATAGGCAGCCATGTACTAGGTCTTCTCATGACCTGATGGTCCTACCCATTAGATAGCCATGTACTAGGTCAGACCTGATGACCTCTCCAATAGGCAGCCATGTACTAGATCTCTTCAGACCTGATGGTCCTACCCATTAGATAGTCATGTACTAGGTCATACACAGAGGGAACCAGGATCTGAGCATGTAGGCATATACATTTTGTGATAATCATAGTCACTTTATAGTTGCATGAAATAAATAGACATTCAACAGTTATTTCAAGCAACCAATAAATCCTTCGGAAATCGCCGGGAAACTAAAGCGATTATTCATAAGCGTAACCACATACCTTTCAATTGCACTTTTCAAGATAGAAAGAGAAACCCAATCAACAAGCAAAACCTGAAATAAAAGGACAGTTTCCTTTTATTAATATGTATCCACTTCCATTAATCCAATTAGGATTCTAATTCCATAATTAGGGTTTCTTTTAGAAATTAGGGTTTTTCTTCTTCTTTCATCATTAACATTCTTAATTTATCAATCATCATGAAACTCCTACTTTCTCATTAAATTTCCTTTATTAGACAATTGATTTCCTTATTCCATGGAAATATGGTTTTTATCTTTCTTTATCTCAAATTAGGATTTCCATACAAAATAACCTTCTTTTGAACATTATAATTCCAAGTTAAGCATTTTTGCAATTAAATAGCAAAATAAACTGCCATTAACATTATCAAGGTCAATCTTAACGATTTGACTTGCTAGATTACCAAAATACCCTTTCTACATCCAATTAGGGTTTCTTATCCAATTTTAATAAACTTTATTAGCCAAATAAAGTACTTTTGTAAAACCAGGCGAAATTAGGTTCTGGAAATATTTTTATCGTGTTCCTTGCATTTTTCTATACAACTTTCATATTTTAAGTTTTCTCATCTGATGTTCATAGCAATTACTGTGAATTTTGCAAGAAAAAGGTATTTTTCTGATTATTTGTCACAGAGAGGGAATTACCGAAAATTCTCTAGCCGTTCGATTGCTAGTCCCGTGGTCCGCGCCTCGATCTGACAATTCTCACGTGCCTCCTCTTCACTTACGCGCCTCACACACGAGCCGTTGGATTTCGCTGGTCCACGGTGGTCCCTGATCTAGCCGTCTCCGCCTATCTTTGACCCCAGCGTTCGATCACGATCGAACGGTCGTGACTTTCGTCGCTTGGCAAAGCCGCGCCTTCTCCTGGGCCGACCGTTAGATCCCAATCTAACAGCCATGGAGCTTCGTCCTCCTCGACCTCTGTCCTTTCTAAATGCAGCAGAGCCGCGGCGGCGCTCTCACCGGAGCAAACCCAATCGCGAGCCTGGGCGAGCAAGGGAGGGAAAAAAAATAGGTCGTTCGAGTTCGCGAGGTTCTCAGGGATCGAAGCATCCCCTTTTATAGACCATGGGAGGTCCCCTCTGGGATTCCCAAACCGAGCCACGATCACAGTCCGAGCCCAATTGGGCGTTTCTGAGATTCGCGACGAAACCCTATCATACCAGGGTCGGAACTCGAGCTCTCTTGCTTCCAGATTTGATGGTTTAATTTCCAAGGATGCTCATGCATCGGATCGAACATGAAATCTCGAAGAAATTTCCCTGAGACGCGCTACAGTCCAAGTCTCTCTGGGACTCAGGACGATGACCGCTCATCGTTGGATTCAGATCCAACGATCTGGATCGACCGCGTTCAAAACCAATTAGGAAAATATTTCCTAAATTATCCAATAAAGCTTATTTCCAATGGAAACTTAGAAATTCAATAACTCCCAATTGGATTGACATTTCTTTCCCAAATTTTGAGGGAAATTTGGATATTGTATTATCCTCCACTCCTCCAAATTTGGTTTCATAATAATATTAATTCGATTCCTTTTCTTGTAATGCAAGTTATTATTATATTATTCACATTTTCCATCTTTTCATTATTTCTTTCATTATTAACCCCTGATTTTGAGTTCCTTGATCTCCAAGGTATCAATCAACTCGAATTCTTATTTTTAGGGAAATATGCCATATCCTTTTCCTTATTTTAGGGGATTCTTTATGTATTTCTTAATTAATGTCAATTTGGGCTTCCAATAAAGCAAGGCCCAATAAGAACCATGCAACCAATCATCTATGAAATACATTTCAATCAATCATGGAATCCATTCCAAACCACATCACATCAATCAAGCAAATTCATTTATCCTTAAATGATATTTACAAAAGTCATTACATAGCTTGGAAAATTGAGGTTATAACATCCTCCCCTCCTTATAGGAATTTTGTCCTCAAAATTCACAATCAAACAAACAAGTCAGGATATGCTTTTTCCATGTCCGTCTTCAGCTCCTATCTGGCCTCATCCTCTCCATGGTGTTTCCAAAGAACCTTTACCATCTCTATGTTCTTATTTCTGAGCTCTTTTACCTTAGTATCTATAATACGCATAGGTAACTCAGGATAAGATAGCTTTCCTTGAAGCTCAATAGGTTCAATGCTCAACACATGGCTTGGATCTTGCACATATCGCTTCAGATTGGACACGTGAAAAACATCACACATAACTCTATCCTGAGGGGTAGGGTCAAAACCTAACCATCTCCACCCATCCATCTCTAATGGACCCATGTATCGGGGACTCAGCTCTCTTAATTATAACTTAGAGGGGTCGGATTTTCATGTCACATTTTCTCCCACAGTAACTTGTATGCCAGTCTACTTTGCATCTTCTTACGACTCTTATCGTCTCTAGGCTCCTTTCAGCCCTTGCACAATCAAAGTGACTTCATCTACATGCACTGTGGTCCTTTTCTAACCATCATGTGGTACTTTCACCAACATCACCTTACTGAAGTGGTGACCGACACAACCTCCCTTACAGAGCTTCATATAACCCGATACTGTCTATGGTGGTCATTGTCACATCTTTCATAGGACAAGAATTGTCTTTAGATATCACCCTGAACGAGCACACATGCCCTCATCAGACCCTTTAGTCTGGATCATACTAACCATGGTTAGGGGTGATAAACTATACTACATAGAGTTCTCAATGTACCTACTTCCACTTTATGGAAGTGAACCTTTAGGTCAAACTCAAGAACCTTCGAACTCACTTCATGGTGTAGTTGAACCATCTCTCTCATGGGTAGTTCAACAAAACTCTTTCTTTCTCATGTCCTCTAGGTAAGGCGACCTACCATAACCCATATTGCATTTCAACCTTTCCTTGGTCCAAGGGAGACCCATCACCACATCCATAGTATTGATCTCCCATTCCCTCTCAAGGACTCTTTTGTCCTCTATATCGATACACTGGGTTACTGGGGTTCGTCCTTTACCTCCTGGCTTGCATGGCCATAAACCACATGCAACCTCATCTTAAGCATCCAAAGTGCTATCTCCATTTCCATGGTGTATCATGATTTCCTGTATGTCATGATTCTTCAAGATCGATTCCTTTGAAACCCTAAACCACTCCAGTCAGGGTTTCATCACCTTCTTTTCCAAAGAAGTGCATCTGAGGTTCTACCACCATCCTTTCATTACATCAAGGACTAAACTGGCTAACCAACCAACCCGTATCTTATTATATTTGAGTGTTATCTAAACACCACTCCTTTTCGAACATAGGGTTAGCCAAACAAGTCAGATGTATCTCAACCAGCGCATCCATTACCACTTCACACCCTTAGCTATTAGGTAACGTTGAAGACACATACTTCCATGTATTTCACTTATTATCTCCCCTTAAACACACTATCTATCTTCATTAAGAACACTCTCTGATTTCATCATCATGGTGATTAAACTCAACCTGGTATAACTTGTAAGTTCCACTTAGCTCAGGATAAACACATCCTCATAAGGTGACTATCTTCCATGTATCATTCTTTTTACCAGGTTAGGTTATCTTCTCTATCCCCATTTCTCGTGGCAACGTTCCAATCTACATCATCTCTTATCCTTAGTGTATGCCATGCGTAATGTACTATCTCTCACTCCCATAACAAGAGGAAATAAGCATTTGGCTGCAGTCCAAATACAGAGTTCTTCCTGTTCCAAGAGTAGAGATGGTACATCCCACCTTGCCAATACACCTTTTAAATTTAAGTTGAAATGTGCCACATGTGTCTCTATATCACAGACATCATGATAACCAATTAATCTTGAACCCACTGAGGTTTATATCCTTAATCAACTCCTCGGGGTTCATAGGGTACCGACTCTTTTGGGGTCATCCCTCTTCCATCATGCATCAAGAGAGTGCCCTACTCATCTGCCTTTGGGTCCCATGGGTTCATGAAGGTGATCAATCTCCTAACCCATGGCCCTCAGACAATGATAGTTGTTACCTCTCGACCCTATGGTCATGTGCAACTGGGGAATTAGGTAACTCCTACTTTCATCGGTCTTATCCCTACCTGACCCTTAGGATAGACTTAGGATTCTCCATCATAGTACATGTTCACTTAGAACCTTACCCAAGTCTTCATCATCTCCCTTTCTATATTCATGGGCTGGCCTTCATCCTTTTATTGGAATCATGGCAACCTGTCTACCTTGGTTAAGCCCCATACCGATTACCTTCATGGTAACTCATTCATATGCAAATAGAGACGGATATCTACGGGTCTACATGTTCATTCTCATACCATGTACTTTTCACTTAGCTTCTCAAGATCCTATAAGACCTCTTCAGGTTACCTTAAACCAACAAAACTGATATATATACCCTACTAAAGGGGTCCCTCTCCCAAGATGGGAGGAAAACTATCTCTTAACCACAAGGTCACAAAAGCTCTTAGGGTTTACATCCACATGGGTCTACTTAACCCTAGCAAGCTATTCAGGAACAAGCAGATCACTTACTGAACCATGCCAGGTCATACTTGTCCTTTTTCCTCAATGTTGGATCAAGATCATACCTTCCTTTATCATCAACCTAGCTGTGAGGGGTTCACCAAACCTACCTTTAACTTAAAAGGGTTTTCCCTTTCCTTTATGCATGTGGACCACCATACTCGAAACTATAGCAACTTAATCCTCATCATGAGTATTAGGTATACCACATTCCCTCTTAGGCCTAAGAACCCTAGGTTCACCAACTGCATATTTCTTAACCATGCACCAAGCTTGCAAAAAGCATGACATGTACTCCTGTCATCCTTCCCTTGAACAACCCTTTAAGGTTGAGTCCTCTTCAAGGACCATCAACAAGGTACAAGGCCTCAAAACTTCTTACTATACTTCTCTAGGGTTTATGGGACTCTTCTTGTCATCTATACGAAGGTATAAACAGACTCATCTTCTATCTAAGATTTGGGTGGCCAAAGGTACTCGGTCATCCAACCTCTCATGGCTCATATGGCATCCCAGACACATCCATCCAAACACCTGGTCTAACTTATCATGCCATATCTCTATATATCCTTCACTTAGGGTTAGGGTTAACGTCATCCTCATAGCCATGTTTCTACTTATCATGGAGATCTCTATCTCTAAAACTAACTTATCCTCCAGACAAGAAGGTCTAGCCTCAGGTCTCTTCTGAGGTCACGATAACTTATGTCATACGACCTAAGCATGTATCTATCATTTAGTTGCGCTTAATCTATTAAGCTTATGTCCATGACATCTTATTTACATACTTTTCTTTAATTTGAAGGAGGATTCCTTAAACCTTATTAACCTTACCCATACCTCAAGAGGGTGAGGAAAAGAGAGAAAACCCTAATCCTTAGGGTCCTTAACAGAATTTTTGTGATGAGAAGGGATGAATAAGATGAGAAGTCCTAAAGGTATCTTATTTCGATTCATACCCTAAGACTTTGGCCAGGCGGTCACACGGGTCCGGGAGTCCTCGTATTCTGACTAGTGGTGCGGAGGAAAATCTTGCCAGCCCCCGGTCGTGATCCCTTTCTAGACACCTCCGTCTTTCAGATACTCCTCTAATAACTCCCTTGGGTTCTATGGAGTTTGTAAAATTTAATAATTATTAATAGTAACATGAGGAACCCAGGCTCTGATACCAAATGTTACGACCCCATCTTCCGATAACCCCCAATTAAGGGAGATCGCAAGGTTGAAGCCGCACCCATGAAATTCCGGATCAAAGGTTCGACATATAACCAATAACAATTATTAAATTCTAGCAGACTATACTGAAAATGGTAATAAAATTTTTCTTTATCATAACTTTGAAAAGTTGGAAGTACTAGACTTCTAACCACAAAAGAACTACTCTAACTAACTCCTCCTTGTTCTTTAGTTCTTGAATTCAGAATGTGTCACTTTACTGTTTTGTGCTTTGAAATATGTACCTAAAACGCCGACAAACAAAACAACGGTCAGTCGGTATTTGGAGGATCCAATAATCAAGAAATTATGCTAACAATGTAATCAAGAAATTAATCTTTTTAACAATCAAGATTATGTTTTAAGTCATACATCTCAATCCATACATATTCCCAACTCTGTGAGTTCCTGCAGTGAACTTTCATTATACCCATGTAAAGGTAGAGTCGCATGGCACTACTCCAGGTAGCCCAATATCTAACTCAATGTGACCTGATGGTCCTACCACAAGGGTAGCCATGTACTAAGTCAAACACAGACCTGATGACCTCTCCAATAGGCAGCCATGTACTAGGTCTTCTCATGACCTGATGGTCCTACCCATTAGATAGCCATGTACTAGGTCAGACCTGATGACCTCTCCAATAGGCAGCCATGTACTAGATCTCTTCAGACCTGATGGTCCTACCCATTAGATAGCCATGTAATAGGTCATACACAGAGGGAACCAGGATCTGAGCATGTAGGCATATACATTTTGTGATAATCATAGTCACTTTATAGTTGCATGAAATAAATAGACATTCAACAGTTATTTCAAGCAACCGATAAATCCTTCGGAAATCGCCGGGGAACTAAAGCGATTATTTATAAGCGTAACCACATACCTTTCAATTGCACTTTTCAAGATAGAAAGAGAAACCCAATCAACAAGCAAAACCTGAAATAAAAGGACAGTTTCCTTTTATTAATATGTATCCACTTCCATTAATCCAATTAGGATTCCAATTCCATAATTAGGGTTTCTTTTAGAAATTAGGGTTTTTCTTCTTTTTTCATCATTAACATTCTTAATTTATCAATCATCATGAAACTCCTACTTTCTCATTAAATTTCCTTTATTAGACAATTGATTTCCTTATTCCATGGAAATATGGTTTTTATCTTTCTTTATCTCAAATTAGGATTTCCATACAAAATAACCTTCTTTTGAACATTATAATTCCAAGTTAAGCATTTTTGCAATTAAATAGAAAAATAAACTGCCATTAACATTTTCAGGGTCAATCTTAACGATTTGACTTGCTAGATTACAAAAATACCCTTTCTACATCCAATTAGGGTTTCTTATCCAATTTTAATAAACTTTATTAGCCAAATAAAGTACTTTTGTAAAACCAGGCAAAATTCGGTTCTGGAAATATTTTTATCGTGTTCCTTGCATTTTTTATACAACTTTCATATTTTAAGTTTTCTCATCTGATGTTCATAGCAATTACTGTGAATTTTGCAAGAAAAAGGTATTTTTCTGATTATTTGTCACAGAGAGGGAATTACCGGAAATTCTCTAGCCGTTCGATTGCTAGTCCCGTGGTCCGCGCCTCAATCTGACGATCCTCGCACGCCTCCTCTTCACTTATGTGCCTCACACACGAGCCGTTGGATTTCGCTGGTCCACGGTGGTCCCTGATCTAGCCGTCTCCGCCTATCTTTGACCCCAGCATTCGATCACGATCGAACGGTCGTGACTTTCGTCGCTTGGCAAAGCCGCGCCTTCTCCTGGGCCGACCGTTAGATCCCAATCTAACAGCCACGGAGCTTCGTCCTCCTCGACCTCTGTCCTTTCTAAATGCGGCGGAGCCGCGGCGGCGCTCTCGCCGGAGCAAACCCAATCGCGAGCCTGGGCGAGCAAGGGAGGGCAAAAAATAGGTCGTTCGAGTTCGCGAGGTTCTCAGGGATCGAAGCATCCCCTTTTATAGACCATGGGAGGTCCCCTCTGCGATTCCCAAACCGAGCAACGATCACAGTCCGAGCCCAATTGGGCATTTCTGAGATTCGCGACGAAACCCTATCATACCAGGGTCGGAACTCGAGCTCTCTTGCTTCCAGATTTGATGGTTTAATTTCCAAGGATGCTCATGCATCGGATCGAACAGGAAATCTCGGAGAAAATTCCCTGAGACACGCTACAGTCCGAGTCTCTCTGGGACTCAGGACGATGACCGCTCATCGTTGGATTCAGATCCAACGATCTGGATCGACCGCGTTCAAAACCAATTAGGAAAATATTTCCTAAATTATCTAATAAAGCTTATTTCCAATGGAAACTTAGAAATTCAATAACTCCCAATTGGATTGACATTTCTTTCCCAAATTTTAAGGAAAATTCGGATATTGTATTATCCTCCACTCCTCCAAATTTGGTTTCATAATAATATTAATTCGATTCCTTTTCTTGTAATGCAAGTTATTATTATATTATTCACATTTTCCATCTTTTCATTATTTCTTTCATTATTAATCCCTGATTTTGAGTTCCTTGATCTCCAAGGTATCAATCAACTCGAATTCTTATTTTTAGGGAAATATGCCATATCCTTTTCCTTATTTTAGGGGATTCTTTATGTATTTCTTTATTAATGTCAATTTGGGCTTCCAATAAAGCAAGGCCCAATAAGAACCATGCAACCAATCATCTATGAAATACATTTCAATCAATCATGGAATCCATTCCAAACCACATCACATCAATCAAGCAAATTCATTTATCCTTAAATGATATTTACAAAAGTCATTACATATCTTGGAAAATTGAGGTTATAACATCAATTTTCGAGTTCGAGTTCGTGCTTGATTGATGTGATGATCTGAGGAAGTTAGTGCTTGGAAAATTGAGGTTATAACATCAATTTGGGTTCCAGATACTGATGATCTGAGGAAGTTAGTGCTTGAAGAAGAACAGACATCGATGTATGCTATGCATCTAGGTGTCACCAAGATGTATCATAGTCTGAAGGACTTGTATTGGTGGCCCGGTTTGAAGAAAGATGTAGATGAGTTCGTGGCGAGATGTGCGGTGTGTCAGCAAGTGAAGGTTGAGCATCAGAAACCGGCAGGTACGTTGCAACCTTTGCCGATACCGCAGTGGAAGTGGGATCAGATAACCATGGATTTCATAGTTGGTCTACCCCAGACAACTAGGAATCATGATTCCATTTGGGTGATAGTGGACAGATTGACAAAGTCTGCCCATTTCATACCAGTAAAGACGACATATACAGTCGAGAAGCTCGCTCGAGTATATGTGGATGAGATAGTACGTTTGCATGGTGTGTCAGTTACGATAGTTTCTGACAGAGGTCCTCGGTTCATGAGTCGTTTCTGGGAACAGCTGCACAAAGTGTTGGGAACGCAGTTAAGGTTTAGTACTGCCTTCCATCCGCAAACGGATGGACAGTTTGATAGGACTATTTAGACTTTAGAAGATCTTCTTCGAGCTTGTGTTTTGCAGTTCTTGGGCAGTTGGGATGTACATCTCAGTTTGTTAGATTTTTCCTACAACAAGAGTTATCAGCGGAGAATTGATATGGCTCCTTATGAGGCCTTGTATGGAAGGAAATGCAGATCTCCTTTGTGTTGGTATGAGTCTGGTGAATATCAGCTTTTGGGTCCTGAGTTAGTTCAGCAGACGTCAGAAAAGATCAAGGTGATCCAGCAACAGTTGAAAGTAGCACAGGACAGGAAGAAGTCTTACGCAGACAATCGCCGACGACCTTTGGAGTTCCAGGTAGGAGACAAAGTATACCTCAAAGTCTAGCTGTGGAAGGGAGTGCTAAGGTTTGGTCGGAAGGGTAAGTTGGCACCCAGGTATATGTGGCCATACCCAGTTATAGCACGTGTTGGTAAGGTAGCTTACGAGATAGAGTTGCCTCCAGAATTGCACAGGTTACATCCAGTGTTCCATGTCAGTATGCTGAAGAAAAGCCATCCAGATTCAGGAACAGTAATACAACCAGTTGAAGTTGAGCTTGATGAAGATATAACCTACGAGGAAGGTCCCGTGGCGATCCTTGACAGAAGGGTTAAGAAGCTGAAGAGGAAGGATCTGGCTCTTGTGAAGGTTCTTTGGCATCGTCGTGGCGTTGAGGAAGCTACGTGGGAGCTTGAGGAAGAGATGAGGAGGAAGTATCCCTCGCTTTTCTCTTCGGATTTCGGGGACAAAATCCCTTAAAGGGGATTAGCTTGTAAGGACCCTGACCTTTGTTTAGGGCTTACCCTATTTGTTTTGCTTAACCCTGGTGCTTTGGTGCTTGCTAATCACCTTTAGTGGTGATTAGGGTTTGGTTGTGCTTTGTTGAGAGTTGGAGGTGCCACTTGCAAATAAACCAAGTCTAGGGTTTTGCTGGAAAGTTTTCCACCTTGTGAGGTGTTCCTCCCTCTCTTTGCTTCCTCTTGTGTAGAGAGGAAGGCTTGGGCCCGTTGCTTGAGTTCTTTTGGGCCTTGTTGAGCTAGTTGGGCATTGAGGTGCCTTGCTTTGTTTTGGTTGAGCCTTGTATCGGCCAAGATGTGGATGTGTATCGGCCAAGGGAGTATGTCTCCCATGAGGATGAGGTGTGTCGCCCTAGGAGAAAGTTGTTGTGTCGCCCATGATGCTTGACCTAGCCTTGACCTTGTTTAGTGGACACTTGGTGCATATCTTGGACATGTGTAAGGAGCTTGCTAGAGTGGTGGCTCGTGCACTAGGACAAGTGTCCCTAGGTAAGTGACACCTTGCTTGGACCAACCTTGTTTTCTCCTCCCTTTCCTTCTATATAGGTGGTTCCTTTCCTTAGCTTAGGGTCCCTTTGGTCCTTTGGTCCCTCTCCACCTTGTTGCACGACACAACCCTCTTCCTTGCTAGTGGTGGCCGATACCCCTCCTTGAAGTAGCAAGCTTGGTGGCCGACACACCTTGGAAGAGAAAGTGGTGGACGATAGCCTTGGAGTCTCCATCTTCCTTGCTTGGTGGTGCTTGGAGCTAGGAGCTTGAAGTTTCTTAAGGCGGGTTGCATAAATTCTAACCCTAACTACATTATCTCTTTCTATGATATTGTTTACATGTTAGTAGCTTAGTTTCTTGCTTAAGTATCCATGTTGGCCAATCCTCTTTTTGGTTTAGGGTTTCTTGGTGAGCTTGTGTTCTTGACCCTCTAGGGTTTTGGGTACCTTGGTGCTTGAGGAAGACGATGATCTTGTGTGATGTACCTTGGACGATATGGGTATGGGGAGGTTCTACCCGACAGCCCCCTTGACCTAGCCTTGCACGTTACAAGTGTGAGTTGGGCGATAGGCCTGTGTGACGGGTGACATCCTTTGACCTGTGACGGGCGTTTCATCTTTATCTTTACCTGGTGATGGTCGTTAGGCCTTGATCAGTTCGTTGCACGATATGCGAGATGAGTTCTCTCCTTTGAACGTTATCTCATGTGGCTTGCAAAGGCCGATAAGCACCCTGTGATGGGCATTGCTGGGCAAGCTTGTGACGGGCATCACATGCCAGATAGATGCTTTGTATTGGCCGACAGTCTAGGTTGTGACGGGCGTTGCCTGATAGTGTGGAGTGCATGATACACTCCCCTGACACGTGATACCCCCCCCTTGTGACGCAGTGTTGTGTTGCTGTCGCTGGTTGCCTTGGTGGTAACGCAGCGTTGTGTACTGGACGTTATGGGAAGAGTATGGGTGAGGGTAGGTTATCCGTCACCACCTCTAGTGAGGGTTCCTAGCGCTTGTAGTGAGGGTTCATCCCGTCATGGAATCAATTTTGTTGATTATGCGTTGGTGACTCCTTGTATAGATAATAGTGATCGTTATGATTAAGCTTGTTCATTTATCTTAGCATGGCTACACATATGAAAGTGATCACCTTGGTTATCTGCTTAATATTGAGAGGAAGATAAGCATATAAATAGTTGTTTAATGATGTATCTTATGCACATGATCATCAGTTGTTGTATGATTGATAAGTATAGAGCCTTGATTGTCACTCTATGTTGGTAGGCATAGTCTTTCTGTTGAGCATGTGATTATTGTGTTCATTAACCATGCAGGTGATGATTAGCCATGAATAGGCTATGAGACATATGTGATGAGTAACATCACTTTGATAATTATTCTTATTGAAGAGATTGCATATATGATGTGTTTGTCCCATGATGATGATGTAAGCCTTGAGAGGCAGTGGCACTATGTGATGACGGATTGAGATCCCATGGTATGTGATGATCCTTGAGATGGATTCGGGTGATTGGAAAGAGGCCAAATGATAACATATGATGATTGGATCCTTGATATGGATCAAGTTGATGTGATTACAATAAAAGCATAATGTTGAGTTATATATTGTTCATTTTGTTATAGTTTGCATGTTATAAAAACTTGGTTGAATCTTGCAATCCATATAAAAGATACTAATTAATCACAGTGAAACCTATCATGTAGTTTCCCTGGCTATAGATCCATCATCGTCAGGAGTTGGTGATGGTGAAACAGGTTCTCCTGCGGGTTAACCTGGAGCGCATATTTTTGAATGCGCGAGGTTTCTCCTAGCCACAAATAGAGAGGGAAACTAGTGCAGCTGCGGTTGCAGACTCGGATATGTGATGAGCATGGTAAACAGGCCCATGGCTCCAAATATGTGATACGATGAGCATGAATGCTTTCATGGCTCAGAGCATGGTGATCAGACCCGTGGCTTAGTTTAACTAGCACTGTGACCTGTACCGAGGCGGGCTAGAGGAAGGGTAGCCTATGGAGCTGACCCTATGGCTGAGGCCACTTAAGCATGAGACTGTGGTCCCGCTTTGGTTCTCGTGCACTGACCACGAGGGAGAAGGTTGTGGAGTCCGACTCTTCCATTAACATTGTATGGCACCGGCTATGGGCTTCGCAGCCGAAGGTTGGATTTGAATGGTACGGTTCACTTCCTCAGGGCATAGTAAAATGTAATCCAACCGATTAGTATTTACTGCTTAAGACAAAATACGAAACATTGGTTGAGGCCTTGTTTTTGTAATTACTCTCATCATGACTTGCAGTTGTTTATATGTTCTTCATATGTAGTCGAACTTAGATATCTTATCTTGTTAATCATGTTTCACAAGTAATATTTGATTACATCTGATAAGTTTGCTAAGTATGAATAGTTGTATATTATAACTGCTCTTGTTATACTCTTTACCAGTTAACTGCTTTACATATATCTGAGGTTTTGTAGTTGCGGTGGGGAGTTATGTTTCTCGCTGGGACTGTGTGTCTCACCCCGCTGGTTTACAACCTTTTTAGGTAGCCAAGCTAGACGTGGTGGTGGTCGCGGTGTTGCGGCCGAGCAGCTAGATGAGCATTAGAAGGCAAGCGATGGATATGCTACTATTTTTGGATGTTTTGTAGTAGAGTCTAGAGTCATCCCTGTACTCTCAGGTCCTTGGAGGTGTTTTGACGTTATTTCATGATGTAAGATCGTTGATGTTTTGTATATCCTGTTGTTGGCCGGATGTGGGCCTTTATGTAGGTATGAACATGTGATGAACTCATGATATGACAGGACAGTTGTTTCTCTAAGTTGTGGACACGTACCAGATCTTGTGTATGTATATATAACTTGTTTCCTTGTGGGATGAGGACTCGAATGTAATAGTTTCTCAGTTTATCAGCTTTCCGCAAATGGTTTTAATTAACCCGTGTTTTTGGTAATCTGTGGTTATGGTGATTTCCGCAAGTTTTTGTGTAACACCTTGCTGTCTGTGTGATAGTGGGATGTGTTGCCACATAGGTGCTCAAGATCGAACCGCTCAATGCACAAGGGCAGGTTGATCAGATCAAAGACAAAATTTTCTGGTGCAAACTTGGCATGTTGGGGAGCTCAAAGATGACATAAGTATCTTTAAACAACAAATAATAGATGTCGTCTGCATCGAAGTGGATGAATTTTCTTCCCTTCAAGTAGAGTAGGTCAATTGGGTGACTTGAGCTCCAGTGTTTTGAAAAAAATGTGAGTGTAGCCCAAGTAGATGGCTACAGAGGTCACTATGTGGCTGATGGAGAAAGAAGAATAAGTACTGTGGCTAACCTTAGTGTCAATATGCTCGAGTGCAGCATTCCCCCAGTTGAAAGGTAAGTTGTTCAGAAGGCACCAAAGAGTGTAGAGCTCAATATGAGTGAAGGTGCCTTGAGTACCTTCCCTGCTGAAGATAGTGCAAGACAAGATACAATTAAGATAGTTGAAACTTGGTTGTTGATGTTAGAGTCTTTGAGGCCACTGGGCAGCTTGGTAGGAAGTCCAGTGATGTCTGCCCAAAATTTCTCCCTATTGTATCTATTGGGAAAGGTGTCATGGGGGTGTTGCATGTATCAAGAAATCTAGTAGTCGTCCCCTCCATTGAGGATGATAGAGGTGAGTTTCCAGGCGGAGATCTCCAAGTCATCCCCAAAAATACATGACTTGCTGCTAGAATTCCACCATGAGAAGTGGAGGCAGTAGGATGTGGTCATGAACTCAAGAGTGAGATCATCAAAAATCTGGGTGACGCGGTAGGGGAATATAAGAATGTGGTTTTTCCATATGATGTTGTCGATGACATCCCGAATGTCGAGGGTATTGAGTTGGTGCTGCAATCCCAGATGGGGAGCATGATGTTGATGGTGGTCATGAAGTCAAATCACTTATAATGGATTTCAAAGACAAACTAGGCATAACTACCGAAATCAGGGTTATGTGAGGAGGGTGAGGTGTAACTGAGTTAGGGTCACATCGAGATGATTGGTTTGCCTCGGTCTACTGGAGGACTCCTCTAGTTCATTGAGGTCATGAAGCATCTCCTCGAATATCTTTGATGAAGACACAATAATAGGGTCTCAGAATTGGATTATAGGACCCAAAGTCAAGCGGTGAGGAGGCTCACGGGATGCAATCTTTTTGGTAGTGGCTTTCCCGTTGTGGAAATGGCTAAAGATTCTGGTACGGGGTCTGTCTTAGGATTTTTTTATACTAATGGAAGTGTGAGATGCTTAGTTTTTAGAGTGAAATTGTCATTTCACAAAGTTGAAACAATCGATTGGAAAACCAAAACTCTCTCTGGAGAGTGTGACGTGTGATGTCTGGAGTGCTCTGAGCACTCATCTGGATGGCAAGATGATTGACTGAAGGTCGTGCTCTACTGGGTGAGGAGAAGATATGGCTATCCTAATCCACACATTTGGCAATCTAAACCACATGTTTCACTCAGTGAGTGAAGTGGTTTCTAGAAGGAGGAGTGGGAAAGGTTGATAGAGAAGAAGAAGAGGAATATGGGTGTTGTGCAGTAGTGAAGCGGGTGACCTAATTGTTAAACGTCCATCAGGGCTGGGCGTTGGAGGCTCGTTAGATAGAGTGGAATAGCTGGAAAAGAAGAAGGACAACGGTATGAGACAATCAGCTCACTAGCTAGATTGTCGACTGGCAGCAATGAGGTGATGGCGAGGGCTAGAACATGGAGTTTTTGGAGTGGGGAGGAAGGTGGAAATTGACAAAGCTAGAGCATGCTACTCACGTTGTCTTACTGATGCCAAACCTTTGACTGGGATGATAGATGTATGACTAGTGGTCTGGAATGGGTAGCGGAAGAGCCTGAAGTACTGGATGGAGCATGGAGGTAGTGATGAAGTTGCTTCCATAACGAATGTGACAGCTAGGGCTGGAGGGAGGGATCATGGGATTGTCTGTGTGGGATTTTCCATCGCCTACACGTCCCTCTTTGTATTCCATCTCTCCAACATGATTTGATCATTTGGAAATATGGATCGATTGCTTTGTGAGTCATTGGGGGGGGGGGGGTTGTATGAATACAACTCTTGAGGTTCCCGCTGATTTTAAATAGAGCAATGCGGGACCAAGCTGATCATTTGAATACCTTAGTTGATCAGCTCAACTATCATGCAAGGACTTGAAACATCCCTCTTATCTCTGACCTTGAATAGTGTCTTTGAATGTCCAACCCATCATTTCACATTGTGAAGCTCTTGGTTGGTAGTTGTGGATGGAGATTGAATTCCAAGCATTGTTGTGATGAGGCGGTAGGTTCGGTAATCAACCGATCATTTCAACTTTTTTTTGAATGAAAAACTAAGATGAATCAAGGAATAAGGAAATGTTTAGCTAAAACAATTATCAGAATAAAAAAGAAAATAAAGTGACATGTCGGGTTACCTCCCAACAAGTGCCTAGTTTTATGTTGAAGGCTCAACATGCATATATCATGGAGCCTATTATGGCTCGGGATTGGAAGGGGTAGAGGATCCTTCAATTCTAAGTCTTTAAGAATATAGGGTTGATGTGCTTCAGATTCTATAAAATCCTCAACGGTAATATAATATTTTAGCATATTCCCATTAACTTTGAACTCGCCCTGCATTTTATCGTAGAGGAGAATAGTGTCGTGTGGATAGGTGTTGGTATGTATGCCCTAAGAGCCAATCATGGGATGATTGGTGGAATAAATTAAGATTGATTTGATAAATATCACAGGCAAGCTTCCAATTCATTCTGGTTCAGTCAGTTGTGAGATAATGACAGAACAGAATGAATGTCTAGAGAATGATAGTACTCAATGACATGCCTTCAAGTACGTGACTTGAATGATGATATCATATGGATGTTAAGAGTTTTTACATTCTTGTCTTGTCCCTAGTCGGATATCATTGTGGAAGGTTGATACATAGTAATGACACACAAGACTAGATTGTGTGTTGGTTGATGCAAAAATCTCATTAGTCATGATATAGTGATATCAAACCAAGCACATAGGTACTTGTTAGAGAACAAGTGTATCGGACAGACCCACCGTGAGTGTGACACATGGAACCATGACTTGGTAGTCATAGTCAGCTCTCACAGTGATAGTGGTGAGTGTGATTCTTTGACCTGAAATCACTACACTCAACACATGTCGTTGGGTACACTTTGACATCATCAAACGTAATCCTGAAATATAGATTGTTATAAAGGTGATGATTGGGTGACTTTGACACATGGGGCTTTTGAGGGGTGAGTGATAGATATGGGATTTGTCCCTCCTGAAGGAGTTTGATGTCCGTGGCCACTTGATGAGTAGTACTGAGAAAGGCATGTGCATGCATGTGTGAATCAATATGTGATATTGATGTCACACATATCTCATCTAGTTTGCTCTGAGATCAAGTAAGTGAATGAACATTGAAAGGATGATTGTTCCATGCCTTGAGTTCATTCAGGATATCAGTGACAAAGGAATTATACATTCACTGTAACACCAATCACGAATTGTAGGATTGAAAGTTGTTCTCTGACTTTCCTTTTCACTTGGGTAGCACTGATGTGTGACTAGGCACCTCTCTTTGCTTGTGAAGTCATAAGTGTTATGGACTTTCACTACCAACATGAAATGGGCCTGCAGGGTCACACACATAGGATTTAACCTGGAAGAGGAGTTTATCCATGAATGATGTTTAGATTGTTTACTAAATGTGTTTAGTAGTTCAATTAAACCTTTAATCCATTGACTTGACTCAGAATCACCAAGTTCAAGTGTTGGACTAACTGATTTGGATGTTAGATTGATTGAGAACTACATTGACTAATTTTTGTACAACCTAGACTACCAACCAACCGGTTCAAGTTGTTGAACTGATCGGCCTAGGGTCAAGTGAGATGACTAGTTCAAGTGTTGAACTGATCGGTTCAGTTGGACCAAATGAGCGAGTTTGGGAAAGTTAGGTTGGTGAGAAAATATTTTTCGTTTCACTAGTACAATTCGATTGGGACAAGTATTGATGTTTAGATTAATTGGAAACGGAATGAGGAAAGTCAATTAGGGACTGCCATGGGAAGTGAAATGACTGGTTCACAAATGAATTGATCAGTTCAGCTCCCCAAATGACTGGTTCATGAGATGAACCAATCGGTTCAGTCCCCAAATGATTGGTTCATTTGTGAAATGACTGGTTCACCTATCGTAGTGTATCAAATTCATGGAAATTCTAGACCCTTCTACTCCCGCTTTAGTCTCGCATTGCCCGGGGCTGGGAACCCTGACCCTGACCCCTCCTATATATAGAGGGGTACTGGGGGCTTCTCAAAAGCACAACTCATAACATCAGTTGCTCTGCAAAGTTGTCCTCTCTGGTTGCGGTAACCAAGAGAGCCCAAGAAAGTGCTACCCGACTAGGGAGGCACAACGAGGGAAAGACAACTGAAGGACGACAACTGGTGATGGGAGAGCACGTCAGTGACTAGTATGCTGATAGAAGGGGACGACTCCTTCCAGTGTCTTGTAGGACAGGATGACTGGAGTTCCCTGTGGTCTATGTAGACTACTATAGAGGCGGGAGATTTCTGCCGCTCAGAGGAAAGTTGTCAATCTGTCAGTTTGGGTGCGACCAGGAGCTGTATAGACGTCCTCCAAGATTGGAGGTGAAGACCGCACTAGCTGTGAGGTAACATCGCCGAGCAAGCCTCAGGATAAGGTACAAATCTACAAACCATCCTTCCTAACGTATATATGTTGACAAGATCTCTTTGGGTTCAGGGTTTAGGGAGAAAACTTTTGTTTCCGCTTCCATCTCTGCCTCCCCTAAAACCCAACAGTGGTATCAGAGCCACGTCAATGTTCTATACTTTAGGATAATCGATGTGATCGGTTTTTAGTTTGTCATCTTTTATTTATTTCATAGAATGCGAATAATTAATTAGATTTATGCATGTCCAATATAAATCCACAAAATCCCTATATATATACATATATAATATGGTATATAAATGCACTCGATATGCGTCACCCTTAAATGCTTTTTGTGGTGATTGTAGTGTGATTGTGGCCATAAACCCTAAATTTGTGTGTGTTTGATTGTGGTTTCTTGCATCTTAGTATGCGCACTGATTCCCTATCTCATATTCTTGATGTAACTCGAGATAACTCGAGAATTCTTTCCTACCTTTGTTCCCCCTGAATGTAACTCGAGGTTTCCCAATGCAATTGTAAATAGGAATAGTTTATTTCCTGTTATGTCAAAGAACGGTGGACACCTGGAGGATTGAGATGATCTTCTCGGGCATGAGACGATTGGCTGGTGGACCAAGGCAGGTGGTTCTTGGAGTGAGACGAGTAGGTGACGACCTAAAGAGATGCACAATGACCAGTGAACCGATCGGATGTAGGCGCCAGTTGATCGGCTGGTAGCACCCAACCGACCGGCCTGATGGTGAGCTGATCAATCATGGAGATGAGTTGATCAAACCCAGAACGACAAAGCATAGAGTTCATCTTGTACATGTTGCATGTGATGTGGAACTAGATGATCGTGATTCCTCTTGGCTCGAGGATGGCCATAATCATTGCTTTTCTCATTTTGCATGTTTTTTGTGGGATATAGCATGTATATGATACGTACTATATATTGTGGTGATTGGATATGTATATGTACCTATAAAATCAAATCCCTCAATAAATATTAACTTTTATATGCCTTCCAAATGTGACACACGTGAAAAACTTGATCGACCAAGTGTGGGCACGCCCTAGCGTGGTGCACCATGTATCTCGTGGAAGCGTGAAGGATGGATATGTGGGTCTGCCCTAGTAGGGTTCATATTCATCGTGTTTGCTTTGGGTTGGACTTAACAAGGTGACCTAGATAGGATCTAGCACCTTGAGGCATGGAGGTGATCATGGCAAGGAGTTGTGCATGACATCTTTCAAGAGTTGCATATGATGCAATTGGCAAGAATTGCCTAACTGGAAGATCTAAGTTGTGGGTGACAGCCCTAGTTGGTCCATGATTGAGAGGATTTTGGGATCTTGACCCACTAGAAGGTTGTACGCTGCAATCTTCCAAATTGTTGGTGAGGGCTATCAATTTAAACAAAAATAGTGGGAGAAATAATTAATTAAAGTCCTAATTATATCATAAAACATTTTCAAATCAATCAAATAAGTCAAAAATGAGTTTTTGGACTAAATTGCATATATTTTCTTTTGTAGTACAAATGGCCACAAACAATAACCACTTTCTTTGCGATCGGTCCTTGAGAGGGACAAACTAAATGGGAATAATTCCACGACTGATTAGGACATTGAGAAGTGTTCTCAATCGAAGAGTGAAAGCTCTAAGTCCTAGTTATACCAGAACCAAATGAACTTGTTCCCACCACACCAAAGGCTGAAAGGGATGCTTACTGGAAGCATACCAAGGATGCTATTGATGTGGATTGCTTGATGTTGTATTCTCTGAACTATGAGTTGTAGAGACAACATGAGACACATGATGTCTCTAAGACACTGTCCTAGTATGTCATGACATAAGGAGATCCAGTTGGTTCTCACACACTCAATGTGATTGGGTATGTGGAAAACTTGACTAGACTGGGATTCCCTCTAAGTCAAGAGTTGGCTATTGGTATGATACTACAAATGTTGCAAGAATCATACAGTTCATGATGAACTACAACACGAACAACTTTGACAAGCCGTTGACAGAGTTGTTGGGCATATTGAGGACAACTGAGGCACAAATGAAGAAGGACAAGCCTAAGTCTGTGATGTTGATCAATAGAAAGAAAGATAGTTCCAAGGGCAAGGACAAGGGCAAAGCTAAGAAGGGTTATGATGCTATCCAACAACCCAAGCCATCTTCAGCCTCAAGGCATATGTGAAGGGTGAATGAAGGAGGAGAAATTGCCCTCTATATCTAGAAGAATAAAAGAAGATGAAAGGAGGGGATAGAGATCTCCACCGTAGGTATCATGAAATAAACACTTCTTTATCTGAGGTATATGATACCAAGATAAAGATCTGACATATATGATATGCAAGATCTAAAAAGAAGTGATGGCCTTTGTGAAAGGACCAAGAAAGGAGTACTCATCATTGGAGCAAGTGTTGATGCCATAGATAGGAGTACCTTTCAGTTTATTTCATCCTAAAGGGCACGAAATAGAGTTGAGAACTGCTATTTCAATTTTCCAATAGAAACACTTTATTGTTACATCTTGTAGAGACAAGGATGGCTATCAATAAAGTTGATGTTTCAATTTCAAAGATGTGATCTTTGTGGCAATACCTTATTTATCTTGTGGTACTTGGTATGCATAAGATAAAATGATACCTAAAAGTTATTGATAACTCAAACAATGAATTAGCATTATCATGAGAAATTCATCTCTAGTTTCCATATTGATGGATAAATCTAGACTCTTTTGGTTGTGAACCATAAAGAGACATGAATATCTTAGACATGATGACAAATCAATATTCACTAGATGTAGTGGGAGAACGACTATCCTATTAGGTATAATACATATGATGTATTTACATATCTATTGGAGCAAATGCTAATACTTCAAATGGTGTTTAGAGAAATACCAATATGAATATCTTGAAGTGTTCAAGAAGATCATGAATGAAATACAAATTTGGTCAAAGTAATAATTCTTGATGTGATCAATGAATGAGATACTTAAACCAAATGTTTGAGAGCCTTATGAGTGATTATGATAGTGTATCATAGAGAACTCATGATTAAGGAATAGTGATGTCTAAATCAAAAGGGAGTCATACTCTAAGGAGTTGTAGGATGATTATCAAATAACTAAATTCTTCTTAAATAAAGAATACCTTACACTAATAAAGGATATTAAGAATCACAAAGTGTTGTGAGTTCTCAAATTCCTTAACAGATACACCTCAAACATCTATCTGATGAGTTGGTCATATGATGAGTCAACAATGTAGATGATATTGAGGAACCGGATTTTGAGTTATGGTTTATGACCATAAGATCATAAATGACTTCCATGTGAACCATAAGGTATGACCTTAGTGGTAGCACCCATCGGGATAAAATCCATAAGTGTGAATGCGTCTTAAGTGTTAAGACACATGGATGACGTTTTGAGAAGGATCATGCTTATTGATTGCAACTTAATGACTAAGAGATTTGGCATACGAATATTAAAACTGCATTGCTATGAGGAATAAGATAAGGATATGTATGTGGCACAACGTGACACAACCTATAAGGTTTATGAATCCATTGATGCAAATGAAGTCTATAAGTTACAATGGACTAATCAATATGATTGATTGAGTACAAGCAACTCAGAGCTGGGATCCTTACTTTGATAATATAGTCAAAGGGTTTGATTGATGTGTCAAAGATAAAGGAGGGATTTGTGATTTAGTGGGAGCATATGCACATTCCACATATTGATGAGGAATGGAATGTTCTAAAATGGAGACCTTTGTGGAAATATCTTTAAGGGAAGACAAAGACTTTTCCTATGTGATAGGAATAAGAGATATATAGAGATAGTTCTCAAAAACCTCTTGACCTAGAAAAGTGAGAGCATACATTGGCAATCTGTATTGAAGGGTTCAGTATACACAGATTCAGTGGGAGAAAACTTGTCCATGTTACATGGAGTTAGTATCCCAAGGGAAAGTGTCCAATTCTTATGAAGAATAGGAAAACAAAGAATAGATATGGATCTATCATGTATGTAATCATCCCTCTATCTTTCATGTATCGACATAGCAAGAATAAAATGCATTTATCATATTGTATTTAGGACATGACAATATGATATGCTCATCCTGATAACTTGTATGTGGGACATGATGAGTGGATGTTTGTCTAGTTCCAGTAAGGGTTGCTGGAATACCATGAGAACTTGATAAGTACTTGAGAAGTACTAGTTCTATGGAAACAAGGAAGGGTTCACTGTAAAGAGTTACACTGATGTGAACTTCTGAAAAGGACAAAAAATTTATCGTAAAATATATATGGGATATATAAAAGTGAATGTGTGTTGAAAAAGGAAACGTTCCAATAAAGTCATTTTAAAAGGAAATGTCAAGTATTCGTGTGTTAGAGAACAACAGTGGATACTATATGGATCTGGTAGTTCATAAAGATGAACTTATAGATATTTTGTTCATTGGTGACAAGTAAGGAGTGCTTGGTCATACAATGAGGCTAAAGGTTAGCAAAGGAATATTGGATCGCATATTACGACAACTCCATCTCATATGTAAGACGTACAGCAAAGAGATGTAAGACATGTAATAATACCGACTTAGGCAAGGTGTTGTCATAACTCACTGTGTTAGTACTAGATCATAGTAATATGAGGGACATGTTTGAAAATCACTAAGAATAGGATTTTGGGGTGATTGGCTCACATTGCAAGTGGGAGTATGTTGGTATGTATGCCCTGAGAGCCAATCATGGTACGATTGGTGGGATACATTAAGACTGATTTGATAAACATTAAAGGCAAGCTTCCAATTCATTTTGGTTCAGTCAGTTGTGAGATAATGATAGAACAAATTGAATGTCTAGGGAATGATAGTACTCAATAAAGTATGCCTTCAAGTACGTGACTTGAATGATGAGATCATACAAATGTTAAGAGTTTTTACATTCTTGTTATGTCCTTAGTCAGATGTCATTATGGAAGGTTGATAGTGAAAAACACTAGAGGGGGGGTGAATAGAGTTTTTAAATATTTTAATAAATTATTTAACTCAAACAACCACAATTGAAAATGGAAGAAGGAGACAAGTGTTTAGAGTGGTTCCAATCTTAGCAAATACTAAGATTGTCAGTCCACTACCTGGTTGCTTACCCAACCGGGATTTTGAAAGTATCAATTTTATTACCTTCACAAGGATTTACACAAAATACAATACTTTCTTACACCCCTTGAACAACCTTCACTTGAAGTAGATGCACCAACCCGAGGTAGCCTTCTTGAAGTAACTCCAAGCTCCCCCTTGAAGTAGCCTTCCTCTTTAGAAGTAACCTCCCGTTGCACCAGCCTTCTTGAAGTAGTTCAAGGTCCCCTTCTTCACCAAGAAGATCTTTCAACCTCTCCAATCCGCATCCTCCAACCTAGGAGTAGCAAGGAGAGTACAAACAATAATAGTGAACAAGAAAGGAAAAAGGAAATTACAACTTATCCTTTGAAGCACAAGGTTTGATTTGCCTAGATCAAGTGTATAGATCTCCTAACCAATGTGTATGGAATTGTGATTGTTGTGGATAGGAGATGCTAGCATATAGAACACGAAATTTGAGCTGAGAGAAGAAGTAACCAGTTGTTAATATACTCAATTGCTCACAAACAGATTGCTCAATGTAAATGTATGCTCAAAGATTGCTCAAGTGTGTAATCAAGTGAGTTTAGGTGTCCTAAGGCATGTCCTATTTATAGGAATGTCCTACAAGTGCTTAAGGACGTTCTAGACACTCTCTAGGGGTTTCTAAGTGCTTAACTAGCCGTTAGATATAAGTTAGTTGCTTTAACAATGGCTAGTTAATTAATTCTGCAGTTGCTGTCAGAGACCATCTCGGTCGAGAAATGGTCGACCGAGACACCTACTCGGTCGAAGTTTTGTCGACCGAAAGACTCTCTGGATCAAGTGTTTTGCAACGTTTATCTCCAACTGCCAACTACCTTGTCAGATGTGTCTAACGGCTACTTAGGTCTTTCTCGGTCGAGAAGTTTGTCGACCGAGAGTGTCTCGGTTGAGGATTTTGTCGACCGAGATAGACCCTGTTTCCATGTTTCAAATGAAGACATTAAGTGTGTGTATGAGTGTGCATATGTGACACTGTTGAAGGGAATGACCTATCTAAATGTGGTGTTTAGCTAGGGAAGATCTAACGCTTGATTTACATGAAGTCTAAGTACTTGTACATTATATATTTGTACAAGTTTACAATTGATTACATTTAATGAATTTACAATCATTCAAGCATATAGATTCCCTAGTGCTTTGTCATCCACCTTATTCCTGCAACACTCAAGTAGCACGTTAGATTAAAAAGAATGAAATGTTTGTCATTATCAAAACAAAGGGATTTACAGATGTCCATTTAGCCAACAATCTTCCCCTTTTTGAAGATGACAAACATTTCCTAAATATAAAATAAGAAAATATAAAACATGTGAGTTTCATACCTGAAGATTACCATTGTGAATTTCTTCTCTTGTTTATAAAATGTGTGCTTATTATTCCCTATGAATTATGGAACATGAAATCTAATTCTTTAGGGAATATAGCAACTTTCAACGTAAAGCCAAGAGTTTATGAAACTCATTGATTGAGTTTTACATTTATATTTATTTCTCCCCCTTTGTCATTTCAAAAAGATATCCGTTAAAAATAAAACTCCCCCTTAATTAGATGTCCCAACAAATTCAATGACAAAGATGTCCATTAAAGACAAAATGATGCAAATAAACGACATTGTTAAGAAACACAAATATCAAAGAAAATGTCTTCTAAAGAAGTGATAAGCAATTGCTTCCTTATTTTGTTGAATTGGTCTAGTGGAAGAGGTTTTGTAAAATATCAGCCAATTGATCTTCTGTATCAACATGATGAAGGGAAACATGATTTTTAGAAATATGATCTCTTAAAAAGTGATGACGGATTTCAATATGTTTAGCTCTGCTGTGTAAAATAGGATTGTGTGCTAAGTTTATAGTTGTGTTGTCACAAAAGATAGGTGTAGATGAAAGAGTAAAACCATAATCGTTTAATACTTGTTGCATATAAAGCACTTGAGCACAACAAGATCCGGCTGCCATATATTCAGCTTCAGTTGTAGAAAGGGCAACCGTGTTTTGTTTCTTGCTAAACCAAGATACTAAAGCTCTCCCTAACAAGAAACAGCCACCACTAGTGCTCTTGCGATCAAGTCGAAAACCAGCATAATCAGCATCAGTATAATCTTTAAAATCCAAGGATTGTCCTTTTGGATACCATAAACCAAAACATGTAGTGCGGGCTAAGTATCGAAGAATTCATTTAACTGCTTGAAAATGAGAGTGCATAGGTTGTGATTGAAATCGAGCACAAAGACCAACGGAAAACATGATGTCTGGTCTAGAAGCAGTTAAGTAAAGCAAACTACCAATCATGGCTCTATATAAGGAATCATCAATAGGTTCCCCATTTTCATCCTTATCAATTTTAGTAGAAGTGGCCATAGGAGTAGTAGCATGTTTGCACTGATCCATCCCAAAACGTTTTAAGAGTTCTTTAGTATACTTTTCTTGGCTTATAAAAATCCCGGCAGGTGTTTGTTTAATTTGGAAACCAAGAAAGAAAGTTAGTTCACCCATGAGGCTCATTTCAAATTCTTTTTGCATAATGTCACTAAATTGTGTGCACAATATATAATTCATTTGAAGATCCAAAAATAATGTCATCAACATATATTTGAACAACTAGAAAATCATATGTATATGTTTTGAAAAATAAGGTAGAATCTGAATTTCCAATAGAAAAACCATTTTCAAAAAGATATGTCTTGAGCCTTTCATACCAGTTCCTAGGTGCTTGTTTTAAACCATAAAGTGCTTTCTTAAGTTTATAAACATAGCACCTTTTTCCGGTATTTCAAAACCGGGTGGTTGGGCAACAATAGCTAGTAACATTCTAATAGCTTCAAGTCTAGCTACTGGTGCATACGTTTCATCAAAGTCTATTCCTTCTTGTTGAATATATCCTTGTCCTACTAACCGAGCTTTATTCCTTATTACTTCTCTTGCCTCATTTAGTTTATTCCTAAAAACCCATTTAGTTCCAATGATGGTTTTATCTTGTGGTTTAGGAACTAAATCCCATACGTCAATTTTTGTGAATTGGTTTAATTCTTCTTGCATTGCTATTATCCAATAATCATCTTTAAGAGCTTCAGATATCTTCTTAGGTTCAATGATAGAAACAAAAGCCATGTTTGCGACATCCTTAAAGGAAGACCGAGTTTTTACTTTATCATTTGGATTTCCAATAATTAATTCTTGAGGATGATCCTTAATAAGTCTAGGTATAGGTTGTGTTTCAGCTTGATTATTGTTTGTAGTATCTTTCTCACTATCATTTGGTATGTTTAAGTTTTCGAATTGATTAGTAAGATCAATTATTTCTAGATTTTCTGATTTGGACTCTTCATGAAAAGAGACATGAATAGATTCCTCAACTTTTCTAAAGATAGTGTTGTAGACTCTAAATGCTTTGCTAGAGATAGAATATCCCAAAAAGAATGCTTTGTGGGATTTAGAATCAAACTTATCTCTATCATCTTTGGTATTTAAGATATAGCATGTAGATCCAAAGGTATGAAAATAGTCAACTCTAGGTTTCTTAGAATGTATTATTTCATATGGAGTTTTCTTCAAATGAGAGTGAACAGTTACTCTATTTAACACATAGCATGCGGTGTTTACAGCTTCAGCCCAAAAGGTTTTGGGTGTGTTATGTTCGAGCATCATAGTTCTAGACATTTCTTATAGTGATCGATTTTTCCTTTCAACTATACCATTTTGTTGTGGAGTGCGTGGAGCAAAAAAATTGTGAGTGTACCCTTGAGATGTGCAAAATTCTTCAAAGACATGATTTTCAAATTCTCCACCATGATCACTTCTAATGATACATATTTTGCTTTGTAATAGATTTTCAATCATAGAACAAAATTTTATAAAAACATGAATAGTATCATCTTTGGTTGCAATAAAATGTACCCATGTATATCTACTATAATCATCAATAATAAAAAAACAATATCTTTTGCCACCAATAGATTGTGTCCTCATGGGTCCAAATAAATCCATATGAATTAATTCTAAAGATCTACTGGTGCTAAGTACATGTTTAGGTTTAAAAGAGGTTTTTGTTTGCTTTCCCAATGTACATGGTTCACAATTTTCAACTTGATCAAAGGATAAAGTAGGCAAACCACGAACAAGATCATATTTCACTAACTTTTTGATAACATGTGAACTAGCATGTCCTAGCTTTTTATGCCATAGTTGTAAAGTATTTTCATTTGCAAGCAAGCATTTTCCTACTACAGATTTCATAGAGTTAGGTCTAAGAATATAAAGATTTCCAACTCTTTTTCCTTCATAGACAACATTTGTAGTGTTTTCTATTAATAATTTGCAGCAGGTTTTGTTAAATAAAACATCATAGCCACTATCACATAATTGACTCACACTTATTAAGTTATGGTGCAAACCATCAACGAGTAGAACATTCTTCATTTCGAGGTTTGTACCAATGTTACCTATTCCAACGATTTTACCTTTACCGTTATCTCCAAAAGTGACTGTTCCACTCTTCTTTTCTTCAAAAGTTTGAAATGCATCCTTGTTTCCGGTCATGTGTTTGGAACATCCACTGTCGACCACCCAATCCTGCATTAAAAAGTAGGTTTTCGTACCCATGTGATGGTCCGATATGGTTAGAAGCATTTAAGTACAGATTGTATAAAAATTCTGATTCAGAACTTCAGTCGGTCGATAATTGTTCGACCGACATCTTTCTCGGTCGACTAATCGTCGATCGAGAAGGTTGCTGTATTGCAAATTAAGAACAAAGATTCTGCTCGGTTGACCAACTTTCGACCGAAATAGTTGCTGTTTATTTTGATTTGTTACAGGCATTTGGTCGGTCGACAAAAGTTCGACCGATTATATTTTCGGTCGACAATACTTCGACCGACTAAGTTTCTGTTTCAGTACAGCAGTTTAGAAAATTACCATAATGCATGAAACCTTTTATTAAGTTGAGATAAGACAATATAAATTGCAAAATTGAGCGTTTGATCATATCTCAACTAAATTGAATTCGACTCTACTAAGTTTGGGGTTTTGGGACCCAAACTAAGTAGGAATCCTTGGTCTTATATGGGCATGAAAATGAATAATGTCCAAGACGTAAACAAAAATGACAAGTAATAGAGTCAACTTCATTTCTCTTTCTAGGAATTGTGTTCTTAGGTACAAACATAGTCCGAGTTCTTTTGGGTTGATTTTTCTTTTGAACATATCCTAAACCTTTTCTTCCATTGAAACTAGAGGAGGCTTTTAGAATGTTGTCAAGGATATCTTTTCTTCTTAACTCATGTAGGTTTCTTTGTAGCTTAGCAATGTCATCCATCTTTTTGTGTGCATCTTTTCTTTCTTGATCTAAATCAGATAATAGGGAGTCTCTTTCTTTTACAACATTGTCATAGTCTAGATGGTTACATAGAATTTGTTGAGTCTGAAAATCTTTTAGTTTAGCTAACAATTCAGTCTTTTCTTGAGAGAGAAGATCAACATTTGTTTCTAGAGTAAGTAGCTTTTTAGTGCAGTCATTTAAAGATGTTTTTAAAGACAAATTCTCAAGATCAATGTTATTCTTTTCAGAAGAGAGATCATTTAATTTAGCATAGAGCTCGCCATTTGTTTTGATAACCTTCTTTAGTTTCTTCTTGACATCAACATACTTATCATGAACTTCTTGTAGACTAGTAATTAACTCCTCTTTAGGAAGATCAAGTAGGCTTACCTCTTGAGAGTCTTCATCATCTTCTCTTGCCATTAGACATTCTACCTTTTCTTCTCCGCTTTCACTTTCACTTGACTCGTCCCATGCAGCTTTATAGGCTTTTTCTCCCTTCTTCTTGTGTGAGCTTTTCTTTCCTTTCTTTGCTTTAGGACATTCATTTTTGAAATGTCCTTTCTTTCCACACTCAAAGCACCTAGGAGGAGAGGAAGAAGAACTAGAAATCTTGTTAGATTTAAATCTTTTATATTTCTTACCATTGACAATCAAGGCTTCTTCTCCTTCTTCTTCACTTGACTCCTCACTTTCTGGTGTGATTATCTTTGAAGCTTTTAGAGCCACATCCTTCTTCTTTCCTTGCTGAAGTTCACGTTCTCTTCTTTCTTCCTCTTCTAGGGTTGCTTCATGAGCTTCTAGATTTCCTATGAGTTGCTCCATTTTCAGTCGAGTGAGGTCATTAGCTTCTTCAATGGATGTCACCTTTGGCTTGTATTTAGGAGGAAGTGATCGAAGAATTTTTGATACCTGATCTTCTTCAAGAACAGTTTTTCCTAGGGCATTTAAACCATTAACAATAGAAGAGAATTTTGCAAACATTTCACCAATAGATTCATTTGGATCCATACGGAAGTGTTCAAACTTTTGTTTAAGCATGCGAATCTTAGAATTCTTGACTTGAACTGTACCTTCATAAGTTATGGACAGTGTATGCCAAATATCATAGGATGTGTCACAGTTTGATATCCTATTAAATTCTCCTACTGAAATTGAACAATATAAAATGCTTACAGCTTTGGCATTCATTTGAGCCAACTTTACCGTATTTGCATCCCACTCTGCATATTGTGTTTGAGGAAGCTCGTATGGGGTTGACACCATCCTCCATAAGTCCCAATTGATGCCTTGGAAGTAGAACTGCATCCTTCTCTTCCAATATGTGTAATTTGTTCCATCAAACGCTGGAGGTCTAGCAACAAGTGTCCCTTCAAGGTTAAGGTTGTTAAGCACCCCGTCACCCATTCTTCAAGACCTTGTTAGGGTTCCTTGAAGCCTGCTCTGATACCAATTGAAAAACACTAGAGGGGGGGTGAATAGAGTTTTTAAATATTTTAATAAATTATTTAACTCAAACAACCACAAATGAAAATGGAAGAAGGAGACAAGTGTTTAGAGTGGTTCCAATCTTAGCAAATACTAAGATTGTTAGTCCACTACCCGGTTGCTTACCCAACCGGGATTTTGAAAGTATCAATTTTATTACCTTCACAAGGATTTACACAAAATACAATACTTTCTTACACCCCTTGAACAGCCTTCACTTGAAGTAGATGCACCAACCCGAGGTAGCCTTCTTGAAGTAACTCCAAGCTCCCCCTTGAAGTAGCCTTCCTATTTAGAAGTAACCTCCCATTTCACAAGCCTTCTTGAAGTAGTTCAAGGTCCCCTTCTTCACCAAGAATATCTTTCAACCTCTCCAATCCGTAGCCTCCAACCTAGGAGTAGCAAGGAGAGTACAAACAATAATAGTGAACAAGAAAGGAAAAAGGAAATCACAACTTATCCTTTGAAGCACAAGGCTTGATTTTCCTAGATCAAGCGTATAGATCTCCTAACCAATGTGTATGGAATTGTGATTGTTGTGGATAGGAGATGCTAGCCTATAGAACACGAAATTTGAGCTGATAGAAGAAGTAACCAGTTGTTAATATGCTCAATCGCTCACAAACAGATTGCTCAATGTAAATGTATGCTCAAAGATTGCTCAAGTGTGTAATCAAGTGAGTTTAGGTGTCCTAAGGCATGTCCTATTTATAGGAATGTCCTACAAGTGCTTAAGGACGTTCTAGACACTCTCTAGGGGTTTCTAAGTGCTTAAATAGCCGTTAGATATAAGTTAGTTGCTTTAACAACAGCTAGTTAATTAATTCTGCAGTTGCTGTCAGAGACCATCTCGGTCGAGAAATGGTCGACCGAGACACCTACTCGGTCGAAGTTTTGTCGACTGACAGGCTCTCTGGATCAAGTGTTTTGCAATGTTTATCTCCAACTGCCAACTACCTTGTTAGCTGTGTCTAACGGCTACTTGGGTTTTTCTCGGTCGAGAAGTTTGTCGACCGAGAGTGTCTCGGTCGAGGATTTTGTCGACCGAGATAGACCCTGTTTCAATGTTTCAAATGAAGACATTAAGTGTGTGTATGAGTGTGCATATGTGACACTGTTGAAGGGAATGACCTATCTAAATGTGGTGTTTAGCTAGGGAAGATCTAACGCTTGATTTACATGAAGTCTAAGTACTTGTACATTATATATTTGTACAAGTTTACAATTGATTACATTTCATGACATTTACAATCATTCAAGCATATAGATTCCCTAGTGCTTTGTCATCCACCTTATTCCTGCAACACTCAAGTAGCACGTTAGATTAACAAGAATGAAATGTTTTTCATTATCAAAACAAAGGGATTGACAGATGTCCATTTAGCCAACAGATAGACACCAATGACACATAAGACTAGATTGTGTGTTAGTTGATGATAGACTCTCATTAGTCATGATATAGTGATATCAAACCAAGCAAATAGGTACTTGTTAGAGAACAAGTGTATCGGATATACCAACCGTGAGAGTGACACATGGAACCATGATTTGGTAGTCACATTCAGCTCTCATAGTGATGGTGGTGAGTGTGATTCTTTGACTTGAAATCGCTACACTCAACACATGTCGTTGGGTACACTTTGACATCATCAAACACAGTCCTGAAATATAGATTGTTATAAAGGTGATGATTGGGTGACTTTGACACATGGGGCTTTTGAGGGGTGAGTGATAGATATGGGATTTGTCCCTCCTGAGGGAGTTTGATGTCCATGGCCACTTGATGAGTAGGATTGAGAATGGAATATGCATGCATGTGTGAATCAATATGTGATATTGATGTCACACATATCTCATCCTGTCTGCTCTGAGATCAAGGAAGTGAATGAACATTGAAAGGATGATTGTTCCATGCCTTGAGTTCATTCGAGATAGCAGTGACAAAGGAATTACTCATTCATTATAACATCAATCACAGATTGTAGGATTGAAAGTTGTTCTCCAACTTTCCTTTTCACTTGGGTATCACTAATGTGTGACTAGGCACCGCTCTTTGCTTGTGAAGTCATAAGTGTTATGGACTTTTACTACCAATGTGAAATGGGCATGTAGGGTCACACACATAGGATTTAACCTAGAAGAGGAGTTTATCCATGAATGATGTTTAGATTGTTTACTAAATGTGTTTAGTAGTTCAATTAAACATTCAATCAATTGACTTGACTCAAAATCACCAAGTTCAAGTGTTGGACTAACTGATTTGGGTGTCAGATTGATTGAGAATCGCATTGACTGATTTCTACACAACCTGGACTGCCAACTAACCAGTTCAAGTTGTTGATCTGATCGGCTCAGGGTCAAGTGAGATGACCAGTTCAAGTGTTGAATCGATCAGTTCAGTTGGACCAAATGAGCAAGTTTGGGAAAGTTAGGTTGGTGACAAAATATTTTTGTTTCACTTGTACAATTTGATTGGGACAACTATTGATCTTTGGATTAATTGGAAATGGAAAGAGGAAAGTCAATTGGGAACTACCCTGGGAAGTGAAACGACCGGTTCATGAATGAACCCATCGATTCTGCTCCCCAAATGACCAATTCATGAGATGAACCGATCGGTTTAGTCCCTAAATGATCGGTTAGTTTGTGAAATGACTGGTTCACCTGCCGCAGTGTAACAAATTCGTGGAAATTCTGGGCCCTTCTACTCCCACTTTAGTCCCGCATTTCCCGAGGTTGGGAACCTTGACCCTGACCCCTCCTATATATAGAGGGGTACGGGGGGCTTCTCAGAAGCATAACTTAGAACATCAGTTCCTCTGCAAAGTTGTCCTCTCTGGTTGTGGTAACCGAGAGAGCCTAAGCAAGTGCTACCTGACTAGGGATGCACAGTGAGGGAAAGACAACTGTAGGATGACAACTGGTGGTGGGAGAGCATGTTGGTGACTAGTACGCCGACAGAAGGGGATGACTCCTTCCAATTTCCTATAGGACAGGATGACTGGAGTTCGTGGTGGTCCATGTGGACTACTACAGAGGTGGGATATTTCTACTGCTCAGAGGACAACTGTCAATCTGTCAGTTTGGGTGTGACCAGGAGTTGCACAAATGTCGTCCAAGACCGGAGGTGAAGACCATGCTAGGTGTAAGGTAATGTCACTAAGCAAGCCTGGGGACAAGGTATGCCTCTACAAACCATCCTTCATATCGTATAGATGTTGACGAGATCTCTTTGGGTTCGGGGTTTGGGAAGAATTTTTTTTCTACTGCCATCTCTGCCTCCCCTAAAACCCAACAATAGGCACGCTTGACTAGGTATTCCATACCATATAGATTTAAGGTTTCCAAGAAAAAGTCTCAACTTGGAATTGTATACTAAGACCTGGTCACCCTCCTAGATATATTTCCACCTAATATGGCCATCATGCCATTATTTGGCTCTATCTTTGTATATTCTATCGTTCTCATAGCATGTCATTCGTAAATCTTCTAACTCATGCATTTGAAGAAAATGGTTTTCTCCTATTGTAGATAGGTCAAATTTTAAAGGTTTAATGGTCCATGTAGCCTTGTGTTCCATCTCTATGGGTAGATGGCAAGACTTTCCATAGATTAATCTAGAAGGAGTGGTGCTCATGGGTGTTTTGTAGGTAGTTTTGTAGGCCCACAAGGCATCATTGGTTATAAAAGCCCAACATTTCTTACTGTGATTGATTGCTTTCTCTGGGATGGACTTAATTTGTAAGTTTGAAACCTCAACTTGACCACTAATCTGAGGGGGGTAATGAGAGGCAACTTTGTGGTGAAATCAATATCTTTTCAATAAAGACTCAAGACTTCTTCTAGAAAATGTGATCCCCCATCCGAAATTATGGTGTGAGGCCCCCCAAAACTAGGGAAGATGATGTATTTGAAAATCATCTTAACATATTTGGAGTCATAAGTCTTAGTGGGGATCACTTATACCCATTTTGAAACATAATCTACAACCACTAGGATATATTGGTACCCACAAGAAGAAGGGAAGGGTCCCATATAGTCCGCGACCCAATCTAAAAAGATCTCTATCTCTTTCTAAGAAGTCATGTGCATTTGATCTCTCTTAGAAATGTTCCTAGACCTATGGAATTGAGCACAAGCTAAGACGAATTCATCTGGATCACAAAATAGGATGGGATAAAATAGACCAGGTTGGAGACCCTTTCTGGAAGTTTTCTAAGAACTCATGTGCCCTCCAGTAGGGGCAAAATCACATTTCTCAAGTATGTCGTGAGCCTCCTCTTCAGTAACACACCTACGATAAAGACCACCAACACTTAGTCTAAAGAGATAAGGATCATCCCAATAATAGTGATTGACATAATGCAAATTTTTTGCTTTGGTATGTCCCTTGTAATTAGGATGTAGGATGTTTGCAGCAAGATAATTGACATAATATACGAGCCATGGGTAATGGGATTCAGCTTTAAGCAATTTTTCATCTGGTAGAGAATCATTAATGGTGACTCCATCATCCTCACACAAGATTTGGCACCTAAATTGGTCAGCAACAACATTTTCATATCCTTTATTATCAAGGATTTCTAAATCAAATTCCTTAAGTAAAAGGATCCAATGACTGAGATGTGGTTTGGCATCCTTTTTGGTCATTCAGTACCTAATAGTGGTGTGGTCTGTGTAAACGATAAATTTGGACCGAAAAAGGTAAGAATAGAACTTGTCAAAGCAAAAGAAAATGGCTAACATTTCCTTCTTGGTAGTGGTGTAGTCCTATTGTGCATCGTATAAAGTCTTGGATGCATAGTGAATGGCATGGTGTTTCTTGTCAACATGTTGTCCAAGAATAAAACCAACAGTAAATTCACTAGGATCACACATTATTTCAAAAGGAAAAGACCAATAAAATGCACAAATGATGGGGGTAGAGGTAAGAGCATTGTTAAGACAAATAAAATTGGTCATGCAAGCTTTGTGAAAGGTGAAGGGGACATCCTTCTGGAGGAGATTGGTGAGAAGCTTGGTGATTTTTGAATAATCATGGATCAATGATAGATAGAATCTAGAGTGCCCAAGGAAGGCATGGATGTCCTTAATATAAGTGGGAGGGGGAAGGTTGGTTATCACAACAATCTTTGATCTATCCACCTATGTGCCTCAATTGCTAACTCCAGGTCCCAAAATAATTCCTTCTATCACTATAATCATTATAAGGTGACATTTTTCCCAATTTAAAACGAAGTGTGCTTCTTCACACTTTTCTAGAAGAAGGGATAGGTGCCTATGTCAAGAGTCAAGCAGTCTCTGTAAACAAAGACATCATCAAAACACCTCCATAACAGTTTTGGTCAACCCAATGAAAATAGAGGTCATACACCATTGGAAGGTATATGGGGAATTACACAACCCAAAGGGCATTCTCCATAAACAAAGGTGTCTAAGGAAAGAGTCAAGAAGTCTCTATAAACAAAGAAATCATCAAAACACCTCCATAACAGTTTCAATCAACCCAATGAAAATAGCAGTCATACACCATTGGAAGGTGTATGGGGCATTACACAACCCAAGGGGCATTCTCCTGAACACATAGGTGTCAAGCATGCAGATGAAGATCATCTTCTCCTAATATTCAAGATGAAGGGGGACCTAATAGAAACCTAAATAACAATCTAGACAGCAGAAGTATTGTTTATGGACAAGGCATTGTAGTACTTGGTCCGGGGAGGGAACACGGAAGTGATCCTAGTGGCCTTTCTAAATTTCCTATAGTCAATACACATCCTCCATCCCATAACAGTATGGATGTGGATGAGCTAATTATTGTCATTCTTCACCATAGTGGTTTTCCTTTTTTCGGGGACCACTGGGACAGGGTTGACCCAAGGAGAGTCAGAGATGGGGTAGATGATTCTTGTAGTCAAGAGTTTGGTAACCTCCAATCAGACAACCTCCTTCATGTTTGGATTTAATTTTCATTGAGGATCCCAAGATGGTTTGCACTCTTATACCTTAGGTATTTTATGCATGTAAATGGCTTGATTTAACCCTATCAACTCGGTCATTTTACACCCTAGAGAAGATATCCTTTTTCTAAGATAAGACATGAGCTTGGTTTCCTATTCATGAGTAAGATCAGAATTAATTATGACATGACATATTTTTTGTTCATCAATAAAGACATATTTTAATCCTTCAGGGAGAGGCTTCATTTCTGGGGCCTTAGGGGGTTCAGTTTTCTCTTCTAGAAGAGAAACTATCTTATGCTCCTTGAATTCTTCATCAAAAATATCTTTGAAGCTATCTAGATGAGCTCTGCATTGGTCCAACTGCTCATCCTCAAAACCATAATCAGTTGGATCAAGAAGGGCAGTGTGAAGGGGATCCTTGAGTAACTCCCATTCTTTCCTCAAACGGTAAATGTTATCAGAAGAATCAAGGAGATATACTTATTCTTGGAGGCTAGGTCCCCTCATGATTTCAAACATCCTAAACTCTATGGTTTATCTTCCAAGACATAAAAGAATGGTACCAGACTGAACAGCAATCAAGGCTCGGGTAGTGGCTAAGAAGGAAAAGACAAAAATCAGAGGGTAAAGTAAATCTTATGTGATGTCCATGATCACAAAATCACATTGAAGATAGGCATCTTTCCTAAACATTACATGTATATCTTCAATGATACTCATAGGTTTCATCATAGATGCATCTGCTAACTGGATGTTCAAGGCATTGGGAATCATATTAACAAATCACAATCTCCTACAAAGACAATAATGCATAATTGAGCTATTAGTGCCTAAGTCCGCAAGACCTTTTCTACAAGCATTTTCACCTAAATATAACTCAATCCCAAAGGAGCCATGATCTTTATGTTTATTAGGCATTTTTATTTCATTAATATCTGAGTTGGTCCTAGCAAGTTTTTCTATCTGATGAATGCATATTCATCTTAGTTTTACTCGTTACTTTTGGCCCAATTTTACACTAAAAGTTATTATATGCCCTCTGAATGTACTCATATATAGTTTTCTTCAGTTTCAGATGATTACTTAGAGTTTTGATCAAATCCATTCGTCTCCATTATAGGATTAAGCATGGTGTGCATAAGTGTAGGAGGCGGTGGTCCTGCTAGTGGGCCCAAGAAACTTTCTATAATTAGGACCCTTTTTTTATGGGCAGTTCCTTCATTAGAAAGAATCCTCATCAGTCAGAGGATTCATCAACTCAGGACCATCGACCCATAGCAATAGCCCCCCCTGTGGGGTGGGTTTGATCCATGAGGGTCATGACTGTAGGCAAGAAGAGAAGGCCCACAACCATAGCATATAGCTTTGACCGCGGAATACAACTTCAACCACGACACACCCACATGACCTTGACCGAGCAATATGAAACTCACCTCAACCATGACCACGGCTAGTACCTTGACCGTGGAGTTAAGTCAGTGTTGACCTCGACTGCAGAGTTAAGTCTGTGGTCTGCACCTATAAATAAATGACCTCCTCATCCTTTTGAGGTATCTCTTCTGCTCCATGATGTCGATAGGATGTTGCTCTCTACCCAGCCTAGGAAGATGATCTCTGCCACTAAAGACTACCTTTGTGTTATCCTTTCTACTCCACCATCTCGGCTCCATCAAGATCTACTTCCTAGCCACAAAAGTGGTGGGATTTTAGATCTGTAGTACCTTCATCCATCAGCCATCTACCATTCCATTTTGTGTGAGAAAGAGCATGAGAAGAGAAGGAAGGGGGAGAAAGAACATAATCATTGTCTGCCTTGGTGTTCTTCCCCTCCTCATCCAGATCTGCCTCTCCATCATGTAGAAGATTATTTCTCCACGAGCTGTGGTCATCTTCTTCACCATGACCATGGAGGAATCTTCCCTCTCTCTTATTTCTTTTTTTTCTGTCATGAGGAGTGAGTAGTCCTTTTCACTGGGGTGCAGGGAATAGCCCCGCTGCCCGTGCTTACATGTTCATTTTATAACATTCCATGGCTTGTATATAACTTTCCATTTCATTATTAATCGTTTAATTCATGCTTAGTGGATTGATCACTTGCCTTGCATGATCTATTATATTCCTTTGTTGTGAGAACTTCAATACTTAGGATTTGAATATCGATTAACATGGGAGATGCCCAGATGAGAACTTCTGAAGGGATATTTTCAGAGTAGTGAGTGTGTGAAATGTGGGTAACGAGACATTGAGCCCGTGGAGATGCTTACGCAAACTTTATTTCCTAAAGGATGGTTTGCTACTCCATTTGGATAGTTGTGTCTTGCCTGGATGTGTTTTGGATATGTTTTCATGTGTAGTGGTGGTGAAACTCGATTCCACCCCAGTGATGCCCATCATTAATCTAAATTTAGTTTTAATCCTACTCTTTTACTTTCCTTGCAATTAGTTTAACCAAACCCAAATCAACTCATGTTCTGAATATTAGTCTTAGATGAACCAGATTCAACTTGCAAGATTCTTGGAAAAAGTTGTCCCTTGGGATTTGATCCTTAACTATACTGTGATAAGAACCGTCCATTTGCGGGAGGTATTATTGCACAAGGTTTTGGTAAAAACTTAGGGATTTCAGCCCTAAGTGAGTTTGTAAGTGCAGTAAAAACTACATCACTGTCGCATACTCTTCAATGGAATACGTATTAGTCAAAAGGTTTTTCATGTACTTGGACCAGACATGCATGTGATGTGTGTCATTTTGCACACTAAACACTAGGAAAAGTCCTAGAGTTTAACCCTATGGTATTAAGGTATCACATCCCAAAGGACGGAGGAAAAAGGTTGAAATCAAATTGATCGTGAGAGAGCAAGAATGTAAAATACAGTTTGTGAAGGTTTGATTTATGCTAAGCATAGAAATAAAGTGTGGAAATAACAAATCAAAATCAATAGGGTCACCACTAATAACCATGCCTTTACTCAAGGAATCAACTCTTAGATCTCAATAATCAAATTAGGACCATGTGGCTAGTTGTGTCCTTATGAAACACAATCAGACAAGGGTTGGACCTCTTGCAAACCCATTGGTCCTGGCATTTGTAGATCCTCATATATCTAGCCAACACATATTTCTCTACGATCTCATTGAAAAACACATGATTCTTATTTGGCATTCTACTCCATGAATCACGTGGTCGCGTCCCCTCGAGTGTAACTAACAAATCAAATGAGTATAAGGATCCTTATCTGATTTTGGTCGGTCACTTCAAAAAGATTATGATTTCATCATTTTGAAGGGCCAAGGTCTTGGATCCCCCTCAAAAATATAATCTTACTACTAGAGAAATAAGTATAAATTCAAAGTTGAACGGATAGTAATCACAATTAAGGGACTATAGGTTCTTTCTTGTGGTGATCTACAATCATATCAACCCACAAGAATATAACAAATCATTTGATGATTAGTAAGAAAAAAATGAAGAAGCATTCTTTTAATGAAAGAGGGAGTCAATTACATTGAATAAAGATAGGATATGGGGTTAGGCCCCATTCCCCATTATGAGACTACTCAGACATAATGTAAAAAATGAAAGTAAAAATTAGATAATAAGGCTTTTGCTTTGGAGTCGCCCCTTCTTTTATAGGGGTAAAGTAGGGGGAACCCTATAGTAATGTTTGTTGGTGGTGGATAGATTGTATTCACTTTGGTGTTGGTAGGTCAACTAAAATTAATCACTTGCTTTAGCCCGATGTCACATTCTCAAACCTTAACTGCATTAATGATTTTATTATTTCAACATTTGACCTGTCTTTACTTAAATTCTTTCCACCACATAAAAACATATGGAATTGTCCAACTTTCCCTGTCAAAGAAGTTAAATTTTTCAATATTAATTGTTTTCCCATGCATGGAGGGATTTATTGAGTTGTCTTCTTTAATATTTGACAATCTCACTCTCATTGTTGTTGATTCCTAGAATGACAAAACAATTGGCTCATAAGGCCAGCCGACCGACTATAAAGCCATACAATATATATTTCCTATAGAATATTTAATTTCCTTTCCTCACATACTTTATTGTATTTCACCATGGGATATGAAAGTTATGATCTTCTTGGCATGGGGTATATATATCAGGACTGCTGGAAATTGTACAAATAATTTACATAAGTATTTAATTATTGGAGTGGTTGGGCCATTTTCCTACACTTGAATGTTTGCTTGTCCTTAAGAAAAAAGAATAACAAATCATTCCAATTTGATTCCTCACCCTAATAGCATTATGTTGGTTCTTACCTCCTTTATTGTCCAAGCGACCCAATCTCCTAGAATCCAAAACACAAATTCAACATTCTCTATTAAAACAATTTCTATGAATTATTTCTATCTCAAGACATTGTAAATAAACATGATTTGTCTCACTTTTACATGGACACTCCAACATTTATTTTAAATATATAATAGGAACAAGGATTAATGACGTATGGAAGTAGATGATTCATCTCTACTCAACTTGGGATCTTTTTATACATGTATTGTGGTTACATTGACCATTTTGTTTTGGTGTGCACTTTGACATCTTTTGATGGTACTCCCTATAAAATTTAGGAGCGGTATGGATGAAATTTTAGAAGGGGATGATCATATCACTTCAGACATGGGGTTTGGCATATAGTGGTTTTAATTTTAAGAGGTGAAGGGTGGAAGGAGACTGGTCATGTGCTTCTCACATTTATTTATTTTTTCGGGGAGTGTCATTGTATTAGTTTGACTCTTCCTACCACCACATTATATAAAATATATGATAAGTTATATTACATTTAAAAATAAATAAAAATATGTTCTTGAACCCCATCAATTCAATAAGGCTTGCCAACTTTTTCAAGGAGTAATGATAAGTTGACATAATAAGTGACATAGTGAGTTCTAGTCATGGCAATTTGTAAAATGATTTCCAAGGAAGATATACTACATTCAAGTGAGTAAAATGATACAAGTTTATTCATCTGGATGACTAGATGAGGGCCATTTTGCATGATCAAGGAACAAAAGCAACTATGTGCAGATAAATTAAATGACAAAGTAAACTATGTGCAGATAAATTAAATGAAAAAGTAAATATGCTAGAAGGGAGATAGGCGGTGGAATCAGTATGTACCACCCACCCCCACCTCGGACATAACATTTTTCTTGTCCCAAGCAAAACTTGAATCTAGAGTGGAGGGGAAAAATGCACAGAGATCACCAAGGAGCCCTAGTAGCTCGAAGAAAGTCCAGATGAATAGAATGTGTATTAGGGATGGAACCTTGATCATTTGAGCTTCATAGTGCACCCACTATTGGGGTAGTCGTGGAAGCTCAATGGAACATTCATAAGTCCTTTTGACTTACGGTCCCTCAAATAGGATCCACAGATCTTCCTTCGGTAGTAAAGGAAGTGTTGTGATGCATGTGGATTGGGGGAGATTGGTGGGTGCCTAACGGTTAACATGTGTTATTCTCGATGTGTAAAATCAAGCAGAGGATCTGGCTCTGGTTTGCCTCCATCATATTGATCTACATAAGGGAGAATTTATGTTGATATGAAAAGGACAAAAGGATTTAAATCAACATTATATGTACTTATGCTTTCCTCAAAAACCATGCAATCAACATTGGGATAAGTAGGTTTCATTGTTGATATAGCATGTATCTCTAGTTTATCTATGTGAGATATTCCCAAGGGTTCAGGAGGGATAATAATGGGATTATCATCCTTGCAAATAACAAAAAGGGGTATGTGGACTTTTCCCAAAGGTGGAGTCTCCCCATGTAAACCAACAATATGTGAAATAGGAATTCGCTATGACAGAGTGTGCAAACAAATTGCATAGTTGGGGGTAAGTGGCTCATTATCTAGGATAGATTCAGATAAAGTGGATTGGTTATTGATAGCACCAGATTTACGTCAGTGATAGGAAGAGTTGTTGGAGCTTCAGAATTAATATGACTCTCTCACTTTAACTTTTCATACCTAACTAATAAAGCCTGTAGCGGAAGGATCGGAATACCAATATCCTCATTACATGGAGACTTCCACTCATTATTCAGTGCTAACTCAGTATGAATTGACGTAAATGATGTTAACATGAGATCATCATCTTCATTATCGGGAGGAACTATCTTGGGTTGCTCTAACTCCTCCGGGGTCTCTAAATTGGGCCTCTATTAAAATATCTAGAATGGATTGTCAATGTTCTAATTTTTTGTTGCTCTTTTACTATTTCTTGTTGCATTGCTGCTATTCTTTTTGGGGCTCTAATTTGTTCCTCATGTTGAGGGTATATTGGTTTTCATAATAGGGTTCATAATCCTCTAGAATTTGTTGGTTAACCTCACCATACCCCCCCTAATGATCTTGGTCATGGTACCCTTCATATTGATTTTGATATTGCTCCTCATAATAGTCTTCATGAGATGGTGGATTGTAATTTAAATTACATCCAGCTTGATGGGAAGACTCAACATTACAAGGTATCACCAAAACATGGGGGGACATGTTTGGATGATCTAGATTCTTTTGTTGGGCTTCTAGTAATGTAGATATAAAGGTTTTTTGGGTTTCTAGTGTTGCATGTCATACTTGTACTATCCCTTCTAGGTCCATAAGACATTCTTCTTATTGAGGAGTAATTATGTTTCATAAATATATTCATATTTCCCAATGTTTTGTTGGTTGTAACACCCCTCATCAGAATATGGGTAAGAGTGGCATGGTTAGAATTTTCATCATACCCAACATGAAAGGAAGTCTCAAATCATATAAGGCTCTACCATAATTAGGGGACACATTATGACAATTTGGCAAAGAGTGGTTGAAATAACCACACAATTGATATTGTGAGCCATAATTTGTTGACCACTCCTTTTTGAAAGATTTTATTTTTGAAAGAAAAAAATTACAAAAAGAAATCTAGGATAATAATTAAAAAGGCTCTAAACTAGAAGAACCTAACAATTGTGCAAAGAAACTAAAACAAGTTAAGGGGTTAGCAGAAGAGTACAAAAGAACTAAAAGTTATAGGTACAAGCTAAGAAATTATGGAACAAGACTAAAAAATACAAAAATAAATTAGAGAACAACATTTCTAGAATGGAAATTCGTTAAAATGAGGAGATGCACTACCGGAATGGGTATTAGTAGGAAAAAAGAAATTATGAAAATCTAAGAACTTATGGAACAAGACTAAAAATTATGAAAGTAAACTAACAAGAGAGTTAAAATTTATAGAACAAAACAAAGTGAAAAAAAATTAGAAGAAGCAGAAAAATTATTGAAGAAATATATTATGAAACAAGATTAAAATTATGATACAAACTAAAAATTATGAAATTTAACTAAAAATTCCAAAAAGAAGAAATCCTAAATATACACAGGTGGTCAGATTCAAAATATAACACATCTTGCCCCCGAAAATGGTGTCAATTAGTTGTTTTATTTTTCAAATCAAACATTACAAATATTCCTAGATATTAACCTTTTGGTAGTAAGGTATCAAATCTCAAAGGATGGCAGAAAAAGGTTGAAATCTGAATCAATCGTCAGAAAATAGAAAAGTAAAATCTGGTTTGTGAAAGTTTGATTTATGATAAGGACAAAAATAAACTGCGGAAATAACAAATCAACATCAATAATAAAAGGAACTGGGGTGTGGGAGATCACCACCAATAACCATGTATTTACTAAAGGAATCAAGTCTTGGGTCTCAATAATCAAATTAGGAATATATGGTTGTGTTCTTACAGAACATAATTGCACAAAGGTCAAACTTCCCGAAAACTAGTTGGTCTCAGCATTTGCAGATCCTCATCCATCCGTCTAACACATATCTCTCTGAGGACTCATTGGAATAAACAAATTTCTTATATGGTGTTCGACTCCATCGATCAGGTGGTCATGTCACCATGGAGTGTAACAAAAAAAATCAAATGAGTGAAAGATCACAAGTTGATTTCAGGTGGTTGCATCAAAAAGACTATGAGTTCATCATTTAGAAGGTATGAGGCTCAAAACCCCCTCAAATATATAATCTTAGTACTAGAGAAATAAGTATAAGATCAAAGTTGAAAGGATAGTAATCAGAATTAAGAGACTACAAGTTCTTTCTTGTGGGGATCCACGATCGTATCACCACTCAAGAATATATCAAATCATTCAATGACCAAGCATAAATAGATGAAGAAACATTCTTTTAATTAAAGAGGGAGTCGATTACATCGAATATAGATAAGATATGTGTTAGGCCCCATGCCCCAATATGAAACTACTAAGATATAATGTAAAGAATGAAAGAAAAAACTAGATAACGAGGTATCCCTTTTTCTTTGGAGTCCCCCCTCCTCTTATAGGGGGAAAGGAGTGGGGAAACCATATAGGAATGGTTATTGGAGGAAGATACATTGCCTTCTCTTTGATGTTGATTGGTCAACTACATTTAATCACTTTCTTCAAGCCGAAGTCATTTCTCAAACCTTGATTGTATTGATGATTTTATTGTTTCAACATTAACCAATCTTTATTTGAAATCTTTCCACCACATAAAGCATATGGAATTTGTGAAATTTCTCAACCAAAGGAGTAAGACTTTTCAATATTAATTAATTTCCCACAAATGGAGGGATTTATTGAGTTGTCTTCTTTAATATTTGACAATGTAACTTGCATTATTATTGATTTCTGAAATGAAAAAATGATTGGTTCCGATGAAGGTTGATTTTCAATGACCATAGTTGCATCATCCTCAAAATCAAAGGGTACAACATGCAGCTTCTCTAGAGCGGGGAGCATGTGTCTTTCCAATACGGGTGGAGACAACTTTGAGTTTCTCAGGATGTTTAGGGTTATTTTTAGGTTGTCAGGTAAACGTGTTGGGAGGAGGTTTTTGTTGCATAAAGAATTGGGTCAACTAAGCATCAATATCCTATTGGTGGGCCAGATGGGAAAAGAGAATTTGATTCATTGAAAGGAGGCATTATTCAATAGTATATATCCTCTCACCGGAAAGAGTGGGGGCACTCTTTTGAAGTTGTGGTGGTTGTTGATACAAATTTTGATATTGTTGCCCTTGATAGGGCCCACTATTTTGGAAATTACGCCTATAACTCATTGGTTCCCAAAGTTCCTTTGATTGTTGTTGTGAGGAAAGCCTAGTGGTGGCCGATTTGCATTATTGGCTTGAGGATGGGGGCCTTTGATGGGGGGCAATTTGAGGAGCATTTTCAACACCCGATGGGTTTCCATATTGGAATCCAAGGTAGTTTCTGGCCAGATTTAGGTTGTAATATGCTTGTCGCGGTATGCTATGAATGGATTTGAGGTCCTCCTTTTTTTGTCCAACCTCTGGTTGCATGGAAACATTGTAGAGATATTGACATTGTAGGCTAGTGTGATCATACCCTTGGAACATTCCATAGAGAGAGTCTACAACCTTCACTTGTTGAGGTTTCTCTCTCCTCTTGTAGCCATTAAACGAAGACTCTAGGTGATCATATTTCAAAACAAGAAGCTTAAGAGTTTTTGCAATATCTTTGATTTGGAAATTCTCATCATCCTTGGCTACTATGAGGACCCCCCGAGTCCATCGTCGTGCATGGGTTTCAAAACTATGTCTAACAACCTCCCAAGTACTGTCAAGAATTTAAAACATAAAATTTCCTTTTGATGAGGAATCAAGAAAGGATTTGGTGTCATTGTCAACACCACAGTAAAAAATCTCAATGAGTTGAGCCTAAGGAATGTCATGGTGGGGGAAATGATGGAGAAGGTCTTTAAACCTCTCCAAAGCTTCCTCTAGAGTCTCACCTGGGGCCATAGAAAATAGAGTGATTTGTCCCCTAATATCATAAGTGAGGGAAGGGGGTAATATATCACTAGAAACTTGGTTTGTAGTGCCTTCCAAGTAGTGACACATTCTCCTCCCTCCATGGCATTATACCAATATCCTCATTACATGGAGACTTCCACTCATTACTCAGTGCTAACTCAGTATGAATTGACGTAAATGATGTTAACATGAGATCATCATCTTCATTATCGGGAGGAACTATCTTGGGTTGCTCTAACTCCTCCGGGGTCTCTAAATTGGGCCTCTATTAAAATATCTAGAATGGATTGTCAATGTTCTAATTTTTTGTTGCTCTTTTACTATTTCTTGTTGCATTGCTGCTATTCTTTTTGGGGCTCTAATTTGTTCCTCATGTTGAGGGTATATTGGTTTTCATAATAGGGTTCATAATCCTCTAGAATTTGTTGGTTACCCTCACCATACCCCCCTAATGATCTTGGTCATGGTACCCTTCATATTGATTTTGATATTGCTCCTCATAATAGTCTTCATGAGATGGTGGATTGTAATTTAAATTACATCCAGCTTGATGGGAAGACTCAACATGACAAGGTATCACCAAAACATGGGGGGACATGTTTGGATGATCTAGATTCTTTTGTTGGGCTTCTAGTAATGTAGATATAAAGGTTTTTTGGATTTCTGGTGTTGCATGTCATACTTGTACTATCCCTTCTAGGTCCATAAGACATTCTTCTTATTGAGGAGTAATTATGTTTCACAAATATATTCATATTTCCCAATGTTTTGTTGGTTGTAACACCCCTCATCAGAATATGGGTAAGAGTGGCATGGTTAGAATTTTCATCATACCCAACATGAAAGGAAGTCTCAAATCATATAAGGCTCTACCATAATTAGGGGACACATTATGACAATTTGGCAAAGAGTGGTTGTAATAACCACACAATTGATATTGTGAGCCATAATTTGTTGACCACTCCTTTTTGAAAGATTTTATTTTTGAAAGAAAAAAATTACAAAAAGAAATCTAGGATAATAATTAAAAAGGCTCTAAACTAGAAGAACCTAACAATTGTGCAAAGAAACTAAAACAAGTTAAGGGGTTAGCAGAAGAGTACAAAAGAACTAAAAGTTATAGGTACAAGCTAAGAAATTATGGAACAAGACTAAAAAATACAAAAATAAACTAGAGAACAACATTTCTAGAATGGAAATTCGTTAAAATGAGGAGATGCACTACCAGAATGGGTATTAGTAGGAAAAAAGAAATTATGAAAATCTAAGAACTTATGGAACAAGACTAAAAATTATGAAAGTAAACTAACAAGAGAGTTAAAATTTATAGAACAAAACAAAGCGAAAAAAAATTAGAAGAAGAAGAAAAATTATTGAAGAAATATATTATGAAACAAGATTAAAATTATGATACAAACTAAAAATTATGAAATTTAACTAAAAATTCCAAAAACAAGAAATCCTAAATATACACAGGTGGTCAGATTCAAAATATAACACATCTTGCCCCCGAAAACGGTGTCAATTAGTTGTTTTATTTTTCAAACCAAACATTACAAATATTCCTAGATATTAACCTTTTGGTAGTAAGGTATCAAATCTCAAAGGATGGCAGAAAAAGGTTGAAATCTGAATCAATCGTGAGAAAATAGAAAAGTAAAATCTGGTTTGTGAAAGTTTGATTTATGATAAGGACAAAAATAAACTGCGGAAATAACAAATCAACATCAATAATAAAAGGAACTGGGGTGTGGGAGATCACCACCAATAACCATGTATTTACTAAAGGAATCAAGTCTTGGGTCTCAATAATCAAATTAGGAATATATGGTTGTGTTCTTACAGAACATAATTGCACAAAGGTCAAACTTCCCGCAAACTAGTTGGTCTCAGCATTTGCAGAACCTCATCCATCCGTCTAACACATATCTCTCTGAGGACTCATTGGAATAAACAAATTTCTTATATGGTGTTCGACTCCATCGATCAGGTGGTCATGTCACCATGGAGTGTAACAAAAAAAATCAAATGAGTGAAAGATCACAAGTTGATTTCAGGTGGTTGCATCAAAAAGACTATGAGTTCATCATTTAGAAGGTATGAGGTCTCAAAACCCCCTCAAATATATAATCTTAGTACTAGAGAAATAAGTATAAGATCAAAGTTGAAAGGATAGTAATCAGAATTAAGAGACTACAAGTTCTTTCTTGTGGGGATCCACGATCGTATCACCACTCAAGAATATATCAAATCATTCAATGACCAAGCATAAATAGATGAAGAAACATTCTTTTAATTAAAGAGGGAGTCGATTACATCGAATATAGATAAGATATGGGTTAGGCCCCATGCCCCAATATGAAACTACTAAGATATAATGTAAAGAATGAAAGAAAAAACTAGATAACGAGGTATCCCTTTTTCTTTGGAGTCCCCCCTCCTCTTATAGGGGGAAAGGAGTGGGGAAACCATATAGGAATGGTTATTGGCGGCAGATACATTGCCTTCTCTTTGATGTTTATTGGTCAACTACATTTAATCACTTTCTTCAAGCCGAAGTCATTTCTCAAACCTTGATTGTATTGATGATTTTATTGTTTCAACATTAACCAATCTTTATTTGAACTCTTTCCACCACATAAAGCATATGGAATTTGTGAAATTTCTCAATCAAAGGAGTAAGACTTTTCAATAAAAATTAATTTCCCACAAATGGAGGGATTTATTGAGTTGTCTTCTTTAATATTTGACAATGTAACTTGCATTATTATTGATTTCTGAAATGAAAAAATGATTGGTTCCGATGAAGGTTGATTTTCAATGACCATAGTTGCATCATCCTCAAAATCAAAGGGTACAACATGCAGCTTCTCTAGAGCGGGGAGCATGTGTCTTTCCAATACGGGTGGAGACAACTTTGAGTTTCTCAGGATGTTTAGGGTTATTTTTAGGTTGTCAGGTAAACGTGTTGGGAGGAGGTTTTTGTTGCATAAAGAATTGGGTCAACTAAGCATCAATATCCTATTGGTGGGCCAGATGGGAAAAGAGAATTTGATTCATTGAAAGGAGGCATTATTCAATAGTATATATCCTCTCACCGGAAAGAGTGGGGGCACTCTTTTGAAGTTGTGGTGGTTGTTGATACAAATTTTGATATTGTTGCCCTTGATAGGGCCCACTATTTTGGAAATTACGCCTATAACTCATTGGTTCCCAAAGTTCCTTTGATTGTTGTTGTGAGGAAAGCCTAGTGGTGGCCGATTTGCATTATTGGCTTGAGGATGGGGGCCTTTGATGGGGGGCAATTTGAGGAGCATTTTCAACACCCGATGGGTTTCCATATTGGAATCCAAGGTAGTTTCTGGCCGGATTTAGGTTGTAATATGCTTGTCGCGGTATGCTATGAATGGATTTGAGGTCCTCCTTTTTTTGTCCAACCTCTGGTTGCATGGAAACATTGTAGAGATATTGACATTGTAGGCTAGTGTGATCATACCCTTGGAAAATTCCATAGAGAGAGTCTACAACCTTCACTTGTTGAGGTTTCTCTCTCCTCTTGTAGCCATTAAATGAAGACTCTAGGTGATCATATTTCAAAACAAGAATCTTAAGAGTTTTTGCAATATCTTTGATATGGAAATTCTCATCAGCCTTGGCTACTATGAGGACCCCCCGAGTCCATCGTCGTGCATGGGTTTCAGAACTATGTCTAACAACCTCCCAAGTACTGTCAAGAATTTAAAACATAAAATTTCCTTTTGATGAGGAATCAAGAAAGGCTTTGGTGTCATTGTCAACACCACAGTAAAAAATCTCAATGAGTTGAGCCTAAGGAATGTCATGGTGGGGGAAATGATGGAGAAGGTCTTTAAACCTCTCCAAAGCTTCCTCTAGAGTCTCACCTGGGGCCATAGAAAATAGAGTGATTTGTCCCCTAATATCATAAGTGAGGGAAGGGGGTAATATATCACTAGAAACTTGGTTTGTAGTGCCTTCCAAGTAGTGACACATTCTCCTCCCTCCATGGCATTATACCAATTGCTAGCTTGGCCAGAAAGAGAATAATTGAACAATCTAAGTGAATGGCATCCTCAAAAATGCATGGGATCTAATGTAAGTAACATAGATCAGAAATTTGATGGAGATAGTCCTAATAGCTTTAGCCTAGAGCATACTGATCCAAATAGTCTGAGTTCAAACTATGGGTCAGTGATGCCAGATGACATAACATGGTGGTGTGCATAAGTTCTTTAGGGAATTGAGAAGTCTTTCAATTGTTTTTGTTTTTCGACCTCTGGTTGTGGGGCTTCTTGAGCCTCTTGTTTGTCTAGATAGGTTGCACGCAAAGTGGCCTCTTGAGCCACATGCTCGGTCATCTTGGCCTCCCTTTGAGCAGCAAGTGCCTACTCAATCCAACGGATTATTTCCTCCTCGTCCATCTTAAAATGATTTTCTCAATTTTAATGATAGAACATTCTTTCTATCTCTAGATCAAAAATTGACGGCACAAAATCAATATTTGGCGGGTGTCGAATGTATAGTTATATGAGAAAATAATAGCGGTTGTAGAAAAAATGGACTACCAGAATGGAAACTCAATAGAAGGAGGAGTAGCACTTCTAGAATAGGAATAGGAAGTCAGAGAAAAAGAAAATATTTTGTTTAAAAGTTTTCGAGGTCTGAAGAAACAATGTGTTATCTCTGACAATGGATTGATATGTGTCATTCAGCACACCAATTCACTAGGGAATGTATCCTAGAGTTTAACCTCTTATTAATGATAAAAAAATAATTAAGGTTAGTTTATTAGTATAGAGAGGGTCGATCCCACGTGACAACATTATTAAGATTAAGATAAAAAACTAGATCACTTTGAACCAAAATTGAAATAGGAAAGTAAAGATTCATTGGTTGATGGTTTGATTATAATAAAACACAAAAGTAAAATTTGTGATGAAATAAAAGTTACACTAAGAACAAGTAAGGTAAAGAGTTATGCTAAGAACAAGTAAACAAAGATTTATTCTACAAAAAATCAAAGAGAGATTAACTATAAATAGAACTAGATTGCATGTCAAGAAAAAGATATTGAGAAACAAGTAATTGAAGAAAGAGACTAAATCAATGATAAAATATATTGGGGTTATGGGATTTACCACCATAGCCTGTGTGAAACTAGTTTGATGAAATTCATAAGATAAAACAAGTTAGAAAAGGGTGTGTGAAAACATTTGCAAATGAATCTACAAAAGAAGAACTCCCTGCAAACCCATTGGTCTTGGTGTTTATAGATCCTGGCCCGATCATCCCAATAAAGATCCTTCTGATGTCTCATTCGGATCTTTATCCATTTGTTTGGTTGTTTCGAGCCTTAAGTTCTATAGTCACATTCCCCAAGACTAACACTAGATGAAACTAGAGATCAAGTCATTTCAAATGGGAAATTATCCAAACAAAATACCATCTAATGAATAAAATCATATAGAAGTCGATCTAATTTACACTATGTCTATGGGGATACTCCCCACACACCGATATAGGAACTATTCACATGCCATGGATATTAGAGGGAGTACAAAGGAAGGAAGGAAGTAACCCATAGACTAGATGAAGAAGAACCCCAAGGGGTTCGTAACTAGTGACAGATTAATGGGTATCTTCCTTAGATACTTGTTCCCAAAGAGAAGACTAAGAAAAATAGAACAAGAACTAGAAACGTTGAGAATGAAATGCTAATTTTATTGAAGAACAAAAAGGAGTACACATGCAACATTCAAACAAAAAGTGCTAAAAATAAAGTAGAGAGTACAAAACATTGCCATATTTTTGGAGTCCCCTTCCTTTTATAGGGTAAGGAGTGGTCAAACCCCTATAAAAGGGGGAGGGAAAAAGGATGGGTGGTGGCTGCTAAAGAATAGGAATTGTGTGCAACGAACTGACCAATTCACATCCTAAACTGATTGGTTCGAGTGTGAATAGGTGTGGGCCAAGTAGAGGTCAAGACCCTAATGGAGTGGCGGCGGCGCCTATTTGACCGAGTAATGAAGAAATTTGAAATGGTCACTTGAAGAGTATAAACCACTTGGTTGATCATATGAGCATGCTTGGGTTAGGGAAGTGGGGTGAAACCCCTAGGGCTGGGTGGAGGCACATTGCTTGATCATGACTTGGTCATGAAGAAGTCTGAGACAGTTATTTGGGGCATGAAAAATGCTCAGTTGGTCTTCTGAGTCGAGCGTCTTAGATATATGGATCGCTCATTTCACTGTTGAGGTGCCCGTGTGGAACTAATGAGTTGATAGTTGAAATAACTATTTGGGCATCTAAAGTTCAGATTTTTGTATGGACAAGATAACTGGTTCACAACATGAACTGATTGGTTTGAGTGTTGAGATGGTCTAGAATTTTTAGTGAAGGTAAAATATATAAAGTATGATTCAAAAAGATAAGAATATGTGTTATTGGTGAAGAATGGGAAAATTGTAATTATTTATAGAAAATATGCAAAAAAGTGGTTTTAACCCTATGAAAAGTTCATGAAAAGTGTAAATTAAAGTGGATGAATATACACTAACCAGTGACCATCTCAATAACATCAATGTTATCATGTTGTCTCTGTAACTCATAGTTCTTTGAGCATAGCATAAGTCACTTGACATCCATGAAATCTTTAGAGAGATTCTCGTAAGAATCCTTTTCAGCCTTAGGCATAGTGGGAACAAGTTCATCTAGCTCTGGTATTTCCATGACATAAGGCTTACACTCTTTTGTGAGAACAATTCTAAACTTTCTAAACCAGTCATGGATATTATTTTGATTCAACTTGTCCTTCTCAAGGACCAATGACAAGGAAAATGTGTTATTTATCGTCATTTGATTCTATAAGAGAAAATTTACAGTTTGTCAAAACACCTTTTATTTGATTTTACTAAAATAAAATTGGGCAATGTTTAATTAGACCTTTACATAATTATTGCTCCCACTGTTCTATTGAAATTTATAGCCCTCACTTATAAATTCATAAGATTGCATCATACAATCTTCTAGTGATCCAAGATCTATATTTCATCAAATCATGAGTCAGCTTTGGTTGATCACCCACAACTTGACTATTTAGGTAGGCAACTTTTTCCAATTGCATCTAAATGTTACTCTTGGATAGATGGTGCATGAATCTTTTTCACAATTTATCTCCATGCTTATAGGTACTTAGTCTCATTAATATCACCCATCTAAGATTGACTCAAAATCCAACATGATAGAATATGCACCCTACTATGACAGATCTACACATTTACCATCACACTTCTATGAGATGAATTGTGCACCATGCTTTAGCGTAACCTACACTTAGTCGATCATGTTTTTGTATTGCTTATGAAAATCATCTAACACTTAAGCTTATATTGAGGGATTTCATATAGATATATATACATATCCAATCACCACATACTTATAGTACGTATCATATACATGATGTAACCACAACAAACACATGGAATAATAAACAAAACCAATGGTTATGGTCATCCTATTGTAATTCCTTGGATCCATAAGGAATTACTACCACCTACGGTCTACATTATATGTAGCAACCTATTATTGATGAAGATCTTTAATCGAACCAGTCTAGGTCGATCAGTTCAACCCTTGAACTTGTTGGTTGTCCTCCTAGTCAACAAAGATTCATATAATAAGATTTATTATTTAAGATCATATTAAGAATATTATATTAAAATGGATTATGATTCATGTTAAGAATAGATTTAGTAAGATCAAATAATACTATGGAGTTAGACCCAAGCCCTAGTGTAGGTCAACTCAAGAAAGACATGACCCATGCCCTTTATGCAAGTCATGTGGCCCAAGCACCCTAGTTCATGCTAATGTAAGAGAGACATGACCCAAGCCCCTATGTGCAAGTTATAAGGCCCAAGCCCTTAGTGTGGGCTGACTCATTAACATAACCCAGGCCCACAGTGCAAGTTTTATGACTCGAGAACCCTTTGGGCCTTGTGACAGCTTGACTCCTCTAGTCAATCGGTTGGCCATCAGCTAATTAGTTGGCTCCTCCTATCATCGTCCTCCTCGATCCTCCAACTGATCATTTTGTCTCCTAAACCGGCTAGTTAGTCTGTTGTAGAACGTCCTCTTTGCCACAATAGGAAATAAATGCTATCCTAATCCTATTTAACACATCACATGATAATTGGGAAACCTCTAGTTATACTCAAGGGGAGAATAGGAGGAAAGAATAAATACTTTTACATATGAAAAAGAAGGGAGATTCTCCATATGAAAATCGAGATGTATATAGGAACAACAACCATCCAACCCATCAAAAAAGGTCTAGGGGTATAGGCCATAGCCACGCTTCCAAACACCATCAAAATGATTTAAAGGAGACATGTATAAATCGCATATATATATTGGGATCGTATGTGGTTTTTAATCAGATATGCACATTAATTGCTTTAAACGTTCACATCAATTACAAGATAAATGATAAAAACCAAAATATTATCATATGGATTCAATCCTAAAACATAGTAAATTCATGTGGCTCTGATACAACTTTTGGGAAATATGGCATCAGATATGGCAGTAGAAACAAAAAAATTTACTACCGTATTCCCCTAGCGCAAAAGATCACGTCAACAACTATGAGATCAGAAAGAGGGTTGCAAGGTATATACTTGGTCCTGGATCAATTTGAGTGAGTATCCCTTATTGCATCATGCTAGTTTCTCAAGTTGCACTTAGACAATTTTTGTTGACGGCCTCCTGGTGTTGCACCATGGATGGAGGTTGATGAATCCTAGTAGCGGATGGCAAAGGCTTCCTAGCCTCTATAGTAGTCCAAGCGGACCACCAGTAACTCCTATCATTCTAGATGAACAGATAGGAAGGAGTTGTCCCTTCTAGTCAATGTTGACTTGCTCTCCCACTTATCTCTCCCCAGTTGTTCCTCCTTTTAACGGGTATAATTTGCTTGGGTTCTCTTGTGTACCACAACCAAAGAGGACAAAAATTGTCAAAGATTATTATTATATCTCTGGGAAGCCCCCAATATCCCTCTATTTATAGGAGGGCCAGTGTCAGGGTTTCTAGTCTATTTGGGAGTTGAAGAGACAAAATTTCATGAATTTCTTTGAACCTACAAACATCGAAATGATCAGTTCAAACAAGAAGTGATTAGTTTAACACTTGAACCAATCATTTCACAATGTTTTTTGTTTGCAATTTCATTGTCTTTTAATATCTAATTAATGCAGAATATGATGTCAGCATAAATCCTTGATCCAATCTCATTGATAAACCAAAAGGTCTGTTCACAACCTGAACTGGTCAGTTGACACACCTTAGATGATCGGTTTACTTATTGAAATGGTCATCTCAGATTGAAGATTGCCAATATTGTTTAAATTGAATACCTAACACTTTAATAATCAAGTTTAACCATCATTCATGAATAAAGTCCTATCCCAAGTACATCCTATGTGTGTGACCCTATAGGTTCCAAATTACATTGGTAGTGAATGTCCATAACCAAATTCTAGCATCACAAGAAGTGAGTGGTATCTAGTAAGACATCATTTCTACCTAAATAATTGATAAGTTGGAGAACAACTTCAACCTACAATCTGCGATTGGTGTTATAATGATCATATAGTTCCTTTGTCTCTAATATCCAGACCGAACTCCAGGCATGGAATCATCATCCTCTTTAACATTCAATCCATGCTCCTTGAACTAGAGCAAACTTTCTGAGTATATGTGAGATCAATATCATATATTGATTTACATGAGCATGATCATGCATTACTCAGACTCACTTATCAAGTAGCCAAGATATCAAACTCTTTTAGGAGGGACAAATCTGATCAACATCACTCACAGTCATTTCCCATGTGTCACAATGTATCTGATCATGATTTTTATGGAAACCCTTATTTGAGGTCATGGTGGATGATGTGAAAGTACACCAAATGACATGTGATAAGTGTAGTGACTTTACGTCTAAGAACCACAATCCCAAACATCACTATGAGAGATGATTTTGACTACCATTATATGTTTTTTATGCATCACTCTCAAGGTGGGTCTATTTGATTCAATGTTCTCCAATGAGTATCTATGTGTTTGATGTGATATCACATATCATGACTAATGAGATTGTGTCCTCAACCAACACACACTCTAATCTTATGTGTCATTGATGTCTATCTTTCTTCCACAATAGTATCTACTATAGACATAACAAGAATGTATATTCTTAACATTTGTATGATCTAATTGTTCAAGTCCTCAACCTGAAGACATACGTCATTTAGTAGCATCATTCTTTAGACAAATACTATGTTACATCATTATCTCATAATTGAATAAAACAAAATAAATGGAAAATTGCATTTAAAAACAAAATAATTTGAAGATTGCCTCTATTATTAATCAAATCATTTATAAGATACGCCATTGCAATAAACATATGATTGACTCACTGGGCATACATACCAACATTTTCATTCTTGGATAACTTCAAATTTGAGTCCCGGTTTAAAATTTAGGTTTATGATACTCACTAAGTGCAATTTGATCTAACACCACCATATTTGGGAAATTGTTATCTTTAATATGGGGTCATTCTAATGTAATTTTGCCTAAACCCTTATGCATTGAAAATTGGACATCCTTTTCCATTGATTTGAATTTTCTATATAGTACGGACAATTGAGGGATGTGATAGAGTACCCACTAAACATGTTAATGAGTTCATATCTCTCATATAGTTTAATCCATCTCCCCTTATGTCATATTAAAATTTGGATATCTGCCTAAACCAATTGATAAATGCATGTATAATTTTTTATGAAGTCTTGTAAAGACACTACAAAAGTAAACCATTACAAAAGGGAAATACGGACCGCTTTGAAATGATGGTTGGGTGACTATGTGACTTATCATTTCCCCATGTTGAGATACTATGTTCGTGTTTGAGTAAGTGATGGGTAGGATGAAGTTGTATGTAGTGGAGGACACACAATATGAAACTTGGTGAAGTTGACTTCACGTAATAGGAAACCCTATCCCTCTCAATTCTAGATTGAAATTTTAAGATGACTGGGTATGCCATTATAGATACTCAATGAATTAGGCTTTTTGGGAACGGTGATATAATGTTGAATTTTTTAATGGAGATAATTGTGTGGTGCAAAGTGGTTAGCTAGGCCCTCAGATTGATTTTGGCACCATTTAGAGTTTTAAATCACAAATTTTTATTTGTGAAATGTATTTTTCATTATTATATATAATAAAAAGAGATTTTTTTCATTAACATTTATTGATTTTTTATTGAACAATGTCACCACTTGATGAAGCAAAAAGTGATACAGAAAACCCTTAGAGAACCACCTAGTTTGTTAGATCAAACCCTTTAACCCTAGATAGGAGGAGGGGATATGGTTTAAAAGAAGTTTTTACTATATATTACTTAGTTGGCTTACCCTTTTTTGCCTCTTTAAGTGATTAGTTTTGGTTGTAGGGTAATCCTTTTAAGGGGTGGAGTCTCTTAGTTTTACTCATTGAAAGTATTATTTAACTATAGGTTTATTGAAACTTAACAATACATGCATTAAGTAGCATGGGGGTTATTTCCTAAATTAATTTAAAACAAATATAACTAAATGCTAAATAGAGTAAATGTACATACCTTTCTATGTATATTATTATGATCATTAATCAAATGATGAAGATAAGTGTAGAAAATGAATTTGTTCTTATAATTTGTTGAACATAAGTATTAAGTTACTATGTTAGGTGAAAACAATTGGTTGAGAAAATGAAGAGGGTGATTAAGAAGTACAAAATCTAATCGATTTAACATATTCAAAATTTGACTTTGCACCCCTATACCTTAACTAATTTGAAGGAAATATCCACTCTAAAAACTAATTTAAATGACTTGAAAATGATCAACCTAATGGGTATGCATTTTGACTACTAGATGATAATAAATTGAAATTAGCAACACTTTCATCCATCATGATCACATAGTGGTCCAATACACATGTAGTTGATGTATAAAGAAAGATCATATTATTTTTTACAATTTTTTTACACCATTACATATATTACATAGTAACTCACAAATGTGGAAAATATGTTGTATTGTTTTATTAAAAATCAAGAAGGTGGGGTGAACAGAGCTAAAATTCATTACCATAATTTCAAACATAAGAATTGTCATACGAAACTTTCTTAAGGAATAATGTCATAGAAAGAGTAATGCAAGAAATTGACAAGTATGCAAACACAAAATAAAACAATGATTTAGTGGTTCTAATTTGAAATGTCAATGCTCAACTACTTAATAATCTCCTATCAATATTTCTCAACCAATAATTTATTACCTTTTCCCTTTTCTATAACTACAAAATTATGAATTACTGATGTCTTTTGTGGATCATGTCTAATCTAAAAACAAGGTGAGCCTAGCATTCCTCCATTTCCTTACATTGAAAAACATAATTAGAATGTTGTAAGGAAATAAAGAAAAAAAAATTGTACCAAGAGAAACTATAAGGGGGAGAGGGGATCATTTGTGCATTAATTAGAGTCATTTAAGATCACACTCCAAATGTGATCTACATCCATATAATAATTGAGGAAGAATATTATTTCTCTCTATCCAAGTAGTATACAGAAGAAAGTATGATACTACCTTATCCTTTCCGTGATGCTTTAGAATCACATAACAACTGTTTGGAACCAAAACATAATTCTCCATGTATCTAGACTAGATCTCAGTTGTAAATATCACATTTAAATACAAATGAGTGAAACTTTCTCCTTCTTTAAGACAAATAACACACCTTGAAGCTAAGGAATACCCAATCCTTATCAGGATGCCCAGAGTAGACAACCTATTAAGAAAAAACATTCACGAGAACACAAAGATTCTTCTAGGATATTTCATACTAGATCCATTTTGTCCATGCAACAATAATGTATTTAACTCTAACAATATACCAAGTGAGGTTTGTAGAAATATTAGTATTGTCATTCAAAGAAATGAAGCCAATAAAATAGAAATAAGGGATTGGGATATTTTTCAGAATCTTCACATCTTCTCTAGCTCCTCTCACCATCGATAAATCCAATTGATCTCCTTTATACAAGTGTTAATATTTTAATTGAGATTACCAAATCTATAAAAAAGATGATTATCAACATTATATAAAATATTGGTTTTTCCTAGACACCAAGGGTCTATCCACAATAAACTCCATCCCTAGCTTTAATTTAAAAGCTTACATGTGAAAGTAAGAAGTCTCTACACTTCACTGTTATTTTCCACATCTTGTAGGGAGAGCCTTTGAGCTTGGCATAAAATAATGATGAGTCAGAGATGTATATATGATGTATAAACTTAACCCACAATGATTTCTTGTGGTTTGCTATATCCTAGAGATATTTTAAAAGCCCAACATTAACTATATAGTGATTACCCTAATAGCAAGTCCTCCTCATTTTTTGTGCATACAAATGTGCTCCCATGTTTTAGTGTGTATCTTCCTTTTCTAATTGTGTTCATCCCATAAAAACATTTTCATAATGTTCTCCATTTCATTGATCATTGATTTTGGGGAGGGGAAACATAGCAATCCAAAACATGTGATAAGAGGTTAAATTGCATATGGCTAATTTAATTCTACATGATACATGGAGAACCCTAGCATTCCAAAAATCCAACTTCATATTCATTTCGACAACAAAATGAATACACATCTCCTTGATAAGCCTTTTAGTAAATTATGACAATCCCATTTATCTCACCGGGTGCGTCACCATAGGAATAGTAAGAACCTCCAGAATAGAATTATCGACCTCCTTACTAAGAAAAAGTTGACTTTAACGATTCAGTTTCAAGCTAGATGCACCTTAAAAAATGTTTAGGATATTTCTTATACAAAAGGAATTCTCAACATCAATATTTCATAATAGAAGCAAGTCATCAGAAGAAAAAAATTATATCAAAGGTAGAGAAATGATTAGAAGCATGCAAATGACTAATTGTTTATCATTGACAAACACATTAGTAACGGAAGTGAACCTTGCATTGCAACCACAAAACAATAAAAGGGATCTTCCAAATTCACACATTAGAGGCACATAAATACCTAGAAGGAGATACATGGACTAAACTTGAAAAGATACTAGTATCAATCCAATTTAGCCAAAATCAAGGAAATATCTTATTCAAAAGGATAAAGAGAGTAAACTCTCCATTAACAGAGACAAAATATTTAGAAAGGTTAAATTTCATGAACAACCCTGGGTTACTAGAACAATTATCAAAAGTAGTAAGAATGTGATTTATAGGCATGATATCATCTTCAATATCTCTCCCCATGATAAAAGCAACATGACTCGAGCTTATGAATTCTAGTATCAAATTATTTAGTCTATTGGAAAAAAATTTAGTAATGACTTTGTAAATGGTGTTACATAGATAAATAGGATGAAGATATTTAGTAGAGGTACATTCTTTGACTTTGGGAATAATGATAATAAAAGGTCTATTACAATCCATGAACATCTTGAAACATTCAAAAACATTTACGGAATCTTTGGTAGCTTCATCTACAACCACATCCAACATTCTTTAGTTGGAAAATGCATTCATCATTCTATTTGACATTAAGACCAAAAGAAGAGTTAAAAGTACATTCATAATAAGATATGATGTGCTAAAAATTGGTATTAAGATCTAGAAAAAATCACATTGATGAGAGGACTGTAACTATTACTCTTCTATCGTCTAGCTTTAAGAGTGGTATAAAATAAACATAAATTTATATCCCCAGCTTTGAGCCGCTGATGTGAGATTGTTGTCTAAGAAAAAATTCTACATATTTAAGAGAAAAATCAATTTTAAATCTCAGAGAAATGAGTTCATTGTGAAGGATATTGTCACCCGAGTTTCTATCTTCATGCATTGTAAATCATTATCTTGATATTCCAATTCCTTAGGACTAGAAGACAAATTCTTAATAATATCTTTATTCCACCTTATTAAGGAAAACATAGTGGACCAACTGAGTCAACATATGATGCTTCTTTGATAGTAACCATAAAATTCTATTGAGAAACCCATGAATTTATGAATCTAAAAGGGGAAATATAGCATTCATATTATTGACCAAGTGAAGTTTAAGGATCATGTGGTCACCTACTATATTTGAGAAGATCTAACCCCCTGCATTTCCTATTCAATATATCAATGGTATTAAACATTCGATCTATTTTAGTAAAAGTGCTATATCAATTGCATTTGGTATCCCATGTGAAGCACATACCTTTAGCAGTAATCCCCAAAAGGTCACTTTCACTAAGATATTTATTGAAACCTTCAATAGATGCCCCCAAAAGGGGGTATATTTCCTAGCTTCTCAGCAACCAGACGAACAACATTAAAAAACACACCATTAATAGGTAAGAAACTAAGAAGAAGAAACAATCTCTTCCCATAATGGGCTTTGTCAGTATGTATATTATCCTTATATAGCTACAAGATGGATATTGTAATCGACATAATAAATGTCGCAACATGCACAATGTTTTTATGGTAGAACCTTGTTGATATTAATCAGAGAATTGTTTAAAGAATGACAATTCTATAGTAAGTATAGAAGTTGGAGATACCAATGTAGATAACATCCTTTCATAACATATCAATATTAGAATCAAGGTTCTTATCAATGAATATTGTTTCAAGAAAATTGTAGATATCATATTGCAATCTTCTCATTCCCTTAAGTATACATGAGATTTTATTAGTTCCCCTTACATTCCAAGTAATAACAGAAAAGGGCTATCCATTTGGAATATGGCCCTTTTTGTTATCTACCAAAGGATTGTTCTACTTACTACATCAATGGGGATAGAAGAAAGAATTTATTTAGGGTAATTTCAATTTTTTTACATTTTTTAAGGTAAAATAGATTGTATTATCTTTCAATATGACATCTATAATTAGATTTGTAGTGACACTAGATCAGGAAAGAGGGTACAGTCACATAATAATGATGAGAATTAAAATAGATGGCAAATTTCTACATAGATTCCTAGTTGTCACACTCAATGGAATCTTTTCAATAGAGCCCTCAATATTGATCTTATCGATAGAATGAACCCAATTAACATGTACATGAAAAGGAACCACACAACTAAAAGTTTCAACTCTAGAAATTCTCTAATTTGTGCTACATTGTGTTATAATGATACATCAATATGTGAGAGAAAAAATTAGTAACAAGGGGAACCTCATTACAGGGAAAGGATGCATAACCCAATTTCAAGAGGCCTCCGCTACTAGAGGAGAACCCATCACATAGATGTGATATAAAGTCACAAAGTAGTGAGAAATGAAGGAAGCATGTTGTTGAGAAAATCCAAAAGTAAAAGCTCACATAAATGCATAACAAAAAAGGTAGATAGAAGAAAGAAACAAGAATGGAGAAGGAATATTCCCTCTCTATCGAAAGGGGTTGGCAATTTGGAGCTTAAGCACACAGGTAGATAGGGCTCTAGGGATCCTGGTGATAGGCATCATTCCGTCTAACCAAGAATCTTCCATAGAAGTCATGGTTCACCTCACTAGGACCCAACTGAGGCAAGATCATAGTGCTCACATCAAAAAGGAAACCAATGCCCCAAACATAGATTACGAGCACCCAAACACATGTGGGGAGAGAAGGTTGAGGGAGAAGGAAAAGGGGCATATCATTTGTCAAACCTCCTCTCTCGATTGTGACAGTCCAAATATGTGGGAACCCTAGTGAAAGATCTCAAGTTGCCAGAGAAAAAGACAAGATACAGAGCTGAGGACAAACAATTTGGTTGTGTTACTTTCTCAATATTTTCTAAATCATTTTTAACACTACTTTTAAAACAAGTAGGGGGACTTTTAGACTAGTAACTTGTTTTCCATCCATTAATACTTTTAGTAGTTTATAAATTACTTGACCTAGCAGTCCAAACAAGAGTACCAAATGAAGTCCCTTCATAATGGGAGCTAGGTTTTGAGGATTCACTAAAGATAAACAAATTACTAGAGAAGAGGCTCCCTTGTCGAGTCACATTACCAATAAATTTTGGAATAGCATCACAATATTTTTCAGTATCACTCAAATCATCTATTTGAGCCCTCTTAGGCATCCAAATCTTATTGCCAACATTACTGCCTTTCCCCTTGCAAGATTCATACTATTACTTGTGTTCTTGGCTTCCCCATGTAAGATTCATCAATGGTAGCTACGTAAAGTTAAGTTTCATGGTCAAAATTCCCACAAGCCAAACACCAAACAAGTTCCCAGTAATACTCAAATTTGATCACATCATTATCTCCATCTTCATTTTGTATAGCTAACTATTTAGGATAATCAAAATCAATAAGAACTACAATTTGGAGCTTTGCAAATTCCAATCTTGAAAGAAAGTGTGAGATTATCAGCAAGAATGGGTTTACCAAGGAAGGGGATGATCTAACTAAACATTTCATCATCATGTAGTTCTAGAGAGAACTTTTATCTAGATAGAGATTTAAGTTAATTTCAACTTCTCCATGTGATTGAATTTTTCCCACTTTTTGATTATCATCAGTTTCTTCTCAAAACAATAGGGGGCCCTGCCTAATTAAACATCATATCCTCATCATTAGAAAAAATATAATGAAGAATCCCTGAACCATATATTTGACCTCAATGTCCCTTCACCTTATGAATTTAGGAAATGTGAGTAACAAGGGCATGTTGGTGAGGTTTAAGGTTGATAATGTAGCATGTAGTTTCACAACTCCATCACTCTATATTTCTTTCAAATATGCTTCTGATTTATTAGTTTTCCATCCAAGATCTCAACTTGAGTCTTTTGGAGCTAGGTTGCCTTTTTTCTACATCAGGCGAGAATATATCTAAATAAGATTTGACTTTCATTGCAATTGAAATAATGGGGGGATGACAACTGTCCTACCTCCACCTCCATGAAATTGAGGCTCTTAGACATTGTGGATATTTCATGACTTTGCTTCTTTGGTTTCTCCCATGATTCCATTCAAATGATCCCTCTCAATTTTTACATAAAGGAAAACCTCCTTTTCAAGTTCAAGGATAACTATCATCGTATTTGCAAAATGTCTTACAATCACTCTTCAGAAAACTACAATCTCACTCATTCCTTTGGATGCAACCTTCTTGAAAAAATGAGCTCCAAATCACTCTGCTTACAAACTTCTCATAATAACTACCACCAAGGTTCTGAACTAAAAAATTAACAAGTTAGGAATAAAGCAAGTGCAACTCTTTTCACAAATATTACAACAAAAGGCACTCTAAAACAAGTGATGTCAACCCAATAATGTTTAGGAAAAGATATATATGCTTGAGTAATAGGACACTAGAGATAGGATTAATCTTAGACTTTCTTGGAAGTAGTTGGAGATGAAAAACTAGAATTCTAAACATAGATAAATAATATGTAGACCTAATGATCAAGTATGTTTTGGGTATTCATAAGGCAATCTTATATGTAGGATGGACTTATGAATAATCTATATGACTATTTGGAGTAATTAGGAAAATTTAATGGAATACTAGTTGGTATAGTGGAGAAGGTGAGAAACCAATGGTATAAGCACACAAACTAAAAAGGATATCAAAATTGTAGTCAATTGAACTAAATTTTGATTGAGTGTCTTCTTGCTTGAGCTATATTTGGACTGAGATGCTTCCTTGAACTTTTCAATAGTGTAATGACTATGTCTAGGTAAAAAAAAGTCCACACAACAAGCATTTCTTTCAAAATACATTTCAAACAAAATATATTTTGTCGCATGACGTCCAAAGCTTTGTAAAGATGCTGAAATAGTTTATGCAATAAAACCTTCCTACCCTAATGGATGCATACAGGGGTAAAAAAAGATTTATAATGGTTTTTGGACATTACTCACTTACACTTACAATATTCCTACCATGTTGTAAAATTTCTCATGTATAAAGTATAATATACATATAACTAAATCTACAAGCATCACAAAAAATGAATTATAGCACAAAAAAGTAACTGAATCTTTTTTAAGCTCCTTGATCACTTGTAACACTTAATGCAAAAATTGATAAAAAAAAATGAGAAAAATATGTATCATAAAAGTTATTGTGTGGCATATCCAAAAACCCAACAATCTCTTACATTTTGACGACGACTAATCTTTTTGAAAAATGAATTTATGATACCCAACATAATAGAAATATATCTATAGTTTTCTACACAAACAAAAGTTATCTTAGGGATCCACACATTTCTAATTAAGAAGGCCATGCCAACCAAGCTTAGTCTCAAGGTGACTCCTGCCTTAACAAGATAAAAATTTTGGAGGGAGGACCATAGATTCCATCGTTCAAAGATATATAAATACAAAGAACATTTCATATAAACCAAAAAGCCAAAATTTAATCAAGGAAAACTATGTAAAAGAATCCCAATACAATTGAAAGAAATCATAGGTCCTTTGTGACAGAGAGATCCTATAAAAAAAATATAGGAATATATACTAAACTAAAATTAAGGAATTTTAACTCCATTGTTGATTAAAAGATGTCATGAGAAACATAAAGTACATTTTGTGAAAGATATCTCAAACAATGTAAGGAATGTAAAGCTCTCCTTGAAAAGTTGATTCTGTCAAAGAATAAGTAATATCAAGAATTATTATCTAAGACATCAAGGAGGTGGTTAGTTCCACCATTGGTCCCATTGAAATAAACTCAAATCCCATTCATATATATTGTCCTAGGAATTCCACTTGTGACAATTAAAATTGATATTTACTAAACTTGATGTATAGACAATGATGTGTCACCTACCATATATATATCATCTAATGTTCATCATGTTTTTCAACATTAACTAAATGAAAAATACTATGAACTAATCTAAGGATGGTCTAAAACTTTGTTCTTCATATCCATACATTTTGTAATTGTGTTGGTTAGCTCAAACCAAATGACAAAATAATGGTAGTGCACATATGTATTTTTCAAGGTTATCTTGGGTACATGATCCACCTTGATCATAAATAATAATTCCAATAATGAAATCTATCTTAAGAAACTATGGAACCTTTTAGTATATAAAACCACCAATCTAAGTATCAATATATATTATTTGTTCTATTGTTATTTAAATTTTGGTAGTACATACATAATTGCATTGACCCATATATCGTTTTTGGCAAATAATAGAATAATAACCCAATGTGATGGATAAGGTTGTATGATACCCTTGTATTGTAACTCTTGTAATTGTTTATTAGTTATTTAAACTCTACTACCATACATCTTCACTTGGAAGTGTACTTTTATCACATTGATCATAGTAACACTTACTAACTCCTTGGGAAAAACATCATTTCATTCCTGGAATATTGGAATCGTCTATCCTAGGATTATGTTTTTGTATCCTCAAAATGTTCTAGGTTTGATGAAAAACCCAATTTCATCATCCTCTCCTATGCTTTTCTTAGTCACTAAAAAAATGGAAGAATATTCTTGAATCTTTGTACAATTTAAAAGACCATCATAATGAAACTAAGCTTCCTTGTACCTACAATCCTTATTCATATATATATTTTTAAACAATCTAACCCAAGGATGACCTAGTACCATGCATCTCAAGTGGTAATGAATCCACTTACGTAATGTATTCTAATAAATGTTGGATGCAAGATAGGCATTCTTCCATCAAGATTATTGTGCTAAGTAAAGGACCAAGCAATTGTTTATAAGACATATTTCATACAAAAAGTTATAACATGATCTAAGTTCTCAAATGATAAATAGTGTGCCGCATCCATGTCTGTTACAACTATAACAAAATACAAATCTCCTAGACTGAATGGAAATTATCCATCTTACTTATGATGACCTGCAATGATGCATCACTATATAGTGGACGCAATGCATAGACTCATCATATCTCTTATGGACGACCTCAACATGGCTGCAATTGGCTCATGATAAGGATTGAGCATGGGATGTATAATCTTGGTATCTACCTAAGCTCACAGTTTGTATCTTCTCTGATGACTATTACAATTTTGTTTGCAATTAATTTTTTTAAATGAGAAATAGTTTTTATAATATTATGTTGTCCGCATTGGTATCATTGCCTTGTCTCATATCTAAAATGTTAAGAACAGTAATTTCCACACACTTGACATTTTCTACTCTATTTTGATTTTGTTTTTCTTGTGATTCATAATGACCCTTTGATTTATATTCTTGATTTTAGTACACCTTGTCGCCTACCTATTCTAGGTGCAATGAATGTTCATATCTTAGGCATCTATGTAGTTTTTCTTAGTTATTTTTATTTTTCTTATTGTGGGAATGTATAACTTGGCCTTGTATAGTTGTCATGTATCCATTCATTACCCTAAGTCCACACTCCTAATGGATACATAGACAAAGGTTAGTGGACCTGGGCGTCCGTCCCTAGAATGGATCACATAGCATATGCATGAATAAAACCACAAACAAGAGCAAAGATTACATGGCAGATTGAAGAACTAAATTAGTACCTGACATAAGATCAAAGTCCCATATAACAACCCATATGAATTCCATTTGCATGTCATAGAGATCACTATAGCAATAAAATTATCATAATACAGCAGAAGCATCAATTCTAGCAAGAGTCATAGTGTACATGTTACCAAAAATTATAAAAAGGGTACACATCAACACAATAGTGCTAAGTACGCTATAAAAATACATAAACTCACAAGTTTAAGAGAACATATATGCTTGGAAAAACTCAATGTAATAGCAGGAAAGAAATCAACATCATCAATAACCTTCTTATTAACCTGCAAATGTGTTTTAGGTGCATTTCCATTATACTTAACAACAATAAATGGCCATGACCAACATCCTCAAAGTAAGGGTCCATAAGAGTACTCAAGATTAGCCAACCCTTATTTATACATGAGGGACCTCAAGACATAAGTCAATGAGCTAACCTTGTTTCATGACGTCTTGTGTCCTTATCCTGAGAATTCAGGCAAGCGCACAAGGGATGTATAGTAAACAAGCTCAATTATGTTCAAGGTTTGTTCAACATATATCAAGAAAAATGAATATACTAGTCATAGGGAATGAGTAGCTCAAACAAGTATGTAAATCCAAAAAATTTAAGCATACATGCAAGTTCAATACCACTAGTCTAGCCAATAGGAGGATACAACGTACCTTGAGAAGAGCATAAGATTAAGATATTTGATTAGAAAACCATAATTAGCAAGCTTGATTAGATCTTGGAATCAAGGTCATCATAGAGATTCTGACATTACAAATGAGTACATCTGGATTAACATCAGAAAGGTTTAGTCCATTTGTCATAATTGTTGTGGTGGGATGTGTCACCTAGATCTAGTTTCAAAAACCCTTACCATAAATTTCATTATCTCAACTAGTCATGTGAGTTCATTATCAAGTTACACTATACATTTTGGATTCATATAGAACTTAGGGTGACACGTCACAACTAATATTAGGGGTCAAGATAAGGGTTATTAGGTCACTAAAAAGGGCTATCTTAAGATTTGAGCAAGCTTAGGCAACATAAGCATCAACATAATCAAACTAGTCAATATGATGCAAGATTTTCATCATGAGAGTATAGACCAAATATAGTTGGATTAGGTGTCAGAAAGATCAGAAATTTACTGATTTGAATCCATAATGTAGGATAGATCATCATTAGAGCAAGGTTCATGCAATATTAGATACCTAGTTGATAACATGTGCATTATGTCACAATTCAAGTCAAGGTTAGGGAATTTGACCACACTAGGGCACAATAATGATACACCTAGTAAAAAGGTGTAAAAAGCATGATAAGTTACTGATTTATGAGTTCACAAGATCATATTAGGCATAAAAGAGCCACATGTGAGTTAGGTTTAAGATTCAACATCAATGTATCCATATAAGGCATGTTTCCAGGTTCAAGGCACAAAAACAAAACAAATTCAGATGCTAGCATGGAAAAATTGGAAACTTAATTTAACATGAATCAAAATTTATTGATTTAGGTCAATCATGAGGATTAGAAGAACATTCAAATCAAGGTTAGACATAAAAGGAGTAACATGAAGAATAAAAGATCATTCTAGGTCATTCAAGCAACATTTGACTACTTAAGGGTGCAAAGATGGTTAACTTCAAATATATGCATATGAATGCTCAAGGTATTGAAATTAGGTTACCAACACGTTTTGGTACATAAAAGATTAAGATCATGCATGCAAGAAGGATAAACATCATAAAAAACTTCAAAAGTATGCTTTTAGGGGTAACAATAGAAAATAAAGGAGATTCAGGTTCTGAAGGTATTTTTATTGGAAAGATCTTATTTTTATGATTAAAAAGACATATTATATGACCATATTTGGATAAAGCATCATCAAGATATGATTTTTCAAAGAAAATATCTTATTTCAGTAGATTTGGGCTCTTTGATCTTGATCCAAGGGCCAAAAGGATGCACAAATGGGGAGGAGGTGCTTGGATCTGTGGGCCTCATATTGTTATGCCCCTTGGTCCGCCACTCGTGGGCCCAACTGAAGGGGTGCAACATGTGACTTGGGTACCAACTGGCCCAGTGGATGGGGACCTGGCCTACGAGGTGGTCAGTGTGAGCTGACTGGCAAGTGGTCCCTCATGCACTAGTGCTCAGCTACCACCCCAAACCATTCCTATCATCACCCCAGCGGCACGCAACCGTTGCACACAGCTCCAGCCAAATGATCATGCATGTGTGAAGCAGCTCCATGCCATGTGGCTGTCGGAGCACTTTGAGTAGGTGAGATGGTGGGGCAGAATGCCCACTAGAACATGTTGATCGGCTTGGGAAGAATGTTGCAGATCCAAAGTCGGTAAAAGGAAGGAGAAAGCATGGTTGGAGAGATGTCCCCCAAGGGCGTATCTGTGGGTAGATTTATGGTTTTAGAGGTTGAAGATGAAGTGGAACTAGGGCTATGGTGTACTAAAAACCATAACCAAGGGTGCAAAAGAAAGGGGGAGAAGAAAGAGGAAGAATGGAGGTGAAAAGAGTTGATTTATAGGTGCAAAAAGGGCTATGCAGGTGATGGAGCTTTTGCTCCAGCTACCTACTCCCATCCATGGGAGCAGGTAGGGGAGAAGGTCTCATGGCCGTCGGATCTTGTCTGGATCCAAGTCAATTTGATACAAGGGTTGTGGTTGGCCGAGGCCAACAAAGGGGGATTGATAACGTGAGTAATCCAAGGATATGAAAGGAAACATTTTTATTGGTTGAGAGTAACTTGCTTGGATCGATGACATGGCATGTTAATATATCAAGACTAAAGTTTTAAAACGTGTATCTTGCACAAACTTGTAAAATATATATCTCCCAAACTGTAGATCCAATTTGTATGAAATTTTCATCGTTAGTTCACAAATTTCTTCTACTTATTATGTACAAAGTTTGGGTTTAGAATTACAATGTTGAGAGCACTCAATTTTGGAAATTCGTTTTAAGTGTGATGATTCACTCAACTTAGTAAATTAAGCATATTGTGACATTTATTCAATTCTGCTGCATCAAATGAAGGAGGAGGTGGATTGGAGGCAAAAATCCCACATTGATTGGTTGCAGCTGGGAGACAGCAACACGAAATTTTTCAATTCCATTGTCAAGGCAAGGCGTCAGCGCAACTTGATTAGTAAGCTCAAACATCTGTCTGGAGGTTGGGTTACTGATGAAGAAGAGCTCAAGTTGCTTGTCCGGTCGCACTTTACCAACCTGCTTGGTTCTCCTTCGTGTGCCGCTCATCAACGTATCGAGTATGTGGGCACTTTTCCAAGCATCCACGGCACTGCTTATTCTTCCCTTGCGGTGATTCCATCTGCCTCAGAGATCAGAGATGTCTTGTTCAAAATGAATCCCTTGAAGGCTGCTGGCCGAGACGGCGTGCACACTGATTTTCTTCAAACAAATTGGGCACAGATTGGCCCATCGGTGGTCACTACTATACGTACGGCATTCACTACGGCATCTGTAGATCCCAATATGGCTAATTATCATATGGTGCGCATTCGTAAATCAAATAATGTTGAGTCCTGCAGCGACCTGCGTCCCATCTCTCTCACTAACACCTGCCTGAAGGTGATCTCCAAAGTTATAGTTGAAAGAATTAAACCTCTTCTGAATAGTTGGATAGCCCCGAATCAATCTAGCTTCATACTGGGGCGAAGAATCACAGACAACATTCTCCTGGTTCAGGAAGCCATCCATTCCATGCGTACACAGAAAGGGAAGAAGCACTGGATGGCGATAAAACTCGACCTTTCCAAGGCGTTCGACAAAATGAGTTGGTCATTCATAGAGGACACGCTCACAAGGGTGGGCCTCCAGACAACATTGTGAAGCTAACTATGAACATCATCACCTCCGGACATACTTCCATCCTCTGGAATGGTTCTCCTCTTCCTCCCATCAAGACTCTCCGGGGTGTTAGGCAGGGTGATCCCCTTAGCCCTTACATCTTCGTCTTATGTATGGAGCGCTTTCATCAGGCCATTGTGAAGGCAGTTGACTATGGTGATTGGAGGCCGCTAGTTATGAACAAGAATGGGCCACCCATCTCTCACGCACTGTTCGCCGACGATATCATCTTGCTTGCTGAAGCCTCTGTCAAGCAAGCACACTGCATCAATTGTATTCTCCAGGAATTCACAGCAGCTTCCGGACAAGACGTCTCCACCTGTAAGTCGAAGTGTTTCTTCTCCACCAACACCCTGACAGCGTCCAGGAATCGTATTAGTCGATGCCTCCATATTTCTTCCACTGAAGACTTGGGCAAATACCTTGGGGTGCCCATCCTCCACAAGAGAATTAACAAGGCCACACATGCCTCTATCATTGATTCTATTAGAGAAAAAATGAACGGATGGTCCCAGTGGCACCTATCCTTTGCAGGTCGTGTTTCCCTAGCAAAATCTTCTCTGGAATCTATTCCCGCCTACACCATGCAAACGGTGCACCTTCCTCAAGGCATGTGTGATGTTCTTAATCAACACATACGGAGATTCATTTGGCAAGGGGCTGGCGAACAACGCAGGATGTCGTTAGTTTCATGGAAGAAAGTGACCTCCAACAAGGAAAATGGAGGCCTTGGCATTCACGATGCAGCTGATCAGAATGTTGCCCTTATGATGAAGAACATCTAGTTGTTTCTGACGTGTCCTGGAAAGCCTTGGGTCCATGTCATGAGGAATAAGTACTGCCCTAAGGGAGTTCCTAAATCGGGGTCGTGCTCGCATGCTTGGTCTTTCATCCGATCCACCATTGATGTCATGAAGGCCAATTGTCGAAGAATCGTGAACGATGGTGCTGACACCAATGTGTGGGCCGACACTTGGTTCAGCAACTCAAGTCTGGTGGCATCTCACCCTACACAGAATATCTCGGACAGCCTCAGTGACCTCAGGACTGAATCCATGGTTTCCATTGATGGTTCTTGGGATTGGAACTTTATCAAGAACTTCTTCCCAACGGATACCTGGGCGCAAATCAACAACATTCCTCCGCCGGTTCCGTCCGCCGGGCCAGACAGCTGGGCTTGGAACGAGGACTCCCTTGGGAGGTTCTCATCAGCCTCCGCATACACATGGAATAGGCGCCAGAAAGAGATCACATGCAGTGGCAATTGGCCTAACCTGTGGAAATCCAAGCTACCTAATCGTATCGAGCTGTTCCTTTGGCTCTTCATGCACAATGTCCTGCTCACGAACGTGGAGAAGGGCAGGAGGCACATGGACACGACCAGCCTCTGCCCCCAGTGTAATGAGGCTGACAAAACCATCCTTCATTGTCTAAGAGATTGTCGCTACAGAAAGATTGTTTGGGAGAGTCTGGACGTGTACAGCAGCTTCTTCAACATGGACGTTGTTTCCTGGACCTCACACATCATCTTGTCTGTTAGCCAAAACCCCATTTATGTTGTTGCTTGCTGGCATCTATGGAGGGTTAGGAATGAATATGCCCACTCTCTTAAAGCTATTCCTACGCAGGCCCAGATCAAGTTCATTAAAGAGCGGGCGAGCTCAATCGTGAACCTCCCAAGTCTCGTTTGCAATCGCTGCCCCGTCGCGGAGCCCTCGATCTCACTGGATGATAGAGACTTCCTGGTTTTCGTCGACGCGTCCTTTAACATCAATTCTCTTCAGTGCGCCTCGGGCGTTTACATCACAAATAGAGCAAGGGTCCTTGTGTGAGGCTTCGGCGCCCCAGGTTATGCCTCGAGTGCTGTCGAGGCAGAGATCAAAGCCATCTCGCACGCTGTAAACACATGTCGGTTGGATGGCCTCTCGAGGCCCCTGATCCTTTCCGACTCCGCATCCGGCATCGCCGTCTTCAAGAACATGGAGGAGGCACCGCCTAGCCTGAAACCCATTCTCAGGCAATGGTCTACGAACCAGTATCCACCTTTTCCTTTCAGTACCTTCCTAGGAAGTATACCTTAGTCGCGGATGTTGTAGCTAAGCATGTTATGTCTAATGGCTTGGCTGAAGACTTCATTTTCAAACCTCATTGGCATTTTCCGGAAGTTTCGCTCTGTAATCTGATCGCAAGTTAATAAAACTTTCGCTTGCAAAAAAAATGAATATAAAGTGACTCCAAGTCATGTAATTCAGGGAGAGGGCGGTTATTAAATAGAATAGAGCTTCTAATGAGTCAAGATGTAAATTAACTTAATGAGAGAGGGAAAATCTAATTTATCACAATAGCCCTACTAGGTCTATTGTTTGCTAGATCTGACCTCTTGCCAAAATCTAGTTATAGACTTATTTAACAATTTAATGTGCATTTTTCTTGTATTTATTTTTTAGCCAAAATAGTTACTTTTTTGACAATATATATACTTTTTTATCCAGATAGATACTTTTGTGATAAAGAGTTACTTTTCAGGTTGAACAGATAAAAAGTTACCAGCACGTGCGACGAATAAACTTTCATATATCTACTATTATCATACTAAGCGGCAATGATCGTTCCCGTCTTTTCACATGCGGCTCTACCTGTTTCTGCACGTGACTTCTGGCTTAGTTTCCCTGCGATTAGAACGTGACTTCTCTTTTAACCTAATTCCTCTCCTGCGAGAATAGCGGTCGTCTATTCCTGATTGGTCGTCTCCTTTCAGAAGTCACCTAAAAGCTGAATGTACGCACTGTCAATAGTATGCTATCACAAATCAAGTATTCGTTGTTGTGTGTGTTTTCTGTCCATAATCACAACAGAAATTAGCCGAAGTACGTCCACATATTGGCTCTCGGTACAACGAGTGCTTCATTTCACAGCCACGGTAATGCAGGTCGGTTACAAGATCTAGTCACCTGGCAATGTAGATAAGGGAGTGGGCATGGCATCGGGCTGAAGACCACATGGTCCATGCGAGTAGGGAGGCCATGATGGATCTGAAGATGGTTAAGATAGCCACTTCCATCGCTCGCTTAGGTGTGAACATATCGTTGTAAGGGTGGACAGGGAGTCGGACATCATCATTTGTGTTGATTCATGAAGCTCGTTGTACGTCAATTCCGGTTAATAGATGCGATGACGCACAAATGCGACAATAAAAGAAGCTGGAATGAACAAAATACAATAGAGGATGACCTTGCAAGGCCATAGTAATGTCTGTATCAAGGATATGATAGGTAAAAGTTATCTTTTGTCAGTCCTTAGACATGCATATGTGTAGAATGCACTTCGTAGGACAGTCAGGGTACGTTACATTGGCTTCACGTTGCAGACGTACGGTTAGCCTCAATAGTCCTTGGTTGTGGAACAAAACCTTCCGGACTCTAGATCTACATTCACATATAAGAGCTTACAATAGTGGGCGATGACAACGTGGAATAGACAAAGAGCGGACAACTAAAGTTGGCGCCACAACTACCTTTTGGCTGATCGAGCTGTTAGGTTCAAAATAAGATCTATTTTTTATATTTAGATGGAGCACGATGAGAAGGTATAAAGCTTCAGCCTCGTCGTTGACAAGGAGTAGTACAAGCGGTTGGTGATGCCCAGACAAGAGAGCATAAATTTCACTAGGATTTTCTCGTCCCAGATCGATGCTTACAGCCTCTGGGAATACAATACTTAGATACATATCTTGTGACATTGGAGAAGTACGGCTGTTGACTATGCCAAATCCACATATATGAGAATTTGTCCCCGTCTTCCAGCAATTTTTTTCCAGGTAAATTCTTTTTTTCACTGATGTGTTTATTCCAACCATCATCTTGAATTCTTATTGAAGACCAAAAAACAATTGTCATTGCAGAATTCTGCAAACTGTACATTGTTGATATCATTTCTTCATAATTAAGAAAGTATACATGAATGTATTGAGAAATTTTCTCACTTTGATCTCAGCAAAAGGCAATTTCTACACTATATGCCAAATGGATTGTTTTTACGCTCGGAAAGCATGTACTGTTCAACTTCAGCATTTAATTATGACTTTGGTTCACGTTCATGCCAAAAGTTATTGCTCCATCTTTTTATTTTTATCCATGCATTCAAAAGACCATGAGGCGTTGGGCCTGTTTGGTTGGCCCTCACATTTTACTTCCACCATCAATGATAACTTTCTTCTCATTTGTCTTCACCCTTTTTCAGGCACTGGTTTTGTTTAATTGTATCAATTTCATGGACAAAAAAAATGGCATATGTATGAACACTTCCCATTACGTTGCCATGATAATGTGGTTTTATCAGAATTAGGGTATTATGAAATTCATTGATAAGAAAGTCTAATAAAAGTCACTCTAAAATTTCCAGGACATTGTCCTTTCAGTCTACCGTTCGTGAGTTGTAACCTACCACTCTACAACATGTGGTCTGTTCTTTTGCACTATGTATTCTTTTAAAATATGTCACAACTACCCTCCATTTGATTCCATGAGATTGGATGAAGGAATGTGTATCAACACTCTAACTTCCTCCACCTATTGAAATAAATGCATTATTAGTACTTCCTTACATAATAAACTGACCAGCCCACCTATGCTTATGTCAGATATATATGAATTACGTAGTGTAGTCTATTTTAAGGAAGTGGGGCACAATCTTCATACATTACTATGAAAACCCAAGACATGACAAACCAGATTAACTCACCATTAATTGATTGTGATCATGAACTAATTATTCATCCAAGTCCATCCAACTATGTCAATCTCTACATCTCTATATTGATATACATTGAAGACCGACAATAACTCAATTCTTCAAATGAGGGAAATGAAAGTATAGTTTTGTTCCCCTCCTGTCGAAGATGGTTAAACCCGGATGTAGGAAAGCTCACTCGAGTACCAATAAAATTCATTGATTATCTTTAACTATTAAATATTAAGTAATTATGTAAACAAATTTCAGTACTACAAAAAACATACATCTAAAATGAGTGCATGGTGAATTTCATATGGAGTCATGCAGGTTAAGAGAACAACTACATACTTATATTACAATCCAAGATATAATTTATATGTAGTAATTTTTTTCAGATCTATGAATATATTGATTTGGAGTATAACATTAATAAAATGGTTGAGAAAGTATATTAGTCAAATAAAATATGATTTTTTATCATCACACACGAAATAGAAAGATAAAATGATAGTAAACATAGTATAAAAACAAAATAAATTTTATTTATACAACATGAATAATCCATGATCTAATTAACGATGCAACTATGTTTAGTCCAGTTGCAACCAAAACACAATGAAAAAATTATAAGTATGATTTTGTTGAAGACGTTTGACGATGTCTTTGCCAATTTTAGGGATTTTTCTTGTCGTTTATAAAGAAAACATTACTTTTTATCTCAGCCTAAAATATATGAGAGTTATTCTGTAAAGGAATATTTTGTTAAATTCTAATTAACAACTTTATGATGCATCTATTTTATATGGGTCATATAAATTTGTAGTATATTTTTCTAAAGAATTATTACAATGGTCATTTGGACATCGTTCCTCAACTTTAAAAGTTGTGAGGGTTTCCATATGACTATGCTACTCTACTTTTTAGGTATACAATTTTCTAAGTATTAAAAGTAAACACTATATGGTCGGTATTCAATTAACTTTGAAAAAATAGCATCAACTACATCCATTGAATTTGACTAGGTACTTCGTCTAGAGTCGAGTGATTATTTTCCAAAAACATGGATTGGAGTGCATACCAAGTTGTAACACGGTCTCCCTCCATGGCATTATACCAATTGCTTGCTCGTCCAGAGAGAGATTATTTGGGTACAATCTAATTGATATGATTTCCTCAAAAATGTCTGGGATCTTATGTAAGGAACATAGATCAGAGAATCGTTGGAGATGGCCTTGGAAGTTGTCACCTTTGTTGCCAGAAAAAGGGTTGGACTGAATCATAGTGATCCATTAAGTACGGATCTTGAACTGAAGGGTAGTGATGTTGGGTGGCATAATAGGATGTTGTGGATATGCGGTATTAGGGACTGAGAAGTCGTTTAATTGTTTTTGTCATTCAGCCTCACGTAGCATGGCACCACAGACTACCTACTCAGCCATTATTGCCTCTCTCTGAGTAGCAACGGCATGCTCGATCCTACAAGAATCTTCCATCATGTCCATCCTAAACTAGTTTTCTTGAATTAAATGATGGAACAATCTTTCTATTTCTGGGTTAAATCTGACGATGTAGAATCAACATTTAGCAATCGTCACATGCACAATTATAATGAATAGATAATAATGGTCACAGCAATAACGGATCATCAGAATGGAAACTCGGTAGGAGGAGGAGTGTCACTCCTAGAATGGGACTCGAAAGGTAGAGATAAAAAACAAAAATAGTTTTGTACAAAAAAATTTGGGGTTCAAGAAAACAATTTGTTGTCCCCTTCCACGACACCACAATTGATGCACGTCGTTCGACACAACAATTTACTAGGGCTCTTAATCTTAGAGTTTGTCCTCCTATTAATGGAAATACAATTTGTTAAGGTTATTTTATTAGTATAGAGAGGGTCGATCCACCATGATAATGTGATTAATATCAATTTTAAACCCATATCACTTTGAACAATTATTGGAATAGGAAAGTAAAAAAATTTGGTGGTTGGGTGATTGATTATGCTAAAACAAGGTATAAAAAGATTGCACTAAAGAACATGTAAATAATTGTAACACTAAAGGCAACATAAGAAAGAGTTACATTAAGAACAATTAAGGAAAGAATAATGCTAATAACAAGTAAGAAAGAACTATGCTAAGAACGATAAGAAGAGTTTTATCTCTAAGAAGAATTAAATTATGAGTAAGGAAAAGAGTGGTTGAGGAACAAGCGATTGGGGAAATGAGATTGAATCGATGATAAAGGATATTGAGATTATTGGTTTTACCACCATAACTTGTGTGAAACTAGATCGATGAATCAATGAAGATAAAATAAGCTAGAAGAAGGCATGTAAAAATATTCACAAAGGCATCTACAAAAGACAAACTCCCAACAAACCCATTGATTTTGGTGTTTATAGATCTTTGCCCAATCATCCCAACAAATCCCCTTCTAAGATCTCATTTGGGGCTTGGTGCATTTGTTTGGCTGTTACGAGCCTAGGGGTCCCAACAATCCCATTGGTTTTGGTGTTTAAAGATCTTTTCCTGATCATCCCAACAAATCCCCTTCTGAGATCTCAGTTGGGGCTTGGTGCATTTGTTTGGTTGTTACGAGCCTTGGGGTCCATGCTCACATCATCTAAGGCTAACACTTGATTAAACAAGAGATCATTTCATTTCAAACATGAAATTATCCAAACAAACTACCATCTAACAAGTATTATCACATAGATATTGATCTAGTCAACTATGGATATGGGGCTACTCCCCCCATGCCCTGATATAGGAAACTACTCACAATCCATGGAGATTAAAGAATAAGCAAAGGAAGGAAGATCGAAGGCCATAAAAGAAGAAGAAACATGAAGGATCTTTGTCTAGTGACTATGAAATGGCCGTCCTTCTTAACTACTTTCTCCTACATAAGAAGACCAAGAAAAAAGTTCAAAATGTTAATTTTATTGAAGAATAAGAGAGTACAAGTGCAAGAAATAAGTAACAAAATGTTGAAATCTAAAGTGCAAGTACAAAAAAAAACTTGGATCCCCTTTTTTGTGGAGTCCCCCTTCTTTTATAAGAAAAGGAGGGGGAGGAAAAGGAATGCTAGCGGATACTAAAGAAGTCATATTACACATTTTGAATCAACCAATTCACATTATCAACTAATCTTCCATGTCTGAATATGTGTGGGCTTAGGAAAAAAGCCTAAGAAAGGGTGGTCGCGTCGTTTGAACTTGACTCAATCATTAAGAAAATTGATTTGGCCCTTGGGAAGACTTGAAATGCTCGATTGGGGAACTGAGACGAGCGGTTGGGAAGATTGGAATGGCCCTTTAGGCTATTGAATAGCTAGTGTGAAGGGTGGAGCCAAGAAGTCAAATGATCATTTTGGCTCTAAAGTGCAATTTCTTGTATGAATGAAACAACTGGTTCACAACATGAACGGGTCAGTTTAAGTGTTGAGATGGTCAAAAAAATTATAGTGAAGGTAAAATCTACAAAATATAAAGAAAAAAGATAAGAATTTACATTATTGGTCAAGAAGTGAGAAAATTGCAATTAGTTTTAGAAAGTTAGCAAGAGGGAAACAATCTACTATAAAAACACTATAAAAGATTCATTTGAAAAGGGATGAATATCCAATATCATCACTAACAAGATGTATAATTATTATTTTGAGCTCCATAAAATATCTAACTAGGCATTATATTCAATGAATACTCTAAGTATGCATATTACCTCATGTTCATGTGCTCGACCCAGAGTCACATATCATCAACTCAAACATTCTATGGACATTATTATGTTTAAGCTTTTCTCATACTAAACAACCATAATATTGGAATTTTCGTAATAATTAACTTAGGGACAAAGTTTTTATCACAATCATCATATGATTAGATCTCAAGACATACATAATAGTAGTGTCCCACATTCATTAGACTCGATAATCATGAGTACAATCACTAAAGATCTAGCATGACCATCACACATTTGTAATGAAAGTGCCTTTATTAGTTGGTAAAATGTCGAGAAATATGGTGACAAATATGGCAACAGAATCAAAAAAACTCTTGTTATATTCTCCAATACCAGTGGATTGTATCAACAATAATGAAATGAGAAGGAAGGATCCAAGGCATATACCTAGTCCTGGAGCAAGTGTAGCAATAATCCTTTTAGCGTTGTGCTTCTTTCTCAAGAAATACATGAATGGTCATTGGTGGAAGCCTCTTGGTGTCACACCATGGATGAAGGTTGATGACGTTTTCTGGCATGATGACGAATACCTTCACACCTCTACTTAGTAAACATAGACCACCAGAAACTCCTCATTATTATTCTATAACTAGTGGAAGGAGTTGTCCCTTTGTGTTGTAAATGTGCTAGCATTGACTTTTCTCCCATTTGGCTATCTCTCCCTTTTATGGGTAAGATGCCTCTTGCTCTCATGTTACCATAATGTTGAGATGAGAAGTATATGTAAAAAGAGCCTTGGCCACCCCCCTTATATATGATTGTATGGGTTAGGGTTTCCACAAAACCAAGGACATGATGGGAAAAGTTTCATTCATTTTCAACTAATGCAAACCACCAGTCCATTGACAGGACTCCCAGTCAATCGACTAGACATTCCAATCAGTTGATTGACTATTTTTCCTATTTGCAAAGTGTTGGATTTTGATGCAATGATTAATGCACATCATGACATCAACATCAATTCCTTGGTCTAGTCCTACTGATTGTCTAGTTAGTCGATCGATGGGACACTCCAATCAACCGAATGGTAGTCCCTGTCATCAACTGGACACTCAATCATCCAATTATCAACCATTTATGTTTAATTTTATTACATAAACACTTTAGTAACCAAGTTAAACCTTATCCATGAGTAAACTCCTATTCTAGGTGCATCATATGTATGTGACCTTATAGGCCCCAAATTACATTGGTGATGAATGTCCATAAATAGATTTTGATATCATAAGAAATGAGTGGTATCTAACAACACATCATTGCTACCTAAGTAATTGGAAAGTCAGACAACAACTTCAACCTACAGTCCATGATCAGTGTTATTGTGATCATATAGTTCCTTTGTCTTTGATATCCAGATTGAATGCTAGGCATGGAATTGTCATCCAATTAATACTCAATCTATGTTTTTTGAACCAGATTAGACTTTTGACATACATGTGAGCTCAATATCACATATTTACTCACATGAGCATGGCCATACATTCATCACTCTCTCTTATCAAGTGACTAGGATATCATCTTTAGTTGGAGGGATGAATCCCATCTACATCACTCATATTCAATCCCCATGTGTCACGATGTACCCGAGAACCACCTTTATGGAAACCCTTATCCAAGGTCACATTAGATGGTGTCGAAGTTCATCAAACAACATGTGATGAGTGTAGTCACTTCAGGTCTAAGAACCACAATCACCACTATCACTTTGGGATCTAAATTTGACTAACATTTTATGGTTACAAGTATCACTCTCAAGGTGGGTCTATCTGGTATATTGTTCTCTAACATGTACCTATCTATTTGGATTGATATGTTGTACCATGACTAATGAGATTTTGTCATCAGCCAATACATATTCATATCTTATGTATTATTGTCGTCTATTTTGCTTCCACAATAATATATGACTAGGGACATAATAAGAATGTACGTACTCTTATGATACATATGTTCTCATTATTCAGGTCCTCAACCTGAGGACATATGTCATCAAGTAACATCATTCTTTATACATATATTAAGTTATATCATTATCTCGTAACTCAAAAAAATAGAAAAGACATAATTGTCCTTTATTATTTATCTAATCAATTACATTATGCCTCATTATAATCATCATATGACTGGTTCTCTGAGCATACATACTAGCATCAACAACATTCCTTTTGGTTATTGCTCTACAAATATTTACATCCCTGTGTTGTAAGATCTCTCATATGAGACAAAAACTCCATAGTATATGCTTGGAACATTGATGCAAATTTGGTTCCTTAGCATGTGCAACAACTCAATTGTTGTCACACTATATCTCTAGAGCATCATCAATATTTAGAACTACACCAGGTTCACTAATGAATTTCTTGATCCACTTGCTTTCCATTTCTACATTGTAGGCATCAATGTACTCACTCTTAGTTCTAGCATCAACCACTATCTCTTGCTTAGAATTTTTCATTTTAAAGCTCATTGTTGAGTCAAAACAAAAACCCTGATTGTCGTAGTCCTTGTCTATTTTGAAGGGTAAGGACCCAATTCTTACAATCAAATTTTTACAAACAAATATATCAATTGTTATGAACAAGTCTTTTCATTCTTATAATTTTCTCAAAGTATGTGATGTTCATAGAAAAGTTACATTTATATCGAATATAGGTGAATAAAATTTTAGCTTCTCTAATCTTCACCTTCTAATAGAGGGCACCCCATGCAACCGCTTCCAGGCTTTTCTTTAATCACCACTCAATGAATTCCTAGAGGTAACAAAACCACGTATAGACCCTACTAAGGGAAATACGAGTCAGTGAAATTATCAGTACAAAATTGATATTTGTAAAGTAAAAGTATAAACATAGATAGAAGGGATTTTTATGAAAAAATACAAAGTGTTGAATAATGTAGTCAAGTATCAAATAAAAAATGGGTTTTTGAAATTTTATAGGATTGAATATTAAATTTTGAGGCTAGTAATTTAAATTTTTAAATAGATATCACATGTCAATGTTTTTTTGTTGGAGAAACCATTTGTTCTCTTGTGTGAAGAACAAAAACACAACAACAATATTTTCCAATATACTGAGGGACCCTATGTCCTTTAACTCTGTGTAGAGGCATGGAAGCGTAATTCCACTAAATAAGGGGCACCATCCTGTCCTTTTCGGCATATATATAGTGTGCTATTATTTCTAGGAATTTTCTGGTGTCCTTTAAGTAAGGAGGATAACATTTTAAAATAAATTTAGGCCAACCAATCTGTCTACTATGTATTTTTTAAGAGGAAATAAGATTTCCAAATGTAATGGAATTTTCATACCTTGAATTAAATCCAAACATTCTAGGTATATAGCCCCAAGATTCAATAAAGGGAGTGATCTACAGGTGTAGAATGATATTGGTTATAAGTGGCTTGGAATCAATTAGTAGTCAATTGTTATTATGTTATTGGTTACTAGGGTTTTCCATTTTGGAATGCTCTTCATATTTTCCATTATTCTCATTTATGTAGTTTCTAGCTGGGTTATATATATGATCAATATTACATACTCAATTGATTTATTAAATTTTCTCTAGATTAGTTCCTAAAGTAATATGATTTCCCTTATCTAAAACATAATTTTATTTAGTCTTTACGATCTATTATGTTTATTTACCTTGAAAATTCTAACTTTCTTGATAAGATTATGTTTTTAGAATCTCAACCTTTAAGGCCTAGTTCAAATGTAGAGCATTCTACAACTATTGATATTAATGCTCATAAATGTGTTAATGAGGATCTAGAGCTTACTTTGCAAGGAGTAGAATGTGAAAATGAAGTGCATCTTTCTAAGATTGTTTTTCATGAAAATGAACCTACATGGTTACTATGTATATCAGGAAAGATAATTGGATCACCAAACAAAGATCTTAGAGTAGTTCTCAACTATTTAATCTAGCCTAATTATGAATTATTAATATATGAATATACGAATGGAATAACTTTGCATATATTTTAACATAATTTTCATCATATATATTATTTCAACGTTAGGCATATCCATAATAAAATAGGTTTCTCTATCATACTTTCTCCCTTAACTTCAATTGCAATCTAAATAGGTTGGTTTAAACCAACATACAACATAAGATAAGTATTGATGTGATACACTTAGATTACAAGATTAACTAGTTTGATGAAGCTTTTGTATCCTGAAACATGATCATTAGCCAAAATGTCATTACTATTTATGATTATCTAAGTATGAAACATAGGAAAAGAGTAACAAAATAACCATGGAGGTCGTTAGTGTTGAGTGACATTAATCATAAGGAATTAGGTCCACAATCACTTCTATTATGAGGGACAGGTCTTCCTTTGGACTTAAGTCTGAGGTTGGTCTAGAATCCTACTTGGTGGTGGGGGCTTACTTGATTCATCGCACAACTAGTGCAAGTTTGAGGTTGATAGAAACCTAAGGAAGAGTTTTCTTTTTTATGAGGTCCTTGGATCCTACTAGAGGTGTATCAAGTTGCAGCACAGTCGGGGCTAGCCAAACATGACTAGAAGAGGTGCTACCTTGCTCTCTAATATTTCAAGAGTTGTGATCTGTAGGTTTACTCCATCCTCACCAACATGTTGTGCATTCTTCATGTAATGGAATCTATTAAATAAGATGGTATGATCATATCATGTTGTTAAAACAACTCAGAGAGGGAGGACATTTAGAAGATCATGGCTCTAGTACTGTGATGGCGGAGGAAGTGAGTGGATCCCTATAAGCATGGGATAATTATGTCATTGCAAGTAGTTGATGGGGGGTTACATGTCGACAAGTTGTAGGTCTACAGAGGTTAATCTTTGATTGTATCACCACTGGTGGTGAAGTGATTGGTATTGCCTATCATCATTGAGGGTTGGCAGTGTTGCAATGTGATGAATTGAGGATGTGGTGGTAGGTCTTCTTGCAATTGATGTTGTAGATTGAATCAGGTGGGCGGTGGTGAAGAGGATGATCTAGGGTGATGTTGATGTTGGTGGAAGGTTATGGTGAAGATGCGAGTATCCTGGTGATCTAGCCCTATTTTAGGTCTCCATCTTGTGCTTTTTTGTACTTTTATCACATATAAACAAAGTAGATTGCAAGTTAATTTCTCCAATATGTGTTTTACTATCAAATGCACTTATGGACGTTCTTTGCATTATTTTCGGGTGCTTGGACCATACTTTAGATGGATGAGAGAGAAGGAAGGAGTCCTAGGGTTCTGCCACTCATGGAGGGGTCCAAAGAAGGACCCAAGAGCTCCCTCAACCTACCCCAATGGCCAAGATTCGACATCAAGCAAAGAAGTCCTTTGATAATGAAGTTTGGAGCTATTTTAGCACTTGAAGACCCCAGCATGGTCGTGGTGCCACGGAATGGCCATGCTGGTAATTGCACAAAGTTACAGGTTGAATTGACAAATCTTGAAGTTTCAGCAACTCAGCCACCACGGCCGTGATAACCAACACAGTCGTTCTAGCTGAGGAATAGAATGGGCGTGCTTTGGGGAATGACCTCCTCACAACTCCACCACCACGACCATGCTACCCAGCACAGTTGTGCTACCTAGCCCCCACCACGGTCATGCTACCCAACACGGTCGTGCTACCAGCCTTCATTTCACCCATCCAACCTGTGATTTCACACTTCACCAGAATGGTCTTTCTCCTCCACCACGGACATTCTCACCTCTTCCCAACATGGTTGTGCTGCCTAGAACGGTCGTGCTGCCACCTAAAACCTTACCCTTTTTACACTGATTTTCATACAATACCCCTACTTACCCTAGTGCTTCCACCACCACCTATATATACATGGGTGGTGGCCACATCACTAGGTTAGCTCCCCCTAGCTTCTCCTAGCCTCCATTTCTCCCCTCCTTGAGCATTTAGTTCATTTCCCTTGCATTTATGCTCTCCACCCACCATGTACATCTCCATTTCACCTTGGAAACCTAGTTTTCTAGGTTTTCCTCCATAATCCCCCATATGTTCATGCTCATCTGCACCCTTGGAGGAGAGAGGACGTCCCCAATAGCAAGGAGGTGAAGAAGAAGGCTACTTCCTCGAGATCCATGGAGTTTCTTCCCCTTCTTCCCCTTTCTTTTACCATTTCTTTGACTATGTGTAGCTAAGACCCTAGTGGTGGTCTGTTTGGGGATAAAATGTGACTTTGATACCATGTTGGGGGAAATTTGGCTTGTAATGAACTCATTTTTATCTATGATGATTGCTTCATGCTTTTTTCTCTTATCCCATTGCCATGCTTGTGATTTATACTTTTTTCTATTAATTGCTTGTTTGGTGGTGTTTAATGATAGCATGTACTAGGGGAATTGGGATGCATGTAACAATCTTAGGTGTGACTCCTAGGTCCCAATAGGGGATCCCTAGCTAGTCCCCTTTGTTCCTACTTGCCTATCTCCTCTCCTACTACTTGGTATGAGACCTAAGTTACTAGTATAAGTGGGATTGATGTGATTGCCTAGGGTCTTCTAAAGGCTATAATGGCTAGTGGCATGAGGTCAAATATCCTCATCTCTACTCCCATCTCTACCCTCAACCCTCAATTGCTCAATACCACTTATCCTAGAAACCTATATTTGGCTAATCCTATTAGAATTACACCTAACTCTAGTCTTCTACTAGTTGTATAGGGTATATTCTAATAGCATTAGTCTTATTGTTTGGTTTGGTAATCTAGATGTAAAATGAGAACCATGCTTGTCTAATAACCTCCCTCAACTAATATCAAAGTTACATCCCCAACATCCCACCTACCTTAATCATCTTGTTAAAACCCAACTTGCTTTGCTTGCTTGTTCTTGCTAGTCTAGTTTTGTTGCTTTTTCTTAACCTAGTTAATTGCTTAGTTCTGCTCTTTCGTGTTAACTTAGGTTCTTTCTCTTTCTAGTGGTTATCTTAGCTTCTACATTGCTTCTCGCTTGTCTAGTATAGTATATCTTACTCTTGCCCTTGCTTGCTAGTTTGTTAACCTAATTTGCTAATTTTGCTCGTTCAAGATAGCTTAGGTTTAATTCCACCTTTCTTGCTTGTTCATTTAAAGTAACCAACAAACAAACCGTTTTAAAACCCTCAAACCTTGACCTCCACATTAGGAACATAGCAAACACTAGCCTAGCTCTAGTGCCCCCTCTATCCCTGAGGACCGACCCCTTTTCTTACCAATCACCTATACTACAACATTACCATGTGCACTTGTAGGTGACATGTTCAGTTTTGTGATTGACTTGGTTAGGGCCAATACAAAATTTGAAAGTTTTCCCACATGTATGTTCCAGTCCCGTAGAGTGCATCTAGCCACCCTTAGTTGGCTAGTGTGTACGCCTCTGGCTCAGACGCCCCAAGCTTTCTGGCATCGTTGTCGGGGATAGAGGCACTCGGCCTAGCTAGTTAGTGTAGCTTAGCCTTTCCTTTTTTCCCTCACCATTGCTGTTTTTTTATTCTTTGTGTTTCTTTTGCATCTTGGTTTGCTAACTTGGTTTCTTGTTTCTTGTTTGTGTATTGTGCAGGTGACAGTTGTGCATGTGCCACATGCATTCTACTTGTACTGATTGGTGTTGTACGACCCCGAGATAGGTAGAAGGAGATGCCAAAATTGCCGCAACCAACACCGAGAAGCCGAGATGGCAGACAACAACTAGCATGCGGATGCTCAACCACCTCCACCGAAGCACTGCCTGCTCCACGAATACTTCACCCTGGGGAACTACAATTCCCCCATCGCCACCCTAGTTGACCAAATGTCAGGTCAACAGTTCTCCATTCCACCCGCACTCCTTGGACTCCTCCCTACTTACTATGGGATAGAGAATGAGAATCCCTATCGTCACATCAATGCTTTCCTTGAGACATGCTCCACTTTCTGCACCCCTACTGCCACTAACGACTCCATCTGGAGAACCCTCTTTCCTTTCTCCCTAAAAGAGAAAGATAAAGAGTGGTATGTGTCAAAGCCAGATATCGTAACACGAAATTCAATAAAGAATGAATTCCTCAAGAAGTTCTTCCCGATTACCAAGTTGTCCTACATGAGAAGATGCATCACTTAATTCGCCTAGAAAGAGAATGAACTCTTCCACGAGGCATGGGACAGGTTCCAAAAACTACTTCGTGACTGCCCTCACCATGAAGTGCCATTGTGGAAAAATGTTCAAGCCTTCTACACCAGGCTTGAAGAACAAAGCCAAAACAATGTCGACTCCTCTTGTGGAGGTACTTTCATGGCAAAGCCATCCGAGGAATTGTGGCCCTTGTTCGAACATCTTGATGAAAACTCACACCATCGTGTTTCTAGAAAAGGGGAGCATTGCGGCCGAAGCTATATCCATCCACCTTCTTCTGTGGCTCCTACCCGTAATGCTACCGCCCCAGACATGATGAAAATGATGGAGGATATGATGAAGATGATGAAGAATCAAGCTGGTGGCTCTCCTAGCCAACCCACCATGGCAGTCGATTCTGTGCATGAAGAAGTGAATGCTTTGCACTCCTTTGGCGGCCGAAACAATCAAGGACCCATGTCCAACACCTACACTCCCGAGTGGAGGAACCATCTGAATTTTTCTTGGAAACAACAGAATGATGATGGACAAGGACAAGGGTAGCAGAGGCCACACTATAGTTCAAAGTTTGAAGAGGAAGTGCTTGGAAGGTTAAGAAGTTTGGATGATGTGAAGAAGGATGTGACATCACATGGGAAGTCCATTAACTACCTCGAGCAAAGACTAGATCAGATCTCTCTCTCTCTCTCACTAGGAGGGAAGAAGGAAGACTTCCATCTCAACCGATGCCCAACCCAAATAATGATGGTACCTTCCTAGGGAACACTCCAAGTCCATATGCTCCGTCGTCATATCAAGCACCACCAAACCCCTATGCTCCACCACCTCCTTATGCACTTCTTAACTACCAATATGCCCCACCTCCACCTCATTCATACCAGTAGGCACCCCCTCAATACCACCCCTATCCACAACAACAATAGCCACCACAACAACCACAACCACAATTCATCCTCCAAAACCCAAATTCACCTTACCAAAGGCCACCACCACCCCAATAGCCACAACCACCTCCACAAGCTTCTTTTTCTACTACATATGAGCTTGCGAAGGAAGTGACTATTCAGAGGAGTGGTCAGACATTAGAGCACCCCCATCGTACCATTGTTGTTGACAGAGGTTATACTAAGATTGGATAGGTCGATACTGAGATACATCCTGAGGATACTATGATGAGAGCCAGGTTTGATACTGTGATACCGGGTGATGATACTATAATTCCAATGATACTTGTTGATGATATTGTTGATCCGCACCATATAGGGTCCCAACTTCCCCTATTTCCTGAGGCTCTTAAGGAGCCTTCTGCTAAGAGGAGAAGAAAGAAGCACACTAAAGACATCCTAGAAACTTTCAAATAGGTGAAAATCAACATTTCTTTTCTTGATGCAGTCAAGCAAATCCCTTCGTATGCTAAGTTCTTGAAAGATCTATGCACCTTCAAGAGAAAGACTATGGGAAGAACCCCAAAGAAAGTCAAGCTCACTGAGTAAGTGAGCTTGATCTTACAGCACACCATGCCAAGGAAAAGAAAAGATCATGGTGCTCCTATCATCTCATGCTACATTGGGGCACATCGCATAGAACAAGCTCTCCTAGACTTGGACTCTAGTGTCAACCTAATGTTGTATGATGTGTTTGGAGAGCTACAAATGGGGCAGCTGAGTCTGGCTCATTGTACTTTACAATTGGCTGACAGATCGGTAAAGACACCTAGAGGGCGTGTGGATGACGTGCTTGTGAGACTTGATGATGAGACGTCCACCTTCTTCCTTGCCAATTTCATTGTCTTAGACATGGAAAAAGATGCAAGGAGGGTCCCTATCATCTTGGGGAGGCCTTTCTTAGCCACAGCAGATGCGATTATTCATGTGAGGACCGGTACGATGTATGTGACTGATAACACCAATTTTTGTGATATTTTAGACTGTTTTTCTATTATCAAAACTGCCATTTTTAGCTATTTTCCTCTCTTTTGTATGCACTTTCGCAATAATTGGACAAGCAATGCTCTTAATCCTATATTTCCATCTTTTGCAGAGTTTCTCCTCATTTTGGTGCAATAAGGCCGTCCCGGCCCACAAAATAAGTCCAAGTCTGCACCGGCCTTCCTGACGCCCGATACACGCCCTGCCCGGTAGGGTAGAATGACACCACGACGCGCGACAAAGGGGTGCCGCACAAGGAGGAACTGACAGATGACGCGCCTCTTACCCGACAGGGAGCCATAGTTGCCACGATAACCCAAGTATGTCGGCCGACACAGCCACCCACCGGCAGGCACCGTTGCCCGTCACGTGACCAATGGCCGACAGCCCTGCGCCGAGCAATACGAGTATCGGCCGCCCACCGACCCGCAATTAAGGAGGACACGTGGCGCTTTGAGTACCATAAGTTCCCCCACTCGCCGACTATAAATAAGAGCTATAGGAAGCTGAAAAGACAGTTCGGACAGTAGGGAACTTGATCTATCTTTGAGGAGAATTGCATGAGCAGACGTATCGTGCCCTAGTGCTTGTACCGGGTGACACTAGGTGAGCTCTTCCTCATCCCGAGAGGGAGGCGACTGGTTCACCTAGGACTGTACTAGGCGACACCGAGGGCCGATATCGACCGATGTAGATACGCGACACGAGTGCCCAACACCCATGCCCGACAGTAGAACGCGTAGCTCCACGCCCGACACGATATCGAACCTGATACGCTTCGCCCGTCATACGTGCCGCCCGAGAGGGTCTATAGCCCAACGTGAGTGTATCGGCCAGGATCCTTGAGCGATACAGTTGCCTGTCAGGCATGCTGCTCGAGAGGGTGTGCCACCCGACACAGCTGTATCAGGATAGGCCCCTGACCGATATCGGGTTGGAGAGTCGTAGTAGTCTGTCGTCCTTCTACATCAAGAAGGTGACACCTATCTTTATTTTCTATCATTTAATTCTTTACTTATGAATTGTAATTAAGACCCTTTATTTGTTTATGGAAATAGAAGAGCTTAATTACTTGCTGCTCTATGCTTGGTACAATATGTTATATGACTGCTATGTTTGATATCTGAACTCTAGCTTGCATGTTTGGATCGTGTTTCGCTTAGCTACCAAATCGTGTTTTCCCGTCGCAACAACTTCGAGAGTTGTGTTGTGGCTCTAGTGTTTGGTCCGATTCTGGAGTACGAGAGTTCCTGGAATGGAGTCGTTTCAGTAACATTCCACTCTAACTTTGAGCACAGCAACCTCGAGAGGGGTGTCGAGGCTTGGTTAGAGGTATCCGCTCTGAGAGGAGGGGTGCAGGATGTTACTTGTGCCGCTTGTTATGCTGTAGTCTTATCCTTCGTACCTTGCTCTAGCCCTAGTTTTATCCTTCTGTTTCTGTTGCAAGAAAACCTCTAAAAACTGCTAAATGACTAAAACCTTAAATCTTTCTAGTAACTCCACTTGGAGATAGTTTTCTTGTTTTGTTCGTGACACCTTACTTCTTCCAAGGGAGGAGGCCTGATTCGCCCCCACCTAAAGGCAACGACAGGTACGACGGTGACCATCAATAAGAAGATCCAGACTCAGGAGAGTACGAGGAGGACCATCACTGACACAGACGCCGTCACCGTCATAGGCAAAGAAGAAATCGGAACGATCAGGAACAACGCCGGGGAGAAAGCGACAGCAACAAATCCGAAGAGGAGGAGAAGACGTTGAGAGAGTTGGCGTCCACAAAAGCCAACAACTCCAGATGTCCCGTCATCACCCTGCGGTTCAACACGGCAAATTTTGAGCTTAAGCCGTCCATGATCTCTATGGTTCAAAACAAAATCTTTAGGGAGAGTTTGAGAAGCGACAATCCCTATCACCATCTCGATGCATTCAAAAACATATGTGATACGATAAAGATGCGGGGGGGTCCCTCAAGAGGTTATCTACTGTAAGGGCTTCATCCTCTACCTAGAAGACAAGGCCCTATTCTAGTATCTTGGGTTACCCCACTAGTATTTGAACAGATGGGGAGCTTTGGCCGATGCGTTCATAAACAAGTTCTACCCCACCGAAAGAACGGTCAGAAACAGGCAGAAAATAACATCCTTCATGCAAAAGCCGAGTGAAAGCCTCCATGACGCCTGGGAGCGGTTCCAAGAGTATCATAGGGATTGCCCCCATCATAATTACAAGAAGGGATTCCTCATCACCACCTTCTATAATGTCCTGACTCCCGATGAAAGGGTGTCACTAAATGCGGCAGCAGGCAATGACTTCCTCAGGAAGAAACCAAGCAAGTATGAAAAGATCATCAAGAATATGGCCGAGCTGATGGCCGGCACTGACTTTGATCGATCTGACAGAGGACAGGTCAAGAAGGGCGGTGAAGGGTCTACCCTCGATTCTAAGGCGTTGGAGTCCATCACCTCACAGATACAGAGAATCACCACTGATGTTAAACAACTGCGAGAAGCTGGTGGGAAAGGTAAGAAGCCAGTCAAGAAGGTGATGAAATGTGTAACATGCGGCGAAGGAGGACATGGGGTACACAACTGCGCTTACACCCGACCGGACGCAGACAGTGATTCTGACTCAGAAGACGAATAGACCGAAAATGTCTCCTTCGTGAACTTCAAAAGGCCAGATCATCCCAGGTTTAACTACGGCAACAAAGATGTAGCTGAGAATTCTCACCAGCTGCATGCTATATCTAAGCCAATACAAGCTTTTGAGAAGAGAGGGGGGACTGGTCAATATACCAAGAACAGTCAGTTCCAGTCAGCGAAAGGAAACTTTCAGGCACAAGGTAAATATCAAGGGCCGAACAAAGATCAGGACAAGGGCTCGAGCCAATCAGACGTAATTGGCCAGCTTTTTGACTTCGCAAAGAAGTAGGACACGATTAATAACCAGCTAGTGCAGAGTGTGCTATCAAATTCGGGTGTTTTGAACTCATTGCAGGTCCAGCTGGCAGATATGCAGACACATCAATGCCAAATTGATCAGCAATTAGCTCAAATGGCCTAATTAATGAAGAATCCTTCTGGCAGAATACCGTCCAACATCGAGCCTGCCAAGAAGGCAGGGATGTGATCAAGAGAAGGGATTGAGTTGTAAAAGATGGATGATACTAAAGGGTAGAGGATGAAAAAGCTAGAACCGTCAAGCTGGAGACGAAAAACTACAGCACTTCTTGGGAGGCAACCCGAGCTGTTTTTAAACTCCTAGTATAGGGCACATCTACTTTCAAGCAAAATGAACATTATGAACATTATGGCATGTAATAAGGCCAGAGTCAGCGCATGCGCCACATGTGCTGACCCTTATGGGTCACCTCCTTAGTTTTATAGACCGGGATGGGTAATACCATCTGAGGCTCAGATCTCAATCTTCGGCCAATGATGTTTTACTCATCAGCCGAAGTTTAAACCGCTTTGTTTTCATGATGTAATGGAAGCAACCCAACCGGAGCTATGAATGCGCCCATATCGGGAAGTGGAATTTCGAGCATCGCAAGGGCCGTGATGGATTACACGCCTAGACGGCATGCACCTGTGACCGTCGCGCCAAAGGACTGATCACCCTTAGGCCAACAGATGGACTTGCCCATCTTACGAGTTGCCCTAACGGCCGACAACCACCCCAGTTTTACCTGTTTCACCCCGTTTGAGTTTGCTATAAAAGGGGGGGCAAGTTTTTACCGTGTCGGGCTCCTTGCCTTACTGTTCTCACGCTCCTGTACCGTGCTAAGACCTTGTGTTTTTGCTCCTTCATCACGCAAGTTTGCCCAGCTCTCGTATCGTGCGAAAGTTTAGGAAGGTAACGCCCGACAGACCCTATCGCTTGACACATTCCTTTCTTTAAACATGAAGCTTATCGGTCTTACGGGTCCTTTGTTGAGCATGCCTTGTATCGCCCGATATGGATGTCACACAACGTACCTTTAGTTCATATTTGCCTGATACGCTATATTGGGCGACACATTTGTCTTTCGTGACGTCCTGACGGACAGTCGATCTTTCTCGACCGTATCGCCCGATACATCTGTGACGGGCAATGTGTTGTACCACGCTACTCTTCTCGTATCACCCGATCTCGTATCAACTCAAGTTTTCTTTTGGTGGGCGGTACCACCTCTAGTACCGAGCACAAGGCCACACCCCTGAAACAATTGTGTCACCCGATACGGGGTGTGGATCATTTCTATATCAGGACATACCCTTTTGAGCATTCAAGTTTAATTTCTTCAAAACATCGAGATATCAAAAAATTACCAAGGGTTTTGTTTTTTAATTAACAGAATGGCACGCATCAAGCAAACTGTTGTCCGTGTCGACGAGCAAGGCAGGAGGGTCTACCCTGAGACATCAGCTGGAGTACCCACTGCCGGGCAGAAACGCCCAAATCCGGAAGCAGCTGGACCGTCAATGGCTGAAAAGCGAATGAGGACAGGTGAGATGGCGGCACCACCTTCAGCAACGACAAGGAATACACCCCAGGAACCCTTGGAATACACCCCAGGAAGGTGCCTACCAAGGGATGATGAGCATGCACGTCGTTACACTGAGCTGTCAACCAAGATCTACAGGCTGAGCAGGTTCTGCCATCGGTCTTCTTTCGTGGAGCTTGGCATATTTGAAAGATTGAAGGGCGTCCTCGCCGTGGCTGGATTGAAGAAGATATGCCTCGGCCGGTCTTCCTCCTACACCGAGCTCACAAAAGAGTTCATGTCGTCTCTCCGTCGAGTAAAGAATTCTGTAGCTAAAAAGAAAGAATACAGCGGAGGTGATAGACTCCAAGCCAGGCTGTACAACTCGGAGTACACAATCTCCGAGAAGCTGCTGAACAAGATCTTCTCTTCCAGCGAGGAGGAGGAAGATTTGATGAATAACGGTGAGACAATCACCGAAGGAGACGGGTTCAACCCCGTGGAGCTCTGGAATAAGCTGACCGGCGAGTCATCCTTTAAGCTGGGAGTCAAAGTGGCGACGATGTACTCATGTTTCTGGAGAATCATACACAAGTTGGTGGCATGCCTGCTGTTCAGCAAAAATGAGTCCAGCAACATTTACACAGAAGAACTCCAAGTCATATGGCACCTGATAGAGGGAAGAGTGATAAACCTCAGACGGTTCCTACTGAACAGGCTAAACCCAATAAGGGATGCCACCAAAGAGTATTGCATGGGGGCATCGTTAACCTAATTGCAGTAGGGCTCGGGTACCCTAAGGAGCCACGAAGTCTGTCAAGGACACAAGGCGATGAGGTGATTGACCTCAAATACCTGATGAGGACCAGCATCATAAGGAAGGAGGGGGAAGCTACTTCTACATGTTCGCAAGGATGAACACACTCCTCCCGCTCCCTCGTTGTACCTCTTACGACACAGACAAGCTGGTCTACACTACTGCGGAAATTGAAGCCGTGGTGGAAAATACAGCCCACGCCACCGCCGCAAGTGTCCGGGAAAGAACAAATCCAGAGCTTCAGATGACGGCTACTAATAGGGCTATCATCACTCCTGCAATAGCAGCTACAGCCACGACGACGACTAAAATGGCCGAAGAAGAACCGATGATCATTGAGGTCACCGAGGCAATAACTACGAGAGCTGTCGCAAAGAAGACGGTTGCAGCTCCCGACATCCCTGTAATGCCAGTAGAGTCAGAAGAAGAACCGCAGCCGGACGCCAGTAATGAGGTGTTCGCCGCGGTCCTTCAGATGAGACTCGAAGGCGTGCAGCTGACGCCGACACCACCACCAGTGTCTCCAGTCAGAGTTGCTAAAAGGGTCGCCGAGGACGTAGAGGTGGAGCAGCACCCGCCCACACCACGGACATCTTCACTGGGACATGAAGGCAAGGAGGAGACGGCCGCAAGAAGGCTGACACCTCACCCGGAGGCATCTTCCTCGCGAACAATCGAGATAAACTCTGCCTCGTCTGGTAGACCAGTGCGCGAGCAGGGGGTCGCAAGGACGGAAGGGAGGACAGCAGGAACCCTTCCATCACTCGGGATGATGCTAGGGCACGAGCTCGACTACTTGCGGGAGGTAACAAATAACAACGCAGCTACCTATATTTCCCTAACCCGCAAGTTTGCATCTTTCCAAGACAAGCTGAACAGCCAAGAGAAAGAGCTGCTGACTCTAGCTGGCCTTCCCGGTGGGCTAGAGACTCTGAACGCGACACTGTAGCAAGTTCTCCAATGTCTCGACAAGATCGAGGAGAGGTTGGATAGAGGGGATGATCATCTACGCCGAAGGCAGCCGAGAAGGTCACCATCGCCTCCTAGCCGTAGCTCTCCTTCTTCTTCGTCAACATCTGCCTCCACAGCAGGGTCCGCCTCCGCCTCCAGCAAGCGATCCACAACGCCAGAGGAGGGGACGCAGCCAAAGTCAACTGACGGAGCTCCAGCGGGACAGCAGAGCTCCTTAGGTCTAGAGGTAGAAAATCCCTCAGTCTCCCTGGATGAAGTTGAAGATGATAACGCAGATATCAGCATCGGGGGAGACTCTTCTGATGAATCAGAGGGAGAAAAGGGGGACGTGTATGCAGCTAATGAAAGACACCTCCCCCGAGGAAGATGCTCGATGGCGGACAAGTTCCGTGAGCCGTCTGAGATACCTTCCTTCAAGATGACCGACTTCGACAGAAGAGCCATCGGCTACCTGGCGATCAGAGACCAGAAGTTGTTGGACAAGGTCCTAAGGTCGTGGGCAGATGAAGAAGACGTCGTCTGGAGTGACGACTACTTCTCCGTACGACGGGGAACACTCCGCGGCATGTTCTACTCGCCGGCCGTCGTCGGAAAAAGATTGTTTAGGGTCCTCGAAAATGCGATAATAGAAAATATCAATAGCAGGACAGGTCGGAAGAAAATATACGCCGCCACCCCAACCTTGGCAAGAAGGATAATGAAGGGGGAACAAGACTCCACTGCGGTAACCAACATGTTGCGACACGTTGACGAGCATAGCCCTAACCTCGTGTTGGCACCGTACAAGCACCGTGACTTTTGGTTCCTCTGCATAGCAGACTTCAAGAACCACGACGTCCGGCTGCTGAACTGCAATTACAATGAGGTGCCGCACTCCGGAACTGCTTTCAGCCGCCCGGAGGACCAAAAGCTGAGGCTTCTACCGCTGCGTCTTCTACGAGCTATCAAGCAAGGAGCCAAACATCACGGCGGCATTTAGAACTTCTATTCTATTCACAACTCCCCCGTCTAGGCTGAAGAGGGAAGCGGAAACAACGCCTTAATTGTCTTAAGTGCCATTAAGGTGCTCAGTACTTTTGGCAACTTGAGGGCCCTTAGGGGCAAATGTTTCTATCAACGCAGGGGCACATATGCCATGCTACTGATCAAAGACGGGCACTATTTTCGAGATGCAGGGGTACCTGATAAGCTGCTGAATGAAGACTAAGAGGACGGATCTTCACAATCCAATTGCTCCACAGAGAAAGAAGTAGAACTAGAAGCTGACACCCACGGAGTAGGCAAGCAGTTAGAGACCCTGTGGAAAGTGCACGGGATGGAAGACGCTGCTTCACCTATAGGTACAGAAGGGATGATCTCAAACTTTGACCGCTTCTCGTGCGCTATGCTCACACAGGAGCAGGTAGATGAAATCCTTCTGAAGTTAGCAGATGCTACCCCAGGAGACGTCATTTACAAGGCAGGCAATGTGGTAGTCCCAGTAGATGATCTGAGGGACGTGGTTAAATAAGGAGGATGCATGGCGATATCTGTGTTTACCGCTTGCATCCAAATATTACAGTCAAAGTTTGAACACGCATACATAGCCATCTGATGTTGTTCAACGACGTCTGCCTAGCCGATGAAATAGGAGTAAAGAAGTTTTTTCTGGAAGAGTTGGAAAGCGGGGTCCCTAGCCAAATTTTTCTGCCAATATTGCATTATAACCATTGGACGCTCCTGACGGTGTACACTTGGCAACGAGGAGGAATCTTTTACAATAGCTCGGACAGCAACAAGAACCATCCAGTGTCGTGTACATCAGAACCGTTGTCATCCGTCGAACGCTTAACTCGAAAATACTATGATGAGGTGGCAAAGATGATACAACCATTCCTGGACACGCAAGCAAGCAAATGGCACGAACTCCAATTCTGCCACCGCAGCCCGCAACAGTTTCCCCTATCTAACGACTACGGCATCTATGTCTTGGAATGGATGGCAAACAAAGCAGCGCCTGACCAGCTCCAACACATCGATTATCACAGCAAGAGAGGAGAGTACGTGTGGGAGCTTCTATCGGACGCAGGCGTGCTCTTTGGCTAACCCTCACTGGATCAACATTACCCTACCTTATCTACTTCACAACTCTGGGACAGAGTGTGGACCAAGTTTGGGGGGGTACCATGTACCAGTGAGGGAGGTACAAAATTTTGTCTCTAATTCTTTATTCTTTTGTTCTTTCCTGTATCATGTGTACATATATATGCTCATATAATTCCCCTACTTATGTACAAAGTCTATATTAGTAAAACCATGATGCAACTTCTTGCAAAGTTAGTTTTATTTGTGCTTAACGAGATACAAGTTTTGTTATATCTTTCTCATAATGCTGCTTCAAACGAACAGAAGATTACGTTTTTCCATGCCAAAAATTTCGAAAAATAAATCTCGCAAACAGCTAAGAGACGCGTATGGAGAAGGAAAACGCTGCCCAAACAGCAGAAATCTCTTTGTTTCCCCTTTACCCAATGAAAATCCCAAAAAAAAAGAGAGAAGCCTTATGAGAGTGAATAAAAGCATGAGAGTTGTGCCCAATAAAAGAAAAGAAAAAAATATATATACCCGCTTGTTTTCCAAAAGTACTCATCTTTAAGCATGGTAGATCCGGGGCAGTGGTACGTAGGATGTGAAATCACTACTCTAAAGCCAAGTGGCTTGGACTGCAGGGACCATTTGCCCGCTAACGGACCCTTACCTGGATGGATTGATAGAAAACAAAGATGAAAAACCCAAAAAGCATTAGCCTACCCTTTACACAATTTTCTGCCCTGAAAATAAAGTTGTTTGGTGTGTAAGTTAACTTTGGAATCATACACTAAAGTCTCACTGAAGTTGTAAGAAAAAAATTCTACTGAAATAATAAGGCAGGAAATGCAAGGTCTTTTGTTCGTAATGAGACAACATTATCTCTAAAGTCATTACTATACTTGCTTTACCTCTTGGCCTGAAAGCTGTACCAAACAAGAAGAAGCATCACAAAATAAAGTTTAAATATTGATTGAGGACAATCAAAATGCTAAGTTTGGGGGAGTTGATAACACCAATTTTTGTGATATTTTAGACTATTTTTCTGTTATCAAAACTGCCATTTTTAGCTATTTTCCTCTCTTTTGTATGCACTTTCGTAATAATTGGCCAAGAAACACTCTTTATCCTATATTTCCATCTTTTGTAGAGTTTCTCCTCATTTTGGTGCAATAAGGCCGTCCCGGCCCACAAAATAAGTCCAAGTCTGCATCGGCCTTCCTGACGCCCGATACACACCCTGTCTGGTAGGGTAGAACGACACCACGACGCACGACAAAGGGGTGTCGTGCAAGGAGGAACTGATGGACGACGCGCCTCTTACCCGACAGGGAGCCATAGTTGCCATGACAACCCAAGTATGTCGGGCGACACATCCACCCACCGGCAGGCGCCGTTGCCCGTCACATGACCAACGGCCGACAGCCCTGCGTCGCGCGATACGAGTATTGGCCGCCCACCGACCTGCAATTAAGGAGGACACGTGGCGCTTCGAGCACCATAAGTTCCCCCACTCGTCGACTATAAATAAGAGCTACAGGAAGACAAAAAGACAGGTCGGACACTAGGGAACTTGAGCTATCTTCGAGGAGAATTGTGTGAGCAGACGTATCGTGCCCCAGTGCTCGTACCGGGCGAAACTAGGTGAGCTCTTCCTCATCCCGAGAGGGAGGGGACTGGTTCACCTAGGACTGCATCGGGCGACACCGAGGGCCGATATCGGCCGATGTAGATACGCGACACGAGTGCCCGACTCCCATGCCTGACAGTAGAACGCGTAGCTCCACGCCCGACACGATATCGAACCCGATACGCTTCGCCCGTCATACGTGCCGCCCGAGAGGGTCTATCGCCCGACGTGAGCGTATCGGCCAGGATCCTTGAGCGATACAGTTGCCCGTCAGGCGTGCCGCTCGAGAGGGTGTGCCGCCCAACACGGCTGTATCGGGCTAGGCTCCTGACCGATATCGGGTTGGAGAGCCGTAGTAGTCTATCGTCCTTCTACATCAAGAAGGCAACACCTATATTTATTTTCTGTCATTTAATTCTTTACTTATGAATTGTAATTAAGACCCTTTATTTGTTTATGGAAATAGAAGAGCTTAATTACTTGCTGCTCTATGCTTGGTACAATATGTTGGATGACTGCTATGTTTGATATCTGAACTCTAGCTTGCATGTTTGGATCGTGTTTTGCTTATCTACCGAATCGTGTTTTCCCGTCGCAACAACTTCAAGAGTTGTGTTGTGGCTCTAGTGTTTGGTCCGATTCTGGAGTACAAGAGTGCCTGGAACAGAGTCGTTTCAGTAACATTCCACTCTAACTTTGAGCACAGCAACCTCGAGAGGGGTGCCGAGGCTTGGTTAGAGGTATCTGCTCTGAGAGGAGGGGTGCAGGATGTTACTGGTGCCGCTTGTTATGTTTTAGTCTTATCCTTCATACCTTGCTCTAGCCCTAGTTTTATCCTTCTATTTCTATTGCAAGAAAACCTCTAAAAACTGCTAAATGACTAAAACCTTAAATCTTTCTAGTAACTCCACTTGGAGATAGTTTTCTTGTTTTGTTCGTGACACCTTACTGCTTCCTTTCTGGGGAATTTATAATCTCTTTATACCTGCCGGAGTGTAGCGTGTCGATTCTGGGTTCTCAACACTACCCCCCTTGTCCCTGTGTTCGACCCTGTATATCTACTTCGACCCCGTAAACAAAGTTGTTGGGGCCTAGAAGGATTCGGGTTTATAAATGTAAAAGCTCGACTACCTCAAATCCGCCTCCACTTTTGGACGCGCGATTTAGGTCGGTCAGTGACATTCATGCACATGAAGATCCGGCTGAACATCTTTAAATCATCATCCACAGTCAAGGTCATAGGGGCCACTGAAGAAGATTGTTATCCCATTAAGTGCTTAGATGAAATTGTGGAGGAATGCCTAACTACATGGATTCAAACTACCACTCAATGTAGAGGTCTAGAGCTGATAGTTGAGTTCCCAGATGCGGATGATGAAGATGATGAAGAGAATGAGTTAGCCTTGATGGCTGTAAGTGAAGACCTCCCTTCTATCTATGAACCATTAAAGAACTCTCTTAAAGAACCTCCCACTCTTGAATTGAAATCACTTCCAGAAGGATTGAAGTTTGCTTTTCTAGGGGCAAATGACACCCTCATGGTGATCATTTCTTCCATTCTCTCACCAAAACAGGAGGAGGCACTAATAAAAGTCTTGAAGAAGAACATCCAAGCCATTGGATGGCCTATAGCTAACTTGAAGGGTATTGATCCCTCCATCTGTGTACACAAGATCTATCTAGAAGATGATGCAAGGCAGACCCGCCAAATACAAAGGCGGTTGAACCCAAAGATGAAAGAGGTTGTAACCCAATAAGTTGTGAAATTGCTTGATGTTGGGATAATCTACCCCATTTCTGATAGTACATGGGTGAGCCTGATGCACGTCATTTAGCACACCAATCACTAGGAAAAATTATCCTACAGTTTATCCTTTTCTACTTTCCGATAAAGGCTAGTATAGAAGGGTCGATCCACAGAGACGGCGATGAAGATGGTTCAGTTTCAAATCTAATTACGAGAACAAGAATGTAAAATCTATTTTAAGAGTTTGTTAAAACTAAAACAAAAAGATGAAGTTACTAAATTAAAGATTAACAATCAAAACAAAGAAATACCGAAGCTAAGGGATTTTACCACCCTAGTTGATGTGAAACGAGATCAAAGAAATGATAAGAAAGATAAAAGAAGGAATGTGAAACATTTGTAAATGATTCACAAAAGATGAACTCCCCATGAACCCATTGGTCCTGGCGTTCACGGATCCTAGTTCAATCATCCTAATGGGGACTTTTCCGAGGTCTCATCCAAATTCCCATGAAATCAATTTGGTTGTTCTAAATCTTGGATTCCACGGTCGCATCCGTCAAGATTAACAAGCGATGAAAACGAGAGATCACTTCGTTAAAATCGTCGAGATCCAAATCAAAATCCATTTATCTAAAAAATCATATAAATCTTCAATCTAGTCATCACATGGCTAAGGGGTTATTCCCCTTTCCTCGATAGAAGTCTACTCACACATGCTTGTGGAAAACATGGAGGCGGAGGGGAGAAGCGAAATGGCCATAGTCTAGCCCAAAATTAGGAGTCAATCCTTTTGCTAGAGACAATAAAATGGTCAATCTCTTCAACCCTTGCTCCAATCCATAGAAGAAAAAGAAGAAGAAAGGAAGAACAACTAGATCTATTGCAAGAATATAAATTGCAAGAATTAAAGAACAGTAAGAAGAAATTCTATTGCTTGAATGATAGGAGAACAAATGCTCAGAATTCCGGTACAAAAGATGATACAAAAGATGATCCTTGGGAGGAGGAAGTGCCCTTCCTTTTATAGGAGAAGGAGGGGTAGGTTATCTAAAAAAAGGGGGAAAAAAGAGAGGGAGCCATCCTTTTAAATTTTCAGATCTAGTCAACAAACTCTTGATTGTCTTTCTTTAATGCAGATTCTCGCAGCAGCAACTTCGAGTGAATTTCCGTTGTACATAGAATTTAAAGTGCGCCCAAAAATATGATTTTCCAGTAGGCCTTTGAATTCCCTTTCCAAATCATATTTGAACATTAAATTCTGCCTTAGGATGTGAGAGTTATGCTAATTTTGGTGCAAGGTATGCATTTAAGTCAGCATTGCGGGAAACTGAATTGCCTCCTACCTTCATCTCTTCTTTTCTCGGTTTAATTACTTAGATAATTCCTGAAAATTAAGAAAAATATCATAAGAATTCAGGAAAAGTATATCAAGAAGATGAAAGTGCTATTTATTTTTGAATTAGCTAAAATTAACAAAAAAAGTCCTAATTAATTATTCTAAATGAAGCAAAAATAAGAGATGAATATGCATTCATCAAAATACCCCAAACTTAAACTTTGCTCGTCCCGAGCAACATTAAAATCAAGAAATACTTTCAAGACATACTCTCAACCTATCATCCTCACTCTCCTAACAATCACTGGATTCCTTCCACCAAAATATGGCCAAGCGACCCTGACTTCCTGAATTCACAAAAAGTGACTTTTATATTTCCTACTTCACAAACTTGCATTTATTCAAGACCTACAATAAAATAGATTTTCATTTCACCTTTGCATTTGGTACTCCAATTTTTTTTAAAAGTTTTACACAAGAACAGGGCTGATTTGGATGGTTGGGGTTTTTGTAGTTTTCCCCTGGGTAGGATATTGGAGTGAAGGAGGTATGGAAGAAGGACAGTCTCTCCTCTATTCGACTTGAGACCTTTTTATTTAGTGGACATGCAGTTACATTGACCACATTTTTTTTCTTTGATTTTTGGTGATACACCCAATTGCGTGGGTATGGAAGAAGCGAAAGAGGGGGAAAGGGTGCCACCCCAAACTTAGCCTTTTGGACATTATTGGCTTTTTTTTCTTTTTGAGGAATGGAAAGATTTGGAAGTGGTAGAAGAAGAGTAGAAGAGGTTGTTCTTGTGCAACTTTTTTTTTCATCTTTTTTTAGGAGTACCATGCATTGGTTCAACTATTACCGAATCATGCGAAAAATCAAGAAAATTTATACAAGTTGTACATGATAAGAAAGCATCACTCTTGAATCCTATCAGCCCTCTATGGCTTGCCATCTTTTCCAAGGAGTGATTATTATTTGAGGTCCTAAGTGACAGGAGGATTTCTAGTCATGAAAGTTTCAAAATTTTAGTTGCAAGATAGTTACATCATTAAGGGGAGTATTTTTAAAAATGATCATATCAAGGCCGACTAGATAAAGGCCATTTTGCAACAAAAGAAATAAAAATATGCCCGACTAGATAATGGCCATAAACAAAGCAACTATATGCAAAACCCAAAAAAAAGTAGAAATAATGCAAGAATAAAAAGATAAGGGGGTGGAATAGAATCATACCACCCACCTCCACCCCGGACTTAGATTTTTGCTCGTCTCGAGCAAAACCCAAACCCGAGATGGAGGGAAGAAATTTGTTGGGTTCACTAGGAGGTCCTGGTAGCTCAAAATATGTCCATCTGAAGGGAATGTCGATGAGGGCTGGGACCTTTATCTGAGGAGCCTCATAGTGTACCCTATGATAGGGTAATTGTAGAAGCTCAGTGGGGTGCTCGTATTTTCTTTCACCTCGCATTCCCTCCAATAGGATCCAAATATCTTCCATCAATAGAAGGGGAAGTGTTGAAGATGGATGTGGATTTGGGGAGGTTGGTGGGTACCCAGCTAGTGACTCTAGTAGAGCAGGATGAAATGAGTTGGGTGGAGAATCTGGTTCAGGTTTTCCACCATCACGATGACCTGTATATGGGAGAATTGATGTTGATGAAAAAGATTTCAAATTATTTACAAAATTGTTTTGCTTCTCCTCAAAAATAATGTCATCAACATTGGTTTTGGTAAGTTTCATTGTTGATATAACATATGGCTCTAATTCTTTTGTACAAGGGGTCCCCAAGGATTCAGGAGGGATGAGGACGACTTCCTTACAAACAATAGAATGGGGTGTGTGAGCTTCTTCCAATGGTGGTATCTCCCCTTCTAGATCAGCCATGTGTGGGATGGAAATTGGCTGTGACGGCTCGGGAAGAATCATAAAGGGGGTTAGATTCTCATTATCCAAAATAGACTCAAAAGAAGGGTATTGGTCTATGGTATCATTCATATTTATGTTGAGGTTGGGAGGAGTTGTTGGATCTTTAGAATGACTCTCATGCTTTGACATTTCATATTCAAGTAATAGAGTCTCTAAAGGAAAGATAGGGATACCAACGTCCTCATCACACACAAAATATGTCTCCATGGTTTGTTCTATTTCTTCAGGATCTGACATATATGACACAAAATAAGGATCATCATCATCATTGTCAGGAAGAACCATCTTGGGTTACTCAAGCTCTATAGGGGGAGTTTGTGATTGATCCTCTAGAAAGGTAGCTAACATGGCTTGACTAGATTCAAGTTTTACTTGTGCTTCTGCTACCCTCTTTTCTAGGTCCTTAAGTCTCTCTTCCAGTTCAAGATCAATTTGCATTTCACCATAGGATTTATACACCCCCAAAATTTTGGTCATCCTCGCCACACTCCCCATAGTGTCCTTGGCCATAGTACTCCTCATATTGTTTTGGGTGGCATTGCTCCTCATAATAATCTCCAGAAGATGGTGGATTGTAATTTCCATTGCGTCCATCTTGGTAGGAAGATTCAATATTATAAGGTGTCACCAATTCATGAGGAAACATATTTGAACAATCTATATTTTGGGTTTGGGCTTCTACTAAGGTGGCCAATAAGGTTTGGCTAGTTAGGAGTTTTGCTGCCATATTCTCTAGGGACTTAAGTTTCTCTTCTTGTTGAGGATTACATTGGGTTTCATAAACATATTCATAACCCCCAAGGTTTTGTTGGTTACACACCACAAAATTTTGTTGATCATATCCCCCATTAGAATATGGATAGCAAGGTTCCCCATAATGGTTCTCAGAAAAATGTGGATTCACATTGTATCCACCAGGATGAACGGGCTCGCAATTAAAAGGGGTGCTAAAATAATCATGGGGTAGAGTCGGACAGGCAAGAGATGCATGGTGGTAAAAACCACAATAATAACATTGTGGGGGATATTGGGATGTACACTCCATTTGAAAAGAAAGGTTCCTGAAAGATATGTCAATCAACGAATGAGAGAAGAAAGATTGCGAGATAAAAAATTAGTCAAAATTACAAACAAAACTAAAAATTATAAATCTAAGAAATTATGAAATAACAAAAATTACAAAAAAAAAGTAACTAGAAAGCAGTACTGCTGGAATGGAAACTCAGCAGAAAGAGGAGATACACTTTCGGAATTGTGCTCGGAAGGCAAAAAGAAATTATAAAAATGTAAAAGAAATTATAAAAAAGACTAACATTATGAAAGTTAGAGAATATGAACAAGGATTATACAAGATATATAGACAATCAGATCTGAAAAATAACTGTGCCGTCCCCGGCAACGGCGCCAAATTGATGCGCGTCGTTTAGCACACCAATCACTAGGAAAAATTATCCTAGAGTTTATCCTTTTCTACTTTCCGATAAAGGCTAGTATAGAAGGGTCAATCCACAGAGACGGCGATGAAGATGGTTCAGTTTCAAATCTGATTACGAGAACAAGAATGTAAAATCTGTTTTAAGAGTTTTTTAAAACTAAAACAAAAAGATGAAGTTACGAAATTAAAGATTAACAATCAAAACAAGGAAATACCGAAGCTAAGGGATTTTACCACCCTAGTCGATGTGAAACGAGATCAAAGAAATGATAAGAAAGATAAAAGAAGGAATGTGAAACATTTGTAAATGATTCACAAAAGATGAACTCCCCATGAACCCATTGGTTCTGGCGTTCACAGATCCTAGTTCAATCATCCTAATGGGGACTTTTCCGAGGTCTCATCCAAATTCCCATGAAATCAATTTGGTTGTTCTAAATCTTGGGTTCCATGGTCGCATCCGCCAAGATTAACAAGCGATGAAAACGAGAGATCACTTCGTTAAAATTGTCGAGATCCAAATCAAAATCCATTTGTCTAAAAAATCATATAAATCTTCAATCTAGTCCTCACATGGCTCAAGGGTTATTCCCCTTGCCTCGATAGAAGTCTACTCACACATGCTTGTGGAAAACATGGAGGCGGAGGGGAGAAGCGAAATGGCCATAGTCTAGCCCAAAATTAGGAGTCAATCCTTTTGCTAGAGACAATAAAATGGCCAATCTCTTCAACCCTTGCTCCAATCCACGGAAGAGAAAGAAGAAGAAAGGAAGAACAACTAGATCTATTGCAAGAATATAAATTGCAAGAATTAAAGAACAGTAAGAAGAAATTCTATTACTTGAATGATAGGAGAAATTCCGGTACAAAAGATGACACAAAAGATGATCCTTGGGAGGAGGAAGTGCCCTTCCTTTTATAGGAGAAGGAGGGGTAGGCTATCTAAAAAAGAGAGGGAGCCATCCTTTTGAATTTTCAGATCTAGTCAACAAACTCTTGATTGTCTTTCTTTAATGCAGATTCTCGCAGCAGCAATTTCAAGCGAATTTCCGTTGTCCAGAGAATTTAAAGTGCGCCCAAAAATTTGATTTTACTGTAGGCCGTTGAATTCCCTTTCCAAATCATATTTGAACATTAAATTCTGCCTTAGGATGTGAGAGTTATGCTAATTTTGGTGCAAGGTATGCATTTAAGTCAGCATTGCGGGAAACTGAATTGCCTCCTACCTTCATCTCTTCTTTTCTCGATTTAATTACTTACATAATTCCTGAAAATTAAGAAAAATATCATAAGAATTCAGAAAAAGTATATCAAGAAGATGAAAGTGCTATTTATTTTTGAATTAGCTAAAATTAACAAAAAAGTCCTAATTAATTATTCTAAATGAAGCAAAAATAAGAGATGAATATGCATTCATCAGAGCCCCATCCAAGTTGTACCCAAGAAGGGTGGGATAACTGTTGCGGAGAATGTAGATGGTGAGCTTATGCCGCTAAGAGAACAATCCAAGTGGAGAATGTGTGTTGACTATCGGAAGCTCAATGAAAATACCAATAAGGACCACTATCCTCTCCCATTTCTTGACCAGATCCTGGAGAGGCTAGCGGGGCAAAGCTTCTATTGTTTCCTTGATGGGTATTCGGGATATTTCCAAATTTTCATGCATCCTGCAGATCAAGAGAAGACAACATTCACTTGCCCGAGTGGCACATTTTCTTACCAGAGAATGCCATTTGGGTTGTGTAATGCCCCTTCTACATTTCAGAGATGTGTGATCTCGATTTTTGCAGATATGCTTGATTTGTCTTTGGAAGTGTTCATGGATGATTTCTCAGTTTTTTGTAAGACATTTGATGAGTGCTTGCTACATATGGCTATTTTTCTTGAGAGATGTGTGAAGGTTCGCCTAGTGCTATCTTGGTAAAAGAGTCACTTCATGGTACCCAAGGGCATAGTTTTGGGTCATCGGGTTTCAAAGGACGGAATTGAAGTTGACAAGGTCAAAGTGGGCCTCATTTGTACTCTCACCATTCCTTCCACCGTAAGACATGTTCGGGCTTTCTTGAGACATGCGGGTTTCTACCATCACTTCATCAAGGATTTCACTAAAATCTCAAGACCTCTATGTCACTTTCTTCAAAAGGATGTTGAATTTCACTTTGATGACAAGTGTATTGAAGTTTTCAATCACTTGAAGGAAAGACTTGTTTATGCTCCTATCATGCAGCCCCTGAATTTCTCTTTGCCATTCAATATTATGATCGTTGCATCCAACATGGCAGTGGGGGTTGTGCTGGGCCAAAGAGTTGGCTGAATCCTACATGCTATCTACTACATGAGCAAGACTTTAGACAAAGCCCAAAGAAATTTCACAACGACCGAGAAATAGTTTCTTGCAATCATGTTTTTCTCTTAACAAATTCCGATCATATCTTTTTCAAAACAAAGTGGTGATATACACAGACCACGCTGCACTAAAGTACCTCATGTCAAAGAAAGATTCAAACCCAAGGCTGATCAGATGGATCATATTGCTTCAAGAGTTTGATGTGGAGATTGTAGACAAGAAGGGAGTGGAAAATGGTGTTGCCAACCATCTCTCCCGAATTGATGGGCCCTTTGATAAAATAATTCGAATCAAGGAAATGATACCACATGAACAACTCTTCCTTCTTTCATCCACTCGAAGGTCATGGTATTAACACATAGCTAATTTCTTGGCTAGTGGGAGGATGCCTAACACATGGATAAGGGAGGAAAGCAAAAGGGTGTTTGCCATGGTCAAGAATTATGCTTGGGATGACCCTCACCTCTTCAAATATTGCCCCGATCATCTCATAAGGAGATGTGTTCCAGAAATAGAACAGCAAGAAATTTTGTCCATGTGCCATTCTAGAGTATGTGGAGGTCATTTTGGAGGAAAACGCACCACTATAAAGGTTCTTCAATGTGGGTTTTATTAGCCATCCTTGTTCAAAGATTCACATGAGTTTTGCAAAAGCTGCTTGAAGTGCCAAAAAGTGGGCACTATCTCAAAAAGGGACATGATGCCTCTATCAACCATTCTTGTGGTGGGGATGTTTGATGTATGGGGAATTGACTTCATGGGTCCTTTCCCTCCTTCCTTTAGGTATGCCTACATTTTGGTTGTTGTGGACTACATGTCAAAGTGGATAGAAGCTATTGCAACCTGGACAAATGACCACAAGTTGGTGTGTGACTTTGTGAAATCAAACATTTTTAGCCATGTTGGCATCCCAAGGGCCATGATTAGTGACGGGGGAAGTCACTTCATTCACCGCACTTTTGAAGGATTTCTCAAGAAGCATGGAGTAAACCATCGAGTAGCCACTCCCTACCATCCTTAAACTAGTGGCCAAGTTGAGTTGGCCAATCGGGAGATAAAGCTCATTCTAGAGAAAATGGTGAGATTGGACCGCAAGGATTGGTCACTCCGTCGGAATGAAGCTTTATGGGCATATTGGACTGCATACAAAGCCCCAATTGGCACTACCCCATTCAAGCTCATCTATGGAAAAAGCTGCCATTTGCCGGTTGAAATGCAACACAAGGCATTATGGACTTTGAAGACTATGGATCTTGATGGAGAAAATGCCGAAATGAATAGGAAGTTTCAACTTAATGAGCTGGAGGAAATGTGCAATGAGGCGTATGACATGTCCAAGAGCTATAAGGAGAGAACTAAGTTCCTTCATGATAAGATGATCAAAAAGAAGGAGTTTGTGGCACAGGGTTTGAACAAATCGTCATTAACTAAGTGGAAGCGATCATTAACAGCGGATTAACAAAAATCACTAAAAATTAAAAACTTTTTTGCAAAGTGATCCAATTCCAGGAAAATTTATCAAAAAGAACCAAAGTATTACATATACATTCTGGTCCACAAGTACATGCCATGTACCATATCCTCTCGAGGATTACATACATCAATTGCTCTGTTAAGTCTACACATGAGCAACACAAAACCTCAAGGCATTCAAGCCAAGATCTCAAATCAGTTATAAAAACACCAAGTACTGACTCCTAGGACCTAAGAGTACAGATACGACACATAGGACTCATATCTACAAGACATTACAGTCAGTATCTCCACCTGAGATGTTATTGTTGTCCTTGATGCTGTTGTCCTTTTTCCTACTGTATAATTTCTACTTCTTCATCCGTGTCCACCTAAAAATGTTGGATCCCACGGGGGTGAGACAATTGAAAACTGTCCCAGCAAGAGATATAACTCTCTGCCAGAAACATTATTATTGTAGTCAAATAGTATTAAACTGAGCAGAGGATAAGCAGTTTAGAACATTCTCATATTTAAAGCATTGCAACTATGTATGATAGAGAAATAAATCATCTATTATCTTTATAAGGAATAGGAAGAATAGGTATATCATTTATCCATCATACTATATCGACATCTCAAGCTTATCCTGTGATACTCATTATCATGATATGTCATCCATGAATCATTCTCATTTCTATCTGTTGGCCTCGGCCAATCTTCTAACCAGATATTGAATTATACCAGTCATGTAAGTATACATCATCATATTCTATTCCTGCATTGGACTATGCCAATCCTGTGCAAACATTCCAGGCATTGGACTATGCCAATAATGTGCAAATATTCTAGGTATAGGACTATTACCAATCCTATGCTATTATTCCAGGTATTGGGTTATGAACATTCATGTGCAATTATTCCAGGTATTGGGTTATGACCAATCCTGTGACATTATTCCAGGAATTGGGTTATTACCAATCCTATGCCATTATTCTAGGTATTGGTTTATTACCAATCATGTGCAATTATTCCAGGTATTAGGTTATGACCAATCATGTGCAATTATTCCAGGTATTGGGTTATGACCAATCATGTGACATTATTCTAGGTATTGGGTTATTACCAATCTTGTGCAATTATTCCAGGTATTGGGTTATGACCAATCTTGTGACATTATTCCAGGTATTGGGTTATTACCAATCATGTGACATTATTCCAGGTATTGGGTTATTACCAATACAGTGCAATTATTCCAGGTATTGGCTTATTACCAATCTTGTGCAATTATTCCAGGTATTGGGTTATTACCAATCCTATGACATTATTCCAGGTATTGGGTTATTACCAATCATGCGCATCATCACTGAATACCACATCACCTTTACTAGGTATTAAACCTTGGTCAAGCCATCATACTTATTCACATCCTTTATGTAATTCAATTATTCCTCATATCTCCCTTAAGCTTATTCAAAACACTATATCCCTTGTTTGGCAATAAACATAAAGCATGTATGATCAAGATTTCATTATTATTATTATTGTATCCATTAGCTATAATTATTATGTTACTAAGTTTCCATTGTTTTTTATCATTTCTTTCATGAGACTTTATAACATCTTGTTACCTTTCACTAGGAAACAACTACTCTCATGGCTCACAAGGCCCATTACACATCTTGTCACCTCTCACTAGGCAACAACTACTCTCATTACTCACAAGGCCATTAAACATCTTGTCACCTCTCACTAGGCAACAACTACTCTCATGGCTCATAAGGCAATTAAACATCTTATCACCTCTCACTAGGCAACAACTACTCTCATGGCTCACAAGGCCATTAAACATATTTTCACCTCTCACTAGGCAACAACTACTCTCATGGCTCACAAGGCCATTAAACATCTTGTCACCTCTCACTAGGAAACAACTACTCTCATGGCTCACAAGGTCATTAAACATCTTGTCACCTCTCACTAGGAAACAACTATTCTCATGGCTCACAAGTCCATTAAACATCTTGTCACCTCTCACTAGGCAACAACTATTCTCATTATTTATCATTAAATGATTATCAACACAAGGTATGAGTTTGTCTCTCATCTTTACCAGAGTATAAATACATCATACTTTATAAACTTGGCTTAACCCTTTCTTAAGGTATGTTATCCTACACTTATTAAAGTGTATTAGGCTCATTACATCTCAATGTAATAATTGACATGGCACATTTCATGTGTTATTCATCCAAGTATACTAGATTTAGGGTACATCAAGGTGTATCAACTTTGAGGTACTGGATGTGATATCTATCATGTCTTGATGTATCACTTCCCTCATCACTTTTGACTTACTTAAGTTCATCAGCTTATCTTTTATTAGGATATTCCCCATCCTAATACTTTATGCACTTGTTCATCACATCATCATGTAATGTATTGGTCATAAGTCATTTATTTGAATTATTCAACCATTAACAATAATATGGACTCAACTTGAATTAAAGCATTATTGATATAAGATTATCCATTATCAACCATTTTAGGTGTTTCTCCTCCCAATATTTTATTCATTATTCCATTATTAGGAATAGGGTTTCCTCTCTTTATCAACTAGGATTTTACATCACATCACCCTATGTTGGGGTTTCACATGACATCACTCTATATTAGGGTTTCACATGTCATCACCCTTAATTAGGGTTTCACATGTCATCACCCTTAATTAGGGTTTCACATGTCATCACCCTTAATTAGGGTTTCACATGGCATCACCCTTGATTAGGGTTTCACATGACATCACCCTTAATTAGGGTTTCACAAGACATCATCCTTAATTAGGGTTTCACATGTCATCGCCCTTAATTAGGGTTTCACATGTCATCACCCTTAATTATCATTTCACATGGCATCACCCTTGATTAGGGTTTCACATGACATCACTTTGTATTAGGGATTCACATATCGTCACCCTTAATTAGGGTTTCACATGTCATCACCCTTAATTAGGGTTTCACATGTCATCATCCTTAATTAGGGTTTCACATGGCATCACCCTTGATTAGGGTTTCACATGACATCACCCTTAATTAGGATTTCACATGGCATCACGCTTGATTAGGGTTTCACAAAGCACCCTCTTAAATTAGGGTTTTTCATTATATTACCCTAAATTGGGATTTCTCATATCATCACCCTAGATTAGGGTTACACCATTACCCTAGATTAGGTTTTCACCTAACATTGCCCTAAATTAGGGTTAGAGCTCATCAACCTTCTTAGTTAGGGTTTCATGATCTCATCCTAATGGATCAAACCCTAATTACATAGTTATTCATATTGAAAGTATTGAGGATTAATCACTACATGATTATTGTACATGTATGAATTCCTCTCTCTCATCCTCTCTTGGATGTTGATTACTTCAAGCTTGATTAGATTAGGTCAACCCTTTATTCAAGTACACACATTTAGGTTTAGCATAGTGTATTGAGATATTTCTTCCATAAGCATCAAAGGTTAACACTCAAAAGATGTTAATCACCTAAGTACTTGAGAGGTACAACCATTGTAATTATCTTTAATAAACATCATTAATAACCAGGGGGTTAATTGTACTTGCATGGTTTAAATCAATTAGACCTTCAAACGGTCTTGAGGTATTAGATCCTCAAACGGTCTTGATCTCAAAATCCCTAAACAGTTTGAGATCGTTTGAATTAAATATCAATTAACTCCAAATGGTTTGAAACCTAATGGCCCTCAAACGGTTTGAGACTGAATGGTCCTCAAATGGTCTAACACTGTTTGGTCTCATTCAGCTTGAAACCATTTAACCTTAAATCAGGGTTTCTTAATCAATCGATTTAGGGTTTCAATTCATTGAACCATTCAACACTAAGACCATTTAAAGTTGATCAACTTGAAACCCTTGGATCCCCATCCATTCATGACTCATCTTGACCTCAAATGGTCTTGAGACCGTTTGAGCCATTCAACATTGAAATTGACTCAATCGATTTAGGGTTTCAAACAAATCAAACATGTTGGCTAAATGGACATCTGTAAATCCCTTTGTTTTGATAATGACAAACATTTCATTCTTGTTAATCTAACGTGCTACTTGAGTGTTGCAGGAATAAGGTGGATGACAAAGCACTAGGGAATCTATATGCTTGAATGATTGTAAATGTCATGAAATGTAATCAATTGTAAACTTGTACAAATATATAATGTACAAGTACTTAGACTTCATGTAAATCAAGCGTTAGATCTTCCCTAGCTAAACACCACATTTAGATAGGTCATCCCCTTCAACAGTGTCACATATGCACACTCATACACACACTTAATGTCTTCATTTGAAACATTGAAACAGGGTCTATCTCGGTCGACAAAATCCTCGACCGAGACACTCTCGGTCGACAAGCTTCTCGACCGAGAAAGACCCAGGTAGCCGTTAGACACAGCTGACAAGGTAGTTGGCAGTTGGAGATGAACGTTGAAAACACTTGATCTAGAGAGCCTGTCGGTCGACAAAACTTTGACCGAGTAGGTGTCTCAGTCGACAATTCCTCGACCGAGATGGACTCTGACATCAACTGCAGAATTAATTAAACTAGTCATTGTTAAACCAACTAGTGGATACCTAACGGCTAATTGAGCACTTGGAACCCCCTAGAAAGTATCTAGAATGTCCTAAAGCATCCATAGGCCATTCCTATAAATAGGACAAGCCATAGGACACCTAAAATACACTTGTGCATATACTTGAGCTTACACTTACAATTGGCAAACTGTTTTGAGCAATTGAGCAACACTAGCATTGGCTATTCTTTTCCTTGCTCCAAATTTCGTGTCCTATAGGCTAGCATCTCCTATCCACTAAGCCTACATTCTAATATTCATTGGTTAGGAGATCTATATGCTTGATATAGGCAAATCAAGCCTTGAGCTACAAGTGGTATTGTAATTTCTGTTTTTCCTTCTTGTTCCTTTGTATCTTTTGTATTCTCCTTGCTACTCCTAGGGTTGGAGGTTGCGGATTGGAGAAGGTTCTTCTCGGTGGAGAAGGTGGACTTCGAACTACTTCAAGAAGGCTATTGCAACGGGAAGCTACTTCAAGAGGAAGGCTACTTCAAGGGGGAGCTTGAAGTTACGTCAAGAAGGCTGCTTCAAGGTTGGTGCAATTACTTCTAGGTGAAGGTTGTTCGAAGGGTTTGGTGAAAGAATTGTAATTTTATGTAAAGTCCTTGCGAGGTAATAAAATTTAATTCTTTCAAAATCCCGGTTGGGTAAGCAACTGGGTAGTGGACTGACTTCCTTAGTATTTGCTAAGGTTGGAACCACTCTAAATCCTTGTCCCCTTGTCCAATATTTTTGTGGTTGGTTGTTTGAGTTAAATAATTGTTAAATTAATTTAAAACCCTATTCACCCCCCCCTCTAGTGGTTTTTCAATTGGTATCAGAGCAGGCTTCAAGGAACCCTAACAAGGTCTTGAAGAATGGGTGACGGGGTGCTCAACAACCTTAACCTTGAAGGGACACTTGTTTCTAGGCCTCCAGCGTTTGATGGAACAAACTACACATATTGGAAGAGAAGGATGCAGTTCTACTTTCAAGGCATAAGTTGGGATTTATGGAGAATGGTGTCAACCCCTTATGAGCTACCTCAAATGGAATATGTAGCTTGGGACACCAATACGGTAAAGTCGGCTCAAATGAATGCAAAGGCTGTAAGTATTCTTTATTGTTCAATTTCAGTAGGAGAATTTAATAGAATATCAAACTGTGAAATAGCCTATGAAATATGGCATAGACTTTCTATAACTTATGAAGGGACGGTTCAAGTTAAGAATTCCAAATTTAGTATGCTTAAACAAAAGTTTGAACATTTCCGTATGGATCCAAATGAATCTATTAGTGAAATGTATGCAAAATTCTCTTCTATTGTAAATGGTTTAAATGCCTTAGGTAAAGTTGTTCTTGAGTAAGATCAGGTATCAAAGATTCTTAGATCACTTCCTCCCAAATACAAGCCCAAGGAGACGGCCATTGAAGAAGCAAATGACCTCACCCGACTAAAGATGGAACAACTCATTGGCAACCTAGAAGCTCATGAGGCAACGTTAGAAGAGGAAGAAAGAAGAGAACGTGAACTTCAACAAGGGAGGAAGAAGGACATTGCATTCAAAGCATCAACCAAGAACAATCATGATACAAGTGAAGATGATAGTGAAGAAGAAACTCTCATTGTAAATGGTAAGCAGTATAAAAGTTTTAAAACTAATAAAACTTCTAGTATTTCTTCCAGGTGCTTTGAATGTGGCAAGAAGGGACACATGAAAGGTGATTGTCCAAAACTCAAGAAAGGGAAGAAATCATCTCACAAAAAGAAAGAAAAAGCATATAAAGCTGCATGGGATGATTCAAGTGATGATAGTGATGATGGAAAAGAAGAATTAGAATGCCTCATTGCTACAACAAATGAAGAAGAAGAGGTAAGTCTTTTTGATCTACCAAAAGAAGATCTAATTGCTAGTCTTCAAGATACTCATGAGAAATATATTGAGTTCAAGAAGAAACTTAAGAAATTAAATAAAGTAAATGATGATTTAAACATTAAATTTCTTGCTCTTGCATCTGAAAATGAAGATCTAAAAAAGGCAAATAAAGATTATGATCTTAAGTTAAAATCTATAGAAGCTAATTGCAATCTTCTTTCCTTAGAGAAGTTAAACTTACAAACTCAACTGAATGATCTTCAGAAACAACCTATCTTATGTTCACACTTAGATTATGATGAGGTTGTAAACGAAAGAAACTCTCTAGTATCTGATTTAGATCAAGCAAAGAAAGATATAAACAAGAAGATGGATGATATTGTTAAGTTACAAAGAAAAATAAATGAGTTAAGAGGAAATGATATCCTTGAGAATATTCTAAAAATTTCCTCTAGTTATAATGAGAGAAGTAGATTAGGATATGATCCAAAGAAAAATCAACCTACAAGAGCTAAAGCATCCAAGTCTAAGATGGTGTTTGTACCTAAGAACACAATTCCTAGAAAGAGAAGTGAAGTTGACTCCATTAGTTGTCATTATTGCATGCGCCTTGGACATTATTCATTTTTATGCCCAAATAAGAAAAAGAATGATGATTTAGCTTGGATTCCTAAAACTTAGAGGCTTAAATTTAACTAGTTGAGATTTGAACTAGACTGATTCTTGATATACAAATGTCATATCTCAACACAATCGAGCTCTAACTTGCATAATCTTATTTTACTTGGAATCAATAAATAGTTCTGAAAACAATACAGAAACCTGATCGGTCGAGAAATCTTTGACCGAGCAGTCAGTCGGTCGAGAAATCTTCGACCGAGCAGGTCACTGATTTCAGTCTGCAGTAAAATTGCTGAATAATTTTTTGATTGATCAAGTGGCTATCTATTTGCTGTTAATGATTGTTTTACATGCAAAATAAGAATAAATTCTGGAAATCATTCTTAGAACACAATATATTAAAGTTTTCCATCATGAGTTAAGATAGATATTTATGAAAATTGTGCTATAAGAAGATTGTTTGTTGAAAAAGCTGGTTAGGCATGAACAATTATCTTGAACACTTATATGAGAATATTTTCATCTATTTTATGAATCATATATGCTTTAGTCAAGGAAAATTATTGGTTTCATGGTTTATTCTAAGTATTCCTTGACATATCTACATAGCAACATTGTATTGAATTTCATGATTCAAATGTTCTATCATCATACATATGTGTTCACTATTTCACATGTTTCTTTAGAACAAGATTGTCAATGCTTATTAACACATAAGATAAAATTTCTCTATTGGTATTTTAAGAACTTGAGACATTAATCTTGCTTTCAAGAGTATATATTTTCTTGAAGAATCACATGATTAATCTGAACACAAGATCACAAAAAGAAATAGGACTTGATATTAAGGGACATCATTCATAATAAGTTTCACTCAAAGAATTGATATCTCTTTAAGCTACCTACAGGCATTATACTTAATATTTGAATGTTCAAATGTGCAATCTGCAGCATTTGCCTCTTGGTTGAAATACAATTTGACCAAGGGGCGCTATGGTCGAAGTCAAGGTCGACCTAAAATAAGCTTTGACAAAATGCTTATTCGGACATCATTTTATTGTACTTAATCTTAGTATACTTTTGATAAAAGTCAAAATCAAAATTTAACATCATATGTGACCTTAGAAGCTTTAAATTTCTTTAATGGTAAGATTAAGGGGGAGCTCATAAAAACAAATTTGATTATTTGATTAAGAAGCTTACAAAAACATTATAAATATCATTTGGAGCTTGTTACGACCTTAGTATCTTTACTCTTGGTTATGAAGAAATCTATGAATTTCATATCTTGTTAAAGGAACTCTCTAAAAAAATCAGGGCTTAACATCCCATGCATTTGGTTAGAGACATTTTTATGTACTCTAAGATTAAAGGAGTCTCATTTCATTTTAGGGCTTAACATCCCTTGTAAAAATGGGTGAGAAATCAATACATATGCCATGAACCTAACATGATCTCATATCATTTCAAGGCTTAAACATCCTTTGCAAATGATTGAGAAACAAGTTGTGGCTAAATTAGACACAAATGATACTAAATCCATGTTCCTAATAGAATATCTATCTAAGGGGGAGCATAGTATAAAATTAAGGGTGAGAAGAAATTCAACTTGGATATCTTTTTGAAATGACAAAGGGGGAGAAAGAATATAAAATCAAAAGTATAAATGAGTAAATGAGTTATAAATAAGTTTCATAACATCTTAGCCAGCACTCACTTGCAAAACAAGAATGGCTACAAAAGGTAATCCTCAGGTATGAAACTCACATGTTTTATATTTTCTTATTTTATATTTAGGAAATGTTTGTCATCTTCAAAAAGGGGGAGATTGTTGGCTAAATGGACATATGTAAATCCCTTTGTTTTGATAATGACAAACATTTCATTCTTGTTAATCTAACGTGCTACTTGAGTGTTGCAGGAATAAGGTGGATGACAAAGCACTAGGGAATCTATATGCTTGAATGATTGTAAATGTCATGAAATGTAATCAATTGTAAACTTGTACAAATATATAATGTACAAGTACTTAGACTTCATGTAAATCAAGCGTTAGATCTTCCCTAGCTAAACACCACATTTAGATAGGTCATCCCCTTCAACAGTGTCACATATGCACACTCATACACACACTTAATGTCTTCATTTGAAACATTGAAACAGGGTCTATCTCGGTCGACAAAATCCTCGACCGAGACACTCTCGGTCGACAAGCTTCTCGACCGAGAAAGACCCAGGTAGCCGTTAGACACAGCTGACAAGGTAGTTGGCAGTTGGAGATGAACGTTGCAAACACTTGTTCCAGAGAGCCTGTCGGTCGACAAAACTTCGACCGAGTAGGTGTCTCGGTCGACAATTCCTCGACCGAGATGGACTCTGACAGCAACTGCAGAATTAATTAAACTAGTCGTTGTTAAACCAACTAGTGGATACCTAACGGCTAATTGAGCACTTGGAACCCCCTAGAAAGTATCCAGAATGTCCTAAAGCATCCATAGGCCATTCCTATAAATAGGACAAGCCATAGGACACCTAAAATACACTTGTGCATATACTTGAGCTTACACTTACAATTGGCAAACTTTTTTGAGCAATTGAGCAACACTAGCATTGGCTATTCTTTTCCTTGCTCCAAATTTCGTGTCCTATAGGCTAGCATCTCCTATCCACTAAACCTACATTCCAATATTCATTGGTTAGGAGATCTATATGCTTGATATAGGCAAATCAAGCCTTGAGCTACAAGTGGTATTGTAATTTCTGTTTTTCCTTCTTGTTCCTTTGTATCTTTTGTATTCTCCTTGCTACTCCTAGGGTTGGAGGCTGCGGATTGGAGAAGATTCTTCTCGGTGGAGAAGGTGGACTTTGAACTACTTCAAGAAGGCTATTGCAACGGGAAGCTACTTCAAGAGGAAGGCTACTTCAAGGGGGAGCTTGAAGTTACTTCAAGAAGGATGCTTCAAGGTTGGTGCAATTACTTCTAGGTGAAGGTTGTTCGAAGGGTTTGGTGAATAAATTGTAATTTTATGTAAAGTCCTTGCAAGGTAATAAAATTTAATTCTTTCAAAATCCCGGTTGGGTAAGCAACCGGGTAGTGGACTGACTTCCTTAGTATTTGCTAAGGTTGGAGCCACTCTAAATCCTTGTCCCCTTGTCCAATATTTTTGTGGTTGGTTGTTTGAGTTAAATAATTGTTAAATTAATTTAAAACCCTATTCACCCCCCTCTAGTGGTTTTTCAAAACCAATTAGGGTTTTTAATCTATGGATCACCCATTCTTGAATCCATTAAATCAATTAAATCCATTGTCTCTTCATTATTCACATCAGCAATAGACCCCATACGGTTTTGAAGTTCAATCTACCCATTCGATCTTGAGATCCATTACCCATTTGGTTTTGAACTCAATTACCCATTCGATCTTGAAGTCAATTACCCATTCGGTCTTATACTAAATTACCCATTCAGTTTGAATAAAATTACCCATTCGGTCTTGGGTTCAACTACCCATTCGGTCTTGAACTCAATTGCCCATTCGGTCTTGAAACTGAATCAATTCAATCGGTTTTGAAACCGAATTAACTCAATCGGTTTTGAAAACCAATTGCCCCTTCCTTTGTTGAGGTGTGTGCTTAAGATGACATCATTATCTTCAAGCTTAAAACCTTCGAAATCAGTTGTGATTCTTATGGTGATTTCAACAACTAATCAAAAGGAAATCTAGAAAGAAGAAAGGTTCAACATATGATGAATAAATTGCAAGCAATAATGATATTCAAGGGTTCAAGTTATATAACCCGCCTTCAAAATTGAATCCAAGCTTCAAGCTCCACGTCTTCAATGGTGAATGAAGCTCTCTCAACTATCCAAGACCCATTCTCAAGTCTTTGAGTGAAATGAATGGCTAAGGTTGAAGATTGAATGAAGAAAAGAAGAAATTAAGCATTGAATTTCGATTTTCACCATGAAATCAAGGTTGAAGATGACTATGGAGCTTACCTACAGGTTGAGGCACGTCCTCCTGATGCTCCTAAGCTCCCTTGTGTTCAACCAAAGCAAGTAAAGAAAAAGGGATCGAAAAAGCCTTTCATGTGGGTTGAAAATGGGATGTATACAAGGGAATTTCAAAGAGAGAGAAAGTGATAAATAATTCCTTCAACTCCCAAAATTGGTGCCACATACTCCCCTCCATCCCTTGAATAGGAAGCCATCTCCCCCACCTTGTAGTTCCTCTTCATTATCCATGAATTAAAGAAAACAAATTAAGCACCTTAATCAATATAATAATAATATCCAAAATTGAGGGGATATTACTTTTTCTTTAACTAATGTGAGTGGACTCTCCACTCACTTTAGATATTTTGTTGCCTTTACAAGGCACAAGGACGTCCATGCTTATGTAAATTCAACCATCCATTTTTGGTTAAGGGCACTTCCATTAATATATTTATTTTTGCATTAAATTGAATTAGGGTTTCAATTATGCTTAAATCTTGATTATTTTAATATTGTAACATCCCTGACCTGGGGTATAAGTTAACCCTAGGTGTTTTGCCTAATTATGTAATTAAGATACTGGTGATTATCTTTTTGCATGTAATTAAGTTCCTGAGGAACATACTTTTCCTTTTCTGTCCCTTTTAAACAATGTTGAATTGATTGTTTTGTAATACAGGGACCTATGTGCAATTTACCCATTTAGAAGGGTTAACTTGCAATTGGCACATGTTGAGATGTTCCCCTGATGTTGAGACATCATAAGAATGGTTATGGTAAAGTTTGAGGGATTTCCCAAGCTTGAGCACCAAGGTGCAGCTGTGGAAGCAATCCCTGTGCTTGAAACCCTAAATTGGAGTAAAGTGCAATTTACCCAATTTGAGGGGTGCAACTTGTAAAATACACCATCTAAAATATCCTGTAAGACTCTTATCATCATTTAGAGAAGAAATGATGAAGAAGTCACTTCAATTGAATAATCATATAATGAAAAACACCTTTGTGATTGAATAATCAAGGTGTAAGTACTATAGCCCTTTTATGTGTGTGCTTTAGTAATAGGTTGATCTTCTTTGCCTTCATTTCTTGACCTTAGAAGAAGGTTGTCCTTAGAAATAAGAGGTAGGGGCGAGCAAAGAAGAAAGGGAGGACTTAGATGAGAAAATGAGGAAAACTTATGTACTTATGTTTAAATTCCACCCAAGTATATAAGCCCTTTTCCTCACTTAGCAAAGGAATGTTTCTTTCGTTTCTTTCACTGTTTCCTTTGTTCAACCGACTAAGGAGAGCTCTGGAGCTCAGGAGGACGACCAAGGGAGTGCAAGGTAGGTTTGGATCCTTCCTTTTTCTTAAATTCTTGGATGAAACTCGAATTCAAGGTCAAATTCATGACTAGCTCACTTAGCTCTATCTTTCCAGCCATCTCTTCTCAACTTTTCTTGGAGGATTCACCTTGGCCGACCTGTGGAGCTTCTAGGACGCCATTAAAGGCTTGGAGCTCGAAAGCTTGGAGTTCAAGGAGCAAGCTTTAGGCGGGTTTTATAACTCTAAACCTATGCTTTGTTATATACATCTTTTCTATGATTTTAGTTGCTAGTTCTTCTTCTTCCCTATCTTCCCTTGCTTCCTTGCAAGCAAATCCGTGAGGAAATGTTTCTGTTCTTGAGCTAGAAGATGAGGACGTTATTTCCTATGCTTATCCACGGTTTTCCACTTTACCATACGACCTCAACCAATTTCCCATACGGTTTGCAAAACCGTTTGATGGGAAAACGGTTTCAAGGTCGTATGAAGGCATACGGTCTCAAGACCGTATGGCCGCGTTGACCAAGCGTGGACCATATGGGAATCCTGTTCAAGATTATGTAGGTCAATCACCCACAAAATTTGAGAGGTTAACTCCAAAGGAATCGTGAGATATAGGCAAAACAATTAGAAAATTCAATTGAATTTAGTTCTGATTTTCAATCTGCTTAATTTTCCCTTTTTGGGCAAACGGTCTCAAGACCGTATAAGATGGTTGACTAAGCATTGACCGTATGATATTACTGTTCATAATGATGCTAGTTAATGACTCACCAAATTTGATGGATTAATTCCAAACGAGTTAAGAGTTGAAGGTTGATTACTAGGGCAAACCCTAATTGAAATCAGTGCTGAAATCACAATGAGCTAATTTGAGATTTTTGGTTGATTAGCCCAAACGGTCTCAAGACCGTTTGGGGAATCATCCAAACGGTCTCAAGACCGTTTGGGGATCACCCAAGACCGTATGGAGGTCTGGGGTCAAGTATAGTTGACCAATTGAAGGTACAAAGATACCAAATTACATTGCAATTAAGTATTGATGTAATGATCAACTCAATAAATCAAACCTTGATGAATTTTCACTAGAGTCCAAAGGATGGATGGGAAAACGGTCTCAAGACCGTTTGGTGTCAACCCAAGACCGTTGGGAGGTCTAGGGTTAAGGTAATTTGATCAATTGAGGGACCAATTACAATGGGTTATTGAAACAATCAAATTGCTGATTTGTGACTTAATTAAGGTTCAACCCCTATCAAATCAATCTATATTTTGATGAATTCTTGGGCAAATGGTCTCAAGACCGTTTGGAGTATATCCAAACGATCCCAAGACCGTTTGGGCCAAGTTTGAGCCCAATTGGAGGTCATTTGTTGGGTTCAACTTCGTTTTGATTCACATTATTGAGTGTTGATGGTTGAACGTTTATAGACCTTAATTGAACCATCTCCAACCCTAATTGGATATCAATTGAGGGTCAATTGAGTGACCAAGTGGTTAGGGCTAACCCTAATTGTCTCAATTGGTAAGTGGTTAGCAAGCTTGAGACCAATTGATGGCTTCAACATAGGAAACCCTAATCGAGTTTACCCTTTGAACCACTTTGGAAGTCCATTCGACCTCAAACCGTATGAGGGCATTCGACTTCAAACCGTATAAGATCATACGACCTAAAACCGTATAAGATCATACGACCTCAACCCGTATAAGATCATACGACCTCAAACTGTATAAAGTCATTCGACCTCAAACCGTATAAGGTCATTCGACCTCAAGATCGAATAAGGTCATTCGACCTCAAGATCGAATGAGGGCATACGACCTCAAGATCGAATGAGGGCATACGACCTCAAGATAGAATGAGGGCATATGACCTCAAGATCGAATGAGGGCATTCGACCTCAAGATCGTATGAAGGTTGAAGGTGTGAAACCTATTGGAGACTTTTGAAGTTAAGTCTGCCTAATGCCTTGAAGGCTTGAATGGTTTAATAGTTGTTCAACCTAAACCCTAATGATACCAAAAGACATTAAGGGTCAAGTGGTTAGTAAATTAAACCATGATGATGATCAATGTGTAATTTACCATAATACCCTTGAAAGGTTCAATTGAGTGAAACCTTATTCTAATCAAACCCTAATCACTTAATAGTGGTGATTTGGTCTATGTTAATCAAAGTGGACTTAACCCAACCTGATCTAGATTGGTGTTATCACCATCTACAAGTATGAGGAGAGAGAAAGTATCTTAAGAAAGAGAAAGTACCCTTTTATGATGGAAATTCAAGTAAAGTACCTTCAATACACATGAATGTGCATGATTAGGGTATGATCCACCTATGTGAGATCATGGAACCCTAATTATGATAAATGATGAATCTTAAACTAATCTGAGAGCATCAATGATGATGTTCCTCATACATGATGATGTTATGAGTTCAATTCACCATAATGTGAATAGTAAACCCTAATTCAAGGGTGATGACATGTAATGTGAATAGTAAACCCTAATTCAAGGGTGATGACATGTAATGTGAATAGTAAACCCTAATTCAAGGGTGATGACATGCAATATGAGTAGCAAACTCTAATTGATGAGAATCAGAGAACTTAGCTCTTATGACAAGAGTGGAAAGTATATTCTTGTTTTGAATTACCTTTATCAGTTGAATTAACCATACAGGTTCTGATATGAAGGTGATCATATCCAGGTATGAATGATGATACTATATTCATTGAAAGCATGTTGTTAGCTTTATGAATAGTAAAATATCTTGATGCCTTGTCAGTGGCATCCTATGTTTTAATGGGCTGTAAGAGCCATGAATACCATTAAGGTCATGCTTTAGAGATGACTTGTGATGAGTATACTGAGAAATGATGATTGATGTGAGTTAGGTTTGTTACATTTAGTATTCTACTTTCATAGCTATTATGCTACTGTATTTGTTTGAAGAACAATGTATGATGTAAAAGAATATTGAATGTACCTAACTAATCAAGTGAAATGTAGAGCCCTGATCATAGATCCATCATTGTCAGAGATCAAATGATGGTGAAACAGGTTTTCCTACGGGAACTCCTGGATCACATACTGTTGAGTATGTGGGGTATATGGATGTGTAGAACCTTACATCCTAGTGTAGGAATTTGATGTAGATGTATAATCCGTCAATCCTTCACTACAAAACTCATACCGTATCAGTGGATGGTAAACATGAAACCTCCTGATGACGAGGAAAACATAGATATCCGAATCAGTGAAGATAAACATGAAATCTCCTGATGACGAAGAGAGTACAGAATGCCACTATAACTCTAAAATAGCGAAGGACCAGATTACCCTGGTGAGCTATAATAGTAGAGACACAAGATGTCCTACAAGTGATCCTCTTACTGACTGAGGAAGGTGAAGGTCATGAGAATCCGGCTCTTTCGATGACCTAGTATGATACTAAGGCACTTAATAGTGATTGGTTGGGGTATGAGTGGTAAACCTCATCTCCACAGGGCATAATAATAAGAAGAATGTTTGAAAAACATAATCTACAGCGTAGTATACCTGTTAAAGGTAACTATGAGCTAATTGATTGATGTTACACTGTATAGTGCATATGTTCTTCATGCTTGATATATGTTGAGCTCTTGTATACAACTGTATCTGCTATTGAATACTTTGTAAGCTTTTACTGCTTAAGTTATTCTTTGATGTTATAATAAAGCTTCTGGCGGAGAGTTATAACTCTCGCTGGGACAATTATGTACAATTGTCTCACCCCGTAGACTTCAACTTTTTAGGTGGACGTCGAGGACGGAGGAACAGGTCTACAGGTGACCAGTCCCAGCAGCAGCAGCACCAGGAGCAGCAGTAAATCTCAGGTGGAGATTTAGCCTGCCATGTGGTGTAGTTAGAGTCAGTCCTATGTGCCCTCTATACTCTCAGGTCTTGGAGTCTTTTGGTTATGAGTTCTTGAGATTTTGTATCTTGTTGTATATAATTACTCAAGAAGTAATTATCATGAGATGTAAATAGTTTATCTCCTTTTATGAATGAAGCTTTATGGATTCAAGCCCTTGTCTCGAAAAGTTTTAATTTCCCGTGATTTTTGTCTTCCGCTGTTAATCGAATCACTTCCGCTAAGTTTAAATCGTGTTTATATCGTGGTTTGGATATCAGAGCCCACAATTAGTGGTATCAGAGCTCTAGGTCCGTTGAGTCTATAGAGGCATAGGACTTAGGATGTCGAGTCTATCCTTAGTATCTCTTCCTTATCTAATAGAATCTTCTGCTCCTCAGGAGAAGAAGATACATAAGGATGGCAGAGCCACATGATGAGTACGTGGCAGAGAGTAGTGCTAGTGCACCTCGAGGTGGTGCAAGGGTTCCAGAAATAGAACAGCATGCACCTGAGCCACCCCAGTTTGACCCAGCTGACATGGGTAACCCAGCAGTTCAGACAATGTTTGGGCAGTTTATGACTGCCATGACACACATCACCGACAGGATGCCCATGTCTGCACCTAGGGCACCTGCCCAACCTGAAGGACAAGGTATCGGTAAGACGTTCGAGCGACTTCGTCGTGTCAGAGCTACCGAGTACTTTGGGACTGTTGACCCCACAGATGCTGATCTGTGGTAAACAGAGTTGGAGAAGGCTTTCAGGATTCTTATTATCCCGGAGGCTGAGAAGGTTAGACATGTTGTCTATCTTCTCAAAGGCAGTGCTGGTCACTGGTGGAACATGGAAGAGCAGAAGAGACCTGGAATAGAGTTCTCGTGGGAAGAGTTTCGTCAGGAATTTATCAATAGATATTTTCCAAAAACCTTCCTAGATGAGAAGATCTCTCAGTTTGAGAGATTGAGACAGGGCATGATGAACATTAGTGAGTATGAAGCTAAGTTCATGGAATTGTTGCAGTTCTGTCCGCACATGGCTGCCACAGATGAGGAAAGAATCAGGAGATTCGAGAAGGGTTTGAATGCTGATATGTCAACCCCTGTGTCTGCCTTAGAAAACCGAGAGAGATTCTCTACCTTCGTTGAGTCAGTCCGAAGGATAGAGAGATCTGTGGTTGAGAAGAGGCAAACCCAGAAAAGATATCCACAGTTCAGGGTTCTTCATCTAGGGATTTCAAGAAACCTAGATTCTCTGCACCTAACCCTCCACCACCCAGATCGAGTTCTCAAACTCAATGGTCACCAAGCAGAGGAAGAGGACGGAGTCAACCGCTTCAAGGGACTCACAGTTCTGCATCGATGTCAGTTACTAGACCACCCCGACCACAACAACAGGAGAGGAGATGCTACAACTGTGGTAAGGTGGGACACTTGATGAAGGATTGCCGTTCTAGGCCTGTCAGTGTGACACAACCTCCGAGACAGAATCAACAAGGATCTCAGAGGATGCAATCTCAAGGAGCAGCTCGAGGATGTGGACAAGCATCTCAAGCTGGATCATCAGCACCACCTCAACACCAGGCGACAGCGAGGTTCTATGCTATGAACCCACCAGATGCAGTGGTCAATCCACGGGTAGTGGCAGGTCAGATGGAACTTTCATATCCTGATATGTCTACATCCTGTGTTGTATCTGTTCTAATTGACCCGGGTGTTACGCACTCTTTCATCACTCATAGAGTGATTCGTAACTGCAATGTGACTGTTAGTCATAGGGCAGATAGTTTGTTGTTGGAGACTCCGTTGAGTGGGTCTACCGTTTTGCAGGAGGTATGCTCTCCCTGCATCCTCTTATTTTCTGATCATCGCATTCAAGTGGATCTTATACCACTTGATATGCAAGGATTTGATATAATCCTAGGGATGGATACCTTAGAGAGGTATAGAGTTGTCTTGGATTGTGAGTCCAAGTTGGCTGTGTTTGCTGATGAAAGCAACACATGGATCTTTCAAGGTGAAAGAAAGATTCTGCCCACTTGTCTTGTGTCAGCTATGGTTGCTGATAAGCTGTTGAGGCAAGGATGTTATGCATTCTTGTCTCATGTGGTAGATGTTACCAAGGAAAGTTACAATCCTGCCGAAGTTCCCATAGTCAGGGAATTCGAGGATGTGTTTCCTGAAGAACTTCCTGGTATACCACCACTTCGGGAGATTGATTTTGAAATCAATCTGATCCCAGATACGAAACCCATAGCCCAGACTTCGTATAGGATGGTGCCTGCCGAGATGGCAGAACTCAAGAAACAGCTTCAAGAGTTACTTGAGAAGGGTTTTATCCGACCAAGCACTTCACCTTGGGGTGCTCCGGTCTTGTTTGTTAAAAAGAAAGATGGGTCAATGCGGTTGTGCATTGACTATAGACAACTCAATAAAGTAACAATAAAGAACAAGTACCCTCTGCCGAGGATTGATGATCTCTTTGACCAGTTGCGTGGTGCAACAGTCTTTTCAAAGATAGACTTAAGGTCTGGATATCATCAACTTCGTATTAAGGATAGTGACATATCCAAGTCTGCCTTTAGGACAAGGTATGGTCACTATGAGTTCACGGTTATGTCGTTTGGACTAACCAATGCACCAGCTGCATTTATAGAACTCATGAATAGAGTTTTCCGACCTTTCCTTGATCAGTGTGTTGTCGTCTTCATAGATGACATTCTGATCTATAGTAAGGATGCTCAGTAGCATGAGCAGCATCTTCGCCAAGCTTTGACCTTGCTAAGAGAACACAAGCTCTATGCTAAGTTTAGCAAGTGTGAGTTTTGGCTGCCGGAGGTATCTTTTCTAGGACATGTGATATTTGCCTCGGGAATTTGTGTTGACCCTACAAAGGTAGAATCTTTTCTACAGTGGGAACAACCAAAGACACCGACGGAGATTCGAAGTTTCTTGGGGTTAGCTGGCTATTATCGAAGGTTCATTAAGAACTTTAGTTCTATAGCCTTACCCTTGACCAAGTTAACCCGGAAAGATATTCCTTTTTCTTGGAGTGATAAGTGTCAACAGTCTTTTCAGTTGTTGAAGGAGAGGTTGACAAGTGCACCTGTGCTTGTACTACCTGAACAAGGAAAAGGATATGTAGTCTTCTGTGATGCCTCCAAGAATGGACTTGGATGTGTGTTGATGCAGGATAAACAAGTGATTTCTTTTGCTTCTCGACAGCTTAAGAAACACGAGGAGAATTATCCGACACACAATCTGGAGTTAGCTGTTGTGGTTCATGCCTTGAAGATCTAGAGGCATTATCTCTACGGAGAGACATTCTAGATTTTCACAGACCACAAGAACCTTAAGTATATCTTCTCTCAGCATGAGCTTAACATGAGGAAACGTCGTTGGATGGAGTTAATCAAGGATTATGATTGTACGATTGATTACCATCCAGGCAAGGCCAATGTTGTTGCAGATGCCTTGAGTAGGAAATCAGCAACATCAACCATGGATAGAGCACAACTAAACTCTTTAGTATACTCTAAGAGAGATATGTTTATCTCTTTAAGGCAAAACAATGTACAGTTGAAGGTGTCATTGTTAGCCGGGTTGTTGGCTGAGATGCATATTAAACCTACCCTAAGAGAGAAGATTAAGGAAGCACAACAGGTTGATGCTGAAGTTCAACAGATTAGGTCAGAGTATGGAAATGAGAAGCGAGATGGTTTCCATGACTCGGATGATCGTGTAGCTTGTTATCATGAGAGGATGATAGTGCCAGATGTGGATAACTTAAGGAAGTTAGTCCTGAAAGAAGCTCATTCTTCGATGTATGCTATGCATCCAGGGAGCACCAAGATGTATCGTAATTTAAAGGAACTATATTGGTGGCCTGGAATGAAGAAGGATGTTGCAGAGTTTGTTCTGAGGTGTCCTGTGTGTCAGTAAGTTAAAGCTGAACACCAGAAGCCTGCAGGAACAATGCAACCTTTACCCATACCACAGTGGAAGTGGGACCATGTGACCATGGACTTCGTTGTTGGCCTACCCAGGACAAACAAAGGACATGATTCCATTTGGGTAGTTGTAGATAGGTTGACAAAGACAGTGCATTTCTTAACTGTCAAAACAACCTATTCGGCTGAAAGGTTATCATAGTTGTATGTACAAGAGATAGTGTGTTTGCACGGAGTTCCTGTCACAATAGTTTCTGACAGAGGTCCTCAGTTTACAAGTCATTTTTAGGAATTACACAGAGCCTTAGGCACCAAGCTAAGATTTAGTACGGCCTTTCATCCGCAGACTGATGGACAGTCGGAAAAAACTATACAAACCTTAGAAGACCTGTTGAGAGCATGTGTTCTCCAGTTTATCGGAAGTTGGGATCTACACCTAAGCTTGATAGAGTTTGCCTATAACAATAGCTATCAACATAGTATTGATATGGCACCTTATGAAGCCTTGTATAGTAGACGTTGTAGATCACCTTTGTGTTGGTTTGAGACTGGTGAGCATCAGTTTTTAGGTCCTGATCTTGTGCAGCAGACTACAGAAAAGATTAAGGTAATACAACAACAGATTAAGACTGCTCAGGATAGGCAGAAATCTTATGCTGACAAGCGTCGTAGACCCTTAGAGTTCCAGGTTGGAGACAGAGTGTATCTCAAGGTCTCGCCTTGGAAAGGAGTCCTTCGTTTTGGAAGGAAAGGGAAGTTAGCTCCTAGATTTATGGGGCCTTATCCGATCATTGAATGGATTGGAAAAGTAGCTTATAAACTAGAGCTGCCACCAGAGTTACAGAGGTTACATCCTGTGTTTCACATTTCTATGCTAAAGAAATGTCACCTCGATACTGAGTCAATTCTACAACCTATGGAGGTAGAATTGAATGATGATATATCTTATGAGGAAGGACCGGTGTCAATCCTTGATAACAGAATTAAAAAGTTAAAGAAGAAAGATATAAGCCTTGTGAAAATCCTATGGAACCACCGTGGTGTTGAAGAAGCCACTTGGGAACTAGAGGATGAGATGAGAAGGAAGTATCCTGCCCTTTTCTCTTAATATGTTTTATTGATTTCGGGGACGAAATCCTTGTAAGGGGTGGATAATTTGTAACATCCCTGACCTGGGGTATAAGTTAACCCTAGGTGTTTTGCCTAATTATGAAATTAAGATAGTGGTGATTATCTTTTTGCATGTAATTAAGTTCCTGAGGAACATACTTTTCCTTTTCAGTCCCTTTTAAACAATGTTGAATTGATTGTTTTGTAATACAGGGACCTATGTGAAATTTACCCAGTTAGAAGGGTTAACTTGCAATTTGCACATGTTGATATGTTCCCCTGATGTTGAGACATCATAAGAATGATTATGGTAAAGTTTGAGGGATTTCCCAAGCTTGAGCACCAAGGTGCAGCTGTGGAAGCAATCCCTGTGCTTGAAACCCTAAATTGGAGTAAAGTGCAATTTACCCAATTTGAGGGGTGCAACTTGTAAAATACACCATCTAAAATATCCTGTAAGACTCTTATCATCATTTAGAGAAGAAATGATGAAGAAGTCACTTCAATTGAATAATCATATAATGAAAAACACCTTTGTGATTGAATAATCAAGGTGTAAGTACTATAGCCCTTTTATGTGTGTGCTTTAGTAATAGGTTGATCTTCTTTGCCTTCATTTCTTGACCTTAGAAGAAGGTTGTCCTTAGAAATAAGAGGTAGGGGCGAGCAAAGAAGAAAGGGAGGACTTAGATGAGAAAATGAGGAAAACTTATGTACTTATGTTTAAATTCCACCCAAGTATATAAGCCCTTTTCCTCACTTAGCAAAGGAATGTTTCTTTCATTTCTTTCACTGTTTCCTTTGCTCAACCGACTAAGGAGAGCTCTGGAGCTCAGGAGGACGACCAAGGGAGTGCAAGGTAGGTTTGGATCCTTCCTTTTTCTTAAATTCTTGGATGAAACTCGAATTCAAGGTCAAATTCATGGCTAGCTCACCTAGCTCTATCTTTCTAGCCATCTCTTCTCAACTTTTCTTGGAGGATTCACCTTGGCCGACCTGTGGAGCTACTAGGACGCCATTAAAGGCTTGGAGCTCGAAATCTTGGAGCTCAAAGAGCAAGCTTTAGGCGGGTTTTATAACTCTAAACCTATGCTTTGTTATATACATCTTTTCTATGCTTTTAGTTGCTAGTTCTTCTTCTTCCCTATCTTCCCTTGCTTCCTTGCAAGCAAATCTGTGAGGAACTATTGCTGTTCTTGAGCTATAAGATGAGGACGTTATTTCCTATGCTTATCCACGGTTTTCCACTTTACCATACGACCTCAACCAATTGCCCATACGGTTTGCAAAACCATTTGATGGGCAAACGGTTTCAAGGTCGTATGAAGGCATACGGTCTCAAGACCGTATGGCCGCGTTGACCAAGCATGGACCGTATGCGAATCCTGTTCGAAATTATGTAGGTCAATCACCCACAACATTTGAGAGGTTAACTCCAAAGGAATCGTGAGATATAGGCAAAACAATTAGCAAATTCAATTGAATTTAGTTCTGATTTTCAATCTGCTTAATTTGCCCTTTTTGGGCAAACGGTCTCAAGACCGTATAAAATGGTTGACTAAGTGCTGACCGTATGATATTACTGTTCATAATGATGTTAGTTAATGACTCACCAAATTTTATGGATTAATTCCAAACGAGTTAAGAGTTGAAGGTTGATTACTAGGGAAAACCCTAATTGAAATCAGTGCTGAAATCACAATGAGCTAATTTGAGATTTTGGGTTGATTAGCCCAAACGGTCTCAAGACCGTTTGGGGAATCATCCAAACTGTCTCAAGACCGTTTGGGGATCACCCAAGACCGTATGGAGGTCTGGGGTCAAGTATAGTTGACCAATTGAAGGTACAAAGATACCAAATTACATTGCAATTAAGTATTGATGTAATGATCAACTCAATAAATCAAACCTTGATGAATTTTCACTAGAGTCCAAAGGATGGATGGCAAACGGTCTCAAGACCGTTTGGAACTCATCCAAACGGTCTCAATACCATTTGGTGTCAACCCAAGACCGTTGGGAGGTCTAGGGTTAAGGTAATTTGATCAATTGAGGGCCCAATTACAATGGGTTATTGAAAGAATCAAATTGCTGATTTGTGACTTAATTAAGGTTCAACCCCTATCAAATCAATCTAGATTTTGATGAATTCTTGGGCAAACGGTCTAAAGCCGTTTTTAGTATATCCAAACGATCCCAAGACCGTTTGGGCCAAGTTTGAGCCCAATTGGAGGTCAATTGATGGGTTCAACTTCGTTTTGATTCACATTATTGAGTGTTGATGGTTGAATGTTTATAGACCTTAATTGAACCATCTCCAACCCTAATTGGATATCAATTGAGGGTCAATTGAGTGACCAAGTGGTTAAGGCTAACCCTAATTGTCTCAATTGGTAAGTGGTTAGCAAGCTTGAGACAAATTGATGGCTTCAACATAGGAAACCCTAATCGAGATTACCCTTTGAACCACTTTGGAAGTCCATTCGACCTCAAACCGTATGAGGGCATTCAACTTCAAACCGTATAAGATCATACGACCTCAAACCGTATAAGATCATACGACCTCAAACCGTATAAGATCATACAACCTCAAACTGTATAAAGTCATTCGACCTCAAACCGTATAAGGTCATTCGACCTCAAGATCGAATAAGGTCATTCGACCTCAAGATCGAATAAGGTCATTCGACCTCAAGATCGAATGAGGGCATACGACCTCAAGATCGAATGAGGGAATATGACCTCAAGATTGAATGAGGGCATACGACCTCAAGATCGAATGAGGGCATTCGACCTCAAGATCGTATGAAGGTTGAAGGTGTGAAACCTATTGGAGACTTTTGAAGTTAAGTCTGCCTAATGCCTTGAAGGCTTGAATGGTTTAATAGTTGTTCAACCTAAACCCTAATGATACCAAAAGACATTAAGGGTCAAGTGGTTAGTAAATTAAACCATGATGATGATCAATGTGTAATATACCATAATACCCTTGAAAGGTTCATTTGAGTGAAACCTTATTCTAATCAAACCCTAATCACTTAATAGTGGTGATTTGGTCTATGTTAATCAAAGTGGACTTAACCCAACCTGATCTAGATTGGTGTTATCACCATATACAAGTATGAGGAGAGAGAAAGTATCTTAAGAAAGAGAAAGTACCCTTTTATGATGGAAATTCAAGTAAAGTACCTTCAATACACATGAATGTGCATGATTAGGGTATGATCCACCTATGTGAGATCATGGAAACCTAATTATGATAAATTATGAATCTTAAACTAATCTGAGAGCATCAATGATGATGTTCCTCATACATGATGATGTTATGAGTTCAATTCACCATAATGTGAATAGTAAACCCTAACTCGAGGGTGATGACATGTAATGTGAATAGTAAACCCTAATTCAAGGGTGATGACATGTAATGTGAATAGTAAACCCTAATTCAAGGGTGATGACATGCAATATGAGTAGCAAACTCTAATTGATGAGAATCAGAGAACTTAGCTCTTATGACAATAGTGGAAAGTATATACTTGTTTTGAATTACCTTTATCAGTTGAATTAACCATACAGGTTCTGATATGAAGGTGATCATATCCAGGTATGAATGATGATACTATATTCATTGAAAGCATGTTGTTAGCTTTATGAATAGTAAAATATCTTGATGCCTTGTCAGTGGCATCCTATGTTTTAATGGGTTGTATGAGCCATGAATACCATCAAGGTCATGCTTTAGAGATGACTTGTGATGAGTATACTGAGAAATGATGATTGATGTGAGTTAGGTTTGTTACATTTAGTATTCTAATTTCATATCTATTATGCTACTGTATTTGTTTGAAGAACAATGTATGATGTAAAAGAATACTGAATGTACCTAACTAATCAAGTGAAATGTAGAGCCCTGATCATAGATCCATCATTGTCAGAGATCAAATGATGGTGAAATAGGTTTTCCTAATGGAACTCCTGGATCACATACTGTTGAGTATGTGGGGTATATGGATGTGTAGAACCTTACATCCTAGTGTAGGAATTTGATGTAGATGTATAATCTGTCAATCCTTCACTACAAAACTCATACCGTATCAGTGGATGGTAAACATGAAACCTCCTGATGACGAGGAAAACATAGATATCTGTATCAGTGAAGATAAACATGAAATCTCCTGATGACGAAGAGAGTACAGAACACCACTGTAACTCTAAAATAGCGAAGGACCAGATTACCCTGGTGAGCTATAATAGTAGAGACACAAGATGTCCTACAAGTGATCCTCTTACTGACTGATGAAGGTGAAGGTCATGAGAATCCGGCTCTTTCGATGACCTAGTATGATACTAAGGCACTTAACAGTGATTGGTTGGGGTATGAGTGGTAAACCTCATCTCCACAGGGCATAATAATAATAAGAATGTTTGAAAAACATAATCTACAGCGTAGTATACCTGTTAAAGGTAACTATGAGCTAATTGATTGATGTTACACTGTATAGTGAATATGTTCTTCATGCTTGATATATGTTGAGCTCTTGTATACAACTGTATCTGCTATTGAATACTTTGTAAGCTTTTACTGCTTAAGTTATTCTTTGATGTTATAATAAAGCTTCTGGCGGAGAGTTATAACTCTCGCTGGGACAATTATGTACAATTGTCTCACCCCGTAGACTTCAACTTTTTAGGTGGACGTCGAGGACGGAGGAACGGGTCTACAGGTGACCAGTCCCAGCAGCAGCAGCACCAGGAGCAGTAGTAAATCTCAGGTGGAGATTTAGCCTGCCATGTGGTGTAGTTAGAGTCAGTCCTATGTGTCCTCTGTACTCTCAGGTCTTGGAGTCTTTTGGTTATGAGTTCTTGAGATTTTGTATCTTGTTGTATATAATTAATCAAGAAGTAATTATCATGAAATGTAAACAGTTTATCTCCTTTTATGAATGAAGCTTTATGGATTCAAGCCCTTGTCTCGAAAAGTTTTAATTTCCCGTGATTTTTGTCTTCCGCTGTTAATCGAATCGCTTCCGCTAAGTTTAAATCATGTTTATATCGTGGTTTGGAGATCAGAGCCCACAAATATCAAGATTCTCTCTCCTCCAAAGATATTCAAATGAGATGCCCCTCTAATTTTCTTGTCTCTAATTGATACCAAGAAACATTATGGACTCTCTAAAAGTGGTATTTTGCATATTGAACCCTAGGTTTTGGGTAAATTGCACATTACACCAAAACTAGGTTTTAATGCACAAACATTGCTTAACAAGCTCTTTCTTGGTGCTCAGGCTACCACAAGCCATACCTCTACATCATTCTTATTATTATGATGCTTCAACACCTGAGGAACATTTATCATGTAACATTTGCAAGTTGACCCCTCAACTTGGGTAATTTGCACTTTAGTCTAAAACGGGCAAAACATTGTTTTCAACATTATTCAAAAAGGACTAAAATTGAAACATAAGTTCCTCTTAGGCCTTAATTACTTTTCAAAAGATAAGAGAAGGCATATAATTAACTTTATTAAGAAAAACCTCTAGGGTTAAAGCATAACCCAGGTCAGGGATGTTACAAATTATAAACCGGTAATAAGGATTTCATCCCCGAAATCCCAGGTAAAGGAAGACAGATATTTTTCATTCATCATATCATCAAGTCTCCACATAACATCTTAATGTCATGGAGAAGCCATAGAACTTTGATCAACACAAAGTCCTTCCATATAGGGTTATCATAGAACTTGTCACACGTGACACATACTCTACTATTTCTTTTTATAAGGGAAGGTTACCCATCAATTAAGAACTTATCTTAGAGGTATCTTAAAGAATTATTTTTTATCTTAATAAGCTTTTCCCACAATGAATTTACAATTGTTCCTTTGACTCATACATATTTGCTGATGTTATGTTTATGCGGGGCATAAACCCCTAAGATATGGTATTCATAATACAGTATATAACTGGACAAATTTCAAAGTTGGTCCTTCTAGGCAACCAAACATTACTTCTTAAGAGGAGTCATGTTCCCATCTTATCGTATCATTGAAAGTTCTTGGATACTAGGATTCTTTACCTTGGTATCCATTATATGTGCCAAAAACACATCACATCATCATCATGGTTACTAGATTTGGGTATTCAAACCCTCAGTCCATCATTGAACATTGTTACCTCTTATCAGGTAGATGTTACCTCTAGGTCCTTAGACCAAGGTATACATTATACTATACATCTTCTTTTGTTTATAAATTGATTTATGATTTAACTCAGATCCTTTATATATCAATTAGGATGTGGTAGAAATATCCATGCCACATCTTCTACCTCATTATGCTCTTTAGATTGTCTCAAAATGACTACTTGATCAAAGTAATCAAAAAGATAACAATCTAAGAGTGACATACTTACCTTATCTTCAATAGATGAATACATGTCCAGGGTATTCAAGAACTGAAGTTAGGTAGTATGTATTGGTTTTTATATTATGTTTCATCTCTTTAAGTTTTACTACTTAGTATCTTAAATTTTCTATGGGTGTTTCTATTACATCTCTTCCTTTCATCATGAAGAGAGAAATTTCAAAACACATAAGAGAATATTAGACTGAATATAAGTTCTCATCCTTCTTATCTCTTCCTCATGTCCTCATAAGATTAATTAAAGGAATCTCAACAACAACTACCTTTCTTATAATTATTAGGCAGAGAGTAGAAAAAAGAAAGATGATTCATAAAGAAAAGTTCTATCTTGACATATTACCTCTTACGAGTTATCTAGTATCTTATCTTACTCAATACATGGAGTCAGTTGTCATCTGCTATTGCCTTTATCCTCTACTACCAGAGGTAGATGGACCAAACTGTGACACTTGTCTTCGTCATCGGCCTTCTGCTTCACTAAACTGGGGTACTTGTGGGTTTTGTAGGTTATGCCTTGACTATTGGGTTACAACATTATTTCTTCTTAGACACTACTGCCTAAAATGTCCTATATGTCCACATTTATGGCAAGTTCGGCCCTCACTTGATGACCAATGCATTGATGTACTATATTGTGGTTGAACCGGTGTTACCGAAAACTTTGGTTGTTTAGTACCACCAATCCACTATTCATGTGAGTGTGTAGACCTCCTTTTGAGGTTTGCCTCGTGTTTCTTTGTCACAGACCTTTCTATCCTCTGAATTGACTCCACAAATGTGGAAAATTTCTCTCTACTTTCTAATGCAGCTGTCGAGATAGACACCTCATCATTCAGTCCTTTCTCAAAACGTCGAATCTTCTCCTGCTCAGTAGCAGCCATTTGAGGACAAAACCATAAAAGTTCCATAAACCTAGCCTCATATTCATTTATTGACATGGTTCCTTGTCGAATCTTCTCAAACTGTGAGATGTTTTCATCTAAATATGTTCTTGTAAAATACTTATTGATGAATTCTTAACAAAATTCCTCCCAACCAACGTCTTCATCATTCCTTTTTACTTATTCTATGGCCCACCAATGGCCAGCACTACCCTTCAAACGGTATACAGCATTTTTGACTTTATCAACATCTAGAATACTAAGGATCTTAACAGCCTTTTCTAACTCAGTGAGCCATAGATCAGTATCTGCTGGGTCAGTTGTCCTAGCATATTCTATAGCTCCTACACGACGTAGTTGTTCAAAAGTCTTACTAGACCCATGTCCCTCATTGGGAGTTGGTGCCCTAGGTGTCGGTGCGGGCATCCGGTCTGCCATATACCTCATTGTGGTCATGAATTCCCTAAATAGAGCATGAATATTTGGGTTTTCTATCATAACCTCATCAAAATGGGGATTCTCAGGCACTGGTTCCTCTCTTGCCCGATCCCTTGCACCTCCTACTGGTGTAGCAACATTGCTTTCAGCAACGTGATCCTCATGTTCTCCAGACATCTTTAAGCTATCTCCCTTCTTCTGCATAAGCAGAAGTCATTATAAGATATACAGGAGGACACTAGAACAGACTCAACACCTTATTCCAATGTCTCTGTAGACTCAGCGAACCTATATCTCTAATACCACCAAATTGTGGCACAGGGTTCGAACAAATCGTCATTAACTAAGCGGAAGCGATCATTAACAGCGGATTAACAAAAATTACTAAAAATTAAAAACTTTTTTGCAAAGAGATCCAATTCTGGGAAACTCTTATCAACAAGAACCAAAGTATTATATATACATTCTGGTCCACAAGTACATGCCATGTACCATATCCTCTCAGTGATTACATACATCAATTGCTCTATTAAGTCTATACATGAGCAACACAAAACCTCGAGGCATTCAAGCCAAGATCTCAAATCAATTATACAAACACCAAGTACTGACTCCTAGGACCTGAGAGTACAGAGAAGACACATAGGACTCATATCTACAAGACATTATAGTCAGTATCTCCACCTGAGATGTTACTGCTGTCCCAGATGATGTTGTCCTTTTTCCTGTTGTATGATTTCTACTTCTTCATCTGTGTCCACCTAAATATGTTGGATCCCACGGGGGTGAGACAATTGAAAATTGTCCCAGGGAGAGATATAAATCTCTTCCAGAAACATTATTATTGCAGTCAAATAGGATTAAACTAAGCAGAGGATAAGCAGTTTAGAAATTCTCATATTTTAAAGCATTGCAACTATCTATGATATAGAAATAAATCATCTATTCTATTTATAAGGAATAGGAAGAACATGTATATCATTTATCCATCATACTATATCGACATCTCAAGCTTATCCTGTGATACTCATTATCATGATATGCCATCCATGAGTCATTCTCATTTCTATCTGTTGGCCTCGGCCAATCTGCTAACCAGATATTGAATTATACCAGTCATGTGAGTATACATCATCATATTCTATTTAGGTATTGGACTATGCCAATCCTATGCAACCATTCTAGGCATTGGACTATGCCAATCCTGTGCAAACATTCCAGGCATTGGACTTTGCCAATCCTGTGCAAATATTCCAGGCATTGGACTAATACCAATCATGTGCAATTATTCCAGGTATTGGTCTTTGACCAATCTTGTGCAATTATTACAGGTATTGGGTTATGACCAATCCTATGACATTATTCTAGGTATTGGGTTATTACCAATCTTGTGCCATTATTCCATGTATTGGTTTATTACCAATCATGTGCAACTATTCCAAGTATTAGGTTATGACCAATCCTGTGCAATTATTCCAGGTATTGGGATATGACCAATCTTGTGACCATTATTCCAGATATTGGGTTATTACCAATCATGTGCAATTATTCCAGGTATTGGGTTATGACCAATCCTGTGAAATTATTCCAAGTATTGGGTTATTACCAATCCTGTGACATTATTCCAGGTATTGGGTTATTACCAATCTTGTGCAATTATTCCAGGTATTGGGTTATTACCAATCTTGTGCAATTATTCCAGGTATTGGGTTATTACCAATCTTGTGACATTATTCCAGGTATTGGGTTATTACCAATCATGTGCATCATCACGGAATACCACATCACATTTACTAGGTATTAAACCTTGGTCAAGCCATCATACTTATTCACATCCTTTATGTAATTCAACTATTCCTCATATCTCCCTTATGTTTATTCAAAACACTATATCCCTTGTTTGGATATAAACATGAAGCATGTATGATCAAGATTTCATTATTATTATTGTATCCATTATTTATTATTATTATGTTACTAAGTTTCCATTGTTCATTATCATTTCTTTCATGAGACTTTATAACATCTTATTACCTTTCACTAGGCAACAACTACTCTCATGGCTCACAAGGCCCATTACACATCTTGTCACCTCTCACTAGGCAACAACTACTCTCATGACTCACAAGGCCATTAAAAATCTTGTCACCTCTCACTAGGCAACAACTACTCTCATGGCTCATAAGGCCATTAAACATCTTGTCACCTCTCACTAGGCAACAACTACTCTCATGGCTCACAAGGCCATTAAACATCTTGTCACCTCTCACTAGGCAACAACTACTCTCATGGCTCACAACGCCATTAAACATCTTGTCACCTCTCACTAGGCAACAACTACTCTCATGGCTCACAAGGCCCTTAAACATATTGTCACCTCTCACTAGGCAAAAACTATTCTCATGGCCCACAAGGCCATTAAACATCTTGTCACCTCTCACTAGGCAACAACTATTCTCATAATTTATCATTAAATGATTATCAACACAAGGTATGATTTTTTCTCTCATCCTTACCAGAGTATAAATACATCATACTTTATTAACTTGGAATAGCCCTTTCTTAATGTATGTTAGCCTACACTTATTAAAGTGTATTAGGCTCATTAATTGACATGGCACATTTCATGTGTTATTCATCCAAGTATACTGGATTTAGGGTACATCAAGGTGTATCAATTTTGAGGTACTAGATGTGATACCTATCATGTCTTGATATATCACTTCCCTCATCAATTTTGACTTACTTAAGTTCATTATCTTATCTTGTATTAGGATATTTCCCATCCTAATACTTTATGTACTTGTTCATCACATCATCATGTAGTGTTTTGGTCATAAGTCACTTATTTGAATTATTCAACCATTAACAATAATATGGACTCATCTCAAGTTAAAGCATTATTGATATAAGATTATCCATTATCCACCATTTTAGGTGTTTCTCCTACCAATATTTTATTCATTATTCCATTATTAGGAATAGGGTTTCCTCTCTTTATCAACTAGGGTTTTACATCACATCACCCTATGTTGGGGTTTCACATGACATCACTCTGTATTAGGGTTTCACATGTCATCACCCTTAATTAGGGTTTCACATGTCATCACCCTTAATTAGGGTTTCACATGTCATCACCCTTAATTAGGGTTTTACATGGCATAACCCTTGATTAGGGTTTCACATGAAATCACCCTTAATTAGGGTTTCACAAGACATCATCCTTAATTAGGGTTTCACATGTCATCACCCTTAATTAGGGTTTCACATGTCATCACCCTTAATTAGGGTTTCACATGTCATCACCCTTAATTAGGGTTTCACATGGCATCACCCTTGATTTGGGTTTCACATGACATCACTCTATATTAGGGTTTCACATGTCATCACCCTTAATTAGGGTTTCACATGTCATCACCCTTAATTAGGGTTTCACATGGCATCACACTTGATTAGGGTTTCACATGACATCACTCTATATTAGGGTTTCACATGTCATCACCCTTAATTAGGGTTTCACATGTCATCATCCTTAATTAGGGTTTCACATATCATCACCCTTAATTAGGGTTTCACATGGCATCACCCTTGATTAGGGTTACACATGACATCACCCTTAATTAGGGTTTCACATGGCACCACCATTGATTAGGGTTTCACAAAGCACCCTCTTAAATTAGGGTTTTTCATTATATTACCCTGAATTGGGATTTCTCATATCATCACCCTATATTAGGGTTACACCATTACCCTAGATTACGGTTTCACCTAACATTGCCCTAAATTAGGGTTAGATCTCATCAACCTTCTTAGTTAGGGTTTCATGATCTCGTCCTCATGGATCAAACCCTAATTACATAGTTATTCATATTGAAAGTATTGAGGATTAATCACTACATGATTATTGTATATGTATGAATTCCTCTCTCTCATCCTCTCTAGGACGTTGGTTACTCCAAGCTTGATTAGATTAGGTCCCTTTATTCAAGCACATACATTTAGGTTTAGCATAGTGTATTGAGATATTGCTTCCATCAGCATCAAAGGTTAACACTCAAAAGATGCTAATCACCTAAGTACTTGAGAGGTACAACCATTGTAACTATCTTTAATAAACATCATTAATAATCAGGGGGTTAATTGTACTTGCATGGTTTAAATCAATTAGACCTTCAAACGGTCTTGAGGTATTAGATCCTCAAACGGTCTTGATCTCAAAATCCTTAAACGGTTTGAGACCGTTTGAATTAAATATCAATTAACATCAAACGGTTTGAAACCGAATGGCCCTCAAATGGTCTGAGACCAAATGGTCCTCAAATGGTCTAAGACCATTTGGTCTCATTCATCTTGAAACCATTTAACCTTAAATCAGGGTTTCTTAATCAATTGATTTGGGGTTTCCATTCATTGAACCATTCAACATTAAGACCATTGAAAGTAGATCAACTTGAAACCCTTGAATCCCCGTCCATTCATGACTCCTCTTGACCTCAAACAGTCTTGAGACCATTTGACCTCAAATGGTCTTGGGACCGTTTGCCCTCAAACGGTCTTGAGACCGTTTGAGCCATTCAACATTGAAATTGACTCAATCGATTTAGGGTTTCAACCAAATCAAACCAATTAAGGTTTTTAATCTATGGATCACCCATTCTTGAATCCATTAAATCAATTAAAGCCAATGGCTCTTAATTATTCACATCAACAATAGACCCCATACAGTTTTGAAGTTCAATCTACCCATTCAATCTTGAGATCCATTACCCATTCGGTTTTGAATTCAATTACACATTCAATCTTGAAGTCAATTACCCATTCGGTCTTGTACTAAATTACCCATTTGGTTTGAAGAAAATTACCCATTCAGTCTTGGGTTCAACTACCCATTCGGTCTTGGGTTCAACTACCCATTCGGTCTTGAACTCAATTCCCCATTCAGTCTTGAAACTGAATCAATTCAATCGGTTTTGAAACTGAATTAACTTAATCGGTTTTGAAAACTAATTTCCCCTTCCTTTGTTGAGGTGTGTTCTTAAGATGACATCATCATCTTCAAGCTTTAAACCTTCGAAATCAGTTGTGATTCTTATGGTGATTTCAACAACTAATCAAAAGGAAATCGAGAAAGAAGAAAGGTTCAACACATGATGAATAAATTGCAAGCAATAATGATATTCAAGGATTCAAGTTATATAACCCACCTTCAAAATTGAATCCAAGATTCAAGATCCACATCTTAAATGGTGAATGAAGCTCTCTCAACTTTCCAAGACCCATTCTCAAGTCTTTGAGTGAAATGAATGGCTATGGTTGAAAATTGAAAGAAGAAAAGAAGAAATTAAGCATTTAATTTCGATTTTCACCATGAAATCAAGGTTGAAGATTACTATGGAGCTTACCTATAGGTTTAGGCACGTCCTCCTACTTCTCCTAAGCTCCCTTGTGTTCAATCAAATCAAGGAAAGAAAAAGGGATCGAAAAAGCCTTTCATGTGGGTTGAAAATGGGATGTATACAAGGGAATTTCAATGAGAGAGAAAGTGATAAATAATTCCTTCAACTCCCAAAATTGGTGCCACATACTCCCCTCCATCCCTTTCATACGAATCCATCTCCCCCACCTTGTAATTCCTCTTCATTGTCCATGAATTAAAGAAAACAAATTAAGCACCTTAATCAATATAATAATAATATCCAAAATTGAGAGGATATTACTTTTTCTTTAACTAATGTGAGTGGACTCTCCACTCACTTTAGATATTTCGTTTCCTTTACAAGGAACAAGGAATTCCATGCTTATGGAAATTCAACCATCCATTTTTTGTTGAAGGGCACTTCCATTAATATATTTATTTTTGCATTAAATTGAATTAGGGTTTCAATTATGCTTAAATCTTGATTATTTTAATATCAAGATTCTCTCTTCTCCAAAGAGATTCAAATGAGATGCCCCTCTGATTTTCTTGTCTCTAATTGATACCAAGAAAAATTTGGGACTCTTTAGAAGTGGTATTTTGCATATTGAACCCTAGGTTTTGGGTAAATTGTACATTACACCAAAACTAGGTTTTAATGCACAAACATTGCTTAACAAGCTCTTTCTTGGTGCTCAGGCTACCACAAGCCATACCTCTGCATCATTCTTATTCTTATTATGCTTCAACACCTGAGGAACATTTATCATGTAACATTTTCAAGTTAACCCATCAACTTGGGTAATTTGCACTTTAGTACAAAAAGGGCAAAACATTGTTTTCAACATTATTCAAAAAGGACTAAAATTGAAACATAAGTTCCTCTTGGGCCTTAATTACTTTTCAAAAGATAATAGAAATCATATAATTAACTTTATTAAGCAAAACCTCTAGGTTTAAAGCATAACCCGGGCCAGGGATGTTACAGAGTTTGAGCCTGGCAAGTGGGTATGGCTATACAATTCAAGAATGAAGTTCTTTCCCAGAAAACTGCAGTCTAGATGGGAAGTTCCTTATCTTATCAAAAAGTGTACCCATCCAGGGCTATTGTGATATGTGAGAAAGAAGGGGCAAAAGAATTTGTTTTCAATGGACAAAGATTGAAACCAATTGTTGAAGTAGGCCCAGACAAGGCCAATCAAAGTTTTGATATTGTTATGCTTGTAGAAGAACAACAATATGATGAAGAAATGTGCTTCGAAGCAGATGAGAAAGAAATATACTACAAGGATGCCTTTAAAATTCCAAAGAAGTGAAAGAAGTCAAGAATCAATAAGCTCGGCTGAAGGCGTAAAATTTAGCGCTAGTGGGAGGCAACCAACGTGGTTTGAGATTCTCGAACCTTTCTTTTTTTTAACTTTTATTTTATGTTACACAAAACACACACACACACTTGTGCTTGATAGGTTTTGTCTTTAGTTTTGATGGCATGACAGGTCAAACAAGATCAAGTTGAGAATTAGGGCATGTTCAATCAAAGTGGTCGATATAACAACAACAAATATCATTCAAGTGGATTAGATGATGAGTTCCTAAAAGATTTGATGAAATCTGGAGTTTTTGAACTGACAGAGGGTAGAACGGCCATGCTAGTGCACAATGGACATGTTGGTTAACTTAAAAACAACATGTTGTTTCAAGTCTTGGCCACTGACAGCATGGTTGTGCTAACTAAAACGGTTGTGCCAGCTCCCCGCTAGAATGGAAGTGCTAGTACAGAACGGTCATGTTGGTTAACTAAAAAACAATAGGTTGTTTCAAGATTTCGCCACAGGAAGCACGGTCGTGCTGACAAGAATGGTTGTGCTGACCAGAATGGTCATGCCAGCTCCCCGCCAGAACGGCTGTGCTGGCTCAGAAAAAATCACTTAAGTGGCCTGATTCAACCCGACCCAGCACGACCCCAAATTCATTTTTACATCCAAGAACGGCAGTTTCGTGACTCCAAGTAGCTAGGGCAAGTTCCCAACACCCCCAAATTGCCTCCTCTTGCTCCCAAATTCTGGATTTGAGTCTCCTTTGGTCCCTAATCACTTTCCCTAACCTTATAGCTTCAATTTCCATCATCCATCACCACTGATTTCTCCACTTCCGAGCACATTCCGCCCCTACAGCCCGGAGCTGCATTTTTTCAGTTCTAGCTCAGTTTTTCACCAAAGAGCCTTGCAAGAATTAAGAGCATGGGCAAGGCCATCAAGAGGGGAGTAGAGAAAACTACAAACATCCTCATCGGTAGCAAAAGTCAATCCAAACGAGTGCCCAGTTCACAGCAGTCTGACAGCGCCTCCTCGTCGTCCAACTCAATTTCATGTTCCTTTAGACGATCGACGTCGATGAGTGCCTCCCGACTCCACTCTTACTCCAGCGAGCACATCTCGGTTCCAAACTACAGAAACCCCGGGGAAGAGGGGGAGGAAGAAGAAGAAGAGTTGGAGAACATTGTAGATTCTATTGAAGTCAATGCACCGGCTCATGAGCGAAGAACCAAGAAAACTAATGAGGCATCTTCCTCACTCTTGCCGCCACGACCAGCTCCAGCGAGGCATTCCACATCATCAGCTTGACCTAGTGGAAGCCATGAGAGAGTGCCCTTGAACTTGGATACAATTTTAGGGTCACACACCTATGAAGAAGAAGATACAGAAGACACCAAGAGCGAGGAATTGGAGGATGAACCAGTGGATATCTTATCAAGGCTAGAGGAGGATAGATTGACTCGGGTAGGAAAGCAACCAGAAGGAACCACATATAGTAGGGGAATAGCAAGAAAGGCAGCAATGAGACCTCTCCACCCCGAGTGCATTACAAGGAGGATGATTCCCACCAGATATGCATGTTTGCTCACAATGCAAGCCATAGCGGTCAACTTCGTGTTTGACAATCATTTACGACATTGTGGACTATACAAGATTTTAACTGAGGATGAAGAAACATATTTGGAGAACACTCATGAGTTTTTTGATACCTTAGAGAAGGTACAATATCAAGGAGAGGATGCTATTCGATTCAAGTTAAACTACTCAACACGTGTGCTTAAAGTTTCTCAGATCAATGCAATCTTTTCCCCCATTCCAGAAATGGCAAAGAAATTTGACGAGGGAAGATTTGACAAGAGCGGTAGAGCAGATTACTCCAAGATGTGGAAGAAGATTACAGAACAATCTACCTTTGCTACAGGGAAATCCAAAATGAGTAAGATCTACAACCCTTTCTTGAGATACTTATAAAAGGTCCTAGCAAACACCTTGTTTGGCCTCTATGATAATCAAGGATCTAGTTCTCAAAAAGACTTATTTTTTATGGCCACAATCGTAACTAAGGGATTTGTGAACATTGATGCCATAGTGATTGATCACTTGAAGACAATCCCACCCATGAGTAAAAATCCATTCATCATGGGAGGGATCGTCACCACTTTGGAAAAGGTAGTGGGATGCTCTAGAGGGACTTACTAAGGTAGATGGAAACAAATATGTGGATCTAAACTATCTTGTGAGGTCCCACATGATATCCCTCAAAGATAAAAAAAATCTTCTATGTTCTGAACCCCATCTATCCTGGTGTCAACCTGGAACTCCCATACCACACTGGCCTTCTTCTCAAGGATGCGGGGCCTACGGATGACTTTTTAGAATTGTTATCATGCTATGAGGAAACGAACCCTAGAGAGGGGTACATAGCACCAAGTGTAGCCCTACCTGAAGAATAGGGAGAGACAAATGTGCTAGAGCAGCAGTGTTCACTTGAGAAGCCAAGCCGCACTAGACCAAGAGTGGAGGATTTTGATGTGCAACCACATCTGAAAAAAGCATATGACATGTCAGTTATTCATGCACAGTGAAAGGGAATTCAGAAGATGCAATAGGACATGTGATTGGATCAGTAGTAGATGCATCATCAAATCAACCACATGTACCACTACCAGCATGCGCAGACACAGAGGAACCCCCAATGGGGGGAGGATTTCTAGGGATCAATTTTTGGTTACCAGGAGACGTACCCACCTCCACAGGCGGACTACTGGGGCCATTACTACCAACAACCACCTCCACAGGCTAACCCACTGCAGGACCCCACACCACCAGAGCCATGACCTCTGTCCTATCATCCCTAAGCTTTAGTTTCATGCTGAGGACAACATGGTTCAAAAGTTTTGGGTGGTAGGGCGGTAAGCCCTCAGTCTCAGCATATTTTGACATTTTCATGTTCCACCTGATCATTATTTGTTTGTTCTTTTTTTAATCCATCTAGTGTAGATTATCTTTTGCTTGCATTCATGCATACATGTAGTTTAATTTCAGGCATTTTCTTGTCATTTTCAAAAAATCTGCTAATTTTTCTATTCCATATCATGCATTGTAGTCTCATGTAGTTGTTGGTAATTTCTTGTGCATTTTAACTAGGATTTGCTACTTTATGTTTTAAATTTTCCTAAAGTAGGTTTAGATGCGATTTAATGCAAATTGGCACCATTTTGGCCAATTTTTCCCAAACTTGAATGTTCCTGCCCAAAAAACATGTTTTGACTTAATCTCCACTGTTTGAAATGAAATGTTTTAATCCTTTGACAAATTCATGCTACTTTCTTAGATATTATTGCTATATGGTCTTGTTTGTTGACTTTTTACATGTGCACCACCTCTCTTAAGTTTGTGAATGTTTTGGTTGAATCGTGAATTGAGCAAGCTACAAGCGCTTAAAGCCTATGGAATCACTTGGTGGAAATGTAAATATCATGTTGTTCTATAATGTGGTGTGATATTATTTGGTGAAGTGTTGGATTAGCTTTCATGCAGGAAATCTTATGTTGGAAACTACACTAATGACCCCTCTTTGATCTGACTATTCTTTAACCACCTTCATACCTCTCTGCCTCATGAAAAGATGCCAAAGTGCGCATAGAAGCCGTGGCCACCCCCAAAAGTTTGGGGTGGCCACATCTCAACCTCCCCGCTTCACTCTATCCACCATGTGCCCTATCTACACCAAGGGTAAAGAAAAATAAAAGCAAAAATAAAATAAAAGGATGCTCTTGTTTAAGAGCATTCAAATAAAGAAAAGATGAGTGTGTAAAAGCATTCCAAAATCTTACCGCAATCTTTCTTCCTCTTTCACACCCATTGATCTATAAAACATCAAATCTAGCTCACTTTACCATTTCTACATTCAAGTGGGTCATCTAGTATAGTTTGAAGCATAAGAATGAGTGCATGATAGAGAAACAATACTCCTAGTCATCTTTGATTAACACCAACATGAAATGGTTTACCTAGAATGACATGAAGGACATATTGACAACTTTTGTTTCTATGCTTTATATTTGAAGTTTGTATGCTCAATGCTCAGTTCATGAATGGTTTATGAAATAGGAGAGGTGAGAGGTGAAGCACATGCACTTAGTCACTCACAAGACCATGTACTCAATAATTATCTATTGTTATGCATTTGTCATTCATTTTTGTTGAAAAGAACCTGAAAAGAAAGATTGAGTTGGAGCATACTTGAGGACAAGTATGTTTTAAGTTTGGGGTTATGATGTAGCCCTATTTTAGGGCTCCATCTTGTGCCTTTTTGTACTTTAATCACATCTAAACATAGTACATTGCAAGTTAATTTCCCCAATATGTGTTTTACTGTCAAATGCACTTATGGACGTTCTTTGCATTATTTTTGGGTGCTTGGACCATACTTTGGATGGACGAGAGAGAAGGAAGGATTCCTAGGGTTCTGCCACTCATGGAGGGGTCCACAGAAGGCCCCAAGAGCTCCCTCAACCTACCCCAATGGCCAAGATTCAACATCAAGCAAAGAAGTCCTTTAATAATGAAGTTTGAAGCTATTTTAGCACTTGAAGACCCCAGCACAGTCGTGGTGCCACGAAATGATCGTGCTAGTAATTGCACAAAGTTACAGGTTGAATTGACAAATCTTGAAGTTTCAGCAACTCAGCCACGACGGTCGTGCTAACCAACACGGCCATGACATGAAGCCCCGAAAATGGTCGTGCTACCCAGCACGGCCGTGCTAGTTGAGGAATAGAATGGGCATGCTCTAGGGAATGACCTCCTCACAACTCCACCACCATGGTTGTGCTACCCATCACGGCCGTGCTACCTAGCCCCCACCACGGTCGTGTTATAGCCTTCATTTCACCCATCCAACCTGTGATTTCACACTTCACCAAAACAGCCATTGTCCTCCACCACATCCGTTCTCACCTCTGCCCAGCACAGACATGCTGCCTAGAATGGTCGTGCTGCCACCTAAAACCTAACCCTTTTTACATTGATTTTCCTACAATACCCCTACTTACCCTAGTGCTTCCACCACCACCTATATATACATGGGTGGCATCCACAGCACTAGGTTAGCTCCCCCTAGCTGCTCCTAGCCTCCATTACTCCCCTCCTTGAGCATTTAGTGCATTTCCCTTGCATTTATACTCTCCACTCACCTTTTCCATCTCCGTTTCACCTTGGAAACCTAGTTTTCTAGGTTTTCCTCCATAATCCCCCATATCTTCATGCTCATATACACCCTTTTAGGAGAGAGGATGTCCCCAACAGTAAGGAGGTGAAGAAGAAGGCTACTTCCCGAGCTCCATGGAGTTTGTTCCCCTTTCTTTTGCCATTTCTTTGACTATGTATAGCTAAGCCCCTAGTGGTGGGCTGTTTGGAGATAACATGTGACTTTGATACCATGTTGGGGGAAATTTGGCTTGTAATGAACTCATTTTTATCTATGATGATTTCTCCATGCTTGTGTCTCTTATTCCATTGCCATGCTTGTGATTTATACTTTTTGCTATTTATTGCTTGTTTGGTGGTGTTTGATGATACCATGTACTAGGAGAATTGGGATGCATGTGACAATCTTAGGTGTGACTCCTAGGTCCCAATAGGGGATCCCTAGCTAGTCCCCTTTGTTCCTACTTGCCTATCTCCTCTCCTACTACTTGGTATGAGACCTAAGTTACTAGTATAAGTGGGATTGATGTGATTACCTAGGGTCTTCTAAAGGCTAGAATGGCTAGTGGCATGAGTTCAAATATCCTCATCTCTACTCCCATCTCTACCTTCAACCCTCAATTGCTCAATACCACTTATCCTAGAAACCTAGATTTGGCTAATCCTATTAGAATTACACCTAACCCTAGTCCTCTACTAGTATTATAGGGTACATTCTAATAGCATTAGTCTTATTGTTTGGTTTGGTAATCTAGATGTAAAATGAGAACCATGCTTGTCTAATAACCTCCCTCAACTAATATCAAAGTTACTTCCCCAACGGCCCACCTACCTTAATCATCTTGTTAAAACCCAATTTGCTTTCCTTTCTTGTTCTTGCTAGTCTAGTTTAGTTGCTTTTTCTTAATGTAGTTAATTGATTAGTTCTGCTCTTTAATGTTAACTTAGGTTCTTGCACTTTCCAGTGGTTAGCTTAGCTTCTACATTGCTTCTCACTTGTCTAGTATAGTGTAGCTTACTCTTTCCCTTGCTTAGCTAGTTTGTTAACCTAGTTTGCTAATTTTGCTCATTAAAGATAAGTTAGGTTTAATTCCGCCTTTCTTGCTTGTTCATTTAAAGTAATCAACAAACAAACTCTTTTAAAACCCTCAAACCTTGACCTCCACATTAGGAACATAGCAAACACTATCCTAGCTCTAGTGCCCCCTCTATCCCTGAGAACCGACCCCTTTTCTTACCAATCACCTATACTACAACAGTACCCCATGCGTTTGCAGGTGACCTGTTTAGTTTTGTGATCGACTTGGTTAGGGCCAATACAAATTTTGAAAGTTTTCCCATACGTGTGTTTGAGTCTTTTGGAGTGCATCTAGCCACCCTTAGTTGGCTAGTGTGTATGCCTCTAGCTCAGACACGCCACCTGGCAACTGAGTTGTAGACCTAGATGCAATGACCATAAACTGTGTTCTCTAGAATTTCAGGTCATATATCAAGAGATGATGTTGTTGCAGGTTGTCAGTTGCTTGTTCTTGAGATGCATGGTGTCTTATATATACTACCAATGATTCCTAGGGTTTTTGAATGACTTCCATGAATAGACATAAACAAAGGTTAATCATGGACAATTGCAAAGGTTGGTTTCAAAACTTGGTCATGGCTATCTGTCATTTTTCTACTCAACTATAGAGAGAAGATGGCGGAACCCTATCCTTCTAGGATTTAGACCACTTATGCTCTGTTAGTCCAAAGAGGTAGAGGACAGATAGAGGATGGGGCAAGTTCAAGGAAGGGAGGTTAGAGATGCTTCTTTTTGGGGGAGCAATGTTGTCGTTCTCCTCTGCATAACTGCTACACATGTTCAATCTTAGAAAGGAACACACTTCTTCCTTTATAACAATAATTAATTTGTGTTGAAAGTAACCCTTTAAACCCCATTCTTCTTATTTGTTTAATTCAAAATGTAACATCTCTTAAGTTTAAATTCCTCTCCTCCTATGAATTCAAACATGAATCTAACTTTTAGTGAAATATATTATAGAAATAGGAATATATATAGTTTATATCTCTAGATCTGGTTGTATGGGTTATCAACACAATAGGGTTCATAATTTATCTTTAATAATTAAATATTTTTATTGATTCAAGACATTTACATGAAAATCAATACTACTCCAAGAATATGATGTTGAATCAAGATATCTAATATCTAGTGATTCAAATTTCTACAAGTTCACATCAAAATAATTCATGAATACAAATTGAGGGGTTAATTGTAAATATCTCTCAAATGAGGTGAGTAATTACATTCAGACAAAGGAAATTAAATAGAAGGATAATTCTTATCAAAGACCATGATAACTTAATCAAAATATTGCATGTGATTTGAAAAGAAGTATATGATTGTAAATAAGCTCAAGTTAGGGGGAAATTAAGACTAATAGATCAACATATATTTAGTACTCAAAATCCAATATGTTACACCTCTCAAACCCTTAAAGAATATTTCATCCCCAGAATCAATACATCAATGGTCTAGTCAGGTACTATTTTCCACCCTTAAAAGGATTCATCTAGAAATCTAAAATGTTATGTCCTTTGATTTCTTTTCACCATTACCCTACACTAAGTTCCATGTTTTAAAGGTATCATTTCACTCTTGTCTAGGGTTTTCTCATACCTTGTTGATTGTGACTTAGCTCAAAAAGGTCATAGATATAACTTATAAAGAGAATTTTCTTTCTACATATAGTATTATAAAGAAAATCATTTCTCAAAATGAAAAGTTTTCGATGAAAAACTGAAAAATGGCCAAAATCAATATGAGAACCAAGTCATGAAAACCTCATCTTTGCATTCTAATCACTATTACTCCATCATCCCAACTACTTGACACATTTTTGAAATTTAGATTCCTAAGAAACATAATGATTCACCTGAGCACTTAGTGATGCTTAGTCTGTATAATTCCTCCAGGCTCATGTACCCATTTCTATGTTAAGAATCTAAATTATGAATACCAAAATATGTGTTACACCAAAAAGTAATTAGCTAAACTATAATTATCATAGACAATAAAAAACATTATCATATTTTACTTAATATTGTTGTTAGTGATGTTTATGTGATGTTTTGTTGGGTTAAAAATTTCAATATACTTGATTTTTATTTGTTCATTTTAAATGGGTAGGGTTTTACAACCATAAAATGCTTAGTTCAACATAAATTATCAAGAGTTTTATGTCTAAAAATTGAGAGTTATAAAATCTAGAGGTCCTAATATTTTTCACATCTTACCATTTAATCATCTTATTATGGTCTGGGATGAAAATTTAAATAACTTTAATAAATTTTCATCTATTAATATATAATATTGAATTCATAACTTTTCCTTTTTTATGGTTCTGAACTTCCATACATAGTTCTTTACTGTGGGATTTATTAGTGGCATGATTTTGTGACCAGGAAGTTTCTCAAGAGTTTTTATTACACACATATAAGGGAAAATACTAGTTGTCTATTAGATTTCCGGTTGATCATCTCTACGAGTGATTTTGGTTTAAGTCATTGTGGGGGACACTTCTACTACTTGATATGTGGTATATAGATGGTATTGCAATTTTCTTTAAAATATATACCACTTTTTATTTCACCGTATAATTTTTCTATATATATGCTGACATATTATTGTTTCCTATATTACAAATGATTGTATAGAATCCTCTTTTTGTTTAAATCGAGTTGTATATTTTATTCAAATATTAGGGTTTTCTTCAAGTAGTCAAAATTGCCTCGAATAGGTTGGTCTATAAATTGAGGAAACCCAACCACCACCTGAGTGAATTGGGAGTAATTATGCCAGAACCTTCACTAAACATACTTCCTTAGACACCTGAATCCATTCCACTTATATGGTGATAAATTAGACTCACTAAATAATTCTGAAGAAAATTATTTTTGTTACATCACCCTCAAATGTGATTATACATTTTAAGGTATATCCTATGATATTTACTTATTCTATATCTTTTTTTTCATTTGTGATTACTTGAGGTTGTACCAAACTACTGAGAAACTATAGGTCACTCTTACCTATAGTTGTGATTTTAATGTTCCAAGGGCCTCATTGTAAATCTACTTCAATAATATTTCCATATAAATCGAAGCCTAGGGAAGTCCAAAAGATAGTAGATGAGATATGTGTTTTTCATGACTTTCTATATTTAGGTACATACCTCACATCCTAGGCTCTTAGTGTTTCCTTCTGGTAGTCTAGGTATAACCTAACTATTGAGCCCATGATATTAGGGTTTGTTGTAACTATTGATTTTAATTGTCAACTTCTCCATTTGTATTCCTAGCTAACCCTAATTCTCCATGATATATGCATGAGTGATGATTGTTCATTGCTATAATACCATGTTGGAAACACCTAATCCTTACACTCACAATTTTACAGACAAATTTATCAAGAAATATAATCAAGTCTTTTCATTTATTCAATTTTCTAAGAGTAGATAATATTCTAAAGAAAGATATATTTAAATCATATACCAGTAAAATAAACTTTATCTAATCTAATTTTCATATTTTAACAAAGGGCAGCTCATGCAATCTCTTCTAGGTTTTGCTTTAATCACTTTTCCATGAATTCCTAGAGGGAACAAAACCACACATGGATCCCAAGAAGGGAAATATGGATCATTCAAATGATCGGTATAATGGATTTTTATGACAAGATGGCAAGAGTTATATATTGTTGGTGAGTATCAAATAAAAAATGGATTTTCAAATTCAATAGGATTCAATATCAAATTTTGAGAACCAATAATTGACATTTTCAAATATATAGGACATGTCACTGTCTATTTGTTGGGGAATCTATGTGTTCTTTCCTATGGAGAATGACATCACACCACCTAAATTTCCCAATATACTAAGGGACCATATGTCCTTTAACTCTAGCATCGGCAAGGAAGTGTAATTCCACTAAACTAATGGGCACCAACATGCCCTTTTTATGTTTAAACAATGTGGTATTATTTCTACAAATTTGGTGGTCACCTTTAAATGAGAAATTCTAAAATTTTAAAACAAATTTAGGTTAATTAACCTATTTAATATACATTCTTTCAAGAGGGTATAAAGTTTCCAAAATATAATAGAAATTTCAGACCTTGAATAAAACCTAGACATTATAGGTATAGAGCTCCAAGAATCAATCAAGAGAGTGATCTACAAGTATAGAATGATATTGGTTATGATTTTCTTGGAATCAATTGGTATTCACTTTTTTATTTGGGTATTCATGACTAGGGTTTTCCATTTAGGAATGCCCTTCATATTTTCCATTATTCTCATCTCTAGGCTTTTGGCTAGATTATATATAATTAATACTACATACTCAATTGGTTTTTAATTTTTTGTAGATTATATCCTAAAGTATTATTCTTTCTCTTATATATAATATAAGTATAGTATAAAATATGTTTATTTACCAATATACCCTTACTAGTGATGTATAGGGCTAAATTTATACATAATTAAATGCATACTAGTTATAAACTCTTACTTAGGTCTCAAATATCTAAGCTAACCTAATAATGAGTTATTTATATATGAATATAAGAATGAAATAACTTTGCATACATTATAAGATAAGTTTCATCATATATTTTATTTCTAAGTTAGGTTTACCATAATCAAATAGTTTCTCTATCATAATTTCTCTCTTAACTTCAAATTCATTAAAATAGGTTGGTTTATACCAGAATACAACTTAAGATAAGTACTAACATGTACACTTATATAAAAAATTGACTAGTTTGATGTATCAGTATGATGACATTTTGTATTTTGATACATCATCATTAGCAAAAATGGCATTCATTTTTTATGACTATCTAAGTATGAAATGTAGTAGAAAAATGATTGCTTACCATGGAAGTCACAATGTTGAGTGATACTATTAATAAGAAAATAGGTCCACGTTCACTTATATTCTAAGATATAGATCTTCCTTTATAATGGAGTCTGAGGTTGGTCTAGAATCTAACCTTGTGAAGTGGGATTCTTGATCCATTACACAACTGTTGTAGGTTTGGGGTTGATAGAAACTCAAGGAAGAGTTCTTCTTCTTGTATGAGGTCCCTAGATCCTATCATAGGTGTGGCAAGTCTTGGCATAGATGGGGCTAACCAGACATGAATACAGTCAGTTCTACCTTGATCTTTAATAGTTTGGAGTTGTGAGATCTGGTATGTAGGTTTACTCCATCCTCACTGACAAAGTTGTAGAGTTTGCATTTAATCAAGAATGGGATCTACTAAATAAGATGAGAGGATTGGATTATGTGGTTAAAGTAGCTCAGAGAAGAAAGGATTTTAGATGATCATTTATCTAGAACAATTATGCTAGAGGAGGTGAGACAATTCCTATAAGAATGGGCTTGTTGCGTCAGTGTAGGTAATCAATGGAGGATTACATGTCACCAAGTTACAGGTCTGCAAAGGTTAGTCTATCACTACATGACAACTGGTGGTGGAGTGGTTGGTGTTGTCAATCATCATCGAGGGATGGAATAGTTTCTATCTGATTACCTAAAAATGTGATGGTAGGTCTTTTGTCATTGATGTCGCAGGTCAAATCATGTGGGCGATGATGAAGAGAATGATCAAGGGTGGTGTTGATGTTGGTAGAAGGTTCGGGTGTAGGTGTGAGTATCTTGGTGGATAAGTTGTAGATCTAGGGGAGGTGGCAGTGAAGTGTATTCTCTATAATTACAGGTCTACTGTCAGGCGGTGATGTTGTTGTATGTCACTGGTTGCTTACAGGATGTCTAATATAGACTGCCAATAGTTCCTAGTGTTTTTAGATGACTTCCATGTTTAGAGGTAAGTTGGGTTGAATCAAAGATGGTTGTGGAGGTTAGTTTCAAAGCATGGTCAAGTATTTATTCTATTTTTTCAATCAAATTTTGAGAGATGGTGGTGGTTCCCTATCCTTCTATGGTTCAGATCCCTTTTACCCCATTAGTCTGAATAGGGAGAGGATAGATAGAGGAGGGGGTAAGGTTGAGAAAGGGAGGCTAGTGACATTTCTTTCTGGGGGAGTGGTGTTTCCATTATCCTTAGTGTAACCATCAACCGCAGTCTATTTGAGGAAGGATACATGTTTCTCACTTTAGTAACATTAATTAATTAATGTGAAAATAACTCTATAAATCCCTTTCTTCTTATTACTTGTGTTTACTTGTAAATGTTATATGTCTAAAGTTACAATTCCTTATCTCCTAAGAATTAAAACATGAGTCTGACTTTTAGTGAACTATATTATAGAAATAGGAAAACTTATAGTTATACCTCTATTTTTGGATATATGGGTAATCATCACATTAGATCTCATAGTGTATATATTTTAATATAATCAATATATGTCATTGATTCCAAGCCATTTGTATGAAAATCAAGAGTACTCCATGGATGTGATGTTGAATCGAGTTATCTAAAACTAGTGATTCAAATTGTGCAAGTTAACATTGAAATAGTTGATGAATGCAAATTGAGGGGCTACTTGTAAATATCTTTCAAATGAGGAGAATAATTACATTTAGATAAAGGAAACTAAATAGAAGGCTAATTATTATCAAATACATGATGACTCAATCATCATAATGACACAATTTGAAAACACTGATTACATTGTATATAAGCTCAAGTTAGGGGAAAATAAAGATTAATAGCTCAACATAGATTTAGTATTCAAAATCAAGTATGTTACAAGAAGCTTGTGCCAATTTATCCCTTTACTACATTTCTGATCAAACTAACACATTTATCTAAGTATTTACACTACTGAAAAAGTGTTGGACATGAATGCATGGATTTTAAATCCTACTGTTACATACATGAGTGAATCAATATATTTTTTTATATTTAGTTAGATTTTAGTATCTGTAATTACTTAACATAACATTCTAATATATCCTAATATCCTTATTGTCTTCACGGATGATTAAAGTTAAGGCTTGATTGTAGCATTTTCTTCATTGGATATATTATCCTCATTTTGTTCACTATCTTCATACTCTTCAGTGTCTTTGTCATTTGAATTTTTTCATCACGTTCACTTTCTTCTTCATATGCACATTATTCATTATACATGCATTATTTTTCAGACGTACATAGCGTGTAATGCTAGACCCCTGATTAAAGCCTCTTATAAAGTTTTTAGAATGATGGCTGGCCCCACAAACTAACACATGTCTTGACTATAGAAATTGTGCTCACTCACACATAGTTCAGGAAGACTTCCCAACCAGTAACACATCATAGTACCACGCCATGTCAAGCACTCCTAAATATGAAGTACATATAAATGTGCTTCCTGAAAAGTAGGATCAAATAGTTGATATGGGTAGTCCAATAATTCATTTTAAGATCAGTTTAAGTGAGGATTCAGATCATGTGATGGTAAAATCTGACCCACATAGACTCTTGAAATCCTTGTCAAGTACTTATGGTATGTCATTATTATATTATCTTGTATCAATGCAAGTTATCCATGTACATATGGGATCTCATTCACATGCACTGGTGCAAAGGTGGCTCCATGAACATAAATAGGCATTTCCAACATGTATGGACCACATGGATCAAGAATGGGTGTCACATTACTATGCAGGCCCTACCAACTGGAGGGATACAAGCTCTATTATAATTTTTAATTCTAGGTCCCCAACCCATGGCTCTTGTAAAGTTGTGAGAGTGATTATTGTCCCAATAAAATAGCATAGGCCTCTATTGTGCTTTATCCTCGTTGATGCATAAGACTTACCACATGTTACCCATCCTAGGTATACTCGATGCCAAACACACTTCACTGTAAACTACCTTTTGATGGGATACCTTAAAAAAAGGAGCAATTTATTTATATGTTTAGTGATATCATTATTTTTTATTAACCTCATTTTATCTAAGGACTCAATATTAAGAGTATACAATACTTCTGACAGCGTGTGAGACTTGAGAAAGGAACTTAGTAGTGTAAATATAGTGAGTATTGGACATGAATGTTTGGATTTTTAAATGTTGCTAGCAAAGGTAGGTGTGGAAATGAAACAATTTTCATTATATATGGCTATATTTGGGTATTCGTAACTACCAAATTTAAAATCCTAACAAGTTATAATATCTTTTATCTCTTATCTAATGATATAAGATAAGATCTTGACTGCATTTATTGCCTTTGTTGGATGTATTGTGTGAATTTTTCTCACTATTTTCATCTCTTTAGTGTCTTTTTCATCTTCAATTTCCTCACCACCTTCACTTTCTTCTTCATATGTACGTGTTCTTCTTTGTAAAACATTAATCTTTAGACATTCATGTATGTAACGTATAGCCCCTTCCCCTAGCCTCTTATAGAGTTTTATGAATGATAATTGTCCCTACAAATGACATAGGCCTCGACTGCATGCATTTACCTCACTCACACATAGTCCAAAAACACTTCTGTACAAGTCATTCATCCTAATACTAATTCATCTTGGGCATACTCAACTATGAAGTTCCTATTTATGAGATACTAGACAAGTAGAAACGCATTGTTGATATTGGTAATATAATCATTATTTTAAGATCATGTTATATGAGACCTCAATTTCTATTATGGTATAATCTCCCCCACATAGACTCCTAACATCCTTATCAATGCTTTATGATCTGGCCTTACAATATTATTTCATTTTAATGGAAGACCAGAATTGTCCATGACACCCAATATTATATTTACAAATACTATTGTAAAAGTAGCTCCATAATTGTAGATAACTCTTTACAACTTATACGGATTACATGGCATGATGCTAAGTGTCACATGTGCAAGTGGTTGCCACCCATTGGAGGGAGATTAGCTATGCTACTATTTTTATGATAGGGTCCACAAACAAGGCTCTTGTAAAGAATCAAGAATGATGACTAGCCCCAAAAACTAACACAATCCTTGGTTGGACTTTATCCTCACATATGCATGGTATGGGAAGACTTCATAATAGGCTATCCTAGTACTACTTCATATCAAATATATTTAATTAAGGAGTGTAGGGAAATGCAGGCACATAGTAGGCAGCCAAAACAAAAAAAAATCTATCCTTATTTTCCATAACATTAAGATCACGTCAACAACTATGTGATGTACATGTTGGTTTGATGAGTTCATACTTGATCCTAGAGTAAGTCCAATGACTATAACTCATTGCAGTAGTCCATCACTCCTAGTTGCAGTGAGACAACATCTGCAATAGCTCCTAGTCTTCACCATGGACTGCAGGCTAATGTTGTCCTCCTAGCAGTAGACAACAGCCTCCTTGCCTCTATAGTAGTTCACATAAACCACCTAGAACTCTTATCATTCTACTGGAACAGACATGAAGGATTTGTCCCTCCTGTTATTTTACTAATAACCAACTTTCTATCCCACAATTGTTCTCCCCTGCTACCCCGCCCTGTATCAAGTAGGACTTGCTCGGTTTCTCTATTGGTTACCACAACTAGAGTGTACAACAATTGTCAGAGGCAATTGAGTTGTGTTTGAGTATCTCCCACTACCCCTCTATTTATAGGAGTGGTTAGGTTTAGAGTTTCCAGTCAGTGTGAGAGTAGAAGGAACCAGAATATCACAAAATTTGCAACTTGCGAGTGATGAGCCAATCGGTTGACATGTGATTTGATCAGTTCTCCCACCGAACCAATCGTTTCACCATATTTCCCAAATGCATATTAATTGACAATTCTAAATCAATTAATGCACTATGTGACGTCAACACTAATCCTTGATTCAATTTAATTGAACCACGAATTGGGCATATCTCCCTATGAGTCGGCCGTCTCATGACCCCAACTGATCGGTTCACTAGGTGAACCGGTCGGCTCGCACCCCTAGTTCAACAAAATTCAGGTAATTTAATTTCTAATCAACCTGACACTCAAACATTTTGGTTCAACCCATGAACCGATCACTTGGGGTTACAATCAGTTGATTTGTTGCTCAAATTGAATACCTAAACACTTTAATAATCAATTAAATTATCATTCATGATTAAGCTCCTCTTATAGATAAATTGTTATGTGTGTGACCTTATAGGTCCCATATCACATTTGCAATGAATGTCCATAACTAGTTTATGACATCACAAGAAAAGAGTGGTGTGTAGTCACACATTTGTGCTACCCAAGTGAATGGAAAGTTGGAGAACAACTTCAACCTACAATCTATGTAAGGTGTTATAGTGATTGTATAATTTCTTTGTCTTTGATATTCGGAATGAACTCGAGGCATGGAATCATCATCCACTCAGTGTTCAATCCATGTTCCATGAATCTAGAGTAGAATGTTTGAGATATATGTAACCTCAATAGCATTTATGTGCATGACCATGTGTTTCTCAGTCTTGCTTATGAAGTGGCCAGGATATCAAACTCAAGTACAAGGGACAATCCCATTTGCATCACTCAAAGTCATCCCCATGTGTCACAACATATCCAATTGTCACCTTTATAGAAACCCTTATTCAGGATCACATTGTATGATGTCAAAGCACACCGAGCAACATGTGACGGATGTGGTGATTTTAGGTCTAAGAATCACAATCACCACCTTCACTAGAGATATGACTATGACCACCATGTATGGTTTCCATGTGTCACTCTCAAGGTGGTTTTGTCTTATACATTATTCCTCAACAAGTATCTATGTGTTTGGTTTAATATCACATATCATGAATGATGAGATTATGTCATCAACCAACATACACTATAGTCTTATGTGTTGTTGTTGTTTATCAACCTTCCACATTAACATTTGACTAGGGGAACAATAGGAATGTACATACTCTTATCATCCATATGATCTCATTGTTCAAGTCACATACTTGAAGACATACGTCATTAAGTAATATCATTCTTTAGACCTTCACTATGTTTCTATCTCATAATTGAATTAAAAAAAATGATTTGGAAGGTTGAATTTGTTATTATTAATCAAATCCTCTATGTAATATTCCATCACAATCATCATATGATTGATCTATGGGCATACATACCAATACACTCCCACTTGCACTTAGAGTCAATCACCCTTGAATCATATTCTTAGTGAACTAAGCATGTCCATCATGTTTATATAGTGCAAGTGCTAATCCAGAGGGTTAGCAACACTTTACTTTTAGTCTTTATATTGCATGTTTCTCATCTTTTTGTTGTGAGATGAAATTGCTATAATATGCTATCTGATATTCCTTCCCTAATTGGTAGCTCGATTGTTGTCACAGTATCTCTACTATGTCACTAATTGTTAGAACATCTTGAAGTTCATCTATATGAACTTCAAGATCCATCTAGTATCCTCTCTTGTGTTCATAACACCAGGGTACTCGGCTTCTGTATGTAGAATTGAATTAATGGTTTATAGTTCACAATCCTTCCAACTTACAACTTTTTTCTTAAAATTAAACACATTTTATATGGCGGTCACTTCCTGCCATTTTTTAAGTTTGCATCAGTGTAACCCTTTACTCCCAACTCTTCCTCATTGCTAGTAATAAATACTTTAGTGGATCTCAATCTCTAATGGATATCTTTAATGACGTTCCATTGGCCCTCATTGGAATCTAATACCATCTTCTCATGTCCAGTACATATAAGACTGTGGGATGAGTACATTTATATACCATACATGATAGATCCAATTGTTGGTGCATCTGACATTTTCCTCAAGTCTTTTTATTCTTCATAAGAATTAGAACATAGGGTTCATGAGAGACTAATCCCATATAAAATGGACAGATTCCCTCTCAAGAATCCTTCATGCTGAACTCTTTCAACATCTTACTATTGTATGTTCTCATTTTAGGTCATGAAACTTTCAAGAACTATTTGTATAGATCTCAATCCCTATCACATAGGATGTTTCACCTGATCCTTCTCTACTGAAGGTGTTTTCCATGCCATGTCTCAATGTTTACAGTATAGAGATGTTATTCCCCATCAATATGTGGAACATTTATATATGCTCCCACAAAATCTTTTGTAATCACATATTTCATCTTTTATCTTGGCTCAAGTCAAACTCTTTGACTATCTTGTCAAAACAAAAGATCCCATCAGTGAGATTCTAATCTGAATCTCTTAGATTGAACTTTGTATCTTATAGACTTTATTTGCATTCAAAAAGTTATAAAACCTTTAAGTTGTGTAACGTACGCATACTTTCATATATTCCTTTTAAGTAATGCGGCTTTAAACTTAAAATGCCAAATCTCATATTCTATACTAGTTGCAACAACAAGCATGACAATTGGTGAAGGAATTTCTTCATGTTCAATAATTTAAATTTATTTGAAAACCTTTGCAGCCAATCTATCCTTTTAGGTTATCCATGTTGGTCTTTGCAATGAAAAACCAACTTCACCCTTTGGGTTTTACCCCTTTAGGTGGTACCACCTAGGTCATACCTTATTAGTGAACATGGACACAATAATGGATTTAAGACAATTTTTAGATTCTACATCTCAATAGCTTCGATTTGATTTGTTGGCTCATCATCTTATGACCAACCTATCTAAGTTGTTGGATTTACAATCTTACAATCTCAAGTGTATTCTACTATAACTTATGAGGTTTTATGTTACACGAGGAACTTAGGATTTCACAACAATTTGTGATTCTCAATTGTTCTCATTGTACCTTCTTGTTGACCTCGAACCTTTTGAGTTATACTTTTACTCCCACTAATTCTTTTAGAACCCAGTTATCCTAGTAACAAACACTTTTGTTATCATATTGTGATTATAGGTGGAATTCAACAAATATGGTTTGTGGATACACCTTTTCAAGAATCTACTTTCTTTATATAAGTTTCAATCCTTAAGACATATTGGGACATTCCCATATCATATCTCATTTGTTGTCTTTTAAACCATTTTAGATGGTACATTGTTTTAGTATAAATTATATACCCATGAGGAGATTAGAAGATTAGATCAAATAATAATCACATCATGATCCATCAGGATGTAATTCCTTCTTTCTGATACATCATCATGTTTTGGGTGGTTTTGAATTGGGATACACTATCACAATCCTTCCAAAAGGTCCTCAAACTATTGGTGTAAAGTATTTCAACATTTCATCATATCAAAGTTTCTTAATACTTTTATCAAAATTATACTCCATTTATAATCTCCTTGAACACTTCAAGAGATTCATGTTTGTATTTCACCAAATACAAACCCTATATCAACTGAGATCATCAGTGAATATAATGAAGTACAAACAACTAGTTGTAGCATTTATTCTAAAAGATCTTTATACATCAATATGTATAAGCACTAATATAAAATCTTATTCTCTCCACTACACCTAGTGAGAGGTGGTTTGTCATGTAGCTCATAAAGGAGATTTGCATGTCTCTTGTTGTTAAATAACCAAAAGAGTCTAGCTAAACATAAATATGGATTCTAGTAATGCATTTCTCAAATATGTTCTCTAGATGACAATGTCACATATTGTTTGAGTTATCAATTATAATCCTTTTGGTATTTACATTATTGACATTCATCTTCAGATCCTTCCATATAAAGATCACTAGATTTTGGGGCATTTTCATATAGGATCACATCTTTAAAATAGAAGCATTAACAACTCTTTATTGATTTATCATCCTTGTCTACAAGATGCATAAAGTAAAATGGTTCTATTTTGGCATAATGAAATAGTAGTTCAACTAACTCTATTACATGCCCAATGGGTCAAGATAAATATTAAATGTAGATTGAAGTTGCAGCAACTCTTACTCTGTACACTCCACTCTTGTCCTTTCATAAAGGCTTTACTTATTATTAGATCATGCACATAAACATATATAAACTCTACATCCAGTATCACATACCAAGATGAAGAAGTAATAAAATTTATAATATAACGTTTATACCTAAAGTAGAGGTCTATGTCTATTCCTTCTTGTTCTTTAATTCCTCCAGGAAGAGAGGGTAATTCATTTTCCAATGTCCAGGCTAGTCACAGTGGTGACAATTGCCTCCATTCTTACTCCTCTATTTGCCTTGAGTGTTGAAGAGTTAGTCTTCTAGCCAACTTTAGAACTCTTCTTAGCCTTGCCTTTGCCTTTAGACTTTCCCTTTGTCTTGTTAATCATAATCAAAGACTTGGGCTTATTTTTCTTCAATTTTGCCTCAGCCATTTTCAACATGCCTAGTAACTCTGTCAATGTTTTGTCAAAATCATTCATGTTGTAGTTCATATAGATTGAATATATGATTTTGGTAGAGACTATAGAATCACATCATTTTCCAACTCTTGACAAGGGGAATCTGAGTCTAGCACGGTTCTCCACATACCCGATGAGCTTGAGCACATGAGGACCCACTAGATCTCCTACTTCCATGTTCCATTTGAACAATGCCTTAGAGACATCAAATCTCTTCTATCTTGTCTAATGTTGTAACATGTTCTTAAGATGTGTGACCTTCTCAATAACATCCATGTTCTCATTTTTCCTTTACAACTCATAGTTCATGGAGCATAGCATCATACAGTATGCTTCTTGTAAGAATCCTTGTCATCCTTAGGTGTAATGGAAAGGGGTTCATCTGGCTCTGGTGTCTCTAAGACATAGAGCTTGTGCTCCTGTGTGTGAACAATTCTCTGCATCTTGAACCATACGTGGAAACTATTCCCATTTAACTTGTCCTTCTCAAGGAATGATCACATAGAAAAGTTGTTGTTGTGTGTTGTCATTTGATTCTACAAAACAATTTGCAATTTTGTCAAAACTCATTTTTATTTGATTTGATTATAATTGAAGATATTAATTAGGTATTTAATTAGTTATCACTTTCATTATTTTGATCAAATTCACAACCCTCAATTATCAATTCAGAAGATTGCATTGAACGGTCTTCTAATGAAATAAGACCCAAAATAATTCAATTATTACCCGACCAATGCCAACATCCATAATCAATCATTAAGGTAGGTAACATTTGCCAATTGCATCTTATGCAATTATTAGATAACGATATGTGAAACTCTTTGACATGGTCATTTGTATACTCTCATTAAGGTCACTCAGTTAAGCCTGACTCAAAAGATGACATAATAATAATTCACTCCTCCTGGCAGGCCCACATTATTACCATCACACTTCCCCGAGATAGGTAGTGCACCACCATTGGGGTGCCCACACTCAATAAATCAAGCTTTTCTTATGTGTTGATAATGATATATATATATATATATATATATATATATATATATATATATATATGTATATATATACATACATATACATATCCAATCACCACATTGTTGGGTTTTAGGGGAGACAGAGAAGGCAGCGGAAATAAAAAAATTATTCTCCCAAATCCAAAATAAAGGAATCATGTCAGCGTCTATATAATAGGAAGGATGGTTTGTAGAGGCATACCTTGTCCTGAGGCTTGATCGGCGACGATACCTCACGGCTTGCCCAATCTTCACCTGCGATCTTAGACGGTGTTTGTGCAGCTCCTGGTCTCACCGGCACTGTCATCTCCTGGCCTCACCGGGACTGTCGGGATTGACAGCTGTCCTCCGAGCGGCAGAAGTCTCCCTCCTCTGAAGTAGTCTACACGGACCACCTGGAACTCCGATCTCCTTGTCCCATAAGGAATCAGAAGGAGTCGCACCCTCCTATCGACGTACTAGTCACCAACACACTCTCCTACTACCAGTCGCTTTCTACAATTGTTTATCCCTTGTTGTGCCTCCCTTATCGGATAGCACTTTCTCGGGCTCTCTCGGTTACCAAAACCAGAGAGAACGACAACTTTACAGAGCAACTGGCGTTCTAAGTTGTTGTTCTGAGAAGCCCCCAATACCCCTATATATATAGGAGGGTCATGGGACAACGTTCTCAACCCCGGGCAATGTGGGATTAAAGGAGTAGAAGGGTTTGAGAATTTCCACAAAACAACCAATATGCGCCAACTGAACCAATCATTTCACACCCTGAAACAATCGTTTCATGCCCTGAGCCGATCATTTGGGACCTGAGCCAATCATCTGGGATCTGATTCGATCGGTTGGTGCCCTGATCTGATCGGTTCATGGTCGTGATCCAACTCAAATTGACTTACAAATTTGTTTCTGATTAATCAAATATTAATCCTTGTCCAAATCAAATTTGTACAAGTGACAAAAATTCTATTTGCAAAATAGTCTTCTCACTTTCCAAACGATCTCGGTTAGACCAGTTGAGCTGATCGGTTCAACCCTTAAACCAGTCAGTTCATCTTGTCTTGAGCCGATCGGTTCATTACATGAGCTGATCGATTCACCAACTTGAGCCGATCGATTCATCCCATGATCCGATCGGTTGGAAGTGCAGACTGTGCAAAATCAGTCAATTGCAATTTCAATCAATCTGATACTCTAATCAATCGGTCCAACACCTTGAACACTATGATACTAAGCTATCAATTGATTGAGTGTTTAATTGAACTACTAAACTCCTTTAGTAATCAATCTAAACATCATTTTGTGGATAAACTCCTCCTCTAGGTTAAATCCTATGTGTGTGACCCTGCAGGTCCATTTCACGTCGGTAGTGAAAGTCCATAACACTTATAACTTCACAAGCAAAGAGTGGTTCCTAGTCGCACATCAGTGCTACCCAAGTGAAATAGAAAGTTGGAGAACAACTTTCAATTCTACAATCTGTGAATGTTGTTATAGTTAATGTATAATTCCTTTGTTACTGATATCCCAAATGAACTCAAGGCATGGAACAGTCATCCTGTCAACGTTCATTCACTTTCTTGATCTCAGAGTAGATTGGAGGAGATATGTATGACATCAATATCACATACTGATTCACACATGTGTGTGCATACCTATCTCAATCCTACTCATCAAGTGGCCATGGATATCAAACTCCCTCAGGAGGGACAAATCCCATATCTATCACTCACCCCTCAAAATCCCCATGTGTCAAAGCCACCCAATCATCACCTTTATAACAACTGATGTTTCAGGACTGCATTTGATGATGTCAAAGTGTACCCAATGACATGTGTTGAGTGTAGTGATTTTAGGTCAAAGAATCACACTCACCACCATCACTGTGAGAACTGACAGTGACTACCATGTCATGGTTCCATGTATCAAACTCACGGTGGGTCTGTTCGGTAAACTTATTCTCTAACAAGTACCTATGTGTTTGGTTTAATATCTCCATATCATGACTAATGAGATTTTGTCATCAACCAACACCACAATCTAGTCTTATGTGTCATTTTTGTCTATCTACCTTCCATAATGACATCCGAATATAGACATAATAAGAATGTACAAACTCTTAGTATCTGTATGATCTCATCGTTCAGGTCCTTAACCTGAAAGCATACGTCATTGAGTACTGTCATTCTCTAGACATTCAATTTGTTCTATCATTATCTCATATGACTGAACTAGAAAGAATTGGAAGCTTTCCTTTGATGTTTATCAAATCAATCTTAATGTATCCCACCAATCATCCCATGATTGTCTCTCAGGGCATACATACCAACACACATAGTATTATGTATCATATACATTCTATATCCCATAATGTAAACATGCAATATACAACATTAGTGATGGTTATGGACATCTGTATTGGAATTCATTGGAGCCACAAGGAATTACCACCACCTAATTCTACATCTCATGCATGAACCTATTGTTGGTGTAGATTTGTGCTTGCCAATCTGGGTTTATCGGTTCAACCCTTGAACTAGACAGCTTGCCTCTTGGTCAGTCGGTTGGTCGTTAGAAATGATCATCATGCCTCCTATCCAGTCAGTGTTTGGACACCTCCAAATAGTCATTGGGGACCACCAGCCAGTCTTTTTGCTCCTCCTATGATCTTCCCTCCTCGATCCTCCAATCGGTTGGTTTGTCATGTGAAATGGTCGGCTCACCTGATGTTGATTGTCATCTTTGTCGTTGCTAGAAAAGAAACTATCTTATTGCTATGAAACACATTACATGGTAAATAGAAACCTTGGATACATTCGAGGGGAGAAAAGGTAGGAAATAATAGTACTTTTACATTGGAAAGAAGAGGGTAGAGGCTTGATATACAAACCAAGATTAAACAGTAATAAAATAAATCTTTCAACCAATATATAGGTTATTGACCATAATCAAGCTACACATCCACCATCAAAACCAATTTTAGGGTGATGTGTGTAAGTTTCATATATATATATATATATATATATATAGAGAGAGAGAGAGAGAGAGAGAGAGAGAGAGAGAGAGTCAGGCTAGAATATACTCAAGTGTACAGATCACACGAATACACTCAAGTGTGTTTGCATATCAAGACTATTTTTTGCAAAATTTAAACCATTGATCTTCACCTTCATACTATAACTAGTCTACATACAAATTTTGAGCCCATTTAGATGAGTGTAAGTCACTCATCCAAAGGCAAAAAAATCGACACACGCAACTAATTAGAAATGCATAATTTTTGCGGGCTTTATAACATGACATATAAATGTCCAAATGTGCTCAAATTTTGCATATGAGCTATTCACAAGATGTTTAAGAAGATCAATGGATTAAATTTTTGAAAAAAAATATTGCATCATGAAAAACTACTTGAGTGTATTCTGCTCTGAATACACTCGAGTGTATTCTAGCCTTACTATATATATATATATATATATATATATATATATATATATATATATATATATATATATATATATATATATATATATATATATATGGGATTGTATGTAGACTTTAATCGGAGATTACATTAATCATTTTAAATATTCACATCGTATGCAATAAATAAAAGTGATAAACCAAAATCCGATCACATCAATAAATCCCAAAACATGATAAATTGACGTGGCTCTGATACCACTGTAGGGAAATATGGGCACAAAGTAGGCAGTGGAAACAAAAATTTTGTATCCTTATCTCCCATAACAGCAAGATTGTGTCAACAACTACGTAATGGAAAAGATGATTTAACAAGTTCATACCTGGTCCTAGAGCTAGTCTAGTGACTATAACTCGTTGCAATACTGCAGCACTCCTAGTTGCACTAGGAAATCATCTATAGTAGCTCTTGGTCTTCACCATGGACTATGGGCTGACATTGTCCTCCTAGCAGTAAACAACAATAGAATTGCCTCTATAGTAGTCCACACATACCACATAGAACTCCTATCATTCTACTAGAACAGACATGAAGGAGTTGTCCCTCGCGTTGGTATACTAGTCACCAACTTACTTTCTCACAATTGTTCTCCCTTATTATCCCTTCCTTTATCGGGTAGGACTTTCTCAAGCTCTCTATTGGTTAGCACAACCAGAGAGGACAACAATTGTCAAAGAAAAATTGAGTTGTGTCTAAGAAGCCCCCAGTACCCCTCTATTTTTAGGAGGGGATAGGGTCGGAGTTCCCAGTCTATGTGGGAGTGGAAGGGACCATAATTTCCCAAAATTCACAACTTGCAAGTGGTGAACCAGTCGGTTCACCAAGCGAACCAGTCGGTTGACATGTGACCCAATTTGGTTGCTTATCGATCGGTCATTTCGCCATGTTTCCCAATTGCATATGAATTGACAATTCTAATTTAATTAATACACAACATGACATTAGAACTAATACTTGATTCATTCGAATTGAACCATGAACCCAACTGATCGGTTCACTAGGTGAACCGTTTGGTTTGCATCTCTAGTTCAGTAGAATTCAGACAATTCAGTTTCTAATCAACCTGACACTCCAACTGGTCAGTTCAACCCTTGAACTGATTGGTTGGGAGTCAAGTAAGTTGATTTGTTGCTCAAATTGAATACCTAAATACTTTAGTAATCAATTCAATTATCATTCATGATTAAACTCCTCTTCTAGGTGAATTCCTATGTGTGTGACCCTATAGGTCCCATATTTATTTCTAGTGAATGTCCATAACTAGATTATGACATCACAAGCAAAGAATGGTGTGTAGTCACATAGCAGTGCTACCCATGTGAATGAAAAGTTAGATAACAACTACAACCTACAATCGATATAAGGTGTTACAGTGATTGTATAATTCCTTTATCTCTGATAACTAAAATTACTCGAGTCATAGAATCTTCATCCTCTCAATGTTTAATTCATGTTCCTTGAATCTAGAGCAAACTTTCTGAGATATATGTGACCTCAATATCATATATTGATTCACATTTGCATTCATATATGTTTCTTAGTCTCTCTTATATTTGGACAGGATATCAAAGTCCATTAGGAGGGAAAAATCCCATCTACATCACTCACAGTCATCCCCATGTGTCATAGCCCACCCAATCATCACCTTTATAGAAACCATTATTTAGGATCATGTTGTATGATGTCAAAGCACACCGAATGACATGTGATGAGTGTAGTGATTTTAGGTATAAGAATCACAATCAACACCTTCACTATGAAAGATGACTATGACCACCATGTATGTTTTCCATGTGTCACTCTAAAGGTAGGTATGTCCAATACATTATTCCCCAACAAGTATCTATGTGCTTGATTTGATATCACATATCATAATTGATGAGATTCTTTCATCAACCAACACACACTCTGGTCTTATGTTTTACTACTATCTATCACCCTTCCATAGTAACATCCAACTAGGTACATGATAAGAACGTACATACTCATAACATATGTATGATCTCATTGTTCAAGTCACATACTTGGAGACATATGTCATTGAATAATATAATTTTTATACTTTCATTATGTTTCCTCATTATCTCATAACTGAGTGAAATAGAATAAATTAGAATCTTGCCTTTATTATCATTAATAGAATCTTTTATGTAATATGTCATCACAATCATCATATGATTAGCTCTCCGGGCATACATACCAACAAGGAGTGCTTTTTTATTGTCCACCCAAAAAAAAAGATCATTTTATTGGCATGGTATCCCAATAATTATTTTTAGTTTGATCATTTTTAGTAAGGTCTCAAATATTTAAATTAAAATACTTCTAATAGTTTGTGAATCTTGAGAAAGAGTTTTTGCATTGTAAATCAAACAAGTTTGGACATGAATGCTTTATAAATTATGTTGGTACATGCCAAAGATGGAATCAATATTTTTCATATTATACAGTTAGATTTGGTACTTTAGTTACCAAAATAAGATATTTACAAATCCGATCATCTTTATGTCTACACTAATGATAAAAAATAATTTCTTAATTGCATATGTTTTCATCACTGTATTTACTATCTTCATCCCCATCAATTTCTTTGTCATCTTTAGTTTCTTCATCACCTTCACTTTCTTATTCATAAGTGCATTCTTCATTATACATACATTATTCTTTATATGTAGGGTGAGTCTAATGTTCAACACCCATTGAATCTTTTTATAGAGTTTTACTAATGATGATTGGCCCTACATTCAAACACAATCCATAGTTTCATATTGTATCTTCACTCATACACAGTCTGGGAAGGCATCCCAACAAGTCATCCATCACAATACTACCTCATATTGATCACACTTCACTGTGGACTACCTTTTAATGAGTAACCCAAAAATTTAGGAGTATATTGTTTACATGGATAGTCCAATCATTCTTTTAAGATTATTTCACCTAAGGTATTAAACCATATGATTATATTATTTTCCTAATTAGACTCTTAGCATCCTTGTCAATGATTTTTGATATGACCTTACAATAGTATTCCATATTTTTTATTCAAGCCAAAATTATCTGTCTCCTTGTCAATGATCTTTTAACATGACCACCAATACATACTATGTTGAGCATAAACCACCGAAGGACTCAATTGTGATTTGTCCTCACTTATGTAAAGTCCTAGAAGAACATTATAGGACTACATCATGCCAAACACACATAAATACATAGTATGTATTGGTGGTCTACTAAAAAGTAGGAGCATTTTGTTGATATGGGCCGGTCCAGTCATCATGTTTAATTAAGCTTATTTTATTTAAGACAACAAGTGTTAAGATACTAGAAACTATACACTTAGAGTCCTTACATCCTCACTAAATATTTATCATGTGGCCTTATAATGACTTATCATTACACAGTCTTTGTACTCTCGAGCTCCAATTTAAATCTACCAACAATGTTAATAGCCCATTACGACATGTATGAATCGCACAACTCAATATTAGGTGTCACATGTGAATGTGAACCCACCTATTATAGAGGGCTAATCTCTGGCACCATTTGTAACGTTTGAGCCTCCAACCCGATGCTCTTGTAGAGTGTCAATAATGGTGACTTTCCCTTATAATATCTTCTCTTTTTTGTACTAGCACGTAATTACCCATGTACACCCAAGATCCTATTAACTGATATCAATGCAAAGGTGGCTCCATCAACATATAGAACCATTTACAACAAGCCTAGAATGCACAACAGAAGAATGGTTGTCACATGTCTGTGAGAGACCCACCTACTAGAATGGGATTAGTTTTGATACAATTTATAACACTTGTTCACCCAACCCAATGCTTTTATGTAGTTTCAGGTTTGATGATTGGACCCAAAAACCAATATATGATTCAACTTCATGCTTTGTGGTCACTACTCGAGATGACTTTCTGACATGTCACTCATCCTAGTATCTATCACTGGCAAGCATACTTAACTACAAAGTACTTATTGATGAGCTATCTATGAAGAAGAACCTCATTGTTGTATGTGTAGTCCAATCAATTTTAAAATTATTTTGCCTACAGTCTCAAATCCTAGGATGTTATAGTTTGCTTGAAGGTCATCAAGAATTTCTGTGAAACTTATGTCAACTTTCTTTATAACTATTTTTTTCATATATTTTGTCAAACCAATATAACAGTTTTACATAAAAAAGAAATGCATCTGAGTGGGTATTTACAATGAACCATGTTGTTGAATTGATACAACAAGCTCTTGCAGTTGCTTCTAGTCTTTCCAGTATAAGAATATATTTCAACAGAGACTGGTTCATGGAATTATACTACATTAAGAAGAGCTCCAACTAGGTTATTAACAAACTAGATAAATTCCAAATGAAAAACTTTTATTGTACATGTTTTATACTATCTCTCCTAGTTGCGTTTTAGATTTAGCTAATTCTAATGTATATACTTATGATAGTACTACATCCATGACTAAGTGTTTGTAGTTCTACTAGTTTGCCTACACAAGATGGTGTGATGGATAAATAGCTTCTTGACTTTCATAGAAAAATAAATGTATCATTAATACAGAATTACTTAATATTTTCACAAGAAATTAACCTATTTTACACCATCCCCTTAACAATTGCACTTTTGGGTAGTAGAATGCCAAAGCTTCAGACTCTTATATGCGTGTACACTAGCTACAAAATAAGGAAACAAAGGATTATGATCCATGGATCTCAAACAAAATTTATCAGCACAAATCATAAGTAACAAGCAACCACATTTCTTCATCCGAAGGTATATGTTGTTACATATCAGATTTTTACGAAAAAGTTACACTATGATCCACACAAATCGCAATCCTCATTGGCTTCGAGCATTTTTGCTTACATTGTTGTAGGTGCCCTTGTACCATAGCGAACACACACACACACGCACGTGTCTCTCTCTCTCTCTCTCTCTCTCTCTCTCTCTCTCTATATATATATATATATATATATATATATATATATAGGCTGTTCATTCATTACCCGCGTGGGTAGCCAGAATTTTCGCTACTCACTGGAGTAACTCGGGTCAAAAGAGTAACTATATGGTACGCTGGAGTAACTCTTCTGAATAGCAAGAGTAACTATATGGTACGCTGGAGTAACTCTGAGTGCAAAAGAGTAACTACACAAAAAATATACAGTCAGTAAATATATGGACGGGTTTTTTTATTTTCGGGGGGCAAATGATATTATTTTTGGATTAAATTTTCGGGGAGCTAGAAAAAATGGTCCTCTACAATTGCAAAAAAAAATTTAAAAAAAAATATCGGGAAGTGTGCGCAGGTAGCTACCCGTGCGGGTATTATATATAAGCCCATATATATATATATATATATATATATATATATATATATATATACATGATTGAGATCAAGAAATTAAGAAGGAAGCTAGTATGTGGATACTTGGCCTAACATATAACTATAACCATAAATGTAAGAAATAGAAATAAAAACTTACAGTGGGTGGAGAGAGTGCGGGGAAACACAAAGAAACTGCATGGTGAGGACTTACGCCTGCAATCATTGTTTCACGAAGCACCATGACTGAGCATGATGGAGCACGGAGGAACATGGCAGAGGATAAACACACAAGTACACAAGCATAAGGAACTATGCTCACAAAACTATTATAACTTTATAGAAGGATGGCAGTTACAATACACGGAAGAAGGGATGTTACACAAGGGAAGAACGCAAGGAAGAAGAGAACACAAGGGAGGTAGCCTACTATAAGTTACTGCTAAGGAATAAGGGAGATCTATAGGAGGTGGTAGATTAGAATTATAAGGCACAGGTGTGAATGCATGAAAATGCTTGCCTAGCTTCCTTCTTAATTTACTGGTCCCAATCTGGTATCAGATCCAGTGAAGGGGTAGGGTCTTTGAAAAGTACATGTTCTCCGCACTTAGCTGAGTTCCAATTATGTCCTTTTTCTTGGGGGGGGGTTCCTTAGGTTTGAGGCCTCCTTATTGTAGTAGTAATGTGGGTGCACATGTTGTCATGGATATGTGTTAGAGTTTTGAGCATGTCGATACTATTCATAGGCCACTAGGAACTTTAAACTCCAAAGAAAGGAAGCTCATTGAGAACTCATTACATTCTCTTTGAAGTATAACAATAGAAGTGTTTAATCATCTCATATCTCTTTGATAGGCGTTGACTAGGTCTGAGGCCTCCTTGTCATAGTGGGTTGCCCATGGTTTAACGAGGTGGTTGTATTCACTATTGACAGGCCACTAATTAGTTCTCATTAAGGATGTCGAATTTGTTTAACCTCCTATCTTGTGACTATTCTACACTTCTCGCTAATTCTATCGTTAGAATGATGTCTGTAAAAATAAAGTGAACAAATAAAATTTAAAAATATTGAACAATTAATACAAAATAGGGAAATGCCTAAAGTATCTGTAAAAGACATATACACTAAAATTTTAAACTCATTTCTGACTACTATATAAAGACAATAAAGAAAATCATCTCGGTAAACTAAGCATTAGAAAGCCTAGAAATCCTCTCTAATAATGATATAGAAAATCCTCTCTAATAATGATAAAGAAAATCTTAAAAATAATGCAAAAAATCACTACCTATAGTTAGGGTTGGCCAAAGTGCTAAGTATAAAAGAAATGAATTCTTTCATATGCTTGAGAGGTTGTAGACATCTAAAGCTTGTTCACTCTCTATTGGGTTCAGTCGAATCTAGCCTGCCAGATAGTGTAGTCTACTTTAATGATTTACCAGTATTCTTAACAGATTTAAGATTACTAAATGACTTAAATATTCAAACCTAAAGTATTTCAATCTTTCAAACAACCACTAACTCGATATCCTCAAAGGTATCTTCCTCTAATGTTCCTAAGACTACTAGGGAAACCCTTTTGAGTACCATTCTAGTATACTCCCTAGAAATAAAGATAAGATAGATTCTACACTTAGGTCTACGTGCTTAACATATCAAATCTATGAAACAACATGCTTTAACAATGAGCCATCAAAAGTAGAATTTACTATAAACTCTCTTATAGAGAAAGAATTTGAGGTAGATAAAGAACTGCTAAGAAAAGACTTCCTCTATAAAGAGAAAAAGGAAAAATTCAATTGGTTATTTGATTGTTACAATGATCAAATAAGAACACTCATTAGAGAACAATGGTATGACCGCATGAAGGATGTTAAGAGAAGCATTCTATTCTATAAAACCACATCACACCATGTCTAGAAATAAGAAAAGGTATGACTGTCACAAAAGCCTCAGTAATGGAGAAATTAGGTCTAAAAAGTAAATAAGTAGAATCAACACATCCTCCTTTTGAACCCTTAAAGGTCTTAAACTAAGAGACACAGCCACATCAATCCTCATGATAGAAATCAGGCATGAACCCTCTACCCAAGAACAAATTGTTGGGATCATGCAAACGAATAACTACACATATTTTTTCCTTCAAACAAAAGCAAAACAGACCAATAGGATAAAATTCTTAAGGAAGTAAAATATCACATTCCCTATAATTGAAATGATCTTAGATATAATCCTATAAATATGGCGACCACACTCTCTATAGAAAAAAAACTCTAATAAGATTTTATAAAATCGGGAAGATATAACTAACGAGATTACAAATCGATTAGAATAGTAAAAAGTAAATGTTTTAACACAAGATAGCTCTTCAAAAGATGAAACTAATCATATGATCCCTAAAAAAGTCCTACAAAGTAAGTAGGGTCCTTGAAGCAAAGACACTCTGTTGACACAAAAATAAGTCAAAACGAAACATTCAGGGAAGGAAATGAAAATCAACAAGACAAGAAGATTAACTGTAAACAAAGAGCCTCTACAAATAATGACTTAAGAAGAGAGAAAACCACAAAAATAAGAAATAAGTAGACTCAAATCCATTGTAAGGAAAGACATCTACAACAAACCTAGTAATCATGTGATTAAAAGAAGATGGATAGGAAAAATTGTTATAAATATAAAACTTAATTTTACTCTGAATGGGGTTTCCCTTTTTGATTTAGGGGCAGACATAAATTTTATTAAATAAGGACTTGTCCCTAAAAGATATTTTGAGAAAAAAACTAATAATGTTAGCTCATCTACTAATGATCACCTTCAAATAGAATAAAAATTCCTAAAGCACATATATGTATAAAGAAAGCATGCATGCAAACATTATTCATTCTTGTTAAAAATATAAATGAAGATATCATAATAGGAATACATTTTATAAATAAGATTTTCCCTTAGTCATTAGCCATAAAGGAGTGCATGCTAAAATAAATGGTAAAGTAGTAACTTTCACCTTTGAAGAACATCCTAAACATAGTTATTGGAAAAACATTCAACCCACTATTTATTACAAAGAAAATTTTGTTAAAGAACTTACTATTGAAATACATACCAATGAGTTAATTAGAAAAATAGAGATTGGTGAACTCCAAAACAAAATAAAAAAATCTACAAGATAAAATTGAAAATAATATTTGTTCTAATCTACCTTTGGCATTTTGTCATAGGAAGAAAATTGAAGTCACATTACCCTATAAAAAGGACATTGATGAAGAAAAAATTCCTACTAAAGCCAAACCTATTCAGATGAATCAACATATGTTAAACATCTGCAAAAATAAAATAAACAAACTAAGAAGAAAAGGGTCTCATTAGACCAAGCTCGTATCCATGGAGTTGTGTTTCCTTTTATGTAGAAGATATTGCAGAATTAGAACGTGGGGCACCTAGGTTAGTAATTAACTAAAAAACACTAAATAAAGTCCTCCAATAGATTAGATATACCATACCTAACAAACATGACATAATCAAAAGAATCCATGAGCAAGAATATTCTCCAAATTTGATATGAAGTCAGGGTTCTAGCAAATCCAAATAAAGGAAGAAGATAGGTACAAGACCACCTTCACAATACCCTTTAGACACTATGAGTGGAATGTAATGCCATTCAGATTAAAAAATGCACCTTCAGAAATCCAAAAAATTGTGAATGAAATATTTAACCCTTACAGTGAATTTAGCATCGTCTGCAAAGACGATGTATTGATATTTTCAAAAGATTGTGATCAACATTGGAAACACTTAAACATATTCTATAAGTTAATAAACATAACATTCTTGTGGTATCGGCAAAAGAGATAAAAATTTTCCAAACAAGAATCCAATTCCTTGGATATAAAATTGAATATGGAACCATTCATCCCATCTAATGAGTAATTGAATTTGCTAACAAATTCCATGATGAAATCAAAGAGAGAACACAACTACAAAGATTCTTGGGTTTCTTAAACTATATTGCAAACTTCTATAAAAATGTAGTGATAGATGGAAAGATACTTTCTAATATATTCAAAAAGAATCCTACTAAATGGACTAAAGATCACGTAGAGACAATCAAGAGAATAAAAGAAAATTTAAAAATTCTACAATGTCTAAATATTTTGGATCCTGATACTCCAAAGGTTGTTGAGACAGATGCCTATGAAACAAGATATGGAGGAAACCTTAAGCAAAAAACTAATAATAAAGAAAAACTAATTAGTTACACCTTAGGATTGTGGAATGATACACAGAAAAACTACTCCACATGGAAAAAGGAAATTTTGGACATTGTCCCAGTAATTATAGAATTCCAAGAAGATCTTTTAAACCAAAAATTCTTCCTTATAGTAGGATGTAAATTTGCTAAATTTGTCTTAGAGAAAGATGTAAAAAACCTAGCAGCAAAACAAATATATTCTAGATGACAGGTGATATTAGTTATATTTGATTTTGAAATAGAATATATAAAAGGGGAAGAAAATTCCCTGTCGGATTTTTATCTCAAGAATTTTTATAGGGAAATGGAGAGTCAAGGTGACAAAAGAAAAACTATCATGGAGTCATCATTATCATCAAACTCACATTCATTCTTCATCCCTATAACCTCACCAATGAGGGCACAACATTTTACAAAAGAAGGCAATGAAGTCACACAACCATTCTATACCCTTTGGTCTCTAGACCATTGTATGATTCTTGAAGAAGAAGATCTCAAAAGAGATCTATACAATATTATCAATAAATATATACCATCAATGATGTGTAAAACCAAACTATATTATCAAAGAATACTTCAAGAAAAAGATAGTGAAAAAGTGCAACGTTACTACAATAGTATGTCTTCAAGACAAAACATTTTTATTCTACCATAAATATCAAGAATATAATTCCTATCAAAGAAAGGAACGATGAAGGAAATCCAAAGGTTCCATGTGAATTTTGATCACCGATAAATCCACAATACTACAATTACTGGGACTATCAATAGCCTTGTGAGAATATGTTCTATATACAAAATAATTAGATGAGGCATTCTTGGTTCATCAGATTCACTTATACATTAAAAGCCTAACTTGATGGGGGGAAAATTGGAGGGATCAGATCTATATTTCCAAAATGACTAAGTCTAGCTACCCCTTCGGGAGAAAATCAAGTTGTAGACAATTTAAGAATTCTTCAATGTTACTCAATTTATGGAGTCCATGGATAAGAAAGTGGAACTAGATCTTAAATTAAAGAAAATTCTCTTATTTTCTAACAAGAATGGTTGGAGTAAGCTGGTGGAGTAAATACAATTTGGATAATACACTGAGAGGATAATACTCCCATGATCACCTAAGAAAAGGTCAACAAAGAATCACAAAATTTTATAAATTAAAGTTAAAATTATCTAAAAGATTAAGAATCCAACATCCTCTTGCTAATGAAAAGGAATTATAACTTATAATATTCATTGAGTTAACCAAAGACATAAAGACACAAGGAGTAAAGAAAGAAGAAGATGAAGATTTTGTGGATATAAATAGAGATGATTGCTATGGATTAATCCCATATCCAAAATAAAGGATTAAGATTTAAAGAAGTATTAAAATATATTAGAGAACTTGCATTATAGAAGAAAAATGATGCAAATACCTACTACTCAAGAAATGACAAAGAAAGAAGAAAAACGAAGTAAATACCAACTACTCAAGAAATGACAAAGAAAGAAGAAAAAGAGAAAAGTAGACCAACTATTTGTAAGAATCTCTACTATTTGATGAAAGTGTTCTTTACTATTTACAAAGCACTAAGAATCTGATTGATTTGTTGTAACTGGACTGAAAAACTTATGAACTGGAGTTCCTGAAGTAATTTTTCATGATTGGTTTTGAAGTAAGTGCTGAAACTTGAATTCTGTGACTTTCAGCGAGTTACAAATTTATATAGAAAATAGAGTTCCTGATTTCTCTCTTAAAAAGAGTGGAAAACGAGTTCTGAAAACATTTCTTGTACATTTATATTTTTCATTCTTTATAAATGACACCTATAAATTATGTATAACTAGGAATGTTAGCCATGTGGATATGGTTTGTTGTCAATAAAATAACACAATATGACAAAACATTGTACACTATGAATGACACCATGTAAAATATTTTACACTACAACTACCATTATTAGTGTGGTCTATAAAATAACAAAATATACAAACACTATGAAAAATTAATCACACAACTCCATGTTACAAAAAATATGATTTATCTAACATATTTTTATGCTTCATGTTTAAATAATATGATTAGAAAAATGATAATGGACTATAACTGTACACAAAGAATATACTAAAATTAATGGTGTACATATTATTAAACAATGATGAATCAAAACTTATATTTACAAACACATGAAATGTGCATATCATTACAATAGTTTGTACATACAATGTGTACTAAAAATATTATAATGTGATTTGAACCATAATATTTTTATAAAAATTATAACTATGCCATATTAAAATATTTTTAAAGGAGCAACATTCACATCGTGACTGCTTATTGAGATTGATATGGTTAAAAATTATTTTGACAAGTCAAGGATATGATTCTTTCTTTATTTCTTTGTTGTCCTTACATTTTATATATCACATAGTAAAAATAATATTTTTTAAATTAGTTTCCATATTTACACTTACAACAAACCAATCACATAGAAGTGAATGGAACTTAAGTTCCAGAAACTGAACTACAGTTCTCAAAAAATGAGTTCCACATAAATTATGACTTACACCAAACCAATCAGATCCTAAGGAACACCAAAGGAATCTTTACTATTTCAAAACGATATATCAAATATTTTGTGAAGTGGCCTTTACTATTACCAAAATAAGGAAAAAAACTAAAAAGAAGTACTCCTTACTATTTACAAAGCACTAAGGATATATATATATATATATATATATATATATATATATATATATATATTCATCTTTACTACTTGTGTGGGTAGCTACCTGTTCTAGAAATAGAATTTTTTTCTGGAAACTTTTACTTTATATGTGTACAGGGTTACATTATCTTCCAAATAGTTATATTAGATGCATAATAGTTATATTTATAATAGATGTACAATTACATATTTGTTCTTGAATTTTTATTGTGTATACCCCCGATTTTAGCTTTTTAGTTGAATAGTTACTTTTTGGACAATATAGTAACTTTTTTTATCTAAATGGTTAGTTTTCTGATCAAGTAGTTATTTTTCAAGTTGCACAGATAGAAAAAACTTATTTACCCATACGGGTCACAAATAAACATATATATATATATATATATATATATATATATATTTGTGTGTATGTGTGTATGTGTGAGTGAGTGAGTGTGTGTATCTATATGTATATATATATATATATATATATATATATATATATATATATATATATATATATATATATATATATATATATATGTGTGTGTGTGTGTGTGTGTGTATATGTATATATAGAGAGTGAAGCTGGAATACACTCGAGTCTATCGGAGATGCAATACACCTAAGTCAAATTTTTTCATGAAGATTTTTTTTAATCTAAACCATTGATCTTCTTAAATATCTTTAAAACATGCTATGTAATGAATTTCATCTCATTTGGACAAATTTAGGTCATACATCTAAAGGAGGGAAAATCATGCATTTCAAATTAATTTTGCACGTTGATTTTTTTATCCTCGGATGACTGACTTACACACATTTGAATTGGCTCAAATTTTGTATGTCGCCTATTATTATTATAATAGTGAACACCAATGGATTAGATTTTGCAAAAATACGGTCTAGATATGCAAACACCATTAGGGTGTATGGTGTGATCTTTACCCTCGAGTGAATTCTAGCCTCTCTCTCTCTCTCTCTCACACACACACACACACACATATATATATATATATATATATATATATATATATATATATATAGTTATATATATAGTTATATATACATATATACATACATATATATACATAAATAAATACATATATATATGCATACATATATACATATATACACTTATATACATATATATAGGAAAATTATGGTAAATATATTTCCCAACATAAAAAGGAGACTATATATATATATATATATATATATATATATATATATATATATACACATATACATATATATATATATATATACATATGTATATGTAGAGATACATATATATACATATATATATATATATATGTATATATATATTTATTTATATATATATATATATGTGTGTGTACATGATTTTTTTGGGGTGAATTTATAGATATCTTATATAGATATTGAAACCATGTACTTACATTATGCATTTATGTAAACTAATATAGGTATAGAGATATACCTTTATGTGTGTGCATGTATATGTGTATTTTATATATATATATATATACTAAATTGCGTGAAAAAATATTATTGTAAGGTTGTCCACCATGCTAATGTAATTTTAATACTAATATATATTGTTTTAGAGAAAACGTTTATAATATCTTATGCACTCACGATGAAAATCTTCATGATGAAAATTGGGTAAATGTTACTTTGTAATTACCAAACTAAAATATCTATTGTTATTGTAATATATGCCAAAGTAACAAAATTTGTAATATTTTGTTAGTATATATATAACGTTCACCAAACAACCAAAAAGACGTTATTTTAGGAGTCCATTTTGTATGGATGTTAGTTTGGTAATTTTTAGGGTAAATGTGTTTTTGTGAATAAGGTGTGAAGGATAATACATATATGAAGTCATGTCCTATTTTGTTAGAAGTAGTAACAATAGAAATATGATGATTTATTAATAATTGTCAAAAGAGAATTTGTTTAAATTAGTTAGGACAACTTAGATTGTTTCAGTTATAATATTTATGTAACTCCTAAGAGTAATATCTAGTTAAAAAGTATTTAGAACTATTTTAGAAACAATATTGGAAAGAAACATAATATAAAGGATGCTTATAGTTGTGGCATTGAGCTGAGCTTCTTTTAGTGTAGCTACATTACATGTTGAAACAGCTCCAGTTGGCTCCTTGTATGGTGTGACCATCACCTTCCACATACCAAAGTTCATGCCTTGAATGTAGAACTGCATGTGCCTCTTCCAATAGAGGAAGTTGGTGTCGTCAAAGGCTGGAGGACGTGTGAAGAAGCCTCCCTCTAGGTTGAGTGAATCAAGTAGGTTGTGTCCCATGTTCTCGTCTCGTGGGAGATTGTTGGAGAACATCCTTAGCTTTGATACCACTTGTTGGATCTAGGTCTCTAGAGGGGGTGTGAATAGAGATTCAAAATTCTCACAAGATAAGTTACACCTTCAAATTATATCAATCAAAGCCAATATCTAAAGTGCAATTTGAAGTCCTAACTAAACAAGCATAGCAAGGATCAGAGAAATTGAAACAAGCACTTGGATAAGGTGGTTTAGAATGGTTCCACTCTCCAAACTAGGAGAGAGTCAATCCACTACTTAGAGAGGTCAACCTATAAGACTTTGCAATCTGTGTATACTTATATTCCATTCATAAGAGATAGAAGGAGACCACCATACATCCAAGGACTTACCTATTCAAGACAATAGTCTTCCATCTACACAAGGACTTACCCACTTGATCAAGATGTCTTCATCCTTCAACAAGGACTTACCCACACCTACATCAAGTCTTGGGCCTTGAAGGAATATTCCCACTCTTCTTGAATCTTGGCCTTGTCCTTTTCTTCACCTAGAGTAGATCTTCACCTCTTCTTTGACCTTGAAGAAGACCAATAATAGCTTCACCTTCACTCGGAGTAGCTTGCTTCACCTTTGCTTCTTTGAGAAAAGGGGTAGGAAGATGGAATGGAATGAGAGCTTTACAAGCACAAGTAGATCTCTTACAACTGTCCTAACTCGCTCAAAATCATGAAATGCTTTGTAAATGAGAGAGAGAAAGGGGCTCAAGGAGTTGTAACACACTCAACTATAGCAAGGACTCAGAATAACATGAATGAGCAAACTTGGAATGAACTCCAAGGGGTCCTATTTATAACTAGGGGTGTTCCCTTGAGTGTGGGATCACTTAAGCATGAAATATAGTCATTTTCCAAGTTGCAATAGAACTATTCTCACTCAAAACAACTCACAAATGATTATAATCACTTTTTATGTGTTTTTCATATAGTACATTCGGTCAAGTTTCAATTAAGATAATTTGACTAGTCCACTAAGTGACAAAGACAATTTTTAAACTATCATTCGAGTTTATTCTGGGAAACTTGACCAATAAGTCAAAATTAGTTTTTCTTAGTTGATCGATCGATCAAGTTCTCTGAGTGTGCAATTCGAATGATTGGTCTCTCCAAAAAAATCCATCACTGGATCAGTCGAGTTTCCAACTCGACTGATAAACAGCCTATGACAAATTTTCTAAATTGACATTTGAGTGATCAAACGTTGGAATCAAGTTCCCTAAATTTTTCTCATCTTAGTTACAAGTCATTTCATCAAAAGGAATTGATTACAAAAATCATCGAAGGTCATTTGGAGTGATTTCCCAAATTGCACGCTTGCATTGCTGTTGACTTGAACTTGAACAAGCTAGGGCTTGGATAATTTAATCCTTTTCATGTACCTAAAGCTTGAAATCAATCTTAAACAAACATATTAGATACATAGGAATGGAATGGCTAACTCATTATCAAAATATGGGCAATGTATAACTCTCAAGTCAACAGGAAATTCATGCCATCTTATCATGTCCAGTACATACAAGACTATGGGATGAGTACATTATATATCATACATGATAGCTCCATCATATGGCATCTTACTCGTGTCTTTCTAGTCTTCACAAGAATTGGAATATAGGTTCATGAAAGACTAATCCCAAATTCTCTCTCATTAGATCATTCACTCTTAGCACCTTTCATCATTTAGCTATTGTATGTGCTCATTCTTAGGTTGTGAAAGCTTCAAGAACTATCTCTATATATCTTGATCCCTATCACATAGGATGTTTCACTTAATGCTTCATTGTTGAAGGTCTTTCCATGTCAGGTCTCAATATTTATGTTATTGAGATTTTATTCCCCACCAATATGTGGAATATTCATATATGTTTCCACTAAATCTTTTGTAATAACAAATTTCATTTTTTATCTTGGGTCAAATCAAACTCTTTGACTATCTTATCAAGACGAAGATCTCATTTCTTATATGCTTGTTTCAATCTTTAGATTGAACTTTGTAGCTTATCAACTTTATTTGCATTAATGAAGTTATAAGCCTTTAGGTTGTGTCACGTACACATCATCTCAAATATTCCTTTTAAGGAAACCAGTTTTAAGCTTCATATGCCAAATTTCATAGTCTAAACATGTTGCAACAACAAGCATGATGATTGGTAAAAGCAATTTCATTCATGTTCAACAACTTGAAATGATTTGAAAACATTTTCAATTAATCTATCCTTTAGGTTATCCATGTTGGTCTTCTAAATGAAAACCCAACTTTACCTTATGAGTTTTACCCCTTTAGGTGCTACTACCAAGGTCATACCTTGTTAGTTAACATGGATTCCCTAATGGATTTAAGCCATTACTCAAATTTTGGTTCTCAATAGCTTCTAGTTGATTTGTTGGCTCATCATCTTATGACCAACCTATCTAAGTTTTTGGATTCATAATCTTTCAATATCATATGTGTTCTAATAGAACTATGAGGTTTCTTGTTACATAGAGAATTTTATATTCCAAAACCATTTTTTATTCTCAATGGTTCCCATTTGAACCTCCATGTTGACCTCAAACCTTTCAAATTGTACTTTTACTCCCACTGATTCTTTTGGAACTCAGTTATCCTAGAAACAAAACACTTTTTTGTTGGATTGTGACTAATAACGGTGTTCAACAATTATGGTTTGAGGATAAATCTTTTCAAGAAACTACTTTATTTATACAAGTTTCAATCCTTAAGACATATTGGGACACTCCCATATCATATCACATATGATGTCTTTTAAATAATTTTAGATGGTACTCAGTTGTAGTGTAAGGCATGTATCTTTGAGGAGATTTAGAAGATTAGATTAAATGATAGTCATATCATGATTTACCAAGACGTAATTCCTTCTTTTTCACACATCATCATGTTCAGGTGGATTTGACTCATGATACACTATCAGAGTCATTTCTAGAAGGTCCTTAAACTATTGATGTAAACTATTTTAGCATTTGATCATATCAAAGCTTCTTAATACTTTTATCAAGGTTATACTTCATTTGTGATCTTCTTGAACACTTCAAGAGATTCATGTCTATATTTCACCAAATACAAACCCCATATCAACTAAGATTATCAGTTAATGTTATGAAGTACTACCTTCCGCATTTATTCTATAAGATCTTCATACATCATCATGTACAAGGCCTAATAGAATGTTTATCCTCCCACTACATCTAGTGAACGATATTTTGTAATATTACTCATAAATAAGAATTTCATGTCTCTTATTGGTTCAGTAACCAAAAGAGTCTAGATAAACATCAATATGGATTCTATAAATGCATTTCTCATATATGTGTTATTGATGACAATGTTAAAGATGTTTTGAGATATCAATTTTAATCTTTTGGTATTTATGTTATGAGAATTCATCTTTAGATCCTTTCTTATAAAGATCAGTAGATGTTTGGGGCATTGCCATACAAGATCACATATTTGAAATAGAAGCATTGACAACTTTTTATTTATAACCATCCTTGTCATACATGATGCATAAAGTAAATGTTTTTATTATTGTCATAACAGAATAGCAGTTCAACTAACTCTATTACATTCCCAATGGGATGCGATAAATATAATATAGACTAAAGTTGTAGCAATTCTTGTCTGCATAGTCCATCTTTGTCCTTTTATAAAGTGTGAGACCCATTACACTAAGGGCTCATCTGGTTGAGCGTAAAACCAACACACAGAGCGGGTTTGAAAATAGGAAAAGCAACTTGCTGAGTTGCTACAGCAACCCATTCGTTTGGTTTCACCTAGTTTAATAGGAACGTTAGGATAGTAGTTGATTCAGATTACATGGTAGACCACGACGGAAGGAGGGAAAAGTTGTAAGCATGAGCTTGGAAACGGGACCGCGCTCCTTTTCAGCACGGTCTGTTTTCCAGATTTTATGTGTAATCCAACTACAAGATGCACTTCATTTTCACGATGTGGGTTGAAACCACACGGAACCAAACTAATGGAAATTAAAATCATGTGCAGTTGTAACTGGATGGGTTGATTTGCAGCCCAACCAGACGGACCCTAAATGAGATTACTTAAAATACAAAACACAATCAATCGCTAATTAATCACATCTCCAAAAAAGAGGGTAAATTAAAATTGATTCAACATAACCAACATGCTCTAAAATATTACACAAGATCCCAACATCTTTCTTGTATTCATATTATGCCAAGAATCTCTTATAATTGTTCCATGGCCTCAACTACCACATATCCATATTACACAGGAAACATTTCCTCATTTATCATGTGAACAAGCATATAACATGCTACCAAAAACTTGATTTGAAACATTGTTTACAAACTTTCTCGCCCGGACCTGAGAGTACAGGGAAGACTCTAGGACACAGTAGACAAATAACAACATTCTCAAAGGTTCAACACCAAAGCTCCTCATTGATGTTGTTGCTCTGCTGCCACTGCTACCAACCATCTAAAAAGATGCAGTGACCCAAGGAGTGAGATCCATGTCCCACCAAGAGATATAACATCCAAAAATGCTTATTGATTACAACAGTTTTAAGTAGTTAAATAGTTTAAGCCAAATTAAACATGTATGACAATTAGGCTTAGCAGTAGATCTGACTATCATCAGTTATCCTATTAGTAGTATAAGCAGTTCAGTGACATGTGCATAGATAGCATCATAAGCAAGTCTAGTAGCATAGCATCTCTTATCATCATAAGCATGTTTAGAAGCATAAGCATAGCCAACAACATTAGCATGTCTAACATATTGAATAGATTTATATCATAAGTAGAACTAACAACATAAGCACATCAATTTGTGTAAGCACAATTAGCAATATAGGCATCTCCAATTATAGAGGTATAGCTAGCAATTATTAGCATAGCTAACAGCATGTGAAAGCAAATGTCATAAGCATAACCAACATTAGTAGTATATCTATCAATCATAAGCATAGCTACTAGCTTTTAATTCAATGAACATCATTTGGTAAGGAGAACAAACAAGGGTTGTCATCCAATGTGAAGTGTTGTGTGTAACCCTAAGCAGATATGTTATATGTTTGCATTAAGCCTTTTGTTAAGCCTTGAGGAATTTGAGGATACCACTCAAAATCCAACTGACCACTGCTAAGTCAAAATCAATGGCATACAAGATGTAGGAAGAGTTGGACTCCTAAGATTTTCTCCACCCCCGGTCAGTACAGGTCTGCCACAGTGACACATAAGGTCAAGTTGCTAATAGCCTAGTCCGTCCTTAGTACAGGTCATGTCACTAGTGAAAGGAGGTGGTTATGCATACCCTACCATCCGAGGTACAACTGCAGTTGTCCTCCAATCTCATCACATATATAATCACTAAGACATGACCGCAGCCATTCTCAAATAGAGGGCTAGGAATGACTGCATTCGTCCTCCCTAAACACTTGAAGTAGGGATGACAACCACCCGCATACTCAATAGTATGCACTCTGAGTTTCCCTTAGGAATACTCATTTCACCTTTTGGCAAGTTTTAACACTCAGATGGATCTATGGCATAGGGCACTACATGATTAAAGTTTCACTTGATTAGTTATTTCCAATTGGTGAATTATGGATGAATCAAACAAGTGGACATACGAACCCTAATTCACTTGTAGCAAGCATATAAGTATAACAACTTCAAAAGATATAAAATGTGTGAGACATAATTTCTCATCTCAACATCACAAGGAACTATTCACCTACCAATCAAGAGATTATACTTGTCATCACATCATCATCACATGGTACTATTCATTGCCATTCATGAGACTACACTTGTCATCACACTATCATGGGATATAAAACTTTATCACAACATCAGAGGGTATCAACCCTTGTCAACATAAGAGGATTACACCTCATTTAGGGCTCAACCATGCCGAAAGGTCACTAAGACCATCATATCATTCCCTTTCAATTTCATCTTTATCTTTTCATGCCTTATAAATAGGCTCAACAAACATCACCACACATGTGATGCATAGGCTCAACATGATATCGCATTATATAACTAAGAGATGTTCACAGGATAACATTGTAGGGTTATCTCAGTAGTAAGAGCATTCCCTTATTGCATCAGCATATAAGGAGGCTAGGTAAGATTATCCTCATCATATTCGTAATGTACATGTTTATCATAAGAGAGTATCAACTTACATTTGGGAGGTTATTCCACCAGCATGCCATCATTTACTGAAGCTAAACATGAATAGTCATATTTATCTATTTTCATCAGAGTTAGGTTCAACAAAAGTTATATTGAGTCCACAACAACACCCATACACAAATCATTACTCATAGAATCCCCATTAGACTATAAATAGATAAGGTGAAGCATCACCATCACATTCCATACTATCCTCAAGTATGGATCTATGCATAAGTCTATGTGTAACCTTCACATTATAATGTATTAGGGTTTCAACAATAAGAAGAGAGTACTCCATTATCCTATTAATCATTCAAGGAAGGTTGATCATGAATAATAACCATCACCTAATTGCATCTGAATTAAGGTGTAAGAAGCTATGTCTCATTAGGGTTACATATCACACAATATGGTCATTATCCATTCTTTTTATATAAGGGAAAAGGTAAGACTAATTTATTAAGATCAAGCCTCCATCATTTCCAACATCATTCAACCCATATCACCATGCCTCAACATCATCTAGAACCATTGGATTTTATTTATAACGAGGAACCCCTCCTGGGATCAGCCACATTGGATGTGACCCAACTGAGATTAAACCCCGGGACCAGCCGTGTCATCAGGGGGGACCCCACAATGCACCCAATCAAATGCCAGCCACTACATATTTGAATTTTGGTCCCTTCATTGGGGATTTCTGAGCCGCACCATTGAGCTACTAATGGAATCATTAGATTGTTAAGAATGTGAAACTATTGGTTGTTTATATAAGTACACACCTTGAATAAACCACCTATGAAGTCATTGAGTTGTGACCTAGGAAAAGTCACCATCTATCCCCAAACATCCCTTATATAATTATTAGGGTACCTTACCATTGAATGTTTGGGGTAATGAAATCTTTAATGAAATCCCTCATTGAGTTGCTTCAACCCTTTACATTAAAGATTTCATTCTAATCCAATGAATGTTGAAGCGCCCAATCTCAACCATTGGATCTGGTTCATCATTCAAAACCATCAATTTGAGTGTAGGTTTAACCCTTCATTCATATAATTTAAGAAACCATTTTGGGGTTTGATAGAATCAACTCATGATATCTAGTTGCACCATCGGTTGACACCATTGGTTGTCACTATTAGTTGTCACCATCGGTAAACACCATTGGTTGTCACTGTTGATTGTCACCACCGGTTGATAGGGTTAGCACTAATATCATTTTTCACCATCGGGTTTTGAACAAATGTCACTATTGGTTGATAGCATCATTAGGGTACCTTACCATTGATCATTGAGCTTTCAACCGGGCCTAAACCTGACCTAAGGTGTGACCATCGATTGACAAGAATGTCTATCACCCTTGGTCAATAGCATAGGTTGTCATTAAGTCAACACCTCTGGTTGTTGCAATAGCAACACCATCGGGTCATGTGTTAGAGTAGAAAACAGCTTAGAAACCATAATATGGACCATCATTTGATAGGTTCTTAGCACCATCAATTGTCATACCAACCTGGCCGAAGTCATATTCTACCTTAGGAATAATGTACACATGATTACGGGTTCATCTGGAATTAAAAATAGAGTAGGGAACACCATCAAAATAGAAACTCTAGGCAAGCATATCTTCTTAGTGCTTAGATCGTCATTTTAAAGCAAGAACATGAGCTAGCAAGCTTATAGTAAGAAAAAAACGTGGAGAAAGTTATAAAACTTGCCTCTTAGGAAGAAGATCAGATCCAAAATAGTAGGAAACTCAAGAAGTAAGGTAGAAAACCCAAGAAGCTCTAAATGCGGCCATCTAGTACCCTTCTTCACAAAAGAATCAAACCCTAAGCATAAGGAGCATGAAAAGTAGGGGTTTTGAGCTTTAGAGCAAGTTTTACCATAGAAGGCCATGGTTACTATATGGAGGAAGGTAGGAAGAAGACAAATAGAAGGAAAACCAAAAGAGAGAATGATAAACTTACCCATTTTTATCAAGAACACTCGCAAACCCTAGAAATGGGTAGTTCTAAGCTTTACATGCTCCAGCAAGAAGGTCCGTCGCCTTCTTCAACCTTGGGCAGCTCCTTTGTCAGAAAATAGAGAAAATATGAAGCTCTAAGAATTATAAAAGTGATAGAAACCAAATGTTTCATTTGGGGGCTTAAGGATAGGTAGATAAAGCTTGAGGATAAGGAAGAAAAGAAGCATGAGGTGTCTAAGTAGCTCTCCATGTGTCCATGGCCTAAAGCTTCCATGGACATGCAAGAAATAGCTCCACCAGCTGTTGTAGTCTAATAAACCACTAAAAGATGACCTCCCAGGTCCACCACCGGCTGTTGAGGGGTGGTGGCCATCGTTTGTTCATGTCTTGGTCAATAGGTGGTTGAATCATCGATTGATCATCCTTTTAAGTGAACCATCAGTTGAACTGAACCAAACCAGCAAACACTATCGACCTAGGACCCTTCTAGGATGATCACCAATTTTATACAGGTTGGTGACCACTATTTGTTGATCAAAGCAGTGGAACCACTGGGTTTTAGCCTTGAAGTTGGCTCATCCATGGGCGGTAAACCATAGTTCAACCCTAGAAGGGTAATTCCACCAAACCAAGGTACAATTGAGCACCCCATGGATTAACAAGATCAATCATGGTAAGATAACATATAAGGAAGATAATACATGTGACAAAATGCAAGTAAAGCCTCCCATTTGGGTAAATTGCAGAAAAGTCAAACAGTGTCCAAATTGGACCAAATTTGAAACTTAAGCTTTTCACATGATACCAAAAACCTCAAAAGGTTTAATTAAGGTTTTGAACACTCAATTATGATAATAAATTATTTTCAAACATTTAAGCAAGGTTAGGGGTCTCATATAAAGGCTTTACTTATTGTCAGATCTTGCACATCATTTATGTCAGATCTCTATCTAGTATCACATACCAAGATGAAGAAGTAATCAAATTTATCTTATAATATTTATACTTTAAGTATAGGCATATTCCCCTTCCTTCTTATTTAGCTCATCTAGAAAGAGAGGGTAATTCCTTTTCCAATGTCAGAAATTGTGATAATGGTGACAATTGCCTCTTTTCTTCACTCCTCCCTTTGCCTTGAGATCTTAAGACTAGGGCTTATGTCCAGATTTAGAACTCTTCTTAGATTTGCCTTTGCCTTTAGACTTTACCTTTGTCTTGTTGATCATTATCATAGACTTGGGCTTGCCTTTCTTCATTTGTACCTCATCTATTCCTAGCATGCCTAATAACTATGTCAACGGCTTGTCAAAGTCATTCATGTTGTATTTCATGACAAACTAATGGTAGGATTCTACCAAAAGACTGGAAAATCACATCAGTGGCCAACTCTTGACCCAAGGGGAATCCCAGTCTTGCCAAGTTCTCCACATACCTAATGAGTGTGAGTACATGAGGGCCTACTGAATCCCCTTCTGTCATGTTACATTTGAATAGTGCCTTGGAGACACCAAATATCTCTTGTCTTGTCTGATCTTGGAACATGTTCTTAAGATGTGTGACCATATCAATAACATCCATGTTCTCATGTTGCCTTTGCAACTCATAGTTCATGGAGCATAGCAGTAGACACTTGACATCGATGACATTTTTCAGTATGCTTCTTGTGAGCATTCAGCCTTAGGTGCATTCATATGGGGTTCATCTAGCTCTGGTGCTTCCAGGACACAGAGCTTCCGCTCCTATGTGAGACCGATTCCTAGTGTCCTGAACTAGTTGTGGAAGTTTTTCCCATTTAACTTGTCTATTCTCAAGGATCGACCGCAGAGAAAAGTGATTGTTATTTGTTGCCATTTGATTCTATAAAATAATTTACAATTTTGTCAAAAACTCATTTTTGATTTGATTTGATTTTATTAAATTATTCAATATTAATTAGGTCTTAGATTAACTATCGCTCTCATTATTTTGATCAAATTAACAAACCTCTATTATCAATTCGGAAGATTCTAGCAAAAAAATCTTCTAAAGAGCCAGATCCAAAATAAATCAATTATTACCCGACCAATGCCAACGTCCATAATCAATTATTAAGGTAGGCAACATTTGCTAATTACATCTTATGCAATTCTTGGATGGATAATGTGTGAAACTATTTGCCATAATTATATGTATGCTTCTGGTACTTAATCTCATTAAGACCACATAGTTAAGACCGACCCAAATGTCGACATGATAATATTGCACCCCGCTTGGCAGACCCACATTATTACCATCACACTTCTACGAGATAGACAGCACAGCATCCTTGGTATGTACACACTTAGTCTATCAAGCTTTTCATGTTTACCGCTATTGGAAAGCATCTTGGACTTAATATGTTTGATTGAGGGATTATATATATATATTCATATACATTATCCAATCACCACATATATAGTATGTATCATAGACATTCAATATCCCATAATGTAAACATGAAATATAAAACAAAAGGTGATGGTTATGGATATATCTACTGTAATTCCTTGGACCTACAAAGAATTACTACCACCTAGGTCAACATTACATCACATGCATGAACCTAGTGTTGGTGTAGATATGTGCTTGCCAATCTAGGTTGATCGGTTCAACCCTTAAATTGGTCATTTTGTCTCTTGACTGGTTGGCTGGTTGGTCTCCTAAAATGATCGGTTGGCCTCTTGTTCAATTGATGTTTGGACACCAACACCTCCAAACATTCGGTTGGCTCCACCAACCGATCAGATCGAGCCTCCTATAGTCTTCTATCCTTGGTCCTCCTGTCGGAAAGCTTGTCATGTGGAACAATTGGCTCGCTTGACACTGATCATCATCTTCATCATTGCAAGTAAGGAAACTATCCTATTGCTACTGAACTTATTACATGGTAATGAGAAACCTCCAGTTACATTCAAGGGGAGAAAAGGTAGGAAAGAATTAACATTTGCATTTGGAGGGAAAATATAGAGGCAAGGTATGCAAACTAAGATAAAACAAGAATAAAACCAAACCATCCAACCACACATAGATATTTGGGTTATTGGTCATAACCATGGTACACATCCACCATGAAACTCACTTTTAGGGTGGTGTGTGTGTGTATATATATATATATATATATATATATATATATATATATATATATATATATATATATATATATATATATATATATATATATATATATATATATGTATGTATATATATATATATAAATATATATATATATGTATATATATATGTATATATATATAGAGAGAGAGAGAGAGAATTATTTTTTCTTTGACCAGATACATGTATATATCAGTTTAAGTATTCATATCGTATGCAATAAATAAACAATAGAAAATCAAAAATTTGATCATATCGGTATTCCAAAACATAGTGAATTGGAATGGCTCTGATACCACTGTTGGCGAATACGGGTATAGATATGGTAGCGGAAATAAAATTGTATTTGTAATATTCCCTAGAATAGCAAGATCATGTCAATAACTATGAAATGGGAAGGATGGTTTGATGAGTTCATACCTGGTCCTAGAGCAAGTCTAGCAACTATAACTCATTGCAGTAGTCTACAACTATCTTCTAGTTGCTCTTAGATGGCGTTTGTGCAGATTCTGGTCTTCCCTATGGATGACAGACTCAAACAGCGTCTACAGCAGCTCTTGCGATCTCTACCATAGAATGCAGTCTGACGTTGCCCTCCTAGCGATGGACAAAGGCCACCTCGTCTCTATGGAAGTCCACACGGACCACCTAGAACTCATGTCGTTCTAGTAGAATAGAAAAAAAAGGAGTTGTCCCTCCTGTTGGTGGACTAGTCACCAACTTGCTTTCCCACAATTGTTTCTCCTTTGCTATCCCTCCCTTTAGTGGGTAGGACATTCTCATACTCTCCATTGGTTACCACAATCGAAGATGACAACAATTGTCAAAAGCAATTGAGTTGTGTTTAAAGAAGCCCCTAGTACCCCTCTATTTATAAGAGGGGTTAGGGTCTAGGTTCTCAATCTATGTGGGAGTGGAAGAGATCAGAAGATCATGAATTTTTGCAACCTATGAGTAGTGAATTGGTCAGTTTGCATGCAAGCCAATTGATTCACACTCCAAACTGGTCATTTTGCTATATTTCCCAATTGTATATGAATTGGCAATTTGAATCCAATTAATTCCCAACATTATTTCCTTATACCAATCAAATTGAACAAGTGAAATGATCAACTATTCTCATGATTTGGGAAAATCACCATAATCTTTAGTTGGCCTGACCAAGCAGATAAATTCACTACATGAACCGATTGTCTCACCAACCTGAGCTAATCAATTCACCCAATGAGTGGATCGCTTGGTGTCCGAATTCATGCAGAATTCAGCTAATTCAATTTTTGATCAACTTGAATCTTCAACCAGTCAGTTCAAAACTTGAACTTGATGATTTTGATTCAAGTCAGTTAATTAGTTATTTGATTGAATATCTAAGCATCTTTAGTAATAAACTTAAACATCATTCATGATTACACAATTCTTCAAGGTGAATTCCTATGTGTGTGACCATATAGGTCTCATATCATATTTGCAGTGAATGTACATAACTAGTTTATGATATCACAAGTAAAGAGTGGTGCCTAGTCGCACATCAATAATATCCAGAATGAAGTCGAGGCATGGAAATATCATCCCCTCAATGTTCAATCCATGTTCCTTGAACTAAGGGTAGATTGTCTGAGATATGTGTGTCCTCAATATCATATAATGATTCACATGTTCATGTGCATGTATTTATCAGTCTCGCTTATCAAGTGGCCTTGAATATCATACTCTAGTAGGAGGGACAAATCCCATCTACATCACTCACAGTCAGTCCCCATGTGTCACAGCTACCCAATCATCACCTTTATGGCAATCCTTATTCAGGGTTACATTGGATGATGTCAAAGTATATCGAACGACGTGTGATGAATGTAGTGACTTCATGTCTAAGAACCAAAATCACCACCTTCACTATGAGAGATGACTATGACCACCATTTTGGGTTTCCATGTGTCATTCTCAAGGTGAGTCTGTCTGATACACTATTCTCTAATCAGTATTTGTGTGCTTGGTTTGATATCACATATCATGACTAATGAGATTATGTCATCAACCAGCACACACTCTAGTCTTAAGTTTTATTTATGTCTATCTACCTTCCACGGTAACAACGGACTAGGGACATAATAAGAATGTACATACTCTTAACATTTGTATGATCTCATTGTTCAAGTCACGTTGAAGACATGCATCGTTGAGTAATTGTCATTCTATAGACATCCATTATGTTTCCTCATTATCTCATAACTGGGTGAAATAGTATGAATTGGAATCTTATCTTTATTATTATTGGACAAATCCTTTATGTAATATGCCATCACAATCATCATATGATTGGCTCTCTTGGCATACTATACTAACCAATTATGACCAACAAGCTTATGATGGGTATGGTGTGGATAACCAAAATTTTAAGGGGTATGAATCCATTTTTGAAACTTGACTTAATCCCCAACAAGAGAAACATATCAAGGCCCTAGAGATATTAGTAATGGAGCAACAGGTTGTACTAGTGGAGCAATAGGTTGAACTAGAAAGACGACAATCCTTGTTAGCTATCCTACTAGAAGCCCAGTCCAAGACTCCCTCGAGAAAGTCAGAGCAACCTAAGACAATTGTTGTGGATGATGATGATGATGATGACACCATCTTTATGTCATTCGTCTCAACCTGAAGCTCAACACAATGAATTTCACCCATCTTATGATGAGTATCCGACCTCTCCGTTAGAGGATTTAAGACTTCAGTATGAAAAGTCACTACAAGAAGGGGATCTCTCTATGACTACAACACCTAAAGCCTCCCCAACTGCCCCTTTTGAAGAAGGTCCCCTATATCATGAATCCAACACTCCTCCTAAACCACCCCTTTCTATACAACAAGTGGAACCTGATGAGGAACTTTTATCTTTACAAGAAGCCCATATGCCTCCTCCGTCAAAATATGAGGTAGTCCCTTTTGAATAGATGGAGTTGGGCATTTGTTCTATGAAGAATCCAAGTCTATGTGTTGGCATGATAAGCAACCCTGATGACTCCATATACATCCAAAGTGATGGGATTTTTTATGATTAAGAGATGGAGAACTCCCCAACAAATATGGGGCAGCCTAGATTAATTATTTTTATAATTATAATGACAATTACACCATTTGTAGTCATTCACACCAAATCCACTGGCTTCCATCTATGGGGAAAAGGATCTGAATGCACCTTGTTGCATGATCCTCTAGGAAGACATACATCCCCATGTGATTGTTTACCTGACTGACAAACTAGATCTTCTATTATTGGCACCTCCCTCCTACATGTAGATCCAGGTGATGAAAAGAAACATGAGCCAGATCTTCCACCTGATCTACCACCATTGGCGTCTCACAGAATGGTTCAATCTTATCCGACCTTAGTTCCCATAAAAGGTGATCCACCTCGGGTCCTTGAAGAAAAGTATACCTCAAGGGAAACCAATGCCTACTAACATATTTCTAATCGACGACACTTCCTTCATTACTAAAGGAAGATTTGTGGATCCTATTGGAGGTATATGAGGAGAAAGGCAATATGAAAGCCCCTTTGAGATTTCACATCCACCCCAACAATGGGTGACTATGAAGCTCTATTGATCAAGTTTCTAGCCCTCATACACATTCCATTCAACCGGACATTCTTCGAGCTACTAGGGTGCCTTGGTGATCTCTGAGCATTTCTTCCCTCCACTCTAGATTTAAGATTTGCTCGATATGAGAAAAATTTTAAGTCTAGGGTGGAGGTGGGTAGTACGTACCGATTCCATCCCCTATCTTAAATTTTTTACAATTTCTAATATTTTAAGTAGTTTAGTTTTAAAAAAATTCAAGAATTTTCATTTAGTTTTGGCATTTATCTAGTCGGTTAGGACTCTATCTAGTTGGCCATGATGATATGCATATTTACCAATATACCCCCTAGAATAATGAAGTTCTTCTATAATATAATTATAAAAATTGCCATTGATAGAAAATACTATCACCTATGATCTAAATTAATACCATTCTTTGTAAAAGATGGCAAGCCATTGACGACTAATAGGATTCAAAAAAATGCTTCCTTATCTAAAGTTATAGATTGACTCAAAAAAAATCTTGGTTTACCATTATTTAGAATTAATTGACCCAATGTATGATACTCCTGATGCACTTAAATTTAGAAAAATGAATTGCACAAAGAACAGTCTTTTTCTACACTTCTTCCATCACCTTGTTATGTCAGCATCCACAAAGAAAAATAAAAGTCAATATGTCAAACTCCAAGTTCGGGGTGGAACACGCCCTTTTCATCCCTCTTTCATTTCTTCCATACCCCTCTTAATTTAATACGGGTGTACCATCAAGAAAAGATGCCAAAAAGAGCACACTAAAACTTGCGGTCAATATAACTGCAAATTAGAAAAAGGTCTCAATTCAAGTCGAGGAGAGATCGCTTCCTTCCATACCTCCTTCACTCAAATTTTATGCCCAAGAAAATCTACAAAACTCCATCAAATCGTTGAGGCATGTCCTCTATAAATAACTCGAGTGAATATGTGAGAGTACCAAATGCAAAGAGAATACAAAATATGTTTTATTGGGATTTTAAACGGAACCAAGTTTTGAAATAATCTTGAAATAGGGGATACGAAAATTATTTTATGTGAATCCAAGAAGTTAAGGTTTCTTGATCATATAAGGTGGAAGGACTCAAGTGGTGTTATGCAAGTAAGGATGATAAGTCGAAAGTATTATGTGTCAACATTTTTAATTCAATGTTGCTCAAGGATGAGCAATATTTGAGTTCGGGGTAGTTGATAAATGCATATTTATCCATGTTATTTACATCTTTTAGATATATTTTTAGGATTGTTTTGTTGATTATTTTCATAGTTTTAGAATTAATTAACTTATTTAGAATTAATTATCTTAGTTTAAATTTTCTCTTTTTATTTGAAGTTTCAATTATGTATGCTTGGATTTTGTAAGAAAATGTCTCAATCACTCCAATGATTAAATACTCTTAGAATATATTTTCACAATTTCTAGAAGACTTGATATATATATACTCTATGCCAAAAAGATCTTAAATTTTTCACCCCATGGAAGAATTTAACGCACAAGTATGCGTTAGAAATGAAATTAGATGCTCTACATGGAAAATGTATGTTTGACGGCTTTCCAGCCTGTTGTCTAGCCTTACAATCCAATCATTTCATCATTTCGGGAATTAACAGCAATGATAGTCACATGATCAAATGTTAAAGAAGACAACTCAATAGATCCCTCCATTTGTGGACATGCAATTAATATTGCAAATATTTACTCCTTTGACTGGGAAAGTTGGTCAATTCCATATGCTTTTATATGGTGGAAAAAAAAAGACTAGTCAAATGTTGAAACAATAAAATCATCAATGCAGTGAAAGTTTGAGCAATATTTAGGCTATTCATTCATCTCATGGTCGGGGGTTTGGAGCCTATGACCTCTCGGTCATACATCAGTACTTTTACCAATCAGGTGCCACATATTTGGAACTCGGGGATGAAGCAAGTGATTAAATGCAGTTGACCGGCTGATACCAAAGATGAGGCAATCTAGCCACCACCGACAACCATACATATAGGATTTTTCCCCATCCTTTACTCCTATACAAGGAGGGGGGACTCCACAATAAAAGGCATCCTTTGTTATCCAGTATTTCTTTGTTCTATCTTTCTTTCTATAGTTTTGTTCTTTTATTATGTCTGGGTAGTTCCATATTTGGGCAAGGGGGATAGCCTAATAGCCGGATTTCAATCAATGTAATCAATTCCAATTACTTCAATAAAAGTATGTTTCTCATATGTTCCATGTGATTCTTGGATGAGTTTATATATTCTTCTAGAGTGATGTGATCACGGATCTCCACAAGAAAGAAACTACATTCCCTTGATTGCAATTGTCATCATTTCATCCATCTAATCATGTACTTGTTTTTTAATTAGAATTATTATACTCTTGTGTGGGGCATCGAGACCTTGGGTTCCCAAGGGTGTGAACTCAAAATTTCTTGATGATATTTGCTGATAGGTTTCTTGATCCTTCTAGTTATATAACTTGTTTATTATAGTTTATAGTGACATGATCATCCGACCCATAAGCTTGAATGTCAATTTGGGATTCATTTATTTCTCAATGAGACCTTGAACACAGATATGTCAGATGATTGGATGAAGATCTACAAATGTCGAGACCAATGGGTTTGCGGGAAGTTTGATCTTTGTGAGACATGTGCTCTGAAATGACATGAGTCCACATAAGTGATTTTAGGATTTGATTTTTTGAACGGAAGTATAGTTATCGATGGTGATCCTCCGGACCCTCAGTACTTTTATCTTTGATTAGTTAAGATCATTTCTACATTTTATTTTGTCCTTAGCATAAATCAAACTTCACCAACTAGAATTTTATTTCATGCTCTCTCACAATCAACTCATATTTCAACCACTTTTCTTCGTCCCTTGGAATTGGATACCTTACTACCATAAAGTTAAACTTTAGGACTTCTCCTAGTGTTTGGTATGCAAAACGACATGCATCACAAATCAAAAAATAGTGGCAGAGCAAAATAAACCCCACCTACTGGATTGGATCTCGCCTTTGAGAAGTAGCTTCATTATCTTCATAGACAATATCATCTTGGTGTAGGAGATAATACATTCTATGCATATGTGAACGAGAAAGAAAGTAGATATGGTGATGAGGTTGGACCCTTTGATGGTGTATGATAGAATGAGTGGGGCCTTTATCCTTGACACCCTCTAAAGGATGGCCATCCCAGAGAATATTGTCACCCTCATTATGAATAGCATCGTAAGGGGAGAGATTGTGATCGAATGGGAGACAGAAACTTTACAACCCTTCAAGTCATCAAGGGAAGTATGACAAGAAAATATATTATATCCCTACATATTTGTTCTTTTTTTAGATCGAATAAGCCAGCTTTAGTTGAGGAGTATCAGGGAGATGGAGGATGTTCCAAGATTCAAGAGGGGGATCCAGATATCATGTCTACTTTGCATACGACTTAATCATCTTAAGTGAAGCTACAAAGATACATGCCCAAAACATAATGGAAGTACTAAGAAGATTTAAACAAGCATCAAGACAGACCACGGAAAAGGAAAATTCTTCAATATCTTTCTTCAAAAATATGAGCAACAGAAGATGAAGAGCCCTCACCAGAATCATCAGCATAAAATAGACAAACAATCAGGGAAACACCTCGGGGTGTCGATGATCCATGAGATATCTATTAAGGAGGTGTACTTGATACCATCACCAAAATGGAAGCAAAAATCTCTTTTTGGGTAAATAGATCGCTATCATATATTGTAAGGGTAAAACTGATCAAATCAGTACTAAATTCCACAACGATTTACACAATGTAGACTACATAGCTCTCAGCATCCATCTGTGACAACATTGACCATGTTGTAATGACCTTCCTATGGAAGGGTGTTAAAGGCATTGGAAGTATCAGCCTCGTCACATTGGGACAAAATCATAGTGACCAAATAAGAGGGAGGGCTTAATATAAAGGTGGTAAGATTATAGAATGAGGATCTCCTATACAAGTTCTATAGGGATTTTATTTCATGCATGAAGGTACCTTGTAAGGAGGTTATATCAGGCATGCATAGAAACTAAATCAATAATGGAGTGTCAAATGTGTCGTATCTATGGAAGTTTATGGAAAAACCCTAAAGTCCACTACTAATAGATACAGGGAAAGCAATTTTATTGGGTGCTAAAATAAATGTCTGGTGAGAGAGATGAGTAAACAATGAAAAGTCTCATAGATAAAGGCACACAATTCCATTCCACTTGAACTAGAGGATCGTACAGTCAAGTCTACTACAAATATGAAGGGGAGCTGGGAAGAAGATTTAATTTAGTTGGGATGGAGACTTCATTTAGGAGTGGTTCAATGAAGAGACTTTAAAATTCATTGCATCTATGTTCCCACAATGTCAAGAGGCATGGATGGATGAGGTTATATTTTTGGAGGATGCCAAAGGGAATTTTTTATCAAAGAGAAAATATAGCAATCTACAATGCATAAGCGCCATGAAGACGTCGTGAAGATGGAGGGCCATCTAGAAAAATGTATGTCCCACACAGAGTGAACACAAGGCTATGGTTAGTGATGCATGGAGGTTTGATGATGAATTACAATCAAGCAAGGAGAGGGTTTACAAGAAATGATCATTAGAATCGATGCATGGACTGGAGTAATGTAGGGATGTCTAGAAAGTTTGGGATCTTTCCCAATAGGCTACAAATGCTTCTCTAAATACCACCCAACCAGTCACAACATGGCTATCCACAAACTTTAGGAATAGGATACAACTAGCATATTGGACGATTTAGTTTGAAATGATAGTTTGGAAACTCTACCATTTCCACTGTCAATTGGTGTTTCAAAACTCTAAAAATATTCCAGAAGGAATTTTTAAAGCTACCAAACCAGAAGTGGTCAAATGCTTGCCTATCTTTTGATAGGATAGAGTGGCTACCCGAATATAGAGTACTTAAGAAGGGAAAGTCATGATCCACTCACAATAGGCCTCCCTCTGATGACGTCAAGAAGGAGGAGATCCTTGACTAGGAGGACATGGAGGCAAACATGGTGGAAGTTCAGCAGTTGATCGATGATCTAGATGCTCCACCACACCTCCACAACTAGCTATTCTCTACTACCACCTCAGGTTGCGGGTGAGCCATGAGGTGTTGAGGTTACCTTCCTCATTCACAAAGCCCCACTTCTGGGAAAATATAAATCTCTCATCACCCATGATCACCAGAAGAAGCATAAGTCCATGGAGGTCATCCGGGTAGTACTCACATGCTCCACAAGACACTCTAGAGTCTAGGTTTCTATGACTTTGTGATGCACATTCTCTGCTAAACTCGCATCTAAGCCTTTTCCTTCGCTGTGTGGCCAGTTTTGTCCAAGATGATGTTGGAGTTTCTTGCTTCTTTCTGTAAGAACTTTTACAATGACTTTGAATACAGTTGTTCCTTTTGTATTTTAAGTGAGGCACATTCCCTAGATGATGAAATCACGGGCATCATCATCGGCACCGACAAGCCATGGAAGATGAACTACATTGAAGACAATTGCAGTCACCCATTGGAGAGGTACATGGCCGACAAGTACTAGGCTAAAATTGTTGGGCAGCTCCCCTCCTTTTTGCACAATGTTGAGGCATCGTTCATCCATAGATCGGTGGTGTGCTACCTTCACTGCATCCTCTCCTACAATATCTTTGGTCATATAGGTGCACCAAGCATTGTCACTGCCACCAACCTCTACTGCCTTTGGTGTATGTTGAATGATGAATCTTGCTACTAGGGTAATGTATTTATCGAGCATCTACATAGTTAGTACCAAAGTAACAAGACAAAAAAAAATCTTCCAGTGGGAGAGTCATCACCGCGATTTCCACATATGCTTAGGCTACACCAAAATTCCCTTCTCTATGATAATGGCTTAGTAGCCATCCCACTTGATCAAAATCGAGTAATTGAAGATTGTCGAGGAGCATGGCATCCACCACTATTTGTTTAGAAATAGTTAGGTCAGGCTCGCACTACCCACTCACTCTTATTTCATTGAAGTGAACCTTCTTTACAACCTTGTCGATCTAGAGGTGCACATATGTCATTACATGAGGGAACATCCACCTATTTAGGGTGAGGTTCCTAAGCTAACAGCCAAAAGATATAGCTCCTTCATGGAGATAAATGACGAGGCTGGCCCACCCCCTTCCCCTCCTACACGCCGCACGAAGTGATGCAAGCCCGATATCATCGAGCCATCGGGGGCCTACGACTTCACCTCTCTCAAATAGAAAATGGACCATACTAAGACCTTCCAGACATGCATGGAGTAGAAATATCAGCGGTAGAGACATCAATTGAACCACATATATATCATAGAATGTACACATGAAGATTGGAAGGTGAGTCATGGTGACTAACAGCAGGCACAAACTTACTATGATCATTATGATTCTAGATATATGTACCTTCCTCTACCTCTAGGTATTAGGGAATCCATTATACTGAGTCGTCTCCACTGAGCCAGGATTGGTCTGATAGACCAACCTATGAATCCTTTTAGAGCTAGACTCATTATTAGTCCCCCTCCTATCTAGATAGTAGACATTGTTAGGTCAGCACGACATTTGTTATCTCTTTCAATAATTTACCCTTTGCCTCCATTCTGAATATAGAGTTTGCTTGAGGAAAAGCTAATTTCTAAGTTTGGGGTGGATTTTGGGAGGTATATCTCCATTGCACCCTCAGTATCTTCCCTTTTCTTTCATTTGCTTTCATATTAGCATTACACTTGTTTCATGTTTTTCTTTTCCGTGTTAGTTCATGTAATGGGCCATTACCTAGTTGATCTAGATTCATTTTTATATGCATGTTTACTTGAAAACATTATCAAAAATCTACCACCAATTATGAGTAAAACATATCCTTGATACAAATGAATCTCACCTTTGAATGCTAGAACCTATCATATCCCCAATGATCATAACTGGTATTACTCCCTAGAATTGATGGCAAGTCGTATGAAATTGAAAGGAGTCAAATGTCAATGTGTCTCTCAAATTGACCCACATAATATTTTTTATTATAATTGTTTTGTGATTCATAGGATATGGTGAACTAGTTGTTAGCATTGTTCTAATGTTCTGAATTCCCATATTTAGACGCATAAGTTTAGTCTTTTCTACACTTTCTTCCGCCACCCTCTTTCCCCCATCATTTGCTAAAAATAAAACAAAAGGACAAAAAATGTGCCAAACTCCAAGTTTGTGATGGCACCCCTTATCTCATCTTTTTACTTCTTCCATACCCCTCATATATAATAGGGGTGTACCACAATAAAAAGATGCCAATGTGCACACCAAAAAGAAAAAAGTGCAATCAATGTAATTGCAACAAAAATAAAGCAATCTCAAGTCAAATAGAGGAGAGACTTACAATCTTACTTTTCATCCCTCCATTCACTTCAACTTTCTCCCATGAAGCAGAAATCACTCCAAAAATATCCCTTTTATAGTTGAACCTTGGATTTGTGCAAATTTTATAGGAATATGTAGAACTTTCTGAGGCATTATTGATATCATGTCTTTGATGTGCATGTTTTGATTTCAAAATAGCTTGTGAATGTAAAGTCAATATAAGAAATTCAAAACTAAAATTCTTTGTGATTCCAAGAATTAGGGTTGGGGAAATAAGTGATATTGTGAAAGAGAGGAGGACATGCTATGTTAAAACCCCAATTTTTGGGCTTGAATGGTTTAAAATGCAATTTCTCCAATAAATGTATGATTATGGAAATTGTATGATTTATGTGTATTGAATGGATTTCCTTGAAATATTTCATTTGTGCATGTGATTTCATGGATCATATACTATGTTAATAAGTCCAATATGATTAAAAGAAAAAGAAGAAATCAAATAATGCATTAATAAGAAGGATTTTGAGATAATGATGAAAATATAAGAAATATGTAGAAAGATGTATGATTGATCACCATGGGTGATATTTTGAGTCCACGTGGTTTCTAATGGTAAAAGGAATCCAAATAAAGGAAAATAAAAGAATAAGAGTGAGAAAATATGCATAAAATTTTCCTTAACAAGTAATAACTTGATTATGAAGAAAAGTCTCTCATACTTTTGAATTTGAGTCCCAAAATTGGCACACAAGTAGTTAAGTCATTATGGACTTTCCTCTAAAATTTGGGATTAAAAGGGTGCTTGGTTTAGGAGATATGAATTTTGTAAGTTTTCCTAAAGTGAGAAGGATAACATTAACTATCACGATTTATTTTAAGCTATTTTCTAGCTTTAGTTCTAATGCATGGCATGACAGCCGTTGGATCCTAGATCCAATGGTGGTTTCATCTCGGTTAGAAATGGGAAAGAAGAATAGTGCTTGGAGTTTTCCTGATCAATTTTCTCCCCATACTATCAATGTGTGAATCTGGAAGTTATTCCATTGGATTCAGAGAAGGAAACTGCATTGTTTCATCCTATGTTCTAGTACCTTTGGAAGTGTGATTAGGAAACCCCTAATCTTAGTATCCTCGTCGGCCACCTACCATACCTATAGGCTATAAAAGGGGGATGATTCCCCTTCTGCGAGGCTGCAAGCGCCTTTGTGAGGTTCCATGGCATCTAGCTCGGTTGACCCTGCCAACAATTTGACATCTACCCCCCACATCTGCCTCATTTTTGTCATGTTCACCATTTCCCTATTTCTAGAAAGAAGGTCGCTCGTAGATATGGATCTCGACCAACGAAGGTGATGGTGAAGCACTAGGAAAGTTTGCCCCTAGTCGACGAATCCGATGGAACCACTGGTGGGGTGTTGCAGGCACTATAGATCGAAGTCAATGGGTTGGTTGACTGCCTGGATGTCTGTTCGGGAGACGAATTGGATGCCGTGCAAGGAAGGAGAAGACTTTGGATCAATTGACCTCTATGCCCCCTAGTGTGCATTCAAGAGGGAGGGGTATGAAGGTCTTTCACTATTTATATAACTGGCCTAATTATGGAATTAAGAAAAACAGATTTCACTAATGTGTCAAGCCGCCATTAGCCAAAGGTACTTTAATTTGTGAAATTCATAATTAATTATTGGTAGCTCGGATCAAGGCAAATAATATATGAATTTTGATTAGGATAACTTAAGGATTTCAATAAAATAGAATTAAAGCCAGATTATTCTTGAAATTTGAAAAATAACTAAACTTTTCATCCTTAATGGTTTAATTAATGAAAACCCTATGTTTTGGTTATAATGAGATTTAAGTGAATTTCTTCAATGATTTAAGTTGATATTAACTTTTTATCAGTAAAAGAGAGATTTGTTGGATCCTAGATGGGTGATTAGATGCTCTAGAGGGGGTGAATAGAGCTGAAAGCACTTACACAAAATTCATTAAACCTTCAAGATATATGATAAGATAAGGTTGCTAAATAGGTAATTTGAGTGCAACTAAAACATGCATAGAAAGTATGAGAGAGATTGAACATGCACCGATAGACAAGCTATTTAGAGTGGTTCCACACTTCAAACTAAAAGTGTGTCAGTCCACTTGCCTAGAGAGGTCAACCTCTAGGACTTCCAAACTATTGCACTCTTATATTCATTCATAAGACATACAATGCATGACCAAACAAAGGACTTTCCTATCCAATACAAAGAGTCTTCAACCTTACCAAGGACTTACCCACTTTGTAAGAGTCTTCGGCCTTCTCCAAGGACTTACCCACTCTTGCACAAGTCTTCACCCTTGTAGGAATTACCCACTCTTCTTGGATCTTCCGCCTTTGACTTCACCTTCACTCGGAGAAGCTTCCACCAAGGTCTTACCCACTTGAGCTTGAGTCTTCTGCCTTCTCCAAAGACTTACCCACTCTAGCTCCAAGTCTTCTGCCTTGATATTCACCAAGGGACTCCTTCCCTTGTTCTTCTTCACCTCTCTTGGACAAGAGAGAGAACCTTCATCTTCATGATTGCAAATGAGAGATGGGGAGGTAGTGGAAGTGAGAGCCTCACAAGATATACATATAAAACTAGATCTCTTACAAATCTCCTACTCACTCTAATGGATGTTGCAAGTGATTAAGCTTAGAGAGAGAGGAGGCTGTAGGATCACTCAACTATAGAATAGGAACCTTCATAGTGAATGCTCAACCTTGGAATGAATCCCAAGGGGTCCTATTTATAGTTGGGGATGCCTCTTAGCCTTTGGGAACACTTATGAACGAAAACTAGCCATTTTGTGGCTTGCAAAGGATCTATTTTCAGTTGTTGCAACTCCACAATGGCTAGAAACACTTTTCTGCACTTTTCCGTACAGTGCAATCGGTCGAGTTCTAATGGGTGTAACTCGACCGATCAAGTAGGAGGCAAACTGATGTTCAAAGGATCGGTCGAGTTTTTCCTGAGGAAACTCAACCGACCATTTCAACTGGAAATGGCCTACTACCCAATTGGTTGAGTTCTGTGAGTGCACAACTCGACCGATGCAATCTTCAAAAAATCGACCAAGGTTGATCGGTCGAGTTTTAGGTTGGGGAAACTCGACCGACCAAGTGCCTGTAATTGATTTTCAAAGATGCATCTAAAGTGCTCTAATATTCGATCTAAGTGCTCCTGATATTTTTCTAAGCTTAATTACAAGTCATACAATCATTACAAGTGATTTACAATATGATTCTAATGGATATACATCATATTACAAAAACGTGCACTTGTATGACTTTGACTTGTCTTTTCTCCAATTTGAGATACGCAAGTTAGGGCAATTGGAGTGTGTCTATACCTAATCTGAAATCACTCAAGTAGAGACATTAGACACCAATATGTGGAATGGTTAGTCATCCTCAAAACATGGGTTTAGTCAATTTGTACGTGAGTCAACATTGACCTAATTGACCTTGAGTCAACAATCTCCCCCTTTTTGAAGATGACAAACCATTCCATAAATGTATTGAAAGCTTTAAAGTAAAATCATACCTTTGGAGAAATCTAGGGGTTTCAATAGAATGGAGTTCATATGCTCCCCCTCAATTGATGTGCATGGAGTTTTCATACTCCCCCTCAATTGATTCTATTTCTCCTGCATGGTTAGCTTTCATAACATTTATAGAATACTATGTCTTCTACTCATATATGTTCTACACATATATGTCTTCTCCCCTTTACCTTCTCCCTTTTCATGAACATGCTTCTCCTCTTCATGTAAGACATGCCTTCTTCCTCTTTTAAAAGAAGACATACCTTTCTCCCCCTTTGTCATTTCAAAAAGTGGGGTTATGAAGAAATAAGAAACATCACTTGTTAAAAAGAAAGGAGATAACACAAATATATATAAGGAGAGTAGAAGAGAACAGATAAGGTCTTGTCCAAGCATAGAAAGAAAAGCAAGTTAAAGCATATACTTGAACAACCCAAAAATGCAAGATAAAGTATTGTAGAAAAACAATAAATCACAATTTTGACCCTCAAGATGATGGAATTTGACCAAAAACCATCGGAGCTCATGGCAAAGTGATGAGTATTGCTCAGAAGGTCGTTTCTGCAAGAAAAACACTAGTCTTGCACCAAAAACTGAAACTGGAGCAAAATATGCATAAAATCCAAAAAAAAACTCCAATTTCTACATATAATGTAGCTCTATGTGCCCTGCATCACAATGTTATGCAAGAAACTCAAGATAGTAGATATGCAATTCAAGGAACAATCTTGAGCATGTATGAGATAAGATACAAGCATAACATATCGATGATCAAAGATGGCAATTTTTAAACAAGGCTAGAACTTACATGTATATGAACTAATAGTAGATGATATCACAAGTTAGGACTACTAGTAGGATCTAGATCATAGCAAGAGATACCAAAAGATACACAAGTCAAAGAGCAGGCTATGAGTAGATTTAGAGATATATCCAAACAAATAGATATGCAAATTTAGAAGCATGAAAGGATATAACTCACTAGATATGCATCCTTACCATAAGATGATTACCCCTATGAACCTCAAGGTTGTATCAAAACAAGATATACACCTATAGAGATGTAACAAGTTAGAGTATGACGGAAGTGATTTTAGACACAACCAAGAGATCCAAAGAGATCATCATCAAAACCTGCAAAACAACTCAAAGCAAGTAATTTCAATATATAGATATGCCAATTTAGAGCAATTAGAGAGATAGAGTTGTAAGAAAGATAGGCAATTTAGAACATGGCAATATGCATATATAAAGGTACCAAATGAGAGTGCCAAAGAATAAGGCTATTGGTTGAGAAAATCTAGTTGAGAGAGAAATTCTTATCCAATAAGCCAAATGTATATTCTGTGCACAGTGCTATCGGTCGAGTTCTGTGTATTGACAACTCGACCGATGACAACTACTGGCAACACCCATTGGTGCCTATCGGTCGAGTTTCAAGCAGGGCAAACTCGACCGACAGAGCAGTTGTCAACAAGCATATATATATCATAAAAACATATTTAAAGGCATGTTAAAAATAAATAAAAAACATATCCAAACATGTCTAAGCAAGTTAGTAATGCACTATAGAAGCATTAGAAACAGTTTTTGAGCAAGAGTGTGAAGAGAAACACAAAATACCACTTTTGACTCAAAAACCACGTGCATAGTGCACACTAACTTGACAAAAACAAGTTAGACATGGTTATAAGAAATAAAACCTTTACCTTTGTGCTTACCATTGCTTTTTCCACCTGTTGTCACCCTCTACACATCTCACCTTTCTTCTTTTATGTGGATTGACAAGTCAATTTGCAATTCAATAGCTCAAATCAATCCATTTGCAAGTACCTACGAGAAGAAAGATGAAATGGTCCCCAATCATGTTTTTGGGTCCTGAGGGGTTAGTTTAGCAACCCAAGTCCTATTGCTCTTGGGTGCTTTCCTAAAAGGACAACAAGTAGAATAATGACCAAAAACATTGCAATAGTTACATCTGCCCATAGTCTTGGAACTAGAGGATTCTCCATGGAATATTGGAGGTCCTTTATCTTTGTTGTTCCCTTGACTACAGTCAATACCAATGCCATCTCTACCCATTTGTTTGGTAGTATGGTCTAGGATTTGATTAAGATTCTTTTTATCACCTAAGAATCTTTGCAAAGAAGATCTCAAATTATGATTGTCATGCATAAGAGAAGTAAAGGTAAAACACAATAGATCCATATCATCTCTAGCATGCACAAGATAGATCTCTAAGCAAACATCTTTAGTCATATAAGAAACTTTATCACAAGATAGAGCAACAAAAACTTTCTCTCTATAAGAAAAGATAGTATGAGGGTCAAGAGCAATTACACTACTATGCAAGGAAGCAAGTTCATATACAAGACAAGTAATCTTTGAAGGATAAACTTTATCTACACATTCTGTTCCTTGCAAAGTAATCGCTTGACTCTCATAAGCACATTTAAGAGCATAAGAAACAATAGAGAGAGAAACAATAGTAGTATCAAGCTCTATATATGAAGTAGTCATAGAAGGTTGAGATTCTAAAAACTTAATCTTATCAAGCAAGCTAGAATTCGCAAACTTAAGAGCATTTTGTTGACTAAGATAAGAATTTATTTGAATCTCAACACTTGAATTTTCCTCATATAAATCTTTAGTTGAGCTTGTCATGAGGGCGCAATGGCATCATCCATCTTCACATTCACTAGATCTTCCACGAGTGCTTTCATCTGTTGATGGAGCCTTTGTGATCCCTTTTTCTCTCTTGTTTCCTTCTATTTCTCTCTTTGAAGGTTTCCCATCTTCATAATCACCCATATTCTCCTACTTGTGGAAGTATGCTTGGAGAAGACCCGCTCTGATACCAATTGTTGGATCCTAGATGGGTGATTAGATGCTCTAGAGGGGGGTGAATAGAGCTGAAAGCACTTACACAAAATTCATTAAACCTTCAAGATATATGATAAGATAAGGTTGTTAAATAGGTAATTTGAGTGCAACTAAAACATTCATAGCAAGGATGAGAGAGATTGAACATGCACCAATAGACAAGCTATTTAGAGTGGTTCCACACTTCAAACTAGAAGTGTGTCAGTCCACTTTCCTAGAGAGGTCAACCTCTAGGACTTCCAAACTATTACACTCTTATATTCATTCATAATACATACAATGCATGACCAAACAAAGGACTTACCTATCCAATAAAAAGAGTCTTCAACCTTACCAAGGACTTACCCACTTTGTAAGAGTCTTCGGCCTTCTCCAAGGACTTACCCACTCTTGCACAAGTCTTCAGCCTTGTAGGAATTACCCACTCTTCTTGGATCTTCCACCTTTGACTTCACCTTCACTCGGAGAAGCTTCCACCAAGGTCTTACCCACTTGAGCTTGAGTCTTCTGCCTTCTCCAAGGACTTACCCACTCTATCTCCAAGTCTTCTACCTTGATCTTCACCAAGGGACTCCTTCCCTTGTTCTTCTTCACCTCTCTTGGACAAGAGAGAGAACCTTCATCTTCATGATTGCAAATGAGAGATGGGGAGGTGGTTGAAGTGAGAGCCTCAAAAGATATACATATAAAACTAGCTCTCTTACAAATCTCCTACTCACTCTAATGGATGTTGCAAGTGATTAAGCTTAGAGAGAGAGAGTAGGATGTAGGATCACTCAACTATAGAATAGGAACCTTCATAGTGAATGCTCAACCTTGGAATGAAGCCCAAGGGGTCCTATTTATAGCTGGGGATGCCTCTTAGCCTTTGGGAACACTTATGAATGAAAACTAGCCATTTTGTGGCTTGCAACGGATCTATTTTCAGTTGTTGCAACTCCACAATGGCTAGAAACACTTTTCTGCACTTTTCCGTACAGTGCAATCAGTCGAGTTCTAATGGGTGTAACTCGACCGATCAAGTAGGAGGAAAACCGATGTTCAAAGGATCGGTCAAGTTTGTCCTGAGGAAACTCGACCGACCATATCAACTGGAAATGGCCTACTACCCAATCGGTTGAGTTCTTTGAGTGCACAACTCGACCGATGCAATCTTCATAAAATTGACCAAGGTTGATCGGTCGAGTTTCAGGCTGGGGAAACTCGACCGACCAAGTGCCTGTAATTGATTTTCAAAGATGCATCTAAAGTGCTCTAATGTTCGATCTAAGTGCTCCTGATATTTTTCTAAGCTTAATTACAAGTCATACAATCATTACAAGTGATTTACAATATGATTCTAATGGATATACATCATATTACAAAAATGTGCACTTGTATGAATTTGACTTGTGTTTTCTCCAATTTGAGATACACAAGTTAGGGCAATTGGAGTGTGTCTATACCTAATCTGAAATCACTCAAGTAGAGACATTAGACACCAATATGTGGGACGGTTAGTCATCATCAAAACATGGGTTTAGTCAATTTGGACGTGAGTCAACATTGACCTAATTGACCTTGAGTCAACAAGATTAAGATCTAAAAAGATAATCTTTGTGATTAATTGGATTAATTTAGGGTTTCATATGGATAGAGTGCATTAATGGGCTTAGAAACCCTAGTGTTGGTAATAATGACTTTTAATGGTTTCAATCATAAAAATCCTGGAATAAGGTAGAGATATGGTGTTTTAAAGTCAATTTGAGAATACAGACTCTTAATGTGGATATGTAGGTGATTAGGGTTTTCTGATGAAACAAACTGTTTTAGGGTTTATTGATATAAAAAGGTAATGATTGAAAAAACTGATCTAAAAAACCCTAATGCATCCTAATGAGACTTAGAAACCTTAGAAAGGTGTCCCAAGTCAAGAAGGAGTTGTTTGGGTTATGATGGTAATAGTTAGGTGTTATACATGTTTTCAGGATCTATTTGATTGAGTTGCTTGATTGGACATATTGATTGGATTGGATATCTTATTTATATTTGAGACTTCAAATCAGGTATGTGGTTAATTATGACTACACACTTTAGTTTCCTGAGGTTTTTTGACGTTTCACCGATTGCATGGAAATAACTACTTGGATGATTTTATTTCTGCAATCTTTAAAGTGAATATGACTATCACAATCTAAGTATGCATATGACTATCTCAAACCTACATACTATCTTTGGATGTAAGATTTGAGAAGACCAAGCCCTGGAGGAAAGGTTAGAGGTGGTCAAGCCCCAAAGAGAAGACCACAGGGCACCCAGAGAGGTGACCCATAAGGTACCAAGATTAGGATGGAGAAGGTGGCCTAAGTCCCTAGCAAGGACTAAACTCTAAGAGAGGGTATCCCAAGGATGAGTAAAAGTGGTTGGGAAGTTATATTGAAAATGTAATCTTGGATTGTTAACAACTATTTGATGCAATTAGGTTGTTATGAAATATGTGCAAGATTTTGGTTGTCACCACATACCAGTATATTCTTTATACTAACCATGTTTTATTTGTCGGCATTTTAGAAATACTTGAAAAAGTTGAAGAACAAAGCTAATTAAAGAAAGGAGGATTTAGTTAGATAGAACTCTACATTGGGTAAAGCTCCAACTCTCATTTTTAAAGGTTTGTGAAAAGTAAATTTTTATCCTATTTTAAGCTTATCCTTTGGTAGAATTTATTAATTATTTTTTATTATTTGCAAAACCATTGATCCTATTTTGGGATAGAGGCTCTAGCTTTCTGGTCTTCCTTAATTAGGGGTTACCGGGAAGTGGGATCGATACATGCTAGTAGTGTTATTTGGCAAGGTGCTTAGATTTTATGTTGCTTGAGGTGAGAAACATTCAAGTTTGGGGTAGTTTGGTGAATGTATATGCATCACATTCTCATTGAGATTTCTAGTTTAGTTGTACTCCGTTCATTTTCTATTTGCATCATGTTTGCTTAACTTCTTCATTCTTGTTTCTATTCTCCAATAACTAGGACTTGATTACTTTTATTGCTATTTTGCAAATTTAAGCACATGTCAACCCTAGTGCACTCAAAGGATTCTTCATTAAGCTCATATCTAATATTGGAGCATGTTCACATCATGATTTGGGATATTTGGCATATTTTTGCATGCAGACTGGCCGATCAAACCACCTAGTCACCCAACCCACTTACCCATTCAAGGCCTTCCCAGATAATCCTCCAAATATAGTGACGGACACGTTTTACCATGTGTTATATGCAAGTGAATGAATCAAAGTAATATAGGCCTTTTTGAGGCCCGAGTCGAACACAAGGAAACGTTCTCTAGAAGACTACTACAAACTATGGTCTAATCGGCTAGGCCGATGAAAGTGAATTGATTCGATTGAATAGAAATGATAGCAGAACAAAACAAGCTTAATAATTAAATTACTCAGATTTTAGGGAATTCCTCAGGACTATGGTTTCACCATAGATAGCATTGCAATTTATTCCACACACCAATATCTATTACCCTTAACCCTGGATAAAGAGCATGTAGTCAAAACTACCCACTCCTGTAGCTTAGTTCACTACCTATTCGAATGTCAATTCCATTTCCATAGCAATTGGTTGATTAGTTAGATGTTTTATGATTAATCTCTAGGTTTATCCTCCCAGATATTCTCCACCTTTCCCAAGGGTTGCAATAAATGGGTAAATATATGTTTTACAGCCCTTAACCTCTCTCTTAAAATGATTAAGGATCCGATAATCTATCTATGTTGATAAGTAATAAACAGATCAAGACAACTTCATAGATTTATATCTAGAAAATAGGGACAAAGATGATATCAATGCATGGAAATTAGTTGCAATGCATAGCCGGGCTACTCCCAGATACTAAGTAATCAAGGGGTTTAGCCCTACATGGTTTTCATGGACGAATACATGGTAGAGAAAGAGAAAAACATGGGAAACATTAAAAACTAAGTAACCCTTGGAGAATAGCTAATCTAGATGATCCCCTACATAGAGCGTGCAATCTGCTATCTTTCGATTGCAAATTCACCTTCCGGAGGTGCTTGGATCATCCCGGGTGAAGTCTTCAATTCCTTACTCTTCTCTTCTCTCTCTCTAGTGTCGTGCAATGGAAAATGGCTACTTCTCCTGGTCTGGCCGAACTCCCCTCAAGTCATAAGAATCACTTAAGGTACAAAATAACATCATCAATTGGATTAGATTACTATCTTCAGATTTTCCTAATGGGGAAGACTTGGTAGTCCATAGTACCAAGTTCCTAGGATAGCCGCAATTCATTACAATGTCGTTACTATCGACTTGTCTTGATGGCACTGAGTATTTAGGTCGCTCGAGCACTGCTTTACCGATGCCATCTCTGTAGTACCGAGTTTGTGAACTCAGTGGTACCAAGTTTCCGTGATTCATCCTTGTGCTTTACTAACGAGGTTTTGGTACTACCGACTTTGAGTGTCAGTAGTATTGAGTTTGTGCAAGTCTTTTCTAGTCCAGTACTGATGTGAAGTCGGTAGTACTGAGTCTATGAAGTTCGATTGTACCCAAAAATGCACAAGAACATGGATAAATGCTTGGGATAAATATTAAACCATCTTAAATAGTAAAATCATATAATTTGATGCATTTAGATAGAACAGGCCATTGATAGCATTTCATGCATAATTAATCAAACAAATGACAAATTAACACATAAAATTAAGGAAAATATGCCTGTAAAATGACTAAAAACCCACGCATCAAACTCCCCTAAGCTTAAATGTTTTTAGTCCTCGAGCAACACTACTCTTGGATTTTCTTGACGTAAGTTAGCAAAAAGATATAACACATGAACTCTTTTCTTAATCATGTCCACCGAACAATCCCTGAACCAGCCTCCAATGACCACTGAACCAATAACTGCTCTACATCGACCAAAAATTTCTATACCACCTTTTAATGAATGAACACTATCAAGAAAGTAGTTAATATCATAATTATTCAGGCATTAGCTTGGTGCACTATGTGATTCCCTAATCTAAATTGATCTCTCCTAACTACCAACTACTTGGAAGCAGATCTCCTTATAATAATGGATGAGGAGATAAATCATTTGAGTGACCTACGAATGAGAGCAATTGATTATATGAGATGGGTGGCAATTGAAGAATCACAAGTGCATCCAACTTATTTATGTAAACAGAATGATGACCTACATGAGTGAAAAGAATGTTATGCATGAATCCTAATGCCTACTGTCTTTTTCTCTTTCTTCTTTCTTCTTTTTTGATACATGATGCATGTATGAAGCTATCTCATAATAGAAAATGAGACTTTTAAAAACAAACAAATGCGTCATGTGAATTAATTCATCTCTTCAAGAAGACTAAGGGACATACTTTCTCCTTAAGAAATTTTGAGATTATTTTTTTTCTTCTAGCCCATAGTTTTTTTTTCTTGTCTTTGGGATGATTAGATTATACGCAAGCTTCCAATTCATACTTTTTTCTTTTTTTTTGATGTGTAGGTATGCCCCTACTTCAATCTTCACAAATGGATACTACAATCCACATGACAAAAAGAAATGGCTGCGATGAAATGTATGTAATCTACATGCAATTTCTATGCAACTAAGAAGGAATGCACTAAGGTTGTTCATGCATACAAATGCAACCTTAGTTTTTTTTTTAAATGCAAGGATGGATACGCTAATCTATCATGTCACCTATTATGCCTTGCAATGCAATCAATCAAAATAAGTTGGAGTACTCATTCATCTTGAGGTGGTGATTCAAAATTGGATGGAAAGGATGGATGGAATCACATAACTAAGAGATAATGCCTATCGTAGGATTATGATATGTCCCTCTTTAATGACATCTGCACAGGGCAATCTTAAGGTTTCTTTCTTAGATTTCCATTTAATATCTCATTAAAGGTTTGATCATATTAGGCTCAACAACATCTTCATTCACTTTACCATTTGATTTATATGTTCATCCATATCCTATATCCTAGAGTTGACTTAACCAAACACTTCCTCAAGTGGTGTGGCACAAAGATATCACAATTTAAGCTATAAAGACACAACCATTTCTTTGCACAAACACCTATGAATCGACATGTGCAACCATGCATTACTGATCCATGATTACACTAGATAGGTGTGGATCCTAACATTGCATAAATCAATATAAAAATAAAACAACTAAGATAAAAATTGCAATAAAAACTAAGGTAGAATGTTGTTCCAGCACCCCCCAAGCTTGAATATGACTATGCCCACATAGTCAATACTCGCACCCAGGAAATGGAACAATAGTACCATTACTCAAAATGGAGGAGGTGGTTGTGGCATGTTGGGGTCATGAGGGGGGGAACATCCCCTAAAAATATAGATCTAACGATGGCATCTGTGGTGGCTGCAGGTACCCTCCAAAGTACTCGTGGTTCCAGTAATGGTCAAAAAGGGTTGTTGGTACTTCTCCATCCGCTACAGGCGCATGTGAACGTTCTCTTGGTTGGCCAAGAGAAGGTGTTCATTCTCATATATCATCTGCTAGTTTTGGTACAGTCGTCCATATATCTCTTGCACACCAGTCAGTGTCACGTGATGCTCTTGTTGTCCAGTCTGGATCTCTTGCAACATCCCATACATATCCGCCATGTTGTACGGGTCTTGCTCATCTTGAGAAGTGGGCGGGCCAGATGAAGTCGAGGTAGCGTAGGTGCGAGCCCATTTGCACAGGACCGCTCTCCCGGTGATGGGGATAGTGGTTTCCACCTCCTCAACATCGTCGGAGTCATCATCATCTTATTGCTCGTTGTCATCATGAGATGCTTCCTTGGGTTCATCTTCTTCCTCCCCCTCATCCAGTGGCCACTGAAGATGGGCTACTCCTCACAGGTAGAAGATGGGGTCGGGGAGGCTACGCTCCTGAAGCTTTCCTCGACGTGTGCATCTTGCCTACACCGTGTTATGATGTAAGCCGAGGAGGGTTGCCTTGCAGAAGTTTTGGAGGTATTGTTTCTTTGTATTGTCCATTGGCGTGAGGATAGACAAGTCAAGGCATAAATGCAGCGCAATGGGGGTGATCAGACCCCCAAATATAATCGGCACCTTCTTCATCATGTAGCGCCGAACTAAGATCATGTGGAGAAGAAGGAAGGCTCCAAAGTTGACGGTCTCTCCCTCCAATAGCCTCTAGAGGAAGTAGAGGTCTGCCTTTTGAACCTTTCCTTGATCTTGATCGAAAAGATCAAAGATGGTGTTGGTGTAGAGGTGGTGAAGGATTCGAGCAAAGGGGTGGTCGATGTCAGTAATAGAGTTGACATGCCAACTAATGTGAAAGGCCTTTGGCACCCCAGTCGGCTGCTCCCAAGCCAAGTCATAGTCGAAATTATAAGGGGACGAGCATTCAGGGATGTAAGCCCAGTTGAAGATGTGGTTGAAGGCCCACAGAGTGATGGAGTAGTTTTCATTGAAGAGGCGGAAGTTGACTTTGCCTTCCCACCATTCGCGTCCTAACTATTTCTTGGGGGCAACAAGAACCTCTAGCGATACTAAGAACTCAAGGATGAGTTCTGAGTAAGTCTTCCAGTCATTGAAATAAGGATTGTCTCCCTCCATTAGCTGCTTCTGACACACCCATCGCATGTTGTCAGTGAAGCTTGATCGCCCGATTAATGTGTGATATCCATATCGCTTTGGCACTATCATCCTCGTCTACAGTTCTTCATGAACTTTCTTGATCATTGAGGATGGATGTTGGATGTGTGTTAGTCAAGGGCCCAACTCTCCATGCTCCTATAACGTAGAAGGGTCTCTCCTTGGTGCCATGATGCTAATGCAAGAAGGAGGATGAGGAAAGAGAGGCTCGGTGAAGATCATTGGCTTGGTGGAGATTGTAGGCGCCTGGTGCAGTTCTTCTCTGAATTACAGGAGGATTGGAGGAAGTGGTGTGGAGAAAATAAATTCACCACCCCTCCTTATATAGCTGGGTCGGGCAGAGTCGGTACTACTGACTTTTGTATTGGTAGTACCGAGTGGCAAGCACAAATCTATGGCTTGGATGTATCGATGGCTGATGTTTGATGATGTCTCGAGTGTGGATAGCTCAAAGTCAGTGGTACTGAGTCCAAGTTGGTAGTATCGACTTGAGTTGCGGATCAGTGCTACCAATCATGTGATGAAGACCGCATCTATCGTTGAATCAAGCATCCATAGATTGCTGACGTCATGCATCGGTACTACCGACTAGACTATCGGTAGTACCAAGTTAGCAATTCTGGCTCAGTATTTTCAAATTTTTGTCTCGGTGTTTTGATCCTGGGAGAACCAAAAAGTTGGTAGTACCAACTCATATGTCAATACTACAGAGTGCTCATTAGTTAAGCACTTGAAAATCTTCAGAAACTCGATAGTACTGATTGTGAGAGTTAATAGTACTGAGTCTATCTTTGTTGTACGTGTGACTTTCTTATGTAATCTTGGTACTACTGACTTAGGGACTCGATAGTACCGACCTGGGAAAAATTTGCACACTCCAAAAACGAGTCAAGGTACCTTTTTTCAAGAAATAAGAATAAAAAGACAACTACAATGTTAAAATGAATATGAATAAAGACAAAATAAGGTTGGCTTGCCTCCCAACAGGCGCCATTTGTTAACGTCCTAGACTAAACATTCCTAAGAGCAAGAATCTAATGGATTTCCATAAGTTGCACTTCTTCTATTCTCTACTCCACTTCCCCACCATAGTAGTGCTTCAATCTATGGCCATTAATAAGGAATCATCTAGTCCCATGTAAACTCTTCACAACACCATGAGGAAAAACATGCTCGATCACAAATGGTCCACTCAATTTGGACCTCAATTTGCTTGGATGTAACTTAAGTCTGGAATGAAAAAGGAGAACCTTTTGTACTAGAAGAAACACCCTATTCAAGATTTTCCTATCATGAATCTTCTTTGTCCTCTCCTTATAAATCCTAGAACTTTCATAAGCATCCATCCTAAGCTCATCTAGTTCATTCAGCTCTAACAGTCTTTTCCTACCGGCTTCATCCAATCAAAAGTTTAGCTTTCCCAATGCCCAGTTTTCCTTATGCTCAAGATTGACGTGGGATTTTATCGCACTAACAAACTCACTCGGGGTTGAAATCACCGAGCTTTTACCAAAACCAATGTGCAACAATACCACCTACAAGCGGACGAGTCTTATCGCAGTATAGTTAAGGATTGAACCCAAAGGACAACATTTTTAAGAATCTTGTCTGTCGAATCTATCTCTTAGTAAGACTAATATTTAAAATGATTGATTTGGTTGAGGTTAATTAAACTAAATGCAAGAAAGTAAAAGAGCATAATTAAAGTAGGATTTAGATCAATGATATGGAATCACTAGGATGGTACTGGGTTTCACCACCGTTACATGTACAAACACATTCAATCGCAAACAATCCAAGAAAGATATAAAAATCCAAATAGAGCTTCTACAAAACCCCCCATACAGGCATTAGGTTTGCGTAAGCATCATCTTAGGCATCAGATGTCTTGTCACCATCTGGATCACTTACTTACGGCTCCGAAGATATAGAAATCCAACGAAGGTTGTGGGCCCCCTATACAGGTGTTAGGCACACAGAAGTGTCACCGTAGGCTAGATGGCTCATCTCCTCGCAGATCATACACTTACGACCTCGAAGAAATCCTTTCAGAAGTTCTCATCAAGGAGTCAACCACGCTAATCGATAGGCAAGTAGGTGATTAATCTACAAATAAACATCGACGATAAACAAAGACGATACAAAATCCAACTAAGGTTGTGGCCCTCCCGGAGGGATTTTTAAGCTACAATAGTGTCATTGAAGGTTAGATGGCTCGTCCCCTCATAGATCACGCACTTACTACCTCAAGGAATCCTATCTTATTTCTAATCAAGGAGTCGAACTTTGTAAACTACCATTCCACCCTACATATAGATGATTTCACAATATAGGGAAGAACAAGATGAAAGCAAGTAGATAATCAACTACATACATACCAATTAATAACGAAATGAAAAGTTATATACATTTCCATGGAATGCTTAACAAAAGAACATGTTTGCATGGGCAGCGGGGCTAGTCCTCGCACCCCAACGAAAGAAGACTACTCGCTCATGATGCGAGAGACAAGAAGAATAAGAGAAAGGAAAGGTTCCGCCATGAGCATGATGAAGAAGGTGGTTGAAGCTCGGGGAAGATGTTGCGGTCTCCTACGTCATGTCGGGGCAGATCTGAACGAGTAGGAAGAACCACCAAGGTAGGTTGGGCAATCCTTCTTCTTCACCTTCTCTCTCGCCTTCTCTCCTTGCTTGGCGCCAAGAGGAGCAGGTGGGCATGTGGAATTTGAGGCTAGATCGGACCTTTGGCAGCCTGTCTGCGTGATGGCCCTCCTCCCCCCTAAAATGAGGACCCTTGTGGTCCTATTTATAGGGTCGGGATTGGCCCTCATGCTTTTGGTGTGAGTTAGGCCCCAAACGGTTTGGAGACCGTTTGACGTCCAAACGGTTTTGAAGACGGTTTGACATTCAAACGGTCTTGGAGATATTTTACTTCAAACGGTTTAGTCAAACGGTTTGGGGACCGTTTGGATGACCAAATAGTTTTGGAAACCGAATGGCACAAAATGGTCTTGACTTTAACAATCTTCCTTTGACCGATCTTGTGTCTTTTGCAAACTGAATGGATCCAAACAGTCTTGAAACCGTTAGGATCCAATTAGTCTTGGGTTCTATCTCCATTCGGTTTTGGCTACACAACCGGTCTTGGGACCGAATGGCTCCAAATGGTCTTGGGACATAATGGCTCCAAACGGTCTTGGGACCGAATGGCTTCAAACGGTCTTGGTCGAAGCGGTCTTGAATGATCAAACGATCTTGATCCAAATGGTTTCGATTGTTCAAACGGTCTTCATCCCTAACGGTTTAGAGTATCCAATCGGTCCGAGGTCCAAACGGTTTTCAAACCGTTAGACGACATCCGGTCTTGAGACCATTTGGGTTCATTTGGTCTTGAAACTGTATGGGCGCAAATGGTCTCGGGATCGTTTAGGTTCATGTGGTCTTGAAACCGAATGGGCTTAAATGGTCTTGAGACCATGTGGGTGAATATCTAAAACTGAAAGGTCAGAACCGTTAGAGCAGATCGTTTGGTCAAGATCAAAAGTGGGAGGTTCTTCGGTGAATTCCATGTGATGATAGAACTTGATTTATACCTGCATCAAATCAATATAATTTTGAAAAAAAATCATACTAATTAGATTTATTTAGAGAACTTGCAATATGTGAGATTTAAGAGATAAATCGAAAGTATTGAATCAAATTGGTTATAAAAAGGATGACTGAAAATTAGGATGAATATGCATTCATCAAACACCCTGAACTTAAATGTTGTTCATCCTCGAGTAACACAAAATCTGATATAGTCGCCAAGTGAATACTTTCGATCATGTGACTGCTTCCTCTTCACATCACGATTATTTCTTTTCCGCTCAGTATGACCAAGCATCTCAACTTTCTGAGACCACAGAACACATCTTACAATATCTTCGTTCCTAAGTTCACTTTCCAACCTCACTTCCTCCTTACTTTTTCCAGCAAAAAGCATGTCAAAGAGTTTTGTAAGAGTCCAGAGATCCCCATAGAATGACAAGTGTGCATCTGATCTGACACTGGTGTTTTTTAGGGAATTGAAGGCTTTAACTGTGCCTTTAGGTAGAAAAGGGAGTGAAGGGTGGTATGGAAAGAAGAAGTAAATCTCTCCTCTATTCGACTCGAAATTTTTATTATTTTTGCAATTTCATTTATTGCATATATTTTTGTGCGAAACTCTCCTCTATTTGACTCGAGATTGCATTTCTTTTTGTGTGCATTTTGGCATCTTTTATATGCAAATCTCTCCTCTATTCGACTCGAGATTGCATTTTTGGTGGTACGCCCCTATTAATTTGCGAGGGGTGTGGAAGAAGTGGATATAGAGGGAAGCGGTGTGCCACCCCGAACTTAGGGTTTGACACTGTTTTGGCTATTTTTGTTTCTTTCTGATGGATGGAGGGGTACGAAGATGATAGAAGAAGTGTAGAAAAGAGTTCAGATTAGAATGCAACTTGATTTATAATTCAGTGCACTGGGTTGTTCTCTTTATCAAACTCTGCTAAAATAATGACTTGATGGGGATTCGGTGGGGATTCCATGTTGTTGTTCCACTAGTCAGTTAGGAAGCATGATATGTTTGATCCCTATCAGTTCGACAGACACTTGCCATTTTTTGCATAAAGATCATGATGTTAGGATTCATAAGCTTCAAAAGATGATTTCAATCAAAAGGCTAGTTTTCAGAAGAAGGTCCTTTTGAGGATCTGCTTTGAATAAGGAGGGTATAATGATAAATTCATAGAGATTGAAAACATGTCAAATTTTCATCCAAGTATCTGTTCAATTTCTTTGGGTACCTTTGAAAATTTTGTGGAGGTGAAATCTTAAAATGTGTGTGGGTGGAGAGTAAGATATGTACCACCCACCCTCCACCCTGAACTTAGAAATTTGCTCATCCCAAGCAAACTCTAAATCCGAGATGGAGGGGAAACTTCATGTCGGTAGAACCATGAGATGTTGTTGCATTCCAGACAGCGTGTGTCCTCCATCTGAAAATCTAGAAAAGAAGATTAATCATAACTCCAAATAGCATCTTGCGATGCAAATATTATTTGGTGAAAAATTAACTAAAAAGTAAAAACAAAATTAAGGAAATATTTCTAATTCAAATTTAAAACTAAATATGAATTTATTTATCGGGTTGCCTCCTGACAGGTGCATTTGTTTTATATAGATGGATCGACTTGATACCTTCATCTTCATGGTGGTTCCCTTGGATTGGAGAGATCTATTATTCACTAGTACAAAAATGATCTATAGTATCTATTTTTTTAAGCCTATAGTGTCACTTGTCATCCGATGCCTAAGTGGTCGTCGCTACAGAAATTGCTCTATAGGGTCAGTTTTTTTAACCAAAAAAAATCGACCTTATATAGTAAAAACCGACCCTATAGGCTCTCAAAAACTAAACCCAAATGAGAAATGAAATTGTACCTGAACCCTATAACGTCAGTTTTTACTAAATAACCGACTCTAAAGATTCTTTCTAAGGACGGTTATATGATGAAAACCGACTCAATGGAGTCTTGGAATATGATAGAACAGTCGTGCCGCCTAGCACGGCCGTGTTGGTCTATATTAGCATGGCCGTGCTACATAGAACGGCCGTTCTACCTCATCCCAACACGGTCATTCTATGTAGCACGGCCGTTCTATGCGGAACGGCCAAGATACCTATAAGGTCGATTTTAAAAGAAAACCGACGTTATAGGGTCCAATTTTTTTTTAAATTTTTATAGAAACTGAACAGAACAAAACAGAAGAACAACAATAAGATATGGGAGAGGGGAGCATTGATGCTCAACCATCACCATTTCAAACCACACATTCATAACAAAAATGATTCATATATTGAGTTGAGTACACATAGTCACATCATATTTTACAAAATGATATATTGCAAGTCTGAGATGATATTAAATGTTAGATACAAAAGTAAATATGAAAGACTACTGAAACCACATACATAAATGGAACGTAACTGACATATTTATTCCAATGCTATATTGACTTCATTTAGAAAAGCATCTGACCACTTTTCTTGGAATTCATTTAAGTCCTCACGTGTGTAAGGCTGAGTTGTAAAGATCTGTAATAGAAAATGCACATGCTAATATTTAATAAAATGACTACAACTCACTTGTAAATTTATGATGTTATTCTTTATTACCTGATCTATAGTCTGAATGTCATTTGATGCTTGTTTGACAATAGCTTGCATATATTTCATTACATAGTAGCCACAAGCCCAGCCATTATTTTGTATAGGACACTACAAATAATGAATTATACTTAATGTTAGTAAACTACTATAAACAGAAGACTATAAGAGTTGACATATAAGAGTTGAAAATTAATACATATAAGACTAAGCAGTTGTCAAAGTTGCTACCTTGACATTTTTCAAAGTCAATGTCTTTAATTTTGTGGGTATTTGTCCTCTGCCTTCACGAAAAGCTTTTATACCCCTATCAATTAAATGACTATTGGTAAAATAGAAATTCTATACAGAAATATCATGTTGAAGCATTGACTATATTTATGCTTACGCCATAGCTGGCAATTTCAGTTTGTGACCCCTTGTTGTTTTTCCCATTGGGTCAAGATAATAAAGAGTCATCAATTTTGGGACAATCACCACTAATTCCCAATGTCTAGATCTGCGTTAGAATAAAACAAACATGAAAATAAATACATTTGTTCATTATTAAAATTATATTGAATAATAATACTTATTGGACGTTAAAAGGAATTAGGATAATTTCCTTTCCCACACTAGCAAAATATTTGAATGCATCAGAGAAGTACTCACTCACTTCCTCAATATGTGTCTCCACCTGACTAGTGACCGAAGGAACTAAGAATCCAACATTCTTTATATCAAATTTTGTGGCCTCGGTATATAAATGGTTGTTAAACATTTGTAATTATTTTCATATGTAGAAATAAGCTAAAAATGTGTATTGGAATTTTCTATATCGATAGATCCTTACCTTATCCATACTTCTAATATCGAAGTACCCTCTGCTTCTTCAACTCTATAATATCATCAAGAAAAATATAATTGTTAAAGTCCCTCCCAGTTGCATCTTCTATTAAATTGATCAACATTTGTAGTCCAGAGCTTTGGTTGGCTAAGTATCGACACTAACATTTACATTTACTTCCCAACTCGTCGAATGTGGATTCTGGAATAATAGATGGATTGGGCATAGGAGGACGACTGGTAGAATTTTTACTTTTTGGTTTGCAAACCTATTAATTAAGTTACATATTTCTATTACACGAGTTCATATATGCAGTCAAATATGAAAAACATGGTAGAATTCAAGTATACCTTGTCATTGATAACCAAGTGTCTAGGCCAACCCACCATAGCAACCTCTTCTTCTTCAACTGTACTATATTTAGGATTAGGTATGGGTAGTCGTTTGTCCCCTATTCCATCATACACAAGATGGATAGACACACGGCAAATGTCATCAGTAATTTGTTAACAATGCAATGTACCACAAAGGTTGTACACATTGCCCGCTGCCAAAATATTATATTATGGAACCTCCATTGCAATTTTATAGTTCATACCAACCTAGATTGAAATAATATAAGTTATATAAGAAGCAGTAGAACAGATACATGTTACAACTATATATATTATCATATATATATCATACTAATAACACAACATATAGAACAAAAACTTACTGCAGATTGTTGTGGTGGGTCATTGGGAGTGCTCCCATGACCTTCTACAACTGTAGCATGGGCTTGTACCTCATCACTTGAGAGACGCACAGTAAGAATAGGTTGAGAAGGTTGAGTAGGATGAAATGAAGATATTATTTCTTTTACTTTCTACGCTACTAATGCTTCAACCTCCTCTTGTGTAAGACCTCCTGCATGACCTCTTTTAGATTGTGAAGGGCCAAAATAAGACTTGAATCCTATGCCAGCTCCTAATCCCCTAACACGTCCAGGATGCTCCTTTGTACCAAGAGCAACTGATAGTTCATCCATGTGGCCAGTTGGGATGAACTTTCCTTCCTTCCTTTGCTCGTGGAGATCAATCTATTCATAGTTAATAAAAATATTAAATCACAATATCAATTAGATATAAATAAATCTAAGTTTGTGGGAGTTACTCTTTACTTAGTTGGGATAAACCTACCATCTTTTGTGCCACCTCCTTAGTTGCAGGGTTGACAATTTCACCTGCTCGATTCTTTCTAGCATCAATCCATGTCAAGTGTCAGGGTGGACGCTCAACTTGAGTTGTACTAGATTCTTGTCTAGAAGAGGATTACTTCTCTTGTAGTTGGCGGCAGAAGGCATAACCACCGGGCCCCAAGCGATGGTCATGCACATTTTTGGCCCATCTTTCCTTTTGAGCCTGGTGGATAGACTGATCATTTAAAATGAGGTATTGCAATTTAGACTTGGCAAACATGTATAAAAAGATTCACCTCCTTAATTGTATAAAATTAGAGATTCATACAATACATCACAATCTTTATTACCTGAAACTCTTTTGATCTCCTAGCTGCAAGAAATCTTTCCCACACCTCAGGATCTATAAAAATATATACATATGTTGCTTTCTTCTTTTGTTTAGGATTATCTATAAATTCCTTTGCGAGATATGTCTTAAAACCCCTCCATCGTACACCACAACGTTGTAGCACTCTTTTCTTGTGATCTTTTTCATTTAGATGAAAAACACCCTATACATACAAAAGAAGAAATTAATAATGTTGTTTTGAAAAGGAATTAATTCCAAGCAAACTAAAGTAGAATCAATAGATAAAAAACATATTAAAATAATATCACTTCCACTCACAGATATATCTTTTCATATGAGGTCTTTTTTGGCATTAGGAACATCATGCCAATTTTCTATATCTATTGGCACCTTACTGCGCGTGGTCGCCCCTACGTAATGCTTGAAAGCATTAGCATGTTCCCCAACAGGTGCTCCTATGATATCAAACTGGAATGGCAATTTGTCCCCTTTAGCCCTGAGCTCCTACAGCCTACGCATCAGTGTGGGACCTCTACTTTTCTTAGCATCACCACTACCATCCTCATGGTGCTCATGCTCATGCTCATGCTCAGAATGTTCATCTTCACTCGCCATTTTAGAACCTGCAAGTATACATGATAAAAAAAATAAGTGATAATAAAAGCACAAGTGATAAGGTATACATGATATATGATGTATATTTTTTAGATCGCTAGAAGTATCATTGCAATTCAAAAAATCATTGCAAAAGTCCATCACCTCCCTAGCCACATAACCCTCAACAATACTCCCTTCAGGACGATAACAATTCCGAACATCACCTTTAAAAACACTCATGTAGCGTTCAAATGGATACATCCAGTGTAAGAAAATTGGACCCAACATCTTCACCTCCCTTGTAATATGTACTACAAGATGAACCATGATATCAAAAAATGAAAGAGGAAAGTACATTTCAAGCTGACACATGGTAACAATTACATTTTTCTGTAATTTATCAAGAGTATCAGGATGTATCACTTTGTTGCATATTTCATTGAAGAAAAAATAGAGTCTTGTGATTGCAAACCTTACATGCTTCGGCAATATAGATCGAATAGCCACAGGTAAAATTTGTTTCATTAAGGTGTGACAATCATGAGATTTGAGATCTATCAACTTCAGATCCTTCATTGATACCAATCTATGAATGTTAGAAGAGTATCTTTGTAGAACCTTCAAATTGTTACCACAATTTCTACATGGATAATAGATCCTATATGTAGGTAGTTTCCTATGTTCCTCAGCAAATCTAATAAATTCATCAAGACCTTTGGCAAACTCTGGACTACAATGGTTCTTGATAGACATCCAACTTCGATCCATTTTCTATATCACATTAAAAATTAATTATAAAACTAAGCATTTAATATTGATACTATAAGTTGTAAGTTTTTATTGATAGGAAGTTAATTACTTTTATACTAAAGTGTACCACCTATCCCATTTTTGAATATTTAATCTCACTAGTAATTGTATAATGTATATTTAGTTTTGAAGAAAATTTCAGCAGCATTTCCCCTAAGTTCTCCAAGTACACCGATGTAAATGGTAAATAACCACTCACATATGTACCCAGAGAACAAATGAGGAAATACTACTAAAATTTTCTTCAAAACTAAACATACATTATACAGTTACATCCTAAGTGAGATTAAATATCCAAAAATAGTCCCAAACTGAGGACTATCCAAAATTTACTCCTATGAGGTTAATTAAACTCCTAGAAGCTAAAATGCATCCGCCGCTCCGCTTGAGGTCTCGCGACTCAAGGGGCGACTAGGGCTTCCCGAACGCGATGCCTCCGATCGGGGGAAGGGGGTCCGGCAGTCTGGGTGTGCCGCCCTACTTCTCCCTAGGTCACCTTTGTGCCTGCATCGACAGGGTTTCTAGCCTCTAGTGCCTCATCGCCGTGCTCCCCTCTCTGCCCTAGCCCCTCTTTCCGTGACGGGTGGTTCAGGTTCCTGATCCGGGCATAGCCAAAGCTGGGGTGGCGGCTTCGATCTGTCTGAGGTGGCTCCGGTCACTGGTGAGATCGTTTGGGTGTCCTGGGACCGGCGTGCGGCCTCCCTTTGGCCTCTGCCCCTGTTTATGTGAGAGCTTTTCCTCCCTTTTTCTTTGTTTTCTGATCTAGTTGGTTTTTTCTGTTCTTTTTTTGCATTTTGTTTTGGCAGTCCCTACTGCCTCTTAGTCACCACTTTTCGGCGTTGTTGTTAGTCCCTCCTTGGAGGTTGGTAGTCGCCTGGGTTTTTACCCGGCCTTGGTAGTGATCGTGGGTTTATCTCTGATCCTTTTCTTGTAGTTGTTTGAGTTGCTACGAATGTCCTCCTGTGCTGATTCGCTGGTTGATGATGTCCCTATGGTGATGGTTCTATTGGCTTCAGCTTCAATGTTTCAGATCTTGAATCTGCTGGCGGTGCTCAAGATTGTGGAGTGTTTCCGTTTAAAAGCAGCTTATTGCGTGAAGAATAGGATTCCAGGCAGAAGAGACTTACCTTTATCCAATCTTACCTCAGTTGTTTCTTTATATCTGTATCTCTGAGTTGGTTTCAACTTTACCCTTATTGTAGATTCTGTTTGGCTTCCAATCTAATAGCAACTTGATGTTATCAAAAAAAAATGTCAGAAAGTAAAAGAGCAGAATTAAAGTAGGATTTATATCAATGATATGGAATTGTTGGGATGGTACCAGGTTTCACCACCATTACACATGCAAACACATTCAATCACAAACAATCTAGACAAGATATAACAATCCAAATAGAGCTACTGCAAAACCCCCCATACGGGCGTTAGGTTCGTGTAACCATCACCTTAGGCATCAGATGTCTCATCACCATCCGGATCACTTACTTACGGATCCGAAGATACAAAAATCCAACGAAGGTTGTGGGACCCCTATATAGGCGTTAGGCACACAGAAACATCACCGAAGGCTAGATGGCTCGTCCCCTCACGGACCATACACTTACGACCTCAAAGAAATCCTTTCAGAAGTTCTCGTCATGGAGTCAACCATGCTAATCGATAGGCAAGCAGGTGATTAATCTACAAACAAACATCGACGATAAATAAAGACGATACAAAATCCAACTAAGGTTGTGGCCCTCCCAGAGGGATGTTTAGGCTACAGAAGCATCACTGAAGGTTAGATGTAAACTCGTCCCCTCACGGATCACGCACTTACTACCTCAAGGAATCCTTTCTTGCTTCTAATAAAGGAGTCGAACTTTGTAAACCGCCATTCCACCCTACATATAGATGATTTCGCAATATAGGGAAGAACAAGATGAAAGCAAGTAGATAATCAACTACATACGTACTAATTAACAACAAAATGAAAAGTTATATACATTGCCATGGAATGCTTAACAAAAGAACATGTTTGCATGGGCAGCGGGGCTAGTCCCCGCACCCCAGCGAAAGAAGACTACTCGCTCATGATGCGAGAGACAAGAAGAATAAGAGAAAGGGAAGGTTCCGCCATGAGCATGATGAAGAAGGTGGTCGAAGCTCGGGGAAGATGTTGCGGTCTCCTACATCATGTCGGGGCAGATCTGAACGAGGAGGAAGAACCACCAAGGTAGGTTGGGCAATCCTTCTTCTTCACCTTCTCTCTCGCCTTCTCTCCTTTCTTGGTGCCAAGAGGAGCAGGTGGGCATGTGGAAGTTGAGGCTGGATCGGACCTTTAGCAGCCTGTCGGCGTGCTGACCCCCCTCCCCCCTGAAATGAGGACCCTTGTGGTCCTATTTATAGGGTCGGGATTGGCCCTCATGCTTTTGGTGTGAGTTAGGCCCCAAACGGTTTGGAGACTGTTTGACGTCCAAACGGTTTTGAAGACCGTTTGACGTTCAAACAGTCTTGGAGATATTTTGCTTCAAATGGTTTAGTCAAACATTCTGGGGACCGTTTGGATGGCCAAACGATTTGGAAACTGAATGGCACCAAATGGTCTTGACTTTAATGATCTTCCTTTGACCGGTCTTGTGTCTTTTGTAAACCGAATGGATCCAAATTGTCTTGAAACCGTTAGGATCCAATCGGTCTTGGGTTCTATCTCCATTCAGTTTTGGCTGCACAACCGGTCTTGGGACCGAATGGCTCCAAACAGTCTTGGGACCGAATGGCTCCAAACGATCTTGGGACTGAATGGCTCCAAACAGTCTTGGTCGAAGTGGTCTTGAATGATAAAATGATCTTGATCCAAATGATTTTGATTTGTCAAACGATCTTCATCCCAAACGGTTTAGAGTATCCAATCGGTCCTAGGTCCAAATGGTCTTGAAACCGTTAGACGGCATATGGTCTTGAGACCGTTTGGGTTCATTTGGTCTTGAAATCGTATGGATTCAAATGGTCTCGGGATCGCTTAGGCTCATGCGGTCTTGAAACTGAATGGGTTTAAGTGGTCTTGAGACCGTGTGGGTGTATATATGAAACCGAAAGGTCAGAACTGTTAGAGCAGACTGTTTGGTCAAGATCAGAAGTGGGAGGTTCTTTGGTGAATTCCATGTGATGATAGAACTTGATTTAGACGTGCATCAAATCAATATAATTTGATCAAAAATTATAATAATTATATTTATTTAGAGAACTTGTAATATGTGAGATTTAAGAGATAAATTGAAAGTATTGAATCAAATTGGTTATAAAAAGGATGACTAAAAATCAGGATGAATATGCATTCATCAAAGATCTACTGGTAAATGGCAAGCACGTCCATAAACCAACCTAAAAGGTGTCATCCCTATAGGTGATTTATAGGCCATCATATATTCCCAAAGAGCGTCGTTAAGCACAAAACTTCAATTTGTCCTATTAGTTGAGACTGTCCTTTCCAAGATCTTCTTCACTTCTCTATTGGACACCTCAACTTGGCCTTATATATGTGGGTGGTAATGAGTACCCACTCGATGTTTCAGCCCATATTTACTTAGTAAGGCTCTGGATTTCCTATTGGTGAAATGTGATCCACCATCACTAATGACCAGCCGGGGAACACCAAATCTGTAGAAAATGTTATTCTTCACAAATCTCCACACAACTTGAGTGTCATTGGTGTGGCTTGGAATTGCTTCCACCCACTTATATACACAGTCAACCACAAGTAAAATGTGGAGATTAGAATTATAAAACACAAATGGGCCCATGAAATCAATGCCCCAAAGATCAAACACTTCAACCTCTTAAAACATATTTAATGGCATCTCATGACGCTTAGAAATGTTACCTACGTGTTGACATGCTTCACAACGATGAACAAAATCATGTGCATTTTTAAACAGTGTTATCCAATAAACCCCGCTCTCTAAAACTTTGGCCATAGTCCTAGATCTAGCGTGATGCCCTCTTAACGGAAATCCAAGAAGAGTGGACTTTGACGTATGAAAAGGTCAAGTCCTTACTCTCTTCCTGATATACCTATTTGAAAGTCAGGAATACCAGACTTGTTCACCTATTTCCTTACTAGAGCAGATACTTGAGGACATAATGTTGCCCGTGTTACTTAGGTAAAGAATGACAGTGTGACAAAATACTCTCAACCTCACACTCAGGTACACACTTCCTCAAAAGTCCATCCCTACACTATTTAAGAAGAATGGGGTTATCCCAGATGTAAAACCTCAATGAGTCGAAAAATCTCTTATTTTCTTGATACCCCCAATCTGTAGGCATCTCTTTGCAGGCTAAATAATTAACAATATCTAAAAACCAGGGATCCTTACTCTTGATAGAAAAAAGTTTTTCATCTAAAAAATCCTCAATAATAGAGATGTCTACATCATTTTTATTCACTCTTTCTAGACTAGATAGGTGATCCGCTACCACATTTTTCCACCCCTACCTTGTCTTTAATTTCTATGTCAAATACCTATAACAGTAAAATCCACCTAATCAATCTAGGTTTTGCATCTTTCTTTTATAACAGGTATTTGATGGTAGCATGGTCGATCCAAACAATCACCCTCACCCCGACAAGGTATTGGCGGAACTTCTCAAACACAAAAACAACCACTAAGAGTTCTTTTTCTGTGGTGTATAATTAAGTTATGCATCATCCAAGGTTTTGGACGCATAATATATGACTGTAGGAGCTTTATCTTTTTATTGACCCAACACAACTCCCACATCATAGTCTCATGCATCACACATCAGCTCAAACGGTAGGCTCCAATCAGGAGCCTGCACAATAGGCATGGATCTATGCTTCTCCTTTAGTACTTCAAAAGCATTCAAGCATTCATCATCAAAATAAAATTTAGTGTCTTTTTCCAATAGTTCCGACAAGGGTTTAGCAATTTGTGAAAAATCTTTGATAAAACATCGGTAAAACCCAGCATGTCCCAAAAAGCTCCTTACTCCCTTCACCGATGTCGGTGGAGGTAGCTTGGAGATGAATTCTATCTTGACTGGGTCTACTTACATACCCTTGTTGGACACCTTGTGTCCAAGCACTATGCCCTCACTCACCATCATATGACACTTCTCCCAATTCAAGACTAAGTGAGTGTTCTCACACCTTTGTAAAACCTTATCCAAATTGTACAGGCAATCACTGAATGACTCCCCATACATAGAAAAATCATCCATAAACACATCCAAGCACCGCTCTACCATATTAGAGAACATGGCAAGCATATAGCGTTTGAAGGTGGAAGGGGTGTTACAAAGGCCAAATGGCATCCATCTATATGCAAAGGTGCCATAAGGATAGGTGAAAGTAGATTTCTCCTTATCCTTTGGCTCGATCAAAATCTGATTATAACCAGAATACCCGTCGAGGAAGAAAAAGTGTGAACGACTAGCGAGTCATTCCAAAATATGATCAATGAAAGGTAACGGAAAATGATCTTTTAAAGTGACGGCATTCAAACGTCAATAATCTGTGAATACGCGCCACCTCGTCACCAAGCTAGTTGAAATCAACTCATTAGCTGCATTAGTTGTGATAGTGATCCCCCCTTTCTTAGGAACTACATGAGTTGGGATAACCCACATAGAATCTAAAATTGCATAAATGATACATTCGATAGGAGATTTCCCACTTCTTTATTCACTATCACAGTCATGATCGGGTTGAGTCACCGCTAAGGTTGAACTATTGCTTTAGATCCTTCTTCCATCCATATTTTGTGTTGGCACAAACTCAGGGAGATTCATTTGATGTCCTCTATAGACCACCCAAAAGTAGCTCGGTGGTTCTTCAACACAGCAACTTCCCCTCTTCTTCACCACTTAAGGATGATGATATGATCATTGGGAGCTTCTCTTCTACAGCCAGGAAGACATACTTCAGATGTGGCAGCAATGGCTTCAATTCCAACTCAGGTGGGCTCAGCAGAGATGGAACCAGTAGTGGGGTAGGTGATCTCAAATCTTCAAAATAACTTATATAATAACAAGGTACATCCTTCAGCATCAATACACACTCCTCCAGAGAGTGGTTGTATGTGTTGTCATCTACTTTATTCATCAAGCATGCTTCCAAGGGTAACTGTGGATATGTTTGCATCAGGGAATCAGTAGTGATATCCCCTATGGTAGCCGGATCATAGTCTTCTTCTCTATCATCTAGGTAAAGCATTGCTTCTTTTAATGAGATTACCTTAGTATTTTCAATTATATCAACTACTAGAGTGTCTTTTTCCACCTTGGTCATCACATGAGCCATGTCAAGAAATGGCTTCCCCAGATGTAGAGAAATTTTTCCCTCCATATGTTGCAGCATGTTACACTGTGTTGTATCCCCTCTTTCTTTTGACTATTCAGGCATCTTAATTTCGAACTGGACATCATGAGTTTCCATGGTTAGACGTCCTCTGCCCATTTCCAAAATAGTGTCTTGGAATGGCCTACCTAGCAAGAGTTTGTTGCCTTTATCCTCCTGCATTTCCATTACCACGAAATTTGTAGGAAAAACAAAACTACCCACTTTCACTAGGACATCTTCACAAATGACATATGGCTTAACCACAGAGTTATCTTCCAATTCAATATTCATAGCACTTTTTCTCATCTCCTTGAGACCTAGCTTCTTAAAAGTCAACAAAGGCATGATGTTGATGCTAGCCCCTGAGTCACATAGAGCTTCACCAAACTTGGACTTTCCTATGAAGCACGTGATGTTGAAATAACCAGGATCTTGTCTTTTAGGAGGTAGTGTTCCCAAAATAAAAGCACTCACATGCTCTTTTAACACCACCACATCAGCCTCAGGTATCCTTCTCTTATTATTGATGATGTCTTTCAAGAACTTTCTGTATGATGGTATCTGCTTAATTGCATCAATGAGTGGAATATTGACATATATTTTTTAAAGCCCTCTAAGAATTTCTGAAACTGTTTGTCTACTTTGGTTGCCTTCAAGCTATTCGGAAAAGGCATTGGAGTTACTCATGTCCTCTAGTGAGTTAGGACATATGCTTTCAATCTAGTATCCTCCACCTCATTAGTGTGCTCTTTAGTTGTTTTCTCTTGTTCCAACATGTCTGGCTCAGTCTGTTGTCATAGTCTGAGTTTTTGTTCCCGTAACTTCACCTATCTCTGAGCTTGTTGGTGCCTTAAATAGCATCTTACCACTGTGGACTAGGACTGCCTTGATGTGTTTATTTCCATAAGGCATGTTAGTATTTGTTGGGAACCCATATTGGTTTGACTGCTTCAAAGTACCCACATCCGCTGCTATTTGAGAAATTTGAGTTTCTATACTATGGATATGTGCCCCTTGGTTCCGAAGTTCTCTTTGAGTTTGACCAATAAGCACTTCATTCTGACTGACCATCTTTTTAAGCATTTCTTCAATATGGTCAATCTTCTTTTAATCTTGTTGATATTGTGCTTGACCACCGAACTGTTGTGGCTTGGGTTGTTGCACCTGAGATGGGTCTTGTTGAAAATTGTTAGGATCTTTCCATGAAAACTTAGGATCCTTTCTCCATGTGTAGTCATTGCTCCTATATTGTTGTTGTTGGTGCACAAACTTACACTCCTCATCTTCTTCTTCTGAAGGCGGTCTGTCGTTAGCACATAACTTTTTAGCAATCAGGTCCAGCTTCTCATTTGATGTAGATTTGACCTTGGACTCACTGACACTTTTGACAGTTGTCAGAAGCTCTCTCTCATCGCCCCATGACTGATTCTTGGACATGTTCTTTGCTATCTCATGAAAGCATGTGGGCTTGTTGTTGAGGAAGAACCATGCTCTTATACTATCAAGTGTAGTTCTTTCTTCCTTGTACAGACTGTAGTAGAAGATCTTTACCTATCCCAATAGATCAATACCATGATGAGGTACTTTCCACATCATATTCTACAATCATTCCCATGCTTTAGAATAGGATTCATCATCCTACTGTCTAAAATTATGGATCTTCTTCACCAAGTCATTTGTCTTCTGTGGGGGTGATGTGATGATTTTGAGTCATTTTTATAGACTAGTTTTACATGTGTTTTATGTGTTTATTAGTCACTTTTGTGGTTAGTATCGCATGATTCATTCGCTTTAGTCTATAATCTCATTTTGTATCAAATCTCTCATATTTTATCTTTTTTATTATAAATGATCATATTGATGTGTTTTAGCATAGTTGATTCGGCTTTATCTTGAAATTTCAGGAAGAACGGATATACACAGTTGTCGATACCATCGACATATGTCGATAGTATCAACACGGTCACAGTGAGACAGATGCAAGGAGCCAAGATGAGTCGATACCATCGACTACGAAGTCTATGGTAGCGAGATACCTACAGCGATCCAACAATCAACTGGTCGATACTATCGACACAAAGTCGATACTATCGATGTTGCCCAGATTTTGCGTCAGATTGGTGATAAAAGTGACGCCTAAATGTGTCGATACCATCGACACTAAAGTCGATGGTATCGAGTCTGCATCAGGCGGAACGTCAGAAAAAGAATCCTTGTCGATATTATGGTGGGTCGATACCATCGACCCGCGTCGATGGTATCGACGCCGTCAGATCAGGTTCTGTTATAGATCGATTTTAATCGAATGGTGGTGATCCTTTAGCGATCTAAAGTGGTGCATAAACCTAATTACGACGGACCTAAGCAGGTTATCACGTCATTAGTCATTGCACAAGTCTCAAGGAGAGGTGGAGAGAAGAACGGAGCCCAGAATCACGCCCTGATCGTTCTGAGAGCCGTAGAAGACGTTTTCCACCGTCAGAAGGTTGTCGATCACGCAATTTACATCAAGGAATGCCCGGATCTCCTCTGTTCAGGGGTTTACACCAGTTTCATTCACATTTTCTCCATGTTTTCCCTTTTTCTTATCATGTCTTTCGCTGAGATGAACATGCGGGGCTAATCCCCTTTGTCTTTAGGACCGGGAGTAGCCCGGGTGATGGTTGTATGACATTTTCACCATAGTATTTCATAATTTGTCTCTTAAATCCGTGGTATGATTTCATTTTCTCCATTATATTATTATGATTGATCACCCTAATGATAATCTAATGCCTTCAATTACTTTGAAAGAAGAATTACTAGTTGAAAAGAGATGAAATTCACATTAACTAATAAATCCTTTGAACAAGGCGATGTACGGTTAATGGTGGAAACCCAGAGTATGGTCCTCATGCACCTAGTTTAGGGTATAGGTTACTACTGTGGAACCGACCTAGATTTAGGTAGTGAATTGTATCACAAAAGTGAGAAATTCTGAATACAGGACACTACCCGGAATGAGAGACAGATTAGGTTAACTATGTAGAAATTAATACAATGAGAACCTGTGGTGAAATCGTAATCCTAAAGATTCCCATTTGAATTGATTAAACTAAACATTTAATCGATTATGTTGTTTTCTTTTATTTTTATTTTATTTTTTAATCAACTCTCAAAACCTTTTAATTGGTCTAGATGATCGCACGTAGTTAGTAAGTAGTCTACCGACAGTTCAGTGTCCCTGTGTTCGACTCGGGCCTCACAAAGGCCTATATTACTCTGACGCATGCACTTGCGTTATACGCATGGTAAAATCGTGTCAGGTTTTTGACACCGTTGCCGGGGACACAGCAAATGTTGGCACTATGAGTGCTGCAAGTGGCCACTCTAGGCCACATTTCATTTAATTATTATTCCTGCAATTCATCGTTTATTTTTCATATTTAGTAATCGCCTAGCACTGTAATTAATCAAATTTATTACCTTGCAGGTACCAGTGCATGGTGAAGACGCGTAGCACAAACTACGTACTATCATCACCAGAGGTTCCAGCATTGGGATCAGACGATGAGGAGAACAACATTCAAGATCAACCTGAGGATATAGATTCGGACTCTGAACCGGAAGCCATGGCTGAGGAATAGACAATATGGGAGAAGATAAAGTCTTCTTCCTCATCAGCATCAAAGGGGTTGATCAAAAAGCAAGCAGTTAACATTCCAACATATAAGATTGATCCAGCTCTGATAAACTTGGTCAAGTCTTAAGCATTTCACGGGCTGAAGAATGAAGACCCTGTTGCCCACATCAGCACTTTTGTGGAAAATTGTGATATGATCAAGATAGATAGATTTCCACAGGAGACACTATATTTGAAGTTGTTCCCTAGATCTCTTATAGGTAATGCACGAGAATGGTTGCATAACCTTGATGATGAGACCGTCGAGACTTAGGATCAAATGATCGAGGTTTTCTTTGAGAGATTCTTTCCACCAGAGAAAACCAATGACCTAGTACAGAAGATCCACAATTTCTGTCAAAGGGCTGGGGAGACATATTCTAAGATGTGGGAGTGCTTTCAGATAATGTTGTGGAAGTGTCCACATCACGGGCTAGATAAAGAAAAACAAGTGAAGATCTTCTACTTTGCTTTAAATGAGCACGACAGGAGCAATCTAGACTCAGCAGGTTCTGGTTTCTTCTTGAACAACACTGGCACTAGGTGTTGGGAAATCCTAAACAATATGGCTAGAAAGCAATCATGGGGGGACAGAGACACACCAGAATAGGTTCGAGTCACAAGTGAGTCAAAGGCCATCAAGGAGCTGAATGAGAAGATGGACTTATTAGACAAGAAATTACTAGCGAAGGAAGACGGGGAATCTGATGATGAGGCGCAAGTGAAATTTATGTGCCAGCAATAGGGGTACAGAAACAATGATTATTCTTGGAGGAAAGATAAAAAAATTCATGGAAGGACCCAAAAAAATTCCTACAGGACCCCGATGCCAAACCACAACCGTCGACAGAGGACAAGAGCAATGAGTTGCTCAATCAAGTAATCAAGCAGAATCAAGAACTCATGAGCATGTTTGGCCACCAGATTAAGCAATAAGGAGAATTTATGAATCAATTTGGGTAAACTTTACAAAGTCATGGGGCTCAGATGAAAACTCTGGAGACATCATTAGTACAGATGGCAGCTGAGATAGCAAATTTGAAAAAGCCAACACAACAAGGTTTTCCCAGAAATACAAATGTTCCAGGAGGAAATCAACAAGCCAAGGCAATTTTGTTACGGAGTGGAAAGAAGATTTCAAACTCTAAGGCTGATGAACCAAGCACACCCCATCCAGAAACCATAGGTGAGGCCACAGAGGAGGTTACAATCACAGAGCCAATGGAGGATGCGGTAGAGGATGCCACACCAGAACCCATTGCTGAGGAAGAGACTCAAAAGAGGACACCATATGTGCCGCCACATCAGAGGGCACAGATTTTCCCAGTCTCGTATCCAAATAGTTTGAAGGCTAAGAAAGTGGACGCTCAGTTCAAAAAGTTCCTAGATAGTTTTAGGAAACTTTCTGTCAACAATCCGTTGTTAGAAGCAATAGAGCAGATACCCTCTTATGGCAAGTTTCTGAAAGATATAATTACCAAGAAAAGGAAGATTCCTGATACTGAGGTGGTGGTTCTTAAAGAGCAAGTGAGAGCCTTCATTTTGGACACATTACCACCAAAAAGACAAGATTCGGGCTGCTTCAATATTTCATGTTACATCGGCAAGGTGAAATTCAGCGAAGCATTGTGTGACTCCAGGGCAAGTATTAATTTGATGCCTCTTTCTACTTTCAAGAAGTTGGGACTTAAAGAATTGAGATAAAGCAACATGATGATTCATCTAGCGGATAATTCTGTGGTTAAGCCGTACTGGTTAAAGTTGACAGGTTTGTATTTCCAGTAGATTTTGTGGTAATGGAAATGCAAGATGACCAAGGGAATGAGTTACTCCTTGGAAGACCCTTCCAAGCTACTGCAGATATGATACTCAAAATGGGAAGAGGTCGTATGACATTGGGAATAGCAGATGATAGATTTGAAATGGTTATGCCACCAAGTACAACACAATCACAGGTAAAGGAGCAATGTCGCATGGTGAAACATTTTGATCAAAATATTTCTATTTGTTTAGGGAAGCCATTTCTAGATATAGCTCATGTAATGACCAAGGTAGATAAGGGGACACTGGCTGTAGATATTATGGAACAAACCAAAGTTGTTTCTCTTTGTAGAGATGTGGGTTATCCAAATGATGAAGAGGAGGAAATTCCTCTTTCTACTGAAGATGATGCAATAGCAAGTTATGTCCTTGACGCATATCCAGAACTGCCCCTTGAAGCTTGCCTTGTCAACATAATGCATGACTGGATGAGAAGCAATTTGTTACAAGAATGTGTCAAGATTCTTCAAGTGCTTCCATGCTATTATGCCAAGCATTATGAAGATCTTGGGCCACTCCCACCACCGCTTCAATCATCATTGATCAGTCCACCAGAGTTAGAACTGAAGCCACTGCCTCCTCATTTGAAGTATGCATTCTTAGCCGATGGTGAAAGGCTACCGGTGATTATTTCGGCATATCTGAGTGCCGGTGAAGAATAGTAGTTGATGATTGTGTTGAAGAACCACCGTGGCACATTCGGGTGCTCAGTTGCTGATATTAAGGGGATTTCCCCTACATGTTGCCAGCACAAGATCCGGCTCGAGGAAGGAGCCAAGTCTGTAATTCAGCCACAACGTCGACTCAACCCGAGCATGATGGAGGTCGTCAAGAAAGAGGTGATCAAGCTCCTTTCTACAGGCATCATTTGTGCTATCTCAGACTCGACGTGGGTAAGCCCCACACAGGTAGTCCCTCAAAAGGGGGGAATCACTATCACTCATAACTTGTTAAACGAACCGGTCACAACCCGATTGGTAACCGGGTGGCGTGTGTGCATTGACTACCATAGCTTGAACTCCGCTACGTTAAAAGATCATTTTCCTCTTCCATTCATCGATCAAATTTTAGAGCGACTAGCTGGTCGATCTCATTTTATTTTTTTAGACGGCTACCTCAGCTACAATCAGATCTCCATTGATCCTAAAGACCAAGAGAAGTCTACCTTCACTTGTCCCTACAGAACATTCGCATACCAACGTATGCCTTTTGGCTTGTGTAACGCACCAGCAACCTTTCAGTGTTGCATGCTTGCTATCTTTTTTGATATGGTTGAGCGCTATTTAGATGTTTTCATGGATGATTTTTCTATCTATGGTGCATCGTGTGATGAGTGCCTGTACAATTTGGATAAGATTTTACAAAGATGTGAGGACACGTATTTAGTTCTCAACTGGGAAAAGTGTCATATGATGGTTAGTGAAGGAATTGTGCTTGGACACAAGGTGTCTAGCAAGGGGCTAGAGGTAGATCCAGTCAAGATTGAGGTTATTTCAAAATTACCCCCACCTAATTTAGTTGAAGGGGTAAGGATTTTTCTTGGTCATGCAGGATTTTATCGCTGCTTTATCAAAGATTTCTCAAAAATCGCTAAACCGTTGTCTGAATTGCTTGAGAAAGATGTGATGTTTGATTTTAATGAAAAATGCTTGCATGCTTTCAATATACTTAAGGAAAAGTTAATTTCTGCACCGGTTGTTCAAACGCCGGATTGGACTAAGCCTTTCGAGCTCATGTGTGATGCTTCAGATTTTGTAGTAGGGGATGTCCTTGGGCAGCGTTTCGAGAACAAACCTGCAGTAATTTTCTATGCATCAAAGACTTTAAACGAGGCACAACTTAACTACACCACAAATGAAAAGGAACTTCTCACCGTGGTTTTTTCATTCAAAAAATTTCGGCAATATCTAGTAGGGTCAAAAGTTGTGGTATGGACAGACCACGCCGCCATAAAATACTTGATGGAAAAGAAAGATGCCAAACCTAGATTGATTAGGTGGATCTTATTGCTACAAGAATTTGACATTGAAATTAACGATAAGGCAGGAATTGAGAATGTGGTTGCAGACCACTTGTCTAGGTTAGAGCAGGTAGATGAGAAGGATATTCATATACCCATTACCGAGACATTTCTTGACGAGCAAATCCTTTCTTTAAAATGCAAGGATCCATGGTTTTCATACATTGTTAATTATCTTGCATGTAAAATAATCCCAGATGATTGGACTTATCAAGAGAAAAAGAAATTTTTCCATTCTTTGAGATATTATTTCTGGGATGATCCCATCTTGTTGAAGCAATGTAGGGATGGCATTTTGCACAGATGTGTATCGGAGATAGAATATGACAGTGTACTTAGTCATTGTCATACACTACCAACCTATGGTCATCATGCGAGCTCAAGAATGGCGGCCAAGGTGCTAGAGAGTGGTCTTTATTGGCCTACACTCTTCCGAGATGCCTACGAATATGTGAGAAGATGTGATTAGTGTCAAAGGGTAGGTAATATTTCAAATAAGCAAGAGATGCCCCTCAACGTGTTTCAAGAAGTTGAGGTATTTGATTTGTGGGGCATCAATTTTATGGGACCCTTTGTGTCCTCGAATTCTAATTTATACATTTTACTTGATGTTGATTATGTATCGAAGTGGTAGAGGCAATACCCACAAGGACTAACAACGCTGTTGTAGTGTGCAGGTTTGTGAAAGATCATATTTTCTGCAAATTTGGTGTGCCAAGGATGATTATTAGTGATTGAGGCACCCACTTCAAGAATCAAAAGTTTGTTGTGTTATTGAAAAATTACGGGGTGAAGCATAATGTTGGTACCCCGTACCACCCGCAAACACAAGGGCAGGTCGAAGTGTCGAATAGAGAAATTAAGAAAATTTTGGAGCGCACAGTGGATTCAACAAGAAAGAATTGGAGTACACTACTACCGGATGCATTATGGGTGTATAGGACCGCATTTAAGACACCTATAGGCACTACACCTTTTAGGTTGGTTTATGGGCGGGCCTGCCATTTGCTGGTAGAGTTGGAACACAAGGCACACTGGGTGCTATGGAAGCTTAATTTGAGTTATGATGATGCAGGGAAGAAGTGAATGCTAGAGATCAATGAGTTAGATGAGCTGAGGATGAACGCTTATGAAAACTCTAGGATTTACAAAGAAAGAACAAAACAAATTCATGATCGTCACATTCAACTGTGTGTTTTCAAAAAGGGAGATCGTGTGTTACTGTTTAAGTCGAGGTTGAAGTTGCATCCCGGGAAATTGAAATCCCGGTGGAGTGGACCATTTTTTGTAGAGGAGGTGTGCCCACATGGTGCTATTATGGTGCGAGATGGAGAGATGACGTTCCTAGTTAATGGTCAAAGGTTGAAGCTTTACTTTGGAGAGGACTACACGAGAAAATTACATGAGGTTAAACTCATGGCACATAAGGATTAATGAAGAGATGTATTGCGTCTAGCCTAAGATGTTAAAGTAGGGCGCTTGTTGGGAAGCAACCCAACCATCGGTAGTTTTAATTTGTAGTTCTTTTATTTTCTTTCGCATTTACAAGTTAGTTTTGTTTAATTTCATTTTTGTGTGTAAAAATGATACCTTAATCATTTTGTTCAGTGTGCAGTACTGAGTCAGAGCCGATGGTAGCGATGTGGGTATAGGGAAACGGTTGTAAAAAAATTTCTGATTCGATACCATCGACGGCCTCATCGATGGTATCGACCTACCATCAGCGACGTCGAAGAAAACAATAGCTCCAAGTCGATAGTATCGACCGGGAAGTCGATACTCGCGAGATCCCTGAAGATTTATAGAAGAATTTGTCTCAGTGAAGTCGATACCATCGACGGCCTTGTTGATGGTATCGACATGGCAACAGTAAGGAAGCTGCATCTGGGCCTCGCGAGGGTACTCGAACCATGAAGAGTCAATACCATCGACACCCAGTCGATAGTATCAACGTGACACATCACCGATCCGCGAGAAGAAATCAACGGGGCCTGCCAATTTCAGAAGTCGATCCGTGGGATGGGTCGATACCATCGACTCTTATCGATAGTATCGATGTGTCATCGATCCGGGCCCCCACATCAAGCAATCAACAACCGTCGATAGTCGCGAAGAGTGGATTGTGCTCCAGGTGTCGATACCATCGACACCCCGTTGATGGTATCGACGGAGCAATAGGAGCGACGGGTTCCGTTATAAAAGGAGGGGTTGTTTCTCAATTCTATTCACACCTTCAGATTGAATCCCCTCAACTTGTACATTGAGCATTGTTGAGCGACTGAAGGCCTTCATCGAGCATCAAGGGATCGAGATATCTTCTTTGAGCTCTTCACTGAGTGGAGATCTACTTCTCTGACTTCATCGAGCTCTATTTCTTCTTCTCCATTCCTTTCTGTTCATGATGGTGAGGACAGAAGGAGCTTCATCATCTTCACAGGCATCCCTGATGGAGATTGAGATGTTTGTTCCTCCACCACCCAGCTCCATTCCTCATCTGAGGATCGTTCATCCCTCAGCAAATGTAAAGAAGATCTACGAGGAGTTGCTCAAGCGAAAAATTGAACCACCCTGATATGTTGATCGGACCATGATCTGTGACCTTGGGTTTGAGGCCAACCTCGCTTATGTTCTTCAGGGGCAAGTGAAGCATACAACCAGGATGTTTTAAGGTGTCCAGTACCATGATGAAGGGCATCCTTTTTTTGGTGAGTGGCTGACGTACAAAGAACTTGTGGCGGAGTTTATGGCATCACTTGACATATGTGTTGTGCCCAACGACATTGTCGCCATCGATCGGGAATGGATCAAGGGTTGTGTTTCGTTCCGGCTTTTCAACAACGTCTATACCATTACCCTCACCTAGTTTAATTCAATCTACAACTGGTATCATTCTCTGAATCAGCATAGGAGGCCAGACAACCAGACCGATTATGATGACATCTTTGCCCAGTTGGTGACCGTGCCTCTAGGAAAGTCTGTCAGCTATCATAACGTAGCTGTCGCTGATTTCGAGCATCCATTTGTGCGGATTTTGCATCGCATGTTGTGCACTACTTTATTTGCTCGAGGTGACCTTTCGCTAAGTAAGTTTTAAGAGACAGACTTATTCTTTCTTTATAAGTTGTTGAAAAGAGAAGAGCTCAACTGAGGCGCGTTTTTCTTAACGCCTGTGATGGACGTGCGGAGGAGTACTAGACGAGCCCCTATCCACTTTAGGGGGCTTATCACATCGCTTGCTCTCTATCTTGGGCTGGATTTTTCCCAACTCACTCCGCTGGTCAACAAGAATAAAGTTAATATGCATCATCTGCATCGCTCCAATCTTCTTACGCTCCATGATGGCGTGGTATATGCACATTGCCATGTCAATAAAGAGTACCAGGAGTGCACTCTTCCAGATCCCATCTTCCACATCCAGGAAGCTCAGCACTTTCGGTGGCCCATAATTGCCATCGACGACTCCGACAAAGAAGAAGATGGTGACGACAATGACAATGACGAAGGCGATGAGCATGAGGAGGAAGAGGAGGCTTTCACTCATCTTCATGCACGAGTGGCACCGTAGAAGCGTCCACGCTTCTACTCGGGTGCATCATCCTCTTCGTAGCCTTCTCCGCCACAGCCCTCTAAACAAGGAGAGGATGTCTATTCTATGCAGGATATGTACACCATGCTGCAGGATATCCAGCAGACACAGTAGCAGCACACTACCTCCTTCGTCGGTATTCAGGATACTACGAACCAACTATTCTTAAATCAGCAGGCCATTTACGAGAATGAGCGCCTCCTCTTCGCCAACCAAGAAAATATTCACGACAGGTTGCATAGGATGGAGATGCAACAACAACCATTCTATGATCATTACTGGAGCCAAATTTACTTTGGGGGATATCCTCAACCTCCATCGAGGCCCCCATATGATCCAAATTTCCAGGGGCAATATACATCATGGGATCCCACCACCCCGCAGTACCCACCACTTGAACAATAAATGGTATCACTGTTCCACCTGTTAAGATTGTTTTTTACTATGAGGCCATAGTCAGATTCAAGCTTAATGGGGAGATGGAACAGTTTCTATCTTTTTCTATCTTTTATTTTTAGTTTTTATCATTTATTGCCTCTTCTTTTATTCTAGAAATTTTTTTAGTTTTTAGGATCCACATGCTATCTAGTGTATCTGTGGATGTCTAATTTAATGTGTCATCTCTTTGTTTGTCACATGGGAGTCATGGGTCAATTTGAAAATTTTTAATGAACTTGAAATCTTGCTTTGTTTAGACTTGAGCATATGACTTATGAAAATAATTGGGTTTGTCAACTTTAAAACATAAGATCACAACTGTACATGCCTATGATTCAGGAAAAGTGGACGGAATTAGATGTTGAGCCTAAACTGACCAAATGGTAATGAGACTTTAATCTGAAATAAGAGAGAGAAGCCTCTTGATTTTACACATGTCAGTAAGGAGGGACATATAATATCTTCCAATGGTTCTGTCAATTAATCTTGTGATCTATCCACTTCATCTTATCTACACTCCACCATAAGAATTGGGAGCACTATACAATTTGTCATCCCTTGATTGCATATCATGTAGTTAGGATTGCATTGTAGTTAGTGTTTACATTTGTTGCATTGAAAGAAAAAAAAAAGAAAAAAATGTTGCATTATAATCATGCATTCACAAATTTTAGAATGCATGTCAATGTCATTTTAGTTGCATTTTTCATAATTTCAATCATTTTTTACATGATGTGCCTTGCTTCTTCGGAAAATAAGTAACGTGTTTCATACTTTCAAAAGATTTAAAAATATATATATTAGTTATGAAAATAAGCCCAAGACAAAGATGTGTGAATTTCATCTTAGTTCATGAAGCAAAGTGAGGGTTGATAAAAAAAATAATAAGTAAGTGAAAATCAGGAAGAGGAAGGAACTTGTTCACATGCATAATAAGAAGAACAAGCACATGTGTAGTTTTGTTGATATTCTGTCTCTCGTTGGGATAGAATGATAGTGCATGCATCATTCCACCTAAAATGTAGCATTAGGACATGTTCACGTACATTTTGCATCATGATAGGTCATTAATTTCTGTGTTGCATGATTGACTATTAAATGCTTCCATTTCTTCCACAGCCACCTATTCCATCCACTTGTTGCTCTAATTGGTACCCCCCCCCCCCGTGATTATCTCATCATTCATTAATATCAGGAGATCTGCTTCCATTTAGATGGTAGTTAGGAAATGAGCAATGTAGATAGGAGATCGCAAAGATGCACCAAGCATGAACCGGAGGATTTTATTATATTAACTGCCTTATTTGATAGTCTTCGCCAATCTTGGGGGGGGGGGGGTATCTCTTATGGATGACCATTGTTGCCTAGAGGGTAATTACCATTCTGTGGTTAGTGAGGGCCGGTATGTGAATGTCTGGTGGGGATCATATGGCAATGTCTATTTTGATAAATTGTTCTTTAGTTGACCCTCGCAATTTTTTATTCTATAGTTTTACTGCTCAAGGACGAGCAATGTTTAAGTTTAGGGAAGTTTGATGTGATGGTTTTGAGTCATTTTTATAGACTAGTTTTACATGCGTTTTATGTGTTTATTAGTCACTTTTGTGGTTAGTATTGCATGATTCATTCGCTTTAGTCTATAATCTCATTTTATATCAGATCTCTCATATTTTATCTTTTTTATTATAAATGATCATATTGATGTGTTTTAGCATAGCTGATTCGGCTTTATCTTGAAATTTCAGGAAGAACGGATATACACAGTTGTCGATACCATCGACATATGTCGATAGTATCGACACAGTCACAGTGAGATAGCCACAAGGAGCCAAGATGAGTCGATACCATCGACTAGGAAGTCGATGGTAGCGAGATACCTACAGCGAGCCAGCAATCAACTAGTCAATACTATCGACACAAAGTCGATACTATCGACGTTGCCTAGCTTCATCGTCGGATTGGTGATAAAAGCGATGCCTAAAGGTGTCGATACCATCGACACTTAAGTCGATGGTATCGAGTCTGCATCAAGCATAACGTCAGGAAAATAAGTCGTGTTGATATTCTGATGGGTCGATACCATCGACCCGCGTTGATGGTATCGACGTCATCAGATCATGTTCTATTACAGATCGATTTTACTCGAACGGTGGTGATCTTTTGGCGATCTAAAGTGGTGCATAAACCTAATTATGATGGCCCTAAGCAGGGTATCACATCATTAGTCATTACACAAGTCTCAAGGAGAGGTGGAGAGAAGAACGGAGCCTAGAATCACACCCTGATCGTTCCAAGAGCTGCAGAAGACGTTTTCCACCGCCGGAAGGCTATCGATCGCGCATTCTATGTCAAGGAATGCCCGGATCTCCTCCGATCAGGGGTTTACATCACTTTCATTCACGTTTTCTCCATGTTTTCCCTTTCTCTTATCATGTCTTTCGTTGAGATGAACATGCGGGGCTAATCCCCTTTGTCTTTAGGATCGGGAGTAGCCCGGGTGATGGTTGTATGACATTTTCACCATAGTATTTCATAATTTGTCTCTTAAATCCATGGTATGATTTCGTTTTCTCCATTATATCATTATGATTGATCACCCTAATGATAATCTAATGCCTTTAATTACTTTGAAAGAAGAATTACTGGTTGAAAAGAGATGAAATTCACATTAACTAATAAATCCTTTGAATAAGGCGATGTAAGGTTAATGGTGGAAACCCAGAGTATGGTCCTCATGCACCTAGTTTGGGGTATAGGTTACTACTACTGTGGAACCGACCTAGATTTGGGTAGTCAATTGTATCACGAAAGTGAGCAATTCTGAATACAGGCCACTACCCGGAATGAGAGACAGATTAGGTTAACTATGTAGAAATTAATACAATGAGAACCTGTGGTGAAACTGTAATTCTAAAGATTCCCATTTGAATTGATTAAACTAAACATTTAATCTATTGTGTTGTTTTCTTTTATTTTTATTTTCTTTTTCAATCAACTCTCAAAACCTTTTAATTGGTCTAGTTGATCGTGTGTAGTTAGTAAGTAGTCTACCGACAGTTCAGTGTCCCTGTGTTCCACTCGAGCCTCACAAAGGCCTATATTACTCTGACGTGTGCACTTGCGTTATACGCATAGTAAAATCATGTCAGGGGGGAAATAATGCTCGAAGAAGGCGTCAATCATCTGACCCCACATCTTGATACACTCATCATTGAGATTGTGAAACCACAACTTTGCGTTGTCTTCCAGAGATGGTGAGAAAAGCTTTAGATATATGACAGTCGACAGTATTCTATCTCTTTTGACCATATCACATTTCTCAAAAAATTTATTGATGTGCACCATCGGGTCTTCAACACTGTAGCCATGAAAAGCTTGGGATTTGACTAAAGAGATCAACCCTAGGTCAATCTTGTAGCTACCCACATTAATGGCTTGTCTTTTGATTGGTCCTTTTTGTGTTGTTGAGGAAGAGGCTCTGATCCTCTCCCATATCATCTACTCTTCTACTCCATCCCCCATTTCTACTGACTCAGGTTCTTCTGGTGTTATAGGTCCTTTAGGTAGAGGTTTTAGTGGTGGAGACCTTCCAAATTCCCTCTCTCTGTGAAGGAGTTGTGTTTGCCCAAAACCCAGTGAAGATGGCTCTCAGTAATTGTGGGCTTGAGTATGCACCATACACAAGTACCTGAAAGTAGCAAATTAATTGTCAAAGTACAGTAGTGAGGCTAGAAGAAATAATTATGTTATGATTTAGCTTTAAGTGAAATAGAAATTAAATAAAAATAAAAAGGGTTGGGTGGTCGACCACAACACTCGTAGTGTTGGATGTTACTATTTCTTCGATAATGGCGCCAAAAACTTGACACGTGTTTACCATACATTATACGCAAGTGAGCGTATCAAAGTAATATAGGCCTTTTTGAGGCCTGAGTCAAACATAGAGAAATGTTCTCCAGAAGACCACTACTAATTATGGTCTAATCATCTACGCTGGTGAAAGAGAATTGGTTTGATTGAACAGAGATGATAGCAGAACAAAACAAGCTTAACAATTAAATTATTCAAATTTTAGCGAATTCCTCAAGACTATGGTTTCACCATAGATAACATTGAAATTTATTCTACATACCAATATCTATTACCCCTAACCCTAGATAAAGAGATTGTAATCAGAACTACCCACTCCCGCAGCGTAGTTCACTACCTATTCTAATGCCAATTCTATTTCCATAGCAATTGGTTGATTAGTTAGGTGTTTTATGATTAATCTCTAGGTTTCTCCTTCGGTTTGTTCGCCACCTTTTCCAAGGGGTGCAATAAATGGGTAAATCTATGCTTTCCAACCCTTAACCTCTCTCCCAAAATGATTAAGGGTTTGATAATCTATCTATGTTGATCAGGCATAAACAGATCAAGACAACTTCGTAGATTTATATCCAGAAAATAGGGACAAAAATGGTATTAATGTATGGAAATCAGTTACAATGCATATCCAGGCTACTCCCAGATCCTAAGGAATCAAGGAGTTTAGCCTTGTATGGTTTTCATTGACGAATAAATGGTAGAGAAAGAGAAAAACATGGGAAACATTAGAAAAACTAAGTAACCCCTGGAGAATAGCTGATCTAGATGATCCCCTACGCCGAGCGTGCAATCTGTTGTCTTTTGACTGCTGATTTGCCTTCCGGAGGTGCTCGAATCATCCTAGGCGAAGCCTTCAGTTCCTTGCTCTTCTCTTCTCTCTCTCTGGTGTCGTGTAATGGAAAACGGTTGCTTCTCCTGGTCTGGACAATCTCCCCTCAAGTCATATCACTTAAGGTACAAAATAATCCCAGTTGTTAGATCAGATTTCTATCTTCAGATTTATCTGACCGGGTAGACTCGGTAGTACCGACTTGGTAGTCGGTAGTACTGAGTTCCCAAGGTATCCACGATTCAAAACAATGTCGGTACTATCGGCTTGTCTCAATAGCACCGAGTCTTTAGGTCGCTCGAGCATTGCTTTACTGATTCCATCTCCGTAGTACTGAGTTTGTGAACTCAGTGGTACCGAGTTTTCTCTATTCATCCTTGTGCTTTACTGAGGAGGTTTTGGTACTACCGATTTTGAGTTTCGGTAGTATCGAGTCTGTACGAGTCTTTTCTAGTCCAATACTGATGTGAAGTTGGTACCACCGACTTTTAGTGTCAGTAGTACCGAGTCTGTAAAGTTCGATTATACCTAAAAATGCACAAGAATGTGGATAAATGCTCGGGATAAATATTAAGCCATCTTAAATAATAAAAATCATATAATTTGATGCATTTAGATAGAATAGGTCATTGATAGCATTTCATGCATAATTAATCAAATAAATGACAAATCAACACAAAATCAAGGAAAATATGCTTGTGAAAACGACTAAAAACTCATGCATCAGTAACCTCCTCAACCAATTAGCCAATCATAAGGTCACTAAAAGATCTAATCCTTGATGATTTTTGTCACTAAGAGATCGATTAACCCATCTTGATGACTTATTGACTCACCTGTAGAAAAGTGCTCAAATATGATGTTGATCAAGAGATCTAATCAGCTGATCGGATGACCGGAATTAATTCCTAATTGCTCCCATTGATCAAACTTTAGCATTTTTGGAAATCATGAGATCAGCTGACCAAGCTTGATGGTCGATTGACCATTCTGAGATAACTCCTAGTCTAGAGAAACACAGCAAATGTTTGTTTCAACATATATGGTGATCCACTCTTAGGATTGACCGATCACAAGATTTTTCTAGAAACCTCCTTGGAAATAGATCAAATAACGGCCTCCTATGATCAGTTGACCATAAGGCCAATAGTCACACTTCCATGTAAGTGATTGGCCAAGCAAACTACCTAGTCACTCGATCAACATCTTAGTACCATGACAAAATAGTACCATGACACCTAGAAAAATAAAAACCAAATTGTGAGCTACCAACATACACTAGGCACTCTAGTATCATGACACCTAGAAAAATAAAAACCAAATTGTGAGCTACCAACATACACTAGGCACTCTAGTACCATGACACCTAGAAAAAAAAATTATGAACATTATATGTTCTCATGTAGGATCCTAAGCTCATGCTCAAGTTCATATGCACGTGGTGTGCATTTTCTACAATACATCCTCAACCTCACTCTACTGATCATGTCCCATACCATAGGATGTTAGGAGACAAAAAGGAAAACATTAACATTACACAAGCCTACACCTAGATCTGAGAATGTCTAGGTTTCTAGCCCAGAGGGTTGAATCTACACAAGCTACTTAATGTTAATAAATGTTTAGGTTTCATGTTGTTTCATGTTTTTTAGGTGAATGATAACAAATAAAATATTTATCTAGACCAGTTTCATTAAAAAAAGAAAAACATATTTGACGTCCAAGTTTCCATTATACATTTTGCTTTATGGTTATAGAGGTAAGTGTTAAACACGTCCTAACTACCCTTAAGATGAAAGAAAGTGCCCAAGGAAGTCAATACAAGGTGTATAAACCAAGTATCCCATTAGAAATGAGCTCATAGTGTATATACTATAAGTCTCATCGTCATTGTTAGCCCGAGATGTAATGTTTGTTTCACTACTATTTCAAGTAGGTGAACCATCTTTATATAATGGAAGTCTAATACATGTTCACCTTGTGCAAAAAATAGTATATATTTCAAAAATGAGTAGTACGGAACAAGTATTTCTTGCAATACAATATATCAAGAAGTATGATATAATGTTAAACACGTCTAAGAGGATAAATATTATGTCTAGTGAATTTGGACTAGATAGTCATAAAGTGGATATACTCGCATACCTTGGTTTAAATTCCTATTAAATCTTGGAGTAATTTTACTTGGTCAAACATTGAGACTTTTGAAATTGGTCATGAAATATGGGTTGGGCGTCCTAGGTGCAGCCACATTGCCTTGAGCATGTGGTCCTAAACCTGCTTTTTGACCCAAGGTGCGTGATGGGAAGCTTGTGCGGCTTGGTGCCGCATCCAAATTCATGAGCCATCCTCGACTAGGCAGGCCGGCCCACTGTTGATGGCAGTGTTCAGTGTAGCCTCTCTCGTCGAGGTCCTAGAAGATTGGTGATTCAGACATCTGACCTTACTTTGTGAAGGGAGGATCTGGGATAGGCTTTAGTTCATGTCACGGATTCTCACTGCCACACGGGCTAGAGGAGGGGAGAACCCATTCCCATCCTTCGCGCAAAGATACCACTGAGGATCTTGCCACACACCCACACATGGCTAGTGGCTAGTGGTTTCCCTCTAACGTCTAGTAAAAATGTCCAGTGTGGTTTTCCCAACTCTTCCTCCTCTCTACTCGTGTTGTAACAAGAAGCAGAGACAATAAAAGGAGGGAGTCTTCATATGAACTCTTCTACTCCCTAAAAACTTCAAGCAAGGGTCAAAAGATTGCCCGAAAGGTTCTACATCTAGAATTTTTGCTAACTACTTGTTTTAACTATGATTTATCAATAGATTGGAAGTGGAAGGTTTTTCTTCTATTTCTTCCACATATCGTGATTGATGGAGGTCAAACACAAAAGGAGCACCATTAATAATTATTAATCCTCCAAAGGTCACGTTGATCCTACTTTAAAAAGTGGTGCCCCCTAAGCTTGAGACCTACGAACCAGCTGCTATATTAGTCACATTAATCGATTGGTCAATCAACCAATAGCCTAATAAACATGAATCTTTACTCGATCACTATCCATTTACAAAAAAAATATCTTGTCCGAAAAAAACCCACTTGTTATTTTTTGTATTTTTTGAAGAAAAAAATAGTACACATTACTTTAGGAACTAATCATATGTAAACTATACATTTAATGTTTCCTTTCTATTTTTTAATTTATACAAGGAAAAAGAATACTCTAGATATCACCCTCATCTGCCTATAAGATCAGAGAAAACAAAAAATTGTTGATGAGCATGACGTCTCAGCAAACAACAAGAACTTTGATATTCTGATCAGAGGAAAAAAACTATAAGCTCATAAGTCATCTCGGTGCTCCCTCAAAGAACAACCAGGGCTTTGAAAATGTGATCAAATCCTCATCAGAAATGGCATCCAAACTGTTGAAAAAACAAGCTTCATCAACCATAAATCAAAAACGTATAACCTCATAAACAAGAGTGTATGAGCTAAGGCCCTTTGACTTATAACACCAGTCTTCCAAACATGAGCAGATAATCACCAGCACATACGGAAACAAGATATTGAAGACCCTATGAGTTCTGAATCTCAGTGTCTTGTCTTAACATCACCTCCCTGAAAACAAAATAAAATGAATATCCCTTTCAGTAAAAAAAAGAACTCGGTAGAAACCCATGTTCTTCCAACTCAACTCAATAGATGAAATTCAGCACCTCCTCGAAGACTTCACGAGCTAAAAAACACAAAGAAACTCTTCATCAAATCACATACCTCAGCATTCACATAACATCACAATCAGGAAGGTTGTAAAACCATACAAGCTCATATTAGATTTCTGAAATCATGCCACATGATTTTCCATGCAGTCCTCACATCTTTGCTCATGTTGTCATATACTCTTCTATTTCTCTCAAAACAACAATGATATAATATGAGAGGACTAATTATTCTAGCTTTATGTTCCTTAATGTCAGTTAAGCCACCCCAGCTACTCAGAATAGAATTGATAACAATACCATGCACTGCCATTTTTCATAGTTTAGAAACATAATTGCACTTAAATCACACATGGTTTTGTGTCTTCATAAGCATTCATACACAAGAAGAAAATCAATGCAACTGCTAAGATTCTTCTCCTTGTATGATCTGATGTACGTAACTATTATGTCTCTCTTTCCATAAATGTATCAAATAGTTCATTTGACTTTTACAACCCCAAATTTAGTCAAAATCCCCATCCTCCATGCCTTTGACTCTAACAATTCCCCATATCATCTTAATACTTTCTGACTTACTTTCTTGAAATGTAATGTGATCATTGTCAACCAAACTTGGACTGAGATGGTTCAGAGCTTCAATAATTATATGTGAGCATCTTGAAGAAGGGGTCATAGTTTTAAAAATCGGCATGTGTTGCGCGTGCGGAGAGGTCACCTTATAGAGTATATGTGGTAGGCGGGAATATATACGGAAGTATATGCGGTTTTGAATTTTTTTAATAATTAATTTGTGTATATAAAGTAATTACAAAATTGCATATTTAATTTGTACATTATATATTTAGACCCTAAAATTTGAGATAGATTCAAATATGAAGTTTCAGTGAAAAGTAAGCAACATTTAGAATGCATTCTAGAATTATTTAAACATAAACTCCAATGAAGCACGCACAAAATGGTTTGACACAAGTACATAATAATCAATACTAACCAAATCATACAAAAAATGGATGCATGTCCTTGAGGTAAAAACAAACAAACATTAAGTAAGCATGTGTCTCGTGAACAAAACATACAACAAATAGTACATCAAGAGAATGTTATTAATGAATATATAATCTAGTTTGGGCCGAGATAATGAATGGCTATCTAAAAATCACCCACTAATCGGCCTTATAAGTGGCTAAGTATATGCGGCCCATGCGGCCTTTTTTTGAAACACTGGAAGAGATATCCCATTTCCTATCTAAAATAATATGCTTCAAAAGGGAACTGTAGTGAATACCTACTCTAATAACCATCTCTTTGTCTATTACATCACCTCAAAATTTCGAATCATGCCAAGGGTCTTTCCAAGTCTTGAAAACTTCCCCTATACCTATCTTGAATTCAATAAGAGATAACAAAGAATCCCTAACTCTCAACACATTGTTAAATAACCACAAGAAATTAGGAGATTCAGCAACAACCCAGAATGAAACTTTCTTCAGATATTTTTCACTCACCCACTTCACCTACAGTGAGTCCTTATTAGAAATGTCCCAAGAATTGAAAATGAGACATGCCTTGGCCATTTCCTTACTTTTTCTCACTCTGAGACCCCCTTCCTTCTTAGGTAAAGTAATTTTTCCCACTTTATCAAATGAAGATTCTTTTTATCCTCTCTGTCCCCACAAAACGTACTCACACATTTTATAAATTTGCTTCAAAGTTGAGTTGGGAATGGAAAAAAAACTCGATAAAGGTGTATTGTTGATAGAGTCGATTTTATCAACTCTACTCTCCCTTCGAATGACAAAATCCTTGCCTTCCAACTCTCCAATCTTCTTTTAATTCTGTCTATGAGAGTAGCACAATGTTTCTTATTCAGTTTACCTATGAATAGAGGCAAACCCAAACATTTGGAGCTGTCAAGATTTCCTTCTTGCATGCCCAGGATGATGGTCATAACCTCAGCATCAGCTTTCTTACTGAAGATAATTGAACTTTTGAAATGATTAATCTTCAAACCTAAATCAGCACTAAACTTATCAAGAAGAATTTTCAAGTTCTTAGCACTCTCTTTCTCCACCTTAGAAAAAATCATCAGATCATCAGTGAAGATGGTTCTTTGAAGCTTGAATAGGATCAATACAATTATCTTTCACTTTCATCTTCATAAGTTCAAAAAAATTGTTGCATAGAAATTACAAAAGGATATGGGCCACCCTTTTTTACACCATTAATTGGGTAGATAGGATTAGAAGGTTTATCATTAACAAGTACTTGATATGATATGGATTGGAAAATAACTTTCATCCATCCAATCCATTTCAAAGGAAAGCCCATCTTGAATCGAATAGGAAATAAAAATTTCCAATTCACAGAATCGTATGCCTTAAACAAATCAGCTTGAATGCATAGGTTAGCACCAGGGTTCTTCTTGAAATAGCTAAGAATCTCATTGGTGACTAGGATAGCATCTTTTATGCTTCTACCTTTTACAAACACACATTGATTTGCATCTATGATTGAAGGAAGGACTATTTGGAGTTTGTTTGCTAGAATTTTAGAAATAATTTTATAGGTGTTTCACAGAGCTATTGGTCTCAAATTAGAAATTACTGAGGAATATGTACCTTTTAGGAGTAGAGTAATAGATGTTTAGTTAGCTTCCTTGATAATATTCCCATTAGAAAAGAATTATTTCAGTGTCCCATAGACATCATCACCTATCATATTCCATGACTTCTTATAGACGTGCCCATTGAGCCCACTCATTAAGATCTTCAATTACATCAATAACTTCCTAGTAATCTAATCAGTAAGCATATTCCTTATGTTTAAAAATAATTGAGCCTTCCCATTTATTTTTCTAGGCCCCACCAGAAGTGGCTTTCCTATAAAAAAAGATCAGTATAGAACTTCACAATAGAATTATTGATATCATTTACATCATGACTGATTTCTCCTTCAATCAAGAGACTCTTAATAGAATTTTTGGAGCGTCGGGTTTACAAAGAAGAATAAAATAATTTACTGCCAGAGTTGCCATCTTTCAACCATTGAACCCTCGATTTCTATCTAATAATATATTCTTCAATATCAGTAAGCTTCATGTCTCAACATTTTAGCATTATCTCTAGAAAGCTCATCCATAGGATTTAGATCCACAATTTTTTGACCATTAAATGCCTTCTCCTTAGCTACAACAGCATTTCCAAAGATATCTTCAATAACTTGTCCATTCAATTCTTTTAGTATAATTCTCAGGTTTCCCAACTTTCTATATAATCTAAACATAGAAAAACCTTCCACCTTCATATCCCACACATCCTTCAGAGCATTTGGAAAATATTTGTATCTTGTCCATGCATTCACAAAATCTAAATAGTTACATAATTTTTTTGGGATTTCCAATAGTTAGACTGATTCTTCTGTGGTCACTCACAGTATTGGAGAAGTAATTACCATGGAAGACATCAAACCTAGACAAAAAACAATTATCATATAAGATTGTGTCTATTTTTGAAGTAATGAAATCTTCTCCTTCTTGATGGTTGTCACGTGTGAAAAGGGGAGCACCCAAATCTAGCTCAAAAAGTCCACAATCAAGTATGCACTCATTGAAGTTGTCCATGATTTTTTTTGTTGGTGGATGCTTACCTATCTTCTCCCCATCCTTCCTTACTGTATTGAAGTCCCCAATAATCACATACAATTCATTTACTGATAATGCGTCAAAGTGCACTACAATCACTAAGATAATTATCCTAGAGTTTAATCCTTTTTCTACCTTCCGATTAAGGTTAGTATAGAAAGGGTCGATCCCAAAGGACAATGATTTTAAGATTGTGAACTCTAATCCCAAGGGTTTTTTAAGAACTTTTTATTTCTTTTTGGTATTTTAGTTTTTAGAATAGAAAGTAAAGATCGGATTTGGGGTATGGTTGGTTATCACTAAAGCGGGAAGGAAATATAAGAACTAAATTGCACTAAACAATAAATAAATTGCCCTGTCACAAGAAAATGGAGATGATTGTTAGCACAAGAAAAATATTATGAAAGAAAGACTAGAATGTAAAGATGGCGGATTAAACACAAGAATAAATCAAGATATGGAGAATTGAGGCTTTAGGGGTTTTCACCACCTTAGCCTAGGTGAGAATAGACTAAATCCTTAATAATGGCGATTACAATGAGGGCATGTGAATTAATAAAAATCCATAAAAGATGGACTCCTCATGAGCCCATTGGTCCTGGTGCTCATGTTTCTTAGTCCATCATCCCAAAAGAGGAAGATCCATGGTCATTTCAAAACCCCTATGTGATTGATTCTATTGTTCTAAATCTGAATTTCCATGGTCATATCCATCCAGATTAACATGTGATCAAACCAATTAATTACTTTGATAGATCAATGGTTATTAGAACCAAAAGTCATCTAGAAGTCATTCTAAGGAAATAGTTGCTTTAAGCCATGGCTAAGGGGCTATTTCCCTTGCCTCGATAGAGACCTAATCACTCATGCTTGTGGAGAAAAGGGAGACAGAGGAAAGAAGAAATCTAGCCATAGGCTAGACTTATCAAAGGATTGAATCCTTAGACTAGAGACAATGAAATGGCCGATGCTTAATTCCTTGCTCCAGTCCACGGATGAAGAAAAGAAGAAGAAAACTAGATCTAAACGAGCAAGGTAAAAGAACAACAATTGAAGGAAACACTTAGCTTGCAAAAACCAAACTTTATTGATGAATAGGACAATAACATAAGAAAACAAGAAAGATTGCTCAGAAATCCCGTACAAAGATGATACAAAAGATGATCTTGGGAGGAGGAAGTGCCCCTCCTTTTATAGGAGGAGGGGAACATTACAATTATGATTGTGGGAAAAAAGGGGTTGGTGGCTGCTGATTTGAACTGGTTGTGCACTGCCAACCGATCGATTGGGGAGCGAGCTGGTCAGTTGGAGGTCTGGCAAGGGCGGGAGTCGGGGCAGCAGTTGGTAACCCTAGATCTCAGGTTGCGGCGCTTCTTGACCCTCTCAGTTTGGGAGGGAAAACTCTCGCTTTAACCCTGAAATGGTCGTTTGAGATTCAAGGGGTGCGCCATCAAAACGAAATATCTGGACAAGGGCGGGGCGGTACCAACCGATCGATCAAAACAAGTGATTCGAGCCTCCGGATCATGTGAGATGCTCAGCTGGAATGACAGAGTTGCTCGTCTAGATTGTCTGAGATGATCGGCTGATCATTTGAACTACTCATCTGATCTTCTGAGTCTGCAAGAAATTCATAATTTTGGGTGATATTAAGTTAAATTGTGATCAAAGGAAGGAAATAGCAAATTGTTTCTTTTTATTGGAAAAAGATAGGAATTTCAATGTGACATGACTAAAAAGGTTGTGAAAAGAAGTGCTAAATTAGCACGTATCAAAATACCGTAGACTTAAACTTTGCTTGTCCTCAAGTAATCAAAATATTCGGAATAATTCAAAAATTTTCTTGAAATAGCATTTTCATCCTCCCTTAATTAGCAATATCTTTTATCCTCTTCATGGCCAAGCAACCCATCTCCTAGAACCACGAAATATAAGTTCTATATTTCTTACAACAACATTTTTTATAACCTTTTCTTTCAATCTTATACTTTGCAAAAACAATCTTAATCTTACTTGTGTTTCAACACTCGAATTTTTTTTAGCTTTTTGGCATAGGAATAAGAAAAGGTGAGGTGTGGAAAAAAGGGATCCCTCCTCAATTCAAATCGAGATTTTAATTTTGTTGATTTATGCCCATATTCAATTTACGAGGGGTGTGGAAGAATTAAAGGATTTATGCCCCTATTCAATTTATGTATGCAAGGAAGTGAGGGGGATAAGTGGCACCAATTTTGGGAATTAAAGGATTTTTATAACACTTTCTCTCTCTTGAAATTCCCTTATATACACTCCATTTGTCACCCACATGAAAGGCTTTTTTGACTCTTCTTTCTTTCCTTGCTTTGGCCATGCACAAGGGAGCTTAGGTGCAATAGTAGGACGTACCCCAACTTGTAGGTGAGCTCCTTAATCATCTTCAACCTTGATTTCATGGTGGAAATCGAAATTCAATGCTTATTTTCTTCTTTTCTCCATTCAATCTTCAACTTTAGCCATTCTTTTCACTGAAAGACTTGAGAACGGACCTTGGACAGTTGACAAAAGCTTCATTCACCATTGAGGACGTGAATCTTGAAGCTTGGATTCAACTTTGAAGGTGGTCTATATAACTTGAACCCTTAAATGTTATTATTGATTTCACTTCTTCATCATATGTTGAATCTTTCTTCTTTCCCGAATTTCCTTTTGATTAATTGTCGAAATCACCACAAAGATCACAGCAAAATTCGAAGGTTTGAAGCTTGAAGATGATGATGTCATCTTAGCATAAACCTCAATAAAAATCATGAGCAAATGGTTTCACCTTTTGGTGACCAAACGGTCTCAAGACCGTTTGGTGACCAAACGGTCTCAAGACCGTATGAGGTCAAAGGGTCTCAAGACCGATTGAGACCAAATGGTATCAAGACCATTTGGGGTCAATTGCTGATGTATTTGGATGAAGATCAAATGGTTCAAATTGATCTAATTATAATGGTTTCAAGAATGGATGATCCATTGATTACAAACCCTAATTGGATTGATTGGTTGAAACCCTAAATTGATTGAGTCGATTTCTATGTTGAATGGCTCAAACGGTCTCAAGACCATTTGAGGGAAAATGGTCTCAAGACCATTTAAGGTCAAATGATCTCAAGAACATTTGAGGTCAAGAGGAGTCATGGATGGATGGAGATCCAAGGGTTACAAGTTGATTTACTTTGAATGATCTTAATGTTGGATGGTTCAGTGAGTGGAAACTCTAAATCGATTGATTAAGAAACCCTAATTGATACATTCGGTTTCAAGATGGTTTGGACTAAACGGTCTTGATACCGTTTGAGTCCAAACGGTCTTGAGACCATTTGGGATCAAATGGTCTTCAGACCGTTTGGAGGGCAAACGATCTCAAAACCGTTTGATGTTCAATTGGTTTCAATGATGGGTTGTTCATTCAGTTTCAAGGTTATTTTGATCAAACAGTTTCAAGGGTTGAAGGAACGAAATGGTTTCAAAACTATTTAAGAGAAAATGGTCTCAACCCTAGATGCCCAAACGGTCTCAAAATCATTTGAAGGTCAAGGAGGTCAAAATCGTTTGAAGGTTCAAAAGTATTAAAACTGTTTGGAGACCTAATAGTCTCAAAGCTATGAAAGATTAATTAACCCTATGATTGTTGATGATGTTTATCAAAGATAATAACAATGGTTGTATCTTTAAGGTACTAGGGTGATTAGTACCCTTTGAGGGGTTAACCTTTGATGCTTATGGAAGCAATATCTCAACACACTATGCTAACCCTAAATGTATGTACTTGAATGAAGGGTTGACCTAATCAAATCAAGTTTGAAGTAATCAACATCCTAGAGAGGATGAGAGAGAGAGAGAGAGGAATTCATACATGTATAATAATCATGTAGTGGTTAAGCCTCAACACTTTCAACATGAATAAAATATGTAATTAGGGTATGATCCTTGATAAAGAAATCATGAAACCCTAATTGAGAAAGTAGATGAGCCCTAACCCTAATTTAGGGCAATGCTAGGTGAAACCCTAATCTAGGGTAATGGTGTAACCCTAATCTAGGGTGATGATACGAGAAATCCCAATTCATGGTAATATAATTAAAAACTCTAATTTAAGAGGATGCTTCATGAAACCCTAATTTTGGGTAAAGTTACATGAAACCCTAATTTGGGGAAAAGTTATAAGGAACCTTAATTCAAGATAATGATGTATCCCCCTCCCCCCCTCCCCTACTCAGCCCTTCCCCGATGCAAGGATGGTTCCTGGGCAAGCGAAGTAGGTAGATTAAGACCCCTCGACTTCGCCTTCGGTCTTCTCAGAGGCTTCGAGGGATGGTGGCAGATGGAGGCACTCCCTCTTCTCGTGTTGGGGTACTGTTTCGACCGGCGTTGCTTCACCTGGTCCGGTGGTGGCTAGTCATCTGTGGTGGCGCCTCCAGTACGGGTGTCATGGGAGCACATTACAAGCTCCCCCTACTGTGTGTGGCTCTTCGTAGCCAAGAGTATTGAACGCCCTCAAGGTGTTCGACGAGGGATCTCTGTGTATACAGGGGTCTTTGTGGGGTTGGTTTCAGAGGGAGGCTTATTGATCTTCTTCTCCTCTCCTCCTAAACTTTGTTGTTGTTGCGTGAAGTTGAGCCTTGTAGGGTTTTGGTAATCAGTTGATTGTCGACCGATGAAGAGGGGCTAGATTCCTACTTGGATCCCACACATTCAGGGAATGATTCAAATGTCAGTGGGGGAATGGTGGTTGTCTAGCTCAAGGACATTAATCGTTAGTCATCTAATGGAAGGACCCTATACTTTTTTGACTCCCCTGCTACAGCTGGGTTAGAACACCTTCAAGGTGTTGGATGAAATGCTTCAAGTGCATCACGAGGGGTTTGGGTTTAAGAGAGGGGTTAATCCCCTTTTTCTTCCTTTGCCCTTGTTGTTGTTGTGTGCAGGATATACCTTCAGGTGTTTGCTGATATGGGGTTTTTCACCCGTAAGAATTTTGGTCTTGAGTTGCTGAGAAGGTTTGTGACTTCATGGCTAGTTATAGGCAGGAATGCTAGTTTTTGTTCTATGTCATTTTGATGTTACTAATTGTGGGTACGCTGAATGCATGTAATAGTGTCTTGTAATAGACTTCTTCTAGGAGGATTGTCTGGTCATAGCATGCTTAGTTTGATTAGTCTTCTTAGTCTCATTTTGGATTAGGTTCTTGAGTGTCCCCCTGCGTGGGGATTTTGACCCTTATATGAGCTCCTTAGCTCCTCTCGATGTAATGGGGTACCCAGTGCCCAAAGTTTTTTGGTATTAATAGTAACACGCCTTTTGACTGACCAAAAAAAAGATAATGATGTGTGAAACCCTAATCAAGGGTGATGTCATGTGAAACCCTAATCAGGGGTGTTGTCATGTGAAACCCTAATCAAGGGTGATGTCATGTGAAACCCTAATGCAGTGATGTGATGTGAAACTCTAATCTAGGGTGATGCTATGTAATGCTATATGAAACCCTAACCTAATATAGGGTGAAGGTATGTGAAACCCTAATTTTGGGTTATAGTGCATATAACCCTAATCTTGGGTAATATGATGATAAACCATAACCCTAATTTTGGGTAATAGTATGAGTATCCCTAATTGACATGAATTTGGGAAACCCTAACCCTAATGAGTGAATAGTGATGCTACCATTACATTGCATAGTACTGATATGTAATTGATATAACTATTATCATGTGTACTAGTCATGTAGGTATCATGAGATGTTGGACATAGCCAGGTATGAGCTATGATGTTTTATTATTGAAACTATTTTATGGGCCTTGTGAGCCATAATATGCTTTGTTGCCTAGTAAGAGGTAACAAGAGATTAAATGGGCTTGAGAGTCATATGAGATGCTTGTGTAGCATGTATCATGTTTACCTTGGTCAGATGACCTGAAGGTATTAGTTACCTGATAAGTGGTAATAAGTGTTCTTTGATGAACTGAGGGTTGAATACCCATATTCCATAATCATGATGATGAGATGTTAAGGGATGATAATGCCCCTGATGTGACAAGGGATTAAGATCCCAATGTTTTATAAAGCTTTGAAAAGTACTTGATAGAAGTATTACTCATTTTTTGTAGCATTTGTTATAATAATTTATGTTTGAAAACCTGACTGATGATAAAATAATATGGTAATGTACTTAATTAATCAAGTGAAATATTATCATGTAGAGCCCTGGCCATAGATCCATCATCGTCAGTAGTTGGTGATGGTGAAACAGGTTTTCCTATGGGATCTCCTGGAGGGCATACTGTTGAGTATGTGGGGGTTATGGGCGTGAATATCCTTACACCCTAATGGAGGAATTGATGTGAGATAAACATTAAATCTCTCAATCCTTCATTATATGTGTCAGGATGGATGTATCATGAATCTCCCGATAATGTTAATGTTGGATCGATGTGAGATAAACATGAAATCTCTTGATTGTGAAGAGAGTACAGCCACCACTGTAACTCTATAGCGAAGTTTCCAGTATATCCTGGAAAGCTATTTAGCAGAGACACAAGATGTCCTGCATTTTTTACTCACACTTACTGAGGAAGATGAGTTCATGAAAATTCGGCTCTTCCTTTACCTATGTATGGCACTGATTTCGACTTCGCAATGGTCGGTTGGAGTATGAGCGGTATACCTCATCTCCTCAGGGCTTAAGTATGATTGTAAAATGTAATCATCCGTGCAGTGTATTTGCTTAAGGTTGAAATACGAGAATCATTGGTTTATGTTACCTTGCTTAGCATATCCTAGATGGGTAAATATTATACATGTTCTTCAATTCCTTATTGGATAAGTAACATGCTGCTTTATCAAGTTATAGCTGAAATAATTAGAACAAGAATATTGCTCTAATCTGTTTAGATATTGATTTATCTATTATTAAATATATATGATTCCTCTACTCATTTTTATTCTATTAAACTGCAATAATAATGTTTCTGGCGAAGAGTTATGTCTCTCGCTGGGATAATTTCAATTGTCTCACCCCCTTGGGATCCAACCTTTTTAGGTAGATGCAGAAGACGAGGCAGAAACCCTATTGCAGGGGAAGAGCAGCAACAGGGACAGCAGTGGTATTCCAGGTGGAGGCATTGGTTGTCATGTTTTGTATATAGAGTCATATGTGTCGTCTTTGTACTCTCAGGTCCTCGGAGTTAGTAGTTAGTACTTTTAATGAATCGATCTGAGGTTTTGGCTTGATGCATCGAGGTTCTTATGTTGCCGATGTATAGTTTTAACAGAGCGGTTGTTGCTTGTAATCCTCGAGAAGGGACAGTATAGGATATGTACTTATGAACCAGGATGTAAATAAAATACATTGGTTCTTGATAAAAGAGTTTTCATGTGTTTGTATCTCTTTGTAAATGGTTTTAATTTTTAGTGATTTTTTAATAATCTACTACTTATGTTTAATTCTGCAATTAACTACAATGTGACGATCTAATTTGGTGCCAGGTGATCTCAGTTTAGTTGGTATCAGAGCTCTAGGTTTGCTGAGTCTACAGAGACATAGGATTAAGGTTGTTGAGTCTGTTCTAGTGTCTTCCAATTATTTGATAGTGTCTTCTGCTCATATAGGAGGAGAAGAAGAACTTAAAGATGTCTGGATCACACAAAGAACATGCTGCTGAGAGAAGCATTGCTGCACTAGGAAGAGGTGCAAGGGATCAGGATAGGGAGGAACCAGTACCTGAACATCCCCAGTTTAACCAAGCTGCACTAGAAAGCCTAGCTTTCCATGATCTGTTTGGGCAGTGCATGGAAACCATGACGCATATGGTGGATAGCGATGCCACCACCTGCACCTAGGGCACCATCTCACCATGAAGGACAGGTTGTCAACAAGACTTTCGAATGACTTCATCGGGTTGGAGCCACAGATTATGTTGGTACAGATGACCCTACAGACGTAGATATGCGGCTGACTGAGCTGGAGAAGGCCTTTAGAATCCTCAATATCCCTGAAGCAGAGAAGGTGAGGCATGTAGTGTACCTTCTAAAAGGGAGTGTTGGCCACTGGTGGACATTAGAAGAGGGCAAGAGACCAGGTGTTGAAATCGGATGGGTAGAATTCCGACGAGAATTCATCAATAGATACTTCTCCAAGACGTATCTAAATGAGAAGATCTCTCAGTTTGAGAGGATAAGGCAAGGACCAATGAACATTAGCGAGTATGAAGCTAAGTTCATGGAGCTTTTATAGTTCTATCCCCATATGGCAGCTATTGAAGAAGAGAGAATTCGGCATTTTGAGAAGGGGTTGAATGTTAATTTGACCACTCCTATATCTGCCTTAGAGAATAGGGAGAGGTTCACCACCTTTGTGGAGTCCGTGAGACGGATAGAAAGGGTGGTGATTGAGAATCTTTATACTAAGAGTAAGAAGGTGTATACTCAATTTCAAGGATAGAGGTCTGAAAGTTTTAAGAAATCAAGATTTTTAAGCACCAAGAATCAATACCCAGACATAAAGGACATCGAATAGGGGTAGAAGCCATAGTTTACCACCAGAGGGAGCCCACAGCTCAGCATCAGTGTCATTAATAGGACCACCCAGGCCACAGAGGGAGACCAGAGGATGTTTTATATGCGGAAAGATGGGGCATTTGATGAAAGATTGTCGAGCTAGAGATGCAAGTGTGACTCAACCTCAGAGGCAGAGTCAGCAAGGCTCTCAGAGGAGACAGTTTTCGAGTGGTGCTAGAGGACGTGGACAAGCATCCCAAGATGGTTCGCCGACACCCAAAAACTGAGCACAGGGTCAACAGCAAGCAATGGCAAGATTCTATGCGATGAATCAACCCGAAGCAGTAGTCAACCCTTGAGTTGTGGCAGGTCAGATGGAACTATTTCATTTTGATTTGTCTTCATCCTGCTTCATATTTGTTTGAATTGATCTGGGTGCTATGCATTCCTTTATCACTCAAAGAGTGATTCATGACTGCAACATGAATGTCAGTCATAGAGCAGATAGTTTGTTATTAGAAACCCCTTTGTTGGGATTTGCAGTGTTGCGGGAGTAGTGTTCTCCCTGCATTCTTTCCTTTTATGAACATCGCATTCATGTGGATCTTATACCACTTGAGATGCACGGGTTCGATATAATCCTTGGGATAGACACCCTAGAAAAGTATAAGGTTGTCTTGGATTGTGATTCCAAGCAAGTTGTGTTCACAGATGACGGTGACACATGGATCTTTCAGGGAGATAGAAAGATTCTTCCAACATGTCTAGTGTCGGCTATGGTAGCTGAGAAGCTGATGACACAAGGATGCTTTGCATTCTTGGCATATGTGGTAGATACCATAATAGAAAGTTCTAATCTTTCTGAAGTTCTGATAGTTAGGGACTTTGAAGATGTGTTCCCTGAGGAACTTCCAGGTGTTCCTCCACCCCGAGAGATTGATTTTGATATTAATCTAATCTCGGGTATGCAACTAATAGCACAAATACCGTATAGAATGGCACCTGCTGAGATGGCAGAGCTCAAGAAACAGCTGCATGGGTTGCTTGAGAAAGGTTTTATCTGACCGAGTACTTCACCATGGGGTGCTCCAGTTCTCTTTGTTAAGAAGAAGGACGGATTGATGCGGTTATGCATTGATTATAGACAGTTGAATAAATTAACCATAAAGAACAAGTATCCTCTGCCAAGGATCGATAACTTGTTTGATCAGTTGTGTGGTGTAACTATCTTCTCTAAGATAGATTTGAGGTCAGGATATCATCAGTTGTGTATCAAGGAGAGTGACATACCTAAGTCTGCCTTTAGGACAAGATATGGTCACTATGAGTTCATAGTTATGTCATTTGGACTAACTAATGCACCTGCTGCATTCATGGAACTCATGAATAGAATCTTCCGGCCTTTTCTTGATCAGTTCATAGTAGTCTTCATAGATGACATCTTGATATACAGTAGAGATGCTCAACAGCATGAGCAGCACCTTCGTCAGGCTTTAACTTTGCTAAGAGAGCATAAGTTGTATGCTAAGTTTAGCAAATGTGAGTTCTGGTTACCAGAAGTTTCTTTTCTAGGACACGTAATATCTTCCTTAGGTATCTGTGTTGATCCTAAGAAGGTAGAATCGGTCCTTCAATGGGAACAGCCAAAGACACCAATGGAGATATGCAGTTTCCTAGGACTGGCAAGTTATTACAGGAGGTTCATTAAGAACTTCAGTTCTATAGCTTTACCCCTAACCAAGTTGACCAGGAAGGAGGTTCCTTTTATCTAGAATGACAAGTGTCAACATTCTTTCCATCTGTTGAAAGAAAGGTTAACAAGTGCACTTGTGCTGGTGTTACATGATGCACTAAGTAGGAATTCATCATCACCAGCGTTAGATAAAGCATAGTTGAACTCCTTAGTGTGCTTTAAAAGAGATATGCTTATCTCCTTGAGGAAAAACAATGTACGGCTTAAGGTATCATTGTTAGTCGGGTTGTTAGATGAGATGCAAGTGAAACCTACTCTAAGACAGCAGATTAAAGAAGCACAGCAAGTTGATATTGTGGTTCAGCAGATCAGGTCAGAGTATGGTAGTGAGAAACAGGATGGCTTTCATGAGTTAGATGATCAGGTAGTCTGTTACCATGGTAGGATGGTAGTACCTGATGCCAATGACTTAAGGAAGTTAGTCTTGGAGGAACCTCATTCTTCAATGTATGCAATGCATCTAGGGAACACCAAAATGTATTGTATCTTGAAGGATATGTATTGGTGGCCAGGATTGAAGAAGGATGTAGCTGAGTTTGTTATGTGGTGTCCTGTGTGTCAGCAGGTTAAAGCTGAACATCAAAAGCCTGTAGGAACAATGCAACCTTTACCTATACCGCAGTGGAAATGGGATCATGTGACCATGGACTTTGTGATTGGTTTTCCTAAAACAACCAAAGGTTATGATTCCATATGGGTGATAGTTGATAGGTTGACTAAAACAGCGCATTTCCTTCCTGTCAAAACAACCTACACTGTTGAGAAACTTGCATAGATATATATAGATGAGATAGTGCAGTTGTACGGGGTTCCAACTACTATTGTTTCTGATAGAGGTCCCCAGTTCACAAGTCATTTTTGGGAACGACTACATAAAGCTTTGGGTACGCAGTTAAGGTTTAGTACTGCCTTTCACCCACAGACATGTGGACAATCTGAAAGGACCATACAAACCTTGGAGGATTTGCTTAGGGCATTTGTCCTTTTGTCTGTAGGAAGTTGGGATCTACACCTGAGCTTGATAGAATTTTCTTACAATAATAGCTATCAGCACAGTATTGATATGGCACCATATGAAGCATTATATGGTAGACGTTGTAGATCTCCTTTATGTTGGTATGAAACAGGAGATAATCAACTTTTAGGTCCTGAGCTTGTGTAGCAGATAATTGAGAAGATTAAAGTAATACAACAACAATTAAAGACTCCACAGGATAGATAGAAGTCGTGCGCTGACAAATGATGAAGACCTTTAGAATTTCAAGTTGGAGATAGAATATATCTCAAGGTCTCACCTTGGAAAGGTGTCCTTAGATTTGGAAGGAAGGGAAAGTTAGCTCATAGGTTTATGGGGCCTTATCCAATCATTGAACGGATTGGAAAGGTAGCCTATAAGCTAGAGTTGCCACCTAAGTTGCATCTAGTGTTCCATATCTCCATGTTGAGAAAGTGTCATCCTGACACAGAGTTAGTTTTGCAACCTGTGGAGGTAGAATTAAATGATGATATATCATATGTTGAAGGACCTGTGATGTTCCTTGATAAAAGAATTAAAAAGCTGAAAAAGAAAGACATATGTTTTTTTAAAGTTCTCTGGCATCACCGTGGTATTGAAGAAGCTATGTGGGAGCTAGAGGAAGATATGAGGAGGAAGTACCCTTCTCTTTTCTCTTGAGGATTTCGGGGGACGAAATCCATGTTAGGGGTGGATAATTTATAACATCCCTCACCTGGGTTATGCTTTAACCCTACATGTTTTGTTTAAGAAAGATAATTATATTCTTGATATTATCTTTTGAAAAGTAATTAAGGCTCAAGAGGAACTTATGTTTCAATTTTAGTCCTTTTTGAATAATGTTGAAAACAATGTTTTTCCTGTTTTGGACTAAAGTGCAAATTTCCAAAATTGACGGGTTAACTTGCAAATGTTACATGATGAATGTTCCTCAAGTGTTGAAGCTTCATAAGAATGAAAATTATGCATAGGTATGGCAACCACAAGCATGAGGACCAAGAAAGAGCTTATTAAGTAATGTTTATGCATTAAAACCTAGTTTTGGTGTAATGTGCAATTTACCCAAAACCTAGGGTTCAATATGAAAAATACCACTTCTTAAGAGTCCCTAATGTTTCTTGGTATCAATTATAGACAATAAAATCAGAGGGGCGTCTCATTTGAATCCCTTTGGGGGAGAGAGAATCTTGATATTTAAATAATCAAGATTTAAGCATAATTGAAACCCTAATTCAATTTAATGCAAAAATAAATATATTAATGGAAGTACCCTTCAACTAAAAGTGTGATGGTTGAATTTTTATATGTGTGTACGTCCTTGTTCCTTGCAATGGCACCGAAATATCTAAAGTGAGTGGAGAGCCCACTCACATTAGTTAAAGAAAAAGTAATATCCACTCATTTTTGGATATTATTATTATATTGATTAAGGTGCTTAATTTGTTTTCTTTAATTCATGGATAAAGAAGAGGATTTTGAAGGAGAGAATGATGGCTTAGTATACAAGGAAGTGAGGGGATAAGTGGCACCAATTTTGGGAATTAAAGGATTTTATAACACTTTCTCTCACTTGAAATTCCCTTATCTACACTCCATTTTTCACCCACATGAAAGGCTTTTTCAACTCTTCTTTCTTTCCTTGCTTTGGCCATGCAAAAGGGAGCTTAGGAGAAACAGAAGGATGTACCCCAACCTGTAGTTGAGCTCCTTAATCATCTTCAACCTTGATTTCATGGTGGAAATCGAAATTCAATGCTTATTTTCTTCTTTTCTCCATTCAATCTTCAACTTTAGCCATTCTTTTCACTCAAAGACTTGAGAACGGACCTTGGACATTTGAGAAAGCTTCATTCACCATTGAGGATGTGAAGCTTGAAGCTTGGATTCAACTTTGAAGATAGGTTATATAACTTGAACCCTTAAATGTTATTATTGATTTCACTTCTTCATCATATGTTGAAACTTTCTTCTTTCCTGAATTTCCTTTTGATTAATTGTTGAAATCACCACAAAGATCACAGAAAAATTCGAAGGTTTGAAGCTTGAAGATGATTATCTCATCTTAGCACAGACCTCAATAAAAATCATGAGCAGACGGTTTCACCTTTTGGTGACCAAATGGTCTTAAGACCGTTTGAGGTCAAACGGTCTCAAGACCGATTGAGACCAAACGGTCTCAAGACCATTTGGGGTCAATTGCTGATGTAGTTGGATGAATATCCAATGGTTCAATTTGATCTAATTATAATGGTTTCAAGAATGGATGATCCATTGATTACAAACCCTAATCATATTGATTGGTTGAAACCCTAAATTGATTGAGTCGATTTCTATGTTGAATGGCTCAAACGGTCTCAAGACCATTTGAGGGCAAACGGTCTCAAGACCGTTTGAGGGCAAACGGTCTCAAGACCGTTTGAGGGCAAACGGTCTCAAAACCTTTTAAGGTCAAACAATCTCAAGACCGTTTGAGGTCAAGAGGAGTCATGTATGGATGGAGATCCAAGGGTTACAAGTTGATCTACTTTCAATGATCTTAATGTTGGATGGTTCAGTGAGTGGAAACCCTAAATTGATTGATTATGAAACCCTAATTGATCCATTCAGTTTCAAGGTGGTTTGGACCAAATGGTCTTGAGACCATTTGGGATCAAACGGTCTTCAGACCGTTTGGAGGGCAAATGGTCTCAAAACTGTTTGATGTTCAATTGGTTTCAATGATGGGTTGTTCATTCGGTTTCAAGGTTATTTTGGTCAAACAGTTTCAAGGGTTGAAGGCACTAAACGGTTTCAAAACTGTTTAAGAGCAAACGGTCTCAACCCTAAATGCCCAAACAGTCTCAAGACCGTTTGGAGGGCAAACGGTCTCAAAACTATTTGAAGGTCAAGGAGGTCAAAACCGTTTCAAGGTTTAAAAGTATTAAAATTGTTTGGAGACATAATAGTCTCAAAGCTATGAAAGATTAATTAACCCTATGATTGTTAATGATGTTTATCAAAGATAATAACATTGGTTGTATCTTTAAGGTACTAGGGTGATTAGTACCCTTTGAGGGGTTAACTTTTTATGCTTATGGAAGCAATATCTCAACACACTATGCTAACCCTAAATGTATGTACTTGAATGAAGGGTTGACCTAATCAAATCAAGTTTGGATTAATCAACATCCTAGAGAGGATGAGAGAGAGGAATTCATACATGTATAATAATCATGTAGTGGTTAAGCCTCAACACTTCAACATGAATAAAATATGTAATTAGGGTATGATCCTTGATAAAGAAATCATGAAACCCTAATTGAGAAAGTTGATGTGCCCTAACCCTAATTTATGGCAATGCTAGGTGAAACCCTAATCTAGGGTAATGGTGTAACCCTAATCTAGGGTGATGATATGAGAAATCCCAATTCAGGGTAATATAATGAAAAATCCTAATTTAAGCGGATGCTTCATGAAACCCTAATTTTGGGTAAAGTTACATGAAACCCTAATTTGGGGAAAAGTTATAAGGAACCTTAATTCAAGATAATGATGTGTGAAACCCTAATCAAGGGTGATGTCATTTGAAACCCTAATCAAGGGTGATGTCATGTGAAACCCTAATCAAGGGTGATGTCATGTGAAACCCTAATGTAGTGATGTGACGTGAAACCCTAATCAAGGATGATGTCATGTGAAACCCTAATGCATTGATGTGATGTGAAACACTAATCTAGGGTGATGCTATGTAATGCTATATGAAACCCTACCCTAATATAGGGTGAAGGTATGTGAAACCCTAATTTTGAGTTATAGTGCATATAACCCTAATCTTGGGTAATATGATGATAAACCATAACCCTAATTTTGGGTAATGGGATGAGTATCCCTAATTGACATGAATTTGGGAAACCCTAACCCTAATGAGTGAATAGTGATGCTACCATTACATTGCATAGTGCTGATATGTAATTGATATAATTGTTATCATGTGTACTAATCATGCAGGTATCATGAGATGTTGGACATAGCTAGGTATGAGCTATGATGTTTTATTATTGAAACTATTTTATGGGCCTTGTGAGCCATAATATGCTTTGTTGCCTAGTAAGAGGTAACAAGAGATTAAATGGGCTTGAGAGCCATATGAGATGCTTGTGTAGCATGTATCGTGTTTACATTGGTCAGATGACCTGAAGGTATTAATTACCTGATAAGTGGTAACAAGTGTTCTTTGATGAACTGAGGGTTGAATACCCATATTCCATAATCATGATGATGAGATGTTAAGGGATGAGAATGCCCCTGATGTGACAAGGGATTGAGATCCCAATGTTTTATAAAGCTTTGAAAAGTACTTGATAGAAGTATTACTCATTTTTTGTAGCATTTGTTATAATCATTTATGTTTGAAAACCTGACTGATGCTAAAAGATAATGATAATGTACTTAATTAATCAAGTGAAATCTTATCATGTAGAGCCCTGGCCATAGATCCATCATCGTCAGTAGTTGGTGATGGTGAAATAGGTTTTCCTACAGGATCTCCTGGAGGGCATACTGTTGAGTATGTGGGGGTTATGGGCGTGAATATCCTTACACCCTAATGGAGGAATTGATGTGAGATAAACATTAAATCTCTCAATCCTTCATTATATGTGTCGGGATGGATGTATCACGAATCTCCCGATAATGTTAATTCTGGATCGATGTGAGATAAACATGAAATCTCTCGATTGCGAAGAGAGTACAGCCGCCCCTGTAACTCTATAGCAAAGTTTCCAGTATACCCTGGAAAGCTATTTAGTAGAGACACAAGATGTCCTGCATTTTGTACTCACACTGACTGAGGAAGATGAGGTCATGGAAATATGTCTCTTCCTTGACCTATGTATGGCACCGATTTCGAATTTGCAATTGTCGGTTAGAGTATGAGTGGTATACCTCATCTCCTCAGGGCTTAAGTATGATTGTAAAATGTAATCAGCTGTGCATTGTATTTGCTTAAGGTTGAAATACGAGAATCATTGCTTTATGTTACCTTGCTTGGCATATCCTAGATGGGTAAATATTATACATGTTCTTCAATACCTTATTGGATAAGTAACATGCTGCTTTTTTAGTTATAGTTGAAATAATTGGAATAAGAATATTGCTCTAATTTGTTTAGACATTGATTTATCTACTGTTAAATATATATATGATTCCTCTGCTCAGTTTTATTATATTAAACTGCAATAATAATGTTTCTGGAGGAGAGTTATATCTCTCGCTGGGATAATTTCAATTGTCTCACCCCCGTGGGATCCAACCTTTTTAGGTAGACATAGAAGAAGATGCAGAAACCCTATTACAGGGGAAGAGCAGCAGCAGCAGCAATAGGGACAGTAGTGATATTCCAGATGGAGGCACTGGCTGTCATGTTTTGTATATAGAGTCCTATGTGTCGTCTCTATACTCTCAGGTCCTTAGAGTTAGTAGTTAGTACTTTTAATTAATCGATCTGAGGTTTTGGCTTGATGCCTCGAGGTTCTTATGCTGCCTATGTATAGTTTTAACAAAGCAGATGTTGCTTGTAATCCTCGAGAAGGGACGGTATAGGATATGTACTTATGAACCAGGATGTAAATAAAATACATTGGTTCTTGATAAAAGAGTTTTCTTGTGTTTGGATCTCTTTGTAAATGGTTTTAATTTTTAGTGATTTTTCAGTAATCTGTTGCTTATGTTTAATTATGCAATTCATTACACTGTGACGGTCTGATTTGGTGTCGGGTCGTCTCAATAGAGGTATGGAGAATTTGGTATTTTCAAAAAAAATGAAAATTTTGAGCAATTTGGGAAATAAAGATTTATCTAATTTGAAATTGAAGGTACATCATTAGGCCGGCTAGGTAAAGGCCAAGGTTTTTGAAAAGGGAAAAATACTAAATTTTGAAATATAAAAGTAAAATGTTGAAAAGGGAATATAAGGGGTGGAATACATACCACCCACCCCCACCCCGGACCTAAGAGTTTTGCGCGTCCCGAGCAAACCCTTAGAACGAGATGGAGGGAAGAGAATCACTGCGGTGGTGGATGCTGCTAGTAGGAGGCATAGTAGTTGCCCCAGTAAGGAGAGTGGGGATCTGGGTAGGCATGTTGAGCTTCATACTCCTCGTAGGATGGATGGCTAGGGGCATAGTGGTCGCATTCCACATTCTAAGACTCCTGTGAATGCTGCATGAGATACATCTAGTTGAGTTGGTGGCTCTGGCACTGCTGCTCGTGTTGGACCTCATCCAACTACTATTGGACTTCATAGAACCTGTAGGCACCTGCATCGTCATCTGGTTGACGCCTGGTGTTATGGCGGGGCGGTGGTGGTGGACCAGAGGCATCATCGCGAGCCTCCAAAGAAATGCTCCTCCTGTGGGCCTAAGGCACGGTGATGTCATCTGGGTCTGGGTGTTGAAGATCGTACCGCTGGATGTGTCCTACTAGATTGGTGATTTCATAGATAAGGTTTGTTGTGGAAAAACTTGCATGAAGAGGAAGTTGTAGAACCTCCTACGAATCCTTGAAGAGTAGGTAGTAGACACCAATAGAACCCTTGCGGATGAACTTGCTAGTTTTTAGGTAGTAATTGTCAATCAGGTGATTTTTAAGTTGGAGTGGTGGGAAAGGGATGTGGGTGTAGCTGAGAAAGGTGTCAAGCTAGGTGACAAAATGGCCAATGAGAAATGTTGATGAGGTGGCACGGATGGCCTGGGTGTTGAAGTGCTCCAAAACAGCATTCCCCCAGTTGAAGGGTTCTTCATTCAAGAGGCACCAAAGGGCGTAGAGCTCAATATGGGTGATGACTCTGTAACATACTAAATTTTGGTTATTCAATCTATTTCAAACTATTATTCACATATTTTCACTAAGCTAAAGTTCAATTTCAATCACATCCTTTTCAACTTCAGTATGATCTATTTTGATTGATTATCATGAATATTTGTCTCCTGTTGAGTTTCATGTACTAAATAACTCAATACTCTTCCTTTGAGAGAGTAATTGGAAATAAGTCTTTCATTCAAGTATCATTTTTCATTCTTTGAGATCATTTAGTTCAACTGATAATTTGAATCCAAACTTTGATTAGACATCATATTCGTGACATTTATATTGAGTGGACTAGGGTAGGAAATTGGTTAGACCAAGTTAGAACCATGAAGTGGGGAACTAACATTTTTATAAATGAGCATAAAATGATATCGATTCATAGATGAAATTTCGTGGCAATCAGATTTACACTATAGGAGCTTTAAAAGTTTGAAGTTTATGGGGTTCATGGTCTATTGGTATACTATAGTCAATATAATGATGATCCATTTAATGAGCCTAAAAAGGGGGATGTTACGATCCATTTAATTGTGATTATAACCATGATTATTAGGAGGGGGAACCTACGTCGTCTCTCTTCTCCTCCAAAACCTTTCAGTTTCAAGACTTCTAGAGAGATGCTCTCCCTCCGTTCAATAGTCCGCCCAGTCGATACCCTTGCCTTACTGCCTCATACCCGCCATTAATGGTCTCTCACTACTAATCTGAACCAAATATCAAGTTGTCCATTTTGATCGCATCCATATGCCTCCCTTCATTGCATCAGTAATCATCAATGGCAGAGATGTGTCTTCGTTCCTCTTCACTCATTCATCCCTCTGACTTGAAACGGATGAAGATCCAAAACCGACCTACAATTTCTCTCTATTCTTCCCCTTAATGCTCATGGTGCCCTTCTGATTTATCAGAAATCCTTATGCACTTCCTCGCCTCCTATATAACCAATGAACCCCAAGGATGATAAGCAGCAACAGACCTAAGCAAAGGGTTGTAGAGCTGACACCACCTTGACCCAGCCACTGCTTAGCTCTACAACTTGCCCAACACGGGATCTAGATATGTCGATGGTGGCTGCGATCCTATTAGATCTCGGCAGGAGATGATGATCTGCAACACCACAGTAGATGCCACCCTGCTCCCCCCGCCGCATTGAGCTCCTTCAACTTTATCTAATCAACACTACCACTCAAAGCCACCCATCTACCGCCGCCGCATGTCTGTCATCGCAACAACCTAATCTGCCACCATTACTTAGTCTTGACAAAGCTGATGACAGCCTGCCAACACCACAGCACCTACTGCTCCAGACCTCCCCACCACAGAGCCAACCTTGACCATCTTGCAACCATCTCGCTATCAGCCTACAATCACCTGACGATGGCTCACATCTCAGTCGCACGGGTTGGATCTGGGGACCTGCAACTACAAACCCTGCCGCTATAGGGACCCTCAACCCCTAGCAGATCGTTGGACTTCGCAGCTAGCCACCATGAACCTCGTCGCCTCACAACATCTTGCTTCAACCTGCCTGACCAACCCTCTTCAGACCATCGCACCACCAACTCCAGACCAGGAAAAAAAGGATCCTGATGCAGATCTACAACATAGTGTGCCACTGCCACTGGCCATATGAATTCATCACAGCAGATCTGAAATTGATCGTGCTTCCTTCATATAGATCTGCATTGGGTAAGTCAATTTTTGGTTATGCTTCTGTACCTAGGGTATTTGTTAATTTTGTTTAAGAAGATGAGATATTGATTAAGGGATTGGGTACAAATCTGAACGTGAAAATGTAAAACTTAGTCCTATCTCAGATATATAGGCTCATATAAATATACTTATGGTGGTGTATACACATACCTAGATAAATGCATGTACAGTAATATACAAAAACTAGAAGGTAGAAATCGGTCTTAAGATTAAAGATAATACCCATTCAGATAACCAATATGATTATATGAATATAAAAGATCACCCATAGTTATGTAGTCATCCAACCCTATCTAATTATGTTGAGGTGTTTAGATTAGCATACATATAACTATTAATAATTAGTCTATGAGTCAGTATCTACTATCTAGTGATAAAATGTTAATGGGTGCAGACGTTTAAGATGTGAATGCTAATCAAAATCTCTTATATATATAATGTAGTGTTATAATAATCTGAGAAGAGATTACTCATATTAGTATACATCTTGTAATACTGAATTTATGAATAATTTTCAATAGTCAGATAATGAACTAGAATTTTTAGTAAACGTGTCTTTTGTAATAATGTTTATATATTATGCGAGAGATTCTATAATAACTTGTTTGCCTAGTACATCAAGCTTATTAATTATTTGTTATGTCATATGATCATATCATCCTAATGTGCATGTATGGGTTAGCATACCAATAGATGAAAAGTCCTACGAAAAGAAGTAATCTATTATATAACATATTTTGAAATACTATATTCTTATACTATCTGACGATATGAAACATGAAATCAGTAGTATGAATTGATGTGTTTAGATCAATAAATAGAAAACATACAATCTTATTGTCATTGAAGACTATAGTCTTAGTGATAGTTTAGCACTGTTATGTAATAACTCTATTTATACACATAAGCTCGTAATATTTCAAATTAACTTGTCCTTGATGATCTAACATATTAGTGTATGTCGCATAGTAATCACGACCCAGAATGCATATGTATAGATATACAACTATATTTCTTATTATGAATAGAGTATGGATATGGGGATTATACGTACCCTAGTTAATATATTTTGAAGATATTTGTATATGAGAGGATAACATTTTAGGACCTATAATAAAGGAAACAATTATATGTTGGAGTATGAAGCCTAGATTGAAATATAAAAATCGTAACAATGGGTAGAATATGGAATAGAAATCTTAGATGGAAATCTGATCACAAAATAACTCAGATTGAATAAGTAATTGGTTCCAAGCCAAATGATAACAAAATTGTAAAACACTTTGTAGATTTCTTGCTCTTGGAGCCATTCTTGGTGATATTGCAATCTATGGAGTCTTGGATAAATTGAGGTACTAGATTCTCTAATTTTATATTGAGTTGTTCATTTCCCTCTTGAATGCCTTGTACATTGTTTAGTGGTGAACCCTATACTTGTATAAGCCTTTCCTACCTCTTTGAAAGTTCACCACCTCAGATTGATTATTGTTTGAATGCATTGAATATTATAATAGCACTTGAATTGATCTATTTGGAGTTTTGACTCCCTAGACATTGGTCCCTTTGGGCTTTGGCCCCTTAGAGCTTTGTCTCACTTGAGGTAGGGTACGTCTCTCCGCCCTGTGCACAGGTGTAATGGATTATTTGTCCCCCAGTCGACTGGTTAAAATAGCAAATAGGCTTCTGTGTCGTTCTTAGATGATTGAACATAAGGCATTGTTTCCCTTGAAGGAAATGATATGATAGTGCCCAACCTTAATATTCAAAAGTTGATTATTGCAAATATTTTGATAATTTGATATCTTGAACTATTTTGAATATCCTTGTGAAATTTGATCTTGAAATACAAACATTGAAATATTGTTATTCTTGATTTAGCAAATTTAGTTCACAAAATGTTCCTTACCTAGATTTGATATTACCCTGATTTATACTTAGAACCTATATTTTACAAATTGCTTGATATAAGAATTTAGTACCAACTTTGTTGACCCTTTTATTTCCCTTCAATGGGGTCCATGTGTGGTTTCGTTCCCTTTGGGAACTCATGGGCAGGTGATTGATGGAAGAGCTTGAAGAGACATGCACTGGGTAGTCCTTCGTTGAAGACTAGATAGGAATGAATTTTATTTCTTAAACTTGTAATCATATTTGTAAGCTTCCATGACTTTGATGTATAAGCATGAATGTAACAAAGATTCTTTATTTTTTATATTATTTTGTATATATTTGACCGTAAAGATCTGGTCTTTATAGGCTCCCTGTGTACCTTCTCTGTTGAAAATGGTACAAGAAACGATACGATAGAGGTAGCGGACTACTGGGTTGTGAATACTGGAAGCCTTGGGCCCACTAGGAAGGTGGGTAAGGAGGCCAGTGATCTCATCCCAGAACTTGTCTTTGTCGTATCGGTCAGGTTAAGAGTCATGGGGTCACTCCATACAGCGATCTAACCAGTAATCGTCACCACCGTTGAGGATGAAGGAAGTGAACTGATGGGCAGATATCTCCAGATTTTCCCCAAAAATCCTAATCTTGCAACTAGAATTGCCTCAGGAATAGTGATAGCGGTGAAAGTTGGATGGGAACTCAAGAGTGAGATCACTATACACTAAGGTGACATGGTAGGGGAAAAGGAGGATGTGGTTTTTGTGGAGAATGTTGTCGGTGGTTTCACGGATTCTAAGGGAGTCGAGGGTAGTGCCACATGCCCAACGAGGGAGGGAGACACCTATAGAAAATAAGTTTACATAACGTTGGAGGTGGTCGGTGCTGGTGAACTGGACATAGCTACTGGGAATGGGGGCTATGCGGGGTGAACGGGGGATAGTGGAGTCTGGATCATTTCTTGCCTTTTGGTTTCTCTCCATCTCTCGGAGAAGATCTTCTGCTTCATTGATGCCATGGAGCATTTCCTCATTGGGCTCGGGGAGGAATCGTCGGTGGGGGATGGTGTGCAGAACTGGATCCCGGTGTGAGATCTAGATCAGCGAGGTGGATCCCAGGAGGAAGAAGTTGTAGACTTCCCCTTATTCTTGTGAAATCTATTGAATATGGCTGTTGTGGGAGAGTTGAGTCGATCAGTTAGAGACCTGAGTTGATCAGTTGTAGACCTGATCCGATCAGTTTGAGGCTGAGATGAGTGGTTGAGGATGAGGACGGGTGTCTCGTCGGTTGAAGTGGGGCACTGGTGCTCGCCGTTGTGGATCAGGCCGAGCAGCGCCGCTTAACCCGATCTGTTGAGCTGTAAGACGACCGGCTCAAAGGTGTCTACGGTGAACGCGGCGGGCAGCTCGCGGAGTAGATGAGATGAGCAGTTGGTGTGCGAGACGGGCGACTGTAGGAGCGGGCAGAGTAGAGTCAAGCAGCTCGCCGAGTAGATGAGATGAGCGGCTAGAGCAGAGACTGTCGGCTTAAAGGCAGATCGTTTGGCTGGCAGACTAACCGGTCAACTTCTGTCATGGGGTGGTTGGCCTGTTGAAGGGGTTAGCTCACGGAGGATGAGCTCGAGTAGGAGAGGTGGCCTCTCGCTGCAGCGCCGATCGGCTAGGAGTGCTAGGCGCTCAACTGGCGGCTTCACCGATCAACTGGGAGAAGTTTGCTCGCTTGGGCGTGTGCTCAGATACGCGAGAGAACTTCAGGTGACTGAGAGCGACGGCTAGGTTAGAATGGAGTGAGTAAGGTTGAGGCTTGCCTCGGTGGTTTCACGGATTCCAAGGGAGTCGAGGGTAGTGCCACATGCCCAAGGAGGGAAGGAGACACCTATAGAAAATAAGTTTACATAATGTTGGTGGTGGTCGATGCTGGTGAACTGGACATAGCTGCTGGGAATGGGGGCTATGCAGGGTTAATGGGGGACAGTGGAGTCTGGATCGTTTCTCATCTTTTGGTTTCTCTCCATCTCTCGGAGAAGATCTTCTGCTTCGTTGATGTCATGGAGCATTTCCTCATTGGGCTCGGGGAGGAATCACTGGTGGGGGATGGTGTGCGGAACTAGATCCCGGTGTGAGATCTAGATCGGCGAGGTGGATCCCAGGAGGAAGGAGTTGTAGACTTCCCCTTGTTCTTGTGAAATCTACTGAATATGGTTGTTGTGGGAGAGCTGAGTCGATCAGTTGGAGACCTGAGCTGATCAGTTGTAGACTTGAGTCGATCAGTTTGAGGCTGAGATGAGCGGTTGAGGATGAGGACGGGTGTCTCTTCGGTTGAAGTGGGGCACTGGTGCTCACCGTTGTGGATCAATCTGATCGGCACCGCTTAACCTGATCAGCTAAGCTGTAAGACGACTGGCTCGAAGGTGTCTACGGTGACTACGGTGGGCAGCTCACGGAGTAGATGAGACAAGCGGCTGGTGTGCGAGACGGGCGGTTGTAGGAGCGGGCAGAGCAGAGTCGAGCAGCTCGACGAGTAGATGAGACGAACGGCTAGAGCAGAGACGGACAGCTTAAAGGCAGATCATTCGGTTGGCAGACTGGCTGGTCGACTTCCGTCGTGGGGTGGTTGTCCAGCAGAAGGGGTCAGCTCACGGAGGACGAGCTCAAGTAGGAGAGGTGGCCTCTCACTGCAGCACCGATCGGCTAGGAGTGCTAGGCGCTCAGCTGGCGGCTTCATCGGTCAACTGGGAGAAGTTTGCTCAGTTGGGCGTGTGCTCAACTGAGCAAACTTTAGGTGACTGAGAGTGGTGGCTAGATTAGAATGAAGTGAGTAAGGTTGACACTTTCCTCGGGGAGTTTATATAGCTAGCCAAGGGCGCCGAACCGATTGGATGGTGATCAAGTCGGTCGGTTCATGGTGTTGATTTGTGCGGTCGTGGGGGAGGATCGAGGTGTCACGATGCCTCATGTTCGACCAACAGTCGGCTCAGGGTATGTTTGATTGGATCCAATTGATCGGCTTGTGGGACAATCGATCATTTGATCTATTGAAAGGTCATCATACAGGACTCCCCAACCGATCGGTTGGCTACCTGAGCTAATCGGTTGGAGTGTCAGAGAAGGAGAAAATAGAGAAGAATGAAATAACAACATATAGAAAGAACAATAAAAGGAAGATAGGGTTGGGTTTCCTTTCAACAAGTGCCTTATTTAACGTCGATGGCTCGACAGATGAGATACCACTTTATTGTGATTCTATGGGAGGTTGAGGGTCTGTCAAATTGAGATCTTCCAAGGAGGGAGTGTTTGTTGGTCTCTGAAGCGACAAGGTCTTCAGTGGTGATGTATCTTTTAGGTCGATGCACATTAACCTTAAATTCACCTAAAACTTTATCCCAAAGAAGAAAGGTACCATGTGGATAGGCACACTTTACGAGGTAGGGACCATACCATCTGGATTTGAGCTTTCTGGGAAAAAGCCTTAGTCTGGAATTAAACACTACAACTTGGTCACCTTCTCTAATGTCCTTTTGCTTGATGTGATCGTCATGCCAAAGTTTAGTTCGGTCCTTGTAGATTCTCATACTTTCACAAGCGCTCATTCTAAGTTCATCGAATTCATTTATTTAGAGAAGATGATTTTCTCCTACAGCAGAAAGGTCAAAATTTAGGCTTTTGATGGCCCAGTTGGCTTTGTGTTCTAACTCTATCGGGAGATGGCATGATTTGCTATAAATCATCCTGAAAGGGGTAGTGCCTATGGGTGTCTTGTAGGCAGTACGGTATGCCCACAGAGCATCATTGATTTTCAATGCCCAATCCTTCCTAGTGCGTCCAACCGTTTTCTCTAGAATGGATTTGATTTTTCTGTTGAATACTTCAACCTGCCCACTGGTTTGAGGATGGTAAGGAGTAGCAAATTTATGGTAAACCACGTATCTTTTCAATAGAGCCTCAACATTTTTCTCCAAAAAATGGGATCTCCTGTCGGAAATGACGGTGTGAGGGACTCCAAATCTAGGGAATATAATGTCTTTAAAGAGTTTCTTAATAGGTTTGGAGTCACAGGTTTTAGTGGGTATGGCTTCAACCCATTTTTACACGTAATATACTGCGATGAAAATGTAAGCAAACCCATAAGAAGATGGAAATGGGCCCATGTAGTCGACCCCCCAGACATCGAAAATCTCTAATTCCTTCCAAGAGGTTAGGGGCATTTGATCACGCTTGGAAATGTTACCCGTCCTTTGACATTGGTCACATGAGAGCACATAATCATATGAGTCTTTGAAGATGGTGGGCCAATAGAAACCACACTTTAGGACTTTTCTAGTTGTTTTCTGGGAACTCATGTGTCCACCATAAGGGCCAGAATGACATTGTTTCAAAATGTTAGTTCCTTCTTATTGAGAGATACAATGGCGATACAGACCATCGGCACAAAGTATAAATAGATAATATTTTTTGACATCATGTAAAAATTTAGCCTTAGAATGTCCCTTGTACTCAGGGTGCAATACACTGGCAGCTAAATAATTTGTGAAATCAGAAAACCTAGGGAATTGGGAGTCTACCTTAAGCAATCGGTCATTAGGCAAAGAGTCATTCATGGGGATTTCATCGATTGGGATGTAGCTAAGTCGACTTAGGTGATCAGCCACGACGTTTTCAGACCCCTTTTTGTCTAAGATTTCTAGGTCAAACTCCTGAAATAGCAAAATACATCTTATGAGTTTGGGTTTGGCATCCTTTTTGGTCATGAGATAGTGGATGGATGCATGGTCAGTGTAGAGAATAACCTTAGAGCCAACTAAGTATGCGCGAAATTTTTCAAATGCATAGACAATGGCTAGCATCTCCTTTTCAGTCACCGTGTAATTTTGTTGAGCTTCATCTAAAGTCTTTGATGCATAGTATATGACATGATGTTTCTTATCAATGTGCTATCATAAGACGGCACCTACAGTAGAGTCATTGGCATCACACATGATTTCAAAGGTTAGGGCCCAGTCTGGTGCACAAATGATTGGAGTGGTTGTGAGAGCATTTTTCAAACATATAAAGCTATCCATACATGCTTTATCAAAATGGAAAGGCACCTCCTTTTGAAGAAGATTGGTGAGAGGTTTTGTGATTTTAGAAAAATCACGGATGAATCACTGATAGAAATCGGCATGTCCTAAGAATGGTCAGATGTCTTTGACTGAGGTTGGGGGTGGAAGCTTGGTGATAACTTCAATTTTTGCTTTGTCGACCTCTATGCCTTGGTTGCTAACCTTGTTGCCAAGAACGATGCCCTCCTTGACCATGAAGTGACACTTTACCCAATTAAGGACCAAGTGTAAATCAATACGTCAGTCAAGAACAAGGGCGAGATGCCTAAGGCATGAATCGAAGCAATATCCATAGATAGAGAAGTCATCCATGAACACTTACATGACGGTTTCGGTCAATCCTACAAAGATGGATGACATACATCGTTGGAAGGTGGTTGGTGCATTACACAAGCCAAAGGGCATTCGTATAAAAGCATAGGTATAAAGGGACATATGAAGGTGGTTTTCTCTTGATCTTCAGGATGGATAGGGATCTGATAAAATCCTGAGTAGCCATCTAGGTAACAAAAGAATTTTTGATGGGTTAGGAGTTCAAGAACTTGGTCTATGAAGGGAAGTGGGAAGTGGTATTTCCTAGTTGCTTTATTGATCTTCCTATAGTCAATGCACATCCTCCACCCTGTGACGGTGCGAGTGGGAATGAGCTCATTCTTCTCATTTCAAATGGCAGTAGTCCCTCCCTTTTTGGGAACAACTTGAACTGGGCTGACCCATGGGGAGTCAGAGATGGGATAGATGATTCTTGTAGTCAAAAGTTTAATTACCTCTAGACTGACAACTTCCTTCATGTTTGGGTTGAGTTTCCATTGAGGATCATGAGAAGGTTTGTGGTCTTCTATCATTGGGATTTTGTGGATGCAAATGTATTGATCTATTCCAACTAGATTAGTCATTTTGTACCCCAAGGAAACTCCTTTTTTTCTAAGTTCACCCATATGTTTATTTTCTTGTTTGAGGGTAAGGTCAGAATTTATGATGACATGGTATAGCTCTAGCTCATCAAGAAAGACATATTTCAACCCTATGGGGAGAGTCTTCATTTCTGGGGCCTTTGGCAGTTCGGGCTTTTCTTCTATGGTGGAGATCATCTTAAGGTCCTCAATTTCAGCATCAGGGATCTCCTCAAAGTTATCTAAATGTGTCTTACATTGATGTAATTGTTCATTGTCAAAATCACATTCGGTGGGGATAGTGAGGGTTGTGTGTAGGGGGTCATCAACTAACTCTCATTCCTACCTTAGTTGGGATAATTTATCAATGCAATCAAGGAGGTAGACCTCTTCCTCAATACTAGGTCCCTTCATGCTTTCAAACACCCTAAACTCTAGGGTTTGCTTCCATAATCTTAACAAAATGGTATCGGCCTCAACATCAATCAAGGCACGTGTAGTGGCTAAGAAGGGACGTCTGAAAATGAGAGGGTAGCATAAATCTTCCTTGATGTCCATGATCACAAAATCACATGGGACATAGGCATCTTTTCTAACTTTAACCAGAATGTCTTCTATGATTCCCATGGGTTTGGTCACGGATGAGTTTGCCAATTGGATAGTCATGGTTGTGGGTAACATGTCATTAAATCCTAGTCTTTTACAAAGGTTGTAAGGCATGATGGATATACTAGCTCCTAGATCTGCTAGGCCCTTTATACAAGCATTGTCGCCCAAGTAGCATCCTATCCCAAAAGAACCAGGGTCCTTCAATTTTTTAGGCATCTTACTTAGGATTATGTCGGAAATGGTCCTAGTAAGTTTAACAGTCTCATATTATATAGTAGCGTACTTCCTATTCAAGAGGGTTTTCATGTACTTGGACCAGGAGGGCATGTCTTCCAGAGCATCGAGGAAGGGAATGTCTACATGTAATTTTTTCATAGCATCCCTAAACTTCATGAAGCGGGCGTCAAGCCTTGTTTGTTTGAGGCGGGCTTAGTAGGGAGGTCGCAGCTTGTAAATTGGTTCTTCAGCTTCTGTCTGGGGAATTTCAGGGATGGTTGGTTTAGATGTAGCTTCAGGTTCAACAACTACCATGTCCTCATACTCAAATTCTAGAGGTGGATCCGAAGGTTTTTCCAAAGGGGGATGCACCTTTCTCGAATGAGTGGAGACAACCTTAAGTTGTTCGGGATGTTTGGGGTTGTTTTCAGGATGCCCTGCAAAAGTTCTAGTAGGGGGTTTATGTTGGGTGAACAAGCGAGCTAGCTGGGCGTCAGTCACCTTTTGATGAGCTTGTTGGGGAATGATGATTTGTTCCAGGGCAGCTATCCTTTCATCGGCTGAGGGGGTGGGAGTTGGAACACTTGGTGGCGGTTGAGGAGGTGGCTGATTGAGATTTTTGGGGGGAAGTTTTAAGTTTTGGAATTGTTGTCCTTGATATGGTCGTCAATTTGGGTGATTTCCTTGGTAGTTTCCTTGGGTCCCAAAGTTCCTTTGGTTGTTGTATGGGAATCTAGGTGTTGGTCGATTGTTGCCTTGAGGGTAGGGAGGCCATTGTTGGGATTGAAGTTGGCCAGAGTTTTCAACACCTGCAAGTTTCCCCTATTGGAATCCAGGATGGTTTCTAGTTTGGTTGGGATTGTAGTAACCTTGGCCTGGTATTGTGTGGATTGAGTTGAGGTCTTCTAGTTGTTGTCCCATTTATGGTTGCACGGGGGTGTTGTAAAGGTATTGACAGTGCAAGGTTGTGTGATCATATCCTTGGCAAATGCCACACAGGGAGTCCACGGATTTTACTTGTTGGGGTAACTCCCTAAGGGTGCCTAGGGATGACTCTAACCGATCATGTTTTAGGGCAATTAATTTGAGGCTTTCTGTTATGCTTTGGATATCAGGATTTACTTCAGCCTTGGCTACCTTAAGGATTCCTCCAATTCCCTTTCTAGCCCTTGTTTCATAAGCCCATTTTACCACTTCCCATGCGCTAGTCAGACTTTGGTGCATGAAATTTCCTCCATATGAGGAATCAAGAAAGAATTTGGTATCATCATCAACACCACGATAGAAGATCTCTATGAGCTGGGCTTGAGAGATATCATGGTGAGGGCACTTCCTAAGTAAGTCCTTGAACCTTTTCCAAGCTTCACCTAAGGATTCTCCTGGGCACATAGAAAAGTGAGTGATTTGTCCCATGAGTTCGTAGGTAAGAGAAGGAGGGTAAAAATTTCTCAAGAAACTTATTCTGTAGAACTTCCCAAGTTGTAACATGTTCTTCACTCTCCATGGTGTTGTACCAGCTACTAGCTTGGTCGGAGAGGGAGTACTTGAACAATCTAAGGTGGATGGCATCTTCAGATATGCCTGGGAGTTTGTTCAAAGAGCAAAGGTCAATGAACCTTTGAAGGTGATCTTGGCAGCTTTCCCCATTATTGTCTGAGAAAGGATTATCTTGGATCATGGTGATCCATTGGGTTTGGATCTCGAATCGGGGAGCAATGATGTCAGGAGGCACGACTGGGTGTTGGGCTTAGGCATATTTGGGAACAGAAAAATCTTTCAATTGTTTTTGCCTATCGGCTTCCCTCCTATTGGCTTCTAGGGTTTCTTGTTCAGCCATGTAGGCTACTCATAAATTGGCTTCTTTAGCCACTTGGTCGGCTAAGATATGCTCTCTTTGAGATGCTAAAGCGTAGTTGATCCTACGGGCAACTTTTTCCTCGTCTAACATATTTTGATTTTGGTTTTGGCAGTTTAGACGGTGGAAAGGTCTATCTATCTCGGGATCAAACGATTGAAAATCAGCGTTTGAACATGGCATGCACAAAATAAGCAGTTAATCATGTGTAGAAAAAAATAGACCGTCGGAATGGAAACTCGGCAGAAGGAGGAGTAGCACTTCTGGAATGTTGCTCGGAAGGCATAAAAAATGAAAGAAAAGTTTTTTAAAAGTTTTTGGGGTTTTGAGAAAACAATCTGTTGTCCCCGGCAATGGCGCTAAACTGATAATGTGTCAAAGTGCACTACAATCACTACAATCATTATCCTATAGTTTAATCTTTTTTCTACCTTCCGATTAAGGTTAGTATAGAAAGGGTTGATCCTAAAGGACAATCATTTTAAGATTGTTAACTCTAATCCCAAGGGTTTTTTAAAAAAGATGTAGTAGCATCAGTGGCCACATTGGCCCAAGCTGGTTTGCCGTATTTTTCCCAACACTTGTCTTCAACATGATTAAACCGGCCACAGAAGTTGTAAAAGTGTTGGCCAGTCTGAGGACGAGCAGCAGCAGTAGTAGGTCAGAGGATGCTCCACAACCTGAAGAATTCCTCCCCCAGCCAGCACCAAGAGGGGGACGAGCATCATGTGAGCGGTCATGTCCACGGCCACGGTCACGACCAGACATCGCAGCAAAAGTAGTCAAATATCCTGTATCAGTAGGAGTCTCAAATGACAATGCAGGCAATCACTATAGTCTCTGAAAGGTAGTCTGTAGAGTAGGCAACAGATCACTGGCAAGAATTTGATCTACCAACCCTGCATAGGAATCAGGTAGGCCACAAAGGAACTGGACTACTTGCAACTCATGTCGTTGTCGTTCCATAGTAGCCAAATCAGTAGACAAGGGATGGTAGGCTTCCAATTCCCCCCACTGTCCTTTGAAAGTAGAAAAGTAATCCGTCAGATCGAATCCAGAGAAATGCAAGCGGCTAAGCTGCTTGTTGATATCAAACACCTTTTTGGGATTCTGACTGTGTGAATAAGTGTTGGCAAGCTGATCCCACATCTGCATCACCGTTTGCAGGTATAATAAGGTGATGTTAATCTTGGTCTCACTACTATTTAGAATTCATGTCATGACTATGGAGTCGTCTTTCACCCAATCATCATAGGCTTTCACATCCTTCGAATCGGATGTTTCAGAAGGCACCGGTGGTGGATCTCGCGTAAGGTGCGACATTTTCCCTTGTGATTTAACATATATCTGCATAGAGCACACCCAGTGCTGGTAGTTTCTCCCATCCAGCTTCACATTTGTCACCTGGCATCGCAGATCCTCATGAGTAGATTCCATCAGGAAGAAACAGATGCAGACGTAGAGGTATAGGTAGGTAGCAGCAGTCAGGCACATGTAGTAGAAGGCTGCCTACGTCTCTAGGTAGGCAGCATCAGGCACAGATCTACCGATCAAAAGGAATGCTTCACATAATGGCTACGCCAGAGCACAGCAAGGGACCTGGTGACTCAACCAGTCACACGGGAAGGAAGGTAAAAAATAGATCCGGAGATGGCCTTAGATAGAAATCAAACTGACAGGCAAACGAAGTCCAAAACTAGGTGAGAGAGACAATCTCAGTGGCTACATACCCCGGCGCAGCAGCGCGGCACCACACTGCCGACGGTGGTAGGCTGCAGTCGGCGGCCGGAGAGGGGCGGCGCCAGAGGAGAATAAGAGAGAGGGAAGGGAGGGAGGGCACAAGCGGCGGTTGGATCTAGGCCTGCTCTGGTACCATGTAAAACGCAATGAGATTTGGAGAGCTTAGGGTTGCACAATGTGTGCACCCATATATTTATAGTAATGTGAAAAATATAAAGAGGTCCAAATATAATGAAAAATAACATAATAGAAATAACAGAACATATATATTAACAATAAACCAAGGAATATCATCCTGAACATTCTTTGTCAACTTATCCATAACAAAACAAATAGATATGGGTTGAGTTTGGATCCTTGGTGTACCCCAATTGTGATAGGAAATGTTGGTATCTCTCCTCCAAGAGTCTTCACACTTGCAGTAAAGCTATCATACACATCTTTAATCAAGTTAATGTATTGTATAGGCACATCCTTTTTCTTCAAAATCATCCACAACACTTCCCTAGGTATTCGATCATAAGCCTTTTCCAAATCAATAAAACCATATGAAGATCTCTTTTGCTTTCTCTATACTTCTCCATAAGCATCCTTATAAGAAAAATAGCATTTGTTGTTGTTCTTCTAGGCATGAAACCAAATTGTTTGTTTGATATATGTGTTATAGATCTTAGCCTCTACTTAATAATCCTTTCCCAAAGCTTCATTGTGTACTCATCAACTTGAGGCATTTTATTGTGTGACTCATCAATTTATATGTTGTAGCAATTGAAAAACTTTAGGTGATTGAGAGATAATTTAGCAATCATTTACTTATTATAGGATGTTTTGAATGAGTTTAATAGTTTTTTTGTGATGAACGAGTTTGGAAATAGGCCTAATTGGGAATATTAGTTATACCATCAAATCTATTCTTTTCGTCCAGTTCTTGTTCAAGACAGAATTTACATAATTAAGAATTGGTCAAATATTTATGTGATTTGGATTTATGGCTTTCAAGTTATGTTTTTATTGCGATGAGTGGACAGGAGACTGGTTGGGCAACGGACTGGGTGATTCCACACCGTCGGTCGCCTCCCTGTGGATCTAGTAGGCAATGGAGGAAGAAGGGAGAAGAAGAAGATATTCAAGAAGTAGATATGGCTTCCAATCTGTTCCATTCTCAAGATCCAAAAAGCTGGGAGGAGTCTCACAACAAAAAAGATAGTTCATTGTCTGTGAATCAGAAAGACATTGGTAGTGGATGGAAAGCTACTTTATCTGAAGGAGGAAGCCAAGGAGAATGCTAGCAAGTGGAGTAAGTGCCTAATAGGTTACATTATCAATTACAGACCTCATCTGCCTACACTTGAAAATTATTTGTCATGACTGTGGAATCCACGCGGTTTGTTGGAAATATTCAGCAGAGGAGAAAGCTTCTTTCTTATTAGATTCTCAGATCTAGAGGGTCTAAAATATGCTTTGTCGGGCGATTGGTGTGTCAAAAATAGACCAATGTTGCTTACAAAATGGAGACAAGGTGATGTTTTTGCTAAGGCGAGGATAAAAGGAGGTTCCGATTTGGGTGAGTGTTTACAATTTACCATTAGAATTCTGGGATAGCGAGATGTTTGAAAGAATTGTCTCACTGCTATGGAAACAATTAAAAATGGATGAACAAACAAAGCTTAGTTTGAGGATTGAATACTCTAGATTTCAAGATCTCATGTCGTCTGAGGCGGAGTTCGAAGTCTATCATGCTGTCGAGTAGTGAAGGTGATGATCATAAAGTTTTAGTAGCATATGAACAGCATCCATACATATGTTGTTACTGTGGTCTATCGGGTCACAATAATTGTGACAAATTTGTTCCTGAAGATGCTTCCAAAGAAAAGAAGACATGAAAAAAAACGTGATGTGCTTCCTAACATTGGGGTTGAAGCTACTGAAGAGCAAAAGAAATTTATTGTGTCTCCTAACACCGAGATTGAAGCTACTGAAGAGCAGGCTATTGATATCAAATCTATCATTCTGAATGAGGTCAGTCTAAAACACAATGAGGAGTTAGTTAAGAATTTCATGGCAAAGTCTAGTGAAGGTGGGTGGTCTATTCCTACTACTCCAATCCCCATTTATTCTCGTGATTCTCCAAGTAGTAGTAGCAGTTCACAGGTGTCAACCAATGTTGAATTCAAGGAAGTCAGAAGAAGAAATAAATCTCCCCTAAAATGTGAGGCTAAGCTTAGTGTGGGCATTTATCACAAGGTTTCAATTCTATGTTTTCTCCAATGAATAACGAACTCAGCGGATTGGAGATTATAAATGAAGACACTGAGGCTGACTATTCAACAACCGCAGGGGTTAAATGAACATATCGTTGAATTCACCTCTTAGAACATCAAAGGCATTAACAAAAAAATCTTGGGTGTCCAAGAGGAAATAAGGTGGATGTGACGTCCCCGGATTTTCTAAAACTTAATCTGATGTGTGATGTCCAAATTGAAACCCTCACCTCAGCGAGAATCCCAATTTAAACATCCCACACGGTGCTAAGAAGAAGAAAATGAAGGGAGTCAGAAGGAAACAATCAGTAGCACATGCACATGAACAATAATAAAACCATACACACATGTTCACCATTCAACATATAATTACAACATGAATTGTTACAACATTTGATATTACATATTGAACAAAAAAACTTATACATATACATGTACTACCGCTAAACTACAGGATCTTAAGACAACAGGTCCACCTGTACATCAGCTCACCACACAACTCTCAACTATCCTGGTTCTTCAAGAGCATAACCACAACCTAGAAAAAAGATTACATGTGGTACACGTCAGCACAATATTCAAGAATATTGTACCGAGTACGCCTACGTGTCTTTTATATACCTCTCATCATATCTTGGCAAAAAGATAAAACTAATACTTGGCAGTTATAAAGAAATATAAGGAAAGAGTAGTTGAACAAGAATGTTTATTAACAAAAGAGACACGTGTCTTTTAGGCATATTTTCCATTATATCATCCATGCAGTTACTACCTGAGAGTTGAATGCATTAAGGCCTTTATGATGTCTGTAGGTGTTCAAGGTATACATCATATCAGTAATTGGAAGATAATATGTAGATTTGAGATCATTTTTATACATGAAATCCATGTTATATGATGATGTTTGCTCTTTATGTGATATAAACCCTAATATGATTAATACATGTAACCTAAGGTTAATATGTGCACAAAAAGGATATGGAACCTAATGTTTAGATAATGAATCATAATCTAGAAAATGACATCAGTATGATAATTCTAAGACAAGAATGTAAGTAATGATGAGAATATCCTAATGAGTTAAGAAAAACCCTAAAATGGATACGATTAGGGTTAAGATGAGATGTAAGATGATAAGAACCTGATGATAGTATATGGTCTTGTCTTGATCAGGTTTGACCAAGCTTATAGTTGACATCAGTGATATGTGATTAGTATGATCTATCTCTTTGGAAGGTACGCCATTACCTCTTGCTTGGCTTATTATACATTATGCTTGTGTTATATGGTAGTAAAGACTTGGCATATGGTATTGATTGAAATGATTGTCTTGTATGATATGTTGCTTGAATTTCCATATGTATTGCTATGAACACATCAAACATAGTATATCTGTTCCATTATATGAAAGCACCAACTATATGGCAGTGTGCTTGGAAGTGACCAAACTCTTTGGTAGTGGTCACGTTGTACATATGGAAGCACCAACTCTTTGGTAGTGTGCTTGGACCCAACTCTTTGTTAGTTGTCACATTGTACATATGATCCAACTCTTTGGTAGTGATCATAAAGGCATTAACGCATTCAACTCTCAGGTAGTAAATGCATGGATGATATAATGGAAAATATGCCTAAAAGACATGTGTTCTCTTTTGTTAATAAGCATTCTTGTTCAAGTATGCTTTCCTTATATTTCTTTATAACTGCCAAGTATTAGTTTTATCTTTTTGCCAAGATATGATGAGAGGTATATAAAAGACATGTAGGTGTACTCATTACAATATTCTTGAATATTGTGCTGACGTGTACCACATGTAATCTTTTGTCTAGGTTGTTGTTATGCTCTTGAAGAACCGGGATAGTTGAGAGTTGTGTGACGAACTGATGTACAGGTGGACATGTTGTCTTAAGATCTTGTAGTTTAGCGGTAGTACATGTATATGTATAAGTTTGTTGTTCAATATGTAATATCAAATGTTGTAACAATTCATGTTGTAATTATATGTTGAATGGTGAACATGTGTGTATGGTTTTATTATTGTTCATGTGCATGTGCTACTGATTGTTTCCTTCTGACTCCCTTGATTTTCTTCTTCTTAGCCTCATGTGGGATGTTTAAATTGGGATTCTCACTGAGGTGAGGGTTTCAATTTGGACGTCACACATCAGATTAGGTTTTAGAAAATCTGGGGACGTCACAGTGGAGGAGTGATATTATAGTTATCAATGAATCAAAACTTAGAATGAGAAAAATTCAGAAGGTTATGAATAAGTACTTCCTTGAGTATCAATGGTTGTCAAATCTGGAATCTCGTGTCCTCGATGGGGTTATAATTATGTGGAAGGAGAGTTGTGATATTTTCAAGCTATTTGAATGTGATCAAGAAATTCACATAAGGGTTCATAGTGAAGATGAGAGTTTTTCCTGACTACGGTATATGATCACAATGCTATTTCTGATAGGGTTGGATTATGGAATGATATAGAGACAATGCATGATAAGGTAAATGATTTTCACAACCTTTTTAGTCATGTCACATTGAAATTTCTATCTTTATCCACTAAAAAGAAACAATTTGCTATTTTCTTCCTTTTATCACAATTTAACTTAATCTCACCCAAAATTATAAATTTCTAGCGGACTCAGAAGATCAGATGAGCGGTTCAGATGATCAGCTGATTGTCTCAGACAATCCATACGAGCAGCTCTGTCATTCCAGTCGAGCGTCTCACATGATCCAAATTCTCAGCTTACTTGATATGATCGATCGGTTGGTACCGCCCCACCCTTGTCCAAATATTTCGTTTTGATGGCGCGCCCCTTGAATCTCAAATGGACGTTTCAGGGCTAAATCGGGAGTTTTCCCTCCCAAACCAAGCAGGTCAAGAAGCTTCGCCACCCGATATCTAGTGTTATCAACTGTTGCTCCGACTCCCGCCCTTGCCAGACCTCCAACCGACTGATTCGCTCCCCAACCAATCGGTTGGTAATGTGTGACCAATTCAAATCAATAGCTGCCAGCCCCTTTTTGCCCACAACCCTAATCATAAAGCTCCCCTCCTTCTCCTATAAAAGTAGGGGCACTTCCTCCTCCCAATATTATCTTTTTATCATCTTTGTACGGGATTTCTGGGCAATCTTTCTTGCATTCTTATGTTATTGTGTCCTATTCATCAATAAAGTTTGGGTTTTGCAAGTTAAGTGTTTCCTTCAATTGTTATTATTTTACCTTGCTCGTTTAGATCTAGTTTTCTTCTTCTTTTTCTTCTTCCGTGGACTGGAGTAAGGAATTAAGCATCAGCCATTTCACTGTCTCTAGCCTAAGGATTCAATCCTTTGATAAGTCTAGACTATGGATAGAACTCTTCTTTCCTCCATCTCCCTTTTCTCCATAAGCATGAGTGAGTAGTTCTATATCGAGGCAAGGGGAATAGCCCCTTAGCCATGGCTTAAATCGACCATTTCCTTAAAATGACTTCTAGATGGCTTTTGGTTCTAATAATTGTTGATCTATCAAAGTAATAAATTGGTTTGATCATGTGTTAATCTGGATGGATATGACCATGGAAATTCGGATTTAGAATAATAGAATCAATCGCATAGGAGTTTTGAAACGATCGTGGATCTTCCTCTTTTGGGATGACGGACTAAGAAACATGAACACCGGGACCAATGGGCTCATGAGGAGTCCATCTTTTGTGGGTTTTTATTAATTCACATGCCCTCATCGTAATCGTCATTTTTAAGGGTTTATTCTATTCTCTCCTAGGCTAAGGTGGTGAAAACCCCTAAAGCCTCAATACTCCATCTCTTGATTTATTCTTGTGTTTGATCCACCCTCTTTACATTCTAGTCTTTCTTTCATAATAGTATTCTTATGCTAACAATCATCTCCATTTTCTTGTGACATGGCAATTTATTTCTTGTTTAGTGCAATTTAGTTATAGACGTATACCCAGCCTGATGCCCCGGATACTTCTACTGCTGACTTCATTCGTGTTGAGGTCGAGCACCTATTACTGCAGTGTAAGGGCTCATCCTCTACTGCCACCGCCATGGGAGCACTTGCTGCGACATACTCTAGTTGTGACACTGCCTTCCTTTCTGCACCATCTTCTACTACTGGTAATACGAAATGGGCCATAGATTCAGGCGCATCTTCTCATATTTCTGGGAATCGGTCATTGTTCAGAAATTTATCTAGACCGACTATTAACTCCTCTATTATGCTTGTTGATGGCTCCAAGTCTACTTTTTTAGGATTGGAAACATTGTGTCTGATATTGTGCTGAAATATGCTCTACATGTGCTTCGTTTTCCATTGAATCTATTATCTGTCAGCAAAACTTTGCAAAGCTTGAACTGTAGCTTGACTTTAGTACATGGTTCATGTGTTTTTCAGGACCTTCGCACGAGGATGAAGATTGGTGGGGGCATGAAGGCTCTGATGGCTTGTACTACCTACACTATCTAAAGAAAGTGGACAATGTGGCTCTGGCTTCTGTAGTATCTTCGTCAGTATTGGCTCTACAGTGGCATTACACACTTGGGCACCCAACCTCTGAGAAATTGCACCATATTGTACCTAATGTAGGAACAAATGTGTTTCAATGTGAATTGTGTCAGTTAGGCAAACAGACTAGGGTTGTTTATCCTAAACGTTCCCAGATTAGTAGTAAAAATATTTTTGATCTTGATCATGCTGATGTATGGGGCCCTTGTCATGTCCCTAGTCTATCTGGAAACAAATATTTTATTATGTTCATTGATGATTTTTCTCGAGCAACATGGTTATTTCTTTTAAAATGTAGATCTGAAGTATTGTCCACTATTAAATTCTTTTTTGTTGAGATGAAAACACAATATTCTATGCCTGTTAATACTTTTAGAACGGATAATGCACTTGAATTTGTTCAGAAAGATGTTGAGTTGTTTTGTAAATCCATTGGCACTATCCACCAAACTTCGTGTGCATACACACCTCAGTAGAATGGTATAGTAGAAAGAAAGAATAGACAGTTACTAGAGGTAGCCAGAACTATTATGTTGCATGCTAATGTACCTCGGGGATTCTGGCCAGAAGCCATCTTGACTGCCTGTTTTCTAATAAATTGAATGCCTTCTTCGGTTATTGGAAATAAAATACATGTGCAAATTATGAATCTTGATAAACTTTTATTTATTATACCCCCTCGCATTTTTGGCTCTACATGCTTTGTAAAGTTGCTTGGCCCAATGCATGATAAACTATCTCCACGTGCTGAAAAATGTATTTTTTTTTGGGTATTCTCGTACACAGAAAGGGTACAGATGTTATAGCCCAACTACCAAAAGATGGTTTACTAGCAGCGATGTTGTCTTTTTTTAGGGTACACCATACTACTCTACTCAAGGAGATAGTCTTCAGTCTAAGCTTATTGCTTCTCCGCTGCCTATTACTAGTGATTGTGTTTCTGATGCCACTACTTCTGTACAACCAGCACCTCCTCTTCTTGTTTATCAGCGCAGGAACATATCTCAACCTGCACAAGACCCCCCCCCAACCAAGCCAATCTTCTCCTCCAGAAGGTTCTGCATCACCTGAGGTAATCTTTGACTTTGATGTGCCTATTGCTCTTAGGAAGGGCACTCGTTCTTATACTATCCACAATATTGCTAACTATGTATCAACTGATAATTTAAGTGTTCATGTTAGCAACTTTGTCACTGCTTTATCTGTTGTTGCCATCCCAAAGACTGTACAGGATGCCTTGCAAAGTACAGCTTGGACGACTGCTATGAAGGAAGAAATGCTTGCTCTTTCTGACAGACAAACTTGGGAGTTGGTGGATCCACCTCCTCAGTGTAAGCTTGTAGGCTACAGATGGGTGTATGCTGTTAAATATCAACAATATGGTACTGTAGAACGTCTGAAGACACGACTTGTTGCTAAAGGTTATACACAGACCTATGGTATTGACTACTTTAAAACTTTTTCACCTGTTGCCCGTATTAATTCTGTCAGAGTTCTCTTATCTGTTGTTGTTAATCTTGACTGGCCTCTAGTACAACTTGATGTTAAAAATGCTTTCTTATATGGAGATCTGCAAGAGGAGGTCTATATGGAGCAACCTCCCAGATTTGTTGCTCAGGGGGAGTCACATAAAGTCTGCAGACTAAAGAAGTCTATTTATGGGCTCAAACAGAGTCCCTGTGTCTTGTTTGATAAATTGAGCAATATTCTGATTGACTTTGGTTTTCTGAGATCTCAGGTGGATCATTCTGTCTTTACTAAGAAGACTTATGTTGGTATTGTGATTCTGATTGTGTATGTGGATGATATTATACTTTCTGGCAGCGACTCTATTGCTATTCAGGCTACTAAAGCCCATCTATGCAAACACTTTGCTACTAAAGATTTGGGTAAACTACGGTATTTTCTGGGCATAGAGGTATCTAGAACTTCTAATGCTATTGTGCTATCTCAGAGAAAATGTCTTAGATCTTCTGTAGGAGACCGGTATGCTTGGAGCTAGACCTGTTGATACTCCTCTGGATCCCAATGTCAATTGGGATGATGAGTCTTCTCCACTCTTTGCTGATAATAAAAAATACAGGAGGCTGGTTGGTAAAATGATATACATGATTGTGACTAGAGATGACATAGCTACTGTTGTGGGTCTTCTTAGCAGGTATTTAGATAAACCCAGACAGTGTCACTGGGATGCACTCTGTCATATTCTGTGATATCTAAAGAAGTCTCCTGGCAAGGGACTTCACTACAGGAAAAATGGACATTGTTCTCTTGAGGGTTGTTCTGATGTTGACTATGCAGGGAGCAAAATTGACAGGAAATCTACTTCTAGCTATTGTACCTATGTTGGAGGTAATCTGGTCACATGGAGAAGTAAGAAACAAAATGTGGTTGTCTGATCTAGTGTTGAAGCTGAATATAGGGCCATGGCCCATACTGCCTGTGAGCTCCTGTGGGTGTGTTCTCTCCTAAAAGACTTTGGGGTTGTGTCCTCTTCTGCTATACCCATGCACTGTGATAATAAAGTTGCTATCTTCATTGCAAACAATCATGTTTATCATGAGCGCACCAAGCATATCGAGGTTGAATGTCATTTCATTCAGGAGTCTATCCTGACTGGCAAAATATGCACTCCTTTTACTCACTCTGAAGACCAGGTTGTTGATATCTTCACCAAGCTGTTGGCTAAGAAACATTTCTACACACTTGTGGACAAGTTGGGCATGATTGACATCTATACTCCAACTTGAGGGGGAGTATTAATATATATATGTTCTGTTATTTCTGTTCTGTTATTTTTCATTATATTTGGACCTCTTTGTAATTGTCACATTACTATAAATATAAGGGTGCACACATTGTGCAACCCTAAGCTCTCCAAATCTCATTGTGTTTTACATTTATGTTATTTGTTGATGATATTGTATTTGATTGACAAAATTAAAGATGGATTGAATGATAAAGTTGAACTTTGGAGAAAGACATTGGAATCAAATAGATTGATGATTAGTAGGAACAAAATTGAATATATACATTGCAATTCAGCCAATCTTGCGGTGTGAATGGTGGAGCCAAGTTGGATGGAGTAGATATACGAAAATTTGGGTTCTATTATTCAAATAGATGGGGATGTCCAAAATGACGTTTGTTACAGGATCACTACAGGATGGTTGAAATGAAAGAGTGCAACTGGAGTATTATGTGAACGGAAGATCCCTCTCAGACTGAAAAGTAAGTTTTATAGAACAGTTATACGACCAACTGTGCTCTATGGGAGTGAATATTGGGCGGTGAAGATACAATGTCTCAACAATATGAACATGGTCAAAATGTGTATCCTGAGATGGATGTGTGGAAAAATAAGAAAAGATCGATTGAGAAATGACTATCAGAAATAAAGTGTGGATGGTGAACATTGCGGACAAGTTGTGCGAGGGTCAACTCAGATGTTATGGACATGTGCATCACAAATCAACTAATGTGTCTATACAAAGCAATGCCATTAAGTCAAGCACGATTAATAGAAGAAGAGGGAGGCCTACATTAACATAGGAAGAGCTTATAAAGAGATATTTTGACCCATGATAGAGCTGAGTGAAAACAAAGATCCATGTAGCAGACCCTAACATAGTTGGGACTGAGGCTTAAATGATGATGACAAAATATAAATTTGGTCAACAGAACACCAAAAACTCACCTACACCCAGTGAATTAAAAAGCATTTCAGGCGGCCACTTAAGCGGCCAGGACCCTCAACCGCTTACTCCAGCCCCTAATCGTCCGCTTAACATGTTTGAAGAAAATCACCCGCTTTTTGCCTGCTTCACCTGCTTTTTTCCCGCTTTTTGCCCTTTTTTTTAAAATATTGTTGGAAGCATGTAACATTAATTTTCTTGCTTCTTTCAGTGATTACTGATTGGTATTACTGGTTAGTATCTGCAATTACTGATCTGCTTGCTGATTTTAGTGATTAGAAATATTGATTAGTAGTAAAATATTGATGAATACTTAGTTAATTATTGATTTGTTGATTAGATGTGTATAGAAGTTCCTTAGAAATATATTTTTATATACACATACATGTAATTTTGTATAAAAATATATAAAATTTAGACACCCGCTTTTTCACAAATCGCCCACCTACTGTTTAATCGGTTACAGGGTGATGTTTGCACGCCTCCTGCTTCCCGATACCTTGCCTACACCTCATATACATGAGAGTGTCGTATTATCAAGAGAAATTTCTACACCTTTCGTACCTACAGAAGAATAGCTGGCAGACATATTTAGCAAGGCTCGTCCGGATCGTCAGCTAGAGTGTTTTATTACAAGCTAAGCATGAGAGATCAAGCTCCAGCTTGAGGGAAAGCGTTAGAATACATACATATACAGGATGTTTAATCCTACACGGGTCGTACCTACTAAATCTACCGTCAACAGTCATCATATATGTATTAGAGTCATATTCAAATAAATCTAACCGTAAGGAGTTGATTGCTCTTAATACCATACAAGGTCATTGTTCGGATCATTTAGGTAATTTGAAAATCTTAGACATTGGACACCAGTAAATTGCCTGTTACGTCGCAATACAAGAGACGCATCTATTAGCTTTCCCATTCGTTAGATTGTAGTGTGCTTGCAAGATTCCGTACATGTTAAACTCATGAAAACGTCAAAGTACCTAACTATAAACATGATGTTAAAAGAAAGAAAAAAAGGATCTAGTTCACAGCTACATTCTCCTGGCAAACTAATATCTAGTGACCAATGTTGCTATACAGGCGATCTTTTTCAGCCATCAGAGCTATCCTCCTCTTCCTCGCTGGACCCATGTATCATGGGCATGACAAGAGCACAACAGAATTGATCTCTGTCCTTTAGGAGAAGGCAACGACCATCTGGACTCCACTTCAGATCAGATACCACAAAGTCTGGCAGAGGGACGTACACGCAGCATGCACCTGCAGGGCTCCACATGTACAAGATGGAGCTCCCGGTACAGAGTACAAGGCGTTGACATGTGGGATCCCAAGCAGCAGCTCTTATAGGGTCCTTCTGGATCAAAACTGCAGTGAGTTCAAGATGGCGGATATCCCATACCCAAAGAACGCTGGGCATGGTATCATTACGGGTAAGAAGATATTGGCTGTCACTGCTCCATGCCAATGTACCTGGAATTTACAGATTATAATTTAGTCATCAAAGTTTATTGACAAAGTGAAACAGTTTTACAGATGGTATCAGTTTGGTTGGGTGTAGTACAGCTGCAAAGCGTGATCTTTCAATGCTAAGAAACATATTGCAAATTCACACTTTGCAGTCCAACTACATACAGCCAAAGAAGTCCAAACAAGCTCTTATGTGAAACAAGATTTCACTATACTTTTAACTACTTACTACTTAGGGTGTCAAATAAATCACTTTTTGATTGCTTATATGTTTAACAAGGAGGGAAAATTGAGAACCGAATGTGCAGACTAACATCTGATCATCATGTAACAACAAAAACTTTATATACAAGTGCAGGAAGTACTATGACTTCAACTAATAAAATATTTTTAGAATTTTAACAAGAACAGATCACAAGTATCAAAGATACCAACCAATTCCTTGCTTTGGGTTTGGCTTATCGAGAGGGGCCTTCAGACATGGCAAATTTATTGGTAAATCCATCAATTTATACTTGATACCCCGTCCTTCTGGCACACTGTCTGAAAATGCAGAAAGGGAAAACTAGGTAAGAATGATAATCATTAACATCATTCATACGCAAGTGTATAGGGGGTATATCTATTATTATATTGACATCATTGGTAACTGGAAAAAGATACGAGAAGGGCAATAACTCTCCATGATATCAACGGTCTAAGAGTATGATTAAAACAATCAGAGCACACAGCAATAAATTTGTAATTCAGCTTAAAACTATACACGCTAAGAAAAAAATCATATAATTAGCATCTAAAAGAATTTAGAATCTAGAACTAAGAGAACTACTCTGTATCATAGCTATCCAACCAATGATGCAATGAAACATATTATGATAAGTCACAGAGTCACAAAGTGGTAAGAGCAACATATTTGATAGTACTAGGATAAACAATAGAAATGAGGTTGTTAGACACAAAAGTCATGATTCTTTGGTCTGGCAAATGCTCTGCCTTTATAAAATGCATGCCAACAAATTTCCATTATAAATTTCACAATTTCGAGAATTTACATCTTTTCATTTTAGACTGTTGTTATTAGAACTTTTTAAGAGGTTTAGGAACCTTCTCAAGGGTCACGCCCCTCCGCACTATGATTCAAAGGTCTCCCCCCTCTTGTTTGTTATATATATATATATATATATATATATATATATATATATATATATATATACCTGATTTCCAACCCTAAAAAAACCGACCTTTCAGATTCCAACATCGTTGGGTATGAGGTATAGATGACGATACGATGATATAGCCAACTTATTCTCCATTTTTTCAATAGTTGAGCTAACTCTTGCAATTTACTGAATTTTCCCAATTTTTTTTACTTTTCCAAGCAACCAAAAAGATTGTTGAATCCTGAATTTGTCACTGCATGTGACTTTCTGAGTCAAGTCAGTCTACATGACTACATGACAAATAGAAGCCTCCTAAAATTTTGACAAAAATATTTTTCATGTATTGATGCTAGGAAATATGCTTTTTCATGAAGAAGATGAAGAAATTCTAGTTGAATGAAATTTAGCATATAAACATTGTGTAGGCCTCATGAAAAAACTTTGTTCGGAAATGCAAATTATTTGCGATGACGGCGAAAAATATGTAGGCTCCTCTATTAGCAGCATCACCGCTAGCTGGCTGTCGAAGTAGTAGCTCGGGTGGTAAAGGCATTCAAGGGACTCGGGTTCGAAGTTACCCTTGGAGACAAATTTATCTTGCCACGCAGACTGGCCCACTGTGTGATTTTAAATGCCCCTCTGGCATGTGGGTGACACTATTGGCTGGGGTCACCCAAGTGGCTCCTCCTCGAGGGTGGTTCCCACATAATCTAAAAAAAACCATGACTACCCGACACCTAAGTCACTTCGTAGTACTTCTCCACTCTCTTCATCCCTTCCCATGCCTCCTCAACCCTTTGTCATTGTTGGCAGGAACAAGATCATAGGTTAAGGGAAAGTGAAGAGGGAAGACTAAGTAAATCATATTCAAGATATTTTATATCTTCAAAAAAAAGATTTAAGATATTTTATAGTGGATTGAAATATTGCTAATGTGGGACCTAATAATCAAAATCTAAACTAACTATCAAAATATAGGCTAATTCATAAAACTAATCAAAAGGAAATACAAATGGCCCACATATTTGAATCAAGTTTGGCTTCTAAAGAGTTTTACAAAGCATATACACAGGCATTTAAACCCAGCTAACTAGACGACTAGTCAAAGTGGGACCAAAACCACAGGCTTTACAAGACAAATTGGAAAAATATCCCTAAAAACACACAGGAAACTAATAAAACATTATAAATACTACTCAAATGACTATTTCAAGGGCTACGACCGTCCTACATCAAATCTCCTCCGTTTCAAAAGACTCGACTCCGACGAGTCAAAACAATAATATGGGGCCCGAAGATGAAGAGGAAGTCTTTGAAGCTTGTTGTAAGTGAGTCACGTAGCTTCACACCAGCGAACAAGGCAATGGCGCGGGAGACTAGGAAAGACACCATGTTTGTTTGTAAATTAGCCGCAATGATGTTTGGAAGTTGTGGATGAGGAGAAAGCTCATAATCATCCGGAGGTTGTGGAGGAGGCCTAAGAAGACGAGGTCATGTCGGTCTTTAGTTTGACTAGAGGAAGTCTTGATGTTTAGAGGTCGTCAAGGAGGAATAAGCTCACAAATTGTGTCAGAAGAATGTGGAAGGGCTTGTGAAGAACGAGATCAAGAAAATCCTCAATTTCATACATGATGCTCATTTTGAAATCAAAAAATATTTGAAGAAACTCCGGAGATGCACAATCCAAAGGGCTATCTAGAGGCTGTGGAGGCATGGAAAGAATGAGATCAAGACAGTCCTTAGGCTCCAATCGATTTGGTGTAACTGGTCTGGAAAACTTATGAGCCGGAGTTCCTTAAGCAATTTTTCATGATTGGTTTAAAGTGTTGGAACTTGAGTTCTGTGACTTCTGTTGAGTTGCAGATTTACATACAAAATACAGTTCGTGCGTTCTCTCTTAAAAAATGAAAAACGAGTTTCGGACCAACTAACAACATTTCTTATACAAGTATATTTTTTCATTCTTCATAAATGACACATATAACTTATTTATGACTAGAAATGCTAGCGTTGTGAATATGGTTTATTGCCAAAACTATAACATAACATGACAAAATATTATAGTCTATAATCGCACTATGTAAACCATTTTACACTATAACCACCCATAGAATTAAATGTCCGATTTCGATGTCGTGTTCGATGGCCCAGAAATAGAAATTTTTTGAAACTTCAGCCGAAATTTCGATATTTACGGCCCTAACGATTTCAACGACCAAATAAGAAAATTAAATGATGAAAATCTACTAGGACGATCTAATCGCCAAGATCTACTCAAAAACGCAATAATATTTCATATTGGATATGTGGGGGGTCTCCCGCATTTGTAAGTGAAGGAAGCTAAACAATTTTGACAAATTTCGATGGCAATTTCGATGACAAAATGAAGGAATTAATTTATGGAATTTTGCGAACATAATGTTTAAGCATAGACACTAGATTATATAATAAATGTATATGTTTAGAGGTTAGGGTGGGATCCATGCCTTGATGAGTGAGTGCACAAATGAACAGAAATGTCAAGTCCATTAGACAGTTAGACTGTTACAAACATGCAAACTTCAAGTTAAAACAACCAGAGTACTAGACTTTATAACTTAAGAGTTACAACTTACAAGTTAAAATATTGTAGATTAGTATACTTATTGTACAAGTCTACTATTATAATATATTTAGGGTTACATAAGTGAATAATAAGAAAAATAGGGTTACAAGTTACAACTTACACTTAGCATTATTTATAAGGCTACTATTATAATATATATAGGGTTACATAAGTGAAAAATACAAAAATATAACATCCATTAAAAAAAGCTTTTATAGCAATTTTGTGTATAAAATGAAATATATTGATCAGATTTTCAAAATAAGTATAGATATACGTATTTCACACTATAGTTTCTTAGATTAAGAAAGTTCACTTCAAGATCTTGAGAATTTTAAGAGATATGTCACTTAGAAATTTAGGAATTTTGGAGTATTTATTAAGATATGTCTAAAAGGGAGTAGAAATAGGAGTAGATGGGCTAGGGAGAGGGGTTAATACCTTAGAATCAAGTAAAGCAGCCTTCGAGAGCAAGATATCACAAAACAAAATGCTAAAAGATCAAAATCCCAGGAAAATCCAGTCGATGGAACACTATTTCGCGAAATAGGTGTTGCATTCCTCACTGATTTCGCAATATCAAGGCCCAAACTGGATTTTTTTTACTAAAACACCCCCTGTTCTGCGAAATTTCAACTATAGCTGCGAAATTTTCCCGAAATTGTGGACTTCTTCCTGCGTACTGACGTTTCGATGTCCGATTGCAAAAACGAAATTTCGAGCGAAATTTCACAATTTCAATCGAAATTTTGTTCCATGTAACCACCATTATAAGTGTGGTTTATAAATTAAAAAATATATGAACACTATGAAAATAACACGCCGCACCATGTGACAAAAAATGTGATTTATCTAACATATTGTTATTCTTCATGTTTAAACAATATGATGTGAAAAATAATAACTAACTATAACCGTGCGCGAATAATATAGTAGAAATGAATATAGTGCATTATGTTAAACAATGACTAATCAAATTGCATATATCATTACAATACTTTGTGCATACATAGTGAATTAAAAATATTGTGATGTGATTTTAATCACAATATTTTTATTAAAATTATAATTATACGACACTAAAATATTTTTTAAAAGAGAAACATCCGTACCATGACCACTTGTTGAGGTTATTATGATTTGAAATTATTATAGTTATTCATGAATATGATTCTCTTTATGTCTTTGTCGTCCTTATTTATTATATATTACGCAGTAAAAATTAACAATATTTTTTAATGATTTCCATGTTTACACTTACAACAAATCAATCACATGGAAGTGAATGGAACTGAAGTTCCAGAAACTGAACTACATTTCCTCAAAAATGAGTTCCATATAATTTATGACTTACACCAAACCAATCGGGGCCTTAGTAGCAAATCTCTTATCTTGAGGTGTAGCCCATATATACTTCTCACAAAAAGCATGTTTCAGAGTAATCACACATTTTTGTATGCACCCTTGGAGTAGAGTTTGCATGCATGTCTTGCTCCCTATTAATTGGTGAAAACTCCTCAATATAAGAAGAATAATGCATACTTCATTCATGTCTGGATATAACAATCCTAGTAGTGCAGTCTAACATACCCTTGAGAATAATATATACTTCATTCATGTTTGGATACTTGTTGCATCGTGACAGGCAGTCCTACAGCTGTTGATGCAGGCCTTGCCAATGTAGGTTTTGGATGTCTCACAGAGCGTAAAACTAGAAGCGACAAGTCGTGCTAGTCTTGGTGACGCTGACCTGCGTCAATGTTGTAGAGGACTTAGCAACCCTGTGGTGTTTGATGTAAGTGTATCAGACCTCGAGAACTCTATTGCCTGATGTAACTGTCCTTTCTCATAATATTGTGGGCCACACAGGGCAGGAAGAGCATGACAACAGAAAGGGAAGCAAGTGGTTTGGGTGATGGGTCAACTCCTATTGGTCTTGTGGTAAAAAACAGGGAGGATGATGGCAGCGTAGAGAACAAGAGTCAAAGGCAGGAGAAAATTACAGGAGAAGAAAGAGACGGACAACACAGTTGGGTGTGTTGACGGGTGCCTGGGAACAAGGATAGTGGTGATTATGGTTACGGCAGCCAATCAGCACCGCCGCAGAAAAGGAGGGACAAAGGTTGCAGGGGTGGGGGGTAGACGGGACATGAGGGAAAAGGGAGGAAGGGGCTTGTGGGTTTCAGGCTTATCATGGTGGGCAGAGGTATTGGGGTTGGGGTGTTGGCAAGCAGTGCGTCGTTGGGTATCGGGATCATTGTTGTTGGAGGGGAACGGCGTAGCGAAGGGGAAGGATTAGCGGAGGGTGATTAGGGAGTAGAGTGTGAGGAAGTCGCTGTCTGGTGTGGGACATGAGGGGGGATGCGGTTGTTTGTTGGGGAAGGCAGATGGTGTGAAAGTAATAGGTGGGCGGCAGGGATTCCGGAAGATGGATTGCGGAAGACGGGTGATGACGGAATTGTTGGCACGGTGATTGGCAGGATTGAGAAGATTGACAACGGATTGATGGTTGGATTGTGTTATTGAAGGCCATTCGGAGAAGACAGTGGTCAGAACACCAAAGAGTAGTCGTCAAGCCTGAAGATGATGGATGTGAGCCGTCAATATGGAGGGCAAGGGCAGGACTTAACCCTAATATTTTAGAGTTAGGCTCGGATACTACTTAATGGGGAACCTAATGATTAAAATCTAAAGTAACTATCAAAATCTAGGCTAATTGATAAAACTGATCAAAAAAATATACATCATCAATAGATTTCAATCAAATCTGGCTTCTAAAGAGCCTTACAAAGCTTATATACGTAGGTCTTTAAACAACTAGGCAAACAAGTAAGCAATGTGGGACTAAACCACAAACTTTACAAGACAAGTCGGAAAAATATCAAATAACCCCTAAAACACAAGGAAACTAATAAAACATTATAAATACTACTCAGCTACGGTCATACTACATCAATTGTGTTTCCTTTTTTTAGTCAAATATAGGGGATTTCAATGCTTCTCGGTATGCAAAAGTAGGCTATTACAGTATGAAGTCCAGACACTACAAAAAGACTCAATAATTGTCCAACACATCCCAAACGAATTAAGAAAAAATATTAACTTGAACTCACTCTAAATGTGTATTTTGCTATGTAGGAAATCCATCCTAACTGGTAGAGGCATTTCCTAAGACTCTTGAACATGCATTGAGTGGCCAGCGTCGTTTCATAACCTTGAAAGCTCAATTTCACTGCCTCATAATATTTTCAACCTTATTAAAGTGTGACCTTAAACCTTCAAGGTTGGGTTCAAACTTCCAACTTAACAAAGTTGTGAATGTTCGCTAATTTTTCAAAAAAATTGCGAATGTTGGCTGATTTTTCAAAAATTTTGGTGATGCCTGTTACTATGCGAAGGGAGACATCTTGGAAAATAGTAGGGGAAGGTAGGATGCATAGAGTGATAGTAGGTATTCTTAAGATCAAGATGGTATAGAGTGAAAAATCAGCTAACATTTGCAACTTTTTGTACTTCCGAACGTTATGCCAGGATAAATCGAGAATCAATGATTATTAATGAACTTTTGTTATTTTTCCTGATTTTATTTAATTTTTCACGTTTCATTTGTAAATCACACTAATTTTTAGGTTTGGTGGCCAAAGCAACAATTGGGCCAGCTCTGGCCCACTATCACACTGTCAACCCACTCCCACCCCCCGACGGTCACCGCGAGTACACGCTTCGACGTATGACTTGCATTTCGTAATAGTCTTGTCAGCAATATTTGTCTTCTCATATGGCAATAAAAATAATACAATATTCATGTCACCGGTATAGTATATATTTGGTAACCACTAGCCAATAACTATGCAACTAAAATAGAGTGTAGTATAGCTATTAAATTAGTATACAAAATATTATATAGTTACTAAATTGTAAACTATAAACTATATACTTATTTACTTTATCTAGAACAATAATTTATATTATCTGCATAAAATCAACAATGGTAGTTGCAAGATTATAAAGTGCATGAAACATAACGAGGCATTTTTGTCTCAGTGAGGTGAGGCATAAGCCTCGAGGCGTTTGAGGCGTAAGCCTCAAATATGCATGAGGCAGTCCAATAACTAAAATAATACATGCATATACATATTTATATATATAGTGATATATGTTTATATATATTTTACATATATGCATGTGTATGAAACATATATATGTATATACAAACAAAATAGAAGTCATTTATGAAACTTAACAGATAACGAAATATCGTCAAAAAAATTGCTCAAAATTTTGCTATCGACACCATCAAACACTATATTTTGCAAGCGTATCGATAGGACCACAAATATCGGTATACGGATGGGTGTAGTAACAAATACAACCAAATTTTGCCATAAACTGCTAGATTTGTCAAATACTGCCACATTTAGATGAAACTTACCGGTATACCGACAGAAATACCGAAATTTGTGTGCTTGAGCCTATTTGTGTTGTTTGAGAGGAGAAAATGGGGGAGCAAGAGTGATTTCAACAATTAGGGCTTAAGTAAGCCTAATTCGAAGTATGCATTTATGTTTTCCACCATTTCTCTTATTTGCACCTCATCTGTCTCAATTAAAATATAAACACATCCAAAAAAAGCACTAAATTGGCAAAGATCCCCCAATCTTCTTCTTATATGTCTTCTGAATTGTATGTGATCATAGATCTATGACACTATCTCATAATATACATTATAGTCATAATAATATACCTAAATAATCCACTAAATGTGAGTGTAATCGTAATCATTTTTAGTAGTGTGTTAATTACTATACAGATGTTCTTATTGCTAGTATTATTTAGCATACAAAAGAAGAAAATAGATTGCTTCACAACACACAAACAAATACTATGAAAAGGTATAGATGTTGTAATTTTCTAGTCTTATACTTGTTTATACATGGCACTTGCTACACATACCCCACAACATGGACATGGTTGACATGGTAACTATGCTTCTTATATTATTGCATCCCCAATACATGCATATAGTGGACACAATAATAATGGCTTTTATATGTATCCCACTATTCTAAATGATCCATGGGGGACTTAACTACCACATATCAAGATCATGTGGCACTAAACAATGGCCGAGAAAAAGGCGTCACATCAGTGATGATGCCTAACTTCCTTCACAGTCGTAAGTCAATTGCAAAAGTCACATATTGACTTTGAAAAAGAGCAATATAAAGCCATGGTGCATAGTTTCTTTCAGAATCAAATGATACATGCAGAGGCATAGGCCTAGGTTTAGAGAAATTACATGGGACGAGAACAATATATGACATTAACAAAGTTTGTTATGAATTATGCTACTAAAATTTCACGACATCGTTCCAACATTTTGTCATCGAAGTCCCCAAGAAACTTGTCAGGTTCCTTACCTTCCCACATGAAGGACCCCCCCGGCACATATTCAACATAGAATTTTATTGCATAAAATGATGCATTTAGATGTAGAGATTACGCATGTAAAACTTCATGATTTAATTCGTCTGTTTTGGTGTCAAAAAGGCCAGGATTGCATTTGTCAAAATTTATGTCGGTATACCAATAAATACCTATCTCCACACTGTCAAAACATCATCGGTATCGAATATCTTGTTCATTTTTTAGATAAAAAGGGATCAAAGACATCCACAATACTGAAGAATATACATAGAAAAATAAGATATCAATTACTAATACAATTAGATCAAATATGTAATTAACAAAGAAAAGTAAGGGAGATAGAATTTGGAATTCATAGGAACAAGGATCCAAAATTAGCTAACAATGAGATGAAATTCACCGACATAGAAACCAGAAGGTAGCAGCAAAGATAACTTTAGCAATGAAGATTGAATGATGTCACCCACAAAATGATAATTAGGATTTTCAATAATAAAAATAATTATAATTAACTACAACTCTAAATATGTTTTCTAGATAAAGTGTTTGTAACAACCTTATTAGTAGAAAATCCCATGGTTAACATAATACATTATCATCCAAAACCAAGGCTTGTGCCTCAGCTAAGCCTCGAAACTTCAGTGCTTTGAGGCGAGCCTCAAACATTGTGAGGCGTAAGCCTTAGTCCAAGAAATGAGGCGTAAGCCTCGAGGCAAAATGGGATAGTGTCGCCTCCAGAGCCTCAAGGCGTGTTTTTCAATACCATGTTGTTGTAATTGCATATAGTAGTAGCAAAAGGATCCATGATCCATACTTCATGCAATATGCATAAGTTCATATATAAATGATATGTATACATGAATATATGATCTTTATTTCTTATTTATATAGACTTTGGTAAGTACTATATATATGAAGTAGAAATTACTAACTCAACATGTTTTGTTGTATTTTACCAGACAAGGATAAAAGCAGTATACATCCCAAAAAGCGGCCAATAAAGCGGCCAAAGCGGCAAAAAGTGGGCCCATTAAGCGGCCTAAGCGGAAAAAAGCGGGTGCTTAGTGGCAGTCGCTTAACTGGGTGATTAATAGAAAAATTAAGCGTCCAGGTGCCCTGGTTGCCTAGGACGCTTTTTAAAACATTGTTGATAATTTACATGTCAAGCCAACACTTGTAAATGCTAGATTGATTGTTGGATTCAAGTATAGGTATCAACATGTCTCAGATTTGATGAGGAAGCACACAGATGGAAGGGAGTTAAAAAGGCCAGGGGCAACCCGATTTGCAACTAGCTTTCTTTGTTTATTCTCTATTTTATCTCAAGAGCGGCCTTTGAGATTTATGATTGCTTCTACTTAATGGAGAGAGCTCCCTCAATCTAAAAGGGAGGAGGGTATGCAGATATCCAATGAAATGAGTTTTGGGCTACATGTAAATTAATTATTTGTGCCATTGATTCGATTGTGAAGGTGTTGAGACTAACTGATACTGATGGCTCTACTACTGCTTATATCTGATGTTGGCCAGGGCGAAGGAAGCTATTAAAATAGTGTTTGATGGTGAATCAGATTTGCATACGCCTTACTGGAAAGTTATAGATGAGAGGTGGACGGATATGTTACATGATCCAATTCATGTTGTTGTTGCTTATCTAATCCCCAAGCTCCATACTTGTTAAGGCGGCAAGGCGACACGGCGTTGGGGTCGGACGCCTTGCACCTAGGCGCGACTAGGCGACCTTTAAAAATAATAATTTATGTATATATTTTATGTATATATGCATGTGTCATGGTTTTTCCCCACTCATATACACACATTGTGTAGTTATATATGTAGTTATCTACATATTTATAGTCGATCTCTCCATATATATATATATATATATATATATATATATATATATTTTATTGTATGAAAAAATAACCAATTACATTTCTAATATATTATCATTTGACAATAATGTCAAGGACACAAAAAGAATTATTGTAAAGAATGTAAGAGTGATCAATATAAATATATATTTATTGTCATACATAGCTACAAATATTAAGCAATGTAATCACTATCCTTCATAGCATAGCTACTTAGTACAATTTGAATTGAAGGTGCAAACTAAGAAAAATCAAATGTGTACTAAGAGTATTAGATCCAATCAAACAAAAAAGAGTATTAGATCCAGTCAAACGCAAAAAAGAGTATTAGATCCAATTAAAAAGTGATATTTGGCACATAAAATAGGCAACACTATTAATTTTGAGCATTGGTGTAGCCATATCAAACATTAAAATAAGTGAATATACAACTAGACCCACAAAACTAGGTCACTGTAGCATTATAATAAAGCGTCCTCGCCTAGGCGCAGCCCTGGGGCGCCTTGACAAGTATGCTAAGCTCTATTATGAAAAATGGATCAGAATATTCAGAGAAAAAGCAAGGGTTGAACACAATCATTCAAAGAATGTTTGATGTGTTTGAAAGGTTTAATTAGACACGAGCTTTGTGATTACCATTCTTTGGATTATGAAGTTTTCAACCAGCTAGTTATTGATTCCCTTTCTCATACACACCTAAGACACATTTCATATTGATTTCATTAGTACTAGTAATGTACTATTTTTGCTAACGCACTCAATAGGAGTTTTGTAGGATATGTATGGTGGTGGGGAACTTCCTAATTGAAGAAGTTGTCTATCCAACTACTGAGCCAACCATGTAACGTTTCTACATGTGAAAGAAACTGGAATGCTTTTGAGTGGCCCGCACTAAGAAAAGAAATCGGCTTGAACCTAAGAAGTTGCATGACTTGGTCTGTGTTAGAATTAATTTGCATCTAATGAAGATCACTACTACAAAAGAAGAGGTTGATGCAAAGCCCGTTGATCTTGCCAAAATCAATGCTTTTGATGATGTTTTCACTTATGAATATGGAAGTGTTGATCATGAGGATGCTGGTGATGAAAAAGACACAGGAGTCAAAGGCAATGAAGTTACAAATGAGTCTATTGAGGACTTTACTTTAGGCCTAGATTCATAATAGCTTCATTTCATTCTTGAATTGGACAAACTGATCAGTTTCAGTCATGTAATGAATTGATTCACTCTTTTGCGACATTTTGTGGTTTATATTATGTTGGATCTCTAGTATATATGAACATTATATGGATGTTGTTGAAAATTTGGAATGCAAGTTACTTCCTCCATCTTTGAATTGTAAACAATTCTATCTTGTATGTATGTGTGCATGTGTTGCATATATGGCAGAATGATTCCCGAACAGTTGGTCGCACTTTGACCAAAATTTATCGATGTTTAGTTTTCCTAATGTTTCACGATTTACTCCGAATCTAGATTTTTCCAACAAGTCAAAAAATTGTTGAATGCTGAATTTGTTAATATGCCCCCCACCGATGTTCCATTTCAGGTATCCCTTTGTGGGCTTCTTGCAACTAACTACTTGAAAGAGGGAGATCTTCTAGTGTGAACTGTAAATCCTTATTCCTTCCATGAATCCTCATTTTCCCAATCCACCCTTTGATTTCGATAGCTCTAGCTTTCACACTAAACTCAAAAATGTGGCACGCCCTTTGTCATTGTTTTTATGGTCAACCTTCATATGTCTTAATTCACCTATCAACACGTCATATGATAATTAGGGGAAAGATGCCCTTGATTATCCCCAACTAACTGCTAGCCGCCAAGGCCCAACAGCTTCTCAAGGCTATATCCAAACTACTACTAGTGGAGAATGGTGTGACATCCTTTGTATATTATGCCTTCACCAAAACCTTCTTGGCTTGATCACCACACAGGAAAAGGTGATCCCAGGTCCCTCCTTCCTTACAACACTAACACTAACATTTTGATACAAATTGGGAATGACGATCACTAATTCTCAACTCCACTAGAATAGTGTTCATCCTTAGTTTCTAATTAATGGCGGAAACCTTCGTAGGAATCATCACATTCCAGATTCAAACAATACCCAAGCCCAACTACCTGACCTATTAGCTCTCTCTAGTCTCTAGATTTATAGTATCTCTTGCTAAGCTCGACAAGAACTGACCATCTTCGATTGGTCTCGAAATGGGTCAATCCTTTCTATCCGACAGAGAGGGTCTCTTAGTATCCAAAAATGATATACTCTCCTCCTTAAACAAGGTTACTAAGAGATCAAAATTTTCATCCATTCCCTCTAGTATCCACCAAATCCATTATTTTTAAGCTTAGACCTGTGGTTATAGGATCTTCTTCCAACCAATCATCTTGTCTCCTTCGCCCCACCTCATTGTCCAAAACGGGATAAAACTTCTCTCAACTTCCCATAAGTTAAATTTCACTATAAAGGGAAAACCTGCCAATTTCTTTTTCGGTAAATTGATGCCACCCTACCTTTTCTCGTAATCCAAGGATGGCCACCTCCCAAATCTCATCTACTTCTACCATGTCTCGAAGTATGGAAATTAGCCCGTAAGAATCTTCCTTATAAATTAAATATTTTACCGGCAATAAATATTTTCTAGTTCAAGTCGAGCAGGTTAGATTCAACATTAATTTGAGGTCCATCTTGGGTCATGTGTTTTGGGTCAGACCCGTCCCGTTTGCCAGCCATAGTAATTAGTATGTTGGCAAACGTACCATCGGGGGAGGAGGCTAAGAGCATAGAGGGCTAGATAGTTGATACCACCACCCAAACTCAATTGCCAAAATTCTACTATTATCCACCTTTATTTGTTGTTGTCACCACAACCTCAATTTTTGTTGCCACTCCACCCACATATGTCAATGCAACAACTTGCCACCCTCACCTCGTTTGTTTGAAGTTAATGGCATCCATGCCACCATACTATTGTAGCCCCATAACAACCATGGCCTTTGTCACCGCCATATTAACAAATATGGAATCCAATATTCATTCTTGATTAAGTTAAAAAAATCAAAATTCAGGGATTATATGGGAAAATTCAGAAGGGGGTAAAGTGAAGTTAACTATTTGAGAATAAGTTATACAAGACACGTTAATCAATCACATACCAACATAACATTGAATAAATGGGACTTATAGCAAATAATATAAAATGCACTAGACCAAATGAAAATAGGATCATATAAAAAGGTTGCATTTTAGTGTTAATGCATCAGATAAAGATATAATAATGGATGTGTAAGTCGTCGATGTTAGCAACCTAGTGTTTTGTAAGAAATAGTCTACTGATAATAGCTGAAAAAATCAAAATGTCAACACTCTACTATTGAAGATGAGATATTTCACATGCTGCATTCACAGATGATATCATCCTCTTCTTAAAAGCTAACCTACACAATATTACAATTATAATGCAATGTTTTGAACAGTTTGTTAATGCCTTGAGCAATGCTATCAGGACTGGACCGGTCATCGAACCTGTGAGGCTACTGGTTCCCAGTTAACCGCTTTGTCCTGTGGTTGAACCGGTTCAACTACTGACGTCAACAATGTATAAATAATAATATTAATATGGTAAAATATAGACAGTACAGGAAAACATATGGACTAGTTCGTCTATAAGGTATAAATAGAATTCTTAGAACCCATAATAAAGTCATAACCTCATACATCATAAAATACTATTATTTCATACAAAATTATACTTCAAAATCCAAAGATCATTAACACAATACGATCTTAAACATAATTAGACCCCTTTACATCTGGTGGAAAGAAAGTCTGGTGAGAGTTTGGCTGGGAAAATTAGGGATGTGGGTTTTTTTGTCTATGCCCAAAAATGGGTCACAGGTTGAGAGGTGTGTAGGAAATTATAGCCCACACACTCATTGGTTGAGACAATAGTATGGTTAATCAAACTGGTACAAGCGGTTTAGCGGTGGAGCGGTTAGTTTTTCCCAGTCGGACCAGCCATCTGACGGGTGGAACCAGTATTGCCGGGTTTATGCAATAACCAAAGCGGTAGGGCGGCCGGTTCACGATCCGACCGATCCAATCGGACAATCCAATTAGGTTTTAATATTACTGGCTCGAGTCAATGTGTATCCGCAAACAAAAGTGTTTTCTTCACTGATTCAGTTTCGTAGCTGCTAAGAGATCAGATATGTTCAATTGCTGGAATGTCAGAGACTACTGATATTGGCAAATATTTTGGAGTACATGTGCTACATGGAGGAGTTACTAAGCAAACATATGAGCTAATCCAAGATAAAATAGAGAATTGTATCTCTAGCTGGGCTTCGAGAACCCTAAACCTAGCTGGAAGAATGTGTTTGGTCTGCTCTGTCCTATCAACTATTCTGACGTATGCGATGCAAACATCAGTTCTTCCTATATTTCTTTGTGAACGATAGATGATATGATCAGGCGTTTCATATGGAGACGATACCAAGGCCAAAATCCTATTTCCTTAGTAGCATTTGAACAACTGTTATCTTCTAAACAACACGGTGGCCTGGGTATTAGATCTATGCATGAATGGAACATGGCGCTTCTTATGAAATTTTCATGAGAATTGCTTTCAGTTAGAAATTCAATTAGGTGCATGGTTTAAATGCAAATATAAATCCTTCATACCACAACATGGCCATAGATGTACTGCTTTCTATAGAATGGTCGCTTCATTACAAGACTTTGTAAAATCGAATACAGTCAGAGCTATTGGCAGTGGACAATCTACATATGTGGTATGACAACTAGAACCCTGAGATTTCAAATCAACTACAAAGAATTCTCCAACCAATCCCACATGATATTACAGATTTAAAAGTATCATTGATGATTACTAATATGAATGCATGCATGGTTGTATAGGCGGCCAGGCATCCAGGCTTTCCAGGGGGCGCCCAGACAGCCTAGGCGCCCTGGCGGATGCCCAGGCGTTACCAGGCGTTTTGATAGATTTTTTATTTTATCAAATATATGTAAAATTTCTAAAAAATACCAGCCTACACATATAAATATACATGATAAATATGCAATCAATGTGCTACCAAATTACCAATAGTGGAAGAAAGCAACAAAAGCATTAGATATGGATTGAATTGTGGAAATTTTACCTAAACAAAATTCATATAGAAATCAGAAAGCTAAACATGTATAATGTTTGTAGCCAAAATAGAATGTAGATGAGCATCATAATCTCAATCAACATGAACAGAAACAAAATAACTCATAGCTAACATAAGCTCAAGAAAAATCAGAGATATGACTATATCACTCATCATCGATGAGATCTGCATCATCATCACTATCATCGTCTAATTCAAAATCTTCCTCTGCTTGTTCCTCCTCAGTTTCATCATCGTCATCAAACTCGTCTAATTCCTCAAGTGAAACCTCACTAGGAACTTTTTTCTCTTGGATTACAATACCCTTTGTTGTCTTTGCATGTGGTCGTTTGGTCTTTGAGAGTTTTGTAGCTTTTCTCTTCCGTTTGTAGACAACCTTTGCTTTTCCCTTGTCATCAACCTTGGGCTGAGATGCTCCCCTTTGAGGCCTAGCAACTTCTTCAGATGCTCCCCTTTGAGGCCTAGCAACTTCTTCAGATGCTCCCATGGCCTCGTCCACAAGTTTCCAAGTGAGACCATCATGATCAGGCACTGTAGCGGCATCGAGAATCCATGTCATCCACTCACTGGTCCACTGCACATCATCAAGTGCAATGCCATCAAAATCACTTTCAGCATTCGTATCCCTCATCTTTTGAAAGCGCTCCTCCAATCTACGGTTGTATTGAATGAAGATAAGTTTATCCAGCCTCTTGCTCAACAACCGATTTCTTCGCTTTGTGTGTATCTACATTAAAAAGGTTATGAATCATAATCTTATTACAAAAGTGCAAAAATTTATTTACTAACCAGTAACACTTACAAACTCAAATGAACTCCAGTTTCGCTCACAATTAGAGGAGGTGCAACACAGGCTCAAGAATCGCAGAGCCAACTTCTTTAAGGCAGAATTCCCTACACCGTATAGCTCCCACCAAGCCACTATAAAATATGAAGATATTATAATCAATTATACTAATGTTATAATCTATATCTATTATATATCAACAATTATATTATATGTAAATAGATATAGTGTCTTACATGGTGACATGGTGCTCCTATGGCGTAGAGCAGTTGGGTTCCCGAACAAGCCACGATTGTTTGTGTAAGCATCAACATCAAAAGCTACTTGATCAATTAAAGATAAATCTTCAACTGTCTTCAGGAAGCAATTCATGAAAGCTGCTGGAGCTATGTCAATGGTTTCTTCTGTTAATTCACCTTCTTGAACGAAACCACCCATTGGGATTGAGGAAGTAAGCTTCATCGTGCAATATTGATGCCATCTGATCTTTGTATCGTTTTTTAACAATGGACACAATAGGACCATGCTTTCTCTCATCCCGTCCTAAATTCAACTGAATGTTGTCAACTGCGGTTTGCATAGCTCTGCTTATGTATCCCATACATGGCTTGGAATCAGAATCAACTAGCCTCAACAATTGCACAAGTGGCGTAGTGGCCCTCAGATAGCTATCCACCGCCTCGTAGAACTTATGTGATAACGCAGTCCTCGCAACCTTATCCCCAGAATTTGATTTAGCCCATTTACTTGTTGTCCACAAATCAGATAGAAACAAGGTGCCCAAGGCATTCCTAGCATTATGTAAGCTTTGAAGTGAAAAGTTGTGGCAAAACGAGTGATTGAGAATCTAGTCAACTCCTTCCCATCTGAAATTTGGAGATAAGCATGGTGTAGCGTTGTGTGAAGGTAAATGTAAGATGTCAGCTTTCTAGCTTTGCTTATTACTCCTGCATACTGCGGCAATGCTACAATGTCCTCCAACATCAGATCTATACAATGAGCGGCGCATGGTGTCCAGAATAGATGCGGCCACTTTGCCTCCAACATCTCGCAAGCTAGCTTAAAATTTGAGGCATTGTCAGTTACAACCTGTGTAACATAACTAGGCCCAATCTTCTCAATGGCCTCATCCAGCAGTTTGAAAAGGAATTCACCTATATGGTTATGTGTAGATACATCAACAGAATACATGAAAAAGGTTCCATGAGGTGAATTAACTAAAAAGTTTATTAGACTTCTTCCTCGCTGGTCTGACCATCCATCAGACATCAATGTGCAGCCATACTTCTTCCACGCCTCTACATGTCCATCCCGCAAGTTTCCGATCTTCTCGTATTGAGCATCTAACAGACGTTTCATGAGAGCTTGACACTTTGGAGGTTTGAAACCTCTCCCAACCTGAACAGCCGCCTCAAATGCAATTTCATATTGACTGTAATTGGCAGCATTGAAAGGTAGACTAGCCTGGTATCTCCTCTATCTCCTCATCAGCTCTAGCTTGGGCTTCTTTCTTGTACGTAGAGTCAACATAGTTTTGCTCTTTTCCTGCCTTCCTCAACGCAATCACCTCACGAGGAAGAGGTGACACATATGCATCCATGGGGCCTCGATCAGTAACCCCTGACGTCTTACCAAACATTGCAGACCTAGCACTTGTTTTGGGTGTAGAAGCACCTGGTTTTTGCGAAGCAATAGTAAAATCATCCTGTTCACCACCAGGTTCCCCACGAGGAAACAAGTGCAGCTCGGCATCTAGGGGTTTAGACTTCTTCCTATTCGCCTCCATGTAGTCCAGTATCTCTTTTCTGATAGCAGTTGTAGTGTTGTTGCACTTGATCACGTTTGAACCTTTCCTTGTAAGATGGTCCTTAGCCCTCTTGATCCCTCCATTACATATATGGCCACATAGACCACATTGGACCCTGTTCTTATCACTCGGATTAGGCCAAAAAGAGTACTGCCACCCAGGATCATTGGATTTTGCTTTCCTATTTGGATCCTTCACTAAAACAGAGTAGTGATTCAGGTCTACATTGCTGCTCCCAGTGGGAATAGTACTCCCTGTCACTCGCTCGTCAGACATCCTAAAATTAAATAAAAAATGGCAGTTGAATAATAAATATAAGTTGATCATTAATGCAAACCAATAGATAAATAAATATAATTTTGTAGATGATTAAATTTTTGCTAAATAAGATAATAAGGATATTCCAATCCTAAATTTATATAAGTCGACCACTAATGCAAACCAATACATAAATACATTCAAATCAGTAAAATAATAAATACAAATCAGTTCACAAATAAATATAATTTTGTAGATGATTAAATATTTGCTAAATAAGATAATAAGGATATTCCAATCCTAAATTTATATAAGTCGACCACTAATGCATACCAATACATAAATACATTCAAATCAGTAAAATAATAAATACAAATCAGTTCACAAATAAATATAATTTTGTAGATGATTAAATATTTGTTAAATAAGATTATAAGGACATGCCAATCCTAAAATTCTTATAACTCGATCCCTAACGCAAACCAAGAGATAAATACATACAAATCAGTATAATAATACATTTAAATCAGTTCATCTATAAATATAAATTGGTACATGATTAAGAAAATTGGTACATGATTAAAAAAATAATTGAGTCACTGATTAAATATTTCTTAAATCAGTAAATAAGGAGATACAAATCCGTTGATCAATAAAAATAATTGAGTACATTATTAAATATTTCCTATATCAGTAAACCAATGTATATAAATCAGTTGATCAATAAAAATAATTGAGTAGATGATTAAATATTTCCTAAATCAGTAAACAAGGAGATACAAATCCCTAATTTCATAATAGTCAACCACTAATGCAAAGGAATACATAAATACATAAAAATCAGTAAACCAAGATGTATATAATTATAAATCAGTTGATCAATAAAAATAATTGAGTACATAATTAAATATTTCCTAAATCAGTAAACTAATGTATATAAATCAGTTGTTCAATAAAAATAATTGAGTACATGATTAAATATTTCATAATAGTCAACCACTAATGCAAAGGAATACATAAATACATACAAATCAGTAAACCAACATGTATATAATTATAAATCGGTTAATCAATAAAAATAATTGAGCAATGAGTACATGATTAAATATTTCCTAAATCAGTAAACCAACGTATATAAATCAGTAGATCAATAAAAATAATTGAGTAGATGATTAAATATTTCCTAAATCAGTAAACAAGGAGATACGAATCCCTAATTTCATAATAGTCAACCACTAATGTAAAGGAATACATAAATACATACAAATCAGTAAACCAAGATGTATATAATTATAAATCAGTTGATCAATAAAAATAATTGAGTACATAATTAAATATTTCCTAAATCAGTAAACCAATGTATATAAATCAGTTGTTCAATAAAAATAATTGAGTACATGATTAAATATTTCATAATAGTCAACCACTAATGCAAAGGAATACATAAATACATACAAATCAGTAAACCAACATGTATATAATTATAAATCAGTTAATCAATAAAAATAATTGAGTAATGAGTACATGATTAAATATTTCCTAAATCAGTAAACCAACGTATATAAATCAGTCGATCAATAAATATAATTGAGTAGTGAGTACATGATTAAATATTTGCTAAATCAGTAATAAGGAGATACAAATCCTAAAGGTCATATAAGTGGATCACTAATACAAACCAATAAATAATTACATACAAATCAGTAGAGGATTTATTATTTTCTAAATCACTACATTAAATGATGAATCCCTAAATTCATATCACTGGATGACTAATACGAAGCACTCGAACAATTTGTAATCAGTTAAATAATTGTTACAAATCAGTTGATTAATAAATTTCAATCGGTAGTTGTTTTGGAATATTACAGCAATTGCAAGACTGTAATCTGTAAAAGTAAAATGACTGATTTTCAAGCATTGCATTACAGTTCATGTACCAATGCACAATCATTAATTTGGTCTATTTCTATTAAACTTACAGTTGCACGCACATCAGCATTCAGCAATACGTAGAGGTTGCAAATACTTGCAATACAAAAAAAAAGGACAACAAAGGCTGAAATACGTACTTGGGCCGGTGGACAGTGGGCGGCAAGCACTGGATGCGCGGGAGGGGAGGGGGAGAAGACAGAGGAGAGGCACACTTGCGTAGTGACCGTAGTCCCTGTTTTGCTGTACAAAAAAATAAAATAAAAATGCAGAAAACAGAGCAAGCGGAGAGGAGAAGAAGAGGGGGGAGGGGAAGCCGGAGGGGATGATCAGATGAGAGGGGATGGGAGGGGGAGGAAACAGTACCTGACGATCCTCAATTGTCCGCGAGGAAGACACGCAGCGGCTGCTTCTCGTCGTCGGCAGTTGGCATTTGGCAGTCCGCACTCCACAATCGGCAGTGACTAACGAAGAGAAGGATAAGCAGGTGTAGCCGTGTAGGGAACAGAGGAGAGGGGGAGGGCGAGGGGATTGCAAAAAGAGGAGGGGAGGCGAAGGGGAGCGGCAAGGAAGTGTACTTGTGCTCCAAGGTTGGCCGGCGCTTGGAAGTCGCAACGTCGGGTTGCCGCTCGCGGGAACAGGGCCGCGGGAACAGAGGGAACTCGGAAACGAACAGACGTGTCGTGCTTTGAGGGATTAGTTTACATTAGATTAGGGTTATATTTATAGATGTGTAAGTTATATTAATTAGGAAAGTTTTCCTTTTTAGTTTACAATTTAATTATCCTTTTTTGTTGGGCTTGAAGCTTTTTTTTATCAGCAGAATTGGGCCGCATGCCTGGGCGGCCGCCTGAACGCCTAGACCGCCTGGTCTCAACTTCTACCTTGGGCGTCTGGATATGGGCGAGCCTTGGGCCGTCTGGGCCGCCTGGGCGCGCCTAGGTGCCCGCCCGTACAACTCAGAATGCATGGACTTAGGATTTATTTAGTCATTTTTCCTTCTGACATTTTATTGAGAATATCAAGATTACCGATTGTTTCAGGCTCTAACTCTGATGATACTTGGGTATGGCAGTTATCTAATTGTGGTCAACTTACGACCAAGTTTGCTTACGAAGTTTGGTGAGTACCAAAACTAAGTCGAAGGTTGGGCCTTGGAGTGTCATTTGGAAACTTAAAGTACCTACAAAACTGGTGAAAATGTTTCTTTAGTTATTAATGCATCAAGTGTTGTTGACAAATTCTTTAAGAGTACAACGTCATATGTCTTCAGATCTGTGTTGTTCGATTTATGATGATACCTCTGAATCAGTCCTACATGTTATGAGAGATTGCTCGGTTGCATCTGCATTTTGGAAACGAATCCGAATTCAAGACATTTTCCCTTCTTTCTTTATAACTGTTTTTGCTCCTTTGGTTAACAGCATGGATTTCGGCTCTTGGTGCAACTGTTAACTTCTTTGTTACATGATGTTATCATCTATCGCTCGCCAAGAATGATTGGAATTTTAATGCTAAAACAATGTCATGTGGATCGCTTAGTCAATTCAGTACTATCATATGCTTCAATGATGTCCACAGTTGTCTTCACAAACCACACTATTCCCAGTATTGCTTTGGTAGCTCAGAACTCCTTGTGGCGTACCCTATTGACTGGGTATATTATGATCACTTATGATGCTTCTATCTGAGGTGATAATGCTACTATTGGAGCAATTGCTAGATTTGATTCTGGACAATGGTTGTGAAGAGTCTCGCAGAATTTATACAAACTCTCTACTTGAAGGAGGTTTTCAGACCCGACCTGGAGGTCGACCTGACAAAGCTCCTAGGTCATGGGTCTCTGGTTCAACCGCCGGGTCGACCCGGTTGACCCGGTGACGTCAGCATGACACCATATCCATAATATTATTATATACATATATGTATATGCATGTATGTTACAATAATATGTATGTCGATACATATATTACTATATAAGTGTGTATATATATGTACATAATCTACTGTATGAAACCATGAGATAATGAATTATGAAACACCAAACATACAAAACCATCTATCCATAAAGAAGCAAACAAATGGCCTTGCATTACTTAAAACAAGTGGAGAAATACAAATAAGCGAATATATCAATGTACGGAAAGTTGGGGTTGCATGAAAGGATAAAAATCAGTCAAATGGTCACTTAGGGAAGGAAAAATAAAACCAACAAAACCCGTTTGGGTCATTGAACCTGGGGTTCGGGTCATTGGGTCGGCGGTTGAACCGGCCGGGTCATCGGGTCAACTTTGGGTCTTGGCCAAAAACGGGTTTTAGCCCTACCTGACCCGTAAAACTTGCCAGGTGGAGGTCCAATCGGTTCAACCGGCCGGGTCGGGTCGGGTTTCAAAGCTGTCGGCTATTCAATTAGCTCTGCATAAAGCATGTGCTGAGACTTGGCAATTCATTTTAATAATCACAGACAATAATCTAGCATTACAAGCTCTTCAGCAGCCGCTGCAGTGAATCCAAGACTGCATACTTGGATTTATTCAGTTTCAAACTACTTACAGAGGACTTGGACAATGCTATGTGCTAAAGGTCCAAGATCTCAGGTGAAGGATGTGAATATGTTGGCTAAGTTACATCACTCTTCAATTGAGGGTACTATTACTTATGATTTCCCACCTTTGGGGGTACCTAATGTGATTTCATTACACCCTACTTGACTCATGTATTCACTTTGTGCCTTAGGACATAGTTTATAATGAAATTTGTGAGGGGGGAGATGAGATAATTCTTCACTCGTTGTTGCCTCCTCTCCACCTCTTTCAAAACATGAACATTCTATTTGTAAACTTTCGACTCGATGCACCTTCTTTCGTCCACCTATATTGGCCCCTTGTCATCCCCCAATGCCTCTATTTCCTCACCTCTTCTGCAATTCTTCTCCCCTAAATGAACAGTCCTCTACACCCTCACTACCTCCAACCGTCACCTCCAACAATTGCCCCCCTTGTCACCTTCACCTACCTCGGTCCTATTTGCTTATTGTGTGATCAATAGTTATGCATGATTGATGTGGGTTAAAGCAGTACCTTCAACTCCAGCACTTTCAAGCAAGCCAGCATGCTCTACTAGTTATTACGGAGTATGAGTGCCCTGTAGAGGATCTCATCTATCTAGCATGCCTATAACAATCTCGAGTCGAGGCAAGTTTGTCCTATTTACACTTTGAGATGTAACCTTCTATGTCTAGGATTGAGGCTTATGCCTCAACATATATGATGTGTGCCTCATAGCACCAAGGCTTTGATGTGTAACTAACATGTAAGCTTCAGTCATGGATTAAAATACTTTTTGTAAAGCACCAAGTTATGCGCCTTAAAGTGCGTTCCTTTAAAACTTTTTGTTCGGATTTCCTTAGTTGATTTCCATTATCGCATTGATAGGATTATGCAATTTAATATGTCAACAAGCTCAAAATTTGAATATAATACTGAGTTCGTGTGTCAAAATTCATAATTGTATACTTTTGTTACATTTTAATACAATGTATGAATGGTTTTCAAATCTAATTTTACATTTTCTGGCTGATAGTTCCTATAATCCCACCTACATTTCCCCTAATATAAAAAATTGTCCAATATAAAAATTGGATTTAGCATTGCCAAGTGCAGGTATATATTTTGCCATGTAATTTCAATAATACAACAACAATATTTTTATGAAGTCTAATAGCTCTTAATATATTCTATAAATGTGTCTTACATTTCTCTATCGTTTGAGCACTTAAGTACTTAACCACCCATATATTTTATTCAAATGCTTTTTCTTTACACTTCTTATACAATTATGAGGGACATGCCTTGAACGCATCAAGGCTTATGCCTCGGCTCAACAGAACCAATATGTCTTGCATACGTTGATTTCCTGCTACCTGGTTTATGTTCTAGGAAAAAGACCCCAATGGATAGGGGCAGCAATCAGGTTCGGGTTGGCCAGGTTTTATTTCGAGTCATTTCCTTTTTCTAGACCCTAAACTTGCAAATGATGGATTTTTGGATCGAAATCCTTGACCCTATCCCAACCCGCAAATATTTTTGGGTCTACCGATCTGGCTCGTAAATCCAAATACCTAGAGAACAATTTAAAAAAAATCTGTGAGTCGTCTAATCCTACCGAGTGTAATCAACAAATTTCAACGTAAACAAACTTACAATGTGATTGAGAAACATATACAAAGCTTATTGTAGTTTGTGCGGTAGTTTTAAACAAAAGTTAATAAAACAATTAACATAATAAATCATACAAACCAATATGAGACTATGTAGAATTGCCAAAATAAACTTCATGTGTTGGGTTAGTAATTTAATCAGTCATTGGGTGTCTTAAACTTCATTATTTGTAATTTTATTTGAATGTATAATTGTGAATTTCGGGTCAATTCAGGTCTAAAGTCCAAATTGGACCCTACCCTAAAATAATTTTGGATTCTTCAGGTTCGGGTCAATTTCAGATCGGGTCGAAAAACCTTAACTCGAAAAACCTTAGACCCTAACCTGCTTAAAAAAACCGGGCTCGGTCGAGTCTTGTTTTGCCATCCCTACCAATGGAGGAGCATGGTTTAGGAAAGAAAATGTATTTTTTATCTATATAATTATAAACCAAGCAACCTTTCCTAATTTACACTAGAAAAAGAGCCAGCAGCCAAAATACTTGCAATTTAGCACCATTAGCTTTGGTGTCAAATCAGATAATTGATGTGGATTTCATATGTACTTTTGCAATATTTGATGTAGTGTTTTAAGATCATGAAACACAAGTACTTTATGACATTTACGTTTATGACAAATGAAATCTGATACAAAAACAAGAAGTTGTGAAAATGAGTTCTTGTAAGGAACTAAAGAGCAGTAGTATGAGTATACTGTTATGTCATGCAAACTCTCCCACTTTGACTCTAGAATCGCCATGGAAAATCCCTATTAGTATCAACACTCACCAGACAAGTTGTATATGTTATGAGGAAAGTCATTGCTCAAGCATAATCCAGACATGTCAAGCTGCAAAGGTTCATCCACTTCCTGTTGAAGACAGTGAAAATTAGCAACAGATGATAAATGACTTGTCAATGCATAATAAATTCCTAATGAATCTAAAGAATGACTACTTCCTCCTAAATTTTCAAATTATCATTCACCTTAAAAATAGTAGCATTACATGGATTACGGAGACCAGAGACATGCATGAATTCAGCAAAGGTTTTCCAAGTAAGGTGGTTTAGGACGCGTAACATTTGATCATAGCTACCAACTGCTAGAAATTGACCACAAGGTGACCATGCAACTGTCTTTACACCCAAGCCACTTTCATAAGCTTGATACTTGAATAAGCACCTTCCATCTGGAGAATAAACTAGAACCTGCATCAGGTAGAGGCAGAGACCTTGTGTTATGTTTATGTTATAGACATGATCCACATTTTAGTATGCATGAATATAAATCCTAAAGTATCACCATCACATATTAATCACATAAAATAAATAATGATAGTCTAAAGCCTAGGTTACACTGATCAAAGGGTATCACACATAAGTCCAATGATGGATAGTGGATACACCTGAGATAGTAGACCAGATATGGGTTAGAAACTTAGAATATTAAAGAGAATACATGTTCTTATGTGCAAATAATTGATGGTTGATTATATTTACTTGTGATTATTAGATGAACCCACGTACCAGTATAGAAATATGCTGACCGGCTGTTTTGTTTGTCGGCGTTTTAGGTACATGCTAATTATGAAGATGTCAACGTGTGATAAACCAAGATGGAAATTACCTGAGAGCATTGAAGATAAGTTAAAGGAGGTTTAGGTAGCTAGTTACTTCGTCTCGACATGTATTAGTTTCATGAGAAATATATTGTACATATATATATATATATATATATATATATATATATATATATATATATATATATATATATATATATATATATATATATATATATATATGTATATATATACATATATATACATACATACATACATACATACATACATACATATATATATACACATATATACATACATACATACATACATATATACATATGCATATGTATTGCATATGTATATATATGTATATATATACATATATAGATATACATATAATATATATATGCATATGTATACATATACATATGCATATATACATATATATAGTCATGCTAGAATACACTCGACTGTATCCGAAGCGGAATACACTCAAGTAGTTTTCCATGATACAATATTTTTTTTTAAATCTAATCTGTTGATATTATTAAACATCATGTGAATAGCTCATATATAAAATTTGAGCCCATTTAGACATTTATAGGTCATGTTATGAAGACCGCAAAAATTATGCATTTCAAATTAGTTTCGCGCGTCAATTTTGTTGCCCTGGGATGAGTGACTTACACTCATCCAAATGGGCTCAAAATTTGCATGTAGCCTAGTTATAGTATGACAATGAAGATCAATGGTTTACATTTCGCAAAAAAATAGTCTTGATATGCAAACACACTTGAGTGTATTCGCACGATCTGTACACTCGAGTGTATTCTAGTAGGACCTTTCGTGTTCGGGTCAAGAAAAAAAAGAAAAGAAGAGCAAGTCAGATAGGATCGTAGGCTACGGTGACCGGCTTCGCGAGACCTCTTTTGGATCTACTCATGGCAAAGCTCTATTGGGCGATGCTTTCTGGATATTCTTGCTGACTCATTTCTCCTCATATGATCTTTCTTTCTGCCCTTTTCTTCCCCCCCCTCGGGCTAGAATACACTCGAGTGTACAAATTGCGCGAATACACTCAAGTGTGTTTGCATATCAAGACTGTTTTTTTGCAAAATGTAAACCACTGATCGTCATTGTCATACTATAGCTAGGCTACATGCAAATTTTGAGTCCATTTGGATGAGTGTAAGTCACTCATCCCAAGGCAACAAAATCGACGCGCAAAACTAATTTGAAATGCATAATTTTTGCGGTCTTCATAACATGACCTATAAATGTCCAAATGGGCTCAAATTTTATATATGAGATATTCACATGATGTTTAAGAATATCAACGGATTAGATTTAATTAAAAAAATTGCATCATGGAAAACTACTTGAGTGTATTCCGCTCCGGATACACTTGTATTATATATATATATATATATATATATATATATATATCAGCGATTGGAAAACTACTTGAGTGTATTCCGCTCCGGATACACTTGTATTATATATATATATATATATATATATATATATATATATATATCAGCGATTAAAAAAGTGCCCGGAGCGGCCGCTTCAGTGCCCGCTTCAGCGGCCAGCTCACTGAGCCGCTTCAAACAAGGCCGAAGCGTAAAAAAAGCGAATTGGATTGATGCAAGCTCTTTTAGCCGCTTTTGCGGGTTCGTGGGTCGCTTTTGCGGATCGTCTTTAGCGGATGGAGCGGGCGCTTCAGGGAGAAAAACCCTTCGATACCAAAACCCGCGATTTTCTCGCCTTTCGCAGACCCCCAGAGCGGCTTCCTTTCCCGACTTCGGCCGCTGTGAGTCTTGCGCAGCCTTAGCATTGACTCCCGTCCTGGAATCACGAAGAGGATATCGGACTGTTCGACTCCTAACCGTTGTATCCCCTGCTTCTCCTCGTCTAATAAGAGCAAGGCTTCCAATGCATCTCCCCATCCCCTCCGCAGTTCTCCTCACCCCTCCGCATCGCTTCCCGGCAGTAGGCCTTTGGGCGGCAAGCTTCAAGGCGAGAGTAGCCGAAGACTTTTGGCGGGCCCAAAGGGAGGAAGAACGCATGAATCGATGGCGGAAGGTGCACGGCAGAAGTTTTCTTGACGGCTTGTTGACGGCGGACGGCAGACGACAGAAGTTTTCTTGACGGCGGACGGAGTTTTGGCGGAAGGTGTGACTGCTATTAGACAACGAATAGCTATGTTCTCTATTCATGGCTGCCGCTGGTCCGTTTTTGTTATATTTTTTTCCCTTCCCCCACCAATGCCGCTAGCGCTACTCTGTCTGTCGTTGTTCACGGCTGAATCAATGGCTGCTTTTCATAGTAGTTGTAGTTCCTTAACTCCATCCGATGGAGTCCATCGTATTATATACATGAAAGCCAGGGATATCACTTGCTTGCTACACCCCTATTGATCATCTCCTCTAAACGAGGATCCAATCAATAACTGTTAGGTAGATTGTTCCCCTGCTTTTGATCTATGCGATCTAATTCATTTTTTTTCTGACCAAAGAAGCAAGTGTTCTTGTGCCGGAAAGAACAGCACCAACTCAGTTCTTTCTCTTGCTTCACCTCAACCATAGCAACTATCATGATTTTGATACAAATAAAGCTTTCAAAACGTACTGTAGACTGTATTAATTCAAAAGCACATCCAACTTGTTCCTGCAATGCAATGATAAATTCAAAACGTAGACAGATAAACATACTACGTACACAGTCTTTGTTCCTGCAATGCGTTGAATACTATTCAGTAATGTATCATGTGACGTTTAATTGATAATGTAATGTCTACTTAGTACTTTTTTCATGTCTACTTACTAAGTAGTACTTAGTACTTTTTTCTTGCACTGTAATGTTTAATTGACAACATAGACACAGCAACAAGTTGGATGTGAAGAGAAACAGGTTGGATGATTAATTAACAATTTAACACAGAAACAAGTTGCCAACAACATAGTAAGGTATTTCAAATACCGTATTTGATTACATAAGTAACATGTTAGTGGCTGTTCTACTTATTTACTGCATATCGAAGAAGAAATGTATGCACTAGTATACGATAATTATTTGTTATGTACTGTAGACTGTATTAGTTAAGAAGTATATCATTTGTTATTTTTTCCTGCAAGGCTGCAATTAATACAATAAATAACAACGCAGGCAAATAAATAACAGAAATTAATGTGCTAAATACAATTAAATGACTATTCTAATTTCTAAATTGATTACTAATCAGAAATTAATGTGCTAAATATTGATTTAGTTTTTCTTCTATCACAATCAGTATGGTCGGTGGGGATCAAACTTCGGCTAAATCGAGTGATTCAGGGTGGAAGTATTGCACGATTCCAGATCCAAACCGAAGGGAGAAAGTGAAATGCAAGTTCTGTGGTCATATATCGAACGGTGGAATTTTCCGATTGAAGAAACATCTTGCAGGTCAGCGTGGACATGTCAACGCATGCCAGAAGGTTGATACCGATGCGAAGAGGGAAATCACTGAATATCTGGACAAATTTTCCGCAAAGAAGAACAAGAGGGCTCAAGAGTTGAAGGATTTGCGTGGTGAGGTTGAGATTGACAAAAAAACTGATGACGTAGTTGACATCAGGGATAGGCAACTCAAGAAGCCCAAAGTTGTAGGTCAACTTGACACGTATCTGTTCAAAAACCCAGAGGAAATTGTCAAAGAAAGGGTGTCATCAAAGCAAACAACTATAACATATAAGTTATGTAAAGAGCGAAGGGCAAGGACATGCCAATATATAGCCCGATGGATTTATGAGGCTGGTAAAACCCTAACTAGATTCACAATTTATTATTTCCTAACTAGTCAAATTTTAATACAATTGCTTGTTTTTCTATTTAGGAATCCCGATGAATATTGTAAACCTCAACAGCTTCCAAGTGATGTTGGAAGCTATAGGTCAGTTTGGAACTGGTTTGAAGGGACCATCCTATTATGAGTTGAGGGAACCGCTACTCAGACAGGAGGTGGAAACCACCAAAGACTCCCTTGCCCTACATAGAGAAGAATGGAAGCGGTCAGGATGCTCTTTGATGACAGATGCTTGGACATACAAACGCAAGAGAAGCATCATGAATATATGTGTCAATAGCCGCTTCGGGACCTACTTTCTTAAGGCAGTTGATTGTTCAGATGAAATACACAATGCAGACTACATATTCAACCTTGTTGATGATGCTATTGAATTGGTAGGGGAAGAAAATGTTGTTCAGGTGGTTAGTGACAACGCTCCAGCTAAACTTGTCGCGGGTCGCCTACTACAGGAGAAGCGAACAATGATCTTTTGGACTCCATGTGCAGCACACTGCATCGATTTGATGTTGGAGGCAATTGGAAAGCTGACTCAGGTACAAAATATTATCTACACTATAGAAAAGCCATCATTTAACGTTGAGTATCATGAGAAGCTTCTTGGGTCGTGATCTGGTCAGGCCTGGTGTCACTAGATTTGCTACAGCATTTCTGAGTTTGGAGAGCCTCTTAAAGAACATGTCAAATCTAAGAAGGATGTTCGTTTCTGAAGAGTGGCTCAATTGCAAATTCTCAAAGACTCCGGAGGGCATCAAGGCTGCAGCTACTGTTGGTGGGTCTCTATTTTGGAGAGGAGTTCAGTTGGCCCTAAAGAATGTTTTAAAAAACGTTAAGCGGTAACCGTGCGGACAGCACCTTGTAACTGGTTAAGCGGTAAGCGGCCGATTTTTTAAAAAACGGGTTTTAATTTCCTATTAAATTTTATACAAAATTACATATATATGTATATAAATACTAATACTCTTTGAAACTTTTATATATATCTAAAGATTCTAAACACTCTACCCAACAGTAAAAACACCCAATTAGTTTATAAGATAGCTATAAGACAATAATTATAGCCATAATATAATAAATAATAGATTTGACATAGATAAAATACCCCACATACATGATTCAGAAGTATTTTTGCATCACATGTTTACATAGTTAAGCAGTAAACAATAGACTCATTATTGGATACCTTTCTAACTTATTGTTATATGTGCATATCATCAATTAGTCATACATTACAGCAGTACAATTAACTAAAGTATGCATTCTAAAATTAGATAATAGTTACATATATTTTACTTGTATAAATTACACTTTACAACAGTACCCTATTATCCCAACTTGCATGCAAGTATGCATTCTATTAGACTAGGCTTATCATAGGATATTTAAGTTTAATATATTATAGTCAGTAATACTTGGGGCCATATAGTTTATATAAAGTTACAGGTGTACAGCAAAATTTACAAAAAACGGCCAAAAAACGGGAAAAAAAGGGCAAAAAACGGAAAAAACGGGAAAAAACAGCCGATTAATTACAAAAAAAGTTAACCGGCGATTTTAGCAAAAATCGAACGGGCTGGGTGTCTGGCCGTTTAATCGGCCGCTCAGCCCGTTTTTCATTTCACTGGTCCTAAATATTTTCAAACCATTGGTCAATGTTCTACGACTGGTTGATGGGGAGAAAACACCTGCTATGGGCTACATACAACAAGCTATGATCGTCACGCTTGATGAACTAGATACCAAGTTAGCTGATGATGAGCCACTTCGCAAACTGAATGGGACAACAAACTGAATCGGCCCTTACATGTTGCAGGTAGTTGAACATCACCACTCTTTTGTGCAATTAGTTTGATGGAATTATATATTAATATAGTCCACTATTTATACTATTATACTAACACTAAAATCATACAGGTTACTATTTGAACCCAATTTGTATGGGAAAGACCCTGAGATCGATAGTAATAGTATCGTTATGGATGGTCTCATGGAGTGCATTGAGACCTTCTACCCTGCGCCAGATATTCAAGATGGTATCATCATGAAGGAGTTACCAATGTATAGAGATGGTTCAGGTCATTTGGAAGAGCAGTTGCTATTAGACAACGAGATGACATCCAAACAAATCAAGGTATGGGCTATAGCAGGTTTTTTCCCCTAACATAGATCCATCTTTACTAATAATTAGTAACTAATTTCAAATTACCTTTATCATGTAGTTCAATGGTGGATAAATTTCGGTTGTGGTACACCATACTTGCCAAAAATGACCATTCGAGTGTTAAATCTAACATGTACGTCGTCGGGGTGTGAGAGGAATTGGAGCACATTTGAGATGGTAATATAAAGAGCCCTCAAATGATTTTTTAATATACTAGCTAGTAGCTATTAATAATAAACTATGTATGAATACTTATTTATATTAATAATCTATTTCTTGTCTAGATTCATACAAAAAGGAGAAACAGGTTGGATGTGAAGAGGCTTGAGGCGTTGGTGTTTATCCAATTTAATGCCAAACTGAAGGAGCGGAGGGACAAACATGAAAAAGATTGTGACCCGATAGAGTCTGAAGATAGAGACAAGGCTAAAGATTGGATAGTAGAGTTAGACCCAGATGAAGAAGAAATTTATCCAGGTGCTGGACTTATGTGGGGAGAAGTTGCAAAAGATAGTGGGGCAGAAGAAGTAGTGGAGACTAGGAAAAGCACAAGGAATACTACTTCAAAGGTGGATACAAAGAAAAAAGCAAACAAGGAGTACGGTGATGTTCAAATTGATTGGGATGATGACAATAACATGGATGATGACAATGATCTTAAGGACACTGAGGCATCCTTACATGATGACTTTGTATTCACTCGTTCTAGGAGCGAGGACAATGATTTCTGATGATGTTTTTTTTTGTCTTTTAGCTTGTAACCATTTAATTCTGTTATTGGGACACATTTTGATCCATTAAAATCATTTGAAGCAGTGAAATATTATCCAAAAAACTTGATTGTTGAGAAACAGTTTTTCTTGTAGGTAGTACAACAATAACAAGTTTTTTACAAATTTATTTAAAACATTGTGATCTGCTTTTTCAAAAAGCGCCCGCTTCAGTCCGCTTCAAAACCCGCTTTCCGCCTCGCGCTTCAAGGGGGGCAATCCGAACGCTTCGCGCTTTTCAAAACACAGATATATATACATATATATATATACATACATATATATACATATATATACATATATATATATATATATATATATATACACACACACACTGAAGCACAAATGAGCTATTAAATGTCAAGTTACAAGTCTAGTAAATTTGGCAGGTAACTAAATGTCTCCTTTCGCACATCTTTAAATCTTTGATTATCATGCAAATTTCTAAATTACTAATCAAGGAACATCTTTTTATTTAAGAGGACAGATGATTATCCCTGGTAAATATCTTTCCTCTTAAATGATATCAGGCAAAAAGATAACAGAGAAGGTATAGCAGCAGGAGTTATTTATACATTACCTTGTATTCAAGAGGAGAATCCCAAACAACCAATGCACTATCATCAGGTGACCACTCCATGCCAATCAAGTCTATCGTGTCAACAGCAAAAGTGCCCATATTTTCCCAAGTATGGCAAGATAAGAGATTGATATAGTCTTTGCAGTCGCGTCGTGTGCAAATAGCAGCAAACTTTCCATCTTGAGTGAAAGAAACACATCTTAAAGGGTGTTTTGGCCACTGCAGATGCACACAAGCAGTATTCAGCAGGGACCAAACAGTTAATCGTAGCTGGAAGTCAGACGTAGTCAGTATATGGCGACTATCAGGGCTCCACCTAGCATAAGCAATTCCAGCAGACCCTTCATCTATCTTGCATGTCCACTCTGGTTGGGTCAATGACCAAGCCTGTATCATTGGCCTTTTGTAGAGGCCGCAAAGTATGTACTCAGAATCAAGGGCCCATTCAATGTAGCTTATCTTGTCCACACAGGAGAAAAGATGAGTAACCTACATTCAGAATAAAAAAATTCATATTTGAGTTCGAAAGAATAGTAAGTAATTATCTGATTGTGTGTATCCTTCTATCGTGAAACAAAGCTCGGCACATCGTAATTTGTCACCAATTAGGCAATAAATAATTCATGCTGTACTTTTAAAAAAAGAAACAAACATAGAAAAAATAATCTTTGACTGCATCAAATTCTCTCTTGTCAATACATATGACAAGAACCAAATGTCTTTCCTTTGCAGAAGCAGGGAATACAATACAAGTCTTATGGATTACGAAATTCCCTTAGGCCTAGTTTGGCACAGAAATTTCTAAATGCGACATTCTCGTACACAAGGATCTGTATTATATTTATTAGGTGGTGTTAACCAATACTGTATTGTTCACATTCAATAACTAAAAATGATATTTGCGAACCACGTCAAAACCGGCAGACTTCTTGATTACCACGTTGTGGTTGCTCAGGGCTTGCTCCGGGCTCACTGGACGAGCTCGCGAACTGATATACGCTGCAGCATGAGCTGCTGAGCAGGGAACTGAAATAACACCAGTTTTAAATTTACGTATTAAATACCAGTAATTGCAAAAGTAGAACGCAAACAGCCCCTTCCCCTTTTCACCACCTGACGGCTATTTCGTTGTACAGTAGCTATCTCAATATCCACCACTCAGTAGTAATCGCATCACTACCTGGACTACAGCAATGTTGAAGTAAGGACTCCCGCTAAAGCTGCTACTATAACACAGTGCATTGCATTCATCAGATTCCAGGTGTGCCTGTGGGGGATTGATACTAGCACCACGAACAAGTGGCTAAACAATGCTCTCCTAGTGAAATTCGTACAACGGATCTTAGAACCAGATCGAATTAGCATTGTCGTGCCCTAATAGCACAAGGTCATGAATACCAACACATCAATGGCTCGCTAAAGGAGCATACTGACAACTTGGACTCCGAAACGGATGCACGAGAAAGTAGAGCGGTAAGGAGCGGACATAAGACTAAAGGTTGAGCTTTTATTACCACCTGCCAGCATTACCTTGAGAGAGGCCACGTCCCGGATGACTAGGCGATAGTCGGAGGCGATGGCAAGGTATTGAGAATCCGGCGAAAAGCAGCACGGGCCCGTCTGCTTGTAAGCGTCCGTAAACTCCATTCCGCGCTGCAGGCGGCAGCGCTATCGCACACATCCGCCGGTGAGTTGCCGGAGCTTCAGAGAACGTTTGAGTGAATAAACCATGCGGCAAATAAAAAATTAGGAGTCCGCAACAAGGTGTTACTTCCCCTTCCCCTGAAAAACGAAGTATAGACCCATGTATCGCCTGGTTTTGCAAGTTGGTTTATAATATTGAACTTTCCGAAACATGTATGGCCTATATAGTTGGAGAAAATTAGTTATTTTGTACTTAAAAGGATGCTTGCCATCATGACTTGTCCTCTTTTTACTTTGATAATGACTATCTCATAGTGATACTTAGAGCTGGCAATCGAATGGGTCGGATCGTGTTTGGGCCATTTTAGGTCGAGTCATTACGGGTCAAAGATAATTCAGATTATTTTATTCTTCCGGGTCGGGTCGGGTTTGAGTCGGGTTAGTATCGGGTTGGGTCCCTTCGGGTCATTTTGCATTTTCGAGTCAACTCAGGCTCGGGTCGGGTCAATTTTGGTATACATATTTTCAGGTTAATTTATCGGGTCGGGTCAGGTTCTCGTCAAATCATTTTGAGTTGTCTTAATATCGGGTCGAGTCAATTTGCACTATTTCCTCCGACTAATTTGGTTTCGGGTCGAGTCATTTTTGGATTGGGTAGTAATCAGATAGGGTCTTCTTGGGTTGTGTATTTGGTTCAGGTCTAGTTCTTTTGGATTGGGTCTCGGTCTGTTAAGGTTGGAGAGTTAGCAATCAGGGGGGTCATTTTGGGTTTCGCCAGGGTCATTATGGGTCAAAGAAATTTGAGGTTATTTTATCCTTTTATGTCAAATCAAGTTAGTATCGGTTTGGTCCCTTCAATTCATTTTGCATTTTTGGGTTAACTCGTGTTCGGGTCGGGTCGGGTCGGGTCGGTTTTGATACAAGTCTGTTCATATCATTTATTGGGTTGGTTTGGATTCATATCAAATCACTTCAAGTCCTTTCAATTTACACTATTTTCTGGGACTAACTTGAGTTTGAATCGAGTCAGAATTGGGTAGTTTTCAAGTTGGGGTTGCTTGGGTTGTATATTTGTATAATCAAGTTGTTTTGAGTTGAACCCCATTCAGGTCACATTGTGACTTGTGATAATAAATAATGACTAAAATGTTTTATTAATTAAAAAATAAATAAAATATTTTTTACTTGTTATTTTCTTCTTTTACTATCTATTATCCCATATATTTCTCCTTCCTCTTCCTTACTATCAGATTTTCAAGCAAACTATTTCTTGTTAAATAATATACCGATAAAGCCATACCAATATCTATTGGAAAACTAAAACTTGACTTCTCGCTAGTTTCCACTCGCTAGTACTTTGTAACATCCCTGACCTGGGTTATGTTTTAACCCTAGGTGTTTTGTTTAATAAAAGTGATTATATGCTTGCTCGTATCTTTTGAAAAGTAATTAGGGCTCAAGAGGAACTTACATTGCAATTTTAGTCCTTTTTGAATATTGTTGAAATCAATATTTTGCTTGTTTTGGACTAAAGTGCAAATTACCCAAGTTGAGGGGTTTATTTGCAAATTGTGCATGATAATATGTTCCTCATGTGTTAGAGCATCATGAGAATGAAGATGATGCAGAGGTATGGCTTGTGATAGTACCAAGAAAGAGCTGATAAAGCTATGTTTGTGCATTAAAACCTAGTTTTGGTGTAATGTGCAATTTACCCAAAACCTAAGATTCAGTATGCAAATTACCGCTTAAAAATGGTCTCTATTGTTTCTTGAGATCATGTGGAGCAAATAAAATGAGAGGGGTGTCTCATTTGTACCTCTTTGAAGGAGAGAGAATCTTGATATTAAAATAATCAAGATTTAAGCATAATGGAAACCTTAATTCAAATTAATACAAAAATAAATAAAATAATTGAAGGGCCTTCAACCAAAATTGAAATGGTTTAATTTAGATATGTGTGTACATCCTTGTGCTTTGCAAGGGCCACGAAATATCTCAAGGAGGTGAAAAACCCACTCCCATTATTATAAGAAAAAGAAATATCCACTCACTTATGGATATTACTATTAAATGGATTAAGGTGCTTAATTTGATTTTCTTTAAATTGTGGATAATTGAGAGGAATAAGAGGCAAGGAAGATAGCCTCGTATCTAAGGAAGAGAAGGGGGCAAGTGGCAAGGGAATTGAGGAGATAATTCCTACTTTCTCTCTCTTAATTGAATTTTCAATAAAATTCACATATAAGCTCATTTATCGATAGAATGAAAGGATAATTTCGAATTCACTTCCACCCTTTGCTTGCAAAACAACCACGGAAGCTTTGAAGGACTAGGAGGACTACCCCCAACCTATTGGTAAGCTTCTTGACCTTCTTTCATCTTGATTTCATGGTGGAAATCATAAATCAATGCATAATTTCTTCTTTTCTTCACTCCATCTTGAACCCTAGCCAATTTTTTCACTCCAAAACTTGAGGATGATCCTTGGGGGAGTTTCAAAAGCTTATTACACCCTTGTTGATGTAAAGCTCCAAGCTTTGAAGCTCAATTGAAGGTGGGTTATATAACTTGAACCCTTATTCATTATTATTGAATTAAATTTCTCAACCTTTTATGTTCAAATGATCTTTTTGCAATTCCTTTGATTGATTGATGGAATCACCATGATAATGGTAGTAGTTTTCGATGGACTAAGGCTTGATGATTATGACATCATATTAGGTACACTTTCCAACAATTTTGAGTTGCAAATGGTTTTGGACCTTTGGTCCAAATGGTTTCACCAAACCGTTTGGAGACCAAACCGTTTGCAAACCGTTTGGTGATTTGAGTCCCAAACCGCATGAGAGTGTTGACCATTTGGATGGGTTGACCGTTTGAGGTCTGAACCTTAGTAGATGTTGGATGATGATCTAATGGATCCAATTCGTTGATTAAATGTACGGACAATCTACCAATTACAACCCTAATCGATTTGTTGGAGGTTCCATAGATTGATCCATTCGATTTCAAGACTTTTTGGGTCAAACGGTCTTGAGACCGTTTGAGCCCAAATGGTCTTGAAACCATTTGGGATCAAATAGTTTCAAAACCGTTTGGTGATCCAATGGTTAATATTTTAGGGTTGAATATCCAAAGGCCAATAATTGTTGAACCTCAATAACTCAATTGATTGAAGGTTTCAATGTAGCAAATCATGTTCAACCAATTGACGAATGTACTTAATGAACCCTTGCGGTTTTGAGACTGATTTGGCCCAAACGTTCTTGAGACCGTTTGAGTCCAAACAGTCTTGAAACTGTTTGGGGTCAAACAGTTTCAAAACCGTTTGGAATCAAATGGTTTCAAAATCGTTTGGTGATGAAACCTCAAAACCGAATAAAGGTCTATTGTGATTCAATCATTTGGAAATTGAAGGTGATGATTGTTCCAATGATCTAATGATTGATAGTAATGACAATCGATGATAGGTACAAAGGTTGAATCCCTAAAGTACCTAATTGATTAACACCTTTAAAGGGATAAACCCTAATTGCTTAAAGAATATTAACTTAGTACACTATGTCAATCATAGTTGTATGTACTTGATTGAAGGGTTGATATAACCTAATCAAGTTGAGAGGATGATAGAATGGAATTCATACATGAATATGATTCATGTGGTGATTAAGGGTATGATCCTTAGCAAAGAGATCATGAAACCCTAATCATGAGCATAAACCCTAATTGACAAGGTTATTGAACCCTAACCCTAATTCAGGGCAATTCTAAGTAAAACCCTAATCCACGGTAAGGATGTAACCCTAACCCAGGGTGATGATATGTGTAAACCTAATTTAGGGTAATGTGATGCAAAATCCTAAATTGGGAAGAATAGTAAACCCTGATTATGGGTACTTGAATAGAAAATCTAATTGGGATGTTTAGTAACCCTAATTAGAGATAATTGAATAGTAAACCCTAATTATGGGTAATGGAACATGAAACCCTAATTGGGATGAATAGTAAACCCTAATTGTGGGTTATTGAATGTAGACCCTATTCTGGGGTGAAATTTATGTGAAACCCTAACTTAGGGTGATTTTATGAGAAACCTTGATGTTTGATGTGATGTGGAGCTCAAATCTAGGGTGATACTATGTAATGCTTTATGAAACCCTAATCTTGGGAAATATGGTGATAAACCATAACCTTGATCTGGGTAATGGGATGAATGTTCCCAAATGACATGAAATGGGAAACCCTAACCCTAGTAAGGGAATAGTGGTGTTACCCTTGAATAGTGAATCCATGTTTATTCTGCATGGTATTGATATGTAATTGAAGTTACTATTATCATCTACACTAACCATGCGGGTATTCTGAAATGGTGATCATGGCCAGGTATGAGCTATGATGTTTTATTCATTATTATTTATTGGGCCTTGTGTGCCATAATATACCTTGCTGCCTGGTAAGAGGTAACAAGAGAGTTAATGGGCCTCAAGTACCATGAGTGATGCTTGTAATAGCAAGTATCATGTTTACCTTGGTCAGATGACCTGAAGGTGATAGTTACCTGGAAAAGTGGTAACAATGCTCAATGATGAGCTAAGGGTTTGAATACCCAGAACCATATGATTATGGTAATGAGATTGTGAAGGGATGAGAATTCCAGTATTGAAATGAGGGACTGAGTTCCCAATGTCTTTTAAAGACTGATAAGTAATTGATGAAAATAGTACATGTCTCTTTATAGCATTTTCATAATAAGTTATGTTTAAGAACTTGGCTGATGCTAAAAGAATATGAAAATGTACTTAATTAATCAAGTGAAATTTGTTCATGTAGTGCTCTGGCCATAGATCCATCATCGTCAGTAGTTGGTGATGGTGAAATAAGTTTTCCTATGGGATTTCCTGGAGTTCACATATTTTGAATATGCGGGGGTAAATGGGTGAAAATATCCTTACGTCCTGGTGAAGAGATTGATGGAAGGTAAACATTAAACCTCTCAATCCTTCATGTGTTGGGATGGATGTATCACAAATCTCCCGATGGTTGGGATGGATGTATCACTAATCTCCCAATGTTATTCAATGTCGGGTCGATGGAGATAAACATTAAATCTCTCGATTGCCGATGAGAGTGCAGTTGACGATGTAACTCTATAGCGAAGTTTCCAGTATACCCTGGAAAGCTATATTGAGTAGTTGACATAGTCCTGCTTGTGGTCCCATACTGACCGGGATGTGGGAGGTCATGGGAATCTAGCTCTTCCATTGACCTATGTATGGTACTGATTTCAAATTAGCAAAGGTCGGTTGGAGTATGAGTGGTATACCTCATCTCCTCATAGCTTAAGTATGTTTGTAAAAATGTAATCAGTCGTGTAGCGTATTTGCATAAGACTGAAATACGAGAATCACTGGTTGATGATTATCTTCCTTAACATATCCTAGATGGATAAATGTTATACATGTCCTATAATTCTTTATTGAATATTAGACATGTTGGTTTATCAAGTACAGCTAATAAGCTCAAGTGGGAATGTTGCTCTAATCTGCTTTAAATAAGTGAATTTATCTACTGTTGATTATTTTGATTCCACTGCTCAGTTTATTTTTATTAAACTGCAATAATAATGTTTTCGGTGAAGAGTTATATCTCCCGCTGGGGCAATTTTTATAATTGTCTCACCTCTGTGGAATCCGACATTTTTAGGTAGACGCAGACAAAAAGGCAGAAACCCTACTACAGGGGAAGAGCAACAGCAACAGTTACAAGGACAGCAGTGATCCATCAGGTGGAGATATGGGTTGTCTGGTTTTGTATAGTTAGTCCTATGAGTCGTCCATGTACTCTCGGGTCCTAGGAGTTAGTGCTTTTAATAATTCGATTTGAGATTTTGGGCTTCAAGCCTCGAGGTTCTTATACTACATGTGTATAGTTGAGACAGAATAGTGAATGCTTGTATGCCTCGAGAAGCAATGATACATGATATGTATATATGGACCAGGATGTAATGATTTACTTTGCTTCTGAATGAAAGAGTTTTCCTGTGAATGGATCTCTTGATAAATGGTTTTAATTTTTAGTGATTTTCAGTAATCCGCTGTTAGTAATCGCTTCCGCTTTAGTTAGTCTTGTTTATGTAAGTTGGATGCCACAAGTTTAGTGGTATCAGAGCTCTAGGTTCGCTGAGTCTACAGAGACATAGGATTAAGGTTGTTGAGTCTGTTCTAGTGTCTTCCAGTCTGTCTGATATTGTCTTCTGCTCATATAGGAGGAGAAGAAGAACTAAAGATGTCTGTATCACACGATGAACATGCTGCTGAGAGCAGTGTTGCTACACCAGGAGGAGGTGCCAGAGATCAAGATAGGGAGGAGCATGTACTTGATCAACCCCAGTTCAACCAAGCTGATATGGGGAATCCAACTTTCCAAAATATGTTTGGACAGTTTATGGCAGCTATGACCCATATGACGGATAGGATGCCATTACCTGCACCTAGGGCACCGACCCATGATGAAAGACATGGAGCCGACAAGACTTTTGAACGGCTTAGGAGGGTAGGAGCCATAGAGTATGCTGGTACAGATGACCCAACAGATGTTGACCTATGGTTGACTAAACTAGAGAAAGCCTTCAGAATCCTCATGATTCCTGATGATGAGAAGGTGAGGCATGTTGTATATCTCCTAAAAGGGAGTGTTGGCCACTGGTGAACCATTGAGGAAGGCAAAAGACCTGGTGTTGTGATCGGATGGGATGAATTTCGGCGTGAATTTGTCACTAGATACTTTCCCAAGACGTATCTAGATGAGAAAATCTCTCAATTTGAGAGGTTGAGGCAAGGATAACTGAACATTAGCGAATACAAAGCTAGGTTCATGGAACTTTTGCAGTTTTGTCTGCATATGGCATCTACAGATGAGGAGAGAATTCGGCGATTCGAGAAGGGGTTGAACGCTAAATTGACCACTCCGATGTCTGCTCTGGAGAACTGGGAGAGGTTTACCACTTTTGTGGAGTCTGTAAGACGAATAGAAAGGTCTATGATTGAGAAGCGACAGACCAAGGGTAAGAAAGAGTACCCACAGTTCCAAGGATAGAGTTCTGGAAGTTTTAAGAAACCAAGGTATTCAATGCCTACACCACCACCAAGGTTCAATACCTAGACACAATGGACGTCAAGTAAGGATAGAGGTCGTGGTTTACCACCGAAGGGAGCTTACAGCTTAGCCTCAATGTCAGTAACAAGACCACCCAGACCACAGAGGGGAAATGTAACCTGTTATAGATGTGGGAGAGAAGGCCATGTGGTGAGGGACTGTCCTGAAAAAGTCAGGAATGTGACCCAGCAACCGAGGCAGAGTCAGCAAGGCTCTCAGAGGTAGCAGTCTGGCAGTGGTGCTAGAGGATGTGGACAAATGTCCCAAACTGGTTCGTCGACATCCAACAATCAGGCACAGGGTCAACAACAAGCAACGACTAGATTCTATGCAATGAATCAACCCGAAGCAGTTGTCAATCCCAAGGTTGTGACATGTCAGATGGAATTATTTTATTCTGATATGTCTTCATCTTGCTCCGTATCTGTATTAATTGATCGGGGTGCTATGCACTCTTTTATCACTCGAGAAGTGATTCATGACTACAACATGATTGTCAGTCATAGAGCAGATAGCCTGTTGTTAGAAACACCTTTGCTGGGATCTGCAGTATTGCGGGAAGTGTGTTCCCCCTACAATCTTTCCTTTTTCTGATCACCGCATTCAGGTGGAACTTATACCACTTGAAATGCATAGGTTTGATATAATTCTTGGGATGGACACCTTAGAAAAATATAAAGTTGTCTTGGATTTTGGTTTCAAGCAGGCTGTGTTCACAGATTATGGTGACACATGGATCTTTCAGGGAGATAGAAAGATTCTTCCAACATGTCTTGTGTCAGCTATGGTAGCTGAGAAGTTGATGAGACAAGGATGCTTTGCATTCTTAGCCCATGTGGTTGATACCACAATGGAGAGCCCTCATTTTTTTGAAGTTCCAATAGTCAGGGAATTTGAAAATGTATTTCCTGAAGAACTTCCAAGTGTTCCACCGCCCCGAGAGATTGATTTTGAAATTAATCTAATCCCGGGAATGCAACCAATAGCACAAACACCGTATAGAATGGCACCTGCTGAAATGGCAGAGCTTAAGAAACAACTGCAAGAGTTGCTTGAGAAGGGTTTTGTCTGATTGAGTACTTCATAATGGGGTGCTCCGGTCCTCTTTGTTAAGAAGAAGGACGGGTCTATGCATTTATGCATCGACTATAGGCAATTAAATAAAGTAACTATAAAGAACAAGTATCCTCTGCCAAGGATTGATGACTTGTTTGATCAGTTGTGTGGTGCAACTATCTTTTCTAAGATAGATCTGAGGTTGGGATACCATCAGTTGCGTATTAAGGAGAGTGACATACCTAAGTCTGCCTTTAGGACAAGGTATGGTCACTATGAGTTCATAGTTATGTCGTTTGGACTAACTAATGCACCAGTTGCATTTATGGAACTCATGAATATAATCTTTCGACCTTTTCTTGATCAATGTGTAGTTGTCTTTATAGATGACATCCTGATATATAGTAGAGATGCTCAACAACATGAGCAACATCTTCGTCAAGCTTTAACTTTGCTAAGAAAGCATAAGTTGTATGCTAAGTTTAGCAAATGTGAGTTCTGGTTACCAGAAGTTTCTTTTCTTGGACACATAATATTTGCATAAGGTATTCGTGTTGATCCTAAGAAAGTAGAATCTGTCTTGCAATGGGAACAGCCTAAGACATCGATGGAGATACGCAGTTTCCTAGGACTGGCAGGCTATTACAGGAGGTTCATTAAGAACTTTAGTTCAATAGCTTTACCCCTAACCAAGTTGACCAGGAAGGAGATTCCTTTTGTATGGAATTACAAGTGTCAACAATCTTTCCAATTGTTGAAGGAAAGGTTAAAAAGTGCACCTGTGTTAGTGCTACCTGAGCAAGGGAAGGGGTATATAGTCTTTTGTGATGCATCTAAGAATGGCTTAGGATGTGTGTTGATGTAGGATAAGCAAGTGATTTCTTTTGCTTCTCGACAGCTTAAGAAACACGAGGAGAATTATCCGACACACGATTTAGAGCTAGCTGCTGTGGTCCATGCCTTGAAAATCTGGAGACATTATCTCTATGGAGAAACATTCCAGATTTTCACAGACCATAAGAACCTAAAGTATATCTTCTGACAGCATGAGCTAAACATGAGGCAACGCCGCTGGATGGAGTTAATCAAGGACTATGATTGTACAATTGATTATCATCCAGGGAAAGCCAATGTGGTTGCTGATGCACTAAGTAGAAAATCAGCAACACCAACCTTAAACAAAGCACAGTTGAACTCCTTAGTGTGCTCTAAGAGAGATATGCTTATCTCCTTGAGGCAAGACAATGTACAACTTAAAGTGTCATTGTTAGTCGGGTTGTTAGCTGATATGCAAATAAAACCTACTCTGAGATAGAAAATTAAAGAAGCACAGTAGACTGATACTATGATTCAATAGATTAGGTCAGAGTATGGTAGTGAGAAATGGAATGGTTTCCATGATTCAGATGATCAGGTAGTCTGTTACCATGATAGGATGGTAGTACATGATGTTGACAACTGTAACATCCCTGACCTGGGTTATGTTTTAACCCTAGATGTTTTGATTAATAAATATGATTATATGCTTAATCTTATCTTATGAAAAGTAATTAGGGCTCATGAGGAACTTATGTTTCAATTTTGGTCATGTTTGAACAATGTTGAAGCAATGTTTGCTCATTTTGGACTTATGTGCAAATTACCCAAGTTGAGGGGTTAACTTGAAAATGTTACTTGATAAATGTTCCTCAAGTAGTTTTTCATCATGAGAATGAAGATTATGTAGAGTAATGGCTTATGAAAGCCTGAGTACCAAGAAAGAACTGATAAAACAATGTTTGTGCATTAAAAACCTAGTTTTGGTGTAATGTGCAATTTACCGAAAACTTAGGGTTCAATATGCAAATTACCACTTCAATAAGGTCCCTAATGTTTCTTGACATCATGTAGAGCAAATAAAATGAGAGGGGCGCCTCATTTGAATTAAGTTGGAGGAGAGAGAATCTTGATATTAAAATAATCAAGATTTAAGCCCAATTGAAACCCTAATTCAATTTAATGCAAAAATAAATAAAATAATTGAAGGGCCTTCAACCAAAATTAAAATGATTGGATTCATATGTGTGTGGACGATCTTAAGCCTTGCAAAGGCACGAGTATATCCTAAGGAGGTGAAACTCCACTCACCTTATTATAAGAAAAAGAATTTCCACTCAAATGTGGAAATTACTATTATAAGGGTTAAGGTGCTTAATTTATTTTCCCTTAATTCTTGGATAATGGAAGGGAGCTCGGTGGGGATATAGATGCCTTTGTATACAAGAAACCTAGGGGGAATAGTTGGAAACAATTTCAGAATTAATAGATTTTTATAAAACATTTTCTCTCATTGAATTTCTTATAAAAAGACCCTTTCCAAGCCAAATGAAAGGTTTTTCCGTTTCCACTTCTTCTCCTTGCTTGGAAAATTACAAGGGAGCTAGGGAGGACTTGGAGGACGACCCCAACCTGTTGGTAAGGTTCTTGACCCCTTTTCACCTTGATTCCATGGTGGAAATCGAAAATAAACCATTGATTTCTTCTTATTTCGATCTCCTCTTCAACCCTAGCTAATCTTTTCAACCAAAAGCTTGAGGACGAGCCTCGGGGGAGTTTCAAAAGCTTCATCCACCATTTTTGGCATGAGATTGGAGCTTTGGAGCTCAATTGGAGGTGGGTTTTATAACTTGAACCCTTGATTTTGTTATTGCATTCAATTCCTTATCAAATAATGATCATTTCTACATTCACGATAATTTATTTGGTTGATTGATGCAACCACCATGAAAATCATAGCATGTTTCGTGAGTTTATAGCTTGATGATGATTACATCATAATAAGCATACACCTCACCAAATATCAAAGCCAAACGGTTTACATATAGTTGCTCAAACGGTTTCCCAAACCGTTTGGGAGCAAATAGTTTCAAACCGTTTAGGAGTAAACAGTTTCACAAACCGTTTAAGGGCAACCGGTTTCAAACCATTTGGAGGTGTTGACCAGGGATGACAATTTGGATATTTTTTGATAATGATGTTGGTTAATGACCCACCAATTATAATTGATTAGTTTCAATTGGTTGATGAGTTGAAAGACAAGCAAACACCAAACCCTAATCGGGTTAAGTGATGATTTCTAATTTGATTGAGTTAATTCTTTGGGTTGATTGACCCTAACAGTTTCAAAATCATTTGGGGATCACCCAAACGGTCTCAAGACCATTTGAGAGTCACACAAGACCATTTGGAGGTCTAAGTTGAGTATGGTTAGGTGTTTGAAGATCTAAAGATACCAAGTTGAATTGCAATCAAATGTTGATTTGGTGATCAGTCCTATGATCCAAACCCTGATTGGATGTCATGGATTTGGATGTTGAGATGGGAAAACGGTATCAAGACCATTTGGAGGTCATCCAAATGACCTCAAGACCGTTTGAGGTTAGGTCATGTCCAAACTGGATGGTGACCCAATGATTTCAAGGCAACCAGTTTCACATTGATTAATAGTAAAGGTTCATTGATCTCAAACCCTAATACAATTGATTCTAAACCCTAATTGATGATCAAATGAGGGTTAAATCAGTTTAAGGATAATATATTAAGTTCATTTCAAGAGTGGTGTTAGGCTCAATTGATGAGTGGTTACATGGATTTAACCAATGAAGGAATCGATCTTGGAAACCCTAAGTCAATATGATTAGTGGAGACCATATTTGGTCCATTCAGTTTTGAGGAGGTTTTGACCAAACGGTCTCAAGACCGTTTGAGTCCAAATGGTCTCAAGACCGTTTGGGACCAAATGGTCTCAAGACCATTTGGGACCAAACGATCCCAAACCGTTTGAGGCCCAATCGATCTCATGAGTGCTTTAGCAAACGGTTTCAAGTACTTACTTTAGCAAACGGTTTCAAGTACTTGCTTTGGCAAATAGTTTCAAGTACCATCTTTACCAAACGATTTCAAACCCTTAGACCAAGACCATTTGAGGTCTGGTTGGTCAAGACCGTTTGAGGTCTAAGTGATCAAGACCGAATGAGAAGTAATTAACCAAAACTGTAACATCCCTGACCTGGGTTATACTTTAACCCTAGGTGTTTTGATTAAGAAAGGTGATTAAATGTTTAATCTCATCTTGTGAAAAGTAATTAGGGCTCAAGAGGAACTTATGTTGCAATTCTAGTCCTTTTTGAACATTGTTGAAATCAATGTTTTGACTGTTTTGGACTAAAGTGCAAATTACCCAAGTTGAGGGGTTTAAGTGTAAATTGTGCATGATAATATGTTCCTCTTGCGTTGAAGCATCATGAGAGTAAAGATGATGCTGAGATATGGCTTATGGAAGCCTAAATACCAAGAAAGAACTGATAAAGCAATGTATGTGCATGAAAACCTAGTTTTGGTGTAATGTGCAATTTACCCAAAACCCAGGGTGTAATATGTAAATTACCACTTCAATAAGGTCCCTAATTTTTCTTGGCATCAATTAGAGTAAAGAAAATGAGAGGGGCGCCTCATTTTAATTAAGTTGGAGGAGAGAGAATCTTGATATTAAAATAATCAAGATTTAATCCTAATTGAAACCCTAATTTGATTTAGGGCAAAAAAATAAATGTATTAATTGAAGGGCCTTCAACAAAAAACGAGATGGTTGAATTTTCTCAAGTGTGAACACCTTTTTGACTTTGCTAGGCCACGAAAATATCTCAAGCAAGTGGATAACCCACTCACCATTATTATAAAGAAAAGTAATATCCACTCAAATTGGGATATTATTATAATATGATCTAAGGTGCTTAATTTTCTTTTCTTTAAATTGAGGATAATTGAGAGGAATAAGAGGCAAATGGGATAGCCTCGTATCCAAGGAATGAAAGGGGGAAGAGGCGGCACCAATTTTGGAATCAAATGCATTTTTATAAGGCATTTTCTCTCTCATGGAATTTCTTATAAAAGTACCTTTACCAAGCCAAAACAAAGGCTATTTCGAATTCTTTTCTTTCCCCTTGCTTGGAAAACGACTAAGGAGCTGTGAAGGAGCAGTAAGACGACCCCAACATGTTGGTAAGGTCCTTGACCTTCGTTCTCCTTGATTCCATGGTGGAAATAAAAAATAAATAATTGATTTCTTCTTATTTTGATCTCCTCTTCAACCCTAGACAACTTTTTCATCCAAAAGCTTGGGGACGAGCCTAGGGGGAGTTGCAAAAACTTCATCCACCATTGTTGACGTGAGATTGGAGATTTGAAGCTCAATTGGAGGCGGGTTTTATAACTTGAACCCTTAATATTGTTATTGCATTCAATTCCTTATCAAATGTTGATGCTTTCTTCATTTCCGAAATTTATTTTGGTTGATTGATGAAACCACCATGGAAATCACAGAAAATTTCGTGGGTTTGTAGCTTGAAGATGATGATGTCATCACAAGCACACACCTCAATTAATATCTTAGGCAAACAATTTCAAAATTTGGGACCAATCGGTTTCAATGAAATTGGTTAAACGATTTCAACAAATTGATTGAAACCAAACAGTTTCAAATAGTTTGGAGTGGTTAACCATTTGCGTTGGTTGACCATTTGAGGAAATATGCTGATGTAATTGGATATTGATCCAATGGGTTCAATTGGTTTGATCTTAATGGTTTGAATTGTGAATGATCCCTAAAATGCAAACCCTAATTGTTTATGGAAGCAATAACTCAAGATATACTATGTCAAACATAGTTGTTTGTATTTGATCAGATAGTTGATGTAACCAAATCAAGTGGAGAGAATGATAGAAATGAATTCATACATGAGTATGATTCATATGCTGATTTAGGGTATGATCCTTAGTAAAGAGATCAAGAAACCCTAATTGAGAAGGCTAATGAACCCTAACCCTGATTTAGGGAAATTCTGAGTAAAACCCTAATCTAGGGTAATAGTGTAACCCTAATTAAGGGTAATAGTGTAACCCTAATTAAGGGTAATGACTTGGGTAACTCTAATTTAAGGTAATGAAATGCCAAATCCTAATTGGATGAACAATGAATCCCCAATTTATGGGTAATTGAATGAAACCCTAATTGGGATGATTAGTGAAACCCTAATTGAGGGTGATTCCATGAGAAACCCTAATTGAGGATGATTCCATGTGAAACCCTAATTGAGGGAGATGTCATATGAAACCTTAAACCTAACACATAGTAAAGCTATGTGAAACCTAAAATTTGGGCTATAGTGCTTGGAATTCTAATCATGGGCAATATGATGAAAAATCATAACCCTAATGTCTGGGTAATGATATGAGTAAACCTTAATGATGAAATAATGGGTAATACCCTATAATGATGAAATATCTCAAGTGGTTGACTATAGGCAACCTTATAATAAGCAATGCCTTAACTTGAGATGAGTTCATATCATTGAAGATAGTTGGACAATCCTTGTGTGTGATCTATGCACATCATGGTAAAGGTGATAGGTTAGTGGATGAAAGTATTAAGATGTGAGATTTCTTATTATAAGATAAGTTAATAAACTCAAGTAAGATAGAAGTGATGAGGGAAGTGATATATTGAGACATGATAGATATCACATTTAGCATTTCAGGGTTGATATACCTTGATGCATCTCAAATCCAATATTTTTGGATAAGATATACAAGGAGAGTGTTATGTAAATTGTTACAATGAAATGTAATGAGTTTAACATACTTGATAAGTAAGCTAAAATGAGTATGATGTAATCATACCATGATAAGGATGAGAGATAAACTCATACCTTGTGTTGATGATCATTTAATGATAAATGATAAGAATATTAAATGCTTGGAATGTCGATGGATGCTCCTAGATGTATGGAACAATATATTAGGGTTGGATTGATAAAATGAACATGAAACCCTAATTGATGTGAATAGTAAACCCTAACCCTATGGAGGAAATAGTGGTGTTACTATTATATTACATGAGTTAATATGTCATTGTTGTCTAGTGAGAGGTGACAAGATGTTTAATGGCCTTGTGAGCCATATGGTTAGATGTTACCTAGTAAGAGGTAACAAGATGTTTCATGGGCATGATTGAGCCCTGAATGAGGTGTAATCCTCTTGTGTTGATAAGGGTTGATTCCCTGTGTTATTGTGAAAAGGATTTATATCCTATGATAGTATGATGATCTTAATGACCTTTGGGCATGGTTGAGCCCTGAATGAGGTGTATTCCTCTTATGTTGATAAGGGTTGATACCCTGTGATATTGTGAAAAGGATTTATATCCTGTGATAATATGATGATTGGTGTAATCTCATGAATGGCAAGTGAATATTACCATGTGATGATGAGATGAGAAATTATGTTTCATATGTTTTATATCTTTTTAGGTTTTGATATTTATATGCTTGCTAGAAATGAATTAGGGTTGTATGTCCACTTGTTTGATGCAACCTTAATTCACCCAATTGGCATAACTAATCAAGTGCAGCTCTAATCATGGAGTGCCCTGTTCCATAGATCCATCTGAGTGTCAGAACTTGCCAGATGGTGAAACGAGTATTCCTAAGGGAAACTCAGAGCGCATACTGATGAGTATGCGGGGTGCTTGTCATCCTGAATTCAAGTGTTTAGGGAGGATGACTGCGGTCATACCTAGCCCTTAGTTTGAGAATAGCTGCGGTCGTGTCTCGATGATTATATGTGTGATGATATTGGAGGACAACTGCGGTTGTACCTCAGAAGGTAGGGTATGCGTACCCACCTCTTTCACTAGTGCCGTGACCTGTACCAAGGACGGACTAGGCTGTTAGCAGCTTGATCTTTTATGTCGCTGTGGAGGACCCGTACTGACCGGGGGCGGAGAAGATCTTAGGAGTCCGGCTCTTCCTAGATCTTGTATGGCACTGATTTCGACTTAGCAGTGGTCAGTGGGATTTTGAGTGGTATCCTCAATTTCCTCAGGGCATAATAAAAGATGTAATACAGCCGTATAGCATATCTGTTTAGGGTTATACATGATGCTTCACATTGGATGATAACCCTTGTTTGTTCTCTTTACATAAAGATGATGCTTAGTGCAATTAAGAGATAGTAATTATACTTATGTTGTGGATATGCATAAGACTGTAAATGTGTACATACAGTAGTCATGCTTATGTTGATATCTTACTACTACTGTTGATTATAATCATGATGCTAGATATCTCATGTTGATAGTTATGTTTCGCATGCTATCCATGCCTCTATAATTAGAATAACCTGGCAGAGGCTTAATGCCTGTAATTAGGGTTGGTTAAAGTCCAATGCCTGGCTGTGTAATCAGGATTGGTATAGTCCAATGCTTGAAACATTTATACCTGATTGATATCGTTTAATGCTTGAATAAGACATGATGATATATATAATCACATGTCTGGCATAAGTGAATACCTTTTTAGCAGATTGGCTAAGGCCAACAAATAGAAACAAGAATGAATCATGGGTGACACATCAGAATAATGAATGACATGAGAAAAGCTTGAGATGTTGAAAATGTATGGTAGATAAATGTTATACATGTTCTTTCTATTCCTTATAAAGAGAATAGATGAATTACTGTTCAATCATAGATAGGTGTAATACTTTAAAAGATGAGAATGATCTAAACTGCTTATCCTCTGCTCAGTTTTATATTAATTAAACTACAATAATGATGTTTCTGGCGGAGAGTTATATCTGTCGCTGGGGCAATTTTCAATTGTCTCACCCCTGTGGGAACCAACATTTTTAGGTGGACGAGTGCGAAAGAGACTAAGAATATCTTGCAGAGGAAGAATATCATCAGCAACAGGGACAACAGTGACAACTCAGGTTGAGTGTGCTGTCTGTCGTGTTTTGTAGATAGAAGTCCTATGTGTCGTCTCTGTACTCTCAGGTCCTCAGAGTTAGTACTTAGTGCTTTTAATGTATCGTTTTGAGATTTTGGCTTGATGCCTCAAGGTTATTATGTTGTCTGTGTTTAGCTTTTAGCAAGGCAGTTGATGTTGTAACCCTCGAGAAGAGATGGTATAAGATATATACTTATGAACCATGATGTAAATGTAATACATTGGTTCTTGTTGAAAGAGTTTTGCTATGATTGGGTATCTTTGAAAAATGTTTTAAAATTTTAGTGATTTTCTGTAATCCGCTGCTTAGTGAACGCTTTCGCATTAGTTAATTATGTTTTTGTGAGTTGGATGCTACAATTTAGTGGTATCAGAGCTCTAGGTTCACTGAGTCTACAGAGACATAAGACTAAGGTAGTAGAGTCTGTTCTGGTATCATCCAGTGTATTTGATACAGTCTTCTACTCATATAAGAGAAGAAGAACTTAAAGATGACTGGGTCACATGAGGAGATTGCTACTGAGAGCAGCAATGTTGCACCAAGAAGAGGTGCATGGGAGTAGGTAAGAGAGAGACAATTGCCTGAGAATCTCGTAGTTGATCCATCTATGATAAGAAAATCTTTCTTTAAGTATTACTGTTGGAGAATTTAGGACAACAGTAATGTATATAGCGGATCAAGCATTGGCACTGTAACCCAGATTACCAACCCCAATGATGATGTTTTAGATATCAACATGATTTGTAATCAGCATCTGTAGGTTGAAGCAAAAGGAAATGATGAATTTTTGGACTTAAATTGAGTCTATGCTCAACCTTAGCCTATTGAATCAATCTTTGAGGCAGAGTTAGCCTGAGACAGTGAATAATCCATGAATTATGACAAGTTAGACAAGATAATGTTATTCAAATATGTCATTTTATGAATTCCTGGATTAATTGAGAAAGGAATTGATTGAACTCTCCTTGATTAATCCTATGAGGACCTATGTTTTGCATAGTAAAACATTACAAATGTTTTATGTTGTTCTTACCTCCTTGAGAAATGATGAGGTACAAAAGAGATGCCTGAATGAAATTCAGGGATGTTAAGTCTTATGCTTGTGATAATATGAAAAGAAGAAATATGATAGTATACAAAGTGCATACCACTTAATCTCAATATTTATATACCCTGGCCAGGTATACTACTATTGATGATAAAGTGGGTATGGAAACTCTTAGATTGTTGTCTTTTTGATTGCTCTGATCAAGTAGTCATTCTGAGACAATCTAATGAGTATCATGAAATCAGAAATATGGAATGAATAAATGTGTCATATCCCATGCATAAGAAAGAGAAGTCTGAGATAATCTCAGATGAGTATGTTGTATGAGGAACTAAAAGTGTACTCCTCATAAGACAAGAATAAGAATGAGGGAGATGAACCCTGTTCAATAATGATGCCAGCATAATAAAGATCTTTACCATAATAAGGAAATGGGAAATGTGATGAGATCATGAGATAATCATAAACATGCTAGATAATAATAAAGAAAGGGATAATGACATGCAATCATCCTTACAAATTTCAATGCTAAAGGCAAGGAACCTAGGATGAGATAAAGAGTAAATGGTTCATGAATAGTTGAAAATACACAAATTAATAAGAGGAATATGAATCCTTGTTTTCTTTCCTTTCAGAGACATGGCAATCAAGTGGGTCTTAGGACACTTGATGTGCATAAGATAAATGTGTTCATGTGATGGATACTTAGAAAAGTATCAGTTATCTTGGACTTTGGTCCCATGATGGGGACATATGAAACAATTAATGTTCCAAGATGAAAGGAAGAGATATATATGATGTGTTTCCAACACATGTGATAGATACCAAGGTGAAAGATTCTGGTATCTGAGAGTTATCAGATGGGTTAGGTTGGCTACCTGGATTGGTCAACTGTGAAATTAGTCTGATTATATAAAATAATATGAACATCATATGTTAGGGGTTTATGCTCCGCATAAACATGATACTAATAATGAATGTATGATGCTTATCTGAATAAGAAAAGTGTTATTTGACACAAAGTTGACTCTATAGTCAATGATGAGGGACAGTGGGGCATGTGCCTTGTGTATTGATTCTATGAGAATCTTATATGGAAACACTTGGTGCTGATCAAAGTTTTATGGTGTCTCTATAATAAGGAGATGATATGTGAAGACTAGATAGTATGATGAATAAAATACATGTGTCTTCCTTTATCTGGATTTCGAGGACGAAATCCTTGTTAGGGGTTTATAATTTGTAACATCCCTGACCTGGGTTATACTTTAACCCTAGGTGTTTTGATTAAGAAATGTGATTAAATGTTTAATCTCATCTTGTGAAAAGTAATTAGGGCTCAAGAGGAACTTATGTTGCAATTCTAGTCCTTTTTGAACATTGTTGAAATCAATGTTTTGCCTGTTTTGGACTAAAGTGCAAATTACCCAAGTTGAGGGGTTTAAGTGTAAATTGTGCATGATAATATGTTCCTCTTGTGTTGAAGCATCATGAGAGTAAAGATGATGCTGAGGTATGGCTTATGGAAGCCTAAATACCAAGAAAGAACTGATAAAGCAATGTATGTGCATGAAAACCTAGTTTTGGTGTAATGTGCAATTTACCCAAAACTCAGGGTGTAATATGTAAATTACCACGTCAATAAGGACCCTAATGTTTCTTGGCATCAAGTAGAGTAAATAAAATGAGAGGGGCGCCTCATTTTAATTAAGTTGGAGGAGAGAGAATCTTGATATTAAAATAATCAAGATTTAATCCTAATTGAAACCCTAATTTGATTTAGGGCAAAAAAATAAATGTATTAATTGAAGGGCCTTCAACCAAAAACGAGATGGTTGAATTTGCTCAAGTGTGAACACCTTTTTTCCTTTTCTAGGCCACGAAAATATCTCAAGCAAGTGGATAACCCACTCACCATTATTATAAAGAAAAGTAATATCCACTCAAATTGGGATATTATTATAATATGATCTAAGATGCTTAATTTTCTTTTCTTTAAATTGAGTATAATTGAGAGGAATAAGAGGCAAATGGGATAGCCTCGTATCCAAGGAATGAAAGGGGGAAGAGGCGGCACCAATTTTGGAATTAAATGCATTCTTATAAGACATTTTCTCTCTCATGGAATTTCTTATAAAAGTACCTTTACCAAGCCAAAACAAAGGCTATTTCGAATTCTTTTCTTTCCCCTTGCTTGGAAAACGAATAAGGAGCTGTGAAGGAGCAGGAGGACGACCCCAACCTATTGGTAAGGTCCTTGACCTTCGTTCTCCTTGATTCCATGGTGGAAATAAAAAATAAATCATTGATTTCTTCTTATTTTGATCTCCTCTTCAACCCTAGCCAACTTTTTCATCCAAAAGCTTGGGGACGAGCCTAGGGGGAGTTGCAAAAACTTCATCCACCATTTTTGACGTGAGCTTGGAGCTTTGAAGCTCAATTGGAGGCGGGTTTTATAACTTGAACCCTTAATATTGTTATTGCATTCAATTCCTTATCAAATGTTGATGCTTTCTTCATTTCCGAAATTTATTTTGGTTGATTGATGAAACCACCATGGAAATCACAGAAAATTTCGTGGGTTTGTAGCTTGAAGATGATGATGTCATCACAAGCACACACCTCAATTAATATCTTAGGCAAACAATTTCAAAATTTGGGACCAATCGGTTTCAATGAAATTGGTTAAACGATTTCAACAAATTGATTGAAACCAAACAATTTCAAATAGTTTGGAGTGGTTAACCATTTGCAATGGTTTCCATTTGAGGAAATATGCTGATGTAATTGGATATTGATCCAATGGGTTCAATTGGTTTGATCTTAATGGTTTCAATTGTGAATGATCCCTAAAATGCAAACCCTAATTGTTTATGGAAGCAATAACTCAGTATACTATGTCAAACATAGTTGTTTGTATTTGATCGGATGGTTGATGTAACCAAAACAAGTGGAGAGAATGATAGAAATGAATTCATACATGAGTATGATTCATATGGTGATTTAGGGTATGATCCTTAGTAAAGAGATCAAGAAACCCTAATTGAGAAGGCTAATGAACCCTAACCCTGATTTAGGGAAATTCTGAGTAAAACCCTAATCTAGGGTAATAGTGTAACCCTAATTAAGGGTAATAGTGTAACCCTAATTAAGGGTAATAGTGTAACCCTAATTAAGGGTAATGAATTGGGTAAATCTAATTTAAGGTAATGAAATGTCAAATCCTAATTGGATGAATAATGAATCCCTAATTTATGGGTAATTGAATGAAACCCTAATTGGGATGATTAGTGAAACCCTAATTGAGGGTGATTCCATGAGAAACCCTAATTGACGATGATTCCATGTGAAACCCTAATTGAGGGAGATGTCATATGAAACCTTAAACCTAACACATAGTAAAGCTATGTGAAACCCTAAATTTGGGCTATAGTGCATGGAATTCTAATCATGGGCAATATGATGAAAAATCATAACCCTAATGTCTGGGTAGTGATATGAGTAAACCTTAATGATGAAATAATGGGTAATACCCTATAACGATGAAATATCTCAAGTGGTTGACTATAGGCAACCTTATAATAAGCAATGCCTTAACTTGAGATGAGTTCATATCATTGAAGATAGTTGGACAATCCTTGTGTGTGATCTATGCACATCATGGTAAAGGTGATAGGTTAGTGGATGAAAGTATTAAGATGTGAGATTTCTTATTATAAGATAAGTTAATAAACTCAAGTAAGATAGAAGTGATGAGGGAAGTGATATATTAAGACATGATAGATATCACATTTAGCATTTCAGGGTTGATATACCTTGATGCATCTCAAATCCAATATTTTTGGATAAGATACACAAGGAGAGTGTTATGTAAATTGTTACAATGAAATGTAATGAGTTTAACATACTTGATAAGTAAGATAAAATGAGTATGATGTAATCATACCATGATAAGGATGAGAGATAAACTCATACCTTGTGTTGATGATCATTTAATGATAAATGATAAGAATATTAAATGCTTGGAATGTCAATGGATGCTCCTAGATGTATGGAACAATATATTAGGGTTGGATTGATAAAATGAACATGAAACCCTAATTGATGTGAATAGTAAACCCTAACCCTATGGAGGAAATAGTGGTGTTACTATTATATTACATGAGTTAATATGTCATTGTTGCCTAGTGAGAGGTGACAAGATGTTTAATGGCCTTGTGAGCCATATGGTTAGATGTTACCTAGTAAGAGGTAACAAGATGTTTCATGGGCATGATTGAGCCATGAATGAGGTGTAATCCTCTTGTGTTGATAAGGGTTGATTCCCTGTGTTATTGTGAAAATGATTTATATCCTATGATAGTATGATGGTCTTAATGACCTTTGGGCATGGTTGAGCCCTGAATGAGGTGTATTCCTCTTATGTTGATAAGGGTTGATACCCTGTGATATTGTGAAAAGGATTTATATCCTGTGATAATATGATGATTGGTGTAATCTCATGAATGGCAAGTGAATATTACCATGTGATGATGAGATGAGAAATTATGTTTCATATGTTTTATATCTTTTTAGGTTTTGATATTTATATGCTTGCTAGAAATGAATTAGGGTTGTATGTCCACTTGTTTGATGCAGCCTTAATTCACCCAATTGGCATAACTAATCAAGTACAACTCTAATCATGTAGTGCCCTGTGCCATTGATCCATCTGAGTGTCAGAACTTTCTAGATGATGAAATGAGTATTCCTAAGGGAAACTCGGAGCGCATACTGATGAGTATGCGGGGTGCTTGTCATCCGGAATTCAAGTGTTTAGGGAGGATGACTGCGGTCATACCTAGACCTTATAGTTTGAGAACGGCTGCGGTCGTGTCTCGGTGATTATATGTGTGATGATATTGGAGGACAACTGCAGTTGTACCTCAGAAGGTAGGGTATGCGTACCCACCTCTTTCACTAGTGCCGTGACCTGTACCAAGGACGGACTAGGCTGTTAGCAGCTTGACCTTTTATGTCGCTGTGGCAGACCCGTACTGACTGGGGGCGGAGAAGATCTTAGGAGTCCGACTCTTCCTAGATCTTGTATGGCACTGATTTCGACTTAGCAGTGGTCAGTTGGATTTTGAGTGGTATCCTCAATTTCCTCATGGCATAATAAAAGATGTAATACAACCGTATATCATATCTGTTTAGGGTTATACATGACACTTCACATTGGGTGATAACCCTTGTTTGTTCTCTTTACATAAAGATGATGCTTAGTGCAACTAAGAGATAGTAATTATACTTATGTTGTGGATATGCATAAGACTGTAAATGTGTACATACAATAGTCATGCTTATGTTGATATCTTACTACTACTGTTGATTATAATCATGATGCTAGATATCTCATGTTGATAGTTATGTTTCACATGCTATCCATGCCTCTATAATTAGAAATACCTGGCAGAGGCTTAATGCCTGTAATTAGGGTTGGTTAAAGTCCAATGCCTGGCTGTGTAATCAGGATTGGTATAGTCCAATGCTTGAAACATTTATACCTGATTGATATCGTTTAATGCTTGAATAAGACATGATGATATATATAATCACATGTCTGGCATAAGTGATTACCTTTTTAGCAGATTGGCTAAGGCCAACAAATAGAAACAAGAATGAATCATGGGTGACACATCAGAATAATGAATGACATGAGCAAAGTTTGAGATGTTGAAAATATATGGTAGATAAATGTTATACATGTTCTTTCTATTCCTTATAAAGAGAATAGATGAATTACTGTTCAATCATAGATAGGTGTAATACTTTAAAAGATGAGAATGATCTAAACTGCTTATCCTCTGCTCAGTTTTATATTAATTAAACTACAATAATGATGTTTCTGGCGGAGAGTTATATCTCTCGCTGGGGCAATTTTCAATTGTCTCACCCCTGTGGGAACCAACATTTTTAGGTGGACGAGTGCGAAAGAGACTAAGAATATCTTGTAGAGGAAGAACATCAGCAACAACAGGGACAGCAGTGACAACTCAGGTTGAGTGTGCTGTGTGTCGTGTTTTGTAGATAGAAGTCCTATGTGTCATCTCTGTACTCTCAGGTCCTCGAAGTTAGTACTTAGTGCTTTTAATGTATCATTTTGAGATTTTGGCTTGATGCCTCAAGGTTATTATGTTGTCTGTGTTTAGCTTTTAACAAGGCAGTTGACGTTGTAACCCTCGAGAAGAGATGGTATAAGATATATACTTATGAACCATGATGTAAATGTAATACATTGGTTCTTGTTGAAAGAGTTTTCCTATGATTGGGTATCTTTGAAAAATGTTTTAAATTTTTAGTGATTATCTGTAATCCACTGCTTAGTGAACGCTTCCGCATTAGTTAATTATATTTTTGTGAGTTGGATGCTACAAAAACAGTATGGACACCTAAGGTGATTAAAGGTCAATTGTTTAATTGAACAATTACATGATGTGAACCAAGGGTGATTATAATAATTATACCCTTGATGAGATAGGGTGATTAGTACCCTTTGGATAATTAATCTTTAATGATTATGAAAGAAATGACATGATGTATTAAGTGTCAATTCTTCTTTCAAGTTAAGTTAATTTAGCCTAATCAAGTATGAAGTAGTATCATCTTATAGAGTATGAGAGAGAGAGAGAGAGGACTTCCTACATGAATGGTAATCATGTAATGGATAAGCCTCAACACCTTCAACCTGAATGATTAAGTAATTAGGATATGCTCCTTAATAAAGAGATCATTAAAACCTAATAAAGGAGGTTGTTGAGCCCTAACCTAAATTTAGGACAATATCAGATGTAACCCAAATCAAGGGGAATGTTGTGACTCTAAACCAGGTTAATGTTATAAGAAACCCTAATTGAGGGTGAATCTATGAGAAACCCTAATTGAGTGTAGATCTATAAGAAACCCTTATTGAGGTTAATGTTATAAGAAACCCGAATTGAGGTTGATGTTATGAGAAACCCTAAATTAGGGTAATGTGATGTGAATAATAAACCCTAATTGCGGGTTATGGAATGAGAAACCCTGATCTAGAGTAATGCCATATGAAACCCTAAATTAGAATGATGTTATATGGAATCCTGATGCAATGGTGTGATGTAAGACTCAATCCTGGATGATGCCATGTAATGATACCATGATATGTGAAACTTTAGTAATGGTATAATAGCCAATATACTAAAGTGGAGTGTAGCTAATATGATCATATAAGATGAGAATGTTATAACCATGCAAGGTAAGGTTGATGAACCATATGAATGGTAATGTGGTTATTCTAATGAATAAGGGTCTAAGAGACAAGATGATGCCTAGATCCTTGTATATCCAACTCTATACATGTGTAACAACCCTTTACATCTTACAAAGATGAGGACAAGAAACTCTTAGGAGTGATGTATGCAATACTATATAATGATGTGGATAACATCCTAAGAGTTGAAATATCTAAAGTGACGGATAATGGTTTATCCTATATTCAACACTGCCTAACCATTGGATAAGTTCACATCATTAAAGATAGTGGGACAATTCTAATGTGTGACTTATGCACCATATGATGAAAGTGACAAATTAGTGGATAAAGTATTAAGAGGGAAATACCTTAATATAAGGTTAGTTGATTAACTTAAGTAAGATGGAAATGCGAAGAAAGTGATACATCAAGTCATGATAGATATCACATCTAGCATTTCAGGGTAGACATACCTTGAAGAATCTCTAATCCAATATTCTTGGATAAGAAACATATGAAGTGTGTGTTATGCAATTGTTACAATAAAGATGTAATGAACTCAATGTACTTTGATAAATGTTGACTAATATACCTTGAGAATGGGGTAGGTCAAATCAATGAGTATGATGTAATCATACCATGATAAGGATGAGAAATGAACTCATACTTTGAATTGATGATCATTAATGATATATGATGAGAATAGTGATCATAAGCATATACATATGACATCTTTGAATACTCCTAGAGGTGTAGAGCAAAACATTAGGGTTAAACTAATAATATGAGCATGAAACCCTAATTAATGTGAGATGGGAAACCCTAACCCTAATTTTGGGTAAAGGGAATGAAAAGCCCTATTTGATAGTAAACCCTAATCCTGATAAAGGAATGGTGGTCTTACTATTGTATCACATGATGTGATAGATGACTTTTATGACTGTCATCGTGTTTAATGACCATGTAGATATTATGAGATGATGGACATAGCCAGATTTGAGTTATGACATTATACAACAAAGTGTTGATTGGCCTTATGTGCCTTAATGTCGTTGTTACTTAGTAAAAGTAACAAAATGAACATGGGCTTTATGAGTCTTATGAATAAGTTGTTGCCTAGAGAAAGGTGACAAGATAATTTATGGCCTTGTGAGCCATGTGAGATGCTTGTGTAACAAGTATCATGTATACCTCAGTCTGAGGACTTGGAGGTAATAGTTACCTGATAAGTGGTAACAATGATTAGTAATGAATTGAGGGTATGAATACCCAGTTTTGATATGTAAGATAATGATGTTGCTGTGAGATGTGAACTTTCAAGTAATGAGATAAGGGATTAAGATCCCAATGCATTATAAGTTCTGGTAAAGCTATAGATAAGAGCTTACATGTTGCTTTGTAGTAACTGTCATAATAATTCTTGTTTGAGAACTTGATTGATACTAAAAGAATATACTAATGTACTTAATTAATCAAGTGAAATCATATCTTGTAGAGCCCTGGCCATATAACCATCAGTGTCAGAACTTGCTGGATGGTGAAATGGGTGCTCCACGGCAAAACTCGGAACGCATATTTTGAATATGTGGGGGCAATGGGTGAATGTATCCTGACGTCCTAATGAGGGAATTGAGGAAAGGTAAACATTAAACCTCTCAATCCTTCATTATTGTACCGGGATGGATGTACCACAAATCTCTCGATGATTGGGAAAGATGTAGTACACATCTCCCAATAATATTAATGCCAGATCGATGGAGATAAACAAGAAATCTCATGATTGCAAAGAGAGTGCAACACGCCACTGTAACTCTAATAGCGAAGTTGCCAGTATACCTTGGAAAGCTATTTAGCAGAGACACAAGATGTCCTGCATCTGATCTCGTACTGATCGAGATAAGGGAGGTCTTGGTAGCCGGCTCTACCATTGACCTTGTATGGCACCGATTTTGACTTCGGAGTGGTCGGTTGGAGTATGAGTGGTATACCTCATCTCCTCAGGGCATAACTATGATTGTAAAATGTAATCAGTCGTATAGCATGTTTGTTTAAGGATTGAATACGGAAATTCATTGGCTGATGTTACATTTCTTTTATGCATCTCTAGTTGATAGATGTTATTCATGTCTCTTTGTACTCATTACAAGTAGATAGATGAATTATAATCCTATCATGGATAAATGCAATGCTCTCCTTAGGAAAGGAGATTACGTTACTCTATTCATTCAATGACTAATACTGATGTTAATATATAAGAACTCCTGCTCAGTTTTATTATAATAAACTGCTATAACAATGTTTTGGCAGAGAGTTATATCTCCCGTTGGGGAAATTTACAATTGTATCACCCCCGTGGGATCCAACTTTTTAGGTAAACACAGAAGAAGAAGAAGTAGGAACCCTATAGCAAGGGAAAAGCAGCAGCAGCAACAAGGACAATAGTGATAACTCAGGTGGAGGCACTGGCTGCCAAGTTTTGCATAGATAGTAGTCCTATGTGTCGTCTCTGTACTCTCAGGTCCTCAGAGTTTATAGTTAATGTTTTAATGAACCGATTTGAGATTTTGGCTTGATACCTCGAGGTTCTTATGCTGTCTGTATATAATGTTACTAGAGCAGCTGATGTTGTAATCCTCGAGAAGAGATGATATAAGTTATGTACTTATGAACCATGATGTAAATGTATACTTTGGTCCTTTATGAAATAGGTTTCCTATGTGTGGATCTCTTTGCAAAAAGTTTTAATTTTTAGTGATTTTCAATAATCTGCTACAAATGATTTGCTTCCTCTTAAGTAAATCTTGTTTTTATAAGTTGGATGCCACAATTTAGTCATATCAGAGCTCTAAGTTCACTGAGTCTACAGAGACATAGGACTAAGGTAATAGAGTCTATTCTAGTGTCTTCCAGTGTATCTGATTGTGTCTTCTGCTCATATAGGAGAAGAAGAACTTGAAGATGACTGGGTCACATGAAGAGTTTGCTGTAGAAAGCAGCAATGTTGCACCAAGAAGGGGTGCAGGGGATCAGAGAAGAGAAGAACATACACCTTCACATCCCCAGTCTGACCTAGCCATGATAGAGAGCCCAGCTTTCCCTGCTCTGTTTGAGCAATTTAGGACAGCTATGATGCACATAGTAGATCGTGCATTAGCAATGCAACCTAGACTACCAACTCCCAATGATGAAGTTTTGAACTCCAATAGGATTCTTGCTCAACACCAGCAGGTTGAAGCAATGAATAATGATGAAAGGAATCAGATACAATCTGAAACCAGGATCTGCCATAGGTGTAGGAAGCCTAGACATATCAAACCTAATTGTCCAGAAAAGGAATATAAAGGAAGAGTTGAGAAAAGGCATATCCAAATCCAGGAACAGAGGCCTGGTGGTTCCAAAAAGAAGAAGTTTTTGGTACCATCGATACAACCAGGGCCTAGTGCACCAAGGCAACGGTCATCTAGAAAGGGTAAAGAACCCTCTATACCATATCTAGCACCCAGAATTTGCTACCAATGTAGACAGGTAGGACATCTGGCAAAAGATTGCTCAGTTCGAAATGTTGTGATGAATCAACCTCTGAGGCAGAGTCAGCCTGAGGCAATGAACAATCCACAAATCATGACAGGTTAGACAAAATAATGTCATTCTAGTATGTCTTTTTATGGTTCCCTGAGTTAAAATGAGAAGGTAATTGATTGAGTTTTCTTTGATTAGTCCTATGAGGACTTATATTTTGCATAATAAACATTATAGATGTTTCATATTGTTCTTACCTCTATGAGAAGAAGATGGGGTATTGAAGAGATGCCTGGATAAAATCCAGTAATGTTAAGTTTTATACTTGTGATAATATGAAAAAGGAGTATGATAGTATACAAGTGCATACTACCTTATCTCAGTATTTATATACCCTGGCCAGGTATACAACTATTGATGATAAAGTGAGTATGGGAACTCTTAGATTGTAATCTTTTTGATTGCTCTAATCAAGTTGTCATTCTGATACAATCTAATGAGTATCATGAAATAAGAAATATGGAATAAATGAATGTGTCTTGTCCTAAGAATAAGAAAGAGAAATATGAGATAACCTCATATGAGCATGTATGTATGAGGAATTAAAAGTATAATCCTCATAAGATAAGAATGAGAATAAGGGAGATGAATCTTATCCACAAAAGTTGTAAGTTTTATAAAGATCCTTTCCATAATGTGGAAATGGAAAATGTGATGAGATCCTAAGATGATCATAAACATGTTAGATAATAATAAATAAGAGGAACATGATTCCTTGTTTCCTTTCCTTTCAGGGACATAGCAATCAAGTGGGTCTTAGGACACTTGATGTGCATAAGATAAAAATGTGCATGTGATGGATACTTAGAAAAGTATCAGTTTAACTTGGACTTTGGTTCCAAGGAAAAGATATATGTAACAGTAATGTCCCAAGATGAAAGGAAGATAAATATGTGATGTGTTTTTAACACATGTGATAGACACCAAGGCAAGAGATTCTGGTATCTAAGAAATATCAGATGATTATGTTGAATATGTGAAATGGTCAACCATGAAATCAAATTAATCATGTAAAATAGTATGCACATCACCTGTTAGGGGTTTATGCTTTGCATAAACACAACTATTAAAGATATCTTTAAGAATAATTCTTAATTGATAAGTAACTTCTCCTTATGATGATAAAATATACAACTAATGAGATAATTAGTACAAGTAATAAGGAAAGTGTTACCTGACACAGAATTTGCTCCGCAATCAATAATAAGAAAGACAATGGAGCATGTGTCTTGTGTGTTTGATTCTATGAGAATCTTGTATGGAAGCACTTGGTATGGATCAAAGCTTTATGATTTCCCCATAAAAATGAGATGTTATGTGGAGAACATATAGTATGATGAATGAATAACATCTATCTTCCTTTATTTGGGATTTCGGGGACAGAATCCTTGTTAGGGGTTTATAATTTGTAACATCCCTGACCTGGGTTATGTTTTAACCCTAGGTGTTTTGATTAAGAAAGATGATTATATGCTTAATCTTATCTTGTGAAAAGTAATTATGGCTCATGAGGAACTTATGTTTCAATTTTGGTCATGTTTGAACAATGTTGAAGCAATGTTTGCCCATTTTGGATTTATGTGCAAATTACCCAAGTTGAGGGGTTAACTTGCAAATGTTACTTGATAAATGTTCCTCAAGTATTTTTGCATCATGAGAATGAAGATGATGCAGAGGAATGGCTTATGAAAGCCTGAGTACCAAGAAAGAACTGATAAAACAATGTTTGTGCATTAAAAACCTAGTTTTGGTGTAATGTGCAATTTACCCAAAACATAGGGTTCAATATGCAAATTACCACTTCAATAAGGTCCCTAATGTTTCTTGAAATCATTTCGAGCAAATAAAATGAGAGGGGCGCCTCATTTGAATTAAGTTGGAGGAGAGAGAATCTTGATATTAAATAATCAAGATTTAAGCCCAAATGAAACCCTAATCCAATTTAATGCAAAAATAAATAAAATAACTGAAGGGCCTTCAACCAAAATTAAAATGTTTGGATTCATATGTGTGTGGAAGATCTTAATCCTTGCAAAGGCACAAGTATATCCTAAGGAGGTGAAACTCCACTCACCTTATTATAAGAAAAAGAATTTTCACTCAAATGTGGAAATTACTATTATAAGGGTTAAGGTGCTTAATTTCTTTTCCCTTAATTCTTGGATAATGGAAGGGATCTCGGTGGGTATAGAGATGCCTTTATATTCAATAAACCAAGGGGGAATAGGTGGCAACAATTTTGGAATTAATAGATTTTTATAAAACATTTTCTCTCTCATTGAATTTCTTATAAAAAGACCCTTTCCAAGCCAAATGAAAGGTTTTTCCGTTTCCACTTCTTCTCCTTGCTTGGAAAACGACCAAGGGAGCTAGGGAGGACCTGGAGGACGACCCCCAACCTGTTGTTAAGGTTCTTGACCCCTTTTCACCTTGATTCCATGGTGGAAATCGAAAATAAACCATTGATTTCTTCTTATTTCGATCTCCTTTTCAACCCTAGCCAATCTTTTCAACCAAAAGCTTGAGGATGAGCCTAGGGGAGTTTCAAAAGCTTAATCCACCATTTTTGGCATAAGCTTGGAGCTTTGGATCTCAATTGGAGGCGGGTTTTATAACTTGAACCCTTGATTTTGTTATTGCATTCAATTCCTTATCAAATAATGATCATTTCTACATTCACGATAATTGATTTGGTTGATTGATGCAACCACCATGAAAATCACAGAAGGTTTCATGAGTTTATAGCTTGATGATGATTACATCATCATAAGCATACAACTCACCAAATATCAAAGGCAAACAGTTTACATATAGTTGCTCAAATAGTTTCCCAAACCGTTTGGGAGCAACGGTTTCAAACCGTTTCAGAGCAAACAGTTTCACAAACCGTTTAAGGGCAACCGGTTTCAAACCGTTTGGAGGTGTTGAACAGGGTTGAACATTTGGAGATTTGTTTATAATGATGTTGGTTAATGACCCACTAATTATAATTGATTAGTTTCAATTGGTTCATGAGTTGAAGGACAATCAATCACCAAACCCTAATCGGGTTAAGTGCTGATTTCTAATTTGATTGAGTTAGTTCTTTGGATTGATTGACCCAAACGGTTTCAAAACAATTTGGGGATCACCCAAACGGTCTCAAGACCGTTTGAGGGTCACACAAGACCATTTGGAGGTCTAAGGTTGAGTATGGTTAGGTGTTTGAAGATCTAAAGATACCAAGTTGATTTGCAATCAAATGCTGATTTGGTGATCAATCCTATGATCCAAACCCTAATTGGATGTCATGGATTTGGATGTTGAGATGGGAAAACGGTCTCAAGACCGTTTGGAGGTCATCTAAATGACCTCAAGACGGTTTGAGGCCAGGTCATGTCCAAACTGGATGGTGACCCAATGATTTCAAGGCAACTAGTTTCACATTGATTAATAGTAAAGGTTCATTGATCTCAAACCCTAATCCAATTGATTCTAAACCCTAATTAATGATCAAATGAGGGTTAAATCAGTTGAAGGATGATCTATTAAGTTCATTTGAAGAGTGGTGTTAGGCTCAATTGATGAGTGGTTACATGGATTTAACCAATGAAGGAATCAATCTTGGAAACCCTAAGTCAATATGATTGGTGGAGACCATATTTGGTCCATTCGATTTTGAGGAGGTTTGGACCAAACAGTCTCAAGACCGTTTGAGTCCAAATGGTCTCAAGACCATTTGGGACCAAACGGTCTCAAGATCATTTGGGACCAAACGATCCCAAACTGTTTGAGGCCCAATCGATCTCATGAGTGCTTTAGCAACGGTTTCAAGTACTTACTTTAGCAAACGATTTCAAGTACTTGCTTTGGGATTTCAAGTACTTGCTTTGGCAAACGGTTTCAAGTACCACCTTTACCCAACAGTTTCAAACCCTTAGACCAAGACCATTTGAGTTCTGGTTGGTCAACACCGTTTGAGGTCTAAGTGACCTAGACCGAATGAGAAGTAATTAACCAAAACAGTATGGACACCTAAGGTGGTTAAAGGTCAATTGTTTAATTGAACAATTACATGATGTGAACCAAGGGTGATTATAATAATTATACCCTTAATGAGATAGGGTGATTAGTACCCTTTGGATAATTAATATTTAATGATTATGAAAGAAATGACATGATGGATTAAGTGTCAATTCTTCTTTCAAGTTAAGTTAATTTAGCCTAATCAAGTCTGAAGTAGTATCATCTTATAGAGGATGAGAGAGAGAGAGGACTTCCTACATGAATGGTAATCATGTAATGGATAAGCCTCAACACCTTCAACCTGAATGATTAAGTAATTAGGGTATGATCTTTAATAAATAGATCATGAAACCCTAATCAAGGAGGTTGTTGAGCCCTAACCTAAATTTAGGGCAATATCAGATGTAACCTAAATCAAGGGGAATGTTGTGACTCTAAACCAGGTTAACGTTATAAGAAGCCCTAATTGAGGGTGAATCTATGAGAAACCCTAATTGAGGGTAGATCTATAAGAAACCTTATTTAAGGTTAATGTTATAAGAAACCCTAATTGAGGTTGATGTTATGAGAAACCCTAAATTAGGGTAATGTGATGTGAATAGTAAACCCTAATTAAGGGTTATGGAATGAGAAACCCTGATCTAGAGTAATGCCATATGAAACCCTAAATTAGAATGATGTTATATGGAATCCTGATACAATGATGTGATGTAAGACTCAATCCTGGATGATGTCATGTAATGATACCATGACATGTGAAACTTTAGTAATGGTATAATAGCTAATATACTAAAGTGGAGTGTAGCTAATATGATCATATAAGATGAGAATGTTATAATCATGTAGGGTAAGGTTGATGAACCGTATGAATGGTAATGTGGTTATTCTAATGAATAAGGGTCTAAGAGACAAAATGATGCCTAGATCCTTGTATATCCAACTCTATACATGTGTAACAACCCTTTACATCTTACAATGATGAGGACAAGAAACTCTTAGGAGTGATGTATGCAATACTATATAATGATGTGGATAACATCCTAAGAGTTGAAATATCTAAAGTGATGGATAATGGTTTATCCTATATTCAACACTGCCTAACCATTGGATAAGTTCACATCATTAAAGATAGTGGGACAATTCTAATGTGTGACTTATGCACCATATGATGAAAGTGACAAATTAGTGGATAAAGTATTAAGAGGGAAATACCTTAATACAAGGTTAGTTGATTAACTTAAGTAAGATGGAAATGAGAAGAAATTGATACATAAAGTCATGATAGATATCACATCCAACATTTCAGGGTAGACATACCTTGAAGAATCTCTAATCCAATATTCTTGGATAAGAAACATATGAAGTGTGTGTTATGCAATTGTTAAAATAAAGATGTAATGAACTCAATGTACTTTGATAAATGTTGACTAATATACCTTGAGAATGGGGTAGGTCAAATCAATGAGTACGATGTAATCATACCATGATAAGGATGAGATATGAACTCATACTTTGAATTGATGATCATTAATGATATATGATGAGAATAGTGATCATAAGCATATACATATGATATCTTTGAATACTCCTAGAGGTGTGGAGCAAAACATTAGGGTTAAACTAATAATATGAGCATGAAACCCTCATTAATGTGAGATGGGAAACCCTAACCCTTATTTTGGGTTAAGGGAATGAAAAGCCCTATTTGATAGTAAACCCTAATACTGATAAAGGAATGGTGGTGTTACTATTGTATCACATGATGTGATAGATGACTTTTATGACTGTCATCATGTTTAATGACCATGCAGATATTATGAGATGATGGACATAGCCAGATTTGAGTTATGACATTATACAACAAAATGTTGATTGGCCTTATGTGCCTTAATGTTGTTGTTACTTAGTAAAAGTAACAAAATGAACATGGGCTTTATGAGTCTTATGAATAAGTTGTTGCCTAGAGAAAGTTGACAAGATAATTTATGGCCTTGTGAGCCATGTGAGATGCTTGTGTAACAACTATCATGTATACCTCGGTCTGAGGACTTGGAGGTAATAATTACCTAATAAGTGGTAACAGTGATTAGTAATGAATTGAGGGTATGAATGCCCAGTTTTGATATGTAAGATAATGATGTTGCTATGAGATGTGAGCTTTCAAGTAATGAGATAAGGGATTAAGATCCCAATGCATTATAAGTTCTAGTAAAGCTATAGATAAGAGCTTACATGTTTCTTTGTAGTAACTGTCATAATAATTCTTGTTTGAGAACTTGACTGATACTAAAAGAATATACTAATGTACTTAATTAATCAAGTGAAATCATATCATGTAGAGCCCTGGCCATATAACCATCAGTGTCAGAACTTGTTGGATGGTGAAACGGGTGCTCCGCGGCAAAACTCAGAACACATATTTTAAATATGTGGGGGCAATGAGCGAATGTATCCTGACGTCCTAATGAGGGAATTGTGGAAAGGTAAACATTAAACCTCTCAATCCTTCATTATTGTACTGGGATGGATGTACTACGAATCTCCTGATGATTGGGAAAGATGCAGTACACATCTCCCAATAATATTAATGCTGAATCGATGGAGATAAATAAGAAATCTCACGATTGCGAAGAGAGTGCAGCACGCCACTATAACTCTAATAGCAAAGTTGCCAGTATACCCTGGAAAGCTATTTAGTAGAGACATAAGATGTCCTACATCTGGTCTCGTACTGACCGAGATAAGGGAGGTCTTCGTAGCTGGCTCTACCATTGACCTTGTATGGCACCGATTTCGACTTCACAGTGGTCGGTTGGAGTATGAGCGGTATACCTCATCTCCTCAGGGCATAAGTGTGATTGTAAAATGTAATCAACCATATATCATGTTTGTTTAAGGATTGAATACGAAAATTCATTGGCTGATGTTACATTTCTTTTATGCATCTCTAGTTGATAGATGTTATTCATATCTCTTTATACTCATTACAAGTAGATAGATGAATTATGATCCTATCATGGATAAATGCAATGCTCTCCTTAGGAAAGGAGATTACGTTACTATGTTCATTCAATGACTAATACTGCTGTTAATATATAAGAACTCATGCTCAGTTTTATTATAATAAACTGCTATAACAATGTTTTGGCGGATAGTTATATCTCCCGCTGGGCAATTTATAATTGTCTCACCCCCGTGGGATCCAACTTTTTAGGTAAACGTAGAAGAAGAAGCAGGAACCCTATAGCAAGGGAAAAGTAGTAGCAGCAATAGGGACAACAGTGATAACTCAGGTGGAGGCACTAGCTGCCAAGTTTTGTATAGATAGTAGTCCTATGTGTCGTCTCTGTACTCTCAGGTCCTCAGAGTTTATAGTTAGTGTTTTAATGAACCGATATGAGATTTTGGCTTGATGCCTCGAGGTTCTTATGTTGTCTGTATATAATGTTACTAGAGTAGCAGATGTTGTAATCCTCGAGAAGAGATGATACACGTTATGTACTTATGAACCATGATGTAAATGTATACTTTGGTCCTTTATGAAAGAGGTTTCCTATGTGTGGATCTCTTTGCAAAAAGTTTTAATTTTTAGTGATTTTCAGTAATCCACTGCAAATAATTCGCTTCCGCTTAAGTAAATCTTGTTTTTATAAGTTGGATGCCATAATAACTTAAGGAAGTTAGTTCTGGAAGAAGCTCATTCTTTGATGTATGCTATGCATCCGGGAAGCACCAAGATGTATCATAACTTAAAAGATATGTATTGGTGGCCTGGATTAAAGAAAGATGTAACTGAGTTTGTTATGCGGTGTCCAGTATGTCAGCAGGTTAAAGCTGAACATCAAAAGCCCACAGGAACAATGCAACCTCTGCCTATACCGCAGTGGAAATGGGATCATGTAACTATGGACTTTGTGGTTGGTTTGCCTAGAACATCCAAAAGTCATGATTCCATATGGGTGATAGTGGATAGGTTGACAAAGACAACACATTTTCTTTCGGTCAAAACAACATACACTCCTGAGAAGCTTGCACAGATCTACATAGATGAGATAGTGCGGCTGCATGGGGTTCCAGTTACTATTATATCCGATAGAGGTCCCCAGTTCACAAGTCATTTTTGGGAGCAACTTCATAAAGCTTTGGGTACGCAGTTAAGGTTTAGTACAACCTTTCACCCACAGACAGATGGACAATCTGAAAGGACTATACAAACTTTGGAGGACTTGCTTAGAGCATGTGTCCTTCAGTTTGTAGGAAGTTGGGATCTACATCTGAGCTTGATAGAATTTGCTTATAATAATAGCTATCAACATAGTATTGAGATGGTACCATATGAGGCTTTATATGGTAGACGTTGTATATCTCCCTTATGTTGGTATGAAACAGGAGAGTACCAACTCTTGGGTCCTGAGCTGGTTCAGCAAACAACTGAGAAGATTAAAGTTATACAACAACAATTGAAAGCTGCCCAGGATCGGCAGAAATCATATGCTGATAAGCATCGTAGACCCTTAGAATTCTAAGTTGGAGACAGAGTGTATCGCAAGGTCTCGCCTTGGAAAGGTATCTTTAGATTTGGAAAGAATGGAAAGTTAGCTCCTAGATTTATGGGGCCTTATCCAATCATTGAGAGGATGGGAAAGGTAGCCTATAAGATGGAGTTACCATCTGAGCTGCATAGATTGCACCCAGTGTTCCATATTTACATGCTGAGGAAGTGTCATCTTGATACAGAGTTGGTTCTGCAACCTATGGAGGTAGAAGTAAATGATGATATATCTTATGTTGAAGGACCTGTGTCGATTCTTGACAGAAGAATAAAGAAGTTGAAAAAGAAAGACATTTGTCTTGTAAAAGTTCTCTGGCATCACCATGGCATTGAAGAATCTACGTGGGAGCTAGAGGAAGAGATGAGGAGGAAGTACCCTTCTCTTTTCTCTTGATGTTTTCGTTGATGATTTCGGGGACGAAATCCTTGAAAGGGGTGGATAAACTTGTAACATCCCTGACCTGGGTTATGTTTTAACCCTAGGTGTTTTGTTTAATAAAAGTGATTATATTCTTGCTCTTATATTTTGAAAAGTAATTAAGGCTCAAGAGGAACTTACATTGCAATTTTAGTCCTTTTTGAATATTGTTGAAATCAATGTTTTGCTTATTTTGGACTAAAGTGCAAATTACCCAAGTTGAGGGGTTTATTTGCAAATTGTGCATGATAATATGTTCCTCATGTGTTGGAGCATCATGAGAGTGAATATTATGCAGAGGTATGGCTTGTGATAGCCTGAATACCAAGAAAGAGTTGATAAAGCTATGTTTGTGCATTGAAACCTAGTTTTGGTGTAATGTGCAATTTACCCAAAACCTAGTGTTCAATATGCAAATTACCACTTCAAAATGGTCTCTACTATTTCTTGGGATCATGTGGAGTAAATAAAATGATAGGGGCATCTCATTTGTATCTCTTTGAAGGAGAGAGAATCTTGATATTAAAATAATCAAGATTTAAGCATAATGGAAACCTTAATTCAAATTAATGCAAAAATAAATAAAATATTTGAAGGGCCTTCAACCAAAATTGAAATGGTTGAATTCAGATATGTGTGGACGTCCTTGTTCTTTTCAAGGGCCACGAAATATCTCAAGGAGGTGAAAAACCCACTCACGTTATTATAATAAAAAAGAAATATCCACTCACTTATGGATATTACTATTAAATGGATTAATGTGCTTAATTTCCTTTTCTTTAAATTGTGGATAATTGAGAGGAATAAGAGGTAAGGAGGATAGCCTCGTATATAAGGAAGAGAAGGGGGCAAGTGGAAAGGGAATTGAGGAGATAATTCCTACTTTCTCTCTCTTAATTGAATTTTCAATAAAATTCACATATAAGCTCATTTATCCATAGAATGAAAGGATAATTTCGAATTCACTTCCACCCTTTGCTTGCAAAACAACCACGGAAGCTTTGAAGGACCAGGAGGATGACCCCCAACATGTTGGTAAGCTTCTTGAGCTTCTTTCATCTTGCTTTCATGGTGGAAATCATAAATCAATGCATAATTTCTTCTTTTCTTCACCCCATCTTCAACCCTAGCCAATCTTTTCACTCCAAAACTTGAGGAAGAGCCTTGGGGGAGTTGCAAAAGCTTCTTCCACCCTTGTTGACGTGAAGCACCAAGCTTTGAAGCTCAATTGAAGGCATGTTATATAACTTGAACCCTTATTCATTATTATTGAATTAAATTTCTCAACCCTTTATGCTCAATTGATCTTTTTGCAATTCCTTTGATTGATTGATGGAATCACCATGATAATGGAAGTAGTTTTCAATGGAATAAGGCTTGATGATGATGACATCATCTTAGGTACACTTTCCAACAATTTTGAGTTGCAAACGGTTTTGGACCTTTGGTCCAATTGGAGACCAAACAGTTTGCAAACCGTTTGGTGATTTGAGTCCCAAACCGCATGAGAGTGTTGACCATTTGGATGGGTTGACCATTTGAGGTCTGAAACCTAGTACATGTTGGATGATGATCCAATGGATCCAATTCGTTGATTAAATGTACAGACAATCTACCAATTACAACCCTAATCGATTTATTGGAGGTTCCATAGATTGATCCATTCAATTTCAAGACTTTTTGGGTCAAACGGTCTTGAAACCGTTTGGGATCAAACAGTTTCAAAACTGTTAGGTGATCCAATGGTTAAGATTTTAGGTTTGGATATCCAAAGGCCAATAATTTTTGAACCTCAATAACTCAATTTATTGAAGGTTTCAATGTAGCAAATCATGTTCAACCAATCGACGAATGTACCTCATAGCTAATAACATGAGCATATCTAATTGGTTGAACATATCAACATTATAAGAAGAGCTGACAACATAAGCACAACTATCTAGATAAGCATGATTAGCAGTATATGCATCTCTAGTTACAAAGGCATGGCTAGCATGCTAAACATAACTAACAACATGAGATAGCTAGCATCATGATTATAATCAGCACTAGCAGTATAGTTATCAACATAATCATGGCTACTGTATGTAAGCATCTACAATCTTAAGCATATCCACAACATAAGTATATCTACTATCTCTTAATTACACTAAGCATCATCTTTATGTAAATATAACAAACAAGGGTTATCATCCAATGTGAAACGTTGTGTATAACCCTAAACAAATATGCTACACGGCTGTATTACATCTTTTATTACGCCCTGGGGAATTTGAATCGTACCATTCAAAGTCCAACTGACCCCTGCGAAGGGCTATTCGGTTCCGTATAAGGTCTAGGAGTGCCAGTATCCTAAGATCTCTCCCCCTCGGTCAACACGAGTAAAAAGGCAGTGACATATCAGTCAAAGCTACCACCACAACCACATATAATCAAGCCGATAACCACTAGTCCAACCTTGGTACAGGTCACGACACTAGAAGCCAGGGTATTCAAACCCAATCATTGAGGTAAAATCACAGTTGTCCTCTAATCACATCATGTTATAGTCACTGAGACACAATTGCAACCATTCTCAATCACATCAGATGCATGAGGCATGACCATAGCCAACCTCCACAATCTACATTGTGGATGGCAAGGATATATTCTCAACCTGCCACCCCCACATACTCAACAATATGCACTCTGAGTTTCCCTTAGGAATACTTGTTTCACCATCCAACAAGTTCTGACACTGAAGATGGCTCTACGACACATGACACTACATGATTAGAGTTGCACTTGATTAGTTATGCCAATTGGGTGAATTAAGGCTGCATCAAACAAGTGGACATACAAACCCTAATTCACTTCTAGCAAGCATATAAATATCACAACTTTGAAAAGATATAAAACATGTGAAACATAATTTATCATCTCATCATCACATGGTACTATTCACTTGCCACTCATGAGACCACACTAGTCATCATACTATCACAAGATATAAATCATTTTCACAATATGACAAGGTATCAACCCTTATAAACATAAGAGTATTACACCTCATTTAGGGCTCAACCATGCCCAAAGGTCATTAAGACCATCATATTATTCCCTGCAAGATCATCATTATCTTTGCATGCCTTATAACAAGGCTCAACAACATCACTTACATACGATACACCAGATCAACACAATACCGCATTAATGAGCTAGGAGATATTCATAAACAATCATAATAGGGTTATATTAACATTAAGAACATTCCTATGTTACATCAACATGAAAGGAATCTAGATATGATTGACTCTCATCATATTCATAATGCACATATTTAGCATAAGAAAGTATCTACCATGTGGCTATGATAACCACCAATTAACATATCAAGGTTATAATCATATTAAGGAGGTTATTCCACCGTCATTGCATCATATAATAATGTTAAACACGAATACTCATCTTTATCTATTTGCATTAGAGTTAGGTTCAACATAATAAATTATATCAATGTTACTAATCAACACTTATACCCAACCCCTAACTCACGACATCCCCATTGGATCATGGATGCATAAGATGAAGCATCACTATCAAATTCCATACTATTCTCAAGTATGAACCCACACATAAATCAAGGTGTAACCATCAGGTTATAGCATACTGTAACATCCCAGGATTTGAGGCCTCAGATAATGATCTTAAAAGGAATGATTGGACTACCCATATCACCAAGGTGCACCTCCTTTTTAGGGAGCTCATATCTAACGAACTCCATAGTTAAGCGTGCTCAGCTTGGAGTAGTACTAGGATGGGTGACCAGTCAGGAAGTTGATCCTGGCATGTGCGTCCGTGAGGACAAAGTGCACAGTTAAGGCTAGTGGTGGTCTGTGGGGCCAATCGTCATTCCTGAAACTCTGCTAGTGACTTGGGCAGTGGGCTACGCGTTACAAAATGGTATCAGAGCTACCCCTCTAGTAGGTGGGGCCCGCATGGGCATGTGGCATGTCAGTCTTAAGTTGTGCGGTCCAAGCATGTAGGAAAGGGCTATCCATGGTTGACGTAGCCACCCTTACGCTGGTATTCCGTGATCGGGAGCTGGGTGTCCATGGGCCATTATGGGTCTGTACTGAAATGGGGAAGCAATTATGAGGCCTTATAGTTGAGCCTTGACGAGGATGTCAACTGTCTAAGTGGGGGAGATTGTAACATCCCAGTATTTGAGGCCTCGGATAATAATCTTAAAAGGAATGATTGGACTACCCATATCACCAAGGTGCACCTCCTTTTCAGGGAGCCCATCTCTAAAGAACTCCATAGTTAAGCGTGCTTAGCTTGGAGTAGTACTAGGATGGGTGACCAGTCGGGAAGTTGATCCTGGCATGTGTGTCCGTGAGGACAAAGTGCACAGTTAAGGCTAGTGGTGGTCTGTGGGGCCATTCGTCATTCCTGAAACTCTGCTAGTGCCTTGGGCAGTGGGCCAGGCATTACACATACTATGGATTCAACAACAATAAGAGAGTTATCCATGATTATATTAATCATTCAAGGACTATTCTTACCCAATTACCATCATTTAGTTATATTAAAGCTAGGTATAAAAACCTATACCTCTTTAGGGTTATATATCAACAAAATCTGGTTATCATCCCTTCTATTCATATAACCCTCCATTTGTTCCGTCATCATTCAACCCATATCACCATACCACAATGTCACCCAGAACCATTGGATGTTTAAAAGGTATGGCCATTGGTTGTTTACATAAGTAAACACCTTATATAAGCCATATGAAGTCCTTATTTGTTCTCTAAAAAGAGTCAAATTCTAACCCAAGGCATCCCTTGATTAACAACACAAAAAGTTCCATTGAAAGTAGGGTAAAACCCACAATCGACTGTTCATTTAAAACATACTATCCAATGTCAATAGGTAAGCTCCTTAAGTTGATCATATAAAGGAAACCATCTAAATCACATTTTTAGGACCAACATATTACATTAGACATCATTCCAATTTATTGGAGGAATAAACATTATATCTTGACCATTGGGTCAAGTTCATATATTAAAACCATCAATTACAGTATAGGTCCGACCATTGCATCAAGTGACCCAAGAAACAATTGGTCTAAGGCTTAGTTGATTCTACAACTACAATTCTTGACTCAAAATAGGTTTTAGAGACCTGATCCACCATCATTAGTGACCATTAAATCACCATAGGTGGTTAGATCAATGCTATATTCATTAATCAACATCAAATATTAAAGTAATGTCGTCATTGATTGATAACATCAGTAGGGTACTTAATGGTTTATCATTAAACTTCTAATTAGTCCAAAACCTAACCTAAGGGGGTGACAATAGGTTGTCACCATCATTTGACACCCTTGATCACGACCATCAGTTGTTATGAAGACAACACTATAGGGTTGTTGCAATGGTACCATCATCAGGTCATGGTTTATAGAAGAAATCAACTTAAAACCCTAAAATTGTCCATTGTTTGATAGGTGCTTAGCACCATAGGTTGTCAAACCAACCTGATCCAAGTCATATTACACCTTAGACATAATATACACATGATCACAGGTTCATATATAATTGAAATCAGAATAGGGAACATTATAAAAATTGAAATCCAAGTCAAGCATAGCTTTTTACTGCATGAATCATCATTTTCAAGCATGGACATGATCTAGAAAGCTTATACTAAGCAATAAACGTGGATCAAGTTACAAAACTTGCCTCTAATAAGAAGATGAAACCCTACACAGAAGAAATCTCAAGAAGGTAGGGTAGAAAATCTAAGAATAAGCTATGAATTCGTCCATCTAGCCCCTTTCTTCATCAAATGAGCAAACCCTAAGCATAAGGAGCAAGAAAGGTAGGGTTTTAGAGCTTTAGAGAAAATTCTACCATGGAACAACAAGGTTCTGACCTTGAGGAAGCTAGGAGGAAGGATAAAAAAGGAATAAACAAAGGAAAGAAGGGAACTCTTAAACTTTTAGGTCATGATCACTTGAAGGAAGCTTTTTCAACCCTAAAATGAAGTCAATTTCAACCTTAGAGCCTTTCTCCAAGAAGATCCCCACTTTCTTCTTCCTTGGGCAGAAACTTTCGCAGCTAAACAGAGGGAGAACAAAGTTGGGAGAAGGAGGGAAGTGGTGGAGAGAAAATGGCTCATTTTGGTGCTTGGGGATAAGTATATGACACTTTAAGATAAAGAAAAAGTTGAAATCCTAGTATCTATCCAAGTGTCCATGGCCTTAATTTATTTAGAATATACAAGCACACACATAAGAAACTCCCCCATCATGTGTATAGATCTGATTAGCTTTCCTTTGTCAAATTTCCCAGCCAATCAAATAATTCATTAGTTGATAGCTACTAAAGGTAGCTCATCCGTGAAGGGGAAAACCCTAAAATACCCTTGGAGAAAACACCTTCAAACCAAGGTTTAAATAGGTGCCCCATGGCTGATAAAGCTCAAGAATGATGAGAGAATATCCAAGGAACATAATTCAAGTGATAATTTGCAAAGAAAACCTCTCAATTACATAAATTGCATAAAAGTCCAAAATGTGCATAAAATTGCATAACTTGCTCAAATAATGTCCAAATTGGACCAAATTTGACACATAAGCTTGTATTATGATTTCAAAGAATATAAAAAGGTTATATTAGGGTTATAAGAATTCAAATATGATAATTAAGATTGTTCAACTCACTAAGAAAGTTTAGGAGCCTTACATAACAAGTGCTCTTGGATTGTAGTTCCAAGGTGGTGACGTTTGTCGACCATGATGTAACATGTGTCTTACAAGGAAATAGGAAGATTGTTCTGATGTGTTTGGTGTAAACGATGGTGGCAGAGAAGTTTATGAGGCAGGGGTGTGAGGCATTCTTGGAACATGTGATGGATACTAAGGCAAGGAGTCCTAGTATTCAGGAGGTGTTAGTTGTCTATGAGCTTGAAGATGTGTTTTCAAATGAGTGTTCCCCTAGTTAGAGAGATTTATTTTGAGATCAATCTATTCCCATGAACCCAACTGATAGCTCAGACATCGTACATGATGGCACCAACTAAGATGTCAGAGTTGAAGAAATAATTGCAAGAGATACTTGAGAAAGGTTTTATCAGTTTGATCACATCACCATGGGGTGATCTAGCATTGTTCATGAGGAAGAAAGATGGATCCATGGGTTGTTCATCGATACTCACAGTTAAACAAAGTGATGATAAAGAACAAGTATCCTTTGTTGCAGATTGAAGATCTATTTGACTAGTTGCAAGAAGCCATAGTGTTTTCAAAGATAGACCTAAGATAGGGATATCACTGGTTGTAGATCAAGGCGGATTACATACCCAAGTCAGCTTTTAGGAATCGGTATGGTCATAATGAGTTTGTGGTTATGTCATTTGGGCTAGATAATGCACCGACAACATTCATGCACTTGCTGAATAGGGTGTTCAGACCTTTCCTTGACCAGTTTGTGGTGGTGTTCATCAATAATTTCTTGATATACTCTAGAGGTATCCAATAGAATAAACAACATCTATGTCAGGCGTTGACCCTGTTGAGATAGCATAAGCTATACGCTAGGTTCAACAAATGTGAGTTTTGGATGATGGAGGTTTCTTTTCTGGGACACATCATATCTGCTAAGGGTGTGTGTGTGGATCCCAAGATGGGAGTGGACGAAGACGATGATATAGGTTTGCAATTTCATTGGTTTGGAAAGATGTTATAGAAGGTTCATCAAGAGCTTTAGTGTAGTGGTGTTACCCCTAACAAAGTTGATGAGAAAGGACATACCATTTTTTTGGGATGACAAGTGTTAGAATTCTTTTCAGCTTTTGAATGAGATGTTGACCAACAAACTAGTGTTGATTCTTCTAGAACAAGGAAGGGGATATATTATTTTCTGTGATGCATCAAGGAAAGGTTTGGGATGCATATTGATGTAGGATAAGAATGTGGATTCTTTTGCTTCATGACAACTTAACAAACATGATTAGAACTACCCAACCCTTGATCTAGAAATAGCTACATTGGTTCATGCCTTGAAGATCTGGAAGCACTACCTTTATGGTGAGAAGTTTTAGATTTTCACAGATTACAAGAACCTTAAGTACATTTTTTGCAGTAGGAGCTGAATATGAGGCAAAGATGCTAGATGGAGCTAATCAAAGACTATGAATGCACTATAGATTACCACCCAAGGAAGGAAAACATAGTAGACGATGCTTTGAGCATGAATTCCTCTTCTTCGTCATCTATGGATAGGCACAATTATGTTCCTTGGTGTACCATAAGTGAGACATGTTGGTCTCCTTATGTCATATGAATGTACAACTAGAGGTGTCTATCTTGGCGGGCTTGTTGGCACAATTACAGGTGAATCCTACATTTAGGAAGCAGATCAAAGAGGCACAACAAAGTGATATGGTGATACAACAAATCATAGTAGTGTTCGACAACGAGAAGCGTGATGCATTCCATAAGTCAGAGGGTGGGACAATATGTTACGACAGCAGAGTTGTGTTCTGATGTTGTTGATTTGAGGAAGATGGTTATGGAAGAGGCTCACTCTTCAATGTACGCTATGCATCCAGGTAGAACCAAGATGTATCACAACTTCAAGGACCTATATCGGTGGCCTGGTATGAAACTTGATGCGGCTGAGTTCGTGGAAAAGTGTGTAGTGTGTTAACAGATTATAATAGAACATCAAAAACCTACATGGACTTTATAATCGTAACCCATACCACAATGTAAGTGGGATCATGTCACGATGGAATTTGTGGTTGGTTTTCTTAGGATAGCCAAAGGTCGTTATTCCATCTGGGTCATAGTTGATAGGTTGACTAAGTTTGCACAATTTTTTCTTATGAAAATGTCATAAACAATAGAGAAGCTTTCATAGGTTTATGTTGATGAGATCATTCATTTGCATGGTATCCCAACTACTATTGTGTCAGACAAAGGTCCTCAGTTTACTAGTCACTTTTGGGAGTGTCTTCATACAACTATGGGTACGCAGTTGAAGTTCAGCACAACGTTTCACCCATAGATAGGTGAACAGTTAGAGAGGACGATCCACATCTTATAGGATCAATAGAGAGCATGTTCCTTCAATTTTTGGGTAGTTGGGATATACATATTAGTTTGATAGAGTTTTCCTAAAACAATAGTTATCAGAGGAGTATTAATATGGAACAGTACAAGGATTTATATGGGAGACGTTGCATATCTCAGTTGTGTTGGTATGAGACAATTGAATATCACCTCTTAGGTCCTGAGCTAGTACAACAGATGATACAGATGATCGAGATGACACAACGACAGTTGAGGCGGCCCAAGATAGACAAAAATCATATGTTGATAATCATGATAGGCTGTTTGAGTTCCAAGTGGGAGACATGGTGTATATCAGGGTCTCTTCTTGGAAAGGTGTGTTGAGATTCAGGAAGAAGGGTAAGTTGGATCCCATGTATATGGGACCTTACCCTATGGTGGCACATGTTGGGAAGGTGGCTTACAAGTTGGACTTACCACCAAAGTTGCACAAGTTGCATCCAATGTTCCGTGTTTTGATGTTGAGGAAATGTCACCCTAACACTGAGTCAGTCTTGCAACCAGTGGAGGTTGAGCTGGATGAGAATGTGTCATATGTGGAGGGCCTAATAACACCCATTTTATGGCTGCTAGAGCTTATATTTTACTATCAAAATAGCCTTTAAACCTAACTTCCTCTTCATTTTATCATATATGTTGTAAAGAAACAATGCCCACTATGCCACTGATAATATTTCTCATCTTTTGCAGAGTTTCTCTAATCTTTCCACAAAAAGAGCATTAATGGCCCCTTTAGGGCCATCAATAATGAAGTAATTGTTCTGACCCAGTAGCACGCGAGGTGACACACTCCCTTACCCGTCACGGTTGCTGCCTGATATGCTTGCAACCTGACATAGGTGTGTCACACAGGAGCCTTGTTCGCTCCAGCTCTTTACCTAATAGGGTGCCTTGCCCGTCACAGTTCTCCTAGCTGAAGATGACGATTAGCTACCCCTTGATGCAGTAGCCCGCCAAGATCCTTACCCGCCATGACTATTGCACGATACACCGGCCGCCCGGAACGCTTGATGGCCCGACATGCCTGTCGGGCGATAGACGTGTTGGCCCCACCGAACTCGCGATAACCATGCCAGACAAAGGACATGTGGCCCAATAAGAGCCGCAACTCCCACCAGCTTGCTGCCTATAAATAGCAGCTGCAAGCCTATGATGGGACGAGCCAAACCCTATGAGAGTTAACTCTTAAAGCACATGAGCTAGTGCGTCGAGTTCCAGAGTCTGCTGGGCGATACTAGGTGAGAACACCCCCAACATAGAAGGGATGGGAGGACTTCACTTAGAACTCGACCCAGTAGCGGCAAGTAGTGCGACATGACCCTCAAGGCTTCTTCAACATGTCGTGTCCCTACCTGGGCTTCAACCTGAGACTGCTCGCCCACCTATACCCAACATGAGGAACCCGAGAACCCTAAGATAATGCTAACCTGATATGTGTCTTAACCTAAAATGGTACTTGACCCGATATGGTCTACACACGTCACAGTTGTAGCCCGACAGTGTCGACAGACAGATGACGTGGGATTTTATCGCACTAACAAACTCACTCGGGGTTGAATTCCCCGAGCTTTTACCAAAACCAATGTGCCATAATTCCACCTGCAAGCGAATGAGTCTTATCACAGTATAGTTAAGGATCGAGCCCAAAGGACAACATTTTTAAGAATCCTTGTCAGTTTAGTCTAGTTCGAGTTAAGACTAATGTTTAAAACGATTGGTTGATTTGAGTTTGATTAAACTAATTTGCAAGAAAGTAAAAGCTGAAATAATGTCGAATTTAGATCAATGATACAGAATCGCTGGGATGGTATCGAGTTTCACCACCACTACACATGCAAACACATTCAAACATTAAACATCTAGGCAAGATATAACTATCCAAATAGAGCTGCTGTAAAACCCCCCATACAGAATTTAGATCAATGATACAGAATTTAGATCAATACTACAGAATTGCTGGGATGGTATCGGGTTTCACCACCACTACACATGCAAACACATTCAAACATTAAACATCCAGGCAAGATATAACTATCCAAATAGAGCTACTGTAAAACCCCCCATACAGGTGTTAGGTTTGCATAAGCATCACCTTAGGCATCAAATGTCTCATCACCATCTAGATTACTTACTTACGGCTCCAAAGATACATAAATCCAATGAAGGTTGTGGGCCCCCTATACAGGCGTTAGGTACACAGAAATGTCACCGAAGGCTAGATGGCTCATCCCCTCACAGATCATACACTTACAACCTCAAAGAAATCCCATTCTACTTCTAGTTTGGGAGTCAACCACATTAATCGATAAGCTAGCATGCGATTAATATACAAGAAAACATCGATGATTAACAAGAAGATACAAAATCCAACTAAGGCTGTGAACCCCCTATACAGGCGTTAGGTACACAGAAGTGTCACCAAAGGCTAGATGACTCGTCCCCTCGCGGATCATACACTTCAACCTCAAGGAATCCCATTCTATTTCTAGTTTGGGATTCAACATGTTAAACGACATTCAATCATACATATTGAAGTTCTCACAACATAGGAAGAAAAAAGATGAAAGCAAGCAATTAATCTAACTACGAACATAGTGATTAACAACAAAATGAAAAGTTATATACATTGCCATGGAAAGTTTAACAAAAGAACATGATTGCATGGGCAGCAGGGCTAGTCCCCGCACCCCAGCAAAAAGGAATTGCTCGCTCATGATGCGAGAAACAAGAAGAATAAGAAAGAGAGAGAAATCTGCCATGAGAATGGTGCAGAAGGTAGTCACATCTTGGTGAAGAAGATGCGGTCGTCTACATCGTATCGGAGCAGATCTAGATGTGAAACGGGTGATGCAAAGACAGACCAGACAATCTCTCTCGCTCTGTCTTCCTTCTCTTCTTAGTCTCCTTGATTGCAACATGGGCAGTAGGTGGAATGAAATTGGCGTGGATGGAACTGGATCTGGATCAGACCTGTGTACAGGCATCCTGTTAGCGTCCCAGAACTGATGCCCCAAAATGGGGAACCTACTGGTCCTATTTATAGGCACAAGACTGGCCTTCACACTTTTGGTGTGAGTCCAAACGATTTGGTTATAATCGATCAAACGGTCCTAAGATATTTTATCAAACAATTTGGTTGCTTTTTAAGTTCAAACGGTCCTTAATATCAAACGGTTTGGGAAACCAATTTCCTCCAAAAGGTTTGCTATTTTGATCTTGGTAAATATCTTTTCCAAATGGTTTTGATAGTGCCTTGGCTCAAACGGTCTTCAGCTATCCTTATGCAAACGGTCTTCACTTTAGTCACTCAAACGGTCTTGAGCTATCCTTGTGCAAATGATCTTCACTTTAGTCACTCAAACAGTCTTGATAAATTGATCATACGGTCTTGTGACTTTGTCTCTCTTTCGATCTGGAAACCGATTGAACGATCACATAGTTTTGCTCTATTCAGTCGTGCATGCTGCTCAAAAGACCAAACAGTCTTGGAATGATTCCAATCGGTCTCTGTAAACCGATCGCTGCCCATCAGTTCTTCACGGTCTTGAACTTTAGGGAAGCAACCGATCTTGCTGCTCCTGCCCATACGGTTGTCGTTCGATCGATCTCGTGTTTGTGGCCTCTGATCGATCTGCCACCACTGGTCCAAGCGGTCTTGCTGGAGGTAAGGGAAAGAAGTGGGACGACGCAGTAGGTGCGGATGTGCGTCAAGCAGTGCAGAGGTCATGGAGGCTTGAATCAGTAGGTCGAGGAGTCAACAACATCGTGAGGTAGGGGACGACGCGCCACAACTATGTTGAGACATCACGGTCGTGGTGAGACTGCTGCCTCACGGGCATGCTGCCTTGCACGGGCGTGGCGGGTGAAGACTTGGGCTCTAATGGTGGTGTGCCATGGCCATGGTGTGACAACACGGTCGTGGTGATGCTACTTCCCCACGGCCGTGCTACCTCGCACGGGCGTGGCAGGCGGAGACCTTTGGTACTGATGGTGGTGCGCCACGGCCATGGTGTGACAACATGGTCGTGGCCGGGGTCATGGAGCACAGGTGTGGCTGATCACAACGGTCGTGGCGAGTGCTCTGTTTCATGATCTTGATCATTTGTTGCACATGCTTGGGTTATGAGTCAGATTCCAAATGACCTTGTGATAATATTTTCTCCAAACGGTCTTGAATTGATCGTCCAAATGGTCTGGGTTATGCCTCCAATTAGTCTCTGTTGGCCTATCGATCTTGAGACCGTTGGGGCTCAAACGGTCTTGAGACCGTTCAGGCTCAAATAGTCTTGAGACCATTTAGACAGTTTAGGCTCAAACGGTCTTGGGACCGTTCGGGCTCAAACGGTCTTGGGACCATTTGGGTGAAACCGGTTGGCCAAAACCATTAGAGTCAAGGCTGTAGGGGTTATGACCATTGGCAATGGTAGAGGATGATGAGGCACAAAATCCCTAGAATTGGTGACTGAGAGGATGAATCTGGAGTATTCATCATGGGTCCCACTCAAAATGGTTTGATTGTTCAACCTTGTCAAGACCTACATCAAATTAACATAAATTCAGTTAAAATCATGATAGTTGGACCAGCTAAGTAATTTTGCACATATTGATATTTAGTAAGTGAAATTGAATGCATTGAGTCAAATTTGACATGAGATGGTAATTGAAATTCCCGATGAATATGCATTCATCAAAATACCCTGAACTTTAAACGTTGCTCATCCTCGAGTAACACAAAATATGAAACAATCGCCAAATGAATACTTTCAATTCACGTGATTTCCTCATCTTCACATCATGATTGTTTTCCTTCTGCTCAGTATGACTCAGTATATCAACCTCCTGAGACCACTGAACACATCTTACCACATCTTCATTCCTGAGTTTGCTTTCCAATATCACTTTCTCCTCACTTTTTCCAACAACAAGCATGTCAACGAGTTTTGTAAGAGTCCAGAGCCACCCGTAAAACAACAAGTATGCATCTGATCTGACACTGGTGTATTTTAGTGTAGTGGAGGCTTGCATTGTGCCATTAGGTAGAAAATGGAGTGAATGGTGGTATGGAAGGAATAAGTAAATCTCTCCTCTATTCGACTCGAGATTTTCTTTTTATTTGCTTTACAATTTCATTTATTGCATTTTTTGTGTGAATCTCTCCTCTATTCGACTCGAGATTGCATTTTTGGTGGTACTCCCCTATAAATTTGCGAGAGGTATGGAAGAAGCGGATATAGAGGGAAGTGGCGTGCCACCCCAAACTTAGGGTTTGGCACTATTTTGGCTATTTTTTTCTTTTTAATGGATGGAGGGGTATGAATATGATAGAAGAAGTGTAGAAGAGAGTTCAGATCAGAATGCAACTTGATTTACAATTCCGTGCATCGGGTCATTCTCTTTATCGTACTTTGTTCAGATAATGACTTGATGAGGATCCAGTGGGGATTCCATGTTATTGTTCCACTAGTCAGTTAGGAAGCACGACGTGTTTGATCCCTATCAGTTTGACAAACACTAGTCATTTTTGTGTAAGTATCATGATGTTAGGAATCATAAGCTTCACAAGTTGATTTCAATCAAAAAGCTAGTTTTTAGAAGAAGGTCCTTTTGAGGATCTGATTCGAATAAGGAAGGTATAGTGAAAAAAGCATAGAAATTGAAAACATGTTAAAATTTCATCAAGTATCTGTTCAAATTTCTTTTGAAAACTTTAAAAATTTTGGAATTTTTATTTGAATTTTTATTTGAAAATTTAGGTCAAAATTGCAATGATGGGTGAATGTGGAGAGTAAGATATGTATCACCCACCCTCCACCCCAAACTTAGAAATTTGCTCATCCCAAGCAAACTCTAAATCCAAGATGGAGGGGAAACTTCGTGCTGGTTGGACCACGAGATGTGGTTGCATTCCAGACAGCGCACATCCTTCATCTGAAAATCAAGAAAAGAAAGATCAATCAGAACTCAAGATAGAATCTCGTGATGCGAATTTTATTTGATGCACAATTATCTAAAAAGTGAAAACAAAATTAAGGAAAAATTTCTAATTCAAAATTATAACTAAATACAAATTTATTTATCGGGTTGCCTCCCGACAAGAGCCTTTGTTTTATGTCGATGGCTCGACTTGATATCTTCAACTTCATGGTGGTTCCTTTGGATTGGAGAGATCTATTATTGTTTCGGTTCTTATGTCGGCTGTGGTGAAATATCTTTTCAAACGTTGACCATTCGCCATGAATTCACCTGACTTTTCACTCCATAAAGAGAAAGCACAATATGGGGAGATGCTTTTGACAATGTACGGTCCAGACCAACGAGAGCGGAGTTTCCCTGGGAATAACTTCAACCTTGAGTTGAATAGCAGAACTTGGTCTCCCACTTATATGTCTTTTCTTTTCAAATGACCATCATGCCAAAGTTTGGTGCATTCTTTGTAGATTCGTGCATTCTCATAAGCTGTCATCCTGAGTTCGTCCAGCTCTTAGAGTTGCAGAATCCTAGCTCGGCCTACTTCTTTCATATCAAAATTTAGTTGTTTTATTTCCCACCATGCCTTGTGTTCCAATTCGACTGGCAGGTGGCAAGCCTTTCCATATATTAATAAAAAAGGTGTAGTCCCGAGGGGAGTTTTATAAGCAGTTCAATAGGCCCATAATGCATCGTTGATTTTCACTGACTAATCTTTCCGATTGCGGCCTACTGTCTTTTCCAAGATACCTTTGAGTTGACGATTAGAAACCTCCACCTGTCTACTTGTCTGTGGATGGTAAGGTGAGGCTACCTTGTGAGTAACACCATACTTTCTTAGCAATGCTTCAAAGCTTCTTTCAAGAAAATGGGAACCTCCGTCATATATCACAGTGCGTGGGACACTGAATTGGGGGAAAATAATGTCTTTAAACATCATGATGATGGGTTTGGAATCACTAGTGACAGTTGGTATGGCTTCAACTCATTTTGAGACGTAGTCCACCGCCACTAGGATGTATGAAAATCCATGAGAAGATGGGAATGAAACCATGTAGTCCACCCCCCAAACATCAAATATTTCTACTTCTTGCCACAGGTTTAGCGACATCTCATCTCTCTTTATTATGTTGCCTGATCTTTGACATTTGTCACATGATAAGACAAAGTCATGTAATCTTTTTATATGGTTGGCCAAAAGAAACCACATTGCAAAATCTTCAAGGAAGTCTTTTTAGAGCTCATATGCCCTCCAACTGGCCCTAAGTGACATTGCTCCAAGATAAGTTGAGCTTCTTCCTCAACAATACACCGTCTATATAGACCATCATCACATAGTTTGAAAAGGTACAACTCATCCCAGTAGTACTATTTCACATCATGCATAAATTTCTTCAATGCATTTCCAGTGCATTGAGGATGGATAACCCCAACAGCAAGGTAGTTCACAAAATCTGAGTACCACAGTACAACTTCTGAGACCTTCATAAGTTGATCATCTGGAAGGGAATCATTAATCAAAATCTTCTCAGTATCTAGAGTGTGGATGCAACTGACGTGGTCTGCTACAACATTCTCCGTACCCTTTTTATCTCTTATCTCCAAATCAAATTCTTGCAATAGGAGAATCCATCTAATTAACCTAAGTTTTGCATCTTTCTTTTCTAGAAGGTAACAAATGGCAGTGTGATCTGTGTAGACAATGACCTTTGAACCAATTAGGTAGGATCTGAACTTGTCAAAGGCATACACGACTGCCAGAAATTCTTTCCTAGTAGTAGCATAATTCCTATGAGCTTCATCGAGGGTCTTCGATGCGTAATAGATCACATAATGTTTCTTTTCTATGCATTGGCCCAAGACAGCACCCACAGCATAATTGCTTGCATCACACATAATTTCAAAAGGGTGGTCCCAATCGGGAGCTCTGATGATGGGTGTAGTAGCAAGGGCATGTTTTAGTTTGTTGAAACTTTTAACACATTTTTCGTCAAAATTGAATTCAACATCCTTTAGTAATAAATTTGTCATTGGCTTGGTTATCTTTGAGAAGTCCTTTATAAACCGTATGTAGAATCCTGCATGACCTAGGAAAGCTCGAACTTCCTTTATATTGATAGGGATTGAGAGCTTGGAAATTACTTCAATCTTGGCCTTATCTACTTCAATTCCTTGATTACTGACCCTATGGCTGAGGACAATGCCTTCCTTTACCATAAAATGACACTTCTCCCAGTTGAGCACAAGATGTGCTTCTTCACATCATTTGAGGACCAGGGAGAGGTGTTCCAGGCATGAGTCAAATGAATCTCCGTACACTGAAAAATCGTCCATAAAAACTTCCATGATTGTTTCAGTGAGACCGACGAATATGGCTGCCATGCAATGTTGGAAAGTTGTAGGTGCATTGCAGAGGCCGAATGACATTCTTCTAAATGCGTATGTTCCAAATGGGCAAGTAAAAGTCATTTTCTCTTGGTCATATGGATGTATAGGTATTTGATAGAATCCAGAGTAACCATTGAGATAAAAGAAATATTCTTGATGGGCCAGCCGCTCTAATACTTGATCAAGAAAAAGGCATTGGAAAATGATATTTTCAAGTTGCCTTGTTCAACTTCCTATAATCAATGCACATCCTCCACCCTATGACTGTTCGGGTGGGGATGAGTTCATCGTTTTCATTTCATATTATAGTTGTTCAACCTTTCTTCGGGACTACATGCACTGGGCTCACCCATGGCGAGTCTGATATCAGATAGATAATTCCACCGGTGAGTAGTTTAATGACCTCTTTACGAACTACCTCCTTCATATTTGGATTCAGTTTCCATTGATGTTCAATATTTGGCTTGTGATCTTCCATTATAGGGATCTTGTGCATACACAATGCTTGACTAACCCCAGTGAGGTAATTCATTTTATAGCCAATCACTTTCTTCCTTTCCTTCAATTCTTTCAGGAGTTTATCTTCTTGTTCGGTCATAAGATTAGAATTTATTATTACTGGACAAACCTTGAGGTCATCCAAAAACACATATTTCAGTCCCTCAGGCAGGGGATTCATTTTGGGGGCCTCTGTTTTTTTGCATGTTTCTTTAGTAGCTTCCACAACCTTGAGTCCTTCAAACGTAGCTTTAGGATTTTCTTCGGCAGTGTCAAGGTCAAGAACATACTCTTTAACTCATTCACTGATGGAATTATCAGTAGAGGGGTTTGTTAGAGTCACTTCTAAAGGATCATCTTATTCATATCCCTCTTGTGTGAGGAGTGATATTTGTTCAATATAGTCAATCAGATAAACTTCTTCTTGCATACTTGGTCTTCTCATGCTTTCAAAAACCTTGAATTTGAGAGTTTATTTACCAAGTCTGAGAAGCAATGTTCCTACTTCAACATAAATTAGAACTCTTGCAGTGGTGAGGAACGAATGTCCAAAGATGAGAGGATATCTGTCATCCTCTTTTATGTCCATGATGACAAAGTCACACGGCACATAGGAATCTTTTCCTACGTTGACAGGTACATCCTCAATAATTCCTGACGTACGTTTTATCGAATTGTCTGTGAGTTGTATGGTCATGCCAGTTGGAAGAAGTTCAACAAAACCTAGACTTTTGCAAAGGCTGAGTGGCATGATAGAGATGCTAGCACCAAGATCTGCCAGTCCTTTTTTGCATGAAGAATCGCCAATATGGCAGGAAATCCCAAAAGATCCTGGATCTTTCTGCTTCTTTGACATCTTACTCTGAATGATATCCGAAGTGGTTTTAGCTAACTTGACTATCTCATATTCTTCAGTTATATATTTCCTGGTCAGGAGTGACTTCAGGTATTTTGTCGAAGCTGATATCTCAACCAGCGCATCCAAAAAGGGTATATCAACATGAAGTTTCTTCATAGCTTCTTTAAACTTATTGAACTGAGTATCAAGCTTGGTTTGCCTTAAACGAGTAGGGAAAGGTATACGAGGCTTGTATACAGGGATATCAGGTTCTAGTGTTTCAGTTTCTTCATCAATAGGTTTCTCAGGACTTTCCTTATCTGTCTTGTCAGCAGTTACTATTTTTTCTGGTTTAGATTCTGGTGTTGTTGAGTCTTAGACAATCACATGTTCATCTTCATCTGTAACAACCACATGTGTCTTGATAGGAGGATCAAAATAGTATTTTCCTGATCTGGTGGTGACTACCTTCAATTGTTTAGGATGCTTAGGATTATTCTCGGGTTGGCCAGCAAAAACCCCAGGTGGTGGCTTGATGCTAGCTGCAAGTTGAGCTAGTTGGGATTCAATAGCTTTCTACTGAGCTTGTTGGTTAGCTATCATAGTTTGCTAAGTGTGCAACATCTTTTTAATGGCTGATAGATTGTCATCAGGTGATGCATGACTTGCTTGTTGTCCTTGTTGTTGATAAGGAACTTGGTTAAGACTCTGGTACTGGGAATTGTTTTGATAATTATTGAAGTCCCTATTATGGAAGTTTCCCTTGAAGTTTCCTTGATTTCCAAAATTCTATTTTTGATTATACTAAAATCCTGGTGGGCCTCGTGGTTGGTTGTTCGAACCGAATTGATGTGAGTTCACTGCTCCAAAGGGGTTTCCATATTGAAAACCTGGACGATTCTTATTCTGATTCGGATTTTAATAACCTTGACCAGGGATGGTATTAACAACATTCAGGTTCTCCATTTGACCATTATCCCCTTGTCCACATACGTTGCTTAGAAGAACATCATAAAGAACATTACATGCTAATGTGGAATGATCAGTTCCTTTACATGCTTCACAGAACATGGAAGCAGACTTGATCTGTTCTTGTTGTCGAGTGGGCGAACATCCTCTTCCAATAGCAGCAAGAGATGATTCAATATGGTCTTGCTTGGAAACTAATAGTTTCAAGGTTTCAACGATAGATTTGTAATTTGGAGTGGCTTCAGCCATAGCTACTTTCAAAACTACTTTGCCTACATACCTACCCCAATTAGCTTGGTTTTTATCTCCCAGGGTGACAATCCACCATGCGTTGTCATAACTTTACCGCATGAAGTTTCATCTAGACGAGGAATCTAAGAATCTCTTTTTATCGTCATCCACACCCCTATAGAAAATTTTGATGAGTTGATTCTTAGGAATTCCATGGTGTGGACATTTGCGTAGAAGCTGTTTGTATCTGTCCCAAGCTTCAGCAAGGGTTTCTCTAGGGACTTGAGTGAAATTTGTTATTCGACCTCTAATTTCATATGTAAGAGATGGAGGATAGAACTTTTCTAGAAACACATTTTGGAGTTGTTCCCAGGTGGTGATGGGTATTTCACTTTGTAGGGAGTTGTACCAACTTATGGCTCTATCAACAAGGGAATACTTGAAGATACAAAGTCGAATGGCATCATCGGATACTCCATTTTGCTTTGTCATAGCCCATAGATCAATAAACCTCAAAAGATGCTCCTGACTATCCTCTCCTTGTTTGCCATAGAAAGGGTTGTTTTGAAGCAATGTGATCCAATATGCCCTAATCTCAAAATTGGCAGCATTTGGGAGGAGGTTGTACTGGGTGATGAACATTAGCAATTCTAGGGATAGAGAACTCTCTAAGATCCTTTTGTAGTTCTGCTACTTGTGCCGCTACTTGTGCTGCTAGGATTTCTTCTTGAACTGTGTCTCTAGCTTCTTGCATGAGCCTTTCTCTCTATGCATTGATGGCTTGAGCCACCCTTCGAGATACTTCCTCTTCCTGGGCCATCCTTGCTTGGTTCTCTCTATTTTGATGATGAAATGTTCTATCAATCTTTGGATCAAAGCTGGCTGCGAGTCCGAGACTATTCAGGCGGTGCATGCACTAATCCTTCTGAAGTACCTGAAAATAGAAGGGTTTTGAAAATAAGATCCACAAAGTAGAGTCAAAGTCAAGTATATGATCGATTGTATCAAAACAAAAACAAAATCCTAGATTAGTATTAAAAGAACTAGATTTAACTAACTGATTCCGTGATCCCCGACAATGGCGCCATAATTTGATGTGGGATTTTATTGCACTAACAAACTCACTCGGGGTTGAAATCCCTGAGATTTTACCAAAACCAATGTGCAATAATACCACCCACAAGCGGACGAGTCTTATCGTAGTATAGTTAAGGATCGAACCCAAAGGACAACATTTTTAAGAATCCTTGTCAGTTTAGTCTAGTTTGAGTTAAGACTAATGTTTAAAATGATTGGTTGATTTGAGTTTGATTAAACTAATTTGCAAGAAAGTAAAAGTTGAAATAAAGTCGAATTTAGATCAATGATATGGAATCGCTGGGATGGTATCAGGTTTCACCACCACTACACATGCAAACACATCCAAACATTAAACATCTGAGCAAGATATAACTATCCAAATAGAGCTGCTACAAAACCCCCCATACCGGCGTTAGGTTCGCGTAAGCATCACCTTAGGCATCAAATGTCTCATCACCATCCAGATCACTTACTTATGGCTCCAAAGATACAGAAATACAACGAAGGTTGTGGGCCCCCTATACAGGCGTTAGGCACACAGAAGCATCACCGAAGGCTAGATGGCTCATCCCCTCGTGGATCATACACTTACGACCTCGAAGAAATCCCATTCTATTTCTAGTTTGGGAGTCAACCACATTAATCGATAAGCAAGCATGCGATTAATATACGAGCAAACATCGATGATTAACAAGAAGATACAAAATCCAACTAAGGCTGTGAACCCCCTATACAGGCATTAGGTACACAGAAGCGTCACTGAAGGCTAGATAGCTCGTCCCCTCATGGATCATACACTTACAACCTCAAGGAATCCCATTCTATTTCTAGTTTGGGAGTCAACTTGTTAAATGACATCCAATCCTACATATAGAAGTTCTCACAACATAGGAAGAACAAAGATGAAAAGAAGCAATTAATCTAACTACGAACATAGCGAATAACAATGAAATGAAAAGTTATATACATTACCATGGAAAGTTTACCAAAAGAACATGATTGCATGGGCAACGAGGCTAGTCCTCGCACCCCAGTGAAAAGGAACTACTCGCTCATGATGCGAGAAACAAGAAGATTAAGAAAGAGAGAGAAATCTTCCATGACCACGGTGCAGAAGGTAGTCGCAGCTCGGTGAAGAGGATGCAGTCGTCTACGTCGTGTCAGAGCAGATCTGGACGTGAAACGGGAGATGCCAAGACAGACTGGATAGTCTCTCTTACTCCATCTTCCTTCTCTTCTTGGTCTCCTTGATTGCAACACGGGTAGTAGGTGGAATGAAACTGGTGTGGATGGAACTGGATCTGGATTGGACCTGTGTATAGGCAGCCTGTCGGCGTCCTGGAACCAATGCCCTAAAATGGGGATCCTGCTGGTCCTATTTATAGGAACAGGACTGGCCTTAACACTTTTGGTGTGAGTCCAAAAGGTTTGGTTATAATCGACCAAATAGTCCTAAGATATTTTATCAAACGGTTTGGTTGCTTTTTAAGTTCAAACGGTCCTTAATATCAAATAGTTTGGGAAACCGATTTCCTCCAAACAGTTTGTTTTTTCGGTCTTGGTAAATATCTTTTCCAAATGGTTTTGATAGTGCCTTGGCTCAAACGGTCTTCAGCTATCCTTGTGCAAATGGTCTTCACTTTAGTCACTCAAACGGTCTTGAGCTATCCTTGTCCAAACAGTCTTCACTTTAGTCACTCAAATGGTCTTGATAAAATGACCATACGGTCTTGTGACTTTGGCTCTCTCTCGATCTAGAAACTGATTGAACGATTACACGATTTTGCTCTATTCGGTCGTGCATGCTGCTCAAAAGACCAAATAGTCCTGGAATGATTCCAATCGGTCTCTGTAAACCGATCGCTGCCCATCAGTTCTTCACGGTCTTAAACTTCAGGGAAGCAACCAGTCTTGATGCTCCTTCCCATACGGTCTTTGTTCGATCGATCTCGCATCTGCGGCCTCCAATCGATCTGCCGCCACCGGTCCAAGCGGTCTTGCTGGAGGTAAGGGAAAGAAGTGGGGGTGGCGCAATAGGTGCGGATGTGCGTCGAGCAGTGCGGAGGTCATGGAGTCTTGAACCAGCAAGTTGAGGAGTTAGCAGCGTCGTGAGGTAGGGGACGACGCACCACAGCCGTGTTGAGACAACACAGTCATGGTGAGGCTACTGCCTCATGGGAGTGCTGCCTCGAATGAGCATGGTGGGTGAAGACTTGGGCTCTGATGGTGGTGCGCCACAGCCATGGCGTGACAGCACAGTTGTGGTGATGCTACTACCCCACGACCGTGCTGCCTCGCACGGGCGTGGCAGGAGGAGACCTTTGGTACTGATGGTGGTGTGCCACAGTCGTGGCGTGACAACACGGTTGTGGCCAGGGTAATGGAGCACGGGCGTGGATGATCACAACGGCCGTGGCGAGTGCTCTATTTCATGATCTTGATCATTTGTTGCACATGCTTGGGTTATGAGTCAGATTCCAAACGATCTTGCGTTAATCTTTTCTCCAAACAGTCTTGAATTGATCATCCAAATGGTATGGGTTATGCCTCCAATCGGTCTCTGCTGGTCTATCGGTCTTGAGACCGTTTGGGCTCAAACGGTCTTGGGACCGTTTGGATGAAACCGGTTGGCCAAAACCATTAGAGTCAAGGCTGTAGGGGTCATGACCATTGGCAATGGTAGAGGATGATGAGGCACAAAATCCCTAGAATTGGTGACTGAGAGGATGAATCTAGAGGATTCATCATGGGTCCCACTCAAAATGGTTCGATTGTTCAGCCTTGTCAAGACCTGCATCAAATTAACATAAATTCAGTTAAAATCATGATAGTTGGACCAGTTAAGTAATTTTGCACATATTGATATTTAGTAAATAAAATTGAATGCATTGAGTCGAATTTGACCTGAGATGGTAATTGAAATTCCTGATGAATATGCATTCATCACCAGACACGACCATATAGGGTAGAGAGTCCTTTCCTGATATGCCCCTTTATCTGTCACGGTTCACGACCCGACACGGTCAAGAACCCCACACAGTCGTATCCCGATAGGGCTCCTACCCGGTACTGGGTTAACATTATCTGAGGGGTATGCTTAATGTATTTCGATCTCCTAAATCAAGGAGACTGATACCTATCTTCCCTTTTACAACACTTTACTTTCAGTTTACTACTGTATTGTAACTAAATCTTTTTATCTCTTTATGATTATTGGAATGTGTGGAGTTATCTCATATGGTTCTGTGTATGGCTTCTTTTTGTGGGATGATCCCTTTATAGAATCTGAGTTCTAGTCTCTTCTTTCTGGATCACGCTTTTGAGTAGATTTTGAATCATGTTTCTTATTTTGACTCCTCTGAGAGAAACTCTAGAGCTCGGTCTGATTTGGGTGTATGAGATACCCAGGATTAGGGTTGCCCCAGCCTATCTGTCCACTCTAGTCCACACCTGGTACCCTTGAGAGAGGGAACTCAGAGCATGGCTAGTTGGTGTCTTCTATGAGAGAAGAAGGTAGAGGATGTTGACTATTGTCGCTTGTTTCGATTAGGTTTTTGTCCTTCGTGCTTTACTCCGATGATAATTTCATCTCCTCAGTTTCCAATATACATAACCCCTATAAAAACTACTTAACCCAAAACTTTAATTCTTCTGGTAACTCATTTTGGAGATAGGTTTTTAATTTCATTCTTTATCATTCTTACTCAAACTTTGTCCTTTGACTTTTTGACATGCTTAGACAAGTAAAACTTGAGTTCTGAAGTGCTATTTTTCCAATCCCTATGTTCGACCCCAAACTACTTCGACCCTATTCTAGTTGTAGGAGCCTTAAACATTCAAGTATTATAAATTTCTAGAGTCTTATTACCTAGACATGTCTCCATTTTTGGACCCACGTTTAAGGCTTGTCAACTTTTTGGTGCCATTGGCAGGGATCAGCAATGAATACCATTCTACGAACTCGATCTTTGCTTTCACTTTGCCAAAAACCTTGTATATATATGCATATAACATTGTAAATATTTACCGCACATGATTTATACAAGACACTCACACCTTCACACTTTTCTTTCTTTTTAAGTACTTCTTCACCACTTCAGACCCCCCTATTTCTGACAAGCCATGGCTAAGCAACCTCCCAAGGCTCGATCCCTGCATTCTTTTGTCCAAGTCAGGGCAAACAAAGAAAGGAATCTGGTAGTGGAGAAAGCACTCAATGTTGCCAATTTTGAGTTGAAGTCCGCTTTCCTCCAGTTGCTGCATCACAACGAGTTTGGAGGGAATACCATTGAAGAGAACCCATACCACCACCTTACAACATTCAAGAGGACTTGCAAGACTTTTAAGATCAATAGAGTCACAATATCCCACATCTACACCCAGTGCTTTCCCTTATCTCTAAGAGACAAAATTTTGGAGTGGTATACAAGTCTATAGGATGGAAGCCTCCCTGATTGGGAACATCTAGACAATGCATTTATCGCCAAGTTCTTCCCTATAGAAAGAACGATCAAATGCCAAAACAAGATAACAAGGTACTCACAGAATGTTTCAGAGAATCTACATGAGACCTGGGAGAGGTTTCAAGGCTAGCATAGGGAGTGTCCACACCATGGTTTTTCTGAGCCCAAGCTGATCACTACTTTCTATAATGGATTGTGTGCCGTAGAAAGGAAATCCCTGAATGATGCATCTGACAACGATTTCTTGGGGCTCAGTGCTCAAAGAGCTAGGAGAGATTATAGACAATATGGTCACGAACCAACAAGATAGTGGGTATGACAAAGAGTCAATGAGCCACACCACTCCTGGAGAATCGAAGGCGATGGAAGCACTAGCAGCAAAATTGGACAAGATAGTGACTGACGTCCAAACCTGAAGGAGTAGGGATATAAGGGAAAGGTCTGACAAGAGGTAGTGAGAAGCTGCATCACTTGTGGGGAACCAGACCACCTATCTGACTTCTGTCTACACATGGCTGCTCAAGGAGAACCTAATGAAAATAGTACAAAGAATGTAAGCTATGCCCAGTATCGGCACCCCAGTCACCTTGGTTTTTCATACGGGAACACCAAAGCGGCCGAAAATTCTCACCATATGGTGGGCAGAACTTCTTCAGGAGGACCGCCAAATCAACAATGCCAAGTAGGGTTCCTATAATAGAGAAGTTTCTAGCAGAACCAACCACATTGACCTTCGATTATGATAGAGTTGAAGTCTTTTGCTAAGAAGCAGAATGACCTGAATGAAAAGCTGCATAAAAGCTCTGTGGACAACAAGACCTTGCTCAAGTCAATGTAATAATAGATCGGAGGGTTTTCTGCTCAGATAGGAGAGCTCCAGAAGTACAACAAGAAGATTGACCAACAGCTAGCAAGCCTAGTCTAGAGCATCAACAACCAAGTAGGGCGTTTCCCCTTCAGTACTCAGGCAAATCTGTGTGGGAATGAAACCGCAAAGATGGCCATTTTAAGGTTGGGAACAGTTGTGCAGCCAACTATTGAGAAAAGAGAAACAACGACGATAACCCCAGTTGAGGATGTTATCCTCGAGGAAATGGAAGAAATAGCCACAAATTTGAAGAAAGTGACAAAAGAAAGAGTTAACAACGTCCCTTTTGAGGAGCGTCCATAAAGGTATGCACCTCACCTACCTTTCCCGCACAAGTTGGTAAAGGCACAGTTGAAGAAGAGGTACAAAAAGTTCTTGGCGGCAGTGAAGAAGTTGTGCCTCGACATCCCGTTCTTAGATGCTATTGAGGAGATGCCCAAATACACAAAGTTCTTGAAAGACCTGATCTCGAGAGAGAAAAGAGGTGAAGACGTTGAAACTATGAAACTAGCACAAATGTCTAGTTCTTTTGTCAAGACAAGTATTCCTTCTAAGAAGAAAGATCTTGGGGCTTTTGTCATACCCTTTCAGGTTGGGGACAACATAACCCACAAAGGTCTGGCAGACCTAGGAGCATGTATTAGCTTAATGCCCTTGTCCCTTACAAAGAGGCTAGGACTCACCGATATGGTGAGCATCAATATGAGAATTTAGCTTCCAGATCACACCTTCACCAGACCAGTTGGAGTGGTCAAAGACGTGCCCATTAGAGTTGGGTGGTTATTTATACCCTGTGATATCATTTTGATCAACACCATGGAAGATCCTAGCTGCCCCATTATCTTCAGGTGACCCTTCCTTGCAACAGTAGAGCACTCATTGATGTGGAAGCAGGAATGATAACAATCAGAGTTAGAAGAAAGCACATTGACTTCAACATATATGATTGTATTCAAGCCCCCTTGTTCTTTGAGTCATCCTATTTCGTCGAAAGCTATCAGCAACTCTGCAATGAGGTAAGGGAAGAAAAAGCTATGGTAGACCCACGGATGCGTGCCTTAGCTAGCGAAGCACTAGTGGTCAAGGATCCGGAAGTGAAGGAACTGCTAGCATTTCTGGAAGCCGAAGATTTGTTTGAAGAAGAAGACCTAGTGAAGAAAGTGATGTATGCTACCCTACAAAGTGATCCTGCCCAAGAAAAAGAAGAGAATACCCCACCCGAGTTGAAGGTTCTTCTGAGAGGTTTGGAGTACCATTTCTTGGATGAAGAAAGGATGAATGCAATCATCATCAACTCAAAGCTAACTGACAGTTAGAAAGAATAACTGCTTGAGAAGCTGAAGCTACAGAGAAAAGCCATAGGTTGCTCAATTGGAGACCTAAGGGGGATCAACCCTTATGTGTGTATGCATAGGATCCACCTGGAAGAAAATTCCAAGCCCTACGCCCAACCACAATGAAAGTTAAATGAGAAGCTAAGAGAGGTGGTTAGTAAGGAGATTGTGAAGCTTCGGGATGTAGGAATCATTTATGCCATTAGCGACAACACATGGGTGAGTCCCATTTAGGTAGATCCAAAGAAGGGAGGCATAACATTGATCAAGGGAGATAATGGAGTCGAAGTTGCCGTTAAGACCATCACCGGCTGGAAGATGTGCATAGATTATAGAAAGCTAAATGCCGCCACTCGCAAGGACCACTTCCCTCTCCCGTTTATCGACCAGATGCATGAGCACCCACCCCACCACTCTTACTTTTGCTGGTTGGATGGGTATTTGTGGTTCTATCGGATCCCCATTCACCCGGATGACCAGGAGAAGACTACCTTCACATGCATCTATGGAACGTTTGCTTTTAGAAGAATGCCCTTTGGGATCTGCAATGCACCCACAACCTTTCAGCGGTGCATGAACACCAATTTTGCAGACTTCTTGAAAGATAAGATGGAAGTCATCATGGATGACTTTAGTGTTTATGGAAGCTCTTTTGATGATTGCCTAAATAACTTGTCTTTGGTGATGAGAAGATGTGAAGAACAAAGTCTCACCCTTAATTGGAAGAAGTGCCATTTTATGGTACATGAAGGGGTAGTTCTGGGACATAAGGTGTCCTAGTAAAGGCATTGAAGTTGACCAATCTAAGGTGGAGGCAATATCAAAGCTTACTCCACCCTTGTCTGTAACAGGAGTCAGAAGTTTATTGGGACATGCCGGTTACTACCAAAGGTTTATCAAAGACTTCTCGAAGATTCTGAAGCCTCTGTCAAATCTGCTGATGAAGGATGTGAAGTTTGATTTCACAGATGAGTGCCTGATAGAGTTCTCCACTTTGAAGGATGCTTTGGTCTTTGCACCATTCTCTAGTCCCCCAACTGGAATCTTCCCTTTGAGCTAATGTGTGATGCTAGTGATTTTGCCATAGGCGCAGTCCTTGGGAAAAAGAAAGATAAGAAGCATCATGTGATCTTCTATGCCAGTAAGATGCTAGATGAAGTGCAGATGGATTACAGAACCATCGAGAAAGAAATGATAGCAATTGTCTATACATTTGACAAGTTTCGACCTTACCTTGTTGGTTCTAAAGTGGTTGTTCACACCAACCACGGAGAAATCAAGTATTTGATGCAAAAGAAAAATGCTAAGCCTAGCCTGTTATGCTAGGCACTACTACTATAGGAGTTTGATCATGAGATAATAGACAAAAAAGGTCTTGAGAATGTGGTCGCCGACCACCTTTCAATGATCAGGGTGGAGGACGATCACCCACTGTTGATAAATGAAAGTAATGTAGATGAGGCCATATATGTTTCCCAGTTGGCCAATCCTAAAGGGCCATGATATGCCGATTTTTGTGACTATCTGGCCTGCAAACAACTACCCCCAAAAATGTCTTACAATTAGAAGAAGAAGTTCTTCTCCGATTTGAAGAACTATTACTGGGATGAACCTTTGTTGTTCAGGCGTTGTGTCAATGGCCTATACAGGAGGTGTATACCTGAAGATGAAGCCCTAAAGATCTTGTTTGAGTGTCATTCCTCCCCCATGGAGGGCACATGGGTGCTGAGAGAACCGCGATCAAGGTTATCCAGTCTAGTTTTTATTGGCCCACTCTCTTTGAGGATGCTCACGCCTTTGTCAAAACTTTCAACGAGTGTCAAAGAACTAAGAACATCTCACATAGGAATGATATGCCCATGACGAAATGGATTGAAGTGGAAATCTTCGACGTGTGGGGGATAGACTGCATGGGACCTTTCCCTTTATTGTACAGTTTCAAGTACATTCTTGTTTTGGTGGATTACGTCTCCAAGTGGGTAGAATCCATACCCACCACCACTTGTGATGCTAAGGCAGTTATAAAACTCTTTACTAAGATCATCTTCCCAAGGTTTGGAGTTCCAAGAATAGTTATCAGTGATGGTTGATCTCACTTTGCTGAGAGGCAATTTGAGTCACTTCTATGCATATATGGCGTTCGACACAAAGTTTCCACACCATACCATCCACAGACGTCTGGTCAAGTTGAAATTTCTAACAGGCAAATCAAGCAAATCCTAGAGAAAATAGTTGGGAAGTCTCGCAAAGACTGGTCAACCAAGATAGATGATGCTCTCTAGTCATACAGATCAACATATAAGACACCACTTAGTGCCACACCTTATTGTCTGATATACGGGAAAGCATGTCATTTCCCTTTTGAGTTGGAGCACAAGGCATTCTGGGCCATAAACGTCTCAACATGGATCCGTCACTAGCCGTAAAGAAGATGTTCCTCCAACTCCAAGAACTTGAAGAACTTAGGATTCACGCCTACAAAAATGCAAGAATCTACAAGCTGAGGATAAAAGTATGGCATGATTCCCACTTGCGAAAGAAAGACGTCAAGGAAGGTGACAAAGTTTTGTTGTATAAATATTCTATTTAGCTTTTTCCAGAGAAATTGCAAACTAGGTGTTCTGGACCATTCGTTGTAGCAAAGGTGCACCCGTCAGGAATGATGGAGCTATATGACAAAGATGACCCTACGAAGGTCTTCCCAGTCATCGGACACCGAGTAAAATGGTTCTATGAAGACGAAGCCTTCATAAGGAGGTCCGAGTTGCCCCTGAATGAGCCCGAAGATGCACCTACCAAAGAAGCATAGGAAGATTTGAAGATGTTGAGCTAATGATAGAAACTAGAGCACTCCTCAGGAGGCTGCCCGAGTTTTAATTTCCTAGAATAGGATGTTATTTCCTTTTCCTACAATGAACATTACAAACACTCATCGTAATAAGGGTCGAGCCTGTCCCCACGCCACGTGCACATACACACTTGTTTTCTGGGCCACCGACTTAGTTTTATCACCTTGGTGTGTAATACTAGTTGAGTCGAGGTTCACACCTAAGCCAGTGATGTTTTACATACCGTGCGCCTTTTAATTATTGGTTCTCATCATTTCTCATTATGTTCTTTGTTTTTTTAGATTGTCAGACATGTACGATATCCTGCCTTTTTACTCAGCATGCCATGCTTATGTATTGCACCATGTTGAGTGTGTAACGTGCAACTGCTTTTCCCAAGTTTACCCAGTTTTGTAAAGGCCTGACGGGCAAGTAACGCACCCAGACCGTATCGCCCATGAAAAGCATGCCAGGTTGTCATGTCTCCTAAACTGTATCGACCAAACGCATATCACGCGTCCACATCTTCGAAGTATATCCAACTTCCCAGAGGTGTGTCAGGAAAGTATGTCGCCCAACACGCATCGATTGGATTGCAGCCGTACTGCGTGACGCGTGTATCACACATACTCATGTCGAGTAAGGAGCGTGCCATGCAATGCATATCAGGCAACATGCTATTACCTCCCAACAAGTCTGCCGCACGATGCACCGCCTTCTCAAAAGCATCACGACGTGACGGGATTACATGGAATTCACCTTGCTTTGGAAGAGGATTCACGTTCATGCGTGACACATGTCCTTGTTTTTACCCTCTATACCCCACTCGTGGATGGCTATATATAGCATCTAAAGATTAACCGTGTCGAGTTACCAAAGTTACCACAACTTTCGCTCCCGTATCGCACATAATCTTGCTTTCTTAAGCTCCCGTGATGGTTTCCAGCCTATTGACCTTCGTGTTGTGTTCCCAATCTTCCTGCCTGACAAGGTAAAAACCTGTGATGCTGTTTGTGTTGCGTAACTGTATGTCATGAAGATCGTATCGAACATCCTTATCGGGCACCAATTGTATCCTGTTCTTGCTCATGTCGGGCAGAACCTCTAATGCATATCGAGTTTTCTAGGTATCTTGCCAAGCATATCGACTTTCGTATCATTTTATTTTGCATCAATTTTTCTACTTGTGCCATGCGACACAAGTATCATGCGACACAAGAATCATGCGTTTCTGACAGGCATGACGTCTATTGCGTGTAGGTTATCTTGCAGGCTAAGTTAAGGAGAGTTACTCGATACTCCACGAGTGACACGGGTATTGCTTAGACCCTATTGCATCCATTTGTTATAGACTTTACCATGCCTCATTTTCTCTTCTTCCCGATATCAATTTATTCTGAGTACGTTTTAAAGAACGTATCTGTTTTCTTGGTATCAGACACTTAGGTGTCGTGCAATAGAATTCCAAAAGGCCTGATCTGATACCAGTTCTCACATGTATCGCCCAACTCATATCGGGTAGCACCCTTTCTTTTACTAACTCCAGGTATCGGGTAAGTAAAGTTTTGGTCCAAAAACTCTTTTTGATTTAATTTTTTTATCCAATCATTGTAGAAAATGGCATGCACCAAGCAAACTATTATTCAGGTCGATGAACAAGGCCGAAGGATCAACCCCGAGGTCACAACTGAAGCTACCACCGGGCAGAAATGCCCTAACCCAGAGACAGTTGGGCCCTCTGAGGCCGATAAGCGACCTAGAGTAGAAGCAACCCTAGCCCCGACCACGATGGTAGAACCAAAGGTCCTGGCCCACTCACTAGGCCGGTTCGTGCCGAGAGATGAAGAGCACCAAAGGCGCTACACTAAGTTGGCGGTGAAAGTCTACCTCCCAACCTAGTTCTGCCACTAAGCATCTTTCTGGCATATAGGCATCTTCAACAGGCTAGATAACATCCTAGAAGCTACCCGACTCTAGAAGTTGTGCTTCAACTTCTCTGCCTCCTACACTGAGCTGATAAAGGAATTCATGTCTTCCCTCCGCCGAGTCCTGAATACACCATAGGAAAGCAAAAGGTACGGCAGAACAAACAGACTGTCTGGGCACCTCTACAACATAGAGCATGACATAAAGGAGATGCTGCTCAACAAGATCTTCTCCTCCAGTGAGGTTGAGAGAGAATTGCTCAACAATGGGGCCCAAATTAGTGACAACGATGGATTTGACCCAGTCAGGCTATGCAAGAAGATGATGGGCGAGTCCTCGTTCAAGCTAGGGAGCAAGGTGGCAGCAGTCCACTTCTGCTTCTGGAGGATAGTCCACAAGATTGTGATGAGTCTACTCTTCAACAAGTATGAGATGAGAAACCTCTACACTGAAGAGATTCTCCTTATATGGTACATAATGGAAGGCAAGCCGATCAACCTGGGGCACTTCTTGCTGAATTGTCTTTATCCAATAAAGGACACCGACAATGAATACAACATGGGAGGATTCGTCAACCTAATAGCAGCCGGGATTGGGTACACGAGGGAGCCACTCAGCATGTCACAAACTAGGGGCGACGACAAGATAGATATAAAGTTCCTCACCAGGGCAAACATAATTAAGAAGGAGGGCCACCGCCTCTTCTATAAGTTTGCGAGGACTAATATCCTCCTGCCCCTCCCAATCTGCATCAACTATGACATAGAGAAGCTAGTCTTTACAATGACAGAGGTCTTAGATCTGACCGTTGATGTAGCTTACGCTGCCACAATGACCATCCAAAAAAGCATGGCTGCAATAGGGAGGCTTGCACCCCTCGACGCTCAGCGGGACAAATCATTGACAGTCATCCTTGAAGACTCGCCAGATGCCACCGTCGTCGAGCCGACCGCAACAACTACCGAACCAGTAGCTGCTACTCTGATGGTCGCTACTACTGCCACCGAACCAGCCGTGGCAACCACAACGACACTCGCCGCGGCTACAGAAGAAGTGTTGACCACCAGGGAGGTCATCGACAACACTGAGGCCATCACAACGGTCATCGCCTGAGAAGTCGCTACTGTAGAAGCAGTAGCCACAACACCCCAAGCTTCAGTTCTTCCAGCAACAGAAGAAGTTGCAACCACGCCCTTGGTGCAGCCGGATGCCTCTCGCAACAGCGATGAGGTGTTTGTTGAGCTCTTGGAGGCAGAGATCAGGTCTGTCCAACAGACCCCGACACCGCCACCCTCAACGCCACCAGTTGCTATGGAGGAGGAAGCCGAGAGCCATATGGTCGATCAACATCCACCCAATATGCCACCTTCTCCATAACCCCACGTAGAGGAGACAGAGGCAGCCACAAATGTTCCAACACCTTGCCCAGAGGCCACGCTGATGCAACCCTATTTTAGGGCTCCATTATGTACCATTTTGTATTTAAATCACATCTAACGTGTTAGATTACAAGTGCTCCCCCCAATATGATTATCATTGCAAATTTTCTTATGGATGTTCTTTGCACTATTTTTTAGGTACTTGGACCATGCTTAGATGGAAGAGAGAGAGAGGGAGTTCTAGGGTTCCCCCACTCAAGGAGGGACCAAAAGAAGACCCCAAAGTCTCCCTCAACCTACCTCCAGTGGCCAAGAATCATCCCCGAGCAAAGACATCTGAAAATGACAAAGTTAGAAGTGAAATCAAGTCATGCAAGCCTCACCACGACCGTGGCCACAATGCCATGGTCGTGCATTTATTGCCAAGATCCAATAGTTTCAACAGGGATTTGTATAGATCGCCCATGACCGTGGCCTCCCAGCCATGACCGTGGCCAGTGAAGACACCACGATAGTGGCCATCAGCACGGTCGTGGCCTCAAGAAGAGAAAATGGCCATGGGCTCCTCCCACAGTCGTGCATTTATTGATCAAGAAGTGAGCTTTCAACAGGGATTTCCTCCAAGGCACCACGACCATGGACAAGTCGCCACGACTGTGGCCGAAGATGATCAAGACGACCGTGGCTCCTCCCACGATCACCTCCACCTCCTCCAAAACAGCCGTGTTACGCAACACGACCGTGGTGCATGTTACCCACCACGACCGTGGCACTCCGCCACGGCCGTGGCCATTTCCACACTTAGCATTTCTACCACCCTCAGCATACCATGACCGTATTCACCCCCACAACCATTCCCCACTACCCTCACCATGGCCGTGGAACACCCACCACGACCGTGGTGATCACCGACCCTACACAACTTTTTCACTGCTTTTCCTAAACTGCCCCTACTTACCCTAGTGCTTCCACCACCACCTATATATACATGGGTGGTGGCCATAGCACTAGGTTAGACGCCCCCCACAACTGCTACACTACTCCACCCTCCATTCTTGAGTTCCTTGTGCAAATTCCTTGCATTTTGGCTCTCAATCCACCATTTCCACCTACTTTCCACCATGGAAACCTAATTCCCTAGGTTTTCATCCATAATCCCCTACCATTCCATGCACCCCTGCACCCTTGGAGGAGGGAGGACATCTACAACAAGCTTGGAGGTGAAGAAGGAGGCTTCTACATCAAGATTCATGGAGTCCCTACTTCTTCTACCCCTTTCTTTTCTTGTTTTCTTAATCATGTCTAGCTAAGCCCCTTGTGGTGGGATGTTTGGGATTTAAATGTGACTTTGATACCATGTTGGGGGATAATTTCTTGTAATGAACTTAATTCATATCTATGATGATTACTTCTTGCTTCTATCTCTTTTCCTATCTTATTGCATGTGGTTTGTGCTTCTTGTATGAATTGCTTGTTTTGAGGTTTTTGATGACACTTAGTTTCTAAGAGGAATTGGGGTGTATGTGGCAATCTTAAGAATGGCTCCTAGGTCCAATTAGTGGATCCCTAGCTAGCCCCCTTTGTTCCTACATACACATCCCTCCTCCTATAAATGAGTGTGAGATCTAAGTAGCTAGTGTAAGTGAGATTGATGTAATTGTCTAGGGCCTTCTAAAGGCTAGAGTGGCTAGTGGCATGAGGTCAAATACCCTCATCTCTGCTCCCATCGCTACCCTCAACCCTCAATTACTCACTATCACTTACCCTAGAAATCTAGATTTGCTTAATCTCATTAGAATTACACCTAACCCTAGTCTTCTACTAGTAGTATAGGGTATGTTCTAATGACATTGACCTTATTGTTTGGTTTGGTAATCTAGATATGAATTGAGCACCATGCATGTTTAATGAACTCCCCCAACTAAAATCAAAGTGACATTTCCCAAACGGCCCACTCACCTTAATCACTCTTGCTTAAAACCTTAATTGCTCTGTTTGCTTGTTAATGTTAGTGTAGTTCAACTGATTTAGTTAACTTGGTTAATTGCCTAGTTTTGCTAGCTAGTGTTAATCTAGGTTTGTGATCTAGTTAGTGGTTAATTCAGTTCCTTAGTTGCTAATTGCTTGCTTAGTCTAGTCCATCTTGCCCCTACCTTAGTTTAGCTAGTTTGTCACCTAGATTGCTAGTTCAGTTTTTGATAACTTAGTTTCAATTGTGTCTTTCATACTTGCTCTTTAGTATAATCAAACCATCAAACAACCTTAAAACCCTAAAACCCTAGCTCCACAAAAGGAACATAGCCTACACCGTCTAACTCTAGTGCCCCCTCTATCTCTGTGGTTCAACCCCGCATCTTGCCTTTCGCCTATACTACGACAGTACCCCGTATGCTTGTGGGTGAACTGTTTTAATTTTAGTGATTGACTCGATTTGGGACCATACAAATTTCGAAAGCAAAGATCCCATCTCCCGTGCCTTTTGACCTCGTGGATTGCACCCGACCACCCTAGTTGGTCAGTGTTGCAAGCCTCTAGCGGGAGCACACCAAGCTTTCTGGCACTGTTGCCGGGGATAGAGGCACTCGGCTTAGTTAGATAGTGTAGCTTAGCCTTTCCTTTTGCCCTCACCATTGCTATTATTTATTCTTTGTGTTACTTTTGCATCTTGGTTTGTTAACTTGCCCTCTTCTGTTTGGTTGTGCCTTATGTTGGTATGTATGCCCTGAGAGCCAATCATGGGATGATTGGTGGGATACATTAAGATTGATTTGATAAACATCAAAGGCAAGCTTCCAATTCTTTCTGGTTCAGTCATATGAGATAGTGATAGAACAGATTGAATGTCTAGAGAATGACAGTACTCAATGACGTATGCCTTCAGGTTCAGGACCTGAACGATGAGATCATACAGATGCTAAGAGTTTCTACATTCTTGTTATGTCCCTAGTCGGATGTCATTATGGAAGGTAGATAGACAACAATGACACACAAGACTAGATTGTGGTGTTGGTTGATGACTGAATCTCATTAGTCATGATATAGAGATATCAAACCAAACACATAGGTACTTGTTAGAGAACAAGTGTACTGGACAGACTCACCGTGAGTTTGACACATGGAACCATGACATGGTAGTCACAATCAGTACTCACAGTGATGGTGGTGAGTGTGATTCTTTGACTTGAAATCACTACATTCAACACATGTCGTTGGGCACACTTTGACATCATCAAACGCAGTCCTAAAACATGGGTTGTTATAAAGGTGATGATTGGGTGGCTTTGATACATGGGGCTTTTGAGGGGTGAGTGATAGATATGGGATTTGTCCCTCCTGAGGGAGTTTGATATCCAAGGCCACTTGATGAGTAGGATTGAAAAAGGCGTGTGCACGCATGTGTGAATCAATATGTGATATTGATGTCATACATATCTCTTCCGATCTGCTCTGAGATCAAGAAAGTGAATGAACGTTGACAGGATGACTGTTCCATGCCTCGAGTTCATTCAGGATATCAGTGACAAAGGAATTATACATTCACTGTAACACCATTCACGGATTGTAGGATTGAAAGTTGTTCTCCAACTTTCTATTTCACTTGGGTAGCACTAATGTGTGACTAGGCACCGCTCTTTGCTTGTGAAGTCATAAGTGTTATGGACTTTCACTGCCAACGCGAAAAGGACCTACAGGGTCACACACATAGGATTTAACCTGGAAGAGGAGTTTTGTCCACAAACAATGTTTAGATTGATTACTAAAGGAGTTTAGTAGTTCAATTAAAACACTCAATTGATTGATAGCTCAAAATCATAGTGTTCAAGGTGTTGGATAGATTGACTAGAGTATCGGATTGATTGAAACTGCAATTGACCAATTCTGCACAATCTGCACTCCCAACTGATCGGCTCATGTGATGAACTGATCAGATCAGCTTGGTCAACTGATCGACTCAAGTGGTGAGTCGATCAGCTCATGGACAGGGTGAAACAATCGCTTCAAGTGTTGAAATGATTGGTTCAACTATTGCAACTGAGAAAGTTGGGAAAGTAGGATTGGTGAGAATTTTCCTTTCGTTTCACTTGCCCAATTTGATTGGAACAAGGATTGGTATTTGATACCAATTAGAAACAAAAGATGGAAAGTCAATCGGGAACTGACCAGGACCACGGACCGACCGGTTCAGAAGTGAACCGACCGGTTGAGGTGTCCCAACCGATCAGTTGAGGTGTCAACCAACCGGCTCAGGTCCCCAACCGACCGTTTCAGAAATGAAACGATCGGTTCAGGTTGCGAGTTGGTTGTTTTGTGGAAAATCTCAAACCCTTCTACTCCTTCTTTTAGTCCCGCATTGCTCGGGATGGAGAACCCTGTCCCATGACCCTCCTATATATAGGGGTATTGGGGGCTTCTCAAAGTACAACTCAATGCAAACCAGTTGCTCTGCAAAGTTGTCGTTCTCTCTGGTTTTGGTAACCGAGAGAGCTTGAGCAAGTGCTACCTGATAAGGGAGGCACAACAAGGGAAAGACAACTATAGTTGCGACTGGTGGCAGGAGAGTGTGTTGGAGACTAGTACGCTGATAGGAGGGTGCGACTCCTTCCAATTCCTTATGGGACAAGGAGATTGGAGTTCCAGGTGGTCCGTGTAGACTACTTCAGAGGCGGGAGGTTTCTGCCGCTCGGAGGACAACTGTCAATCGCGACAGTCCCGGTGAGACCAGGAGTCGTCACTCCCAGTACGACCAGGAGCTGCACAGACACCGTCCAAGACCGGAGGTGAAGACCGTGCAAGGCGCGAGGTATTGTCGCTGAGCAAGCCTCGAGATAAGGTATGATTCCACAAACCATCCCTTTTCCTATTGTATAGATGTTGACGCGTTTCCTTGTTCTGGGTTTGGGGAGGAGAAATTTTTTGTTTCCGCTGCCTTCTCTTCCTCCCCTAAAACCCAACACCTTGTGCATGTGACAAGCAACCCTTTGGAGTCAAGATGGTGGACCGAGATGTGCAAGCCCCTTCAATCCCTCAACCGCCCTACATGATGAAGATGTTGCAATACATGCTGTATCTCATGCAGAATCATGTGGGAGGTCCTTCTCATCATTCTGCTGACTCCATGGTGGCTCTTTGTGGAGACATGGTTCTACAATCCTCTGGCATTTAGAACAACCAAAGCCCCATGGCAAGCTCTTACACTTCAGAATGTAGAAATGGTCCAAACTTCTCATGGGAACCACAAGAAGACCGTGAGCCAAGAGATAGCTCCATGTTTGAAGAAGAAGTTCTTGCAAGATTGAGAAGCCTTGATGAAGTGAAGAGAGAGGTGTCCTTTCAAGGACAAACCATTGATCGGATAGAGAAAAGGCTGGATGAGATTTCCCTTTCACTTGCCCTTTGTGAGGAGGGAAGATCCGTTTCCCAAATCATAGCCAACCCAAACAATGCAAATAGTTATATGGGCTCCCCTCAAGTTATCTATGATCCACCACCTCCTCAACCTTCGTATAACTTCCAACACACCTCACAACCATCACCACAACATCAATCACAAGAACCACCCCCATACCACCCACCTCCACAACAACCATCCTACATCCTTCACAAACCTAATCCACCACTACCACCAACACCACCACAACCATCACTTGCTCTTCTTCCTCCCCATGAGCAAGTGGATACAATTTCAATTTTGAGGTGTGACAAGGTTATAGAGGAGCTCAACAAGGGTGGAAAGCAATTAGACAAAGATCATGATGGAGAACCCCTACCACAAAGTCCTTGTGAGAGTGCTAAGTGCACTAAAAATTCCGCAGTCCTGGCAGATTTTGAGAGGATAATATCTTATGTCCCATCTTCCTTTGATATGACACCACCAACTTATCCCATTGCTGATCCAAGACATACCAATGTGAGATTTTTAGGATTGCAAGTGTCCAACAGGATGGAAACCCCTCTCTTTTATGCCTATGAAGACCCATTCCTCAAGGGAAGGCAAAACTGTGGCATGAAAAGCTCAAAGGTCTTAAGATTGACTAAGGCAAACACCTCATTGCTTGCCATCATTGAGAAAAGTCCAACTTATGTAAGGTTCCATAAGGGTGTTTTCACCCTCAAGAATAAGATGAGAGGGAAGATCCCTAAGGAGTCCATCTTAAATGAACTAAAATGTTTTGTTGATGAGAATTCTTACTTTGGGACCTATGATGATGACCCCGGAGGAGAGACAAATGAAGAAAGACACTCGAGAAACTCACATAACCCTTGGGAGATAATGAAGGCATTTGAGAGGATTGCGTATGATGAGGAAGAAAACATTTTGCTTTTGGACAATGGCTGATTGATGAAAAAGAGCAAAAAGCCCGGCTGAAGGCTAAAAATTTAGCGCTAGTGGGAGGCAACCCACGTGGTTTGAGATTCTCAGACCTTGCTTTTTGATACTTTTGTTTTTCTTTACACAAATACACACACATTTGTGCTTGATGTTTTTGTTTGAGTTTTGATGATGTGCAAGTGTTAGACAGTAGAGAGATAGGTTTTAGAAGTTAAGTCAAGGTCATTCAAGAAGTTTTGTGTCAAAAGAACAAATGAAATCAAAAGTTCAAGTTTTGAAGTTTGAAAGCTGAAAGAACAACAACACCACGGCCTTGGAGCTCGACCATGGCCGTGGCTCATGTGGCCAAACATGACTGTGGCACATGGCCACGGCCGTGGGAATTATTGCACAAAATTGGCCGAAGTTACAGGTTGTTTGCAAGATTCTCCACGACCGTGTTAAAGAGAAATGACCACGACCGTGGCATCCTGCCATGACCGTGGCAAGGTCAAACCGAGGGGTTCTTCATCGACAACATGACCATGGCACCCGCCACGTCCGTGCTACCCAACCCGCCATGGTCATGCTACCCAACCCTGGCCACGACCGTGGCCGAGCCCAGTTCAGAAAAATATATAAGTCATAAGCATCCAAACCTGACCCCGTCTTCATTCTATCGTCTTCAAGCTCTCACAAAATGACCGTGGCGGCAGAAAATGACTCCGTGCTCCCCCATTCACCACCTCCAACCCCCAAAGACACCTCCGTTTGATCCCCAATCCATTCCAAATCAATCCCCAGCCACCCCTTTACCATTTCCACCATCCAATCTAGCCCAATTGCTACTCCATCTCCATTTCCATCTCCACTCTGCCCTACAACTCCCCTACACAAAACCTCCACAAAAACCCTTCCATTCTCGCCCAAATCCACCACAAATCATATACCCACCATCCATACATCACTATCCTTCCATTCCACCCACAAAACCACATCCACACCACTTTCTCCACCAAAATCCGAAAATCACCACCTTCACCTCCATCTCCACCATGAAAAAGATTGGGAGAGCCATAACGAAGGGGACGAACATCATCACCGGAGGGAAGTGGCGTTCCAAGAATGCTTCCTCCGATGTGTCCATGCCATCCCACACACCTTCACCTACCACCTCCGCCCACCATTCCCTCTGCCGGTCGCAATCGGTGAGCGGATCACACTCCCGCTCATCCGATAGCCACCACATCACGGATGCCATCTACGAGGGGGAGAACGAAGAAGAGGAGGAGTCCATGGGGGTTAATTTGGACAACCTCATTGATGAGATCGAGCCGGCGGCCGCAAAAAGAAGTAAAAAATCTAAAGCAGCACCGACCTCATCTCGACTCCCGTCGAAGCCTACACCAGCCCACCACTCGATGTCTCAGGTGACGGCGAGGCGTGGTGTGCATCTGCAACCCTCGCGGAAATTACAACAAGATGATGAGTAGTCGGCCCACTGGTATAACTTGGATACTAGTTCGGGGTCTCAGTCCTACATGATGGAGGAAGATAATGGTGACAGCGAGGAGGATGAGGTAGAGCTTGAGCATGAAGGAGATGATGTTTTGGTACAGCTGGAGGCGGATAGAGAAAAATCCTTGGGCAAAGCACCGATAGGAGTGTCCTATGGTAGAGGACACAGGAAAAAGAAGATTGAGCTCAGATATCCCGAATGCATGAGAAGGTGAGTCGTCACCACCAAATATGGGTCTGAGAAGGTAATTGAAGATCTAGGGATCAAGGCAGCAGTAAAAGAAAACTTGAAGGCAATAGGGCTGTGGAACATCCTTTTCACACCCCAGCCAGCCTATGTAGCTTTGACCCGAGAGTTCTTTGCCACTCTCGAGAGGACTAAAGTGAGGGGTTGTGATACACTAAAATTTGCCATGATGGGCAACATGCACACCCTCACTTCCACAGAGCTGAATGCTATCTTTGCTGCAAGTCCTGAAGAGGCCGTCAAGTTGGATGATGTCTTGTTAGAGAGGGAAGAAGATATCGACTATGCTTATTTCTGGAAGATGATAACAGGCAGCAAGGTGTATGATGCAGGAAAATAAAAAACTGCTGCTATAAGCAACCCGATGGTACGCTATGTGCAAAAGGTCATGGCGAATACTATTGTGGGGAGATATGATAATCAAGGCTCCATATCCCAAAAGGATATGTTTGTCTTGTCGTTGATGAACCTCAAAAAACACATAGACGTTGGAGTTTTGTTGATTGATCATATGAAGTCCATACCCTATAAGAGCTCAAAGCCTTTTGTCATGGGTGGGTTTGTGACTTCGATTGCACTAGTGCTAGGATACGATCTCTCGGGGTTACAAGACGCACTTGAGGCAGAGTTTGTTGACCTCAACTACTTGGTGCGCTCACACACTATAAATATGAAGGAAAAGAAGATGATCTATCTTACTACTAGTGTGCCGAACTTTGAGTTGGAGCTGCCATACCATGTCGTGCCACTCCTATCCGTGATGGGGGTTCTTTTCAGATTGAAGGAAAAACTTTTGAAATGACAGCAAGAACACCCAAGAGAGACATATACAAGGGGAGCGACTGTCGTACATGAAGACATCGCTGAATCTAATGTGCAAGGACAGGAGAAAGAAGATGTAGAACAAAGGCAAACTCGAAGAACAAGAAGGAGGGATGAGGGGACATCCCAGCTGCAGGCACCCTCAGGGAATGCCTATGACATGGCCACAATCCAAGCACACCTTGAGAATATTTAGAAGACCCAAGGTGACATGCAGCTTGCCCAACATCACATGTGGTATGATCAGTAGTAGATACACTATCATATCAACCACTTGTATCAATATCACCACGCCCAAGTAGCAAGAAACCCCAAATGGGGTGCAGATTTTTGTGGTGGTTTAGCTGGGTATCCACAGACTTACCCTCCACCCCAGGATGACTATTGGGGGCACTATTACTAGCACCCTCCACAAGGCTCATCACCATCCTTAGCTCCTCCTCCAGATCCTCTACAGATGCCGGACCAGCCACCGCAGCCATGACACTTCCCCTATCTCCCCTAAGCTATAGTTTCATGCTGAGGACAACATGATTCTAAAGTTTGGGGTGGGTAGGGCGGTATGCACCACTCTATCTCTCATTTTGTCATTTTGTTATCACCTCTGCCATCTAGTTTAGTTTTATTGTTATTGTTCTTTTCATTGCATCTTTGCATGGCATGTAGTTGACTTCTCGCATTTTTGTGTAATTTTTCAAAATTTTTGCTCTTTTTCCTATTCCATATCATGCATTGCATTCTCATGTAGTTTTTGATAATTTCATATGCATTTTAAGTAGGATTTTCTGCTTTATGATTTAAATTCCCCTAAAGTAAGTTTAGATGTGATTTAGTGCAAATTGGCACCATTTTGGCCAAATTTTCCCAAATTTGAGATTTCTTGTCTAAAAAGTATGTTTTGACCCAATCTCTCCTGTTTTGAGTAAAAATGATGACCTTTGACTAATGCAAGTGAAATGTTATGCTTTATTGCTAAGTGATATCAATGTTTGACTTTTTACATGTGCATCACCTCTCTTGTGATTGTGATTGATTTGGTTGAATTGTGAACTTGAGCAAGCTTTAAACGCTTAGTGTTTGTGGAATCACTTGTTTGATATATCAAATTTCATATTGTTCATTCATGTGGTGTGATATCTAGGATGAAGTATTGGATTAACTTTCATGCAGGATGTCTTATGTGGAAAATCGTACCAATGACCCCTCTTTGACCCGATTCTTCTTCCACCATCTTCATACCCCTCCGCCCCATAAAAAGATGCCCTAGTGCACATAATCAACCTTGGCCACCTCCAAAAGTTTGGGGTGGCCATATCTTTATCTCCCCGCTTCACTCTATCCACCATTTTCCCTATCTACACCAAGGGCAAGAAAGAAAAGAAAAGAAAAAGAAAGGCAAAAACAAAATAAAAGGATGCTCCTATTTAAGAGCATTCAAATAAAGAAATGATGAGTGTGTAAAAACACTCCAAAAATCTTACCGCAACCCTTTCTTCCACTTTCATACCCATTGAGCTAAGAAGCATCAAACTTAGCTCATTTTGCCTTTTTCCGCAGCCACGTGGGTCATCTGGTATGATTTGAAATATAAGACTGAATGCATGAATGTGAAAAAACACTCCTTGTCATCCTCGATTAACACTACCATGAAACGGTTTACCCGGAACTTAATGAAAGAGATATGGATAACTTGTATATTCTATGCGCTATATTTGAAGTTCATGTGCTTTGTGCTCTTTTCATGATTGGATTGTGAAAGTAGAAGAGGAGAGAGGTGAAATGCATGCACTCAGTCATCTTTGATACCATTAAGCAATAATCATCTTTTACATTGCATTTGTCATTTCTTGTTTGTGGAAGTTTTGTAGAGAGATTGAGTTAGAGCATACTTGAGGACAAGCATGTTTTAAGTTTGGGGTGGTGATGCAACCCTATTTTAGAGCTCCATTCTGTGCCATTTTGTATTTAAATCACATCTAAACGTGTTAGATTACAAGTGTTTCCCCCCAATATGATTATCATTGGAAATATGCTTATGGATGTTCTTTGCACTATTTTTCAGGTACTTGGACCATAATTAGATGGAAGAGAGAGAAATAGAGAGTTCTAGGGTTCCCCCACTCAAGGAGGGACCCAAAGAAGGCCCCAAAATCTCCCTCAACCTACCTCCAGTGGCCAAGAATCATCCCCGAGCAAAGACATCCGAAAATGACAAAGTCAGAAGTGAAATCAAGTCATGCAAGCCTCACCACGGACGTGGCCACAATGCCACGGTCGTGCATTTATTGCCAAGATCCAATAGTTTCAATAGGGATTTGTATAGATCACCCACGACCGTGGCATTACAGCCACGACCGTGGCCAGTGAAGACACCACAACCGTGGCCAGTGAAGACACCACGACCGTGGCCATCAACACGGTCGTGGCCTCGAGAAGAGAAAACAGCCGTGGGCTCCTCCCACGGTCGTGCGCTTATTGATCAAGAAGTGAGATTTCAACAAGGATTTCCTCCAAGGCACCACGACCGTGGCCAAGTCACCACGACCGTGGCTCCTCCCACAATCACCTCCACCTCCTCCAAAATGGCCGTGTTACGCAACACGGCCGTGGTGCGTGTTACCCACCACGACCGTGGCACTCCGCCACGGCCGTGGCCATTTCCACACTTAGCATTTCTACCACCCTCAGCATACCATGACCGTATTCACCCCCATGGCCGTTCCCCACTACCCTCACCACGGCCGTGGCACACCCACCACGACCATGGTGATAACCGACCCTACACAACTTTTTCACTACTTTTCCTAAATTGCCCCTACTTACCCTAGTGCTTCCACCATCACCTATATATACATGGGTGATAACACCAAATTTGGTGATGTTTTTGGCCCTTATTTCATTATCAAAACTGCCCTTTTAAACTGTTTTCCTCTCCTTTTTGTCATGTTTTCGAATAAACAGGCCACGCTACGCTCTTAACTCAATTTTATCATATTTTGCAGAGTTTTCCCCGATTTTTAACTTATTTATCAGCAAAGAGGCCCGGCCCGGACCACAAACGTGTTCCACCTGCATCGGCCTTCCTGCCAACCAGCCGACCGATACACTCACTGCCCAACAGGGCAACACAATACACTGCCGCGCGACACGAGGGTGCCGCGCAAAAGGAAGCAGACGAGCGACACACCATTTACCTAACAGGGAGCTAGACTCGCCACGACTGTTGAAGTGTGTCGCGCGATACAGGCTACCCACCAGCAGGCGCCACTCATCACGATGACCAACATCCTGACATCTTTGTGCCGAGCGATATGAATATCAGTCATCCCCGAGTCCATGATAATAAGAGTTGATGAAGAACATGTGGCGTCTGGAGCACCATAACTTCCCGCAACCGCTGCCTATAAATAGCAGCTACAGGAATTTGATGGGACGGGTCAGAATCCATCAAAAGCCAACTTAGGAAAGCATATGGAGCTAGCGTGTCATGCCTCAGAGGTGTGCTAGGCGATTCCAGGTGAGCACTTCCCCATCCCGAGAGGGAGGGAATGATTCACTTAGGGTCGGCCAGGGCACCGCTGCAGTCCGATATCGGGCAACATGAGTACCCGATGCTGGAAGCAACACTCTGACCCGACATGATACCGAACCCTGATACACATCGCTAGTCACGGCGTGTCGCCTGAGAGGGTGCCGCCCGACATGATCGTATCGGGCAAGGGCACCTTGCTCGATACATCTGCCCATCATGAGCGTGTCACCCGAGAGGGTGTGCTGCCCGACACGAGCGTATCGGGCAAGGTTCCTGCCCGGTATCGAGCTGGAGGATCTACTGCTGCCTGTCGCCCTTCTAAATCAAGAAGGCGACATTTATCTTTACTTATTTCAGTCATTTACTTTCTTTACTTATGCAATGTAATCAGACCATTTATGTTAATGGAAGTAGAAGAGTTTTAAATATCCACTGCTTTATGTTTGGTCCCTTTTATTGGATGATTGCTATGTTTAACATCTGAACTCTAGCTTGTACGCTTGGATCACATTTCGATTAGCTACTGAATCGTGTTTTCCCATTGCAATAGCCTCGAGAGGGGTGTTGTGGCTCTAGTGTTTGGTATGATACTGGAGTACGAGAGTGCCCAAGATCGGAGTTGCTTTAGTAACCTTTCCACTCTAACTTAAGTTCAGCAACCTCGAGAGGGGTGTTGATGCTTAGTTAGAGTTACCCGCTTCGAGAGGAGGGGTACCGGATGTTTCTGATGCCGCTTGTTTTACCGAAGCTTTCTCCTTCATTCCTTACTAAAGCGATAATGTTATTTCTCTGTTTCCGTTACACGAAAACCCTAAAAACTGACATATGCTTAAAACCTAATTTTTCCTCATAGCTCTAATTGGAGATAGATTTTTTCCGTTTTGTCGATCTTAGCCTACTGTTCCCATGGGGAATTTTTCCATCTCCTTACCCTTACCGGAGTGTAACGTGTCGATTTCACATTCTCAACACTACCACCCTTGTCCCTGTGTTCGACCCCGTATATCTACTTCGACCCCGTAAACAAAGTTGCGGGGACCTATAAGGTTTCGATTTATAAATTTAAAAGTACGACTACTTCAAATCTGCTCCACTTTAGGCCGGTCAACTTTTTGGCGCCGTTGCTGGGGACAAGGAAAAACGGTACTGTTGACGAACTCGAATCCACTAACTACACTCCAGTGCCTCAAGCTTAGAAATGAGCTTGACAACACTCTCTTTTTCCTTTTTTATTATTTTTACCTGAAATGAGTGATTCTTATTATTAATAATAGATTTTCTAACTTGATTTTTCATGCTATTCAGCTACTCAGAAGGGAGGCACTCTGCTCAACTGAACACCGACATCATCCGACATGCCGCCTCAAATTGAACAATGTTACGACCCCGCCTCCCGGTAACCCTCAATTAAGGGAGACTGAAAGGACAGAGCCGTTAACCAATAACCCAGATCAAAGGTTCGACAAATAATCATTAACAATTATTAAAATTCTACCAACTATACTGAAATATGGTAAAAATAAAAACTTTGCATACCTTTTAAAATTGGGATTTCAAATCTTCTATCCACACAAATACTAATCTATCTAATCCTCCTTTGCACTTTAATTCTCATTTAATACCACATATGCCACTTTACTATTTGTTCTTTTCATTGTACCTAAAATGCCGAAAAATAAAACGTCGGTCAGCCAAAGCTGGTATGTGGGGGAAACAATAATCATGCAAATATGTTAACAACGTAATCATTCAATTAATCATTTAACAAACAAGATTACGTTTTAAGCTATACTACTCAATCCTTACCTATCCCCTAACTCTGTGCTATCCCTTGTATGCTACCTCTCTTTAGGTAGCTTCTTACCCCCATGGACCTACCTTACAGGTAGCCAATACCTAGGGTAATAGAGTCACATGACACTACCCACATGTAGCCCAATATCTAACTCATGATGACTTGATGGTCCTACCCCATTGGTAGCCATTTACTAAGTCATTTAATGACCCGATGGACCTACTCCATTGGTAGCCATTTACTAGGTCAATTATTAAGCCACAGAGGGGACCAAGATCTGAGCTAGTAGGCACATATCTTAAGTGATAGTCATAGCCACATTATAGTTTGCATGAATTAAAATCTTCCAACAATTAATTCATGACATCGATGAAAACTTCGGTAAATCTTGGAAAACTAACTCGAGATATTCATAAGCGTAACCACATACCTGTCAGGCAGATTTGAGACAAAATCAACCAAGAAGGGAAATCCAATCAAGCAAGAATCCCAAAATCACATCCAATTCCTTTTTTACCAAAATCTATTCAAACCATCTTGCTACTTAAGGTTTCTATTCCTTTTTAGGATTTGTACCTCTTTTAGGGTTTACTTTGCAATTAGGGTTTTTACTTAATTTTACTCTTTTAAACCCTAATTTCTCATCTATCCTTCACGAAATATACTATGGTTATCTTTTAACCACATATAACCCTGATATCAGAAAAAGCATAATTAACCATCAATTAAGTCCATTAAGCCTCTTTTACATTAAAGCTACCATTTTTATCCTTTTTATCCATGACAAGATCATTATGCTCATTTATCATCAATTCATAGTTCATTATGGTCTAACTCACATATGAACTCTATTTGTCATTAATTATTCCTTTATTCATTAGAAAAACCCTAATTACTACATTAAGGTTATTTATCCAAAATTAGGGACTTTTATCCTTGAAATAGCTTTGAATTATCATATCTTAGATTTATTCACAGTTTTGAATAATTAAAGCCATTAAGAATCACATTTACTAATATTAGGGTTTCAAGGCCCATTAAAGCACATCTTTGCACATGAATCTCTAAATTAAATTAATTACATGCAAAGTTCATCCTTTTTCGATCTTAATGTTACTTTTTATCATTAACATGTTAATATCAACTTTAATCATCCATTAAACCCTACTAAACACATTAATCATTTCAAAATAGGATTTCTTAATCATTAAAGCATTAAAGTTGATAATTTACACTACTTTTCGAATAGCAAGAGGAATTGGCTTCTAAATATATTTTTAATATATTCCTCACAATTTTCTGAATAAATTTCATATATTACATGTTTTCGTCGGGCTACAGATAATTTGTACAAATTATTGTGAAATTACCTTTAATCGACCAATCGGAAACTGACACGTCATCTATTTCTTTTTCTTTCTTTTTTTCCCTTCTATTCTTCTCCCATCTCGCAGGTCTTCCTTCGGATCCATTTAACCAGATACCCGGTCCGGCCCCCGTCTTCTTCTTCGCGGAACCTAGCATGACGCTGCTCTATTTTTGCGACAGAACAGGGGTCCGCTGCCTCCTCCTCGACGACGCCCTCTCCGGCCCGACTTATTGGTTCGCGAGGCTGCCCATGATAGGAAACAACCACCCTTCCCACGCACCCTGATCCTCCCAGCCTGTACTGATCCCTACCTCGGTTGGCAGTGGTAGGAGCGACAACACAGGGATGTCTCCCTTCAGCCTTCTTGGCAGCAGGACACATAGGGAAAGGAAGGAGACAAAATGCTTCAGCCCTCACGCCCTTTGGGGTGTTGGTTCCAAACTCATGGGACTATCTGGGGTCTTTTATAGACATGTATCCAAGGAATCCCTCAAGCCATGGAGTCTACTCCTCCACGCAAAATAGGGAGAGTCCCCGATCCCCATAGAAACATGGACTTCTTGGGATGCCTGGGTCCGATTTCTCACCCTGAATATAATGGAGAAAACTCCAGATTCGCTCAAGGATCTGGTGTAAAGAAAATCGATTGCGACAATTTCCATTTATAGTTCCCCCTTTCCCAATATAACTTGAAAAGTAGCTACCACTGGATCCTTGATCCAACGACTATCAAGCCTCGTATTAGAACATAAATTGTGACATTTAAAGTTATCCTTACACTTTAGGAAACTTACAAAATTCATATCTCTCAAACCGTTTATCCTTTTAATTCCAAAATTTAAAGGAAAGTCCTTGATGAATCTGGCTACTTGCATGCCATGTTTGGGACTCAAACTCGAAATTATGAATGACTTTTCTTCATATGCAAGTTATCTCATAATAAAGCATATTTTTAAGTATATTTTCTCTCTCTTAATCTTTTATTTTCTTTATTTTGATTCCTTTTAACATTAGGAATCCTTTTGATATGAAAATCCACCAAGTATAACTTAATTATACCTCTTTCCACTTATTTTTCACATTTTATCATTGTTTTCAATTTCTTTCTTAATAAAGAAATATTTAATTGATCTTTTCTTTTCTTATTGCTTTATTTTTGCAACTTTGGACTCCTTGTAACCCAAGGAACCCAAAAGGCACAAAATCCATCTTTGGATTTTCCTTCTAGAGGTTTCCACACTTTTCTTTTCTCAAAATTTCAATTATTCATTTACTAATTGAATTCCCTTGTTATTTGGGCCCAATAGCCAATAATGCCCACAACACAAACATCAAGGCTATTATAAACATAATACATTTATTCAAAACAAATTATATCATTATTTGTTCAAATATCCTTAATGTGAGAAATTGCATTTCTCACCAATTGAACCCAAAAATTGGGGTTGTAACATCCTTCCCCTCTTATATGAATTTTGTCCTCAAAATTTCATCAAGCAAACAAACAATTTAGGATACGACTTTTCCACGTCCATCGTTGGCCCCTATGTGGCTTTACCTTATCCATGGTGCTTCCAAAGAACCTTTATCATCACATATTCTTTTCTCTGAGTTCTTTCACCTTGGCATCTATAAACATCACAGGTGACTCAGGTCATTTCAGCCTCCCTTGGGGTTCACTAGGTTCATTGCTCTGCACATGGTCCAGGTACTTCACATAGTGCTCTAACTTGGACACATGGAACTCATCACACATCACATTATCTTGAGGGGTAAGGGAAAAACTTAACCTTCTCCACCAAACTATGTCAAAAGAACCCATACATCAGGGACTCAACTCTCTTAGCTATAACTTAGAGGGGTCAGATTTTCATGTCACATATCCCCCCACAGTGAATTGCATGTCAATCTACTTTGCATCAGCTTACAACTCATGTCGTCCTTAGGCTCCTTCTAGCCATTACATGATCAAGCGACTTCATTTGCACACACTATGGTCCTTTCTTGACCTTCACGAGGTCCCTTCACCATCATCATCTTAATGAAGTGGTGACCGACACAACCTCCCTTGCAGAGCTCCTTTACATCCCAATATTGGCTATGGTGATTATCATCACATCTTACTGAAGACAAGAACTGTCTCTACATATCACTCTGAATGAGCACACATGCTCTCATCAGACCCTTTAGTCTGGATTATACTAACCATTAGCTAGGGGTGATAAACTGTACCATCATCGAGTTCTTCATGTACCTACTTTCACCTTATGGAGGTGAACCTTTAAGTCATACTCATGAACTTTTCAACTCACATCATGGTATAGTTGAACCATCTCTCTCATAAGTAGCTCAACCCGATCTATACCTTGACAATACTCTTTCTTTCTTATATCATCTAGGTAAGGCGATCTACCATAACCCATATTGCCTCATGACCTTTCTTGGTCAAGGGGAGACTTTCCACATCATCCATAGAGATGAACTCCCATTCCCTCTCGGGAACTCTTTATCCCTTATTTCAACTTATTGGGTTACTGGTGTTCGTCCTTCACCTTCTGGTTTGCATGGCAGCATACCCCATGCAACTTCATCTTAGGCATCCAAAGTACTACTGTCACTTATTATCTTCGTAGTACGGTGTATGGTGATCTTAAAATCATGATCTCCTGTATGTCCTGATTCCTCAAGATTGATTCCTCAGAAATCCTAAACCACTCTAGTCGGGGTTTCATCACCTTCTTTTCCAAAGAAGTGCATATGAGGTTCTACCACCATCCTTTCATTGCATCAAAGACTAGACTGGCTAACCAAACAACCATTAACTTTTCAACATATCTCGTTATATCTGAGTGTTAGCTAAACACATCTCCTTTCCAAACTTAAGGTTATCCTAACAACCTCTTCTAACTTCTAGTCAAACTAGTCATATATATCTCAACCAGAGCATCCATTACCACTTCACATCCTTAGGTATTAGGTAACATTGAAGACATACACTTCCATGTATTTCACTTATCATATTAACTCTTAACTCTAAGTCTATCTTCATTGAGAACACTTTTGAGCTCATTTTCTTGGTAATCAAACTCAACCTTGTATGACTTCATATCTCATGATAACATCATCCTCATAAGGTGACTACCTCATTCCTCTTAGTGTTAGTAAACCACCCATGTATCATTCACTTTACCAGGGTAGGTTATCTTCTCTATCCCCATTTCTCGTGGCAACGTTCCAACCTACATCATCTCTTATCCTTGGTGTATGGCATGCATAATGTCCTATCTCTCACCCCCATAACAAGAGGAAATAAGCATTTGGCTGCAGTCCAAATACAAAGTTCTTCCTGTTCCAAGAGTAGAGATGGTACATCCCACCTTGCCAATACAACTTTACATCTAAGTTGCAACGTGCCAAATATGTCTCTACATCACAGACATCATGATATCAAAGTTACCTCCATGGAAAACTAGTCTTGAACCTACTGAGGTTTATATCCTTGGTCATCTCCTCTAGGTCTATAGGGTGCCGACACTTTTGGGGTCATCCCTCTTCCCTTATACATCCAGAGAGTGCCCTACTCATCTTCCCTTTGGGTCCCATGAGTTCATGAAGGTGATCAATATCCTAACCCATGGCCCTCAGACAATGATAGATGTTACCTCCCGACCCTATGGTCATGTGCAACTAGGGAATCAGGCAACCCCTACTTCCATTGGTCTTACCCCCACCTGACCCTAGGATAGACTTAGGATTCTCTTATAGTACATGTTCAACTTAGAACCTTACCCAAGCCTTCATCATCTCTCTTTGTATACATGGGATGACATTCATCCTCTCATAAGGGTCATGGTGACCTGCCTACCTTGGTCAGGCTCTTTACCGGTTACCTCCATGGTAACACATCCACATGCACTTAGAGAGGGATATCTATGGGTCTACAGGTTCATCTCATTCCATGTACTTTTCACTTAGCTTCTCACGATTCTATGAGACCTCTTTAGGTTACTTAAACCAACAAAACTAGTAAACACCCCACCAAAGGGTCCCTTCTCCCAGGATGGGAGGAAAACTTCAGCTCGATAACACAGGTCTCAAACGTCCTTATGCCTCGGGTTTACATCCACCTGAGCATGCTTAACCCTAGTAAGCTACTAAGGAACAAACCGACCACCTACTGAACCATGCTAGGTCATACTTGTCCTCTTTCCTTGATGCTGGATCAAGATCATACTTTCCTTTATCATCATCCTAGTTGGGAGGGGTTCATCAAACATGCCTTAAACTTAAGGGGCTTCCATTTTCCTCTTAACATAGGAAGTATCATGCTTGCATCTATGGAAACTCAAGTCTCATCATGAGCATAAGGTACACTACTTCCCCTCTTAGGCCTAGGAACCCTAGGTTCACTTTTAGGTGTCTGACTGCATGCTCAATCTCTTAACCATGAATCAAGCATGTCCAAGTTATGTCATGTACTTCCATGATCCTTCTACTCAAGCAACACTTCAGAGTTGAGTCCTCCTCCAAGACAACCAACTAGGTATAAAGCCTCACAATTGGTTACTTAAACCTCCTCAGGGTCTAAAGCACTCTTTATCTCATCCAGCAGATAATCACTTATACCATAGGTGCTAGAAGCATCCACTATCGTCCACTATCATCCACTTAGGTCGCATCATCCTCAACTCCCCACTGTTCCTCATATCTCAGGGTCTAGGTTTATGACCTTCTTGCTTGGTGTCCTGCTCTCTCTCTAACCCTACAACCAACCTCACATTAGAGGTCCTTTCTTCATGAAGGGTCGACCTCAAAAGCATGCCCCTACCTGGATGAAGTCTATGTTCAACTTATGTTTTGCTCAAGGTTATCCATAGTTCTTTATGCTTATTTCATAAGCCATCCTTCATACTCTCATGGTTAGGGTTTCAACCCTTTACTCACACTACTAACGTTCCCTGGGTGCATGCTATGCCCTACTCACATAAGCCCATAGGGTTTCTAACCTTCACTAACATCATCATCTAAGGAGCTATCCTTTACCCTAACATGCACGACCCTCCCCAGGGTTGGGTTGCCAAAGGTGCTAGGTCACCCATGGATCATATGGCATCCTAAAGGCATGTCCTTTCAAACACCTGGTCTACCATGACATCTAACTCATCAAGTCATCTCTCTCTAACCTTCACTTAGGGTTAGGGTTAACATCATCCGCAGAGGATGTGCCAGGTCTCTACTTGCAATGGAGATTTCTATCTCCAAGACTAACTTATCCTCCCGACAAGAAGGTCTAGCCTCAGGGCTCTTCTGAGGACATGACAACTTATGTCATATGACCTAAGCATGTATCTATTCTTTAATTTGCGCTTAATCTATTAAGCTTATGTCCATGGCATCTTATTTACATGCTTTTCATTAATTTGGTGGAGGATTCCTTAAACCTTATTAACCTTACCCATACCTCAAGAGGGTGAGGAGAAGAAAGAACCACTTCCATCCAGTCAAACAAGGGAAATTTCCAAGGACAAGGCAAATACCAAGGTTGCCAAGCGACGAACACTAGTCAAGGACAAGGTCAAGCCAAAGAACAGGGACAAGACAAGGTTTCAAACCAACCAGACTTGCTTGGACAGTTATTTGATTTTGTAAAGAGACAAGACACCATAAATAACTAGCTGGCGCAGAGTGCGCTTTCAAACTCAGGAGTTCTGAATTCAATGCAGGTCCAGACGGCGGATATGAAGACGCATCAATGCCAGATTGATCAGCAGTAGGCCCAGATGGCCGAATTGATAAAGAACCCCTCGGGTAAAATACCCTCCAACACCGAAACTGCCAAAAAGGCAGGGCTGTGATCAGGAAGGACAGAGATCAAGTTGCAAGATATGATGCTGCTGGAGGCAAAAAGCAAAGAACATGGAGCCGTCGAGCTGGTGACACAAACTACAATGCTCATCGGGAGGCAGCTCGAGCTTTTACTTTTCCTAGAATAGGATGTCATTTACTTTCTTGCAAGAAAAAAACATTATGAACATTTGGACTGTAATAAGGCCCGAGTCAGTGTATGCGCCATGTGCGCTGACTCTTTTATTTTATGGGCCACCACTCTATTTTATGCGCTTTGATGGGTAATACTAACTGAGGCCGGGAACTTAACCTTAGGCCAATGATGTTTTACCCATCAATCACTTTTTCTTTCGCTTTGTTTTTTAAGTTTTTCATCTAGATTTTGTCTTGAAAGCTTCGTATCGGGCGGCAGCTCAACCGACGCGCAGAACGCGCTCATATCGGGTGACGGTATATCGGGCATCACATAAGTCATGATGAACGACATGCCTCGGCGGCAAGATCCCAAATTGAGAAAGATGAGTAATTACCCCTTCATTAGATGGGACCGCTCGTATCGGGAAAGGTTCGTCCTAACGGCCGGCACACATCCCGTTTTACCCGTTTTACCCCCGGTTGGAGTTGCTATATATAGTATGGAGGTTTTAATGTATCGGGCTACTGCATTTACTCTTCCAGCTACCCGTATCGTGCAGTAAATTCTCTCTTTCTTTGTGTGTCATCCAGTAAAATTTTGTTCTCGTGTCGTGCAAAGTAGCTTCTGATAGCAAAGGTATAGCCTGACAGCCTGCTTGCCTGACATGATCTTCATATCGCGCGCGGCGTATCGGGCTGACGAATTTGGTTGATCTCCTTGTATTGCCCGACACATGCGCAGCGTGACACGCCTTTAACAAACGCTTGCCCGATATCCTATATCGGGCGATAACCTTATCGCCCACCCTTGTGCCGCCTCACTTGTCCTTGCTGTCGGTCGACACATTTTTCTATTGGGAAGACCCTCAGTTTGTTTCACGCGACTGTATCATCCGACACAACCTTATCGGGCGACGCGTATGATGCACATCTGTTTATCCACATCGTCCAGTTTTGTATCGCCTAGTGTGTTCTTTTGATGGACGACATCCGGACGTCATATCAGGCATAAACCTACAGTGATTTTTAAAGGCTTCGTATCGCCCGACACAAGCGTATCAGGCAAGCATTGTATCGCCCTTTGCTAAGACCCGATACGGTGGTGTTGGGTAGTTTTGTATCGGGTAGAATTTTATCGTGTAATCAATTTTAACATTTAATTGATCAATGGATTTGTTTAATGATAATAGAGATGGCCCGTACAAAGCAGACCGTCATTCGAGTTGACGAACACGGCAGAAGAATCGACACCAAGGCCGCAGCTGAAGCAACATTGGTCGGGTAGAAACGCCCAAATCCCGAAGCGGCTGGGCCATCAACCGCTGAGAAAAGGGCGAGGACAGAAGGAGTAATAACTCCAACGACAGCTTCAACTACAGTGGGAGAACCCCTGGATCACACACCAGGAAGGTTCGTGCTAAGAGATAACGAGCATGGATGCCGGTACTCAGAACTGGCGACTAAAATATATAGGCCGAGCAGATTCTGCCACCAGTCTTGCTTCATTCAGTTGGGTATTTTTGAAAGACTGGAAAATGTCCTCACCGCGGTAGGACTGAGGAAGATCTGCCTAATCCATTCTGCCTCCTACACCAAACTCACAAGGGAGTTCATGTCGTATCTCCGCGGAGTAAATAATACAGCTGAGGATGTTGAAGAATATGGCAGATCAGATAGACTGCAAAGGTGACTATACAACGCGAAGCACGTCATCTCTGAAAAGCTGCTCAATGAGATCTTCTCTTCCAGTGAGGAGGAGAAGAAGCTGCTGAATAATGGTGAAAGGATCACCGAAGGAGACATGTTCAACCCCGTGGAACTCTGGAAGAGGCTGACCAGAGAGTCATCATACAAGCCGGGAAGCAAGGTGGCGGTAGTGCACTCCTGTTTCTAGAGGATAGTGCACAAGCTGGTAGAATGCCTGCTTTTCAGCAAAAACAAGTCCAACAATGTCTATACCGAAGAACTCCATCTCATGTGGCACATGATGGAGGGCAAGGTGATCAATCTGGGGCGTTTCTTGCTGAACAGGTTGCACCCCATAAAGGATTCCACCAAAGAATATTGCATGGGTGGCATCGTCAATCTGATCGCGGTTGGTTTAGGATACCTACGGGAGCCGCACAGTTTTTTGAGGACAAGGGGCGACGAGTTGATCGACCTCAAGTACCTCATGAGGGCCGAAATCATAAAGAAGGAGGGGAGAAGCTATTTCTACAAGTTCGCAAGGACAAATACCCTCCTTCCACTCCCTCACTGCGCCGCCTACGACGCAGAAAAGTTGGTCTTCACCACAACAGAAATCGAAGCTGTGGCAGTAGAAGCAGCTTACGCTGCCACCACTAGAACTCAAGAGAGGACAACTGTGAGAGGGGAATCAATCCCTTTTGACCCAAGGTAGGACAAAGCTTCGACGACCTCTGCCGAGCCAGCTGCCAATCCAGAGCCACCGACGACAGCAGTTGATAGGGCTATCGTCACTCCTGCTATCCAAGCCACGATCACGACAACACCTGCTGTGGCTGAAAAAGAACTGGCAATCATCGAGGTCGCTGAGACAACAATGGGAGCTGCCGTAGAAGAGACAGTTGCAGCCCCCAAAGATTCTGCGACGCCTTTAGAGGCAGAAGAAGAAGCACAATCGGACGCCAGTAATGAGGTGTTCGCCGAGATCCTTAAGATGGAGCTCGGAGCTGCACAGCTAATGCCGACACTGCCGCTAGTGTCCCCTATAGCAGCTACTGAAGAGATCACCGACAACGTAGAGGTGGAGCAGCATCCACCCACACCTCGGCCAACAACATCTACCTCATGGACGATCGAGATTGATTCTACCTCGTCGGGTAGAACCTCACGTGAGAAAAGTATCACGAGGATGGGAGGGAGACCTACAGGAGCCCCTCCGTCGCTCGGGAAAATGTTGGGGCACGAACTCGACCACTTGCGGGAGGTAACAGAAAGCCACTCGGCTACATTTACTTCTCTAACCCACAAATTTTCATCTTTCCAGCAGAGGCTGAATAGCCAGGAATGGGAGCTGCTGACTCTAGTTGGCCTTCCCGGCCTACTAGAGGCACTCAACATCACGCTTCAGCAAGCCCTCTAGCGCCTTGATGTGATTGAGGAGAGGCTGAACAGGGGAGACGACCATCCATGCCAAAGGCAGCTAAGAAGGTCCCCGTCGCCTACTGGCTCAGGCTCTCAGCCTTCTTCATCAGCAGCCACGTCAAGATCATCGTCTTCTTCCTCCTCCAGCGGGCCATTCACAACGCTCGAGGAAGGGACGCCACAAAGAACGGCCAATGGAGCTCCAGTAGGACAGGCAAGCTCCCACGGCCTGGAAGAAACAACTCCCTCAACCCCCCTAGATGAAGCTGAAGATGACAACGAAGACATCAGCGTCGGGGAGGACTCTTCTGATGAATCAGAGGGAGTAGGGGGGACATATGTGCCGCCAATGAAAGGCACCCCCCCAGAGGAAGACGCTCGACGGCAGATGCGTTCTTTGCACCGTCAGAACTACCTTCCTTCGAGATGGCCGACTTCGACAGAAGGGTCATCGACTACCTGTCGACAGGAACCAAAAATTGCTGAACAAGGTCCTGAGGTCACAGGAAGATGAAGAAGACGTTGTCTGGAGCGACGACTACTTCTCTGTATGACGGGGAGTGCTCAGAAGCATATTCTGCTTGCCAGCCATCGTCAGAAAGAAGCTGTTCAGGGTCCTAGAAGGTGCAATAATAGAGAATATCAGCACCGGAATAGGTCAGAAAATAGTATATAACACCACCCCGACCTTGGCAAGAAGGTTGATGATGAGAGTACCAGACTCCATTGCGGTGGCCAACATGCTGCAACACATCGAAGAGCATAACACGAACATCGTGTTGGCCCCATACAGGCACCACAATGTATGGTTCCTCTGCGTGGCAGACCTCAGGAACCACGACGTCCAGCTGCTAAGCTGCAACAACAATGAGGTGCCACGCTCCAGGCTTATTTTCAATTGCCCGGAGGAAAAACATCTGAGGCTTCTACCACTGCGTCTTCTATGAGCCATCAAGCAAGGAGTAAAATGTCACAACGACATTTGGAACTTCTTTTCTATCTGAGACTTCCCCGTCCAAGTAGAAGAGGGAAGCAGAAACAACACCTTTATCGTCTTACGCGCCATGGAGCAGCTCAACATATTTGGATACATGAGGCACCTCCAGGGCCAAAACTTCTACCATCTTAGGAGAATATATGCACTGCTACTGATCAAAGAAGGGCGCTATTTCCAAGATGTAGGGGTACCAGAGAAGCTGTTGGACAGTGACATAGAAGGCGAATCTTCACAACCTAGCATCACTCCAGAAAAAGAAGCTGAAATGGGAACAAACATCTATGGGGCAGACAAGAAGTTAGAGATCCTGTGGGAAGTGCATGGATTCGAAGACCCTGCTTCGCCTGGAACATCAGAAGAACTAATCAACAATTTTGACCGCTTCTCATGCTCTACACTCACGCAGGAGCAGGTTAATGAAATTCTTCTGAAGTTAGCTAATTGTACCCCAGCAGATGTCATCTATGAGGCAGGCAATGTCATAGTCCCGATTGATGACTTAAGGGACATGGTAAAAGACGAAGGATGCTTGGCGATATCTGTGGTGGCCGCCTACATCCAGACACTACAAACGAAGTTTGAACACACATACATTGCTCACCCAATGCTGTTCAATGACATCTGCCTCGCCGATGAAACAGGAGCAAAAAAATCATTTCTGGCAGAGTTCGAGCATAGCGTTCCACGTACGATCTTCCTACCCATCCTGCATTACAACCACTGGACGCTCCTGACGATGTACACTCGCCAATGAGTAGGAATCTTTTACAACAGCTCGGACAATAACAAAGATCATCTAGTGTAGTGTACATCGACGGCGTTGACCTCCCTCGAGCGCTTAGTACAAAAATACTACAACGAGATGGCGGCATTGATACAACCATTCCTGGAGACGGCAGCAAGCAGATGGCACGAGCTCCAGTTCTGCCACCGCAGTCTACAACAAATTCCTCTATCCAATGACTACAACATCTTCGTCTTGGAATGGATATCAAATGAAGAGATGCCTGACTAGCTCCACCACATCAACTACCACAACAAACGAAAAGAATATGTGTGGGAGCTTTTATCTGGTGCAGGCACGCTCACCGTTTAATCCCTCACTGTGATAACATTACCCTACCTTATCTACTTCACAACTCTGGGACGGTGTGTGGAGTAAGTTTGGGGGGTACCATGTACCAGTGAGGGAGGTATAATTTTTTTTCCTTCAAACTCCACCCTTTTTGTACTTTTGTTCTTCCCCTATATCCTGTGTACATATACATATACATGCTCATACAAAAATTTTGCTAAAAAATTTGCCAAAAATTTTGCTTCTTTTTATCTTCATACATATGTACAAAGACACTATATAGTAAAAACCTGATACGACTTCTTGCCAGTTTGTTTTCTATGCACCCAAGGAGATGTAGGTTTTGTTATGTCTTTCTGATAATGCAGCCTCAAACGACAAAAGACTATGACTTTCCACGTCAAAAATTGTGAAAAATAATCTCGCAACAGCTAAGAGACGTGTATGCAGAAGGAAAAAGCTGCCCAAACAACAACAAAAATTCCTCTTGTTTTCCCTTACCCAACAAAAATCCCAAAAAGAGAGAATAGCCTTATGAGAGTGAATAAAAGCATGAGAGTTGTGTCAAATAAAAGAAAGAAAAAAAATATATATACACACTTGTTTTCCAAAAGTACCCATCTTTAGGCATGGTAGATCCGGGGCAGTGGTACGTAGGATGTGAATTCACTGCTCTAAAGCCAACTGACTTGGACTACAGGGACCACTCACCCACTAACGGACTCGTACCTGGATGGACTGATGGAAAACAAGAAGAAAAACCCAAAAAGCCTTAAGCCTACCCAAGCACACAACTTTCTTCCCCAAAAGCTGTTTGGTGTGAAAGCTAACTTCAAATCATGCACTCAAGTCTCGCTGAAGCTGTAGAGATTTTTTTTGCTTAGATAAGGTAGGAGAAATAAAGTTTGTTGTTCGTGGTCGAGTCGCATTCTCTGTAAGACATCTCAATGCTCGCTCAAACCCACGGTTTGAAAACTATACCGGTCAAGAAGAAGCGTCACAAAACAAAGTTTAAAGATTGATTGAGGACAATCAAAATGCTAAGTTTGGGGGAGTTGATAACACCAAATTTTGTGATGTTTTTGGCCCTTATTTCATTATCAAAACTGCCCTTTTAAACCGTTTCCCTCTCCTTTTTGTCATGTTTTCGAATAAACAGGCCATGCTACGCTCTTAACTCAATTTTATCATATTTTGCAGAGTTTTCCCCAATTTTTAACTTATTTATCAGCAAAGAGGCCCGTCCCGGCCCACGAACGTGTTCCACCTGCATCGGCCTTCCTGCCAACCAGCCGGCCGATACGCTCACTGCCCAACAGGACAACACGATACACTATCGCGCGACACGAGGGTGCCGTGCAAGAGGAAGAGGAAGAGCGACATGCCATTTACCCGAAAGGGAGCTGGACTCACCACGACTGCTGAAGCGTGTCGCGCGATACATGCTACCCACCAGCAGGCGCCACTCGTCACGATGACCGACAACCCGACATCTTTGTGCTGGGCGATACGAATATCGGCCATTCCCGACTCCACAATAATAAGAGCTGATGAAGAACACGTGGCGTCCGGAGCACCATAACTTCCCCCAACCGCTGCCTATAAATAGCAGCTACAGGAATCCGATGGGACGGGTCAGAATCCCTCAAAAGCCAACTTAGGAAAGCATATGAGCTAGCGTGTCGTGCCTCAGAGGTGTGCTGGGCGATTCCAGGTGAGCACTTCCCCATCCCGAGAGGGAGGGAATGGTTCACTTAGGGTCGGCCAGGGCACCGCTGCAGGCTGATATCGGCCAACAAGAGTAGCCGATGCTGGAAGCAACACTCTGACCCGACACGATTCCGAACCCCGATACACATCGCTAGTCACGACGTGTCGCCCGAGAGGGTGCCGCCCGACACGATCGTATCGGGAAAGGGCGCCCCGTTCGATACATCCACCCGTCATGAGCGTGTCACCCGAGAGGGTGTGCCGCCCAACATGGGCGTATCGGGAAAGGTTCCTGCCTGGTATCAGGCTGGAGGATCTGCTGCTGCCTGTCACCCTTCTAAATCAAGAAGGCGACATTTATCTTTACTTATTTCAGTCATTTACTTTCTTTACTTATGCAATGTAATCAGACCATTTATGTTAATGGAAGTAGAACCGTTTTAATTATCTGCTGCTTTATGTTTGGTCCCATTTTTTGGACGATTGCTATGTTTAACATCTGAACTCTAGCTTGTACGCTTGGATCGCGTTTCGATTAGCTACCGAATCCTATTTTCCCGTTGCAATAGCCTCGAGAGGGGTGTTGTGGCTCTAGTGTTTGGTCCGATACTAGAGTACGAGAGTGCCCAAGATCGGAGTTGCTTTAGTAACCTTTCCACTCTAACTTAAGTTCAGCAACCTCGAGAGGGGTGTTGATGCTTAGTTACAGGTACCCATTTTGAGAGGAGGGGTACAAGATGCTTCTGATGCCGCTTGTTTCACCGAAGCTTTCTCCTTCATTCCTTACTAAAGAAATAGTGTTATTTCTCTGTTTCCGTTACACGAAAACTCTAAAAACTGACATATGCTTAAAACCTAATTTTTGCTCGTAGCTCCAGTTGGAGATAGATTTCTTCCATTTTGTCGATCTTAGCCTGCTATTCCCATGGGGAATTTTACCATCTCCTTACCCTTACCGGAGTGTAATGTGTCGATTCCGCGTTCTCAACACTACCACCCTTGTCCCTGTGTTCGACCCTGTATATCTACTTCGACCCCATAAACAAAGTTGCGGGGGCCTAGAAGGTTTCAGGTTTTAAATTTAAAAGTCCGACTACTTCAAATCCGCTCCACTTTTCAGACGCGCGATTTAGGCCGGTCAACTTTTTGGCACCGTTGCCGGGGACAAGGCAATATGGTACTGTTGACGAACCCGAATCCACTAACTACACTCCAGTGCCTCAATCTTAGAAATGAGCTTGACAACACTCTCTTTTTCCTTTTTTATTATTTTTACCTAAAATGAGTGATTCTTATTATTAATAACAGATTTTCTAACTTGATTTTTCATGCTATTCAACTACTCAGAAGGGAGGCACTCTGCTCAACTGAACACCGACATCATCTGACATGCCGCCTCACATTGAACAACCTCTTTCAGAAGGTGAGGGACACGCGAGATCCAGACCCCACTCACCTCCGCCTGAAGACAACGACCGCTATAATGGCAATGATCAGCCTGAAGAACTTGATACAGAGCAGTTCGAGGACGATCATCACCGGGATAGACGTCGTCATCACTGGAGGAACAGGGGGAATCAGAATAATCAAGAACATCACCAGGGAGACATCGACAGTGACGATTCAAATGAAGAAGAAAATACCCTAAGGGAGTTAGCCTCCACTAAGGCTAACAATTCCAGATGTCCTATTGTGATCCTGTGATTCAACGCCACCAATTTTGAGCTAAAGTCATCAGTCATCTCCATGATTCAGAACAAAAGATTTAGAGGGAGTTCTAAGAATGATAATCCCTATCACCATTTAGATGCCTTCAAAAACATCTGTGACACCATCAAGATGAGGGGGGTCCCACAGGAGGTAATCTATTGCATGGGTTACATCTTTTCTTTGGAAGATAAGGCTCTATCATGGTACCTGGGGTTGCCCCACCAAGCTCTAAATGGATGGAGTGCACTGGAGGATGCCTTTGTGAACAAGTTCTATCCTACTAAGAAAACCATCCAGAAATGACAAAGGATTACATCTTTCATGTAGAAGCCAAACGAGAATCTCCATGATGCCTGGGAGTGATATCAAGAATATCAGAGGGACTGCCCTCATCACAAATATAAGAAAGGTTTCCTGATAACTACCTTCTACAATGGTCTAACCCCTGAGGAAAGGGTTTCACTGAATGCGGCAGCAGGAAGTGACTTTCTGGGGAAGAAGCCGAGCAGGTCCGAGAAGATCATCATGAACATGGCCGAGCTGCAAGCCGACACTGACTATGATAGATCTGACAGGGGACAAGCTAAGAAGGCTAGCGAAGGACCTTCTTTTGAGTCCAAGGCTCTGGAGACTATCACCTCTCAGATCGAGAGGATAGCAACTGATGTAAAGCAGTTGAAAGAATCAGGTGGAAAGGGAAAGAAGCAAGTCGAAAAGGTCATGAAGTGTGTCACCTGTAGAGAGGGTGGACACGGGGTAGAAATAGCTAAGATCCACACAACACTAGGTTAGACGCCCCCCACAGCTGCTACACTACTCCACCCTCCATTCTTGAGTTCCTTGTGCAAATTCCTTGCATTTTGGCTCTCAATCCACCATTTCCACCTACTTTCCACCATGGAAACCTAATTCCCTAGGTTTTCATCCATAATCCCCTACCATTCCATGCACCCCTGCACCCTTGGAGTAGGGAGGATGTCTACAACAAGCTTGGAGGTGAAGAAGGAGGCTTCTACATCAAGCTTCATGGAGTCCCTACTTCTTCTACCCCTTTCTTTTCTTGTTTTCTTAATCATGTCTAGCTAAGCCCCTTGTGGTGGGCTGTTTGGGATTTAAATGTGACTTTGATACCATGTTGGGGGATAATTTCTTGTAATGAACTTAATTCATATATATGATGATTACTTCTTGCTTCTATCTCTTTTCCTATCTTATTGCATGTGGTTTGTGCTTCTTGTATGAATTTCTTGTTTTGAGGTTTTTGATGACACTTAGTTTCTAGGAGGAATTGGGGTGTATGTGGCAATCTTAGGAATGGCTCCTAGGTCCAATTAGAGGATCCCTAGCGAGCCCCCTTTGTTCCTACTTACACATCCCTCCTCCTACAAATGAGTGTGAGATCTAAGTAGCTAGTGTAAGTGAGATTGATGTAATTGTCTAGGGCCTTCTAAAAGCTAGAGTGGCTAGTGGCATGAGGTCAAATACCCTCATCTCTGCTCCCATCTCTACCCTCAACCCTCAATTACTCACTATCACTTACCCTAGAAATTTAGATTTGGTTAATCTCATTAGAATTACACACAACCCTAGTCTTCTACTAGTAGTATAGGGTATGTTCTAATGACATTGACCTTATTGTTTGGTTTGGTAATCTAGATATGAATTGAGTACCATGCATGTTTAATGAACTCCCCCAACCAAAATCAAAGTGACATTTCCCAAACGACCCACCCACCTTAATCACTCTTGCTTAAAACCTTAATTGCTTTGTTTGCTTGTTAATGCTAGTGTAGTTCAACTGCTTTAGTTAACTTAGTTAATTGCCTAGTTTTTCTAGCTAGTGTTAATCTAGGTTTGTGATCTAGTTAGTGGTTAATTAAGTTGCTTAGTTGCTAATTGCTTTCTTAGTCTAGTCCATCTTGTCCCTACCTTAGTTTAGCTAGTTTGTCACCTAGATTGCTAGTTCAGTTTTTGATAACTTAGTTTCAATTGTGTCTTTCATACTTGCTCTTTAGTATAATCAAACCATCAAACAACCTTAAAACCCTAAAACCCTAGCTCCGCAAAAGGAACATAGCCCACACCGTCTAACTCTAGTGCCCCCTCTATCTTTGTGGTTCGACCCCACATCTTGCCTTTCGCCTATACTACGACAGTACCCCGTACTCTTGTGGGTGAACTGTTTTAGTTTTAGTGATCGACTCGATTTGGGACCATACAAATTTCGAAAGCGAAGATCCCATCTCCCGTGCCTTCTGACCTCGTGGATTGCACTCGACCACCCTAGTTGTACGGTGTTGCAAGCCTCTAGCGGGAGCGCACCACACACCCTCGCGTAGTATCCTGGTGGACTCCGCCCCGACAGAAGATGTATATTCAACGGGTTGCGCCACCAATGTGAGGAGCGCTACCCAAAGCCAAAGCTGTTCGGTGACAGTCCCCTCCTCATTAGGGCAAGCCTTTGACTTCAAATTTGATAACTTGTAGGAGGTAACAAGCAACCATAGTGCTACTTTTGCTTCCCTAACGCACAAGTTTCAAGTATTCCAATAGAGGTTGGGTGAACAGGAGTGTCAGCTGCTGACTCTAGGTGATCTCCCTAGAAAACTCGAGTCAATGAACAATACGATGCAGGAGGTGCTCCAACACCTAGACACCGTCAAGTAAAGGCTCGACAAGAGGGACACCCCTCACCAATCAAGGTGTTCCTAGAGATCTCCTTCACCACTGATACACTCCTCTCTACCATCATCATCACCTTCTTCCATCAGCTCGTCATCCTCATCTGACACGAGCGGGCCCTCAACAATTCCTGAGGAGGAGACGATGAATAGAACCACCGACCATGCCCCCACAGGACAAGGGAGTACTCGCGGTGTAAACATGTCTACAACCCCTCAACCTCTATGCCAAATGATACTACAAAAGAAATGTCTAAAGTCATAGCGAAGGATTCGTCTGAGGGAGAGGGGGTGATCTGAATAGCTCGCTTGCTGAGCAACCCCCAATGGTGAAGACTTCGGCAGCTGACACGTTCTCTCCTTCGTCTAAGATCCCAGTCTTTAATATGGCCGACTTTGACTGGAGCACCATCGACTACCTGACGATCTGGGACCAACAATTGTTGAATATGGTCCTAAGGCCACAGGGAGAAGAAGAAGCTATTGTCTAAAGAAGCGGATACTTCTCAATTTGACGGTGAGCACTCAAAGCAATGTTCCGCTCAAAAGCCATCATGGGGAAAGTTATGTTTAGAGTCCTTGAAGGCATCATAATAGAGAATATCACACACAAGACAGGCCGATAATTAATCCACAATGCTAGTCTAGCCTTAGCCAGGTGAGTGTTAGTCGGGCACATAACACACAAGCAGTGGTTGATATGCTGAAGCATATAGAAGAGCACAACCCCAACCTGGTGCTGGCCCCCTACAAGAATAGGGGGTACTGGTTTCTCTGCATAGCTAACCTCTACTCCCACAATGTTACCTTACTGAGCTGCTACAGCATGGAGGTCCCGCATCTGGAGCACATCTTCCTCCGCCCCGAAGACATCAACCTCAGGCTCCTACCTCTATGTCTCTACCAGTCATCAAACAAGGAATCTGACACCACAACAACATCTGGAACTTCTACGGGATCAATGACTTCCCAGTTCAACAAGACCCGGGGAGCGGAAACAATGCTTTCATCATCTTGCACGCCATATAGCCGCTAAACACCTTCAAATATATACGGTAGCTACAAGACACAAATTTCTTTCATCTAAGGATTATCTACGCGCTATTGCTGATAAAAGACAAGTGCTATTTCTGAGACATAGAGCTCCCAGAGGATCTTCTGGAGACATATGCTGGATCTGATTTTGGCTCACATTCTTCATCATCCAATAGTCCTCTGAGAAATGAGGTTGAGGTCTCCTCTGACATCTTTAGGACAGGCAAGCAGATAGAGCATTTGTGATCCTTATTCTCCACTGAATGTGCTTCTACTTCACCTGTCATCACCGACTCCATCATCAACAACTTTGACCGTTCCGCATGCAGTTCTTTATCTTAAGAACAGGCCAACCAAATACTTCTACAACTCACTAATTCTAACACTACATATGTCATCTATGAGAAAGATAGTGCATTAGTCCCCCTCGCCGATCTATGAGACTTAGTCAAGGCTAGAGGATGTTTAGCTATGACAGTGGCATCAGCTTACATCCCTATCTTACAAAAGAAGATTGGACAACCCTACTTTGCCCATCTGATGTTGTTCAATGACCTATGCCTGGTTGATGAAACGACAGTGCACCATCTGTTCCAACTCAAAGTAAAAAAGTATCTATCGTGCATAATGTTTCTTCCTATGCTGCATGACAATTACTAGACACTACTCATGATATACACTCATCCCCGCACTGACTTCTTCTACAACAACTCAGACATCGACAATGACTGGATGACAGAGTGTGCATTTGCACTGGTGACACCCCTCAAATGATTGGTAAGAAAATACTATACAGAGGTGGTGTCCTTAATACAACCTTGTCTTGAAGATCCGACAGCAACCTGGCACGATCTCCAATTCTACCACCGCAATCCACAACAGGCCCCCCTATCAAACAACTATGGAGTTTTACATGCTACACTGGATGTAAAACATAGCAGCCCTGAGGAAAGTGCCAGAGAAGATCCATGCCCTCGACTACCACATCCAACAAGGAGAATATGTCATGGAGCTCTTATCTACTGAAGGCACATGCACCCGCTGACCCCTCACTGATCTATGACTATTCTCTCCTATTCATCTCACTACTCTTGGATAGTGTGTGGGATAAGTTTGGGGGGAGGACTTCATAGCATCAGTGAGGGAGGTACTCTAAAATTTTCTCATTCTTTCCCTTTCCTCTCCCCACCATATTCTGTGTATACATGTATATAAATGTTTGATAGAAAACAATACATACACAACTGCATGCTGCTCAAAATTGTAAAAATTACTTTATCACAAATATTTGGTACAACTTCTTCTAGTTTGTTCTCTCTGTGCCTAAGGCGGTGTACATTTCTTCTATGATCTTTTGAAAATGTAGTCTTAAATGACAAAGGCTATAAATTTTCTATAACAACTTTGAAAAATAATCTCATTCCAGTTAAGAGACGTGCATGTGAAGGAAAAAGTTGCCGAAACGGCAAACTCCCTTTTCCCTACCCATCAAAATCCCAAAAAGAGAGGAAAGCCTTATGAGAGCGAATAAAATCATGAGAGTTGTGCTCCAAAAAAACACTTGTCTTCCCAAAAGTACCCATCTTTATGCATGGTAAATCTGGGGTAGTGGTACATAGGATGTGAAATCATTGCTCTAAAGCCAATTGGCTTGGACTACAAGGACCACTTTCCCATTAGCAGACTCGTACCTAGATGGACCAATGGTAAGCAAGAAAAACCCCAAAAAGCCTTAAGCCTTCCCGAAAACCCCACCTTCTACCCCCAAGATTCAAGCAGTTTGGTGTGAAAGCTAACTTCAAAATCATGCACCAAAAATCTCACAAAAGCTGGGGAGAAAATTTTGTTTAAAAAGGCAAGAAAAATAAATTCCATTGTTCGTGGTCAGACGTAATTTTCTTCAGGACATTCCAAAATCCACTTAACCTTTGTCCGAAGACTACGCCTGGTTTTTAAAGGTACCACAAACAAAAGTTTTTAAAATAAGTACATATTGATTGAGGACAATCAAAATGCTAAGTTTGTGGGAGTTGATAACACCCATTTTATAGATTCTAGAACTTATATTTTACTATCAAAATAGCCTCCAAACCAAACTTCCTCTTTGTTTTATCATAAATGTTGTAAAGAAACAATACCCACTATGCCCCTGATAATATTTCCCATCTTTTACAGAGTTTCTCTTATCTTTCCACAAAAAGAGGATTAATGGGCCCTTCATGCCCATCAGCAATGAAGTACCTGTCCCGACCCAGCAGCATGCGAAGCGAAACACCCCCTTACTCATCAAGGTTGTTGTTTGATATGCTTGCAACTAGATGTGGGTGTGTCGTGCGGGAGCCCTGGCTGTTGCAGCTCTTTACCCGATAGGGTGCCTTTCCCATCACAGTTCGCCCAGCTGACGATGATGATTACACGATATAGCTACCCCTCAGTGTAGCATCCCGCTAAGATCCTTACCCTCCATGAATTTTGCATGATACACCAGCCGCCTAGCACACTTGATGGCCCGACATGCCTACCGAGTGACAGATGTGTCGGCCCCACCGAAGTTAGGAGAGCCATGCCAGACGGAGGACACATGTCCCAATAAGAGCTGAAACTCCCACCAGCCTATTGCCTATAAATTGTAGCTACAAGCCTACGATGGGACAGTCCAAACCCTACGAGAGCTAACTCTTAGAGCATAAGATCTAGTGCGTCGAGTTCCAGAGTCTATCGGGCGATACTAGGTGAGCACACCCCAACCCGGGAGGGATGGGAGGAGTTCACTTAGAACCCGACCCGGTAGCAGCAAGCAGCGCGACATGACCCTCGAGGCTTCTTCAACATGTCAGGTCCCTACTTGGCCTTCAACCCAAGATGGATAGCCCAACTATACCCGACATGAGGAACCCGAGAACCCTAAGATAATGCTAACCCGATATGTTTCTTAACTTGAAAAGGTACTTAACCTGATATGTCTACACCCAGCACGGCTGTAGCCTGATAGGTCTGACAGCTCGACATGACCATATCAGGTAGAGAGTCCTTTCCTGATACGCCCCTTTACCTGTAATGGTTCATGACCCAACACGGTCAAGAACTCGACACGGTCGTATCCCGATAGGGATCCTACCTGGTATCGGGTTAACGTTATCTTAGGTGTCTACTGCTATGTATTTTGATCTCCTAAATCAAGGAGACCAGTACCTATCTTCCATTTTACAACACTTTACTTTCATTTTACTACTGCATTGTAACTAAATCTTTTCATCTATTTATGATTATTATAATCCGTGGAGTTATCTCATATTGTTTCATGTATGGCTTCTTTTTGTGGGATGATCCCTTTATAGCATCTGAGTTCTAGTCTCTTCTTTTTGGATCACGCTTTTGACTAGCTATCAAATCGTGTTTCTTGTTTTGACTCCTTTGAGAGAGGGATGTTGTAAACTCTAGAGCTTAGTCTAATTCGAGTGTACGAGAGTACCTAGGATCAGGGTTTCCCTGGCCTATTTGTCCGCTCTAGTCCACACCTGGTACACTTGAGAGAGGGAACTCAGAGCATGGCTAGTTGGTGTCTTCTTTGAGAGAAGAAGGTGCAGGATGTAGACCATTGCCGCTTGTTTCGATTAGGTTTCTATCCTTCGTGCTTTACTCCGATGATAATTTTATCTCCTCGGTTTTTAATATACAAAACCCCTATAAAAACTGGTTAACCTAAAACTTTAATTCTTCTGGTAACTCCTTTTGGAGATAGGTTTTTAATTTCATTCTTTCTCAAACTTGTCCTTCGACTTTTTGACGTGCTTAGACAAGTAAAACTTGAGTTCCGAAGTGATATTTTGCCAATCCCTATGTTCGACCCCAAACTACTTCGACCCTGTGCTAGTTGCAGGAGTCTTAAACATTTAGGTATTATAAATTTCTAAAGTCCGATGACCTAGACATGTCTCCAATTTTGGACCCACACTTAAGGCTTGTGAACTTTTTGGCACCATTGCCAGGGATCGACAACAAATAACATTCTATGAACTTGAGCTTTGCTTGCACTTTGCCAAAAACCTTGTATATATATGCATATAATGTTGTAAATATTTACTGCACATGATTTATAAAACACACATACACCTTCACACTTTTATTTCTTTTTAGGTACTTCTTCACCACTTCAGACCACCCTGTTTCTGACAAGCCATGGCTGAGCAACCTCCCAAAGCTCGATCCTGGCATTCCTTTTTCCAAGTTAGGTCAAACAAAGAAATGAATCTGGTAGTGGAGCAACCACTCAATGTTGCCAATTTTGAGTTGAAGCCCACTTTCCTCTAGTTGCTGCAGCACAACAAGTTTGGAGGGAATAGCATTTAAAAGAACCCATACAACCACCTTACAACATTCAAGAGGACATGCAAGACTTTTAAGATCAACAGAGTCCCAATATCCCACATCTACACCCAGTGCTTTCCCTTCTCTCTAAGAGACAAAGCTTTGGAGTGGTATACAAGTCTATAGGATGGAATCCTCCCCGATTAGGAACATCTAGCCAATGCATTTATCGCCAAGTTCTTCCCTATAGAAAGAATGATCAAATGCCAAAATAAGATAACAAGGTACTCACAGAAAGTTTCAGAGAATCTACATGAGACCTAGGAGAGGCTTCAAGGCTATCAGAGGGAGTGCGTACACCATGGTTTTTCCAAGCCCAAGCTGATCACTACTTTCTATAATGGGTTGTGCGCTGGAGAATGGAAATCCTTGAATGCTGTAGCTGGCACTGATTTCTTGGGACTCAGTGCTCAAAGAGATAGAGAGATTATAGACAATATGTCCATGAACCAACATGGTATCCCTACTACTATTGTGTCAGACAAAGGTCCTCAGTTTACTAGTAGCTTTTGGGAGTGTATTCATACAACTATGGGTACATAGTTGAAGTTCAGCACAACATTTTACCCATAGATAGGTGAACAATTAGAGAGGATGATCCACATCCTGTAGGACCAATTGAGAGCTTGTTCCTTCAATTTTTGGGTAGTTGGGATATACATATTAGTTTGATAGAGTTTGCCTAAAACAACAATTATCAGAGGAGTATTGATATGGAACAGTACAAGGATTTATATGGGAGACGTTGCAGATCTCAGTTGTGTTGGTGTGAGACCATTAAATATCACCTCTTAGGTCATGAGCTAGTACAATAGACGATATAGATGATCGAGATGACACATCGGTAGTTGAGGCGGCCCAGGATAGACAGAAATTATATGTAGATAATCATCGTAGGCCGTTGGAGTTCCAAGTGGGAGACATGGTGTATATTAGGGTCTCTCCTTAGAAAGGTGTGTTAAGATTCAGGAAGAAGGGTAAGTTGGATCCCATGTATATGGGACCTTACCCTATGGTGGAACGTGTTGGGAAGGTGGCTTACAAGTTGGACTTGCCACCTGAGTTGCACAAGTTACATCCAATGTTTTGTGTTTTGATGTTGAGGAAGTGTCACCCTAACACTGCGTTAGTCTTGTAGCCAATGGAGGTTCAGCTGGATGAGAATGTGTCGTATGTGGAGGGCCCTGTGTTGATCCTGGATAGGAGTATCAAGAAGTTGAAAAAGAAGGATATCATGTTGGGAAGGTTCTGTGGCATCACTGTGATGTTGAGGAAGCCACGTGGGATCTTGAGGAAGAGATGCGTAGGAAGTACCCATCTCTTTTCACATAGGATTTTGGGGACAAAATCCTTGTTAGGGGTTTTATGGTTGTAAGCCCCCTATCCTAGCTTAGTGGTTGAATATGCTTACTTTTCTTAATAAGTTGCTTGAACCTTAATCTAATCTCTTGAGATGATTTAATAACATGTGGCACATTATGTTTTCAGTTTGGTCCAATTTGAATGATGTTTGAGCTAGTTATTCTATATGTGTGGTTGTTTTGGACCAAGTTGCAAATTTACCCATGTTGAGGGGTTATCTTGCAATTTGTGACATGTAATTTATACCTTTTGTGCCTTAGAATCATGGCAGAGAGAATGGTGATTTGGTTCATCTTTTTATGCCTTGGTTTGATGAGGAGAGAAGTGGTGATATTTTGAGTGTTGTTACTATGGTTTGCCTTGATGCCCTATGATGATGTTGACCTGGTGTTAACCATTTTATGTTCTTGGTTTTCAAAGACCTTCCTTGATGTTCCTTTATGTTTTCTCTGGTCAAAGGTGGTATTGAAAGCGTGGTGAAGTCTCTTCGGTCATAGAGCCTGCCTTCTCTTCTTTTAGGTTGAAGAGAACTTAGAGTTTTAATTTGGTCGCTTGGATTTTGCATGTCTTATACCATTGGCCTTTGTGCCATGCTTCCTTTGACTGATGGTCCTCTAGGTCCAAGTGAGGTTGCTGGTACTCTTTGGTTTTCACGATCTATCTTGGTTGCATGGTTTTAGTGGATTCATGGGTGGTCTTTTGATAGAAAAGTGTCATTAGAAGCTCTAATACATGGACACCTAACACCTTGTCATATCTCTCTTACTCTTAAGTATATAACCCCTCTCCTATACATGCAAGGATATCTTTTATCCCTCCTCCTTCCCTCTTCTATCTTGTGTTCGGCCCTTGTATGCTTGGATGTGTGGAGGAGCTCATCTTTAGTGCTTGGTGGCCAAAATCCCTTGCATGTGGTGATTCAAGCTTGGAGCTACTCTACCTTGGTGATCATTAGTCATCGATTGATCCTTGGTAAGTAATACATCTCTTGATTTTATTTCAAAATCATACCTCTCTTGTATTCTTCTTGGACAAATCTATGGAGCTTCCATGGTGGTATTTATGTTGGGATGGAGGTACTCCTCTTTCTTGGGCCGAATCCTTGGTTCTCTAAGGTAGTGTTCAAGTTGAGTGGAGGAACTCTTCTCCCTTTTCATTGTTTTTGTTCTTTATGGCCTAGAAGCTTTGAATATCCTTTAACCTAAGGTTATTCTTCTCTTTTGAGGCGGTGACTATCTTGGCCATGGAGGAGATCAAGGCTAGGATCTCTCTTACTTTTGGATCTTCTTGCTTGGAGGTGGTTGCACCATCATCTAAGGTGGGTTATATAACTCTCTTCCCTACTATTATTGCACTTTAATTCTATATGCAACTTGTCCCTTAAATGTGATTACATGTTGTTTATAATGATATCTTGCTTGGAGTGATGTTCCTCAAATGATATATCTAAACCCTAACTCTTGTGGTCGAAATCTAGTTGATGGTGATGATGATAGTTTTGCATGCATCTTGATTTGGGTTTTGTTACCTTGGTTGTTGGTTTGGTTCTCTTGTGTAAGATGAAGTTTTGGGCTTGTTTTCGTGTTCTTAATATTGAGTTTTTCACATCATAGCATAGTTCCCATGTTTCTCACATGAGGTGCTTGTTTAGGGTTTGTATGACTATTGTTTCTTTGATGTTCTACCTTTAGTGATGCTTGGACTTCATGCTATTTTGGAACGACATAATCTCTTGTTGTGAAACACCTATTTAGACCCAAGTGTTAATAGTGTTCCCTAGATGGCCGTTGAGGGTGTTTTGGTCAATGGTTTTGTGGTGCTTTTGGTCGTTGGTTTGGGCCTTGGTCGCTGACCTTGTTTGTGCTTTGTTCACTGAAGATGTCTTTGACCTAGGTCTTCTCTTTGGTCGTTGGTTGATGGTCTTTGACCCTGGTGTTTATACCTTCTTTGACTGCTGATGTCAAGTGGTGTTCCTGGTCGATGAAGTAGCCTTCGAACAAGGTGTGTCTTCAACCATGGATCCCTTGGACCGCTGGTGTGCTTGGTCGCTTTTTTGTCCAATGACCTTCTACATTCCTTCGGTTGATGGTTTTTCCTAGTCACATGTTCTGACTTGTATGGTCAACTAGTAATGTTGATGGTTAACCTAATAGTGCACCAAGAATGTGGGAAACTTATGTACCTAGGGTTGATGCTATGTAATCATCTATATGATAAATCCTAAACTAACTCGAGGGTATGCTATACTTGTTGAGATTGCTAGAATGACTAGTGATGTAACAAAGTTATCTCTCTACTACTTAGTCGTGTGTAACCCTAACCTTGTAGGTGAAATGAATGACATAGCTATGTGAATGCTATGGTGATCCCTATATAATATAGGGTGGTGATTATGAGCATGTTTAGGCATATTGTGATATTGAATGAGTAGGAATTAAGTGACTGGGTCTAATGACCTGACAAGTGATTTGTGCCTAGTTTGAGGTGTAATCCTCTAGAGATGGGATTGAGGGATAGATATCCCATAGTGATGTGATTTTGGTGATGGCCTTGTGAATGGAAGTGATACAAGTATCATGTGATGATGTTACAAGTTCATACTTCCTATGTGTATATCTTCTAAAGTTGTCATACAGTTATTCTTGCTAGACTGAATTAGGATTTTGTATGTCCACTTGTATGATGAAGCCTTAATTCACCCAATTGGCATAAATATTAAAGTGAAACCTTAATCATGTAGTTTCCCTCTTTCATAGATCCATTCCAGTGTCAATATTTTTTGTTGGATGGTGAAATGAGAAATTCCTACGGGAAACTCAGAGCACATATTGTTGAATATGTGGGGGCGCAAATTGAGTGGATATCCTTGCGTCCACAATTATAGGTTTTGAAGGGTGATTGTGATCGTGCTTCAGACTTTGTGATATGTGATATTTTTGAATGGCAGTTGTGCAACTACATAATGCCTCTTAGAATGGACATGCGTGAGCATGTTCTCTAGTGTCGTTCCATGTACCAAGGAAGGCTAGGTGTTTTTCAGCTTGACTATATGTTGCTATTTGCAGTTGAATGATATGTCTCTATGGTGTCTCTTATACTAACGGAGAGTTGTTGGAGAGGCCGTGGAGTTTGACACTTCCATAGGCCTTGTACGACACCAATTTTGACTTCACAGTGGTCAGTTGGATTTGAGCGGTACGTCTCAAATCCTCATGTCATAATAAAAGCCATAATACAAGTGTGTAGTATACGTTCTTAGGGTCAAATATGATTCACATTGGATGACCCATTTCCTTGTTTCTTATATTGTTTAGTTTATAATAGTTATACATGCTCTTCATATTCCTTCTAAAAGTATAAGATGTTCTACTACTCAGTAGTAGATGCCTAAATTGTTTAAGTAGTGTTAAATGCCTTGCTTATGTCATTTAGATGAATCTTATCAACTTGATAATAATGCTATCTTTCTACTATAGTATGATTGTGCTTATAATAGCTGCTGCGGAGAGTTATATCTCTTGATGGGACGTTGGTCTCACCCTGTGGGTTTCCACATCTTTTAGGTTGTTGTGCACGATGAGGTAGAGATCATGCAGGTGAGGCTAAGCAACAAGAGGAGTAGTAGTTGATACTGGTTGGATATATTGCTAGTGTTTTGTAATAGAGTCCTATATATCGTCCCTATACTCTCATGTCCTTGGGAGTGTTTTGTAGATGTTTTGTATATCGATGTGATTTTTGGCAGTAGGTTGTGGTTTTATAGACATGGTTGTCTATATATGAATAGGTTGTTATATGTAACATGTTTGTGGTATGATGGCCACCAAACAATGATGCATACATCTTTATGACATGGTGTGTAATATAGGTGGCAATGTTTATGGACTTAATGTGATATGATGCAACTTTAGATGTTGTGATGTGATTGGTTTTAATTTACCGTGTTTTTCGGTAATCTAGTTGATCAAGTTTAATTCTGTGCTTTGTTTTGAGTAGTCTTGCTTTGTGTGGTGATGGGCATCACACTAATGCTTCCCCACTACCTATATATACATAGATGGTGGCTGTAGCTCGAGGTTAGCCACTCCTACAACCACCTCTAGCATTCATTGCTTTCCTTCTTAGCATTGAAGAGCTCCACCTATCTTCCACCTTCAACTTCCACCTTATTTCCACCCAAAAACCATAGTTTTCTAGGATTTTCACCATCAAACCACATCCATACATGCCATTTCCAGCCTTGGAGGGAGGTGTTTTGTCTTCTACAATAAGGAGGTGAAGAAGGAGGAGTCTTCACCATGTTCTATGGATCCCCACTCCTCTAATCATTCTACTTTCTTTGCCTTTTCTTGTTCTATGAGTAGCTAAGCCCTTTGTGGTGGGATGTTTGGGGTTGCAATGTTACTTTGATACCATGTTGGGGGAATACATCTTGTAAACTCTATAATTTCACTTTATGATGGTTACTTTCTACTTCTATCTCATTTCCCATAATTCTTCTTGTGGTTTGTGTTTGAATACATGGATTTCTTGGGGTTTAAAGCTAGAAACCAACTAAGTCTAGGAAAAGATAGCATATGTGATGCTATCTTGGGATTTTCTCCTAGGTCCAAATAGTGGATCCCTAGCTAGCACCCCATCTTCCCACACACATAGCCCTTTTCGTTTCCTATTTGTGATATCTAAGTAGCTGGTGTGAAATTGTTTAGTGTAATTGCATAGGAGTTTACTAAAAGCTAGACGAGGAGTAATGTAGTGTGAAATACCCTCACCCCAACTTCCCATTCCTACCTTTGGCTCTTAATTACCCTAATACATATAAATTTAGAAACCTAGATTAGACAAATCCAATCAAAATCCCACCTAACCTTAGGCTAATTGAGCCTCATAATGCTAGATAGGGGATGCAAGGGCGTAGCTCCCCTTCCCACAGACTATTCTATCCATGCCCACCCAATACTCTAGGGCAATTTTGTTGCATTTGACTAATTGTTTGGTTTGATAACCTAGAATGAATGTTTACTTTTGCATAATATGTTCCTCCAATTAATATCTTAGTATCATTTCCCAAATGGTACACCTTTCATTAATTGCTAAAACCCATATTGCTCTCTCTTAACTTGTTAATGCCAGTTTAGTTAATTGTTTTTATTGCCTCTTAGTTAATCTCTTAGATTTGGATAGTTAGGTCTTTCGAGAGTAATTAATGCTCTTTTGAGATGGCTAGTGATAATCTTTCTAGTTAGTGATGATCTAGGTCGTTAATTGATTTAGTGTTGAACTTGTCTCTTTAGTTTTAACTTGCATTGCCAGTGTAACTTAGTTGTAGTTTCTCACTCTTTATTAGTTAGTTACCTTCTTTGTTAATTAGAATTACTTGTTTAGGGTTAACTTAGGGTTTTTCTTGTCTTAGTTTCCATTATTTCTATCAATTTCTTCCATCATTAGTATAATCAACTCAAACCAATATCAAACCCTAAAAACCCTACTCTCCAAATTAGGGACATAGCTCACCTTTAGCTCTAGTTCCCCCTCTCTCCCTGTTGATCGACCCTAATTTTGCCACTTGCCTATTCTATGATACGATCTTGTGTGCTTGCAGGTGAAGTGTGGATAGTCTAGTTGGGTGTGTTAGTGTAGGTCCTTATATATTCAAAAGACCTAAGTGTGTTTCGAGCCCTAGGGTCACATCTAATCAGACTCAATTGGTTGGGTGTAACCCAAGGCAAGTCAAAATGCACCAAGCTTTTGGCATCATTGTCGGGGAGTAGAGGGGGTCTATCTAGCTAGATAGTGTAGATTAGATTTTCCTACTACCCTCACCATTTCTTTTCTTTATTATTTGTGTTACTTTATCATCTTGGTTTGCTATTTTTCCTCCCTTTTTTGGTTGTGCCTTGTGCATGTGAAAAGAAACCCTTTCAAGTCAAGATGGTAGACCGTGATGCACAAACCCATTCAATTCTTCAATAGCCCTCCATGATGAAGATTTTGGAGTTCATGAAAAATCTCATGAAGATTCGTGTGGGAGGTTCTTATAATTACTCTTCCGACTCCATGGAGTCTCTTTGTGAAGATGCATGTGAAAGTTCTACAATCCTATGGCATCCGAAACAACCAAGGCTCCATTTTAAGATCTTACACTTTAGAATGGAGAAATCATCCAAACCTTTAATGGGAGCAACAAGGAGAACAAGAGTCAAGATACATCATGTTTGAATAAGAAGTTCTTAAGAGCTTAAGAAGCCTTGACGAAGTGAAGATAGAGGAGTCCTTTCATGGACAAACCATTGATCAGCTTGAGAAAGGGCTAGATCAGATTTCCATGTAATTTGCCCACCGTGATGAGGGAAGACTCCCTTCACAAACCATGGCCAACTTGAACACTGCAATTGGTTCTATGAGTGCTCCTCGAGGCATCTATACTCTACCACAAGGGCAAGTATCTACCTTGCAACAATATTAAGATCCCCTATCCCTTATGCTCCAACACCTCCTCAACTTTCATACAACTTCCAACACACCTCAGAACCACCACCACCATATCAACAACAAGAAACACCCCCATCCATCAACCTCCTCAACACATCCAACATTCTTCATAATCCTAACCTAAAACTTCAAAGACCACCACCACCACTACAACCATCACCTACTCCCCCTCCTCCCCATGATCAAGTGAATATGGTTTTATTCTTGAGGTGTGACAAGGTTGTTGAGATGCTCAACAAGTGAGGGAAGAAATTTGATAAAGATCATAATGAAGAACCCTTGTCAAAAATTCCTTGTGAGTGTGCCAAGTGCATTAGAGTTCCTAGTATCCCAAATTTGTTGGAGAAGATAAAACCCATTGTACCACCCTTGTTTGAGGACATAATACGAAGTATCCCATCAGTTTTTGAAAGGATAATATCATGTGTCCCACCATCATTCAAAATGACACCACCAGGTGCCCCAATTGCTGATCCAAGACATCATAATGTGATATTTCAAGGTTCTTATGCATCCACTGAGATTCATATCTTTGATGCCTATGAATACCCATTCATCAAGGGAAAGAAAAACTATGTCATGAATATTTTGAATGTCTTCAAATTGACTAAGAAGAGGATAAGTGAGAAGCTGCCTAAGAGGATCATTTTGAATTAGATGAAAAGTTTCTTCAATGGAGATTCTTACTTTGATATCTATGATGGTTAACCCATAGGAGAGGGAAATGAAGAAAAACACTTGAGAAGCTTGCATGGCCCTTGGGAGGAAGATTAAGTAGTGAAGGCATTTGAGAAGATTTCCTATGAAGGGGATGGAAACATTTTTCTTTTGGATAATTGGTTGATTGAATCAAATATCACCAAGCCTAGATAAAGGATCTAAATTTATCACTAATAGAAGGCAACCGACGTTGGTTTGACACTCTTTCTCTCAGAATACCTTTTCTTGATTATGCTTCTCTTTTTTTCCAAGAAAATACACACACATCATACTTGATAGTTTTTCTATTTATGGATCATGTTAGAGTGGCCACAATGGAGGAAAGATGATGCATGAAGGAGCTAACCAAGGATATGATCAAGCTTGAAAAGAAAAGTTGAAACCAATGAGAAATATACAAGAAGGAATTCGGAATGGATGTGCTATGTAGCACACCCATACGGCTGGCAAGCCTGAACATCCATGTTGCTCAACACAGATGTGGTGGCCCTTCCTTACTCAGCTAGTGCTATGTTGATAACTCCATATCTTGTTGGTAGTCTACCATGACTCCATACCCTATATACTACTATTCTAAACTTCTATTTCATGCTAAGGACAACATGATCTAAAAGTTTGGGGTGGCAGGGCATTAAGCCCTTCCTTTACCTCATTTTTCTCTATGCACCTTATTCTACATTTTCGTCGAGATGATCAAACAGTTGACAAACCCTTATACTTTTCTATCATGACTTTGTGTTCTTGTTTTGCATTCATGAATACCATGCAGTTTAATTTCATGCATTTTTGCCTAAATTTTCAAAAATGTTGCTTTTTTTCCATCGCATCTCACACATTGCATCATTTTTTTAATTAACCATAGATAATGTTTTATTCATCCCATGATCTACTATATGCCAATCGACAAAGAATACAAATGTATCCCAAGCATTCAGACTACACCCATCCGAAGAAGGTGCATGCGATGCCCCATACTATGTACAACCTCACTCACCCTCTAATCCCGTATCTATCCAGCTGGTGAAAATGTGAGGGAAACCTTACTTCTCCATGATGAGTCTCCCTCTGATGCACAGAGGGAGTGTGGCTTGATCTACCCAAATCTTTCCTTCCTTAAGATGGCTACCCCATATGCCCAAGTATCTTGATGTGGAATTGATGATCTTTGGGACTAGAACACCAACGATCACGTCATGCTCGATGACCTGCCTGGTTTCTGTGGTGCATGATCTCACACATTGCATCTCATGTAGATTTTTGGTAATTTTTGTGTATTTTAGTTAGGATTTTCTACTTTATGCTTTAAATTCTCTAAAGTAGGTTTGGAAGTGATTGAAATGCAAGTTGGCACCATTTTGGTCAATTTTGCCCAAATTTGGTACTTCTTGACTAAAAGTATGCTTTAACTTAATCTCCAATTTTTGAACTGAAGTTTGTGATCTATGGCAAATGCACACTAAATTTCTCTATTTTATTGCTAAATGGCCTTGATTGTTGACTTTTTACATGTGAATTACCTCTCTTATGTTTGTGAATGATTTGGTTAAATTGTGATTTGAGCAAGCTGATATGCATATTCATCCATCTTTTTGCATATTTTTCCTAGTCATTTTCATTAGATTTTCTATTATTCAGTAAATTTTGGACTAAATTGCAAGTTTCCCATTTCTTTATTACTTTTTTAATACTTATCCATTTTCTTAAATTTTGCAGGGATTTTCTCCAAAGTTTTTTCTGACCCACTGAGTCAGAGAAACATCTATCTCATTGAGCCCAGATGATCGGATCACTCACTGAAGGCCCCTCGTTTCAGAGCCAATCGACCACCTTGGCCTCAACTCAACCAACCAACTCTACACACCAAACGGGCATCTCACTTTAGCGAGATGGGGCTCTCATGGATCCAAGTGAGCACTCAGATGAGCCCAGATGGCTAGACCTAGACTCGCATCAATACTCAAGCACGCCACACTTGATTAGGGTTTCAACCCTATGATTTCACACACTACGACACGAGATGGGTGCCTCAGTTTGCCCAAATGAAAGTTTCAAGGTTTACTCGGAGACCAAGAAATGAAATCAAATGGTGCCACCACTTCAGTTGACTATGGTTTGGCTGCTACTCCAAAGCGACGCCACGTCAAAACTAAAATGGGCGTCTCACAGTTCCCAGACGACCATCTAGGACTTTTCTTCAAGCCCAAGTTTTCTCTCAAATGGCACCGCCACAACCCTCTTTAGGGTTTCAATCTGAACATTCTAGGGCCACACTTAGTCATCATCAAACGACCATTTCGACTAGAAAAATGGCCATTTTGCAGCACACAAACAGTGGATTTCAACAACCACCACTCATTCTTTCTCACCCTTATTTCAGGGTTTTCCACCCTTCCTTCACATTTTAAAGGAGGGGGCACTCCATTAAGAAAAGGGTCCCAAATTTTGTACTCATTCTTTAGTGAAACTTTGTCAATTTCCATTCTAGTGTAACTTATATATTCAAGAAATAAAGTTGGTTCTTTTCTTCTGCATATGGATCTCTTTTATTCTCGTCCTTCTTCTCACTTTTCTTCTTGGAGCGGGAGATAAACCAATTAATCCATTTAATCGTCACCACCTTGGTCTCTTTGAATATTCTGGATTTGTGGTCTATGGCTCATTTTCTTTCTTGTCTTATTTCTCCCTTCCTCACTATGAGTAGCGAGTAGTCTCTTTCTTAGGGTAAGGGGAATATCCCCTTTTCCATTGTGTTGACCGTATTTAGTTTACATGATTTTCTTATACGGATTGCTTTTGGTTTAGAAAACCACCAATTTAAATGAAATAATCTCTCATTTTCATCGTGAATTAATTCCGATGGATTCCACCATGGAACCAGGAATTTAGAATGACTAAACCAGTTTCATGGGGATTTGGATGTGATCATGGAAAAATCCCTGTTGGGATGATGAACTATGAAGTGTCAACACTAGGACCAATGGTTCACATGGAGTTTGACTTTTGTGTTTTGTTTATGAATGATTCACATACCCACTTCTAGTCTTTAATTATCATATATTCTTTAATCTGGTCTTCAATTTGGCTACGGTGGTTAAAAGCCTTAAAGCCTTGATGTTTTCCCCATCTGATTTTAACCTTATCTTCTAACATTGTTTCAAATTGCTTCCTTTTTAATTCTTGCAATATTGTTCTCATTCTTAGATAAATTTTTATTTTGTGCTAACCATCTTCTTCCTATATTTTTCTTGCTTAGTTTAATCTTTCCATATCCCAACTTTGTGTAATCTTTTATTCTTCTTGCACTTTAGTTTCTTGCATTAGTTTAATCAACCCCCTCAAAATTAGATTTTACTTTCGATCAATCTTTCAAAAATACCAAAAAGAAATATTAATTTAAAAAACAATCATGACTAAAAGAAAATGAATCGTAAAAATGTTATCCTGTGGGATAAACCCTTCTATACTAGCATTAGCTAGAAAGTAAAAAAGGATTAAATTCTAGGATAATTATTCTAGGGAATTGGTGTGCAAATGATGCTTATCGCAAGCTATGAACACTTAGGTCCTATGGAATCACATGATAGAAATATGAATCTATTGGTATTCACTCATGTGGTGTGATATTATTTGATGAAGTTTTGGATTACTTTTCATGTAGGAAATATTATGTGGAGAACCACACTGGTGACCCCTCTTTGACCCGACTTTTCTTTCATCAACTTCATACCCCTTCGGCTCATGAAAGGATGCCTAAGTGCACATATTTAGCCTTGGCCACCTCTAAAAGTTTGGGGGGTCCATATCTATACCTCCCCGCTTCACTCTCACCACCACTTTGCCTCCTTAGACATGGGGAAAAATAAAAGAAAAGAATAAAAGAAAAAAGAAAATAAAAGATGTTCTTGTTTAAGAGCATCTAAATAAAGAATTCATGAGTGTGTAAAAGAACTCCTATCTCTTACCACAATCATTTCTTCCATTTGCATACCCATTGAGCTAGGAAACCTCAAACCTAGCTCACATCACCCTTTTCTACATCCACGTTGGTCACTTTGTGTGGTTTGAAGCATAAGATTGAATGCATGAAAGTGAAACAACACTCCTAGTCATCTTTGATTAACGCCACCTGGAGCTACATGAAAGTCGTATAGATTGATTATGAGTTCTATGCCCTATATTTGAAGTTTGTATGCTCATAGCTTTTTTCATGATTTGGTTTGTGAAAGTGGAGAGGAGAGAGGTGGAACACATGTACTTAGTCACTTTTAAGCCCATTTAGTTGATGATCATTTGTTGCAATGCATTTACAATTCGTGTTTGTTGAAGGAAATTGAAGAGAGATTAAGTTGGACCATACTTAAGGACAATATGTTTTAAGTTTTGGGTGGTGATGCAGTCCTATTTTAGGGCTCCATCTTGTGTCTTTTTGCATCTTATTCACATCTAAACATGCTAGAATGCAAGCTAATTCCCATGATGTGTGATTTTATATCAAATGCACTTATGGATGGTTTTCATATGTTTTGTAGATATTTTGACCATGACTTGATGGAAGGCAGAGAGGAAGTTTGAATATAGGGTTTCCCTGGCTTGGAAAAGTCCAAAATGAAGCCAAAATGACTCCCAACCTACCCCAAGTGATCAAAGAATGTATTGTAGAATAACCACCATGGATGACAAAGTTCAAGACCCAAATGTAGGGGAAGGACCCCATGCTTCCATGAAATGGCCGTTCTGGGACATGCCACGTTTAGAAGAACCTTCAAAAAATGACATAGAATCCTAGTAACCCTATTCTAGCGAGCAGGCCCGTGCTGGCCAGAGCCCAACACGACACCTAGATGCCCACAGTTCCCTTGTTCATTCAATTTTTCCACCATAGATGTTCCCATCCACCACAACCATTCTACTCAATGCCCACCACAGTCGTGCTACATGAAAATCTACCCAATTTTGTACACTGACTTACCCATTCTACCCCTACTTAACCTAATGCTTCCACACCACCTATATATACATACGTAGTGGCTAGAACTCAATGTTAGCCACTACTACAACCACCTCTAGCATTCATTTCTTTTCCCCTTAGCATTAAAGATCTCCACCTACATTCCACCTTCAACTTCCACCTCATTTCCACCCAAAAACCCTAGTTTTCTAGGGTTTTCACCACCAAACCACATCCATACATGCTATTTCTAGCCTTGAAGAGGGGTGCTTCATCTTTTACAACAAAGAAGTGAATAAGGAGGATTCTTTACCACATTTTATGCATCCCCACTCCTCTACTCATTCTTCTTTCTTTTCTGTGTGGGGTTGCAATGTTACTTTGATACCATGTTGGGGGAATACATCTTATAAACTCTATAATTTCTCTTTATGATGGTTGCTTTCTACTTCTAGATTATTTCCAATAATTCTTCTTGTGGTTTGTTCTTGATGACATGGATTTCTTGTGGTTTTATGCTAGAAACCACCTACGTCTAGGAAAACATAGCATACATGATGCTATTTTAGGATTTGCTCCTAGGTCCAAATAGTGTATCCCTAGATAGAACCCCATCTTCCCACACATATAGCCCTTTTCCTACTCGTAGGTGTGAGTTCTAAGTAGCTAATGTGAGATTGTTTAGTGTAAGCACATAGGAGTTTACTAAAAACTAGATGGGGAGTAATGTTGGGGTGAAATACCCCTCACCTCTACTTCCCATTCCTACCTTTGGATCCCAATTACCCTAAGCCATCTCACTCTAGAAACCTAGATTAGCCAAATCCAATCAAAATCCCACCTAACCTTGGGCCAATTGAGCCTCGTAAGGCTAGATAGGTGGTGCAAGGGTGCAACTCCCCTTCCCACTCTCTATTCTATCCATGGCCAACTAATAGTCTAGGCTAATTTTGTTGCATTTGACTAATTGTTTGGTTTGATAACCTAGAATGAATGGTTAGGTTTGCATAATATGCCCCCCAACTAATATCTTAGTATCATTTCCCAAACGACCCACCATTCATTAATTGCTTAAGCTCATCTTGCTCTCTCTTAGCTTGTTAATGTTAGTTTAGTTAACTATTTTTGTTGCCTCTTAGTTAATCACTTAGATTTGGATAGTTAGGCCTTGCTCGAGAAGTTGGTTCTCCTTTGAGCTTTCTAGTTCTAAATCTTGCTATTTAGTGATAATCTAGGTCATTAATTGCTTTAATGCTTAACTTGTCTCTTTAGTGTTAACTTGCATTGCCAGTGTATCTTAGTTGTAGTTTCTTGCTCTTTCTTGGTTAGTTGCCTTATTTTGTTAAATAGACTTAACTGCTTAGGGTTAACTTAGGGATTCTCATAATCTAGCTTCACTTGTTGTTTTCTTTTTGGGAAAATAATCTTTCATTAATTAACTTGCATCAAAGATTCAATGATTATACAGATTACAAAAGTAAGGGAATGAATTTATGGAATGGGAACCATTACAAAATAGGTTAGAAAATTTCTGAATATAATCATGTGGGAGGAATGTCATAGACATTAGTAGATAGGTTCAGGTTATGGAGCTTTATAAGACGATCCACTTCCACATTCTAAAGTCTAGGAATCTTCCGCACTACAACATTCCACTCACGATTAAGGTAATAAAAAATAGATATAGTCCACCAGTACATAATAGGTGGTTGAGGAGTGTGTTTGTTAATATTATCAACCATAGATGTTGAATTTTATTCAAGAATGATAGAAGGCAAGTGTAACTGTCAGACAGGTGCCAGAGAAAAATCAATTGCAACACATTCAGCTTATACCACAGAAGATGTATATATCTGTTTAGTTCCTCCCCGTAGCCATAGTCCTTGATGAGACTTCACAATGAAAGCCACTATAGTACTACTATTATTCACAGAAGCATCAACGTTAGTCTTTATCCAACGAAAAGGTGGATGTAACCATTTCATGGAAGTTGTAGAAGATGGATGAGCAGCAACGGAGTTGGAAATAGAAAATCGATCAGAAATAGAACAAGAAGTGTTAATCTCCGTTACCATCCGGAGAATAGAGTTACATGTTCTTGGTATGTTGCAGCTTTCATTATTGAACACCTTATTATTGCGTGCAAGCCAAATATGATAACAACCAATCATGAAAGTTGTACTGACTGAGAATTCAGTAGAAATCCCTTCAGTTTACCATTCCATAAGTGGGAATGAATAAAAGCCTTGGATGAAAGGATCTATTCGTAAGTTGTGCCAAATATTCACAACATAGACACAATCTCGTAGCATATGTAGATTTGATTCAGAATTTTCTGAACACAAAGGGAAAGACAGATTATTTACAATATGTCACTGGTGTCTGCGTTCATTAGTCATCAAACTATTTTGTAGCACTAGCCAGATGAAGATTTTATACTTATTCAGAATTCACAATTTCCATAACCGGTTCCGGAGACCAGGAACATGATTCATTATGTCTTTTACCAGAAGATTATAAGATGAAGAAGTTGCGAAGTCGCCAGTATCTATTAAACACCAAGTAACTGTATCTTGTTGATGGTGGTTGATAGGAGGATATAAAGTAGTAATTCTCATCACCATCTCTTCAGGAAAGTATATTCACAGAAAGTTTACGTCCCAATCTATATCGTTAATATTACTGCCCACCTTGAGGTCCATCAAATCTTTTGGCACTGGAACTCAAAGAGAATTAAGTTGGTTTTGTATACCAAGTATCCAGTTGTCAAACCATGTCGATGTGTTCATCCCAGTAATAATAATATTATGGCTGTTGACACGTAATGTATCCATAAATCCAGAAATAGTTCTCCAGAAAGCAGTACACCATTGAGACGGATTAACTAGCTGATGCTTATCTTTGTTCTTAAGAACCCACGGAGCATTAATTAGTACCTGAGAAGAAATGCCAAGCCAATTTCACTAGTAGGGCCATATTCCATTCTCGCATTGACTTTATTCCCATTCCTCCCATATATTTATACATAGCAAGATGATGCCATGCAACCAACGAAAGAGATTGTTGTGATCAATTCCTTCTCTAAATAAACTAACGAATTAACCTATGACTGCGTGAGCATAGAGATACATGAATACAACAAGTTTGCATGGAATAAGTCGGAATGGACGTTAGAGCTGATTTAGCCAATGCAATCTTGCCAGCAAGATTTAGGGTTTTGGTTGACCACCCCGTTAATCCATGAATCTATTGAATGAAACACATTCTCGTATGATGACTTTGTAATTCTTCCATGAACAACTGGTACACCCAAGTAACGACCCAAGTCAACTGTACTTGTCATGTTTGCTGCATCACAAATTTCTCTCTGCATAGAATCAGGAACTGAAGAAGAGAATAAAATTAGACTCTTATCTGAAGAAATCTCCTATCCTGAAGTTCTCTCAAACTGGTGAAAGCAATCCAAAACAAGTCTGGTATGATACAAATTCGCCTTTGCAATTAACATGATATCATCGGTAGATTCCACATGAGAGAATGTTGGACCTATCTGTGTTATTTTAATAGGTTTCCAAATCTGTTGAGAAACCTTTTCTTCAATCAAAAGACTCAACCTATTTTGGCACATAACAAATAACTAAGGAGATAATGGGTCTCCTTGCCTAAGTCCTCTAGAAGATTTGAAACTTAGAAGTAATTGGCCATTCCATAAAATACTTATACCACCTCTGCATATCGAGTTCATCATATAGTTAACCATGGGTGTAGGAATTCCAGCTTTGATAATTATATCTAAAATGAAGGACCATGACATATGATCATATTCCATACTAAGATCAATTTTAATAGCCATGGCTTTTGTTAAACGTGGCCTTCACATAGAATGAATCAATTGTTGAACAAGGATAATATTATTTGTAATTCGTCTGCCTAGAATGAAGCTTGATTGTGATGTATGTATCCAATTAGGCATATAATGTTTGATCATGTTAACAATAATTTTGGAACAAGGCTTTAGGCAAACATTATTTAAAGATATAGGGCGTAACTGCTTGCGTGTTATTGGATGTGCAACCTTTGGTTGTAGTACGAGATCAACATCACACATTGAGGCAGGCAAAGGAAATCTTGAGAGAGCACTTGTCACTGTTATAACCAAAGAAGAATGTATAGTTGGCCAGTCATGAGGAAGGGATTCGACATCAACACCTTCTGGGCTTGTAGATTTTCATCAAACCATGAAGTTGAGTGTATTAAAAATTTCTAAAGATGCAGGTAGTTGCTAAAAAGAATATTTTTTCTGCTTTGAGCAAACATGGTTGCATTATAGGCATTGCATCAATAGAATGAACATAAGTTACTTCAAAAGTACATAATTGGTTTTTGAAGAAATGCAAAACCAAATTCTTTAAATGGATGGGATCCTCTAATCACAAACCATTGAAATTGTAAAGCTTTGTTATTGTGTTCCTTATTCGCCTAGCTTTGATATGATTGAAAAAAAGGAGGAATTGGCATCTCCTTCCTTAACCATGAAATATGGCTTTTCTACAAAACATTTGTTGATTCTGTATGAAGAATATTCTCATACTTGATTTGTAACTCATTGGATACTAGATCAATATGTTATTCATAGTGTAGTGTAGTGGAGCGTTGTAATGGATCAATAGAAGAAAGTAAGACATTTTTGAGTATTTGGGTATCCCTTAAGTTATTTCGATCCCATGCATAAATAAATGGTTTGGCTATATCAAAAGTTGAGTTGAACTCACTAAATGAATTCTAGTCAGAACCCAATAAAGAAGTAAAGGATCTATTACCAAGCCAACTAGCCTTGGTTCTAAATCTAAAAATGTATTTTTTCTTCTTTGTGTTGTGAAAAAGAATAGGGTTATGATAAGATCTAATGCAAGTTAGGAGAGTTACTGAGAATTGGTAAGACTATAACTAGAGAGAGTTACCAAGAACACAATCCAAATGTTCAAAAAGAGAGCCCTCTTTGTATGTAAAGGGGCTACCAGTGAAAACTAGATCATCGAGTTCAAAAGATTGTAGGCAGTCTCTAGAGGTCTCGACTTCACTAAAATTAAAAAGGTTACTGCCGTTCTTCTCAGAAGGGTTTAACATAGTGTTAAATTCCCCCATAACTATCCATATCTTATTAATGTGAGAACATAAACATTGTAAGTGTTTCCATAATAAACTCTTCATCAGTGGATGATGGTGCACATAAACAAAAGTAACAAAGTATGTGTCATTTACACAACAATGCACAAACTATCTATGGCTTTCCATAATATGAAGATGAACTTAATCCTCTTGCCATAAGATACAAATACCACTAGAGAACCCTCTGGCCTCGACCCAAAAAGAATAATAGATACCCAAAGAAGAGATGACATGTTACACCTGAATACCAAAAAATCCTGGCTCACATATACATATTATATTTGGTTTATATTTTTCTTTAAGCTCAAGAAGATAATCCTTTGTGCCCAAGTTATAAATGCTTCTAATATTCCAAACCAATGTGTCTATCTAAAGAAGGGGGATCAGGTGTAACCTCCATGGGGTCATCCTCAAGCACGAAATCCTATAAGAGTCTAGTTTGACTCCGAGTAAGGTACAAAGATGACTTCATTCACCATGATGTTGTCGACCTGTCTTGCCCAAGAAAGAGGGAGAGATAATTGGCTCAACTTTCTTGAAAATATGATCATCTTCATTAGGCGACACTTCTTGTTTTTAATTTCTGGCTTCATTAGTATAATCAAACCAAATCACCATCAAACCCTAAAAACCCTACTATATGCATCAGGAACGTAGCCCGCTCTACCTTAGATCTAGTGCCCCCCCTCTCCCTACGGATCCACCCCTCACTTTCCATTCATATATACTACCACATGACCTCTTGCGCTTGTGGGTAGGTATTTTAGTATTGTGAGTGAACCTTGTCTAGGCTTTATAAGTTCAAAAGATCCAAATTGAGTTTCGAGCTCGTGGGGTGCATCTAGTCAAGTCCAATTGACTAGTGTGTGCACCTTTGGCAAAATGCACCATTCTCCAACTTTTCAAATTACTTAGGTAGTAATGTTGTGTTGCTAGACACTACTCTTTATTTGTGATGTCATAAGTTGGTTATGGACATTCAATGCCAACGTAATTCTGGACCTATACAGTCGCACACATAGAAATGCACTTGGATTAAAGGAGTATATTCATGAATGATGTGTAATTTGATTACTAAGGGTGTTTAGGTATTCAATTAAACAACAAAGGTTCAAAATTGATTGATTGGACTCTGAACTAATTGGTTCACCCTGCCAACTGACAGGTTGGGTAGTGAACTAATCGATTGGAGTGTCAGGTTAATAGGAATCAACATTGGCTAATTAATGGCTTAACCAGGGAGAAAAATGACTAGTTCACATAGTGAACTGACTAGTTCACATATCCCAACTGACGGTTCATAGGATGAACTGCATGGTTTAGTTGCCAATTCGATTGGTACAAGGATTTGGGCTGACGTCATGTCTAGCATTAATCATGCATTGACTACCAATTTTATTCGAAATAGGAAACTGCATGACCCGACTAGTTTGCTTCATGAACCGACTGGCTCGCACACCAACTGACTGGTTGGATATGCAAACTGACCGGTTCACCATATGAAGTTTAAAAAAAAATCATGAATTCAGTTCTTTTGACTACCAAAATGTTTGGGAACCATGACATTGGCCTCTCCTATAAATAGAGGGGTACTAAGAGACACTACAATTACCTCTGACAATTTGTTGTCCTCTATAATTTTGGTAATCATTAGAGAGCCCAAGAAAGTTCTACCATATAAAGAGATGGATATCAAGGGAGGGACAATTGTGGGAGAGAAAATCAGCTGTAGTAGGTTGGTATTTGAAAGAAAGGACTCCTTCTCGTTGTCCCTAGTAGTGCAACATGGATTTCCATGTGGTCTACTTGGACTACTCTAAAGGTCAGAGGCCGTTGTCTACTGCTAGGAGAACACCATCAACCATCGTCCGTGTTGTTGCAGCAAGAGGTTGTTACTGATGACTATTCATGTGCTGCTGAAGGAGCATGTTGCTGCCTGAAGAAGAAGTTGCTTCTGCTAGGAGAAGAAGCATAGTGTTGCATCGAGAGTTGTCACTGGACTTGCTCCAAGACCAATTATAACTCTTGTTACTTTCCTTCATATATATATTGTTTTTAACTAGATTTTTCTAGTTAAGGAATTTGGTATTTAAATTTTTTTGTTTCTATTTCCTATATTTGTGTCCAATTTCCTTACATGTTCTTCAAAAAAATTAGCATTTCTATCTCTATTCTTGATCTTCTTGTTTAGGAGCAAGGAGTTAAGAAGGGTGGTCATTTCATAGTCACTAGACAAAGATCCTTCAGGTTTCTTCTTCTTTCTAGTCTATGGCCTCCTTTCTTCCTTCCTTTTCTCATTCTTTAATCACCATGGATTGTGAGTAGTTTCCTATATCAAGGAATGGGGAGTAGCCCCATATTTGTAATTCACTAGATCTATATCTATGCAATAATACTTATTAGATGGTTTTGTTTGGATAATTGCATGTTTGAAATGACTTGATCTCTTATTTCATCGAGTGTGTTGGGTGATGTGACCACATACCCCAAGGCTCGAAACAACCAAACAAATGTACCAAACGCCATATGAGATCTTGGAAGGGGCTTTCTTGGGATGACCGGGCAAAGATATGTAAACACCAGGATCAATGAGTTTGTATGGAGTTTGTCATCTGTAGATGCATTTGCAAATATTTTTACATGCCTTCTTCTAACTTATTTTAACTTCATTGGTTCATAGATCTAGTTTCATGCAGGTTATGGTGGTAAAACAAATACCCTTGATATCCTTTATCATCAATTCAAACTCATTTTTCCCTTTTCTTATTTCTCAACCGCTCTTTTCCTTACTCATAATTTAATTCCACTCATAGGTAAAAACTCTTCTTATTATTCTCAACATAGTTATTTTTTTATTTTTTTTTAGCATAATTCTTTCCTTAATTGTTCTTAGTGTAACTCCTCTCATCTTGCCTTTGGTGTAACATTTATTGACTTGTTCTTTAGTGCAATCTTTTCATTCTGTGTTTTAGCATAATCAATCACCCAACCAACAAATTTTACTTTCATGTTCCAATAATTGTTCAAAGTGATATGGGTTTAAAATCAATCTAAATCATGTTTTTCTATGGGATCGACCCTCTCTATACTAATAAAATTTCCTTAACTGGTTGTTTTGTTGTTATAAAGATGTTAAACTCTAGGATTAAGACCCTTAGTGAATTGTTGTGCCATACGACGTGCGTCACTAAACTGATCAAAATTGAGAATGAAAAATAGAAACCATAGAATGTCAATAGGAACCACATGTACCAATAATTATTTGCAAATATAGACAATCATTTCCTTCACATAATCTTAATTTTATGTGATAGTCATAGTGGCATTATAATTGAATAAAACTAAATAAACATCCAACATTTGAATCGTTCAATCCTTGAGAATCACTAAAAAAATGTCAGTCAAACGTATAGGGTAATGTGAGGCGTAACATTGTACATGAATGGTGAGCCATGCAGATTATCATGTAAGATAAACTTCAAAAATATTATCCAATCTATAAGCAAATAAGGAAATCTACATATTAGTCTACATGAATATAAATCTTGAAGTGTCACCATCACATTAATCATAGTAGACACTACTCAAATCCTATTCTAGGGTTCAGGTTCTCTTGGTGTCAATTTATCACTTGATTAATGTTAAGTACCCCTATTTCCATGTTCATTATACTAATGACTCAAGAACCCCAATTCATATTAGATGCAACCATGATCACCAAATCTACCATGTCCCTTTAATATTAACACTTAGTTCAGATTACCTTCATTAATCTACATACCAAGATATGACCTTGGTTTCATTATCCTATTTATTCACATGTATAGTTATCTACTTTGTTAGCCCTAATTATCTTCTTTATTACCATGGTCATCATGGAAATCAGATTATTCAACAAGATCAGATAATAGCATAAAAGAAGAGTTCTTAACATAGTCGACATGTTAATATTCATAACTAGGGTTTTCATGCACTAATCACCACTTAAACCATCTTTACACTATTTTTCGAAAAAGAAGCATTATCAAGTTTCAATTATATTTATTTGTATTCCTCTCATTTTCTCATAAATTTTCATGTATAGCTTATTTTCATCCGAGTTACAAATTATTTTCTATCAATTTAACATGATAACACTTAATTTGGCTAATCATAGCTTGACACATCAGCAAGACCAATATTTTGTATTGTCTTCTTTTTCTCTAACTCACAGGTCCGTGAAAAGGGTCCACTTACCAGGCGACCCAGATCTGTCACTTGCACAGACTGGAATCATGACGTTGTCGTTGGTCTCCTCCACACTCACACTGTAGGGCTGCAACTTCCAACAAAAGGTCATCCTTTACTGAGGAAGCATCCAGGCTGGCTCTGGACTCGACAATCTCCATTGCTCCACCACAGTCAGATGCATGTCTCCAACCACCGACCTTTCTCTAACCGCACCTCTCGTTCACACACAACAAGGACCCATCCAACTAGCTGGATAGCCGAACCACCACCCTGGATGGAGGGCAACCTTTCTTAGTGTCTTAGCCACTCTTCACTTCCTTGATCACCTCGATTGTACTACTCTCCTTGTTCTCTCATTCTACCTCTTGCATGTATGCGGTAGGACCCCCTTATCTTTCCTTCAAATGATGCTCAACCATTGCACTCCAACCATTGTTAGGAACATGTGCCATCCATCAACTCCCCTGGGCACTGCCTTACTTCATGATGAGACTATTTAGCCCTACTATTGCCACTGCACATAGGCAGAGACCATGTCAGATGTTGCTGGTCTATCTGCCTAACTACTCCCCATGGAAGGTCAAAATGACCAAGACAAAGTAGCTTGAAGCAGCATGTTCATTGTCTCCCTCAGTTAGTTGGATCGACAAGCATCTAGCCTCAGATAAAACCCTAGGTTGCCTTAGATGAGGAAGGACTTAACATAATGAGGAGGATAACCACTCTATAGTATGATCAATTTGGCATATCTGAGATGGATGGGCTAGGGGTAGTCTCTTATCCTTTATATATGTATCCTTTTGTGTGTGGATTGGTTGGTTTCCTTATTGGTACCTGATTGGCTAAACAACATCTTTAAAAATCAATTGATCACATTCCTCTTATATCATTTTGGATAGTTATACATATACACGACTCATGGAGAGACACTGCCTTTACTTTCTTGCCAATAATCTCTTTCTTGGATATATCCCTTAAATAAAAAAATATGAACTCATTAATCTCCTTTCAAAATTATATTTAGTGTGCAAGATTTATGGGATCTCTTTCCCATACAATACAAGATCTTTTTAGACATGAATTTAAAATAATTAATATTTTCCTATAGAATATCTTTTTCCTCACACTTTCTAGAATACTCTTCTTTCCATTACTATTTTTGAGTATATCAAAGAATAAAACAAAACTATACTAATTATTTCCTCAAACATTATGTTGCCAATCTTGACTAGATAATTACTCGTTTAACTATCTAAAACACCATGTATTTTATTTTCCTTTAGAAACTTGACAAATATATCATATTTCACTTCTTTATTTATTCATAAAACCATTGCTCTTTATTTATGTGCAAAAGCTCTTATTCCTTTTATTTATTTATCTTGTTCCACAAGAACCCATGCCACAAAGGTGATTATTATTCCACCAATAATATCATTGGGGAAAATTACTTATTAATCCATGGTTTATATTTATATAATTAAATTTATCAAAATTGGGGATATTACATTCATTCCTACTTAAAAGGAATTTTGTCCCCAAAATTCACTCCTAGTAAGCTTAAGGTGAATGATAACTCATGTTAGTTTTAAACCTTAGGGTTAGTAACCCCTTCTGGATTATCCTAATCATCTTTTATTGATATGCAAATTCCTCACATTATTACTAGAATTATCACTTAAATTCGATTAAGGTATGATGACATCCTTAGGATTTACATTACATCCTAGGGTGACTTCTTGGCTCACAGGAGGAGGCTAGACTCTCTAGTTGCAATCCAACCCTATAGGTTTAGGGTTTTGCCTCCCCCATAGGTCCTTTTCCCACTCTTGAATTGACCAACCCCAGGTTGGGAACCAACCCTACATGTTGAACTAAGGGTTCATATTTTCATCTTTATGCATTATTTTCATTGTAACTTCTCAAACTAATCATTGTGGGGGCACTCCCTCTCTGGAGTATTCATGTGGGGAATCTTGTCTCTAGGGTGGTTCCTTTAGTGGATGCAACATATATATAGGCCTTATCCCGACCGCCTTCCAACTTCATGTGGACCTTTCTCTCACATAAGCATATGACCTCAAAGTGATCTGATCACCTATCAACTTAATGTGGACCTTTCTTTCACATAATCATATGACCTTGAAGTGATCTGTCACCATAGTGGCATTTCTTACATCCCACATGTATCGCTTACATCCACCAGATATAGTTGAGAAGTTATTTATATAAGTTTCTTAAAACGTTTATCATTAATTCCTTGATACACATGACATATGCATGGAAGACTGAGGTACCTAACTCCTTTTTTTTAAGTAACCATAATATTTTGATCACACATTTTACATTATAACTTTTCATCCTTTATTTTGCCAATCTCTATGGAATGCCCACTCGCTGGGGGTAGTCATACTCACTAACTGGGAGTATTCTCAATGGTGTACCCACTCACTAGGGGGTAGCATACCCACTCACTGGGGGTATTATTTATCCATCCCTTCCTCTAGATATATCATTTGGGAGATGGCAAGTTATATCCATGTTTTCTTTTTCATGTATAACCATGGCTATTTTATAGTTCTCTTGTATATTCAAATCTTTTCTGCATGCATCATGCATAAATTTCTCTACATTCATACATGGACAGCTAGGTCACATAGACTTATTTACATTTTTCTCAATTCTCATTACTCTTATCCTAGTTAGGGTTCATATGGGTAGGGTTTCCATTTTATCCATTCTACTTCCATTTTCTAGGGTTTTATGTAAGGGTTAAAGACTACACCCTACCTCTTAGGGTTTTTATGTCCCTTGACCCACTAAGGTTTTTCCATCTAACCCGAGTTCTATTTTGGGTTACCCTCATAAGGAAAACTAATAAAACATCTTTGCTTTACTTTACCATTATTTTCTTGTTACATGTACATTACTATTTTCACATTACAAATTTATCTGTTTTCACATTATATGTAAATTAATTGGCCGAGGATGCCTTAATCCTACTTCTTCTAAAAAATCATAACTTTAGATGAGGAGGTAAGTTCCTTTTATGGTTTATTAAGAAGGAGAATGAGAAATGGATAAATCAAGATGAGAAGAAAACCCAAAGATATTTTACTTTGGGAAAAAAAAATCCAACTTTGGTTAGCTAGGATGCACGGGTCTGGGAGTCCTCATAAGCCAACTAGAAGTGCAGAGGAAACTTTTGCCAGCCCCCAGGTCATGGTCCCCTCTAGACACCTTAGTCTTTAGAAAAGGCCCGAATAATTCCCTAATGTTTCTACATATTACTTAAAATTATAAACTATTAGAATATTATTTAAATAATTTGGTGCTCTAATACCAAACGTAATGACCTCATTCCAATTAATGAAGGCCAAAAAGGTGAGAGTCGTTACCTAAAAATATTACCCAAGGATCTAGATTTTAATCAAACAATATAAAATAGAAAAAAAATAATTCATTTCAAAAGATTATAAACAAGATACTTACATGAAATTTCTATCATCAGAATTGTACATTTGAGAAGAAATAACTAGCTAATCCTCCTTTTACATCTTTAATGTCTTCATGTGATTTCCATCTTTATCTTCATGTCCTTTTTCATGTATATCAGCTTACACCTAAAATGGCATGAAACATGTACGCGATCAGTATGCTGCCATACTAGTACGTGGGGTGCATCCAACATGTGCAAGTATGCAACATTATATATTCCAACAATTATTTACAAATATAAATTATCATTTTATTCACATAATATTTATTTTATTTGATATTTATAATGGAATTACAATTGAATGTATAAGGTAATCTTAGGCGTAACCTATCAATAGTTCAATCCTCGAGAATCACTCAGAAAACTCCGATCAAACATATAGGGAAATCTTAGGCGTAACCACGTACCTAGATGGTGAGCCATGCAGATAATCATGTAGAATCACTTGAAGAATATTATACAATCAACAAGCAAATCAAGAAATCCACATTTTATTTTGCATGAATAAAAATCCTAAAGTGTCACCATCACATTATCATATTAGACACTACTCAGGTCTTGTTCTAGGGTTCATGTTCACTTGGTGTCAAGTTATCACTAGAGCCATGTTTGATAACCCTATTCCCATGTTTATTATCCTAATGACTCAAGAACCCCAATTCATACTAGATGAAACCATGATCATCAAATCTACCATGTCCCTTTAATATTAACATATAATTCAAATTTACTTCATTAATCAACATAACAATATATGACATTGGTTTCATTACCCTATTTATTCACATGTATGGTTATCCACTTTGTTAACCCTAATTATCAGCTTTATTATCATGATCATCACATAAATCCGATTATTGAACAAGATCATAGAACAAAATAAAAGAAGAGTTTTAACATATTCGACATGTTAATATTCATAACTAGGGTTTTCATGCACTAATCACCACTTAAACCCATATTTGCACTACTTTTGTGAAAAGAATCATTGTCAAGTCTCAATTATTTTTATTTGTATTCCTCTCATTTTTCTCACTTATTTTCATGTATAGCTTATTTTCATCTGAGTTCCTAGTTATTTTCTATCAATTTAACAAGATAACACTTAATTTGGCCAATCATACCTTGACACGTCAGTAAAACCAATATTTATATTACCTTCATTTCCTCTCGCTTGCGGGTCCGTGACTGGGGTCTACTTACCATGCAATCAGATATAGTCTCTCTCTTTTCCTTTCACGTAGTCTACTCTAATCTGTCGCTTGCACACACTGGAGTTGAGACATTTTCACCAGTCTCCTCCATGCTCGCATTGTGGGGATCCAACTGCCAACAGAAGGTTGTCCCTCACTGAGGAAGTACCCTGGCTAGATTCGGACACGACAATCTCCATTTCTCCTCCTTAGCTGGATGCATGTTTCCAACAGCTGATCTTTCTTGGGCCGCCGATCCCCGTCACGCACAGTGAGGACCCCTCCAAGCGAGTGGATAGCCACACCACCACCTTGGATGGATGGTGATCTTCCTTAGTGTCTCAGCCACCCTTCACTCCCTCAAACACCTCTAATGTCCTTCTCTCCTTCTCGTTCTCTCTTTCTTCCTCTCACCTACAGGCGGCAAGACCCCCTTCTCTTTCCTTTGCACGAGGCTCAACCGTCACACTCCAACCATTGCTAAGAAGGGTGCCATCCATCAACTCCCCTAGGCACTACCTTGCTTCATGATCAGGTTGTTCAGCCCTGCCATTACAACTACACATAGAGAGAGACCACATTGAACGTTGCTGGTCTATCTACCTGACTACTCCCCATGGAAGGTCAAAATGATCAAGACGAAGCATCTTGAAGCAACATGTTCATTCTCTCCCTTCGTTAGTTGGATCAGTAGGCATCTTGCCTCAGAAAAAACCCTAGACTGCCTTAGATGAGGAAGGACTTAAAATGGTCAGGAGGATAGCCTCTCTATGGTATTAAGATCAATTTGGCACATCTGTGATGGAAGGGCTAGGGGTAGTCTCTTATCCTGTATATACATAGCCTTTTGTGCATGGACCGGTTGGTTTCCTTATTGGTACCTGATTGGAGAAACAAAATCTTTAGAAAATAATTAATCACATTCCTATTATACCAAAACTTTTGTCTAATTATACATACACATGACTCATGGAGAGACATTATGTTTACTTTCTTTCCAATAATCTCTTTCTTTGATATATCCCTTCAATTTAAAAATTAGGAACTCATGCTGTTCCTTTGTTGGAGGATTAGTCCACACAATTTTAGAGGGATGAGGATAACGTTCAGTGTGTGAATGATCAGCTAGCTGAGTCAATCTGCTCTAAAGGATTCAATGGTTTGCAGGCTCTCTTGATGATTTCTTTTGCTTGCCAGAAATTTGAAGATCTGGATGATAGTAGTGGACTTTCCTACAGTATTGCCCTTGAGATCTCCAGGATGTTGAAGTGGTGATTCGGCTGCCCATGTTGCCACACTTTCATAGGATGATTCTATTGCCAGTGTCAGCATGTGCAGATTAGGATGGTCTCTTTAGTTTCTATGTTATCTATTTGGGTTAGTATTGCGGGTTTTTTACTCCTTTTATCTAGGTAGATGGCTACTATAAGTAGCTTAGTGTTTAGCTTGCTTTCTTTAGTTGTTCGGATGTTTTCATCCAAGTTTGTAATGGGGGCGCAAACTCTTTTGTACCCAAAGTTTTGGGTACCAAATTTTTTTAGTAACATGACTTTTTACCAACAAAAAAAAAGGAACTCATTAATCTCCTTTGCAATCTATATTTAGTGTGCAGGATTAATGAGATCTCTTTCCCATACAATACATGCTATTTTTAGACATGTATTTAAAACCGTTATTATTACCCTATGGGATATCTTTTTCCTCCCACTTTCTAGAATACTCTTCTTTCCATTATTATTTTTGAGTATATCAAATATTAAAACAAAACAATACTAATTGTTGCCTCAAACATTGTATTGCCAATCTTGGCTAGATATTTACTCCTTTAATTATCTAAAACCTCATGTATTTTATTTTCCTTTGTAAACTTGAAAATTATATCATATTTCACTTCTTATTTATTCATAAAATCATTACTATTTATTTATGAGAAAAATCTCTTATTCCTTCTATTTATTTATCTTGTTTCACAAGCACCTATGCCACAAAGGTGATTATTATTCTACCAATAATATCATTGGGGAAAATTACTTATTACTCCATGGCTTATATTTATATAATTAAATTTTTATCAAAATTGAGGATATTACAAGATTGGTGCACTATAAAAAGTGTCAATTATTATGAGTGTCATAGATAAAATTTGGTACTGATATTCTAGACACTTGATCAGTGAGACTATAAAGTACATGGACATGACTGTGTGAGTAGATATATGGTATTGAGCTCATTTGTCATAAATATTGTACTTCATATCAAGAAATATATATTAAATATTAAGAGATTGATGATTACATGCCTCATATTCAATCTAGATATTTGCAAAAAAAGGATCATATGGTCATCGTAATGCAAGTCACACGAAGATTAAACTTCTCTTCCAACTTGTTCTAATTACTTGGATGGTAATGATGTGTCACTAGATACCACTCATTGTTTGTGATGTCATGATGAATTCATTACCATTGTGATGTGGAACATGTAGGTGACATGCATGAGATGCTCAAAGGAAAAGGATATTAACATATTGGATTGTTCTGACATGCTTGGTTTTATTTTGGGACTTAATACAGACTATATATTAACCTACACTCATTTAACTAATCAATTTATTTACTAAGTTATAGAAATAAACTGATCAATTGAAAGTCAATCAGTCATATAATTACAAATCTAGGGATGAGTTAAACAATTGATCATAGATCAAAAGAGTTTGTAGAAGCCTTAATCAGTTGTTTCAAGTGTCAATCGATTGGTTTTACAATCTAAATAGTTGGCTTAATTGTATTTTAATCAACTAAGATGTTTTCTACACACATTAGAGTTGTCTGTTTGATTAACTGACAATCTAATCAATGGATTTGAATACTATACTAGTTAGATGAAAATATATGATTCAAATAGGAAGAAACTTGGGATTTATTCAAACCCTAACTTGTGTCTTCCCTATATATGTCAGAGTGGTATCTCGGCCTCTTCACATGAATTTTTTTACTGAGGAAGAGAAATACCTTGATGGAAGCACCGAACAAAGAGAGGGTAGGAAGATCTAAAGCTAACATTCCAACAACCCAGACATGCTCCTCCTTGAAGGACTTGGTGGTATCCTGAGGTTTCTCAACATCCACATGATGACATAGAGGCTTCTTCCACTTGTGTGAAGGCTAGAGGGTTATATTCAACATCAAAGAAGGTAATTTCTCCTTATTGCTACTATAAGCTCAACATTAATGTCACAACAATCCAACACCTAATATGAAATTCAAAAGATCAATAACAACAACAACATGTTGTATTATTGTATGACAACAAGAGAATGTTGAGGTATAATTAATATCATTATCATGTCATTATGTTTTACTTTTTCTTTTAACTATAACAAATCCACTTCTTTAGGTTTAGTGGGAAAATCATATTTTGTTGCAATACCCTCCATCATAACCTAATAATAGTTCTAGTGGTTGCAAACAATCATGTTATAGAGATGCTTGGTCTGGGTATGACTTGGTCCATGAGAGTGTCATAAATATTGTCTAGCACAATCATTTGTGACCCATGTTGTTGGTATCTAGTGGTGAAACAAATAAGCTACTTGAGAGCTCAGGCGAGATAGGTTAGATATTACAATTATCAGCTAATGTATGCTTTCTGATTATGTTGGAAATGTTTAGGGGTAGTCCATGTTGATGAGTTAGCACATGAGAACCAAAGTAGAGGCACCCTAGTATAAAGTCCTACACTCTTGGCATCTACCTTAGTGTGTGGGTATAACTTTTTTTCTATTGTTCAACGATATATCACTTATTCTTGTTATCTCATTACCAAATTTTGTTGGCCTCATAACTTAAACCCCCACTGGCCTATCACCATCACTTCTTGAGAAACCCTAATCACTTCAATAATCCCCTACTTAAAGAAAGAAGTTATTACTTACATAAGGAAACAAAATATGACAACCAGTTGGGTTGGGAATTCTACTTTTATTTTGTAGAGCACACATTCATCAAAGATAGGTATGGTGACAGAGACAATCCTTAGGCATTAATCAGGTCTGATATTTCAAACAACAAAAGAAGACCAGGCTTTCTTAATGGATTGTATCCTGAAATCCACAAGTGTACATTTTAGGTTTAGATTGCTGGACTTGGAAAATGAAGCTAATCCTAATAATTCTAGACATAATAAAATTCATGCATTTAATTCTCCCTGAAAATTGTGTGAACACCAATATAATGGAGACTCTTGGACGAGCAAGAAAAGTCTACACTTTTTTAATCCAACAAACCAAAAATAACATCCATCTTTACTCAATTTTGGGGATCCATCATTTTACTAATGCAAACCGATTAAATGCAAAAGCTTCTCAATTTGTCTACCTCTAAGAAAACATAGGCATAAAGAAATTGGCTATAGTAGCAAAGTGATTGGTGATTTTCTTCAGTTGGGGTTGTAGCATGCATGGAAAGTTGTAATAAGAGATTATGAGCATGTGCTTTCCAATGACACTAGTTTCCGTGGGACGTCGAAACAATTTTGTGCTCCCTAGGTAGAACGTACTTGGTACTGGTTATTGTTGGATTTAACATCTCTGCCACAACTATCGGTAATACAAAAGTATTGAAATAGCACAATTAGAATATAACAACATTTGGGCATATCTCCTTGATGATTTGAGCTCCTTATGAAAATATTCATAGCTTAATACTTACCAAAGTAATCTTCGTAATGTTGGTGATTATATTACAACTAGTTAATGCATGTACTTCACACATGACTTCTATATGTGAAATAATATTGGTTAACTTTTGTTGCTAAAATATAAACACCTACTTTGTTTTGGTCATAACATAAAGCTAATACAATTATGTCCTTTTTATTATTTGTTTATGTCTTTATCAATGACATTTCTTCAATTATGACCTTAATGGTCTTCATCTTTTGTCTTAAAAATACAATAAACCTCAACTGTTTATTTTTTGTAGCTATGTTCACTATGATCATTAAAATATTTCTTAGATTCTCTTGGGTGCTACGAATTGATCATGAACTTGTTCTCGATGAGACACACACTATTTCCAATTCTAGTATTCCTCGTTACTATCACATTTGATATTGATCTTACTGCCACATACAATCTCTTAATAAAAATGGGATCTAAAATTGCTTCAAGGCATGATTTATATATAATTTAGCATTAGGTTTAATTTCAATCATGCATCTTTATGGGGGTTTGATAACCTTAAAATTTTGTCCTAACACACCAGAAAATTGAAGTTACTTCTGGAATTTTTGGAATTCACCTAGTATGCAATCCAAAAAATATGCAGTATAGCTCACTATTATCTAGCATAGGGGTAATTGCTTGATCAATTAATGTATTCCATCCCATAAAAAATTGGTGTTGTGTATTTTAGATACAACATATATTAAAATTTAAACTACCAAATATCCAATAGTCTTTGTGCAAAAGGAATAAAATATCTTCAAAGAGGAAAACAATCCTACCTCAATCTTTTACAAAACTAACAAATTTTATATAATCAATTTTTCAAATCACATTAGTGTTTCATGCCAGAATGTCTAGTTGATTACCTATACAAAAGATATGGAAAATATTGCACATTCCATAAGAAAGAAATGTTTAGATCCCTATCTCCTTCATTATTAACCACTTCACTAATTATAACTTGTGTAAAATTGTTCGATGTACTTTGTATACTTCTTGATATGATTAAATGCATGCAATATGTTAATTTATTCTTTCATATATATTCTTATTACACCCCATGCTAACATATACACGATAGAATAAAATGAAATAAAAGTCAATGCTAAACACGTTTCATTTCCCTCAGTGCATATTAATATGTATAATCCACACATACTATTGACTTTAGGAAACATTGCAAATATCACAACATCTACTCTACATAATTGAATATAGTTGTTGAGTCCCAATTTATTCAGCATATTCAAAACATTTATTTCATCCAAGTGAATTAACATTGCTAACATACCTAATTGTCTTGCTACTTGTTAAGGTACCTAATTTAAATAAATTGTCTCCTTTGTAAAGTGTCCATGGAACTTTTTATAAAATTTATTGATTTCTTCAAGAAGGGTGTCCATTTCTATAAATAATAGATTGACCGTCTATTTTCTTGACATTAATTAAAGAAAAACATTTTTTGAAATCCTTAGCTAGTGAAAATCATATGACAAACTTTCTTGTAAATAAAATATTTGACATATTGGATATGAGAACTACTCATTGGATCCTAGATGGGTGATTCGATGCTCTAGAGGGGGGATGAATAGAGTTGAATGCATTTAAAAAAAATACATTAGACCTTCAAGATATGTGAAAAGATAAGGTTTCTAAATTGGTAATTTGAGTGCAACTAAACATGCATAGAAAGGATGAGATAGATTGAGAAAACACAAATAGACAAGCTATTTAGAGTGGGAATGGGAGGAAACTTGACGAGCACGAATGAGGAAGCTCCCGCTTCGCCCTTCTTGTCCTTTGAAAGGGGCAAAGAGAAGCGCTTTCGTGTTATGTTATAGAGAGGGGAATCAGGGGAGAAGACCAAAAATCAGTGCAGTCACTTTCAGGATGAAGTGTGCCTCCGGGGCAAACAACGCAACGTCCATATCTCAAACTAGAAGTGAGTTAGTCCACTTACCTAGAGAGGTCAACCTCTAGGATTTCTAAACCTTGCACCTTCATTATATTCATTATAAGAGATACAATACATGACTAAACAAAGGACTTACCTATCCAATACAAAGAATCTTCAACCTTACCAAGGACTTACCCACTTTGCAAGGAGTCGTCAGCCATCTTCCAAGGACTTACCTACTCTGGCACAAGTCTTCAGCCTTCAAGGAATTACCCACTCTTCTTGGATCTTCAGCCTTTGACTTCACCTTCACTTAGAGAAGATTCCACCAAGGACTTAGACACTTGAGCAAGGAGTCTTCTGTCTTCACCAAGGGCTTACCCACTCTTGCTCCAAGTCTTCAGCCTTGATCTTCACCAAGGGATGCATTCCCTTGTTCTTCTTCACCTCTCTTAACTAAGAGAGAGAACCTTCATCTTCATGGTTGAAATGAGAGATAGGGAGTTGGTGGAAGTGAGAGCCTCACAAGATATACATGTAGGATGAGCTCTCTTACAAATATCCTACTCACTCTAATGGATGTAGCAAGTGATTAAGCTTAGAGAGAGAGGAGGTTGTTGGATCACTCAACTATAGAATAGGGACCTTTATAGTTCTTGGCTAACCATGGGATGAAGCCCAAGGGGTCCTATTTATAGTTGAGGATGCCTAGAAGCCTTTGGGAACACTTGAGAATGAAAACTAGCCATTTTGTGGCTTGCAACAGATATATTTTCACTTGTTACAACTCTACAATGGCTAGAAACACTTTTCTACACTTTTCTGTATAGTGCAATCAGCCGAGTTTCTATAAAGGTAACTCGACCGATCCCACTAAAAGACAAGACCAATTTAGGCCATCACTCAAGTTTATCCTAGGGTAACTCGACCGATTCACTTAAATCAGTTTTGGTCAGTAGAGGGATCGTTCAAGTTCTGTGAAGTGTAAACTCGACCGATCAAAAGTCATTTTTAAGATCCAATCAGGATCGGTCGAGTTTGCAACTCGACCGATGAACAACCAGATGTGAATTTTGGAAAATGGCTTTTGAGTGCTTAAACATTCGATCTAAGTGCTCCTAATTTTTTCTAAGCTCAATTACAAGTCATACAATCATTACAAGTGATTTACAATATGATTCTAATGGATTTACATCATATTCCAAAAATATGCACTTGTATTGACTTTGACTTGTCTTTTCTCCAAGTTGGGATGCGCAAGTTAGGGCATTTGGAGTGTGTCTATACCTAATCTAAAATCACTCAAGTAGAGACATTAGACACAATTAATTGGAATGGTTTAGTCATCATCAAAACAAGGGTTTAGTCAATTTTGACCTTGAGTCAACATTGTATCCCTTTTTGAAGATGACAAACCGTTCCATAAATGTATTGAAAGCATTTGAGTAAAGTCATACCTTTGGAGAAACCTAGGGGTTTCAATAGAATTGAGTTCATATGCTCCCCCTCAATTGATGCTAGTGGAGTTCTCATACTCTCCCACAATTGATTCTATATCACCTGCATGGTTAGCTTTCATAAAATTTATGGAATATTATGTCTTCTACTTATATATGTTCTACACATATATGTATTCTCCCCTTTACCTTCTCCCCCTTACATGGACATACTTCTCCTCTTCATGTAAGACATGCCTTCTCCCTATTTTGTCAAAAGAAGACATACCTTTCTCCCCCTTTGACATTTCAAAAAGTGGGGGTATGAAGAAATAAGAAACACCACTTGTTAAGAGAAAGGAGATAACAAAAGTTATAAAAGGAGAGTAGAAAAGCACAACTAGGGGATTCTCCAAGCATAGAAAGAAAAGCTAGTTAAAGCATGCACTTGAAAAACCCAAAATGCAAGATAAAGTGATGTAGAAAAAACAATAAATCACAATTTTGACACTCAAGATGACCGAATTTGCCCAAAAAGTGTTAGGGCTCATGATAAAGCGATGAGTCTTGCTTAGAAGGCCAAATCTGCAAAAAAAACACTAGTCTTGCACCAAAAACTAAAACTGGAGCAAAATCTGCATGAAATTTCAAGTATGCTCCAAATTCTACATACAATGTAGCTCTATGTGCCCTGCATCACAATGTTATGCAAGCAACTCATTATAGTAGATATGCAATTCAAGGAACCAACTTGAGCATGTATGAGACAAGATACAAGCATAGCATATAGTGAAATACCACTAGATGAGAAAAGATACCAATTATAAACAAGGTTAGAACTACATGTATGTGAACTACTAGTAGATGTTATCACAAGTTAGGACTACTAGTAGGATCTAGATCATAGTAAGAGATACCAAAAGATACACAAGATAAAGCAAGCTATGAGTAGATGTAGAGATATATCCAAACAAAGAGATAAAATTTTTAGAATCAAGTAAGGATATAACTCACTAACAAATATGCATCATTACCAAAGGATGATCACCACTGAGAACCTCAAGGTTGTATCAAAACCAGATATACACCTAGATAGATGTAGCAAGTTAGAGTACAACAGAAGCAATTTTAGACACAACCAAGAGATCCAAAGAGAACATCATCAAAACCTACAAAACAACTCAAAGCAAGTAATTACAAGATATAGATATACCAATTTAGAGCAATTAGAGAGATAAAGATGTAGGAAAGATAGGAAATTTAAAGCATGGAAATATGCATATATAATGGTACCAAAAGAGAGTGCCAAAGAATAAGGCTAAATGTTGAGAAAATCTAGTTAAGAGGGAAATTCTCATCCAATAGGCCAAGTGTGTATTCTGTGCACAGTGTTTTCGGTCGAGATCTGTGTATTGACAACTTGACCGATAATAGATGTGGGAAACACCCATTGGTGCTGGTCGGTCAGGTTTCTAACAGGACAAACTCGACCAAAGAAGCTGCTGTAAAAAAGCACATATATTTCATAAAAACATATTTAAAGGCATGCTAAAAATACAAACCATATCCAAACATGTGTAAGCAAGTTAGTAATGCACTATAAAAGCATTTGAAACAGTTTTTGAGTAAGAGTGCGAAGAGAAACACAAAATACCACTTTTGACTCAATAATTATATGCATAGTACACACTATCATGACAAAAACAAGTTAGAATTGGTTATAAGCAAGAAAAACATTACCTTTGTTCTTACCATTGCTTTTCCACTTGTTTTCACCTCATACACATCTCACCTTTCTCATTTCATGTGGATTGAGAAGTCAATTTGCAATTCAATAGCTCAAGTCAATCCATTTGCAAGTACCTACAAGAAGAAATATGAAATGGTCCCCAGTCATGTTTTTGGGTCTAGAGGGGTTAGCTTAGAAACCCAAGTCCTATTTCTCTTAGGTGCTTTCCTAAAAGGACAACAAGTAGAATAATGACCAATTTCATTGCAATAGTTGCATGTGCCCATAGTCTTAGAACTAGAGGATTCTCCATGGAATATTGGAGGTCCTTTACCTTTGTTGTTCCTTCGACTACTATCATATCCTAAACCATGTCTACCAATTTGTTTAGTAGAATGGTGTAGGATATCATTAAGATTCCTTTTACCAACTAAGAATCTTTGCAAAGAGGATCTCAAACTATCATTATCATGCAAAAGAGAAGTAATAGTAGAAGACAAATGATTGATATTATCTCTAGAATGCAAAATATCATTTTCTAAGCAAAGAGCTTTATTTAAATAAGAATCTCTATCAATATAAAGAGCAACTACATTATTTTCTCTACTAGTAGAACTAGAACATGATTCAAGAACATCAATTTTAGCAAGCAAGGAGGCATTTTCTGTTTCAATAAAAGCAATCTTAGAAAGATAAACACCATTTTTAGATTCTAATCCTTGCAAAACAAAAACTTTTTCCTTGTTTTTAGATTTGAGAACATCAATATCGTGCATGAGAGAATCAACAATTAAAGTATGCTCTTCATTAGAACTTGGCATAAGAGGTTGAGCTTCTAGAAATCTAATCTTATCAAGCAAAATAGCTCTTTCAAGTTTAAGAGAGTCTATTTGGCTAAGGTAAGCATTTTTGTCATCAAGCAATCAAGAATTATCATTAAGATCATCTAGTTCTACATGCATATTATCAACAGTTCTAGCAAGCTTTTTCTTTTTCCTTTTATAAGACTAAAGAGAGGCACACGTATCATGAATAATAGCAATCAAAGATTCTTTATCTGAAGACTTTAAATTTACCTCACTTGAGTCCTTACTTGTTGATGCCATGAGAGCAAAATGACATTCTCCTTCTTCACTAGAGCTTGATCTTCCACTTGACTCTTCACTTGATTCTTCACTTGATCTTGAGTTGGAGGAGCCACTTGAGCTTGAGTTGGAGGAGTCATTTGAGCTTGAGTGCTATTTCTCCTTCTTCTTGTACTTCTCTTCTCTTCTCTTATGAAGATGGGTCTTTTTGGCTTGTGGGCAATCATCCTTGTAGTGACCCTTCTTTCCACATGTGAAGCACCGGATGGAGGAGGACTTGCCTTTGTATAGTTTACCCTTGGAGTACATGGCATATTCTTTAACTTGAGAGGATGGAGAAGCTTGACCAACAGTAGCCTTGATTTGAGCTTTGATCTCAACCTTCTTCATTCTCTTGAGTTCTTTCTCTTCTTGTCTTTCTACTTCCTCCCTCTTATCAAGAGTGGCTTCATGTGCTTGTAGATTTCCAATGAGCTCTTCAATAGGGACATCCATAAGAGACCTTGCTTCTTCAATGGAAGTCACCTTGGGTTCCCACCACTTGGGGAGAGTTCTAAGGATCTTTGAGTTGATCTCTCCACTAGACATAGGATGACCTAGAATTGCAAGACCATTCACAATGGTGTTGATCCTTGAGTACATGTTGGCTATCTTCTCCTCCTTTTCCATCTTGAAGTTCTCAAGCAGACCTTTGAGTATGTAGACTTTGCTTTCCTTCACTTGAGTTGTCCCCTCATAAGTGATGCATAACTTTCTCCATACCTCATAGGCTGTTTCACATATAGAAATTCGGTTGAACTCAATGGTGGTCATGGAGGCATAGAGTATGTACATGACTCTATCATTCAATGTTGCTTTCTTCAAGGTAGCATCGTCCCATTCTTCAATCTTTGTCTTCGGTAGCTTGTATGGGCTATTCACCATTTGCCACATCTCAAGATTTGATCCTTGGATGTAGAATTGAAGCCTTCTTCTCCAATAGAAGAAATTGCTCCCATCAAAGATTAGAAGGTTGATCATGTATCTCCCTCCTTGGTAGTCACCCATCTTCTCCTACTTGTTGAAGTATGCTTAGAGAAGCCCACTCTGATACTAATGGTTGGATCCTAGATGTGTGATTAGATGCTCTAGAGGGGGGGTGAATAGAGATGAATGCACTTAAACAAAATACATTAGACCTTCAAGATATATGACAAGATAAGGTTGCTAAATAGGTAATTTGAGTTCAACTAAACATGCATAACAAGGATGAGAGAGATTGAGAAAACACAAGTAGACAAGCTATTTAGAGTGGTTCCACACTTCAAACTAGAAATGAGTCAGTCCACTTACCTAGAGAGGTCAACCTCTAGGATTTCTTAACCTTGAAGCTTCATTATATTCATTATAAGAGATACAATACATGACCAAACAAAGGACTTACCTAACCAATACAAAGAGTCTTCAACCTTACCGAGGAACTACCCACTTTGCAAGGAGTCTTCCGCCTTCTTCCAAGGACATACCTACTCTTGCACAAGTCTTCAACCTTCAAGGAATTACCCACTCTTCTTGGATCTTCAGCCTCTGAATTCACCTTCACTTAGAGAAGCTTCCACCAAGGACTTACCCACTTGAGCAAGGAGTCTTCTGCATTCACTAAGGGCTTACCAACTCTTGATCTAAATCTTCAGCCTTGATCTTCACCAAGGGATGCCTTCCCTTGTTCTTCTTCACCTCTCTTAGCCAAGAGAGAGAACCTTCATCTTCATGGTTGAAATGAGAGATAGGGAGGTGGTGGAAGTGAGAGCCTCACAAGATATACATGTAGGATGAGCTCTCTTACAAATCTCCTACTCACTCTAATGGATGTAGCAAGTGATTAAGCTTAGAGAGAGGAGGCTATATGATCACTCAACTATAGAATAGGGACCTTCATAATGCTTGACTAACCATGGGATGAAGCCTAAGGGGTCCTATTTATAGTTGAGGATGCCTATAAGCCTTTGGGAACACTTGAGAATGAAAACTAGCCGTTTTGTGGCTTGCAATGGATATATTTTCACTATTTGCAACTCCACAATGGCTAGAAACACTTTTTTGCACTTTTCCGTACAGTGCAATCGGTCGAGTTTCTATAAAGATAACTCGACCGATCCCACTAAAAGACAAGACCAATTTAGGCCATCGGTCAAGTTTGTCCTGGGGTAACTCAACCGATTCACTAAAATTAGTTTTCGTCAGTAGAGGGATCGATCGAGTTTTGTGAAGTGTAAACTCGACCGATCAAAAGTCATTTTCAAGATCCAATCAGGATCGGTCGAGTTTGCAACTCGACCGATGAACAACCTAATGTGAATTTTGGAAAATGGATTTTGAGTGCTTAAACATTCGATCTAAGTGCTCTTGATTTTTTATAAGCTCAATTACAAGTCATTCAATCATTACAAGTGATTTATAACATGATTCTAATGGATTGACATCATATTCCAAAAATGTGCACTTGTATTGACTTTGACTTGTCTTTTCTCCAAGTTGAGATGCACAAGTTAGGGCATTTGGAGTGTGTCTATACCTAATATGAAATCACTCAAGTAGAGACATTAGACACAATTAATTGGAATGGTTTAGTCATCATCAAAATAAGGGTTTAGTCAATTTAGGCCTTGAGTGAACACCACTTCTTAAGATTTTTATCAATGTTCTCTGTAATGATATAAATGGTCAATACCATCATACATTTCTTAAAAAATATTCTCTACTTCTATAGTGAAAACAAATTGATACTTTGTCATGCTATTTTTCATGTAGTAGATTAATTATTTAATATATAAAATATAAATCAACTATATCATAATTAAATCACTTTGATAATGATTACATCATTTACTCTTCTATGTTTAGTGAGATTCCTTCTTCATTCTAAAAGATTTTCGGTTTTTCTTCTATATGATCTTTTGTTTGTTCTAATAGTTATTGTCATAAGGCTTTATATAGTATTATTTAAATAAAGTATTTGTCATGGAACTGATTTTTTTATCCGATTGATTACTTGAAGGCCATGCCATATTCTACTATATCATTTTTCTTGTATGGTAAGATAAAGAACCATTAGAGTCTATAATAACTACTTCTTGATCTTAATTGATCTTTATGTAGAAGGCATACTTCTATTTTGGAATCATGTGGTATACATAAACAACTTCATTCAGAAATATATTCTCAATCAATAGTTTGTTTGAGATTTTATAGTTTTACATAAGAATATAAATAAATGATTCAAGATTTTTCAACCATGTTTTTCATGGCTTCAAGTGACTTAATCTCATTTCTATATAAATATCTATAATCACACATACATTGAGTATATATAGTACCAAATCTTTAATTTTTTATTACCTATTCGACACGTTAAATCTCAACCTATAAAAGATGATGGTAACATAATATTTTTATGCACTTATTATGTAAGTACTAAGCTACTATATTTGGATACATATTTGTAAACAATTTCCAAAGTTGTGTGTGGTGTAATTTTTAGCCCAGTCTTTCCTACCTAATTTCTCTACTCCAATATATGGACTTATAAATTCAACATATACTCCCTCCACTTATATTTTAAACAAACAAATTATTTTTGACATAAAGGTTGAGATATGTGACAATCTAAAATTCAAGAAAATGTAATGTTACACCCCGATCTCACAATTTCCACTAATCATAAGATTAGGGAAAAAATTGAGGATTTAACGTAATACAAAGATCACCTTTAACTTTTTCTTCTCTTTTAAAACTCTTTGTTTTCTCACATTGAACCACATAAACCAACTTTACAAGGGAATCTAAACATTGATTTCTCTAATCTTATTTCAATAGTAAAAATGCATGTATGAATATTCATTATGTTCCTCATACTTTTAAGCACATAAGACTTGCTGATTCGCACATATTGCTAAAAGAGGAATAATGTTATACATCATCATTTACAACTCTCTCTTATTTCTTTAAAGGACCTAGAGTGACAAGGACTGACTGAACTTAACTATACTCAGACTTAACTCTTGTGGGATCTACTCTGATGCAATGACATCTTCTTCAAGTCCATGTGATTTTACTAAAAAATGTGAGTAGAGGGGTGAGCCTACTCACTCAGTGAATGAGTACTTCAAATAAATTGTATAAAGTACTGATATAATTACAGATATACTTTTGAGCAATTGATATCAATTATAACAACAATAAGATTTAAAGAGTCTAATAATTGACAATCATAAATATGGCATGATACTCTAAATATCTATAAGACTGAATCAATATATGGAATGCTCGATTGATCATGAAGAGAACTAATAATTCAGAAACATACAAAGAATAGTTGAATAACTGTACACACTTGTTTGACCTCTCATTCATTTTATTATGCCCTGATCATATGTAGTGTACTCTACATATGAAAACTCATAGTGTAGTACGATCACACCGTATAAGACTTAGCAGACACACCTGAGAAATGCTGAGTCTGACTACTCTCCTGTCCTGCAACAGGAAAATGGATCTTTGGCCTAAACTAGACTCCTCCTCTAACCTGAGCACACAGACAGAGAGTCAAGCCACCTCTTAGATTTTCTATACTCTAGTGTCACCAGGACTTCTGGTTGATATTAGACACGCTTTTCTATACTCTAGTGCCACCAGGACTTCTGGTTGATGTAGGACACTACAAACTATAATTTAAGGAGACTTCCACTAGGGCTTCATCCCCCGTGCCACCTGATAGCACATTCTGACCCCCGTATACTGGACGCTGCCAGGGTTAGTTCGTTTCACCCCTAAGGCACATACCTCACATAGGGGTTCTATGGTGTTCAGGGCTCCTACGTCTATTATTTTATTATTCCTGGAAAGCTCTTTCTACATTGTACCCTTCTCTTACTTATACTTGACTCTGGTATCTCTATGGTGTCACGTCTACTTATTTGAAGTTATAATACAACATGTATATCATTCTAAACTTGGTAGAGCAGTATATTCAAAACACTGTAATATACTGAGTAATCAACATACTATACATGTAGGAAGACTAAAATTCTTAAACAAACAGATTACATGTCCACTTGGCACATACACACTAGAATCGTGTAATTTATCATCTTATTACACTGATAAGAGTTAATTACTTGACATATGAGTAATCTTCAATAGTACCTACAACTTATTTGTAATTTCTCAAAGAACATGCATATCAACCCAAATCTTGAGTTGTGCATCTCATAACTCAATTAAGAGTTAATTACTTATCATGACAAGAATTATAAATAATAACTGAGAACATTGATATCACAATACTTGATTCATTGAACACCCTATCCTTGGGGTTTTATTTAATCACAACAAATGCTACAAAGAAAGGTGTAATACATCTATCACGTACTTTTCAAATCTTTACAACACATGATACTTGGGATCTCAATCCCTTATCACATTATTGGGAATTCTCATCCCTTCACATCATTACCATGATTACTGGATCTGGGTATTCAAACCCTTAGATCATCACATAGCATTGTTACCTCTGTAACAGGAAACCATTACCTCTAGGGCCTTAGACCAAGGTATTCATTTCACTGGTTGTACAAGTATTCTCATGGCTCACAAGGCCATCACACATCTTGTCACCTCTCACTAGGCAACAACTTATTTACATGACTCCCATAAAGATTTCATGCGATATAAACATTCACTGAATAAAGACTACTATCAACAAATCATATAAAATCAATATATGTATGAAACCTTGGAACTGAGCTGAATTTGGGTTTCCATGCCATTCACTAGGATATCATGCATCAATAATAACATTGAATAACTAAAGTCTATCATGTCGAGAAAATCCCTTCAAATGGATTTCACGATATCTATTCGCAAATATCCAACTTTTCTCGCATATAGGGTTTCACCCTCTTCACCGAGATACCAAACAAACACTACTCACTTTAAATGAAATCCAAGATAGTATATGTCATATACGTACTATGAATTTAGATAAACAATCATTCAAAACCAAGGGGATCTAGATAAAAAACTTTCTCTATTTACTTATACAACAAATTTCAGTCATAGACAAATTCCCTATATTTCAGTTTACTCTTATAACCCCTGTGAATACTTAGGGAATTATCATTAGAATGCATTGTATACATTTATAATATGATTTTATCATATGAAATTCATTCAAATAATGGAAGAATCCATTCAATATCATTTTGCAACAACTTAGAACAAATAGACTGTAATGCCCGGGCCCACTACCCAAGGCTCTAGTTGAGTTTCAGGAATGAAGACTGGCCCCACAGACCACCACTAGCCTTAACTGCGCACTTTGTCCACACTAACACGCAAGCCATGATCAACTTTCCGAATGGTCACCCATCCTAGTACTACTCCAAGCTGAGCACGCTTAACTATAGAGTTCTTTAGAGATGGGCTCCCTGAAAAGGAGGTGCACCTTGGTGATATGGGTAGTCCAATCATTCTTTATAAGATCATGCTATCCGAGGCGTCAAATCCTGGGACGTTACAATCTCCCCCACTTAGACTCTTGATGTCCTCGTCAAGGCTCAACTATATGGCCTCATAATCTGACCCCATTTCAGTGTAGACCCACAATGGCCCATAGACACCCAGCTCCCGTCCACGACTACCAGCACAAGGGTGGCTCCATCTCGTCTCTACGGATAGCCCTTTCCAACTTGCCTGGACCGCACGACTCAAGACTGGCATGCCACATGCCCATGTGGGCCCCACCTACTGGAGGGGTTATGGCTATGATACCATTTGTAATGCCCGGGCCCACTACCCAAGGCTCTAGTTGAGTTTCAGGAATGACGACTGGCCCCACAGACCACCACTAGTCTTAACTGCGCACTTTGTCCACACTAACGCGCAAGCCAGGATCAACTTCCCGACTGGTCACCCATCCTAATACTACTCCAAGCTGAGCACGCTTAACTATGGAGTTCTTTAGAGATGAGCTCCCTGAAAAGGAGGTGCACCTTGGTGATATGGGTAGTCCAATCATTCCTTATAAGATCATGCTATCCGAGGCGTCAAATCCTGGGACGTTACATAGACAATTCAGGATTTGTAGTCGCATGCTAAGAAATTAAAGATTATGGATGATTTCACCAATTTTCGTGCAATATACTATTTAAAGAAAGTTCCCACTCACCCTAAGGTGTAAAAATACCTTAAAAACACAGCTCGTCCCGGAAAATCTCGATCTCATACCAAATCCCTAGCAATTCAGCCGATTCTTCTTCCTTTCAACTCAGAAACCCTAGAAATGAGGGATTATGAAGAAAGAGTGAGAAAAGGGAAAGTTTTGATGCCATTTTGGATCAAATCACAAGAGGGAAGGAATTTTGATATGTGAGAGAAGATTCACCATGAAACTATATCCAAAGAAGCTAAAATTATATGATTTCATCATTCCTTGGACCGCAAAACCCTAAGTCAACATCTCCATCACTTTCTCCTCTCAAACCCTAACTCTCCCTCTCTCTCTCTAGGATTTTATTTCTCCCATTTGAATCACGAATTATGAGATCTCCTTGTGTGTTAGGTTGACCATATAGAGCAATTGAGCTGCTTGGGTCAATTGCACATTGACCCCTCACTATACTTTTTCTTATTTTAACAGATTTTTCTGTCATGAAAAAGTTTCTGTAATTCATGTATTTCAGAGATCAAACCTTCTCCAAAAATTATGAGAATTTACCATGTTGTGTGTAATTGATTAAAAAGCTTCAGTTAAAGTTTGAGATCATTCCAAGCTTCCATTAAATATTTAAAAATTGAATAGTGCACTACTATCCAGAATTCTAGAGAAATGTCAGTTACTATAATTCGTCTACTGATAAGGTCTAAACACATACAAAAATTATGAAAATTATACATGTTGTTTATGATTGAGTTTAAGATCTCCAGTTAAAATTTTATTTCATTTGGAGTTACCAATAAATAATTAAAAATAAAATACTACACTACTGAAAAGTACTCTGTCAGCCTTTTGGTCAAAGTATAGTTCGACCGAGAACCATAGTGAAAGAACATTCAAATATTCTAAAAGTTTTCTCCAATATACATGATTGAGTTATCCATATCATATCCAAAATTCAATAAAATATAAAATTTTTAGAAAATAGGAAAAATCATTTACCACACTGCTATCCTGATAAAATTCCATATTCATGTACTATCAAAACCTTAATTTTTGCCGATTAGGATTTACATTTCTCAAACCCTAATTCTTCAAACTAAAATCATAGTTAAAATTTCTTCTTAGGTTTGAAACATCACAATTGATATACTATCATTAATCAAGTCTAAATGTTGTTCAATCTAATCAAGAATGTAATCATTCAGGTAAACCCTAGTTTACCAATTAAGCACAAATGTGGTCATTACATGTAAATTCTCCTACTATGAATGCTTATTAGAGAAAACTACTAGCCCAGTCAGGTGATAATTTAAATCTAATGCATACACTTATGTCTTTTCTTCTATAATGACATAGATAACTTTTCAATGAATTGGACGAAACCTAAAAGGAATCTTCAGGGACATGGGTATGTAGTTATGGAATCAAGACAAATAAGACATTGATTTAAAACGTCATGCTGTATATACTAAAATGGATCTAGTCTATGTTGTTTTTAGAAAGGTTAATAAAAATGCCAACCAAATCAAATTTTGAGCTTAAATACCAAAGAAAATGTTGGATATGAAAATAGATCTTTTCAGGATTTCAATTCATAAAAATTGCTGCTTGCTAATATATGATATTGCAATCACATCACTAAAGTGACGTACATATACCACTACACAATGTTGAATATGCCGGATATATCATTTACAGGTAACAGTCAAACCAATTTTAGAACAATCTATTCACAGAAAATGACAGTTGATCTATGATCATAGGGATATGACTTCAAGTATATGCAAATCAAATGACAAACAAGCAGATAAATAACCAATATTGGATATATTACACATGTATGCGTAATGACAACCATATTTTACTAACAAAGAACATGGGCAAACAAACTAAACTTTGAGAAAGCAATAAAAAATAATCATACCAAGTTTGAAAGTAATATACTGACCATAGAGCACCGAAGAATAACGACACAGTAATTTACTTTAGTAGTCCTTTCTGAACGCATACTTGGTTAGAACTTGATGTCCCCAAATGTAACATGCAGCTGGGAATCAACGCCTTCTACATGGACTAATATATATTCCAATCAAACACCATGTATTCTGTAGACTCCACCAAGTCATACAAGGACCCTTTTGCCAGATGTACCTGCTTGAAATTTTACCTGGGTGTGCAATTAATATGATAATCACCAACACCAAATATCTCCACAAGCATCAGCAAAGAGAGTGGCGCAAAGCTTGATATAGAGGTCCACACAAGACAATAGGTGAGCATGGGTGTGCGTGTGAGAAAGGCATGCATTTCCGAATGGCCCTTTTGGCTGAAGAACAACGGCTAATATGTATATATGCTGGTAAGGATGACATGCAATCGCAAAGGGAAGCAAACTGTCAAACACCATATGACTGCTTCTTGAAGACAAACAGGCTTTGATGGTGGTCTGTTCCATGAGATGTTGCAAGCACGGCATTGCCATATGGGTAAAAGCACGTGGAAAAGGTAGGGGAATAATACAACGGAAGGGCAATGAAGGGGTAGGTGCAGGTTGTTCACAAGGCCACCCGGCCAGCAGAGCGGATCGACGAGAAACGGTGCCACACGGTAGTTTGATCGGGATGGGGGATAAACCTAGTATGAAGGAATAGGGTTATATAGTTAGATATGGTTGAATCAATTTTTTATCTGCTTCAGGAGTCCATCCAATCGAGTAGTATAGTAGATTTAGCGGAAGTCATGGGATCACAAGAAAACAAAACGAAAGAAATAGCGTGTCCATTGAATCCGGATGAGAGTCTGTTTTCATTGGGCTGAGATAAGAGTCTGTGTCTAATTATCAGTAATGCTAATGAGTCGGAGATGAGTAGTGGCATTTAGAATGATGGAATAGTAGATATAAGGGGGCGTTTGGGTTATTACTTCTTAATCACAACCGTAGTTTTCAGTTTCGGGATCTCAAGTAAAGCAATTAGAAAATACACGACTCCAGATTACATCGTCTGGATGACTCCAGGTTACATCCTCAGTACCTGATGCATCATACCTCGGCGGCAACTGCTATACCAGAGACAGGATAATAGACTTGGCTGCAAAATGGAAGGGCAACGGGCATAGACGAAGTGCGCCACTATGGGGCTCTGCGATCTCCACACGGCCAGGTTCGTCCCCGGCGACGTCAAGGACACGAATCCCCTTGTCGGCCATGACGTAGCCACTGCCAAGCTCGTCAACAACGATTCTGTCACCAGAATCAAAATCAAAAGCAAAGAAGGGTGACACTTGATCCAAGGGACCTCTATAGATGGCGTTGTAGATGGTTCCATGGTGCGAACATAGCCTACCAGCATGCGGCCCTACTGCCGCCTTGTTCCAAATAGCGTTCGGGTATGGAGTAGCGTTCCCCACCAGAATGTCGACCGTCGGCAAGGATTTCCTGGACGGGTGGCTGAAGAGGGATCACGCTCAGAGGTAAGTTGCAAGGACCTTCTGCAGCACCCGTTCCTCTCCATAGAGATGGTGGAGGTGGCAGAACAGAGCAGTCGTCAGAGGTACTTTCTCAATCGATGGACTGTGGCCAGTGGATACTGGATAGGGCCACAGCGAATCTCAGGGAGATGGCATGGTTTCATTGAAAAATTAGCAATTCCCACGAGTAGAAACCCATTAATTTGGAAACGAGAAGACACATAGAGATGGAGGAGACAGGGAGGGTGGACGAGCCGAGCAGGAGAGGCCGAGCAGAAAATGCTAGATCGTGTGGTCTTATGGGTGCTTTAGACGACATGTGATGGCATGATGTTGTAATAGATATATATTTTATACAATAGTTAAAATTATGTCTTTTAAAGAATGACATGTTGTAATATGGATATTTTACACAACATGTGGTGAACCCGTTGTAATATATATTATACAATTGAACGACGTTGTCTTTCGCTAAACACACCCGTTGTAATAGGGGTGTTTTTTTACAACACGTGGTTCGCCCATTGTAATATATATTATATAACAGTTGAAGCATGTTGTCTTTTACTAAACTCACCCGTTGTAATAGGTAGGTTTATTACAACATGTAGTGCACATGTTGTAATATACATGTATATACAACAGTTGAAACATATTGTCCTTCCATACATTCAACTGTTGTAATAGGGTTATTTATACAACATGGTGTGTGTCTGTTGTAATATACATATTTTATACAACAAGTTATGCATGTTGTAGTTCACTAGAAACACCTGTTGTAATAGATGTATTTTTTCCTGACACGCCTATTGTAATAGGTGTGGATAACACAACATGTGTTATTTGTTGTAGAATCATACATTTTACAACATATCATTAACTGTTGTCTTTGATTAGAGTTTGAAAGGTCATATATCAAACTAATTGTATTGATCACATTAACCATATTTAATAAATTATAATAAATATGCAATTGTACTTTTTCATTTCACAAACAAGCACATAATTGAACAAAATTTCCATCAAATCTTGAAAGAAACTCGTACTAAATTTAATTAATATTAAATCATCCATAAAAAGATTCAATAATATAAAGTACTGAGTATCCACTCTAGAATCAAACTGAAAACTAACTAAAAAAGTTTCACACGTTGGTCTATGCTAAAGAACAAATGTCTCCCCCACATGTCATATAGTCTTTTGTGTGCTCAAGAACACATGTCGCCCACTTGTTTTGAACCTCGTCGATTTCTTCTTGGTTGAAGCAATGACCAATATACTTCGAATAATACAACAATCATATGACAAATATATCAACATATTGTGATTTTTTCAATTTATTTAGAAATTTGAACAAACTAAAAGAATATAATGTTAAGTAGCTTACATATTCAGGAAAATTTCTAATTCTCTCATCAACGATGTGTTTCATATACTTCAACACATAATACCCACAATCTGTATTGTTCGTTTGCTTTGGACACTGTACAAAATAAATATTAATTTGTTATCCAAATAATTGTGAGAACTTGTCAGCAAATAAGAGGATGGAAAAGTATAAATAACCAGAAAACTTAATAAAAGGTATGCATATACAGAATCAAAAATTCTATAACCAATATGCTATAACCCACAAACATTGTGCAGTGACTGATAATATAATATGGATGGCACTTCTACATGTCAATGAATATAGAGCAAAGGTTCCAGCTACAATTTTACAAGTACCTAAAGAATACTAATACACTTAGGAGCCCTCAGTCATATATATATTGTGTATAATCCCTTTTCCTCTATAGATGCATAGCATTTGAACCAAACCACCACCTAAAGAACTAAAGAGTTCCTAAATTTGAACTCTTTGGTGAATATTTAAGGGGCAAGGATACAACCTCCTTATCCTAAACCTATGTAGTCTGAGAGCAACAACTTTCCTCCACCCACCTCCTTTTATTCCACTGTCTGGCTAGACTGGTTTACTCCAGTCTCTTTCCCAAAGTCATGCGGCCAGGATATCCAGATGAGTCAGTCCATGGTTTACTCCAATCTCTTTCCCAAAGTCACACAGCTAGGATATCCGGATGAGTCAGTCCAACAGTTTCTGGGCAAAAAACAAGTCAGTAGGAAATAGAAACCCAATGATTTCTGTACAAAAAATAAGTCTGTTGTGAAATAGAAACCAACAATTTTGCTGCAAATAGGATCATAGACTATTAGTTTTAGTAATTCAATTATTTTCTGCTATTCATTTCTATAGAAGTAGGATGCAAGTCTTAATGATTTGTTGTTGCAACCAACTAACCTGGTCTTTTTCTGTGATACTGTCCAATTATTTTGCGTACCCAATCTGTTTACAAACATCATTTTTGGGATTTACTTCCACGTTATAACCCAACTATACTACCATTCATGATGTTTTTTATCACTACCACTGTAAATGCACGTGTATGATCTCCCTGTCACCACACAAAATAAAATTGATTGGTAAATTGACTAGATCTTAAATGCTCTTGAATTTCTGGTTGGTATGGTTAGTGTTATTTTTTGTATAATGCTAATGTGATTGTGTATGGTTATCTTGAAAATGTATTTATATGAATTAATAATGTATACTTATTTTGTGTTTATCTTTTATTTACAGGTTAAAGATGATATGTGTTGAAATACAAGTTTACAAAGTTGTTCCCACTGGAGCTGTTTAGCACATGTATTTCTTTTAGAACAATGTAATAGTTAGATAAAGTTTAGATTCTTTAATAACTTATGTTTGTTTTGAATCTGGAGTTAGTATCTTGATTGTGGATATGAACAATTATGGTCCAGAATATGTATCACTTTATTTTTTACCGAAGGAGGATGTGTTGTTAAATGTGGGTGAAATGAATTCTTATTGCTTATCAATGGATGTTTACAAAATTGTAATCAAGATAAAACCAACATAAGATGCTAAGTTTCTATTACCTTATCACTAATTTGAATATTATCCAGTGCTTTAGTTAAATGGGCTTCATGAATTTCCATTTCATTGAAGTTTTCTTTAGCATCAGCATTTCTGCAAGAAATACCATGCATAAGTAGATGAAACTATTACAAAAGTATGGTTATACCAATACAGGACAACTTGAAGTGCTTGTGTGGGGGGCATGCCATGAAGGCGTTTATACATTACTCATTAGTAACTCAAGGTTTCTTAGTAATAAAAAATCAACTATATGACATTAGATATTAGAGAAGGATGTATAAGGAGTTGGAAGTATGTAAGAGATTTCATATTAGAAAAAGCACAAGAAATATCACACAAGAAGAAATCAACTATTAGCCTAATATAGATATCACAACCAAACATTGACATTATGCATACGTACCCTTTATCCAATCGGTGACCTGATTACTTGATCGTTGGGTTGACCTCCGACTACACAACATTCTCTACTCATTGACATTTTCATTGGGTCGTCTGACATGCCATCATCTTGTATTTTTTTAATATTTTGGATCTTATATTTGAAGCAATAGTTGTTCCAAGCTGTTAGATAGAAAGTTGATGATCTCTATAGTCAAACACATCAGTCCTTGTACCATGATTAGAGAAGGATGATACTATCAAACACATCAGTCCTTGTACCATGATTAGAGAAGCATGATACTATGAAACACATTATTTATTGTACCATTTGCATGAATGATCTAAGTAAATGCAGCCTAAGAAAACAGATCAAATATCCAGACTCATTTCATATTTCAAAAAAATGAACTAATTAATATCTTTCCCACAAACCTGATATTAAAATTGATTCAAGAAAGCATTGCATGGAGAATGCCAATCAGCATGGAGAATGCCAATCATAAAGATTGCCTCCTCCAACACTGCTCATAAGGAATTGACTATGCTAGTAGCTCTACCCTTAGTCTATTCAAAGAGGGAGGCAATATGATTCAAAGCTTTGTCCATCTTTTTCACTACAAAGAGAAGCCAAAATATTACAACCACACTACAGGTAACAACTAAATTCAGAGGTGAATTTATAACCCATTTGATGACTTTTTCATATGTACAAATTTGTTAAGAAGGTCAAACGTAGGGATTAGACCTAGTTTGAGAATTAATTGAGTATTGAATTCCACTGTACTATATCCATAAATTGGAATATCAAAGTTACAACTAGTAATAATAAATGAACTGCCAACAGGTCTACCTAAGAAGCATATGGTGTTAAACATGAGGTGGTGGACCTCAAAAGTGAGCTTCATCCTAAGCGCATCAAGAACATGACATGTTGGAGTGCTCAACGACTTACAGATGCATAATGCAGGGCTATGTTCAAGGTACCAATCTCAGAAGATCATTAGCAAAAATAGGAGGGAAGAAATTATACTCGCATTAGTGATAAGTTGGTTGATGTATCAAACATGTAAACGGTTATTGTTTCTGCTGCTTGGCACTCTGGATTACAGATAGTAGCAGCTTGTTACAACTGAACAGACAAAAATTGTAGAAAAATGTAGGGGATTTAGGTTACTAGTGGTATGGCTACCACAATTATTCAGTTCATGTGGTATGATCCATGAACATTCAAGGAGTGGAAATGCGTGGACATTGTTGTTGCAACTATATCTTTTCACATTTGTAAGTTAATGGAGGTGGTTAGTGGTTAGTATGGGTGACATTGACAAGAGAAGCCTGACTTATAGTAAGATACTTCTTTCACCTCATTCATGGTCATGCTACCAATCTCATCTTTTTTGTTACAAGCTGGCTGGTCCAACCCTTTGATTATGTCCTACAAAACCTATGTCGTACCATCGCAATGGTATGCAAATCTAATACTAGATTTCAATATCATTCTCCATCTTACTTTCCATACTATGTCTTTCCTCACATCCTTCTCATTTCTTTTCTTATCAACTGAACTTGGTCTTAGCACACATTTGCAAAAACCTATAAGAGCTTCTCCCACCACTCTTAATGCTTCAAACATGAATAATTACAACGATAAAATGCCATTAAGCTTCACAAAAATATGTAGTTTTGGAAGAAAAAATCAAACAACATTTCAATTCAACTTATTAATCTACACGATTGTTTATAGTGACAAGTCAAGGACAAGTTAACCGCAAACCTAGATAGATTTGAACAGGGAGGCATCTCACATGATATGAAAGTTGGTTGTATAAAATAAATGTCTCCTCCTATCTTTGTGACATGCCCTTGGTAAAAATATTCGTTGCAAAGGTGATTACAGGTGAAGCTTGCTTCAATATGGAACTGCCAATTCCATTATGGGATTTTGAGGATCTATGTCTATGTTACATCTTCAAAATAGACACTTTTGCCGCTTCCAAAGACAAATATTCACCCATCTAAAGTGGAGTCAGATTTGAGCTTCCATACATCTCACACCAAATTATGGCTGGACAACCGAGTGCAATTACATCATCTAGAAAAGTATGGCTCGACAATAGTAGGTACACTCATTGGAAATAGGTACTATCTTGTCCATTGTGACAAGGAACCATATGTCATCCCCACTAAAGTTCAAGTCAATGAGGTACAAATACAAAAAAAATCACAAACAGCTGAAAGGAAATAAACATCATCATCTTCTAAGCCAAAGGAAATAAATAAAGAAAGGATATTATGAAGCTCTTATGTAGTGTTTTAGTTAGATCAATAATTGAAACCATCCAACCCGGACTCAATAAAATAACATGTTTTAATAAAAGTTGGAGATGGAAATCAATGATATGCAATTAACAAGTGATTTATGTCAATAAATTTAATTTTAGTAGTTAAGATTCTAAAAAATTCTTGAAATTCCAAGTACTTTTGTCATAAAAAAGTAACTACAAATCCCAGCCTAGATAATCTTTCCAGTTATCACTTTAGCTTATAGTACCAATACTCAGATCAGCAAATGTAAGTCAATTAGAGTCTAAATCTAACACTGGAAGTCAATTCATCAAACTTAAAGTCTTATCGAGTAGCAAAAGTACTAGTTTTTTGACAAATTTTCAGGAGTTAATTAGGTAATATTGGTCCATTAAGATCGTATAGACTGTCTAGGTGACTATATAAGCTGCTTAGGTGCCTTGATGTTGAACCTCATTTTGTGCATAGGATGCCTAGACAATAACTATAATTAAGACCCATTGATGTAATCAAAGTACATAAGTGAATTTACATCCTATATACACATCACATTGTACACACAAATATTAGATGGTGTATATCTATTATTCACGAGTTCACATGCCTCTTATTTGTAAAAGGTAGATGTTAAAGATTCCTGAAGATGATAATTATACAATTATATTTTAGTTGTATAACTATCATAAGTCTTGTTGACAATCATCAAGGATGATTCTAAAGAGAGTTAGCATCAGACCTCAGCCAGCGAAGCCATTCCTTGAGATCATTCCTGACAAATTCTTGAGAGTGAGAAATGTTTGGAGCAGAATGGAAATGCTCCTCAATGCTCCTATTTCCTCTTCCTTATTGAAAATGCAAAAGAAGTGTCAAAAAAGGGAAAACTAGCTCTGATATAAAATTTGACTGAAAAGGAAAGTTTTGTCAAATTTAAGAGAATTGGGTTGTGAATTAATATGATTTTATATCATTGGTTTATGTCGATAATGATGACACAATATTATGAAAGGCTTTAAATGTCCAATAAACCCTCCATAGACTTTGCAGTCAAGACCATGGTGTCATTTTGACAATGGTAAAAGGACAACTACAGTCTAATCCCCAAAATATCAAGGACCACGTAGCATCAAAATCACCACATTCAGATTATAGAAACTATACAAACATACATAACAGATAATTAAAATATGAAAGAAAAAAAAATAAATTGTCAATTATAATACAAGCATCACAATTTTTTGTGACTAGAGTTCTGTAGAGTCCGTGATCAACTAAGAAATGGTGATAAATGTATCCACTAAATTCTTGACAAATAGCTAAACATTCAAACTTCTGCATGCATAGCTGAGATCAAATTTATTACTAGTTATAGGGAATAGTGACACCAAGAAATCATGTGATAAATCAATCAAAAGTAGATGACAATGTCTACTAGTAATGTGTGAATCTGACATACCTAGAAATGTGGATCATCTGAAACAATAGCTCTATCATCCCAATTTAACCGGCCTCTAAATATATTCCATATGCCATTGCTATTTTGATACTGAGCACAATAATGATTTAAGATGACATCACCCACGACTTTAATACCAACACCATGCATTTTGTTTATTAGATGTTTCAACTCTTCCACGCTACCATATCTGGTATATAAAAATACCAAAAATCACTATACACACATGATACCATATAATCAGAACAATTGAATTTTTCCAAAAAAAAAAGAACAATTGAAATTATCATCATACCTGGAATTTAAATTAAACAGGTCTCCAGGCATGTACCCTTGAGGGGATACAGATTCGGTCGGAGGTGGTAGCCAAATTGTTGTAATTCCTAATTTGGATAATTCATCAGCTTAAGTAGCAAGATCAGAGTACCATTTCCACTTTTGTTGGATTCCCAATAAAAGCACTGGCAAAGTATGTCATAGCCAGTTCTTGATGCAGAGAATACCTTAGGAGTTGATGACTCAACATCAGCCACAAGCTCTTCAATGTTAACTAGAGTGGTAGTTCTAAAAATTCTATAAGCTTCAGTAGCCAACCTTTCTATTTCCTAAAGAATATTTTCGTGTACTTCTTTACTTGTTGAAATCATACTTCTCTCATACGAAATATCACTTACTAGATTTCTTATTTCATTAACTATTCCATCAGTATCTCCCTTGGAAACAAGTTCTTCATCTTTTATCGGTTCTTGAGTATCTGGTACTGTCTCATTATTAGCTAAAAATGATACATCTTATGTGCTTCCATTTGTCAGATCTTGTAGCTGAAGTCGTACTCTATTGGTATCATGGAAGAACAAATCATTCTCAGTTTGAATGGGGACATAAAAATCACAGCCCATATCACTCACCCATGTTCTGTCATCCACCTTTAGAACAAAAAACAAAACTAGAACATCTTTGTCCAATGAGAATGTAACCCAACTTCCAACATCAGTCATCTTTGTCTTTCGCATGAAAGTAAAAAACAAGATTACAAAAGTAGAAAAAAAATATTTGAATGAAGAATACCCTATATTCCCAGAGAAATACAAGGAATAATGTTGAAAGTTACATGTGAATCAATAATACGATACTCACATACAAATAATAATAAAATTATATAAAGGGACTATCCCTTGGGGATAAGGATATTTCCTATACTTAAATCTTATATTGCACCATAAAAATGTTTTCCATGATGCAACCATATGGACAGGAAATCACTATGTCGATAAGGTGTTTTTTAAAGGCATTCAAATTGGAATCAACTTCATCTATAACTTTTAAGGACACATTCAAAACAATGCAACCTGAAAATCTGCACATTCCATCCGATGTTTTGATTATATATTCAATAATACATGCATGTGTTCTAAAAATTTATATTTTGTTTTAGGCTATCAATTTGTGGCAGATTTAAAATGAGTCAGATCAGAATATTTTGTTGGTATAAAATATTATCTTATAATTGACATTAGCTCCACATATATAAATATCATACGAGGGAGAGAGTCATTTAATAGTATGAAGGAGATGGTCAGATGAGTTTGAGAGCAGGAAGGCATTGACGTTAAAGTGGGCAGAGGTATTGCTGGTGGTAACTCATTGGCACCAAAAAATGTTTTCTAGTAGGAAATGGTGGTTGGTAATTGGGTGGTGGTGGAGGGCAGGGGACATGCAAAGGAAGATGGCAAGGACCAAGGAGGATAGGAGGGTGGTGGGGCTACCTATTCCATAGAAGAAATAGGAGAAAGGGGAAGATGTGTAAAGAGGACTAAGCAAGATTAACACTATAACCATATGTGGGATCCATAACAAAATATCTTAAAATGATGTGGTGGAAATATTTGTGTTCAATATGGTACATCAACAATACATAATGATAAGAAAGAAGAGTAGGAAATTTCTAGATGATGATATAAGTAGTTAGCAATCTATAGAACATATTTTTATTCAAATATTATTACCAAATTACTCAGTTACATAATTTCAGCAATAGGTGTCACAAAAAATATAGGTACAATGAACTATTATCAGATGATTATCTTCATGAATGGAGTTCCCTCGTGTATGTAGTTTATCTTATAATAACATGCTCAGGATGATGCATATTAGTGGATAACCATAATGCAAAATGCAATTAGAGATCACAAGTAGATTAGAAAAACTACAAATTAACTTGTGAGGATATGCTTCGTACACTGAAACTGTATGTGGATGCATTGGTGTATATAAATTGTATAAATGTGTGTATAGTTATGAGTGTACACGCACGGAGATGATATCAATCTAACTACATATTCTAACAAAATCTATATGTTAATTTCAAAGTACTTGTCTGTTCAATTATGAAGTTGGATTGTAATGAAGTGCCTGAGAATGATATGCATAAACTCAAAAGCCACTATAAAGTTAATAAATTATGCTCTCCTCAATTAAGAAACATGACTTTATATAAGACAAGGAGCTTAAGTAGATCCTGGAATGAGAAGCTCAATCCCAACCTAGATGAGGATGCCAGAGAATCAAAGCTGAAATAAAAATCATTACCAATAACTGAAAATGATGACTTTTTTTTATAATATACTGTTATACACCGCTTTCGGGTGTTACTTTCTCACATAGTATGAATAGGCTACCATCATTTATCAAACAATTCCCCATACTTGGGAATACAAACTATTCTGCCTCTTAAAACCTTGATCTTCTATCTCATAATGGTGCCAAAATGAATATTTACCAATCCCCCATACTCTTAGTAACATTAACAGTAAAGCTAGTGTATGCTTTGTGCCAAATAAAGTATATAAAGATGTTATTAGCGCACCATATTGGCGTAAATAGTTGTAGTTAATTGAAAATGTTAATTACAAAGAGGAGATACATTGTCAAGAAGAATGCTAAATTTATAAAAGGATAGAGCGTTCTTAAATGAAAAACATTAAGCAGATAAAATGCATACCTGCATTGAAGTTTGTACAACCTTCTTACGGAAAACTTTCGATTCTGGCGGAACAGAGATCCTAGATATATCCCAGTTTCTATGGCAATCTCTACAAACACCCTAGTGCATGACAACTTTACCAGGTATGTCAGTATCAAGGAGAAGTTGTATCTTATCCATATCATGACTTTTCAAATATGAGATTGTCATAGAGTTCTGAAACATCTCCTCTTTGAATATGGAATACTTTTTTGCATATCCATTTACAATACCCTTCAACTTATTAGACATTTTAGTATCAACTATACTCCCTCGACCATTTTGGCAAGGCACTTCAGGATCTGAATTGAAGCCAACAACAATTGAAACAACAAAGGAGTCAGTTTTCATAATAGTGTAATGAATGACACTTGCATGCAGAGAACATTGCATAGTGTCAAAGAGTAGAAGAGAGTGCAATAGGTGCGTGGAGAAAATAGTGGTGCTAGAAGCCACAACCTGACCATACAGTCAATCCCTTTGATGTGCATATACCTGTTCCATCTACTTGATTAGAATCTAGAAGTGGAACCATCAAGTCCATCCCACGATCTTGATACCACGTGCCCGTCTCCTCTTCCTAAGAATTCAGAAATAGACCACACATCAGTAAGTATCTGACAGTGACGACTTATTTTTATAATCCATGGAAACAATCAGAATGGTGCCATTTTTTAGGTATTTAAGATGTGCATATCGCCAATAACCAGTTATGTTAGCTAAGCTATATAAAAGGCTAGAATAAATGGCATTTCAAATATCCACTTTACTCAAATTCTTGTCTAATAAATGGACCCAAATGGTCGTGAAACCATTTGAACCCAAACGGTCTTGAAAATCGCGGTTTCACCCTTACCGGTTTCATTCTTAATAGTTTTTGTTTCATAACTGTGAAGCTTACACAATGCTACAATCCTTTCAACATTTATACCACAATTCCATTTTTACTAAAATTTCAATCTTTTCTAACATATATGATTTCTTGTTCAATTTTTAGAATGGCATCACCTATGAAAGAAGTTGTTGACACCCACCTCTGGACTAGGGAGCAGTTGATGGAGTGCCAGAATAAGCTCCAACACATCCTTGACATGTGCGAAAAAATAGGCAAAGCTCTAGTTGACTTGCCCAAGGTCATCCATGATGTTGAGCGAGTCAACAAATGTTTAGTAGAAGATCTGGTTGAAGAAATTGAAGATCTTTCCTAACCCGATGAAGGTTCAGACTACACACCAAATTCTGAGGAAGAATTCCCACCTAAAAAGTCAAAGGGAAAAAGAAAAGCTCAGGAGGCCACTGAAGAACGACCTACAAAAAGATGGGCACGGAAGTAAGTCCGACCCTCCACTGTAAGAGAACAAATCCTGGAAGGACATGCCACTCCTGTTGCCACCACCACAGCAATAGCAGCACCAGTTAATCTCTATATTCAACAAATGCAAGCTGGCAACAAAATCCTATGACCAACCAAGTATGTCTGCTCCAACGTACTGAAGAAAATGGGGATCTACGACAGAGTACTTGCCCTACTTGACAACACATTTCTTTCCAAACTCTGCTTCGTCGCAGAGAATTCCTACGTTGAACCCACACTGGAGTTCTTCACCTAGCTCACCAAAGAACATGTGGACGTAAAAGACAAATCCAAGAATGGAGGTGACTGCAAGCTTGTTACCTCGCTTTTCGGGAAGAAGGTCATTTCGATCAAGAACCTGTTGAATGAAATCTTCATCGACAACCAAGATCATCTAAAGAAGGATAAGGAGGTAGGTCTGGATCACCCCCAGTTCAATAGGCATACCTTCTGGAAGTCTTTGACAAGAATTCCCAGTTATGAACCAAAGACTTGCAAAGCCTCCAACATTCATTCCGGCCTGGTGTGAACTCTGCACAAAAAAATAACAGACACTCTATACCCTAGGACAGAGAGTAGGAATGTTATCATTTCAGACCTCTTCACACTCTGGTCCATCCTAAAGGGGCATCTAGTCAACATCAGATGGCATTTGATACATAAACACACATCTTATTCCCTCGGAAAGGAAATCTGCATGGGTGGCCATGTAACATCAATTTTGAAATATTACAAGATGGACAGACCACTTATAAGATCTACTGTGATAAAGGGCGACATCCTAACAAATGAGCAGATTCTAAAGAATACACATATCATAAAGGAGAAGGATGCCAAACTTCATTATATCTTCTGCCCAAATGTCAAAGTATCTAGGATACCGCTACCGCTTCCAGATCTGGCTGAATATGATAAAGACAAGCTTCTCTTCACTGAAGAGGAGCTTGCTAACCTTCTTGCCTCAGTAAAAGAAAAGGAGAAATAAGCAAACACAGAACAGACAGAGCATAGCATCACTACCCCAGCGACAAGGCCAAAGAAAATACCAGTAACACAACCATCCAAACTACACACACATAAACAACAACAGTCAGGGACGACCACATCGAAGATTAACCTAGAGGCTGAACACCCCCATGGTGTAGAAAACATTGTGAATCTAGCACTATAACCCTTCATCTTGGATTTGGATGTTGGGTTCACCTCTACAACCACCCCACCACACTCCCACCTTCCACCATTCCGCCATCTACCACTCTTCCACCTTTTTCCACAATCATATCCACCACAATCCCTATCCCCACAACCACAACTTCACCCACATCCCCTGTCTCAATCCCTTTCCCCACGGGCAACCCAATTTCTCCACAACGCCCGTTCTCACCTTCACATCCACCACCTTCCCCCCAGCATTCTCAGTCCCACCGCCCATATCTTGGATGTCACCACCTCACTCATCCGCCACCACCCTGACACCGCTGGTGACTCCTTCTACAGTCATCACGCAATTTGCAGGTACGCCAATGGTATCTCTCTTACACAGTACCACCACCCTTCCACCCAGACCCCAACCACCACACCCTTTCACCACTGGGTCCCTTTTTCACAAGTCGGTGAGGAATTCAGACGACAATTTGATGCTATTCGAAACCTCCTCACCGACCCTTATAACATCTTACAATCAATTTTTTCTTATGTGCAGGGACTTGCTACACATGTATCCACGCTTGATGAGTTGACACACGCCTTACCAGACCTCCTCACAAGCATTCAACAATGGCAGGAAACAGTGGCCCAGCAAGTCAACCATGTTGACGACCGCTTAAAAACCTACCAGTGTTGATACTTGGGGTGAACAATCAGCAAGAAGTGTTGGCTCAACAAGTCAACAAGATCTCTGAGCAAACTCACCCTTTTGCCTGAGACCCTTCGTGAGCTTCAGCAGCAACAAACTGCACTGAGAGTGCGCTTGGATGCCATTGATAGCAACCTCACACAACTCATCCGCTGCCAAGAGGAGCACTCAAACGATGAACTCAATCATCTACAAACACAAGTGACCGATCTATCAGCATGACTCCTCTCCACCGAAGCAAGATATACAGATCTCAAAGAAAGCCACGATGCACTACTCAAAACCCACGAGCATGTGCAAGTGGCACTTGACGAATTACAAGCTATCCATCGGCAGTGTAAGAAAGAATCACATAAAAAGACAAAAGACAATGCGGCGGATGGTGATGTTGATGACAATGAAGACGATGATGAGGATTTTGACTCCTTGACGGACTCCAATGCAGAGAGCTCCTCCTCAGATGACCAACCCGACGACCCTGGCAATGCTGGGGAGGGCACCAGCCGAGGGGCAGATACTACAAAGAGAGGAGACGATGGAGACCATTTGAGAAATTCATGTTTTCAACCAGCTCTCACGTCTATAGATGATTCTCCAAATATTATTTCATATATCATAAGCAATACAATAAATATTTAATGATTGTATTTAAAAACCAAACACGAGAAGAAGATTATTAATTGGATCAGTATAGTGAGCTCTTATATAGAAGTTGAGATATAATGTCATTCGTATACAAATAAGAGCATGGACCAACAAAGTAAACAAATATGATTACGAGATGCAGCTATTTAACTACTGAATATTGCATGACAAGAGATTTAACATCACACTAGAGGTTTATAGTAGGAATTCCATCAAATACTGACACTAGGGATCAAAGAAGATCATTTTAAAATCATTATTCCTGAGTCTGCACAGACGACTGAGGAAAAGGCACAATGCCATATGTTGCAGTAAGTCCAAGGAAATATGTCTTTATTTCTTGGGAGGCCATTTTTAGATATGGCTGATGTGATGACATAGGTCCAAAAAGGCACGTTGGTTGTTGACACTAAAGGACTTAAAGCTATTAAAAGATGAGAATGTTTAGACGAAGCTTTTATGCGATGAAAACAATAAGGAAAAATTGATGTTAGTAAAAAAGCTAGAGTATTGCATGCTAGATGGCATTGACTTGCCATGATTTTATCTGAATATATATTTTCTCATAATGATTGATTGTCCCGTGATCGTGTCACCAAAAAGGAGAAGCTATATCAATTTGAAATAGAAGATAAATCGTGTGATTTGATGATAATATTTGGTGCATAAATTCAAACAATCTCATAAATAGAACAATATCATTTACTTGTCTTTTCTCTATCTTATTGAAACAAGCATAAATCTAGAGTCGGACAGTAGCTAGTAGATTACATCTCACCGAATTATCTTGTAGAGTATAACCTTGAGATATGCATGACAATTTGATGAAATATGTTAATCAAAGTCAAGTTTTTTGTAGATGTACTCAATACACATGTATTATACATGTGATGAGCACAGAAATATGATTAAGTGAAAACATACAAGAAATGGTGTGAGGGGATCTAAGGTTCTTGTCGAGGGGCAAATATTATCTCTTTATCATGTAACTAGGTGAGTAGACAAGGAGGGTCCTTTGGGATGATGAAAATAGGAAACATACAATTCATCTATTAATTAAATGGATTTACATGTACTTATCGACATATCTTTGCATATCCTAATCAATCTGCGCTGAAAATAACAACCATCTGAAAGAAATTATCTAAAAGAGACCATTTCAACATCTTCATATTTGGACATACACAACAGAAATTTTGTAGGATGTACTAAAATAAAGGTATATTATTATCTGTACCAAATTGTAAAAAAATTCAAACATATTAGCTGAGCTAAAGCCCAATACATTTGTAGCAAGAGGAAAAAATTCACCGCAAAAATTTATAGGAACACATATTGAAAATTTAAAAGTAGAAAAACTATCTAGGTGTCCAAGTCTCTAAATTTTTGTCCTCAATCAATATTTGAGTCCACATTAATTGTATACATTGTATTTATCTTTGTTGGTCAGGGATTTCAACATTGTAAGACCTCATTTTTCAGAAGGACGTTTTCTTAGGAGAACCTAAATTTCTATTTTAGCATACCGATCCAGAATAAAAATCAATATATGTACCTTGGATTGAAGGGAGCTTCAAAGAAGTAGGAGGCTTCAAACCAGTAGGAGGCTGCAAAGCTTTCTAGTGAAGGAGGAGGAGGCGACGTTGTCTTCTCCAGGGTACCAAGGGCTTTCTGGCGGAGGAGGACAAGACAGTAATCCCAAGTTAGCAGAGCTCGCCAATATAGGATGAGACGGTGTTCCCAGGTCAAAAAGCAATCCAAGCTTACCAATTTGGCTCAAGCTACTACTGGAGAAGGTGGTTTGGGCACCCTGAGAAAGCCGGAAGAGGCGGGCTCACTATCTTCACATGCGGCCATCTCTCTAGGTCAGTATAGTCGTGTTGATGAGATGGAGGAGGACACATGGAGACTGGGGCACGAGGCGGAGGAAGAATGAGGACGAAGATGACAACATTCGACAATGGAGGAAGGAGGATGAGCAGGCAGAAGTCTGGCGACAGAAGGAGTAGGAAGCGGGGAGAGCTGGGGCACCGGGCGATTGATTTTTGGGGAAAATTGAAGGACTAGCGCGCGGAGGAGGAGAATAAATGCGGGTGGGGTAATTTTTTTTGCATTTGATAACAGTCTTTGAGTTCGGCTCAGTCCCCGATATATGACAAGAAGTCAGAGTCTGTTGTATGATCTTGACATACAACAACATGTTATAGCATGTTGTGTGACTATGGTCTATTACAACATGTAGTTATTACAACATGTGATCTCATGTTGTGTGATAATGATATATCACAATGGGTTAGTTTATGTTGTGTAATGATTGCTTATTACAACGATTTGTTATGGTGTGGATATTACAACAGGTCACAACATGTTGTGTTATTATAATATATAACAACATGTTGGAGTCTGTTGTGTCATCTTGGTATATAACAATGAGTTTAAATATGTTATATTATGGCGGTCTATTACAACATGTACCAAATACAACATGTGAAGACATGTTGTGTAATTACTATATATACAACGGGTCAGTCTTTGTTGTGTAATGATGGTCTATTACAACATGTTATCGTGTGTGACTATTACAACGAGTCACAATTTGTTGTATAATTAACGTCTTTTACAACAGATTTGAATATGTTGTGATACTACAATCTATTAGAACACTTTAGCACTTGTTGTAGTATCCCCCTATACTACAACAGGTTTGACATTTTGTAAATGACTCGTTTTGTATAAATTATACAATATACAACACGAAAACATGCATGTTATGATCAGTATGCTAACTACAACACAATTATCAGAACTGTTGTCTATCTCCCGTTGTAAAAAACATTTTCTTTAGTAGTGAGGTCGGGTTGAGATGCCAGCCCATGGTATTCTAAAACCCGCCAATTTTGGCGGACTTCGATAAAGACCGCCGATGTAAAGCCCAAATACTAGGGCCTAGACTGTCGAGATTTGACGACTACATGTGAGTGTATCCAAACGGTGTATTTACAAACATAATATTTAAAATACATAAACGAACTACAATACCACCGTGAAAAACACCTCCCAAACGGCCCCTAAGTGTCTGCTCCTTTCAAGTGGTGGTGGTGGTTGGTCATGCTGGACTGCAAATCGTTTGCATTGCACAATCCGGAACTATACTCGTTGGCAATGGTGGACCGTCCGTCCAACCATTGGGCACTGCACCGGCCGGTTACATTCGTGATGTACGCATTAGTGGAATGAGAGGTTTCGGTGAGCGTGGTCCTGATTGTCGGGCCGATATATCGGACCCAGTAATAAAACGCAGGCACAGCCAGACCCGTCTCCGGCGCTACAGGCTACAGCGTTTGCCAGATTGTATACATATATATAGCTAGGCACTGGCAGCTGGCGTCAGCAGACGTGGTCCTTCGAGGAAGCAATCAAGACTATCAACATGCTTGCAGCCAGATTGTATTCATATATATATGTAGCTAGGCGCTGGCAGCCTTGTCTCGTTCAGCAATAGATGAATGCAGAATCGCAGATTATCACCTGGTTTGAATTCCCATTTGACTCGTCTGCTCTGTTCCTCAGTACTTGTCATATAGTCACGTACAACTGCTTTTGTCCGATATTTGAGCTCTGAAGAGATATGGTATGTTCTACTATAAACGAAAACGTGCCCATCGGGATCAACTGCATATGATAAAATTGGGCATTGTCCCATCTGCTCATCTTTAGCAGGTTCGGCTTCAGTTGATGTGTGGATTGATTAACATTATCCTTGGCAAAAGTCCAAGGGGTGATGTATACTTGTTGGAATGAAAGAGGAATCGGGGACGATTTTGCACATGTATGGAAGACAACCTTCCGTGCCTCACCCTCTTTGATAAACATTCACTTGAACCGTTCAAAGAGACAGTTAATGGTCGAATCTCAAGAATCCACTCTAGAGGAGTTGGTTCAACCCCACGTGTTACTTTACTGATAACATCCCATTTTTAAAAGAAAAATTCTACCCATAACACCCCACATACCCGGCCACCTACCCGGACATCGGGACTCATCAACTCTGCTGCTGCGCCAACCCACTAACCTCTGCTGCTGCATGCCACTAACCTCTGCTGCTGCATGCACATTTAATCGGATATATCCAGCAGCGATTCTGCATGCTTTTACATGCAAAAAGGATGCATGAAATAATTATCTCGCCACCAAATAAAAATCCACCATCATTCGATTTCCCTCTTATCATTCCCTCCATTTAATTTCAAATCACCTATATAAATGCAAATCTCCTCAAGCTTCCCCTCCATTTTCATGTTCCTCCCAGCTCCGAACAAGTACTGTACGTACCAGTTCTGCCCAACATTGAGTAAGTTATTTTATTATGAATCACATCTTGTTTCTATCTATTCATTCAATGCCTTTTTTATAACCAATATCATATACAACTGCAAATCCCTTCTATTATCTACGTCCTTTTTCCCATCAACATTCACTCCATTTTCATTTTCAGCAAAGATATGAATAAGTATTGTACGTAAAATTGTTGAATTAGTTCTCCCCGACAGTGATTAAGCACCACCTGTTTCAACCTATTCATTCCATGCCTATTTATTTCAAATATCATATAGAACTGCATCTCCCATTCATTTCTTTTTATTTCAAAAATCATATACATCTACAACTCCCATATGTTATATACGTCCCTCTTCAAAATGACTTCTAAATGTATAAATACTGTACGTACCATAGTTATAATTCAGTCATTTATTTCATATATTGTTGACTCTTCAGTTGAGTCACATAACCATAAATTTTGGTTCTGCACTAGTTTTGGTTCTGTACTAAATATTTCTGCAGCACTAAATATTTTATCTAACGATACATACAGTACAAATTTTATACAACTCCCCTCTGTTATGCAAACGTATAAGTAATGTACATATCATAGTCAGAATTCATTCAATTAGTTTATATATTGTTCAATCTTCAGTTGAATATAAGTACAGTACTAATTTTTCTTCATATGGAACAATTGTATATGCACTCTTTTATGCAATTGTATATGCACTTTTTTATTTTGAAAATATCCTTTTATATGCACTCTTTTATGCAATTGTATAAGTACTGTACGTAACATAGTTACATATCATTCATTTTTTTTATTTCGAAAATATCTTTTATGCAATTGTATACAATTTTTTTACAGATTATTCATTTTTTAAACAAATTCCAGATTCATTATAACTTGTATTTATTTCAGATGGATTTAGAAGGCAGCAATAATTCTGCTTGTATGCCGATTGAAAGTGTAACCCCATTTCAAGTTCTAGTGTCTGATGCCCCTCAGGTTGAAAAACTGATATTTTATCTAACAATACGTACAGTGCAGATTTTATACAACTCCCCTCTGTTATGCAAACGTATAAGTACTATACATATCATAGTCAAAATTCATTCAATTAGTTTATATATTGTTCAATCTTCAGTTGAGTCACATAACCATAAAGGGATTCATTCAGATGTGTCGAGTGTTCCAACATTTTGTATAATTATACATACAATACACAATTTCTACAACCCCCTTTTTTTATACAATTGTATAAGTACTGTACGTAACATAGTTACAGATCATTCATTTCTTTTTATGCAATTGTATAAGTACTGTACATATCATAATCAGGATTCATTCATTTATTTTGTATCTTGTTGAATCTTCAATTGAGTCACAACCATAAATGGATTCAATTCAGATTTGTCGAGTGTTCTAGTAATTTGCATAACGATACGTACAATACACAATTTCCACAACGCACTCTTTTATGCAATTGTATAAGTACTGTACGTAACATAGTTACAGATCATTCATTTTTTGTTCATTTCGAAAATATCTTTTTATGCAATTGTATACAATTTCTTTTTACAGATTATTCATTTTTTATACAATTTCAGATGGATTCGGAAGGCAGCAATAATTCTTCTTGTATGCCGATTGAAAGTGTAACCACATTTCAAGTTGTAGAGTCTGATGCCCCTCAGGTTAAAAAACTAAATACTGCGTACAATACTTATACACATAACTCTTATTATTATTATTTTGTGATATATTTGCAAAATCGTACAGATTGACTCAAGCCCAAATGAAGTTCATTATAACTGTGCATCTCAAGAAGTAGAGGCTACGTTAAAGCCAGAAATTGGTTTATCATTCTACTCTATAACTGAAGCTCGAGAATTTTACACCAATTATGCAGACAAATATGGGTTTGGTGTTATAACAGCGCACTCTGCTAAAGAACCGGGTGATAACTTTGTTAAAAGAGTGACATTTGCTTGTGCCAAGTCAGGTCCACCGCCAAAAGATCAAAAAGACTCTTTGTACATATACAAGCCTACCACTAAGACAAACTGTCCAGCTCGTATAAGACTGCGTCGTAATTATATTGGCAAGTATTATATTTCTGTCTTTATAGAAAATCATAACCATGAACTTCTAGAGCCTCGCTTGGTAAGACTTTTACCATCCAAAAGGAAGATTCCTCAAGACATACAAAGACACATATAATTAAACGACAGTGCGGGTAAATAAGTACTTTCAATTACTTATATTTTAATGCATCGTACATGCAACTATTAGTATATAAATACTTGACGTACAGTACATTAGTAAGTTGAATACACAGCCGTATAATACCTCTTATTAAGTAGTTCCTACATATCCACATACAATACTTATTAAAGCACATTACATAACAGACCTGTACTGTACTATATCAAATAATCATTTACTGCACTTTGTGCAAATTAGTAACTCTTCAAATTCTACAGGTATCCAACCAGCCAAATATATGTCTAGTTTTGTTGCTGAAGTTGGATCTTTTGACAATCTACCATTTACGCAAAAGGATTTGATGAACTATGCTGCAACGTAAAGAAATCTCTGCCTTGGCAAAGGCGATGCTCAAGCAATTCAAAAATATTTCATTGCAATGCAAAAACAAAACAATGATTTCTTCTATGTACTTGATATAGATGACCTTGGCGTTTTACAGAACATTTTTGGGCGGACTCAAGATCTAGGCATGCGTACAGATATTTTAACGATGTTATCACATTCGACACAACTTACTTGACCAATAGATATGAAATGCCATTTTCCCCCTTTGTCGGCATTAATCATCATGGTCATTCTATTTTACTGGGATGTGCATTATTGTGTGAGGAGACCACAGAGAATTATGTATGGTTATTCAAAACATGATTGGAATGTATGGGTAAGTAAACAAATACTTCGTATCACATACAATACTCAAATATTTCACGTATAGTACTTCCCCAAACGTAATATGTTATTCCATTTGTTGTAATTTCAGGTGGTGTCGAACCTAAGGGGATTGTCACTGATCAGGCACAACATATTATGAACGCTGTTAAAACTGCTTTCCCCAATTCTCGTCACCATCTCTGTATGTGGCATATTATGAAAAAACTTCCAGAGAAATTGGGAAAGAACTCAGCTATTTCAAAAATAGTTAAAGAGGCTGTTTATGAGAGTACTTCTGTAACTGAGTTTGAGAACATCTGGAAGAGTGCTATTCATCTTGCTAGTAAGAAAGAACAGAGCTGGCTTTCTAGCATTTACGAGCTCAAACAGCTTTGGGTGCCTATCTATGTTGATAATTATTTCTGGGCCGATATGTCAACTACACAAAGAAGTGAATCTATGAATGCATTTTTTGATGGGTATGTGAATTCACGCACATCACTAAAACAATTTGTTTCTCAATATGAATCTGCCCTTAAATCTAAATATGAAAAAGAGAAACTAGCAGACTTTGAATGCACCCACAAAAAACCCCACCTTAGAACAACTAAGATCGAAGCACAGTACGCTGAAACATATACTATTAATTTATTTAGAAAATTCCAAAATGAACTTGAAGGAATGATGTTTTGTGAGTCCAAACTCATATATGGGGATTCTATTCAGTCATAATTTGATGTTACATAACACAAAGATGTGATGATAAATGCAGAGGAATGCAAATCAGTTATGAAGAAGTTTCACATACAGTACGTTAGTCATGAGATCATGATCAAATGTTCATGTTTATGATTTGAGTCAAAGGGTATTTTATGCATTCATATTTTGTGCGTCATTAGTAGACATTTGAAACTGGAAAAGATCCCTCAACAATATATTTTGGACAGATGGCGGAAAGATATACATCGTGATTACAACTCTAATCACACCATTCTTGCTAGTATTGGTGATGAGCCTGAGCAACGTGCAGAGCACATTTTAAGTATATGTGTGTAAGGACCCTGACCTTCGTTTAGGGCTTACCCTGTTTGCTTTGCTTAACCCTGGTGTTTTGGTGCCTGCTAATCACCTTTGGTGGTGATTAGGGTTTGGTTGTGCTTTGTTGAGAGTTGGAGGTGCTGCTTGCAAATAATCCAAGTTTAGGGTTTTGTGTGCAAGTTTCCCACCTTGTGAGGTGTTCTTCTCTCTCTTTGCTTCCTCTAGGATTGAGAGGAAGGCTTGGGCTTGTTGCTTGAGCTTGTTTGGGCCTTGATGTGCCTTGTTTGGGCTTGGTTGAGCCTTGTGTCGGCCAAGTGTTGCATGTATCGGCCTAGTGAGGTGTGTGTGTGTCGACCTAGGGTGTTTGTGTCGGCCAACAAAGAGGTGTGTCGCCCTAGTGCAAGCTTGGTGTGTCTCCCATGGTGCTTGGTCTTGTTTGGTGGACACTTGGTGCATGTCTTGGACAAGTGTCTTATACCTTGCTAGAGTGGTGGCTTGAGTGCTAGGACAAGTGTCCTTTATAGGGGCGACACCTTGCCATGTTCCACCTTGTTTTCTCCTCCCTTTCCTTCTATATAGGTGGTTCCTTCCTTAGCTTGAGGTCCCTTTTGTTCCTCTCCCTCTTGTGCACGACACACTCCCTCTTTCCCTTGCTTGGTGGCCGACACACCCTTGAAGGAGTTGCTTGGAGGTCGACACACCCTTGGAGAAGAAGAGTGGTGGCCGATACACCCCCTTGGAGGAGCTTTGGTGGTCGATATCCCTTAGAGCTCTCCATCCTCTTTGCTTGATGGTGCGTGGAGCTTGGAGTTCTTCTTCTTCCTTGAAGCTTGGAGCTTAAGGTGGGTTGCATAACTCTAACCCTAGCTACTCTACTCTCTTTTCATATATGTTGCTTTAATCTTGCCTATATGCACGTTAGTAGTTGGTTTTTAGTTATCTTGCATGTGAGTAGCTTAGTTCTTGCCTAGTAGCCATGATGGCTGATCCATGTAAGATTAGGGTTTAGGGAGCAACACTCCTTTCTCCCTTTGGTCTAGAAGAGTGAGTTTGGGTCCTAATACCATGAGCAATACCCCTCTTTCCTAGCCGATTGAGGTGAGCTTATGACTTAGTGACTTGAGAAAGACTCTCTTCTCACCTTGGGCAAGAAGGTGAGCTCGTTAGATGACCTTGATGAGATGCATCTTGAGCGTTTGGTGCTTGTAGAGGTGCTGCCCGAAAGCCCTCATGGCTTAGCTGCCCTTGCACGACATGAGTGAGCAATGTATCCCTTTTGTTCCTTGGGAGGGTGAGCATTCTGACCTTGCACACCTTGAGCTAGTTCTTCCCAGCAGGCTGCACGCCTTGGGGCTGCTCGCCCAACACCATGTTGCTCGCCCGATACATATGCTCGCCTGACCACCCTGCTCGCTTGATGTTTTGCTCACCCAGTGCCCCTTTGCTCGCCCAGCGTCAGTGCTCGCCCCGCTTCAGCTCGTGTTGACCAGCGTTGCTCGCCCGTCACACCTTGCACGGTCCATAGTCTGCACGCCTTAGTGAACGTTGCTCTGCTGCACGCGAGTGGCGCGTTGCCCTGCACGCTTGGCAGCCTTGCTCACCCGGCATAGCGCGTTGTTACCCCTGCGCGACACAAGGAGTAGCGTCTCACCCGACGCAGCCTGATGCCTGATACCATGTTGCTCGCCCGACATCAACCCATGTCGCCCGATATCCACCCTGTTCGCTCAGCCTCATCTTGCATGCTCAGCTGAACCCTGCACGCGCAGACAGTACCCTGTCTCGCCCGGACACCCTTGCACGCCTGACACACTCTGAATGCCTACTAGAGCTGCACACCCGATAGGGATTAGATGAGAGTGGGTCCTGCCCGGGATGACCTTTAGTGAGGGTTTTGGGTACCTCTTGTGAGGGCACGGTCTGTCATGGAAAGGTGATACGTCAGCTAGGTTTTTATGAATCGTTGAAGCTTGTTCTTTATATCTTCTTATGACTAAGCACATGTGTTCTTTATATCATTGTCATTATGTGCTGGCAACCTGCTTAACCCTAATTGTCACCTTATGTTAATGATATGAGTCTCTTGATTATTCATAAGGTTATTGAATGATACTAACCATGCATGTAGTGCTTAGCCAAATGAAAGGCTATGAACAATGGTTATATGTGAATACTGTGATGACAAGTGTATTATGAATGATGTTCCATAATGATAATGAAAGCCTTGAGAGGCTATGGCATTATGTGACGAGGGATTGAGATCCCATGTTTTGTGATGATCCTTGAGGTGGATTTGGATGGTTGGCAAGAGGCCAAGTGATAACATGTGATGCTGAATCCTTGAAATGGATCAGGTTGATGTAATTGCAATAATAACATATTATTGAGTTTATGTTGGTTATTTTCCCTCTATAGTTTACATGTTATACAACTTGGTTGAATCTTGCAATCCATCTAAAAGACACTAATCAATCACAGTGAAATCTATCATGTAGTTTGCCCTGGCCATAGATCCATCATCAGTCAGGATAGGGTGATGGTGAAATGGGTTCTCCTGCGGGTTAACCCGGAGCGCATATTTTTGAATATGCGAGGTTTCTCCTAGCCTCAAATAGAGAGGTGAAATGAGTGCAGCTGCGGTTGCAGACTCGGATATGTGATGAGCATGGTGAACATGGCCCATGGCTCTGGATATGTGAGATGTGATGAGCATGAATGCGTTCATGGCTCAGAGCACGGTGTTGAGACCCGTGGCTCAGTTTTACTAGCTCCGTGACCAGTACCAAGGTGGGCTAGAGGAAGGGTAGCCTGAGGAGCTGACCCTGTGGTATAAGACCACTTGAGCATGAGACTGCGGTCCTGCTGTGTTTCTCGTGTACTAACTACGAGGGGTGAGGTCGTGGATTCCGGCTCTTCCATTGACCTTGTATGGAACCGGTTATGGACTTCGCAGCCGATGGTTGGATTTGAACGGTACAGTTCATTTCCTCAGGGCATAATAAAACGTAATCCAGCCGATTAGTACTCACTACATAAGTTAAACACAAAATATTGGTTGAGGCCTTGTTTGTGTAGTTACTCTCTTTATATTGCAGTATTTCTATGTTTCTCATATGTAGTTGAAATTGGATATCCTGTCTAATTAATCATGTCCTACATGTAATACTTGGATATAGCTGGTAAGATTAGTTAGACTTATTTCAATAAACTGTTCTTGTTATATCTTCTACCAGATAGCTGCTTAATGTATATGATCTTATGAGTTCTGTAGCCTTGGCGGGGAGTTATGCCTCCCACTGGGACAATGTTCAATTGTCTCACTCCACTGGTCTACACCCTTTTTAGATGGTCGAGGTAGACGTGGTGGTGGTCGCGGAGTTGCGGTCGAGCAACAAGAAGAACAGTAGAAGGCAAGCTTTTGAGATGCTACTGTTTTGGATGTTTTGTGATAGAGTCTAGAGTCATCCCTGTACTCTCAGGTCCTTGGCGATGTTTTGACACTGTTTCACGATGTGCATCTACGGATGTTTTTGTATATCCTACTGCTGTCCAGATGTGGGCCTTATGTATGTATAAACATGTGATGAACTCATGATGTGACAAGACAACTGTTGTTCTAAGCTGTGAACATGTAACCAGGTTTGAATGGATATGTATATAACCTATTTTCTTGCAGGATGTGGACCGGAATGAAATAAGTTTCTCTATTTATCAGTTTTTCGCAATCGGTTTTAATTAACCCGTGTTTTTGATAAATCTGTGGTTATGGTGATTTCCGCACGTTTTCGCGTAACACCTCGTTATCTGTGTGATAATGGGATGTGTTGCCACAAGTTTTGGTATCAGAGCTTTAGGTTCGCTGAGTCTACAGGGATCTAGGACTAGGTTGTGTTTGTTCTTATGTGTTTTCCAGATTTCCTCACGATCATCTTCTGCCCTCAGCAGAAGAAAGCCAAGATGTCTGGAAACCATGAAGAACACGCTGCTGAAAACAGCGATGCTGCATCAGTTGATGGAGCTTTTGAGCAGGCACTTGAAGATCGGGTGCCTGAGGTTCCCCAACCTGACCCAGCCATCCTTGAGCATCCTGCTTACCAACATCTTTTGGGGCAGATGATGACTACGATGAATCTCATGGTTGAGCGATTACCAGTCCCTCCTCCGCGAGCACAGGTTCCCCATGGAGAAGCATCGGGTATTGGGAAGACCTTCGAGCGGCTTCACCGAGTCAGAGCTTCGGATTATGCTGGAACGGCAGATCAAGTGGATGCAGATCTATGGCTGACATGTTTTGAGAAGGCTTTCCCGATCCTCGACATCCCCAAAGCAGACAAAGTAAAGCACGCTGTCTACCTTTTGAAAGGTAGTGCTGGTCACTGGTGGACCATCGAGGAAGAGAAGCGGCCCGGTGAGGTGATCGGTTGGGAAATGTTTCGACACGAGTTCGTCACCAGATACTTTCCCAAGACGTATCTAGATGAGAAGATCCGTCAGTTTGAGAGTTTGCGACAAGGAACGATGAACATCACCGAATATGAAGCCAAGTTTATGGACCTGTTGAGGTTTTGTCCTCACATGGCAGCGACAGACGAGGAACGGATCTGACAGTTCGAGAAGGGTCTGAGAGCTGAGATGATGACACCAGTTTTTGCGTTGGAGAACCGGGAGCAGTTTGCGACATTTGTGGAATCTGTTCGGAGGATTGAACGATCTGTTAGGGAGAAAAGAGAGTCTATGACCAAGAAGAGACCTGCTCAGTTTTAGGGTCAGAGGTTTGGTGGCTTCAAGAAGCACAAGTTTTCAGCACCATCAGTGATGAGAGGTTCTAGAGGACCGACTCAGTGGTCTCCGAGTAAAGGAAGAGGTTATGTTTCTTTGCCATCCAAGGCACAAAGTTCGGCTTCTGTGGCAGTGACAGGGCCGTCTAGGCCACGAGTTGATGGTAGGACATGCTATGCCTGCGATCAGATAGGTCATGATAAGTCGAGTTGTCTCTTCAGAGATGATGAAGTAACCCAGCAGCCGAGGCAGAACCTTCAAGGGTTAGAGAGACCACAGCCTAGTGGTAGCCAAGGACGAGGACGCGGTCAAGCGTCACAGGCTGGATCGTCTGCTCCAGGAAGCAGAGGCCGTGGACAGCAAGCAACGATTCGATTCTATGCTATGAATCAGCAGGAGGCGATAGTCAACCCACGAGTAGTGAAAGGTCAGATGGAGTTATTTCATTCTGATATGTCTTCTTCTTGCTTTATATCTGTTCTGGTTGACCCGGGTGCTACACACTCTTTTATCACCCAAATTATGCTTGAGAACTGTTGTTTACCTGTTAGTAGTAAGAAGGATAGCTTGTTGTTAGAAACCCCTCTTGATGGTTCCTTTTTGCTTCGAGAAGAGTGTCCCTCTTGTGTCTTGTCTTTCTCGGGACGCTGCATTCAAGTGGATCTTATACCACTTGATATGCAAGGTTTTGATGTTATCCTTGGGATGGATACCTTAGAAAGGTATAAGGTTGTTCTGGACTGTGGTTCCAAGCAGGCAATGTTTGATGTTGCTGGAGAGAAGTGGATCTTCCAGGGAGATAGGAAGATTCTTCCGACGTGTTTGGTATCAGCTATGGTGGTAGATAAGTTGTTACGACAAGGTTGCGAGGCTTTCCTAGCTCATGTGGTGGATACCGTTGTGGCTGCCAAGGCGAAAGGTCCTAGACTTGAGGAGGTGCCAGTTGTTCGTGAGTTTGCAGACGTGTTTCCTGAAGAGTTTCCTGGTGTTCCCCCACCCCGAGAGATTGATTTCGAGATCAATATGGTACCAGGAACACAGCTAGTTGCGCAGACACCGTACAGAATGGCTCCAGTAGAGATGGCAGAGTTGAAGAAGTAGTTGCAAGAGCTACTGGACAAGAGTTTTATCTGACCGAGTACGTCACCTTGGGGTGCTCCCGTGCTGTTTGTTAAGAAGAAGGATGGTTCGATGCGGTTATGTATAGACTACCAGCAGCTGAACAAGGTCACGATCAAGAATAAGTACCCGTTGCTGAGGATAGATGATCTATTCGATCAGTTGCGTGGTGCCACGGTGTTCTCGAAGATCGATCTACAGTCCGAATATCATCAGTTGAGGATAAAGGTAGATGACATACCAAAGTCAGCGTTCAAGACTAGGCATGGTCATTATGAGTTTGTGGTTATGCCGTTCGGGTTAACCAATGCACCTGCTACTTTTATGGATTTGATGAACATAGTGTTCCGTCCATTCTTAGATCAATTTGTTGTAGTCTTTATAGATGACATCTTGATCTATAGTCGGGACATGCTAGAGCATGAACAACATCTTCGTCAAGCGTTGACTCTTCTTCGCCAACATCAGTTGTATGCTAAGTTCAGTAAGTGTGAGTTCTGGTTGGAAGAGGTGGCTTTCTTGGGTCATGTGATATCCGCTGAAGGAGTCAAGGTAGATCTGAAGAAGGGGGAATCTGTTCCAGAATGGGAACAACCGAAGACGCCGACAGAAGTTCGCAGTTTTTTGGGTCTAGCAGGATACTATCAGAGGTTTATCAAGGATTTCAGCGTGATTGCTTTGCCGATGACAAAGTTGACCAGGAAGGATGTACCTTTTGTTTGGGATGATCGATGTCAGCAAGCTTTCCAAAGTTTGAAGGAGAAGCTGACCAGTGCTCCAGTGTTGATCCTGCCAGAGCCTGGGAAGGGCTATGTGGTTTTTTGTGATGCTTCCAAGAAGGGCCTAGGATGTGTGCTGATGCAGGAAGATCATGTGGTTTCTTTTGCTCCGCGATAGCTTAAGAAACACGAGGAGAACTATCCTACTCATGATTTGGAGTTGGCAGCAGTGGTTCATGCGTTAAAGATGTGGAGACACTATCTGTATGGGGAAGTATGTCAGATCTTTACTGATCATAAGAATCTAAAGTATATCTTTACGCAGCAAGAGTTGAACATGCGACAGTGGCGTTGGATGGAGTTGATCAATGATTACGACTGCACTATCGAGTATCATCCCGGTAAGGCGAACGTGGTAGCTGATGCGCTTAGCAGAAAGTCTTCTTCTCCTCCTTCAAAGAAGGCACAGTTGAGTTCCCTGGTATGCCATAAGCGGGATATGTTTGTCTCTTTGCGGAAAATGAATGTGCAGATGGGAGTTTCTTTGTTGTCTGGTCTTTTCGCACAAATGCAGGTCAAGCCTACATTAAGACAGCAAATCAAGGATGCACAACAGATAGATGAGGCAGTATAGTTGATCAGATCAGAGTATGGCAGCGACAAGCGTGATGGGTTTCATGAGTCTGAGGATGGACTAGTCTGTTATCGTAATAGGATGGTGGTTCTTGATGTTGATATGCTGAGGAAGTTGGTGCTTGAGGAAGCACGTACGTCGATGTATGCGATGCATCCAGGTGTCACCAAGATGTATCATAGTCTGAAGGACTTGTATTGGTGGCCCGATTTGAAGAGATATGTAGCTGAGTTCGTGGCAAGATGTGCGGTTTGTCAACAAGTGAAGGCTGAGCATCAGAAGCTGGAAGGTACGTTGCAACCTTTGCCAATACCGCAGTGGAAATGGGATCATATAACCATGGATTTCGTGATTGGTCTGCCCAGAACAACTAGGAATTATGATTCCATTTGGGTGATAGTGGACAGATTGACGAAATCTGCCCATTTCCTGCCTGTGAAGACGACGTATACAGCTGAGAAACTCGTCAGAGTATACGTGGATGAGATAGTACGTTTGCATGGTGTTCCAGCCACGATAGTTTCTGACAGAGGTCCTCAGTTCACAAGTCGTTTTTGGGAGCAGCTACACAAAGCATTGTGAACGCAGTTGAGGTTCGGTACAACCTTTCACTCGCAGACAGATGGACAGTCTGAGAGGACTATTCAGATTCTAGAGGATCTTCTTCGAGCCTGTGTTTTGCAGTTCCCCGGTAGTTGGGACGTACATCTGAATTTGATAGAGTTTGCCTACAACAACAGTTATCATCATAGCATCAACATGGCTCCTTATGAGGCTTTGTATGGAAGGAAGTGCAGATCTCCTTTGTGATTGTATGAATCAGGTGAGTATCAGCTTTTGGGTCCTGAGTTAGTTCAACAAATGACATATAAGATCAAAGTAATACAACAACAGTTAAAAGTGGCACAAGACAAGCAAAAGTCTTATGCGGACAATCGCCGACGACCCTTGGAGTTCCAGGAAGGAGACAAAGTATATCTTAAAGTCTCGCCTTGGAAAGGTGTGTTAAGGTTTGGACGGAAGGGTAAGTTGGCACCCAGGTATATGGGGCCTTACCCAGTCATAGCACACGTTGGCAAGGTAGCTTATGAATTAGAGTTGCCTCCAGAATTGCACAGGTTGCATCCAGTGTTTCATGTCAGTATGCTGAAGAAAAGTCATCCGGATTCAGAAACAGTGATACAGCCAGTCGAGGTTGAGCTTGATACCGATGTGACCTACGAGGAAGATCATGTGGCGATCCTTGACAGAAGGATCAAGAAGCTGAAGAAGAAGGACCTGGTTCTTATGAAAGTTCTTTGGCAGCATTGTGGCGTCGAGGAAGCCACGTGGGAGCTTGAAGAAGAGATGAGGAGGAAGTATCCCTTGCTTTTCTCTTCGGAGTTCGGGGGAGAAATCCCTTAAAGGGGGTTAGTTTGTAAGGACCTTGACCTTCGTTTAGGGCTTACCCTGTTTGCTTTTCTTAACCCTGGTGTTTTGGTGCCTGCTAATCACCTTTGGTGGTGATTAGGGTTTGGTTGTGCTTTGTTGAGAGTTGGAGGTGCTGCTTGCAAATAATCCAAGTTTAGGGTTTTGTGTGATGACCTTGATGAGATGCATCTTGAGCGTTTGGTGCTTGTAGAGGTGCTGCCCGACAACCCTCATGGCTTAGCTGCCCTTGCACGACATGAGTGAGCAATGTATCCCTTTTGTTCCTTGGGTGGGTGAGCATTCTGACATTGCACGCCTTGAGCTAGTTCTGCCCGGCAGGCTGCACGCCTTGGGGCTGCTCGCCCGACACCATGTTGCTCGCCCGATACATCTGCTCGCCTGACCACCCTGCTCGCTTGATGTTTTGCTCACCCGACGCCCCTTTGCTAACCCAGCGTCAGTGCTCGCCCCGCTTCAGCTCGTGTTGACCAGCGTTGCTCGCCCGTCACACCTTGCACGGTCCATAGTCAGCATGCCTTAGTGAACGTTGCTCTACTGCACGTGAGTGGCGCGTTGCCCTGCACGCTTGGCAGCCTTGCTCACCCGGCATAGCGCGTTCTTACCCCTGCGCGGCACAAGGAGTAGTGTCTCGCCCGACGCAGCCTGACGCCCGATACCATGTTGCTCGCTCGGCATCAACCCGTGTCGCCCGATATCCACCCTACTCGCTCAGCCTCATCTTGCACGCTCAGCTGAACCCTGCACGCCCAGACAGTACCTTGTCTAGCCTGACGCACCTGCTCGCCTGGACACCCTTGCACGCCGACACACTCTGAATGCCTACTAGAGCTGCACGCCCGATAGGGATTAGATGAGAGTGGGTCCTGCCCGGGATGACCTTTAGTTAGGGTTTTGGGTACCTCTTGTGAGGGCACGGTCTGTCATGGAAAGGTGATACGTCAGCTAGGTTTTTATGAATCGTTGAAGCTTGTTCTTTATATCTTCTTATGACTAAGGACATGTGTTCTTTATATCGTTGTCATTATGTGATGGCAACCTACTTAACCCTAATTGTCACCTTATGTTAATGATATGAGTCTCTTGATTATTCATAAGGTTATTGAATGATGCTAACCATGCAGGTAGTGCTTAGCCAAATTAAAGGCTATGAGAAATGCTTATATGTGAATAGTGTGATGACAGGTGTATTATGAATGATGTTCCATAATGATAATGAAAGCCTTGAGAGGCTCTGGCATTATGTGATGAGGGATTGAGATCCCATGTTTTGTGATGATCCTTGAGGTGGATCTGGATGGTTGGCAAGAGGCCAAGTGATAGCATGTGATGCTGAATCCTTGAAATGGATCAGGTTGATGTAATTACAATAATAACATATTATTGAGTTTATGTTAGTTATTTTCCCTCTATAGTTTGCATGTTATACAACTTGGTTGAATCTAACAATCCATCTAAAACACACTAATCAATCACAGTGAAATCTATCATGTAGTTTGCCCTGGCCATAGATCCATCATCAGTCAGGATAGGGTGATGGTGAAATGGGTTCTCCTGCGGGTTAACTCGGAGCGCATATTTTTGAATATGCGAGGTTTCTCCTAGCCTCAAATAGAGAGGTGAAACGAGTGCAGCTGTGGTTGCAGACTCGGATATGTGATGAGCATGGTGAACATGGCCCATGGCTCCAGATATGTGAGATGTGATGAGCATGAATGCGTTCATGGCTCAGAGCACGCTGTTGAGACCCATGGCTCGGTTTTACTAGCGCCGTGATCTGTACCAAGGCGGGCTAGAGGAAGGGTAGCCTGAGGAGCTGACCCTGTGGCATAAGACCACTTGAGCATGAGACTGCGGTCCTGCTGTGTTTCTCGTGTACTGACCACGAGGGGTGAGGTCATGGATTCCAGCTCTTCCATTGACCTTATATGGTACCGGTTATGGGCTTCACAGCCGATGGTTGGATTTGAACGGTACGGTTCATTTCCTCAGGGAATAATAAAACGTAATCCAGACGATTAGTACTCACTACATAAGTCAAACATGAAACATTGGTTGAGGCCTTGTTTGTGTAGTTACTCTCTTTATATTGCAGTATTTCTATGTTTCTCATATGTAGTTGAAATTGGCTATCCTGTCTTATTAATCATGTCCTACATGTAATACTTGGATATAGTTGGTAAGATTAGTTATCCTTATTTCAATAAACTGTTCTTGTTATATCTTCTACCAGATAGCTGCTTAATGTATATGATCTTATGAGTTCTATAGCCTTGGCAGGGAGTTATGCCTCCCGCTGGGACAATGTTCAATTGTCTCACTCCACTGGTCTAAACCCTTTTTAGGTGGTCAAGGTAGACGTGGTGGTGGTCGCGGAGTTGCGGTCGAGCAACAAGAAGAACAGTAGAAGGCAAGCTTTTGAGATGCTGCTGTTTTGGATGTTTTGTGATAGAGTCTAGAGTCATCCCTGTACTCTTAGGTCCTTGGCGATGTTTTGACACTGTTTCACGATGTGCATCTACGGATGTTTTTGTATATCCTACTGCTCGCCAGATGTGAGCCTTATGTATGTATAAACAGGTGATGAACTCATGATGTAACAGGACAGCTATTGTTATAAGCTGTGAACATGTAACCAGGTTTGAATGGATACGTATATAACCTGTTTTCTTGCAGGATGTGGACCGGAATGAAATAAGTTTCTCTGTTTATCAGTTTTCCGCAATCGGTTTTAATTAACCCGTGTTTTTGATAAATCTGTGGTTATGGTGATTTCCGCACGTTTTCTCATAACACCTCGTTATCTGTGTGATAATGGGATGTGTTTCCACAATGTGGGAGATTTGTTAATTTAGAAAGATCATCTGTCGAATATTATGATCATGTCAAACGAGAGCTTGCAGATGCATATCAAAGAGTAAACAATATATTGAAAGAGAAAGGTCATGTCACAATGGTAAGACACGTACTGTACGTACATACATTTAACATTTGCAAGCCACATACATTACTTTCCACATACATTACTTTTACATTTAACTTATTAATGTATATGTTTTTGTATCAGGAAAACACACCACCTATACAAGATCTTGCTGTAGCTATTCGTGTTGGATGACCTTCAAGTTCCTGAAAGAAATCAAAGAGAGAGCTAGTGGCATAAAAAAAAGACACCAAAAAAGAAGGCAGATACCGACATCAATAAATATTCGGGCACAGTACGTACAGACAACATCACTACATATTTAGATCAAGATCCAATTAACATTGAAGTACCAGACCCATTTGAAGCGCGTCCAAATACACTTGTTCAAGATCTCAATGATTCTCCTTACACTTCACCTACTATGGAAGCAGTTCGACCTCCTAATTTATCCAATCCTACTATGACAACAAATACACAATTGTTCGATAGATTTCATAATGGGTGGTTCAATAATTGTCCGCCTAGAGGATGAAATGTATTAGGAATTACTTTATCATTCTTTGAGTATGTATTTATGTTTTCTCACATATTACAAACTGTTTTAATTAATTTGTCTAGAGACATGCACATAGGTTATGTGCAAACTACTTTCGAGTACAGTACCTGAGCATACATTATGGCAGTACATAGGTTATTTGCAAAATACTTTCGAGTACAGTACCTCAGCTTCATGCATACAATTTGAATAATTTGTGATTTCACTATACATATACCCTGCATACACTCTTTCATATATAAATCATCTTCAAACACACCAACTCCAAAGTATCAATCAACAACCAAGTACAATACATCTATTATGCAAACACAAATCATTTTGACAATCAATATGCTGTATAGTTTTTATTTTTTCTTTAGGTCCCTCTTATACCCATACTTCCATTTTAATTTGAGTTTTGTCAAAGTTGCGTACAACAACTAAATACAATACCTTTACAATTTGAGTTTTGTGTGTGAATTCACATACACACAAGTACTGTACTCCACATGTCAATTCTGTTTAATAGTCAAATGCAGTACCCACATAAGACCCTATCACATAGAATCCACAATATTGCTTCAAAAAGCAATCTACCGTTATAACAATATCGAATAAAACATCAGTTAACTGACGTGTGTACATTGTTCAACATTATAATATTGAAAATTTATTGCCCATTGGTCATTCAAATCATCTTTATTGCGAACTTCGAGTTCATAATTGTCATTGCATACAATTGTATTTATGTTATCTCATATATTTCAATTTATTTTAATTAAATTGGCTAATGACATGCACATATGTTATGTGCAAACTACTTTCGAGTACAGTACCTCATCATACATTATGGAAGTACATAGGTTACGTGCAAACTATTTGTAAATACTGTACATCAGCTACATGCATAAAATCTGAATAGGTTGTGATTTCGCATAAATATTGTACCTTAGCTACATGTATAAGTACTGTACCTCAGCAACAGATACATGCATATATACTGCATAGTTTGTGATTTCACATAAGCACTGTACCTTAGCAACAGATACACCTAAGTACTGTACCTCAGCTACATGCATATATACTGCACCTCAACAGATATGCATAAGCAATGTACCTCAACCGTTACTCTATCATAACAGTAACATACAATACCGTCATACACACAAGTACTTTACCTCAACCGACAGTTTAACATAATTGTCACATACATTATACGCAAAAACAACATTTCATCACATGGAACACACCGATATAAAACCACAAAATTGCTTCTAAACTGAAGCTGCTGTTATAACAAGATTGAATACTACATCAGTTTTATGGATTCAAAACAAAAAAACATACAATCGAGTCTAAATTGTTCACCATTCAGTACTTATAAAATGCTCAACATTGTACTTTACATAATTGGCCATTCATTTCTACTTAATAGCGAACTCTGAGTTCATCAATTGCTTAGCATAAAATCCTCTGAGTGGATGGACATCATCGTGATGTGTGCTATGAACTGATCCATTTTCTAATATTTCCTCGATCCATCTTATAACATATAAAGCGCAGTCATTTGAATCTGGTGGCTGCTGTGGTGCATACCTATCAAAGATCATGACCCAGTCGTGAGCAATCCCACCATGTTTAACCAGAGCGTACTTAATTGCATTTCCCTGTATAAGTCAGAAATACAATATTATACAATTGTATTTTAAACGGTCAATATTGTAGTACTTTGCATATCAAAGTACAATACTTACCACATACTTTGCATCGTCATCAACTTCACTGTTCTCTTGTCTTGTTTCTAAACTGTTATAGTGCATGAAAGCCTTACTGGTAGCAGACGCGGTAATAAGATTCCAGTGATCGCTAGTCAATATAGGCAACAACAAAACCTTGGCATTTTTAATCTTGTCAATTTTCAAAATCAAATACACTTCATAAGCCAGCTTCTACAAAACCTTGGCATACACTTCATAAGCCAGCTTCTACAAAAAGTACTGTACTGATATGTTATTTATCACGTAATTCAACATAAGAAAAAGTACAGTATGAACACCCTTATTCTTGATTCCAAATTTTGAACTACCCCATACAGTACAGTACTCACAAAAAGACATAATTATGAAACTAAGTACATGACTAATACAAGTATTAGTCTAAAAAAGAACATAGTACATCAGGCCAAGTACTGTACTCAACAAAGTATCACTTATATACACTTTCATAAACCAACAAGACATTAGTAAGTACAACACTTTCATAAACCATTAACGTCATATACAATTCATCAATAATTACATATAAACCATCGAAGTACTTTACCATCACTAACAAGTTCATCCCTTGCGAAACATAGGTATGGTAACCAACAAGACATTAATCACAATTACATATTAAGTACAGTACCCAATTGTTTCTTTCATTTGAGTACCCAATTGTTTTTTTTCATATTAAATACAAGGCTTTAATCACAATTAAACTTACATAATAAATACAGTACCCAATTGTTTTTTTTTTCATTTCAATATCAACCATAAGTACAGTACACAATATAACGTACACATTAATCAAAATTACACTTACATATTAAGTACAATACACAATTACACTTCCATATTTGTCTTTTTACACTGACGTTGCTGGATAAAATCTATTTTTAGCTAAATCCATTTTCTAAGTGCATATCAAATATTTTATATGAATATAAGTAAAATACTTATTCCTACATGAGTATTGCAAATAATTGACATAAAATTATTTTAACCATACCAAGAAGTACAGTACTCAGAAAAGTATGACTTATATACACTAAAGTACAATACTTTTATTAAATAGTTGGTTGTGTCGAAAATAAAGCATGTCAGAATCATCAAGACACTACTCACCGTCTTAGTTTGCATTTCAATTCTTGAGATCATGGTACATCACTTATAAATACAGTACTCAACAAAGTATCACTTATATACACGAAAGTACAATACAATATGTTAACCACCAAGACATTAATAAGTACAGTACTTTCATAAACAATTAGCGTCATATACAATTAATCAATAAGTACAATACTAACAATCCATTAGTCACATCTCAAAATACTTTACCATAACTAACAAGTTCAGCCCTTGCGAAGTATAGGTATGGTAACCAACAAGACATTAATCACAATTACATATTAAGTACAGTACCCAATTATTTCTTCCATTTCAGTAGCCAATTATTTTTTTCATAATAAGTATAGTACCCAATTGTCTTGTTCATTTCAGTATCAACCATAATTCCTGAGATACAAGTGTTACTCTCAAAAGAACATGGTACATAAGACCAAGTACAATACTTTCATAAACCATTAACGTCATATAAAATTTATGAATAAGTACAATACTTTTATTGTTATTATCATATCAATAATTACAATTAATCACAATTATAATTAATACCCAATATGTATTGTAACCAACAACACATTAATCACAATTACATATTAAGTACAATACCCAATTATTTTTTTCATTTTAGTATCAACCATAAGTCCTGTGACCAAAACATCGAATACCTAAATACAATACATATTATGACTATCATTTCAGTATGATAAAAAAGTACAATACTTAACAAAACATTAAGTCATTTTACAATTCAATATTAAGTACAGTACCCACTTAATCTTCTAATGTCAGTAACAAAATTTAAACACTAAACTCAACCAGACATTAGTAACTCGTGCAATACATTTATAAGTACAGTACCTAAACCTATTTGAATGACATAATCAAACATAAGTACTGTTTTCAACATAGTACAACATTATGCAATGCAATATCAATAAGAGACGCATATGCCATCAACTGATACAGTACTTCTTGACGCATATGCCATCATCCTTTACTCAGTACACATGTAAGTACTTTACCTTCAATGTCTCACCTATTTAGGTGATATGTGCCCTAGTACTGTACTCGGGGAGATGTATGTCGGAAGTTCTATCCTAATTAGGTGCTATGTGCCCTAACATCGGGGGATGCATGTCGGAATTATCATAAGACGCTGAAGTATTTAGGGCAAACAGAGTACCTGGTGAGACCGGATCAGCGCAGTTGCTGCTGGAGCACAAAGCTGCTGGAGTAGGGGTAGGGAGAAGTATAGTACTCCTGCGGGGAAGAGCCGCTTGCTAGAACTTGGGAGAGGAGGCGCTGCTGTGCCAGAGAAGAAAACCACCTCGAGGGAGCGAGAACGGAGGCGCTGCTGTAGCTTGCTGGAATCCTGGACCCGAGAACCACCTTGCGCGAGCGGAAGTGGAAGCGGAAGCGGTAGTCGTTGCATGAGTGGGAGAGAGGGATTATTTTCCTCTCGCTTATAACCGGGAAATGGGAAAATATCACGAGACTTGTGCAAAGCGGGATACAAAATCGGCGAAAGGGGATGGTGTTAATTTTTGCCTTTTACCGATAAACCGAGTGGGTCACCGGGTCTGAAATGGGCTATGTGTAGCGTAGCTCTTCTAAAATGCGACTAGTTAGTTTTAGTAGCTTCTTGCTTCTGATCAATTCACCGAGCGTGAGAAATCCCTTGACCAATGGGTGGAGTCACAAATCTGTCCTTGAACCCTCGATCATTACGATTAAGAGGCATTTCTCATTCAGGAAATTAGCAATATCATCCTAGTGATATATCTGCTCATTTTTCCTATTTCTGTCTACACCATGATGCATGGCACCAGTTCTACTACAAACGACTTTTAATCCTGTCAAGTCAGCCATGGGAGTTCATATGGTCTTCAGTTAATGGCCAATGGATATGGATGTGGGTAAATTTCCCCATCTATCGGTGGGGTTGATCTTAGCTTCCCAAGTATTGGCACAGTGCAAAAACTTGTTGTATTGGAATCTACATATATCCTTCGAACACCCACTGACCCCTCAAGTTGCGCTCTCTTTCCCCTTCCAGAAAGTGGTCATAAATATGTTCCATGCCGCCCTACAATATTCTAAATGAATACGCTAGTAGACTATATAGGTTTCCTATTCATAAGAGTTAGGTGATGTGATATTGTGACCATGCCTTATGCCATTGATCCCATACTAATTGATTTATTCCTCTGATCTCGTAACCTACACATCTCGAGTGCAACCTAGAACCATACATGGTTTTCTGCAGAAGTATATGAGTAGGGTACTTGGGTTGAAAACTATTTAGTTCCTCATACTTGTGGATGAGGATGATACGCTTGTCGGAACATATTGACAGAGAAGAAATTTTCAATTAGCAATAGGACTCTTTACCCAAAGGTCTTGTAATGACTTATGATATTATTCTGAGGATCATATCAACATTGCTCTTTCTTCTGCTTTGTCATGTAACCCTGGTTCAAATGACTAACTTTCTTATGCTTGTTTAATTCTTGTTATCATTCTTTGACATGTTGGATTTTAATCCTTATCGGTATGTGAGTGATGATCATAATTGTGGTTTAATCATACGAAACCATGGTTTCAAGCGTACATAGATGTGATAATGTGTATCATTTGATATAACTTGATGATATAATTATATGTATTAAAAGGCTAGAACAAGTTTGGAGGAAGTCCTAGAAGTGTAAGTAATAGATAAGATTAGAGATGGGTCGAGTGTGCTTTGTGATGCATTTTCTTATTTTCATTCTATGTGGACCATAAATTGACTGACTTATCTAAGAATTTGATTGACCTTTCACTTGGTACTAGCCTGAGTAACTTAATGTGGGAGGCTATTCGACTTGTGACATATTTGTTTGATAAGTTAGGCTAACTTATCCATAGGTTACTTGTCCTTAAGAAGGTATGGTTGATTAATTATCTGATCATCATCCTACTTTTCCATGCTCTATGGTATGAGATGTCATCCAACTTGTAAGGAGTCAATCCACCTTTTTATTAGGGAAAAAATAAGCAACCTGATATTGAAGAGTGGATGACCTACCTCATATAAGCTAGATTCTCTACACAAGTTGGCTGACTTGTGGGATGAAAAATTAAAATAAAAACTAGTTAACCTTTAAATTTCCAAGAACCTAATTTGATACAAAAATCACATGCATATTGTAACGAACCCACCTCCCGGTAACCCCCAATTAAGGGAGACCAAGAGGTCAGAGCCGTTATCCCAATTTCCAGATCAAAGGTTCGACAAATAATTAATAATAATTATAAAATTCTACCAAGACTATACTGAAAGCTGGAATAAAATAAAACTTTGCATACCTTTTTCAAAAACTCGGATATCTAACTTCTATCCACATCTGGACTCTATTATAACTAATCCTCCTTGCACTTTATTTCTTAATTTCACAATATGCCACTTTACTGTTTCTCCTTTTCAATTGGTACACAAAACGCCGACAAAAAAAATGTCAGTCAGCATAAATGAATATGCCGGTATGTGGGGGAAACAATAATCATTCAATTAACTGTAACAACATATTGTAAGCAATTAGGGTTTAGCAAGCAAACTTTACACTTTAAACATAACTACTCAATCCATACATACCCTAACCTCTGCGTTGTCCCTGCAGTGGACATGGATGCTACCTCTCATATGGTAGATCCCAACTGACCCCATTATCCTACCTAATAGGTAGATCAATACCTAGGGCCGAAGAGTCGCATGGAACTACCCGTAAGTAGCCCAATCACTAACTCATGATATGCTAAAGAGTCGCATGGAACTACCCATAGGTAGCCCAATCCCTAACTCATGATAACCTGATGGTCCTACCTAACAGGTAGACCATGTACTAGGTCATCCTTTTCATCATTAGAAAAGCCACAAAGGAGGACCATGATCTAAGCTAGTTATGTACACATACTTATGGTGATAGTCATAGTCACTTTATAGTTTCATAAAATAAAAGTCACCCAAGCAGATATTTTCAGACAACCGATAAAACATTCAGGAATCGCCGTGAAACTAAAGCGATTAACCATAAGCGTAACCACATACCTGATCTAGAGCAACTTGATGTACAAGTAATAATATTCAAGAACAATCAATCAAGCAATCAAAAATATCCTAAAATTAATGTAGAACACCCATGTGTCACTGTTTTATCTAAAACATTCTCAAGATTGACTTGGATTCTACCTTAGGATTTCTAGGCCAACTTTAGGGTTTTATTAGGGTTTTAAACTCCATAATGCATTTAGCACCTTTAGTGACCTTTTTAGATCACAAACCCTAATTTCAATATCATAAGCACAATTGAATGTAAATTAAGTCTAATATGTTTCTTTTACACTAAAACTACTACCTTTTTCCGTTTAAGTCATATTCAGATCATTAGGCCCAATTATCATCTTTGGTTCCTTTCAAATTAACAACTTATCTTTCAAGAACTCTATTTATAACGAATTCCACCTTTATTCCTATATTAGGGTATTTATCCACAATTAGGAACTTTTATACTCAAATTAGCTTAGAACCATCATATCTGAGCTTATTCATGAATTTGAACAATTAAAGCCATTAAGAGTCATAATTACTAACATTAGGGTTTCAAGGCCCATTAAAGCATATTTATGTACATGGAACCCTAAATTAATCCAACTATGCATAAAGATCATCCTTTTTGGATCTAATTTGTCCTTTTTATTAACAACATGTTAATATCCACCTTAAACATTCATATAACTCTTCCCAATTCATTAATCATCAAAGATTAGGGTTTTTCATCAATTAAACCAATAAAGATAGCATCTTTTCATACTTTTTGAATTGCAAGCAGAATTAAGCTTCAAATATAATTTCTTTGTGTTCCTCTCATTCTAAGGATCAATTTTCATATATAATATATTGCCGTCTGAGTTACCAATTTTGAGTCAAGATTTTAGCAAGAAAACTATATTCTGACTAATCACTAGGTGACACGTCAACATCTTACCAATTTTATTCATTTAGGTGGCCGGCTGGGTTTATTGGTAAAAGGGCATCTTTGTCCTTCTTCATTGATCACAATCTACATGCATTTGAGGGGCAGTTTCATCCTTCGGCATGCATCGTCTTCAACCCCCGATCCATCCCCCTCTGCGACACATCGCCAAGGCGGGTCATACCGAGTGTTGAACTCAAGATCCAAAGCACTGAGGTGCCAAGCAAGGGCACCAAATCCCTTCCTAGGCCACCTCAGACTCAATGGCGGCCCGTAGTTGAGGCGAGGTAGCCTGCAACGGCCGACGGCGGTGCCCTTACGACCGAGCTCAAGAAGGGGGAGGAGGAGCATTGCTGCTGTGAAGTTGGGAGCGAGGAGGGGTCTGATTAGTCCCGCAAAGCAATTGGGATGGAGTTTTGATCTCAATGGAAAACTCTACCTCATTTATATAGGCATGGCTGTAGAGGGTGGCCGATGGGAGTCCTAACAATTTGGGGATTCTTCTAAACGCCCCCAAACTAGGCAAAACTTAGGGTAGGGATGGCTGCACAGATCTCACAAATCCAACTGGATGGTTTCCAAGTTTGTTTGTGCACTCAAGTGTAAGAAATCCGTTTTGGAAAACTTTGCTCCACATTTTTGATTTTCCTTATATGTCCTGAGGTAGGTGATGAACTCTTGATCATCGGATCTCGATCCCACGGTCATAAGCTCACACGATCTATTTATTTTAGGGATTTTAAAAAATCCATATCTCTTAAACTGTACATTCAAATAATCCTAAATTTTTAGGGAATCTTATCAATGACTTAATCTATCATCATGCCAAATTTGAGTTTATTATATAAAGAAATAAGGTCCTTTTCTTTAGTTGTAAGTTATCACTCAATTATATATATATCTCACATAATTTCTCTTTCCTTTGTCATTAAATTATTATCTTGAATTCCTTGGACCTTAAGGAACCTTAAGATTTCAAAATCCCTTTTTGAAGGATGCTTATTATACTTCTAGATGCATCCACATCCATTATTTCTCATTATCTTACTTATTCTTTTATTAAAAGATTTCTTTCAAGGATTTCTCTTTATCCTTTAATTCCTTTTTCCTCTTTTCCTATTTCTTCCATTAGAAAACATATGTAAACGAAATTTATTCAATTGTGGCCATTAATGACACTATCTAGATATTTTCAAATATTTTGCTTAATATCCATTATCTTGTATCTTTTTCTATTATTTGGACTTTTCTTCTTTTCTTCTCTTTTATATCCATTATTGGATAAATATAATAATAGGAACCACGAAATTCCTATCAAAAGGGAGTTTTGCAAAGAAACCCCTTCTTTGAAGCGCAAAGCATGCAACCTTTTCAATTAAGTCAAAATTCATAAAATCATTACATTTCAATTATGAAAATACATGCAAAACCGAGGTTGTAACATCCTTCCCCTCTTATAGGAATTTTGCCCTCAAAATTCTACCAAACATATAAACAATTCAGGATAAGACTTTTCCATATCTGTCATTGGCCCCTATGTGGCTTTACCCTATCCATGGCACTTCTAAAGAACCTTTATCATCACATATTCTTTTCTCTAAGTTCTTTCACCTTGGCATTTATAATCCTTACAGGTGACTCAGGTCATTTCAGCCTCCCTTGGTGCTCACTAAGTTCATTGCTCAGCACATGGCCCAAGTACCTCACATAGTGCTCTAAATTGGACACATGGAACTCATCACACATCACATTATCTGAAGGGGTAAGACTAAACATAATCCTTCTCCACCAATCCATCCCAAACGGACCCATGTATCGGGGACTGACTTCCACAACTATAGCTTAGAGGGGTTGGATTTTCATATCACATATTCTCCCACAGTGAACTGCATGTTAGTCTACTTTGCATCCGCTCACGACTCATGTCGTCCGTGGGCTCTCTTTTCTAGCCATTGCATGATCAAAGCGACTTCATTTGCGCACACTGTGGTCTTTTCTGACCTTCGTGAGATCCCTTCACCAACATCATCTCAATGAAGTGGTGACCGACACAACCTCTCTTACAGAGCTTCTTTACATCCCAATACTGGCTATGGTGGTTATCATCCCATCTTACATAGGACAAGAACTATCTCCATGTATCACCCTGAATGAGTACACAAGCTCTCATCAAACCCTCTAGTCTGGTTCATACTAACCATTAGTTTGGGGTGATAAACTATACTAACATCGAGTTCTTTATGTACCTACTTATACCGCATGGGTGTGAACCTTCAAGTCATACTCAAGAACCTTTGAACTCGTATCATGGATTGGTTGAACCATCTCTGTTACATGTAGTTCAACCCAGACCTGTCTCTTGATAGTACTCTCTCTTTTCTTAGATCTTGTCTTCTAGGTAAGGCGATCTACCATAACCCATATTGCACCTTGTCCTTCTCCGATCCATGGGAGACTTGCCATGACATCCATAGTGATGAACTTCCATTCCCTCTCAGGGACTCTTTATCCTCTATATCAACTCATTGGGTTACTGGTGTTCGTCCTTCACCTCCAGGCTTGCATGGCGATAAGCCACATGCATCTTTGTACACTCGTTAGGCATCCAAAGTACTACTACCACTTATTATCTTAGTAGTTCCACGGTGTATGGTGAACTTAAAATCATGATCTCTTGTATGACACGATTCCTCAAGGTTGATTCCTCAGAAACCCCTAAAACACTCTAGTCGGGGTTTCATCACCTTCTTTTCCATAGAAGTGCATATGAGGTTCTACAACCATACTTCCATCATGACAAGCACTAGGCTGGATAACTTGGCAACCACTAACTTGATCGATGAATCTCGTTACATCTGAGTGTTCGCCAAACATATCTCACAAACTTAGGGTTCACCTAACCACCTCTTCCAGCCTATCCACTAGCTAAACTTGATAGTTGCCTCTCAACAAGAGCATCCATTACCACCTCACATCCTTATGTGTTAGGTAATGTGAATATATAGACCTCCATGTATTACACTTATCATCCCATCTCAAACTCTAAGTCTATCTTCATCAAGAAAACTCTGAGCTCATCCTTTTGGTTATCGAACTCAACCTTGTATAACTCATTTACTCATGATAAAAACATCCACATAAGATGACTACCTTAGTTCTCTTGATGTTTGTAAACCATCCACATATTGTACACTCCATAAGGATATGTTATTACCTCTATCTTCATACCTCATAGCAACATTTCAACTCACAACATCTATATCCTTGGTGTATGGCATGCGTACTGTCCTATCTCTCATTCCCATAACATGAGGAAATAAGCATTTGAAGGCCGTCCAACCACAAAGTTCTTCCTATTCCAAGAGTAGAGATGGTACATCCCACATTTCCAATACACCTTCAAATCCAACTAGAAATGTGCATTACGTGTCTCTACATCATGAACTTCTCGACATTAGGGTTACTTCCATGGAAAACTGGTCTCCAACCCACTTGGGTCCACACACAAACCTTGATCATCTCCTCTAGGTCTGTAGAGTGTCGACACTTTTGGGGTCATCCCTCTTCCCTTATGCATCCAGAGAGTGCCCTCCTCATCTTCCCTTAGGGTCCCATGAGTTCATGAAAGTGATCAATCTCCTAACCCATGGCCCTCAGACAATGATAGTTGTTACCTCCCGACCCTATGGTCATGTGCAACTAGGGAATTAGGAAACTCCTACTCCCATAGGTCTTATCCCTACCTGACCCTAGGATAGATTTTGGATTCTATCATAGTACATATCTAACTTGAAACCTTACACAAGTCTCCATCATCTCTCTTGACATCCGTGGTCTGACTTACATCCTTTCGTATGGATCATGGCAACCTTCCTACCTTGGTCAGGCCCCATACCGGTTACCTTCATGGTAACACATCCATATGCACTTACAGATGGTTATCAATGGGTCTACAGGTTCATTCTCATACTATGTACTTTTCACTTAGCTCCTCAAGATCCTATGAGACCTCTTTATGTTACCTTAACCAACAAAACTGGTATACACCCTACAAAAGGGTCCCTCTCCTAGGATGGGAGGAAACTATCTCTTGGTAGAAACAAAGGTCACAAATATCCTTATGTCTAGGGTTTACATCAACATGAGCATGCTTAACCCTGTCAAGCTACTAGGGCACATAGCTAGCAAGAAGACCACCTACTAAACCATGCTAGGTCTCCATGATAGGTAAATACTTGTTCTCATTCCTCGACATTGGACCATCAACCTACATACATAGGTCACCAACCTATATATGAGGGGTTCATCAAACATATACCTTAACCAAGGGGTTTCCTTTTCCTCCAAACATGAGGGGTACCATGCTCAAATATATGGAAACTCAAATCTTGTCATGAGCATCAGGTACACCCATCACTACTACTTCCCCTCTTAGGTCTAGGAACCCTAGGTTCACCTTTCTGATGTCCAACTACATGCTCAACGAACTAAGCATGTACAAGGTATGGCATGCACTTCCTATTGTCCTTCTACTCAAGCAACACCTCAGAGTTGAGTCCTCCGTAAGGACAACCACTACTACAGAAATGGCTTATAACGCCACTTTTAACGACGTCGGTTGCATAAATACACCGACGCCTAAACAATAAAGCGTCAGTTTATAAAATAAACCGACATCAATCTGTGAAGGGAGACTAGACACGGGTATCTCTTTTATAAGGTGTCGGTTCCTTAATAAAAAACCGATGCCTAAAATTAACTGCCAAATCCAAAATTTCCAGCAAAAAAAATTACCTCCAAAATTTAACATATGGCGTCGGTCATTAACTAATAAATCGACGACCAAAGGTTATCTGTGAAATAGAAATTGGGCACATTTTGATCATCAGTTTTACAAAAATGACCGACACTTATGGGTTTTCCCGCACTGTTCGCGGGAAATTTTTCACACCCTTTGAGCGTCGGATTAAAAAAAAAACCGACGACTATGGTCATTAATCAAGAACAAAATTTTTAATCGGCATATGTAGATAGACGTTGGTTTTTTTCTAGTTAAAACTGACGATTATCATTGAGAATAGGTGGCGGTTTTTGTGGTTAACCGACACCTTTAGTTTTATGTGTCAGTTTTGTTTAATAACCGACACCGAATGTTAACTTAATAGCGCGTGAGCGAGCCCGACTCTTCCCCTTTCTCTCTATTTCATTGTAATCGGCTTAGGGCTCTGGCGATTCCGGTGAGCAAGCAGACTCCCTCCGTGCCACCACCCACCGCCGCTGTTCTCCTTGCCCGCTGCCGCCGTTCTCCTTGCTCGCCGCCGACCACCTGCTGCTCGCCGCTTGCTGGTCTCTGTTCCTCTACCGCCACCGCTCACTGCTCCAACAGCCTGGTCTCCTACCCTCCGACGGCCTACTCTCTTGCTTCTCCAACACCTCCGACGGCCTGCTCTCTTACTGCTCCGGCCAACTCTGGCGCCCTGATCTCTAACTACTCCAACTCCGGTGCCACCTTCCTGCTGCCTTCCGCCGCCGCCACTGCTTCCGCCGCTGCTCTGGCCAATCAAAGGTAATGGAACCATCTCCGTTTCTACGTGTGTGCTATGTGTGTGACCTGTAGGAGTACCTTATAGTCTAGTCTCCATCTCTGTTTCTACTGTGGTTGATCCACTGATTTCTATGTGTGTGCTATTGCAACTAGGAGTACCATACAATCTGGTCTCCATCTTCATTTATTGTATCCAATGTTGATTTCTGTAGGGTTCTTGTCTGACCCGATTCTAGTATTGGTGTCATTTTTACTTGATTAGTCCTTTAATACATTGTTAAGAGTGGATTTGATGTCTACCTGCATGGGAGTTGTGATCTTGAATCAATATATATTTTTCCAGAGTATTTAAGACATGACTTTGTGCCTAATATTAGATCCTCTAAGGGAGTGTTTATTTAAATTGAACATCGTATATGAAACAAAATATGATTGTCTAGTATTTTTTCAATGATCACTTCCATTATGGGTTTATCCAATACAACTTATTTTCAACAAATACATATATTGAGGAACATTGATATAACATTGCATTGTGAATTTTTTTATTTTTTATCAGTAGCAATGTGAATTATTGCATGTTTGAAACTATTGAATTCTTGATTTATTATTTAATAATTGTCTATAGATTAGGATTAACCATGTTTCCTATAGTTTATACACATTTATTATATATAAGAATGACATCACATGTATATGAAACAAAATATGATTGTCTAGTATTTTTTCAATGATCACTTCCATTATGGGTCTATCCAATACAACTTATTTTCAACAAATACATATATTGAGGAACATTGATATAACATTGCATTGTGAATTATTTTTTTTATCAATAGCATTATGAATTATTGCATGTTTGAAACTATTGAATTCTTGATTTATTATTTAATAATTCTCTATAGATTAGGATTAACCATGTTTCCTGTAGTTTATACACATTTATTATATATAAGAATGACATCACATGTATTTGTTGGCCTAGAAACCTGTCCAAGATTTACTCATTAGGAGTAAATCTTGGATAGTCCCCGGTTTGAGACTGTTCTTGAACACCTAATCTCACTTAGGATGTAAGTGTATAATGTGTATTGGGTTTTCAAGGAAATTTTGGTAGCATTTCCCCATTTGTTCTCTAAGTACATATGTACTTGGAGAACAGCGGGGAAATGCTGCCGAAATTTTCTTGAAAACCCAATACACATTATACACTTACTAGTGAGATTAGGTGTTCAAGAATGGGATAGGTGGTACACATTTATTATATATAAGAATGACAACACATGTATTTGTTAACCCTAGACCCTAATCTTGTTGTAATATATACTTATTTTCTCTTTGATCATAGAAAGGATAGATCATGGATGTCCATTCATAATCGCTGCACCCCAAAGTTTATTTCTGGTCTTGATCAGTTTATTAGATTTGCCGAGGAACATAGAAAACAACCTGGAGATAGGTTCTACTGTCCATGTAGGCGGTAACAACTTGAAAGTCAGTACTGGTGATGAAATCAGAAGTCATGTCATGTGCAACGGGATTGTACAAGGCTATACAGAATGGCACTGGCATGGAGAGATTTCAAACCCAAAACTAGTGGATGTCGATAACAGTGCTTGTGTGGAAGAAGAAATTGCCTTCGATGACGTAGATGTGAACGAATCAGTTCCAGTAGACATCGTTGATGCGATGTTGGATAGTTGTGGGGTAGAGCACACCAAAACTGATCCACCTCCCATGTTTAGTGTGACGTCCCCGGATTTTCTAAAACTTAATCTGATGTGTGACGTCCAAATTGAAACCCTCACCTCAGCGAGAATCCCAATTTAAACATCCCACACTAGGCTAAGAAGAAGAAAATCAGAGGAAGTCAGAAGGAAACATACATCAGTAGCACGTGTACATGAACAATAATAAAACCATACAACACATGTTCACCATTCAACATATAATTACAACATGAATTGTTACAACATTTGATGTTACATATTGAACAGCAAACTTCTACATATACATGTACTACATCTAAACAACAGGATCTTAAGACAACAGGTCCACCTGCACATCAGCTCGCCATACAACTCTCACTATCCTGGATCTTCAAGAGCAAAACCACAACCTAAACAAAAAGATTACATGCGGTACACGTCAGCACAATATTTCAAGAATATTGTACTGAGTACGCCTACATGTCTTTTATTTACCTCTCATCATATCTTGGCAATAAGATAAAACTAATATACTTGGCAGTAACAGAAGAATATAAGAAAAGCATATACTTGCACGAAGATGTTCATTAACAAAAGAGAACACATATTTTAAGCTTATTTCCATCATATATCTCATACATCTGCCCCTAGGGCTTTGATGCTTTTCAGGCCTTATGATCTACTACCAAAGAGTTTGAGATCATTTTATGTGTGATCTACTACCAAAGAGTTTGAGATCTAACACATGTGATCTACTACCAAAGAGTTTGAGATCACTTCAATGCACTGTACTACCAAAGAGTTTAGTGCTATCATATGATGGACCAGATATCTTATGTTTCATGTGTTCATAGCAATAAATATGGAAAATCATGCAACATATCATACCAGAACAATCATTTCAATCAATATCATATGCCAAGTCTTTACTACCATATAACACAAGCATATTGTATAATAAGCCAAGTAAGAGGTAATGGCGTACCTTGACCAAGAGATAGATCATACTAAACACATATCACTGATGTCAGCTATAAGCTTGGTCAAACCTGACAAAACAAGACCATGTACTATCATCAGGTTCTCATCCTCATACGTCTCATCTTAACCCTAATCGTGTTCATATTAGGGTTTCACTTAGTTCATTAGGATATATACATTATGACTTATCTTATCTTCATCCTTATGTGGGATTTATGTTACAGATGTTCTGTTCCAGATTAGGATACATAATATGAATATCAGGTTACATATCATTATTTATACATATTAACCCTAAGTTACATGTATTACTCAAATTAGGGTTTCATTACATGTTTCAAGGTTCATCTTAATATAACAGGGATTCTATTTATCATTATGATCTCATAATTAAAACTAAGGTTCCAAATACTGATATGAGATTACTCTGTAAATTCCAGTATTTATTGAGCAAGTATGTATTTATTGCATTTTATTAAGGTTATTAGCCCTAATTAGACATATTAATCAAATTACATGATTTCGTACATCAATATGATCATCCTTGACATCAGGTGCATTACAGATATGATTTTTCACTTACTGGTATTTTCTCATAATTTTATATCATTGTTTGCTAATTATTATCCATTAAACAAGCATCACACATCTTACATAATATTGCTGATATACGTGCATAAAAAGGCTGATATGATGGTTTCATATTATTCTACACATTTTTCTGAACATTTTGGTATATTATATGTATTTTTCTGAGCATCAGGCTATTTTCTACGATTTATACAAGGTCTGAGATTTTTCAGATTATTTACCTTATTGCGGCCAATGGGACATTGCCACGTGGCTCTTTGGGTGGGGCGACCTCCAGCTCTTGGCTCACATTGAGCCGGTTGATCCGCGCTGGTTTGGGCTCGGTTCACTGACGGTTCACGTGGCTAGACCCAGTCTGCCCTTCTTTCCCGATTTCTCAGCGCCGTCGTGAGATGCATTCTCGTACAAAGCCACCACCGCACAACAAGGAAACGATCAACCTCTTCTCCTCGCGATCTCGCCCCCCCTACATGAGTGAACGACTGCCGCCGCTGTCGCTGGGGAAGATCTACGGTGTATGCACGATCGCCGCCGCGGTTATGTTGGTTCTCTCTCCGGTGAGCAGGTCTTTGTGCTCTCCTCTCAGCCTCGCTGTTGGTGGCTGTCATGGGCTAACTCCGGTGATCAGCCGGCCGTCGCGCGCTCCTCCTCCTCAGGATGTGGCAATGCAATTCTGTAGGGTGCCTCACGTCTGCCTACCCTCAAGCATCGCTGCTTGCTTCAGCCTCGCCGCTAGGATCCGTGCCGCCTATGGCTCTCTGCTTGGGCGTCACCGCAGAGCAGAACTCCAAGGGGGATTCTAGTATCCACCTCATTGGGTTCGACGGGACTGTCATCACCTAGCCAGCAAGCTACCACCAACTTTGCTTTGCTCCTCGGCTCCTCATCCACTTACCCTTCTTCTTAGCACTTCCCATCACTGCCTCCTTTCTTTTCCATTGCTTCCGGCCTGGTGGGCTGCCGCTGGAGCCTCCTCTTTTCTTTCTCGTACCCAACTTCTTGCTGTAATAGAGAAGGGGAGGGAAAGAGGTCTATTCTTCCTTGCCAGTTACTCGGTGACCACTGGTCGTGGTGTTCATCTTGACGAGCCGAGACCAACAGATCGTCCATCATCTATCCTCATCCCACGTTCTCCAAGCCACTACCTCCTGAACGATCGCTGCCTACGACCAAGTAACTAACCACTAGGTATAGTACAACGTCCTGGCTCTTGATCCCTCATGCGTGGTTGAGATTTAGCCTCTACTGGTCTGGATCCGTAGCTTTAGAAAGGGATGCCTAGCTATTACTCATTGGAAGTGTGACTTCATAAGATATGTCTATAAGTCGTAAACCATATACAATGCTTCTAATTATCAACCTTTCAATTACATACATTATTTTATCATCTAAAACCTCAACATCTCTCTCTACGATCATTCCAACAAGATGAAACTCCAACCATAGTTTCGGAATCGTTCTCCACCTGATGATGCTTGCATCAGTCTTCAGCGTCAACGCGAGGTGGACTTCGAACTGGGACAACCGGCGATCCATGCCACCTCGCCTACTGCAACTGCGGCGTACCATCAGGATGGTGAGGGCTACATCATTATCGCTGGGTGGAGGAGCAGTTGGGGCGAGGAGCTAGAGTTCCCTCGTCTCCTCTCCATATTTCACGAGAGTTTGAAGGGGTTCTACTCGTCTTACGTTGTGTGATAACCCACGATCGAAGTCGTGGAGACGACTAGTGTCGTGGCCTAAACTCTCAATGTGACTACGTATCTGACAGTGGTAAAAAAAGAATCCACCGTTGTGTTAGGCTTTATCCAAAGGGTGAAACATTGTAAGGTTGCGAATCCAATGATCTTCATATACGCGACTTCTATAACATTGGATGGGTTGCATGACACAAGCATTTCACAAAGCCCAAGCTTCTTAACATGAAACATTGGTCCAAAACTCAACCGTATGACCTATCAATTATATTCCTCAAGAGGCATAAACTTGAGGATCTTAATCATGATATTAACATCACTCAACAAACCTACTTTGTCACAAGCTTGGAACCCTCAATCTATCTCAACCTTATGCTTCACTTAAATCATTGGACATTTTAGGATTCTAAAAGTCCACTCCATTACATCCTACACACCTTAAAAGAAATTCCGTCCTCGGAATTAAAGAAAAACCCACTTTGTCACATCATATACAACTTAAAAGAAATTTTTTTTTCCTCGAAACTAATCGTCCTCTTACTTCAAGGAGAAACCAAAAGGTCTAAGTTCACTTGTAGGGACTAATATAGGTGCAACGTATCCAAAAGAAAAAGCTCCAAAACTATATCCAAACCACTATTAGGATGTATTAAAACATCTAAGGTGAAACACCCCTTCATAAAAGATTGGAACTAGGGTTTAGAACCAATGCTTATGCATATCCCATACATTAGGGTTGTATCATTATCTTTACACATTCATTAGGGTTACCACATCATATTACTATGTTCTAAAGGAGTTAACGAAACTTAACCCATTGTATCAAGGTGTCATCAACCTATATTTTCATCTTTATTGGGCACTAAGATTAACACCTCACGTAACATGTTTCGTTCATACGATCTTATTTCATTACTCATAATAAATTACAACATTTATTAGTGATTTCATCACAAGATTAGCCATAACTTTTCACATAATGAGCATCATTCATGTATATGGTTAACCATTTATGCATTGATGTCTATTAAACCGTCTCTAGGTTTTCATCATATCATGTCTATGTATCACATCTCGAGATTAGATCGCATCCTTACGTATATTGTATCATAGTTGTGCTAAACAAACTTATGTGAGTGGCTTGTTAAACATATATCCAAAACTTTATTTAGTCCAACTGAGGTTCCCCTTGACCCATAACATGGGGGTAGTGTCATGCTCAGTCTCTCTGAGCTAACTCAACTGTGTCAGTATCTCATACGCATATACTTCATCTTTCTTCTTGGTCTGGGTTCTCGGATTACCTCACTGGCACTAGTGATTAACTTCATAAGATCTAGCCACAAAGCACAAACTGAAACATGCTACAACATACTATTCATTGGTCTTCTACCCATGAAACATGCTTACCCAAAAACTTCTCATATACACACCACTAGATTCCTATGTGGGAAACCACCAACCCGAGCATGAGGCTTCACAGAAGCTAACATCGCTACCTCCTCCAGGGTCTTGGGCTCTCTCCCTCACCCAGATGGTAGGCACTCATATTCATGTTCACATGTACATATATAACCAGCCTCTCTCTATCTCTAGGGTTTGGCCCTCCAAGGACATCTAGGGTTCAAGAAAACTATAGGAATCATGCATTAAGCAACTTAACTCAATCACTCAGGAGTATTCTAGGTTAGGACATATCACATCACGTATCTCATATTTCTCATATCATGGAGTCTAGGTTCTCTGACCTTCTCCCTGTGGGTCTCACTCTCTCTGGAGTTAACCCCAAAACTGGTCCTAACACTAGAGGTCCTCCTTTGTAAAAGAGCTTGAGACTCATGCTGACTCACAACTTGTCTCAACTTAACATATCTTATCTCATAAAAGCCTATTTACTTGCATCACCAGAACTTATCTTGCATCCTTAAAACTGAACTTAAGTCCTCAAAGACAAACATATATCATCATAAACCATCTTATGTCATCTCTATCAAACTTACATCATATCATCAAAACTTATATCATCTATTCTATCTATCATATACTCTAACAAGGCTCTAGACATCTAATCTAGAACTACACTCTCTTCTAGACTGATGTCATTCACTTTCACTTAAGTCACATGACCACCTCCTACTCGTACATGTGTGGGGACACATTTTTGTAATACATATACATAATAAAATATTATATAGTTTTTCTCCGATAAAACAAGCGTCAGAGAAAACTATCGCGGTTCGATTCGTTTGGAATCAAAAACCAAATCCAGAAAGCGAGTGTCCCACACATAATAGAGAGTCCAGTGTCATGAAAACTAGTGAAAAGGGTGAGAACATAGTGTAGACTAGTGTAGCTACTCTAGACAACGAGCGCCATATGTCTAGGGTTTCTCTTCCTTTTATGTACGTCATTTCCAAATAGTGCAACGTCCCATACCGATGCACTACAAGGAAAGAACGACATCTAAGGACTTGCTACTCTACAAGCACCAGTCTAGACCTAGTTCTCAGACATCTAGGTTCTAACCTAGAGGCTAGGTCAGATCTAGTCTCTAAAAGATGACTAATCTAACCCTAAAAGATTATTACGTTCAAGATTCTTTGGTTTTGAGTTGCATAATGAGCAAATGTCAGGCTTTGCTATTGTTCATGCTCTGATACCACTTGTGACGTCCCCGGATTTTCTAAAACTTAATCTGATGTGTGACGTCCAAATTGAAACCCTCACCTCAGCGAGAATCCCAATTTAAACATCCCACACTAGGCTAAGAAGAAGAAAATCAGAGGAAGTCAGAAGGAAACATACATCAGTAGCACATGTACATGAACAATAATAAAACCATACAACACATGTTCACCATTCAACATATAATTACAACATGAATTGTTACAACATTTGATGTTACATATTGAACAACAAACTTCTACATATACATGTACTACATCTAAACAACAGGATCTTAAGACAACAGGTCCACCTGTACATCAGCTCGCCATACAACTCTCACTATCCTGGATCTTCAAGAGCAAAACCACAACCTAAACAAAAAGATTACATGCGGTACACATCAGCACAATATTTCAAGAATATTGTACTGAGTACGCCTACGTGTCTTTTATTTACCTCTCATCATATCTTGGCAATAAGATAAAACTAATATACTTGGCAGTAACAGAAGAATATAAGAAAAGCATATACTTGCACGAAGATGTTCATTAACAAAAGAGAACACATATTTTAAGCTTATTTCCATCATATATCTCATACATCTGCCCCTAGGGCTTTGATGCTTTTCAGGCCTTATGATCTACTACCAAAGAGTTTGAGATCATTTTATGTGTGATCTACTACCAAAGAGTTTGAGATCTAACACATGTGATCTACTACCAAAGAGTTTGAGATCACTTCAATGCACTGTACTACCAAAGAGTTTAGTGCTATCATATGATGGACCAGATATCTTATGTTTCATGTGTTCATAGCAATAAATATGGAAAATCATGCAACATATCATACCAGAACAATCATTTCAATCAATATCATATGCCAAGTCTTTACTACCATATAACACAAGCATATTGTATAATAAGCCAAGTAAGAGGTAATGGCGTACCTTGACCAAGAGATAGATCATACTAAACACATATCACTGATGTCAACTATAAGCTTGGTCAAACCTGACAAAACAAGACCATGTACTATCATCAGGTTCTCATCCTCATACGTCTCATCTTAACCCTAATCGTGTTCATATTAGGGTTTCACTTAGTTCATTAGGATATATACATTATGACTTATCTTATCTTCATCCTTATGTGGGATTTATGTTACAGATGTTCTGTTCCAGATTAGGATACATAATATGAATATCAGGTTACATATCATTATTTATACATATTAACCCTAAGTTACATGTATTACTCAAATTAGGGTTTCATTACATGTTTCAAGGTTCATCTTAATATAACAGGGATTCTATTTATCATTATGATCTCATAATTAAAACTAAGGTTCCAAATACTGATATGAGATTACTCTGTAAATTCCAGTATTTATTGAGCAAGTATGTATTTATTGCATTTTATTAAGGTTATTAGCCCTAATTAGACATATTAATCAAATTACATGATTTCGTACATTAATATGATCATCCTTGACATCAGGTGCATTACAGATATGATTTTTCACTTACTGGTATTTTCTCATAATTTTATATCATTGTTTGCTAATTATTATCCATTAAACAAGCATCACACATCTTACATAATATTGCTGATATACGTGCATAAAAAGGCTGATATGATGGTTTCATATTATTCTACACATTTTTCTGAACATTTTGGTATATTATATGTATTTTTCTGAGCATCAGGCTATTTTCTACGATTTATACAAGGTCTGAGATTTTTCAGATTATTTACCTTATTGCGGCCAATGGGACATTGCCACGTGGCTCTTTGGGTGGGGCGACCTCCAGCTCTTGGCTCACATTGAGCCGGTTGATCCGCGCTGGTTTGGGCTCGGTTCACTGACGGTTCACGTGGCTAGACCCAGTCTGCCCTTCTTTCCCGATTTCTCAGCGCCGTCGTGAGATGCATTCTCGTACAAAGCCACCACCGCACAACAAGGAAACGATCAACCTCTTCTCCTCGCGATCTCGCCCCCCCTACATGAGTGAACGACTGCCGCCGCTGTCGCTGGGGAAGATCTACGGTGTATGCACGATCGCCGCCGCGGTTATGTTGGTTCTCTCTCCGGTGAGCAGGTCTTTGTGCTCTCCTCTCAGCCTCGCTGTTGGTGGCTGTCATGGGCTAACTCCGGTGATCAGCCGGCCGTCGCGCGCTCCTCCTCCTCAGGATGTGGCAATGCAATTCTGTAGGGTGCCTCACGTCTGCCTACCCTCAAGCATCGCTGCTTGCTTCAGCCTCGCCGCTAGGATCCGTGCCGCCTATGGCTCTCTGCTTGGGCGTCACCGCAGAGCAGAACTCCAAGGGGGATTCTAGTATCCACCTCATTGGCTTCGACGGGACTGTCATCACCTAGCCAGCAAGCTACCACCAACTTTGCTTTGCTCCTCGGCTCCTCATCCACTTACCCTTCTTCTTAGCACTTCCCATCACTGCCTCCTTTCTTTTCCATTGCTTCCGGCCTGGTGGGCTGCCGCTGGAGCCTCCTCTTTTCTTTCTCGTACCCAACTTCTTGCTGTAATAGAGAAGGGGAGGGAAAGAGGTCTATTCTTCCTTGCCAGTTACTCGGTGACCACTGGTCGTGGTGTTCATCTTGATGAGCCGAGACCAACAGATCGTCCATCATCTATCCTCATCCCACGTTCTCCAAGCCACTACCTCCTGAACGATCGCTGCCTACGACCAAGTAACTAACCACTAGGTATAGTACAACGTCCTGGCTCTTGATCCCTCATGCGTGGTTGAGATTTAGCCTCTACTGGTCTGGATCCGTAGCTTTAGAAAGGGATGCCTAGCTATTACTCATTGGAAGTGTGACTTCATAAGATATGTCTATAAGTCGTAAACCATATACAATGCTTCTAATTATCAACCTTTCAATTACATACATTATTTTATCATCTAAAACCTCAACATCTCTCTCTACGATCATTCCAACAAGATGAAACTCCAACCATAGTTTCGGAATCGTTCTCCACCTGATGATGCTTGCATCAGTCTTCAGCGTCAACGCGAGGTGGACTTCGAACTGGGACAACCGGCGATCCATGCCACCTCGCCTACTGCAACTGCGGCGTACCATCAGGATGGTGAGGGCTACATCATTATCGCTGGGTGGAGGAGCAGTTGGGGCGAGGAGCTAGAGTTCCCTCGTCTCCTCTCCATATTCCACGAGAGTTTGAAGGGGTTCTACTCGTCTTACGTTGTGTGATAACCCACGATCGAAGTCGTGGAGACGACTAGTGTCGTGGCCTAAACTCTCAATGTGACTACGTATCTGACAGTGGTAAAAAAAGAATCCACCGTTGTGTTAGGCTTTATCCAAAGGGTGAAACATTGTAAGGTTGCGAATCCAATGATCTTCATATACGCGACTTCTATAACATTGGATGGGTTGCATGACACAAGCATTTCACAAAGCCCAAGCTTCTTAACATGAAACATTGGTCCAAAACTCAACCGTATGACCTATCAATTATATTCCTCAAGAGGCATAAACTTGAGGATCTTAATCATGATATTAACATCACTCAACAAACCTACTTTGTCACAAGCTTGGAACCCTCAATCTATCTCAACCTTATGCTTCACTTAAATCATTGGACATTTTAGGATTCTAAAAGTCCACTCCATTACATTTAGAAACATTGTGCATGATGCTGAGATACCGTTATACATGGGTTGTAAGTTTACGAAGCTTAGCGCTGTGTTGAGATTGTATAAACTGAAAGCTAACAATCGATGGAGTGACAAAAGCTTCACGTCATTGTTGTCTTTGTTGAAAGAAATTCTTCCTGAAGGAAATGAGTTGCCGATCTCAACATACCGGTTAAAGAAATTGTTGTGCCCAATGGGAATGGTGGCCAAGAATATACACGCATGCAAGAATGATTGTGTATTATTTCAAAAGGACAATGTGGATTTGAAAGATTGTCTGAAATGTGGTGTGTCAAGGTATAAATTGACGACTTCAGGGGAGTCCAAAACTAGTTCTCCTGCCAAGGTGATGTGGTATCTACCTATAATACCATGGTTTCAACGCTTGTTTGCCAATCCTATAGATGCGAAGAATTTGAGGTGGCATGCAGATGTTAAGAAAAATAATGATGGGATCCTACGACATGCGTCTGATTCCCCACAGTGGAAGCAGATTGATTTATTATACCCTGAATTCAGTGAAAGAGGATAGGAATCTAAGACTTGGGCTTTGTACAGATGGGATGAATCCGTACGGGACATTGAGCAGCCAACATAGCACTTGGCCAGTTATGCTTGTTATATGCAATCTTCCTCCCTGGTTGTGTATGAAAAATAAGTATGTTATGTTGTCGTCTTTGATATCGAGCCCTAAACAACCTGGAAATGATATTGACGTTTATATTGAACCTATGATTGATGTTTTGAAGAAGCTCTGGGATGAAGGTGTGATGACCTATGATGCTTTATGAAGAGAGACATTTTGTTTGCACGCTATGTTGTTTTGCACTGTGAATGACTTTCCAACATATGGGAATTTGTCTGGATATAGTGTCAAAGGATCTAAAGCGTGTCCTATATGTGAAGAGAACATTGATTCAATACAACTAAAACACGGCAGCAAGACTGTATATCTTGGTCATCGAAGGTTTCTTCCAAATTTCATCCGTATCATAGGTTGCGCAAAGCATTCAATGGACGGAATGAGGAACGTAGTTCACATAAACCTATATCAGCGGAGGATGTTTATGAAAGAGTGAAAGACATCACCAATGAATTTGGTAAGAGATCACAATGTACGATGGCCACAAGGAGTGACAAGTCTTTATTCAAAAAGAAGTTGATATTTTGGGTTCTTCCTTATTGGAGTTCTTTGATAGTCAGACATTGTATCGATGTCATGCACGTTGAGAAAAATGTAGGTGATAGCATCATCAATACTCTATTGAATATACCAGGTAAGAATAAAGATGGGATAAAATCCAGAATAGACCTACGTGAAATGAGAATAAGGACAGAGTTAACAGAAGTAGTTAGTAGCGATCGGAGAACATACTTACTTCCCGCTTGTTACACGTTGTCTAGAAAGGAGAAGAAAGCATTTTGTGAATGCTTGGTAAATGTTAAGGTGCCACAAGGTTACTCATCCAACATCCGTACATTGGTATCAATGAAAGATCTGAAGTTGATAGGTCTTAAATCTCATGATTGTCACACTCTAATGCAACAAATATTGCCTGTGGCAATTAGATCTATATTGTCGAAGCATGTAAGGTTTGCAATCACCAGACTTTGTTTCTTTTTCAATAGTCTGTGCAGAAAAGTTATTGACCCTGATACTCTCAATAATTTTCAAAGAGAAGTGGTGGTTACCCTATGTCAGCTTGAGATGTATTTTCCTCCGTCGTTCTTTGATATCATGGTACATCTTATTGTCCACTTGACTAGGGAAGTGAAAATGTTGGGACCCGTTTTCTTGCATTGGATGTATCCCTTTGAACGATACATTGTTTTTAAAGGTGATGTTCAAAACCATTATTGGTTTGAAGGGATTATTATTGAGGGTTATGTGGCGAGAGAGGTTATGGATTTTTGGAATGACTTTCTGAGTGGTAATGATGCTCCCGTGAATGACAAGAATATTGAGGAGAATTTTGGCAAAGGAGTTTTGGGATCACGGGTGTAAGTAATCAACCGTGAGCAGTTGGAGCAAGGTCACTTGTATATTTTACACAACATGGATGAAGTGAGTGTTTATATTGAGGAACATACCAATTTCATTAAGAGACAATATCCTCAAGCCAATACAATGTGGCTTGCTAGAGAGCATAACAAGACATTTATTAAGTGGTTTGAAGATAAAGTCTTACATCAACTATCTCAAACACCAGATAATCTTACTGAAACCATCAAATGCCTCGCCTTTAAACCAAAATTGAATGTTATGTCTTATGAAGGGTTTGACATAAATGGTTTCTCATATTACACAAAGCGTCAAGATGATAAGAGTGTCATCCAAAACAGTGGGGACACCCTTCAATCATCTTCATTGTTTTTTGCAAGTGCAAAGGATAAAAGTCCACGTGAAGCTAAAATGTCATATTACGATGTCATTGAAGACATATGGGAGTTTGACTATGTAGATTTCAGAATTCCGCTCTTTAAATGTAATTGGGTTGACAACAACAAAGGAGTTATAGTGGATGACTTGGGTTTCACGTTAGTGAACTTTGAAAAGATTGGCGAGAAGGGTGAACCATTCATATTGGCATCATAGGAGAAACAAGTATTTTATATTGATGATCCTATAAATGATAAATGGTTGGTTGTTCTTCATGGTAAAAGACAGTTCATTGAAGATCCTATAGGTGAAGAAGAGTACTATGATAAGTATGATGACTGCAATCCATTCTCAGTTGGGTTGCCAACACCACAAAACATTGAAGCTGGGGATCACAATGACTTGTATGTTCGTGGGGATCATAATGAAGGATTGTCAATTGATAAAAGATCACAATATTAGAGGCATGGATGTTTATATTTTTATTATGTTTTATTTTTCTGAATGTGAACTTTACAATGTGAATGTGGACTTTACAATGCGAATTACTTTACAATGTGAATGTGAACTTTACAATGTGAATGTGAACTTTACAATGTGAATGTGAACTCTACAATGTGAATGTGAACTTTGCAATGTGAATGTGAACTTTACAATGTGAATGTGAACTCTACAATGTGAATGTGAACTTTACAATGTGAATTACTTTACAATGTGAATGTGTACTTTATAATGTGAACTTCACAATTAGTGTTACTTTACAATGTGAAATTTATAATTTGAATGTGAACTTTCAAATGGCTGATCAAGACCATGCTGATGATCACTGTGAGGGTGAGGACGTGCTTGCATCACTTGACAATGTAAGTTTTAATTAGAATATATCCCTGAGGTTTCTATCTATATGTTCATTTATAATTATATTATGTAACTGTGTTTTTTTATCAAATTTTAGGTTGGTGATGTACCCCCTAAAGAAATTACATCACTTGATGAGCAGCAAAAGAAAATTGAAAAAGTGAGGGGCATCACAATGATGAATAAGTTAATACAGCAAAGGGGCAATGGACCCAAATTGGCTGTGGATTTCGATCAGGCAGGAAATCCATATGGAGTGAACCACAACTCATTTGTTTCATATCTTGGGGTTCTTACTCGCAGCCATTGCAGTCCTATCCTAGAATCATGGAAAAAAGTTCCTAAGGGGAAGAAAGACCACATATGGAAGGAACTATGCGTGAGTTATTATTATTTGTAATTCTATTTGTGTAGATTACTAATTTTTAGGATACTAGTTAATAGCAATTCTATTTAATTTGCAGAGCATATTTGATCTGGATGAAAAGCTGCATCGTAAATGTGTGATGCAACATTATGGGAGGGTCCTAAGGAACTATAGGACCAATCTCACCCGAGATTACATACGTGATGCTGAGAATAGGTTCTTGATTGATTCCAATTCTAGACATTGATTAGTATTTCACTAACTCTACACTAATAATTTTTGTTTGTATTCTCATTGCAAAATAAATATAGGAAGAAGGAAGCCACACAACAATGGAACTACTTGGACCCCAAAGAATGGGAGGAGTTTGTTACCCAAAGAAAAATAGATGAATTCAAGGTATTAAGCGCCACTCCCAATTTAATTAATATACGTTTTAATGCATTTACCTATTCAAGATTAACCTTTAGTGTTACTAACCAAATCAATGTGCTAACTAACTAGGCTATCAACGATGCTCAACGAGCAAGGCGTGCACTAAATGTGCATGACCACACAATGGGTCCAAGAGGATATGCAGGCGTTCGCCAAAGACTATAGGTTGAGTCTACTCAACCAACTACTACTCAGGAGACTGCAGAGTCCTCTACTGCTACTCCCGCACCTCTGCCTCGTCATGTTATGTGGATAGCTGGGAGGCAAAACAAGAAGGGAGATATACTGCAGCCCGCAACCGCCGAGGTGATGCGATGATTTTGAGTCGCATTTATAGACCTGTTTGATATGTGTTTTGTGCTTTTATTAGTCATTTTTATGGTTAATATTGCATAATTCATCCATTTTGGTCTTTGCCATCATTTTATGTCAAATTCCCTTTTATTTCATTGTTTTGAGCATTAATTATCACATTATTATTATTTGTGTGGATTTATTTGATCTTGTCTTTGAATTTTAGGAAAAACAAGTATTTGCTTCTGTCGATACCATCGAAGGAAGTCGATACCATCGACAAGACCACAGGTTGCCAGCCGAAAGGAGCAGCAAAGAGTCGATACCATCGACGCTGGTGTCGATGGTATCGAGACGTCTTCAGATTGCTGGCGAAGAAGCAGTCGATAGTATCGACACCAAGTCGATACCATCGACACATGGAGGCTACAACGTCGCAAAATGACAGAACCGACGCCAAAAAGGGAGTCGATACCATCGACCCGAGTCGATGGTATCGAGATGATGTCGGGCGCGACAAAGGAAGGGTTTGCAGCCAGCCGCTACTGTAGCGGGTCGATACCATAGACTCGCGTTGATGGTATCGACGCCGTAGGATATGAGTTTGCTTTCTAATGATCTCAATCGGACGGCTGGAGTTAATTAGCGAACTAATTAGGGACTTATACCTAAGGACGGCTGCCCAGAAAAAGAGGAGCATCGGATTAGCCATTGCACAAGTGGCGAGGAGCGAGAAAAAGGAGAACAGAGGCCAGAAGTTCATACTAGTCGATCCGGACGCTGCCGAAGATAGATTTCACCATCGAGAGGCGGGAAAGCACGTGTTCTACGCAAAGGATCGATCGGTTCTTCTCCGTTCAGGGGTTTTCCCATTCAATTCACGTTTTTCATATGATTTCCCCTATTTTTACCATGTACTTGTGTGAGATGAACATGCGGGGCTAATCCCCTCCATCTTTAGGACCAGGAGTAGCCCGGGAATTCATTGTATGACAAGTTTATAATAGTAATTCATATTTTCTCTCTTAAATCCGTGGTATAGCTTCATTTTCTCCATATATTGTTATGCTTGATCACCATAATAATAACCTAACGCCCTCAATCACTTCGACAGAAGGATTAACGGCTGAAAAGAGACGAAACCTACATTAATCGATAAATCCCTTGAACAAGGTGGTGTAAAATTAATGGTGGATACTGAGAGATCGTTCGTAATGCACTTAGTTTAGGGGATAGGTTACTACGACGGTGGAACCGACCTAAACCTAAGTAGTGAATTGTACCATGACAGTGGGCAATTCTGTTTTCAGGCCACTACCCGGATAGAGAGAGAAGATTGAGGCATTATATAAACTCTAATACAATGAAAAACCCGCGGTGAAACTGCAATCCTAAAGATACCTTTTTGAATTGATTAAATTAACCTTTAATCGATTGTTTGCTTTATTTTATTTTTATTTTCTTTTAATTTTAACAGCAACCCTCAATTTGTTATTTGGCTTAGCTGATCGCAAATAGTTAGTAGGAGTCTCCGACAATTCCGAGTATCCCTGTGTTCGACTCGGGCCTCACAAAGGCCTGTACTACTCGACGCGTTCACTTGCGTTTTAGCGCATAGTAAAATACAACCTCAAGTTTTTGGCGCCGTTGCCGGGGATACGGCGAATTGTTGGCACTTTGAGTGCTACGAGCGGCCATTCTGGGCCAATTTTTTTTATTTAGATTGAAACAACTTCAAATATTTTTAAATTGTTCAATAATTATTATACTCGTCAAAGCACTGTATTGCACTAAATTTTCCTATTTCAGGTACGTTGCATGGTGCAGACGCGTAGTACTGACTACGCGGAACGTGCACCCGAGGTTCTGTTTCCGGGACCTGAAGACGAGGATTATCAAGAGAAAGAGAAACAAGAAGAGGAGGATTCTGAATCCGAACACGAAGAGATGGCCGAAGAACCAACGATATGGGCGAAGATCAAAGCTTCTTCCGCATCTGCCTCTAAAGGGCCGATAAAGAAGCAAGCAATCAATATACCAACGTACAAGATTGATCCAGCTCTAATTAATATGGTTAAGTCCAATGCTTTTCATGGTTTGAAAAATGAGGATCCCGTTGCGCACCTGAGTCAATTCGTGGAGAACTGCGATATGGTGAAAATTGACCGATTTCCACAGACTGCACTTTACTTGAAGCTCTTCCCGAGTTCCTTGTCGGGAGCAGCAAGAGAGTGGCTACATAATCTAGACGACGAGTTCGTGGAGTCTTGGGACCATATGGTGGAGGTCTTCTTTGAGAGGTTCTTCCCTCCTGAGAAGACTAACGACATGATCCGGAAGATTCATAATTTCACCCAACAGGCTGGTGAAACATATTCTGAGACCTGGGAGCGATTCCAGGTTATGTTGAGGAGGTGTCCGCATCACGGGCTGGACAAGGAGACGCAGGTGAAAATCTTCTATTTTGCTCTCTCCGAGCACGATAGGAGTAATCTGGATTCAGCCGGGTCGGGATTCTTTCTGAACAATACAGACACCAGATGCTGGGAGATACTCAAGAACATGGCTAGGAAACAGTCATGGGGCGACATAGGTGCTGTGGAGCAGGTCAGAGCTACTGGTGAATCCAGAGTAGTTAAGGAGCTGAACGATAAGTTAGATCTTCTAGCCAAGAAGCTGCTATCTAAGGAAGATGCATCTGAGGACGAGGAAGCCCAAGTGAAATTCATGCAACAACAGGGCTATAGAAACAATGACTATGCATGGAGGAAGGATAAAAAGTTTTCATGGAAGGATCCAAAATTTTTTCTACAGGATCCAGATGCCAAGCCACAGCCTAGAGCAGAGGATAAGAATACTGAACTACTGAGTCAAATGGTACAACAGAACCAGGAGATGATGGCCATGTTTGGTAAGCAATTGCAATCTCAAGGTGATATTCTGACCAAGTTTGGACAGACGCTGCAAAGCCATGGAGCACAAATGTGGGCATTAGAAACCACCGTGGCACAGATTTCTAGTGAAGTGGCGGCCATCAAGCACGCCAATCAACAGAAACCAGCCGAGAATGAAAACGTGGCCAAAGCACACCACCAGGTCAAGTATATTTCTGTGGTAAGCAAGGAGGAGGAATCTCAGGTGGAAGAAGCTAAAGAAGAAAGAAAAATGACTTTTAATACGCATGCGACACCGGCGATATCGTATCCACGCACTTACTATGGACTGCCGGGCGGAAGCCCTTTCTTCAGAAAATCACATCGAGTTATGAATATTGCATCTCCATCTAGAAAAGAAGAACAATTGAAGGGTGTTTGTGCACGTGTGGAAACATCGAATGCAAGAGAGGAACCACAACAAGCTATTACTGTTGATGATGTCTCGCCAAAGGCCACGTCATAGGGAGTGATTGAAGCAAGCTTAGGGGAGTTGACCCCGAAAAGCTCATATGTGCCACCTCACAGGCGTGAGAGTGCAGCAGTTGTGTCAAGTCCAGGAAATCCAGGGCCAAAGAAAGAGCATCGTCATTTTAGTAAATTCTTGGAAATATTCCAAAAACTCCACATCAATATTCCATTAGTGGAGATGATCGAGAAGATTCCCGCCTATGGGAGGTTCATCAAAGAAATCATCAATAAGAAGAGGCAGATAAAAGACGATGATATTTGTCGGATGAATGAGACGGTGAGTTCTATAATTCAAGGGAGTTCGCCAAAGAAGAGAAAAGACCCAAGAGGTTTCTACATTCCATGCTCGATAGGTGATCAACATTTTCCTAAAGCGCAATGTGATTCAGGCGCCAGCATAAATCTCATGCCTCTGGCGACATTTCAGAAACTTGGGTTAAAAGAAATCAAGAAGTCGGCCGCGACAATTGAATTGGCGGATGGGTCTTTAGTGAGACCATATGGAGTATGTGAAGATGTTCTCATCAAAATGGATCGATTTATATTCCCGGTGGATTTTGTTGTCATAGATATGCCACCGCTCCAAAGTTGTGAAATTCTTCTAGGAAGACCTTTTCAAGCAACGACGGATGTCGTGACTGCCTTAGGGAGAGGTACATTGTCCTTGGGAATTGGAGGAGATCGAGTTGAATTCAAGTTACCACATGATCCTCTAAGAACATTCCCCAAAGTGAAAAGATGATGAGCTTCATACCGTCTAGCCTAAGACGTTAAATAAGGGCGCTTGTTGGGAGGCAACCCAACCATCGGTACATTAGGATAGAGTATTTATAATCGTAGGTTGCTTTAGTTTCGTTCAAGTTTTAGTGTAAAGAAGATACCTTGATCCGTTTGTTCATTGTGCAGGCTGAGGCAGAGTCGATACCATCGACACACAAGTCGATGGTATCGACACGGGTTCAGGTTGATGACTGCAGATTTTGTTCTGAGTCAATACCATCGATGGCCTTATCGATGGTATCGACACACCTACAGGCAGGTCGCCAAGCAAAAGTCAATAGTATCGACAAGGGTGTCGATACCATCGAGATCTATGGAGAAGTTCAGGACAATTTGTCTCAGTCAACTCGATACCATCGACGGCCTCGTCGATGGTATCGACATGGTTACAGGTTGAAATGCAAAGTGGCGGTGTCGCAATGAAGCCAAGTCGATACTATCGACATCTGTCGATGGTATCGACCATCCATGTCACCGATCCGTGCAAAGAAATCGACGGCGATCGCGGCTTCCACGTCATCGATCCGGGTGCAGCGTCGATACCATCGACCCGTGTCGATGGTATCAACACGACAGCGATCCGGGTTATAAGATCTAGCAATCGACGACCGTCGATACCATTGAGGGGCGGATAGCATCGACCCAACTCGATACCATCGACGTGCGTCGATAGTATCGACGGGCCAACAGTAGCGCCGACCAAGTCTATTTAAGGAGAATCATTACGTCATTTGACGTCACACCTTCAGAGTGATCTCCTCCCTTTGCGCCGAGCACTCCCCCGAGCTATCCAAGAGCGAAGAGCACCAGCACCGAGCGACGATCTTCCTCGAGCGGAGATTCATATCTCCATTCTTCTCCGAGCTCTCCTTCTAATCCTTTTTCTCTTCGCCATCATGGTGCGTACCGCTGGAGCTTCTTCCTCGCGTGCTCATCTGGATGACATTCCCGAGTTCGTGCCACCACTGCCATCATCGGTGGCACGTCCTCGCCTTGTCCACCCTTCTACGGAGGTGAAGAAGATCTTCGACGAAATCATGAAGCGCAAGATCGAGCCAACCCGGTATGTGGATCCGGAGATGCTCCGTGATCTTGGCTTCAAGGCAAACTTTGAGTATGTGCTCAAAGGACAAGCACATCAAACGGGCCATGGCCACGATGAGCTGGAGTGCCACGAGGACGGTCAACCTTTCTTCGGTGAGTGGCTGACATATAAGGAACTGGTGGTAGAATTCATGGCGTCCCTCGACATCAATGTCGTGCCCAACGAGATATGCGCCAGCGACCGTGAGTGGGAGAAGGGCCGAGTGTCTTTCCGGCTCTACAACCACGACTACATCATCACTCTGGAGCAGTTCAACGACATCTTCAACTGGAACAGCTCCAAGTACGACTACCGCCGGCCAGATAACCGCACCGACTACGCCGCCATCTTCGCCGAATTGGTGACGGTTCCGCATGGGAGGTCGGTGAGCTACCACAACGCTGCGGTAGACGACTTCGAGCACCCGTTTGCACGGGTCTTGCACAGGATGCTGAGCTCAACCATCTTTGCTCAAAGCGATCTTGCTTTGAGAAAATTCCAGGAGCCTGATCTTTTCTTCCTATACAAGCTCCTGAAGAGACAAGAATGCAACTGGGGTGCATTCTTTCTACACCGAGTGTTGGCGGTGAAGAGGAGCATGATGAGAGCCCCGATTCATTTCGGCAGGCTTGTCACCAAGGTAGCCCTCTACTTGGGCTTGAATCTCAATCAGCTGACTCCTCTTTCTACGAGAAGCAAGGTCAACTTGCAACATCTACATCGAGCCAATCTCGTTCTTCTCCGAGTTGGCATGGCTTTTGCGCATTGCCACGTAAATCAAGCGTACCAGGAGTGCGCGCTGCCAGATCCCATCTTCAACATCGCGGGCGCACATCATTTCAGATGACCGATCATAGCCATCGACTCCGATGATGAAGAAGGCGGCAATGACGGCGGCGACGACGGATAGGACGACGAGGCTGAGGAGGAAGAAGAGGCATTTACACCTCTTCGAGCACGAGTAGCACCCCGGAAGTGTCCTCGGATGCATCCAGGTGCGTCTTCATCATCACAGCCTACGCCGCCATCACCACAACCCTCGCAGCCTAGCGAGGATGCCTATTCCATGCAAGGCATGTACAACATGCTCCAAGATATTCAGCAGATGCAGCACAGCCACACCGCTGCGTACGCCGGTATTCAAGATACCACAAACTGTCTTTTTGTCAACCAGTAGGAGATCTTCGAGAATGAACGCCTTCTTTTCGCAAATCAAGAGAACATCCATGATTGGCTGCATAGGATGGAATAGCAGCAACAGCCGTTTTACGATCATTACTGGAGCCAGAATTATTTTGGGGGGTATCCACAGCCTCCTACGATGCCCCAGTATGATCCGACCTTTCAGGGGCAATACCCGTCTTGGGACCCCACGGCGTCGCAATACCCGCCTCCACCTCCACAAGAGTGATCGGGTATCCCTGTTCCAATCTTTAAGTTTGTTTTTGACTATGAGGCCATAGTCGAATTCAAGCTTAGGGGGGTAGTTGGAACAACTCTATCTTTTATTGTTTTCAGTTTTTAGCGTTATTGCTTTTGTTCTCTTGCTATTTGTTTCTTGCAATTTTAGTTTTGTAGGATCCACGTGCTATCTAGTGTAATTGTGGACGTCATAAAAGTGTGTCATCTTGCTGTTAGTGCATGGGAAATTCAAGGGAAATTTGAAAAATTTGTGTCTTTGGATAGCTTGTTTTGTTTTGACCTTGGGAACACATCCTATGAAAATGATTGATTATGTCAACTTTAAAACAACATTTCATACCTGTACTCCTAATGATTCATGAAAGTGGACGGAAATAGTTGTTTGAGCCTAACCTAACCAAATGGTAATGAGACTTTAATTGGATATAAGAGAGAGAACCTTCTAAACTACTACACAGGTCAGTAAGGAGGGACACATAATATCTTTCTAAGGTTCAGTCATCTAGTCCTGTGATCGTTCCACTTCATTTTTCTATTATCCACCTAAGAATTGGAAGTAAAGTGCAGTTTTAATTCCTTTTTGTGTGCATAGCATTTAGATAGGACTTGCATTGGTATTTTCCATATGTTTGCATAAAAAGAAAAAAATATAGTGAATCATGCACATTACCTTTAGGTGCATGCCATGTAGTTGCATTCATGATTTTCATGCATAAAGTATATCATGTATCTCAATTTTTCCCAAATGGTGAATTAAATTGTTCCATACTTTCTAAATAGTGCAAAAATTTCTGAGTATGCAGGAAATAGCCCAATAAAATTATCTTTGAGCAATTATGGATATGTGGGCTGAAAAAAAAGCTAAAAATCTGCAATATAAAAAAAGGGAAAGAAAAAGAATTTAGAAGAAAGTGAAATAAGAAGGAGAAAGGAACGTAATATTACTTGCATTTCAGGTTAATTGAGTACATGATGTAGCTTGACTAGATATCCATCTCATTTTGAGGCGGATGGTTAGTGCATGCATCATTTCACCCAATTTTAGGCATTAGGGTATTTCTAATGTGCATTTTCATCATATAGGACATTTTTGCATTATGCATGTTGAAACTGTACAATACTTCCACTTTCTTCTATGAGCTACCCATTTTCATCCACCCGTTGCTCGGATTGGTAGGCCACCGTGAATTTCTCCTCACTAATGAATATCAGGAGAACTACTTCCATGTAGATGGTAGTTAGGGCGAGCAATGTAGTATAGGCGATCACAGGATGCACCGAGTCTGAACCGGCGAGTTTTATTATGTTAACTGCCTAATGTGATAGTGTTCATCGGTTAGGAGGTTAATTTCTTTTATTGATGATTACTGTCGCCTTTAGGGTAATTACCGTTCTGTGGTTAGAGACGGCCGGTTTTTGAATGATCAGTGGGAGTCATATGGGATGTTGGGTTGGTGTGTTGTTTTTCAGTTGACATTTGCAATCCAATTCTAAGGATTAGTTGCTCGAGGGCGAGCAATATTCAAGCTTAGGGGAGTTTGATGCGATGATTTTGAGTCGCATTTATAGACCTATTTGATATGTGTTTTGTGCTTTTATTAGTCATTTTTATGGTTAATATTGCATAATTCATCCATTTTGGTCTTTGCCATCATTTCATGTCAAATTCCCTTTTATTTCGTTGTTTTGAGCATTAATTATCACATTATTATTATTTGTGTGGATTTATTTGATCTTGTCTTTGAATTTCAGGAAAAACAAGTATTTGCTTCCGTCGATACCATCGACGGAAGTCGATACCATCGACAAGACCGCAGGTTGCCAGCCGAAAGGAGAAGCAAAGAGTCGATACCATCGACGCTGGTGTCGATGGTATCGAGACGTCTTCAGATTGCTGGCGAAGAAGCAGTCGATAGTATCGACACCAAGTCAATACCATCGACACATGGAGGCTACATCGTCGCAAAATGACAGAACCGACGCCAAAAAGGGAGTCGATACCATCGACCCGAGTCGATGGTATCGAGATGATGTCGGGCGCGACAAAGGAAGGGTTTGCAGCCATCCGCTACTGTAGCGGGTCGATACCATCGACTCGCATCGATGGTATCGACGCCGTAGGAAATGAGTTTGCTTTCTAATGATCTCAATCAGACGGCTGGAGTTAATTAGCGACCTAATTAGGGACTTATACCTAAGGACGGCCGCCCAGAAAAAGAGGAGCATCGGATTAGCCATTGCACAAGTGCCGAGGAGCGAGAAAAAGGAGAACGGAGGCCAGAAGTTCATACCAGTCGATCCGGACACTGCCGAAGACGGATTTCACCACCGAGAGGTGGGAAAGCACGCGTTCTATGCAAAGGATAGATCAGTTCTTCTCCGTTCAGGGGTTTTCCCATTCAATTCACGTTTTTCATATGATTTCCCCTATTTTTACCATGTACTTGTGTGAGATGAACATGCGGGGTTAATCCCCTCCATCTTTAGGACCGGGAGTAGCCCAGGAATTCATTGTATGACAAGTTTATAATAGTAATTCATATTTTCTCTCTTAAATCCGTGGTATAGCTTCGTTTTCTCCATATATTGTTATGCTTGATCACCATAATAATAACCTAACGCCCTCAATCACTTCGACAGAAGGATTAACAGCTGAAAAGAGACGAAACCTACATTAATCGATAAATCCCTTGAACAAGGTGGTGTAAAATTAATGGTGGATACTGAGAGATCGTTCGTAATGCACTTAGTTTAGGGGATATGTTACTACGACGGTGGAACCGACCTAAACCTAAGTAGTGAATTGTACAACGACAATGGGCAATTCTATTTTCAGGCCACTACCCGGATAGAGAGAGAAGATTGAGGCATTATATAAACTCTAATACAATGAAAAACCCGCGGTGAAACCGCAATCCTAAAGATACCTTTTTGAATTGATTAAATTAACCTTTAATCGATTGTTTGCTTTGTTTTATTTTTATTTTCTTTTAATTTTAACAACAACCCTCAATTTGTTATTCGGCTTAGCTGATCGCAAATAGTTAGTAGGAGTCTCCAACAATTCCGAGTATCCCTGTGTTCGACTCGGGCCTCACAAAGGCCTGTACTACTCGACGCGTTCACTTGCATTTTAGCGCATAGTAAAATATTGCGTCACGAGGCGACTGCAAAAATGGTAAAAATCAACTCTTAGAGAAATCTATCGATATTGATTATTGTTATGTTTACTTCCAAATTTTTGTTGATGGTGATTAGCGGGAGCTGCACGAGTAAAGGAAGGAAGGCAAGTTCATCCCTCAGGGCACAAGGGATGAACTGACAGTTGCTCTGGGTAACCCAGAGCATCTTGGACGTGTAAGGGGTACAGGCGCTGGTGTGGGCATCAAAGCGTTCTTGCCATCCCAGCACAAACCTATCCCAAAAGCGGGACTTTCACAAGCTGAAGTAACTTATTCTTATTTTAGAACATTATTGCGAAAGGGAATTCAATAATAAAAAACTAGCATTTCTTTTATCCATGTATAGGTAGATTCCTTAATTGATAGGAGAGTCGAGGAAGTAGTTGATAAAAGACTCCAGGAAGCATTTAACAAGTGGCAAGCGTCTCAGACTGCCACTCAGACAGTACCTGTGGTGAACCTCTCTTCTCCTACTGCTCGTACTGTAGATGTTGGGAGTAATCCTATAGACCCACAACCTAGCACGTCCTCTGTAAGTATTTTTATGACATATATAATAGCTAGTCTATTCAAGATGATCACATGTTTGTGTATATATGCATATAACATTCTTTACATAAAGTTGTAGGGGTTGAAGCCATGCTGACTATAAAGTGAAGGATATATTGTTGCAGATGCATCGGCTTACCCACCCCTTAAAGGGTGCATGTTTCATGGGAGTCCAGTACCAGATGGCATGGTACATGTGAGCCTGATACATATACTCATTGGTTGGACGAATCTTGCACTGCCTCATGCACACCCAGATGCTGAAACACTTGGTGAGGCAGTAGATAGAGTGATACTGTGGCCCGAAGCAGATGTCCTCTATACTGATATTGTATGATAAATTTTCATTACTTTAATTTGTTAGTGTGTATATATATATATGAGTCAATTGATATGAAATTATATATACAGGTCAAAAAGATGAGACCCGCTACATCTCGGCCTCCACCTCCTCGACTACCAAGTTGGCTTCCAGGGGACCTACACGCCTTGATAGGTCCTAATTGTAGGAGTGTGGCAGTATGGATCGGCGAACATAATCCAAATTTCCCTATAAATGTTACTATTCCGGAGAATGTTGTAGGTAAATCATATGATAACAATCTATTTATACAAGTTTAGCATACATATTAATGCATACGTAAAAGAAGTTCTGGATACGTATTAATGCAGGTCAAACATTTGAAAATAACATATTTATATAAGATATTTTGGAGTTGTTTAGTTATGAATGGCTGAACACATCTATGATAGAGCTGTGTATATGGTGAGATTAATGCATACGGAAATCTGGTTTATACATCCATATACCTTGTTTTATATATGGCAATCTGCTTTCTTATATATTAATGCATACATAATACATGTTTTGCAGCCACTTATACAAGACATGTACATATTTTGGATTTTCCCATGTGGGATTTTTGGTTCCATCTTTGATTAGTCTTGTAGTTACATACCCTTCTTCAGTTACTTCATACTTCTGTGATGCTTTTGAATATTTTGGTAAAAATAATAAGACGGTGATAATAGCTCCATTCAATGTCGAGTAAGTTTACTTTGCTTGTAATTTGGACTTAAGCAAATTACACTTTTTTTGCGGATATTGAGTTATTAATTTTCTACTTTCGTACTTGTAGTGCTAAGCATTGGGAGTTATTAGTTATTGTCCCCAAGACATTCACCGTCTATTATCTAGATCATGCGGGGAGTGAGTTGGATGTATTATATGGACATGCAATTAAAAGGTCATTATTCTCGTGAGAAATATTTTATGTTTTTATATCTATTAACATATGTTACTGCATTACTATTTAATTATGCAATTTAATGTGTTACATTAACATATATAGGGCTTTACAAGAGTACAAAAAAGTTGGAGGAAAGGTCCCCAAGAAAAAAATCTGACACTCATTTGGGAGAATGTGAAAGTAATTTCCTGACTGCAATGTATATATTATTTGTGTGAACTGTGCTTATTTGTATTTTGAATATTTTGTATGTTTCAATTTATAGTGTGCTACACAAGACAACGGTTGGGCATGTGCCTACTATGTGATGCGATTTATGGACCTAATCATCAAACATGCCATATTGGAAATCGATAACATACAACATGTATTATACATAGTCTCGTTAGATAATATGAAATATATGAATCTTATTATATATTATTATAATTATGTATGTACGTCATTCTCTTTGTAGGTCTTTAAAACTCAGGACTTCAACACAGGTGCAAAGCGTTTCAATGTACATGCTCCCTATACGAGAGATGAATTAGATGTTGTAAAAGAAGATTGGGTAAAAGTCCTGCAAAGAGTGGGAATTTTTCAATATGATTTTTCTGATAATGATGACAATGATGAATAAAGAATAACTTTGTTCTCATAATTAATTTTGTGTGAATGTGAATGAATTTTTATGAATTGTCATATGTGTGTGAAAATCATCAATACATGAATGTTTCTACGTGTCTGAATGTGAAAAGAGATGAAATAAATGAAACTGCAGGTTGCTACTGGTTTCTACATGCGTGTGATGAAAAAATAATATGAATTAAATGTTCTTATATATGAGTGTGAATCACATATATATAATATTGTCCATCATGTTAATTTTGTAGGTTTGTGGCCTATTGTTGGCTGATATCAATGGATGTCGTAAAACCTACAGTTCATAACTGAACTGCAGGTTTCTCATCCTGTGACCAGCCACAGCAGGTCTGCAGACTGATAGAAAAAAAATCAAAACATAGGCGTCAGTTATTTGAACAAACCCGACACCTATGTTATACGACGGCGGTTTTCCACCCAAAACTAAAAGGCTTTTATGTAGTAGTGAACCAGCTAGGTATAAAGCCTCACAACTTATTACTAAACCTTTTCAGGGTCTAAGGAACTCTTCTTCCTATCGTTAGAAGATAAGCACCTATATCATCTGCACATAGGTACTACCAGTCTCATCCTCTGTAACGACCCCACCTCCCGGTAACCCCCATTTAAGGGAGACCGAAAGGTCAGAGCCGTTATCCAATAACCCAGATCAAAGGTTTGACAAATAACCAATAACAATTATTAAATTCTACCAACTATACTGAAATATGGTAAAAATAAAACTTTGCATACCTTTTAAAACTGGATTTCCAAAACTTCTATCCACACAGATACTAATCTATCTAATCCTCCTTTGCACTTTAATTCTCATTTAATTCCACAAATGCCACTTTATTGTTTGTTCTTTTCATTGTACCTAAAACGCTGACAAACAAAACGTCAGTCAGCAAGAAGCTGGTATGTGGGGGAAACAATAATCGTGCAACTATAATAGCAATGTAATCATGAAATTAATCATTTAACAACCAAGATTATGTTTTAAGCCATACTACTCAATCCTTACATATCCCGCAACTCTGTGTTGTCCCTACAGTGGACTTGCATGCTACCTCTCTTTAGGTAGATTCTTACCCCCATGGTCCTACCTTACAGGTAGACAATACATAGGGTAATAGAGTCACATGGCACTACCCAAAGGTAGCCCAATATCTAACTCAATGTGACTTGATGGACCTACCCCATTGGTAGCCATGTACTAAGTCGTCCAATGACCTGATGGACCTACCCCATAGGTAGCCATATACTAGGTCAACTATTAAGCCACAGAGGGGACCATGATCTGAGCTAGTAGGCACATATCTTATGTGATAGTCATATCCACATTATAGTTTGCATGAGTTAAAATCATCCAACAATTATTTCATGACATCGATGAAAACTTTGGTAAACCTCAAAAAACTAATTTGAGATATTCATAAGCGTAACCACATACCTTTCAGGCTGGTTCGAGATAGAAATAGTCCATGCAAGTAAGAAATCCAAGAAAGCAAGCACATACAACAAGATCCTGAAATAATCATGAAATTTCCTATTATTACTCATGTCATCAAGATCCATTAAACCTAGCTCGCTTCCTAAGGTTTCTAATCCACTTTTAGGGTTTCCTTTGCAATTAGGGTTCCACTTCTCATTTACTATTTTAAACCCCAATTATACAACTACTCGCAAACCCTAATTATCTCATTTATTCTTCATGAAAGATATTAAGGTTAACATATAACCCTGATTTTAGGAACATCATAATTAACCATAAATTAAACCCATTAAGCCTCTTTTACATCAAAGCTACCGTTTTTATCTTTTTAATCCATGACAAGATCATTATGCTCATTTATCATCAATTCGAAGTTCATTATGGTCTAATTCACATATGAACTCGATTTGGCATTAATTAATACCTTTATCAATTAGAAAACCCTAATTACTACATTAAGGGTATTTATCCACAATTAGGAACTTTTATACTTAAAATAGCTTGGAATTATCATATCTCAACGTTATTCATGATTTTGAATAATTAACTACATTATGAATCACATTTACTAATGTTAAGGTTTCAAGGCCCATTAAGCATATTTATGCACAAGAAACTCTAAATTAACCAATTACGTGCAAAGTTCATCCTTTTTGTGTTTAATGTATCTTTTTACAATTAACATGTTAATACCAACTTTAATCACCCATTAAAACCTACTAAATACATTAATCATCTCCAAATAGAGTTTCTTAATCTTTAATTCATTAAAGTTGATAAATTACACTGCTTTTCGAATTTCAAGAGGAATTAGCCTTCAAATATATTTTTATTGAATTCCTCTCCTTTTTCTGAGCAAAATTCATATATTACACGTATCCATCCGAGCTACGCTTAATTAGATATGAAATATGCAAAAATAACTTACTTTGGGCCAATCAGAGCACACCACTTGTCCCGCTCCAAGCAACGTTGTTCGATTTAGCTGAAGAACATTTCAAAAGGTCATTTTTACCCATGATTAAGTTGGTCAGCTCTTCAGCCCGCGAAGGGTAAAAGGTCCAATGACCCAAAGGGTCGTCTTCCTCCTCTCGCACCCTAGCTGTTACAACCCCAAATTTTGGGTTCATTTGGTGAGAAATGTAATTTCTCATATTAAAGATATTTAGAAAAATAATATAATTTGTTGTGAATAAATGGATTTCGCTGAAAATAGCCTTGTTGTTTGATTTGTGGGATTTATTGGCTATTGGGCCTAATAACAAGGAAATTCAATTAAATAATGAATAATTGAATATTTAAGAAAAGAAAGAGGTAGAAACCTCTAGAAGGAAAATCCAAGGAAGGATTTTGTGCCCTTGGATTCCAAGGAGTCCAAAGTTGCATAAAGAGAGCAATAAGAAAAGAAAAGATCAATTAAGTATTTCTTTATTAAGAAAGAAATTGAAAATATTGATGAAATGTGGAAAATAAGAAAAGAGGTATAATGGAGTAATCCTTGGTGGAAATTTCGTATCCCAAGGATTCCTAATGTTGAAAGGAATACCAATAAGGAAAATAAAAGAGAAACAAAGAGAAAACTTCAAAAAGATATATTTTAATGAAGAAATAAACAAGATAATGTGAAATAATGCATTTAGATGCATCTAGAAGGACAAATGAGTATCCAATAAAAAGGATTTCGAATTATTAGAGTTTCTTGGGATCCAAGGAGTCCCAATAAATAAAGAGGAAAGAGAAAATACCTATAAAAGAAAATAAGATAATAATGTAATACATTATTAATGGATTATGTGGTTTTGCTAGAAAGAAAGTAATTTCTATAAAAGGAAAATAAGATTTCGTGCCTATAGATTGAAGAACAAGAAATAAAGAGATTAAGCGAGAAGAATTTCGAATTCCTAAGATCTAATGAACAAAATACACAAAGAAAGAGAGAAGAATACTTGTAAAATAAGGAAATCCCTTTCCTATAAGGAGTAGCCTTGATTGCTTAGTGGGCAAGCAATCTGGGGCGTGGATACTCCCCTATTTAAAGGATAGACCCTCTAGTTCGAGTCGAAGAGAGGGAGAGAGAGAGAGAGAGAGATCCCATGCTCTCCTCCTTGTGCAAACCCTAGTCATGAGTAGGGGACCTATCACTAGAGAAACGGAGCTTCGTTTGGTGATCTTGATGGAGGAAGGAAGCCTACACAGCAACCTAGGAGGGAAAGGAGATCGACTCGCACTCCTATATCCAAGCAGCACCATCCGTAGAACTGCAAGGCTGCAACAAACGTAGCAGCGACGCGCAGTAGATCTAGATCTTGCGTGGACGTTCTGGCCATGGCTTGGAGGCACCTCGCGTGCGCCAGGGTAGGGCGGAGGCAACGTCACCCTCCCTGGTGGCCGTCAAGGTCAGTAGGGGAAGGGGGAGTCGCGCCCTTGGCATTTAGGGCGGCAACGTACGTTGGAGAAAGGTGGAAGACGATCCAGGGCGCTCTGGACGGTCCTGCCCTTTCGCGTGCCAAAGAGCTGATCCTCAAGTGGGCGGCAAAAAGGTCATTCAATTATGCTTCCCAAAGCAGCGCGTTGCATGGGTATGCTGACGTGTCAGCATGCTATTGGCCCAAGTAAGTGAGTTTTGATAAATTCATAGTAAATAATTGGTAGGTCGAATAAGGACATGTTATACATGAAAGTTGCTCAGAAAATTGAGAGGAATGTAAATAAAATATAATTGAAGCCTGATTCCTTTTGCAATTCGAAAAATAATAGAAGATATCAACTTTGTTGTAGTAATTATTAAAGTAACCCTAATTGGGAATGATTAAAGTGATTAGTAAGGTTTAATAGCTGATTAAAGTGGATCTTAGCCTGTTAATGATAAAAAGGAACTTTAGAAAGAAAAAGGATGAACTTTGCATATAATTAGTTAATTTGGAGTTTCATATGCATGAATATACTTTAATGGGCCTTGAAACCCTAATGTTGATTAATTCGACTATTAATGGCTTTAATTGTTTAATTTCATGATTAAAGTAGGAATATGTTATTTCGAGCATTAAAGTCCCTAATTTGTGGATAAATAACCTTAATATAGGAATTAGGGTTTTTACATGAATGAAAGGTGGAATTAATGGCAGATCAAATTCTTATGTGTTTTGGATTATAATGGACTATGAATTGATGATAAATGCGTATAATGACCTTGAAATAGATTAAAAGGATAAAGAAGGTAGTTTTTGTATAAAAGAGAAATAATCAACTTTAATTAGGCTTATGATGTTGAAATTAGGGTTTATGAAATAAGAGAGCATTTAATATGATAAAGGCGTTATGGAGGCAAAAACCCTAATAAAACCCTAATGTGGTCTAGAAAGCCTAAGGTGGAATCCAAGTCTAGCTTTAGAATGTTCTGGATAAACTATAACACTTGGAATGTATGCATTAATTTCAGGATATTGTTGATTGCTTGTTGATTGATTCTTTATCCTTATTGCTTGGACAATCAAGTTGCTCTGAATCAGGTATGTGGTTAATTATGAATAACCACCTTAGTTTCCCGATGATTTTTCGGATGGTTAATCGTATTGAATGCAAATTATCTGTTGGATGTTCATACTTGCAAATTATAAAGTCACTATGATTATCACATTAATAATAGAAGTATGGATTCTCACACCTACATGCCACCCTGATGGATGATGCCAAAGGTCAGGCCCAGATGGGTAGACCAATGGACACCTTGAGTGGTGACCCCAGGCACCAAGAAGGTGGCCTATGATATTGCATGACTAGTGGGCACCATGAGTGGTGACCCCCAGGCACCAAGCTCGGGATTGAGAAGGTGGCCATAAGTCATTGGCAATGGGCACCCTAAGGTGGATATGCCAGGGTTAGGGCAAAAGCGGTGGAGAATGCTATACTAAAAAGTGTAAATTGGCTTGTTAATTAATTTGATTGTGATTATTAAATTGTTAGCCATATTTGAAAGGTTTTGGTTGTTCCCACATACCAGTATATTTCGATATACTGACCGACGTTTTGTTTGTCGGCATTTTAGGAACAACAATTGAAAGACCAAACAGTAAAGAGACACATTGTGAAAGTAAAACATAAAGTAAAAGGAGGATTAGTTAGAGTGGATTCAAGCTTGGATAGATAGATTCCCAAGGTTTTCAAAGGTAAGTAAAGTTTTAATTTTATACCAAATTTCAGTTAGTTAGTAGAATTTCATAATTGTTATTGATTATTTGTCGAACCTGTGATCCTGTTAATTGGATAACGGCACCGACCTTTCTATCTCCCTTAATTGGGGGTTACTGGGAGGCGGGGTCGTTACAATTGGTATCAGAGTATAGGTTCCTCAAGTAATCTTTAATAATTATTAAATTTTACAAATTCTATAGAACCCAAGGGAGTTATTAGAAGATTATCCGAAAGACAGAGGTGTCTAGAAAAGGATCACGACCGGGGGCTGGCAATATTTTCCTCCGCACCGCTAGTCGGAATACGAGGACTCCCGGATCCGTGTGACTGCCTGGCCAAAGTCTTAGGGTATGATTCGAAATAAGATACCTTTAGGACTCTCTCATCTTGTTCATCCCTTCTCAACTCAAATTCTGTTAAGGACCTTAAGGATTAGGGTTTTCTCTCTTCTCCTCACCCTCTTGAGGTATGGGAAAAGTTAATAAGGTCTAAGGAATCCTCCACCAAACTAATGAAAAGCATGTAAATAAGATGTCATGGACATAAGCTTAATAGATTAAGCACAAACTAAAGAATAGATACATGCCTAGGATGTATGACACAAGTTGTCATAGCCCTCAGGAGAGACCTGAGGATAGACCTCCTTGTCAGAAGGATGAGTAAAGAGAGTTAGACTTGGAGGTAGAGACCTCCATTGAAGGAAGAGTCCTCGCACATCCTTTGAGGATGATGTTAACCCTAACCCTAAGGGAAGGTTAGAGAGTGAGACATGATGAGTCAGATGTCATGGTTGACCAGATGTTTGGTTCGCCATATGAGCCATGAGAGGTTAGATGGCCTAGCACCGTTGGCACCCCAACCTTGAGAAGGATCGTGCATGTTTGACAAAGGATAGCTCCTTCCTGGATAAGGTTAGAGATGAACCTATATAAACCTTATGGGCTGTTGCAAGTGGGATATAGCTTGCACCCTGAGTACATCAGTAATGTGAACAGTAGGTTAAAACTAAGGCCAGAAGGACATGATGGATGGCTTATGAGATAATCATAAAGAGATATGAATAATCTTGAGTTGAGCATAAGCTTCAACCACATAGGGGTTTGCTTGAGAGCATGAGCCTTCATGGAAAAGGGACCTCTAGTAGGTATGGTTGGAGGTGGTTTTAGCTCTAGAGAGAGAAAGCAGAACCCCAACAGGGAGGTTGGAAGCCTAAAACCCCAAAACTTGAGGAATAGTGGGGAGTCGAGAATGATGCGACCTAAGTGGATGATAGTGGTTGCCTTGTGCTTGATCCCTGGAGGCTGATGATATCTTGGTTGCCTTTAGAGGAACCAAACCCTAGAGAGAGGACGATGCTTCTAGTACCCAGGGTGTAAGTGTTTACCTGCTGGATGAGATAAAGAGTGCCTGAGGAGGTTTAAGTACCATGTTTTGAGGTTTTATACCTAGTTGGTTGTCCTGGAAGAGGACTCAACTCCGAAGTGTTGCGAATAGAAGGATCATGGAAGTACATGACATGCTTGATTCGTGGTTAAGAGATTAAGCATGCAGTCAGATACCCAAAGGAGAACATAGGGTTCCTAGGCATAAGAGGGGAAGCCGGGTATCCAATGCTCATGATGAGATTTGAGTCTCTATAGTTTCAAGCATGGTACTCCTTGTGTGTAGAGGTAAAGGAAATCCCATAAATTAAGGGTATGTTTGATGAACCCCTCACAACTAAGTTGATCTAATGTTGAGAAAAGAGGACAATTATGACTTAGCATAGTTAATAGGTGGTCTGCTTGTGCCTTAGTAGCTGTTGGGTTAGGCATGCTCATGAGAATGTAAACCCTAAAGATGCTTGTGACCTTTGTTATCAAGGTGTAGTTTCCTCCCATCCTGGGAGAGCGACCCTTTGGTAGGGAGTTTACCAGTTTGGTTGGTGTTGAGGAAAACTAAGGAGGTTTCATAGGAACTTGAGAAGCTAGGTGAAGAGTACATGGCATGAGAATGAACCTATAGACCCATAGATAGCCATCTCTATGTGCACATTGATGTGTTACCGTGAAGGTAACCGGTATGGGGCCTGACCAAGGTAGGCAGGTCGCCATGATCCCTGAGGAAGGATGAAAGTCAGTCAAGAATGTAGAGGGAGATGATGAAGGATTGGTTCTAAGTTGAACATGTACTATGTTAAAATCCTAAGTCTATCCAAGGGTTAGGTAGGGATAAGACCGATGGAAGAAGGAGTTGCCTAATTCCCTAGTTGCACATGACCATAGGGTCGGGAGGTAACGGCTATCATTGTCTGAGGGCCATGGGTTAGGAGATTGATCACAGTCATGAACTCATGGGACCCAAAGGGCAGATGAGTAGGGCACTCTCTGGATGCATAAGGGAAGAGGGATGACCCCAAAAGTGCCGGCACCTATAGACCTAGAGGAGATGACCTAGGATTATGCTTGGACCAAGTAAGTCCGAGACCAATTTTCCTGGAAGTAGTGTGGATATCATGATATAGAGACATAAGCTGCACGTTTCAACTTGGATTTGAAAGTGTACGGGCAAGGTGGGCTGTACCATCTCTACTCTTGGAACAGGAAGAACTCTGTATTTGGACTGCAGCCAAATGCTCATTTCTTCTTGTTATGGGAGTGAGAGATAGGACAGTACGCATGCCTTACACCAAGGATAAAGATGATGTAAGTTGGAACGTGGCTACAAGGGATAAAGATAGAAATGATAACATACCTTTATGGAGTAAATGATACATGGATGGTTTACAACCACTAAGAGTATTAAGGAAATCATCTTTTGATGATGTTTTATCATGAGCTATGTGAAATTTGTAAATTTGAGTTGAATCACCATGAGGATGAGCTCAGAGTTTCTTGATGAAGACAAACGTAGAGTTTGAGATGAGATGATAAGTATAATACATGGAGGTTTATGTTACCTAAACACTTAAGGATGAGAGGTGGTAATAAATGCTCTGGTTGAGATATAGCTGCCTATTTAGCTGGAGGCTAGAAGAAGTTGAGGTTGTTGGGCTAACCCTAAGTTTGAGAAGAAGATGTGTTTTGGCTAACACCCGGATGTAATAAGATATGTTGAACAAGTTAATGGTTGTTTGGGTAGCCAGTTTAGTCCTTGATGTAGTGAAAGGATGGTGATAGAACCTCAGATACACTTCTTTGGATAGGAAGGTAATAAAACCCTTTTTAGAGTGGTTTAGGATTTCCGAGGTATCAAGCTTGAGGAATCATAACAATACAGGAGGTCATGATATACCTTGGTACTACAAAGATAGTAAGTGATGGTAGCACTCTGGATGCTTAAAACAATGTTGCATGTAGCATGTGACCATGCAAGCCAGGAGGTGAAGGACGAACACCATCAACCCAGTGCATGGATATAAAGTTCCCAAGAGGGACTGGAAGTTCATCATTATGGAGGTTGTGAGTTTCTCCTAGACCAAGAAGGTCAAGATACAATATGGGTTATGGTAGATCGCCTTTCCTAGATGACATGAGAAAGGAAGGGTTCTGTCAAGGGACAGATCTGGTTGAACTACATATGAAAAGATGGTTCAACTACACCATGATGCGAATTCAAAGGTTCTTGATGTGACCTAAAGGTTCACTTCCATGAGGTGGAAGTAGATACATGAAGAGCTCCGTGGTTGTATAGTTTATCACCCCATACCAATGGACAGTATGATCCGGACTAGAGGGTTTGATGAGAGCAGGTGTGCTCCTTTAGGGTGATACATAGAGACAATTCTTAAGATGTGATGTTAATCACCATATCCTTTATCGGGATGCAAGAAGTTCTATAGGGAGGTTGTGTCGGTCACCACTTCATTATGATGAAGTTGGTGAAGTAGGCCTCGTGAAGGTCAGAAAAGAACCACAAGTGTGTGAAAATGAAGTCGCTTTGATAATACAATGGCTAAGAGAAAGCCCAGTGGTGACATAAGTCACGAATTGATACAAAGCATACTGACATGCAGTTCACTGTGGGAGAATATGTGATGTAAAAATCCGACCCCTCTGAGCTACAACTGTGAAAGTTTAGTCCCCGATATATGGGTCCATTTGAGATGGATTGGTGGATATGGTTGTGTTTAACCTTGCCCCTCAGGATAACATGATGTTTAATGCGTTACATTAGTCTGATCTAGAGCACTATGTGAGGTACCCAAGCCATGTGTTGAGCCCTGAACCTATTCAACTTTTGAGAGGCTGAAATGTCCTGAGTCACCTATGGGGGTACGATATACCAAGGTAAGAAAGAACTCAGATGGAAGAAAATGAGATAATGAAGGTTCTTGGGAAACACCATGGAAAGGGTGAAGCCACATGGGAGCCCTGATGGACATAAGAAGACTTATCCTGTTTGTTTGCTTGCTTAATGGAATTTTGAGGGCAAAATTCTCATAAGAGGGGAAGGATGTTACAACCCCAAATTTTGGGTTCATTTGGTGAGAAATGTAATTTCTCATATTAAAGATATTTAGAAAAATAATATAATTTGTTGTGAATAAATGGATTTCGTTTAAAATAGCCTTGTTGTTTGATTTGTGGGCTTTATTGGCTATTGGGCCTAATAATAAGGAAATTCAATTAAATAATGAATAATTGAATATTTGAGAAAAGAAAGAGGTAGAAACCTCTAGAAGGCAAATCCAAGGAAGGATTTCGTGCCCTTGGGTTCCTTGGGTTCCAAGGAGTCCAAAGTTGCATAAAGAGAGCAATAAGAAAAGAAAAGATCAATTAAGTATTTCTTTATTAAGAAAGAAATTGAAAATATTGATGAAATGTGGAAAATAAGAAAAGAGGTATAATGGAGTAATCCTTGGTGGAAATTTCGTATCCCAAGGATTCCTAATGTTGAAAGGAATACCAATAAGGAAAATAAAAGAGAAACAAAGAGAAAACTTCAAAAAGATATATTTTAATGAAGAAATAAACAAGATAATGGGAAATAATGCATTTAGATGCATCTAGAAGGACAAATGAGTATCCAATAAAAAGGATTTCGAATTATTAGAGTTTCTTGGGATCCAAGGAGTCCCAATGAATAAAGAGGAAAGAGAAAATACCTATAAAAGAAAATAAGAGAATAATGTAATACATTATTAATGGATTATGTGGTTTTGCTAGAAAGAAAGTAATTTCTATTAAAGGAAAATAAGATTTCGTGCCTATAGATTGAAGAACAAGAAATAAAGAGATTAAGCGAGAAGAATTTCGAATTCCTATAATCTAATGAACAAAATACACAAAGAAAGAGAGAAGAATACTTGTAAAATAAGGAAATCCCTTTCCTATAAGGAGTAGCCTTGATTGCTTAGTGGGCAAGCAATCTGGGGCGTGGATACTCCCCTATTTAAAGGATAGACCCTCCAGTTCGAGTCGAAGAGAGGGAGAGAGAGAGAGAGATCCCATGCTCTCCTCCTTGTGCAAACCCTAGTCATGAGTAGGGGACCTATCACCAGAGCAACGGAGCTTCGTTTGGTGATCTTGATGGAGGAAGGAAGCCTACACAGCAACCTAGGAGGGAAAGGAGATCGACTCGCACTCCTATCTCCAAGCAGCACCATCCGTAGAACTGCAAGGCTGCAACAAATGCAGCAGCGACGCGTAGCAGATCTAGCTCTTGCATGGACGTTCTGGCCATGGCTTGGAGGCACCTCGCGTGCGCCAGGGTAGGGCGGAGGCAACGACACCCTCCCTGGTGGCCGTCAAGGTCAGTAGGGGGAAGGGGGAGTCGCGCCCTTGGCATCTAGGGCGGCAGCGGACGTTGGAGCAAGGTGGAAGACGATCCAGGGCGCTCTAGACGGTTCTGCCCTTCCGCGTGCCAAAGAGATGATCCTCAAGTGGGGGGCAAAAAGGTCATTCAATTATGTTTCCCAAAGCAGCGCGTTGCATGGGTATGCTGACGTGTCAGCATGCTATTGGCCCAAGTAAATGAGTTTTGATAAATTCATAGTAAATAATTGGTAGGTCGAATAAGGACATGTTATCATGAAAGTTTCTTAGAAAATCGAGAGGAATGTAAATAAAATATAATTGAAGCCTGATTCCTTTTGCAATTCTAAAAATAATAGAAGATATCAACTTTGTTGTAGTAATGATTAAAGTAACCCTAATTGGGAATGATTAAAGTGATTAGTAAGGTTTAATAGCTGATTAAAGTGGATCTTAGCCTGTTAATGATAAAAAGGAACTTTAGAAAGAAAAAGGATGAACTTTGCATATAATTAGTTAATTTGGAGTTTCATATGCATGAATATACTTTAATGGGCCTTGAAACCCTAATGTTGATTAATTCGACTATTAATGGCTTTAATTGGTTAATTTCATGATTAAAGTAGGAATATGTTATTTCGAGCATTAAAGTCCCTAATTTGTGGATAAATAACCTTAATATAGGAATTAGGGTTTTTACATGAATGAAAGGTGGAATTAATGGCAGATCAAGTTCTTATGTGTTTTGGATTATAATGGACTATGAATTGATGATAAATGCGTATAATGACCTTGAAATAGATTAAAAGGATAAAGAAGGTAGTTTTTGTATAAAAGAGAAATAATCAACTTTAATTAGGCTTATGATGTTGAAATTAGGGTTTATGAACTAAGAGAGCATTTAATATGATAAAGGCGTTATGGAGGCAAAAACCCTAATAAAACCCTAATGTGGTCTAGAAAGCCTAAGGTGGAATCCAAGTCTAGCTTTAGAATGTTCTGGATAAACTATAACACTTGGAACGTATGCATTAATTTCAGGATATTGTTGATTGCTTGTTGATTGATTCTTTATCCTTATTGCTTGGACAATCAAGTTGCTCTGAATCAGGTATGTGGTTAATTATGAATAACCGCCTTAGTTTCCCGATGATTTTTCGGATGGTTAATCGTATTGAATGCAAAATATCTATTGGATGTTCATACTTGCAAATTATAAAGTCACTATGATTATCACATTAATAATAGAAGTATGGATTCTCGCACCTACATGCCACCCTGATGGATGATGCCAAAGGTCAGGCCCAGATGGGTAGACCAATGGACACCTTGAGTGGTGACCCCAGGCACCAAGAAGGTGGCCTATGATATTGCATGACTAGTGGGCACCATGAGTGGTGACCCCCAGGCACCAAGCTCAGGATTGAGAAGGTGGCCATAAGTCATTGGCAATGGGCACCCTAAGGTGGATATGCCAGGGTTAGGGCAAAAGTGGTGGAGAATGCTATACTAAAAAGTGTAAATTGGCTTGTTAATTAATTTGATTGTGATTATTAAATTTTTAGCCATATTTGAAAGGTTTTGGTTGTTCCCACATACCAGTATATTTCGATATACTGACCGACGTTTTGTTTGTCGGCGTTTTAGGAACAACAATTGAAAGAACAAACAGTAAAGAGACACATTGTGAAAGTAAAACATAAAGTACAAGGAGGATTAGTTAGAGTGGATTCAAGCTTGGATAGATAGATTCCCAAGGTTTTCAAAGGTAAGTAAAGTTTTAATTTTATACCAAATTTCAGTTAGTTAGTAGAATTTCATAATTGTTATTGATTATTTGTCGAACCTTTGATCCTATTAATTGGATAACGGCACCGACCTTTCGATCTCCCTTAATTGGGGGTTACTGGGAGGCGGGGTCGTTACACTAGCAGTGCCACGAGTTGCAGCAAGGTACGAGCAAGCTCTCCTCCTCCAGGGCCTCGATGGCTGCCGCCGCACCTCGCCCTTACCCCGCCGCCTTCCGCCGCACCTGGGGTGCCGCCCAGTGCGTGGCCTAGCAGGCTAGAGCCTCTGTGAAGCCATGGCTGTTGGCCAACCTTCGTCGCTCAGGTCCCCTCACAGGATCATCGGTTGGGGTCACCGGTCGAGTGTACGGAGGTTAGAATCCTCCTGGCTGCCAACGCTGATGGCTACTCAGACAAGGAGAAGGCTTGTGCCTTCTCAGGATCTGCAAGACCCACCGACCCAACCTTCCAGGGAGGCAACGACCCAGACTGCTACTCTTCTCATCGGGCAAGGATTAGATGTCTCAGTCATGTGCTTGGGGTCTGGGCTTTGGCTTCCGCCGTTCATAGAACTTAGGCAACCAGGCTGCACTTCTCGATTTAGAGGAAGGTTGGTCTACGTGCAAAAAGATCTTTAATGTGATACGATCTCGATCTATTAGCTTTTATAGGTGAAGGGTGCGATTCCACAACCCTTGCAAACTGAGGCGTATGAAATGAGGAAGGGGAGGACCCTCTTCACAAAGCGGCAAGTCACACATCCAGGAGGGAAAGAAAATAATTACATTATTTTCTTATATTCCCTTGCAAATAAAGACTATTAACTTTTCCTATGTTAATCTCGTTGTTTGAGACGGAAATCCCCAGCTTTCCATAAGAGTATGATGTGGCAAGGTTTGTTCCCACTCAATCAATGTTTTCCTTGTGTTTGCATGTAAAAATTGTTTTACAAAGATACCTTCCTTTTCAAAAATCTAGAACCAAGTGATATTACGAGAAAGGCAAGACATCTTGTTGATTAAACATATTTCCTCTATATTTCTTTGGCCTCTTTCCTTATCTTTTATCCTTTTCCTTATTTATTCCTTTATTCAAATAAACTAATTTTCCCTTTCTTTTATTTTGACTAATCTTTCTATTAGAAATCATATGTAAATGACATTCAAACAATCATGGCCATTAATGTCATTTTCTAGATATTTCCAAGTGTTTCTCATAAATACTTTTGCTTAATATCCATTATCATGTATCTTTTTCCATTTCTTGGACTTTTCTTCTTTTCTTCTCTTTTATATCCATTATTAGATCAATTAAATAATAGGAACCACGAAATTCCTATCAAAAGGGAGATTTGCAAAGAAATCTCTTCTTTGAAGCAAATCATGCAACCCTTTTCAATTAGGTCCAAATTCATAAAATCAATCCGTTTCAATTATGAAAACATATGAAAAATTGGGGTTGTAACGTCTTTCCCCTCTTACAAGAATTTTGTCCTCAAAATTCCATCAAGCAATCAAACAATTCAGGATAAAATTTTAAATGTCCATTATTGGCCCCTATGTGGCTTTGCCCTATCCATGGCGATTCCAAAGAACCTTTATCATCACATATTCCTTTCTCTGAGTTCTTTCACCTTGGCATCTATAAACCTCATAGGTGACTCAGGTCATTTCAGCCTCCCCTTGGGGCTTACTAGGTTCATTGCTCAGCACATGGTCTGGGTACCTCAGATAGTGCTCTAAATTAGACACTCGAAACTCATCACACATTACTTTATCCTAAAGGGTAAGATCAAACTTAACCTTCCCCACCAAACCATGTCAAAAGAACCCATGCATCCGTGACTCATATCTCTTAGCTATAACTTAGAGGGGTCAGATTTTCATGTCACATATTCTCCCATAGTGAATTGCATGTCAGTCTACTTTGCATCCGCTCACGACTCTCGTCGTCTCTAGGCTCCTTTCAGCCATTGCACGATCAAAGTGACTTCACCTACACACACTGTAGTCCTTTTCTAACCATCACATGATCCTTTCACCAACATCACCTTACTGAAGTGATGACCGACACAACCTCCCTTACAGAGCTTCTTTAAATCCCGATACTGGCTATGGTGGTTATCATCACATCTTTCATTGGACAAGAACTGTCTTTGGATATCACCCTGAATGAGCACACATGCTCTCATCAGGCCCTTTAGTCTGGATCATACTAATCATTAGTTTAAGGGTGATAAACTGTACTAACATAAATTTCTTCATGTTTCTACTTACACCTCACAGAAGTGAACCTTTAGGTTATACTCATAACTTTTGAACTCACCTCATGGTGTAGTTGAACCATCTCTCTGATATGTAGTTCAACCCAATTTGTCCCTTGACAGTACTCTTTCTTTCTCATGTCATTTAGATAAGGCGATCTACCATAACCCATATTGCATCTTGACCTTCCTTGGTCTAGGGGAGACTTATCACAATATCCATAGTGATGAACTCCCATTCCCTCTCAAGAACTCTTTATCCTCTATATCAATGCACTGGGTTACCAGTGCTCATCCTTCACCTTCTGTCATGCATGGCAACATTCCACATGCAGCCTCATCTCCATCATCCATAGTACTGCTACCACTCCTTATCTCAGTAGTATCATGGTATATGGTAATCTTAAATCATGATCTCCTGTATGTCATGATTCCTCAAGATCAATTCTTCAGAAATGCTAAACCACTCTAATCGGGGTTTCATCTCCTTTTCTCCAGAGAAGTGCTTCTGAGGTTCTACAACCATCCTTTTATCATCATAAGCCCTACGCTAGCTAACAAAACAACAATTAACTTGATTAACCATCATTGTTACATCTGTGTGTTAGCCAAACTTATCTCTTTTCCAATAGGGGGTTATCTTATCAACCTCTTCTAGCCTCCATCTAAACTAGGCAGTTGTATATCATCCAGAGCATCCATTACCACTTCACATCCTTAGGTTTTAGGTAATGTTGAAGGTTTACACCTCTGTGTATTCCACTTATTATCTCATCTCATCTCTAGGTCTATCTTCATCAAGAAAACTCTAAGCTTATCCTCTTGGCTTTTCAAACTCAACCTTGTATGACTCATATCTCATGATAAAACATCCTCATAGGGTGACTACCTTGTTTCTCTTAATGTTTGTAACCCATCCATGTATCATTCACTCCACTAGGGTATGTTATCATCTCTATCCTCATACCTCATGGCAACGTTCCAACTCACATCATCTTTATCCTTGGTGTATGGTATGTGTATTGTTACAACCCCAAATTTTGGGTTTCTTTGGTGAGAAAGGTAATTTCTCGTATTAAAGATATTTGGACAAATAATGATATAATTTGTTGTGAATAAATGGATTTCGTTTAAAATAGCATTGTTGTTTGATTTGTGGGCTTTATTGGCTATTGGGCCCAATAACAAGGAAATTCAATTAATTAATGAATAATTGAGTTTTTGAGAAAAAAGAGATGAGGTAGAAACCTCTAGAAGGCAAAGGAATGTAATCCAAGAATGAATTTTGTGCCTCTTGGGTTCCTTGGGTTCCAAGGAGTACAAAGTTGCAAAGATAAAGCAACAAGAAAAGAAAAGACCAATACAGTATTTCCTTGTTAATAAAGAAATTAAAAACATTGATGAAATATGGAAAATAAGTGAAAAGAGGTATAATGGAATAATCCTTGGTGGAATTTCGTATTCCAAGGATTCCTAATGATAAAAGGAATACAAATGAAGAAAATAAAAGAGAAATAAAGAGAAATCCTCAAAAAGAAATGTTTTAATACACATGATAATGAAGAATAATGCATTTAGATGCATCTAGAAGGATAATGAGTATCCAATAAAAAGGATTTCGAAATAATAGAGTTTCTTGGGATCCAAGGAGTCCTAATGAAGAAAGAGGAAAGAGAAAATACCAATTTTGCAAAATAAAAAGATAATGTGATACATTATTAGTGAATTTGGTAAAAAGAAAGTATTTTCCTATTAAATGAAAATAGAATTTCGTGCCATGTGAATAAAGGGCAAGTAATACAAGAAAAAAAGAAGTTATTTTCAAAATCATAATGTCTAAAGAATAATGTATATCAAGGAAGTTTGTTTAGAGAGAAAAGGTTGCTTTTTCATGAAGGAATATAACTTCCTAGTAGGAAAGGGACTTGGCAACTCAAGGATAGCCATCATAAGGCTTCGTCACTCGCTCTATAAAAGGGGTAGAACTCAGGGGTGATTCCTGGGGAGTTGCACATATCCTTTCTTCCTTCTTCTTCTTCTTCATTTTCTTGGGCAAAACCCTAGCCACGAGAAGAAGAGTTATCCTTGGAATGACAGGAGCATCTAGGGGCCAACAAAGGGTTCTGTTGGTATTTGGATGGCCCACGATGCTGGGGAGCTACTTTACCATCGGGGCCATGCCCTAAACAACGCACGATGACAACCGCACATCCGCAACACCTGTTGCAGGTCGTGGGTTGTCCCAGCCAAAACCCGACCATCTTGGCCATGTTTTAAGGCTGCTCTGGGTGCGCCCAGGGGCGGCAGAGGCAGGGCGACGACCGGCCTGAAGCTTCGGGCCACAGGGAGGAGAGGAGAAGGGCCGCAACAACTGTAGGCGCGCGCAACTAGGGCAGCACGGAGGTTGAAGATGGTCCATATTAGTTGGACAGATATTCCCCTCCGCGGGATGTACAAATAATAACTCAAGCGGGGGCAAAAGGGGCTTTTCAAAATGTTTGTAAACCCATCCGAGTTCGCTGCATGGAAGGCTCCTACGTGGTAGCCCCCCATTGGCCCAAAGTAAGTGTTTTTGATAAATTCATAACTAATGATTCATAGCTCGGATTAGCATGCATAAAATATGAAATTTGCTCAGAAAAATGAGGGGAATTCATTAAAAATATAACGGAAGTCTGATTGATTTTGCAATTCGAAAAGTAATGGAAGTTATTAGCTTTAGATGTAATAATGTTAAAAGAACCCTATTTTGATAAGATTAAAATGATTAGTAGGGTTTAATAGATGATTAAAGTTATTATGAGCCTGTTAATGATAAAAAGGAACATTAAGAAGAAAAAGGATGAACTTTGTATATAATTAGTTAATTTAGAGTTTCATATGCATGAATATACTTAATGGGCCTTGAAACCCTAATGCTGACTAATTCGACTATTAATGGCTTTAATAGATTAATTTCATGATTAAAGTTGGAATATGCTGAATCTAAGCTATTTCGAGTATTAAAGTTCCTAATTTGTGGATAAATACCTTAAATGTAGTAATTAGGGTTTTCTCATGAATAAAAGGTGGAATTAATGGCAAATCGAGTTCGTATGTGAATTGGACCATAATGAACTATGAATTGATGATAAATGCATATAATGATCTTATCATGGATTAAAGGGATAAAAATAATAGCTTTAATGTAAAAGAGGCTTAAATGGTTAATTATGCCTTTAATCTGAAATTGAGGATTAGATGTGGAAGTAATTAGGGTTGGTGATCAATTGCGTTAAATTAGGGTTTAAATAGTAAAAGATGAAGGGAAACCCTAATTGCAATAGAAACCCTAAAAGTGAAACCCTAGGAAGCGAGCTAGGTTTAATGGATCTGGATGACATGAATAATAAAAAGGGAATTATGTGATTATTTCAAGATCTTATTGAAAATGCTTCCTTGCTTGGATTCTTATTTGCATGGATATTTCTGTTCAAATCGTCAGATCAGGTATGTGGTTAATTATGGATAACCGCCTTAGTTTCCCGAGGATTTTCCAGACAGTTAATCACATTGAATGCGAATTATCTGTTGGATGTTCATACTTGCAAAATCATAAAGTCACTATGATTATCACATTAAAAATAGAAGTATGTATTCTCGCACCAACATGCCACCCTGATGGATGATGCCAAAGGTCAGGCCCAGATGGGTAGACCAATGGACACCTTGAGTGGTGGCCACAGGCACCAAGCTCGGGAATGAGAAGGTGGCCTATGATATTGCATGACTAGTGGACACTATGAGTGGTAACCCCCAGGCACCAAGCTCGAGATTGAGAAGGTGGCCTTAAGTCATTGGCAAAGGAAACCCTAAGGTGGGTATGCCAGGGTTAGGGAAAAAGCAGTGGAGAATGTCATACTGAAAAGTGTAAATTGGCTTGTTAATTAATTTGATTGTGATTATTAAATTGTTAGCCATATTTGCAAGTTTTTGGTTGTTCCCACATACCAGTATATTTCGATATACTGACCGACGTTTTGTTTGTCGGCGTTTTAGGAACAACAATTGAAAGAACAAACAGTAAAGTGACACATTGTGGAAATAAGAAATAAAGTGCAAGGAGGATTAGATAGAATAATTCAAGCTCTGGATAGATAGATTTCCAAAGTTTTCAAAGGTAAGCAAAGTTTTAATTTTATACCAAATTTCAGTTAGTTAGTAGAATTTCATAATTATTATTTATTATTTGTCGAACCTTTGATCCTGTTAATTGAATAACAACTCTAACCTTAGAGTCTCCCTTAATTGGGGGTTACCGGGAGACGGGTTCGTTACAATTGGTATCATAGCATAGGTTCCTCAATTAATCTTTAATAATTATTAAATTTTATAAATTCTGTAGAACCCAAGGGAGTTATTAGAGGATTGTATGAAAGACTGAGGTGTCTAGAAAAGGATCACGTCCGGGGGCTGGCAATATTTTCCTCCACACCGCTAGTCGGAATATGAGGACTCCCAGATTGTGTGACTGCCTGGACGATGTCTTAGGATATGACTTGAAATAAGATACCTTTAGGACTCTCTCATCTTGTCCATCCCTTCTCAACTCAAATTCTATTAAGGACCTTAAGGATTAGGGTTTTCTCTCTTCTCCTCACCCTCTTGAGGTATGGGTAAAGTTAATAAGGTCTAAGGAATCCTCCACCAAATTAATAAAAAACATGTAAATAAGATGTCATGGACATAAGCTTAATAGATTAAGTGCAAACTAAAGAATAGATACATGCTTAGGTCGTATGACATAAGTTGTCATTTCCCTCAGGAGAGACCTGAGGCTAGACCTTCTTGTCAGTAGGATGAGTAGAGAAAGTGAGTCTTGGAGGTAGAGATCTCCATTAAAGTAGAGACCTAGAACATCCTTTAATGATGATGTTAACCCTAACCCTAAGTGGAGGTTAGAGAGAGAGATGACATGATGAGTTAGATGACATGGTTGACTGGGTGTTTGGATAGATATGCCTTTGGATTGCCATACGAGCCATGAGAGGTCAGATGACCTAGCACCTTTAGCAACTCAGGAAAGGGGCGTGCATGATAGAGTGAAGGATAGCTCTTTCATTGATGGGGTTAGTGAAGAACCTATAGAAACCCTATGGCTTATGCAAGTAGGGGATGGCATGCAACCAGAGTACATCAGTGGTATGGTAGTAGGTTGAAACCCTGGCCAAAAGGGCACGATGGATGGCTTATGAGATAAGCATATGGATAATCTAGAGCCTAACATGAGTTGAGCATAGGCTTCACCCACATAGGGGTATGCTTGTGAGCATGAGCCTTCATGGAGAGAGGACCTCTAGTAGTATGGCTGGATGTGAAGTTAGCTTTAGAGAGAGAGTAAGAAGGAACCAAGCAAGAAGGTTGGAAACCTAAAACCTCAAGATGTGAGAAACAGTGGGGAGTCGAGAATGATGCGACCTAAGTGGATGATAGTGGTTGCCTCATGCATGATATGTGGAGGCTGATGATATCTTGGTTGCCTTTAGAGGGACCAAACCCTAGAGAGAGTATGATGCTTCTGGAACCTATGTGCCTATGGTATAGGAGTTTACCTGCTGAGATGAGACAAAGAGTGCCTTAGATCTTGAGGAGGCTCAAGTAACCAGTTGTGGGGCTTTATACCTAGTTGGTTGTCTTTGAGAAGGACTCAAATACTGAGGTGTTGCTCATATATAAGGATCATGGGAGTACATGGCATACCTTGGACATGCTTGATTCGTGGTTAAGAGGTTGAGCATGTAGTTGGATATCCAAAATTGAACCTAGGGTTCCTGGCCGAAGAGGGGAAGCAGTGTACCCAATGCTCATGATGAGATTTGAGTCTCTATAGTTTCGAGCATGGTACTCCTCATGTGTAGAGGTAAAAGAAACCCCTTAAGTTAAGGATATGTTTGATGAACCCCCTCACAACTAAGTTGATCTAATGTTGAGGAAAGAGAAAAAGTATGACCTAGTATGGTTTAATAGGTGGTCTGCTTGTGCTTTAGTAGCTGCTAGGTTAGGCATGCTCATGTGAAGGTAAACCCTAGGGATAGTTGTGACCTTGTTGTCAAAAGTTGTAGTTTCCTCCCATCCTGGGAGAGGGACCCTTTTATAGGGTGTATACCCGTTTTGTTGAGGTTTCAAAGAATCTTGAGAAACTAAGTGAAGAGTACATGGTATGAGAATGAACCTGTAGACCCATAGATATCCATCTCTGAGTGCATGAGGATGTGTTACCATGGGGGTAACCGGTATGGGGCCTGACCAAGGTAGGCAGGTTGCCATGACCCCTATGAAGGGATGAAAGTCAGTCATGAATGCAGAGAGAGATGATGAAGGATTGGGGAAGGTTCTAAGTTGAACATGTACTATGTTAGAATCCTAAGTCTATCCTAGGGTCAGGTAGGGATAAGACCGATGGAAGAAGGAGTTGCCTAATTCCCTAGTTGCACATGACCATAGGGTCGGGAGGTAACAACTATAATTGTCTGAGGGCCATGGGTTAGGAGATTGATCACCTTCATAAACTCATGGGATCTAAAGGGCAGATGAGTAGGGCACTCTCTGATGCATGAGGGAAGAGGGATGACCCTAAAAGTGTCGACACCCTATAGACCTAGAGGGGATGACCAAGGATTGTGTAGTAACCCAAGTAGGTTTGAGACCAGTTTTCCATGGAAGTAATGTAGATATCAAGATGATGGCACGTTTCAACTTAGAATTGAAGATGTACTGGTAACATGGGTTGTACCATCTCTACTCTTAGAATAGGAAGAACTATGTATTTGGACGACCGCCAAATGCTTATTTCTTCTTGTTATGGGAGTGAGAGATAGAACAATACGCATGCCATACACCAAGGGTAAAGATGACGTGAGTTGGAACAAGGAATGAGGACAGAGATGATAATGTGCATAATGTGCCCTTGTGGAGCAAATGATACAGGGATGGTTTACAAACACTAAGAGTATTAAGGAAATCATCTTTTGAGGATGTTTTATCTTGAACTAGGTGGTTTTTTGCAAGTGTTACAAGGAATTACAAGGTGGAGCCTGACAACTAAGGCTCCTATTGGTTTGGTGTAAGTCATGAGTTTCAAGGAACTCATTTTCTGGGAACTCTAGTTCAGTTTTTGGAACTTATGTTCCATCCACTTCCATGTGATTGGTTTGTTGTAAGTGTAAATATGAAAATAATTAAAAATAGTGTTAATTTTTATTGTATAATACAAATAAGTGAGGATGACAAAGACATAAAAAAAGGAATCATATCCATAAAAAATCATTATATTCTTAAATCATAATAACCACAACAAGTAGTTATGGTGCATATGTTTCTCCTTTAAAAATATTTTATTGTGGTATAATTATAATCTTCATAAAAATATTATGATTAAAATCACATTGCAAAATTTTTATTTTACTTTATGTATACAAAGTATTTTAATAATATCAGCATTTCATGTGCTTGTATTTATAAATTTTGATTCATCAATGTTTAACACAATGTAGAATATAATTTTTACATTGTTTCTGTAGGGAATTTTTACTATATTATTCATGTATGGTTACAACTAATTATCATTTTTCACATCATATTGTTTAAACATGAAGAATAAAAATATATTACGTAAATCACATTGTTCCTACATGGTGCGGTGTTTATTTTTTCATGATGTTTGTATTTTTTATTTTGTAGATTGTACTGATTATGGTGGTTATAGTGTTAAATATTTTACATAGTGTGATTATAGTGTATAATATTTTGTCATATTATGTTGTGATTTTGGCAACGACCTACATCCTCACCATTAATATTTCTAGTCATAAATATTTTTACATGTATCACTTATAATGAATAAAGAATATAATTGTATAAAAATATTGTTAGTTGTCCTGGAACTCATTTTCCGCTCTTTTTAAGAGGGAACTCAGGAACTGTGTTTTGTATGTAAGTCTGTAACTCCCCGAAAGTCACGAAACTCAAGTTCCAACACTTACTTTAAACCAATCATGAAAAACTACTCAAGGAACTCCAGTTCTTGTGTTTTCCGAACTAGTTACGACAAACCAATCGGAGCCTAAGAGGATGAGCTCAGAGTGTTCTTGATGAAGATAGACTTAGTGTTTGAGATGAGATGTTAAGTAGAATACATGGAGGTGTATGTCTTCAACATTACCTAACACCTAAGGATAAGAAGTGGTAATGAATGCTCTGGTTGAGATATAGCTACCTAGTTAGCTGGAAGCTAGAAGAAGTTGAGGTTGTTCGACTAACCCTATGTTTGGAAAGAGGATGTGTTTTGGCTAACACACAGATGTAACAAGATATGTTGAGCAAGTTAATGGTTGTTTGGTTATCCAGTTTAGTCCTTGATGTAGTTAAAGGATGGTTGTAGAACCTCAGATACACTTCCTTGGATAGGAAGTTAATGAAACCCTTTTGAGAGTGGTTTAGGGTTTCCGATGTATCAAGCTTGAGGAATCATAACAATACAGGAGATTATGATATACCTTGGTACCACAAAGATAGTAAGTAATGGTAGCACTTTGGATGCTTAAAACAAAGTTGCATGTAGCATGTGGCCATGCAATCCAGGAGGTGAAGGACGAACACCAGTAACCCAGTGTATCGATATAGAGGATAAAAGAGTTCCTGAGAGGGAATGGGAGTTCAACACTATGAATGTTGTGGTAAGTCTCCCTTTGACCCAGAAGGTCAAGATGCAATATGGGTTATGGTAGATCGCCTTACCTAGATAACATAAGAAAGAAAGGAGTATTGTCAAGAGATAGATTCTGTTGAACTACATAAGAGAGAGAGAGAGATGGTTCAACTACACCATGATACAAGTTCAAAAGTTCTTACATATGACCTAAAGGTTCATTTCCATGAGGTGGAAGTATATACATGAAAAACTCGATGATAGTATGGTTTATCACCCCTAACTAATGGTTAGTATGATCTAGACTAGAGGGTCTGATGAGAGCATGTGTGCTTGTTCAGGGTGATACAAAGAGACAGTACTTAAGATGTGATGTTACCCACCATAGCCTTTATCAGGATGCAAGAAGTCTTATAGAGAGGTTGTGTCAGTCACCACTTCACTAAGATGATGTTGGTGAAGGAGGCCTCGCGAAGGACAGAAAAGAACCACAATGTGTGCAGATGAAGTCGCTTTGATCGTGCAATGGCTGAGAGAGGGCCCAGTGGTGACATGAGTCACGAGCTGATGCAAAGCAAACTGACATGCAATTCAATGTGGGAGAATATGTGATGTGAAAATCTGACCCCTATAAGATACAACTGAGAAAGCTGAGTCCCCGATATATTGGTCCATTTGATATGGATTGGTGGAGCTGGTTGTGTTTAGCCTTACCTATCAGGATAAAATGATGTGTTGCATGATTCTGATCTAGAGCACTATGTGAGGTACCCAAGCCAGGTGTTGTGCCTTGAACTTATTCAACTTTTGAAAGGATGAAAAGTCCTGAGTCACCTAGGAGGGTACGATATACCAAGGTAAGAAAGAACTCAGATGGAAGAAAATGAGATAATGAAGGTTCTTGGGAAACACCATGGAAAGGGTGAAGCCACATGGGAGCCCTGATGGACATAAGAAGACTTATCCTGTTTGTTTGCTTGCTTGATGGAATTTTGAGGGCAAAATTCTCATAAGAGGGGAAGGATGTTACAACCCCAAATTTTGGGTTTCTTTGGTTAGAAAGGTAATTTCTTGTATTAAAGATATTTGGACAAATAATGATATAATTTGTTGTGAATAAATGGATTTCATTTAAAATATCCTTGTTGTTTGATTTGTGGGTTTTATTGGCTATTAGGCCCAATAACAAGGAAATTCAATTAATTAATGAATAATTGAGTTGTTGAGAAAAGTGAGATGAGGTAGAAACCTCTAGAAGGCAAATAAATGTAATCCAAGAATGAATTTAGTGTCTCTTGGGTTCCTTGGGTTCCAAGGAGTCTAGAGTTGCAAAGATAAAGCAACAAGAAAAGAAAAGACCAATAAAGTATTTCCTTGTTAATAAAGAAATTAAAAACATTAATGAAATATGGAAAATAAGTGAAAAGAGGTATAATGGAATAATACTCGGTGGAATTTCATATTCCAAGGATTCCTAATGATAAAAGGAATACAAATGAGGAAAATAAAAGAGAAATAAAGAGAAATCCTCAAAAAGAAATATTTTAATACACATGATAATGAAGAATAATGCATTTAGATGCATCTAGAAGGATAATGAGTATCCAATAAAAAGGATTTTGAAATAATAGAGTTTCTTGGGATCCAAGGAGTCCCAATTAAGAAAGAGGAAAGAGAATATACCAATTTTGCAAAATAAAAAGGCAATGTGATACATTATTAGTGAATTTGGTAAAAAGAAAGTATTTTCCTATTAAATGAAAATAGAATTTCATGCCATGAGAATAAAGGGAAAGTAATAAAAGAATAAAAGAAGTTATTTTCAAAAACATAATGTCTAAAGAATAACGGAAGGTCCATAGACATATGTCTTCTGACCCGAGCTGCAGTAGGTGCCATGTGTACGAGGAGACTAGTCTGTACACTATTCGCGACTGTGAACAAGTTCGCGAAGTGTGGAAGGGCATCTACCAAGAAAAACTACCTTTAGATTTCTTCACAACAGATCTCAGGAGATGGATTAGAAATGGCTTGCGAGGAAAAGAAATCGAACAAAGCTGCTTCATGATCGCCTGCTGGTACCTTTGGTCATGTAGAAACTCAGAAATCTTCGATAATAATAAGAAACCAACTGGTCATATCATCAAATATATCATATTAGAGACTGACCTATCAAGGAAAGTATGGCATAAAGAAACATCGGCCAATGGTGCCTTTTCACAGAAGGACAAACAATGGCTACCCCCGCCCATGGACAGCCTGAAGATGAACGTGGCTGCAGCCCTACTTAGACATAAAAGTGCTGCAACGATGATTATCAGGGACATCAATGGAGACTGGATAGATGGTTATGGTTGGATATTCCCTGCTGACTCTGCTCTACATGCGGAATTAACCGCAATCTCAGCGGCCATGAATTGAGCTAAAATTCTGAATTATAAATGTCTGATAGTAGAAACTGATTGTAAGCAAGCAACTGGAATGATTAAGGAGGCTTGCTTGGCGAATCCCAGATTCGCCCACCTACTATATGATATCCAGACGCTCCTTCGGGAGAATAGAGATTGGCATATCAGGCATATCGCGAGATCATCCAACAAGGCTGCGGATGGCTTAGCTAAATGCCATCTCAGAAACAAAACCGGTCCGTTCCAATATGTAAGACCCCCTGAACCTATCAGGGAGTGGTATGTTAGAGACAAATGTAATGGTAGTAGTACTACCATGTTTCTTTCGCAAAATAATTTATGTAATGCTAGTTCTGTGGTTTGCCTGCATGAGGAGAGTGGGATGAATAGATGATCTCCTGACTTTTCCAAAAAAAAAAAGAATAACAGATATCAAGGAAGTTTGTTTAGAGAGAAAAGGTTGCTTTTTCATGAAGGAATATAACTTCCTAGTAGGAAAGGGACTTGGCAACTCAAGGATAGCCATCATAAGGCTTTGTCACTCCCTCTATAAAAGGGGTAGAACTCAGGGGCGAGTCCTGGGGAGTTGCACATATCCTTTCTTCCTTCTTCTTCTTCATCTTCTTGGGCAAAACCCTAGCCACGAGAAGAAGAGTTATCCTTGGAACGACAGGAGCATCTAGGGGCCAACGAAGGGTTCTGTTGGTATCTGGATGCCCCACGATGCTGGGGAGCTACTTTACCATCGGGACCAGGCCCTAAACAACGCACCACGGCAGCCGCACATCTGCAACACCTGCTGCAGGTCGTGGGTTGTCCCAGACAAAACCCGGCCATCTTGGCCACATTTTAAGGCTGCTCTGGGTGCGCCCAGGGGAGGCGGAGGTAGGGCGACGACTGGCCTGAAGCTTCGGGCCACAGGGAGGAGAGGAGAAGGGCCGTAGCAACTGTAGGCACACGCAGCTAGGGCAACGCGGAGGTTGAAGATGGTCCATATTAGTTGGACAGATATGCCCCTCCGCGGGCTGTACAACTAATAACTCAAGCGGGGGAAAAAGGGGCTTTTCAAAATGTTTGCAAACCCAGCCGAGTTCGCTGCATGGAAGGCGCCTACGTGGCAGCCCCCCATTGGCCCAAAGTAAGTGTTTTGGATAAATTCATAACGAATGATTCATAGTTCAGATTAGCACACATAAAATATGAAATTTGCTCAAAAAAACGAGGGGAATTCATTAAAAATATAATTGAAGTCTGATTCCTTTTTCAATTCAAAAAGTAATGGAAGTTATTAGCTTTAGATGTAATAATGTTAAAAGAACCCTATTTTGATATGATTAAAGTGATTAGTAGGGTTTAATAGATGATTAAAGTTGATATTAGCCTGTTAATGATAAAAAGGAACATTAAGAAGAAAAAGGATGAACTTTGTATATAATTAGTAAATTTAGAGTTTCATATGCATGAATATACTTAATGGGCCTTGAAACCCTAATGCTGACTAATTCGACTATTAATGGCTTTAATAGATTAATTTCATGATTAAAGTTGGAATATGCTGAATCTAAGCTATTTCGAGCATTAAAGTTCCTAAATGTAGTAATTAGGGTTTTCTCATGAATAAAAGGTGGAATTAATGGCAAACGAGTTCGTATGTGAATTGGACCATAATGAACTATGAATTGATGATAAATGCGTATAATGATTTTGTCATGGATTAAAGGGATAAAAATAACAACTTTAATGTAAAAAAGGCTTAAATGGTTAATTATGACTTTAATCTAAAATTGAGGATTAGATGTGGAAGTAGTTAGGGTTGGTGATCAATTGCGTTAAATTAGGGTTTAAATAGTAAAAGATGAAGGGAAACCCTAATTGTAATAGAAACCCTAAAAGTGAAAACCTAGGAAGCGAGCTAGGTTTAATGGATCTGGATGACATGAATAATATAAAGGGAATTACGTGATTATTTTAGGATCTTGTTGAAAATGCTTGCTTGCTTGGATTCTTATTTGCATGGATATTTCTGTTTAAATCGTCAGATCAGGTATGTGGTTAATTATGGATAACCGCCTTAGTTTCCTGAGGATTTTTCGGACGGTTAATCACATTGAATGCTAATTATCTATTGGATGTTCATACTTGCAAAATCATAAAGTCACTATGATTATCATATTAAAAAAAGAAGTATGTATTCTCGCACCTACATGCCACCCTGATGGATGATGCCAAAGGTTAGGCCCAGATGGGTAGACTAATGGACACCTTGAGTGGTGACCCCAGGCACCAAGCTCGGGAATGAGAAGGTGGCCTATGATATTGCATGACTAGTGGGCACCATGAGTGGTGACCCCCAGAGACCAAGTTTGGGATTGAGAAGGTGGCCTTAAGTCATTGGCAAAGGAAACCCTAAGGTGGGTATGTCAGGGTTAGGGAAAAAGCGGTGGAGAATGTCATACTGAAAAGTGTAAATTGGCTTGTTAATTAATTTTATTGTGATTATTAAATTGTTAGCCATATTTATAAGTTTTTTTTTGTTCCCACATACCAGTATATTTCGATATACTGACCGACGTTTTGTTTGTCGGCATTTTAGGAACAACAATTGAAAGAACAAATAGTAAAGTGACACAGTGTGGAAATAAGAAATAAAGTGTAAGGAGGATTAGATAGAATAATTCAAGCTTTGGATAGATAGATTTCCAAAGTTTTCAAAGGTAAGCAAAGTTTTAATTTTATACCAAATTCCAGTTAGTTAGTAGAATTTCATAATTATTATTGATTATTTGTCAAACCTTTGATCCTGTTAATTAAATAACGGCTCCGACCTTCGGGTCTCCCTTAATTGGGGGTTACCGGGAGACGGGGTCGTTACATGTATTGTCCTATCTCTTACTCCCATAACAAGAGGAAATAAGCATTTGGATGCAGTCCAAATACAGAGTTCTTCCTGTTCCAAGAGTAGAGATGGTACATCCCACCCTGCCAGTACACCTTTAAGTCTAAGTTGAAACATGCAGCTTATGCCTCTACATCACAAACATCAAAGTTACTTCCATGGAAAACTGGTCTCGAACCCACTTGGGTCACCACACAATCCTTGGTCATCTCCTCTAGGTCTATAGGGTGCCAGTACTTTTAGTGTCATGCCTCTTCCCTTATGCATCCAGAGAGTTCCCTACTCATCTTCCCTTTGGGTCTCATAAATTCATGAAGGTGGTCAATCTCCTAACCCATGGCCCTTAGGCAATGATAGCTATTACCTCCCGACCCTATGGTCATGTGCAACTAGGGAATTAGGCAACTCCTACTTCCATCGGTCCTATCCCTACCTGACCCTAGGATAGACTTAGGATTCTATTATAGTACATGTATAGCTTAGAACCTTACCCAAGCCTTCATCATCTCTCTCTCTCTCTATGCATTCATGGGCTGACACCCATCCTTTCATAGGGTCTTGGAAACCTGTATACCTTGGTCAGGCTCCATACCGGTTACCTCCATGGTAACACATCTACATGCACTTAGAGATAGTTATCTATGGGTCTATAGGTTCATTCCCATACCATGTACTTTCACTTAGCTTCTCACGATCTTATGAGACCTCTTTAGGTTTCCACAAAACTCACAAACTAGTACACTACCTACCAAAGGATTCCTCTCCCAGGATGGGAGGAACTACAACTCTTGACAACAAGGTAAGAAACATCCTTAGGGTTTATATGAGCATGCTTAACTCTAACAAGCTACTAAGGCACAAGCAGACCACCCACTAAACCATGCTAGGTCATACTTGTTCTCATCCTCAACATTGGATCAAGATCATACTTTCCCATGTCATCAACTTAGATATGAGTGGTTCATCATACCTTAACTTAAGGGCTTTATCTTTTCTCTAAACATGAGGAGTACCACACTCGAATATATAGACACTCAAACCTTATCATGAGCACCAGGTACACCAATTTCCCTCTTAGGCCTAGGAACCCTAGGTTCACCTTTGGGTATCCAACTGCATGCTCAATATCTTACCCATGAATCCAACATGTCCAAGGTATGTCATGTACTCCCATGTTCCTTTTATTTGAGCAGTACCTTAGAGTTGAGTCTTCCTCAAGGATAAATCAATAGGGTACAAGGCCTCATGAACTGAACCTCTCTAGGTCTAAGGAACTCTTCTTCTCATTTATACCATAAGTACAGAGGTAGCAGACTCATCCTCCCTCTAGGGTTTGGTCCCTCTCAGGGAAACCAAGTCATCATCAGCCTCCAGGGAGCATGCATGAGGCAACCACAAACATCCACTTAGGTTGCATCATCCTCAACTTCCCACCTCATATCTCAGAGTCTAGGCTTCCCATCTTCCTGCTTTGGTCCTACTCCCTCTCTCTAGAGCTAACTCCACAAATAGCCTCACTACCAGGGGTCCTCTCTCCATGAAGAGTCAAGCTCACAAGCATACCCCTACCCGATGAAGCTTATGTTTGATCAAGGTTATCCATAGCTCTTATATGCTTTTCTCATAAGCTATCCTTCATACTCTCCTGGTCAGGGTTTCAACCTATTGCTCACACTACTAACGTACTCTGGGTGCCTACTATACCATGCTCATATAAGCTCATGGGGTTTCCATGGGTTCTTCTCTAACCCCATCAATGAAGGAGCTATCCTTCACTCTAACATGCATGGCCCTTCCTAGGGTTGGATCTCCAAAGGCACTCAGTCATCCATCCTCCCATGGATCATATGGCATCCATGGCATGTCTATGCAAACACCTAGTCTACCATGACATCTGACTCCTTATGTCATCTCTCTCTCTAACCTTCACTTAGGGTTAGGGTTAACATCATCCTCAGAGGATGTGCCAGGTCTCTACTTGTAATGGAGATCTCTACCTCCAAGACTAAATCTCTTTACTCATCCTTCTGTCAAGAAGGTATAGCCTCAGGTCTCTCCCGAGAGCATGACAACTTATGTCATACGACATAAGCATGTACCTTTTACGCTTAATCTGTTAAGATTATGTCCATGACATCTTATTTACATGCTTTTTATTAATTTGGTGGAGGATTCCTTAATCCTTATCAACCTTACCCATACCTCAAGAGGGTGAGGAAGAGAGAGAAAACCCTAAACCTTAAGGTCCTTAACAAAATTTGAGTTGAGAAGGGATGAACAAGATGAGAGAGTCCTAAAGGTATCTTATTTCGAATCATACCCTAAGACTTTGGCTAGGAAGTCACACGGATTTGGGAGTCCTCGTATTCCGACTAGCGGTGCAGAGGAAAATATTGCCAGCCCCCGATCGTGATCCTTTTCTAGACACCTCTGTCTTTCGGATAATCCTCTAATAAATCCCTTGGGTTCTACAAAATTTGTAAAATTTAATAATTATTAAAGATTAAGTGAGGAACCTATGCTCTGATACCAATTGTAATGACCCCGCCTCCCGGTAACCCCCATTTAAGGGAGACCGAAAGGTCAGAGCCGTTATCCAATAACTCGTATCAAAGGATCGACAAATAACCAATAACAATTATTAAATTCTACCAACTATACTGAAATATGGTAAAAATAAAAACTTTGCATACCTTTTAAAACTGGGTTTCCAAAACTTCTATCCACACATATACTAATCTATATAATCTTCCTTTGCACTATAATTCTCATTTAATTCCACATATGCCACTTTAGTGTTTGTTCTTTTCATTGTACCTAAAATGTCGACAAACAAAATGCCAGTCAGCAAGAAGCTGGTATGTGGGGGAAACAATAATCGTGCAACTATAATAGCAATGCAATCATGCAATTAATCATTTAACAACCAAGATTACGTTTTAAGCCATACTACTCAATCCTTACATATCCCCCAACTCTGTGTTATCCCTGCAGTGGACTTGCATGCTACTTCTCTTTAGGTAGATTCTTACCCCCATGGTCCTACCTTATAGGTAGCCAATACATAGGGTAATAGAGTCGCATGGCACTACCCAAAGGTAGCCCAATATCTAACTCAATGTGACTTGATGGACCTGCACCATTGGTAGCCATCTACTAAGTCATCCAATGACCTGATGGACCTACCCCATAGGTAGCCATGTACTAGGTCAACTATTAAGCCACAGAGGGGACCAGGATCTGAGCTAGTAGGCACATATCTTATGTGATAGTCATATCCACATTATAGTTTGCATGAATTAAAATCATCCAACAATTATTTCATGACATCGATGAAAACTTCAGTAAACCTCAAAAAACTAATTCGAGATATTCATAAGCGTAACCACATACCTTTCAGACTGGTTTGAGATAGAAATATTCCATGCAAGTAAGAAATCTAAGAAAGCAAACACATACAACAAGATCCTGAAATAATCATGAAATTTCCTATTATTACTCATGTCATCAAGATCCATTAAACCTAGCTCGCTTCCTAAGGTTTCTAATCCACTTTTAGGGTTTCCTTTGCAATTAGGGTTGCACTTCTCGTTTACTATTTTAAACCCCAATTATACAACTACTCACAAACCCTAATTATCTCATTTATTCTTCATGAAAGATATTAAGGTTAACATATAACCCTGATTTTAGGAACATCATAATTAACCATAAATTAAACCCATTAAGCCTCTTTTACATCAAAGCTACCATTTTTATCTTTTTAATCCATGACAAGATCATTAGGCTCATTTATCATCAATTCGAAGTTCATTATGGTCTAATTCACATATGAACTCGATTTGCCATTAATTAATACCTTTATCCATTAGAAAACCCTAATTACTACATTAAGGGTATTTATCCACAATTAGGAACTTTTATACTTAAAATAGCTTGGAATTATCATATCTCAACATTATTCACGATTTTGAATAATTAAAACCATTATGAATCACATTTACTAATGTTAAGGTTTCAAGGCCCATTAAGCATATTTATGCACAAGAAACTCTAAATTAACCAATTACGTGCAAAGTTCATCCTTTGTGTTTAATGTATCTTTTTACAATTAATAGGTTAATATCAACTTTAATCACCCATTAAAACCTACTAAATACATTAATCATCTCCAAATAGGGTTTCTTAATCTTTAATTCATTAAAGTTGATAAATTACACTACTTTTCGAATTGCAAGAGGAACTAGCCTTCAAATATACTTTTATTGAATTCCTCTCCTTTTTCTTAGCAAAATTCATATATTACATGTATCCATCTGAGCCACGGTTAATTAGGTATGAAATATATAAAATTAACTTACTTTGGGCCAATCAGAGCACACCACTTGTCCTGCTCCAAGCAAAGTTGTTCGATTTAGCTGAAGAACATTTTGAAAGGTCATTTTTACCCTTGATCAAGTTGGTCAACTCTTCAGCCCGCGAAGGGCAAAATGGTCCAACGACCCAAAGGGTCGTCTTCCTCCTCTCTCACCCTAGCAGTGTCCCGATTTGTAGCAAGATACAATGAAGCTCTCCTCCTCCAGGGCCTCGATGGCTGCAGCCGGACCTCACCCTAGCCCCGCCGCCTTCCTCTGCACCTGGGGTGCCGCCCAGCGCGTGGCCTAGCAAGCTAGAGCCTCCGTGAAGCCATGGTTATTGGCTAATCTCCTTCGCTTATGTACCCTTACAGGCTCATCAGTTGGGGTCTCTGGTCGAGTGTATGGAGGTTAGAACCCTCCTGGTCACCATTGCTGATGGCTACTCAGACAAGGAGAGGGCTTGTGCCTTCTCAGGATCTACAAGACCCACTGACCTGACCTTCCAGGGAGGCAATGACCCAGACTGCTGCTCTTCTCATCGGGCAAGGATTAGAGGTCTCGGTCATGTTCTTGGGGTTTGGGCTTTGGCTTCTACCATTCACAGAACTTAGGCCACCAGGCTGTGCTTCTCGGTTCAGAGGAAGGTTGGTCTATGTGCAAAAAGATCTTTAATGTGATACGATCCCGATGTACTAGCTTTATAGGTGAAGGGTGTGATTCCACAACCCTTGCAAACCGAGGCGTATGAAACGAGGAAGGGGAGGACCCTCTTCACAAAGCGACAAGTCACACATCCAGGAGGGAAAGAAAATAATTACATTATTTTCTTATATTCCTTTGTAGACAAAGACTATTAACTTTTCCTATGTTAATCTCGTTGTTTGAGACGGAAATCCCCAACTTTCCATAAGAGTCTGATTTGGCAAGGTTTGTTTCCACTCAATCAATGTTTTCCTTGTGTTTGCATGTAAAAATTGTTTTACAAAGATACCTTCCTTTTCAAAAATCTAGAAACAAGTGATATTACGAGAAAGGCAAGACATCTTGTTGATTAAACATATTTCCTCTATATTTCTTTGGCCTCTTTCCTTATCTTTTATCCTTTTCCTTATTTATTCCTTTAGTCAAATATATTAATTTTCCCTTTCTTTTATTTTGACTAATCTTTCTATTAGAAATCATATGTAAATGACATTCAAACAATCATGTCCATTAATGCCATTTTCTAGATATTTCCAAGTGTTTCTCATAAATGCTTTTGCTTAATATCCATTATCATGTATCTTTTCCATTTCTTGGACTTTTCTTCTTTTCTTCTCTTTTATATCCATTATTGGATCAATTAAAAAATAGGTACCACGAAATTCCTATCAAAAGGGAGATTTGCAAAGAAATCTCTTCTATGAAGCAAGGCATGCAACCCTTTTCAATTAGGTCCAAATTCATAAAATCAATCCATTTCAATTATGAAAACATATGCAAAACTGGGGTTGTAACATCCTCCCTCTAGGGTTTGGTTCCTCTAAAGGAAACCAATATATCATCAGCCTCCAGGGATCATGTAACATACTGAAATTCAGGGTCTTCCCTACAATTTACCCACTTTTGAGATTTTCTTGGCCTTATAGTCCATTTGGACCTTTTCCATAAATTTCCCATCCTTTTGAATCATTTTTGGGCCTTATTTGCAATTTGAGCATTGATAATGGTGAAATTCCATTTTTGCCCCCATTCATGTTTATAAGAGGGTATTTGCACAAATAACCCACTTAAGGTAATAATTAAGGGCTAATTATGCAAAATGGAGTTTTATGTGAGAATATAAGTAGATAATATTAATTTGGAGTTTTTTGGATAAATATATTAGTAATAATGTGTATTTGAGTTAATGTATGAGAACATTAACCTTAATTGTTTCTCTCTCATCAAAATATGATTTTAATTCATGAAAATATGTTATTTAATTGAGAAATGATTATTGAAATCTTAATGTGTTTAATATCTCGAAATGTACTCACATGTTTCATAGAAATAAGTCTTTTCATATAACTCATTCATTTTAATATATTAATATACACTTTAATGAGCAATATATTTATTAAGGGCCATATTATGTATTAAACGAGAATCTAATTGCATAGCATGGTTCTAGCTATAATATGAGCATGTGGTTAAAATTTGGTGGCTTTTGGACTTCATTTGACCCCTCAAAATGATTTTATATGTTTTTAAGATAGTGTGATAAAAGTCTTTTGATTTATTTCATTTATATCGATCTGTAACACTAAAGTTCGGTTTCAATGGTTTTGTCATGCGTCCCCTTCACCTGTGAGCCATCCGACGGTCTAGATTAGATCATCTGATCTCCGCCTTGATCGGACGATGCGAAACTCGTCTTCTACCTCTGCCGCTTCGCGAGCCGCTGAGCAGTCCTAACTGTCGAACTCTCGCGTGACCGTTCTCCTTCTGTGATTGATCAGTTCACCTGATTTCATGCCCTTTGGCTTCATCTTGATGAGTCGGTTCCAATGAGACATAGTTCTCTACCTACGTCTCCCTAAATGTGAAACGCCCATTAGGACTTATCCCCTCCTCTCCACCGATGTGTTGCAGAGGGAGCCACAACTCCTCTCCCACCTATAAAAGGACTCACAGAGCACCCTCACACCGCATAAAACTCACCCCTATATCCAATTTCTCCTCATTTGCCATGGAGCTCACCGAACTACTCCATCTCCAGTTCCGGCAACCTCAGTCTAGCAATGGTGCTCCTGACCACAAAAGAGCAATCTCAAATATGATTTTAATTCATGAAAATATGTTATTTAATTGAGAAATGATTATTGAAATCTTAATGTGTTTAATATCTCGAAATTTACTCACATTTTTCATAGAAATAAGTCTTTTCATATAACTCATTCATTTTAATATATTAATATACACTTTAATGAACAATATATTTATTAAGGGCCATATTATGTATAAAATGAGAATCTAATTGCATAGCATGGTTTTAGACTTTAATATGAGCATGTGGTTAAAATTTGGTGGCTTTTGGATTTCATTTGACCCCTCAAAATGATTTTATACATTTTTAAGATAGTGTGATAAACGTCTTTTGATTTATTTCATTTATATCGATTTGTAATGCTAAAGTTCGGTTTTAATGGTTCTGTCACGCGCCCCCTTCACCTGCGAGCCATCCGACGGTCTAGGTTATATCATCTAATCTCTACCTTGATCGGACGATGCGAAACTCATCTTCTACCTCTGCCGCTTCGCGAGCCACTGAGCAGTCCTGACTGTCGAACTCTCGTGTAACCGTTCTCTCTCTGTGATTGACCAGTTCACCTAATTTCAACCCCTTTTTCTTTGTCTTGACGAGCCAGTTCCAATGAGCCTTAGTTCGCTGCCTATGTCTCCCTAAATGTGAAACGCCCATTAGGGCTTATCCCCTCCTCTCCACCGATGAGTTGCAGAGGGAGCCCAAGCTCCTCTCCCACCTATAAAAGGACTCACAGAGAACCCTCACACTGCATAAAACTCACCCCTATTTCCAATTTCTCCTCATTTTCCATGGAGCTCACCGACCTACTCCATCTCCAGTTCCGGCGACCTCAGTCTAGCAATGGTGCTCCTGACCACAAAAGAGCAATCCGTTGCAAGGTAACCATATTCAATCCCTATTCTTTCATTTACTGATCTCTCTTGGCCTCGTGAATGCACGAAACTCCCGATCCTATAGACCAGTTTTTGGACTCCGACAGAGCTATGCGTTTATCCACACCTATGTTCATCCACCCTTGATGAGACCTTCCTTCAGCTTGGCTTGCATCCGCGAAGCTAATCCCGATCTCAGTTGCTTACTTTGTCACTTTTTCGTGGCGGTTTTCCCCGATGATCCTCCCCTGTTTCCCGGCCATATGTAACTCTAGCCCTTCTCTTCTAAGCATGAGAGAACTCGTACGCGTGTTCTATGGGTCCGTGGGTGTATGGGAAGTCTACTCTTGGTCTCGGTCGACAGCCTTGTGCCTAGGTGCGAACTGGAAGCAATGGAGCCCGAGCTCCAGGTTGCTCCCTCGCCATGGCCGAGGAAGGAGCAATCAGGTTCGTGCAAAGACCAAGATATCCAAGCCCCTCTGATGCGTCTATTAGCTAACCAGGGGTATTTTTGGTATTTCTCCTCTCTGTGTTGTGTTCACGCAATGATCAATCACAATGTTCTAAAGTCTCTAGTGCCATATCCATTTTAATCAAATCTTTTTTCAAGCAAGGATATTTCAGTCTTTTCCATCTTTGCTCCCTCGCCTTTGACCTAGGTCAGCGAGAGTGGACCTACTGATGCAGCCAATTGTGATTGGTCCGTGTCAGCGTGGGCCCAGCCTCAGTGGCCCAATTACCCCTTATTTTGTTGATGTGGCTTTTCCCTGAATTTTGATTGGCTGAGATGATTTAATTCATAATAAATCATTACCATGTCATAAAAATTCGAATAAATAGTCAATGGAAATGATTTTTAATGTAGAATTCGATTTTATGGTTTTTGAGTCATGATTTGGATTCCTTTTTTGAATTTTGCTTTGAATTCCTTTTAAGTGTATAAAATGTTCTAAAATACATAATTAATTCATTTTAACTCCAAATGAGGAAATAAAATATGTTTTATTATTCAGGAGAATATGACTAATCTATTAGACTAGGTTTTGAACCTTAAATCATGGTTTTGTAAAATTAGGGTTCTCCTATTCTTTAAGCCTTATATATACTAATACATGTGCAATGATGTAACTAGGGGAAAATGGAATGGTGATACAATCAGATTGGTGAATGTGATGGTAATTAATTAAAATAGGTATGTGAAGCCTATTTTAGTATGTGAATCATATTTAAGTGAACATCTATGATGAATGTGAATATATGTGGAATGTATATGTACAAATTACCTATCCTTCAGTTGGGCTTTTATCCATCCCTACCTTCATTTTGTGCTAGCCTTGTTACCCTTTTAATTGCATTTATTGGCTCTTTACTTATTTTATGCTTCTAATGCCATTGCGGCTCATTCATTTGAATCATGTGAATCTTGCTACTACATATGTTGCCTCATTTACTTGGAAATGCTTAATCTTGCTATTTCCAATGTTGGCTCATCTTTTTGAAACACTTGGATAATGTTGTTGCCTATGATGGCCCATTTATTGAGATTGTTTCTTGGGTTTTATTCCCAATGCTATGATGCAAATGTTACATTTATATTTCTCAATACTGCCAAGTGACTACTTAAGCATGATGTATTTTAGGCCAAATGACAATGTAGTGTACATGAGTACAAACCACCCATAGGGCACTGAGGTTTTAGTCCTCCTGTCAGGCACTGGGGTTTTAGTCCCCCTACCATTTTATATTAGGCACTGGGGTTTTAGTCCCCCTGCCACTTTATTTAGGCACTGGGGTTTTAGTCCCCCTACCACTGGTGAGGTCCGGTAGGTGCCTCACCCTACATTGAGATGAGTTTGTGTCTTAATATATTCATGCTATGTGATTATTATTGTGGTGATTGTTTATGGCAGTTTTCTCTCTCTTATTCATATACTTGCCTCATTTCTTTTGAAATCTCTTATTTTAGAGAATCTTTTATATTGAAATGCTTTAAATTATTTTATTGTCCTATTTCTCTTAAATAACACATACCTTTATCTTTCTCTTTCTGGATGACCCCAACCATCCAGGCTAGGATCAGAGTGCGCATGGAAGCTTGGTGAACCTAAGGCTAATGATAGAACAAGAAGAAAAGGAACATATAGCTTGCATGATCATAGTTGCTTTGATGCGATGATTTTGAGTCACATTTATAGACCTGTTTGATATGTGTTTTATGCTTTTATTAGTCATTTTTATGGTTAATGTTGCATAATTCATCCACTTTGGTCTTGGCTACTATTTTATGTCAAATCCCCTTTATTTCATCGTTTTGAGCATCAATTGTCAAAATATTATTATTTGTGTGAATTTATGTGGTTTCGTGTTTGAATTTCAGGAAAAACAAGTATCTGCTTCTGTCTATACCATCGACGGAAGTCGATACCATCGACCGGACCACAGGCTGCCAGCCACGAGTATCAGCAAAAAGTCGATACTATCGACATGGATGTCGATGGTATCGAGCTATCATCAGGTTGCTGGCGAAGAAGTAGTCGATACCATCGACACCAAGTCGATACCATCGACGCACGGAGGCTACAACGATGCAAAACCACAAAACCGTCGCTACAGGGTAGTCGATACCATCGACCCGCGTCGATGGTATCGAGACTACATCAGGCACTCAGACGAAAGGAAAGAAGGGCTGCTGCTACCACACTGCGTCGATACCATTGACCCGCGTCGATGGTATCGACACCGTAAGATATGCGTTTGATTCAGAATGATCTTAATCGGACGGCCGTGGTTAATTAGCGACCTAATGAGGGAGATATACCTAATGACGGCCGCCCAGACGGGAGGAGGATCTCATTATCCATTGCACGAGTACCGAGGAGCAGTAGAGAGGAGAACGGAGGCTAGAAGCTCATACTAGTTGATTCGGATGCCGCAGAAGACAGATTTCTCCACCGAAAGGCGGGAGAGCACGTGTTATACGCAAAGGATCAACCGGTTCTTCTCCGTTCAGGGGTTTCACCTCTCAATTCACGTTTTGCACATGATTTCCCCTATCTCTACCTTGTACTTGTTTGAGATGAACATGCGTGGCTAATCCCCTTCATCTTTAGGACCGAGAGTAGCCCGCGGATTCATTGTATGACAATTTTATAATAGTAATTCATATTTTATCTCTTAAATCCATGGTATAGTTTCATTTTCTCCATATATTGTTATGCTTGATCACCATAATAATAACCGAATGCCCTTAATCACTTTGAAAGAAGGATTAACGGATGAAAAGAGACGAAATCTACATTAATCGATAAATCCCTTGACCAAGGTGGTGTAAAATGAATGGTGGATACTGAGAGATCGTTCATAATGCACCTAGTTTAGGGTATAGGTTACTACGACGGTGGAACCGACCTAGACTTAGGTAGTGAATTGCACCACGACAGTGGGCAATTCTGTTTTCAGGCCACAACCCAGATAGAGAGATAAAATTGAGGCATTATATAAAATCTAATACAATGAGAACCCACGGTGAAACCGCAACCCTAAAGATACCCTTTTGAATTGATTAAATTAACATTTAATCGATCGTTTGTTTTGTTTTATTTTTATTTTCTTTTAATTTCAACAACAACTCTCAATTTGTTATTAGGCTTAGCTGATCGCAATTAGTTAGTAGGAGTCTCCAACAATTCCCAGTATCCCTGTGTTTGACTCGGGCCTCACAAAGGTCTGTACTACTCGACGCATTCTCTTGCGTTTAAGCACATAGTAAAATTGCGTCAAGTTTTTGGCGCCGTTGCCGGGGATGGATCTTCTCGCAAAGAAATTGCTCCCAAAGGAGGATACTGAGTCCGAGGATGAGGCTCAAGTGAAATTTATGAGGCAGCAGCAAGGTTATAGGAACAATGATTATTCATGGAGAAAAGACAAAAAGTTCTCGTGGAAGGATCCAAACAATTTTCTGCAGGATCCGGATGCCAAACCCCAACCAGCTGTGGAGGATAAGAGCACAGAGCTGCTCAATCAGGTGATTAAGAAAAATCAAGAACTCATGACTACGTTTGGCCAGCAAATTAAATAGTAAGGGGAGTTTATGAATCAGTTTGGGCAAACACTACAGAGCCATGGGGCGCAAATGAGGACCATTGAAACATCTATGGCACAGATGGCAGCAGAGATAGCCAGTTTGAAGAAACCGACACATCCAGGTTTTCCGGGGAATACCAATGTTCCAGGGGGAAACCAGCAGGCAAAGGCTGTTTTGCTTAGAAGCGGCAAGAAATTGTTGAATCCAAGGGCCGAGGAGACAAGCACACCACAAGCTAGAGTAGAAGGTGAAGCCAATGAGGAGCTGCCACCACCACTCACAGGGCAGGTTGATGACACAGCCGTGGATGATACTGAAGAACAGGTTGCAGAGGAGGAACCTCAGAAAAAGACACCTTATGTGCCACCTCATCAAAGGGCACAAGCTGTTCCGGTCCCATATCCAAATAGTGCTAAGGCAAGGAAGGCAGATGCGCTGTTCAAGAAGTTCTTAGACAGTTTTAGGAAGCTTTCAGTCAATATCCCTTTATTGGAAGCCATTGAGAAAATTCCTTCATACGGGAAGTTTCTAAAAGACATCATAATGAAGAAGAGGAAAATTCCGGATACAGAGCTTGTCGTGCTAAAGGAGAAAGTGAGTGCCGTCATCATGGGCACTTTGCCTCCAAAGAGGCAAGATCCAGGGTGTTTTAACATTTCTTGTTATATTGGGAAGGTTAAATTCGGTGAAGCGTTATGTGACTCAGGGGCAAGCATCAACTTGATGCCCCATTCTACATTCAAAAAGCTGGGATTGAAGGAGTCACGACCAAGCAATATGATGATTCAATTGGCGGATAACTCTGTGGTAAAACCTTATCGAATCTGTGAAGATGTGTTAGTGAAGGTGGATAGATTTGTCTTTCCAGCAGATTTTGTAGTCATGGAGATGCAGGATGAACATGGCAACGAGCTGTTACTTGGACGTCCTTTCCAAGCTACAGCCGACATGATCTTAGAGATGGGGAGAGGTCGCTTGACCTTGGGCATAGCCGATGACCGCTTTGAGATGGTCATGCCTTCTAGTACTGTGTCATCTAAGGAAAAGGAACAATGCAAGGTGGTAAAACATCTGGATAGTAATATTTCACTCTGTCTTGGGAAGCCATTTCTGGACATGGCTCATGTGATGAGAAAGGTGGACAATGGAACTTTGGCTATGGATATCATGGAGCAGACCAAAGTAGTTTCTCTGTGCAAAGCTGTGGGATTCCCGAATGATGAGGATGAAGACATTCTGCCTTCCATGGAAGATGATGTAATTGCTATTTCTGTTTTTGATGCATACCCAAAATTACCATTGGAGGCTTGTTTGGTAAATATTACACATGATTGGATGAGGAGAAAATCTTTCAAGGAGTGCGCCAAGATGCTCCAGATGCTTCCATGCTTCTATGCGAGGCATTATGAAGATCTAGGTGAACTTCCCCCACCATTTCAATCATCTTTGATCAGCCTGCCAGATCTAGAATTAAAGTCGCTGCCACCGCATCTCAAATATGTCTTCCTAGCTGGGGAGGACAAGTTACCAGTGATCATATCTTCTTATCTGAGTGTGGAAGAGGAAGACCAACTGTTGATAGTGCTGAAGAACCACCGAGGAGCTTTTGGGTGGTCCGTTGCAGATATCAAGGGGATTTCCCCTACTCTATGTCAGCACAAAATTCGGCTCGAGGAGGGAGCCAAGACCATGATCCAACCTCAATGACGTCTCAATCCAAGCATGATGGATGTTGTGAAGAAGGAGGTCATTAAAATTCTTGCTGCAGGTATTATTTACGCCATATCAGACTCGACATGGGTGAGTCCCACACAGGTAGTCCCTAAGAAGGGGGGAATTACTGTCACCCAAAATATGTTAAATGAACCTGTCACCACCCGATTGGTAACCAGGTGGCGAGTTTGTATTGATTACCTCCGTTTGAATGCCGCCACGCTAAAGGATCACTTTCCTTTACCTTTCATTGATCAAATCCTAGAGCGTCTTGCCGGCCGATCACACTTCTGTTTTCTAGATGGGTACTCGGGGTACAACTAGATCTCGATTGATCCTTTGGATCAAGAGAAATCTACCTTCACTTGTCCCTATGGGACTTTCACATACCGCCGAATGCCTTTTGGTTTATGCAATGCACCTGCGACGTTTCAGCGTTGTATGCTCGCCATATTTTCTGACATGGTAGAGCGCTGTCTTGAGGTTTTTATGGATGACTTTTCGGTGTATGGTGCATCGTTTGATGAATGTCTCTATAATATGGACAAAGTTTTACAGCGCTGTGAGGACACACATTTGGTCCTCAACTGGGAGAAATGTCACATGATGGTGACTGAGGGGATAGTGCTAGGACACAAGGTGTCTAGCAAAGGTTTAGAGGTAGATCCGGTCAAAATTGAGGTCATTTCCAAGTTGCCCCCACCAAATTCTGTTAAAGGGGTAAGAAGTTTCTTGGGACACGCCGGGTTCTATCGTCGATTTATAAAAGATTTTTCTAAAATCAGGAAACCTCTATCCGCTCTTTTAGAGAAAGACGTTGTATTTGATTTCAATGATAAGTGTCTACATGCGTTCGACGCTTTAAAAGAAAAACTGATTTCTGCACTGGTTGTTCAAACGTCGGATTGGACGAAACCGTTTGAACTAATGTGTGATGCCTCAGACTTTGCGGTAGATGCTGTGTTGGGGCAGCGGGTGGACAATAAACCCACCGTGATTTCTTACACTTCAAAGACTTTGAATGACGCCCAATTAAATTATACAACTACTGAGAAAGAATTACTTGCCGTTGTTTTCACTTTTGAAAAATTCCGGCAGTATTTAGTGGGATCTAAAGTAGTTGTATGGACTGACCATGCCGCAATCAAATACTTAATGGAGAAAAAAGACGCAAAGCCTAGACTCATTAGGTGGATTTTGCTCTTATAGGAATTTGACATCGAAATCAAGGATAAATCTGGGATTGAAAACGTTGTTGTTGATCATTTGTCTAGGTTAGAAAGGGTGGATGAAAAAGATTTACATATACCCATAACCGAGACATTTTTGGATGAACAGATTTTGAAAATTAACTCTAAGGATCCTTGGTTCGCTGAGATTGTAAACTATTTGTCTTGCGGGATCATCCCAGAAGATTGGTCATATCAAGAGAAGAAAAGATTTTTCCATTCTTTACGATATTATTTTTGGGATGACCCAATTCTTCTTAAGCAATGCAGGGACAATATCTTGCGCAGGTGTGTGCCTGAAGTGGAGTACAAGAGCGTTTTACGTCATTGCCACACTTCACCTACGAAAGGACACCACGCCAGCTCGCGCACAACAACTAAAGTTTTGGAAAGCGGCATTTATTGGCCAACTTTGTTTCGAGATGCCTACAAGTTTGTGAGGCAATGTGATTCCTGCCAACGAGCAGGTAATATCTCAAAGAGATAGGAGATGCCCCTGAATGTGTTTCAGGAAGTGGAGGTATTTGATTTGTGGGGCATAGATTTCATGGGACCCTTTGTGTCCTCAAACTCCAATTTATATATTTTATTAGCAGTTGATTATGTGTAGAAGTGGGTGGAAGCAATACCCACAAGGACTAATGATTCCACTATAGTGTGCAGATTCATGAAAGAAAATATTTTCTGTAGGTTTGGGGTACCCCGAATGATAATCAGTGATGGTGGTACGCATTTTAGGAATCAGAAGTTCTCGACATTATTGAAGAAATATGGGGTCAAGCACAACATAGGTACCCCATATCATCCGCAAATGCAAGGGCAGGTGGAGGTCTCCAACCATGAAATTAAGAAGATTTTAGAGCGTACGGTGGCATCCACGAGGAAGAACTGGAGTGCCCTACTGCCGGATGCTCTGTGGGCATACAGGACGGCTTACAAAACACCTATAGGAACCACGCCTTTTAGGTTGGCGTATGGCCGGGCTTGTCACCTGCCGGTAGAGTTAGAGCACAAAGCGCATTGGGCGCTGAGAAGGCTAAACCTGAGTTACAATGAAGCGGGGAGGAAAAGAATGCTTGAATTGAATGAGTTGGACGAGCTACAGATGATGGCATATGAGAACGCACAGATATACAAGGAGTGCACAAAGCTGATCCACGATCGCCACATCCAATTGCGCACGTTCAAAAAGGGAGATAGTGTTTTGTTGTTCAATTCACGAATCAAGTTGCATCCCGAGAAGCTCAAATCCCAGTGGAGTGGACCGTTCGTGGAAGAGGAGGTCAAACCACACGGCGCGATCTTAGTGCGTGATGGTGATACCACGTTTTTGGTAAATGGACAAAGGCTGAAGCTCTATTTTGGTGAGAATTACAAGAGGAAGGTGAATGAGGTCAAACTCATTTCACTTTCGGATGCATGAGGTGCCGAAAATCGTCTAGCCTAAGACGTTAAATAAGGGCACTTGTTGGGAGGCAACCCAACCATCGGTACATTAGGATAGTTCATGTAAATTCGTAGGTTGGCTTATTTTGGTTCAATTTTTAGTGTAAAAAGGATACCGTGATCGGTTTGTTCCTTGTGCAGGTTGAGGCAGAGTCGATACCATTGACACACTGGTCGATGGTATCGACCATGGCACAGGTTGACGACTACGGATTTTGCTCTGCGTCGATACCATCGACGGCCTCGTCGATGGTATCGACCTACCTACAGGCAGGTCGTGAAGAAAAAGTCGATGGTATCGAGATGGCCGTCGATACCATCGACATCTCTGAAGATTTACAGAAGAAATCGACTCAGGAAAGTCGATACCATCGACGGGCGTGTCGATGGTATCGACACATTCAAGTGAAAAAGGCGGCGGTCGGGCTTCACGAGGATTTTCCCTAATCAGAGGGTCGATACTATCGACTTTCATCGATGGTATCGACCATCCACATCACCGATCCACGCGAACAAATCAACGGAGATCGCGGCATCAAGACGGTCGATCCGGGTGCAGCGTCGATACCATCGACCCATGTCGATGGTATCGACACGTCAGCGATCTGGGTTTCCAGATCCAGCCATCGACGACCGTCGATACCAGTGAGGGGGCGGATAGCATCGACAAGTGTCGATACCATCGACTCGCATCGATGGTATCGACGGGCCAATAGTGGCGCTGGCCAAGTCTATTTAAGGAGATTCATTACATCAGTTGACGTCACACCTTCAGAGCGATTTCCTCCCTTTGCGCCGAGCACTCCCCCGAGCCGTCCAAGCCCAAAGAAAAGCATCACCGAGCGGAGATTCAACTCTCCAATCTGCACCGAGTTCTCTTTCTGATCCCCATTTCTCATCGCAAATATGGCGTATGTGGCCGGAGCTTCCTCCTCGCACGCGAATCCGATGGACATTCTGGAATTTGTGCCACCACCGCCATCGTCGATCGCACGTCCCCGACTTGTCCATCCTTCCTCAGAGGTCCGGAAGATCTACGAGGAGATCATGCGGCGGAAGATAGAGCCCACCCGGTATGTGGACTGGGAAATGATCTGAGATCTCGTATTCGAGGCCAACTTGGCCTACGTTCTGAAGGGGCAGGCCCGCCACACACCGATAAGGCCTGACGAGCTGGAATTTCATGCAGATGGCCAGCCGTTCTTCGACGACTGACCCACGTACAAGGAATTGGTGGCGGAGTTCATGGCGTCACTAGACGTCTGTGTCATGCCCAACGACATCATAACTACCGATCGTGAGTGGATCAAGGGCCGGGTGTCTTTCCGACTGTACAACCACGACTACACCCTCACACTCAAGCAGTTCAACATGATCTTCAACTGGAACCGTTCTCAGTAAGACCACCGGCGGCCGGACAACCGCACCGATTACGACGTCATCTTCTCCGAGTTGGTGACGATGCCGCAAGGGAAGTCAGTGAGCTACCACAATGCCGCGGTAGCTGATTTTGAGCACCCTTTCGTCCGGGTACTGCACCGGATGCTGAGTTCTACGCTTTTTGCTCGGGGTGATCTGGCCCTCAACAAATTTCAGGGGTCAGACCTATTCTTTCTGTGTAAACTCCTGAAGAGACAAGAATGCAAAGTGGGTGCCTTCTTTCTGTAGTGAGTATTGGACGTGAAGAGGAGTACGAGGAAAGCCCTGATTCACTTTGGCGGGCTTATCACTAAGCTGGCCATCTACCTGGGGTTGAATCTCGAGCAGCTGACTCCTCTCTCTACAAGAAGCAAGGTGAACTTGCAACATTTACACCGGTCCAATCTCCTACTTCTCTGAGATGGCGTGGCGTTTGCACATTGCCATGTCAACCACGCCTACCAGGAGTGCGCACTGCCCGATCTGGTCTTCAACATCAATGGGGCATAACATTTTCGATGGCCAATCATAGCCATCGCCGACTCTGATGAAGAAGGCGGCAATGACGGCGGCGACGACGGACATGACGACGAGGCTGAGGAGGAAGAGGAGGCCTTTACACCTCTTTGGGCATGGGTGGCACCACGGAAGCGTCCTCGGATGCATCCGGGTGCATCTTCATCATCACAGCCTACGCCACCACCACCACCGCCCTCGCTGCGAGGATGCCTATTATATGTAGGGCATGTACGCAATGCTGCAGGACATCCAGTAGACCCAGCATAGCCACACAACTACCTATGCCGATATTCAGGACACCACCGACCGGCTCTTCGTCAATCAGCAGGCGATCTTCGAGAATGAGCACCTTTTGTTCGAGAATCAGCAGAACATCCATGACCAACTACACAGGATGGAGGAGCAGCATCAGCCATTTTTCAATCATTACTGGAGCCAAAATTATTTTGGGGGGTATCCACACCCTCCTCCGATGCCTCAGTATGATCCGAATTTCCAGGGGCAATACCCGTCTTGGGACCCCACGGCGCCGCAGTACCCGCCTCCACCACCGCAAGAATGATTCGGTATCACTGTTCCAATCCTTAAGTTTGCTTTTGATTATGAGGCCATAGTCAGATTCAAGCTTAGGGGGGTAGTTGGAACAACTTTATCTTTTATTGTTTTTTTTTAGTTTTTAGCTTTATTATTTTTGTTCTTGTTATTGTTTCTTGCAATTTTAGCATTTGTAGGATCCACATGCTATCTAGTGTAATCGTGGATGTCATAAAGTTTGTGTCATCTCATTAATAGTGCATGGGAAAATCAAGGGAAATTAAAAAAAAAATTGTACATGTGCAAAGCTTGTCGTGTTTAACCTTGTGCAATTAACCTACGAAGATGATTGGTTCTGTCAACTCTAAAACAACAATTCACAACTGTACTCCTAATGATTCATGAAAGTGGACAGACATGTTTGTTTGAGCCTAATCCGACCAAATAATAATGTGACTTTAATCGGAAGTAGGAGAGAGAAACTTCTTAACTACTACACAGGTCAGTAAGGAGGGACACATAATATTTATCTAAGGTCCAGTCACCTAGTCTTGTGATCTTTCCACCTTTTCACTTTTTGCAATCCACCACAAGAATTGGAAGTACTTTACAGTTTTAACTTCTTTGACTGCATTGCACGTAGATAGGGCTTGCATTAATTCTTTTTCCATAGGTTTTGCATAAAAAAGAAAGAAAAAAAATGAGAATAGTGATACATGCACATTACCTTTAGGTGCATGTCATGTAGATGCATTCATAATTTTTCAGGCATAAAGTATATCATGTATCTTGACTTTTCTTCAATGGTGAATTAAATTGTTCCATACCTTCTAAATAGTGCAAATTTCTGAATTAGGAAGAAAAATAAGCCCGATTAAATATTCATTATCAATTATGGATATGAAGGGTTGAAAAAGAAAAAAAAAGAACTCTGAGAGAAAAAAAATCTGCATATTAAAAAAAAAAAATCTATTTAGAAGTTATTTGAATAAGAAGGAGAAAGGAACATGTAGCGCCTGCATTTTAAGATGATTGAGTACATGATGTAGCTAAATTAGATGTCCATCTCGTTTTGGGATGGATAGTTAAAGCATGCATCATTCCACCCATTTTTAGGCATTAGGGCATTTTTCATGTGCATTTGCATCATTTAGGACATTTTTGTTTTATGCATGTTGAAACTGTATCATACTTCCATTTTCTTCCATGAACCACCCATTTTCATCCACCCGTTGCTCGAATTGGTAGGCCACCATGAATTTCTCCTCACTAATGTATATCAGGAGAACTGCTTCCATTTAGATGGTAGTTAGGGCGAGCAACGTAGTATAGGAGATCACAAGATGCACTAAGTCTGAACCGGCGAGTTTTATTATGTTAACTGCCTTATGTGATAGTGTTCATCAGTTTTGAGGTCAATTTCTCTTATGGATGATTACTGTCGCCTGCAGGGTAATTACCATTCTGTAGTTAGAGAGGGCCGGTATGTGACTGTTAGGTGGGAGTCATTTGGATGTTGGTTGTGATGCGTTGTTCTTCAGATGACATTAGCAATTCTATTCTAACGATTAGTTGCTCGAGGGCGAGCAAAGTTCAAGCTTAGGGGAGTTTGATGCGATGATTTTGAGTCGCATTTATAGACCTATTTGATATGTGTTTTATGCTTTTATTAGTCATTTTTATGGTTAATGTTGCATAATTCATCCACTTTGGTCTTGGCTACTATTTTATGTCAAATCCCCTTTATTTCATCGTTTTGAGCATCAATTGTCAAAATATTATTATTTGTGTGAATTTATGTGGTTTCGTGTTTGAATTTCAGGAAAAACAAGTATCTGCTTCCGTCGATACCATCGACGGAAGTCGATACCATCGACCGGACCACAGGCTGCCAGCCGCGAGTATCAGCAAAAAGTCGATACTATCGACAGGGATGTCGATGGTATCGAGCTATCATCAGGTTTCTGGCGAAGAAGCAGTCGATACCATCGACGCACAGAGGCTACAACGACGCAAAATGAAAAAACCGTCGCTACAGGGTAGTCGATACCATCGACCCACGTCGATGGTATCGAGACTACATCAGGCACTCGGACGAAAGGAAAGAAGGGCTTCCGCTACCAAACTGGGTCGATACCATCAACCCGCGTTGATGGTATCGACACCGTAAGATATGCGTTTGATTCAGAATGATCTTAATCGGATGGCCGTGGTTAATTAGCGACCTAATGAGGGAGATATACCTAATGACGGCAACCCAGACGGGAGGAGGATCTCATTAGCCATTGCACGAGTACCGAGGAGCAGTAGAGAGGAGAACGGAGGCTAGAAGCTCATACCAGTTGATTCAGACGCCGCAGAAGACGGATTTCACCACCGAAAGGCGGGATAGCACGTGTTATACGCAAAGGATCAACTGATTCTTCTCCGTTCAGGGGTTTCACCTCTCAATTCACGTTGTGCACATGATTTCCCCTATCTCTACCTTGTACTTGTTTGAGATGAACATGCGGGGCTAATCCCCTTCGTCTTTAGGACCGGGAGTAGCCTGGGGATTCATTGTATGACAATTTTATAATAGTAATTCATATTTTATCTCTTAAATCCATGGTATAGTTTCGTTTTCTCCATATATTGTTATGCTTGATCACCATAATAATAACCTAATGCCCTTAATCACTTTGAAAGAAGGATTAACGGCTGAAAAAGACAAAATCTACATTAATCGATAAATCCCTTGACCAAGGTGGTGTAAAATTAATGGTGGATACTGAGAGATCATTCATAATGCACCTAGTTTAGGGTATAGGTTACTACGACGGTGGAACCGACCTAGACTTAGGTAGTGAATTGCACCATGACAGTGGGCAATTCTATTTTCAGGCCACTACCTGGATAGAGAGATAAAATTGAGGCATTATATAAAATCTAATACAATGAGAACCCGCGGTGAAACCGCAACCCTAAAGATACCCTTTTGAATTGATTAAATTAACATTTAATCGATCGTTTGTTTTGTTTTATTTTTATTTTCTTTTAATTTCAAAAACAACTCTCAATTTGTTATTAGGCTTAGCTGATCGCAATTAGTTAGTAGGAGTCTCCAACAATTCCCAATATCCCTGTGTTCGACTCGGGCCTCACAAAGGTCTGTACTACTCGACACATTCTCTTGCGTTTAAGCGCATAGTAAAATTGCGTCATAACACATACCTTTATCTTTCTCTTTCTGGATGACCCCAACCATCCATGCTAGGATCAGAGTGTGCATGGAAGCTTGGTGAACCTAAGGCTAATGATAGAACAAGAAGAAAAGGAAAATATAGCTTGCATGATCATAGTTGCTTTTATGTATTAAGTTGTTTTGTTTGGAGGCAATATTGGCTTAGTCTAAGTCTTCCTATACCTATATCCTTGATCTTGTATAAAGATGTACCCCATTTGAGAAAAATTTTGTAATGTACTCTTTATACACTTTGAATATAGTCAAGTTTATTTCTTCTGCAGCCACACCATTGGTGTATTTGTTTATCATGTTTTATAGTAGAGACTTGGTCTTTACAGCTCATGCACGAGGCAACCGCAACCATCCACTTGGGTCGCATCATCCTCAAATCCCCACTATTCCTCATATCTCGGAGTCTAGGCTTCCAACCTTCTTGCTTGGGTCCTGCTCTCTCTCTCTATCTCTAGAGCTTAACCCTACAACAACCTTACTACTGGAGGTCCTCTCTCTAAGATTGATCAAGCTCACAAGGGTACACTTACATGGGTGATACCTATGTTTGCTCAAGATTATCCAGAGCTCTTTATGCTTATCTCTTAAGCTATCCAACTGTAATGACCCATCCTCCCGGTAACCCCCAATTAAGGGAGACCCGAAGGTCAGAGCCGTTATTCAATTAAAAGGATCAAAGGTTCGACAAATAATCAATAATAATTATGAAATTCTACTAACTAACTGGAATTTGGTATAAAATTAAAACTTTACTTACCTTTGAAAGCTTTGGAAATCTATCTATCCAGAGCTTGAATTATTCTATCTAATCCTCCTTGCACGTTATTTCTTATTTCCAAAATGTGTCACTTTACTGTTTGTTCTTTCAATTGTTGTTCCTAAAACGCCGACAAACAAAACATCAGTAAGTATATCGAAATATACTGGTATGTGGGAACAACCAAAATCTTACAAATATGGCTAAAAATTTAATAATCACAATCAAATTATTTAACAAGACAATTTACATATTCAATGTGTCGTTCTCCACCGCTTTTGCCCTAACCCTGGCATACCCCTCTAGGGTTTCTCTTTTGCCATTGACTTAAGGCCACCTTCTGAATCCCGAGCTTGGTGCCTGGGAGTCACCTCTCAGGGTGCTCCATAGTCATGCATCATAGACCACCTTCTCATTCCCGAGCTTGGTGTCTGGGGTCACCTCTCATGGTGCCCATGGGTCTACCCTCCTGGGCCTGACCTTTATGGCATCTTCCATTAGGGTGGCATGTAGGTGCGAGAATACACATTTCTTTATAATTGTGATAACCATAGTGACTTTATAATTTTGCAACTATGAACATCCAACTGTTTAGATTGCATTCAATACGACGAAACATTCAGAAAACCCTCGGGAAACTAATGCGATTAACTATAATTAACCACATACCTGATCCAGAGAAACTTGATTGTCCAAGCAATAAGGATAAAGAACAATCAACAAGCAATCAGCAATATCCTGAAATTAATGCATGGGATCCAAGTGTTATAGTTTATCCAGAACATTCTAAAGCTAGACTTGGATTCTACCTTAGGTTTCTAGGCCACTTTTAGGGTTTCCATTGCAATTAGGGTTTCCCTTTATATTTTACTATTTTAAACCCTATTTTAACGCAATTGATCACAAACCCTAATTATCTCAACATCTAATCTTCAGTTTCAGATTTAAGGCATTATTAACCATTAAATAAGTCCATTAAGCCTCTTTTCATTAAAGCTACCATTTTTATCCTCTTTAACCCATGACAAAGTCATTATGCTCGCTTATCATCAATTCGTAGTTCATTATGTTCTATTACTCATATTCTACCTTGATTCATTCAAAAACCCTAATTTCTATATTAAGGTTATTTATTCACAAATTAGGAACTTTAATGCTTGAAATAGCTTATAACCATGAAAACTCAGTTCTATACATGAAATCTAATAATTAAAGCCATTACTAGTCCTAACCACCGACATTAGGGTTTCAAGGCCCATTAAAGTATTATTCATTCACATTAAACTTGAAATTAACTAATTACATGCACAATTCATTATTTTTGTTCCTAATGTGCCCTTTCATCATTAACAGGTTAATACGAACTCTGATCATCCATTAAACCCTTATAAATATATTATTCATTTCAAAATAGGGTTCTTTAAACATTAACACATTAAAGTTGACATCTTCCATTAATTTTCAAATTGCAATCAGAATTAGGCTTCCAATATATTTTTATTGCATTCCTTGTGTTCTCCGGATCAAAATTCATGTATAATGCACATCTATCCAAGCTACGGTTATTGAGATATGAATTTTGTAAGGTTTACCTTTCTGGACCAATCACGGAGCACCACATCACCTCTATCTCCATGCAAAGCTACAATTTGGAAAACATAACACATTTACTAATGTACACCCATGTAAGTCGTCGATTCTTTACACCCCGTAGGGGTAAAAACGTCCAATGCACACATGTCGTCTTCAACCTCTCAACGGCGCCCCAGTAGCCGCCCTAGATGCCTTGGCATGACTCCTGCTCCTCCCCTACGGCCCGAGCATCACTGCCCATGGCCGCCCCGACCTCTCTGCTCCTTGGCGCACGCAAGGCACCATCTTGACATGACGTAAGTGGCCAAACTCGAGCGCAAAGAGGCCCACATTTGCAGCTGCATTTTCTGCAGTTTGCAGACTCAAGACTGGAGTTTCCTGGTGCCAAAGGCATTGGGTTGGTAGACGATCTGTTCAGGGTTGTCGTGGAAGTGTCCAGCCTCCAACCAAGTGACTCCTCAGCCCTGGTTTGCTCCAGGGTTGCTCTACCCTTCAAGACTAGGGTTTTCATGAAAAAGAAGATGAAGAGGAGAGAGAGACACAAGAGAACTGCTTGGGCTCATCCGGAGGGTCTACCCTTTTATAGAGGAGGGTAGTCATGCCCCAACATGCTTGCCTATGAAGGAATAAAGCCTAATCATAATAGGAATTATATTCCTTCACTAATATTCAAGTTTATCTCTCTCTCATATTTCTTTATTATTCCTTCTCCCTTTGATATTAGGATTTCGAAAATCCTTTCTCTTATTATCATAGTTCTTGCATTTTAATCCACTAACCCCAAAATTATATTTCCTTTTGTTGAAACAATACTTCTTTTTAACAATACCTCATAATTCAGTAATTCTGTATTCCCATTATTCCTTTATTTTTGCAATTTTGGTATTTTCGCTTTCTTTCCTATTTATTGGGACTCCTTGGATCCCAAGAAACTCTATTATTTTGAAATCCTTTTTATTGGATACTCATTCTCCTTCTAGATGCATCTAAATGCACTATTATTCTTCATTATCTTGTTTATTTCTTATTAGAATATTTCTTTTTGAGGATTTCTCTTTTATTTCTCTTTTATTTTCCTCATTAGTATTCCTTTTATCATTAGGAATCCTTGGAATACGAAATTCCACTAAGGATAACTCAATTGTACCTCTTTTTACTTATTTTCCACATTTTACCATTGTTTTCAATTTCTTTCTTAACAAAGAAATACTTAATTGATTTTTTCTTTTCTTTTTTCATTATCTTTGCAACTTTGGACTCCTTGGGACCCAAGGAACCCATGTGGCACGAAATCCATCTTTGGATTAAGTTCTTTACCTTCTAGAGGTTTCCACATTATTTAATTTCCTTGTTATTGGGCCCAATAGCCAGTAAAGCCCACAACACAATCATCAAGGCTATTGTAAACGAAATTCATTTATTCAAAACAAATTATATCTTTATTTGTTCAAATATCTTTTATGTGAGAAATTAAATTTCTCACCCAAATGAATCCAAAATTTGGGTTGTAACATCCTTCCCCTCTTATAACAATTTTGCCCTCAAAATTCCACCGAGAAAACAAACAATTCAGGATTAGCCTTTCATATGTCCATCATGGCTCTTATGTGGCTTCACCCTTTCCATGGTGCTTCCAAAGAACCTTCATCATCTCATATTCTTCCATCTGATTTCTTTCTTACCTTGGTATATCGTACCCTCATAGGTGACACAGGACATTTTAGCCTCTCAAAAGCTGAATAGGTTCAGGGCTCAACACATGGCTTGGGTACCTCACATAGTGCTCTAGATCGGACTTATGTAACACATTATACATCATGTTATCTTGAGGGGTAAGGATAAACACAACCATCTCCACTGATCCATCTCAAATGGACCCCTATATCGGGGACTCAACTTTCCCAGCTGTAGCTTAGAGGGGTCAGATTTTCACATCACATATTCTCCCACCGTGAACTGCATGTCAGTCTACTTTACATCCGCTCATGGCTCATGTCACCACTGGGCTCTCTCTCAGCCATTGCATGATCAAAGAGTCTTCATCTGCACACACTGAGGTTCTTTTCTGACCATCGCGAGGCCTCCTTCACCAACATCATCTTAATGAAGTGGTGACTGACACATCCTCTCTATAAGACTTCTTGCATCCCGATAAAGGTTATGGTGGTTAACATCACATCTTAAGAACTATCTCTATGTATCACCCTGAATGAGCACACATGCTCTCATCAAACCCTCTAGTCTGGATCATATGTCCATTAGTATGGGGTGATAAATTGTACTATCATCTAGTTCTTCATGTATCCACTTCCACCTCATGGAAGTGAACCTTGGTCATACCCAATAACTTTTGAACTCGCATCATGGTGTAGTTGAACCATCTTTCTCTCTTAAGTAGTTCAACTGAATTTGTCTCGTGATAGTACTCTTCCTTTCTCATGTCATCTAGGTAAGGCGATCTACCATAACCCATATTGGATCTCGACCTTCCTTGGTCCAGGGGAGACTCACAACATCCACAGTGAAGAACTCCCATTCCCCCTTGGGAACTCTTTATACTTTATATCCATGTACTGGGTTACTGGTGTTCGTCCTTCGCCTCATAGCTTGCATGCAAATTTGTTTTAAGTGCTACTATCACTTACTATCTTTTGGTGATCTTAAAACCATGACTCCCGGTATGTCATGATTCCTCAAGATTGATACCTTAGAAACCCTAAACCACTCTCACCAGGGTTTCATCACTTTCTTTTCCAAAGAAGTACATCTGAGGTTCGACAACCATCCTTTCATTATATCACGGACTTGACTGGCTAACCAAACAATCATTTACTTGATTAACCGCTATTGATACATCTGGGTGTTAGCCAAACTTATCTCTTTTCCTCAACTGAAGGTTAGTCTAACAACCTCAACTTCTTCTAGCATCCAGCTAAACTAGGCAGCTATATCTCAACCAGAGCATTTGTTACCACTTCTTATCCTTAGGTGTTAAGTAACATACACCTTCATGTATTATTCTTATCATCTCATCTCAAACTCTAAGTTTATCTTCATCAAGAAACTCTGAGCTCATCCACCTGGTGATCAAACTCAACCTTGTATAACTTGCAAATTCCACAAAGCTTCTACTAGGAACATCCTTACAAGGTGATTATCTTAATACTTTTATCGTTTGTACCTGTCCATGTATCATTCATTCCACCAAGGTATGTTATCATATCTATCCTCATACCTTGTAGCAACGTTCCAACTCGCATCATCTTTTATCCTTGGTGTATGGCATGCTTACTGTCCTATCTCTCCCTCTCATAACAAGAGGAAATAAACATTTGGTGGCCGTCCAAGCACAAAGTTCTTCTTGTTCCAAGAGTAGAGATGATACATCCACATCGCCAATACACCTTCAATTCTAAGTTGAAATGTGCAACTTATGTCTCTACATCATGATATCAAAGTTACTTCCATGGAAAACTGGTCTCGATCCTACTTGGGTCACCACACAAACCTTGGTCATCTCCTCTAGGTCTATAGGGTGCCGACACTTTTGGGGTCATCCCTTTTCCCTTATGCATCCAGAGAGTGCCCTACTCATCTGCCCTTTGGGTCCCATGAGTTCATGATCAATCTCCTAACCCATGGCCCTCGGACAATGATAGTTGTTACCTCCCGACCCTATGGTCATGTGCAACTAGGGAATTAGGCAACTCCTTCTTCCATCAGTCTTATCTCTACCTGACCCTAGGATAGACTTATGATTGTATTATAGTACATGTCCAACATAGAACCTTACCCAATCCTTCATCATCTCTCTCTGCGTTCTTGGTTTGTCTTTTATCCTTTCTCAGGGATCATGGCAACCTACCTACCTTGGTCAGGACCCATACCGGTTATCTCCATGGTAACACATCCATATGCACTTAGAGATGGTTAACTATGGGTCTACAAGTTTAATCTCATACCATGTACCTTTCACTTAGCTTTCTCAAGATCCCATGAAACCTCTTTAGGTTACCTTCACACCAACAAAACTGGCATATACCCAACCAAAGGGTCCCTCTCCCAGGATGGGAGGAAACTACAACTCTTGACAAAAAGGTCACAACCATCCTTAGGGTTTACATTCACATGAGCATGCTTAATCCATCAACTACTAAGGCACATGTGTTCCTACTAAACCATGCTAGGTCACACTTGTTCTCATCCTCAACATTAGACCACTTAGCTGTGAGGGGTTCATCAAACATACCCTTAACTTAAGGGATTTCCTTTACCTCTACACATGAGGAGTACCATGCTTGAAACTATAGAGACTCAAATCTCATCATGAGCATCAGATACACTGCTTCCCCTCTTAGGCCTAGGAACCCTAGGTTCACCTTTGGGTGTCCAACTGCATGCTCAATCTCTTAACCACGACATGTCCAAGGTATGTCATGTACTTCCATGATCCTTCAACTCGAGCAACACTTCAGAGTTGAGTCCTCTTCCAGGACAACCAACTAGGTATAAAGCCTCACAACTGGTTACTTAAACCTCCTCAGGGTCTAAAGCACTCTTTATCTCATCCAACAGGTAATCACTTATACCATAGGTACTAGAAGCATCATCCTCTCTCTAGGGTTTGGTTCCTATAAAGGCAACCAAGATATCATCAGCCTCCAGGGATCAAGCATAAGGCAACCACTATCATCCACGTAGGTCGCATCATCCTCAACTCCCCACTATTCCTCATGTCTTAGAATCTAAGCTTCCAACCTTCTTTCTTGGGTCCTGCTTTCTCTCTCTAGATCTAATTCCACATCTAGCCTCACTACATGAAGTTGGATCAAGCTTACCAGCATATCCCTACCTGGGTGAAGCCTTTGCTCAACTCATGTTTGGCTCAAGATTATCCTTAGCTCTTTATGTTTATCTCGTAAGACATCCATCATGATTACTAGTCCAGGGTTTCATCCTACTGTCAGCACTACTGACGTACTCTGGGTGCAAGCTATACCCTACTTGCACAAGCCCATAGAGTTCTATAGGTTCTTCTCTAACTTTATCCATGAAGGAGCTATCCTTCGCTCAAACATGCACGATCCTTCCCAGGGTTGGGTTGCCAAAGGTGCTAGGCCATCTAACCTCTCATGGCTCATATGGCATCCAAGGCATGTCTATACAAACATCTGGTCTACCAAGACAACTAACTCATCATGTCATCTCTCTAACCTTCACTTAGGGTTAGGGTTAACATCATCCTCAGAGGATGTGCTAGGTCTCTACTTTTAATGGAGGTCTCTACCTCCAAGACAACTCTCTCTCCAGTCATCCTCCTGCCAAGGAGGTCTATCCTCAGGTCTCTCCTGAGAGAAATGACAACTCATGTCATATGACTTAGGCATGTATCTATTCTTTAGTTTACGCTTACTCTATTAAGCTTATGTCCATGACATCTTATTTACATCTTTTTATTAATTTGGTGGAGGATTCCTTAATCCTTATTAACCTTACCCATTTCTCAAGAGGGTGAGGGGAAGAGAGGAAACCCTAATCCTTAATGTCCTTAATAGAATTTGAGTTGAGAAGGGATGAACAAGATGAGAGAGTCCTAAAGGTATCTTATTTCGATTCATACTGTACGACTTTGGCCAGATAGTCACACGTATCCGGGAGTCCTCATATTCCGACTAGCGGTGCAGAGGAAAATATTGCCAGCCCCCAGTCGTGATCCTTTTCTAGACACCTCTGTCTTTCAGATAATCCTCTAATAACTCCCTTGGGTTCTACTGAATTTGTAAAATTTAATAATTATTAAAGTTTAATTGAGGAACCTATGCTCTGATACCAATTGTAACGACCCCGCCTCCCGGTAACCCCCAATTAAGGGAGACCCGAAGGTCAGAGCCGTTATTCAATTAACAAGATCTAAGGTTCGACAAATAATCAATAATAATTATGAAATTCTACTAACTAACTGGAATTTGGTATAAAATTAAAACTTTACTTACCTTTGAAAACTTTGGAAATCTATCTATCCAGAGCTTGAATCATTCTATCTAATCCTCCTTGCACGCTATTTCTTATTTCCACAATGTTTCACTTTACTGTTTGTTCTTTCAATTGTTGTTCCTAAAACGCCGACAAATAAAACGTCGGTCAGTATATTGAAATATACTGGTATGTGGGAACAACCAAAATCTTGCAAATATGGCTAACAATTTAATAATCACAATCAAATTATTTAACAAGCCAATTTACATTTTCAATGTGTCATTCTCCACCGCTTTTTCCCTAACCCTGGCATACCCCTCTAGGGTTTCTCTTTTACCATTGACTTAAGGCCACCTTCTCAATCCCGAGCTTGGTGCCTGGGAGTCACCTCTCATGGTACTCCATAGTCATGCATCATAGACCACCTTCTCATTCCCGAGCTTGGTGTCTGGGGTCACCTCTCATGGTGCCCATGGGTCTACCCTCCTGGGCCTGACCTTTATGGCATCTTCCATCAGGGTGGCATGTAGGTGCGAGAATACACATTTCTTTATAATTGTGATAACCATAGTGACTTTATAATTTTGCAAGTATGAACATCCAACTGTTTAGATTGCATTCAATATGAGGAAACATTCAGAAAACCCTCGGGAAACTAATGCGATTAACCATAATTAACCACATACCTGATCCAGAGCAACTTGATTGTCCAAGCAATAAGGATAAAGAACAAGCAACAAGCAATCTACAATATCTTGAAATTAATGCATGGGATCCAAGTGTTATAGTTTATCCAGAACATTCTAAAGCTAGACTTGGATTCTACCTTAGACTTTCTAGGCCACTTTTAGGGTTTCCATTGCAATTAGGGTTTCCCTTCATCTTTTACTATTTTAAACCCTATTTTAACACAATTGATCACAAACCCTAATTATCTCAACATCTAATCTTCAGTTTCGGATTTAAGGCATAATTAACCATTAAATAAGTCCATTAAGCCTCTTTTCATTAAAGCTACCATTTTTATCCTCTTTAACCCATGATAAAGTCATTATGCTCGTTTATCATCAATTCGTAGTTCATTATGTTCTATTACTCATATTCTAACTTGATTCATTCAAAAACCATAATTTCTATATTAAGGTTATTTATTCACAAATTAGGAACTTTAATGCTTGAAATAGCTTATAACCATGAAAACTCAATTCTATACATGAAATCGAATAATTAAAGCCATTAGTAGTCCTAACCACCAACATTAGGGTTTCAAGGCCCATTAAAGTATTATTCATTCACATTAAACTTGAAATTAACTAATTACATGAACAGTTCATTATTTTTGTTCCTAATGTTCCCTTTCATCATTAACAGGTTAATACCAACTCTAATCATCCATTAAACCCTTATAAATATATTATTCATTTCAAAATAGGGTTCTTTAAACATTAACACATTAAAGTTGACATCTTCCATTACTTTTCAAATTGCAATCAGAATTAGGCTTCAAATATATTTTTATTGCATTCCTTGAGTTCTCTTGATCAAAATTCATGTATAATGTGCATCTATCCGAGCTACATTTATTGAGATATGAATTTCATAAGGTTTACCTTTTTGGACCAATCACGGAGCGCCACATCACCTCTATCTCCATGCAAAGCTGTGATTTGGAAAACATAACGCATTTACTAATGTACGCCCGTGTAAGTCGTCACTTCTTTACACCCCGTAGGGGTAAAAATGTCCAACGCGCACATGTCGTCTTCAACCTCTCGACGGCGCCCCAGCAGCCGCCCTAGACGCCTTGGCACGGCTCCTGCTCCTCCCCTACGGCCCGAGCATCACTGCCCATGGCCGCCCCGACCTCTCTGCTCCTTGGCGCACGTAAGGCACCCTCTTGAGATGACCTAAGTGGCCAAACTCGAGTGCGAAGAGGCCCACAATTGCAGCTGCGTTTTCTGTAGTTTGCATACGCAAGACTGGAGTTGCGCGGTGCCAGAGACGTTGGGTTGGTAGGCGATCCATTCAGGGTTGTCGTGGAAGTGTCCAGCCTCCAACCAGGTGACTCCTCAGCCCCTGGTTTGCTCCAGGGTTGCTCTACCCTCAAAGAATAGGGTTTTCATGAAAAAGAAGATGAAGAGGAGAGAGAGACACAAGAGAACTGCTTGGGCTCATCCAGAGGGTCTACGCTTTTATAGAGGAGGGTAGTCATGCCTCAGCATGCTTTCCTATGAAGGAATAAAGCCTAATCATAATAGGAATTATATTCCTTCACTAATAAGCAAGTTTCTCTCTCTCTCATATTTCTTTATTATTCCTTCTCCCTTTGATATTAGGATTTCAAAAATCCTTTCTCTTATTATCATAGTTCTTGCATTTTAATCCACTAACCCCAAAATTATATTTCCTTTTGTTGAAACAATACTTCTTTTTAACAATACCTCATAATTCAGTAATTCTGTATTCCCATTATTCCTTTATTTTGCAATTTTGGTATTTTCTTTTTCTTTCCTCTTTATTGGGACTCCTTGGATCCCAAGAAAATCTATTATTTTGAAATCCTTTTTATTGGATACTCATTCTCCTTCTAGATGCATCTAAATGCACTATTCTTCATTATCTTGTTTATTTCTTATTAGAATATTTCTTTTTGAGGAATTCTCTTTTATTTCTCTTTTATTTTCCTCATTAGTATTCCTTTTATCATTAGGAATCCTTGGAATACGAAATTCCACTAAGGATAACTCAATTGTACCTCTTTTTACTTATTTTCCACATTTTACCATTGTTTTCAATTTCTTTCTTAACAAAGAAATACTTAATTGATCTTTTCTTTTCTTTTTGCATTATCTTTGCAACTTTGGACTCCTTTTGACCCAAGGAAACCACGTGGCACGAAATCCATCTTTGGATTAAGTTTTTTACCTTCTAGAGGTTTCCACATTAATTGAATTTCCTTGTTATTGGGCCCAATAGCCAATAAAGCCCACAACACAATCATCAAGGCTATTGTAAACAAAATTCACTTATTCAAAACAAATTATTTCTTTATTTGTTCAAATATATTTTATGTGAGAAATTACATTTCTCACCCAAATGAATCCAAAATTGGGGTTGTAACACCAACATACTCTCCTATCCAGGGTTTTAGCCTACTGTCAGCCCTATTGACGTACCTTGGGTGCAACTTTGCCAGGCTCATATAGGCTCATGGGGTTTCTATATGGTCAATACTAACCTCATCAATGAAGGAGTTATCCTTCACCCTTACATGAACGACCCTTCCCAGGGTTGGGTCGCCAAAGGTACTAGGTCATCCAACTCACATGGCTCATATCGTCATGGGTATCCAAACTAAAAGCATGTCCACTCACACACATGGTCTACCATGACATCTAGCTCATCATGTCATCTCTCTCTCTAACCTTCACTTAGGGTTAGGGTTAGCATCATCCTCGGAGGATGTGCCAGGTCTCTACTTATAATGGAGGTCTCTACCTCCAAGACTAACTCTCTCTACTTATCCTCCTAACAAGAAGGTCTAGCCTCAGGTCTCTCCTAAGGGCATGACAACATATGTCATACGACCTAAGCATGTAACTATTCTTTTGTTTACGCTTAAAATATTATGCTTATGTCCATGACATCTTATTTACATGTTTTTTTTTAAAATTTTGGTGGTGGATTCCTTAACCTTATCATGCATACCCTATCCTCAAGAGGGTGAGGAAGAGAGACAAAACCCTAAACATTATAATCCTAATAGAATTAGGGTTGAGAAGGGATGAAAATAGATGAGAGAGTCCTAAAGGTTCCTAAAGGTATCCTATTTTGAATTAGATCCTAAGACATTGGCCAGGTAGTCACACATATCTAGGAGTACTCGTATTCTGACTAACAGTGCGGAGGAAAATATTGCCAACCCCCAAACTTGATCCTTTTCTAGACACCTTTGCCATTCAGAAAATCCTCTAATAACCCCCTTAGATTCTGTAGAGTTTGTAAAATTTAATAATTACTAAAGATTAAATGAGGAACCAATGCTCTGATTCCAAATGTAATGACCCTGCCTCCCGGTAACCCCCAATTAAGGGAGACTAAGAGGTCAGAGCCGTTATCCCAATTTCCAAATCAAAGGTTCGAAAAATAATCAATAATAATTATTAAATTCTACTGAGACTATACTGAAAGCTGGAATAAAATAAAACTTTGCATTCCTTTTTCAAAAACTTGGATATCTAACTTCTATCCACATATGGACTCTATTCTAACCAATTTTCCTTGCACTTTATTTCTTAATTTCACAATATGCCACTTTACTGTTTGTCCTTTTCAATTTGTACCTAAAACGCCGACAAACAAAATGTCGGTCAGCATAAATGAATATGTCGATATGTGGGGGAAACAATAATCATTCAATTAACTGTAACAACATATTGCAAGCATATAGGGTTTAGCAAGCAAACTTTACACTTTAAACATAACTACTCAATCCATACATACCCTAAACTCTGCGCTGTCCCTACAGTGGACATGTATGCTACCTCTCATATGGTAGATCCCAACTGACCCCCATGATCCAACCTAATAGGTAGATCAGTACCTAGGGTTGAAGAGTTGCATGGAACTACCCATAAGTAGCCCAATCACTAACTCATGATATGCTAAAGAGTCACATGGCACTACCCATAGGTAGCCCAATTCCTAACTCATGATAATTGATGGTCCTACCTAATAGGTATACCATGTACTAGGTCATCCTTTTCATCATTAGAAAAGACACAGAGGAGGACCAGGATCTGAGCTAGTTATGTACACATACTTATGGTGAAAGTCATAGTCACTTTATAGTTGCATGAAATAAAAGTCATCCAAGTAGTTATTTTTAGGCAACTGATAAAACATTTGGGAATCGCCGTGAAACTAAAGCGATTAACCATAAGCGTAAACACATACCTGATCTAGAGCAACTTGATGTCCAAGCAATAATATTCAAGAACAATCAATCAAGCAATCAACAATATCTTGAAATTAATGTAGAACACCAATGTGTCACTGTTTTATCCAAAACATTCTCAAGATTGACTTGGATTCCACCTTAGGATTTCTAGGCCAACTTTAGGGTTTTATTAGGGTTTTAACCTCCATAATGCATTTAGCACCTTTAGTGCCATTTTTAGATCAAAAACCCTAATTTCAATATCATAAGCACAATTGAATGTCAATTAAGTCTATTATGTTTCTTTTAGACTAAAACTACTACCTTTTTCCTTTTTAGTCATATTCAAATCATTAGGCCCAATTATCATCTTTGGTTGCTTTCAAATTAACAACTTATCTTTCAAGAACTCTATTTATAACTAATTCCACCTTTATTCCTATATTAGGGTATTTATCCACAATTAGGAACTTTTATACTCGAATTAGCTTAGAACCATCATATCTCAGCTTATTCATGAATTTGAACAATTAAATCCATTAAGAGTCACAATTACTAACATTAGGGATTCAAGGCCCATTAAAGCATATTTATGTACATGGAACCCTAAATTAATCCAACTATGCATAATGATCATCCTTTTAGATCTAATTTGTCCTTTTTATTAACAATAGGTTAATATCCACCTTAAACATTCATATAACTCTTCCCAATTCATTAATCATCAAAGATTATGGTTTTTCATCAATTAAACCATTAAATATAGCAATTTTTCATACTTTTTGAATTGAAAGAAGAATAAAGTTTCAAATATAATTTCTTTCTGTTCCTCTCGTTTTGAGGATCAATTTTCATATATAATATATTGCCATCCGTGTTACCAATTTTGAGTTAATATTTTAGCAAGAAAACTATATTCTGACCAATCGCTAGGTGACACATCAACATCTTACCCAATTTTATTCATTTAGGTGGCTGGATGGGTTTATTTTTGAAAGGGCATCTTTGTACTTCTTCGCTGATTATGATCTATAGGCATTTGAGGGGTAGTTTTGTCCTTTTGCATGCATCGTCTTCAACCCCCGATCCTTCACTCTCCGTGACACAACGCCAAGGCGGGTCAACCCGTGTGTTGACCTCAAGATCCAAAGCACTGAGGTGCCAAGCAACGACACTGACTCCCTTCCTAGGCCACCCTAGACTCGATGGCAGCCCGCAGTAGAGGCGAGGCCTCCTGCAACGGCTGACGACAACGCCCCTGCGACCGAGCATAAGAAGGGGGAAGAGGAGCATTGCTGCTGTGAAGTAGGGAGCGAGGAGGGATCCGATTAGTCCCACGAACCGATTGAGGTGGGGTTCCGATCTTAATGGGAAACTCGACCTCGTTTATATATGCATGGCTATAGAGGGTGGCCGATGAGAGTCCCTATGATATGGGGATTTTTCTAAACACCCCCAAACTAGCCAAAACTTAGGGTAGGGATGGCCGCACAGATCTCACAAATCCAACTGGATGGTTTCCAAGTTTGCTTGTGTGCTCAAGTGCAAGAAATCTACTTTGGAAAACTCTGCTCCACATTTCCGATTTTCCTTATCTGTCCTGAGGTAGGTGATGATCTCTTAATCATCAGATCTCAATCCCACGATTATAAGCTCACACGATCCATTTATTGTAGGGATTTTCAAAAATCCATATCTCTTAAACTATACATTCAAATAATCCCAAATTTTGAGCAAATCTTATTAATGACTTAATCTATCATCATGACAAATTTGAAAGTATTATCTAAAGAAATTAGGTCCTTTTCTTTAGTTGCAAGTTATCACTCAATTATATATATATCTCACATATTTTCTCTTTCCTTTGTCATTAAATTATTATCTTGAATTCCTTGGACCTTAAGAAACCTTAAGATTTTGAAATCCCTTTTTGAAGGATGCTTATTATCCTTCTAGATACATCCACATCCATTATTTCTCATTATCGTACTTATTCTTTTATTAAAAGATTTCTTTTCAAGGATTTCTCTTTATCCTTTAATTCCTTTTTTCCTCTTTTCCTATTTCTTCCATTAGAAAACATATGTAAACGAAATTTATTCAATTGTGGCCATTAATGCCACTTTCTAGATATTTCCAAATATTTTTCATAAATATTTTTCTTAATATCCATTATCTTGTATCTTTTTCTATTATTTGGACTTTTCTTCTTTTCTTCTCTTTTATATCCATTATTGGATAAATATAATAATAGGAACCACGAAATTCCTATCAAAAGGGAGTTTTGCAAAGAAACCCCTTCTTAGAAGCAAAGCATGCAAACTTTTCAATTAAAACCAAATTCATAAAATCATTACATTTCAATTATGAAAATACATGCAAAATCGAGGTTGTAACATCCTTCCCCTCTTATAGGAATTTTGCCCTCAAAATTCCACCAAACATATAAACAATTCAGGATAAGACTTTTCCATATCTGTCATTGGCCCCTATGTGGCTTTACCCTATCCATGACGCTTCCAAAGAACCTTTATCATTACATATTCTTTTCTCTGAGTTCTTTCACCTTGGCATTTATAATCCTCACAGGTGACTCAGGTCATGTCAGCCTCCCTTGGGGCTCACTAGGTTCATTGCTCAGCACATGGCCCAGGAACCTCGCATAGTGCTCTAAATTGGACACATGGAACTCATCACACATCCCATTATCCTGAGGGGTAAGACTAAACATAATCCTTCTCCACCAATCCATCCCAAACAGACCCATGTATTAGGGACTAGCTACCACAACTATAGCTCAGAGGGGTCAGATTTTCATATCACATATTCTCCCACAGTGAACTGCATGTTAGTCTACTTTGCATCCTCTCAAGACTCATGTCATCCCTGGGCTTTCTTTTCTAGCCATTGCATGATCAAAGCAACTTCATTTGCACACACTGTGGTATTTTCTGACCTTCATGAGATCCCTTCACCAACATCATCTTAATGAAGTGGTGACCGACACAACCTCTCTTACAGAGCTTCTTTACATCCCAATATTGGTTATGGTGGTTATCATCCCATCTTACATAGGACAAGAATTGTCTCCATGTATCACCCTGAATGAGTACACAGGCTCTCATCAGACCCTCTAGTCTGGTTCAGACTAACCATTAGTTAGGGGTGATAAACTGTACTAACATTGAGTTCTTTATGTACCTACTTCCACTGCATGGGTGTGAACCTTTAGGTCATACTCAAGAACCTTTGAACTCGTATCATGGTGTGGTCGAACCATCTCTCTTACATGTAGTTCAACCCAGACCTGTCTCTTGACAATACTCTCTCTTTTCTTAGATCTTTTCTTCTAGGTAAGGCGATCTACCATAACCCATATTGGACCTTGACCTTCTCCGATGCATGGGAGACTGGCCACGACATCCATAGTGATGAACTTCCATTCCCTCTCAGGGACTCTTTATCCTCTATATCAACTCATTGGGTTACTGGTGTTCATCCTTCACCTCCTGGCTTGCATGGCGATAAGCCACATTCATCTTTGTACACTCCTTAGGCATCCAAAGTACTACTACCACTTATTATCTTAGTAGTTCCATTGTGTATGGTGAACTTAAAATCATGATCTCTTGTATGACATGATTCCTCAAGGTTGATTCCTCAGAACCCTAAAACACTCTAGTCGAGGTTTCATCACCTTCTTTTCCATATAAGTGCATCTGAGGTTCTACAACTATCCTTCCATCATGACAAGCCCTAGGCTGGATAACTTGGCAACCACTAACTCGATCGACGAATCTCGTTAAATCTAAGTGTTTGCCAAACATATCTCACAAACTTAGGGTTCACCTAACCACCTCTTCCAGCATGTCCACTAGCTAAACTTGATAGCTACCTCTCAACAAGAGCATCCATTACCACCTCACATCCTTATGTGTTAGGTAATGTGAAGACATAGACCTCCATGTATTCCACTTATCATCCCATCTCAAACTCTAAGTCTATCTTCATCAAGAAAACTCTGAGATCATCCTTTTGGTTATCGAACTCAACCTTGTATAACTCATATACTCATGATAAAAACATCCTCATAAGATGACTACCTTAGTTCTCTTGATGTTTGTAAACCATACACATATCGTACACTCTACAAGGGTACGTTATTACCTATATCTTCATACCTCATAGCAACGTTTCAACTCACATCATCTTTATCATTGGTGTATGGCATGCATATTGTCCTATCTCTCACTCCCATAACATGAGGAAAGAAGCATTTGGCGGCCGTCCAAACACAAAGTTCTCTCTGTTCCAAGAGTAGAGATGGTATATCCCACATTGCCAATACACCTTCAAATCCAACTGGAAACGTGCATCACGTCTCTACATCATGAACTTCCCGACATTAGGGTTACTTCCATGGAAAACTGGTCTCCAACCCACTTGGGTCCACGCACAAACCTTGATCATCTCCTCTACGTCTGTAGAGTGCTAGCACTTTTGGGGTCATCCCTCTTCCCTTATGCATCCAGAGAGTGCCCTCCTCATCTGCCCTTTGGCTCCCATGAGTTCATGAAGGTGATCAATCTCCTAACCCATGGCCCTCAGATAATGATAGATGTTACCTCCCAACCCTATGGTCATGTGCAACTAGGGAATTAGGCAACTCCTACTCTCATCGGTTTTATCCCTACCTGTCCCTAGGATAGACTTTAGATTCTATCATAGTACATATCTAACTTGAAACCTTACCCAAGTCTCCATCATCTCTCTCGGCATTCGTGGTCTGACTTACATCCTTTCGTATGGATCATGACAACTTGCCTACCATGGTCAGGCCCCATACCTGTTACCTTCATGGTAACACATCCATATGCACTTAGAGATGGTTATCTATGGGTCTACTAGTTCATTCTCATACTATGTACTTTTCACTTAGCTCCTCAAGATCCTATGAGACCTCTTTAGGTCACATTAACCAACAAAACTGGTATACACCCTACAAAAGGGTCCCTCTCCTAGGATGAGAGGAAACTACGTCTTGGTAGAAACAAAGGTCACAAACATCCTTATGTCTAGGGTTTACATCAACATGAGCATGCTTAACCCTGTCAAGCTACTAGGGCACGTAGCTTGCAAGAAGACCACCTACTAAACCATGCTAGGTCTCCATGATAGGTCATAGTTATTCTCATTCCTCGACATTGGACCATCAGCCTACATACATAGGTCACCAACCTATATATGAGGGGTTCATCAAACATATACCTTAACCAAGGGGTTTCCTTTTCCTCCAAACATGAGGGGTGCCATGCTCAAATCTATGGAAACTCAAACCTCATCATGAGCATCAGGTACACCCAGCACTACTACTTCCCCTCTTAGGTCTAGGAACCCTAGGCTCACCTTTATGATGTCCAATTGCATGCTCAATGAACCGAGCATGTACAAGGTATGTCATGCACTTCCTATTGTCCTTCTACTCAAGAAAAACCTCAGAGTTGAGTCCTCCTTAAGGACAACTAGCTAGGTATAAGGCCTTACAACTTATTACTAAACCTTTTCAAGGTATAAGGAACTCTTCTTCCTATCCTTAGAAGATAAGCACCTATATCATCTACACATAGGTACTAGCAGCCTCATCCTCCCTCTAGGGTTTGGTTCCTCTAAATGCAACCAAGAAATCATCAGCCTCCAGGGATTATGCATGAGGCAACCACAACCATCCACTAGGGTCGCATCATCCTCAACTTCCCACTATTCTTCATATCTCAGAGTCTAGGCTTCCAACCTTCTTGCTTGGGTCCTGCTCTCTCTCTCTCTAGAGCTTAACCCTACAACAACCTTACTACTGGAGGTCCTCTCTCTAGGGTTGATCAAGCTCACAAGTGTACACTTACATGGGTGATACCTATGTTTGGGCAAGATTATCCATAGCTCTTTATGCTTATCTCTTATGCTATCCAACATACTCTCCTGGCCAAGGTTTTAGCCTACTGTCAGCCCTACTGACGTACTTTGGGTGCAACTTTGCCAGGCTCATATAGGCTCATGGGGTTTCTATATGGTCACCACTAACCTCATCAATAAAGGAGTTATCCTTAACCCTAACATGCACGACCCTTCCCAGGGTTGGGTCGCCAAAGGTACTAGGTCATCCAACCTCACACAGATCATATCGTCATGGGTATCCAAACTAAAAGCATGTCCACTCACACACATGGTATACCATGACATCTAGCTCATCGTGTCATATCTCTCTAACCTTCACTTAGGGTTAGGATAGCATCATCCTCGGAGGATGTGCCATGTCTCTACTTATAATGGAGGTCTCTACCTCCAATACTAACTCTCTCTACTTATCCTCTTGATAAGAAGGTCTAGCCTCAGGTCTCTCCTGAGGGCATGATAACATATGTCATATGACCTAAGCATGCAACTATTCTTTAGTTTACACTTAAACTCTTAAGCTTATGTCCATGACATCTTATTTACATGCTTTTTATTAATTTTGGTGGAGGATTCCTTAACCTTATCATGCATACCCTACCCTCAAGAGGGTGAGGAAGAGAGAGAAAACCCTAAACCTTATAATCCTAACAGAATTAGGGTTGAAAAGGGATGAAAATAGATGAGAGAGTCCTAAAGGTATCTTATTTTGAGTCAGATCCTAAGACATTGGCCAGGAAGTCACACATATCCGGGAGTCCTCGTATTCTGACTAGCGGTGCGAAGGAAAATATTGCCAGTCCCTGAACGTGATCCTTTTGTAGACACCTTTGCCTTTCAGAAAATCTTCTAATAACTCCCTTGGGTTCTATAGAGTTTGTAAAATTTAATAATTACTAAAGATTAAATGAGGAACCAGTGCTCTGATACCAAATGTAATGACCCCGCCTCCCAGTAACCCCCAATTAAGGGAGACCAAGAGGTCAGAGCCATTATACCAATTTCCAGATCAAAGGTTTGAAAAATAATCAATAATAATGATTAAATTCTATCGAGACTATACTGAAAGCTGGAATAAAATAAAACTTTGCATACCTTTTTAAAAAACTTGGATGTCTAACTTCTATAAACATCTGGACTCTATTCTAACTAATCCTCTTTGCACTTTATTTCTTAATTTCACAATATGCCACTTTATTGTTTGTCCTTTTCAATTTGTACCTAAAACGCCGACAAACAAAATGTCAATCAGCATAAATTAATATGTCAGTATGTGGGGGAAACAATAATTGTTCAATTAACTATAACAACATATTGCAAGCAATTAGGATTTAGCAAAAAAACTTTACACTTTAAACGTAACTACTCAATCCATACATACCCTAACCTCTGCGCTGTCCCTACAGTGGACATGGATGCTACCTCTCATATGGTAGATCCCAACAGACCCCATAAACCTACCTAACAGGTAGATAAACACCTAGGGTCGAAGAGTTGCATGGGACTACCCATAAGTAGCCCAATCACTAACTCATGATATGCTAAAGAGTCGCATGGCACTACCCATATGTAGCCCAATCCCTAACTCATGATAACCTGATGGTCCTACCTAACTGGTAGACCATGTACTAGGTCATCCTATTCATCATTAGCAAATCCACAGAGGAGGATCAGGATCTGAGCTAGTTATGTGCACATACTTATGGTGATAGTCATAGTCACTTTATAGTTGCATGAAATAAAAGTCATCCAAGCAGTTATTTTTAGGCAACTGATAAAACATTCGGGAATCGCTGTGAAACTAAAGCGATTAACCATAAGAATAACCACATACCTGATCCAGAGCAACTTGATGTCCAAGCAATGATATTCAAGAACAATCAATCAAGCAATCAATAATATCCTAAAATTAATGTAGAACACCCATGTGTCACTGTTTTATCCAAAACATTCTCAAGATTGACTTGGATTCCACCTTAGGATTTCTAGGCCAACTTTAGGGTTTAATTAGGGTTTTAACCTCCATAATGCATTTAACACCTTTAGTGCCCTTTTTAGATCGCAAACCCTAATTTCAGTATCATAAGCACAATTGAATGTCAATTAAGTCTAATATGTTTCTTTTACACTAAAACTACTACCTTTTTCCTTTTAAGTCATATTCAGATCATTAGGCCCAATTATCATCTTTGGTTCCTTTCAAATTAACAACTTATCTTTCAAGAACTCTATTTATAACTAATTCCACCTTTATTCCTATATTAGGGTATTTATCCACAATTAGGAACTTTTATACTCGAATTAGCTTCGAACCATCATATCTCAACTTATTCATGAATTTGAACAATTAAAGCCATTAAGAGTCATAATTACTAACATTAGGGTTTCAAGGCCCATTAAAGCATATTTATGTACATGGAACCCTAAATTTATCCAACTATGCTTAAAGATCATCCTTTTGGATTTGATTTGTCCTTTTTATTAACAACAGGTTAATATCCACCTTAAACATTCATATAACTCTTCCCAATTCATTAATCATCAAAGATTATGATTTTTCATCAATTAAACCATTAAATATAGCATTTTTTCATACATTTTGAATTGCATGCAGAATTAAGCTTCAAATATAATTTCTTTGTGTTCCTATCATTTTGAGGATCAATTTTTATATAAAATATATTGCCATCCAAGTTACCAATTTTGAGTTCAAATTTTAGCAAGAAAACTATATTTTGAACAATTGCTAGGTGACACGTCAGCATCTTACCCAATTTTATTCATTTAGGAGGCCAGTTGGGTTTATTGCTGAAAGGGAATCTTTGTTCTTCTTTGCTGATCATGATCTACATGCATTTGAGGGGTTGTTTCATCCTTCGGCACACATCGTCTTCAACCCCGATCCTTCCCCGTCTGCAACACAATGCCAAGGCGGGTCAACCCGTATGTTGACCTCAAGATCCAAAGCACTGAGGTGCCAAGCAAGGGCACTGACTCCCTTCTTAGGCCACCCAAACTCGATGGCAGCCCACAACTAAGGCGAGGTGCCTGCAACGGCCGACGGTGGCACCCCTGCGGCCGAGCACAAGAAGGGGGAAGAGGAGCATTGCTGCTGTGAAGTTGGTAGTGAGGAGGGGTCCGATTAGTCTCACGAAGTGATTGGGATGGGGTTCTGATCTCAATGGGAAACTCTACCCCATGTATATAGGCATGGCTGTAGAGGGTGGATGATGAGAGTACCGACGATTTGGGGGTTCTTCTAAACACCCCCAAACTAGGCAAAACTTAGGGTAGGGATGGCCACACAGATCTCACAAATCCAACTGGATGGTTTCCAAGTTTGCTTGTGCACTCAAGTGCAAGAAACCCATTTTTGGAAAACTCAGCTCCACATTTTTTATTTCCTTATCTGTCTTAAGGTAGGTGATGATCTCCTGATCATCAGATCTCGATCCAACGTTCATAAGCTCACACGATCCATTTATTTTAGGGATTTTAAAAAATCCATATATCTTAAACTGTACGTTCAATTATTCCCAAATTTTGAGGGAATCTAACTAATGACTTAGTTTATCATCATGCAGAATTTGAGTTTATTATCTAAAGAAATCAGGTCCTTTTCTTTAGTTGCAAGTTATCACTCAATTATATATATGTCTGACATATTTTCTCTTTCCTTTGTCATTAAATTATTATCTTGAATTCCTTGGACCTTAAGGAACCTTAAGATTTTGAAATCCCTTTTTAAAGGATGCTTATTATCCTTCTAGATGTATCCACATACATTATTTCTCATTATCTTACTTATTCTTTTATTAAAAGATTTTTTTCAAGGATTTCTCTTTATCCTTTAATTCCTTTTTCCTCTTTTCCTATTTCTTCCATTAGAAAACATATGTAAACGAAATTTATTCAATTGTGGCCATTAATGTCACTTTCTAGATATTTGCAAATATTTTTCATAAATATTTTGCTTAATATCCATTATCATGTATCTTTTTCTATTATTTGGACTTTTCTTCTTTTCTTTTCTTTCATATCCATTATTGGATAGATATAATAATAGGAACCACGAAATTCCAATCAAAAGGGAGTTTTGCAAAGAAACCCCTTCTTTGAAGCAAATCATGCAACCTTTTCAATTAAGTCCAAATTCATAAAATCATTACATTTTAATTATGAAAATACATGCAAAATTGAGGTTGTAACACATATGGTGTAACAAGAATGTATTTGATTTTCCAAAAATCCTAAGCTTAAAGAAAACCCTTTGATCATATTGTGGTTTTACTATTTTCATTCTACATTTTTTTATTAATGTGTGATTATAGAATAACACTATATTTTCCTAAATCAAAACTATATTATTGGTATATGTTGATAAAAATTAAAATGAATAAACTTTACACACACAAGTTTGAAAAGGTTGTTAGAATAAAAAATACATATATAAATTGGTCGGGGCAAGAGTTGCATTAAATGATAGATGCATCACATTGTCTAGGAGGATCGATGGTGAGCCACATCAGCTGAAGCATTCCACTCAATCAGTTGTTTTAACCAAAAATAGGGCCCCCTTAGACAAATAAGGGTCGTTGATAAGATTGCTTTGACCCAAAGTAGGGCACCTCTAGTACATCTCAACTGCCTATGGGAATTCTCTATTTTGTCCTTGTTTGATTCAAGCATGGTTTACACACTTTGGCCTCATTCTAGTGGTTGATGTGGGGATTTGCCCTTTATTGTGGAGGATGTGGCTGCATTCTGATGCCGCTAGCTTAACCAATCACAAAGAATGTCATATCTTGATAAAAATTAAGCAAAATGCAATGAAAGTTAAATGTAAATTTGTGATACTAGCATCCGCCTATCCATAAAGCAAAAATCTTTATTGTAGCAATCAAGAAGGTGATTTCTAGGGAAAAAGGGTGATCCTGAGAAATAGTTATACAAAAATAAACATGACTATAAATACCTTAAGGTAAATGGTTTTAATTGGTTTTACTTTCTTCTCTATCTCTATCCTTGAGTAAAATCATTTCCATTGGTGAATTTTCTCTCATTTATTTCTTTCTTTCTGTTTCTCTAGTAGGTGATACCAAGAATAATAAGAACATAGTCAGTAGAAGAGTTAGATTGGGGATTTTTTTTCTCAAATTTGGATTGAGAGCTTTGATGGATTGTCTTCTTAGACTAAGCAATGAAAAGTAAAAACGTTATACAAGCCCAATTTGAGAATTCAAATGAAATTGAGATGCTTAGAAGATGTTTTCCTATACCTATAAAATAACTAAACTCATCCTTCTTTGCCTTGACGACAATTTTTTTTTTCTTAATTTCATCCATCCACACTAAAAGAAAGTATTGTACTAAGACTGTGAAAATTGTAGACCACTTCTCTAACTAGCCTAGCATACTCCAATAGAATCTGAGTTTATGTACATGTACCCATCAAAAACAAGATCCGAATTTCATCTATGAGCAAGACTAGATCTACATAAGTGTCTTGCAAGGAATATAAAGATATCTAAAAATCAGTCTCTTACTCTTCCTCTGGTTTTAGGAATATGAAAGTGGGAATGAAAGCATATTTTGTATAAATATTGTATATGATGTAGATTAAAGTCTAAAGCTATTTTAACTTATTTTCATAGTTATGTTGTTAAAATAAAACTGAGTTGTGGAAAATACTACCTTTAATCATAAATAGATTTTTTTTAAATCATAGAAACCATTTTTTGAAGTTTCATATGATTAAAATATCAAGGAAAGATCTCATATAGTGACTAAAAGAAGGTAATTGTCTTTGTCTCGCCTTGATAGATTAAACCCTACTTAGTAGGTATAGGTTGCTTCTTTTTTGGTATTCTAGCTTAGGTTTGGGATAGAGATGGTAAGAGGCCTACATGACTAGCATGTTTTCCTCTTTAACTATGTACCTAACATATATATATATTTTTAATGGGTATAAAAATGGAAAAAAGAGGACGTGGGATGAGTATAGAGCTAGATGAGAGTCATTATGTCGTTAACACTTAAATAATGGCTCACATTGCATGAGAAGATGGCTAAATTTTAGTTAGGATGTATTGTATCTTTATAAAGACCAAGGAGAAATAAAGTAGACAAGGGGTATTCTTCTCTTGAAAAGGACCTGATGAGGTTGTATGAACTGGTTAAAAGCTTGGTAGAATTTGATGATTATGGAGGTGACATACACATTGGAAGCAAACAAAATTTCATGTTTCCCATGGGCATTTCTCATCTAGAATGATGTATCATGGGGGAGGGTGTCATATATACCATGTCTAGATCCAGTGATACTACTCATAAGATAATATGTGGCACTCATGGTTGTGTAAAGATGGATGTCAATGACATCCTCCCAGTGCAGTCACAAAAGCATCTATATCTCTATATTGTCCTTGTTGATAGTGGGAACACCATGTTGTTCTATAAGAGTGGTCATGAAGGAGACACCTTTCCATTTGCAACGTGTTAGCATCACACTCTATATCTTCTCTCTCTCTCCCTTTTGGTTAATGATGGCTAGGGTTCATTATTAAGAGGTATAACCAAAACTTTAGATGGCATGCCCCATTACACAGGGAAGGAAAGGAAGTATGGTTTCCAAAACCTAGTGAAACAAAATGTCATTGACAGAAGTAACTAAGTTTCCACTCACAAAAATACATTCTGTCAGCTGGCCAAGACATTCAATTGACTATACTACATTATAATATTCTGGAAACAATCATCTGACCTATTGATCTTGTCTAGATGACCAACTAGAATGATCAAGTACACCTTCAATCTTATTGGACGATATGATCTTTTTCAATTCAACCGAATAGACTATCTAGTACACCATTTGAGTTGATCTCAGGTCAATTGACCAACAAAACTTTCAGTTGATTGACTAGTTGTTGCAGTCAACCAGTTGGTCCTTCATGTTGACTAATTAGTCTTTCAAATAATCTATCATCACTACAATTATTATCTAAACCTTTTATTAACTAATTGATCATATTTCCATGATTGTTCTCCTCTTTCTTGTGCATTCTAAGTTTGGGATCCTATAAGCTTCACATTATGTTTGTGGTGATGTTTATAATCATATAACAATTTCACAAGAAATTATTGGTATCTAGAAATAAATCATATCCACCGAAGTAATTCGATAAGTTGAATAACTACTTCAACCCACAGGAGTAACTACTTCAACCCACTCAAAGTGATGTACATATGTCAAAATATACCTAAGAACTACTTGTATGGTAACCCTTATTGAAGGCCACATTTAGTATTGTTAAATCATATTGGAAAAATTGTGATCATTACGGTAAGTTTAGGTCTAAGGACCAAAATCACCACTGTCAAATTGAGATATGATTTTGAATTTCATTTCTAGCTTCCATGTGTCATACTTAAGTTACATATGTGTTGGACTTGATAACTAACATCATGAATAATGATATTTTGTCATCAATCAATACACATATTGGTCTTAATATGTTAGTGTCAACCTTGTTTCCAAAGATAAATATTACTACAGACTAAGATAAGAATAAATACTCATAGCATACACAAGATCTCATGTTTATGTCCTCTACCCAAAATCATGTCATTGAGTCATACATTCTAAGGACATTATAGTATCCATTCATTATGTCATGTTGTAGCAAATTTAATAAATAGAATTGCTTTAATTAAAAATAAAATCAATTATAATGCGTGATACTACAATCATTATATGACTATATATCAAGGCATGATCCCAATAAAAATAATTTCTCTTGTACTACTAACCCACTTATGGAATATGAGTGGCTTCAATATCTAGAGAAATTTGTTGAACTAATAGTTATTAGAGGCCAAGCAAATTAATCATGGTGTTTGTTTGCTCAAAGGATATACAAAGATATCATGGAAAAGAGTAAAGGACAAGAGAAGAGATATTATGATGACTTGGATGGTGTTTTTTGGATGATTTTGACTAGAAGTATTTTCTACCACTTCCTTGAGGAGTAAGACAAGATAGATGGATAGAGCCTAGTAGAGAAGTATAAGAATTAGTGAATAAGAGGTGCATTTCACATATGTGGTTAAATCTTGCCCATAAGTTGTCTCATATAACATTGAAAAGTATAGATAGTTTGATAAAGGATTGCTATTTGAGATCATAAATTGTGTGTTAGTGATCAGTAAAATCATTGGAAGAAACTTTGGATATTTTGATAAGGCTACTTGGCATACTTTAGAATCCGTTAATTCTACAAAGAAGTCATTAACATGCATAAGATGTGTAGTTTTTGGAAGAGAAGGATAGAGTATTGTTGGACCCAGTGGAGGTCTTGAATTTTTCTTTAAGATAGGATTATGGCTTGGGTGTTTTATTAGGTGTGAATCTAGTTCTAGTCATTAGTTTTTTCCTATGGTTAGGGGAAGTCTAGCCCTATTGTATGGACCTCACCACACAAATGGACACCTCCTACAAGGCCTTATGGTTCATTAACATCAATGATAGGTCCACAAAGGCAGGAGGTAGTTCTATGCAACACGTGTGTAGAGCACCCTCCAAAAATGTTGGGGGAAAGAATTTTCAAAATGCTACTAATGTGGACATATGGAATATTTCGAGTGGGATTTCCTAAAGATTCATCATACACCAGTTGAGATTCATGTGAGAACCTGTTACACTAGGAATGAGATTACTTAAAATTAAAAATCATGATTAAACCATCACTACCATAAACTTATGCATAAACAACATAAAAATAAAAATATTTGATATGTAACCACAACTTTTTTTGCAAAGAGACCCTTTCCATAAATTCATTTCCACTTATACATTTACAGTATTAGAGTTTAGTGACCTAGTCACTCCTTCGAACAATAGAGTATGCATGTTCAATTATTTACAATATGTACACCATTACATGGCATACCAACCAATACCTCGAGTTGTAAGATACAAGTGTTCATAGTATGCCCTAAGAGACAGTCATATGATGATTGTAATGATACACCTTGTAATTTATTCGAATAATTACAAAGGATATTCCAGATATTATGTCTTCTATAATATTGAGATAATAATAAATATAATAATGTCCAAAAAATGCCTCGATTCGATGACAACTAGTTTGGGTTTAGGACCTAAACATTAGATCATATGTGTACTTAAGAGTATACATTCTTGTTATATCACTAGTAATTTATTGTAGTGGATGTTATAGGACAATAATTATACATAAGAATGGCATGTATAATGAGTGATGACTATGTCTCTTTAGTCATGATATTAGCTATCGACTTTGGTACATTGGTACTTATTAGAGAACAGTTGTACTGGATAAAACCACTTTGAGTATAATAGAAGGAAGCCATGAATGGTAGTCAAAATCATATCTCTATGTGACACTTGTGATGATGTTCCTTAGACATAAAGTTTCTAAAAAATCACATGTTGTTCGATATACTTTAACACTACCGAACATGACCTTGAATCAGGGTTGCCATACATGTAATGCTTGGGTGCACTATGATACATGACGATTATTGTCAGTGATGTAGATGGAATTTTTTCTCTCTAATTGGAGTGATATCTATGTCCACTTGATGAGTGAGAGTATAGATGCATGGCCATGCTCATGTGAGTCAACATGTGATGTGAAGCTCATATGACAACAATAGTGTACTTTGGCTCAATAAACAAATATTGAACTTTGAGAGGATAATGTTTCCATACCTCATATTCAATCTGGAACACTAGTCACAATACTAGGTTGAATCTTCTCTCCAACTTCTTCAATTACTTGGGTGGAAATGAAGTTTTGCTGGATACCAATCATTGTCTGTGAAGTCATAATGTGATTATGGACATCACTGCCAATGTGATTTGGAGCCTACATGATTACATAGATATTATGCATAGGAAAAACGATTAAAATCATGGACATATGATTAATTGATTATTAAAAGGTTTAGGTAATTAGTAGAATCATTAATGGACTAACTAGAAGCCCATTCGGTCGACTGGACTAGCTCCAGTCAGCCGACTAGACTGACCTCGTTTGGCTTACTAGAGTAGCCCCAGTCACCCAACTAGACTGGCCCTAGTTTCCTTACAGGAGTGGCCATGGGAAGGCTACTAAAGTGTGGTTTTTGTCTTTTCATTTCCCAAGTTTTATTAAAATCTTACTTCCATTCCATTTCCATAAATAGGGGTATGACGTCCATGATTTTTCTACACACTTTTTTGACACCTTTGGCTAGATGTCATTATCAAAAAAGGAAAGAGAGAGATGAATAAGTAGTACAACACTAGCATGTCGCCAATGAGAAGGCTACTCCTTCCATGCCAATTCTTTGAGTGTGAAGTAGAGTCGATATCATCCATGTTGACTACATATATATGTAGACACCTTCACGACTATGTTCAAAGAATGTTAACGACATCTTCCTTAACCTTTGTTCAAGTGAGATTCATCAGTGGATTTACTCCGTGATAAAGGTATAAAATCACAAAGCTTTTTCTTGGTATATTGTTACTGACAAGATCTACTCATGGATACATGGAAAAATATTTTTTTTGCTTATTTCTTCATCTATGCATTTATTTCTCTCTCCATGGTTTCCTACAATAACCACTATAAAATTCCCCACTCAAACTTGACAAAAAAGGAATGAATCTAACAAACTACTCCAGAAAGACATCACCAACCTCCTTACTATTGATGGCCTCCAAATAATAGATTATTGATATCACAACCTTGGTTGCTCTACTGGTCACCTAAAAGATGTCGAATATCAGAGGGTGAGACCCCAAGTCCCAAAAATATGATATAACAATAGATAACATTTTTACTTACAATAGTTTATAATGAGATTCAATAGGGCATGTGTATTCAACAAGCATTAAAACTATACCAAGAATATACTAGAAGAAAAACATATACATGTACAAGTGTAGATAAGATACAAGTATAAGTTATCAATCACATTCAAAACTTGTAGGAAGTAAAATAATATGAAACAAATCCTATGTGCTCATTAATAAATTTGAAATAAAATATGACCAGATTACACATGTTATTATGCTTTGGGTAGTTTTATTCACACTACTCAAAGTACTAGTTAGTGGTTGAAGCTCATACTAGCCTTGTAAAGATCTAAGGGTCATCAAAATTCACTAGATCTCTCTACACCTCAGATTTTGAGTGATCTTAAAACAAGGTAGAATGCTCAGAAGTCATGCTACTATATATTTCACAATGGCATGTCCACATATCACAGGATTGTCATGGGTGCACGACACTAAAAAAAGAACATTTTCTAAAACCCAAAATATCATCTTACAGATGTAGCCAATCTTATCTCATATCATCATACTACTGATCACAACTGAGTAAAAATAAGATTTAAACATGTCAAGGTGCACCTATCTTAAACATCCCTTACATTTACTTTTATACAGGACCGATCACATTCTCACAATTCACAAATAGCTACAATATTAAGTCATTGACTAGTTCCTCCACCAACACGAGGAAATAGCTCTACATATTCAGGGTACTACATGATTAAGTTACATTTGATCAATTAGACCAATTAATCATTTTTTGACTACATCAACAAAGTTACATATAACTAACAATAATGTAATTGAATGATCAATCAGATTACAGTCATCAACGGTGGCTCTCTTCCATCTATCTCTAGACGCAAATCTCTTCCATCTCTAGAGCGCTAGCCGTGCAATGCCAGCGGCTGGCGGGGGCGGGACGGGCTCCTCCATTATGACCTCCACACCCAGAGATGGATGCTTGCCGTGGTCTGACTCTTGGGTGGATGTGACAGTGGGGAGGTCTTGGGCATCCATGGTATCTACGAATCTCGTGGTCAAGAAGAGCCTGAAACCTGTGGTGGTGGAGGGAAATTTGAAAGACCCAGATTTTAGGGCAGAGGATAATCGACCTTGGATGAAGATCCTGGGGCCGGTCGTTGAGGCTATGGAGGAGTTTCATAAGAACTCAGTGATCGTCCATATTTTGGGAAGGAAATGCATCCGCGAGAAGCTACTGGGCTGGATGTTGAGATCGTGGAAACCCAAAGGTGAATTACAGTGCATCCCACTCCTGGGTGGGCTATTCCTTGCAAAGTTCACACTGGAGGAAGACATGGGAGTGGCTCTAGAAAGGGGCCCATGGTTCTTTGACCACAAGCTCATTTTGATGAGGAAATGGACTCCAGAAGCTGATATCAGAAGAGCGGCGCTGACGATGGCACCGGTCTAGATCACCTTACCAGACATTGGGCAACAGTGGTCAAGAAGAGCAATCACTATCATCGCCAATGCCATTGGCACCCCAAAGGTAGTTGACTTATAGGGCCTTGGGAGGTTTGAGGGGGCGGCACATGTATGCGTGGGGTTGGTTGCGGATATGAGGACACCCTCGGTGGTGATGCTGGAGATGCCAGATGGGAAAGAGATCGAGGTTAGAGTCATCTATGATGCATTGCCTGAGAAATGCAGTGCTTGCAAGGTGTTCAACCATGAGTCAGGCTGGTGTCCTGGGGAGCGGGCTGCTATGACGGACATCCCGACTCTGCTGATCACTGAAAGGAGCTCGAGAGAAAGGTCAAGGAACCAGAATACAAGGAGGAAGTCAGGGAGAGTTTTCAAGTTAAAATTGACAGCGGCTGACAAAGGAGATCTGAAGGTGAATGAGGAACTTAATAATCGGGAGATGGTAGGGGAGGCTGGTGCTAACAGGCCAAAGACAAAGGAGAAGGGAGACATGCAGGGGCTAGAAGGACCCCACCGAGACAGGGATGCAGATAAGGCTACGATATCTGATGATGTGGAGATTGAGGTAGCAGACAGTGCTATTGGGAGGTAAGGTGATGATGAGGTCGCCGATAGGATAAGAGCCATATCACTGGGGGCTAACCAGTTCTCAACACTAGAGAACCTAGACGCAGATGATGCTCGATAGATTGACAAGTATAGCGAGGACGAAAGGTGATAGAGTGCAGATGACCAACATAAGGGGAAGAAGAGCATCATCCAGGATGAACTCCTCCGGAAGGGGGGGGGGTCAAAAGGGAACTTAGGATGTCCATCCTCACATGGAATGTGAGGGGGGCATCGTGCCCCAGGAAGCAGAGGAGGGTCAGGAAAGTGATTATGGAATGTTGAGCTTCTCCGGTGTTCATCCTTGAGACCAGGGTTAAGAGAGTTGTGGCAGAGAAGATGAGCGATATATTTCCCAATGGATGGGGTGTGGAGTCCAACCTGGGACAGTGCGATGGTGGTCGTATTGTAGTGGGTTGGGATAGGGATGTATGGGATGTTCAAATAATCCATGCCACTGATCAAATGGTGGTCACAAGTTGTATTAATGTTGGGGGATTCCACTGTGTTATCACAGGGGTGTATGGTCACAATGATGAAGGTAGAACAAGATGTTACTAGGAAGACATTATCAACTCCACCCAACAACAAGTGCCTCACCTGGTTATCGGGGACTTCTACAATGTGAGGAGGGCTGGAGAGAAAGTGGGAGGCAAGCCAATACCTGATGCAATCTTGGGCAGATTTAATGAGATAGTGGATGTTGCGATCCTGATCGAGTTGAATATGGTAGGAGGCATGATCACATGGCTTAACAAGAGATCACCGGAGCATAGAATCTCGAGCAACCTGGACATAGGGTTGGTTAATGCGGCCTGGCTTGACGCTTTCCTGGAGGCAAGGATCATCCTGGGGGGTCACCCCAACAATGACCACACGTGGTTGAGTATGCCCTTGGCTAATACCCAGATGAGGAATAGACCATTTAGATTCTTGAACTATTAGGTGGAGTGGCCAAGATTCAAGGACGTGGTGAAGAAGGTGTGGTCAAGCATAGTGATGGGAAATCCACTCTTTAGGGTGGCTGAGAAGCTAAGAAGGACTAAAGTGGTGCTGAAGGACTGGGAAACCGAGAGTTCCAATCTAGCTATGATGGTCAGGAAGGTGAAAGAGGAATATCAAAAGAGTGCTGAAAATCTCAAATGTAACCCAGATAACCCCGAGATGATGAGATGTGAAGAGGGGAAAGCAAAGAGGCTAATACAAATCAAGAAAGTTGAGGAGATGTATCATTGGAAACGGAGTAGATTGCAGTGGATCAATGACGGTGATAGGAACACCAAAATATACCACAATGAGACTAAGAAGAACCATATGAGGGAGTGCATACACGGCTTGATAAAAAAAGATGGCTCGGAGGTTAGGGGCAATGCCGAGGTGGCTGAGGAGGCTATCCACTTCTTCAAGCACCTGTATAACAAGCAAACTAGCAGTGTGAATAGGGATATGTCGGGAAGACAGTTAACTGTAGATATGAATAAAGAGTTGTGTGGGCCGATTACAGATAAAGAAATTAGGGAGGTTGTGTTTAGCATTTTGGCAGCTAAAGCGTCGTGGCCTGATGGCTTCAATACCAAGTTCTATCATGCTTGCTGGGATATCATAAGTGAGGATGTAGCCTATGCAGTGAGGTGGTTTATGGTGGGGGGATCCATGGTAAAGAAGGTTAATCATGCTTTCATATGCCTTATCCCAAAGAATAGCTTGTCGGCATTGATGGCCAATTATCGGCCAATTGCGTGTTGCTCTGTCCTTTATAAGGGGTTGGCCAAGATGCTTGCAGGGAGACTAAAGAGGGTTCTTCCCAACATCATTTCACTGGAACAACTTGCATTTATATAGGGTAGAGTGATGGCGGATGACGCTATGCTGGTAAAGGAATTCCTTGCTGATTTCAATTGCAATAATACAACAAAGAAAGCGTGCATCAAAGTGGACATCATGAAGGCCTATGACCATGTGGACTGGACTGCCATGTGGGGAACCATGGAGGCTTTGGGGTTCTCAAGAAGGTGGATTGATCTAATGAGGTAGTGTGTGGAAACCATGTCCTTCTCGGTTTTGGTGAATGGGGTCCCTCATGGTTTATTTGCGGTGTCTAATGGGCTGAGGCAAGGGGATCCCCTCTCCCTCTTACTATTTGTGATTTTCATGGGGAACCTCTCATTCATTATCCAACAGGAAAAGGGGAAGGGGAGAGTGAAGGTGTTCAAGGTGGGGGGTGTCCCGGTATGGACTCACATCCTCTTCGCAGATGATGTGATGATGTTCACTGCTGGACATGCTAAGTATCTCAATAGTGTGAAGAAAATCCTAATCAATTTTGGTAAACTGACGGGCATGTGCATCAATGAAATTAAGTCCAAAATATTCGTCTCTCGCTCCTATGACTCAAGAAGGGGTCGACTGAGAAGAGCAACGGGGATCAATATGGGTGAGTTTCTAACGAAATACCTGGGCATCCCCATCTCCAGTGTTAGGCGTAGTGGGAAGGATTATAATTCTGTTATTGATGACATGATGGTAACGGTCGACAAGTGGGTGAGCAATAACATTTCAATGGTGGGACGGCTGGTGCTGATTAAATCGGTGCTCATAGCGAAGGTCAATTTCTAGACAAGGATGGTTGAACTCCCCACCTTCATCATCGAGAAGGCCATGAGCATTATGAGCAGGTTTCTGTGGGGTGGCAAGGGAAGAGGTGTCACCTGAGATACAATTGCTAAACCAAAGGAGCACAGAGGGTTGGAGATCAAGGATGGCAGACAACACTATGGGCGGAAGGATTAGGAGGTTCTTAACCCACCCGAAATCGCCGTGGATAGTCTGGATGAGAAGGCGATATGGGACCAGTTTGGGGGTGTTACCTTCTCGAGGATGTATGACAGTGTGGAGAAGAATGGTGGCCCTATGGGATTCTATTAAATTGGTCTTTGTACATGTCAATGATATCACCTGGACGTGCCTGGTGAAGAGTGTGGGCGAACAACGGTGGTTTGGCCCTTCGGTCCCTTGGGCCGGCGTGGTGTGGAGCAAAGTGCATACACCAAAATAGAGCTGCAACCTATATAGGTGTATCCTGAGACGACTCCCCACAGTGGACAGAATCATAGGTTGGGGTTTTGGGGTTGATACGACTTGTAGTATGTGTAAGACTAAAGGTGAATCTCATGATCATATGTTCTTCAAGTGCATCTATACAAAGTACCTCTGATTCGGATGGTCCTAAAGTGCGGGTGGGGAGGAACACCTCCATGTAACCTTATGGGGGCTGTCGTTTGGATCCGAACCAGGATGGATAAGGATCCTTTTTTGGGTTGTTTTGTGGGCTTGGGCCTTGCGGCCCTCTCTTTCCTAGTGTGGCAGGAAAGAAATTCGAGAGTACATGGTGGTAAGGAGCTGGAAAAATACAATTGTTTTGATGTCCTTACTAAAAGACTCCTTCTTGTATGCAAGGCTAAACCTAAGCTTTATGAATGTTTAGACCTACATGTTAGAAGACCGTGGGGCTTTTGTAGTTAACCACCCTTGTATAGTATAGGTCTCCTGTACTTCTTTTGATGATAGTAATATTTTACCTTATCCAAAAAAAACAATTGAATGATCAATCAATGCTGTACAACCTCAGAAGATATAAAACATATTACCATGCAATTAACTACCCATATTAGTGTGTGTATAACCCCACTAGCCATACCATGATGAATGGAAAAAAATTTGTGGCACTACAAGCTTGATTTTATCATAAGATAACATATCATGTCTAAACTCATATAGGAACATCATCATCACCTATATTTTGGTTTCCACTTCATAATATAGTAAAATAGTTCCATAAAAAAACAACACATCAACTTTTTTAGTGTGTCCGTTCATAAATGATAAATCATAAAATTAGAGAAAAAATCATATTTATGCCTTAGCATAATCAAGTAGATGTAAATAGATCAACTAGATAATGTATTTATTTCATATTACATTTCCATCTTGCTACAGGTTGGAACACTATTGCATGTACCTACTAGATTGACCAAGAAAATGACTTATATACAACATGTTGTAGATATGAATGCTTATCTATAATCATGGGTATATCAAGATTATGGGTCCAATTTGGTACAATTTTAGTGTACGAATAACAACCATATAAATCATATTTGATTCATTGAATGATTAAATAAAATACCCTTTCTAAATGTGTATTGGTAGGAGAAATGCAAATAAGAGAATCTAGTGTTGTGTTTATATGCATGTGAAATTATCTAAATGGATCACTCCAACAAAATGAGAGACTGTTTCCAATGTACAAAGAAAATTTATCATATTGCAAATAGAGAACAAATCTAGACTTCATTCATGTTATGTTGTAACTCCAATTATGGTTTAAGTCAAAAGAATTGACATTAAATATACTTTTCAGGATGATTTTATTTTTGAAATTCATTTTAGGGGATGTATATAACCATCATGATTGAAGAACCTTCCCCTGCCCATTATACTTCCATTTATCTCTTAGTATAGTAGCAAACACTACAAAGCTAGGGAACCAACTTTTATTGGGTCATATCATCCCCATACATAAGCAACAACAATCATTGTGGTCACCTCCACCTAAGGTTGTTGTTGGAAAATAATTTCTTGAATTATCCTTGGGTTTGGTTTTCTAAATCAGGTATAAATGTTTTTAAATTTATTTGTAATTAAGATAAAACCAGGTTTGATTTAGGTGAAACTTGGTATAGTTTAGGTAACTTGTCTAATATAGGTTTTTATTTTATCCAAATTAGGGGGGATTTGGGGTAGTTTCATCGGACAATGTTATGCTTTATTGTAATATAGTAATTTGGTTTGATTTATGCTTCATGAAGGTTAGATTAGGTCACTAGTCATCTCATATATTGTCAAATTATGATAATATCTTATCACCTCATCTCATCAAATGTTAATTTACCATATCTCATCACATCTCATATCATCATTATTAGTCAAATTAGGTCAGATGAGATAAAATCTAGATCATATTATGCCAAATTGAATAGGGTTACACTAAACTAGGACTAGGTACTTAGGTATAATTTTGCATGTAAGTAAGTCAAGTTAGGTAAAATATATTATGCTCACATTCTGGATACACTAAATTTTTATCTCCATTACTTTTCAACTAATAATATGGATTCCATGTATTTACTGATATGGCACATGATATTTCTCCAATTTAGGTATGAAAATGGGTTGGTTTACCTGAACCATCATAACAAACTTGAACCCAAATTGACCTGGACAAATCATATACAAAGTCTAAACCTAATAGACATGATCCGACCTCTACCTGACTATACCTAACCAGACCCGACTTGACTCAAACATATAAAACATTACTCTACTATAACTTTTAGGGCCTTTCAGAAGAGGAAACCTATTTGGAGACTACTCTAAAAGCTCCAACCCTCCTAAGACTCCTGTCACTCCGCCTCTACCAACGATGACACCTGAGTAGGAGTTGACTATGCTATGTCAACTTCTCTTGACTACTCTGGTGGGATAGCTTTCTACTGCTGCTGTGACTTCAACTAGTAAGCCGAAGGAGTTCACACTAACAGACTTCATAAAGATGCAACCACCATCTTTCAAAGGGGAAAATGAGGCCAACATGGTGGACAAAGCTGATGACTGGGTGATAGAACTAGAACACACCTTTGATGGCATGGCGTGCCCTCCTCACCAAAAGGTCCGCTTTGCAGTCTATGTTCTAGATGGCCCAACCCGGTGAATTTTATTTTCCTGGGCTGCTTTGGAAAGGGAAAAAGAGAGAGCTTCAGCGCAAAAAAGAAAAAGGTAGGGAGAGATGGGATCACCTTGGCGAAGACCTCTAGCTGGAGTTGCAGCTCCTCTCCTTTTTCCATTGACGATGATCTTGTGGGATACGCTAGAAACACACTCCATCACTTTATTCCTCCAAACGTTCGGGAACCCCATCCTCCTCATAACCTTCTCAAGAAAAGCCCACTCCACTCGGTCATACGCCTTGCTCATGTCAAGCTTGAGTGCAATCAACCCTTCTCTTCCTTTCTTCTTGTGCTTCATAGTGTTAAACAACTCATAGGCAATAAGAGCATTGTCTGTGATCATCCTCCCCCTAACAAAAGCACTTTGGTTCTCCGAAATAATCTCATTCATAAGTGGCTTGATTCTATTCTCCAACACCTTCGTGATAATTTTATAAGAAACATTACACAGGCTTATAGGGCGAAACTTAGAAATCCGAACAGGGTTGCTCGTTTTGGGAATCAAAACAATATCAGTGTCATTTATATCATCCAAGTTTTCCTCTCCTTTCCACCATCTATCCATAAAAGACACAATACTGGATTTAATCACGATGGATGATGAGCCCAAAATGCAAGGGGATTGCACAAAGAGCTCAAGGGTGGAGAGTGGAGAGTGGAGCTTGGAGCAGCTGCAGGGGTGTCTCACCTAGTGCTATGGATGCCACCCGTGTATATATAGGTGGTGGTGGAAGAACTAGGGTAAGTAGGGGCAGTTTAGGAAAAGCAGTGAAAAGTAGGGTAGGGTTGGTGGACCACCACGACCGTGGTGGTGTGCCACGACCGTGGTGAGGGTGGTGGAGAAAGGTCGTGGAGTGCTGAAACGTTCATGGTGTGAAGGTATTGGGAAAAAGGTCAAGTATGGTGGTAGCCACAACCGTGGTGGGATGCCACGGTCGTGGTGGGTTAGGGGCACCACGGCCGTGTTCCTGCGACCGGCCACAACAGGTCTGCAGACTGACAGAAAAAAAACATAGGCGTCGCTTATTTGAACAAAACCGATGACATATGGTTACAACGTCCGTTTCCATACTAGTAACTGACGTCGATTTCCCTAATGAGGCCAGACACCACGACCGTGCTGCCACAGACCAGACATAAAATAGGTGTCGGATATTTGCATAAAACCAACGACATATGGTATCAATGTCGGTTGCCCTACTAGTAATCGACGTCTATTTTCCCTGGAGGCCAGACACCACGGCCGTGCTGGTCAGCACGGCCGTGGCAGCGGGTGAGATGGCGTAAGTTATCACTAATACACCGATGTCGATAGTGCCCTAGATGGCACCCTTTCTGTGGAGCGAAGATATATGGTGTCAGTTTCGAAGCTAATAACTGACGCCTATACCCCCTGCTGGCTATGGAAAACCTAAAGCATGACTTGACCCAACCCAACCTGATTGACCCAAACTAAAATAAAACCAACCCGACCCAAAACCTAAAAATTCCTAATAACCTAAATTGTTGGGTATATAAGGTTAGGTTGGGTTGGTTCATGCAATGTTTTCCATCCTTACAAGTCATGTTGTTTCATAAGCTTCTCTCTCTTCTTTATCCTTTTCCTATATATGTGTAGCATAGTGAAACCTATTATCCTAGTCATAAAACTCTAGTTCCAAAAAGAAGATTCCAATAGGCTTCATACTTAACAAAATCCAAAAGTGTGATGTATACACCAATAAACCATGATGAATATTTAGATGCAAACTATTAATTCTAATTAATAAGAAAACCCCAATTGAGGTTTGGTTATACACCAATAAAGTTAGGATAATTATATAATGAATATCTATATTTAAACCTAAGTTACATTTTCTTATGACCCTAACGTGCACATATATGGTAACATCTAGTATAAAATATCCTGAGGCTATAAAACACATAGCTAAATACATGCCTTGATGCAATTGATACCCTTAGGTGACCTAATGTATATATTAGGGTTCACGTTTCCAATAGTATTGGTTCTATACTTCATTAATGTATACTTTTGACTTCAACAAGGTACTAATAAAGGTGGGTTTAGATGTTACCTACATGATTATGTTCATGGGTATAGATAGTTAACAAACAATTGTAGGATATATTTCTTGGTTAATCTTATTTCTCATAATACAAAATACTAAGAACATATAAATCAAGAATATGAAAAAATAAATTTTAAAATGTTAGTTGGGGTTTCAACATAATGGTGAATGCATGCATGTACACATAAATATATCAAAAACTTCGGTGATAGATATCTATATAATATTTTAAACATATCAAAACAAGTAATATTTCATCATAATACATTAATAAATGTTAACTTAATAAAGAATATTAGTTGGGGAGTGGATGATATACATTTAGATTATACAAAAGTAGCATTGAAGTAGAACTTGATAACATAGCATAACTAAAGAGGAATAAGATGTTAGTTTTGTTCTCATGAAAAGTTAATTCTAATGCAATTCTAATCCCAAAAATTGTAGATGAATATTAGTTACGAAAATATAAAATGAATTGTATTAGGTAACTCTAATCCATTTATTACCTCCCTATAGAATATCAAAATTAAAGTATTGATTAAATTATGATTCTACATACCATGTTTATCTAGGAGCTAAAGTTTCATTTTAGTTAATTATTGTTTGTTCTCCTAAATATATTAAAGAATAAAATACATTGACATTAAACCACCTCAACTGCATCCCCCTACCTAGAAAAACCTTAAAGAATATTGATTCAATCAGGAAAAAGTTTCTTTGAAACCACTACAATGATGAAAACAAGAGATAAAAATTACACTTAGTTATTTGGGATACTTTACAAGCTCCTATAGATTATGGTGGTTGGGGCATGATTAACATTATAATTTATCCTATCTTCCTCATCACTGAGATCATCAACACTGTTACAAAAAAATCAAATAAGATCTAAAAAACTCTCATACTTGATAAATACTACAAAAGTGTCACTTCTTAGTATAAAACCAGCAAGTGCAGATCTTGACCACATAGGAAGTACATTAATAAACACTCAGACATTATCACACACCTTATTCACTCTCCCCCGCATGCTTAAACATCAAATTTTGGAGAGACCCATAGTTTAAAAATAACTCCATACAAAATCTGAAATGTAACTTTCTCATACCATCATCTATGAAAGTCTTAACACTACCACAAAACTGAAACTTCTTACCAATAATCGAAAAAACGCACTAAAGCTCTTCCTCTCTAACAAACTAAATCAAGATACCCTGCAGGACATCATCCAGTGACCTTGAATACAACATAGCAAACCACATCTTATGGAAATGGGGGCCTACATACACACTAAAATCTGCATACATGCACCTTATTTACAAAGGACACATATCTTATAATAAAATCATTTGGAAAACAAAATGTCCACAAAAATACAAAATCTTTTTTTGGCTCGTTTCAAATCATAAGATCCCCACAGACCCTTTCATTATTTGCAGATTCTTCCAGGGACCCACGAGATGCTACATATTGTCTATCTACAGAAGAAACCACACCACACATCTTCACATACTACCCATTCACTCTACACTTCCTTTACAAATACTTCCCACTGTACACCATCACAGATAACTTGCTCCGACCAAACCACATCACATGAATAAAACTAATAAACCAACACCTTCTGACAATAGATAAGATTATGAACACCTTCTGGCACATTTGGTTAGAAACAAATAAGATAAAATACATCAACTCAAACCACCCTAAACAACAAATACTTACCGATATTGAACATTCCCTATACATTAAATTGCATTGTAGGACTAACTTCCACAACAACACAGGTGCTGAGAGAAGATGAAGATCTCGATAACATCTTTGGAGATCAAAATAGCAAAGGCTGCTACATACTAGAGGATATCATTGCTAATGACACATGCTTCTCAACCAAACCACTAGAGCTGCTTCTGGAAAGGGATGGTCTTACCAGACTTTATCAATTTTTTTATTTCATCTCTATGCTAAGGCCAATTGTTACGGGGTGCCTCCCCCACAAACGTTGATACTTTAGATCCCAACATGTATATGTTATTTTTCAACATCTCACCATGGTACACATCTTCGTATGTGTCACCCATGGTGAAACACCTTGTTACCACATGTTTATAGGCATTTTGTTTGTAAACATTTTATTTTATTAATGAATGGATTATTTTCATAAAAAAAATGATGAACTTTTCCAAAACCTTTTCATAGTAGATATAATAGATTTCCAAACATTCTCTAATTAGGGACTCTTTGTCCATGAGAAGTATTATAATCTTTAATTTCAGAGGGTTTGGGAAGAGTTTATTGGGAAATGTGAAGATTTCTTATTTTTCAATTCTAAGGAATACATCAAATATTATCTGAAATGATGAATCTTACATAAAAATCAATGGGATACTTAAATTTTATCATAACATCTACACCAAGAATTTCATGAATTACTTGGATGTTGCATAACCAATGGGCAATCCATAGAACATCAATCTATGAAAGGGAACATATGTGATGTCTGATGGAATTCCCTCATAGAAGCAAACATTGAAACACTTTTTGGTTGATATAAATAAGGTACCATAGTGGAAATTTGGGAGAAACTTTAGCTACACAAACACCCAATTTAAACATCATTAAATTAATTCTTTTCTAGAAAAACAAGTACATGTACACTTTAGATGTGTACCCATCCATGAAAAAAAACATTTAATTTATACTATATTTGCAGACAAGATTTCAACCTATTAAAGAGAAGTAGGGTTTGTGATGAATAAATATATGTTGTAAGTCTCTCATCTCCCCCTCCTTGAAATTCAAAGATCATTTAGGTTTATTCTCATGAATAATCTAAGAAGTGTGATAATTTTGTCACACATTATGCATATTTGTTTGTACCTCAAGTTCCACTGTTATATTCCATAAAATCCTAATATTTTACTATTTACTTACAAATTGGTATTGTTGACTAGTAGAGGTTGGAAGAATCAATAAATAAAGGATTGATAGAGAATTGTTGTTGTTCTAAGGTCTGTAGAAACTTGGGGCGTCTATGTCCTTCTTGATGTTGAGGTTAGTGATTTAATCCTATTGTAAGAGATTCTAACATGATTGAATCTAAATAAACTTTAATTCATAGTTATAGGGACTTGATACAGCTATTTCAAAAATATGAATGAACTTTGAGAATTTAATGAGTTATTTTTTGAGTAGAAAGTATTCAGTAATGTAATAAAATTTCTTATGACAATTCAATTGAATATTCGTTAATGTATAAAATCTATAATTTGTATTACATAATTTAAAGTTTATATTGGTGATATGGACCATAAAAAATAGTTTTTGTGCCATATGAAACTGAATGCATGAAGTTTGGCATATTAGTAGTCCCTTATGGTTCTAGCATGTTCACGAAAGATATGCATCTTTAAACTACTAAGTGAAACGAGTGAATATTTACAATTTCATGTAAGATTTTGACGGTGTATAACTCTAGTTTATCATCTATAGTCATGGAATTCATCTTTGATGAAATGTTAGGATGTGTATTTCATAATCTTGATTGTGTTCAATAAGATTATAAATAACTTTGTACGATGTCAATAATGCACATATAAAATAGTGATGGTGCTACAATGTTAGATCTCTAACTATTCCAATATTATTCATTAGCCTATAATATTTTGTAATTAGTATCCTTGAATGAGTGTTTAATCCTCATTATGAAGTAGACATATAAATGAAATAAAGAGATATAAGGTACATTCTATTCCCAATTTTTTAGTAAGAACAGTAGTTAAACTGAAGTGCAATAAAATACTTATGTATCTTAACTATTATTTATATGAAGTTACCTAGAGTAAGAGTATTTGGGAACAAAGGAAGTCAACAACAAGATGGATTGGATTCAGAAGAGGTGTCTTATAAATAGATCCAAGGTATAAATCACTAATGGATTTTACTCATTTTAGTATTTGAGTTCAATGACTCTCATTCCGAGTGGTAAAAAAGTGGACTGCAGAACAAAAAAAATCTGGAATAGTTTATTATACTCCAGTTGTCCTTGAGATATAAGAATAATTATAAGAATGTTAAGGTTAAAAAGTAGAGAGATTAAATCACTAAATATGAAATTGAATTTTGAATTCATGGAATCTTTATAAGACATATTTTCTTTATCGCAAAGCTCAGCTATAGTATTCACAAGGTGTAACTTCTTCTTAATCAGGTTGACAAACATGACAAAGATCATTAGCTACACTCAAAGTGTTGCAATTCACAAACCCTAGTTTGGAGAAATACAAGTCAAAACTGTTGGTATGTATGCCCAGAGAGACACTCATGTGATGATTGTAATGGCATAAAATGTAAATGATTTGATTATTAATACAACGCAAGATTCCAATTTATTTTGTTTTATTCAGTTATGAGAAAATGATGTAACATAATAAATGTCTACATAATGGTATTACTCAATGATGTATGTCTTCAAGTATGTGACTTGAATAATGAGATCATACAAATGGTAAGAGTATATAAATTCTCATTATGGCCATGGTCAATTGTTATTGTGGAAGGTAGATAGACACTAATAACACATACGACTATAGTGTGCATTGGTTGATGACAGATTCCCATTAATCATAATATGTGATATCTAACCAAGTACATAGTATCATGTTAGATAATAATGTATCACACAGACCAACAATTAGAGTAGCAAATGGAAGTCATTATAATGGTAGTAATTGTTAGCTCTAATAGTGTTGGTGGTGATTGTGGTTCTTATACTTCAAGTCACTACACTTATCACATGTCATTCGATATGCTTTAGCATCACCCACCATAATAGTGAATAAGGGTTATAATAAAGGTGATGATTGGGTAAATCGTGACACATGGGATGGTTGTTAGCTATGTGGAAGGGATTTATCCCTCCTATAGGAGTATGATATCCTAGGCCTCTTGATTAGTGAGATTGAGAAAAGCATGTCCATGCGAATGTGAGTCAATATGTGATATTGAGCTTACATATATCTCAGGCAGTCTACTCTAGTTCCAGAAATGAGATTGAATGTTGATGAGGATGACTACTCCATCCCTTGAGTTCAATATGGATATTAGTGATAAAGGAACTATACAAACATTGTAACACCATACACAGATTGTAGGTTGAAGTTGTTCTCCAACTTTCCATTTACTTGGGTAGCACTGATGTGCGACTAGGAGCTGCTCATTGCTTGTAATATCATAAGTTGTTATGTACATTCACTGCCAACATAATATGGGACCTATAGGGTCATACACATAGGTCATAACCTATAAGAGGAGTTATGAACTTGAATGATAATTGGATTGATTACTAAAGTGTTTAGGTATTCAATTCAAGAAACGGATCAACTGAGTGGACTCCAAATCGATCGCCTCATGTGGTGAAATGATCACTTGAAGTGTCATGTGATTCAAGCAATACATCAAATGACTATACTCCAAATTGATTGCCTGATGTGGTGAAATGTGGATTTGGAGTGTTAGGTGGATTGAATATTGAATTAGTTGAGTTTTGCATTAATTGGATTCTAATTTTCTAATCCATATGCGATCGGGAAACATGAAAAAATGACCGGTTAAAAAAAACAAATTAATTGGCTTGCATGTGAATCGACCAGTTCGGTTGACAACCCACATGTTCGACACTCACAACTTGTAAAAATTTGTGATCTTTTAGACCCTTCCACTCCCACATAGAGTGGGAACCCAGACCCTAACCCCTACTCTAACTAGAGAGGTACTAGGGGCTTCCCAAAGTACAACTTAATTTCTTATAACAATTGTTTCTCTTCTCTGGTTTTGGTAACTAAGAGAACCTGAACAAGTCCTACCCAGTAAAGGGAGGGATATCATGGGGGAACAATTGTGGGAGAGCAAGTTGGTGACTAGTACACCAACGGGAGTGACAACTCCTTCTTGTTTGTTCTAGTAGGATGACAGGAGTTCTAGGTGGTCCATCTAGACTTCTCTAGACATGTGGATATGTTTCTTGCTAGGAGGATGACGTCAACCTACTGTATGTGTTGTAGACCAGGAGGCACAAAAAATGAGTCCCAATGCAACTAGAAGACAGTTGTGCATCTACAATGACAAGGTGATGTCGCTAGACTTGCTCCAAGATCAGGTATATCCTCGAAACTATCCTTCCCATCTTATAGTTTTTAAGACGATCTACGAGTTTATGGGGAATATGGTAGTAAATTTTTTGTTTCTTCTGTCTATTCAATGGCCATATTTCCCTACAAAAACATATCAATATCAATAAATGAAAAATAGATAGATTCTAACTTAGATATTTTCTATAAACTATTTGTAATGACTTCATGACTTGTAATTAACCTTAATTTGTAATTAAAATATTTTAGTTCAATTATTTATACACTTTAGCATTAAACGACTCAATGCAAGTAGGGACATTTCATAGGTCGAGATTGTATTGAAACTATCTTGCTTGATGAACCTACTTGCCTTAGTCATGCATTGTCGTCGGATTAGATGCACATTGTTCTTGTACCTCTATAGATGAAGCTAAAATCCTTGTCTTTTAGTGTAACATCCCAAGATTTTAGGTCTTAGATTAAATGATATTAGGGGAATGATTGGACTATTCATATCACAAAGTTACATCTCCTTTTCAAGGGGTTCATCACTAAGAAATTTTTGGTTAAGCATGCTCAACGTAGAGTAGTACAAAGATGGGTGACCTATCAAGAAGTTGACCATGGGCTGCTCTTGTATTCAAGGACAAAGAGCATAGTTGAGGATGTGGTGGTCTGTGGGGTCATTCGTCATTCTTGAAACTCTACTAAAGCCTTGGGCAGTGGGCTCGGGTGCTACAAATGGTATTAGAGCCAAAACTTCTCCAGTAGGTTGGGCTTGCATGGGCATGGGCATGATATTCCAATCTTGAGATGTGTGGTCTTGGATTGTTGGAAAGGGCTATCTATGTTGATGGATCCATCCTTCCACTGGTAGTCATGATCGGGAATGGGGGGTACATGGGTCATTCTCGGTTTGCACTGAAATGGGGAAATATTATGAGGCTATATAATTGAACCTTGACAGAGACGTCAAGTGTCTATGTCAAATGTGCATCATACCTAAATGGTAATCATGAAATTAAAAGATAACCTTGAATATATTTTTCTTGTAGTTATCATATTTACCTTCTTAATTATATTATTTTTAGTTATGGAACAGAAATTTAAAGAATTTAATTATGAATCAATAGAAATTGAATGAAACAAATCATAGTTGAAATGGAAAATTTATAGCCTTTTTAGTTTTGAGTAGAAATTCCATAAGTTGACAACCAAAGGAATAAGACCAAATATTTCTCATGTCCTTAGATCCAAGGTTTCTCTTATTTGAAAAGTAGGTGGTTTTCCTAGATCGACAAAAGAGTTAAACATAAACCAAATGTTTGATTGGTGACTTCTGTAGAAGATTAAGTAGACCAATGGTTTAGCAGGGACACCTTCTAATGGTTCAAGAGAAAACATCTTTTGATGGTTGGTTGGATAGTCCCCTTGGGATGGTCCACCTACTAAAGATGCCAACCAAAGGTTCTGTACACCGATGGTTCTATAAGCTTCGAGTTATGCAATTAAAGGTTTCCTACCAAAGACAACAATCGAAGGAGCATTAGCTAAAGGTTTTACCATTAACAGGTTTTACCTTCTAAAGATTTTTCTAGGAGTTTAACAAATGATGGCAGAATTGACAGCCATCAACTGAAGGTGTGATGGTCGAAGGAAACAACCAAAGGTTGTCCCAGTCAATGTTTATATCCTACCAGTGGGTTGCCTACCAAAATCAACGATTGAAGGAGTACTGACCAAATGTTTACCTTCTGATGGTTTCACTACTACAGAAACGGCCTTTGGCGTCGGTCGTTTAACCCCATTTGGCGTCGGTTTCCAACCGACGCCTATGTGGGCGCCGCTAAAGGTCGAACACTTCGGCGTCGGTTTTTTAACCGACGCCTATTTAGCCTATAGGCGTCGGTCGTTTAGTAGATATCCGACGCCAAACAGGGTCCGCGCCACAGAAAATGGCGTCAGCTAGGGCACTTTCTGCGTCGGTTATTCATCTCAAAACCGACGCAGAAAGTGCCCTAGCTGACGCCATTTTCTGTGGCGCGGACCCTGTTTGGCGTCGGCTATCTACTAAACGACCGACGCCTACAGTTTAAATAGGCGTCGGTTTGATATGAATATCCGACGCCAATTCCAGGACTGCTTTGGCCACATAAGGCGTCGGTTATATTAAAAAAACCGACGCTGTAGGTCTTTGCTGACGGTTTTCGATAAATAACCGACGCCTATTTATATTTTTTTTTTTTCATATCAGTTTGCAGGCCTGCTGTGGCTGGTCAGCAGGATGAGAACCTGCAGTTCAGTTTTCTGAACTGCAGGTTTACGACATCCATTGATATCAGCCTACAAACAGGCCGCAAACCTGCAAAAGTCACAAGCAAAATTCTACACAAGTACATTCATTCAGACATCAATTCAATTCTCACATTCACACATATAGAAACATTCAAATACATGCATTAACATTCACAAACATTCATTTACAAAGTATCATTCATTATCACTATCAGCATCCCAATTATATCTTACAGTTGCCACTGTTTGTACAGCTATTGCCCATTCTTCTCTTACTTCATTTAATGCTTCCATCGTATATGGAGCATTTATTTTTTTTAAACGTTTACCTGTAGTGTGGTCAGTTTTAAACACCTGCAAAGAGAATGATGTATATATATAAGTAATAATATAAAAATAATATAAGATTGATATATTGCATACTAACTAATGAGACTATATATAATACCTCATGTATGGTATCGATGTCCAATGCGGCATATTTGATAATCATATGCATAAATCGCATCACATAGTATGCGCATGCCCAGCCATTGTCTTGTGTAGCACACTATAAATTGAAACATACAAAATAATACAACTAAGCACAATTCACATCAATAATATATATATTCGAGTCGGGAACTTACTTTTACGTTCTGCCAATTTATTGGCTGGTTCTTTTTCGTTGGGACCGTTCCTCCAGCCTTTTTGAATGCATCTAAACCCCTACATGTTAATATAACACAATAAATTGCATAAGTAAATAGTAATGTAATAAAAGATGTTAACGGATATAAAAATGAAATATTTCTCACCAGAATAGTGGCATTCTCATTACGTGTCCAATTTTAGTGTTCAATGTACTCCCCGCAGGATCTAGATAATAAACAGTGAATGTCTCGGGGGCAATAACTAGTAACTCCCAATGTCTACCGCTACAAGTAGAAGTTAACAATTAATAACTCAAAATGCAAAATAAAAATGGAATTTTCTAAAGTCCAAATTATAAATAAAGTAAACATACTTGACATTGAATGGAGCTATTATTATCTTCTTCTTTTGCTGACCAAAAATTGTAAAAGCATCTATACAGTATTGTTGAACATTATCAGGGTCTTTAGCTACCAAACTAATCAATGATGGAATCAAAAATCCCACATGATCAAATGCAAATTGTTTGCAATGATCTTCGACTAGGTAGCTGCAAAACATATAGGCGTATGCATTAATATATAAGAAACCAGATCACCGGAGCTTACACAAGGTATATGGATGTATAAACAAGATCTCACCTTATCCATGTCTCTATCATTGATGTATTCAGCCAATCATACTTAAACAGCTCAATAATATCTTCTATCAATAAAGAGCTATCGTATGATTGACCTGCATAATCTGCATCTAAAGAAATAATTATAGGGCAATGTACATTATGTGCCCGTAGCCAACATGCCATTCCCCTACAAGCAGGACCTAACGGGTATGTTAGGTCAGTTGGAACCCAATCGGGTAATGTGGGAACTGGAAGTGGAGGCCTAGGTGCTCCTGGTGTCTTCTTTTTAACCTGTACATATAATTTCAGATCAGTTGACATCATATATACACATTAACAGTCTAAATCAATGTAAATTTATCTTACAATTTCAGTCGTGTAGATGACATCTGCTTTGGGCCACAATATGACCCCGCCTTCTGCCTCACCAAGTGTATCAATATCCGGGTGGGCATATGGCAATGTAGCTTCTCTCCAATCGGGTAACACACGTATCGGGCTCACACGAACGTAGCCCTGTGGCATTGGAGTCCCGTGAAACATTGCCCCAGGAAGGGACGGGTAAGCCTGCGCCTCTGCGACAACGTAGTTTTGCATTCTTAAGCGGCATGGCTTCAATGCCTACAAATTTACGTAAAGAATATTATACATATATACATATCATCTTGAAAACATAACAACTTGAAAAGACTAACTACAATGTCATAAACAATACTTACAGCAGACGTGCTAGGCGATGGGTCTCCAGGATTACTCGCAGTGTGTGCATCAGGAGAAGAGTGGGTCGCCATAGGCGTATTGGAAGCCTGAGATGCCTGCCACCGCATCAATTCTTCCTTGACCTTCTCAGCAACTACATCGTTGACCTTCTTAGCAACTAAATCCTCAACTCTCTTATTCTCCTATACATGGATAAAAGAAACATTAGATTCTTATTAATGAATTTCCTTTTGCAGTAACATTCTAAAAAAAGAATAGGTTACCTCTTCTTGAGAAAGTCCCGCTCTGGGTTTGCGCTGGGATGGCCCAAAGAATGCTTTGATGCCAACACCAGCGCCGGCACCTCTAACACGTCCAGGATGCTCTGGGTTACCCAGAGCAACTGTCAATTCATCCCTTGTGCCCTGAGGGATGAACGTGCCTTGTTTCCTCTGCTCGTGCAGCTCCCGCTAATCACCATAAACAGAAATTGGTAAGTTAACACCACAAATAATCAATATTCAAACGATTTCTGTAAGAGTTGTATTTTACCATTTTTTCAGCCGCCTCAGCAGTTACAGGCTTCTTTATTTCACCCTTCTTGTTTTGCCTGCCAGCTATCCAGATATCATGGCGAGGAATGGGTGTGGTAGACTCCTGAGTAGGAGCAGACTCCTGAGTAGCCGCAGACTCCGCCTGTAGTCTTTGGCGAACGCTTGCATAGCCTTTTGGACCCATAGTGTGGTCATGCACATTCAGTGCACGCCTTGCTTTTTGTGCGTCACTGAGGGCCTAGTTAGTATGCACATTAATGATTTGGTTAGTAGCACTAAATGCTAATCTTGAATAGGTGAATACAATGTATATTAATTAAATTAGGAGTGACGCCTAATACCTTGAATTCTTCAGATTTTCTTGAAGCAACAAAATTGTCCCAATCTTCTTTGTCCAAGAAGTTCCATTGTTCAAGGGCTGACTTCTTCTTCTTATCACCCTCTTTTATGTATTCTCTATTCAGATTTGTCCTATAATTCCTAAGCATCTTTCCAGCGCGTTGCATCACATTTTTACGATGCAACTTCTCATCCAATGCAAACAGATTCTGTAAAATAGAAATGTTATTAACTAGTATCCAAAATAGAATTGCAAATAATAGAATTTGTAATCTACAAAATAGAATTGCAAATAATAATAACTCACGCATAAATCCTTCCATATCGAGTCTTTTTTCGCTTGAGGAACTTTATGCCAATTGTCATACTTAACACCACAATGGCTCCGAGTGGTACACCCAAGATAGTTCACAAAATTATTGCGGTTCACTCCAATTGGATTTCCTCCATTATCAAACTCCACCGCCAATTTAGATCCACTACCACTTAGCGCTAATAACTTCTTCAACAGAGTGATGCCCCTTTTCTTGTTAAGTGTCTGGTGTTGCGCATCAAGTTGCTCCAGTGCTTCAGTGGGTACAGGTGCATCAACCTAAAATTTGACAAAAATAAAACACACTAATTTAGCCCAATATAGAAATATAGGATATATGACATAACTAGAAGATAATGAATTTTATAGAAATACAGGATATGTTTTTAGAACTTACATTAGTATCCTCGCCATGCTCATCATGGACTTCATGCTCATCATGGACATCATGCTCATCATGGTCAGCCATCTGAAAATGTCATTAAAAAGGCAAACATTTAGCATTTGTATTAACTAGAAAAAGGCAAACATTTAGCATTTGTATTAACTAGAAAAAGGCAAACATTTAGCATTTGTATTAACTAGAAAAAGGCAAACATTTAGCATTTGTATAAACATACATGTCTCTAAAATTGTGATCTTTTATCAATTAACAATCCTTCATTGTGATCTCCGCGCACATATAAGTCATCATTAGCTTCAATATTTTGTGAAGTTGGCAACCCAACTGAGAATGGACTGGAGTCATCATACTTATCATAGTACTCTTCTTCATCTATAGGATCTTCAATGAACTGTCTTTTACCATGAAGAACAACCGACCATTTATCATTTGCAGGATCATCGATATAGAATATTTGTTTCGCCTGTGATGCCAATATGAATGGTTCACCCTTCTCGCCGATCTTTTCAAAGTTCACCAAAGTGAAACCCAATTCATCCACTATAACTCCTTTGGTGTTATCAACCCAATTACATTTAAATAGCGGAATTTTGAAATCTATGTAGTCAAACTCCCAAATGTCCTCAATGACACCGTAATATGACATTTTAGCTTCACGTGGACTCTTATCCTTTGCACTTGCAAAGTACATAGTCGACGCTTGAAGAGTGACCCCACTATTTTGGACGACACTCTTATCATCTTGGCGCTTTGTGTAATATGTGAATCCATTAATGTCAAACCCTTCATAAGACATAACATTCGGTTTTGGTTTAAAGGCGAGGCATTTGATAGTTTCTGTAATATCATTTGGTGTTTGAGATAGTTGATGTAAGACTTTATCTTCAAACCACTTAGTAAAAGTCTTATTATGCTCTCTAGCAAGCCACATTGAACTTGCTCGAGGATGTTGTCTCTTTATGAAATTGGTATGTTCCTCGATATAAACACTCACTTCTTCCATATTGTGTAAAATATACAAGTGAGCTTGTTCCAACTGCTCACGGCTGATTACTTTCACCCGTGATCCCAAAATTCCTTTGCCCTCGTCAATATTCTTGTCATTATTAGGAGTGTCATTACCACTGAGAAAGTCATTGCAAAAATCCATAACCTCTCTCGCCACATAACCTTCAATAATACTCCCTTCAGGCCGATAACGGTTTCGAACATCACCTTTAAAAACGCTCATGTATCGTTCAAAGGGATACATCCAATGCAAGAAAACTGGTCCCAACATTTTCACTTCCCTAGTCAAGTGGACAACAAGATGTACCATGATATCAAAGAACGAAGGAGGGAAATACATCTCAAGCTGACATAGGGTAACAACCACTTCTCTTTGCAAATTATCGAGAGTATCAGGGTCAATAACTTTGCTGCATAGACTGTTGAAAAAGAAACAAAGTCTGGTAATCGCAAACCTTACATGCTTCGGCAATATAGATCGAATTGCCACAGGCAATATTTGTTGCATTAGAGTGTGACAATCATGAGATTTAAGACCTATCAACTTCAGATCTTTCATTGATACCAATCTACGGATGTTGGATGAGTAACCATGTGGCACCTTAACATTTACCAAGCATTCACAAAAAGTTTTCTTCTCCTTTCTAGACAACGTGTAACAAGCGGGAGGTAAGTATGTTCTTTTATTACCCATTTCACGTAATTCTGTTAATTCTGACCTTATTCCCATTTCACGTAGGTCCAGTCTGGATTTTATCCCATCTTTAGTCTTACCTGGTATATTTAATAGAGTACCAATGATGCTATCACAGACATTTTTCTCAACGTGCATTACATCGATACAATGCCTGACTGTCAAAGAACTCCAATAAGGAAGATCCCAAAATATTGACTTCTTCTTGAATAAAGAATTGTCACTCCGTGTGGCCATACTACATTGTGATTTCTTACCAAATTCATTGACAATGTCTTTTACTCTTTCATAAACAACATCCCCTGGTATAGGTTTAGGTGCACTTCGTTCATCATTCCATCCATTGAATGCTTTGCGCTTCCTACGATACGGATGGAATTTTGAAAGAAACCTTCGATGACCAAGATATACAGTCTTGCCGCCATGTTTTAGTCTTATTGAATCAGTGTTTTCTTCACATATAGGACACGCTTTAGCTGCTTTGACACTATATCCAGACAAATTCCCATATGCTGGAAAGTCATTAATAGTGCAAAACAACATAGCGTGCAAACGAAATGTCTCTTTTGCTGAAGCATCATAGGTCATCACACCTTCAGCCCAAAGTTTCTTTAAGTCATCAATCAAAGGTTCAAGATAAACATCGATATCATTTCCGGGTTGTTTAGGGCCCGATATCAACAATGACAACATAACATACTTATTTTTCATACACATCCAGGGAGGAAGATTGTATATAACAAGCATGACTGGCCAAGTGCTATGTTGGCTGCTCAATGTCCCGTACGGATTCATCCCATCTGTACAAAGCCCAAGTCTTAGATTCCTATCTTCTTCACCAAATTTAGGGTACAATAGATCAATCTTCTTCCACTGTGGGGAATCAGACGCATGTCGTAGGATCCCATCATTATTTTTCTTAACATCTGCATGCCACCTCAGATTCTTCGCATCTTTCGGATTTGCAAACAAGCGTTGAAACCGTGATATTATAGGTAGATACCACAACACCTTGGCAGGAGAACCAGTTTTGAACTCCCCCGAAGTCGTCAATTTATACCGTGACGCACCACATTTTGGACAATCTTTCAAATCTACATAGTCCTTTTGAAATAATACACAATCATTCGGGCATGCGTGTATCTTCTTGGCCTCCATTCCCATTGGGCACAACATTTTCTTTACCTGGTATGTTGAGATTGGAAGCTCGTTTCCTTCAGGAAGCATTTCTTTCAACAAAGTCAACAATGAAGTGAAGCTTTTGTCGCTCCATCTATTGTTAGCTTTCAACTTATACAATCTCAAGACAGCGCTAAGCTTCGTAAACTTAGCACAACCTGTGTATAACGGTATCTCAGCATCATGCACAATGTTTGTAAAGATAGGAGGTGGATCGGTGTGCTCTACCCTACAACTATCCAGCATCGCATCAACGATGTCTGCTGGAACTGGTTCGTTCACATTTACGTCATCAGAGGCAATTTCTTCTTCCACCCAAGCACTGCTATCGACATCTACTGGTTTCGATTTTGAAATTTCTCCATGCCAGTGCCATTCTGTATAGCCTTGTACAATCCCGTTGCACATGACATGACTTTTGATTTCCTCACCAGTGTTGACTTTCAAGTTGTTACCGCAATGCCTACATGGACAGTAGAACCTATCTGTAGGTTTTTTCCTATGTTCCTCGGCAAATCTAATAAACTGATCAAGACCAGATATAAACTCTGGGGTACAACGATTACGAATCGACATCCATGATCTATCCATTCTATGATCAGAGAAAACAAGTATATATTAGGAAACAAGTATATATTAGGAAAAGATTAGGCAACATTTCCCCGCTGTTCTCTAAGTACATATATACTTAGAGAAGAAACGGGGAAATGCCAACAAACACATGTGATGTCATTCTTATATATAATAAATGTGTACCACCTATCCCATCCTTGAACACCTAATCTCACTAGTAAGTGTATAATGGGTATTGGGTTTTCAAGAAAATTTCGGCAGCATTTCCCCGCTGTTCTCTAAGTACATATGTACTTAGAGAACAAACGGGGAAATGCTACCAAAATTTTCTCGAAAACCCAAAACACATTATACACTTACATCCTAAGTGAGATTAGGTGTTCAAGAACAGTCCCAAACCGGGGACTATCCAAGATTTACTCCTAATGAGTCAATCTTGGACGGGTTTCTAGGCCAACAAACACATTTGATGTCATTCTTATATATAATAAATGTGTACCACCTATCCCATCCTTGAACACCTAATCTCACTAGTAAGTGTATAATGGGTATTGGGTTTTCAAGAAAATTTCGGCAGCATTTCCCCGCTGTTCTCTAAGTACATATGTACTTAGAGAACAAACGGGGAAATGCTACCAAAATTTTCTCGAAAACCCAAAACACATTATACACTTACATCCTAAGTGAGATTAGGTGTTCAAGAACAGTCCCAAACCGGGGACTATCCAAGATTTACTCCTAATGAGTCAATCTTGGACGGGTTTCTAGGCCAACAAACACATTTGATGTCATTCTTATATATAATAAATGTGTACCACCTATCCCATCCTTGAACACCTAATCTCACTAGTAAGTGTATAATGGGTATTGGGTTTTCAAGAAAATTTCGGCAGCATTTCCCCGCTGTTCTCTAAGTACATATGTACTTAGAGAACAAACGGGGAAATGCTACCAAAATTTTCTCGAAAACCCAAAACACATTATACACTTACATCCTAAGTGAGATTAGGTGTTCAAGAACAGTCCCAAACCGGGGACTATCCAAGATTTACTCCTAATGAGTCAATCTTGGACGGGTTTCTAGGCCAACAAACACATTTGATGTCATTCTTATATATAATAAATGTGTACCACCTATCCCATCCTTGAACACCTAATCTCACTAGTAAGTGTATAATGGGTATTGGGTTTTCAAGAAAATTTCGGCAGCATTTCCCCGCTGTTCTCTAAGTACATATGTACTTAGAGAACAAACGGGGAAATGCTACCAAAATTTTCTCGAAAACCCAAAACACATTATACACTTACATCCTAAGTGAGATTAGGTGTTCAAGAACAGTCCCAAACCGGGGACTATCCAAGATTTACTCCTAATGAGTCAATCTTGGACGGGTTTCTAGGCCAACAAACACATTTGATGTCATTCTTATATATAATAAATGTGTATCACCTATCCCATCCTTGAACACCTAATCTCACTAGTAAGTGTATAATGTGCATTGGGTTTTCAAGAAAATTTCGGCAGCATTTCCCCGCTGTTCTCTAAGTACATATGTACTTAGAGAACAAACGGGGAAATGCTACCAAAATTTTCTCGAAAACCCAATACACATTATACACTTACATCCTAAGTGAGATTAGGTGTTCAAGAACAGTCCCAAACCGGGGACTATCCAAGATTTACTCCTAATGAGTCAATCTTGGACGGGTTTCTAGGCCAACAAATACAATAATAGATATCTACAATGAAGCCATACTCCATACAAACAATATATAATTTAGTGATTGTTCATTCTAATTTATACCAATGTACAAGTAATATAAAGAACAATGTGGATTATATGGGACATAAATTCATTGTTCATTGTCCAACATTAGGTTCAACACTTGAAACATACATTCATTTACAACATAAAAAATTTGTATCATTAGGGTCCATCAATACCTACTATTAATCAGTAATTAACTAAGTATTCATCAATACCTACTATTAATCAACACTAATCAACACATTCATTTCAACACTAATCAATACATTCATTTCAACACTAATCAACAAATCAGTAATTAACTAAGTATTCATCAATACCTACTATTAATCAGTATCTCTAATCATTAAAATCGGCAAGCAGATGAGTAATTGTAAATAACAAACTACGAATTGTTGAATTAAAGTAATCACTAAAGTAATACTAACCAGTAGGCGAGCTCCCAGCAGTGGTGGCAGTGACCGGCAAGCTCCAGGCGGCAGGGCAGCAGTGGTGGCAGTGACCGGCAAGCTCCAGGCGAGCTCCCAGCAGTGGCCGGTGAGCAGCAATGGCCGGTGAGCAGCAGGGAGCGGCAGGAGGCGGCGGGCAGGAAGGCGGCGGAGAAGGAACAGGAAGCGGCGGCGGCAGAAGGAGAAGGAGCAGGAAGCAGGCGGAGAAGGAGCAGGAAGCAGGCAGGCGGAGAAGGACCAGGAGAGGAAGCGGCGGCGGCGCACAGCGGAGGGTCGGGCAGCGTCGTCGTCGGTGAGCAGCGGCGTCGTCGGTGAGCAGCGGCGTCGTCGGCGTCGTCGGTGAGCAGGGGCAGGAAGTCGGCGGAGAAGACAATGAAACAGGAAAGGGGACCTAAAGTCGATCGATCGTGCGGCTAATAAGTGCACAAAGGGCGTCGGTTATCTAAAACGCCGACGCCTAAGGTCTTCAGCGTCGGTTCCTAATAACAAACCGACGTCCAATTAGAAAAAATTTGCCCTAAATAAATTGGCGGGAACCACTATCGGCGTCGGTTATCTAAGGATAACCGACACCTAAGCTATAAATTTTCGCGCAAATTTTCATCTTAAATAGGCGTCGGGTTTGAGGTAAATAACCGATGCCGTATGTGACATATTTTTTTGCTCGAAAATTGGTTTTGGCGGGCAGTTTTAGGCGTCGGTTTTTTACCAAAAAAACCGACGCTTAATACAAGCGGTACCCGTGTCTTGGATACAGACGTCGGATGACCTAGATGACCGACGTTGAATGTTATAGGCGTCGGTTTTCCTAAATAACCGACGCCCATAAAAGCGACACTGAATGTTGTTTCTGTAGTAGTGTTTGGATATGATGTCGCCCAACTCGTCGAATTACAATGAGCTTTGTTCTTTATAAGTACTCGATGCAATTCAATGTAAAAAGGCTTGTTATCTTCATTTTAGATCATCTTCTCTCGTAAAACCCTTGGTCAACATTTGAGGGTGATATTGATGGGATGACGACAAGGAAGAATTGGGAATGCAGACAAAACTGATGAATTTGTCTTAAATTAGACCTATCAAGTAAGATTTAACCATAGGTTTCTTCTTCTTTTGTGTTCTGTTGTACATGACTATCTATTTCAACAACATAAAGCTTTTCTTGACTCTCCTTCATTGTCTTCTAACTCCAGACAACATCCTTTTAGGCATGTCGACTTGACAATCGACTTATTGGAGTTTTACTTTGGGGTTTTGATCACAAATTCAAGTTTTGTTCGATCCCATCTTGAAGATGCATATGTGAGAATCATGTTTTATGAGTGGAAAATCATCTTTTAACCTTAATTTACATTATATAAGTTTGAAATAGTGATGCTTCTCTATGGATTATTACTCGATAAGTGTATTATGTGCTATGCTATTGATACTTAAATATACTTCATTAACTATGTTGCAATATGGTAAAGGGAATAGTAGATTTAAAGGCATGAAAAACCTCATGTTTTTGCCTAATATTGAAACTAAAGAGTTGAACTATATTTGAGAAAATACTTCCAAATGTTAGTTGTCAAAATACTTCCAAATGTTAGTTGTCAAAATACTTCCAAATGTTTTCTATTTACCAAATGATTATTGTAAATACTTCCAAATGTTAGTTGTCAAAAGTAGGTTAATATTAATAAAAGATAAGAGTGATATCAAGGACAAAGTAAATATCATTAGTTGATATATTCCTTGAACACTTTATAATAATTCATTGGAGGCATGTGTAGTGATGAGGAAACATGTTTCCCGACATGAAGATAAGTCAAGAACAAGATAGTTGGGTCATACCAAATAACGATGAGGGGGTCTATGATGGTGAGTGGGTCTATTCTAGTAAGGGAAGACTCCTTATATTAGTGTGGTACCTAATAATAATTAGAGATGTCAGTGGTACATGTGTTCTTGGTTAATTGGTCAGCCTTTGTTGAACTACTATTGCAGATTAAGACAGAGTTCTTCAACTCTTTGTCTGAGTGTCTAGGTTTAGAGGAGGAGTCCAAATATTCAAATTGTAACACCCCACTTATACCATGCATAGCGGAAGCACATATACATAGTCGCATCAAGGGAAATGTTACAACCATGATATTCATTGCACAAAATAGAGTTTAAATAAACCATCACAGGATCAAAATTACAATTTCTCATTCTCAAATATTAACAAAGTTTACATGTACATAATTTAACAAAAGAAAAGATTTATAAACTAGGTATGGTTGGCACCCCACCAAAGCTCTTCTCCTTGAAGATCCTTGAGCTAGGGTTTCCTACTTAGACCGACTTGTATGTTTTTATAAAAATAAAAAGGGAAAGTGGCTTAATGATTCCAACAGAGTATATTTTCTCATATTTTTGAAATAAATGAATAAGGGGCACAATATTATTTCTTTTTGGAAATTCCAAGAAGAGGATAGAGAAAATGAACATTAGGGGTTTTATTTTGAAATATATAAAAAGGAAAAACATACTTATTTCCCAAGTCTCTTATATTTTGAATTTCTAGCAGCCGCCACCTTAGCCCTCCCTATTGTTGTTTCAAGCCTCATTTAGCAACTTTGGCATCCGTCTTTCCCTCCTCCACCTTCAATTTCATCTCCTTTTAAACTTATTTCATAAAAGAAAAGGGAAAACACATTTCCATTATTACACAAATATTTATGTAAAGAAAACTTAGAAACTGAAAATAAGCATTAACATTAAATATTGAACATCGAAAAGACATGCATTTTCTTTTAGATCAATTTCTTTTATCTTAACCTATATAAATAACCTCGGGTTGCACAAATGTGCCTCTTCTCTTATGCACTGAAGTCCCTCTTAGGTTGCACCGAAGTGCCTCTTCTCTTATGCACCGAAGTGCCTCTTCTCTTATGAGGTACTTATATAAGCTTAACATTAATATTTTCTTCTTTATCTTAAAGCTCTTAACTTTACATTTAACTTTATTTGTAACTTTATCATTAAGATTCATGAAGATGATACCATACATAATATGCTATTCAATTCATCTCAACTTTACTGACTTTAGCAATTAAGAACAGTAAATAACATAAACATGGCATTCTTTACAAAAATTCATATATGCATAATTAAGTCAACCAATTTAACTATGTTCAATTGCATGGACCACTTACCTTTTTCACTTGGAGAGTATCTCCTCTCTCTTCCTAGGTTGATTAAAACCCTAATCATGATATTGGGGGTCTGGTAACCCTAATCACCATGTTTACAACATGTTTTACATTATTATACATTTTATTCACCAAATTAAACCCTAATTTCCATTTCTCATAAAACCAAGGTTTGGTGATTTAAAATAAGACTTTGAAAACTACATATTTGGATTCCTCCCGAAACATCCTTTCCAAAACATATTTTTTCCCATTTTACTAAGCATCGAGCGATTTATTATGAATTTACAAAGATTAACCAATCAAAATTTAGAAAAATGCCACATGGGCCAATGATAGCCAGCTAAATAGGCGCGGTCTCACCTAGGTGGATTAGTGGTCAAAGGACGAAGAAATATGTGAAAGTCCGGGAATGCCCTTGTGACTGAAACACATAGATTAACCTAGCGGGGGTATTACAGTTATTTACTGACCAAGCATCTTCCACCCCGCCCTGGCCCCGATGGGCAGACCTCGAAGCTGCTGCTTCCAGCCAGATTGTCCACTGGAGGGCCAAGTGCAAGAACCTGAGGTCCCCTGCGACTTGCTTGCGCGACGTCGAGGCTAGCGAGACATTGAGAAAGCTTTGCCATGCTCAGAGGTGTCAGGGTGGCTAAAACATGGTCGAAACAACACCACCCACACAAGACTCACGAAACTGCACGGAAAGGCGATGAAATGGAATCACAGAGTCAAAAGAGACCTTGTGGGAGTCCGTCAAAGATAGGGAGGTAGACCGAAGGTGGGCGTGTCTTGGAGTAGCGATCGACACCGGAAAATGGCGAGAAATAGGGGAAGACGGTGAAAAGCTAAAAATAGATGCACAGGGTGGGAAAAACACCAACCAAGGCCGCGGAAGATCAGGCGGAGTCGTGTGAGGTCCTGGGCCATGTTACCTTGGCCAGTGAGGCCCTGAGGTGCCATGGCATCAAAATGTTGGCGAGGACCTTGCGGGGGTTATAGGGTACAGTGACTGGGGAAAACATAGGGCAAACAAACAAAGGTAAAAGGAACCTGGGACACCATGGATTGTTACCTGTGTCTCAATTGCACCCATGGATTGTTACTTGTGTCTCAATTGCACCCGGGCCACTGGGGATGTCTAGGACAAACTCGAGTAGGTCGGGGAACCTTTGGGCTTTGGAGATGAAATTGAAGGTGTAGGAGGGAAAGACGGAGGCCAAAGTTGCTAAATAAGGCTTGAAACAACAACATGGAGGGCTAAGGTGGCGACTGCTAATTCCCGCGTAGAGGGGCACGCAAGCCCTAATAGGCATTTCATGTATATAGCACGAGAGCCCATGAGCAAGGGCTCGTTTGGTGCATGAGAGATAGACAAATCCAGGGGAGAAAGAATCGCGAGGAGAGTGCGAATACAGAGAGAGAAATCTGTCGTGAAATAATAGGTTGTCAGCGCCCCACCTGCCTTAACTGGCGGGAGGTAGGGGATTATGCCGACGATGTCAGATCTCAATCCGATGGTTAGAAAATACACGTGTATAAGGAAAAGAAAGGAAAGGCGTGACAGGGAAATAAATCCCAAAGCCATAGGGAAATTCGAGACATTAAATGCAAATCCTAATCAAACTATAATCAAACTTTCCTATTTCATTTGGAGGGTCAAACAAAGTCCAAATGAGTACAAATTTGGACCATTGTCTAATTAAATGGTCTAGAATAATTCTAGATGAATATATTTAGGTTTCTTCAATGTTAAGTCTATGTTTTCTATTTTTGTTGTTTATCTTAACTTAAATGCACAAACTAAATAAATAATTGATATAAAAGTTTCTGTTGTGATTCCATGTTCCAAATTATGAGTTAGACATTATCAACTCCTTAAAAGTCATTCAACACCTCTTTCTTGCCCTTCTATGCACTTTCCTTGGAGGAGAGAGAAAACAAGGGGAATATTACTTCCCTCCTTTGTTTTTATAAAAATAAAAAGGGAAAGTGGCTTAATGATTCCAACAAAGTATATTTTCTCATATTTTCAAAATAAATGAATAAGGGGCACAATATTATTTCTTTTTGGCAATTCCAAGAAGAGCAGAGAGAAAATGAACATTAGGGGTTTTATTTTGAAATATATAAAAAGGAAAAGCATATTTATTGCCCAAGTCTCTTATATTTTGAATTTCTTGCTTCTTTATCTTTCTCTTTCTCTTTCAAACCTTTTAATCTTATTTCATAAAAGAAAAGGGAAAACACATTACCGTTATTACACAAATAATTATGACACATTAAAATAAAGGCAAAACTTATTTTGAGTCCTTTTATTATTTCTCTTTGCATTGAAATCCTAGAAGTCAAACTATTTTGGAAATTTTGCCTTAAGGTCCTTAACAAAATATCATTTAAAGAAAACTACATAAAAGGTTTTAGTTTACTCCTGAAAATTAGGGATGTTACACAGATGCTCTGATTATCTACGAAGCCAGATGTGGCAAGGCCTCTTGCTACCAGGATATCTAGAGATTTTAGACCTAGAATCATGGACATTTAGATCCTAAAACTTCCAGAAGGTACTATTGATGACATCAATAAAATGATGGCTGATTTCTGGTGGGGAAGTAACAACAACCAAAGGAGGATTCACTGGAGATCATGGGACAAAATGTGCAAACCCAAACATGAAGGTGGCTTGGGGTTCAAAGACCTAAGCTTGTTCAATAATGCCCTTCTGGTGAAGCAGGGGTTTTGATCCTAGGTTCTCTTGGAGAAGTCTTTGGGGTGCCAAATCCCTCCTGCTGGAAGGATTGAGATGGACTGTCGGGAACGGCCTGAAGGTGAATCTATGGATGGACAACTGGCTTCCTAATGCGAATGGCTGCTGCTCGATACAAAATTGGATAACATCTCATAGCGATGTGAATGACTGGAAAGTATCAGATATCATCGATGAGGGGACTGGCTTGTGGCATTGGGATATTATCGACGAAAATTTTCTTAAGGAAGATGCCGCAACTATTAGAATGCTTCCGCTGGCTACCCAATGCCTTTCTGAGAGATACTGGTATCCTTGTCTTGATGGCTTCTTTACGGTTAGCTCTTCCTACTGGTTGGGTGTCAACGGTTCTGCCCCATCGTAGTGTGGGAAATGACAAGACGTATCTTCCCCTTGGAAAATCTTCTGGAAAATCAATGTACCCCCAAAGCTGAAGCATTTTTTGTGGAGGGTGTGCTCAAATCTCTTACCCACCAAAGAATCTCTCACTCGCCGCCATGTCCTTGATGATGAGCTATGTAACATCTGCCAGAGGGAACCTGAAAGTGTTCGCCATGCGCTGTTCAACTGCAGCAACGCCATCATGGTATGGCAATCCTACCCCCATCTAAGAGCTTTGGCTGGAGCTAACAATATGTGTCTGCTGGACAATATTCTACAAGTCAAAGAAAAGGAATCAAACGAAGATTTTCGGATCTTCTGTACGCTGTGCATGGCTTCTTGGAACTGCAGGAACACTTTGTTGTTTGACAATGATATTTCTAACCCATACCTTTCTGTTAATGGACTTCTTCACTGGTCCGAGGCGCACGGTTTTTACCCGGGTAACGGCGATGCTAATCCGAATAGAGAGGCCCAAAGAAGGACGACTGCTTGGTCCCCACCTACACTAGGTTGTTATAAAGTAAACTCTGACACAACATTTCTTCCTGGCGATTTAATCAGCCTAACTGCTGTTATCCGGGACTACAAGGGAAGACTGCTTGCTTCTCGCGCCAAGACCTTCAAAGGTGCGTGGTCAGTTTTCTCCACTGAGGCTGCCTCACTGCTGCTGGGAGTGGAGCTGGCGTGCAAGTTGGGCTTATCTGAAGTGGCGCTAGAGTCAGACTCGTCTGCTCTAATATTCGCAGTTAACAACAAGCATACAGGGAGAGGGCCGAGTATGAGCACCGTAACTAATATCTAAAACCTGAGGTCATGCTTTGTAAAACTCACCTTCTATCATGTGAGAAGAGAGGCAAATACTGTTTCCCATAACCTTGCCCGTTTGGGCTTAGGTGGAGAATGTGGTAGTACATCCTTTGAGGATGTCCCAAAAATATGTACGAAGACTTTCTGTTAGTTGTTTTAATACAAGGTGTTGGTTTCAAAAAAAAAGTTAAGTCTTGTATAGGGAGATGATATCTTGTTGAGATATTTTCACATGTTGGTACACCACATGTGGGTCTAGGGAATTAAATAAATGGAATAATGAATCAAATGGATAACTAGTTATTTACTTTGATTAGTTGTCATTAATACTCAAGCAACGTCTGAATGATTTGATTGTTTTCAATCACCTTGTATAGCATGCTCGCATCCTAAATAGTATATACCTCTCAAATAATTTATTATGCTTATATGTTTATTTTCTATAGAATGATCCAGTATCTCATAGAATCTGGTGAAACATTTTTAGAAAAGTGTCCAGTTCTGCTGGAGGTGTGACATATTGATAACAACAAAACAAGATTACTCAAAACAAAGCTCAGAATTAACACTAAACATCCATATTACCAAAAAACACAGTAAATTAAAAATGATCTTATATAACCAAAAAATCATAACCATATTACATCTAAGTCCACAAACTATACCATCGGTATCACATATTATACCATTAAGGTATATACATCATCGTTCACTGGCCAACTCACCACAACCCATTACATATGATAACATGTTCACATATACCAGCCATATTTGTACAACCATGGCATACTTTCCAAAACCACATATTGATATAAAACATCTACAAAACACCCACAAGGACCTGAGAGTATAGGGATGACACATAGGACTTTAGTATAAAACACTAGCAACATATCCAACCTTCAACAACTACTTCTCTTTTTGCTGCTCAACCTCAACCGCACGATGTCTACCTCATCGTGCATGACCACGAAAAAGATGTGGAAACCATGGGGTGAGACCAATGTCCTAGAGATAGATATAACTCCCTGCCACAAACTATTACAACACATGTTACACTTGAGTAGGAAAATTTTTTATTAACAGGATGAGCAGATTTAGCAAAATGGATAATTAAAGTTGGAGAGTATAAATTAAGCAGTTTAGGCATCTACAACTGAGAAGTAGATCACTTATACTTTTAGAAGGAATATGAAGAACATGTATAGATGTTATCAACTAAACAATATAAGAAACAAGGCATAGGGTCAACCAATGTGATTCATATTCAATCCTAGGAAATTGTACTACACGGTTGTATTATTTCTATTATTATTCCATGAGGAGATGAGGTATACCACTCATACTCCAACTGACCACTGCTAAGTCAAAATCAATGCCATAAAAGATCTAGGAGGAGCCTGACTTCTATGATCTCCCACACCCTTGATCAATCTGAGTCTGCCGCAGTGACATATAGAGTCCAGCTGCAAAACAACCTAGTCTGTCTTGGTATATAGGCACAACACTAGTGAAAACTGAGTTACGATCGTAGACACACCCCTGTCGAGGTATGACCACAGAGATCCTCTAAATACATCATATATATTGAATCACATCATTTGAGATATGGCCTCAACCGTTTTCCTACTAGGGTATGATCACACTGTCCCCCTGAAACATGCATACACTCAATAGAATATGACTTTGATCTTCCACTGAGGGAGAACCCATTTCACCATCCAACAAATGCTAACATTGAAGATGGATATATGGCACAAGGAAATTACATAATTAGGATTTCACTTGATTAGTTAAGCCAATTAGGTATCTTTTAAGACATCAATCAAGTTACAATGTAGAAACCCTAAACAAATTCTACAAAGATAAGGGGTAGATAAAACTCTAGAAGATATAAAATGTATGAGGTATAACTTGTCACATCATCACATGATATCACTGCCATACTAGGCCATCAAAATTATCACATCACTAGGGAGTAACAATCCCTCATCACATTACTGGAGGATAACACATCAACTAGGCATACAGCCTCTGTCAGGTCATAAGACCCAATGACATAGTTCTTGCACATAATCGTTATCTCAACATGCCTTATAAAGGATCATAATCATTACCTAATGTCATTAGAGATACCATAGCAATCTCATAATATGATATTCATTCAACTTGCAACATTAGGATTACACAAGTAGAAGAGAGAGAGGACACTTCATTGCATGCTAGTCACTTCAAACAAGAATTAATGGGTTATACATGAAATTAGGGTTAGGGTTACTGATGTCTCCAATTAGGGTTTCTAGAAAAGAAATTATCAAAGCACCCTAATCACAATATCTTCCCATATTCTTGGAACATTCAAGACAACCACTATCATCACTACATAACCACCAAGGCAAACATGTAACCATGGATTATCATTAACCGAAAGGGAGGTTCGATCACAAAACCATGTGATCAAAGAGAACCACTATGGTCAAAGACCATTACCCAAACAAGCGACCAATGAATACATCATCCCTTTGACCAAAGGGAACTCTAGGTCAAAGTAGACCAATTCAGAGACAACATGAATGACCGAAACCTCATCGGTAGAATGGGAAGGTCCAACCATCAACAACACATGAGGGGTAACCAGGGTGACCAAAGATAAAATAAGAGAAACCTCTTCGACTGAAGACACATGGTCATCTATGTGACCATTCCAAGGAAATGATCTCAATGACCAACAAGAATCACCAAACCTTCAACCACTTGCACCATAACATGAAGATAATCAAGGGAGAGAAACTACAAACAAAACATGATCCAAATGGATGGATAACTAGAAAGAAACCGAAATCTCAAGAGAGAGATACATCAAGGAAACCACCACATAAAACCCTAGAAATATGATCACGAATTCATAGAGAAAACCAACCATGATACAATGAAGAAAATAAACATTCTAAAACATCACAAACATCCAAAATATCCATCATCCAGAGATGAAAACTAAACCATAAACTTGGTAGAAAACCAACACTCAAGTATGTGCATGTGAAACAAGTACTCCACCATGCATCAAATCTCAGGTACAATAATTAGGGTTTAGGAGAAAGAGCAAATCTATGCAATATTATCATAGAATCATAAACCTTAGACAAGGTACAATCATCAAGTAACATGTATTCACATTTTAGAAGTAAGATAGACTTTGCATGTACAATTAAGGTGCAATAATAGTAGGGAAGAGAGTTATATAACCCGACTGATAATGGTGAAACAACCTCCAAGCAAAGAGCTCTAAAGGAGATAGAGAATTCCTAGCATTCATCACCTCCATGAAAATCTAGTCACCACCTCAAAAGAGAAGAAAACACTTGGTTAAAGGTCAAGAAAGAGAGATCCAAAACTTCTATGCCGAAATAGAAAGTAAGAAGGAGGATATCTTCATCTCACTTTAGGTACTACAATAGAAAACCATGTATTAGATCTCTATGGGGAGAAGATCCTCAAAAGGCCACCATGGATAACCATGGGTTCAGTCAAGAGAAGAAGAAATAAGGTAGGGTTTTACAAGAAAAATGAATTAGGAGGGTATATCACTTACCAAGGATCAAAGATCACCAAAAGATCAACAAGAGATGATGCTCCAACCTTGGATCACCTCATGCAAAGGGTTTCAACCACCTTGCTCCAAGGTCAAGCTCCTCTTCACAACCAAGCACACAAGGATGACATGCTCAACGAAGGAGAGAGGGTATCAAGGGTGCAAAAGCATCATATTCTTACAAAATAAGGGGTTTATATATCCAAGGGGAAGAGAGAAGCAAATAAGATAGGTGTGCTACACATAAGTGAAACTTGTCCACTAAAGAACAACCATTCAACCACTAAAACCATGCATGCAAGATAGGTTAGGAAAAACAAAAGGATCAATGATAGCACTTGGTCCTAGGGGACCATCGGTCGAAGGGAAAACAAGGCACAAGGCCCATCAGACAATGACATATCAGTGACCCAACACAAGGAACCCTAGGTCATTATCGACCAAAAGAAGAGAGGGAAAGCTCTATGACCGGTGAGACTCCACCACACATATAAAACCACCATCGACTGTGGGGGTAGAACCAAGAAACATCAGGGGGAGTCTCTCTATAATGAACCCACCTCCCGATAACCCCCAATTAAGGGAGACCAAGAGGTCAGAGCCATTATCCCAATTTCCCAGATCAAAGGTTTGACAAATAATCAGTAATAATTATTAAATTCTACCGTACTATACTGAAAAGTTGTAATAAAATAAAACTTTGCATACCTTTTTAGAAACTTGGATATCTAACATCTATCCACATCTGGACTCTATTCTAACTAATCCTCCTTGCACTTTATTTCTTAATTTCACAATATGCCACTTTACTATTTGTCATTTTCAAATTTTACCTAAAATGCCGACAAAAAAAATGTCAGTCAGCATAAATGAATATGCCAGTATGTGGGGGAAACAATAATCATGCAATTAACTGTAACAACATCTTGCAGTCAATTATGATTTAACAAAAAACTTTACATTTGAAACATAACTACTCAATCCATCCATATCCTAGCCTCTGCGTTGTCCCTGTTGTGGACCTGGATGCTACCTTTCTTATGGTAGATCCCCATTAAACCCCTCATAATCCTACCTAATAGGTGAATCAATTTCTAGGGTTGAGTCGCATGACACTACCCATAGGTAGCCCACTCCTTAGCTCAAGGTATGCTAAAGATTCGCATGGCACTACAACCAATTCCTAACTCATGATAATCCTGATGTCCTACTTAACAAGTAGGCCATGTACCATGTTACCCTTTTCATAATTAGAAAAGCCATTGAGGAGGACCAAGATCTGAGCAAGCCATGCATACATATTTATGGTGATAATCATATTCACTTTATAGTTGAATGAAATAAAAGTCATCCAAGCAGTTATTTTCAAGCAACTGATAAAACATCCGGGAATCACCATGAAACTATAGCGTTTAACCATAAGTGTAACCACATACCTGTGATTGCAGATTTGAGACAGAATAATCCAATCAATGCAAGAAATCCAGTAGGCAAGCAAGCACATAAAGAGGTCCTGAAATATGCATATAATTTCCTTTCATAAATTATGCCATCAAGATCTATTAAATCTAACTTGCTTCCTAGGATTTCTACTCCTTTTTAGGGTTTCACTTGCAATTAGGGTTTTGCTTTCACTTTTATCACTACAAACCCTAAATAAGAAAACTACTCATAAACCCTAAAGATCATATCCTATTTCTCCTAACAGGATTAGGATCATCATTTAACAACATATTTACATATATTTCGAATTAAATATGATCATCTCTTCTTTTACCCTAAATTAGGGCCTCTAGATGTAATATCATACATACTTGGTTTAAAACTCTAAAACGTGCAATTACTCATATATATTAAGTTCGAGTCTACCAATATCATTCAATAGGTTATTATTACTCAAATTAACCCATTAAGCATCATAGATTCAATCATTAATCTCAATTAGGGTTTCTAATTTAATTTCAATGCACTTTTAATCAACTTAATATACTTTTGCAATTAGGAATGGAATCAGGTTCTAAGTCTATTTTTATTAGGTTCCTAATATTTTTCTGATCAATTTTCACATAATAAGTTTATCCATCGGAGCTTCTTAGCAATTTCTATGAATTTTTAAATATAAAGATAATTAGACCAATCAGACAACGCCACATCAGCTCTTAGTATTTCTTTTTGTTATTCTCGCCAGCTATAACTAAAAAGTGAAAATTACCTCTTTTCCCTTGATGGAAACACATAGTACCAGGGGCCCTCGGGTCTTTTTCCTCTTATCTTCTTCCTTATTGCATTTCATGATCAGGCGCCAGCCCAACCCATGGTCACAGCCGCCGGAGCTGCAAGGGACCATACCCTTGCACAGGATGCCCTCAGCTTTGCCCGTCACCCTCCTCCTTGTGCGAGGAGGTTTCTATCTCACACAACCCTTGTACGGAGAGGTCAATGGAGCAGCGATTGGATTTTCGGCCGACTCTTCTCCACGCACCTGCTAGAACGCCTATCTCTACTCTCCCTCCTCATGATCCACACAATGGGTTGGACACCACTGCCTCATCTCCAGTCTGGCCATCTACCTGAAACCTTAGAGTACATAAGCACTACTGCCTTGGCTATCCATGCCTCCAGGCTACTCCTCCTTGCCTTCTCATGCGGCGAGGTGTTGTAGCGGCCAAAGATGCCTTGCGATGACCTATATGGGAGCCGCCCATGGGTGATGGTAAGAGGGGGAAGGGATTAGTTATCATGACGTCATCCTAGATCCGACACACCATCTGCAGCCACTGCTCTGGCTTTGTTGTGGCGAACATACCTCCAGTAGCCACCCAGATATGTCATTATATGACGAGATTAGGGAGGTCCTACGGGTCTATTCAAGAAACTAGTGAACGTGCCTCCTCCTCTACCCACTATAGGTTAACAGTGTAGCAAGGCAACAATTCCTTAGATTGAGAAGGGTGTAAACTACGTCCCTCCATGGTTCTTTATATAGGCATCAAAGGAGGAGTCCTAATGATTTCCATGAGGAGAGATGGGAGAACCAGGGACCTGGAAGAGTAGGTATGCGTGCCTTCCTGATAAATCTCATGAGTCACAATTTATCTATGTAGGAAGATGTTTCTTTTAACTTCCTTTCTTGCTCTTTCATTCTTTCTATCCATCATTACAAGGAAGATGCCCCAAAAGATAGGGTACGTATGATATTCCATAAATTCATTTACCACTTTCTAAAAAGTATTGAAAGACATACCATTTATATGGAACTCTTGACATTTATTATATTCTTATTAAATCTTGAATTTGGCAAACGAAATCCATCAAGGAAAGCATATTCTCATATGATATCCTTTGGGAAATCTCGTTCCTTAAACCATTAGGAAGGAATTCAAGACTCAAGATCTAGATTGTTCTTCTCTCTCTCTCGAATATGTCCCCTTAAATCAAACATCTTTATCTTATAAAAATTCACCATTATGTTTATTGGGATTTCCTCTCCTATCTAAAACATATCCCTTTTTCATACAAATTTTAAGGAAAGTCTTGTATTCGCATTATCTACTCATATTACAAGTTTGAGCCCCAATTTCCAAAGGAAAAGGGCATTATCTTCATGCAAAAGTTATCCTTTATTAAAGCTTATTTACTTTGTAATTTCTCTTTATTCTCCTATTATCTTTACAACTCAGACTCCTTGGAACACAAGAAATCCTAAGGATTCAAAAACCACTCAATGAGGATAATTCTTAGCCTTTTAGATCCTTCTACATCTCTCATTTCTCTTTATCTTATCTATTCCTCTTATTAATCGATTTCTTTTTATTTCCTTTTTCTTGTTATTGGGCCCAATAGCCAATAAAGCCCACAAAGCAACCAACAAGGCTATTGTAAATGAAATTCATTCATTCAAATAAAATCACACCCTTATTTGTTCATATATCTTTATTAAGAGAAATTGCATTTCTCACCAAAAGAACCCAAAAACTGGGGTTGCAACATCCTTCCCCTCTTATAAGAATTTTGTCCTCAAAATTCCATCAAGCATACAAACAATTCCGGATAAGACTTTTCCATGTCCATCATTGGCCCCTATGTGGCTTTACCCTATCCATGGCTCTTCCAAAGAACCTTTATCATCACATATTCTTTCCTCTAAGTTCTTTCACCTTGGCATCTAGAATCCTCACAGGTGACTCAGGACATTTTAGCCTCCCTTGGGGATCACCAGGTTCATTGCTCAGCACATGGCTCAGGTACCTCACATAGTGCTCTAAATTGGACACATGGAACTCATCATACATCAAGTTATTCTGAGGGGTAAGGCTAAACACACCCATCTCCACCAATCTGTCTCAAATGGATCCATGTATCGGGAACCCAACTTTTTCAGTAATAGCTCAGAGGGGTCGGGTTTTCATATCACATATTCTCCCAAAGTGAACTGCATGTCAGTCTACTTTGCATCCGCTTTTGACTCATGTCATCCCTGGGCTCTTTTCTAGCCATTGCACGATCAAAGCGACTTCATCTGCACACACTGTGGTCTTTTTCTAATCTTTATGAGATCCCTTCACCAACATCATCTTAATGAAGCAGTGAATGACACAACCTCCCTTATAGAGCTTCTTTACATCTTGATACTAGCTATGGTGGTTATCATCACATCTTACATAAGACAAGAACTGTCTTTGTGTATCACCCTGAATGAGCACACATGCTCTCATCAGACCCTCTAGTCTGGATCTTACTAACCATTAGTTAGGGGTGATAAACTATACTAACATGGAGTTCTTCATGTATCTACCTCCACTTCATGGAAGTGAATCTTTAGGTCATACTCAAGAACTTTTTAATTCACATCATTAGGTAGTTAAACCATCTTTCACTCTTACATGTAGTGCAACCGAATCTGTCCCTTGACAATACTCTCTCTTTCTCTTACATGTCATCTAGGTAAGGCAATCTATCATAACCCATGTTGTATCTTGACCTTCCTCAGTCCATGCGAGACTTTCCACAAAATCCATAGTGATGAACTCCCATTCCCCCCTCGGGGACTCTTTATCCTTTGTATCAACTCACTTGGTTACTGGTGTCTGTCCTTCACCTCCCGGCATGCATGGCGACAAGCCACATGCAACTTCATCTTAGGTATCCAAAGTACTACCTCAACTTACTATCTTAGTAGTGCCACGGTGTATGGTGAACTTAAAATCATGATCTCCTATAAGTCATGATTCCTTAAGGTCGATTCCTTTGAAACCCTAAAACACTCTAGTCATGGGTTTCATCACCTTCTTTTCCAAAGAAGCACATCTGAGGTTCTACAACCATCCTTCTATCGCATCAAGGCCTAGGCTGGCTAACCAAACAACCACTAACTTGATCAACAGATCTTGTTACATCTGAGTGTTACCCAAACATATCTCCTTTTCCAAACTTAGGGTTAACCTAACAACCTCTTCTAGCCTCCAGCTAAACTAGGCAGATGCATCTCAACCAGAGCATAGATTACTACCTTTCATCTTTAGGTGCTAGGTAACGGTGAAGACATACACCTCCCTTTATCCCACTTATCATCTCATCTCAAACTCTAAGCCTATCTTCATCAAGGTAACTCAGAGCTCATTCTCTTGGTTATCGAACTCTACCTTGTATAGTTCAAAAGTTCCACATAACTCATGATAAAAAAACATCCTCATAAGATGACTTCCTTAGTTATCTAGATGTTTGTCAACCATCCACATATCGTACACTCTACAAGGGTACGTTATTACCTCTATCCTCATATCTCATAGTAATGTTTCCACTCACATCATCTTTATCCCTGGTGTATGGTATGCGTACTGTCCTATCTCTCACTCCCATAACAAGAGGAAATAAGCATTTGGCGGTTGTCCAAACACAAAGTTTTTCCTATTCCAGGAGTGGAGATGGTACATCCCACATTCCCAGTACACCTTCAAATCTATGTTGAAACATGCAACATATGTCTCTACATCATGATCATCTTGTTATCAAAGTTACTTCCATGGAAAGCTGATCTTGAACCTAATTGGGTCCACACACAATCCTTGGTCATTTCCTCTAGGTCTGTAGGGTGCTGACACTTTTGGGGTCATCCCTCTTCCCTTATGCATCCAGAAAGTGCCCTCCTCATCTGCCCTTTGGGTCCCATGAGTTCATGAAGGTGATCAATCTCCTAACCCATGGCCCTCAGACAATGATAGTTGTTACCTCCCAACCCTATGGTCATGTGCAACTAGGGAAATAAGCAACTCCTACTTCCATCGGTCTTATCCCTACCTGACCCTAGGATAGGCTTAGGATTCTAACATAGTACATGTCCAACTTAGAAACTTTCTCAAGTCTCCATCATCTCTCTCTACATTCACAGGCTGACTTTCATCCTTTCATAGGGGTCATGGCGACCTGCCTACCTTGGTCAGGCCCCATACCGGTTACCTCCATGGTAACACATCCACATGCACTTAGAGATGGTTTTCTATGGGTCTATAGGTTCATTCTCATACTATGTACTTTTCACTTAGTTTCTCAAGATCCAATCAGACCTCTTAGGGTTTCCTCAAACCCAACAAAAGTTGATTCATACCCTAAAAAAGGGTCCTCTCCTAGGATGGGAGGAAACTACATCTTGATAACAAAGGTCACAAACATCCTTATGTCTAGGGTTTACATCCACATGATCACACTTAGTCCTATTAAGCTACTAAAGCACGCAGCTAACAGGAAGACCACTTACTAAACCATGCTAGGTATCCCTGATAAGTCATACTTGTTCCCATTCCTCTATACATGAGGAGTGTCATTCTCAATCTATGGAACCTCAAGTCTCGTCATGAGCATCAGGTGCACCAGGAACTACTACTTCCCCTCTAAGGTCTAGGGACCCTAGGTTTACCTCTTTATGCGACAACTATCCAATTGCATGCTCAACCTTTTAACCACGTACCAAACATGTATGAGGTATAACATTCATGTCCTATCACCATTCCACTTGAACAACACCTCAGAGTGGAGTCCTCCTCAAGGACAACCGACTAGGTATAAGGCCTCACAACTAATTGATATACCTTTTTAGGGTCTAAGAAACTCTTCTTCCTAACCCTAGAAGGTAAATACCTATACCATAGGCACATAGGTACCAACAACCTCATCCTCCCTCTAGGGTTTGGTTCCTCTAAAGGCAACCAAGATACCATCAACCTCCAGGTATCATGCATGAGGCAACCACAACCATCCACTTAGGTCGCATCATCCTCAACTCCCCATTGTTCCTCATATCTCAGAGTCTAAGCTGCCAACCTTCTTGCCTGGGTCCTTCTCTCTCTCTCTGTCTCTAGAGCTAACCCTACAACAACCTTACTACTATAGGTCCTCTCTCGAAGGTGGATCAAGCTTACCAGCATACACCTACATGGGTGAAACCTATGTTTGCTCCAGATTATCTATAGCTCTTTATGCTCATCACGTAATCTATCCATCATACTCACCTGGCCAGGGTTTTAACCTACTGTCAGCGCTACAGATGTACTTTGAGTGCATACTATGCCATGCTCATATAAGCCCATAAGGTTTCTATTGTTGGCTAAATGGACATCTATAAATCCCTTTGTTTTGATTATGACAAACATTTCATTCTTATTAATCTAACGTGCTACTTGAGTGTGCAGGATGACAAAGCAACAAGGGAAAATCTACAAGCTTACATATTTATAATTTCATGCAATGTAATCACTGTTGTAAAAACTTGTACAAAAATATAATGTACAAGTACTTAGAATTGCATGTAAATCAAGCGTTAGATTCTCCCTAGCTAAACACCACAGTTAGACAAGTCATCCCATTCAAATAGGATTACTTATGCACACATACACACATAATTAGTGCCTAAATTGAAACCTTGAAACAGGATCAATCTCGGTCGACAAACTCCTCGACCGAGACACTCTCGGTCGACAATCTTCTCGATCGAGAAAGATCCAAAGTAGCCGTTAGACACAACAAACAAGTTAGTTGGCAGTTGAAGAAAGACGTTGCAAATCACTTGTTCCAGAGAGTCTGTCAGTCGACAAAAGTTCGACCGAGTAGGTGTCTCGGTCGACCATTTGTCGACTGAGATGGTCTCTGACAGCAACTGCAGAATTAATTAATTAGCCGTTTTTAAAGCAACAACTTTGTACCTAACGGCTAGTTAAGCACTTAGAAACCCCTAGAAGTTGTCTAGAATGTCCTTAAGCTTCCTTAGGCCATTCCTATAAATAGGACAAGCCATAGGACACCTAAACTCACTTGTTTTACACTTGTTACACTTGAGAAATACTTGAGCATACTTGAGCAATCTGTTTCAAGCAAATTGAGCACTGTGATCATTGGCCTACTTTCTCCTTAGCTCAAATTCGTGTCCTATAGGCTAGAATCTCCTACCCACAGCAATCACAAGTTCACACATTTGGTTAGGAGATCTATACGCTTGATCTAGGCATATCAAGCCTTGAGCTTTAAAGGATAAGTTGTAATTTCCTTTTTCTTTCTTATTCCCTATTACTGTTTGTACTCTCCTTGCTACTCCTAGGTTGGAGGCTGCGGATTGGAGAGGGTGAAGATCTTCTTGGAAAAGAAATAGACTTTGAGCTACTTCAGAAGGCTGGTGCAACGGGAGGTTACTTCTAGAGAGGAAGGCTACTTCAAGGGGGAGCTTGGAGTTACTTCAAGAAGGCTACCTCAGGGTTGGTGCACCTACTTCAAGTGAAGGCTGTTCAAAGGGTGTGGTTGAAAGTATTGTATTTTGTATAAATCCTCGAGAGGTAATAAAATAAATACTTTCAAATCCCGGTTGGGTAAGCAACCGGGTAGTGGACTGACAACTATAGTATTTGCTATAGTTGGAACCACTCTAAATGCCTGTCTCCTTCTTCTAATCTCAATTTTGGTTGTTTGAGTTAAATAATTATTAAAATCACTATAAAACTCTATTCACCCCCCCTCTAGTAGTTTTCAATTGGTATCAGAGCAAGGCTTCAAGGAACCCTAACAAGGTCTTGAAGAAATGGGTGACGGAGTGCTCAACAACCTCAACATTGAAGGGACACTTGTTGCTAGGCCTCCAGCGTTCGATGGAACAAACTACCAATATTGGAAGAGAAGGATGCAATTCTACTTCCAAGGAATCAACTGGGATCTATGGAGAATGGTGTCTACTCCATATATGCTCCCTCAAAATGAATTTGCGGAATGGGATGCAAACACGGTAAAGCTGGCCCAAATGAATGCAAAAGCTGTAAGTATCTTATATTGTTCTATTTCGGTAGGAGAATTTAATAGAATATCAAATTGTGATACAGCTTATGATATTTGGCATAGACTGTCCATAACCTATGAGTGTACAGTCCAAGTCAAAAATTCCAAAATTAGCTTGCTTAAAACGAAGCTTGAACATTTTCGTATGGATCCTAATGAATCTATTAGTGAAATGTTTTCAAAATTCTCTACCATTGTTAATGGTTTAAGTGCCCTAGGAAAACCTGTCCTTGAGGAAGATCAAGTATCAAAAATCCTTCAATCACTTCCTCCAAAATACAAGCCAAAGGTGACAGCCATTGAAGAAGCAAACGACCTCACTCGACTCAAAATGGAGCAACTCATCGGCAATTTAGAAGCTCATGAGGCAGATCTAGAAGAGGAAGAAAGAAGAGAACGTGAACGTCAAAGTGGGAAGAAGAAGGATGTGGCTCTCAAAGCTTCAAAAGTCATCACACAAGATAGTGAGGAGTCAAGTGAAGAAGAAGGAGAAGAAGCCTTGATCGTCAACGGTAAGAAATACAAAAGGTTTAAATCTAACAAAATTTCTAGTTCTTCTACCCCTCCCAGATGCTTTAAATGTGGGAAGAAAGGGCATTTCAAAAATGAATGTCCCAAAGCAAAGAAGGGAAAGAAAAGCTCACACAAGAAGAAAGGAGAAAAAGCCTATAAAGCTGCATGGGATGAGTCAAGTGAGAGTGAAAGCGGAGAAGAGGTGGAATGTCTAATGGCAAGAGAAGACAATGAAGACTCTCAAGAGGTAAGCCTAATTGATCTTCCTAAAGAAGAGTTAGTTACTAATTTACAAGAAACTCATGATAAATATATTGATGCCAAGAAGAAACTAAAGAAGGCTATAAAATCGAATGATGAGCTCATTACCAAATTAGATAAACTTTCTTCTGAAAAGAACAACACTGATCTTGAGAATTTATCTTTAAAAACATCTTTAGATGATTGTACTAGAAAGCTACTCACTTTAGAAACAAATGTTGATCTTCTTTCTAAAGAAAAGACTGAATTATTAGCTAAACTACAAGATTTTCAAACTCAGCCTATTTTGTGTAACCATTCGGACTATGATAATCTTGTAAAGGAAAAGGACTCATTATTTTCTGATTTAGATCAAGCAAGAAAAGATCTACACAAGAAAATGAATGACATTGCTATGTTGCAAAGAGAACTTTATGAGTTAAGAAGAAAAGATATACTTGATAACATACTAAGAGTTGGCACTGTTTTCAATGGAAGAAAAGGTTTGGGATATGCTCCAAAGAAAAATCAACCCAAAAGAACTCAAACTAGGTTTGTACCTAAGAACACAATGGCTAGAAAGAGAAATGAAGTTGATTCTATTACTTGCCATTTCTGCTTATGTCTTGGACACTATTCCTTTTCATGTCCCTACAAGACTAAGGAGTCCGACTTAGTCTGGATCCCAAAACCCCAAACTTAGTAGAGTGGAATGTAGTTGAGATATGACCAAATGCTTTATTTTGCTATTTATATTGTCTTATCTCAACTAAAAGGTGTCATGCATATTGTTATTATTTTTTCTGCATTGTTGTTCTGAAACAGAAACCTTGTCGGTCGAAGTATTGTCGACCGATTGGATGTCTTTAACAAATCAAAATTTACAGCACCTATTTCGGTCAAAAATTGGTCAACCGAGCAAATTTCTGCGTTTCTTTGCTTGTAATACAGTAACCTTCTCGATCGACAAATTGTCGACCGAGACAGATATCGGTCGAACAATTGTCGACCGACTGGTTTTCTGTATCAGAATTTTTATACAAGTATGAACTTAAAAAGTTTCTAACCATATCAGACCATCACATGGGTACCAAAATCTACATTTTAATGCAGGAATGGGTAGTTGACAGTGGATGCTCCAAACATATGACCGGGAACAAGGATGCATTTCAAACTTTTGAAGAAAAGAAAAGTGGAACGGTCACCTTTGGAGACAATGGTAAGGGCAAAATCGTTGGAATAGGTAATGTTGGAACAAACCTCGAAATTAAGAATGTTCTACTTGTTGATGGTTTGCACCATAACTTGATAAGTGTTAGCCAATTATGTGATAGTGGTTATGATGTTTTATTTAACAAAACCTGCTGCAAGTTATTAATAGAAAATACTACAAATGTTGTTTATGAAGGAAATAGAGTTGGAAATCTTTATATTCTTAAACCTAACTCTATGAAAACAGTAGTGGGAAAATGCTTGCTTGCAAATGACAATACCTTACAAATATGGCATAAAAAGCTAGGACATGCTAGTTCACATGTTATCAAAAAGTTAGTGAAATATGATCTTGTTCGTGGATTGCCCACTTTATCTTTTGATCAAGTTGAAAACTGTGAACCATGCACAATGGGAAAGCAAACTAAAACATCTTTCAAATCAAAACATGTACTTAGCACCAATAGATCATTAGAATTAATTCATATGGATTTATTTGGACCAATGAGGACACAATCAATCGGTGGTAAGAGATATTGTTTTGTTATTGTTGATGATTATAGTAGATATACATGGGTACATTTTATTGCAACTAAAGATGATACTATTCATGTTTTTATGCAATTTTGTTCCAAGATTGAAAATCTCTTACAAAATTAAATATGTACCATTAGAAGTGATCATGGTGGGGAATTTGAAAATCATACATTTGAAGAGTTTTGTACATCTCAAGGATACACTCATAATTTTTCTGCTCCACGCACCCCACAGCAAAATGGTATAGTTGAAAGGAAAAATCGATCACTACAAGAAATGGCTAGAACTATGATGCTTGAACATAACACACCCAAAACCTTTTGGGCTGAAGCTGTAAACACTGCATGCTATGTGCTAAATAGAGTAACTGTTCACTCTCATTTAAAGAAAACTCCATATGAATTAATACATTCTAAGAAACCTAGAGTTAACTATTTTCATACCTTTGGCTCCACATGTTATATCTTAAATATCAAAGACGATAGAGATAAGTTTGACTCAAAATCACACAAAGCATTCTTTTTGGGATATTCCACTTCTAGCAAAGCTTTTAGAGTATATAACACTATATCTAGAAAAGTTGAGGAATCTATTCATGTTTCTTTTCATGAAGAATCCCCATCTGAAAATCTAGAAATCATAGATCTCACTAATCAATTCGAAAATTTAAACATACCAAACGATAGTGAGAAAGGTGCTACAAATAATCACCAAACTGAACCACAACCTACACCTAGACTTATTAAAGATCATCCTCAAGAATTAATTATTGGAGATCCTAATGATAAAGTCAAAACTCGTTCTTCCTTTAAAGATGTTGCAAACATGGCTTTTGTTTCTATCATTGAACCTAAAAAGATATCTGAAGCTCTTAAAGATGACTATTGGATAATAGCCATGCAAGAAGAATTGAATCAATTCACTAAAAATGATGTATGGGATTTAGTTCCTAAACCACAAGATAAAACCATAATAGGAACTAAATGGGTTTTTAGGAACAAGCTAAATGAGTCAGGAGAAGTAATAAGGAATAAAGCTCGGTTAGTAGCACAAGGATATAATCAACAAGAAGGAATAGATTTTGATGAAACATATGCACCCGTAGCTAGACTTGAAGCCATTATAATGTTACTAGCTATTACTACCCATAAAAACATCAAACTCTATCAAATGGATGTCAAAAGTGCTTTTCTAAATGGCATCATTCAAGAAGAAGTTTATGTTGCCCAACCACCTGGTTTTGAAATTCCAGAAAAAGGTGACTATGTTTATAAACTTAAGAAAGCACTTTATGGTTTAAAACAAGCACCTAGAAATTGGTATGAAAGGCTCAAAACATATCTTTTTGATAATGGCTTTTCTATTGGAAATTCAGATTCTACTTTATTTTTCAAAACATATACATCTGATTTCCTAGTTGTGCAAATATATGTTGATGACATTATTTTTGGAGCTTCAAATGATTCATTGTGCACACAATTTAGTGATATTATGCAAAAAGAATTTGAAATGAGCCTCATGGGTGAACTAACTTTCTTTCTTGGTTTTCAAATTAAGCAAACATCTGCCGGAATATTCATAAGCCAAGAAAAATATACTAAAGAACTCTTAAAACGTTTTGGGATGGATCAATGCAAACATGCTACTACTCCTATGGCTACTTTTGTCAAAATTGATAAGGATGAAAATGGGGAACCTATTGATGATTCCTTATATAGAGCCATGATTGGTAGTTTACTTTACTTAACGGCTTCTAGACCGGACATTATGTTTTCTGTTGGTCTTTGTGCTCGATTTCAATCACAACCTATGCATTCTCACTTTCTAGCAGTTAAACGAATTTTTCGTTACCTAGCCGGTACTACTTGCTTTGGTTTATGGTATCCAAAAGGACAATCCTTGGATTTCAAAGCTTATACTGATGCGGATTATGATGGTTGTCGACTTGATCGCAAGAGTACTAGTGGTGGCTGTTTCTTATTAGGGAGAGCTTTAGTATCTTGGTTTAGCAAGAAACAAAATACGGTTGCCCTATCTACAACTGAAGCTGAATATATGGCAGCTGGGTCTTGTTGTGCTCAAGTGCTTTATATGCAACAAGTGTTAAGCGATTATGGTTTTAATCTTTCATCTACGCCTATTTTTTGTGACAACACAAGCGCCATAAACTTAGCACACAATCCTATTTTACACAGCCGAGCTAAACATATTGAAATCCGTCATCATTTTTTAAGGGATCACATCTCCAAAAATCATGTTTCCCTTCATCATGTTGATACGGAAGATCAATTGGCTGATATTTTTACAAAACCGCTTCCACTAGATCAATTTAACAACATTAGGAAGCAATTGCTTATCACTCCTTTGGAAGATGTTTTCTTTGATATTTGTGCTACTTAAATAAAAACTCTTATTTACATTTTTGGCTTTTAAATGGACATCTTTTTCATTAGATTTGATGGGATATCTAATTAAGGGGGAGTTTTTATTCTTAACGGTTATCTTTTTGAAATGACAAAGGGGGAGAGATAAATATAAAACTAAAATTTAGTAATTATGTAAAACTCAATTAATGAGTTTCATAAATAAACTCTTGGCTTTACATTGAAAGTTGCTATATTCCCAAATGATCTGGATTTCATGTTCCATAATTCATGGGGAATAATAAGCACACATTTTATACACAAGAGAAAAAGCTACAAAAGGTAATCTAAAGGTATGAAACTCATATGTTTTATATTTCCTTTATTTATATTTTGGAAATGTTTGTCATCTTCAAAAAGGGGGAGATTGTTGGCTAAATGGACATCTATAAATCCCTTTGTTTTGATTATGACAAACATTTCATTCTTATTAATCTAACGTGCTACTTCAGTGTACAGGATGACAAAGCAACAAGGGAAAATCTACAAGCTTACATATTTATAATTTCATGCAATGTAATCACTGTTGTAAAAACTTGTACAAAAATATAATGTACAAGTACTTAGAATTGCATGTAAATCAAGCGTTAGATTCTCCCTAGCTAAACTCCACAGTTAGACAAGTCATCCCATTTAAATAGGATTACTTATGCACACTTACACACATAATTAGTGCCTAAATTGAAACCTTGAAACAGGATCAATCTCGGTCGACAAACTCCTCGACCGAGACACTCTCGGTCGACAATCTTCTCGACCGAGAAAGATCCAAAGTAGTCGTTAGACACAACAGACAAGTTAGTTGGCAGTTGAAGAAAGACGTTGCAAATCACTTGTTCCAGAGAGTCTGTCGGTCGACAAAAGTTTGACCGAGTAGGTGTCTCGGTCGACCATTTGTCGACCGAGATGGTCTCTAACAGCAACTGCAGAATTAATTAATTAGCCGTTGTTAAAGCAACAACTTTGTACCTAACGGCTAGTTAAGCACTTAGAAACCCCTAGAAGTTGTCTAGAATGTCCTTAAGCTTCCTTAGGCCATTCCTATAAATAGGACAAGCCATAGGACACCTAAACTCACTTGTTTTACACTTGTTACACTTGAGAAATACTTGAGCATACTTGAGCAATCTGTTGCAAGCAAATTGAGCACTGTGATCATTGGCCTACTTTCTCCTTAGCTCAAATTCGTGTCCTATAAGCTAGAATCTCCTACCCACAGCAATCACAAGTTCACACATTTGGTTAGGAGATCTATACGCTTGATCTAGGCATATCAAGCCTTGGGCTTTAAAGGATAAGTTGTAATTTCCTTTTTCTTTCTTATTCCCTATTACTGTTTGTACTCTCCTTGCTACTCCTAGGTTGGAGGCTGCGGATTGGAGAGGGTGAAGATCTTCTTGGCAAAGAAGGAGACTTTGAGCTACTTCAGAAGGCTGGTGCAACGGGAGGTTACTTCTAGAGAGGAAGGCTACTTCAAGGGGGAGCTTGGAGTTACTTCAAGAAGGCTACCTCAGGGTTGGTGCACCTACTTCAAGTGAAGGCTATTCAAAGGGTGTGGTTGAAAGTATTGTATTTTGTATAAATCCTCGAGAGGTAATAAAATAAATACTTTCAAATCCCGGTTGGGTAAGCAACCGGGTAGTGGACTGACAACTATAGTATTTGCTATAGTTGGAACCACTCTAAACGCATGTCTCCTTCTTCTAATCTCAATTTTGGTTGTTTGAGTTAAATAATTATTAAAATCACTATAAAACTCTATTCACCCCCCCTCTAGTAGTTTTCATCTATATGGTCATCACTAACCTCATCGATGAAGGAGCTATCCTTCACTCTACCATGCACCACCCTTCCTAGGGTTGGGTCTCCAAAGGTACTAGGTCATCCAACCTCACATGGCTCATATCATCATGGGTATCCAAACCAAAAGCATGTCCACCCACACACTTGGTCTACCATGACATCTAGCTCATCATGTCATCTCTCTCTCTAACCTTCACTTAGGGTTAGGGTTAGTATCATCCTCAGATGTTGTGCCAGGTCTCTACTTATAATGGAGGTCTCTACCTCCAAGACTAACTCTCTCTACTTATCCTCCTGACAAGAAGGTATACCTCAGGTCTCTCCTGAGGGCATGAAAACATATGCCATACAACCTAAGCATGCAACTATTCTTTAGTTTACACTTAAACTATTAAGCTTATGTCCATGACATCTTATTTACATGCTTTTCATTAATTTCGTGGAGGATTCCTCGAACCTTATCAACTTTACCCATACCTCAAGAGGGTGAGGAAGAGAGAGAAAATCCTAAACCTTATAATCCTAACAGAATTAGGGTTGAGAAGGGATGAAAATAGATGAGAGAGTCCTAAAGGTATCTTATTTCAAGTCAAAACCTCAGACATTGGCCAGGAAGTCACCCTGCATCCGGGAGTCCTCATATTCCAACTAGCGGTGTGGAGGAAAATCTTGCCAGCCCCCAAACTGTGATCCTTTTCTATACACCTCAGTCTTTGGAAAATCCTCTAATAACTCCCTTGAGTTCTACACAGTTTGTAAAATTTAATAATTATTAAAGATTGGATGAGGAACTAGTGCTCTCATACCAAATGTAATGACCCTGCCTCCCAGTAACCCCCAATTAAGGGAGACCAAGAAGTCAGATCCGTTATCCCAATTTCCCAGATCAAAGGTTGAACAAATAATCAGTAATAATTATTAAATTATACCATACTATACTGAAAAGTTGTAATAAAATAAATCTTTGCATACCTTTTTAGAAACTTGGATATCTAACATATATCGACAATTTGACTCTATTCTAACTAATCCTCCTTGCACTTTATTTCTTAATTTCACAGTATGCCACTTTACTATTTGCCCTTTTCAATTTGTACCTAAAACACTGACAAACAAAATGTCGGTCAACATAAATGTATATGCCGATATGTGGGGTAAACAATAATTGTGCAATTAACTGTAACAAAATATTGCAATCAATTATGATTTTACAAACAAGTTTACATTTTAAACATAACTACTCAATCCATCCATATCCTAGCCTCTGCACTATCCCTACAGTGGACCTGGATGCTACCTTCCTTATGGTACATCCCCATTAAACCCATCATGATCCTACCTAACAGGTGAATCAATTTCAAGAGTTGAGTCGCATGGCACTATCCATAGGAAGCCCACTCCTTAACTCATGGTATGCTAAAGAGTCACATGGCACTACATTTGGGTAGCCCAATTCCTAACTCATGATAATCCTAATGTCCTACTTAACAAGTAGTCCTTGTACCAGGTTACCCTTTTCATCATTAGCAAATCCACAGAGGAGGACCAGGATATGAGCTAGTCATGCATGCATATTTATGGTGATAATCATAGTCACTTTATAGGTGCATGAAATAAAAGTCATCCAAGCAGTTATTTTCAAGCAACTGATAAAAAATCTGGTAATCTCCGTGAAACTAAAGTGATTAACCATAAGTATAACCACATACCTGTGATTGTGGATTTGAGACAGAATAATCCAATCAATGCAAGAAATCCAGTAGGCAAGTAAGCATACAAAGAGGTCCTGAAATATGCATATAATTTCCTTTCATAAATTATGCCATCAAGATCTATTACATCTAACTTGCTTCCTAGGGTTTCTACTCCTTTTTAGGGTTTCACTTGCAATTAGGGTTTTTCTTTCACTTTTATCACTACAAACCCTAAATAAGAAAACTACTCATAAACCCTAAGGATCATATCCTATTTCTCCTAATAGGCTTAGGATCATCATTTAACAACATATTTACATATATTTTGAATTAAATATGATCATCTCTTCTTTTACCCTAAATTAGGGTCTCTAGATGTAATATCATACATACTTGGTTTAAAACCCTAAAACGTGCAATTACTCATCTAGATTAGGTTCAAGTCTACCATTATCATTCAATAGGTTACTATTACTCAAATTAACCCATTAAACATCATATATTCAATCATTAATCTCAATTAGGGTTTCTAACCTAATTTCAATGCACTTTTAATCAACTTAATATACTTTTGCAATTAGTAAGGGAATCAGGTTCTAAATCTATTTTTATCAGGTTCCTAATATTTTTTGATCAATTTTCATATATTAAGTTTATCCGTCGGAGCTTCCTAGCAATTACTATGAATTTTTCAATATAAAGATAATTAGACCAATCATACAACACCACATCAACATTTAGTATTTCTTTTTGTTATTCTAGCTAGCTATAACTAAAATGCAAAAATTACCTCTTTGCCCTTGATGGAAACATATAGTACCAGGGGCCCTCAAGTCTTTTGCCTCTTATCTTCTTCCTTGTTGCGTTTCACGATCAGGTGCCAGCCTAACCCACGATCACAGTCGCTGGAGCTGCAAGGGACCAGACCCTTGCACATGATGCCCTCGGCTTTGCCCGTCACCCTCCTCCTTGCGCGAGGAGGTTTCTATCTCATGAAACCCCTATGTAGAGAGGCCAATGGAGTAGAGATTGGATTTTCGGCTGACTCTTCTCCACGTACCTGCTAGAACGCTTGTCTCTTCTCTCCCTCCTCACGATCCGCACAATGGGTTGGGTGCCACCGCTTCATTTGTAGCCTGGCCATCTATATGAAACCATAGAGTACAAAAGCACTGCTACCCTGGCTATCCATGTCGCCAGGCTACTCCACCTTGCCTTCTTGTGTGGCGAGGTGTTACAGCGGCCAAAGATGCCTTCTGATGACCTGTATGGGAGTCGCCCATGGGTGATGGCAAGAGGGGGAAGAGATAATTTATCACGACATCATCCTAGATCTGATGCACCATCTGCAGCCGCTGCTCTGGCTTTGTTGTGGCAAACAGACCTCCGATAGACACCCAAACATGTCATTTTATGACGAAATTTGGGAGGACCTACAGGTCTATTCAAGAAACCAGAGAATGTGCTTTCTTCTCTACCCACTATAGATTAACAGAGTAGCAAGGCAAAAATTCCTTAGATTGAGAAGGGTGTAAACTACGTCCCTCCATGGTTCCTTATATAGGCATAAAAGGAGGAGTCCTAATGATTTCCATGAGGAGAGATGGGAGAACCAGGGACCTGGAAGAGTAGGTTTGTGTGCCTTCCTGATAAATCTCATGAGTCATGATTTATCTACGTAGGAAGATGTTTCTTTTAACTTCCTTTCTCTCTCTTTCCTTATTTCTATCTATCATTACAAGGAAGATACCCCAAAAGATAGGGTAAATATGATATTACATAAATTCATTTACCACTTTCTAAAAAGTATTAAAACACATACCCTTTATATGCAACTCTTGACATTTATTATATTCTTATTAAATCTTGAATTTGGCAAACGAAAGCCATCAAGGAAAGCATATTCTCATATGATATCCTTTGGGCAATCTCGACCCTTAAACCATTAGGAAGGAATTTAGGACTCAAGATCTAGATTGTTCTTCTCTCTCTCTCTCTTGGATATGACCCCTTAATTCAAACATTTTTATTTTATAAAAACTCACCATTATGTTTATTGGGATTTCCTCTCCTATCCAAAACATATTCCTTTTTCATACAAATTTTAAGGAAAGTCTTATATTAGCATTATCTACTCATATCCCAAGTTTGAGCCCCAATTTCCAAAGGAAAAGGGCATTATCTTCATGCAAAATTTATCCTTTATTAAAGCTTATTTACTTTGTAATTTCTCTTTCTTCTCCTATTAACTTTACAACTAAGACTCCTTGGAACACAAGAAATCCTAAGGATTCGAAAACCACTCATGAAGGATAATTCTTAGCCTTCTAGATCCTTCTACATCTCTCATTTCTATTTATCTTATCTATTCTTCTTATTAATTGATTTCTTTTTATTCCCTTTTTCTTGTTATTGGGCCCAATAGCCAATAAAGCCCTCAAAGTAACCAACAAGGTTATTGTAAATGAAATTCATTCATTCAAATCAAATCACACCCTTATTTGTTCATATATCTTTATTAAGAGAAATTGCATTTCTCACCAAAAGAACCCAAAAATTGGGGTTGTAACACTCTCAAAGACCAAGAATCAAACGGTCAACACACATGGTCAACCCCAAACTAGGGCATCCAAGAAAACCCTAGAAAAAACACTCAAGGTGTCAACACTTCTCCCCTGATCAAACTAAGGTTCAAAAAAGAACCCCTAAGCACCATTATCTCTCTCTAATAATGCCAAAACATTTGAGGTACATCAATCATGTGATAATTGCAAGACAAACCCTTAATATGGGTAAATTGCAACGTGGTCCAAAACAAGCATACATATTGCATAACTAGCTCAACATGCAAACTAGACCAAATTGAAAATATAAGCATGTCACGTGTTATTAAAGCATCTCAAGAGATTAAATTGACATTCTAAGCATTTTATTAAGCAAAAGAAAGCAGGATCAAGAACTAAGCTAGGCCATGGGGCTTACAAGAGGAGTCAAAAGCAAGCTTTCATCGGGAGTAGATCAATTGAGGCCTTATAAAAAATATTTAGATCAATTACTTGGTATTTTATCCTTCCTCGTGATCCTAGAATTGAGAAAGTGAGAAAAGAGAGAAGTTTGTAAATAACTACATTTGATGTATACTAAGTGAAAACTCTTCCTTCTATGCAAATCATCAAACTCTATTGTAACCTTTCATTTTTTATATACAAGATGTTATGTTTCTAATTATATTGATGTTTCCTTTATTATATTGACCTAAAGAAATAAATAAAAAATTATGACTGATTTTTAGTAAGTAACCAAAATTGGATGGCTAGTTAAATTCCTCCTTAGTGGGTTTGAACACCGCATTTTGTGGGTCTGGGTTGCATTGCTATAGTGGTATTGGAGTGAAGGTTTTAATTTAGGAATTTAGCCTAAGTTTGGTCTAGAGGTGATACGAGACTAATATGTTAGGATATTTTCATCTTTAAGCAGTAATTTCCTAACATACATGTTTTGTTATGGATTATGAAAATGGCATGAAGAGGATGTGGTACTGGTGAGGAACAAGCTGAGAGTCATTATGGCCCTAAACCTCAAGAAATGTCTTACAGATGTGAAGATAGGGATGAGGCAGCAAGGATGTACCCTACATTCCTAGAAACAAAAGAGAGATATAAGATGGATAGATGGGTTGTATCTTCTAGGAAGGATATGATGAGATCCTACGAGCTAGTAAAGAAGCATGGAGGGACTGACGTTTTTGGAAGTACAAATCAAGCTTTGGTAGATGTGTGGTTGTAATAACTGGAGAAGGTTTTTCATTTAATGGAGTTAACTAAAGATAAGAAGATTAACCATGAAATCTATCTTCTTAAAGGGATCCTAAGTTATTATGACGTGGAGTAGAAGATAAGAGGAGAAATATAGCAATGACCTAGAGATATTTTGTGGATGAGTTCTACTTCAAATATTCCTCCTACCTTTCTATGTGATAAGATTAGGTAGTTGGAATATATCAGGCAAGGTGGTATGAAAATTGGATAATATGTGGCATACTTTACAAGATTAGCTAACTTCTATCCTCAATTGATATCAGACGAAGTAAAAAAGTGTAGGACATTTCAACAAGGATTATGTCCAAAAATTAGGCACAACATATCAACGTTTGGCTGACGGGACGCGAAAAACTTTAGAGAGTTATGGAGGCTACAAGACGTATAGAAGAGCTAGTTAATGTTGATAAGTAGTCTACAGGTAGGATAAGATCTATATATATCAAGAGAGGAGGATTAATTAGTGGTGAATATAGAGGTGGTGGTGCTTTCTTTTCCAAGATTGGACAAGGTCTTTGTTGTTTTTGAAGACAAGTTCTTGGTTATTTACATAGTGTAGGAAGGTCTAGTTCTAGTAGATGGAGTACACCATCTTGGTGGGAACCATCATCAAGGCCTTCAGGGTCATCAACATCAGTTACATGTCCCTATAGACATGATACAACTTTGTGTGACAACTATGGTAGGACACATTCCATCAAGGTTGGAAAGTTAATACCCAAGCATGCTATTACTATTGATAGATGAGACATATTAATAGGGACTTCCTAAAGCTTCAATTTATACCTGAATAGATTCCACAATGATAGTTTTAGACTCCTCAGAAACATTCTCCAGTTAGAGGGGCAAGTTTTTCAGTAGTTTCAAGTTGTGGTGGGGGAGAACCTAGTACCAGTAGTGGACAATGCGAGATCTACAAGATGTTTCTTTTTTATAATCAATGTGAAGGAGTAGTCTCACCCTGAGTTGTGACCAATTAGATAATTCAATTTAATAGAATTTCATTTACATTTTTTTATAGATAATGGTGTGACAAATTCTTTTATTCAAAGATCAACATTTAGTGGATTAAATCTTTTAATGGAGGATGTATCTTATTTATTGTTATTAAGAGTATTGTTAGGTGAAGAAAAAGTTTAATAAGAAGTATGTCTGAGATATCTTTTGAGTTTTAGTGGGTATACCATAGATGTTTATGTCATACCTTTACACATTAGTTCTTTTCAAATAATTTTAGGTATGAATTGCCTTGAGACATACCATGTCCAATTATATTGTTGGAAGAAAGAGGCTATCTTTCAGCAAGGTGAATTTTCCTATATCTTCTATGGAGGCAGAAAAGTCTTACCCACATGCATAGTATCAGTTATAGAAGATAAGTTGATGATAAAAGGGTGTGAGGCCTTTTTAGTGCATGTGATATATGCAAAGGTAGAGAAAAGAATAGTTTATATAGTAGATGTTCTAGTAGTATGTGAGTCCCATATGTCTTCCTGATGAGTTAGTATCTTTACCTCCAGAGAGAGATGTTGACTTTGAGCTACAAATTTACTAGGTAGTCATCCAATAGCATTACCTACCTATTGAATGGCACATGTAGAATTAAAGGAGTTAAAAACTCAATTACAAGATTTATTTGACAAGGATTTCATTTAACCTAGTACATTACATTGTGGAGCTCCATTGATTTTTGTGAAAAAGAAGGATAGAAACATGTAGTTATGCATACACTATAGGCAATTGAATAAGATAACCATCTAGAAAAAATATCATTTCCCTACGATTGATGAGCTATTTGATTAGTTGCATAGAGCAACAATCTTTTTATAGATATGCACCCAAACGAACCCTTTGGATCCTTTTCTATCCTTTTCTATCTATATCTTCTTCCTCCCCTTTTTGGTGGTGAATAAGGTGCCCAAGGTAGAAGAAGGTGGTCGAACTTCTTGCATGTATTGCTAGAGCTTGAATCCACTCTCCTTTTGAGCTTGTGGAGCTTTCTTGCTTGTTCTTGACCTAAGCAAGTAAGGTCTTCCTTCTCTCCTTCGTTTCCTTTTCCATCCTACATCCTTCCTTCTTCCTAGACGTAACCATGGTGTTTCATGGTAGATCTTGCTCTTGATCTTAAATAATCCTTCTTTTTTGCTTCCTTGAACTAGGGTTTGCTCTCTTTATTGGAGAAGAAGCTTATTTGGCCGTGTGGAATGGTAAGCTAGGGTTTTATCCCTCCTTTGCTTGATATTTCTTGTTGTTATGAGCTGAATCTTCTTCCTAGAGGAGAGTTATATAACTTTTATCATGATTATTTCTTATTACTTCCTTATATGTTCATGATCTTGCTCTAAAACGAAGTTCTAAGCTAATAGAAACTACCTTGCCTAGGGTTTAAGCTTATATGATGATCCTTAATTATTTATCCATATATGGACCTTAAACCTTGTGCATTTATCCTTCTTTCTAGAAGAAACTCTGGACCTTTCTTACATATACACAAACTATGGATTTGCTTAAAAAACAATGGTAAAAAATTAGGGTTTGAGAGTTGTTTACATCCCTTTCTTTGCAATCAAATGGTTTTGTTCCTTTGCTCTTTTTCTTAGCCTTTATGCGCTAACTGACGGTGGATACCTTGGTTTTGTTTAAGCCTTTTTCTGATGCCTAAAACCTAGGACTATGTTTCCCTTAAGTGGGTGGCTTTAATGCTCTCCTCAAGTGGTTCTAAATGATGAGTTTTACTAAGGATCTTGATGTTGTTTTCCTTCTTGTTTTATCAAATGATGGTGTGTTTTCTTTCTAGAACTGATGGCTTGTTCTTAGTGGGTTTCAGATGCCTTACCTATGCCAAATGATGATCATGTATTAGGTTTCTATTTTAACTCCTTTGGTAATCAAGGATTGAGGTTTTTATTACCTAGTGATGGCCACATCCGATGGTACCCTTTGAGTCAACATTCGATGGTACCGTTTGAGTCAATAACTGAAGGTACCCTATGAGTCAACAACCGATGGTACCCTTTGAGTCATCAACTGATGGTATTCCTGGACTAAAAAATGGATGGTACCCCTTCATTCAACATCCAATGGTGCTTTTTGGATTGTCAAATGATGGTTTATATGGGTTTGGATGGTGACTCTTTCACGGTCAAAACACAAAGGTTCTTTAGGTGGTTCGTTCAAGGTATTTTTTTATGTTACAACTGATGGTTTTACCCTCTCATATTTGATTGTTGAGATGATTCTCATGGCATGGTTTAATGGTATAGAACCAATGTTTTCCTTAATCAATTAGTGTTACATTTCCCCTCGTATGAAGGAAATAGATAGTCACTATAAGGAGTGGAAACATAAGGTAGCATATCTTGTTACACTTAACCTTAATGCAATAAGTGATTCCTAATCCTTGTGTTATGCATGGATCCATGCAGGAGGATATAATGGTATTTGATGGCAATACTTTACCTTGTGCATCCATAATCCGATGAGGATGCCATGATTCAAGGTTTGTGTATGAGTGTTGATTGTAGCCTTAATGAAACTTAGATTGTTGGATCTAATCCTAAAACAAATAGATGTGGATGGTTAATCATGTTTATCTTCGTTGTATGAATAGTAAGATGATGGAATATTATAACTAACGTTGTTGTAACCCTAATGCGTTAACTAGTAGTTATCATAGCCTCTTGATTGGTGCTTTCTTATGCTAAACATGTGCACTATAAGTATGATGGTGATCAATCATACCTAGCTTTCTTGTATGTTGGTATAATGAAGGAATGCTCTTAATGTAGAGATAACCCCGCTATGTTATTCTATGAACAACTTTTAGATCTTTAATGCATATCATGTTGAGCTTGTATATCACATGAATGGTGATGGTTCATTGAGCCTTGTTATAAGGCATGGAAAGATAATGATCATCTTGTAGGGAATATTGTGATGGTCTTATTGACATTTGGGTGTGGTTGAGTCAAGAATGAGGTGTAATCCTCTTCGTGATGTGATAAGGGTTGGAACCTTGGAACAAGGTGATAAGAAATTGTGTATTGTGGTGACATTATGACAAGTATGGTCTCATGTACGGTAATAAATAATACCATGTGACGATTTTGATCAAGAATTATACCTCATTCATTTATATCATCTGAAGTTGTTATACTTATATGCTTGCTATAATTGAATTAGGGTTTGTATGTCTACTTGTATGATGCAACCTTAATTCACTCAACTGGTATAAACTAATCAAGTAAAACCCTAAACATGTAGTGCCATGTGCCATAGAATCATCTTCAGAGTCAGAACTTGCTGGATGGGAAACGAGTATTCCTAAGGGAAACATAAAGTGCATACTATTGAGCATGCGAGGGTGGTAAGTTGAGTGTATATCTTTGTATTCTACAATTGCAAGTTATGGAGGATAGCTACGGTCATGTGTGGATATTTGTTATATATGATGTGACTGAGTATGTTGTGGTTGTACCTCAGGTGGAAGGGTTTTGCTTTGCATACCCTGGTGGCTAGTGTCGTGACCTATACCAAGGGCATACTAGGTGTTAGAAGCTTGACTATATGTCGCTATAAGCAGTTTGACTGATATGTCACTGCACTCGAACCTTACTGATCGGGCAATCAAGAGATCTTAGGATACTGGCTCTTCTAGATCTTGTAAGGAACTGATTTTGTCTTTGCAGTGGTCAGTTGGAGTTTTGGTGGTATGACTCAAACTTCCTAGGGCTTAATAAAAGATGTCATACATTCGTGTAGCGTATTTATTTAGGGTTATAGACAATGCTTCACATTGGATGATAACCATTTTTTTTCTTTTCATGTATAGATGATGTATAGTGAAATAAGAGAAGTAGACATGCTTATGTTGGTAGATATACTGCTACTATAGGTTATGCTTGTGATGATAGTCGTCACATGTTGTTAGCTATGCTATTTGTGCTAGCCATGCCTCTATAGTTAGAGATACTTTACTTCTAGTCATGATTATGCAGATAGTTGTGCTTATGATGTTAGATCTACTTATGATGTAGATATTCTCAACTTGTTAGACATGCTAATAATGTTGCCTATGCTTATGCTACTAAACTTATTCATGATGCAAAGATGTTTATGCTACTAGACTGTTTATACTATTAGCAAAGTATATGATGATAGTGAGGCTAATGATGATAGTTGTTATCTTCTCCTTTGTGTATCTTGTTAATCATATCCTTTTCTATGCCTAGCTATTTAATATGTTTACTCTACTTAAACTATTTATTTACCTAAATATGTTGTAATCAATAAGTGGTGTTGAGAGTTACATCTCTTGCTGGGACATGGGTTTCACCTCGTGGGTCACCCCATTTTTCAGGTGATCAGAAATAGCAATAGAAGACCTATGGAAGTGAGGAGGGGCTGAGGTGATGGACCTTAGATATGGTTGTTTAGTTTTCTAGTGTGTCATAGAGTTGTCCTTGTACTCTCAATTCTAGGTGGGAAAGTTTGTATAATGACGTTACAATTGAGTTGAGCTTTTAGTAGCATTTTTATGCTTGTACATGTGGTATATGTGGACGATGTTCTTAGGTATGTAAAATGTTGTGGTAGTGACCACAAAGTAGTTGTAAAAGATTCTTGACATGATATATCAATACAAGTACAATCTTGGACTTCTATACAATGTTTCTGAGCATGTTGGTGACGTTGAAATCTGTTTTAATTTACCCTCTTTTCTAGGTATGTGATAAATTGATGATTGATTGTGTTTTTTGTTTTGAGTAATCTCATTTATTGTGAGGGGTTATCACAACTATACACATACATAAGTATCACTTAATCCCAGGAGGACGGTCATGAAAACATCACCAACCTCCAGTAGGAGAACAGTCACATAAGCATCACCTACCTCTTTGATCTCTCCACACTAACATTGCCTACCTCCAAACTAGGGTTGACCACCCACCAACCTAATCATGTCCATTGTTCCCTTGAATACTTTGCTAGTTATTAAAAGATGTGGATAGCCCATGGTGTGAGACCCCAAGTTCCAATGAATGATATAATAACTTAAATTACTATTACTTACCAGAGATGCAAAATATTAATAAAAGTATTAAATGTTTAATACTTGAACCAACTATGTAAATAAAAGTACATGTATACCATTCTATATATGTTCCATCATGGAGACCTGAGCAATATATGAAACAATGTATATTCATTGCAGTAAGGAAATCATGCCCCCAAGAGAATATCCATGTTCACGGTCAAATAAACCTAAAATGATATGTTACATGACTGAGTTACACATATTTTATACCTTGAGATGTTCATTTCCTACCACCCAAAATTACTAGCTAGATGCAACTGAACCATACTATCCAAAATTTTACAATATCTAAGGATATTCAGGTTCCACTAGATCGCTCTACATAATCTTGAGTAGAAGTGAGGCAACCAAAAGGTAGAGTGCCTAAAAGAAAAGTCTATCATGGATATTTTCCTAAAAGTAGATCCATCAATCATCAACCGCACTTGGGTACACGGATCACAATGCAAACAAAGGGTATCAACCCATCACAATATATTCCAAATTTCCAACAACATCATGAACCATTCCTTATTGTATCATCGACCTTTATCGAGTCCCAGATTTTTTTAAAGATGTCATGATATGCTATCTCCAAACATCCCCATACATTCATTAATATATGGCACTAAATATTTTTTCACAATTTGCATTTCTACTAGATTAGCTCATTTCACTATTCCCCTCAACAAGCTAGGGGTTTAGATCTACAGACTCAAGGGTCTACAAGATTAAAGTTACACTTGATTAGTTAGGTCCCTCATTCATAGAATACATCAATCAGTTGCACAGAAACAATGATAAAAGAATTACTAAATTGATTAGGGTCGTTCAACTTTAGAATATGTAAACATATAGTTACAATATTCGAACTTCTCAAAATAGGGCACATAATCATACCCTCTGGCCACACCAAGGTCTATCATAAAGCATTAGACTCTAGACATATTACAAGGTATAACTATAACATACTCAAATCTAAGCACATAGGTGCAACCTCCCTTCTTCTAGGAACCTAATCAATTATGTTAATAACAAGTATCTATTGTTCCTAGTTTAAAATGCATAGGTATAATTATAGTCAAACATTATAATGTATTCATAAATACCATGTAAAACGATGTTTGAAATATAAAAATAACCATGATGCATGAATCATTAAGATTTGAGGTGCAAATATACTAAATATTGGGCTCGGGTCCAAATTGACACTTTAGAATACACATAGAATTACAATACAAATGGAATCAATTTAATATGTGTCATAGTATCACAATCGAGCAATTAAGGGGATTAAATATAACAAATGTAGTTGTTATATCCTCAAATTTTGGTAAATTTCAAATACATGAATATATGATTGGATTGTATAAAATTCCCAAATTATATTTGATAGAATAACAATGATTACCACTTTGTGTCATGGGTGTTACCCATGGCGCAAGTGAGGCCCATAAGGTTATGTTCTTCACAAATAGGTCCTTGTTGCACAAGGTAGAGAAATAAGAGATTTCATGCATAAATAAAAGATAGTGACTTTGTTAATTATTGGATAACAATATGAGATAATATGCAAGTTTCCAAAAAAAAAAAGTTATGTGGTGTTTTAGATAATTAAAAGAGTAACTATCTAGCCTTTATTTGCAACACAATGTTTAGGCCTCAAATAATGTTATCTCATCATGACTTTTGGTATACATGAAAATGATAACATAAATAAGATAATTTTAGAATTTGATAGGAAAAGGACTCCCCGTGTGAAGTAGTTAACTATTTAAATATTTACTAGAAAAGTAAGATTCGATCGTTAGAAATTCTCCAATAAATCCAAAAAAATAATATGTATCTTGGGAAAGTTAATCATGACTTATCCCCCAAATTTGGGATCAAAAGGGTGTTTCTAGTGTCCTAGATAAATCCAAGAAGAAAGAGAGTATTTCATGCAATTAATGCATATGATTTCCATATTGGAAATCAATTTAATCAGACAACTTTGCCTCTAGTTACCAACAAATGTGGATGTCAGATCAGGAGCACATGGTCTTGATTATGTCTCCCACCTTCAGCCTATTTAGGCAACTTTGGCTACAATATGACCATTTTCCTCCCTCTAAGTCTCTCTCTATCTTTTAGGTTTGTGTGAACAAATACAAACCCTCCCATTAGATTCAGGGGTGGTGCCATGTCTAACCATCCCTAGAACACCCTAGATAGGAGTCCATTAAGGAAATTCCCCAATCAGTGTGTGCAGAAAGACTCCATGGGAGACGAATCCCTTGGGGTGGTACCTGTATAAAGTGTAGGGCTTCCTCTTCATGAGACCAACATTCCTCACAAGACCCTATAGGATTTGGGAGCCAATTTTCTATTGCCAACTTCATGTCAAGCTCTGCGATTCACCTCTCCTTTCTTCTTTTAAACTACTAGGGATTCTTGCCCTACTACCTCTTATCTTGGCCACTACTGAGAAATCTCTGGCTATGGTCAAGTTTGGCGAAGGATGGTGAAGAGTTTGGCACCTTCACTAGCCCCTCCAAGGTTGGGATGTTGAAAGCCAACTGTGGAGCTGACTTGATCAAACGCATCCTTGGTTTTCCAGTTGAGGAAGTAAGGAAGAAGAAGTTTGAGCGGGGGAATTACCCTTCTACCCCTATAGGCATTAGATTCCAAGCCCAAAGGCACACGGTCAAAGGAGTCCTTACACCCCTTGGCTTCGTATGCAACCTGAGTGTGATGCATGCTGAGATGGTTGCGATTCATTGGCCAGCCCAACCATTTGGATAGTAAGGTTAAAACTTTCTTTTTTGACATGGCTATTCCTGATTGGCCAGTTTGTAATTATCTTGCAAAATTAGTAATAAATGCTAGGATGCTCACATGAAGACAATTTATATATGTAAATTTAATCAACAGATTGAGAGGAACACAAATAAAATGGTTTTCTACTCTAGATCTAAGCCATATTCCCAAAGCACCATGAATACATGTTTAGTAAGTGATTAGTACTTAAAAATCCTAGATTGGTGTATTATATGTTGAAAACACTGAAAGCATTTCTTTTAGATTATTATCTGACATTGTTGAATATTTTGGGAATCTAAGATAATTATGATAATAATGGTAAATTAGGGTTTCTAATGTGAATAATCATACATATGAAGAATTAGGGCTAAAGATCCTAACTTGCTATGTTTTTAATGAAACTAAACAAAACTAAGTGATCATCATGATAGTATATGTTGGTTGTAGTAATTGCAGTGTCCAAACATGACTCTAATGATAACCTAATACCTAGGAAACCTAAACCCGAGATTAGGACCTGAGTAGGGTTTAATGTGATTAATGTTATGGTGACACTTTAGGATTCACATACATGTAGATTTAATGTTGGTTTCTTGGATTCATCTTTATGAATTGGATTGCATGAACATACTTGAAGTATATTCTACATGATAATCTATATGGTTATGCAAAAATATATGTGGTTGTTCTTATGACTACCTGCAATATAGTTTGCCGATGTTTGAAAAGGTTTTCTTGAGGATTGAATGACTAAAGTGTTGTATGTTTATTTACATTTTGTTCAATTACAATGCCAATATGAGTATCACATAAAGATGAGACTATGTGAAGAAAATTCCAGTTATTATTTGGAAGCATTCATTGATCATATGTTGCTATAATATTTGCACACCTTTACATGAACCCTGCTTACACATTATAGCAATATGCTGAGTTGCATTTTATTTTCACAACGTTTTGGGTACATGATAGATGGACAAAATTACCGAAATACATTAAATCTGAATTGTAAGGAGGATTAGATAGATTCCTCTTCTCATATCTACAGTTCTTGTCTAAGAAATTCATGTAACAAATTCATGTAACTCCTCATAGGAGAATCTTGTAAACAATATTTGATTTAATAAAAAATTATTTGTTATTTGGTCAAATCTAGATCTTTGGGAATTTTAGGTAATGATTCTAAACTTCTTTGGTTTTTCCTTAATTGGGAAATGTTGAAAAGTGAGATCATTACAACAGTCTCAATAATTTAGAGATGAAATAGAATATTAAGCATATTAAAAAGATAGAATTGATGTCAAATCCCAACTCCTTGCATCTCAAATGGCCTACCTAGAAAATTTTACCTTATTGTGATAATGTTTTCCCATCTAGTTGAATTATCTAAGAAATGTTTTGAATACCTAAGTCTAACTTATGAATTTTTTGTGTATTTCTCCCTAAATGTCCATAGATTGTCTATTTCATGCTATTTTAGTAACTTCCTAGAAATCTGATGATATATATTTAGTTTGACCTGGTCACACCTAGAGTAGGTCATCCTCTTCCTTACCCTCCTGACTCCAGCATAGGGAAACACTCACACAACATTCTTCTTTGGTCATTTCTCTTGTTTATCTCATCCAAGTCAAACGATCCCTTCTCATCTTCCTTCCTCACTTCTTCTTCCCCAATGCACGCCCCTCTCCTCTTCATGTTAAACCTAGATGTCCCATCCACCTTATCATCTTTGCATCCTACAAAGTTTGAGCATACTTATCGCAACATTGCACAACAGTAGGCGGTGTTGACTCCAAATCCTAAGCATGGGCCTCCTCCTTCGCCTTATCCTTCTCCTTCTTCCTACTCCTTCCTCTCTTTCATTGATTGTTTAGAAACCCTAACATCATCTTTTGTCTTCTCTTCCCTTGCGCCAGTGAACATAGCTACAGAACAAAGTAGATTGATGCCACTAACTTTCCTATTGTCAATGAATCTTCCAGCTACCACCCAGTTGATGTCTAACTCCTCCTTTCCTCCTACAATCCTCCAGTATCCCTTGGTCATCTTTCTCCCACTCACCTTCTTCACCAAACCATCTAGAACACTAATAGAAGTGCCACGGTAAGGCACACCTCATGAACCCAGCACCTGCGAACTCCCTGCCCCTCCTCCACTTCTTCTTCCTCCCATCTTTCACAGACCTAAACCCTAACCATTACTACTCTCTCTACCTCCTTGCATCAGTCACAGTAACAAGGGAATTGTCACTATTAGTTGCATTGGATGATGAAAAATTTAGGGTAATCCCTAAACCACAGAAGCCTCTAGTCACACCTCCATCTGCTTTTGGAACCTCAGCCGACCTAAACCCATAATGATGTCACCATCCATTTCCTAACCATTCCATCACCTAAACAAATACTTATGATCTTTCTTAGCACCATGGATGCCACAAAGATCGTCATCAGTTGAAGCGACTTCGCTGACTACACCATGTGTCATGCAATTCATGAGGTTGGAATGTTCACCATCATCATCCACCAATAATGGCACCCTACCTAACCTTGTCATAATCAGATTATGCACCATCATCGGCTAGAGAAGTAGCACCCTAGATCTGCCCATACTTGAAAGAGATCACCATCACCACCAGAATCACATTTGACTTAGGCCATAGTAGCAATGACGGGATTCAGGTTAGATCCCCTAATTGAGGTTCCAAGCACAAACAACTAATATAATGGGGATTAGCAGGTATTGACTTGATTAGATACAATAATAAAAACTATATTAGTACCTATATTAGACAGTAAATATTAGTAAATCATATGCCTCTATGGTGTTATTTCACGAAAATAGTTCACTAATGTTAATACAAACATTATATAATGAAAAGAACATGTTTATCATGATAATATGTAACCTAGTTGAAAATCACCCAAATATTTCCACAAAGAATAGATACCTAGATGTACAAACATGCATAACCATAAATACAAATGAATCTTACAAGCATGTTCATACCTAAATCTTAACATGAATATGATCTACCCTAGTTGACTAAACTTGAACTATATGATGTATATAAGATTATGATATCTAATTTTGGTAGTTCATATTACCAACACAAATATATGGCATTGACATGATTATAGTTATCTGGATAAAGATGGATGTTTGGATAAAATCAGATATATAGTGGATTATTTGCTCACTTAATAATATTAAAAACACTCATATACCTTCAAGTCATGGGAATCAGGATTAGAACAATCTATATAACTATACTAGGAATGTATACACAATATATACATTAGTTTGGATAATATACCTAATGTGTTGATAGGGTGAGGTGAATACTCGAGTTTGGGAACCAAATTTATTTATTGACTTAGCATTTAGCTATAATTATATGATATATACATCTTCGATTTTATTTTGGGCGTTATTTTATTGCACCTACATTCATTTAATGAGGTATCTCTTGAATTATCAATTTTACTTGAAAAATCAGTGATCAAACTCTCATATTTTCTTATTTGGATCCAAACATATAACTATGGTTATTGAATTATTATTTTATAATGGGTCTTTGGACTCCTCCTAATACGATTTCCATTTTATGTAAAATTGACTAAAATGTTACTCTTGCCACTCTATTTATGCATGCTACATGTTTGACTTGAATATCTAAAATAGTGGTACCGATGTACAACCATACATATATAGAGTGTGTGTATTCCTTACGGGGTGTGTGTTAGCACCCTTTCTTTTTAGGCCATGATACTAGGTTTTATGGCCATGTTTTTGGTAGATTTAGTCTAGATTGTTATGCATGCAAAAGTTTATTATTTTAAATTGTGGTTAACTGTTATCGCAAGGGACTTTTATTCTCATGCTTGTAATGTGAATATTAATATGCCTCATTTCTCTTGTTACAATTCTTATAAACTTACTTAATCATAAATAGCCCCCTTCCTATGGAAACACCCCTTTTTGCACTCTTACCCTAATATAATGCCCAAACTGTTTATTATCCATACATACTCATTTCTTTGTTGTCATTTATGCTACTTCCTATGTATTGTGTGATGCTCCCTTCCACCCAAGTATAGGTACATTAGAACACAAGGACTCAAGAAGATCACCTACATGACATGGACTTAAGGATATCTTGGAATGGCTGGGTTGCCCTCTGCAATAGGTCATGTATGTGACTAGATTTATTAGATGTACACCTTTTTTATTAGTTATACCACAATTTATGATGAGGAACAATTATAAATGAATTATCATGTAACTTTGTAATAGTTTAATTTTCACTTCTTATTTGTTATCTTGCTATGTTATATATTCCATTCAGGAAATAATTAAATTCCTCCTTTAGGATGGTTTTATTTCTCTAATCAATGAAGAATGGATCCCCTCTGGCATCCCATTCTTTACTGAAAAAACCTTACAAAGATGTCATATCAAATCATCATAAGGTTACTTCTCTCTCTACAAGCATGCCAAGATAGTACATTAAAAATATAAGCAGGACATATCATTTCTGCATGGGAGATATGTTCTCACCTTATTTTAGGAGCATAACAGTTAATGAAAAGACTTCAAACATTCTTAGGGAAGGTTGCTTCTAGCAAGATTAATTCATATTCTTTCTTTCGTTGGATCTAGGGCTCTAGAGAGGGTGAATAGAGATTCAAAATATTCACTAGTTAATCCTTCAAGTTATATCAATTGAAGCCAAATGCTAAAACTAAATTTGAAGTCTTATCTAACAAGCATAGCATGGATGAGAGAGATTGAAACAAACACTTGGACAAGGTGTTTAGAGTGGTTCCGATCTCCAAACTAGGATATTGTCAATCACTATCTAGAGAGGTCAACCTCTAGGACTTTGCAACCCATGTATACTGATATTCCATTATAAGAGAAACAAGAAGACCACTTTACATCTAAGGGATTACCTATCCAAGACAAGTGTCTTCCACCGACACAAGTGCTTACCCACTTAATCAAGATGTCTTCAGCCTTTAACAAGGACTTGCCCACACTTGAATCAAGTCTTTGGCCTCAAAGGGATTACCCACTCTTCTTGGATCTTCTACCTTTTCCTTCTCCTTCACTTGGAGAAGATATTCACACCTTCATCAGCCTTGAAGAAGAATAGCAACTCCTCCTTCACTCGGAGAAGATCACTTCATCTCTTGCTCTTTGAGAAAGGGGATTGGGAAGATGAAAAGATGGAGAGCTTTACAAGGTAACATTTAGGTAGCTCTCTTACAACATGCCTAACTCAGTGATAATCATGAAATGATTTGTAAATGAGAGAGAGTAAGGGGTTCAATGTGTTGTAGCACACTCAACTATAGCAAGGACCAAAGATAGCATGAATGAGAAACCTTGGAATGAACTCCAAGGTGTATGATTTATACTTGGGGGTGTTCATTTGAGTGTGGGATCACTTAAGAATGAAAAATAGACATTATACAATGTTCAACAGATCTACTTTTGTTTCTAACAACTCTTCAACAGTTGGAATCACTTTTTCTACATTTTCTATATAGTACATTTGGTCGAGTTTCAATAAAGGTAACTTGACCGATCGACTAACCGTAAAGCCAATTTCCAAACTATCGGTAGAGTTTATCATGGGGTAACTCGACCGATCACCTAAAATCAACTTTGGTCAGTAAGTCAGTCTATCGAGTTCTATGAGTGTAAAACTCGACCGATGCAACCATTTCCAAAAATCCATCACAGATCAGTCGAGATTCAAACTCGACCGATTAAAATGTTGTGATAAATTTTCCAATATGAATTTTAAGTGATCAAACGATGGAATTAAGTGCACCTAATTTTTTCTCATCTTATTTCAAAGTCATATCATCATTACAAATGATTACAAAAAATATTCTAATGTGGTATGGAGTGTTTTCCACAAAAGTGCATTTGCATTGCTTTTGACTTGAACTTGGACAAGTGAAGGCTTGTGTAATTTGATCCTTTTCATGTACCTAATGCCTGAGATTAATCTTAAACAATCATGTTAGATACATATGAATGGAATGGGTAAGTCATTATCAAAATATGGACGATGTATAACTCTCAAGTCAACATCTTTCATATCCATAGGGAGAATCATAGTCCATAGAAGTACAACTTTCCCTTCATTGAGAATTAATCAAGCTACACAAGGACGTATCAAAATATCATGTTTATAACATCAAGAAAGTATTTGTAACATTTGGATAGACCATGAAACTTCGTATACTCATATACCAGGTTAAAATAATATTTAGATTCCATCATTTAACATTGTAAGGGATATCACAATGAGATCTCAGTTTGTATGTATAAGTTAAATACTATATTTTGCTTCAAAACTTATATCACACACCTTAAATAGTGGAAACAAGTCAACTCAAAGAGGATACCAAGAAAGCTTTGAACTTCAAGAAAAAGAGAACTCGAAGGTCACCAAAAACCCTTAAAGATATGAGAATTATCCTCACAAGGCTTTATATGACAGTAGAATCATGATATATATGCAAATAGAATAAGAGTAAAAGGAGGAAACTAAGATGTAAGACTAATGTGATCAAAACCCTAAGGAAAACCACCAAGAAACTATCTAAAGGAGGGAAAAGAGGATGGATCACCAAGATCACTAGGAATAGGAACTCAACTTACATGAATCTAGGTTTATAAGATGCTAGGAAGGGCATCGATCTTCACAACTGAAGAGGATGGAAGCAAACACAATGACAGTGATGGAGGTCTATGGAAGCAATAATTTTATTGGTAGGCGTCAACTAATGGCATCCTACACTATTCAACACTTTGATTTTAATTCACATAAATGAGGTGATGAACAAGAAGCAAGGAGGTGGTATCTATAGCCCTAGAGGAGAGAGAACATGGTGTTCAAGGTTGTCTAGTCATGTTCAATGTATCATATCCTATCTAACTTTTGTTCCATCAGAAGGCAACCCTAACTTTCTAACAGAAGGTAAGGACTTGAACGTCATCAGTAGACATCCAACATCCTATTATTAGTAGTTATTCTTTCTACACAGAACTATAGAACATTTATACTACATGGTCCTTTATCAAGTTACATGATAAATCATATACTAGACAGGAAAAGGATCACATAGTCAGCAAAAGCAATATGGTTGAGCTTCAAAACATCAAACATCTATCCCACTTTTGGCATTATCAAAATGGAAGGGGAGTATAAGAGCATAAAAATGGGTCTTCTCCAAGCACAACCAAAAACATACAACCACGAGATAAAACATACAACCACATAACACACAACAAACAGAGATGAGAGAGAAACAAGCAACCTGTGTGATAATCAGAATATGGAAAGCATACCAATAACTCATATGATAGAGCATACATAGAGTTAAGATATTGAAGGTTAAGATTACAACACATAAGCATGTTCTCAAGGCAACTATAAGACAAAATGATGAAAAACAACATGATGATAGAAATAGTACATCTCAGATTATGTGCCCAAATGTTTTAAGTACAAAGTAGTCTAGAAAGATATATATGATCAGCATATAAAGAGTAAAACCTAAAACATATAAACATCTATGGCATCTACGTCCACAACATCATCATCGGGATCATCACCAGAAGCTTCAGACTCATAATCCTCATCTCCATCTCAAGGAGTAGCAGAGGCAACAAATTCACCTTCATCACCAAAGGTACCAGCAAAGCCATCATCATTAGAGCAATCCTCGCCATCACCATACTCAAATGCCACCTCATTATTAGCAGTAGCTTACTCATCAACCTATTCCAGCATCTCCTCATCAACAGAAGGACCAAAACCATGACCACACCACATGGCATTCTGCTCATCCAAAGTCATGCCAAGATCATATAGCTCCTTGGCCTGAGTGTAAGTGGGAGTAGAAGTGCGAAGGCCTACAAGCAGGGTAGCTATGAGGCAATTAGGGAGAGGTAGCAATCCAGGGGAAGATCCACTAACAACAGAGGGTGTAGCAGTGGAATTAGTAGGTGGAGGGGCTAGGCAGAAGTGATTATATGCATAGGAAACATAATCACCACATGGATAGGGTTGGTTGGTAGGATAAGGATGGATACATGATAGGTTCATGGTCGAATTGATAGAATATAGATCCTAATGCAGATGCTCCGGAACATGTAGGTTGTACACCTATTGATGCCCCATGTAACTCATGAGGGCTTCATTGGATACATGAAGTGAGGCGTGGGTAGGCTGGGATGGAGGTGGAGATAGAGGTGTCTGGGTGGAGGTAGAGGCTCCATGTGTGGTGGAAGAGAATGTAGGAAAAAGACTTTTTTTATTGTGGTCTCACTAATACAAACTCCTTTTCTAGAAGGTTTATAATGAAGATCATCTAGAAGAGACTTTCCTGTGGCAAAGGCAAAAAGACCATAAATCATGCCTGGGTTGGGTGGGTGTGTACCTCGGGTATTCTTCCCAGAGTAGAAGCATGTCATATAGTGGATAACATATCTAGACCACTTGACTCCAATGTTTTTCAACAAGAAAAACATATCATTGTGGTATTCTCTGCAATTTTAGTTTGATTCTTTTTGTTGTGAATATTGCAGTTGATTACCAAAACAAGATGCACTTTTAAGGCCCAAGGCAGAGGAAGGTAGGATGGATTTCTTCATGTAGGGAAACTGAGGCTTCTTCAGGTACTTATGTATGTTAGGGAGAGTAATATCATATTTCTTATAAAAGGACTCAGGGTCCAGTAGGTCTAAATACTCAGGATAATCTTTCCTCCATGTGTTGATTACCTCACTTCCATTGAAAAAGACATTCAAGGTATCTTGTGAGATAGTAAATTTCTTACGGGCAATCATGGAAGTAAGAATCACTTGAGTATTAGGAGTGGTTACAAGAGTGACTTAATTCCATGACAGATTAGCATCAAACTCGTCAATTGCCTTAGTGCTTGTGATGGAATTGTGATAGCACCGACATTCGATAGCCAGGGAAGCTAGGTGATGATCATAACACAACTTGGCTACCTCGTCTATGATTTTTTTCTTAATGGGGCGAGGCTCAAACAAAGCATGAAAGGGAAGGGGTTCCTAGGAAGGAGCTCCTTGCACTGATTTAGAACTTCGATTGAGACAAAGAAGGTATCGTCATATGGAATGAGGTGAGAGTTGCACGAGGATGAAGGAACTCTAGTAGGGACGGTCCTCTTTCTTCTAGTTGAAGCCATGTAGGTGCAATGGAGAAGAATGGGAGATGAAACTAGAGAAGATCACCACATGAGGTTGTCTAACCACGTAGGGTTGATACGCAAAGGAGCAAGGAAGGTCAAATGAGGGCTAGATAGGGCTAGGAGAGGGAAGGTTGGGGCTAAGGTTGAGATCTTGAGAGAGATGGAGTGAGGATTGGTCAATTTTTCTCTTGTTGAGATGGAGAAAAGTCGGTAAAATCATACTTAATATTTGTTCCAGCCCAGCCATCGGTCGAGTTTCATGAGATGGAAACTCAACTGAATGGCTTTTTACAAAAGCTCTTGGCCACCAATCAGTTGACTTGGAAACTCGACCGATAGAGGTCTTGTCCCAGACTTAGAAATATTAGTTTATAGCCATTTTAGTGCTAATTAAATTTATTTTTCTAAACTATTTTTCATTTTAAACATACATAGGAACATAATCATTGAGTACAATTTGCAGAAAATACCCAAAATAAGCAAAAAAAATAAGGCATCAAAACATGAAATTTTAGCACTTTAGCAAGCAAGGGTGATCAAGGCATAAGAAAAGTATATAGGATAGATAGAAGCTAGCTAGAAGGCATATAAGATTCATCCAAAGAAGTTATGAGTATTTTAGTTCTAATGAAATTAAATTGTTGTCTAGCTAGACGTTTAGTAAAAATGCCCGCCAACTGATTTACTGGGTCCACATGCGTGATATAAATATCCTTCTTGGCAATGTGATCATGAAGAAAATGATGATGAACCTCTATATTCTTGGCTCTACTATGCAATATAGGATTGTAAGGTAAATTTATTGCACTAATATTGTCAGAATAGATAGGAGAAGCATTAAAATAAATGTGAAGTCTTGGAGAATTTGCTTCATCCATAGAACCTGGGCACAACAACTCTCAGTTACAATATATTCAGCCTTAGTAGTTTATAAAGACATTGTGCTTGGTCCTGGAAGGAAGCAAGTGCCACTTGTGCACTTTCTATCAATCAAACATCATGAATAATCAACATCACTATAAGCAGTAAGAGTAAAGTCCCTTGACTTGGGATATCATAGTCTAAAATCTTAGGTTTTGGCTAAGTACCTTAAAATCCTCTTAGTAGCTATAAGATGTGTTTTCTTGGGATTTGATTGAAAATGAGCACACAAGCCAACACAAAACATTATGTTAGGTCTAGAGGCAGTTAAGTAAAGTAAACTTGCAATATACCTCTATAGAGCTTCTCATCGACTTTCTCACCTTCTTCATCTTTATAAAGTTTGACGGTGTTTGACATGGGGGAGTCCATCGGCTCAGTGTTCTTCATCCCAAATCACTTGAGTAGGTCACTTGTATACTTGCCTTGGTTGATGAAGTACCCATCTTTAGTTTGCTTGATTTGAAAGTCGAGGAAGAATGTAAGCTCACCCATCATGCTCATCTTGAACTCACTCTGCATAAGATCACTAAACTCCTTGCAAAGATCAAGATCAGTTCTGCCAAAAATGATATCATCAACATAAATTTGAATGATAAGAAAATTGTTCAAAGTGTGTTTGAGAAACAAGATAGAATCTACTTTGCCCATGATACTGACATGATCTAGCAAAAAGGTCTTTAGTTTCTCATACCAAGCTTGAGGTGCTTGTTTCATACCATGGAGATATTTTTGTAATAGATAAACATGGTTAGGCAAACTATCATGTTCAAAGCCTTGAGGTTGTACAGCATACACTTCCTCCTTAAATGTACCATTCAAAAATGCACTTTTAATATCCATTTGATATAGAAGGAAATTCTTATAACTAGTAAAATCAAGAAACATATGAATGGACTCAAGTCTAGATGTAGGTCCATATGTTTCATCAAAATCTATACCTTCATGTTGATTATAGCCTTGAGCCACAAACCTTGCTTTATTTCTTACCACCTTGCCACTTTCATCTAGCTTGTTGTGGTAGACCCACCTGGTACCAATGATCTTTATATCACATGTTCTTGGCACTAGAGTCCACACTTTGTTCTTCTCAAATCTCACCAGTTCTTCCTGCATGGCTAGGATCCACTCAACATCCCCAACAACTTCTTTGACATTCTTTCACTCAAGTTGTGACATGAAGGCATTGTTGGCTTGTTCTTTGTTGTAGGCAGCCCGGATCTTCACTCTTTCAAAAGGTTCACCTATGATTAGCTCTTTAGTATGATTCTTTGCAAAGTGTGGAGTTGGATCCTTCTTTTCTTTATCTACCTCTTCTTTTTGAGTGGCCACCTCTATTCCTTTTTGGGTGATGTTGAGTTCTTTCAGGATAGGAATTACTTCATCTGCAACATCATTAACAATATCCTTGGAAATGGAGGGGTTAGTCTTAGTAAATTTAACATTAATATTTTTTTCTACTTTACATAGATCAACATTATACACTCTATAAGCCTTTCTAGTAGTACTATAGCCAACAAAGAAAGCCTTGTACAATTTTGGATCAAACTTGTCAACTATTGTGTTCAAAACAAAACAAGGACACTTGAAAATGTGAAAATACTCGATAGAAGGATTCCTACCACACCATAGCTCATAAAAGGTTTTCTTCAAATAGGGATGTGTGAAAACCTAGTTTTGCACAAAACATGAGGTACTAACGGCTTCGTCCCAAAACTTTTTTGGAGTGTCATACTCTAAAAGCATGGTCCTATCCATTTCCTCTAGTGATGTGTTCTTCCTCTCTAACAACCCTTTTTTTTGAGGTGTTTGAGTTGAAGAGTAATGTGCATAACCTATTTTTTCACAAACACATTCAAAAATATCATTTTCAATTATCCCCCATGATCACTATGCATGGAAACAATCTAGCATGAAGCTTTGTTTTCAACTTGTTTGTACAAGTTAGAGAAAATATCAAGTGTATCACTCTTAGAAATGAGAAAGAAGGTCCAAGTATATGGAGATAATATCATCCAAAATAATAAAACAATACTTCGAACCACAAAGCAATTGAGTTCTCATAGGTCCAAATAAACCAATATGGAGAGGTTCAGGAAGTCTCTTGGTCCTAAGGAATCCCTTGGATTTGAAGGAGGACTTGATTTTCTTTCCTTAGGTACAATGTTGGCATTCCTCATCCTTTTCAAAATCCAATTTGAAAAGTCCCTTGACCTAGTCTTTTTTCCTCAACTTCTTCAATTGATGCATATTTACATGACCTCGCCGATGATTCCAAAGAGAGATATCATTCAAATTAATGACAAGGCATATACAACCAATAGGCTTAATAGACTCAAGAACTATTACACAAAGATTTTCCTAGTTCCCTTATATATGATATTGTAAGCGAGGGAATATAGGTGCAAGCATTTAAAAGAAGTAAATAGCGCACGATTACCATTATCACATAATTAACTAACACTTATCAAATTGTGATCTATGCCATCCACAAAGATAACAATCTTGATACACAAGGATACACCCCTAAATCACCCTCACCTTTTACCATACCTTTCTTGTTGTCCCCAAAAGTGATCGAACCGCCTTTCTTCTTTGTGAAATTGTTACAATGGCTTATATCACATCTATGCTTTGTGCACCCACTATCAACAATCCATTTTCCTTTTTCCTGCAAGAAATGAGAGTGTCAGTTCCCAACTCAAACTTTGGGATCCGATGTTAGCTTGGGGATGTATTTCATCTTGGGGTTGGTCCCCTTGGTCTTGTAAGGACAATAAGTAGAATAATGATCGACACTTTTGCAATGAGAGAAAACCATAGGGTTCTTAGAGCCAGAAGTCTCTCCAACACAAAGAAGAGTTTCCTAACTCTTTTTCTTACCTTTTCCCTTACTCTTGCCCTTAGGAGATCCCCTACAAATCCCAAACCACTAGTACCACTTTGTTCCATAGAATGGTCAAGGATTTCATTTATGGAGTTTTTTCCTTTGAGGAATTTCTACAGAGAGGCTCTAAGTCTTTGATTATTATATGTACGAGATATAATAGTAGAAGACAAACTAGAAAGATAATCTCTAGAATGAATAAGGTTGGCCTCTAAATAAAGGTCTTTAGTTAAATAAGAATCCTTTTCAAGAGTAATAGAGGCAAAATCATTACTAGGAAAAATAGGTCTAGAAGATAAATCATTAACTTGACCAAGTAACCTAGCTTTTTTAGATTTAAGCAATTAAATTTCTTTGAGATAAGCATCCCTCTCATCTCTACGAGGATCAATAATAAGCTTAAGTTTAGTATTTTCAGTTTTAAGTAACCCAAGCTCATTAAGGCACTTTTGGTTGTCTTCCTTAAGAGATGCAATATTCTTAAGATTGACACTATTCTCTACTTCAAATCCATTATATTGGAGATAAAGGTCAAGAAATTGGGTTTGTAAGGAATCAATGCTCTCAAGATGAATTTTCTCATTTTTCTCAAGAATATCAAGTTTAGCACACAAGTCATCAATGATTATACCTAATATCTTCTTTTTAGATTTACATTTGAAATTAGAAGAATGGATAGGGTCAAGCATGTCAATAAGAGTTTCTTTATCTAATTCGTGCAAACTTACCTCACTCACCTCACTTACCTCACCAATATCTTCACTTGTGGAGGCCATGAGTGCAAGGTGGCTTTCTCCATCTTCATCAGAGCTTGAGACACTAGAGGATGATCCTTACCAACCTACATGAGTTGCATCTTTGTGCCTCCTCTCCTTCTTATCCTTTATCTTATATTTGCTATATTTCTTGTACTCTTCCTCTGTGATTTCTGTTGCCAAACATCGATTAAGATTAATACGGAAGCGGTCGTTAGCAGTGGAATTATTGAAAATCACTAAAAATTAAAACTTTTTACAATGAGATCCATAAATTGAAAAACTCTTTCATAAAGAACCAAAGTATTTCAAATACATTCTGGTTTACTAGTACATCTCTTGTACCAATCCTTCTTGAGAGTTACAAACATCAGCTGCCCTATTAGACTATACATAGGCAGTACAAAAATCTTGAGGCATCAAGCCAAAAACCTCAGATCAACATTAAACTAACTACTGACTCCTAGGACTTGAAAGTACAAATACGACACATAGGACTCTCTATTAACAGGACATGACAACCAGTGTCTCCACCTGAGGATTCACTGTTGTCCTTGGTTCTTCTACTACTGTTGTTGTTCTTCTCATGTTGTAGGGTTTCTGCCTCTTCTTCGGTGTCTACCTAAAAAGTTGAATCCAACGGGGGTGAGACAATTGAAAATTTTACCAGTGAGAGATATAACTCTCCGCCAGAAACATTATTATTGCAACTAATGGAATAAAATTGAGTAGAAGAATCATTAGTATTCAACAACAGCTAAATTATTGACTAAACAATTTAGAGCAGTATTCTCTATTCAAGTCATTTCAACTATATCTTGATAGAGTAGTATGCCATTTATTTAATAAGCAATATGAAGAACATGTATAGCATTTAGCCAACTAAGACATACTAAGCAATGTATCATCAACCATTGATTCTCGTATTTCAGCCCTAAGCAAATATGCTACACGGATGATTACATTTTACAAACATGCTTAAGCCCTGAGGAGATGAGGTATACCGCTCATACTCCAACCAGCCATTGCGAAATTGAAATCGGTATCATACATAGGTCAATAGAAGATCTGGATTCCCATGACCTCATCTTCCCCAATCAGTGTGAGGATCAAATGCAGGACATCTTGTGTCTCTGCTAAATATCTTTCCATGGTATAATGGCAACTTCGCAATTAGAGTTATAGTGGCATTATGTACTATGTTCACAATCGATAGATATTATATTTATATCACATCGATCTGACATTAAGATCATCAGGAGATTAATGATACATCCATCTCGGACTTTTGGAGATTAGTGATACATCCATCCCAGCATAAATAATGAAGGATTGAGAGATTTAATGTTTACCTCACATCAATTCCTCCATTAGGGCGTAAGGATATTCGTGCCCATAACCCCCACATACTCAAAAGTATGCCCTCCAGGTGTTCCCGTAGGAAAACTTGATTCACCATCTATGGTCAGGGCTCCACATGATACCATTTCACTTGCTTAATTAAGTACAATACAATATTCTTTTAGCATCAAACATGTTTTTCCACCATCTCATGAAACCCGCATAATTAGTGCACATGATAACAACTATATCAATTACAAATCAGCACTATGCATTGTAAGAGTATCATCTCTATTTCCTTCTTTGAGTTAGGATTTCCCAATTTATGTCGATTAGGAATATTTTATTTCATTTCCCAGATTTGGGTTATGATTTATCATCATACTGCCCAAAATTAGGGTTTCATACCTTACAACCCAAGATTAGGGCTCCACATATCTTTATCCTATATCAGTATAGGATTTCATATCAAAGTGTCACATACCAGTACATAGTATCACCTTGAATCAGGTTTTATATCTCATCATTACATTAAGGTTTCATTTTGACCTTAACCTTATCTAGAGTTTCACATGACATCACCCTCAGTTTAGGGTTTCATATAGCTTCACCCTTGATTAGGGTTTCTCATAACATCATCCTCAATTAGGGTTTACTATTCACATTCAATCAGGGTTTTTTAATTAAAATTCCATGAATTAGGGTTTCTCAAGTCATTACCCTAAATTAGGATCATACCATTACCATAGATTAGGGTTTCACCTATCATTGCCCTCAATTAGGGTTAGAGTACATTAACCTTCTTAATTAGGGTTTATGACCTCTTTATCCAGGATCATACCCTAATTACACATTCAATCATGTTGGAAGTGTTGAGACTTAATCACTACATGATAATCATTCATGTAGGAAGTCCTCTCTCTCTCATCCTTTATAAGATGATGTTTACTTCAGACCTGATTAGATTAGGTTAACTCAACTTGATTAGACAGCTGACACGTGTATTGTGTCATTACTTCCATAATCATCAAGGATTAATCATTCAAGAGGTACTAATCACCCTATCCTATTAAGGGTACAATTACTATAATCACCCTTAGATTACATCATGTAATGATCAATTAAACAATTGTTTGGCAAAGTAGGTGCTTGAAACCGTTTAACAAAGTAGGTGCTTGAAACCGTTTGACAAAGTTGATACTTGAAACCGATTGAGTCTCAAATGGTTTGGGATCGTTTGGTCCCAAACGGTCTTGAGACCGTTTGGTCCAAACCTCCTCAAAACCGATTGGACCAAAAATGGTTTCAACCACTCATATTAATTTAGGGTTTCCAAGATTAATTCCTCCATCAATTGAATCCATGTAATTACTCACCAAGTGAACTTAAGCACCATACTTCAATTAAGATTAAGTAATCATCTTTCAATTGATTCAACCTTCAATTGATCATCAATTAGGGTTTTGAACCCAATTGAATTAGGGTTGAAATCGATGAACCTTCAATATTAGTCATTGCGGAACTAATTGCTTAGAAATCGTTGGTCTATCATTCAAATTAGGCATGACCTGACCTCAAATGGTCTTGAGGTCGTTTGGATGACCTCCAAATGGTCTTGAGACCATTTTCCCATTCCATCATCAAAATTTGTTAAGTTTAATTAGGGTTTGCATCATTGGATTGCTCATTAGATTAGCTATTGCTTGCATTTCAATTTGATAACTTTGGGTCTTCAACTACTTCACCATACTCAACTCTGGACCTCCAAACGGTCTTGGTTGACCTCCAAATGGTATTGAGACCGTTTGGGTGATCTCCAAACGGTCTTGAGACCGTTTGGGTTAATCAACCCAATGAATTAAATTAATCAATTGCAAAATCAGCACTCAACCCGATTAGGGTTTTAAACTATATGATTGCCCATTCATTGATTCAATTAATTGGAACCATTAGATCCCTATACAACATGTACTAGGGTTCTGACCTCAAACAGTCAACCCATCCAAATGGTCAACCTTTCTAAACGGTTTAGGGTTCAAGACTCCAAACGATTTGCAAACTGTTTAGTCTCCAAATGGTTTGGTGAAACCGTTTGGACCAAGATCTTCAAAACGTTTGCAAGGGAAACTTGTTGGATTGCGTACCCAAGATGATGTCATCATCATCTACCTTCATTCATTCAAAATCTACTACCGTTTTCATGGTAATTACAACAATGGATCAAAGGAATTTCAAATAGAACAAAACGTTCAACAAATAATGGAAAATTGAATGCAATAACAACATTTAAGGGTTTAAGTTATATAACCTGCCTCGAATTGAGCTTCAAAGCTTGGATCTTCACATCAACAATGTTGGAGGAAGCTTTTGCAACTCTCCCAAGGCTCGTCCTCAAGCTTTGGAGTGAAAAGATTGGCTAGGATTGAAGATGGAGTGAAATAGAGAAGAAATCATGCATTGTTTTGTGATTTCCACCATGAAATCGAGGTGAAAGAAGATCAAGAAGCTTACCAACAGGTTGGGGGTCGTCATATAGATGCTCCTAGCTCCCTTGGTCAGTTTACAAGCAAAGAGAGGAAGTGGGTTCGAAAAATATCCTTTGATTTGAGTTGTAAAAGGTGTTTTTATAAGAAAATCTATGAGAGAGAAAATGCCTTATAAAATACTTTTAATTCCAAAATTAATGCCGCCTATTCCTCCTCAATTCCTTGGCCACGAATCCATCTTGATCTCCTTGCAAAACTTCTTCATTATCCAAGAATTAAAAGAAAATAAATTAAGCACCTTAAACATATTATACTAATATCCCCTTTTTAGTGGATATTACTTTTCTTATAATAATGTGAGTGGAGTCTTCACCTCCTTAGGATATTTCTGTGCCTTTTCAAGGCATAAGGGTTTTCACACTTGAGAAAATTCAACCATCTCATTTTTGGTTGAAGGCCCTACAATTATTTTATTTATTTATGCATTAAATTGAATTAGGGTTTCAATTATGCTTAAATCTTGATTATTTAAAAATCAAGATTCTCTCTCCTCCAAAATAATTCAAATGAGGCGCCCCTCTCATTTTATTTTCTCTACTTGATGACAAAAAACATGGGGGACCCTGTAGAAGTGGTATTTTGCATATTGAACCCTAGGTTTTGGGTAAATTGTGCATTACACCAAAACTAGGTTTTAATGCACAGGGATTGCTCAACAAGCTTTATCTTGGTGCTCAAGCTTGTGGAAACCATACCACTGCATCATTCTCATTCTTATGATGCTTCAACATCTATGAAACATTTTATCATGTAAAATTTGCAAGTTAACCCCTCAACTTGGGTAATTTGCACTTTAGTCCAAAACTAACAAAATAATGTTTCAACATTAGTAAAAAAGAACTAAAATTGAAATATAAGTTCCTCTTGAGTCTTAATTACTTTCCAAGAAATATGAATAAGCATTTAATCAACATTATAAAGCAAAAAATCTAGGGTTAGAACATAACCCAGGTCAGGGACGTTACAAATTATCCACCCCTTACAAGGATTTCGTCCCCGAAATCATCAACAAAAACATTTAAGAGAAAAGAGTAGGGTATTTCCTCCTAATTTCTTCCTCTAGTTCCCGTGTAGCTTCTTCAATGCCACGGTGATTCCAGAGGACTTTTACAAGACAAATGTCTTTCTTTTTCAACTTTTTAATTCTTTTATTAAGGATCGTCACAGGTCCTTCAACATATGATATATCATTATTTAATTCTACCTCTACAGGTTGTAGAACTAATTCAGTGTCAGGATGACACTTCCTCAGCATAGAGATATGAAACATTGGGTGCAATCTATGCAATTCAGGTGGTAACTCCAACTTATAGGCTACCTTTCCCATCCTTTCAATGATTGGATAAGGCCCATAAACCTAGGAGATAACTTCCCCTTCTTTCCAAATCTCAGAATACCTTTCCAAGGTGAAACCTTGAGGTATACTATGTCTCCAACTTGGAATCCTAAGGGTCTACGACACTTATCAGCATAAGATTTCTATCTATCCTGGGCCGATTTCAACTGTTGTTGTATTACTTTAATCTTATCAGTTGTTTGTTGTACTAGCTCAGGACCCAAAAGTTGATACACCCCTGTTTCATACCAACATAAAGGAGATCTACAACGTCTACCATACATTTCTTCATATGGTGCCATGTCAATACTGTGTTGATAGCTATTATTATAAGCAAATTCTATCAAGCTCAGGTGTAGATCCCAACTACCTACAAACTAAAGGACACATGCCCTAAGCAAGTCCTCCCAGGTTTGTATGGTCCTCTCAGATTATCCGTTTGTCTGTGGGTGAAAGGTTGTACTAAACCGTAACTGTTTACCCAAAGATTTATGAAGTCGTTCCCAAAAATGACTCGTGAACTGAGGTCCTCTATCAGAAATGATAGTAGCTGGAACCCCATGCAACCTCACTATCTCATCTACATAGATCTGTGCAAGCTTCTCAGCAGTGTAGGTTGTTTTGATAGGTAAGAAATGTGTTGTCTTTGTCAACCTATCAACTATTACCCACATGGAATCATGACCTTTGGTTATTCTAGGAAAACCATCCAAAAAGTCCATGGTGACATGATCCCATTTCCACTATGGTATGGGAAAAGGTTGCATTGTTCCTGCGGGCTTATGATGTTCAACTTTAATTTGCTGACACATCGGACACCGCATAACAAACTCAGCTACATCTTTCTTTAATACAGGCCACCAATACATATCTTTTAAGTTATGATACATCTTGGTGCTCCCTGGATGCATAGCATACATAGAAGAATGAGCCTATTCCAGAACTAACTTCCTCAAGTCATTGGCATCAGGTACTACCATCCTACCATGGTAACAAACTACCTGATCCTTTGACTCATGAAAGGCATCCCGTTTCTCACTACCATACTCTGACCTGATCTGCTGAATCATAGTATCAGCTTGTTGTGCTTCTTTAATTTGCTATCTTAGAGTAGGTTTTACTTGCATCTCAGCTAACAGCCCGGCTAATAACGATACCTTAAACTGTATATTGTCTTGCCTTAAGGAGATAAACATATCTCTTTTAAAGCATAATAAGAAATTCAACTATGCTTTACCGAAGGTTGGTGTTGCTGATTTTTTTACTTAGTGCTTCAACTACCACATTAGCCTTCCATGGATGATAATCAATTGTACAGTCGTAGTCCTTGATTAATTCCATCCAGTGGCACTGTCTCATATTCAGCTCATGCTGTGAGAAGATATACATTAGGTTCTTATGGTCTGTGAAAATCGGAAATGTTTCTCCATAGAGATAATGTCTCCAGATCTTCAAAGCATGGACCACAACAACTAGCTCTAGATGATGTGTTGGATAATTCTCCTCATGTTTCTTAAGCTATCGAGAAGTGAAAGAAATCACTTGCTTACCCTGCATCAACACACATCCTAGTCCGTTCTTGGATGCATCACAGAAAACTATATACCCCTTCCCTTGCTCAGGTAACACCAACACATGTGCACTAGTTAACATTTCTTTCAGCAACTGGAAAGATTGTTGACACTTGTCGTTCCAGAAAAAATGAACCTCCTTTCTGGTTAACTTGGTCAGGAGTAAAGCTAAAGATTTGAAGTTCTTAATGGACCTCCTGTAGTAGTCTGCCAACCCTAGGAAACTGCAAATATTCATTGGTGTTTTCGGCTATTCCCATTGCAGGACAGATTCTACCTTCTTAGGATCAACACGAATACTTGAAGCAGATATTACGTGTCCTACAAAAGAGACTTCAGGTAACCAAAACTCACATTTGCTAAACTTAGCATACAACTTATGCTCTTTTAGAAAAGTTAGAGCCTGATAGAGGTGCTGCTCATGTTGTTGAGCATCTCTACTATAGATCAATATTTCATCTATAAAAACTACTACACACTGGTCCAGAAAAGGTCGAAAGATTCTATTCATGAGTTCCATGAATGCAGCTGGTGCATTAGTTAGTCCAAACGACATAACTATGAACTCATAGTGACCATACCTTGTCCTAAAGGAAGACTTAGGTATGTCACCCTCCTTAATACGCAACTGATGGTATCCCGACCTCAGATCTATCTTAGAAAACACATTTACACCACACAACTGATCAAAGAAGTCATCAATCCTTGGCAAGGGATACTTGTTCTTTATAGTTACTTTATTTAATTGCCTATAATCAATGCATAACCACATCGATCCATCCTTCTTCTTAACAAAGAGGACCGGAGCACCCCATGGTGAAGTAATCGGTCGGATAAAACCCTTCTCAAGCAACTCCTGCAGTTGCTTCTTGAGTTCTGCCATCTCAGTAGGTGCCATCGTATACGGTGTTTGTGCTATAGATTGCGTTCCTGGAATTAGATTAATCTCAAAATCAATCTCTCTGGGAGGAGGTACACCTGGAAGTTCCATGGGGAATACATCCTCAACCTCCCTAACTATCAGAACTTTGGAAGGATTAGAACTCTCCATGGTGGCATCTACCACATGTGCCAAGAATGCAAAACATCCTTGCCTCATCAACTTCTCAGCTACCATAGCTGACACAAGGCAGGTTGGAAGAATCTTTTTATCTCCTTGAAAGATCCATGTGTCACTATCATTTGTGAACACAGCCTGGTTGGACTCACAATCCAAGATAACCTTACATTTTTCTAGGGTATCCATTCCAAGAATTATATCGAACCCATGCATCTCAAGTGGTATAAGGTCCATTTGAATGTGATGTTCAAAAAAGAAAAGAGTGCAGGAAGAACACACCTCCCGTAACACTGCAGATCCCATCAAAGGAGTTTCTAACTTCAAACTCTCTGCCCTATGACCAACTGTCATATTGCAGTCAAGAATCACTCTTTTAGTGATGAAAGAATTTGTAGCACCCGAATCAATTAAAACATATACGATGCAGGATGTAGACATATCAAAATATAATAGTTCCATATGATCTATCACAACCCTAGGGTTGACTACTGCATCAGGCTGATTCATCACATAGAATCTCGCCTTCGCCAGTGGTTGATTCAGTGCTCGATTACTGGGTGTCGATGATCCAGCTTGGGATGCTTGTCCACATCCTCTTGCACCACTTGGAAACAGTCACCTCTGAGAGCCTTGTTGACTCTGCCTATGAGGTTGAGTCACACTTGCTTCTTTGGCTTGACAATCCTTCATCAGATGCCCCATCTTTCCACATATAAAACAACCTCTGTTCCCTGGTTGTGGTCTAGATGGTCCTGTTACCAACACCGATGATGTGTTGTGGGCTCCTTCCAGAGGTAAACTACGACCTCTACCCCTATTATATTTCCATTACGTCTGGGTATTAAACCATGGTGGTGCCATTGGTGTAGAAAACCTCAGTTTCTTAAAACTTTTGGACCCTTGTCCATGAAACTGAGTGTACACCTTCTTGCTCTTAGTTTGTCTCTTCTCTGTCATAGACCTCTCTATGTGCCTGACAGACTCCACAAAAGTAGCAAACATCTTCCTGTTCTCTAAAGCAGACACAGGAGTGGTCAAATCGGCGTTCAACCCCTTCTCAAAATGTTGAATCCTTTCTTCATCGGTAGCTTCCATATGCGGACAGAGCCGCAGAAGCTCCATGAACTTAGTATCATACTCGCTAACGTTCATTGGTCCTTGCCTTAATCTCTCAAATTGAGAGATCTTCTCATCTAGGAACGTCTTAGGAAAGTATCTATTTAAGAATTCTCATCGGAATACTTCCCATCTGATATCTACACCCAGCCTCTTGCCTTCTTCTATGGTCCACCAATGACCAACACTCCCTTTAAGAAGGTACACTACATGTCTAACCTTCTCAGCTTATAAGATGTCAAGGATTCTAAAGGTCTTCTCTAGTTCAGTCAGCCACATGTCTGCATCTGCTGGATCAGCTGTTCCAGCATATTCTGTGGCTCCAACCCGACGAAGTCATTCAAATGTCTTGTCGGCTCCTTGTCCTTCATGGTGGGTAGGTGCCCTAGGTGCATATAGTGGCATCCTATCTGTCATATGAGTCATAGCCGCCATAAACTGTCCAAACATGGCTTGGAAGGTTGGGTTTCCCATATCAGCTTGATTGAACCGGGGTTGTTCAGGTATGGGCTCCTCCCTATCATGGTCTCTTGCACCTCCTCCTAGTACATCAACGCTGCTCTCAGCAGCATGTTCATCGTATGATCCAGACATCTTTAGTTCTTCTTCTCCTCCTATATGAGCAGAAGACACTATCAGATAAACTGGAAGACACTAGAACAGACTCAACAACCTTAATCCTATGTCTTTGTAGACTCAGCAAACCTAGAGCTCTGATACCACTAATTTATGATGTCTGTTGCCAAACATCAATTAAGATTAATGTGGAAGCGGTCGTTAGCAGCGGAATTACTGAAAATCACTAAAAATTAAATTTTTTTACAAAGAGATCCATAAATTGAAAAACTCTTTCATAAAGAACCAAAGTATTTCAAATACATTCTGGTTTACTAGTACATCTCTTGTACCAATCCTTATCGAGAGTTACAAACATCAGCTGCCCTATTAGACTATACATAGGAAGTACAAAAATCTTGAGGCATCAACCCAAAAACCTCAGATCAACATTAAACTAACTACTGACTCCTAGGACCTGAGAATACATAGACGACACATATGACTCTCTATTAACAGGACATGACAACCAGTGTCTCCACCTAAGGACTCACTGTTGTCCTTGGTTCTGCTACTACTGCTGTTGTTCTTCTCTTGCTGTAGGGTTTCTTCCTCTTCTTCGGTGTCTACCTAAAAAGTTGAATCCCACGGGGGTGAGACAATTGAAAATTGTACCAGTGAGAGATGTAACTCTCCGCCAGAAACATTATTATTGCAACTAATGGAATAAAATTGAGTAGAAGAATCATAAGTATTCAACAGTAGCTAAATTATTGACTAAACAATTTAGAGCAATATTCTCTATTCAAGTCATTTCAGCTATATCTTGATAGAGTAGTATGTCATTTATTTAATAAGTAATATGAAGAATGTGTATAGCATTTAGCCAACTAAGACATACTAAGCAATGTATCATCAACCATTTATTCTCGTATTTCAGCCCTAAGAAAATATGATACATGGCTGATTACATTTTACAAACATACTTAAGCCCTTAGGAGATGAGGTATACCGCTCATACTCCAACCGACCATTGCGAAATCGAAATTGGTACCATACATAGGTCAATAGAAGAGTCGGATTCCCATGACCTCATCTTCCTCAGTTAGTGTGAGGACCAAATGCAGGACATCTTGTGTCTCTACTAAATAGCTTTCTAGGTTATACTGGAAACTTCACTATTAGAGTTACAGTGGCATGCTTTACTCTCTTCACAATCAAGAGATATTATATTTATCTCACATTAATCTGGTATTAAGATCATCAGGAGATTAATGATACATCCATTGCGGACTTCGGGAGATTAGTGATACATCCATTCCGACATAAATAATGAAGGATTGAGAGATTTAATGTTTACCTCACATCAATTCCTCCATTAGGGTGTAAGGATATCCACGCCCATAACCCCCACATACTCAAAAGTATGCCCTCCAGGATTTCTGGTAGGAAAACCTATTTCACCATCATCAAACTACTGAAGATGATGGATCTATGGTCAGGGCTCTACATGATACCATTTCACTTGATTAATTAAGTACATTGCAATATTCTTTTAGCATCAAACATGTTTTTCAAACAAAAAACATTGTAACAGTTGCTACAAATAATGAGTACTATTTCTATCAAGTTCTTTTCAATGCTTTATTAGACTTTGGGATCTCAATCCCTTATCACATCAGGGTATTCTCATCCCTTATCATCTCATCATCATGATTATGAAACATGGGTGTTCAAACCCTTAATTCATCAAAAAACTTGTTACCACTTTATCAGGTAACTTAATGCCTTCAGGTCATCTGATCATTGTAAACATAATAATTGCAGTGCAGGTATTTCACATGGCTCTTAAAGCCCAATAATATCTTCTGTTACCTCTCACTAGGCAACACATCATATTATGGCTCACAAGGCCCATAAAGAAAATTCAATAGTAAAGCATCATAGCTCATACCTGGCTATGTACACCATCTCATGAAACCTGCATAATTACTACACATGATAACAATTATATCAGTTACAAATTAGCACTATGCATTGTAAGAGTATCATCACTATTTCCTCCTTTGAGTTAGGATTTCCCAATTTATGTCCATTAGGAATACTTTAACTCATTTCCCAGATTTGGGTTATGATTTATCATCATACTGCCCAAAATTAGGGTTTCATACCTTACAACCCAAGATTAGGGCTCCACATATCTTTATCCTATATCAGTATAGGATTTCGTATCAAAGTGTCTCATACCAGTGCATAGTATCACCTTGAATCAGGTTTTACATCTCATCATTGCATTAAGGTTTCATTTTAACATAAACCTTATCTAGAGTTTCACATGACATCACCCTCACTTTAGGGTTTCACATAGCTTCACCCTTGATTAGGGTTTCTCATAACATGATCCTCGATTAGGGTTTACTATTCACATTCAATTAGGGTTTTTTTATTAAAATTCCCTGAATTAGGGTTTCTCAAGTCATTACCCTAAATTAGGGTCATACCATTACCATAGATTAGGGTTTCACCTATCATTGCCCTCAATTAGGGTTAGAGTACATTAACCTTCTTAACTAGGGTTTATGACCTCTTTATCCAGGATCATACCCTAATTACACATTCAATCATGTTGGAAGTGTTGAGACTTAATCACTACATGATAATAATTCATGTAGGAAGTCATCTCTCTCTCATCCTTTATAAGATGACGTTTACTTCAGACCTGATTAAATTAGGTTAACTCAACTTGATTGGAGAGCTGACACATGTATCGTGTCATTACTTCCATAATCATCAAGGATTAATCATTCAAGAGGTGCTAATCACCCTATCTTATTAAGGGTACAATTACTATAACCACCCTTGGATTACATCATGTAATGATCAATTAAACAATTGACCTTTAATCACCTTAAGTGTCCATACAGTTTTGGTTAATTACTTCCAAACGGTCTTGGTCACTTGGACCTCAAACGGTCTTGACCAACCAGACCTTAAATGGTCTTGCTTGAAATACCTCCAAATGGTCTAAGACTGTTTAGACCTCCAAACGGACTTGATCAACACTTGAAACCATTTAGCAAAGTAGGTGCTTGAAACCGTTTAACAAAGTTGATACTTGAAACCGTTTGACAAAGTTGATACTTGAAACTGTTTGTGTCTCAATCGGTTTGGGATCATTTGGTCCCAAATGGTCTTGAGACTGTTTGGACTCAAACGGTCTTGAGACCGTTTGGTCCAAACCTCCTCAAAACCGATTGGACCAAAAATGGTCTCAACCACTCATATTAATTTAGGGTTTCCAAGATTAATTCCTCCATCAATTGAATCCATGTAATTACTCACCAAGTGAACTTAAGCACCATACTTCAATTTTAAGTCATTTTTCAATTGATTCAACCTTCAATTGATCATCAATTAGGGTTTTGAACCCAATTGAATTAGGGTTGAAATCGATGAACCTTCAATATTAGTCATTGCGGAACTAATTGCTTAGAAATCATTGGTCTATCATTCAAATTAGGCATGACCTGACCTCAAATGGTCTTGAGGTCGTTTGGATGACCTCCAAACGGTCTTGAGACCATTTTCCCTTCCCATCATAAAAATGTGTTAAGTTCAATTAGGGTTTGCATCATTGGATTGCTCATTAGATTAGCTATTGCTTGCATTTCAATTTGATAACTTTGGGTCTTTAACTACTTCACCGTACTCAACCCTGGACCTCCAAACAATATTGGTTGACCTTGAAACAGTCTTGAGACCGTTTGGGTGATCTCTAAATGGTCTTGAGACCGTTTGAGTTAATCAACCCAAAGAATTAAATTTGTCAATTACAAAATCAGCACTCAACCCAATTAGGGTTTTAAATTAGATGATTGCCCATTCATTGATTCAATTAATTGGAACCATTAGATCCCTATCCAACATGTACTAGGGTTCTGACCTCAAATGGTCAACCCATCCAAATGGTCAACCTTTCTAAATGGTTTAGGGTTCAAGACTCCAAACGGTTTGCAAACTGTTTAGTCTCCAATTGGTTTGGTGAAACTGTTTGGACCAAGATCTTCAAAACCGTTTGCAAGGGAAACTTGTTGGATTGCGTACCCAATATGATGTCATCATCATATACCTTCATTCATTCAAAAGCTACTGCCATTTTCATAGTAATTACAACAATGTATCAAAGGAATTTCAAATAGAACAAAATGTTCAACAAATAATGGAAAATTGAATGCAATAACAAAATTTAAAGGTTTAAGTTATATAACCCACCTCCAATTGAGATTCAAATCTTGGAGCTTCACGTCAACAATGGTGGAGGAAGCTTTTGCAACTCTCCCAAGGATCGTCCTCAAGCTTTGGAGTGAAAAGATTGGCTAGGATTGAAGATGGAGTGAAATAGAGAAGAAATCATGCATTGTTTTGTGATTTCCACCATGAAATCGAGGTGAAAGAAGATCAAGAAGCTTAACAACAGGTTGGGGGTCGTCATCCATCTGCTCCTAGATCCCTTGGTAAGTTTACAAGCAAAGAGAGGAAGGGGGTTAGAAAAAAAAGCCTTTGATTTGAGTTGTAAAAGGTGTTTTTATAAGAAAATCAATGAGAGAGAAAATGCCTTATAAAATTCTTTTAATTCCAAAATTAGTGCCACCTCTTCCCCCTCAATTCCTTGTCCACGAAGCCATCTTCATCTCCTTGCAAAACCTATTCACTATCCAAGAATTAAAAGAAAAGAAATTAAGCACCTTAAACATATTATACTAATATCCCCTTTTTAGTGGATATTACTTTTCTTATAATAATGTGAGTGGAGTCTTCACCTCCTTAGGATATTTCGTTGCCTTTCAAAGGCATAAGGGTGTTCACATTTGAGAAAATTTAACCATCTCGTTTTTGGTTGAAGGCCCTACAATTATTTTATTTATTTTTGCATTAAATTGAATTAGGGTTTTTATTATGCTTAAATCCTGATTATTTTAATATCAAGATTCTCTCCTCCAAAATAATTCAAATGAGGTGACACTCACATTTTATTTTCTCTAATTGATGACAAGAAACATGGGGGACCCTCTAGAAGTGGTATTTTGCATATTGAACCCTAGGTTTTAGGTAAATTACGCATTACACCAAAATTAGGTTTTAATGCACAGGGATTGCTCAGCAAGCTTTATCTTGGTGCTCAAGCTTGTGGAAACGATACCACTGCATCATTCTCATTATTATGATGCTTCAACATCTGAGAAACATTTTATCATGTATAATTTGCAAGTTAACCCCTCAACTTGGGTAATTTGCACTTTAGTCCAAAACTAACAAAACAATGTTTCAACATTATTCAAAAAGGACTAAAATTGAAATATAAGTTCCTCTTAAGTCTTAATTACTTTCCAAGAAATATTAAGAAGCATCTAATCAGCATTATTAAACAAAACATCTAGGGTTATAACATAACCCAGGTCAGGGATGTTACATCCTCCTTCTTGGAGCTACTCTTATGGTGTGACTTTCTAGACTTAGGACATTCACTCTTGTAGTTTCCTTTTTGACCACACTTGTATCACCTTGGATTATAAGAAGAAGATTGCATCCCTTTGAAGTGGTTTCCCTTGGAGAAGTTGACTTCATGCTCACTAGGGCCATCATCTTCACTAGAGGAGGACAGATAGGTCTAGCAAGCAAATTGTTGTTGAAGGATAAGTCCCTCCACTTGAGTGTTGAAGGCACTATCTTTGATCTTCCATGATTCTTTTTCTTCTTGATTTGCTTCCTATTCTTGCTTTTCAAGTCTTGGCTCATGATCTTGTAGATTTCCAATAAGATCCTCAATTAGAAGATCACCAAGAGTTTTTACTTCTTCAATGGAGGTTTGACTCCCATCTCTTTGGTAGAGACCTCAAGATCTTTGAGTTGATTGATCCTCTATCAAAAGTATGTCCCAAAGGATCTAGATCGTCAATGATGATGTTAGGTCTTGTGTACATCTTGACAACTCCTTCTTTCTTCCCCATCTTGAAGTTCTCTAGGAGGCTGTTCAACATGTAGATGTTTTCCTCCTTCACCTACTTTATGCCTTAATAAGTGATGCACAACTTGTCCAATATCTCATACCTTGTATCCCATGAGTAGATGTGATTGAACTGACATGGATTGAGGGATGCAATCTAATTGCTTTGGCATTGAGTTTGGAATTCTTTAGAGTTGCTTCATCTCAAGTTCATACAGCTCTGGTTGGTTCCTTGTAGGGTGCAATCATTACCTTCCACATATCAAAGTTCATCCCTTGAATGTAGAACTGCATCTGCCTCTTCTAGTAGAGGAAGTTGGTGTCATCGAAGACTGAGGGGTGCATGCAGAAGCCTCCCTCTCAGTTAAGGGAACCAAGTAGGTTCTCACCCATCTTCTCATCTCATAGGAGTTGTTGGAGAAATCCTTGCTTTGATACCACTTGTGGGATTTAGGGCTCTAGAGGGGGGTGAATAGAGCTTAAAAATTCTCACAAGAATAGTTAGACCTTCAAATTATATAAATTGAAAACAAATGCTAAAATTGAATTTGAATTCCTATCTAACAAGCATAGCAAGGATGAGAGAGATTAAAACAAACACTTGGACAAGGTGTTTAGAGTGGTTCCAATCTCCAAACTAGGAGATCGTCACTCCACTACATAGAGATTTCAACCTCTAGGACTTGCAACCCATGTATACTTATATTCCATTATAATAGATACAAGAAAACCACCTTACATCTAAGGGCTTACCTATCCAAGACAAGATTCTTCCTCCTATACAAGGACTTACCCACTTGATCAAGATGACTTCATCCTTCAACAAGGACTTTCCCACACTTGCATCAAGTCTTTGGCCTCACAGGGATTACCCACTCTTATTGGATATTCCACCTTGTCCTTCTACTTTACTTAGATAAGATCTTCACACCTTCTTCAGCCTTGAATAAAAACAACAACTCCTCCTTCACTCAAAGAAGATCATTTCAACCTTTTCTCTTTGACAAAGGGGATTGCAAAGATCGAGAGATGAAGAGATTTATACGGTAACATCTAGGTATATCTCTTACAACATGCCTAACTCACTCATAGCTACAAAATGCTTTGTAAATGAGAGAGAGAAAGGGGCTCAAAGGGTTGTAGCTCACTCAACTATAGCAATGAAATGGGATAGCATGAATGAGACACCTTGGAATGAACTCTAATGGGTCCTATCTATAGCTGGGGTTGTTCCTTTGAGTGTGGGATCACTTAAGAATGAAAAATAGTCATTTTACAACTTGCAACAAATCTATTTTCATTCCTGACAACTCTCCAACAGTTGGAATCACTTTTTCTACATTTTCTGTACACTACATTTGATCGAGTTTTAATAAAGGTAACTCAACCAATCCACTAACCGAAAAAGCCAATTTTCAAACTATTGGTCACATTTGTCTGAGGGTAACTCGACGGATCAACTAAAATCAACTTTGGTTAGTAAGTCATTCGACCGAGTTTTGTGAGTGTACAACTCGACTGATGCAACCATTTCCAAAAATCCATCACATATCGGTCGAGATTCAAACTCTATCGATTAAAGTGATGTGAACAATTTTCCAAAATGATTTTTAAGTGATCAAAGGATGTCATTAAGTGTCCCCAATTTTTTCTCATCTTAGTTACAAATCTTATCATCAATACAAATGATTACATAAATATTCTATGGTGGTTTGGAGTGCTTTCCACAAAAGTGCATTTGCATTTCTTTTGACTTGAACTTGGACAAGCTAGGGCTTGTGTAATTTGATCGTTATCATGTACCTAATGCCTAAAATCAATCTTAAACAAACAAATTAGATACATATGAATGGAATCGTTAAGTCATTATCAAATATGGAAAATGTATAACTGTCAAGTCAACACCTTTCATATCCATAGGTAGAATCATAGTCTGTAAAAGTACAACTTTCCCTTCATTAAGAACTAATCGACCTACACAAGGATGTACCAAAATATCATGTTTTATAACCTCAAAAAGTATTTGTAACATCTGGATAGAACATGAAACTTCATATACTCATATACAAGGTTAAAATAATGCATAGATTTCATCTTTTAACTTTGTAAGGGATATTGCCATGAGATCTCAATTTGTATGTATAAGTTAAGAACCATATGTTGCTTCAAAACTTATATCATGCACCATAAAATAGTGAAAACAAGTCTACTCAAAGAGGCCCAAGAAAGCTTTCAACTTCATGAAAAACAGAACTCGAAGGTCACCACAAACCCTTAAAGATATGAGAATTCTCCTCACAAGGTTTTATCTGATGGTAGAATAATGATCTAGATGCAACTATAATAAGAGTAAAAGGAGGAAATCAGGATGGAAGACCAGTGTGGTCAAAACCCTAAGGAAAATCACCAAGAAACGTTCGAAAGGAGTGAAAAGAGGATGGATCACCAAGATCACTAGGAATAGGAACTCAACTTACATGAATCTAGGTTTATAAGATGCACAAAATGGCATCAATATTCATAGGTGAAGAGGAAAGAAGTAAATGCAATGACACTAATGGAGATCGATGGCAGAAATAATTTTATTGGTAGGCATCAACCAATGGCATCCCACATTATTCAACACTATGATATTAATTTGCATAAATGAAGTGATAAAGAAGAAGAAAGGAGGACATATCTATAGCCCTAGAGTAGAGAGAACATGGTGTTCAAGGTTGTCTAGTCACGGTCAATGTATTGTATCCTCATATGACTTTTGTTCCATCAGAAGGCAACCCTAACTTTCCAACATATGGTAAGGACATGAACTTCATCAGTAGACATCCAATATCCTATTATCAGTAGATAACGACAAAGGTTTCATCAGTGGACACCTTCAGTCTGGGTCATTAGTCCAAGATCATAGGATCTTCATCCGAAGATACATACATGAATCACTTTGATTCCCATAAGTAAGAGATCCACCACCTTTCATTGTTCGTTGTTTCTAGCATCACCTTTCATCGATACCCAACTGACATAAATCTAGTGTTTATCTTGTCAGATGCTCCATCGATGGACAACTTATGAAAGAAAAGAGGTTCAACGAGACTAGTGATTTCCATTGGCAATCAACTTATGGAAGATCATGACAACTATTAAGGGTCTTGTAAGGAGTGGGATCCAATACGGGGTCAACTATTCACTAAAATTGAGGAATAAATCCATCTATCCAAACACACTAACAAGCATGCTAGAATAGATGTAATTTTTTTTATCAATGGTATACAAAAATGACCAACTATAGCAGTAGAATAATAAATCATGACTACATTTAATTTTATAAGATTGCATAATATTCTCCCACTTAGGATTTACATGAAAGCAACAACTATAGAATCTAAATAAAGGTATATCCAAACTATCTCAAGCATATCTCCCAAGAGTCAGCATCTCTAATCCAAGTCCAGGTCATCGTGACGCTTCTATCATGTGCTTAACCTAAGGTCAGAAGCATACCCCACAAGAGAAGACAAAATAAATGTTATTAGCATCAAAGTCGATATCTCTAATAAAATATGGATTGAGCAATGTAAGGGAAAAAGAACATCAATATAATTATCAAGGCTTACCAAATCAAGAGGGGAAAGTTCCATCCAAGTTAATATCAAAATAACAGTTAAAGAAGATATTTATTTATAGATTTCTTGCCTTATTAAACATCACAAAAAAATCTCACAATCATAAATAGTTGCATGGTGAGTAATAAGCAGACTATCATATACTAAAAAGCATGCTAAGAATCCATATATTCCATACTAAAGGACATGAGGAATAAAACCTTAGTGCCAAATAAATATAGAGTTTTGCAGGAGGACTATAATCTCAGTGCATTGGCAGGAGGACTAAAACCTTAGTGTCTGGAAGGATGACTATAACCTTAGTGCCCAAATTATAACTATAAGACCTCTGACCTGACTTTATGCCTAATCATGCTTTATTATCTTAAGTTGGTAACAATATGAATAATTAACATCTTTATGATACTTTGATATCAGTTAATTAACCTATGTTTTAAGTTTGGTCCAATTGGGACACTGTTTGAGCAAGTTATGCAATTTTGTGCACGTTTTGTACGTTTATGCAATTTACCCATATCTGATGTTTTCTTGCAATTTTTCACGTGCATGTTGCGCCTCACATATTTTTATATCATTTTAGAGTTATTTGTGATATGGGGTTCCTAGTTGCACCTTGGTTTTGTGCATGACATCTACTTGGGATTTCCCTCTCATAGATAGGCTACCTTGAGTGTATGAACGATGGGTTTATTGTGAGTGGGACCAATAGATGTTTTGCGAGAGAAATTTTTTTGGGACACCTAACCCCCACTACCATGGAACTTATGGGTTTCATGGGATGGGTTCTCTTGACCTTGAACACTTTGCAGGCTTTACTAGACACCTTGCCTCTTTCTTCTCTCTACCTTTTAGCTTTTTATACCCCTTTCCTTACATGAAAAGGATGCTTTTACACCCTTCCCTCACCGTCATCATCCCCTATTTTTATAGATCTCTTCCCTCTCTCTTGATGAAGGAAAGGATCTCAAGAAAGAAAGATCGTGGGGCAATATACTTGCATATGATCATGAGATTTGAATTTAGTCTTCTTTCAAGATTTCAAAGATTCCTTAGTTGTTCTTGAACCAAGCAAGTAAGATCTTATCTCTTAACTTGGTTTCCTTTTTTATCCTAACCTCCTTTCACTTCTACTTGGCCAGATCCTTAGTCCTCATGGTTGAGTTTGTGCTAGAAACATGAAAGACACGCTTCTTCTACTCCTTTGATCTAGGGTTTCTCATTCTTGGATATGGAACTAGTTTGAATGAATGAAGAATCTCAAAGCTAGTATTTTTTTCCTTCTTCCTCAGGTTTCTTGATTTTGAATCTACAACTTCATTCTAGAGGCAAGTTATATAACTTTCTCCGTGTTTTTTTCTTACCATTCAACTTGCCATGCTAAATCTTGCTCAAAAACCTACTAGATAGCTCTCTAGTTTCTACTAGAAATTTTGAATCCATAGCTAAGTTGTGTATATATGTGATGATTCTTGAGTATATAAGTCTCTCGTTTCTCTCCTTTATCGTGTGCATGTTCTCTGTGTTGATAGATGAGCTTCATACCTTGATTTTCCACGAATTGATGGAGTCGTTGTGGTGGAAATTAATGGTTGTCCTTGACCTAATTAAATTGATTTCTACCTTGTCTCGTGATTCAATGACTAGTCGTTTATGTAGAACTATGGTGGTGTGTTGCTACTATATTGATGACCTATTAGATGCCTAATAACCCATGGTCAAAATATTCTTATCTCTGGTTGGTTGATGCCTTACATAATCGTAATAATCTATGGTGTTTGAATGGTTGAAACTAGCTATGATATATTTGGTGCCTTAAAAATGTTTCTCAACTTGTTGGGTGACCCGATGGGTTGGCCTATAGGAAAGAATGATTTTGGTACTTTAGTTATTGTTTTAGTGACTTTAGCAAGATCAATAAATAATGATTGTATTGTCTTCATCACTATATGATCAATGATTACCTTAAGCCCATGAATGATGGTTCTTCCTAGGGTTTTCAACAGATATTTTCCTCCTTGTGTTTCAATCTGATAGGTTGTTTTGATGTTTTATGGTTCAACCATTTTGTGCTAATTAATGGTTTGGATTTGTATTCTATTTTGGACTCTCTTATGTTTGAGAAATAAATGTCATGATTCTCTCCCAAGTAGTTCAAGGATGATGGTCTTATTTCTCTCTCAAAAGATGGTTTCTCTCTAATGATTTGAGCTGATTTTTCTCCTATTTCCAGAACTCGATGTCTGGGCTTCTTATGTTGATTGATGAAGGTTACATAGTTGATGTTTTGAATCTTATTTTGTGCTTAAAAATGATGGCTTTGTTTGCTCTCATAAATGATGGTTTTGATGCTCTCGCAATGGCTGATTTGATGGTCTCACCAGATTCACAATCAAATGCTATCCTAATTGTTGATTTGATTATTTCTCCAAGTGTTATATCATAGGTACTCTTTACATTCACAATTTATGGTCATCCTAAGAGGTCATGGACTATTTTTTCTAAAGTATTAGATCGACTTTTCACTTAGTGTCTCAATCAATGGTTTGCTTAGCTAAGATAAAAATGGTTTCACTAGTATCTAATTTGATGGGTTTCCTTGCACATGAAACTGATGGTGAGTTTAGGGTTCACACCTGATGGTGATACATGGTTTTTCTAAGTCATAACTTGATGATTTTCCTATATGAATGTCTCAAGGTTTTTTGTGTCTTGCATTCGATGGTTATGTTTTATGCAACCTTGATTCAACGATGGTGATTAATACACATGATGCAATGGTTTTAATTACATTGAATATGATGGTTTGATGTGTGGTCTATGATTTGATAAGTTTTGTTTATTGCACTTGATGTTGGGGATTTTATTAGTTAGGATTAATGGTTTTGAGCCCCATGAGTTGGTAGTCTTACCTTTTCACTCAAATGAATATCAACCTAAAATTGTAATAAAGTGTTGATTCACAATGTTAAGACAACTTGCCTTGTTATCTCTAATCCTAGTAGAACTAAAATATGGTGGTAAATTATGCTTAGTTCTCTTGCATATTATTATAATAAAGGAATACCCTCTCTTCTAAGATTTGTTTGTAGTAATAAGAACAAGGGATTACATACAATTGTTGTCTTAGAAACCCTAAATTGGTTAAGTTGTGGAACCTTAATCCTAATTCAAGAACACAAATATGTTGCTTAGTTTCCTTATGTATCTAGTATAACGATGGAGTACTTTCTCTCTCTACACTGTTGTAACTCGAACTTGTTGTTTTGTGCAATGTTAAGCTGAGTATTATATGTTACATGTATGTGATGGTAGTTGATCCTGGATGAGGCATAGGAAGGTAATGATGTTCTTGTAGGAGATAATGTGATGGTCTTAATGACCTCTAGGAATGGTTGAACCTTAATGGAGGTGTGATCTTCTTCATGATGTCATAAGGGTTGGTACAATGGGATAATCTCATAATGATTTATATCATGTGTTGGTGTGATGATGAATAAAGTCATGAATGACAATGACATAGTATTAGGTGGTGTTGTAATAAGAAATATGTCCTATATGTTTTATATTTACTGGAGTTGTTACATATCAAATGGTTTCTAGAAATGAATTAGGATTTGTGTGTCCACTTGTTTGATTCAGCCTTAATTCACTCAATCCATTTAACTAATCAAAGTGAAACCTTAATCATGTACTGCCATGTGTCGTAGATCTCTTACAGTGTCAGGACATGTTGGATGGTGTAATGAGCATTCCTTTAATGGAAACTCAGAGTCATATAATGTTGACTATATGCATGTTCACAGGGATGGTTGTGGTCATACACTGGAAAGAGAATTGTTGCAGTCGTATCTCAGATGTTGTGATCCAGTATATGTGATTTGTTTTGAGGATGGTTGTCGTCATACCTAGGTAGGAAAAAAGATATGCTCGTATGTCAATTTCACTAGTGTTGTGACCTATATATGAAGGGCGGACTAGGCTATTTTGTAGCTTGACCTTATGTGTCACTGTAGTGGACCCGTACTGACCAGGGCCATATGAGATCTTAGGATGTGGGTAGTCCTAGATCTTATATGGAATTTATTTCAACTTAGCAGTGGTCAGTTGGAGTTTGAGTGGTATAACCCACTCTCCCTAGGGCTTAGTAAAATACATAATTAGCCATGTAACATATCAGATTATGATTATACACATCTGATAACATCCAATTTTGTGGTCATTTGCACCTATTTTATCTCCATAATGTCATCCCTTTTATGATTTTCCTTTCTATTTTAAATATCTTAGGAACAAAATCTGATGTAACTACCTTAGCTAATAGTCCTTTCTTCCTTCATATAGATTCAGCTTCGATCTCTACACTTCATCAACATGTAGCCTCATTCATTGCTATCAAAAAATGTTGTGGTTGAAGGAGGAGTCGCCCTAGAGGCCAACACCCCCTAAAAATGTTTTGGTTGATGTAAGACATTGAACGCTTCGACCACAACGACCAGACAAGTGTCTCGACCACAAAAGAGGAGTTGTCTGTTGTGACTACAATGCTCAACATAGAGGTTGTACCAACTAGTGGTATAAGACTCATGTCATCCGTGAGGTCTCCATAGTTAAGTGTTACGGTCAGAAGACTGCTCAACTGTTATGACCGCAACACTTCACCATGGGTAGATACCATAACAAGGACTTAAGTCAGTGGACTAATACTATAATGTTGAGCATTATCAAGGGATAATGAAGTGCTACCACACTCCACACTCACCCATAAGCGTCTCCATCAATCTTGGATCTCCAAAGACAAAAGATAGAGGAGAGAGAAGATCTATTATCATCTTCATCAAAAGGAGGGGTTGCCATCCATCCTATACACCAATGCCAGATCTAGATCTAAAGGAGTATTTTTGGTGTATCACCTTCTTCTTTCTTTTAATTTATCATTTCCTTCTACACTGTTCACCTACTTCTTCATCTATCTTGATGTATCTTCACCCTTAAAATCATGTAATGCTACTCATGAACATGAGTGGATAAACTCATTACTTGGGTTGGGAGTAGCCACTAAGGCTCTCCCAACATGTATATTCTTACATCCATTTGAATATATATGCCCTTAGTAAAGATTATCTCCATTTGCTTGGTCTTAATGCCTCACTAGTATGATTAGATACCATCTTGTGATGTTTGATTGTTAGTGCCTCAAAAGAGTAGAACTAGCCTTATTTATGTGTTTTGGAGTTGCATGAATGCATGAGAATGTTGGAATTTAAAAGCTATTGATCATATGGTTATCTTTGAGATTGTTTGTTTGTCATATTGAGAGAGAGACAACCTTATAATCCAGATCTATCCTAAGCTTTAGAGAGGATGGAATAGACATATATGATGATTGATTGTAGTCTTCCTAAGGGTATACAAAGGGTGTAAGTATTGCATGTTGGTGAGAGATCTCAGTAGGTGAAACCCAATCCAAGTTCTGATACATATCTAGTTACCACATGCTTGTTTGCTTTGTTCTCTTGTTTTGTTTCTTTATCTTTCTTTACTTGTTTGATTTGTTTGGAGTAATATCATTCTATTAGGAACACCTTTTAAATTTGCCCTTCTTGGTTGGTGTAACCAAGAAAAGATTCTATGTTCTTAGCACTTACGACTCTTATCCCTACAGATCGACCCTGATTACTAGATTGAACCCTATATAATAGTTGCACGGGCCTGAGTGTCGGGTTATAAATTTAAGATTCTGACTATTTTAGATCTGCTCCATTTTGGACGTGTGATTTAGACTGGTCAACTGTTTGGTGTTGTTGTTGGGGACAAGGAAAAATGATACTGTTAAAAACACAAGTCTACTCACCATACACCCATGCCACAAGTTTAACAATAAACTTGACTGCACAAATTCTAAATTTGTTGCATCTGACTACTTTGAATATTTTATTTCATAAGGTCCAATTTTCTGACTCGACTATGCAATTTGTTTAGGTAGCTTTGAGAGAAGCATACTTTTGCATCAACATGCCACCTTGAAGAGGAGGACTTCCTCCTAGTGGATGTGGTAGAGGACATGATGTAAAAGGTCAGAGCCCAAGGATGGAGAACTTTTGAACCCCAATGGTAACTGAGTCTGAATGTGACGATGACCACTCATATCAAATTGGACAAGGGCACTGCGAAAGATGCCATAATGACGAGGATGAACGCGAAGAGAGCCATGAGGATGAATGTGAAGAACATCGCATAGAAGAAGATCACAATAAAACACGCCATGATGATTTTGAAACCCTTCATCACGCAAAGAGAAATTACTCCAAACTAAGCATCGAACTAACATTAACAACATATTACCAAAAACACTAAAAATTAAAATTGATTTGCAACAAGTGCTAATTTCAAAAAATTTGTCACTAAAAGATCCATAACCTGATATATGTGTTACATATCATAAAATAGCGTGATTACAACATGTTCCATAGCATACCTATCACACATGATATCTATTCCATATATATATATATATTTATATATATATATATATATATATATATATATATATATATATATATATATATATATATATATATATATATATATATGCATTTGTGGTAACTATACAGTAAAAGGCACTTGTGCCAGGAACCTCATGATGATAACGTAACTACAAACACATCAAAAACACCCCCAAGACCAAAGTGTACAGGGAAGACTCTAGGACTCTACACTAAAAGACTAGCAGCACTTCCAACCTTCTTAGCTATTGATCGGGTCACTGCCACCTCCATTGCACAATCACCACCTCATCGTGCACGACCACCTAGAAGATGTGGAGAAACCTGTGGGGTGAGATCCAAATATTAATGGGAGATATAACTCTCCACTAACACTACTATAGCATAGGTAAACTAAATTTGGTAGATACAATATTAAATAGGATGCATAGATTTAGTTAAATGAAATGTATAGAAACTTTTCTTCTTTCTGTATGAATCAATATTTTTTATTTTTTAATTTAAATTTAGCGATTAGGAATAATAAATATAATAATAATGAATTTAATTTTAATAATATATATTTAATAATGTCTCTAACAATACCTTTAATTTTAATAATTTTAATCAGGTACACGTAAAAACTTTGATTTATTTTTTATCCAAATCCAATTTGGATTTGGATAAAAAAATATAGATAATGCAATTTAAGTAATACTGACACTTAACCCTGAGCAGTAGAACAATTAGTATTCTAAGAAGGAATATGAAGAACATGTATATTTTCTACCAACTAAGAAGTAACAAAAACAAGGCAAGTTGCCAACCAATGTTCTCGTATTTGATCCTAAGCAAGTATACTACATAGTTGATTACATATTTTATTATGCCCTGAGGATTTAAGTCATACTACCCTAATCCAACCAAACACTTCTAAGTTGAAATCAGTGTCATACAAGGTCTATGAAAGAGCTAGAATCCACAACCTCACCAAACCTCATGGTTAGTACACGAGTACACAGTAGAGACATACCAGTCAACTGCAACATGCGACATATAGTCAAGCAATGAAAGTCCTAGCCCACCTTGGTAATGGTCACTACACTAGAGAAACTGGGCTATGGCCCACAGCCTCACTCCTGCAAAGGTATGGCCTGCAAGCAATCCTGTGAAACCTCAAAATCATTATATCACTAATCAACGGCCTGCAGTTGTACTCCTGCTAGGTTATGGCCCACAACTAATCATGTGGATGCATATACTCAACATTATATGACTTCAAGCTTTCACTAGAGAAAGCCTATTACACCATCTAGTAAGTGTTGACATAGAGATGGATCTATCGTATAGGGAAAAACTACATGATTAAGTTCCACTTAAATAGCTAAGTCAATTAAGTGTCTTTTAGCATCAATCAAGTTATAATGTACAAAGACATAACAAACTCTACAAGGATAAGGGCATGCTACAATGCTAGAAGATATAAAATGTATATGGTGTGAACTTATCACATTATCATGACATGATGCATCATTGCTATTCACCACATCACCAATACAAAAGTCACATACCATGGGATATCAATCTCTCAACTCATCATTGGGAAAAATATCACCTCATGCTAAGAAATAAGCCAATGCCAGGTCATAAGACTCGTTCACATCATTTGTGTATCGTAAGTTCCTCAACATGTCTCATGAACACTCACTCAACCTAGATCATATCATAGTAACCATAGCATACATTAGCTATGATTATCAAGATCATAACACCTGCAAGGTTAGAGGTTCATAAACAAGATAGGTAACTGGTGCGATTCTTCTCAAGACCACACACTAACCAACTAAAGGTGGCTAGATGCAACCCTAAGGGAAAACACATTGATCTCTCCCCATTTATATGTGACCAAGTCCAACTCATAGGATCAACTAATCACATGTTCCCACAAGCGCACAGGATCATTCTGTAGTATAGGCTAGTGGTAAGAATAGGGTTGATCCTCAGGGAGAGAGGACGCACAGAGCTAGGTTAGCATTTTTTGTTTTCCTAAAGTGGAGATTAGGGTTTGAGAGTTTTAAATTTGGTTTGGTTTGATTACACTAAGCAAGTAGGCAAGTAAATTTAATATGAAAACTAGATTACCAAAAACCCTAGATTACCCTCAGCAAGTTAAGTCTAAGAAACTAGATTAAGTAATCAACTAAACAAGAGCAAGGTGATCTACACTTCTCTAGCAAGGCAATTAGCATCAAACAACTAAACTAAACAATTAGATAAGCAAGAGCCTAAGTTATCACTAATGATCCAAATTAACACAAGCAAGCTCAAAGGAGCCCTAACTACTTAAGCAAGAACTAACTATCTAGAACTAAGCTATTAGCTCAGAATTAACAAAGGCAATTGACTACACTAGCATTAACAAGATAAGAGGGCAAAGGTGGATTTTAAGAAGTATGATGGGTAGCTGTGCCATTTGGGAATGCACTTTGATGGGGGGAGGTCAACATAGCATGCAAATATCACAATTAAATCTAGATTACTAAACCAAACAACAAGGCAAGTGCTATTAGAATATACACTATACTACTGGTTGGAAAACTAGGGTTAGGTGTAATTCTAGTAAGACTTGGAAAGTCTAGGTTTCTAGGGTAAGTGGTATTAGGGAAATTTAGAGACAAGGGTAGGAATGGGAGTAGAGATGAGGGTATTTCACCTCATTCTACTTTCCATCTATCCTTTAGGAAGCTCTAGGCAATTGCACCAATCACCTAACACTAGCTACTTAGATCTCACACTCACTTGTAGAATAAGGGAGAGGTATGTAGGAACAAAGGGGGCTTTCTAGGGATCCACTATTTGGACCGAGGATCCATTCCTAAGATTGATACATACATTCCAATTTCCCCTAGAATCTATGGGTCATCAAGCATCACAAAACAAGCAATGTATGTTTAAAAGCACAAACCACATGCAAGATAATGGGAAATGAGATAGAAGCAAGAGGCAATCATCATAGAATGAAATTATGTTCATTACAAGTTATTTTCCCCCAACATGGTATCAAAGTCACATTTTAATCCCAAACAACCCACCACTAGGGGCTTAGCTAGAAATTCTTAAAGAAAAGATAAAAGAAATGAGAAGAAGGGGATAGGAATCCATGGAGCTCGAAGTAGATCCTCCTTAGTTACCTTCTAGCTGCTATAGGGTGACCCCACTCCTCAAAGGTGGATTATGGGCATGGAAATGAAGGTGATTATGGTAGAAAACTAGGTTTCTATGGTGGAAGTGAGGTGGAAATGGTGGGCAGAGAGCATAAATGCAAGGGAAATCCTATGAATGCTATAGAATGGGTGGAGAGGAGTAATGGCAGCTAACCTAGTGTTATGACTGCCACCCATGTATATATAGGTGGTGGTGGAAGCACTAGGGTAAGTAGGTCCATTGTTGGAAAAATAGTGTAGAAAATGCTAGGCTTTAGGTGGTAGCACGGCCATGTTGGGTAGCACAACCATGGTGGGTAAGGGTAGGAACACCTGTGGTGGTGTGGAATGGTCATTCTATGAAAGTGGAAAAATCATAGGTTGAGGTGGTGAAATGGAGGTTGGTAGCACGGTCGTGCAGGGAAGCATGACCGTAGTGGAGGCTAGGTAGAATGGCCGTGCTAGGTACCACAGTCGTGGTGAGTGAGTTGGAGGTAAGGTCAGTCCCTTCAACACACCTGTTTTGGCTTCTGGCAGCACAACCATTTTGGGGGCTTCATGGCACGACTGTTCTGGGTAGCATGATCGTGTCTATGATGTTGTTGTAGCTTTGCAATTTTGGGATTTTCTATGTAACTTCAACATTGTCCAACACGGTCGTTCCTTGGCACCATGGCCGTGTTGGGGTATTTAGTAGCAAAATCAAATTGAATCTTCATGATCAATGGATTTCTTTACTTGATGTCGACCCTTGTCCTATACGGGTAGGTTGAGGGAGCTTTGAGATCTTCTTTGGACACCTCCATTACTAGAGGACTCCTCGAACTCCTTCCTTCTCTCATCCATCTATAGCATGGTCCAAGTATAGAAAAAGTACGTAAAGAACGTCCATAATGCATTTGACAATAATATGCATATTGGGGAACTTAACTTGCATTCTACTATGTTTGGATGTGATTGAGATATAAAAAAGACACAACATGAAGCCCTAAAATAGGGCTTCTTCACCACCTCAAACTTAAAACATACTTGTCCTCAAGTATGCTCCAACTTAATCTTTCTCTTCAGTTTTCTTTCAATAAACAAGAATGATAAATGCATAGTAAAGGATGATTATTGGCTAAATGGTCTTAAAAGTGACTAAGTCCTTGTGTTCCACCTCTCTCCTCTCCACTTTTGCAAACCAATCTTGAAATTAGCACTAATCATACAAATTTCAAATATAGATCGTAGAATACACAAGATTACCATATGTCCTTCATGTAATTCTAGGTAAACTATTTCATGTTGGTGTTAATAAATGATGACTACGAGTGTTATTTCACTTTAATGCATTCAATCTTATGCCTCAAACCACACAAATGACCCACGTGGCTATAGAAAGGGTAAAATGAGCTAGATTTGATGTTTTTCTATCTCAATGGGTATGAAAAAGGAAGAAATGATTGCGGTAAGAGATTGAAGTGATTTTACACACTCATATTTTCTTTATTTAGATTATTTTGAATAGGAGAATCTTTTTATTTTCTTTTAACTTTTTCATTTCTTCTTTTCTTTTCTTTTGCCCTTGGTTTAGATAGGGCATATAGTGGATGGAGTGAAGCAAGCAGATGTAGATATGGCCACCCCAAACTTTGGGAGGTGGACAAGGCTAAATATGGACTGTCAGGCATCCTTTCATGAGGTGGAGAGGGATGAAGATGGTGAAATAAGAGTGATGCGATGATTTTGAGTCGCATTTATAGACCTGTTTTATATGTGGTTTATGCTTTAATTAGTCATTTCTATGGTTAATATCGCATAATTCATCCATTTTGGTCTTTGCCATCATTTTATATCAAATCCCCTTAGTTTTATCATTTTGAGCATTAATTATCACATTATTATTATTTGTGTGGATTTATTAAATCTTGTCTTTGAATTTTAGGAAAAACAAGTATTTACTTCCGTCGATACCATCGACAAGACCGCAGGTTGCCAGCCGAAAGGAGCAACAAAGAGTCGATACCATCGACACTGATGTCGATGGTATCGAGACACCTTCAGGTTGCTGGCGAAGAAGCAGTCCATAGTATCGACGGAAGTCGATAGTATCGACGGAAGTCGATAGTATCGATGGAAGTTGATACCATCGACACTTGGAGGCTACAGCGTCGCAAAACGACAGAACCGATGCCAAAAAGGAAGTCGATACCATCGACCCGCGTCGATGGTATCGAGATGATGAAGGGCGCGATAAAGGAAGGATTTGCAGTCAGCCGCTACTGTAGCGGGTCGATACCATTGACTCGCGTCGATGGTATCGACGCCGTCAGATATGCGTTGGATTCAGATTGATTTCAATTGGACGGCTGGAGTTAATTAACGACCTAATTAGGGACTTATACCTAATGACAGCCGCCCAGACATGGAGGATCGGTATTAGCCATTGCACAAGTGCCGAGGAGCGGGAGAAAGGAGAACGGAGGCCAGAAGTTCATACCTGTCGATCCGGACGCTGCCGAAGACGGATTTCACCACCAAGAGGCGGGAAAGCTCGTGTTCTACGCAAAGGATCCATCGGTTCTTCTCCTTTCAGGGGTTTTCCCATTCAATTCACGTTTTTCATATGATTTCCCCTATTTCTACCATGTACTTGTGCGAGATGAACATGCGGGGCTAATCCCCTCCATCTTTAGGACTGGGAGTAGCCCGGGAATGCATTGTATGACAGTTTTATATTAATAATTCATATTTTCTCTCTTAAATCTGTGGTATAGTTACATTTTCTCCATATATTGTTATGCTTGATCACCATAATAATAACCTAATGCCCTTAATCACTTCGACAGGAGGATTAACGGTTGAAAAGAGACGAAACATACATTAATCGATAAATCCCTTGACAAAGGAGGTGTAAAATTAATGGTGGAAACTGAGAGATCGTTCTTAATGCACTTAGTTTAGGGGATAGATTACTACGACGGTGGAATCGACCTAAACCTAAGTAGTGAATTACACCACGACAGTGGGTAATTCTGTTTTCAGGCCACTACCCGGATAGAGAGAGAAGATTGAGGAATTATATGAAATCTAATACAATGATAACCCGCGGTGAAACCGCAATCCTAAAGATACCTTTTTGAATTGATTAAATTAACGTTTAATCGATTGTTTGCTTTGTTTCATTTTTATTTTCTTTTAATTTTAACAACAAACCCCAATTTGTTATACGGCTTAGCTGATCACAAATAGTTAGTAGGAGTCTCCGACAATTCCGAGTATCCCTGTGTTCGACTCGGGCCTCACAAGGCCTGTACTACTCGACGCATATACTTGCATTTTTAGCGCGTAGTAAAATACACGTCAAAGACTCGGGTCCAAGAGGGGTCATTAGTGTAGTCACCATCATAAGATTTCTTACAGGAAAACTAATTCAACACTTCATCAAATGATATCACACCACATGATTGAATAACATGCATGAGATTCACATTTATATCATGTGATTCTATAGGATCTAAACATTCATAGCTTGCTCAATTCACAATTCAACCAAAACATTCACAAACATAAGAGAGGTGATGCACATGTAAAAAGTCAGCAATGAAGACCATTTAGCAATAAACTCTAAGAAAATGGAATGCATTTGTCAAAGACCAACATTTTTATTTCAAATAGTGGAAATTAAGTGAAAACATGCTTTTAGGCAAGAACAATCAAGTTTGGGCAAAATTGGCCAAAATGGTGTGAATTTGCATCCAATCACATCTAAACCTAACTTTAGGGAAATTAAGACACAAAGCAACAAATCCTAATTTAAAACACACAAAAAATTATCAAAATCTACATGAGAATGTAAAGCATGACATGGAGGAGCTAAAAAACAAAAAAAAAATTAATAAATGAAATTTTGAAAAATTACACAAAAATGCATGAAATTGTACATGTATGCATGTATGCTAGAGACACACAAGGTCAGAATAGACAAGTATGAAAGTTAGTCAAACTATTTTTATCATCTTGCAAAAAATTAGCAAAAGTTACATAGATAAAAATGCGGTGAGAGAAGGACTTACTGCCCTACCACCCCAAACTTTTAGATCATGTTGTCCTCAATAAGAAATAAAAGTTTAGAATAGTAGGGTAAAGAGCATGGAGTCACATAATACAACCACCAAGAGATGGAGTGATCAATGTAGCACTAGGTGAGTAGGCTAGGACCACCATGGCCATGCTATGCAACACAATTATTCTGTCTTTGTAGCCACACAGCCGTGCTGTGTGGCACGACCATTCAAGACTCCTTCATGTAGCTCTTCTGCTAATTTGCAATGTTCTCTTCAACTTTGATCTTCTCCTTGGCTAGACCCGTTGCGCATCATCTTTTCTTTCGTGTCCCTGTACTAACATGATTCACAAATAGCAAAACTATCAAGTATGTTGTATATGTGTGTTTCTTGGAAAGAAAAAAAGTGTAATCAAGGAAGAAAAAAAAATTGAGAGAAAGAGTCTTAAACTAGTGTGGGTTACCTCCCACTAGCTCTAAGTTTAGAGCCTTCATCTAGGCTTGTTGTTCCTCTGTCAATCAACCATTATCCAAAAGAAAAATGTTTCCATGTTCATCACAAGAAATCCTTTCAAATTCCTTCATTGTTTGATCTTCCCCCCAAGGGTCATGCAAGCTTATCAAGTATTTTTCTTCATTTTATGCTCCTCTGGGGTCATCATCATATACTTTAAAGTAAGAATCCTCATCAATGAAACTTTTCAGTTCATTCAACATGATACTCTTAGACAACTTCCCCCTTATCTTCTTAATCAGCCTTGAGACCTTCAGAATTTTCATGCTATAATTTTGCTTTCCCTTGAGGAATGAGTCTTCATAGGATTCAAAGAGAGGGGTATCAATCATATTAGACACGTGAGAACCATGAAATATCACATTGGTATGTCTTGGATCATCAATTGGGGCACTTGGCGGTGTAACCTCAATGAAAGGTTGGACACTTGGTATCATTGATTGAAAAGGAGTTGGAACAAAAAATCTATTAATGCCCTGCCTCTCTGCATAGAAGGTGGTTCACTTGTCACTCTGACACAATGGTGGGACAATATGGTTTTTGGTGCTCTTGGCACCCTCACATGAGCTTCCTGGCAGTAATTCTCTATCATGATCTTTCACCATTTTGTCCTCTCCCTTGTTGAGCTTCTCAACTACCTTATCACATATCAACACTGAAATCTTCTTCACTTTCTCATGGGAGGAGGGGGAGCATGTGATGGTTGTGGTGGTGGTGGTTTTTGGTGTGGTGCATTAGGATTTTAAATGATGTAGTTTGGTTGTTGAGGAGTTGGTTGGTAAAGGGGTGGTTCTTATGGTTGATATTGTGGTGGTGGTTGTGAGGTGTGTTGGAAATTGTAAGGAGGTTGAGGAGGTGGTGGATCATAGAGACCTTGAGGGGAACCCATAGAACTATTTTCATTTTTTGGGTTGTCTAAGGTTTGGAAAAGGGGTCTTCCCTCCTTAGAAAGGGTAAGTGAAAGGGAAATCTCATCCAGCCTTTTTCTCAAGTAGATCAATGGTTTGACGATGAAAGCACACCTCTCTCTTCAGTTCATCAAGGCTTCTTAACCTTGCAAGAACTTCTTCTTCAAACATGGATCTCTCTCCTGTACCTTTTTCTCCTTATTTCTCCCAAGAAAGGTTTGGATGATTTCTCCACTTTGAAGTGTAAGAGCTTGTCTTGGAGACTTGGTTGTTCGATATGCCATAAAATTGTAGAACTTGCATATCTTCACAATGAGTCTCCATGGAGTTGGAACAGTGATTATAGGAACCACCCACATGAATCTTCATGAGATTTACCATGTCTTCCAACATCTTCATCATGCAGGGTGGTTGAGGAATTGAAGGGGCTCGTGCATCTCGATCTACCATCTTGACTTCAAAGGGTTTCTTGTCACATGCACAAGGCACAACCAAACAAAAGATGACAAGTTAGCAAATCAAGATGCAAAAGTAACACAAAGAATAGATAATACCAATGGTGACGGAAATAGGAAAACCTAAGCTACACTAACTATCTAGGTCGAACACCTCTACTCCCCAACAACGACACTAGATAGCTTGGTGCGTCTCTGCCAATTGTGTTACACACTACTCAATTGGAGTTCGAATAGATGCAACCCTGCGAATAGAAGCACACGGTAGATTAACTTTCAAAATTTATAAGGTCCTAAACTCAAAACACTTGCGCAACTAAAACACTACACCCGCTAGTGTAGAAGATTGTTTCATAGTATTGGAGGGAGGCAAGTATAGGGTCGATCCACAGGGAGAAAAGGGGGCACTAGAGCTAGATTAGTTTTTGGGGCTAGGTTCCTACTGTGGAGACTAGGGTTAAGGTTTTATAGGTGATTGTTGATTGATTAGACTAAGTTGAGAAACAAAGCATTTAAGGAAAGAAAACAAGATTAAAACCTAAGATAACCCAAGACAATTAGTTCTACTAAGCAAGAAAGACAAAGCAAGGCAAGAAAGGGAACAATCTACTCTAAGACATGCAAGGAAAGGTGTACCCCACACTAAGCTAGCAAACAAAGCAAAAGAGCAATTAAAGACCTAAACTAGCAAGAAAAAAGCAAGAACAAGGCAAGAAGCTAACTAAGCAAGAAAATAGCTAACTAAGCTAACACTATCTAAACAAGAAGAAAATTAGGGTTTTAAAGCAATTAAGGGAGATGTGGGCTGTTTGGGGGATGTACTTATCAATTAGGTTGGGGGTGGCATGTGGACATAATTATTTCATTTAGATTATCAAATCAAACAACAAGTTAGAATCTAATGAATTATCCTAAGCTACTAACTATCCATGGATATGCTAGGTTGTATATAGGAGAACTAGTCCCTAACACCCCCTACTACCCTTGCGAGACTCAATTGGGTTAGGGTTTAGGTGTAACTCAATTAGAGTAGAAAGAAGTATAGGTTTGTGGTTTAGATTATCTTAGGATGATTAGGGGATGAGGTTAGTGATGGGAGTGGAAGTGAGCTTTTAGGCCTCCCATCACTCACATTCTATCCTTGAGAAAGCTCCATGCTAAGCACACCAAATTCATCTAAACTAGCTACTTAGATCTATCAACTAGGTTTAGGAGAATTGATTAGAATGTAGGAGGATGGGTAGCCAACTAGGAATTCCAGAATTGGACCTAGAAGCAAATCCCAAAATTCACACATATAAGAAATTGCCCTAAATTCCTAGGTGATTTCAAGAACAAACCAACAAGAAATTTATGAAGAGCGAGTTAGAAATAGAACATAGTCATTAGAAAATGAAATTACAATGTTTACATATTATTTTCCCCCAACATGGTATCAAAGTAACATTTTTCACCCCAAACAGCCCACCCAAGGGGCCTAGCTACTCATATCAATGCAAAAAACAAAAAGAAGGGAGAAAGAGTTAGAAGAATCCACGAAGCTTGGAGTAGATAAGAACTCTTCCACTTCAGCTACTTTAGGACGTCCTCCACTCTCCTCCAAGGAGAAATGGCATGGGACGATGATGGAAATGGGTGAAAAATAAGAAGAAACTAGGGTTTTGGTGGTGGAAATGGAGACGTGGAGTGGAATGGAGGTGGAAATGGAGTGGAATGGCTATGGGGGGGAATGGGGAGCTAAGAGGTGGTAGAAGGTAGATAACCTCGTGTTAGAGTGGCCACCTAGGTATATATATGTGTGGAGGAAGCACTAGGTCAAGTAGGGGTAGTATGGGAAATGTCATGTGAAAATAGCTAGGTTTTTGTGAGCAGCACGACCGTGGTGGTCACCACGGCTATGGTGGGGGGGGGGGTTGAGCATTGTCATGGTGGAGTGGAACGATCGAGGTGAGAAATGGAGAAAAATCACAGGGACTTGATTGATTTTGTACTGGAGGTGGCACGACCATGGTGGTCACCACGACTGTGATGGGGCTAGGGGAGCACGGTCGTGGTGGCTCAGATTACACAACTTGTTCTTGGCTCCACAGCAGTTCTGCCTCAGTTGTCACATGGTCGTGCAAGGTGGCACGACCGTTCTAGGTCAGTTCACCATGGCCATTTTGTGTGGCACGACCATGATGATTCTAGCTTTTCTTGGAGATGGCTCTGTTGATTTGTAAGTGTGTTGGCACAACCGTTTTGTGATACCACAGTCGTGCTAGCCTCTAGATCAACACTTGGATTTGTTTGTTTGGATTTTATTGGACATATTAGCTTCAATGGATCTTTGGCCACTAGGGGTAGGTTGAGGGAGCATCATACTTCACTTTAGGTCTCACCAAAGGTAGAGAAATGGTAGGATCACTCCTTCTCTCTCTTCCATCAAGTGTCGTCCAAATATTAAAAAAACATGCATATAATGTCCATAAGTGCATTTTATACAAATATGCATATTGATGGGAATAACATGTAGTATAATAGGTATAGATGTGTTTGAAGGGCAAGAAGACACAAGATGAAGCCCTAAAATAGGGTTGAATCATTAACATCATAACATCACATCCATTCCACGAAAGAGATACAAGCATGTTACATTGCATATTCTTAGGGATAGGGCTCCTTCTTATATGATTAGGGTTTTCAAGTTAGGTTCACACACCAACCCTAGGTTCACTACCCCCTGTCATATTAGAGCATATTAGGGTTAAGGAACATGATTAGGGTTGATTTGATATTTATCCAAATAGCACTTACATAGCTTGTATATATTTCTCAAGGAAGTGTATTACTATTCATCCAAGTATATCTCTCAACCACCTATTATTATCATGTATCGACTACTCACATAGATAGGTCACGACCACTCAACCCAAACCATGTCACGGCCATGACACATAGGGTTAGGATTCCAACCCCTCACAAGACGAAACGACCCCTCACAAGATTGTCACGACCCCTCACAAGCATGTCGTGACCTCTCTTAAAGGGTCATTCCATGGCCTAGATAAGGGCAGAACCAAGATCCAAAAACAAGGGCAACAACCCAATCAAAATATAGATCAACATGACCATCAACATCAAGTGTCACGACCTAACAACACTAAGTCCAACCCATCAACAAGAGGAGCATCTTGACCCAGAATAACTATGGTCGTGACCAACAAGGAGAAGGATGTCTCAACCATTACTAGGAGTGATGTCATGGTACTAAAATATATGACAAGACCAAGGAAAACCATGATCAAAATGAGGGAGAAAGCCCATGCAAAATGATCAACAACCTTAGCAATGCACCATGAAACCACCATGGAAGGATCTCATCTAAGAGATAAGAAACCATAATCAAGGTATTAAAAATAGAACCTAACCTCCCTTCAACACCTAGGTACATGAAAATCATGCATGAGACAAAGATCAAGGTCAAAATTTAGGGGATAACCTCCATAACATATCAACCAAAAAAATGGGTGCATGAAGATTAGGGTTTCAGATTTCTACCTATCCAAGCAAGAAATCTCCACGAGGCAAGTTCTAGAGAGTATCATTATCTATTAGTGTGATAAGGGGGCATTTTAGAGAGAGAAGACAATAGCAGGAATGCATAAAAGAGTGCAATAATAGAGTAGGTTAAGTGTTATATAACTTGCCTTAAGAAGATCACTGAAGGATTCCAAGCTCCAAGATCCAGAGATCCAAGCACACGATCCAAGGGTTGAAGAACCACCACCAAAAGATCCACTATCAGCAACAAGGTCACCTCAAGAAGGACAAGACACCAAGGGAAAATATCATCCATGAAAAGAGAGGCAAAATGCTCTAGGTTGAGCCAAAATAGGAAGGGAGAAAGATAGAAGAAACCCTCCTCACACTTGGGTCTACCTTGTCTAAACATGGTCTATGACCCTTGTGATGATGAGTTCATCTCCCAAAACGACCACCATGAAGGAACCATGGTATAGGTCCGAGAAAAAAGAGGAATATTCAGGTAAGAGATAAAAAAAATGCCATCAAGGAATGAAAACACTTACCAAGGGTTGAAGATGGCTATGGTCACCACAAGCACCACATGCAAGAACAGTTGCCTCACCAAGCACCAAGGTCGGATCTCCTTGCTACACCAAGATCCAAGGACAAGCAAAAGAGATGTAGGAAGATGAAGTGATGAAAGGGTCATTAGCATGAAGAGATATGAATTTTTATAGGTGGAAGTTGAGAGAGAAGGCAAGGGATGATGTGTCAACACTCCAAGGTACCAAAGGGACACTTGTCCTCTCAAAAGACCAACATGCAACCACTCTAGCCTAACATGCAAGACATGGTGATACACTCTAGGTTGGCTATCAACCACCTTGGTTACCCACATGGTCATGGTCATGACCCTACATGAATTATTATCCAAGGTCGCGACACACACACACCATCCATCCCCACTTGGTCGAGACAAGGAATCTCCTCAAACCCTAGGTCGAGACATCCTATAAAAAGGTAACCATCTCGACCGAAGACCACCCAAGACCACTTTGGTAATGACCTCAACACCTAGAGGGGGTTTCTCAACCATGACACCCACCAAAGCACACCCTAGATCGTGACCTAGGTCGAGACAACTCACCAGGTACACCTAGGCTAAGACACTCAACACTTCTAGAAACCCTAATCACCACTAAGGGTGACACTCCTCAACCAAGACTTAAACACAATGCCCACTTTTTTCTCTCTCCTATAGATGAGTAAAGAAATAGAAGTAACATTCAAGATGTGACAAATTGCACATCAACCCCTACCTTATGTAAATTGCAATTTGCACCAAAACTATCACTTGAAGAACAAACAACATCCAAACAAGATCAAACTTGAAACTTAAGCTCTCCATAAGACCTAATTACATCTCAAAAGATTTGATCAAGGTTCTAAGCACATGAATAAGACAAAGAAAATAGCATTATTCCAAAACTCGGGTCAGGGGTCTTACAAGCCATAAACCCCTAATAAGCATTTTGCCCCCGAAATCATAATAGAAAAGAGAGGGGTGCCTCCTAATTTCTTCTTTGAGCTCCCACATGGCTTCCTCAACACCACGGTGATGCCACAAAACCTTCACAAGAACTATGTATTTCTTATTTGACTTCTACACTCTCCTGTCAAGGATCAACATTGGACCGTCCACATAGGACATATCCTCATCAAGCTCCACCTCCATTGGATCTAACACTAACTCTGTATCAGGATGGAACTTCCTCATCATACTCACATCAAACACTGGATGCAACCTGTGCAACTCAGGTGGCAACTCAAACTTGTAGGCCACCTTCCCAACATGTGCCACCATAAGGTAATGTCCCATAAACCTGGGGGCCAACTTACCCTTCTTCCCAAAACTCAGCACACCTTTCCAAGGAGAGACCTTAAGGTACGATGTCTCCCACTTTGAATTCTAAAGGTCTACTGTAGTTATCTAAAGACAACTTCTACCTATCTTGTGCTACCTTCAATAGTTATTGAATCACTTTAATCTTTTCTGTCATCTATTGTGTAAGCTCAGGACCAAGAGTTGATACTCCCATATAACGCCTCATATGTTTTCATGTCAATGCTCTATTGATAACTGTTATTATAGGCAAACTATATCAGACTGAGGTGGATGTCTCAACTAACCAAAAATTGAAGAACACAAGCTCTTAGCAAGTCCTCCAAGGTTTGAATGGTCCTTTCAGAATGACCATCTGTATGTGGGTGGAAAGTACTGTTGAACCTCAACTATATACCCAAAGTTGTGTGCAGTCACTCCTAAAAGTGAATCATGAATTGGGGACCTCTAATGGTAGTTGGGACACCATGCTAACACACTATCTCATCAACATAGATATGGGCAAGCTTCTTAGTTGTACATGTTGTTTTCATAGGAATGAAATGAGCTAACTTGGTCAACCTATCAACGATCACCTAGATGGAATCATGAGCTTTGGCTATCCTAGGAAAACCAACCACAAATTCAACAGTCACATGATCCCATTTCACTATGGAATAGGCATTGGTTGCAACTTCCCTGGAAGAATTTGGTGTCCGACCTTAATCTGCTGACACACAATACATCTCGCAATGAACACATCTACATCTTGCTTCAAGCTAGGCCACCAATACATGTATTTTATATTATGATACATCTTGGTGCTTCTTGAATGCATAGCTTAAATAGATGAGTGAGCCTACTCCAAAACCATCTTCCTCTGATCATCAACATCAGAAACCATGACTCTACCATGGTAACAAACTATCCCATCCTCTGCCTCATGGAAATCATCACGCTTCTCACTGCCAAACCCTGATCTAATCTATTATATCACAGTATCAACCTGTTGAGCCTCTCTAATCTGCTGTCTCAGTGTGCTTCATCTAAAACTATGCTAACAACCCTACTAGCAAGGATGTCTCCAAACGTACGTTCATCTAATGCAAGGAGATCAACATGCCTCTCTTGTGGAACACTAAGGAACTCAATTGGGTTTTTTCCATATGTGAAGATGAAGATTTCCTACTCAACGCATATGCCACAATGTTCCCCATCCTTGGATGGTAATCAATTGTGTAGCCATAATCCTTGATTAACTCCATCCAGCATCGCTGCCTCATGTTCAGCTCCTGTTGTGAAAAGATGTACTTCACATTCTTGTGATCTGTGAAGATCTGACACATCTCACTATAAAGGTAGTGTCTCCAGGTCTTGAAAGCATGAACTGTGACGGCTAACTCTAGGTCATGTGTCGAGTAATTCTCCTCATGTATCTTAAGTTGTCGGGAAGAAAAAGAAATCACATTCTTGTCATGTATTAGCACGCACCCTAAACCATTCCTGGACACATCATATAAGACTATGTATCCTTTTCCTTGCTCTGGAAAGATCAACACATGTGCACTTGTCCACTTTTCCTTTAACGTGTGAAAGACTCGCTGAAATATGTCATCCCAAACAAATAGCACATCCTTCCTTGTCAACTTAGTTAGCAGTAGAGCTATGACACTTAAGTTCTTAATGAACCTCCTATCATAGCCTACCAAACCCAAAAACCTATGCACTTCTATCAGTGTCTTTGGATGTTCTCACTCTGTAATGGACTCAACCTTCTTGGGATCCACACAAACATCCTCAGTAGAGATAACATGCCCCAGAAAAGCTACATCCTTTAGCTAGAACTTGGCACTTGCTAAACTTAGTGTATAGTTGATGTTGCCTCAACACTACAATGCCTGACGAATATGCTACTCATGGTGTTGACTATCTCAATTGTATATCAGGATGTCAACTATGAAGACTACCACAAACTGATCAAGAAATGTCCAGAACACTCTGTTCATCAAGTCCATGAATGTTGTTGGTCCATTGGTAAGCCCAAACAGCAGAACCACAAACTCATAATGACCATACCTTATCCTAAAAGATGACTTAGGTATGTCATCCTCCTTGATCCTCAACTGGTGATATCTTAACCTCATATCAATCTTTGAGAATACTATTACACCATGCAACTGATCAAATAGGTCATCTATCCTTGGAAAGGGATACATGTTATTTATCGTCACCTAATTCAACTATCTATAGTCTATACACCACCTCATGGACTCATCCTTCTTCCTCAGGAATAGCACTAGAACACCCCATGGCAACGTACTCGGTCAAATAAAACCTTTGCCAAGTAGCTCTTGAAACAATCTCTTCAACTCTACCATCTTAGATGGAGTCATCCTATACTGTGCGTGAGCTATCAGTTGCATTCCTGGAACTAGATTGATCTCAAATCAATCTCTTAGGGTGGGGGAACACCTAGAAACTCTTCACGGAACATGTCCTCAAACTTGCTGACAACTAAAACATCATAAATACTAGCACTCCGCACCTTAGTATCCAGCACATGTGCCAAGAATGTTTCACAATCCTACCGCAATAGCTTATCTACCACAATTGTTGACACCAAACACATCAGAAGAATCTTGTTATTGCCTTAAAAGATCCACATCTTATCACCATCCACAATCGTCACCTGCTTGGAAACACAATGCAAGATCACTCCATACTTCTCCATGGTGTCTATTCCAAGGATTACAATGAATCCATGCATATCAAGTATATGAGATCCACTTGAATCTTGTGTCTTGAGAAAGAAAGGACACGGGAAGGACACACCACCTGAAACATCACATAAACAACTAATGGGGTTTCTAAGAACAAACTATCTCTCCTACGACTAACAGGAAAAAGACAATTGTCAAGCACTTCATGAGTGATAAAAGAGTGTGTTGCACCCAGGTAAACCAAAATAGATATGAAGCAAGAAGCAGACAAATTCAAATGAAATAACTCCATCTGAATTGTCACTAATCACATGTTGACCACCGCCTCTAGATGATTCATGGTGTAGAATATAATTGTTTCCTATTTTCACCCACGTCCTCTACTTCCATGAGTGTATGATTGACCTACGACACTTTCCCACATCCTCATCCTCCTATAAAGTTGAACATATGCCTCTATGAGCCATATTGGATCTGCCTCAATTGTTGAGTCACCTCATCGTCTCTTACTAGGCACTCCCTTCTCAGGTTTCCCACTTGTCCACACTTGGGAAAAGCTATGGTCTCAAATTGTGGCCTATGTGGCCTTGTCACTGATACTGACATTGTATTGTGAGCTCTAGCAGGTGGAAAACTATAGCCTCTGCCATTACTTGGTGATCATTGCACTTGTGCACTAAACCTCTATAGTTATGGCAGTGCGGAAAACCTCAGATTCTTAAAGCCTCCTGATGACTGTCCTTAGGACTATGTAGGCCTCTTTCGGGCATTACATATCATCAAATAGTGTTCTTACAACATGTTCCATAGCATACCTATCACACATGATATTAGTACCATATATATACATGTACATCTACCATAACTATACAGCAATAGGCAATCATGCCAGAAACCTTGTGACAATAACATAACTATAAACACAACAAAAACACCCCCAAAACCTGAGTGTATAGGGATGACTCTAGGACTGTACACCAAAAGACTAGCAGCACTTCCAACCTTCTCAGCTACTGATTGGGCAATTGATCTGCCTCTATTGCATGATCACCAACTCACCATGCATGACCACCTAGAAGATGTGGAGAAACCCAAGGGTGAGATCCAAATCTTAGCTGGAGATATAACTCTCCACCAACACTATTATAGCATAGGTAAACTAAAGAAGGTAGATACGATATTAAACAATATGAATAGATTCAGTTAAGAGATATCTATCTAATAGATAATGCAATTTAAGCAATACTAGCACTTAACCCTGAGCAGTAGAACAATTACATTCTAAAAAGGAATATGAAGAACATGTATATTTTCTACCAACAAACGAGTAACAAAAGCAAGGCAAGGCTAAAACCAATGTTCTCATATTTGATCTTAAGCAAGTATACAACACAATTGATTACGTATATTATTATGCCCAGATGATTTGAGTATCACCCATATCCAACCGACCACTTCTAAGTAAAAATTGGTGCCATACAAGGTCTATGGAAGATCAGGAATCCATGACCTCACCAAACCTCATGGTCAGTACATGAGTACATAGTAGAGACATGCCATTCAACTACAACCTACGACATATAGGCAAATAGTGAAAGTCCGAACCCACCTTGGTACAGGTCACAACTCTAGTGAAACTGAGCTACGGCCTAAAGATACACTCCTGCCAGGGTATGGCCCACAACCAATCATATGAAACCTCAGAAGCATCATATCACTGAGCTACAGCCCACAACCACACTCCTATTAGGGTATGGCCCACAACCAATCTTGTGAATGCATATACTCAACGGTACATGACTCCACATTTTCACTAGGGAAAGCCTATTTCACCATGCAGTAAGTGTTGACACTGAGATGGACCTATGACACAAGGAAAAACTACATGATTAATTTCCACTTGATTAGTTAAGTCAATTAAGTGTCTTTTACAATCAATCAAGTTATAATGTACAAAATCATAACCAACTCTACAAGTATAAGGGCATGCTACAACTCCAGAAGATATAAAACGTATAGGGTGTGAACTTGACACATTATCAACACATGATGCATGTATCACTTTTTTTTGGTGAACCCAGCTCGTCTATTGCTATTTTGAATTTTTATGTACATATACAAGTATCTGTATACTCAACTTGTAGAAGGCAAGAGAGTGAAACTAAAGAAAAAAGAACAGAAGAAGAAATTGAACAAGATCACTGCAAAAGAAGGAATATGACCGAAAAAGCAACCCAACAGCTCCATCCACTCAAACAATAATCTGTTGTATATCATCCAAGATGAGAAACCACAAACTTGGAGTGTCCCTTTCAAAATTTCTATGATTTTTGTCATTCCTCTCTTTCCAGGTCCAATGAAGCACACAGATGCAGACCATCAGATAGGATTTTCCATGAAGGGAACACAGATCCTCCACACTTCTTGGAATCAAGAAATTAAAGGAAGAGCAAGCAATGCTCCAAATGGAATGAGTGAAAGGACAACTAAAAAACAAATGAACCAAATCCTCTTCAGCTAACTTGCAAAGTGGACATCTAGACGCAAGACTGATGCCCAATATCTTCACATAACAAGCAGTTAGAACTCCACCATGGCCAATCTTCCACCCCAACTTTTGAAACCTTTTGGGTCCTCTATATTTCCATAGCCACTGAAAGCAGGGAATGGGGCTAGCACCATTACGCAATCTCAAATTATCCATAACAAACTTGAGATTTGCCTTAATTTTCCCTGCAAACATGATACTATCACAGAATCCAGAAGGCGGGGGAAGAGTTTGCAGAATATTAAACTGCTTGACATGAAGCCTAGATTCATCAAAGAACCACTCCCCTTCATGAATGAGACAACTAACTTTAACATTTCCAGGAATACCAAGCTGAATAAGACTTTTCTTACCAAGAATTTCCACAAGAAATTTAGAATTTGGGAGCCAAGGATCAAGGCAAACAAAAGTATCTGAACCATTACCAATGGTAAGTTCAATAAAGCCCCTAAGAGCATCATGTTCCATCAGAACTTTTCTAAAGAGCCAAGAAAAGGAATCATTGAGAGGCAAGGTCCAAAAGGAACACTTACTTAAATATTTTTCATGTATCCATTTAACCCAAACACTGTCTTTCTTCTTAGCAATATTCTAGCCATTAAGAATGATAGAAGCTCTAACAACTTCTCTGATATTTTTGATACCAAGACCACCTTCATTTTTAGGCTTGGTTATAGAGCTCCACTTGACAAGATGAACTGGATTAGAGTTATTCGTGTTCCCTCATATGAAACCACGACACAATTTATTAATATCTTCACAGATAGAAGATGGTAAAGGAAAGATAGAAGCCCAGTATTGATAAGTGGTAGAGAGAGTGGACTAAACTAATTCAACCCTTCCATCCATAGACATATGTGAGATTTTCCATCTATCTAGCCTCCTTTTGATTTTGTCCACTAAGGGATTGCAATGGATTTTATTAAGCCTACCAATAAAAAGAGGAATACCAAGATATCTAATCGGGAGAGAACCTTCATTGATCCCTAAAATTTCACCAATGGAATTTTTATCCACTCCCAAACTATAAATAACCACACTTTTATCATAGTTGATATTCAGACCAGTCGAATTATACAGCTTTTCAAGAATATTTTTAATAGCAAAAGCACTCTGGGTGTTAGCTTTAGAAAAAATCATGAGATCGTCTACAAAGATCAAATGAGAAATCTCTAAAGAATCAGAAGCCCTCAAAGGTTTAAGATTGCCCTCTTTCACCTCTTTATCAAGCAAGAGAGAGGCCACCTACATAACAAGAACAAAAAGGTAAGGAGTAAGGGGATCACCCTGCCTTACTCCATTACTGGGCTTAAAAGAACCGATAGCTTCTCCATTAACCAAAACTTCATAGGATATAGTATCAAAAATTTCCTTTAACCAAATAATCCAACAGTGAGGAAAATTCATGGAATGAAGAATAAAGAAAAGTGCATCCCAAGAGACTGTATCATAGGATTTAGTGATGTCAAACATGAGACACATTCTAGGTTTAGAACCTTTCTTATTGAAATCATGGATGAGCTCATTAGAAAGGAGAATAGTATCCTTGACACTTCTACATTGCACAAACGCACATTGATTTACACTAACAATGGAAGGTAGAACGCTCTGTAATCTGATGGTTAACAACTTAGAAATGACTTTGTAGAAGACATTGCAAATAGCAATAGGTCTTAGATTCTTTAACTCATTTGAATCCATGGATTTAGGGATAAGAGATATAAAAGTGAGATTATCTTCCCTGAGAAGTCTACCCAAACTAAAGAAGCCAAGAACAGCTTCAACCACCTCAGAGCAAATAATATTCCAACAATCCTTGTAAAACTTGCCATTAAAGCCATCAGGTCCAGGATATTTGTCAAAATTAAGACCCTTAACAACATCAATGATATTCTTAATAGTAAAATGTCTATCCAAATCAAGAGTATCCACCTCACTGAGTTTGGGAAAACAAAGATTCTCCAGGATGTCTAAATTGATAATATGAGGGCTATTGAACAAATTAGTGTAATAGTCCACAATGTGCTTCTTAATAACAGAACCATCAATGCAAACAATGCCATCAATTGATAAAGCTTTGATGTGATTAAAGTTCCTCCTAACTTTAATAGAGGAATAAAAGAATTTAGAGTTAGAATCCCCTTCCTTTAACCATCTAACCCTTGATTTCTATCTAAATAAAGACTCCTCCTATAATTTAGCTTCAAAAGCAAATTTTCTTTTAAAATAAGCATCTTCTTGAAGAAAGACATTGGTCGGGTCCAAATCCAATTTTAGTTGAGCTTCAGCAGCATTGAACTCTTTTTCCTTAGATTTGTTAGAAAAATTACCCACATTGGTATTATTCCATTCAGAAAGATCAAAATGAAGCTTCCTAAATTTAGAGTAAAGTTAAAAAGCAGGGAACCCCATCACTTCATTACTCTAGCTACTCTTAATAGTATCAAGAAAATCCAACCTGGAAGTCCAAGCATTAATAAACCTAAAAGGGGTTTTAATCTTCACCATGTCCCCTATATCAAGAGTCATGATCTTGTGATCACTAATAATATTAGAGTGAAGAGCACCTTTAAAGTCATCAATCTCAGTCATGAATTTTTCATTGTATAGAACTCTATCAATATAAGAAGTCACAAAACCCTTGCCACTTTGATGATTATCCCAAGAGAAAAGAAAACCATTAGGCCTGAGCTCAAAGAGATGACAAATAAGCATGCAATGATTGAAATCTTCCATAGACTTGTTAGAAGGGGGATCCTGACCCATATTCTCACCCACATTCCTTATAGCATTAAAATCACCATGTATGACCCAAGGAGAATTGACATACTGGTGGATATCTTCAATCTCCTTCCAAAGCCTGACCCTATCAATGTCAGGATTATGTCCATACACAGTAGTAATAAGAAAATCTCTACAACCACAAGAAATTCTAGCATGAACAGATTGATCAGTCTCACATATTTTGTTCACAGTACAATCTTGCACCATTCACAAGAGGACAACCCTTCCCAAAACATGGGAATTATGGTTAGAGATCCATTTATACTCAGAAAAATATTTAGACATAAGTTTACCCATCTTCGCTTCTCTCACTTTGGTTTCATTGAGGATAATTATATTTGGTTTGAGCTCCAAGATTTTATTCTGGACTACCGAGGCTTTAAGGTTTAGGCCTCTAACATTCCCGGAGAGAATGTTTATAGAGCTAACCATTTGAAACCCTTGAGACTAGTACTTCACTGGTTTGGGGCAATTCAAAAACACTGCCTTCTTTACCATCTATCTTCAAATTATCAAATTTGTTGGAAAGCAAATCATGGTTGACAAGATCTTTACATGAAGCAACGAGTTTCTTGGTTTTAGCTTTCCCCTTCTTTCTTTTGTAACCTTTCTGAACCTCAAAACCATCATCAACATTCACGTTATCAGCCATAGGAGGAGTAGACAGATCAACAACTACCCCTACAACATAATGGTCTGCCTCTGACGAATCAAAATTTGAATTAAGGGAGGTTTCTTCAAACAAATCATTCAGAACATGAAAATCATCTTCTTCACCACAAGCAACCACATTAGTAAATTCAATAGCAGTGGACACCACAGCTAGATCCCTTTCAGAGTCCAGAGTAACAACTATCACATTTGGGTGCAATGTTTGTTCACCAGTAGCTAGAGTAACCTGCATCTTTGTATACTTAACAGTAGTCGAAGCATTCTGCAACTCAAGCATAATCTCAGTCACCTTCACGACATTAGTCCACATATTCTTTTGAACCTAGACCTTCTTCTTGTTCTGCTCAGAACCAACAACATTACAGTCATTATGCACAAATAGCTAACACACAGAACAGACACTCAGATGCCATTCATACTCAAAGTTGATCACATGAGAATTGCCTTTATCACTTTCAACTTCAAGCTCAGTCGGGAAATATGAACCTTCCAGCATAAGGACCTGCAATCTCTCATACTCAAGATTCCTCAATTCGAAAGTTGCCTTATCAGTACGCAGTGGATTGCCTAGGAAAGAACCTATCCTTGAAAACATGTTCATATCCCAAAGTTCAAGCGGGAGGTTGTGAATACGAACCCAAATGGCCATATCAGTAAGTTTAAGCCTATGATGGGCATCCCTTGGTCTCCATTTCATCGAGACCATTGGTTTATTCCTAACAAAATAGACTTCGCCATCAAGAACATTATGAAGGTCAGCCTCATCAAAAAACTTGATCAGGAAAAAACCTTGTCCATGATTCATAATCTCAATCGTTCCCTTGAGAATCCAGATCTGTGAGAGATACTTCTCGAGAGTAGGGAGAAAAGGTTTGAAACCAACAATGTAGCCTACAAGACAACTCTTCCAACATTCTGCATTCCTAATATCTTCCTCCTCTGGGTAGATTAGCTTCTGGCCCTAAATCTCAGTGTCTATCTTCTTCAATGAAGTATCGTAGGACTTTGGCTTCATTAGATCTGCACAGGACTTAGTGAAAGATGAAGTAGATTTGGCATTAGGATCGAGAAGAGATTCAGCACTAAGGGCACCTGAAGAAGAGTGCTCACCTCTCTTCAACAGAGGAGGAGAATCTCTACCTCCAGGGCCACCAGAGTCACACTGCCAGTCGCCAGGGCATGTATAACTTCATTCACCACATCACCAATACAAAATTCACATAATATGGGATATCAATCTCTCAACTCATCATTGGGAAAAATGTCATCTCATGCTAAGCAATAAGCCAATGCCAAGTCATAAGACACATTCACGCCATTCCTGTATCATAAGTGCCTTAGCATGCCTCATGAAGGATCACTCAACTTATATCATATCATAGTCACCATAGCATACATTAGCTATGATTATCAAGCTCGTAACTCCTACAAGGTTAGATGTTCATAAACAAGAGAGAGAAAAACATAATGTCATAGCCATTCCATGAAAGAGAGACAAGCATCATACATTGCATATTATTAGGGTTAGGGCTCCTTCTTAGCCGATTAGGATTTTCAAGTGAGGTTCACACACCAACCCTAGGGTCACTACCCCTAATAATCTTGGAGAATATTAGGATTGATTTGATATTATCCAAATATCACTTACATAGCTTATATTTATATTTATATATATATATATATATATATATATATTTTTTTTTTCTGAAGGAATTGTATCACTATGTGTCCAAGTATACCTCTCAACCACCTATTATCATCAGTCTCGACCACTCACATAGCTAGGTCACGACCACTCAACCCAAGCCATGTCATGACTGTGACACCTAGGGTGTCTCAACCGTGACACCTAGGGTTAGGGTTCCAACCCCTCACAAGACTATCGTGACCCCAGGGAACAAGGCTGTCTCAACCTCAAATCATAGCAGCATGTCACGACCCAAGGACAACATGTCGCGACCTCTCTCAAAGGGTTATGATATGGCCAAGACAAGGGCAGAATCAAGACCCAAAAACTAGGGCAACAACCCAACTAAAATAGAGATCAACATGACCATCAACATCAAGTGTCATGACCTAACAACACTATGTCCAACCCATCAACAAGAGGAGTATCTCGACCAATATTAACTATGGTCATGACCAACAAGGAGATGGAGGTATCAACCATCAGTAGTAGTGATGTCTTGGTCCCAAAATAGAAGACAAGACCAATGAAAACCATGATCAACACAAGGTAGAAAGCCCATGCAAAACGATCACCAATAGCCTTAGGCATGAACCATGAAACCACCATGGAAGGGTCTCATCTAAGTGAGAAGAAAACATGATCAAGGTATCCAAAATAGAACCTATCCTCCCTTCAAAACATAGGTACATGAAAACAATGGATGAGATCAAGACCAAGGTCAAAAGATAGGGAAGAACCTCCACAACATATCAACCACAAAAATGGGTGCATGAAGATTAGGGTTTCAAATTTCTACCAAACAAAGAAAGATATCTCCATCAAAAAAGTTCTAGAGAGTATCATTATTTACTAGCATGGTAAGGGACAGTTTTAGAAGGAGAATAAAGTAACAAGTATACATAAAAGAGTACTATAATAGAGTAGGTTAAGCATTATATAAGCCGCCTTAAGAAGATCACCACAAGGGATTCCAATCTCCCAGATCAAGAGCTCCAAGAACACGATCCAAGTGTTGAAGAAGCTCCACCAAAAGATCCACTCTCAGCCACAAGGTCGCCTCCAGAAGGAGAAGACACCAAGGTCAAATATCATCCAAGAAAATAGAGCTAAGAAGCTCTTAGACGAGCCCAAAGAGGAAGGGAGAAATATAAAACAAACCCTCCTCACACATGGATCTACCTTGTCTAAACATGGTCTATGACCCTTGTGATGAGGAGTTCTTCTCCCAAAATGACCACCATGGTGGAACCATGGTCTAGATCTGAGAAAAGAGAGGAAGATGGAGATAGGAGATCAAAAGAAATGCCAATAAGGATGACAAACACTTACCAAGGGTTGAAGATGGGCTATGGTCACCATAAGCACCACATGCAAGAAGAGTTGGGTCACCAAGCTCCAAGGTAGAATCTCCTTATTCCACCAAGCTCTGAGGATAAGAAAAAGATATGGAGGAAGATGAAGGGCCCAAAGGGTCACTAGCATGTAGATATAAGGGATTTTATATGTTGAAGGTGAGAGAGAAGGTAAGGGATGATGTGTCAATACTCTAAGGTACCAAAGGGACATTTGTCCACTCAAAAGACCAACATGCAAACACTCTAGCCTAACATGCATCACATGGTGATACACTCTACGTTAGGTCTCGACCACCTTAGTTACCCACATGGTGACAGTCATGACCCTACATGGATTACCATCCATGGTCATGAGACAAACAGACCATCTATCCCCACTTGGTCGAGACAAGGAATCTCCTCAAACCATAGGTTGAAACATCCTATAAAAAGGCACACATCTCGACCCAAGACCACCAAAGACCACTTTGGTCATGACCTAAACACCTAGAGGGGGTGTCTCAACTGTGACACCCACCAAAGCACACCCTAGGTCACGACCTAGGTCGAGACAACTCACTAAATACACCTAGGTTGCGACACTCAACACTCCTAGAAACCGTAATCAACACTAAGGGTGACACTCCTCAAAGAAGGCTTAAACAAGCCATCCACTTCTTTCTCTATCATCTAGATGCTGTCAAAAAAGAGAAGGAATACTCTAGATGTGTCAAATTGCACATCAACCCCTACCTTGGGTAAATTGCAATTTGCACCAAAACAAGCACATAAAGCACAAACAACATCTAAACAAGCTAAAACTTGAAACTTAATCTATCTACAAGCTCTAATTACATCTCAAAATATTAAAGAGAGGTTCTATGCACATGATTAAGCTAAATCAAATAGTGTTACCTTAAAACTCAGGTCAGGTGTCTTACAATGACCATCATCATCATCGAGAAACAAGACATTGGAGGAACCATCATGAGCATGAGGACAATCGTGACAACGAAGATGGTGAGGAAGAGGAATTAGAAGGTCATTCCCTTATAGAATTGTCTATAACCAGAGCTAACAAATCTAGATGCCCGATCATCATTCCACAATTTGATGCTGTGAATTTATGAGTTGAAACCTACAGTCATCTCCATGATACAAAACAAAACCTTCAGAGGTAACTCAAAAGAAGAGAATCCTTATCATCATCTTGACACATTTAAGAACATATGTGACACCATCAAGATGAAGATAATGTCATAAGAAGTTATATATTGTAAAGGATTCATCTTCTCTTTCGAAGACAAGGCTTTGTCCTGGTATCTAATCCAGCCTCATCGATCCATTAATGGATGGAGACCTTTAGCTGACGCTTTTTTCATGAAATTCTATCCAATCGAGAAAATCAACAGAAATAGAAACAAGATTAATGGGTTCTTACAGAATCCTGGAGAGAATATCCATGAAGCATGGGAACGATTCTAAGAATATCATAGGGATTGTCCTCACCAAGATTATGGCAATGGTTTTTTTGTGACAACATTTTACAGTGGGCTAACATCTACAGAATGGGCTTCACTGAATGTTATAGTTGGAAGTGATTTCCTTGGCAAGAAGCTGAAAAAGACCATGTTGATTATTGATAACATCGTTACACTGCAAGCAGGTATGGAATATCAAAGAAGTGATAGGGGCTTGACAAATAAATACAACGCTGAAGGACCCTCTACTAAGGGTAAGGCTCTAGAGAACACAACTCACATATTCAAAAGATTGCTTTGGATGTCAAACAACTAAAGGATACTGGAGGAAAGGGCAAGGTCAAGCTGAGAAAATTATGAAATGTGTCACTTGCTATGAGAACCCGCTACACTAAAAAAGATTACTCAAAACACAAAACATGTTTGCGCATCAATAAAACACAAACCCATAAAATGGGGTAAATTAAAACTGATTTCAATATTTTTCAATTGTTCAAGAATATTTACATAATGCCGAGTAACCTTTATAACTTCCATGTAGCCTAAGCTACAACATAAACTTTACAAAGGAACACTATTCACATATTTGACATATACAAGCATCAACATGATATCAAAAGCTTGATTAAATCAAAACATCATATATAAACTTTTCTCCCAGACTGAGAGCACAAGGACGAATCTAGAACACACTACACACTTAGCTACTATTTCTAGGGTTCATCGCCTCAGTTTCCCTTGCCACCATGGTTCATCTCCCACTGTTGTTGATCTCCTAAAAAAATGTGGTGACCCACGAGGTGAGACCCAGTCCCAGCGAGAGATATAACTCTCTCTAATAGATATTGATTACATCAGATTAAATAGTACATAACTAAGCAGTTGGAGTATTACATAATCAATTGAACAGTTCAAGTATGCTAAACAAATTAAGAAAATAATCTTAGCAACAAGTATGATTATCAATGTATAAATAGGTAATAGATAAACCCATTTATCTGGATAGATATCTACTCAAATTTCATCAAATTGCGTCTAATAACAATCATTAATTTAACTATCATCATATACCTTGCTAACAACACAAGGAATCTAGTATCATAAGCATCCTTGACATCATGAATATGTCTAGTAACATAACAAGGGTATCAATATTGGCATTTCAAATAAAGGGAACAGATCTATATCATAAGTAGAACTAAAATCATAGCACAATTAATTACATAGGCATGATTTGCAGTGTAAGCATTTCTAATTACATAGCATGTCTAGCAATATTAAACATAGCTAGAAACACCATCTTAACTATCAGTGTTAGTATATCTAACAACAGAAGCATGTTTACAACATGAGAATAACTACAACATAAGCATATCTATCATCTCTTATTGTTCTATACATGATCTCATTGAAAAGAAAGCAAACAAGGGTTATCATCCAATATGAAGCATTGTGTATAACTCTAAATAGATATGATACATGGTTGTGTTTCATCTTTTATTACGCCATGGGGAGTTCAATTCGTATCACCCAAAGTCCACTTGACCCCTACGTAGGGCTATTCAGTTCTGTACAAGATCTACGAGTGTCAGTATCCTAAGATCTCACCCCCTCAGTCAATAAGAGTAAAAAGGTAGTGACATATCAGTCAATGCTACCACTACAGTGACATATAGTCAGGTTGTTAACAACTAGTCCACCCTTGGTACAGGTCATGACACTAGATAACAGGCTCACACATGGCCGTCCTATAAAAGGCACATGTAGTTATACTGCTACCTTTCACATTTCACAATATCTGAGGCATGACCATTGTCATCCTCCATAACCTGCAATTGTAGATGACAACGATATATACTCAACATGCCACCCCCACACACTCAATAGTATGTGCTCCGAGCTTGCCTTAGGAATACTCATTTTACCATCCAACAAGTTTTGACATTGAAGATGGTTCTACAGATTAGGGCATGACATGATTAGAATTACTTGATTATTTATTACCAATTGGGTGAATTAAGGTTGCATCAAACAGGTGGACATACAACCCCTAATTCATATCTAGCGAACATTGCTATATAACAACATTAGAAGATATAAAACATATGAGACATAATTTCTCATCTCAGCATCACATGGCAGTTTTCACCTACCAATCAAGAGACTATACTTAACATCACATCATCATCACACGATAGTATTCTCTTGCCATTCATGAGACTATACTTGACATCATACCAACACAGGATATAAATCCTTAGCAAAATACTATAGGGTACCAACCCTTATAATTATAAGAGTATTACACCTCATTCAGGGCTCAACCATGCCCTAAGGTCATCATATAATTTCCTACAAGTTCATAATTATCTTTCTACACCTTATAACAAGGCTCAACAAACATCACCACACATGTGATAAATGGGCTCAATATAATTCGCATTAAAGAAATAAAAGATGTTCACATGATAATATTGCATTATTATCTTAGCAATTAAGAGCACTCATTTATTATATCAACATATAAGGAATCTATATAATTGGTCATCATTATACTTATAATATACAAGTTTAGCATAACAAAGCATAGATCGTGAAACTATCTTGACCGCCAATTAAACACATTAGAGTTTCAATCAATCATTGGGAAGGATATTCCATCATTATATTAATCATTCTAAAAAGGATAACATGATTAACCACCATTCTCTTCTTATATTGGGGTTAGGTTTAGCAAGATAGGTTACATTAAAGTTATAGTTCAACATTCATTCCTAAACCTTAACCATAGCATCCCCATAAAATCTTGGATGCATAAAGGCACATTATCATCATCACAATCCATACCATTCTCAAGTATGGATCCATACATAACTCAAGATGTTAACAACATATTATAGCATATTAACGTCCACAAAAATAAGAGAGACTCCAATGTTTTATTATTCCACTATGGAAGGTTGATCATAGTTACCCATTACCATCTGAGTTTATTAGGATTAAGTATGATAAGCTATATCCCATTAGGGTTACATATCGACACAATATGTTTATTTCATTTCTATTCATATAAGGGCAAAGGTAAGACTAATATATTAAGGGTAGCCCTCCATTGGTTCCATCATCATTTAACCCATATCACCATACCACAACAACACCCAGAACCATTAGATGTTGAAAAGGTAGGACTATTGATTATTTACATCAGTAAATACCTTAAATAAGCCACCTATTAAGTTATTGAATTGTGATCTTTAAAGAGTCACCATTTATACCCTAAACATTATTATTTAATAACATAAAGGGGAACCATAGATTATGGGGTTAAAACCCATCAATGGGTGTATATTTTAAGCAAGCCATCATCTCAACAATCAAGCTCTTTAAGTTGATCACATAAGGGAAACCATCAAATTCATATAATTAGAAATCATATATAGTACTATAGCTTTCAATCCAAACCATTGGATGTTGAAGAATCCAAAATCAACTAGTGGATCAAGTCCATTAGTCAAAACTATTAGATGAAGAAGTGTTAGATCCTAATCATTGGATCAAGTTCATATTTCAAAACCATCCATTGGAGCATAAGTCTAACCATTAGAATATTTGAACCAAGAAACCATTGGTTTAGGGATTAATTGATGCTACAAATACACCCTTAAATCACCATTGGTGGTGATGACCTAATCCACCATTGGTTGAGATCATTAAGTCACAATCAGTTGTTAGAACATCACTATATAGTCATTTAACACCATCAGATGTTAAGCTAATGTCATCATTGATTGATAGCATCAATAGAGAATCAAACCATTTCTCATTGAGATTCCAAGAGACATTAACACTGACCCAAGGTGTGACTATCAGTTTGCAACATCAATCATCACCCTTGGTCACCACCTTTGGTTGTCATGAAGACCATACCATCGGGTCATGTGTTTAAAGAAGAAAACAACCTAGAAACCCTAATATGGACCATCGGTTGATAGGTGCTTAGCACCATACTGATACATGCTATTTTAACATCTCTTTTCTGTAATTTATTTAAGTTTGTCAAATAAAGATATTCATTTCATCCCCTGAAATTGCACAAATCCATATTTTCTCACTTTTAACACAAATATCCTTGATTCTGACAATTATGTGCATTTTCTCACAGGTTTGGAGCATGAGCTGATCAGCTCATATCTTCAACCGATCATTTCAATGTCCAACACCGATCATCACAGTTGTTCAGACAACTGGCCAGAGCGAATTACTTACCAAGTTAAACACTCAATCGAAGCCCTAAGAATGGGAGGCATTCCAGCCACCAACCAATCGGCTCAAGCTTGGATAGATCGATTGGCGCCGCACCAGCAGCTCAAAAAATCAGCTGCCACCCTAAATTAGGGTTGGCGATTGTCCCCTTCACTGCCAGTTTCCTCTAGTCGCCAGCCGATCGACTCAACCTTCAACCGATCATTTGGCGTCACGCCGATACCTTAGAAAGTCAGCCGCCACCCTAAAATTAGGGTTGGCGATTGTCCCTTTCGCTATCAGTTTCCCCTAGCCACCAGTCGATTGGCTCAGCCTTGAACTGATCGGTTGGTGCCATATAGCCAGCCCAAAACGCCAGCCGCCAGCCACTTTTTCCCTAACCCTAATGTAAAAGTTGCCCCCTCCTTCTCCTATAAAAGGAAGGGGACTTCCTCCTCATTTCATCATCTCTGAGCAACACTTTTTGTACGAAGGATTTCTTGAGCAGTTTAATTCTGTAATTTCATTCTTAAAGTAATAAAGTAGTTTTTCATCTCAGTGGAGTGTTACTTCAGCTTTGTTATTTCCATTTGTTTAGATCTAGTTCTTCATTATCTTCTCCTCCCCTCTCTTGAGAAACCAAGCAAGGTAGGAAGAGAGCCATTTTCATTATCTCTAACCGAGGATCAATAGTCGTAAGACTCGAATATGGCTAGATCACTCCCTTCCTCCATCTCTCTTTGCTCCTTCTCCATGAGTGAGTAGTTTTTTATCGATGCAAGGGGAATAACTCCTTAGCCATGGATTTCGAATTTTCCTTAATGATTCTAGATGGCTTTTGAGATTGATAATTAATTGATATATAAAAGTAATTAATTGATAATATCAATAGTTAATCCGAATGGATATAACCTTGGAAATTCAGGTTTAGAACAACAATCTCAATTGCATAAGAGTTTTGAAATGACCATGGATTTTCTCTTTTTAGAATGATGTACTAAGAAACATGAGCACCAAGACCAATGGGCTCATGTGGAGATCATCTTTAATGGATTTTTAATTCTCTTGCCTTCATCGAATCTGTTGTTTAAGGATTAGTTGTTGCCTAGGATAAGGTGGTGAAAACCCCTAAAGCCTTGATTCTCTCCCTTTGATTTCCATCACCGCTCATTTGCTTTCTTACATTCTAGTCTTTCCATTCTAGTTTTTCTTGCTCTAACAACAATCTTGTTTACCTATTGTAGGGCAAATAATATTTGTTTAGTGCAATTTAATTTCTGTCATTTTCCTTCTTAGTGTAACCAATCATCACCTGATGCGATGATTTTGAGTCGCATTTATAGACCTGTTTTATATGTGTTTTATGCTTTAATTAGTCATTTCTATGGTTAATATCGCATAATTCATCCATTTTGGTCTTTGCCATCATTTTATGTAAAATCCCCTTAGTTTTATCATTTTGAGCATTAATTATCACATTATTATTATTTGTGTGTATTTATTTGATCTTGTCTTTGAATTTCAGGAAAAACAAGTATTTGCTTCCGTTGATACCATCGACATGGTCACAGGTTGCCAGCCGAAAGAAGCAGGAAAAAGTTGATACTATCGACCTTGATGTCGATGGTATCGAGTCACCTTCAGGTTGCTGGCGAAGAAGCAGTCGATAGTATCGACAACAAGTCGATACCATCAACACACGGAGGCTACAAGGTCGCAAAATGATAAAATCGACGCCAAAAGGAATTCGATACCATCGACCCGAGTCGATGGTATCGAGATGATGTCGGGCGCGACAAAGGAAGGGTTTGCAGCCAGCCGCTACTGTAGCGGGTCGATACCATCGACGTCGTAGGATATGAGTTTTCTTGCTAATGATCTCAATCGGACGGCTGGAGTTAATTAGCGACCTAATTAGGGACTTATACCTAATGATGGCCGCCCAAACAAAAAAGGGGATCGGATTAGCCATTACACAAGTGCCGAAGAGTGAGAGAAAGGAGAACGGAGGCCAGAGTTCATACCAGTCGATCCGGACGCTGCCGAAGACAGATTTCACCATCGAGAGGCGGGAAAGCACGTGTTCTACACAAAGGATCAATCGGTTCTTCTCCGTTCAGGGGTTTCCCATTCAATTCACGTTTTTCATATGATTTCCCCTATTTCTACCATGTACTTGTGTGAGATGAACATGCGGGGCTAATCCCCTCCATCTTTAGGACCAGGAGTAGCCCGGGAATTCATTGTATGACAAGTTTATAATAGTAATTCATATTTTCTCTCTTAAATATGTGGTATAGCTTCGTTTTCTCCATATATTGTTATGCTCGATCACCATAATAATAACCTAACGCCCTCAATCACTTCGACAGAAGGATTAACGGCTGAAAAGAGATGAAACCTACATTAATCGATAAATCCCTTGAACAAGGTGGTGTAAAATTAATGGTGGATACTGAGAGATCGTTCGTAATGCACTTAGTTTAGGGGATAGGTTACTACGACGGTGGAACCGACCTAAACCTAAGTAGTGAATTGTACCACGACAGTGGGCAATTCTGTTTTCATGCCACTACCCGGATAGAGAGAGAAGATTGAGGCATTATATAAAATCTAATACAATGAAAACCCACGGTGAAACTGCAATCCTAAAGATTCCTTTTTGAATTGATTAAATTAACCTTTAATCGATTGTTTGCTTTGTTTTATTTTTATTTTCTTTTAATTTTAACAACAAACCCCAATTTGTTATTCAGCTTAGCTGATCGCAAATAGTTAGTAGGAGTCTCCGACAATTCTGAGTATCCATGTGTTTGACTCGGGCCTCACAAAGGCCTGTACTACTCGACGCGTATACTTGTGTTTTTAGCGCGTAGTAAAATACACGTCAAGTTTTTGGCACCGTTGCCGGGGATACGGCGAATTGTTGGCACTTTGAGTGCTACGCGCGGCCACTCTAGGCCACAATTTTTTTTTTATTATTTTTCATTCAATTTCAAATATTTTTACATTGTGCTATAATTGTTTATACTCGTCTAAGCTTAGTACTGAACTCGAATTTTCTTATTCTAGGTACGGTGTATGGTGCAGACGCGTAGTACTGACTATGCGGAACGCTCACCCGAGGTTCCGTTTTCGGGACCTGAGGACGAGGAGCATTCCAAGCAAGAGTACCAAGAAGAGGTAGATTCTGAATCTGAAGCAGAAGAGATGGCCGAGCCACAGACCATATGGGAGAAGATCAAAGCTTCTTCCTCATCAGCTTCAAAGGGGCCTATAAAGAAGCAGGCGATCAACATACCGACATATAAGATCGATCCAGCGTTGATTAATTTGGTGAAATCAAATGCGTTTCATGGGCTGAAGAATGAGGATCCTGTTGCACACATCAGCCAGTTCGTTGAAAACTGCGACATGGTAAAAATAGATATTGTTCCACAAGATGCATTGTATCTCAAGCTTTTCCCAAGTTCCTTGGCGGGAGCAGTAAGAGAGTGGCTACATAATCTAGACGATGAGTTCGTGGAGTCTTGGGACCATATGGTGGAGGTCTTCTTTGAGAGGTTCTTCCCTCCTGGGAAGACTAACGACATGATTCGGAAGATTCATAATTTCAACCAACAGGCTGGTGAAACATATTCTGAGACTTGGGAGCGATTTCAGGTTATGTTGAGGAGGTGTCCGCATCATGGGCTGGACAAGGAAACGCAGGTGAAAATCTTCTATTTTGCTCTCTCCGAGCATGATAGGAGTAATCTGGATTCAGCCGGGTCGGGATTTTTTCTAAACAACACAAACACTAGATGCTGGGAAATACTCAAGAACATGTCTAGAAAGCAGTCCTAGGGAGAAAGAGAGAGAGGAACAGTTGAGCAAGTACGAGTCGCCAGTGAATCAAAGGCAATGAGAGAGGTGAATGAGAAGATGGATCTTCTCGCAAAGAAGCTACTGCAAAAGGAGGAAAATGAGTCCGAGGATGAGGCTCAAGTCAAATACATGAGACAACAACAAGGGTATAGGAACAATGACTACTCATGGAGAAAGGACAAAACGTTCTCATGGAAGGATCCGAACAATTTTCTGTAGGATCCAGAAGCCAAGCCCACGCCGGATGCAGAAGACAAGAGCACGGAGTTGCTCAATCAGGTCATCAAGCAAAATCAAGAGTTAATGAATACATTCAGGCAGCAAATCAAGCAACAAGGAGAATACATGAATCAATTTGGGCAGACATTGTAGAGCCATGGGGCTCAAATGAGGACCATAGAGACATCCATGGTGCAGATGGCAGCCGAAATAGCTAGTTTGAAGAAACCGGCACATCCGGGTTTTCCAGGAATACCAATGTTCCCGGGGGAAACCAGCAAGCTAAGGCTATTCTGCTGAGAAGTGGCAAGAAAGTGTTGAAACCAAGAACGGATGAAACAAGCACACCGCAAGATAAAGTTGAAGGTGAAGCCAATACAGAGCAGCCCACACCAGCCACAGGGCAAGCTGAAGACATAGTCGTTAATGGTACTGAAGAACAAGTTGAAGAGGAGGAACTGCAGAAAAAGACGCCTTATGTGCCACCTCATCAAATGGCACAAGCTGTTCTGGTCCCTTATCCAAATAGTGTGAAGGCAAGGAAGGTAGATGCACAGTTCAAGAAGTTCATGGACAGTTTTAGGAAGCTTTCAGTCAATATCCCGTTATTGGAAGCCATTGAGAAAATCCCTTCATACGGGAAGTTTCTAAAAGATGTCATTACCAAGAAGAGGAAAATACCAGATACTGAGGTCGTTGTGCTAAAGGAGCAAGTGAGTGCCATCATTATGGGCACTTTGCTGCCAAAGAGACAGGATCCAGAATGTTTCAACATTTCTTACTATATCGGGAAGTGTAAATTTGGAGAAGCATTGTGTGATTCAGGGGCAAGCATCAACTTGATGCCCCTTTCGACATTTAAAAAGTTGGGACTAAAGGAGTCATGGCCGAGCAATATGACTATTCAATTGGCCGACAACTCTGTGGTAATGCCTTATGGAATCTGTGAAGATGTATTAGTAAAGGTGGATCGATTTGTCTTTCCGGCTGATTTTGTGGTTATGGAGATGCAGGATGAGCATGGCAATGAGCTGTTACTTGGACGTCCCTTCCAAGCTACAGCTGACATGATCTTAGAGATGGGGAGAGGTCGCTTGACCTTGGGCATAGCAGATGACCGCTTTGAGATGGTCATGCCTTCTAGCACTGCATCATCTAAAGCAAAAGAACAATGTAATATGGTGAAACATATGGATCGCAATATCTCACTCTGCCTTGGAAAACCATTTCTAGACATGGCTCATGTGATGAGCATGGTGGATAATGGAACCTTAGCTGTGGATATCATGGAGCAGACTAAGGTTGTTTCTTTGTGTAAAGCTGTGGGATTTCCGAATGATGAGAATGAGGACATTCCGCCTTTTTGGGAGGATGATGTGATTGCTATTTCTGTTGTTGATGCACATCCGGAATTACCGCTGGAGGCTTGTTTGTTGAATATTACATATGATTGGATGCGGAGTAAATCACTCAAGGAGTGCGCTAAAATGCTTCAGATGCTTCCATGCTTCTATGCGAGGCACTATGAAGATTTAGGTGCACTTCCCCCACCGCTGCAATCATCTCTTATCAGCCCGCCGGATTTGGAATTAAAGCCGCTGCCCCCGCATCTCAAGTATGTCTTTCTAGCTGAGAAAGACAAGTTACCGGTGATCGTTTCTTCTTATTTGAGTGCGGAAGAGGAGGAGCAACTGTTGATAGTGCTGAAAAACCACCGAGGGGCTTTTGGGTGGTCCGTTGCAGACATCAAGGGGATTTCCCCTACTCTATGTCAGCACAAGATTCGGCTCGAGGAGGGAGCCAAGCCTGTGATTCAGCCTCAAAGACATCTAAATCCGAGCATGATGGAGGTTGTGAAGAAAGAGGTCATTAAAATTCTTGCTGCAGGGATTATCTATGCCATATCAGACTCAACATGGGTGAGTCCCACACAGGTAGTCCCTAATAAGGGGGGTTTTATTGTCACTCAAAATTTATTGAATCAACCTGTCACCACCTGATTGGTAACCGGGTGGCGAGTTTGTATTGACTACCGTCGTCTGAATGCAGCCACACTTAAGGATCATTTTCCTTTACCGTTTATTGATCAAATTTTAGAACGTCTTGCCGGGTGATCGCACTTTTGTTTTCTAGATGGATACTCGGGGTACAACCAGATCTCGATTGATCCTTTGGATCAAGAGAAATCTATGTTCACTTGTCCCTATGGGACTTTTGCTTACCGTCGAATGTCGTTTGGTTTATGCAATGCACCAGCGACGTTTCAACGCTGTATGCTCGCCATATTTTTTGACATGGTAGAGCGCTGTCTCAAGGTTTTTATGGAGGACTTCTCGGTGTATGGAGCATCGTTTGATGAATGTCTCTATAACCTAGATAAAGTGTTACAACGTTGTGAGGACACACACTTGATCCTTAACTGGGAGAAATGTCACATGATGGTGACAGAGGGAATAGTGCTAGGACACAAGGTGTCTAGCAAAGGTCTTGAGGTGGACCCGGTGAAAATTGAGGTCATTTCCAAGTTGCCCCCACCAAATTCTGTAAAAGGGGTGAGAAGTTTTCTAGGACACGCCGGGTTCCATCGGCGATTCATAAAGGATTTTTCTAAAATTGCAAAACCTTTATCCCAGCTTTTGGAGAAAGATGCAGTTTTCGATTTCAATGATAAGTGTCTACATGCATTCGATGTTTTGAAAGAAAATTTGATTTATGCCCCGGTTGTTCAAACACCGTATTGGACAAAACCTTTCGAATTGATGTGTGACGCTTCAGATTTTGCGGTAGGAGCCGTATTGGGGGCAACGGGTAGATAATAAGCCCGCTGTGATTTTCTATGCTTCAAAAAACTCTGAATGATGCTCAATTGAATTATACAACTACTGAAAAAGAATTACTTGCCGTTGTGTTTTCTTTCGAAAAATTCCGACAGTATTTAGTTGGATCTAAAGTAGTTGTATGGACTGACCATGCTGCAATAAAATACTTGATGGAGAAAATAGATGCAAAGCCTAGACTCATTAGGTGGATTTTGCTCTTACAGGAATTTGACATTGAAATCAAGGATAAATCTGGGATTGAGAATGTAGTGGCTGATCATTTGTCTAGGTTAGAAAGGGTGGCTGAAAAAGATTTACATATACCCATAACCGAGACGTTTCTGGATGAACGACTTTTGAAAATTAACTCTAAAGAGCCTTGGTTAGCTGAAATTGTAAATTATTTAGCTTGCGGGATCATCCCGGAAGATTGGTCATATCAGGAGAAGAAGAGATTTTTTCATTCTTTGAGATACTATTTTTGGGATGATCCAATTCTTCTTAAGCAATGCAGGGACGGTATTTTACACAGGTGTGTGCCTGAAGTGGAGTACAAGAGTGTTCTCCTTCATTGCCATGCATCACCTACGGGAGGACACCACACCAGCTCGCGAACGGCAGCTAAAGTTTTGGAAAGCGGCCTTTATTGGCCAACTTTGTTTCGGGATGCCTACGATTTTGTGAGGCAATGTGATCCTTGTCAGCGAGCAGGTAATATCTCGAAGCGACAGGAGATGCCCCTGAATGTATTTCAAGAAGTTGAGGTATTTGATTTGTGGGGCATAGATTTCATGGGACCCATTGTGTCCTCGAACTCCAATTTATATATCTTGTTAGCAGTTGATTATGTGTCGAAGTGGGTGGAAGCAATTCCCACAAGGACTAATGATTCCACTGTAGTGTGCAGGTTTGTGAAGGAGAATATTTTCTACAGGTTTGGGATACCTTGAATGATAATCAGTGATGGGGGTACACATTTCAAGAATCAGAAGTTCTCGACATTATTGAAGAAATATGGGGTCAAGCACAACATTGGCACCCCATATCATCCGTAGTCTCAAGGCCAAGTGGAGGTCTCCAACCGTGAGATTAAGAAGATTCTAGAGCGAACGGTGGCATCCACGAGGAAGAATTGGAGTGCCCTACTACCGGATGCACTGTGGGCGTACAGAATGGCCTACAAAACACCTATAGGCACCACGCCTTTTAGGTTGGTGTATGGCCGGGCTTGTCACCTACCAGTGCAGTTGGAGCACAAGGCCCATTGGGCGCTTAGAAGGCTAAATCGAAGTTATGATGAAGCTGGGAGAAAGAGAATGTTCGAATTGAATGAGCTGGATGAGTTACGGATGACGGCATATGAGAATGCCCGAATATACAAGGAGCGCACAAAACTGATCCACGATCGCCACATCGAGTTGCGCACGTTCAAGAAAGGAGATAGTGTTTTGTTGTTCAACTCCCGACTCAAGTTGCATCCCGGGAAGCTCAAATCCCAGTGGAGTGGACCGTTCGTGGTGGAAGAGGTCAAACCACACGGCGGGATTTTAGTGCGTGATGGTGATACCACATTCTTGGTAAATGGACAGAGGCTGAAGCTCTATTTTGGTGAGAATTATAAGAGGAAGGTGAATGAGGTTAAACTCATTGCACTTTTGGATGAATGAGATGCCTGGAAGCCGTCTAGCCTAAGACGTTAAATAAGGGCGCTTGTTGGGAGGCAACCCAACCATTAGTACATTTGGATAGTTTAATTATAATCGTAGGTTGCTTTATTTTTTGTTCAATTTTTAGTATAAAGAAGATACCTTGATCCGTTTGTTCATTGTGTAGGCCGAGGCAGAGTTGATACCATCGACACCCTCGTCGATGGTATCGACAAGGGTACAGGTTGATGACTACATATTTTGTTCTGAGTTGATACCATCGACGGCCTCGTCGATGGTATCGACATACCTACAGGTGGTTGAGAAGGAAACGTCGATAGTATCGACACACGAGTCGATACCATCGAGATCTCTGGAGAAGTTCAGACCGATTTGTCTCAGTCAACTCGATACCATCGACGGCCTCGTCGATGGTATCGACATGGTTCTAGGTTGAAATGCAAAAAGGCGGTGTCGCAATGAAGCCAAGTCGATACTATCGACACCTGTCGATGGTATCGACCATCCATGTCACCGATCCGAGCAAAGAAATCGACGGCGATCGCGACTTCCACATCATCGATCTGGGTGTAGCGTTGATACCATCGACACATGTCGATGGTATCGACACGACAACGATCCGGGTTACAAGATCAAGCAATCGACGACCGTTGATACCAGTGAGGGGCGGATAGCATCGATCCAAGTCGATACCATCGACGCGCGTCGATGGTATCGACGAGCCAACAGTAGCGTCGGCCAAGTCTATTTAAGGAGAATCATTACGTCATTTGACGTCACACCTTCAGAGTGATCTCCTCCCTTTGCGCCGAGCACTCCCCCGAGCCATCCAAGAGCGAAGACCAGCATCACCGAGCGACAATCATCACCGAGCGGAGATCCGATTCTCCAATCTTCACCGAGCTCTCCTTCTCCAACCCCTTTCTCGTCGCCAACATGGTGCATACAGCCGGATCATCGTCCTCACGTGCAACTCTGCCGGACTTCATACCACCACCACCAGGATCGGTCGCACGTCCCCGACTCGTCCATCCTTCCACCGAGGTGAAGAAGATCTTTGAGGAGATCTTAAAAAGGAAGATCGAGCCTACCCGGTATGTGGACCGGGAGATGGTTCGAGATCTCGGATTCGAGGCCAACTTGGCCTATGTTCCTAACGGGCAGGCCCGTCACACTCCAATAAGGCCTGGAGAACTGGAGTTTCACCAAGATGGCCAGCCGTTCTTTGGTGACTGGCCGACATATAAAGAATTGGTAGCTGAGTTCATGGCATCGTTGGACGTCTGCATCGTTCCCAACGACATCAATACTACCGACCGCGAGTGGATCCAGGGCCGGGTGTCTTTCCGGCTGTACAACCACGACTATGTCCTCACGCTGAAGCAGTTCAACACAATTTTCAACTGGAACCATTCCCAGTACGACCACCGGCGGCCGGATAACCGCACCAACTAATGCGCTCTCTTCTCTGAGTTGGTGATGGTGCCACAAGGGAGGTCGGTAATCTACCACAACGCTGCGGTAGCTGACTTCGAGCACCCGTTTGTTCGGGTATTGCACCGGATGTTGAGTTCCACCATCTTTGCTCGAAGTGATCTGGCACTAAGCAAATTTCAGGAGACGGATCTTTTCTTCTTATATCAGCTCCTGAAGCGCCAAGAATGCAACTGGGGTGCATTCTTTCCACAACGAGTATTGGCGGTGAAGAGGAGCACGAGAAAAGCCCCGATCCATTTTGGGGGGCTTGTCACCAAGGTAGCCCTCTACTTGGGCTTGAATCTCGATCAGCTGACTCCTCTTTCTATGAGAAGCAAGGTCAACTTGCAACATCTACACCGAGCCAATCTCGTTCTTCTCCAAGCTGGCGTGGCTTTTGTGCATTGCCACGTAAATCAAGCATACCAGGAGTGCACCCTGCCGGATCCCGTATTCAAAATCGAGGGCGCACAACATTTCAGATGGCCGATAATAGCCATCGACTCCGATGATGAACAAGGCGGCAATGATGGCGGCGATGACGGACAGGACGACGAGGCTGAGGAAGAAGAAGAGGCATTCACACCTCTTCGAGCACGAGTAGCACCCCAGAAGCGTCCTCGGATGCATCCGGGTGCGTCTTCATCATCACAGACTACGCCGCCATCACCACAACCCTCGCAGCCTAGCGAGGATGCCTATTCCATGCAAGGCATGTACAGCATGCTCCAAGATATTCAGCAGACGCAGCACAGCCACACCGCTGCGTACGCCGGTATTCAAGATACCACCAATCGGCTTTTTGTCAACCAGCAGGCGATCTTCGAGAATGAACGCCTTCTTTTCGCAAATCAAGAGAACATCCATGATCGGTTGCATAGGATGGCACAGCAGCAGCAGCCGTTTTATGATCATTACTGGAGCCAGAATTATTTTGGGGGGTATCCACAGCCTCCTCCGATGCCCCAGTATGATCCGACCTTTCAGGGGCAATATCCATCTTGGGACCCCACGGCGCCGCAATACCCGCCTCCACCACCACAAGAGTGATCTGGTATCCCTGTTCCAATCTTTAAGTTTGTTTTTGACTATGAGGCCATAGTCGAATTCAAGCTTAGGGGGGTAGTTGGAACAGCTCTATCTTTTATTGTTTTCAGTTTTTGGCGTTATTGCTTTTGTTCTCTTGTTATTTGTTTCTTGCAATTTTAGTTTTGTAGGATCCACGTGCTATCTAGTGTAATTGTGGACGGCATAAAAGTGTGTCGTCTTGCTGTTAGTGCATGGGAAATTTAAGGGAAATTTGAAAATTTTTGTGTCTTTGGATAGCTTGTTTTGTTTTGACCTTGGGCACACATTCTACGAAAATGATTGGTTATGTCAACTTTAAAACAACATTTCATACATGTACTCCTAATGATTCATGAAAGTGGACGGAAATGGTTGTTTGAGCCTAACCTAACCAAATGGTAATGAGACCTTAATTGGATGTAAGAGAGAGAACCCTCTAAACTACTACACAGGTCAGTAAGGAGGGACACATAATATCTTTCTAAGGTTCAGTCATCTAGTCGTGTGATCGTTCCACTTCATTTCATTTTTTCTATAATCCACCTAAGAATTGGAAGCAAAGTGCAGTTTTAATTCCTTTTTGTGTGCATAGCATTTAGATAGGACTTGCATTGGTATTTTCCATATGTTTGCATAAAAAGAAAAAATATAGTGATTCATGCACATTACCTTTAGGTGCATGCCATGTAGTTGCATTCATGATCTTCATGCATAAAGTATATCATGTATCTCAATTTTTCCCCAATGCTGAATTAATTGTTCCATACCTTCTAAATAGTGCAAAAAAATTTCTGATCAATGAAGAAAATAGCCCAATAAACTTATCTTTAAGCAATTATGGATATGTGGGCTGAAAAAAAAAGCTGAAAATCTGCAATAAAAAAAAGGAAAAGAAAAAGAATTTAGAAGAAAGTGAAATAAGAAGGAGAAAGGAACATGATATTAGTTGCATTTCAGGATAATTGAGTACATGATGTAGCTTGACTAGATATCCATCTTATTTTGAGAGGGATGGTTAGTGCATACATCATTCCACCCAAGTTAAGGCATTAGGGCATTTCTAATGTGCATGTGCATCATATAGGACATTTTTGTATATGCATGTTGAAACTGTACAATACTTCCACGTTCTTCCATGAGCCACCCATCTTCATCCACCCGTTGCTCGGATTGGTAGGTCACCGTGAATATCTCCTCACTAATGAATATCAGGAGAACTGCTTCCATTTAGATGGTAGTTAGGGCGAGCAACGTAGTTTAGGCGATCACAAGATGCACCAAGGCTGAACGGAGAATTAACTGCCTTATGTGATAGTGTTCATCGGTTTGGAGGTCAATTTCTTTTATTGATGATTACTGTCACCTTTAGGGTAATTACCGTTCTATGGTTAGAGAAGGCCGGTTTTTGAATGATCAGTGGGAGTCATATGGGATGTTGGGTTGGTTTGTTGTTTTTCAGTTGACATTTGTAATTCTATTCAAAGGATGAGTTGCTTGAGGGCGAGCAATGTTCAAGCTTAGGGGAGTTTGATGTGATGATTTTGAGTCGCATTTATAGACCTGTTTTATATGTGTTTTATGCTTTAATTAGTCATTTCTATGGTTAATATCGCATAATTCATCCATTTTGGTGTTTGCCATCATTTTATGTCAAATCCCCTTAGTTTTATCATTTTGAGCATTAATTATCACATTATTATTATTTGTGTGTATTTATTTGATCTTGTCTTTGAATTTCAGGAAAAACAAGTATTTGCTTCCGTCGATACCATCGACATGGTCACAGGTTTCCAGCCGAAAGAAGCAGGAAAAAGTCGATACTATCGACCTTGATGTCGATGGTATCGAGTCACCTTCAGGTTGCTAGCGAAGAAGCAGTTGATAGTATCGACAACAAGTCGATACCATCGACGCACAGAGGCTACAGCGTCGCAAAATGATAAAATCGACGCCAAAAGGAAGTCGATACCATCGACCCGAGTCGATGGTATCGAGATGATGTCGGGCGCGACAAAGGAAGGGTTTGCAGCGAGCCGCTACTGTAGTGGGTCGATACCATCGACTCGCGTCGATGGTATCGACGTCGTAGGATATGAGTTTGCTTGCTAATGATCTCAATCGGACGGCTGGAGTTAATTAGCGACCTAATTAGGGACTTATACCTAATGACGGCCGCCCAGACAAAAAAGGGGATCGGATTAGCCATTGCACAAGTGCCGAAGAGCGAGAGAAAGGAGAACGGAGGCCAGAGTTCATACCAGTCGATCCGGACACTGCCGAAGACAGATTTCACCATCGAGAGGCGGGAAAGCACGTGTTCTATGCAAAGGATCAATCGGTTCTTCTCCGTTCAGGGGTTTCCCATTCAATTCACGTTTTTCATATGATTTCCCCTATTTCTACCATGTACTTGTGTGAGATGAACATGCGGGGCTAATCCCCTCCATCTTTAGGACCGGAAGTAGCCCAGGAATTCATCGTATGACAAGTTTATAATAGTAATTCATATTTTCTCTCTTAAATCCGTGGTATAGCTTCGTTTTCTCCATATATTGTTATGCTTGATCACCATAATAATAACCTAACACCCTCAATCACTTCGACAGAAGGATTAACGGCTGAAAAGAGACAAAACCTACATTAATCGATAAATCCCTTGAACAAGGTGGTGTAAAATTAATGGTGGATACTGAGAGATCGTTCGTAATTCACTTAGTTTAGGGGATAGGTTACTACGACGGTGGAACCAACCTAAACCTAAGTAGTGAATTGTACCACGACAGTGGGCAGTTCTATTTTCAGGCCACTACCCAGATAGGGAGAGAAGATTGAGGCATTATATAAAATCTAATACAATGAAAACCTGTGGTGAAACCGCAATCCTAAAGATTCCTTTTTGAATTGATTAAATTAACCTTTAATCGATTGTTTGCTTTGTTTTATTTTTAGTTTCTTTTAATTTTGACAAAAAACCCCAATTTTTTATTCGGCTTAGCTGATCGCAAATAGTTAGTAGGAGTCTCTGACAATTCTGAGTATCCATGTGTTCGACTCGGGCCTCGCAAAGGAATGTACTACTCGACGCGTATACTTGCGTTTTTAGCGCGTAGTAAAATACACGTCATCACCCAAACCAACTTTTGCATTCTAATTCCAAATCTGAAAATACTAAAAACAAATAAATATGTTCTTCAAACAATTGGTTTAGGAAGAAACAATCTTAAAAAGTTGTCCTTTGGGATTCGACCCTTTCTATACTAGCCTTAACGGGAAAGTTAAAAGGTTTAAATTCTAGGATAAACTATCTTAGTGATTAGTGTGTTAAGCGATGCATATCAATTTGGCGTCATTGATGGGGACAACAGATTTGTTTCTTTCGAACCCCAAAATTTTTGAAAAACTTTTTCCTTTTCATTTTTTAAGCTTTCAGAGTAAAATTCTGAAACTACTACTCCTCCTTTTGCCAAGTTTCCATTTCGACAGTCCATTTTTTCTGCACATGATTAACTGCTTAATTTGTGCATTCAATGCCCAAACGCTGATTTTCAATCATTTGATCTGGACATAGAAAGGACCTTTCATTGTTTAAACCATCAAAATCAAACAAAAATGAATGAAGAAGAAGTCTCCCGTAGGATGGAACAAGCTCTCATAGCGCAAAGAGAGCTCACTCAAGCTGAACAAGCAGAAAGAGAAGCCTCTTTATGAGAAGTCTATAGGGATGAACAAGAAACCATAGAATCTGATAGGAGGGAAGCTGAAAGGCAAAAACAACTAAAGGATTTTTCTGTTCCCAAAACCACCTATGCACAACTTCTGGTCGTGCCCCCTGACATCATTCCTCCCCAATTTGATATTCAAACTCAATGGATCACCATGATGCAAGCCAATCCCTTCTCAGGAAACAATGGGGAATGTTGCCAAGATCACCTTCAAAGGTTCATTGACCTTTGCTCTCTGAACAAAATCCCAGGCATCTCTAAAGATGCCATCCGCCTTATATTGTTCAAGTATTCCCTCTCTGGCCAAGCTAGTAGCTGGTACAACACTATGGAGAGTGAAGAACATGTCACAACTTGGGCAGTTCTACAAAGCAAGTTTCTTGAGAATTGTACCTCCTTCTCTCACCTATGAACTCAGGGAATGAATCACTCACTTTTCCATGTCCCCAGAAGAATCTTTAGGAGAAGCTTGTAAAAGGTTCAAAGACTTACTTAGGAAGTGCCCTCACCATAATATCTCTCAAGCCCATCTCATAGAGATCTTCTATCGTGGTGCTGATGATGATACCATATTCTTTCTAGATTCCTCATATGGAGGAAATTTCATGCACCAAAGTCTGACTAGTGCATGGGAGGTGGTCAAACGGGCTTCTCAAACAAGGGCTAGAAGGGGAATTGGTGGAATCCTTCAGGTAGCCAAGGCAAAAGTTAATCATGATATCCAAAGCATAGCAGAAAGCCTCAAATTAATTGCCTTAAAATAGGATCGGTTAGAGTCATCCCTAGGCACCATTAGGGAGTCACCCCAACAAATAAAAGTCATGGAATCTCTTTGTAGCATTTACCAAGGTTACGATCACACCACCCTACACTTTCAATACCTCTACAACACCCCCATGCAGCTAGAAATGGGGCAACAACTAGAAGACCTCAATTCAATCCATACTATACAAGGCCAAGGTTACTACAACCCCAACCAGATTAGAAACCACCCTGGTTTCCAATACGGGAACCCTACAGGTGCCGAAAACTCTAGCCAAATCCAATCCCAACAAAGGCCTCCCTACCCTCAAGAAAACAATTGACCACCACCTAGATTCCCATACAACAACCAAAGCAACTTTGGAACCCAAGGAAACTACTAAGGAAATCACCTAACCCGACCACCATATTAAGGACAACAATCCCAAAACATAAACCTCCCCTATTAAATTCTCAATCATCCACCTCCTCAACTGCCACTAAATGTTCCTACCCCCATCCCCTCAGCTGACGAGAGGATAGCTTCCTAGGAGCAAATCATCATTGCCCAACAAGCTCATCAAAAGTCGACTGACACCCAGCTAGCTTGTTTGTTTCCCAATAGATGCCCCCTATCGGAACTTTTGCAGAGCAGCCTGAAAACAACCCCAAAGATCCCGAACAACTCAAGGTTGTCTCCACTCATTCGGGAAAGGTGCACTCCCCTCCCCCTCCAGAAAAACCTTCGGACCCACCTCTAGAATATGAGGATGAGGATGTGGTAGTTGTAGAACCTGAAGCTACACCCAAACCATCCATACCTGAAAACCCTCAAGCAGAAGACAAAGAACCAATCTACAAACCCCGACCTCCATACCAAGCCCGCCTCAAACAAACAAGACTTGACGCTCACTTCATGAAATTTAGGGATGCTATGAAAAAAATACTTGTCGAAATTCCTTTCCTTGATTCTTTGGCAGACATACCCGCCTGGTCCAAGTACATGAAATCTCTCTTGACTAGGAAGTATGTTACTAGAGAATACGAGATTGTTAAACTTGCTAGGACCACTTTAGACATAATCCTAAGTAAGATGCCTAAAAAACAGAAGGACCCAGGTTCTTTTCGAATTGGATGCAACTTGGGTGACAATGTGTTACAACCCCAATTGTTGGGTTCATTTGGTGAGAAATGTAATTTCTCATATTAAAGATATTTGAACAAATAAAGATATAATTTGTTTTAAATAAATGGATTTTGTTTACAATAGCCTTGATGATTGTTTTGTGGGCTTTATTGGCTATTGGGCCCCATAACAAAGAAAGGACAAAAGAAACTCTATTATTGAGTAAATAAGAAAATAGAGAAAAGAAAATTGTGGAAACCCCTAGAAGGCAAATCCAAAGGAATTCGTGCCTCTTGGGTTCCTTGGCTTCCAAGGAGTCCAAAATTGCATAGAGAATGCAATAAGAAAAGAAAATATCAATTAAATATTTCTTTGTAAAGAAAGAAATTGAAAATAATGATAAAATGTGGAAAATGAATGGAAAGGGGTATAATTGAGTTATCCTTGATGGATTTTCGAATCCCAAGTATTCCTAATGATAAAAGGAGTACCAATAAGGTAAATAAAAAGAAAGATAAAGAGAAATCCTCAAAAAGAAAGAAAAAGTAAGATAATGAGAAAAAATATGAAAGATAAGGAAAAAGGCTAAGGTATATTCCCAAGAAGGGAATTCGAGCCATTAAGGTTCTTTGAGGTTCAAGGAACTCAAAATAATTATTTAATTGAAAAGGAAAGAGAAAATAAGTGAGAGATATACTTAATTAAGTAAAGTCTTGCACCTAAAGAAAAGGCGCGTTCTCTTTTCGATAATGAGCCCAAATTTGGCAAAGAGGTATATTAAGTCATTACTAAGTTTCCCTCAAAATTTGGGATTAATTGGACACTCGGTTTGAGAGTTATGGCTTTTACAAGTTTCCCTAAAGTATTGTGATTATAGTAAATGTCACAATTCAATTAAATTTAGGAAATCAGGGACCCGGTTCCCTTATCCTTTTCACTTGTCCTGTTGGTTGTTAGATCCAAGATCTAGGATGGATGGATCATCACCCACCTCAGGATAAGTTTGGGAAACAAGGTTCAACAGTCTGAACCTTTCCATACCTCTTTCTCTCTACTCCCTTGATAGTTTTCCACGATGTTAAGTTCTATGAATTCAGGAGAGAGAGGTGATTACAACAAACCTTTATACAATATTTATTCCTCCCTACATAGGAAGTTCCCAAATCGTGAACTGTTTGGGAAGATAGGGCAAGCTGGGACAACCCATTAGATCATTAGCTATGCCTATAAAAGGACTTCTGTAAAAACCTTGTGTTGTATCCTGTGCTTTGGGGACCTCAATTGCCCGAGAACATCGTTGTATCCCCTCACCCTGTCTTTCCCTGTTCCAGCAGGACAGACTACTCGAGTAGTAATGTGAAGCAATTGAGATCAATTGCTTGGACCCAGAGGTTCAGGTGAGTCTGAGGGGGTGTTTCCTTTTGTTTTTAGGAGCGAGGGGGGAGTCTGCACATGCTCTAACCACGCAGCTACGTGGGCCTGTTCTACAGGCTGGTGGGCACTCTTGGGGCCGCCAATCCTAACCACCATAGATGGTTGCGAGAAGATAGATGAGTCCGGGAAGAGGAGGCGGAGCTCGTGGAATCATCGCCCACTATTTTGGAGGACCATAGGCAAAAGTCAACTCTCTGGTTGACTGAACCATGGTGGTTGTTTATAAGCAAAGGGAGCAGAGATCGGGGGAAGAAGATGACTTCACGTGAAAAGACAGGTGTACCCCTGGGGTCACTCCTTTTGGTAAGGGCTATAATAGACCTTTTGTTCATTTGTTTAAAGCATCCAAGTTTAATTCCGACGTGGCACACCCTAATTGGCTGAGGACTGTTTAATTCTGCAAAAATCATAATTCTTGCTAGAAAAATCATATGGGAAAAGTACATACATGAAAAGTGATCAGAAAAATACGAGGAATAAAATAAAAATTGTTTGGAAGCTTAAATCAGTATACTTTTGTAAAAATGTGTATTTTGATGGAAAAAGGTGTTAATTTGTGGTTAGAAACCCTAAATAATGATTAAGGGTAGTTTTGATGTAGCCAAAAGGTTGATTCGATCATTATTAACTTGTTTAATGATAAAAATGAATCTTGATCTATTTTGAAAAGGGAATTGCAAGAATCATGGTTTTCAACCTAATATTGTAAGTAATACCTTTAGAAACCCTAAGTGAGGGAAAAGATATAGTTAATCCGAAAGTTAGGGTTTTATGGTCCAAACCTGATCTTAAGATCTTAATGGAAAATAAAATGATATAATTAGGGTTTGATGGATATTTTGATAAAAATAAAGTAAAAGTGGTAAAAAGGAAGTGAAACCCTAATTACGGTCAAAACCCTAAAAGGGCTATAAACCCTAGGGCACGATTAGGCCTATTAGACTTGAATACCATGATCCATGATAGAAAAATATTGGATGTATATTTCAGGACTGAATTGTGCTTTCTTGCTTGATTCTGGATTACTTGATTGTTTGGATTAATTCTACAGTTAAGACAGCTTGACAGGTATGTGGTTAATTATGAATAACCACCTTAGTTTCCCGAGGATTTTCTGGAAGGTTAATCTCATTGAATGCAAATTATCAGTTTGGATTTTCTTACTTTCAAATCATAAAGTCACTATGATTATCACATTAATAATAGAAGTATGTATTCTCGCACCTACATGCCACCCTGATGGATGATGCCAAAGGTCAGGCCCAGATGGGTAGACCAATGGGCACTCTGAGCAGTGACCCTAGGCACCAAGCTCGGGAATGAGAAGGTGGCCTATGATATTGCATGACTAGAGGGCACCATGAGTGGTGACCACAGGCATCAAGCATGGGATTGAGAAGGTGGCCTTAAGTCATTGGCAAAAGAAACTCTATAGTGGGTATGCCAGGGTTAGGGAAAAAGCGGTGGAGAATTTCATACTGAAAAGCGTAAATTGTTTTGTTAATTAACTTGATTGTGATAATTTGATTGTTATCCATATGTGCAAACTTTTGGCTGTCTCCACATAGTGACATATTCTGATATGCTGACCGACGTTTTGTTTTTCGGCATTTTAGGTACAATCCTAAAATGAACAAACAGTAAAGTGACACATTGTGAAATTAAGAAATAAAGTACAAGGTGGATTAGATAGATTAATTCAAGCTCTTGATAGATATATTTCCAAAGTTTTTCAAAGCTAAGTAAAGTTTTAATTTTATACCCCAATTCCAGTTTAGTTAGTAGAATTTCATAATTATTATTGATTATTTGTCGAACCTTTGATCCTGTTAAATGAATAACGGCTATGTCCTTCGGGTCTCCCTTAATTGGGGGTTACCGGGAGGCAGGGTCATTACAATTGGTATCAGAGTGTAGGTTCCTCATTTAATCTTTAATAATTATTAAATTTTACAAATTCCATAGAACCGAGGGAGTTATTAGAGGATTGTCTGAAAGACTGAGGTGTCTAGAAAAGGATCCCGTCTGGGGGCTGGCAATATTTTCCTCTACAGCGCTAGTCGGAATATGAGGACTCCCGGATTGTGTAACTGCCTGGTCGATGTCTTAGGATATGACTCGAAATAAGATACCTTTAGGACTCTCTCATCTTGTTCATCCTAACTCAAATTTTGTTAAGGACCTTAAGGATTAGGGATTTCTCTCTTTTCCTCACCCTCTCAAGATATGGGTAAGGTTGATAAGGTTTAAAGGATCCTCCACCAAATTAATGAAAACCATGTAAATAAGATGTCATTGACATAAGCTTAATAGAGTAAGCGTAAACTAAAGAATAAATACATGCTTAGTTCATATGACATGAGTTGTCATTGCCCTCGGGAGAGACCTGAGGCTAGACTTTTTTGTCTGGAGGATGAGTAGAGAGAGTTAGTCTTAGAGGTAGAGATCTCCATTACAAGTAGAGACATGGCACATCCTCTGAGGATGATGCGAACCCTAACCCTAAGTGGAGGTTAGAGAGACAGATGACACGATGAGTTAGATGTCATGGTATACCAGGTGTTTGGATAGACATGCCTTGGATACCATATGAGCCATGAGAGGTTGATGACCGAGTACCTTTGCCAACCCAATGCTGGGAAGGGTCGTGCAGGTTTAAGCGAAAGATAGCTCCTTCATGGATGAGGTTAGAGAAGAACCTATAGAAACCTTATGGCATGTTCCAAGTAGGATATAGCTTGCACCCAGAGTACATCAGTAGTATGAACAATAAGTTAAAACCGAGGCTAGAAGGACAGGATGGATGGCTTATGAGATAAGCATAAGGGGCTATGGATAATCATGAGCAAACATAAGTTTGAGCATAGGCTTCACCCACGTAGAGGTATGCCTATGAGCTTGATCCTTCATGGAGAGAGGACCTCTAGTAGTATGGCTGGATGTGGAGTTATCTCTAGAGATAGAAAGCAGGACCCCAGCAAGGAGGTTGGAAGCCTAACACCCCAAAATTTGAGGAACAGTGGGGAGTTGAGGATGATGCGACCTAAGTGGATGATAGTGGTTGCCTTATGCTTGACCCCTGGAGCTGATGATATCTTGGTTTCCTTTAGAGGAACCAAACCCTAGAGAGTGGATGATGCTTCTGGTACCTATGTACATATGGTATAAGTGATTACTAGCTGAGATAAGACAAAGAGTGCCTTAGACCCTGAGGAGGCGTAACTAACCAGTTGTGAGGCTTTATACCTAGTTGGTTGTCCTGGAGGAGGACTCAACTCTAAGGTGTTGCTCATATAAAAGGATCATGGGAGTACATGACATACCTTGGACATGCTTGATTTGTGGTTAAGAGATTGAGCATGCAGTTGGATACCCAAAGGAGAAACTAGGGTTCCTAGGCCTAAGAGGGGAAGCAGTATATCTGATGCTCATGATGAGATTTGAGTCTCTATAGTTTCGAGCATGGTACTCCTCATGTGTAGAGGTAAAGGAAACCCCTTAAGTTAAAGGTATGTTTGATGAACCTCTCACAACTAAGTTGATCTTATGTTGAGGAAAGAGAACAAGTATGACCTAGCAGGGTTTAATAGATGGTCTTCTTGTGCCTTAGTAGCTTTCTAGGGTTAAGCATTCTCATGTGGATGTAAACCCTAGACATAAGCATGTTTCTGACCTTGGTTGCTATCAAGAGATAGTTTCCTCCCATCCTGGGAGAGGGACCCTTTTGTAAGGTGTACACCAGTTTCTGTTGGTTTTGAAGTAACCAAGGAGGTCTCGTAGGATCTTGAGAAGCTAAGTGGAAAGTACATGGTATGAGAATGAACCTATAGACCCATAGATAACCATCTCTATGTGCATGTGGATGTGTTATCATGGAGGTAATCGGTATGGGGCCTGACCAAGGTAGGCAGGTTGCCATGACCCCTATAAAAGGATGAAAGTCAACCCATGAATGCAAAGAGAGAGATGATGAAGGCTTGGGTAAGGTTCTAAGTTTGACATGTACTATAATATAATCCTAAGTCTATCCTAGGGTCAGGAAGGGATAAGACCGATGGAAGTAGGAGTTGCCCAATTCCCTAGTTGCACATGACCATAGGGTCGGCAGGTAACAACTATCATTGTCTGAGGGCCATGGGTTAGGAAATTAATCACCTTCATGAACTCATGGGACCCAAAGGGTAGATGAGTAGGACACTCTCTGGATGCATGACGGAAGAGGGATGACCCCAAAAGTGTCGGCACCCTATAGACCCAGAGGAGATGACAAAGGATTTTTTGTAAACCCTAGTAGGTTTGATACCAGTTTTCCATGGAAGTAATTTTTGATATCATGATGTTTGTGATGTAGAGACATAAGTTGCACGTTTCAACTTAGTTTTGAAGGTGTACTGGCAAGGTGGGATGTACCATCTCTACTCTTGGAACAGGAAGAACTCTGTATTTGGATGGCCACCAAATGCTTATTTCCCTCTTGTTATGGGAGTGAGAGATAGGATAGTACGCATGCCTTACCCCAAGGATAAAGATGATGTGAGTTGGAACGTTGCTATGAGGTATGAGGAGAGAGACGATAACATACCCTTGCGAAGTGAACGATAGGTACAAACGATAAGAGTATTAAGGTAATCATCTTGTGAGAATGTTTTAACAGGAGCTATGTGGAATTTACAAGTGATACAAGGTTGAGTTTGATAACCAAGAAGATGAGCTCAGAGTGTTCTTGATGAAGATAGACTTAGAGTTTGAGCTTAGATAATAAGTGAAGGTGTATGTCTTCAATATTTCCTATCACCTAAGGATGTGAAGGGGTAATGGAAGCCTTGGTTGAGATGCAGCTGCTTAGTTTAGCTAGAGGCTAGAAGAGGCTGTTGGGTTAGCCCTATGTTTGAAAAAGGAGATATGTTTGGCTAACACACAGATGTAACGAGATCATTGATCGAGTTAATGGATGCTTAGCTAGCCAGCCTAGGGCTTATCATGATAAAAGGATGGTTGTAGAACCTCAGATGTAGTTCTTTGGAAACGAAGGTGATGAGACCCCGACTAAAGAGGTTTAGGGTTTTTGAGGAATCGATCTTGAGAAATCATGACATACAAGGGATCATGATACACCATGGTACTACTAAGATAGTAAGTTACAGTAGTATTTTTGATGCCTAAGATGAAAAGTGTACAAAGATGCACGTGGCTCATCGCCATGCACGTCAAGAGGTGAAGGACGAACACCAGAAACCCAGTGCATTGACTTAGAGGATAAAGAGACCCCAAGAGGGAATGAGAGTTCACTACTATGGATGTTGTGGTGAGTCTTCCCTTGACCAAGGAAGGTCAAGATACAATGTGGGTTATGGTAGATCGCCTTACCTAGATGACAAGAGAAAGAAAGAGTACTGTCAAGGGACAGATCGGGTTGACCTACTTATAAGAGAGAGAGATGGTTCAACTACACCATGATGTGAATTCAAAAGTTCTTGAGTATGACCTAAAGGTTCACTCCCATGAGGTGGAAGTAGATACCTGAAGAACTCGATGTTAGTGCAGTGTAGCACCCCATACTAATGGTTAGTATGATCTAGACTAGAGGGTCTGATGAGAGCATGTGTGCTCATTCAGGGTGATACAAAGAGATAGTTCTTAAGATGTGACGTTAACCACCATAGCCTTTATCGGGATGAAAGAAGTTCTAGAAGGAGGTTGTGTCGGTCACCACTTCATTAAGATGATTGTAAAGACCCAAAAGTCTCTACTAAAAACATGATAAACAAAAACACCAAAAGTATGGCAGCGGAAGAATAAAATCTTGACATTATTCAAAATGTATAAAGAGTACATTATAAAATTTCCCCAAATGGGAGTACAACTTTATACAAGCATACAAAGATCTAGGTAGAAGAAGACTTAGACTAATGCAACATTGTCTCCAAACAAAACAACCACATAACATAGAAACAACCATGATTACTCAAACTATATATTCCTTTCTTCTAATCCTATCCTTAGCTTTGGGTTCACCAAGCTTCCATGCGCACTCTGATTCCTATCCTGGATGGTTGGGGTCATCCAGCAAGAGAGAGATAAAAGGTATGTGTCAATCAAAAGGAATAGGACAAATAATAATAAAAAGCTTTACAATATAAAAGATTCTCCACAATAAGAGATTTCAAAAGAAATGAAGCAAATATATGAATATGAGAGAGAGAAACTGCCACATTTAAATATCAACAATTATCACATTTGCATGAATATAAATTATGACTCAACGTCCTATCAATGTAGGGTGAGGCACCTACCGGACCTCACCAATGGCAGGGGGACTAAAACCCCAGTGCCTAAAAAGTGGCAGGGGGAATAAAACCCCAGTGCCTAATATATAAAATGGCAGGGGGACTAAAACCCCAGTGCCCGGCAGGAGGACTAAAACCTCAGTGCCCTGTGGGTGGTTTGTACTCATGTACACTACATTGTCAATTGGCCAATAACTATATCATGCATAAACATTCACTTGGAAGCATAGTGAAAAGTATATAACAAGATTCAACAAGCATTGGGAATAAAACCCAAATAAATAATCTCAATCATCATGCCATCATAGGCAACATCATTATACAAGAATTCCAACAAATAAAGGAGTCAACAAGGAACAACATTATTCAATGTTTCCAAATATATCAAAAGGATGATCCACATAGTCAAATAACAAGATTAAGGAATTACACTCAAATGAGCCACAAGATCAATCACAAGATTAAAACAATTCCAATTAAAGGAGGCAACATATGTAGAAGAATGATTCCAATGATTAAGCCATAATGGCATAATCTAAGTAAAGAGCCAATAAATGTAATTAGAGGGATAACAAGGCTAGCACAAATATAATTGGTAGGGTTGGATGAAAGCCCAACTGAAAGATTAGGATTGTTTGCACATTATATATTCCACACATCCATCATAGATGTCACATACATAAAATAAGCTTCACATACTAACATAGGGTGCACATACAAAATAGGGCTCACATACATAGGAATCACATACTAAATAAGTTTCACATACCTTAGATATAAACATTACCATCATAACCACCAAACAGATAGCAATCCATCCATATAATATCCTAGTTATAAACATAACACATGTATTAATATATATATTTAAAGACATAAAGCATAGAAAAACCCTAATTTTACAAAACTACGATTTAGAGCTCAAAACCAAGTCCAAACGATTACTCATAATCTCCTGATTAAGAAAACATATCTTATTATATAAAACAGAGTTAAAATGAATTAATTATGTATTTTAAAACATTTACATACTAAAAATGCCATTCAAAGCAAACTTCGGAAAACCATTGATAATCATCTCTCAAAAACCACAAAATCAAATTCTACATCAAAAATCCTTTCCAACGACTATTTATTCATATTTTTCTGATAAAGGATCGATTTACTATGAATTAGTAAACCTGACCAATCAGAAATTAGGAAAACTATATTGTGACAGGTATTAAAATCGAAATACAAATTCGATGTAAATTATAGGTGAAAGGACCAAAATGCCCTTGCTTGTTAAATCAAACCAATGAAAGCTACGAGGGCAGAGGAGTCATTTGCACCTGTCGATTGCTTTGCAAGCGAGAAACAAGAACCTGGGTGAAAAGACGACAATACCCTTCCACAAAAACACTAGCGATTGAAGCAGCGGGGGACTCCAGGGTCATTTGACGACCTGGATTGCTTCCCTCGCAGCCATGGTCGCGAGCAAGCAGCTCCAGGGGACAGGCTCCCATGTCAACCTGGTGATTTGATGAGGCTCTGATCAGGGGACCATGTCGAGGAGCTTCCTCGAATCCAGGCGGAGGTGAAGGAGCAAAACAAGGAGAAGGTCGATGCAGCGGCTACTCAATCCACCACGGAGATCCAGAGAAAACAGGGGCATCGTTTGGAGATCGAAACCCAAAAGGAAGCATCGGAACCGGGAAACAAAGATCGGGAAACTATTTGCGAGGTGGAAAGGGACATGGGTCAGGTCCTAGAGCGGGCGGAGGAGCATCACAACGCCAACTAGCAGGTGGCGGCGGAGCTCGACGACGAGCTTATAGGGCACAACGACTGGGGGTGTCTCGAGGCAAACCGAGGTTGGGAATAGGAAGAGGGATGGTCGAGAATGGTTACCTATCGTCTAATTGACCCGAGGTGGTCGGAGGTGCAAGCTGGAGGTCGTCGCTGCCGGGGAAGGTAGAACGAGTAGGTCAGGGCCATAGGGGCGGGGTGTGAATAAATTAGAGGAGGAGGAAGAAAGGTAGCGGCCCGAGGGTCGTTTCTGCAGCCTTATATAGGTATGAGGAGTGCTCTATCCCCTACTGTAATCTCACGACAGAGGAGAGGAGGAGGTCACGATTTGGGCGTTTCGTCAACTCAACGAGATAGGCGGAGATTTAGGGCTCTCTAGAACCGGCGTGAGAAGCCGAATGCACCAGAAGAGAAATCGTGCGAGAAGGTGGTCAGACGAGGGAGAACGGAACCGATGAATGCAACCTGTGAAACGGTTGTTCGATCGCGTGAGAGCGCGAGGTAAGGGACGAACTCGCGTCCGTTGGATCGAGCGGGAAAACAAAACTGACCGTCGGATGGCGGGTCTACCATGGACCGGGCCGCGTGACAGGAAAAATAACGGAATCTTAGCGTTACACTGATATAAATGAAATCAAAGCAATAACTATAGTTATACTATATTAAAAGCTTATAAAAAGGATTTCAAGGGTCAAATCAACTCCAAATTACACCAAAATTTAACCATAGGCTCATAATAACATATAGAACGATGCTATATAATTAAAATCTCGTTTAAAGCATAATAAGGCCATTAATAAATACATAGCTCATAAAAGAGTATAATAACACATTAAAATCAAGGAATTATATGAAGAGGCTATTAATAAGAATCATGTGAGTAAATTCGACATATAAAAGACATTAGGGTAAAAATACTCATTACTCAACAAAATAACATATTAATATGAACTAAAATCATATTTTAAGGAGAGAGAAACAATAAAGGTTAATACACTCATATATGAACTCAATTACACATTATTAATAATATATTTATCCAAAAAGCTCCAAATAAATATAATCCACTATATAATCTCATTAATGACCAAATTACAACATTAACCCTAACTTATCTCCTAATGTGGGTTATTTGTGCAAACACCCCTCAATTATCATAAAAGAGGGTAAGTAGTGATTTCAACATCAATTTGTGCTTAAAATGCACAAGGAGTCCAAAAATGATTATAAAGGATGGGGAATTTATGAAAAAGGTCCAATTGGACTAAAAGTCAAAGAAAAGCTCAAGAATGGGTAAATTGCAGGGAAGACCCTGAGATTCAGTATGTTACAATGATGTTGGTAAAGGAGGCCTCGTGAAGGTCAGAAAAGAACCACAGTGTGTGCATATGAAGTTGCTTTGATCGTGCAATGGCTGAGAGAGAGCCCAGAGGTGACATGAGTCATGAGTTGATGCTAAGAAGACTGACATGCAGCTCACTATGGGAGAATATGTGGTGTGAAAATCTGACCCCTCTAAGATACAACTGAGAAAGCTGAGTCCCAGATATATGGGTCCATTTGAGATGGATTGGTGGAGATGGTTGTGTTTAGCCTTGCCCCTCAAGATAACATGATGTGTAATGTGTTCCATGTGTCCGATATAGAGCACTATGTGAGGTACCCAAGCCATGTGCTGAGCCCTGAACCTATTCAACTATTGAGAAGCTGAAATGTCCTGAGTCACCTATGAGGGTACGACATACCAAGGTAAGAAAGAACTCAGATGGAAGAATATGGGATGATTAAGGTTCTTGGGAAGCACCATGGAAAGGGTGGAGCCACATGGAAGCCCTGATGGATATAAGAAAGGCTTATCCTGAATTGTTTGTTTGCTTGATGGAATTTTGAGGACAAAATTCTTATAAGAGGGGAAGGATGCTAAACCCCAATTGTTGGGTTCATTTGGTGAGAAATGTAATTTCTCATATTAAATATATTTGAACAAATAAAGATATAATTTGTTTTAAATAAATGGATTTCGTTTACAATAGCCTTGATGATTGTTTTGTAGGATTTATTGGCTATTGGGCCCCATAACAAAGAAAGGATAAAAGAAACTCTATTATTGAGTAAATAAGAAAATAGAGAAAAGAAAAATGTGGAAACTCCTATGACGTGTATTTTACTACGCGCTTAAACGCAAGTATACGCGTCGAGTAATATAGGCCTTTGTGAGGCCCGAGTCGAACTCAGGGATACGTGAGTTATTGAAGACTCCTACTAACTAATCGCAATCAGCTAGGCCGAATGACAAAATAGGGTTTGTTGTCGAAATTAAAAAGAAAACAAAATGGAACAAAGAAAACAATCGATTAAAGATTAATTTAATCAATTCAAAAGAGTATCTTTAGGATTGCGGTTTCACCGCGGGTCAACATTGTATTAAGTTTTATATAATTACTCACTCTTCTCTCTCTATCCGGGTAGTGGCCTGAAAACAGAATTACCCACTATCGTGGTGTAATTCACTACTTAGGTTTAGGTTGATTCCACCGTCGTAGTAATCATTCCCCTAAACTAAGCGCATTACAAACGGTCTCTCAGTTTCCACCATTAATTTTACACCTCCTTTGTCAAGGGATTTATCGATTAATGTAGGTTTCGTCTCTTTTCAACCGTTAATCCTTCTGTCGAAGTGATTAAGGGCATTAGATTATTATTATGGTGATAAAGCATAACAATATACGGAGAAAACGAAACTATACCACGGATTTGAGAGAGAAAATATGAATTATCAATATAAAATTGTCATACAATGCATTCCCGGGCTACTCCCGGTCCTAAAGATAGAGGGTTTTAGCCTCTCATGTTCATCTCACACGAATACATAGTAGAAATAGGGGAATTCATAAGAAAAATGTGAAACAAGTGGGAAAACCCCTGAACGGAGAAGAACCGGTAGATCCTTGGCGTAGAATACGAGCTTCCCCGCCTATCGGTGGTGGAATTCGTCTTCAGCAGCGTTCGAATCACCCGGGATGAGCCTCTGGCCTCCGTTCTCCTTTTTCTCCTTCCTCGGCACTCGTGCAATGCAAAAATGATATGATCCTCCTCTGGGCGGCCGTCATTAGGTATAAGTCCCTAATTAGGTCGTCAAATAACTCCAGCCGTCCGATTGAGATCAAAACGAATCCAACGCATATCTGCCGGCGTCGATACCATCGACGCGGGTCGATGGTATCGACCCAGCATATTAGCGGCAGCCTTCTTTTCTTTTCGTCTGAGTGCTTGTGATCATCTCGATACCATCGACTTGGGTCGATGGTATCGACTCTCTTTAGCGTCGGTTGTTGTCGTTTAGCGACGTTGTAGCCTCCATGCGTCGATGGCATCGACTTGGGTCGATGGTATCGACGGATTCCTCGCCAGCAACCTGAAGGGATCTCGATGCCATCGACTTGCGTGTCGATGGTATCGACTCTGCGCTGCTCTTCTCGGATGGCAACTTGTGGCTTGGTCGATGGTATCGACGGAAGCAGATACTTGTTTTTCCTGAAATTCCAAACCAAGACCAAGTAAATCCACACAAATTATGATAATATGATAAATAATGCTCAAAATAGTAAAATAAAGGGGATTCGACATAAAATGATGGCAAAGACTGAAATGAATGAATTATGCAATATTATCCATAAAAATGACTAATTACAGCATAAAACACATATGAAAAAGGTCTATAAATGCGACTCAAAATCATCGCATCAAACTCCCCTAAGCTTAAACCTTGCTCGCCCTCGAGCAACTAGTCCTTAGAATAGAATTGCAGATGTCAACTAAAAATCAACACACCAACCCACATCCCATGTGACTCCCACTGAATGTTCTCAAACCGGCCTTCTCTAACCACAGAACAGTAATTACCCTAAAGGCGACAATAATCATCAATAAGAGAAATTCCCTTAAAACCGATGAACACTATCACATAAGGCAGTTAACATAATAAAATTCACCGATTCAGCATTGGTGCATCTTGTGATCGCCTACACTACATTGCTCGCCCTAACTACCATCTACATGGAAGCAGTTCTCCTGATAATCATTAGTGAGGAGAAATTCACGGTGGCCTACCAATCCGAGCAACGGGTGGATGGAATGGGTGGTTCATGGAAGAACTTGGAAGTATTGCACAGTTTCAATATGCATAAAACAAAATGTCCTAAATGATGCAAATGCACATTAGAAATGCCCTAATGCCTAAAATTGGGTGAAATGATGCGTGCACTAACCTTCCACCCCAAAATGAGATGGAAATCTAATTAAGCCACATCATGTACTCAATCTTCCTGTAATGTGAGTGATATCATGTTCCTTTCTCCCCCTTATTCCACTTTCTTATAAATTCTCTTTTTTTTCTTTTTCTAACTTTTTTTTTTCGGAATATTTTTCTTCACTTTAGCCCCCGTATCCATAATTGCTTAGAGATAAGTGTATTGGGCTATTTACTTCATGCTTGGAAATCTTTGCAATATTTCAAAGGTATGGAACAGTTTAGATCACTTTTGAGGAAAAATTGAGATACATGGTGTACTTTATGCATGATAATCATGAAAGTCATGAGTGCAACTACATGGCATGCACCTAAAGGTAATGTGCATGAATCCCTATATTTTTCTCTTTTTATGCAAACATATGGAAAATATCAATGCAAGTCCTATCTAAATGCTATGCACACAAGAAGGAATTGAAACTGCACTTTACTTCCAGTTCTTAGGTGGATTATGGAAAAATGATGTGGAATGATCACAAGATTAAATGACTGAACCTTAGAAGGATATTATGTGTCCCTCCTCACTGACCTTTGTAATGGTTTGGAGGGTTCTCTCTCTTACATCCAATTAAGGTCTCATTACCATTTGGTTAGGTTAGGCTCTAACAACTGTTACTATCCACTTTTCATGAGTCAATGGGAGTATAGGTGTGAAATGTTGCTTTAAAGTTGACATAATCAATCATTTTCATAGGATAAGTTCCCCAAGGACAACCAAGTCAAGCTATCCAAAAGACACAAAAATTTTAAAATTCCCTTAAATTTCCCATGAATACACAGCGAGATGACAACTTTTACGACATCCACAGTTACACTAGATAGATGTGGATCCTAAACAAAAACTAAAAATGCAAGAAACAAATAACACTGCTAAAAACTAAAAACAATAAAAGAAAAGATAGAGCTATTCCAGCTACCCCCCTAAGCTTGAATTCGACTATGGCCTCATAGAAAAAACAAACTTAAGAGTGGAACAGAGATACCCTGATCATTCTTGTGGAGGCGGAGGTGGGTACTGTGGGGTCGTAGGATCCCAAGAAGGATACTCCCCCTGGAAGCTCGGATCGTAATGGGTCCTCAGCGGAGGCTGTGGATAGCCTCCAAAGTAGCTCTGACTCCAGTAATGGTCGTAAAAGGGCTCCTGTTGCATCTCCATCCTTTGCAACCGATTGTGTATCTGCTGTTGGTTGTCGAGGAGGAGACGTTCATTCTCGAACATCGCCCTTTGGTTTTCAAGTAACCGGTTCGTAGTATCCTGAATACTGGTATACATCTCTAGATGCTGCTGCTGTGTCTGATGGATGTCCTGCAGCATCGTGTACATTCCCTGCATTGAGTAGACATCCTCGCCTGGCTGCGAGGGCTGTGGTGATGGTGGTGGGGGCTGTGATGATGAAGACGCACCCGGATGCATCCTAGGACGCTTCCGTGGTGCTACTCGTGCGCGAAGAGGTGTGAAAGCCTCCTCTTCCTCCTCAACCTCGCCTTCTTGGTCATCGTTACCGCCTTCTTCTTCATCAGACTCGACGGCTATGATCGGCCACCGGAAGTGCTGTGCGCCCTCGATGTGGAAGACGGCATCCGGCAGTGCGCACTCCTGATAAGCATGGTTGACGTGGTAGTGTGCGTGCGCCAACCCATCCCGTAGAAGGATAAGGTTTGAACGGTGCAGATGCTGCACGTTCACCTTACTCCTCGTGGAAATCGGAGTCATGGACTGTAAATTCAACCCCAAGTACATCGCCAATTTAGTGATGAGCCCACCAAAATGGATCGGAGCCTTCCTTGTACTCCTCTTCACCGCCAGGATGCGCTGCAGAAAGAACGCACCCCAGTTGCATTCTTGTCGCTTCAGGAGCATGTAGAGGAAGAAAAGATCGCTCTCCTGAAACTTGCTCAATGCTAAATCGCTCCGAGCAAAGAACGTAAGGCTCAACATCCGGTGTAAGACCCGGACGAAGGGATGCTCGAAGTCCGCTACCGCAGCATTGTGGTAGCTCACTGTCTTTCCCGCCAGCACTGTGACTAGCTCGGCGAAGATCTTGCCGTAGTCGGTGAGGGAATCTGGGCGCCGGTGATCATGTTGGGAGTGGTTCCAGTTAAAGATGTTGTTGAACTGCTTAAGGGTGATGTTGTAGTAGATGTTAAACAGCCGGAACGATACCCGGCCCTTGATCCACTCACGATCCGATGCAACCACGCCGTTGGGCACGACGCAGACGTCAAGGGACGCCATAAACTCCGCCACCAATTCCTTGTAGGTGGCCCATTTGCCGAAGAACGACTACCCATCCGCATGGCGCTCCAGCTCGTCTGCCCTTCTGCTGGTGTGGCGTGCTTGACCCTTCAGCACATAGGCCTAGTTGGCCTCGAATCCAAGCTCCTGGAGCATTCCCCGGTCCACATACCGGGTCGGCTCGATCTTCCGCTTCATGATTTCCTCATAGACCTTCCTCACCTCCGCGGATGGGTGAACCAGGCGCGGACGTGAGACTGAAGCAGTAGGGGGTGGAACAAACTCCACGATCTCCATGGGATTCGCGCTCGAGGACGATGATCCGGCGGCGTGCACCATTGTTGCTAGAAAGATGGGACTAGAAGAAAAGAGTTCGGGGAAGATGGAAAAGTGATTCTCCGCTCGGTGAAGATCCTTGCTCGATGTTGCTGCTCTTCAGTCTTGGAGGGCTCGGAGGAGTGCTCGGCGCAAAGGAGGACGTTTGCTCTGAAGGTGTGACGTCAAATGACGTTGCAATTATCCTTAAATAGACTTGGCCGGCGCCACTGTTGACCCGTCGATACCATCGACGCGGGTCGATGGTATCGACACGTCTCGCTGGTATCCGCCTCCCTCACGAGTATCGACGGCTGACGTTTTCTGGATCGGGAAACCCGGATTGCTGACATGTTGATACCATCGACAGAAGTCGATGGTATCGAAGCAGAACCCGGATCGGTGACGTGGACTCGCGATCGTCGTCGATGTCTTTATGCGGATCGGTGACATGCATGTCGATACCATCGACGAGGGTCGATAGTATCGACTTCCTTTATTGCGACACCGCCACTTCTTCAATTCAGCCTGTGATCATGTCGATACCATCGACGAGGCCGTCGATGGTATCGAGTTGACTGAGCAAAATCGTTCTGAACTTCTCCAGAGATCTCGATGGTATCGACTGGTGTGTCGATACTATCGACACTTTTATTGCGACCTGCCTGTAGGTATGTCGATACCATCAACGGGGCCGTCAATAGTATCGACTCAGTGCGATTTTTGCAGCTGTCAACCTGAACCCATGTCGATACCATCGACCAGTGTGTCGATGGTATCGACCCTGCCTGTGCCTGCACATTGAACAAACGGATCAAGGTATCTTCTTTACACTAAAATTTAAACAAAATAAAAGCAATCTACGATTATAACTAAACTATCCTAATGTACCAATGGTTGGGTTTCCTCCAAACAAGCGCCCTTCTTTAACGTCTTAGGCTAGACGTCTTCCTAGCATCTCATTCATTCGCAAGTGTAATGAGTTTGAACTCATTCACTTTTCTCTTGTGGTTTTCACCAAAATACAACTTCAACCGCTGCCCGTTCACCAAGAACGTGGCATCTCCATCACGCACAAGAATCGCACCATGCGGTCTCACCTCTTCCACTACGAAGGGTCCACTCCACCGGGACTTCAGCTTCCCGGGATGCAATTTGAGACGGGAGTTAAACAATAGAACACTATCTCCTTTCTTGAACGTGCGCAGCTCGATATGTCGATCGTGGATCAGCTTTGTCCGCTCCTTGTAGATGCGGGCATTCTCATATGCCGTCATGCGTAACTCATCTAATTCATTCAACTCAAACATCCTCTTTCTCCCGGATTCATCATAACTCAAGTTCAGCCTTCTTAGCGCCCAATGGGCTTTGTGCTCCAACTCCACCGGAAGGTGGAAAGCCCGGCCATACGCCAACCTAAAAGGTGTGGTGCCTATAGGTGTTTTGTACGCCGTTCTATACGCCCAAAGTGCGTTCGGTAGTAGGGCACTCCAATTTTTCCTTGTGGATGCCACTGTCCGTTCTAGAATCTTCTTGATTTCTCGATTTGAGACCTCCACTTGTCCTTGCGTCTGTGGATGATATGGGGTGCCGATGTTGTGCTTGACCCCATATTTCTTCAAAAGTGTCGAAAATTTCTGATTCCGGAAGTATGTGCCTCCATCACTTATGATCATTCGGGGTATCCCGAACCTGTAGAATATATTTTCTTTCACAAACCTGCACACTACATTAGAATCATTAGTCCTTGTGGGGATTGCTTCCACCCACTTCGACACGTAATCAACAGCAAGCAAGATATATAAATTTGAATTCGAGGACACAAAGGGTCCCATGAAGTCTATGCCCCATAAGTCAAAAACCTCAACTTCCTAAAATACATTCAGGGGCATTTCTTGTCTCCTTGAAATGTTACCTGCTCGTTGACACGGGTCACATTGCCTTACAAACTCGTAGGCATCCCGGAACAAAGTTGGCCAATAAAGGCCGCTTTCCAACACTTTGGCTGATGTCCGTGAACTAGCATGATGTCCTCCCATAGGCGACGCATGGAAATGGTGGAGAACACTCTCGTACTCCACCTCCGGCACACACCTGCGAAGAATACCATCCCTGCACTGCTTCAAAAGAATTGGGTCATCCCAAAAATAGTATCTCAAAGAATGAAAGAATTTCTTTTTCTCTTGATAAGACCAGTCTTCCGGGATGATCCCGCAAGCCAAATAGTTAACAATATATGCAAACCATGGTTCCTTAAAATCAATTTTCAAAAGTTGTTCATCGGGGAATGTCTCGGTTATGGGTATGTGTATATCTTTCTCATCTACCCTATCTAACCTAGACAAGTGGTCAGCCACCACATTTTCAATTCCCGACTTGTCCTTGATTTCAATATCAAATTCTTGTAAAAGAAAATTCCACCTAATGAGTCTAGGCTTTGCATCCTTTTTCTCCATCAAATATTTTATCGCAGCGTGATCGGTCCACACAACTACTTTAGAACCCACTAAGTACTGCTGAAATTTTTCAAAAGAAAACACGACGGCAAGTAACTCTTTTTCTGTAGTTGTATAGTTCAATTGAGCATCATTAAGTGTTTTGGAGGCGTAGAAAATCACAACGGGCTTATTATCTACCCTTTGCCCCAAAACGGCTCCCACTGCATAATCGGAAGCGTCACACATCAATTCGAATGGTTTTGTCCAATCCGGCGTTTGAACAACCGGAGCCGAAATCAACTTCTCTTTCAAAACTTCGAATGTGTGAAGACACTTATCATTGAAATCAAAAACCGCATCTTTTTCCAACAATTCGGATAAAGGTTTTGCAATTTTTGAAAAATCCTTGATGAATCGCCGATAAAATCCGGCGTGTCCCAAAAAGCTTCTCACCCCTTTTACAGAATTTGGTGGGGGTAGCTTGGAAATCATCTCAATTTTTACTGGGTCTACCTCAAGACCCTTGCTAGACACCTTGTGTCCCAGAACTATTCCTTCCGTCACCATCATGTGACATTTCTCCCAATTGAGGACCAAGTGTGTGTCCTCGCACCGCTGCAGCACCTTGTCCAAATTATAAAGACACTCATCAAATGACGCCCCATAAACCGAGAAGTCATCCATGAAAACCTCAAGACAACGCTCCACCATGTCAGAGAATATGGCGAGCATGCAGCGTTGAAACGTTGCCGGCGCATTACATAATCCAAACGGCATCCGTCGGTAAGAAAAAGTCCCATAGGGACAAGTGAACGTAGACTTCTCTTGATCCAAAGGATCAATAGAAATCTGGTTATACCCCGAATACCCATCCAAAAAACAAAAATGCGACCGACCTGCAAGACGTTCCAAAATTTGATCGATAAATGGCAAAGGAAAATGATCTTTAAGAGTGGCAGCATTCAGTCGGCGGTAGTCGATGCAAACACGCCACCCGGTTACCAATCGGGTGGTGAGAGGTTCATTCAAAAGATTTTTAGTAACAGTAATTCCCCCCTTTTTAGGGACTACCTGTGTGGGACTCACCCACGTCGAATCTGATATGGCATATATGATCCCTGTAGCAAGAATTTTTATGACTTCCTTCTTCACAACCTCCATCATGCTTGGATTTAGACGTCTTTGAGGTTGAATTACTGGCTTGGCTCCCTCCTCGAGCCGTATCTTATGCTGACAAAGTGTAGGGGAGATCCCCTTGATGTCTGCAACAGACCACCCAAAAGCTCCACGGTGGTTCTTGAGCACTATCAGTAGTTGCTCCTCCTCATCCGCACTCAAGTAAGCAGATACAATCACTGGTAACTTGTCCTTCTCAGCTAGAAAAATGTACTTAAGATGCGGGGGCAGTGGCTTCAACTCCAACTCCGGCGGGCAAGTAAGAGATGATTGCAGCAGTGGGGGAAGTGTACCTAAGTCTTCATAGTGCCTCGTGTAGAAACATGGAAGCATCTGAAGCATTTTGGCGCACTCCTTGAGTGAAGTACTCCGCATCCAATCATAAGTGACACTCAACAAACACGCCTCCAACGACAATTCTGGATATGCATCAAAAACTGAAGTAATAATCGCATCATCCTCCCAATAAGGTGGAATGTCCTCATTCTCATCATTCGGAAACCCAACAGCTTTGCATAAAGAGACAACTTTAGCTTGCTCCATAATGTCTACAGCTAAGGTTCCATTATCCAACTTGCTCATCACATGAGCCATGTCCAAGAATGGCTTCCCAAGGCAAAGTGAGATATTGTGCTCCACATGTTTCACCATGTTACAATGTGCTTTTGCTTTAGTAGACGCATTGCTAGTGGGCATGACCATCTCAAAGCGATCATCCGCAATGCCCAAGGTCAAGCGACCTCTCCCCATCTCCAAGATCATATCGGATGTTGCTTGGAATGGGCGTCCAAGTAGCAACTCATTGCCATGCTCGTCCTGCATTTCCATAACCATGAAATCAGTCGAAAAAACAAATCGGTCTACCTTTACCAAGACATCTTCGCAGATTCCATAAGGTTTCACCACAGAATTATCGGCCAATTGGATAGTCATGTTGCTTGGCCTTGACTCCTTTAATCCCAACTTTTTAAATGTAGAAAGGGGCATCAAATTGATGCTTGCCCCAGAATCACAGAGTGCCTCTCCAAATTTGAACTTCCCGATAAAACAAGAAATATTGAAACAACCGGGGTCCTGTCTCTTCGGCGGCAAAGTGCCCATAATGAAAGCACTCACTTGCTCCATCAGCACCACGACCTCAGTGTCGGGTATTTTCCTCTTTTTGTTGATGACATCTTTTAGAAACTTCCCATAAGATGGGATTTGCTCAATCTCCTCCAACAACGGAATATTTACCGATAACTTTCTAAAGTTGTCCAGAAATTTCTTGAATTGTGCATCCACCTTCCTTGCCTTTGCACTATTGGGATAGGGGACCGGAACGGTATGTGCCCTTTGATGAGGTGGCACATAGGGTGTCAATTTCTGCGGTTCCTCCTCAGTAGCTTGTTCTTCATTACCATCCACAGCTATATCTTCAGCTTGCCCTGTGACAGATGTGGGCTGCTCCTTCGTGGTTCCATCTGCAACTTTGTCCTGCGGTATGCTTGTGTCATCCATCCTTGGATTCAACACCTTCTTGCCGCTCCTCAGTAAGATGGCCTTGGCCTGCTGGTTTCCCCCGGGAACATTGGTGTTCCCCGGAAAACTCGGATGTGCTGGCTTCTTCAAGCTTGCAATTTCAGCTGCCATCTGCGCCATGGAAGTCTCTATGGTTCTCATTTGAGCCCCATGGCTCTACAAAGTCTGCCCAAATTGGTTCATAAATTCACCCTGTTTCTTGATTTGTTGCCCAAATGTGTTCATTAACTCCTGGTTTTGTTTGATGACCTGATTGAGCAACTTCGTGCTCTTGTCCTCTGTGGCTGGTGCAGGCTTGGCATCCGGATCCTGCAGAAAATTGTTTGGATCCTTCCATGAGAATTTCTTGTCCTTTCGCCATGAGTAATCATTATTCATGTACCCTTGTTGTTGCCTTATGTACTTGGCTTGAGCCTCATCCTCAGACTCATTGTCTTCCTTCTGCAGTAGCTTCTTTGCGAGAAGATCCATCTTCTCATTTAACTCTCTCATTGCCTTTGACTCACTGGAAACTCTTGCTTGCTCAACTGGGCCTCTCTCTCTTTCTCCCCAAGATTGCTTTCTTGCCATGTTCTTTAGTATTTCCCAGCATCTCGTATCAGTGTTATTTAAGAAAAATCCTGAACCGGCTGAGTCCAAGTTACTTCTATCATGCTCGGAGAGAGAAAAATAGAAGATCTTCACCTGAGTCTCCTTGTCTAGTCCATGATGCGGACATCTCCTCAACATGACCTGGAATCGCTCCCAAGTCTCAGAATATGTTTCACCCGCCTGTTGGGTGAAATTGTGAATCTTCCTAATCATGTCGTTGGTCTTCTCAGGAGGGAAAAACCTCTCGAAGAAAACCTCCACCATATGATCCCATGATTCAACAAACTCATCGTCGAGGTTATGTAGCCACTCTCTCGCAACTCCTGCCAGGGAGCTTGGGAACAGCTTGAGGTACAGAACATCCTGTGGGAACCTGTCTATCTTCACCATATCGCAATTTTCAACGAACTGACTGATGTGTGCCACTGGGTCCTCATTCTTCAACACGTGAAATGCATTTGATTTAACCAAGTTAATCAACGCTGGATCAATCTTGTAGGTTGGAATGTTGAGCCCCTATTTCTTGATAGGCCCCTTTGAAGATGATGAAGAAGACGCTTTGATCTTCTCCCATATCGTATGTGGTTCGGCCATTTCTTCTGCTTGCTCTTGCTCAGATTCAGAATCTATGTCGCTTTGGTGATCTTGCTCGTAGTAATCCTCGTCCTCTGGTCCCTGAGGTGGAACCTCAGGTGTGCGATTCGCGTAGTCTGCGCTACGTGTATGCACCATGCAAAGTACCTGAAATAAGAAAATCGGGGTTCAGTACTATGCTTTGAACGAGTAAACACAATTATAGAGAAATTTAGGAATATTTAAAGTTGTTTCAAAATAAAATAAAAAAAATGTGGCCTAGAGTGGCCGCTCTTAGCACTCGAAGTGCCAACAATTCGCCGTGTCCCCGGCAACGGCGCCAAAAACTTGACGTGCATTTTACTACGCACTTAAACGCAAGTATACGCGTCGAGTAATATAGGCCTTTGTGAGGCCCGAGTCGAACTCAGGGATACGTGAATTATTGAAGACTCCTACTAACTAATCGCAATCAGCTAGGCCGAATGACAAAATAGGGTTTGTTGTCGAAATTAAAAAGAAAACAAAATGGAACAAAGAAAACAATCGATTAAAGATTAATTTAATCAATTCAAAAGAGTATCTTTAGGATTGCGGTTTCACCGCGGGTCAACATTGTATTAAGTTTTATATAATTACTCACTCTTCTCTCTCTATCCGGGTAGTGGCCTGAAAACAGAATTACCCACTGTCGTGGTGTAATTCACTACTTAGGTTTAGGTTGATTCCACCGTAGTAGTAATCATTCCCCTAAACTAAGCGCATTACAAACGGTCTCTCAGTTTCCACCATTAATTTTACACCTCCTTTGTCAAGGGATTTATCGATTAATGTAGGTTTCGTCTCTTTTCAACCGTTAATCCTTCTGTCAAAGTGATTAAGGGCATTAGATTATTATTATGGTGATAAAGCATAACAATATACGGAGAAAACGAAACTATACCACGGATTTGAGAGAGAAAATATGAATTATCAATATAAAATTGTCATACAATGCATTCCCGGGCTACTCCCGGTCCTAAAGATAGAGGGTTTTAGCCTCTCATGTTCATCTCACACGAATACATAGTAGAAATAGGGGAATTCATAAGAAAAATGTGAAACAAGTGGGAAAACCCCTGAACGGAGAAGAACCGGTAGATCCTTGGCGTAGAATACGAGCTTCCCCGCCTATCGGTGGTGGAATTCGTCTTCGGCAGCGTCCGAATCACCCGGGATGAGCCTCTGGCCTCCGTTCTCCTTTTTCTCCTTCCTCGGCACTCGTGCAATGCAAAAATGATATGATCCTCCTCTGGGCAGCCGTCATTAGGTATAAGTCCCTAATTAGGACGTCAAATAACTCCAGCCGTCCGATTGAGATCAAAACGAATCCAACGCATATCTGCCGGCATCGATACCATCGACGCGGGTCGATGGTATCGACCCAGCGTATTAGCGGCAGCCTTCTTTTCTTTTCGTCTGAGTGCTTGTGATCATCTCGATACCATCGACTTGGGTCGATGGTATCGACTCTCTTTAGCGTCGGTTGTTGTCGTTTAGCGACGCTGTAGCCTCCATGCGTCGATGGCATCGACTTGGGTCGATGGTATCGACAGATTCCTCGCCAGCAACCTGAAGGGATCTCGATGCCATCGACTTGCGTGTCGATGGTATCGACTCTGTGCTGCTCTTCTCGGCTGGCAACTTGTGGCTTGGTCGATGGTATCGACTTCCATCGATGGTATCGACGGAAGCAGATACTTGTTTTTCCTGAAATTCCAAAACAAGACCAAGTAAATCCACACAAATTATGATAATATGATAAATAATGCTCAAAATAGTAAAACAAAGGGGATTCGACATAAAATGATGGCAAAGACCGAAATGAATGAATTATGCAATATTATCCATAAAAATGACTAATTAGAGCATAAAACACATATGAAAAAGGTCTATAAATGCGACTCAAAATCATCGCATCACCCTAGAAGGAAAATCCAAAGAGGGATTTCGTTCCTCTTGGGTTCCTTGGGTTCCAAGGAGTCTAAAATTGCATAGAGAATGCAATAAGAAAAGAAAATATCAATTAAATATTTCTTTGTTAAGAAAGAAATTGAAAATAATGATAAAATGTGAAAAATGAATGGAAAGGGGTATAATTGAGTTATCCTTGGTGGATTTTCGAATCCCAAGGATTCCTAATGATAAAAGGAGTACCAATGAGGTAAATAAAAAGAAAGATAAAGAGAAATCCTCAAAAAGAAAGAAAAAGTAAGATAATGAGAAAAAGGATGAAAGATAAGGAAAACGGCTAAGGTATATTCCCAAGAAGGGATTTCGAGCCATTAATGTTCATTGAGGTTCAAGGAACTCAGAATAATTATTTAATTGCAAAGGAAAGAGAAAATAAGTGAGAGACATACTTATTTAAGTAATATCTTGCACCTAAAGAAAAGGCACGTTTTATTATAGATAATGAGCCAAAATTTTCTAGAGAGGTATATTAAGTCATTACTAAGTTTCCCTCAAATTTTGGGATTAATTGGACACTCGCTTTGAGAGTTATGGCTTTTACAAGTTTCCCTAAAGTTTTGTGATTATAGTAAATGTCACAATTTGATTAAATTTAGGAAATTAGGGATCTGGTTCCCATATCCTTTTCGCTTGTCCTGATGGTTGTCAGATCCAAGATCTAGGGTGGATGGATCATCACCCACCTCAGGATCTATTTGGGAAACAAGGTTCAACAGTTTGAACCTTTCCATACTTCTTTCTCTCTACTCCCTTGATAGTTTTCCACGAGATTAAGCGCTATGAATTTGGGAGAGAGAGGTGATTACAACAAGACTTTATACAACAGTTATACCTCCCTACATAGGAAGTTCCCAAATCTTGGACCGTTTGGGAAGATAGGGCAAGCTGGGACAACCCATTAGATCATTAGCTATACCTATAAAATGACTTCTGTAGAAACCTTGTGTTGTACCCTGTGCTTTGGAGACCTCAATTGCCCGAGAACAACGTTGTATCCCCTCACCCCATCTTTCCCTATTCTGACAGGACAGATTGCTCGAGTAGTAATGTGAAGCAATTGAGATCAATTGCTTGGACCCGGAGGTTGAGGTGAGTCTGAGGGGGTGTTTCCTATCGTTTTTAGGAGCGAAGGGGGGGTCTGCACATGCTCTAACCACGCAGCTATGTGGGCCTGTTCTATAGGCCGGAGGGCACTCTTGGGGCCACCAATCCTGACCACCATAGATAGTTGTGAGAAGATAGATGAGTCCGAGAAGAGGAGGCAGAGCTCGTGGAATCATCGCCCACTGTTTTGGAGGACCATAGGCAAAAGTCAACTCTCCGGTTGACTGAACCATGGTGGTTGTTCGTAAGCAAAGGGAGCAGAGATCAGGGGAAGAAGATAACTTCACGTGAAAAGACCCGTGTACCCCTGGGGTCACTCCTTACAGTAAGGGCTATAATAGACATTTTATTCGTTCGTTTAAAGCATCCAAGATTAATTCTGACGTGGCACACCCTAATTGGCTGAGGACTGTTTAATTCTGCAAAAATCATAACTCTTGCTAGAAAACTCAGATGGGAAAAGTATATCCATGAAAAGTGATCAGAAAAATACGAGGAATAAATTAAAAATGGTTTGGAAGCCTAAATCTGTATTCTTTTGTAAAAATGTATATTTTGATGGAAAAAGGTGTTAATTTGTGGTTAGAAACCCTAATCAATGATTAAGGGTATTTTTGATGTAGAAAAAAGGTTGATTCGATCATTATTAACTTGTTTAGTGATAAAAATGAATCTTGATCTATTTTGAAAAGGGAATTGCAAGAATTAGGGTTTTCAACCTAATATTGTAAGTAATATGCTTAGAATCCCTAAGTGAGGGAAAAAGGGAAGAAAAAGATATAGTTAATCCGAAAGTTAGGGTTTTGTGGTCCAAACTTGATCTTAAGATCTTAATGGAAAATAAAATGAGATAATTAGGGTTTGATGGATATTTTGACAAAAATAAAGTAAAAGTGGTAAAAAGGAAGTGAACCCCTAATTACGGTCAAAACCCTAAAAGGGCTATTAATCCTAGGGCATGATTAGGCCTATTAGACTTGAATACCATGATCCATGATAGAAAAATATTGGATGTATATTTCAGCATTGAATTGTGCTTGCTTGCTCGATTCTGGATTACTTGATTGTTTGGATTAATTCTGCAGTTAAGACAGCTTGACAGGTATGTGGTTAATTATGAATAACCGCCTTAGTTTCCCGAGGATTTTCCGGATGGTTAATCTCATTGAATGCAAATTATCAGTTTGGATTTTCATACTTGCAAATCATAAAGTCACTATGATTATCACACTAATAATAGAAGTATGTATTATCGCACCTACATGCCACCCTGATGGATGATGCCAAAGGTCAGGCCGAGATGGGTAGACCAATGGGCACTCTGAGTGGTGACCCCAGGCACCAAGCTCGGGAATGAGAAGGTGGCCTATGATATTGCATGACTAGAGGGAACCATGAGTGCTGACCCCAGGCATCAAGCTTGGGATTGAGAAGGTGGCCTTAAGTCATTGGCAAAAGAAACCCTAAGGTGGGTATGTCAGGGTTAGGGAAAAAGCGGTGGAGAATGCCATATTGAAAATCGTAAATTGTTTTTTTAATTAACTTGATTGTGATAATTAGATTGTTATCCATCTGTGCAAACTTTTGGTTGTCCCCACATACCGACATATTCTGATATGTTGACCGACATTTTGTTTGTCGGCCTTTTAGGTACAACCCTGAAATAAACAAACAGTAAACTAACACATTGTGAAATTAAGAAATAAAGTACAAGGAGGATTAGATAGATTAATTGAAGCTCTGGATAGATAGATTTCCAAAGTTTTTCGAAGATAAGTAAAGTTTTAATTGTATACCCAATTCCAGTTTAGTTAGTAGAATTTCATAATTATTATTGATTATTTGTCGAACCTTTGATCATGTTCATTGAATAACGGCTCTGTCCTTCGGGTCTCCATTAATTGGGGGTTATCGGGAGGTGGGGTCATTACACAATGCTTGTAGAAAGGGTCTCTCTAATTTAGGAGCTAGTATATCCATCATGCCTTATAGCCTTTTCAAAAGACTAGGATTCAATGACATGTTACCCACAACCATGACTATCCAACTAGCAGACTCATCCATGACCAAACCCATGGTAATCATAGAAGACATTCTGATTAAATTTGGAAAAGACGCCTATGTCCCCTGTGATTTTGTGATCATGGACATAAACGAAGGTTTACGCTACCCTCTCATTTTCGGATGTCCCTTCTTAGCCACTGTTTATGCCTTGATTGATGTTGAGGCTGGTACCATTTTGTTAAGATTAGGGAAGCAACCCCTAGAGTTTAGGGTGTTTGAAAGCATGAGGGGACTTAGTCTTGAGGAAGAGGTATACCTCCTTGATTGCATTGATAAATTATCCCAACTAAGGTAGGAATGGGAGTTAGTTGATGACCCCCTACACACCGCCCTCACTATCCCTGCCGAATGTGATTTTGACAATGAACCATTAAATCAGTTCAAGATTCATTTAGATAACTTTGAGGAGATCCCCAATGCTAAAATTGAAGACCTTAAGATGATCTCTACCATAGAAGAAGAGCCTGAACCACCAAGGCCCCAGAAATGAAGACTCTCCCCAAAGGCCTGAAATATGTTTTCTTGATGAGCTAGAACTGTACCCTGTCATAATAAATTCTTCCCTTCCCCTCAAGTAAGAAACCAAACTTATGGGTGAACTTAGGAATAAAGAAGTTGCCCTGGGGTACAAAATGGAAAATCTAGTTGGAATAGACCAATCCATCTACATCCATAAAATCCCAATGATAGAAGACCACAAACCTTCTTGAGATCTGCAACAAAAACTCAACCCAAACATGAAGGAAGTAGTCCATCTAGTGGTGATTAAACTTTTGACTGTAGGAATCATCTATCCCATCTCCGACTCCCCATGGGTCATCCCAGTTCAAGTTGTTCCCAAAAAGGGAGGGACTACCACCATTCAAAATGAGAAGAATGAGCTCATTCCCACTCGCACCGTCACATGGTGGAGAATGTGCATTGACTACAGGAAGCTCAACAAAGCAACTAGGAAAGACCACTTCCCACTTCCCTTCATAGACCAAGTTCTTGAATGCTTATCCCACCAACAATACTTATGTTATGTACATGGATACTAAAGATTTTATCAGATTTCTATCCATCCTGACTAACAAGAAAAAACCACCTTCATATGTCCCTTTAGTACATATGCTTTTTGACAAATGCCCTTTGGCTTGTGCAATGCACCAACCACCTTCCAAAGATGTATGTCTGTCATTTTTTAAGGATTAATCGAAATAGTCATGGAAGTGTTCATGGATGATTTCTCCGTCTATGGAGACAGTTTTGATTCTTGCCTTAAAAACCTCTCCCTTATCCTTGATAGATGTATTGCGTCACACTTAGTCCTTAATTTGGAGAAGTGTCACTTCATAGTTAAGGAGGGTATTGTTCTAGTCCATAAGGTGCGCAACTAAGGCATTGAAGAGGACAAGACTAAGATCGAGGTCATCACCAAGCTTCCTCCCCCGACATCAGTAAAAGACATTTGGGATTTTCTAGGACACGTGGGTTTCTATACATGTTTCATTCGTGACTTCTCTAAAATCACCAAACCTCTCATCAACCTTCTTCAAAAGGAGGTCCCCTTCAAATTTGACAAAGCTTGCATGTATTGCTTTCTGTGCTTGAAAGATGCTCTTACCACTACTCCTATCATTTGTGCACCTGACTGGGGCTTACCTTTAAAAGTCATGTGCAATGCTAGTGACTTTGTCGTAGGTCCCATTTTAGGACAAAGAATTGACAAGAAACACCATGTCATTTATTATGCATCCAAGACCTTAAATGAGGCTCAGTGAAATTACACTGTCACTAAAAAAGAAAGTCTAGCCATTTTCTATGCATTTGATAAATTTTGCTCATACCTTGTTGGTTCAAAAGTTATTGTTTACACTGATCATGCAGCTATTTTCTATCTCATGACCAAGAAGGATGCCAAGCCTAGACTCATAAGATGGATTTTGTTATTGTAGGAGTTTGATCTTGAAATTCTAGACAAAAAGGGGTCTAAAAATGTTGTGGATGACCACCTCAGAAGACAAAACTATAGCCCCATTGATAAAAAAAACCCATAAATCAATCTTTACACAATGACCAACAGCTCAAGGTAGATTCCCAATTCCCTTGGTTTGCCGATTTTGTGAACTTTTTAGCTACAAGTGTATTGCACCCCGAGTATACGGGACACTCCAAAGCTAAATTTTTACATGATGTAAAAAAATATTATTGGGATGAACCTTATCTTTTTATACTTTATGTCGATGGTTTGTATCGTCGTTGTGTATCCCACAAAGAAAGCATTGACATTCTGGAACAATGTCACTCTGGCCCCTATGGTGGTCATATGAGTTTCCAAAAAACAACTAGAAAGGTCCTGCAATGTGGATTCTTCTGGCCCACCATCTTCAAAGACTCATATGAGTATGTGCTCTTATGTGACCAACGTCAAAGGATGGGTAACATTTCCAAGCATGACCAAATGCCCATCACCTCTTGGTAGGAATTAGATATTTTTGACATCTAGGGGATTGACTATATGGGCCCATTTTCTTCTTCTTATGGGTTTTCTTACATTTTAGTCACAGTCGATTATGTGTCAAAATGGGTTGAAGCCATACCCAGTAAAATGTGTGACTCTAAAACAGTTAAGAAACTCGTTAAAGACATCATTTTTCTTAGATTTGGAGTCCCTCACACCGTCATCTCCGACGGGGGATCCCATTTTTTGGAGAAAAGTTTTGAGGCTCTATTTAAAAGATATGGGGTTTACCACGAAGTTTCCACTCCTTACCATCCTCAAACCAGTGGGCAGGTTGAAGTATCCAATAGAAAAATCAAATCCATTTTAGAGAAAACTGTTGGATGTACTAGGAAAGATTGGGCGTTAAAAATCAATGATGCTTTGTGGGCATATCGTACTGCTTACAAAACACCCATTGGTACTACCCCCTTCTGATTGATCTATGGAAATTCATGCCACTTGCCAATAGAATTATAGTACAAGGCTAGTTGGCCCATTAAAAGTTTAAATTTTGACCTTTCTATGGCTGGAGAAAAATGACTTCTCCAAATGAATGAGCTTGATGAACTTAGAATGAGTGCCTATGAAAATGCTAGAATCTACAAAGATCGAACCAAAATGTGGCATGATGATCACAACAAGCGTAAAGACATTAGAGAAGGGGATCAAGTTTTAGTTTTTAATTCAAGATTATGAATTTTCCCTAGAAAACTCAAGTAAAGATGGTATGGCCCCTACATTGTCAAGTATGCCTTTCCACATGGCGCCTTTCTTCTTTGGGATAAATTTTTGGGTGAATTTAAGGTAAATGGGAACCGACTTAAGAGATACATCATCATTGAAGACCTTGTCACTTCAGATTCAACCAAATGTTCACCCTTGGAAATCCTAAACTTAACCGACCCCACAACTCTCCTAGAATCCAAATAGATTGATCTTTGTCGGTCCACGATGTAAAACAAGGTGCTAGTTGGGAGGCAACCCAACACTATCTTCCCTTTCCTTTTATTTCCCCTAATTTTTGTTGTTTTTGTTTCTGATACCTTCCTTTTTGTGCAGCAAGCCAACCGGTTCCATTCACCAGTTGGTCGGTTCAACCATCATTTTTGGGCCTTCTCCACAGCTCAACCGATCATCTCAGCATCCACCTGCTCGGCTCGAGTCCCGACCTTGTCACAAATCTCACAATGCGGTCGTCCCTCTTCTCCCTTTAAATGAGACAACCCCTCTTTACTCGATCTTGGATAGCGCACAAGGTGCATGAGCCAATTGGCTCATACACCAACCGATCAGCTCAGAGGATTCACCTCACTATAAACCTCCTTCCAAGGGAAGTCGAACCCTCCCATCTCATTCTCTAACCCTAGTTGTCGCCCCACCCTCATGAGATCTCACTCTCGTACCCTCACACAAACTTTAGATTAGCTAGCCTCACACTCGGGATGATCGGCACCGGACTCCTCTGGTCGCCTATATGCTAACACTAAGCAGCCCTACTACTCGTAGGTCACTTCACCCCATTCACCTCGACACCCATCGCTGTTGCAGCCGCTCACTTGGAGCATCAGGTGCTCAGGTAGGCCTGCTCTACTACTACTCGGCCACATCCTCGCCCGCTCGCTTGGAAAAGCAACTGCTCAACAAGCTCTAACACCATCCGAATTACCTGTGTCGCCCCTTCCTACTTCCACTCCACTCACACACCAGTCGCCCACCTTGTCATTGCCACCGCTCGACTGCTAGATCAGACGACCATTTTCCAGGCCAGACAAGCGCTTGGAAAACTCCACCATAGCTCATCTTACCGACGAGCTGACCATCTCAGTTACCAGACGCCTGACTCACCCATGCCAGACACTCATCTCAGATTCACTAGACGATCATTTCAGTCGCCAACCTACCATTTCTTCCCCTACAATAAACATGTTCGGCAAGTTTCACAAAAGCAAGGGCAAGGCCATCGCATCCTCCTCCAGGGACCCTCCTCGCCATTCCAGTTCTTTTCCCAGAGTTTGTTTCCGCACACCCTCCCCCATCGGCGAATCTTCACCCGAGATGGTCAAAGAGATGCACCGTGACACCGATGAGGTAGATGAGCTTCTTCGTGATATGTAGGGCACTCAGAAGGCCACCAATGACCCAGAATCCACCACCCCCCATTCACCCCGCATAGCCCCCATTCCAGGTAGCTACATCCAATTCACCAGCACCGAACATGGCTACCATTATGAGGATATGTACACGATTGACGTTTCCCTTCCCCGTCGGGCGTGCGGTATTACCCTAGATGCTTTAGGAATCCGTGAGGCTACCGAAAACATCCTCTGTAGAAACCACATCCTTATCTTTCCCTACCGTGTCACCTCCATTTACTATGATCTTACCCTTGAGTTTTTGAGCACTTTCTACAGGTTCCACTGTTCTCTCAAACTCGAGTTGCAAATTCAGGATTATCAGGGAAAATTTGGAGTCCTCTACAAGGAAAATCACTTTTGTTATCCTTGATGGAAGAGATGACTATTGCCTAGAGCAATGCATGGTGCGTTCTCATGACTCCTACCTAGACCACTATGACAGAGACAAGTTTTGGGCTGAGATCACTAGACTTCTACCCCATCTTCCTAGTGGGCCCAAGGCCTCCTGTATCCACAACCTGGTGGTCTGTTACCTTCACCGCATCCTGGCCTGCACCATCTTTAGTCGGGAAGATACTCAGGGAGAAATCACACAGGTAGAACTTTATTCTCTCTGATGTCTTCTACATGAAGAGCCTTTCAACTGGGGCAATGCTATCATTGCACACTTTGGTACCCAAGCCATTCATGCCACTTCCTCTTCTTTCTGCATCGGCCACTATGTCACCCATCTCACTGTCTTTTTAGACTACACCCACATCGCCTTTCCTCCGCTTGAGCTCAAAAACCACCTCATCCACACTCACTATTTGAAGAATAGTAGGTTCATCCATTTGGGTATCGAGGGCATTTATTATCTTTTGTTAAAGGACACTCGGGTGGTCCTCCAGCTCCTTTTACATGTGCGGTTTGCCACAATGAATTACATCTATGAGTTGACTGACCTACAGGGCCATATCCAAAGATTCAGTCTGGAGCATCCAGACCTAGACACCGTCCCCGAGCCACAGCACCACAGAAGGAGCCTCTCTTTAGAGGCCCACGATGAGGACACTGGACCACTGCAGCCACCTTCCAGACACTGCACCAGGCGATGACTAGACGATGACGTCGGCCCTTACGGCTTCTATGAGGTCCAGACCTAGCGAGATGAGATTCAACGTGAGCAGCATAGACATGGCCACCATCTCAATTTACATGTACCTGATGTAGTGTTTGCAAGATTCCTGGAATGTGGACTGCGATCACTATGCCCCCAACCAACAATCATATGACGAGTATAGAGCCCATCAAAGCTATCCATGTCCCGATTCCCCTTATTGGGGAAACTACTACTCCTCCCACCAGTAGCACCCTCCACCATAGTGATCCACTTCCCTCCATCTCATTCTAAGAGTTTGCTCGGGCTGAGCAACATTCTAAGTCTGGGGTGGGGGTGGGTGGTACATGATCCACCCTCCATCTTCCATTTTTAGCATTTCTTTTCTACATTTTACATTGTATTGCATGGTTTTCCCTTTCAAACATAGGCCTTTATCTAGTCGGTCGAATGTTGTATCTTTATTTTCAAAAATGAAATTGGTTAAAACCTTTATATTCTCAAGATTATTCAAATGCTTTGAAAGATCAAGTGCCCTATGATCGTGATAGTAATTCTTGGAAATGATGGCAAGCCTTAGAGTATCAAATAAAATCAAAATGCCAATTTTCTTATTTTTAGCATTTGATTGGATTATTTTTTTACTCTCATACAATGTAGCTACATGTCTTTTCTAACTTATGCAACGACACTAAAAAAATGTTGGAAGTTATAAGCATAAGAACATCTCTTCCTTCCCCCTATTTTTCTTCTAAAAAAGAGAAGCAAAGAATCACCACCATACAAAAATCAAATCTGGGGTGGCATGCTTCCCAAAATAAAAACCCCATACCCCACAAAGGGGTGTACCATCAAAAGATGCCAAAAGTGCACATGAAAACAAATGTGACCAATGTAGCCACAACTCCATAAATTCATATCCCGAGTCGAATAGAGGAGGGATCAATATTTCTTCATCATTTCCTACTTTGTTTCCACACCCTCAAAATTCATCATGTTCTTATGCAACAACCATCAAAAAACAAATTGAGTTTTGAAGCGCAAGTAGGATTAAGATTATTTTTACAAAGTATGAATTTAAAAAAGTTAAGTTATGAAAAATGTTTCATAAGAAACATTGTGCTTGCATTTCGTGGTTCTAGGAGATGGGTCTCTTGGCCATGAAAAGGATAGAAAAATTTCTAATCTAGGGAGGATGAACTTGTTATTCCAAAATCTTTGAATTATTTTGATGTTTTAATTAATTGAGGACAAGCAAAGCTTTAAGTCCGTGGTATTTTGCTACGTGCTATTTTAGCACCTCTTTTCCGTAATTTATTTAATCTTGTCAAATAAAGATATTCATTTCATCCCTTAAAATTGCAAAAATCCATATTTTCTCACTTTTATCACAAATATCATTGATTCTGACAATTATGTGCATTTTCTCATAGGTTTGGAGCATGAGCCCATCGGCTCATATATTCAACTGATCGTTTCAGTGTCCAGCACCGATCGTCACAGTTGTTCAAATGACTGGACAGAGCGAATTACTTCCCAAGTTAAATGCGCAATCGAAGCCCTAAGAATGGGAGGCATTCCAGCCGCCAGCCAATCGACTCAAGCTTGTACCGATCGGTTGATGTCGCACCAACAGCTCAAAAAGTCAGCCGCCACCCTAAATTAGGGTTAGTGATTGTCCCCTTCACTATCAGTTTCCTCCAGCCGCCAGCTGATTGGTTGGCACCACGCCGATAGCCCAAAAAGTCAGCTGCCACCCTAAAATTAGGGTTGGTGATTTTCCCTTTCGTTGCTGCTTTCCCCCAGCTGTCAGCCGATCAGCTCAGGCTTGAACTGATCGATTGGTGCCACGTAGATAACCCAAAACGCCAGCCGCCAGCCACTTTTTCCCTAACCCTAATGTAAAAGTTGCCCCCTCCTTCTCCTATAAAATGAGGGGGACTTCCTCCTCATTTCATCATCTCTGAGCATCACTTTTTCTACAAAGGATTTCTTGTGTAGTTTAATTCTATAATCTCATTCTTAAAGCAATAAAGTAGTTTTTCATCTCAATGGAGTGTTATTTCAGCTCTGTTATTTCTGTTTGTTTAGATCTAGTTCATCATCTTCTCCTCCCCTCTCTTGAGAAACCGAGCAAGGTAGGAAGAGATAGCCATTTTCATTGTCTCTAACTGAGGATCAGTAGTGGTAAGACTCGAATATGGCTAGATCACTCCCTTCCTCCATCTCTCTTTGCTCCTTCTCCATGAGTGAGTAGTCCTTTATCGAGACAAGGGGAATAACACCTTAGACATGGTTTTCGACTTTTCCTTAATGATTCAAGATGGCTTTTGAGATTGATAATTAATTGATATATCAAAGTAATTAATTGATAATATCAATAGTTAATCCAAATGGATATGACCTTGGAAATTCGGGTTTAGAACAACAATCTCAATTGCAAAAGAGTTTTGAAACGAATGTGGACTTTCTATTTTTAGGATGATGAACTAAGAAACATGAGCACCAGGACCAATGGGCTCATGTGGAGATCATATTTAGTGGATTTTTAATTCACTTTCCTTCATCGAATCCATCGTTTAAGGATTAGTCGTTGCCTAGGCTAAGGTGGTAAAAAACCCTATAGCCTCAATTCTCTCCCTTTAATTTCAGTCACTGCTCGTTTTCTTTCTTACATTCTAGTCTTTCCATTCTAGTTTTTGTTGCACTAGCAACACTCTTGTTTACCTTTTGTAGTGCAAATAATATTTGTTTAGTGCAATTTAATTTCTGCAATTTTCCTTCTTAGTGTAACCAATCATCACCCAAACTAACTTTTACATTCTCGTTCCAAATCTAAAAATACCAAAAAAAAATAAATAAGTTTTTCAAACATTTGGGTTAAGAAGAAACAATCTTAAAAAGTTGTCCTTTGGGATTTGACCCTTTCCATAGTAGCCTTAACCGGTAAGTTAAAAGGTTTAAACTCTAGGATTAACAATCTTAGTGATTGGTGTGTTAAGCGACACATATCACATACCAACCTAAACTAAATCATATAATTTATTAGGAAGAACGTGCACATGATTATAGCTTCATCTATAACTGGAAACAAAACAAGAAACACAATACAAATCGAATTACCAAACAAGCTTAGCTTCTTAATGCTTGAATCACCATTTTTAAGCAAGAACATGAGCTAACAAGATTCTTGTAAGCAATATAAGTAAAGAGGGTTATAAAACTCATCTCAAATGATAAGAACAGACTTATAGCAGCAAGAAACTCGAGAAAAGAAGGCAAGAAAACCCATGTTTTAGATCTAAACTTAGCCATGTAGGCACCCTTCTACACAAGGAAGCAAAACCGTAGAAGAAGAAGCAAGAAAGGTAGATTCTTGAGTTCTAGAGCAACTTCTACCATGGAAAAGCAAGGTTATGACCTCGAGAAAGGTAGGAGGAATAAGAATAGAGGAAGAAATGTAGGAAAGAATGGGATACTTACTTCTCTAGGTCAAGATCACAAAGAAGGAGCTTTAGAAATCCTAAAGGAAGCAAATCGTAACCCTAGATGCTTCTACTAAGAAGATCCAAACCTTCTTCTTCCTTGGACTGCAGATCCATGGTCAAACTGAGGAAGGACTATGCTCTTAGAAGGAGGGAAGTGGTAGAGAGAAACATTTTCATATGGGTGCTTAAGGATAGGTATATATAGCTTGGAGGATAAGGTAGAGAAGAAGCATAAGGTGTACAAGTAGATCCACATGTGTCCATGGCCTTAAACTATTAAGGATATACAAGCAACCACACAAGAAGTTGTGCCAACATTCACGGAGACCTTCTTAGGAACAATTTTTTTAATTTCCTAGCCAAACTAATAAACCATTGGTTGATAGCTCCTAAAGGTAGCTCATCCATAAAGGGGTAAACACTAAAATACCCTTGAAGAAAACACCTCCAAAAAAGGTTCAACTAGGCACCCCATGGCTCAAAAAACTCAAGAATGATAATATAAAATATATGGAACATAATGCAAGCGATAAATTGCAAGTAAAACCTCTAAATTTGGTAAATTGCATAAAAGTCCAAAATATGCATAAAATTGTAGAACTTGCACAAACAGTGTCCAAATTGGACCAAATTTGAAACTTAAGCTTGTAACATGAAACCAAAACATATAACAAGGTTATATTAGGGTTCTAAGAATTAAATTATGGTAATTAAGCATGTTCAACCATTTAAGAAAGGTTAGGGGTCTCACACCTACGGTGAAGGAGGGCATGGCATAGATAAATGTATCTACACTCAACCAGAGGATGATGATGAAGAAACTGAGAATGTCTCTTAGAAAATTTTGAAAGACCAAGTCACTCTAGTTTTAATTATGTAAATAAAGATGTTGTTGAGAATTCTCACCAATTGGGTTGTTCGTCTAAGCCATCTCCAGGATTTGTAGGAGGAAGTGGACAGACTAGGTATACCAAAACCATAACTTACCAGCATAATAGAAATAATTAACAAAGGAAAGGACAAGGTCAAGGCCAATATCAAAGCAAGAACATGAATTGATAGAACCAAGATCAAAGCCAAACCAAGAGCAACAGCCAGACGGACATGATGTCTCAGTTGTTTTATTTTGTGAAGAGATAGGTCTCTGTGAATGATCAGTTCACTAATTGCCATCACTAACACAGGAGTCTTAACCACGATGCAAAACAAAATGGATGACATGAAAATTCATCAGAAAAAGATTGATCAGCAACTCACATAACTTTTTTTAACTCATAAATAATCCTCAAGGAATGATCCCCTCCAACACTAAGACTGCGAAGATGGCTACTCTTCACTCGGGAAATGTCATGGAAGGGCAACAAGAAGGAACTCACCAAGAAGGAGAGATTATTGCCAAACCACCACTTGAACCCACTACAATAGAGGAGGAATCTAACATGGAAGAGTCTGTAAAGAAAGATAAGAGTGAAGGAAAAGATCGAGAGAAGAAATGTGCAAAGACTAAGAAACTAGATCCTACTGAAGAAATATTTACACAAAGAAATCCCTATGCCCCAAGAGTGCCCTTGCCTTATAAATTTATTAAAGTGCATCTTAAGAAAATGTACAAGAAGTTCATGGAGGCTGTGAAAAAACTGCATTTTGACATCCCTTTTTTGGACGTTATTAAGGAGATGCCCACATATATAAAGTTTTTCAAGGATATTATCATGAAAAGAAGAAGAGGAGATCATATAGAGACAGTGCATCTAGCCAAGATGTCAAGTGCCTTTGTCTAGGCTGAATTTCCTACAAAGAAGAAAGACTCTGGGGCATTCACAATCCCCTTGAATGTTGGGGATAATGTGGAAAGAAAAGGGTTAGCAGATATAGGAGTAAGCAAAAGTCTAATGCCTTTCTCCATAGCATAACGAACATGGTAAAAATTGAAATGAGGATTGAGTTAGCCGACCACACTTTTATAGAGATAGTAGGGTTTAGACTTGAGTAGGAAAATTCTTTATACCTTGTAACATAGTGGTCATTGACACCATTGAGGACCCGATATGTCCAATGATCTTTGGAATACTCTTCCTTGCCATAGGTAGAGCACTAATTGATGTGGCAAGAGGAATCATTGCTCTCCAAGTCAGAAATGACCATTTTGATTTTCATGTCCAGGATGCAATGAGAGGACCTTCTCTATTTGAATCGATCTATTTCATTGATAGTTATATTTAGCATTGTGTAGAGGTATAAGAGGACAATGCCATTGTTGATCTGCTCTTGCGAGCTTCGAACAACCTAGACCTCAGTATGGAAGATCCCAAAGTAATGGAAATTTTGAGCTATCAAGACTAACCAAAAGAATATTTCAATGATGAATAAAGTAATGTAGAAATGGTAAAGTATGCTTTGCTGGAACAAATGTCAGAAGAGAACTTTGTACTAAAATTGAAGTCTGGGTTAAAGCAATTACCCAAACGCTTGAAATACGAGTTTATGGATGAAGTGGAAAGGAATCCCATTATTGTAAACTCCACTATAAGGAGGATCAAGAGGAGAAGTTCATAAACAAACTCAAGAAACATAGGAACATAATAGGATATTTTGTAGAAGATAACAAGGGTTTGAGCCCTGCCCTCTACATGAACTGCATAAATTTGGAAGACATTGCCAAACCTTTAGCTCAGCTGTGAATGAAGTTAAATTAGATGTGTAAAGAGGTTGTTATGAAGGAGGTGAATAAGTTCTTTGATGCCTAGAATAACATATCCTATAAGTGATAGCAATTGGGTCAACCAAATTCATGTTGTTTCCAAGTAAGGTAGGATGACTATTGTGAATGGGGGAAATAGAGATGAAGTGGCAACACGAACCATGACTGGTTGGCGTATGTGCATAGATTACCAAAAATTGAATGTAGCTACTAGGAAAGACCACTTTCCTCTACCCTTTATTGATAAAGTTTTGGTAAGTTTGGCGCATCACTCATACTTTATCTTCTTATATGGATATTTAGGGTTCTACCAAGTGCCAATTCACCCAGATGAACAGGAAAAGATCACCTTCACCTGTATCTACGACACTTATGCCTTTTGGATAATGTCATTTGGATTATGCAATGGACCTAGGACCTTCCAAATATGTATGATTTCCATATTCTTTGACATCCTTGAAAACATAATGGAAGTCTTTATGGATGATTTCTCTGTGTATGGAATAGATTTTTATATGTGCCTCTTAAATTTGTCTCTAGTATTACAAAGGTGCAAAGAGAAACATTAGTCTTGAATTGGGCAAATTGTCATTTCATGGTACAAAATGTTATTGTGTTGGGGCATCAAATCTCTGAGAAAGGAATAGAGGTTGACCTTAGTAAATTCGACGTTATATTGAAACTTCCTCCCCCAAAAATAGTAATGGGGTGAGAAGTTTTCTTGGTCATATCAGATATTATAGGAGGTTTATTAAAGACTTCTCAAAAATCACCAAGCCTTTGTCGAACCTTCTTTTGAAAGATGTAGAGTTTGACTTCACAAATAAATGCCCCAATGCCTTCAACAGTCAAAAAAATGCTCTAACTATAGCCCCTAACCTATAGGATCGAGATTGGGAGTTTCCTTTTGAAATTATGTGAGGTTCTAGCAATTATGACATTGGAGTTGTTTTTGGATAGAGGAAGGATAAGAAACATCATGCAATCTATTACGCAAGTCAAACTATCGACAAAGCCCAACTAAATTACACTACCAAGGAGAAGGAATTGTTGTCCATTGTGTTTTCTTTTGACAAATTTAGATCTTACTTGACACGATTACAAGTGAAAGTATATATTGATCATGGAGCTAAAAATATTTAATGCAAAAGAAGGAAATCAGGCCAAGGTTGTTGAGATGGGTTCTACTACTTAAATAATTTGATCACGAGATAATTGAAAAGAAAGGAACAGAGAATGTGGTTGCATATCACCTTTCAAGGATTGTGATTATAGAGGAAGATATGTTACTTGTTAATGATAATTATGTCGATGAAGCCTGGACGATGGCAACCTCCGTCGAGCCAAACTTACCATGGTTTGTTGATATCAGAAGCTATCTGGCGTACCAGCAACTGCCACCGGACATTACCTATAATCTGAAGAAAAAGTTATTTTCTGACCTGAGAAATTACTATCGGGATGACCCACTCTTGTTCAAGAGATGTGCTCATAACCTATACCAAAGATGTATACTGGAGGAAGAATTACCTCAAATCTTGTAGGAATGTCATTCTTCACCTTATGGAGGGCACCTAGGAGGAGAAAGGACGGTAATAGAAGTCCTATAGTCTAGATTCTACTAGACTACCTCATTCAAGGACACTCAACCTTTTGTTAGAGCATGCAATAAATGCCAGAGAATAGGAACTATTTCAAGAAGAAATAATATGCCAATGTCGGACTGGATTTAAGTAGAAATTTTTGATGTATTGGGGATTAATTACATGGGAACATTTCCATCCCCAAGAGAAAATCAATGTATCCTAGTCATTGTGGACTATGTTTCAAAATGGGTAGAGGCAGTTTCTACCTAAACTTGTGATTTAAAGATAGTGATTAAGTTTTTTGAGAAAACTATTTTTCTGAGATTCAGGGTTCCACACATCGTCATAACTAATGGGGGATCTCACTTTAGGGAAATACAGTTTGAAACTCTATTGAAGAAGTATGGAGTCAAGCACAATGTGGTGAAACCTTATCACCCAAATACTTAAGGACAAGTGGAGGTATCAAATAGATAAAAAAATAAAATCTTAGAGAAAATAGTTATCCAAACAAGGAAGGATTGGTCGATGAAAATTGATGAAGCACTATGATGAATGTGTATTCATCCGGGTTCAGTCGCCAAGTTGGGTCCAGTTTTGCTTAGTATTTTCATGTTTATTGGCTTTATCTTCTAATATACGCATTGACTGGGCTTAATCAAATTTATCCCTATTTTAATTCAATTTTTGCACCCTTTTTAAAGGTCCAATTAAGCCCGAGAGTCCAATTTGGGCCCAAGAATGCAAATCTTCTCTGGCATGGGAACCCACCTACCCCTTGGGCCTTGGCCCACTTAGACTACCTTCAACTGTTGGCACCTCTCTTCTTCAGCATAATCATGACCATCCCTAGCAACCGCGGACACCTGGTTGTGGTTCCATAGATCATGACCTCACTGTTTCCCTCTACTTCCCACTCAATCAGCCGCAACTGTCCCATGAATCACCATGATCATGTCTGCTCAACCAAGGACTGCCATCTCTTCCATAACTGCGACTCGCGGTTCTGCCCTCCTGCATCTATCTACCCACAACACCTGATTGTGGCCTATAGTGATGAACTGTGATCACCTCTGCATCGCGGTCTCCCTCCGTCCGTCTGCCCTTCCTCCACCAATCATGGTTGCACCATGCTCCTCGCGCGGTCGCGCTTGCCACCAACATTGTGGCTACTTCCGCCCATCGAACTCAGTCGTGATTCCCATAATCGTGACCTTCCGAACCGTAACCACCAGGGCTAGAACCAAGAACTGCGACCCCTTTGCTTCGAGATCACGATCTCCCACGTTCATCCACGCCCAGAGTTCTAACAACCGCGACCACAGTCACCTCACGTCCAAACTATGATCTCAGCTCTTCTTCTCCACCTACTCACGGCGTCCATCTACAATCCTAGACTGTGACCCATGGTGTTTCTCCACACCTTAACCTCTCCCTACCCACGATTCATCCAACCGTGATCAGCATATACCCAAGTTATTCTTCCTACCTACACTGCGATCACGGTGGGCTAGACCTCGATCGACGTCACAGCAATAGAGAAAGCCACACCCGGGGTCTGCTTCACATCTATGCTTCCACCATGACCGTGACTCCACTGCTGCCGATGCCAAGCGAGACTGCGACTGAGCACTGAAAAGACTACGCCCGTGATCTACATAAAAGAACTGCGATCAGTTGAAAGTAGATAACTGTGACCTGAGGAACCCTCCAAACCGTGACCACCTGGGCCAACAATTATGACCTGCTGGTAGAGAAGAATCGCGACCAAGAATCGTGACTAAGAACTGCGACTAGAAACCACGATCTGCTGTTAAACAACTGCGATACCAAAAGTAAGGCGGTGCCCAACCTACCTATAAATAGAACTCGACCCCCTACCATTCAGGGGAGCCTCTTCGGATGTCATTAGGCTATAGGTTTGTCCTCAGCCTCAGGAGATGGTCTCCTCCACATCCAGATTGCGCCCAAGAGGTGTTTGACCCCAGGTGCAAGCCACTCCATCCAGATTTAGATCTTGATCTAGCTCCAAATCTAGATCTATTGCATCCACGCCATGCCTACGTCATCATCACGTCCACAAGCTGCTCCTCCTACTCTGAGTAAGGAGATAGAGAAGAGAGAGAAGGTGGAGAAAGAATATCTTCCCCATCTACCATGGTGTTCTTCCCTCCTCGTTCTAGCTCTGCTCTACTGGCATGTAGAAGATTGTCTCTCCTCCGAGCTATGATCATCTTCTCCACCATGGCCATAGCAGAATCATCTCTCTCTCTCTTGTTTTTCTTGTTTCTCTCACCATCAGTGAGTAGTTTCCTTTTACTGGGGTGTGGGGACTAGCCCCGCTACCTGTGCTTTCATGTTCAACTATTAAACCTTCGATAGCATGTATATAACTTTCATTTTGTTGTTAATCATCGATGTGTGCTTGTAGATTGATCACCTTCTTGCATTTATCTTATTTGTTCCAATGTTGCAAGAAATTCAATATGTAGGATTTGAATGTCGATTAACATGGTTGACTCGCTGACTAGAAATAGGATGGGATTCCCTGAGGTCATAAGAGTATGATCCGTGTGGGGACAAGCCATCTAGCCCATGGTGACGCTTCTGTGTGCTTAAACATCCCTCTGGGAGAGCCACAAATTCAGTTGGATATCTATATCTTCATAACTGTAAGTGCATGATCTGGATGGCGATGAGAAATCTAATGCCTAAGGTGATGCGTACGCGGACCTAAACATCCCTCAGTGAGGGTTCACAGCAGTTCTATCTGGATAGTTAGATCTTCCTGGATGTTTGTGATTGGATATGTTTGCATGTGTAGCGGTGGTGAAACTCGATACCACCCCAGTGATCACCATCATTAAATCTTCAATCAACTTTTAATCCTTCTCTTTACTTTTCTCACATTTAGTTTAATTAACCTCAAACCAACCTCTATTCTAAATATTAGTCTTGATTCAACTAGATTCAACTAATAAAAGATTCTTAAGAACATTGTCCCTTGGGATTCGATCCTCAACTATACTGTGATAAGACTCGTCCGCTTTCGGGTGGTATTATTGCACAAGGTTTTGGTTAAAAACTCAGGGATTTCATCCTTGGGTGAGTTTGTTAGTGTGATAATATTCCACATCACACTGTGGGCCTACCGAACTGCATACAAGATGCCAATAGGGACCACTCCCTATAGTCTTATATATGGAAAGTCTTGCCACTTGTCGGTGGAGTTATAACATAACATACTTTGGGCTATTAAATTCCTAAACATGGACCTCAACAGGACAGGCAAGAAAATATTTTTGCAATTGCAAGAGCTGAAGGAATTCAGATCACAAGATTATGAAAATGCTTACATTAACAAGAAGAGAACCAAGGTGTGGCACGATGCTCACCTAAAAAGCAAGGATGTGTCCTTAGGGTGAAAAGTTCTTATATTTAAATCTAGTATCAGATTGTTATCAGGAAAACTCAACTCCAGATGGTCTGGCGCATTCTCTATTGTAAAAATCTATCCATCCAAAATGATGGAGATTACCAATGAAAAGATTGGTACCTTCAAGGTGAATGGACACAGAGTGAAAAGGTATTATGAAGGTGAGGCATTTGTGAGGAGGTCAAAACTAAATTTGGAAGAGCTCAAACCTACTCTACTTTAAGAACCATGAAAGGAAACCAAATCAGAGCATCAAGTTAAAAACTATAAATTAGCGCTTCTTGGAGGCAACCCAAGGATATACTACTTTCTTAAATATTACAAGATTTCTTCATTAGGTATTAAATCCTAAACTTTTTACATATCTGCCAAATTAATTTTAGTCTTCTCTGCTATATGTAATTTTGAATTTTTCTAACCTAGATTATCAAATTTTGAAATTTTTGCTCTGCAATTTCACCTTTGCACCTTTCATTTGAATGTATAATGAATAATATTTTAATATCACTTAAAAAATGTGTGGACTTTAGTTTTATGAATAACCTAGCAGTCACAACAGTTCACAACTGTAGCGACTGCTACACCTTTGGCATGTGACCTCATCTTGCCCTCTATTTGTTGCGACCATAATGCATTTACCTGTGTTGCGACCAAAACAGCCGCCATAGATCACATGTGTTTTGACTGCAACACTTTTCAAGTGTTGCGACTGCAACACCACCCCAGATGTAGCGATCGCAACACTACTTTATTCACCTAGTATAAAAGATAAACCCAGAATAGTAAACCCCTTTCTTTCACTCTCTGACTCCAGCAAACTTTTGGCAAACCAAATAACAATTCAGATCTAGCAAAGAACCTCCAATAACCAAAGAAAGACGACAATGATCTCTGGCACCACCAGAACCATAAATATGCTCAAGTCGTTGTCCCAAAGATCCACTTTCCCTTTTTCCTCTCGTGAAAAACTGATTTCAAAGTAGGTATGCCTTAGATCCTCTTCTCTTCACCTTTGTTTTCTCCTCTAACGGGACTCATAATCTCCATATGATTTTCCTTCACTTCTCCAATCGTCCTGTTCTCTAACCGGAATACAACCTCCACCCTCACCGAAACCCTAACAACGTTTCAACTCCCATCTTCATTTTGATCATGTGTCCACAACATTATGCTATGTTGAATCATCTTCCCATTCATCGTCTGGTTCATCATTGTACCTCTATCTAGGTTTGGCACCTTTTCATTTCAATTAGGTTTTCTAATCATCTCCTTTCTCTGCATGCACCATGAAAAATCTTCTATACAAGCATGAGTTCTTTTTTATTATAACAATTGTGAACGTTTTGGTCTCAATACATGTTGAGGTGTTGCAGTTACTACATAGCCCGAGCCTTGATCAGGATATTGGATTTGTTGTAACCACAACAGCTGACATATGTTGTGACCGCTATGTTGTATCCTCATTTCGATTAGTTCTATAGAATACTGTATCACCCGCTATGATGAAAACTCATTGCGACCGCTACAGCCAATCTCTATTTCGACCGGTACATTAGACCCTTGTCTCAACATCTACAAGTAATGATTGTTGTGATTGATACACCATAAGAATTGTGAAAATCTCTAACTTCATATCTAAATTCTTACTATTATCAAAGGCAACATTAAATAATACAATATTAAGTTCTTAATAAACTCCCATTACTGGAATAGCAGCATGTCATCATGCACCTCTGATTCTTTGCACAAGCAGGCAACATCTCTAAAAGGGGTACAAAAAGTGCTCGAAGCAATCGACAAAGAGCTGAATGATGACCCTAACATGTCAAAGTTGAAAAGTATGCTCATATTTCTATTGAAGGAGAAATATGAGATTATACTCAACCATGATCCACTAGAGGGTACAGAAGTAGTTGAAGGCACAGAAGGAACGAAAACACCTGAATATGTGTCGTTAGAAGAGGAAGATAAAGCAAAGAAGAAACAAAAGGTGACAACAACATATGTCCATAAAACCAAGAAGAGGAAGGTGGCAGTAAAGGTTGAGCCTAGGGCTTTGAGACAAGAGGTAGACTAAATATCTAGCAAAGCACAAGGCTTAGATACAGTAAGGAAGGAGCCAACAATGACACTTACAGAACAATTTGTGATATCCAAACCCAGAGTTATGGTGAACCAGTCAAACTATGAGATGATGAAGAGGACAAAGGTCTTCAAGCCTACAAGATACATTGATATCCAAGATTTTCAGAAATTGGGCATATATAAAATCGTGAAGGAATTCCTAGACAGAGCAAATCTATGCACCCTATGCACAACCAATGTATACTAATTAATATAACTAACAATCAAGTTTATGTCCTCACTTGATAAGGTACCAATGAGAAATAAGGAAGAGAAGGAGGCTGGAGGAGAGTTTAAACTCCAAGTATAGATGGGGGGCAAAGACTATTAATTCATTGAGGTAATTCTATATAAGATCTTCATCGGGTCTGGAAAAGAAGCTAAAGTTTGTACAATAGTTTCTGATGAAAGGGATACAATAGGCTATAGAAGCCACAAAATGTGGGAGAAGCAGGCAGGAGAACATGAACACTGCCCAAGGAAATCTAAGGCAACCCTTATCACTTCATCCTTCATCAAGGTTATTCAAAATATTACATCGAACATAGTTTTCACATGATCTGAGACAGGGGGGTGTCCAAAGGGGATTTGTTCCTCATTTGGTCAATGTTGTATAAAATACCAGTGAATATTGGAAGGTCATTCATAGATAGATTGTGTTATGACCACATCTGAGCTTAATTGGTAAACTGGGGTTTACTTGGATGATTGTATGCTTAACTAAGTTGATCATTGTTTAAATCTTAATTAGTGATGGTTGTTAAGTTTTGATGTTTTACATATAATGAGAAGATTTAATCATACTTTGATTCACATAATTAGTGTTTAAGATTTGGAAGCCCTAATCGGCCCAAATTAGGGTTTTGATGACATATGAATATAGAATTTCATAAGTATAGTGTCTCACTAAATGATTTTTAGTATTTTATATGTAACTTTTATTAATTCAAATTTGGATATGATTTGGATATCTCAAATTTGATCACTATTGTAAAATATAAGAATTTTTGAAGAATATTCTGACCTATTTTTCGGTCGAGTTTCAAACTTGACTGATCATATTTTCATATTGATATAGCAGTAAAATATTTAATTTTTAATTATTTATTGGTAATCCAAATGATATGAAATTTAACTGGAGATCTTAAACTCAATAATAAACAACATGTAAAATTTTCATAATTTTTGGATGCATTTAGACCTTATTAGTAGATGAATTAAAGTAATATTTGTATGACAGAAAATTCAGCTGAAATAAGAGAAAGTATAGTGAGGGGTCAATGTCCAATTGACCCAAGCAGCTCAATTGATCTATATGGTCAATCTAACACACAAGGAGATCTCATAATTCATGATTCAATCTAGAGAAATGAACTCCTAGAGAGAGAGGGAGAGCTAGGGTTTGAGAGGAGAAAGTGATGGAGATGTTGACCTAGGGTTTTGCGGTCTGAGGAATGATGAAATCATGTAAGTTTAGCTTCCTTGGATATAGTTTCATGGTGAATCTTCTCTCAGATATCAAGATTCCGTCCCTCCCCTGATTGGATTCAAAATCATATCAAGTCAAGTCAAATTCTCACTCTTTCTCTCCTAATCTTCAACTCTAGGGTTTCCGAGTTGAAAGGAAGATGAAAGTGGCGATTGCTAGGGTTTTGATATGGATTCGAGATTTTTCGATATGGGATACATTTTTAAACTATTTTATAGCTTAGGGTGAGTGGGTAAAAGAATATTTTAGTCAATTGTACTCAATTAGATGGTTTTAATTTATATTCTCGATTTCTCCCTAGATGACAATAAATGAAAAGAATTGTTCTTGAATTCCGTTTATATAATACTTCAATTCACGTTCCAACTATGATCTGAAAACATATATATGATGACATGGATATAGATATCCATGTATCTTGAATACTACAGAATTAAGAAGTTTATTGAGAATCTTCTAAAGATCTGAATTTTCAAGTTATTCGGGTGCTTGAACAACATTATAGATGAAATTTCGATTTATGCTTATATGATCTTACTTATGTTCCTAGTGCATATAATTCTACATGTTTGGTCTCTTTGATTTGATATATGGACAAATAGAGTTTCTAATTTTCACAAAACATATCTTGTGAATAGCAAGTAATCAAGTATGGAAACCCAATCTAGTATGCTTTTAGAAGTATACACATCTAATTTAGTAGTAAATGGCTAATTGAAATGATTCATGTGATATTATGGGATTTTATCTTAATATTATCTTATATGCATATATGTTTTGTTTATGAGATTCAGATTTTCTAACTCAAATACTTGTCATGAAATTCATATGTTGTTATGCTATTGCAAGTGGAGAGATATGACATGCCCTAGATTGGTATGTTATTGATGCCATTTATAAATGTGAGAAATTTTGAATGAGAATATTTATATTAGTAGACATGATATATGTTTGAATACATGAGAAGTGTTATATGTGCATGAGTAAGGAGAAACCCTATGAAAGGGGTAAACAATATGTTAAGCATTCAGTTCAGTATCATCAGTGATGTCAATTCAATAGTCTGAGTAGTCATTAATATACAGAGTTAAAAGAGATCAGTCGAAGAGAAATATATAATCAAAGTTATAGTAATAATGGTAGCCCTAAACACCGTAGATTCCCTATGAGAGGTTTGTGCCGTAGGGATGAAACGACCTAACCCTAGAAGTGTCCAGTATATGGGGGTCGGATCGTACTAACAGGTGGTACGGGGGATGAAGCCCTAGTAGAAGTCTCCTTAAAAATATAGAATGTAGTGTCCAACATCAACCAGAGATCTTGGTGGCATTAGAGTATAGAAAATCCAATAGGTGGCATGACTCTCCGCCTGTGTGCTCAAGTTAGAGGAGGAGTCCAGTTTTACGGACGATAGGTGTGTCGAGGCCAGAGAGCCATTTTCCTATTGTAGACCAGTGATGTAGTCAGGCTTAGCATCCCGGGTGTGTCAGCTAAGTCTTGTATGGTGAGATCGTAATTCGTTACGATTCTTCATATGTAGAGTACACTACATATGATCAGGGTATAAGGTAAAATATGATAATATAAGTTTAAAGAGTTTCTTATAAGTAAGAAGAGTTAAGAAAGATTTTATTTCAGTTTCGCAGCAGTTTTTTTTTAAATGTAATATTGAATATGGCGAGGATTATATTTCCATAGTTGTTTATTTCTAATGATGTATGCTTCCATGTTATTAGTAAGTTTTTGAATATCTAGTCTTTTAATTTGAAATTACTATCTTTTTTTTTTGAATTATCCAAGAATGATAGATGTATGATTCAGTACTTTAGACTGCATTATTGTTTTACTCATTCACTGAGTGAGTTGGCTCACCCCTCTACTCAAAATTTTTGGGGAAACCGTGGGGATTGAAGATACCATTGCATCAGAGTAGATCTTCCACAGAGTTAAGTCTGAGTATAGTTAAGTTCAGTCAGTCCTTGCTACTCCAGGTCCTTGTAAAAAAATAAGAGAGAGTTGTAAATGATGATGTATAATAGTATTCCTCTTTTAGCAATATATGTGAACCAGCAAGTCTTATGTGCTTAAAAGTATGAGAAACCGAATGAATGTTCATACATGCATTTTTACTGTAGAAATCAGATTAGAGAAATCAATGTTTAGATTCCCTTGTAAAGTTAGTTTATGTGGTTCAATGCGAGAAAACAAAGAGTTTGAAAAATAAGAAAAAGTTAAGGGTGATCTTTGCATTACGTCAAATCCTCAATTTATGCCTTAATCTCATGATTAGTGGTAATTGTGAGATCGGGGTGTAACAACTTGGTATCAAAGCTTAGGATGAGTTTTTAAGGACCATTAAGTTAGTAAGTTAGAGTCATAAGTGTGGTAGATAGGAGATGTTATGATGTCAGCTCTGGGGATTTGAGTATTTAAATATCCTGACCCAGTATATGAGTACTTGGATCAACCAGTATCAAGCTACTCTGTCTATTCTTTCATGTATACCCTAGCCAGGTATACTGTGGAAGGATGGTCTAGAGAGGAACCCTAGAAATATTAGGGTTAGAAACAAGATAAGTAACATGAATTAAGAGAATAAATATAAAATGAGATAGAACTTTCATTTCATATTGTTTTTTTATTGGAGATGAATAGAAAAGCTCTTATATGTTTGAATTCAGATATTCAGTATTTTGAAATATATATATGGGTCTTTAAGATTTGTTGTACACTATGCAGTTGTAGAATTTATTGATTACATTCTTTGTATCAAGTAGACTAGAAATGATTTTTGAATGAGCTTTCCTAAGTGGATAAGTTTTCTTCCACACATTTGAGATGAATAGGAATTGAGTAATCCTGAGTAGCTCTTGGCTTTAGGACTGCAGGTTCAGCCTGGTCCGGCTTGCAGGATGAATTACTGGAATCTAATGACTCTTATTAGTAACATAACAATATTAAATTCTTGATATATTAGATCCAAATTCTAGTATGAATGTATATACTCTAAGATTTTGAAGTATTAGGGAAAGACCGGGAAAACTAAGAATCAGTTGAAACTGATATCTAAGATCCATCTTTGGGGCCTCAGATAAGAAACCCTAATTTGAGGATAAAGGAAGAAGGAATACAAAAAGAAAACCAGTTATGAGGAATAGATTGTATAATCCAGTAAAATGCATTCGTGTACTCCAAAACAAAGGGAAAATAGAAGAAAAGAGTTAAGTACACAAAAAGTACATAGCAGTGAAGAATTTTCAGAAAAATTGAGGTAAAGAGAACTAAATAAATGTGTGAATTATAATACTAGGATAATAAACTCAAATGAAATAAAGAGACATGTTGGTGATTTTGAGTTTGATTAAGAAAAGAGGGTTACATGATACAATAGAGAGCATGTAATGTCTCATTATATTATGAATTGTAATATATTCTTTGTTACTTCCTTTTTGGTTCAAAATCTCTATAAAGTAACAACCTAGTTTCCCTCAGATGTACTCAATAAGTTCCTTGACTTGAAAAGAAACCAGTTTTTAAGAAGAAGAAAAAAGAACAAAGGTGATACTAAACAAATGAACAAGTCATATAAAAGTAATTGTATAAAAAAAATCTTGATGGAAAGAGAAACTATGTTTGACCCATGCATGATTTGTTTGATTTGAAATAAAGGATGTGTAATGTATTAAGTATAAGATAAAACTAGTAGGGGGAATATTGACTTAAAACTTCAACTTGATAAGTGTAAAAAGATGATAATAATTATATATGTCATGGAATATGGAATCATATATGAGATCGAGAAATATGAATGCATGAAATAAGTACATGCTACAGGGGATATATGGAAGGGTAGCATATGGTAAGAGGATGATGGAAATCAAATAAGAGTTCAACGCATGAGGAAATAATATAAGTTACAAAGAGATAGAGATTGTCAGATAGAGAGACTGCTAATAGTTTAGTCTCCTTGATGATAACTAATTACATACAAATAATGAAGTAAGTGAATACTTGAAGATCAGAGATCTAACTTTAAAAATCACCTTCTCTTTTGTATCCTCCATAATGAGAGTAATGTGGGGATGAAATGATAAGAGAATGGATTCAAATGATAGAGTTTGATAGGATTTCCAAAAAAAAATCAAAGTTCTACAAAATTAAGGTGCTTGGCACCTGAGGTGAGTGTTTATATCCCTCATAAGCTTTGTATTCATGATTGAATGCATAATTCTATCTAGCTAAAATAATCAGAAACTTTGCTTGTATCTTTATATGATTGGATATTGATTTGGAAAGATATTGGGGAATTAAATGCTACTGATTTTGATTATTTCTCATTGCTAGGAACTTGATTAGTTCCTAATATATTGATTGAGGATTCATGGAAAATCCTATGGATATATGACTATGTTATTTCATGTGAATATTGCCTAAAAAAATCATCCCAATGGCCGATATGCTTGGAAATCGGATTCGTATGTATAGAATCATATTTGAATTGTATTAGAATGAATTATAAAACTGTTTTTTTGAGTCTTATTGAAATTGGATATGGTAACTACATAAGGACCAGTATGAGGTGGTGATATCTCCTATTTAGGGTTGTGTTGAAAGATTGAATCAAATTAGTTAATTATCCAATGTATACTTATGGTTGATGAATGAAATATGTGGTAATGGTGACTAGGGTTTCCATGTGTGTGAATAGCCCTGATGAACCCCATGTGCATCATGATGGTATTACTGAATGATATGATTCTTATTAGATGTTATATTAAGAATGACTTCACCAAAACTCTAAAAGTTTAGAATTAAGATGAGTACGACTGATAGAGTTAGAACTTATATATAATGTTATCTGTGTGATGAAATGCTAAATTTTAGGCATTAAATACTTCAAATGAGTATGATGAGTATTACTAATATGATATAAGCCTAATGCATTTGTTTTAGTATGGCTTATTAAATGATGAGTATCCCTCGTATGAATGTGGGTCCTTTTATACAAGCTATATAAAAAAATGAATTGTGACGCATGATTAGAGATTATGGTGTAAGAAGATGTAACCTAAATCATTATTTTAAGATAAAGTGAGTAGTATAATAAAGAATGATCATTATAGATTATGGAATGGTGATGAAACTCAATAGAGTAAATTAAGAAAGTGACTATTCAGAAAAAACCAAATAAGAGAATGGAAATCTAAGTGATAAAGGTAAGGAAGGCTTTAATAATCTTGTAGAGATAAAGTTTACATATAGAAATACGGAAGCAAAATCATTTTACAACAAGATCATGTTATAGACATGGATCCAACTGTAGAATGTTTAAGTTCTATCAGTTCAAGGGATGTTATTAGTGATATGATCTTGAGTGTTGAAAGTACTATGAGATACGATCCTAAAATTAGTAATGTGAGAAGTACATTAATAATGATAGTAACCCAAGGTCTATGGGTTGCAAATGATAAAGATAGATAAAACATGGAAATGATCAAGAACGGAGGATAAGAAATAGAGTTTACATGTATGAAGTGTGATCTGAATAAATTCTTACAGTGATTGCAAGAATGATGAATAATCAATTCTTACTTCAAAAAGTTTAATGTTGAAGATGTTTACTCTATATGATCAAAATGAGAACGATGAGTTTAAGTGGTAATGAATAAGAAGAGAAATTAAAGAAATAAATGACCCAATGTTGAAGCCAATTTTTGAAGAAAAATACAAGAGTATGTGAGACATAAAATCTCATAAATTCAAGAAGAAACCTTGAATGTACTTTTCTTGCATGTCTATGTTTTAGGGATGACACCTTTTTAAAGGGGGAGAATTGTTATGACCGCATCTGAGCTTAATTGGTAAACGAGGGTTTACTTGGATGATTGTATCCTTAACTAAGTTGATCATTGTTTAAATATTGATTAGTGATGGTTGTTAAGTTTTTATGTTTTAAATATAATGAGAATATTTAATCATACTTTGATTCACATAATTAGGGTTTAAGATTTGGAAACCCTAATAGGCCCAAATTATGGTTTTGATGACATATGAATACAAATTTGATAAGTATAGTAAACTAGACCGATCATATTTTTAGATTGATATAGAAGTGAACTATTTGATTTTTATTTTTTTATTGGTAACCTCAAATAATTTGACATTTTAAATGGAGATAAGAAACTCATTCTTAAATAACATGTAAAATTTTCATAATTTTTGGATGTGAATAGACCTTATCAGTAGATGAATTATAGTAATATTTTTATGACAGAACATTCAGCTGAAATAAGAGAAAGTATAGTGAGGGGTCAATGTGCAATTGACCCAAGCAGCTCAATTGCTCTATATGGTCAACCTAACACACAAGGATCTCTCATAATTCTTGATTCAATCGAGAGAAATGAAATCGTAGAGAGAGAGGGAGAGTTAGGGTTTGAGAGGAGAAAGTGATGGAGATGCTGACCTAAGGTTTTACGGTCTGAGGAATGATGAAATCATGTAAGTTTAGCTTCTTTAGATATAGTTTCATGGTGAATCTTCTCTCAGTTGTCAAGATTCCGTCCCTCCCCTGATTGGATTTGAAATCATATCAAATCAAGTCCTTTTCTCACTCTTTCTCTCCTAATCTTCAATTGTACGGTTTCTGAGTTGAAAGGAAGAAGAAAGTGGTGATTGCGAGGGTTTTGATATGGATTCGAGATTTTCAGATATGGGATACATTTTTAATCTGTTTTAAAGCTTAGGGTGAGTGGGTAAAAGAATATTTCAGTCAATTTTACTCAATTAGATGGTTTTAATTTATATTCTCAATTTCTCCCTAGATGACAATAAATGAAAAGAATTGTTCTGGAATTCAGTTTATGGAATACTTCAATTCATGTTCCAACTATGATCTGAATACATTTATATGATGACATGGATATAGTTATCCATGTATCTTGAATACAACAGAATTAAGAAGTTTATTGAGAATCTTCTGAAGATCTGAATTTTCAAGTTATTCGGGAGCTTGAACAACATTATAGCTGAAATTCGGATTTATGCTTATATGATCTTACTTCTGTTCCTAGTGCATATAATTCTACATGTTTGATCTCTTTTATTTGATATATGGACAAATAGAATTTCTGATTTTCACAATACATATCTTGTGAATAGCAAGTAATCAAGGATGGAAACCCAGTCTAGTATGCTTTTACAAGTATACATATCTAATTTAGTAGTTAATGGCTGATTGAAATGATTCATGTGATATTGTGGGATTTTATCTGAATATTATCTTATATGAATATATGATTTGTTTATGAGATTCAGATTTTCTAGCTCAAATACTTGACATGAAATTCATATGTTTTTATGCTATTGCAAGTGGAGAGATATGACATGCCCTAGATAGGTATGTTATCGATGCCATGCTTAAATGTGAGAAATGTTGAATGAGAATATTTATATTAGTAGACATGATATATGTTTGAATACATGAGAAGTGCTATATGTGCATGAGTAAGGAGAAACCCTAAGAAAGGGGTAAAAAATATGTTAGGCATTCAGTTCAATATCATTAGTGATTTCAATTCAATAGTATGAGTAGTCATTAATATACAAAGTTAAAAGATATCAGTCTAAGAGAAAGATATAATCAAAGTTACAATAATAATAGCTGCCCTGAACACCATAGATTCCCTATGAGAGGTATGCACCGTAGGGATAAAATGACCCAACCCTAGAAGTGTCCAGTATACGGGGGTCGGATCGTACTAACAGGTGGTACGGGGGACGAAGTCATAGTGGAAGTCTCCTTAAAATATAGTATGTAGTGTCCAACATCAACCAGAGATCCTGGTGGCTCTAGAGTACAGAAAAGCCAATAGGTGGCTTGACTCTCCGCTTATGTGCTCAAGTTAGAGGAGGAGTCCAGTTTTACGGCCCATAGGTGTGCCAAGGCCAGAGAGCCATTTTCCTATTGCATACCAACGATGTAGTCAGGCTTAGCATCCTGGGTGTGTCAGCTAAGTCTTGTACGGTGAGATCGTAATTCGTTACGATTCTTCATATGTAGAGTACACTACATATGATTAGGGTATAAGCTAAAATATGATAATATAAGTTTAAAGAGTTTCTTATAAGTAAGAAGAGTTAAGAAAGATTTGAAATCAGTTTCATAGCAGTTGTTCTTTAAATGTAATATTGAATATAGTGAGGATTATATTTCCACACTTGTTTATTTCTAATGATGTAGGCTTCAATGTTATTAGTAAGTTTTTGAATATCTAGTCTTCTAATTTGAAATTACTATCTTGTTTAATTTCAATTATCCAAGAATGATAAATTTCTGATTCAGTACTGTAGACTACATTATTGTTTTAGTCATTCTCTGAGTGAGTAGGCTCACCCATCTACTCAAAATTTTTAGGGAAACCGTGGGGATTGAAGATATCATTGCATCAGAGTAGATATGCCACAGAGTTAAGTCTGAGTATAGTTAAGTTCAGTCAGTCCTTGTCACTCTAGATCCTTGTAAAGAAATAAGAGAGAGTTGTAAATGATGATGTATAACATTATTCCTCTTTTAGCAATATATGTGAATCAACAAGTCTTGTGCGCTTAAAAGTATAAGAAACATAATGAATGTTCATACATGCATGTTTACTGTTGAAATCAGATTAGAGAAATCAATGTTTAGATTCCCTTGTAAAGTTAGTTTATGTAATTCAATGCGAGAAAACAAAGAGTTTGAAAAAGAAGAAAAAGTTAAGGGTGATCTTTGTATTATGTTAAATCCTCAATTTATGCCCTAATCTCATGATTAGTGGTAATTGTGAGATCGGGGTGTAACTGATTTTCAATGGAAATGGGACCAAAAGAAAAAAAGACTAAATATTTCTGTATGGGGGGGAAGATAACTCTCATTGTGCTGTACTTCTTAAATCTCAAGGAATTAATAAGTTACAATCCTACCAAGTGATACATGAAGATCGAAACACTTGGATAACCACTGGATTATAGTATAGAAAGGCGAGAAATTCTTCCTATAAGAAATCCCACTCTAAAACGTTGCTCCCACTCCTAGAGATGGCATATTATAATGCAAACAAGTTGCAGCCTAGTCTAGAGGATGTCGATAAAATGCACTCCAGCGTTATTCGACAACAAAAAAACTCGACTTACCTGTTGAAACCAGCCAAGGGAGCAAAAAAGTACTAGAAACAACACATATACAACCAGAGAAGTGACAGAAGCTAGCGATAAGATCTTGTAAAGCCATATCATAAGCAATGAAGTCGGCATCTCCACCTCCCAAAGATCATTAGGTCTATGAAGAAGTTGTACAACAGCCATCTATGGTAGATGAAGTCCGTCTACATGACAATGAAAGATTCCACATTGCTCCACCTTCTCTTACAATCACCCAGATAATATTGGAACCACATACCAAAACATTAGGTGACTAGACAGGAATCTCCATAGCTACTTGGGAACAAGCTATAGAAACTTAGGAAGAGCTCATAAGACAACCTGAGGCTATGATGGAACTAGAGAAACCAACTGCTACTCATCCGATGACTAAAGCAACATCAGAAACACCAATAGGAAGGATAGAAGACCAACATGAGCCATTAAGTGTTGAGCAAGAAATGGGAGTAGAGAAGCCATGCGAACAAGAAGATCCTACACATCCAATCCAACAAAAACAACAATCTAGCACCCAACCAGAAGTTAGCGCAAGCACCACACCACTACGAAGAATTTTTGAGACCATAGCCATGGCAGCAACTCCTATAGCAGCATCTACAACAACCTCTACAACAGAACAACAACATCACATGTCGACCTTCGGTGAAGAACTCATCCATCGATTTGATGCCATTTGGGTGCATATGAATAATTCTCCTACTACAAACATGCTTATTACTTTTAGCTTGTACGCAGTAACAACATAGGCACAAGGATTTGATGCAAGAACTGTACCCCTTTCCCAATTTTTAAAGGGCATCATCAACAACCAAACAATAATGATGAATGACATGCAGAAGATGGCGATAGAGACGACAGAACTCAGAAGGGGGCTGGAAGTGATGCACAAAGATATGGTCGACATGTGCCCACATCTTGACAAAGACCTAAAAGTAGTAGAGGAAGAATATAAAAGGTTGGAAGGGGAACAAAAAGAGTTGGAAGATGAACGCCATCTATGGGAAGAAAGGCAAGCCAAAAAGAAGGCCAAGTAGGTTGTCAGCCTTTCGCCATCCCAAGATTCATCAAGCCCCTCGAATGCCCAGCAACATAAGGACAAAGAAGTGGCTAGTGTACCTCCTTCACACATAGAAGATAGTATGAATATATTGAAGAACAAGTCAGAGGAGGATATTATGGGAGGATAACAGTCGTGCCTTGAAAAGAAAAATGCTACTAAGAGAACAAATAACAACACAAAAGAGTTTGACGTAAACTCTCAGCCCACTAAGAACGAACAAGATCTAATGAACCAACATGCATGAGATAATGTTGGTCTAGAGGAAACAAGTGCAGAAAAATTGACATCTTGTAACATCATAATAATCAACTGATACCTGGACAGGATGAACACCATAATGGACATTTACAACATCTACCTCCAGGAGCATACCACAATTAACACAATGATGTTCTATATGATGACAATATGGATGCTACTTTAGCAACACTCAATGAGCAGAGCTCGAAATGCCATCAAATGCATGACAGTCTATAGAAGAGCCTACTGCCACAGTTATAGGTGATAATAAAGTAGAAGCAAATCTATGTGGGATTACTAAAGGTCCTACTCCCATCACTCCTCCCTCCAATGTTTCCACAGCCACACATGTACAAACAATTGACGAAGGAATGTTAGATGATGATGAAGGCATTCTGGCATCATTATTTGTCGATGCATTGGCAAGGGAAATACACCAGCATGTAGAATAGGTTAAGATAGTTGTAGCACCTCTACTTCCATGCAAATTGATAGGAATGGACATGGTATCAGTATTATGTATCTCTTGTTGAGACGTCCATGTGCTAGTAGACATCCTAGATGATAATCTACCAGGGGTTGATATACTCTATAACAACAAAGGGAGGATGCTGACAAGAGAGCACATCAGAGAGTTTTTCTCAAATAGAGCACGAGTACACAAAATCCTATTTAAGGCGATCTGCACAACCCTTCTAGAAGAATTCCTCCACCCTGACAAGGTACAACCGGTATTCAATGGCACAACACATCTAGCGAGGATGTTGAACGGAGATAGACTTGACTCTCATTTTGTGGAAGTGTTGCAGACTGCAGTTGTAAGGGCAAAAAATAAATTTGTTACATTGCCCATAAGGATAGTCAAATACTAGGTGTTGATAGTAGTAAATCTTTACAAGCGCCACACAACTATACACAATTTTTATGATGCTGAGATGCCATGTGCATCATTAATTTTATAAAACAAGGAGGATTGTGACATCCTGAATGAGCCACAATTCCCTCCAACATGTGATATAATTAGTAGGAGACCGCCACAAGCCAAGTTTGAAAAACTTATCTATTACCACTAAGGTTACTCAATAAGAACAAGGATTGAGGGATTACACCTTCATTGTACTCAAAATTATGGAACCAATAAACAAGGGCATCCCTATGGAAGACCTCTTCCTTGAATATCTGCATGGCTTGTGTGGTGCTTACACTATGGAAGTCATATATGATTGGTGTTTCTTCAATGACCATGTGGTGCCTCTTGATACGGCACCACGAAGACTACATACGGGAATTCCTCTACCCGAGAAAAGTCCTTGGAGAGAACACTATGACTTGATCCATCAGAACCGGCCCAAGACAAAACATGGAAGGCAAGATGGGCACCCTCTAAAGCACAGAAAGACAACAAGCAGGAACCACAGAATAATCCTCAAAAAAGGGGGTTGATGAGATGCCAAAGGTCGCGCAAGAAAAAGAAAATGAAGAAGAAACGTCCACCGATCAACTTAAAGAAGGTGATATTAATGAGGACGAGCCAAAAGAGGTAAAGCCAGATGGGCTGGTAGGATCCATAGAACCAACTTTCCAAAACATTGACAGATGGAGTTGTGAAGATTTGTCTTGGGATTCACTGTTGGTAATAATGAATGCCCTTAAAGAAGACGCTAACTATGGGGATGTTATCTCTAAAAGAGAAGGCATTTGTGTTACTAAAGCTGACCTTCAAGAAATGCTAAATACGGGGGATACCTAGCAGTAAATGTCATATCTGCATATCACTCACTGATATGCGATAATATGCCTCAAGTACACATGGCATACTTCTTGCTCATTGATTTGACGTACTAAAAGACAAAGAGTCAGGAGAAAAAGAATGCTTGTAGACATGACTGATGGACTCCCTCCCTAATTTCATATTCCTACCAATACTCCATGATAATCATTGGATGCTTCTGGTAGTCAACATCAAGGTGAAGACCGCAATTTTATATAAGAGCTTAGATTCAGCCTTCACATTGAACAAATATACCAACATGACTACATTGAAGACACCTACTGAAGAGAAGACAGGTAACATGTGCATAAGTGATAATAGACATGATATGCAAACATGGAAAGGGGTAAAAGAATGTAAAGAGCAAGGACTTCAAAAAATGTAGTTCTATCACAAAAGTCCCCAACAGATTCCTCTATCTAATGACTATGGTTTTTATTGTCTAGCATAGATAACAGCCTAGTCCTTGAGGGAGATAAAAATTGAAATCATGGAGCATGAATATTACCACGCACTTCAATGAGGGTACGCTGACATGTTGTTCGAATCTAAATGGGTGGTTTTTTAATAGAATCATCAATAAAGCTAGCCCATTTATTTCTAACATCCATCTTTGACACTCTAAGGATAGGGTGTACGATAAGTTCAGGGGATTATAAATGGGCATGAGAGGTACATTTTTTTGCTTTTATTCCAAGTTTTAAAGCTCTATACAAATTCTTGATTTATCTCTACATTGTAGAATTTTTTGAAATTTTTTGAACTTTAACCCTTCCAGGATTTATTTACTTCTCCCACCTTTAGACTCGTTTATCCTTATGCTACTTTATAGCATAATCATTTCAAGAGTTGTGCAAATGAGCTACCAATTTATATAAAAGAAAATGACACAACAATAAAATCTTATTCCATTCTTACAATAAAATATTGTGTAAAGCAGAAGAACACTCTTGAACCTATGAAATCTCTAGAAATAAGGAGGACTTAACCAGCCACACTCCCAACCAATCACCCTAGCCTCACAATACTTGTTAAAAAGTATACACCTCCAGCAAGAAAAAAATAGCTACCTCGTCCAGTTCTAAAAATCTATTTCTTTGGGATCAAAGGAGGCTTGACTTCCCAAAATCCTTACCAATCCTTTTAACTAAGCCACTGAGAAATAAAAAGCCAAAGAGATAAAATCATGAGAGTTGTTCCTGGAAAGATGTTGAAGGATTTCACACGCTCGATGTATTGATGCACTCGAGAATGCAGATATGTCATGCCCAGTAGTGGAATCTGGAAGACATTTTTAACACACCTACATTTTGAAGTGGACCTCACACGGCCACTTGACACTACATTAGGGCCCAATTGGGAGACACTATCTTTATGACGGCAATAGGCTTGAGGTAAGCAGAGAAATGCAGGAATACACACTTAAAGCCTAGATGCAACCCATTGTAGGTAGGGTGTGAAAGCTACCCATTGTAGGAACTGTTTATGAGTACAACTAGGAATCAAGGAAAGGAAAATATTTCTAGGGAGAGTCCTTTACTACAAAAGCCAGTGGCATAGGCATAAAGTCGTGCAACTCTAGAAACAAGGGGAGAGAGTAGGACCTCAATAAGTGAACCAATCCTATCGCAAAGGTTTTTCTATAAGAATGGGATAATGTTGTGGTAGTATGTTGATCAAAATGAAATCAATTATAGCTCATTATCTGTTTCTTTGATTCTATCTATTAGCCTGAGGATAGGATAGATTCTAAGTTTGGGGAGTTCATAACATACAATTTTGTGGACATTTTGTGCCTATTTTATCTCCATAATGTCATCCCTTTAATCATTTTTCTGTCTTTATTAAATATCTTCATAACAAAATTTGATTTAACTACCTAAGCTAATAATCATGTCTTCCTTCATACAGATTCACCTTTGGTCACTACACTCCATCAACCTACACCCTCTTGCTATTGTGGTCGAAGGAGGAGCCTCCCTAGAGGCCAACACCCCCTAAAATTGTGTGGTCGCTACAATCCACTAAACAATTCGACTGCAACAACCAGACAAGTGTATCAACCACAAAAGAGGAGTTGTCTGTTGTGACCGCAATGCTCAACATAGTGAGCATACCAGCTAGCGACCGAAGACTCATGTCATCCATGTGATTGCTATAGCCAAGTGTTACACTCAAAAGACTGCTCAACTGTTGTGACCACAACACTTCACCGTGGATAACAATCGTAACAAGGACTTAATTCGGTGGACTAACCCTATAAATAGACCCTCACTACAGTCATTCAAGAGGGTCACATCATCAAGGGACGACAAAGTGTTTCCACACTCCACACTCACCCATCAACCTCTTCATCAATCTTAGATCTTCGACGACAAAAGTTGTAGGAGAGAGAATATCTACCATCATCTTCTTCAAAAGGAGGGGTTTCCATCCATCCTCTACGCCGATGCTAGATCCAGAACTGAAGGAGTAATTTTGGTGTATCGCCTTCTTATTTCTTTAGACATGTCATTTCCTTCTATACTATTCACCCACCTCTTCATCTATCTTGATGTATCTTCACCCTTGTAATCCTGTAATGGTACTCATGAACATGAGTGGCTAAACCCATTACTTGGGTTGGGAGTATCCACTAAGACTCTCTAAACATGTATATGCTTACATCCATTTGAAAACATATGCTCTTATTAAAGATTATCTCCATTCACTTGGTCTTAATTCTTCACTTGTATGATTAGCTACCATCTTGTTATGTTTGATTGTTAGTGCATCAATAGAGTAGCACTAGCTTTATCTATGTGTTTTAGAGTTGCATGAATGCATGAGAATGTTGGAATGTTAAAGCCATTGATCATATGGTTATGTTTGAGATCGTTTGTTTGTCATCTGGAGATAGAGACTATCTTATAATCTAGATATATCCTAAGCTCAACACAGGAGGGAATAGACATATATGATGATTTCTTGTAATCATGCTATGGGTATACAAAGGGTGTGAGTATTGCATGTTGGTAAGAGATCTTAGTAGGTGAAACCCAATCCAAGTTCTCATCCATATCTTGTTACCACAAGCTTGTTTGTTTTGTTCTCTTGTTTTTTTCTTTATCTTTCTTTACTTATTTTGTTGTTTTGGAGTAATATTGATCCATTAGGAACACCTTTTAAACTTTCCCTTATTGGTTAGTGCAACTAAGATAGTAATGGATCCTATTATTCAAATATGCTCATATTGTTATCAACATGCTCGTAGTAATGGCTAAATCTGATAATTGAGACTAATTCGAACTTCTAAGACTTTAAGTAGAATTTCTCTTAACAAAACCATTATGATTAACTGTTTTGTTATGGTTCTTTATATGTATATCTCTTTAATATTCTTAATCTACTTAACATATTTTATAGCATAACCCATTGTAATCGATAATCGTTGTTGTGAGTTATATCTCTTACTGGGACATGGGTCTCACCCGTGGGTCACCACAAACTTTTTAGGTGATCGTTAGTAGTAGTAGAAGACCTATGATAGTGAGGAGAAGTTGATGTTATGGATCATAGATGGATATTTGTTTAGATGTCTAGTATGTCCTAGAGTCGTCCATGTACTCTTAGGTCCGGGTGAGAATGTTTTGAATATAGTATTTTATCAATTTGAGCTTTCTTACCATTTTGATGGTGTACATGTGGATGTTATCTCTTATGTATATGTTGTGGCTGAGGACAAAGAGCCTTTGTAAGATATTTTTGGTATGATTTATAAAATAATTTGAGATGTTGGGCTTTTATGCTGATTTTTTAGAAAAATTGTGAAAATTTAATCGATTTTAATTAAGCCACTTTTTGTGATGTGTTTTATTAGCCAGTTGATCATATTTAGGTTTTTAGTAATCTCATTTTTTGTGATGGGTTTTCACAATAACATATTACATGAGGACTAAGACATCAAGGACTAATATCAAAGTGTCTAAAATAAATAAAGTGTCACTACTTCTAGTTATGACTAATCAATCATGCATGCAAATAGGCCATGAAAGATAAAGTATAGTCATTCTCAAATAAGGTATGAGATCATCCAACTGATATAAATAGGTTCATATGACCCATAAGGAAGTATTCAATGACCTCCACAATAAAGATACACCATAAGATCATAAAAGTCCACCACATGAAAGTTAGGATTTCATGTAGTCCAATTTCTCAAAATTGGGTTTCCCCATGGAACAAGATGAACAAGATATAAACAAGAGTCCAATAAGAATATCCAATAAAATAAGATGATCACAAGATTCATGTCAATGCATAATCCTCACATAAGTCAACCTCTCAAAATAAAGAGACTATGTAAAGGGTAGTATGTTTCAAAGGACTTGAATAGAGAGACAGATAAATATAGGTAATTGCTCAATATAAAATCTAGGAGATGCAACATACCTCATATGAAGTCTAAATACGTCCAAATTCAACCCTAAGTCCAAGTTAGGGTCTCCACAACACCTATTAGACATATTATATAGATTTAGGGTTAGGTTCACATTACTTATATAAACCCTAAAAATTGCCTTTTGATTACTATTGAATTAGTTTATGAAAAATATACCATCCTATAGATTACATTCTTCTAAGTTCAAATCATATTTTTCTTTATTTTTCTAACTTAAGGACTATTAGTTATTAATTTAGAAGGTCCAACTAATTAGAAAAATCCTTAAAATTACATATTTATTCGATTGGATTTAAGTGATGAAACCCAAACCATTGGATGGAGAAAAATACATGGATTCCAAAACATATTATCTTTTATTTAATCTAGATATTATTTTCTATTAGTTTTCTTAGTTAAATGATTTACTGATTATTATAGAAAATCACTGACAATTACCAAAATGCCCCCTACAGCACACACAACTGGTTGATGCGTGACAGTGTATATTCATCTTCATCCATAGATCAAACTTTGCAATATCAATGATCAAATAAAAATCAAAAAGGCCCAAAAGTCCATGTATGACGTGACAATGAAATCAACACCAGGACAAAATTAAGAAATCAATGAAACTCATCTTATTTGTCTATATGATACATCCTACAAAACACCCAAGCTCCATTAGAGTATGATAGAGAGAAATCCAACTCACTATCCAACCCAAAACATGGACAAGAGATGATATCTTCATCATGCCTGAGTATTGGTGGTCCTAGGGAGCCTAGTCTCTAGGAATGTGTGGGATTGCTAAGAACTCTTTGAGCTTCACCTTCCATGGCTGGCTTGAAGGAGGATTGTGAATAAGACTTGAGATGAAAACTAATAAGAAAATAAGACCGAAATTTGACTATAGGAAAAGTAGGTGAGGCGGGAAGCAAAAAACTCGCACCTAAACTATCTATCCGTTGATCAAGGAATAGGACCCAGAAAAATCAAAGGAATGAAGGCAGTTCAAAAGTGAGGATCTACATGTGAAAGAGGAACACCAAGGTGTTGCTTGGCTCCGAATACTCTTATTGATTACGAAGATGCTTCTTATGTGCTTTGAGGTTCCCTGAAGATCCATAGCCATCAAACTCTTACGACCCTAGAATTTGAGTTGTGTATGTTAGAAGCTCAAGTACCGAGAGGCCTAAAGGTGTCATAGGGTTTCCGAGAGCTAGGAAGAAGGTGTTGTTGGTATGTGTGCCCAAAGAGCCAACCATGTGATGATTGTAATGGCATGACATGTAAATGGTTTGATTAATAACAAAGGCAAGCTTCGAATTTATTTTGTATGTTCAGTTATGAGATAATGAATAACGTAATAAAGGTCTAGATAATTATATTACTCATTGACATATGTATTCAAGTTACTAACCTTGTAGATGAGATCATACGGATGTTAAGAGTACATATACATATTCTTATTATGTCTCTGATCGGTTGTTATTGTGGAAGGTTGATAGACAACAATAACACATAGGTCAGAGTGTGGTTTGGTTGATGATTGAATCTTATTAGTCATGATATGGCAATATCAAATCAAGCACACAGATACATGTTAGAGAATAGTGAATCACACAGGCCCATTGTGAGACTAATACATGGAAGCCATCATCATGAAAGTCATAGTCAGCTCTCATAGTGATGGTGGTGGTGTTGGTAAGGTATGCCCATAGAGAAAATTATGTGATGACTGACGTGGCATATACCATAAAGGATTTGATTAATACATTATAAAGGTAAGCTTCCAATTCATATGTTTCACTCAGTTATGAGATAATGAGGATACATAATGAATGTTTTGAGAATGATATTTCTCAGTGATGTATGTCTTCAAGTATTAGCCTTGTTGAATGAGATCATACGGATGTTAAGAGTACATATACATATTCTCATTATGTCCCTATTTGGTTCTTACTGTGGAAGGTAGATAGACACCAGAAACACACAAGACTAGAGTGTGGGTTGGTTGATGACTGAGTCTCATTAGTCATGACATGGCAATATCAAACCAAGCACACAGATACATGTTAGGGAACAATGTATCAGACAGACCCACCTTGAGAGTGACACATGGTTTTTGTGGTCATAGTCATCTCCCATAGTGAAGGTGGTGATTGTGATTCCTAGACCTAAAATTACTACACTCATCACATGTCATGGGGTATGCTTTCACATCATAAAACGCAGTCCTGAACATGGGTTGTTATAATTGTGATGATTGGGTGACTTTGACACATAGGGATAGACTGTGAGTGATATATATGGGAATTGTCCCTCTAACTGGAGTGTGATATCATGGACACTTGATAAGCGAGACTGAGAAACTCATGTGCATGCATGTGCGAATCAATATATGATATTGAGTTCACATTATCTCAGACACTCTGCTCCTAGTTCAAGGAACATGGATTGAACATCAATCATGGATATCAGAGACAAAGAAATTATACAATTTCTACAACACCTTACACAGATTGTAGGTTGAAATTGTTCTTCAACTTTCCATTCACTTGGGTAGAACTAATGTGTAAAAAAGTACCACTCTCTACTTGTGATGTCATAAGTTAGTTGTGAACACTCACTGCCAACATGATATGGGACTAATTGGGTAACACATATAGGAACTCGTCTAGAAGAGGATTTTGATCTTGAATGACAATTGAATTGATTATTAAGTGTTTAAGTATTCAAATCATGCAAAAAATTGATAGATTGGCTAATTGAGCTGCCAAACAACCATCTCACTAAGTGAAATAGATGTTTGGGTAGCCAGACGAATGTCTCAAATGTTGAGAAGGCCATTTGGGCACCCAGACAGACATCTCAAATGTTGAGACAGGGCATTTGGCTTGTTAAGTTGATCGGAGTTGAAATTGGCTTAGTTCTACCCTTGAACTTGGCTCAGCCCAACTCATCAGATGGTTGTTTGGGTGATGAGACGGGTGCCTCGCATGTGTGACACATGAATCTCACAAACGAAGGTTCGGGATGTTTCCCGAATAGTTTTGATTGACATACTTGGAGTGCAAGAAAGTTAATATCGGATATTAATTGAAATAGGAAATTGCCAAAATCGTATCCAATTGGGAAACTACCAATTGGTCATTTGGCAGTACGAGACGACCATCTCACACACCAGATGCCTGTATGGGTGTGCTAGATGACCGTTTGGTGTTTTGTAGGTTGTGAAAGTTCAAGTTCCTCCAGTTCCTTCTACTCCTACACGATCCCAATCTGACTGGGAAACCCTAACCCTAGACTCTACTATAAATAGAGGAGTATTGGGGGCTTCCTAAGACACAACACAGACACCTGAGAATCAGTTCCTCTAACAAATATCGTCCTCTCTGGTTGTGGTAACCAAGAGAGCCCAAGAAAGTCCACTCGACAGGTAGGGATATCCACAAGATAGAACAACTCATGATCATTATTGGTAGGAGAGCAGGTTGGTGACTAGTACACCAATAGGAGGGACAACTCCTTCCTGTCTATTCTTGGTGAACGACAGGAGTTCTAGTTGGTCTGTTTGGACTACTCCAGAGGAAGGAGTCCTTTGGCTGATGCTCGGAGAGAAAAGTCAACCTGTAGTCGGTGGCGAGACCACTGGAGACGTTGCAAAGGTTGTGCAAATAGATGTTCCTGGTGAAAACTAGGAGTGCACAACCGTCATCCAAGAGCAACTCGTCAACAATTGCAAAGTAGTGAGTTTTTTCATGGGACTTGCTCCAGGACCATGTATTACTCGCTAAAACCATTGTTCCTATTTCATAGTAATTGACATGATCTTGTAGTAATGGGAATACGAATAAATAAATTTGTGTTTCTGCTTCCCTACTCTGATTTAATATTTCCCAATAGTGGTATCTGAGGCATGTCAATTTACTATGTTTTAGGATAATCGATATGATCGGATATTTGTTTCATATGATGTCAATAATTAAATTGCTCCCATATGTGTATTGGATCAAACACAACATAATTCCAAACTTATATATATATATATATATATATATATATATATATATATATATATATATATGTGTGTGTGTGTGTGTGTGTGTGTGTGTGTGTGTGTGTGTGTGTTTGTGTGTGTGTGATATGATATATATATATATATATGCAATTTACATGTGTCGCCGTAAAAGCGGTTTTGATGATGGATGTATAAAATAGTTATGACCAATACCCTATATATGTGTGTGGTTGTATAGTTTGGTTCTTATTTATCTTGGTCTGCATATTGAGCCTCAACCTCCCTCTTCCTAATCTAAAGTTAATTTTTTTCTACCTCTTCTCCCCTCGAATGTAACTCAAGGTTTCTCTTATTAAAAGTAATAAAGTAGTAATAGGATAGTTTCTTTCTTGCAACAACGAGGCAGATGATCATCACCAGATGAGACGACCAGTTCATGAGATGAGTTGAACGTCTAGAGGACCATGGAAGACATAACGATGGAACCATACGACCGTCAGGTGGGCCCAACTGACCGTTTGGAAGGAGTCTAAACATATGTCAGATGGGAGGCCATACGATCGTCCTAGTAGGCCCAACCGACCTTTTGGAAGGAGTCCAAACATTAGCTGGACAGGAGGACCAACCGATCGGCCAAGAGGCGAGATGACTGGTTCAAGTGTTGAACCAATCTATCCAGATTGATAAGAATAGGTCTACACCAAAAATAGGTTCATGCATGTGATGTGATGATTGACCTAGGTGGTAATAATTCCTTGTGACTCTAAGGAATTACAAGAAGACATGGCCATAACCATCACTTTTTATTTATATTGCATGTTTATGTTGTGGGATATAGCATGTGTATGATACGTACTATACATGTCGTGACTAGATATAGTATATCTATAAATATATGATATATATAAAATCCCTCAACCAAACATACTAAGACTAAGATGCCTTCCAATAGCAATACACATGAAAAAATTGTCCAACCAAGTGTAGGTTACACCAAAGCATGGTGTGTCGTCTACCTCATGGAAGTGTGATGGTAGTAATGTATGTTCTGCCAAAGTGGGATGCATTATTACCATATTGGCTATTGGGTCAGGCTTAACTAGTGATTCTTAGAGCGTCTAAGCCCAGAGGCATGCAGATGATCATGGCAAGGAGTTGCGCATGTCGTTTGTCCATGAGTTGCGCATATTGTCTTAATACTACTAGCATCAAGGCAACAAAACACCTAATAAGAGGGGGACTAAAATATAACTTGGGGAGAGAAATACAAACTATAAATGGGGAAAGAGGGATGGGGAGTTTGGAGTAAGGGAGTAAATACAAACAACCTAACTGCTGAAAGATTGATGACCAGGCCTTCAATTCACAACAAATATCGGACCCTAAGAAGACCAGAGAAATAAATGGGAGTCAGGAGGGGAGGACCGGGAGAAAATTTTGTTGCAAACCCAATCCATTGGAAGTCCTAGGGGAAAAAGGAACTCAGACAAAGAGTCCAAGGAAGAGTCGGCAGCAACACGGAAAATGGCACTGGAAAACCAAAGGAAGGAACACGATACCCGAAGAGGAGGGAAAAGGTGTTAAAGAAATAAGATAATGGACATGAAGAAGAAGATAGGGCCACAAATATGGAAAGAGGCAGTGCATCAATGATGGTATGGGAAACCTACTCTCAATTAATGGTGGTTGGTGAAGACCAACACCGTGAACAACAATGAGAATGTTGAGTTGTAATTTTTAAGGCCTAGGAAACCTTGGCATGATAGACACTCTCCAATCCATTTGTAGGAGAGAGTGCACAGATCTGGTCTTTGATATGGAGACCATGATCAAGGATAGGGATCTGGAAAAAAGTAAAAGGAGTTGTGAATATGCAAATGGCATATGCATCAGTAGTCAAGGAAGATCAGGAGGAATGGGTCTATGGTGGAATGATGAGGTGGTCAGCATTATCACTTATTCAAGACATCACATTATGGCAGAGATTGAAGACCCTTCTAACAATAACAAATGGAGACTTGTCAGAATCCATAGATGGGTTGAGAACAGTAACAAATGGAGGACCTGGGAGTTAATGAAGGAGCTTTCCAACAGCTCCAACAGGCAGATTGTCTTTATTGGGGATTTTAATGAGATTCTCAACTGGGATCATAAGGAAGGAGGAGCAATGAACTCTGTTGGACATATTGAGGACTTCAGTGATACTATAAAAAAGTGTGGACTCATCGATTTAGGATTTGCTGGAAACAAATACACCTGGATTAAGGGAAGAGAAGAAGCCACTTCCTTGATAGAGTGGCTTGATCAGGCCCTACCCTTGACTAGTTGGTCAGCCTGCTTCAACAACGCATGGGTGTGTGTACTCCCAAGGGTGAAGTCTGACCATGCCCCCCCTAATTCTGAATACTAATGATAGGAAGGAAGAGAACGAGGGAGAGATACAACATCAAATTCAAGTCATATTGGCGGAATGATGAAGAGTGTAAGAAGATTATTGAAGAGGATTGGAAAAACACTAGTGAGGGCACGATCGATCAAAAGCTGAAGGGATGCAATGAAAAACTTAGTTGTTGGGAAAAAGCTAAATATGGAGACATCAGCAGAAGACTTAGATGGGAGGAGAACGATTTGGAGAAGGAGCAGAAAAACCAAATGAACATCACCATGATGGAGCGCATCAGAGAAATCAACAAAGAAGTCATCGAGCTACAAAGAATCAAGGAAAGCCATTGGCATATGAGAGAAAAAGCAAACCAAACGAAGGATGGTGATTGAAACACCGCTTACTTCCATAGAAAATTCCACCAAAGGAAAAGAAGAAATGAAATCAAAAAGATGAAAGACGGAGATGGAAACGTAAAGGAAAAAGAAGCTGAAATTACAAATATTATTACTAACTACTATCAAAACTTGTTATCCTCTCTCCATAACTCATCTTGTGCAGATGTTGTTGTGGGGTCAAGAAATATATCAATGGTGAAACCAATAAAATGCTGCTCCAAACACCTTCAAAGGAGAAAATATGGGAGGCCCTCACCCATTTGCATCCCACAAAGGCTCCAGGCCCTGACGGTTTGCACGTTGGCTTCTACCAACACTTCTGGAGCTTTGTTGGTGATGACATCATTTAGTTCATTCAAAGTTTGTGGAGGGACGAAGTCAACCTAGAGCGGATCAACATAACAAATATTATTATGATCCCAAAGTGCAAAGAACCCTCACATAAGGGTGACTACCATCCCATCGGCCTTTGCAAAATCATCTACAAGATCATTTCCAAGATGCTAGCAAATAGAATGAAGAGGTTGCTAGAGGAGATGATATCAGTCAACCAAAGTGTGTTCATCTTGTCCAGACTAATAATAAACAATGCTATCATTGCTTATGAGATGATCCATGAGATGAAGAGAAAAGGAAAGGGTAAAAAGCTTCATGGGCATCAAACTCGACATGAGTATGGCTTACAACCTCATGGAATGGAACTTCATTGAGGAAGTGATGAAGGCTATTGGCTTTGATGAGCATTAGAGGAAAAAGGTGGATGAGTGGTTTAGCTCAGCCACATTCTCTTTCATCATCAACGGGCATGGAAGAGAGCATGTCAAACCATAGAGAGGTCTTAGGCAAGGAGACCTGATATCACCCTATCTTTTCATCATTTGTGTTGATGTCTTCTCATCTCTAATCAATAAGGTGGTGGAAGAGGGGAATATGCATTGCATGAGGTCGTGCAAGGGAGGCTTGATGGTGTCCCATCTATTCTTTGTTGATGATAGCATATTGTTCGTGAGAGAAACTCCACAAGAGGCTACTTTGATAGCTGATATAACCAACTACTATGAGAGAGCCTTAGGGAAATAAATTAACTAAACAAAGTAGGAGATTACTTTTAGCAAAAATGTAAAGGAGGAGTACATGTCTTCTATTACTACTCCTCTCATAATGAAATAGGTTGAAAAACTGAGCAATTATCTCAACCTTCCATATTTCGTGTGACAATCCAAAAAAGTTGCTTTTAGTGCAATCAAGGACAAGGTTTTGTCAAAACTAAAGGGTTGTAAAGAGAGAATTCTAATCCAGGCAGGGAAAGAGGTCTTGACAAAGTCAGTCATCCACGCAATGCCAACTTACATGATGGGACTGTTTAGACTACCAGAGTATAATATAGAGGACCTCTATAGGTACATGGCAAACTCTGGTGGGGAACAATGGCTGAAATAGGAAGGATACACTGGTGCTTATGGGACAAGTTGTGTAAACTAAAAGTTGTGGGAGGCCTCAGATTAAAAAATGTGTCTTTCTTCAACACGGTGCTTCTTGCTAAGCAAGCCTGGATATATTCAATAATCCAAACTCGTTGGTCGATAGGGTTCTTAAGCAAAGATACTATAAAAGTGTAGAGTTCATGGACTCTTATAGAGGATAAAAACCAAGTCTAACATGGAGGAGCATATGGGGCACAAAGTCTCTACTCAAATAAGTCCTAAGATGGAAAGTAGGGAATGGCACCAACATCAGAGTGTGGGAAGATTCTTGGCTGCCACAAGTGAAGGGGAGATGTACCAGCATGAGTGTCCTAGCTAACTTTGCCGACATGATGGTGGAAGAGTTAATCAATAGTGAGTAGGTTTTGTGGAGGATGGATAGAATGGTAGATATTTTGAACATTGACGACATCTTAATCATCTTGAATATTCCTATGTGCACTGACGCAGAAGATGAATTGTACTACTTCATGAGCAACAATGACTTATTTAGTGTGAAATCTACCTACCCCATTTCATCTGATCAAGGGGGTCCCTTTTGGGTTGACCATGATCATGGTTCAAATTTTGTGTGGACGAGTGTATGGTGCTTAGATGCCCCATTGAAGACCAGGCTATTTTTGTGGTGCATGTGCACAAATCAAATGCCCACGAAGGAAAGACTCTTGGTGAAGCACATAGTTTAGGACCATACCTGCCCTTTATGTGACTAGGTGTAGGAAACTCTACAGCTCGCCCTATTCGAATGTCCCCATGCTGCTCGGTTGTGAACTAACACCCCTTTCAATGAGACATGGAGAAACCAACGACGTAGCTTTGGATTTAAGTTGGTGAAGTTGCTTCTTGACAAACTCAACAATGATGATATGATTAGTTTTGTGACCCTATGAGATGTGATCTAGAAGAGTAGAGATGATCAAGCCTTCAGTGAGACACAAGAAGGAACAAAAGATGAGGCAATTGGGATTCAAAAATCACCTGACATGCACAAAACTATCAGGGAAAGATACAAAGGGAAGAAGCAAAAACCCCTCCAGATCAGAAATGTCAGATGGATACCGCTTGGTTTTGACCTATCAAAGCTAATGTCAATGCAGCTATCAGTAGAAATTTGAAGGTAACTTTCAGTGTCATGTTTAGAAATGCACATGGTGACACAATAGTCATGGTGACCCAGACTATTGATGGGCACTAGTCAGCAACCATAGTTGAGAGTTATGCCCTTCTTTTCTCCATTGAAGTTGCTATACCTAATGGACTAGATAGAGTGATCTTCAAATGGGATACACATGGGGTTATCATGAAGGATGCAAGAAATTTTAGACGTAACGGACCATCCAATCAAATCTATGGAAGAATGGACATCTTAGGGAGGCTGTTCAGGTACATCTCCTTCCAACATGTACACAGAGAAAGCAACAAAGACACCCACAATCAAGCCAAGCTCGGTCTCAGCTATGGTAATGATGAGATTTGGGTTGACTGTTTCCCTATCATACTTATTGATTTCTCTCCTAACCAATCTGTAAATGCTTCTTTAGATGAATGAGAAAGTGTTTTTCAAAAACAATGGCAACAATAAATGATCACTTTTCTCTGTGATTGGTCATTGAGAAGGACAAACTCATTGGGAACAACTTCCACTATTGGTTCAAGATGCTGAGAATCGTTTTCACATAGGAGCACAAGCTCTATGTCCTAAAAATGCCAAAACAAGAGGAACCATCTCAAAATGCTCCAAGGGCTGACAAGGATTCTTAAAGGAAGCATATTGAAGACGTTGTGGATGTCAAGTGTCTAATGCTATGGTCCATGAACCATGAGTTCCATATGCAGCATGAGAACATTCTTGTGATTAAGATGGTCATACATCTCAAGAATATGTACAAAGATTAGGCAAGACATGAGAGATTCAATGTCTCTAAGGAAATGTTCAAGTGTAGCATGGTAGAAGGAGATCAAGTAGGTCCTCATGCACTCAAACTTATTGGGTATGTGGAGAACCTAGTTGGACTGGGATTCCCCTTAGGCCAAGAGTTGGCCACTAATGAGATTATGCATTCCTTGCTAGAGTTAAATATTCAATCTATCATGAACTACAACACGAATGACTTTGACAAGTCATTGACAGAGTTGTTGGGCATGTTGAGAATAGTTGAGATGCAAATGCAGAAAGATAAGTGTGATAACGTGAGTTTTAGCTTTACTTTTGTACAATTCCAATTTTTTCCTCATTATGTTCAATCATGTCCCCAATTTATTTTTCTTAGCTACATAATCAATGCTGAGACTCAAATACAAAATACGATGACCAATGTGACTTATCTACACTTTATGACATTACAAATTAGGTTAAATAATCACTTTACTCAAAGAAATAAATTCATCCATAAAACTTCATCATCTTGTCCTCAAACTTTTTTTAAATATTATTCACATTTTTTAGAAACAATCATCGAAATTTCACTCAAATCAGACGTTCCTACTAGTTTCTACGAATTTTGGAAGTTATATGTTAATACTTTATTTTTGTTTTCCTTTTTCTAAGCATTTTCAAGTCAGCAATCATCTTCTCTAGTAGGGGCAAGACTCATCCCTTGGATTGGGAATCAACGGATTGCGGCCCAATCCAGTGGTTAGGAGGTCATCCCCTACCTCCTGCAATTAGCGGGGAGGAGACAAGGAAACCAAAACTGAATTTGGCTCGTATGGACCCTATTTCAAAAATCAAAGCGAGTGAAATTGCTTGCCTTACCAATATGAACTCAACTATCCTTTTTACCTCATTGAATATGTGTGTTTTGAGAATAATCGGGAGCTACTCCCATAGTCGATGCCATGGTCACTAACCCCAAGTCTAACCCTAAACCTAGCCCACTTCATCTATAAAAACCCAACCACCACCTTCGGTGTGCTCCCACGAACACAACTGGTGCCTTCAATCACACTCCCTTGCTCTCCTTGCGATTCTCCTATTTTACGCTGCCCCTACTCCACCGTGGTGCCACCTCCTATGAGAGAACACTGATTTGGCTTGGATGATGCACAATGATCATTGGATCACAGTCAAGCTTTGACATAGACCCTATATCTATGGCTGTGAAGCATCCACGCACTTCTCCCTCTCTACTTCCACCACTTACACATATATGGGAGCCATGCATTTTTAGCCACCATATCCCAGTTGTCGTCAAAGGTCGCCTATTGATCAACGGCCCATAAATTTCTCAGCTTTTCCTTTTTTGGGTATTTTTCTTCTCCTCTCTGTTTGAAATAGCAATAAATTGTCAGATCTTGTTTTAATCATAGAAAATGTATCCTAGCTCCAAATATTATGAGTAAATAGTCAATCTTTATTAGAAAAACCCAAGGATTTTATTAAAAAAATACTTCTGTAATCTAATTCTTTATGGATCTCACTGATAATCGTAGATTTGCTCGCTTGCTCATAATATTAATGAATGACTCTATTTTGAGTTTAATCTTTAAGAAACCCTAATTCCTGACTGTAATGATCATCTTGAGACACTAAATTGAACTTGAATAAATAAGAGTTAGATCTAATCTTTTTAACTCATGTACCCTAGAATATGAATCATACACCTTGAAATAAGGATCAATCTTGATATGATGATGATTAATCTAAATCTTACAAATCCCTAAACCATATGCCTGACCCATGACTCTACCTGATCTAATATTTAGTTTCAATGATACTATTTCATTTTGATAATGATCTATATATTTGATGGTAACTTGAATAATGATGATAATATTTTGGGTTGGCATGTCTTAAAATACCTAGGTAGGTCATTCATTCTTGAAACATGCTTGAAACTTGAATAAAGTTGGACATTTGGAAATATTGTTGATTATAAGTGGATGGCCTAACCCTAAGGTTGTAATAGGAAAATGTAACCCTAATCAAGAATATTGAAACATGATTCTTTAAAACCATGATCTTGACCCTTGATCCAATCTTGATTGATCTACTCTTTCTTGGGATCCATACTCTAAATACTCATTAAGAAGGTATGCTATTATATCTCCTCCATGATTGTATTGAGGATAACTTTTATGTATCTCTTGACTATAAACTTGGATATACACTTGTTTGAGCTATTGTTCCCTATTGATTAGTTTTCTATTTTTCCTATATTAAATTTTGAGAAAAACATGAAAACATAAATGACACTACCCATTATGATGGCACGTACAATGATGATGATAATGTTAATAATGTTGAAAATGAGTACAAGCGACCTCCTCACTCGGAGGGTGGAACTTGTACATTGACCTCCTACCTCATATGGAGAAAAGGAGCCTAGTGACCTCCCCCGTCTTATTGGAATGATGAAGCCAAATATAATATAAGCATGCTTCTCAATATCAGCATAATGGAAAACTCATAATAAAATTCTTGTCAAAAAAATATTGGTTTTTCAAAAATCACTTGTTATACTTTTTGAAATATAAGTCATGTAAAGTGTACTATTTTTCTATAAAATATTTTTCTTGTTTTTGATAGCATACCGTGAAATTGCATTGATTGTGTCTTGATTTTATTGATTTTAGGTAATGCAAGAAACTAGAGACTATGCACATGCTATCTACTCTTTGTATCATCTACTAAAATAAAGACTACTACATCAAATATGGACTCTACATGGGAGCTAAATTGTAAAAGGGATGTAGTTATTGGCTAGTCTCTTATCTATCTTTCTTTCCATGTTGCCTATGAGCCTTATGTGATAAACACATTAGATCATTTCAATAAAAGAAGAATGTTATTTCCTTTTTGCATATTATTTTTGTGTGAATTCTGGGCCACTCAGGGACTGGCGCGCAAATCCCTTTAACACTGCCCATTTGGATAGTGGGATTGGAATTAGGTTAAGAATGGTTCTATGACATTTTGTATCAGAGCCATAACATACTTCATATACATTAATGAAATCATGTTCTTAATTTTTGAACCAAAGAAGCCCTAAAATTCACTATGGTGAAACTGAGGTGTCTAGAAAGAGCATAGATAGGGATTCTGGCATGATTCCTCCTATCTATTTTCACAGTGACTGAGGTTCCTCCTGCTCCACCTAGCCGTAGTGAATCTAGGAATGAATGGAAGGAATTCCTATAACCCTAGAGAGTCTTCTATCATCTCATTTCCTCTTTAAGGATTACCTAAGCCAACTATTAGAAGGAAGTAGGATGACTTCTCATCTTCTCATTCTCATTAAGGTGTCATGACTTGATCTATATACCCTCTCTATTTTGGGTAGTCTAAGGATGGTAACAACTAAAATTTGAAAATAATTTGATAAAATTTGTTGCAATATTGCCATGATCTATCATATTCTTGCTTTGAAAGTTACAAAATGAGAAAAACATATATCAGTTGAACACTTGTAGATGGCCCCAAAAACCAAGAACAATAGGGATGGTGAACGAACCTCTGGTACTAAAGACAATGGGAAGAAGCCCCACATCAATGATGATGAATATATCGGTTCTACCAAAAAGACCACTGATATGGGGGGGCTGAAATAAAAAGCCGTTATGGAGGCCCTCCATGACCTAGTTATTTGTACATCATCTCTTGTACCAACCCATAACCCAAAACCCATTACTATTCAGGATTTTTTGAAACTCAACCCAGAAGTCTTCTATGGGGAAGACCAAGATGATGTCCTAGACAAGGTTGATGCATGGTTAGTGTCCATGGAGAAAACCTTTAGGGTTTAAAGGTGTCGTGAACAAGAAAAAGCTAGTTTTGCCACCTACCAGTTGAAGGATGCGACCAAGTTGTGGTGGGAGAACTATGTCCAATCACAATAGGTCATCCCTATGAACTAGGAAGCCTTCAAACCTACTTTCACCAACTATTTCCAGCCCACCTCTGAGAGAAAAGAGAAACAAAAACAATTCCTCACCCTTACCCAAGGAACCAACACAGTGGATGAGTACAGCTGACAATTTCTTCTCTTGGAGAGACATGTCACCAACTTCATAGAAGAGCACAAACTTGGCTACTACATTGATGGGCTCTTCCTTACTCTAAAAGCTTTGCGTCATCATCCAAACCCACCAATTTTCAAGATGCCTATGACCATGCCTTGCCCATGAAAAGAACCCTAGGGATGGGACACAAAAAGCCACTACCCACTCTTTCTTACCTAGGCTTACTGAGGTTGTAGCCACAAAGATTGAGAAGAAAGAGAAAAGCTGTGATAGTATCTACATTGAAACTGATTCCATGAATGCCAAGCAGGTTGTTGAGGATAAAGGTGCAAGCTTCCCCAGATTATCCAGATGGATTATTGTTGTGCGGAGCGGGCTTAAACTGGGTTGGCATGGTGTACACACTAAATGTGAGGGGAACAAGGTTGCAGACCAACTAGCCAAATTTCATATCAAAAACAACCGTGGCTCTTATTACTATAGGAGCCCACCTAGTCACATTGTTGACCTAGTCAATATGGATATTTGTAATGGTAGTTGTACTACCAAGTTTAATTCTGTTTTGAGTAGTCTAGATTGTAATAGTTTGTTTCATCTTGCAAGAGAGGGGCGAGATGAATAAAAATACCCTCTAACTTCCCAAAAAAAATCCATAATGGTGGCAATAAGAACAGAATCCGATAAAAGAATCAAAGAAATCCTCCTGCCCAAAACTACAATCAAGGCTAAAATCAAAACTACAATCATGGCCCTGCACATAACCAGAATTTCAGCCAAAACATAAGTCAAGGTTGGAATCCCAATGTTCCTCATTGTTGTAACTATGAAAACTTCCATTCTGGCCAGTGCAAGCATCCGTCCCTAGTCTACCACTACTCCAAATAGGAGAGTCACTTCAAATACAACTACCCCCACCCTCTTCCAACATGGACCAAGCAAGGTGAACATTGATAGGCATGTGTCTTTGCAGTGCACACAGATGAGGTGAATGATAATGGACACAAACTCATGGAAGGTACCGTTTAAATTTAAAAATTATTTCCAAAATGGTGTATCATGATTATATTGTACAAACCCCTTACACAAAATATATGTATACTTAGGTATGATGCAAATCTCTGACCATTTTGTTGTTACTCTATTTGACTCTGGGTCAACAAACACCTTCACATCTACGAATCTTGCATCTATGATAAATCTTGAAACAAGGGACTTAGTGTACATACTTGATGTAACTAACCCAAGTGGGAATATGAAAGTCTCCTACTATATGGTCAAAAAAGTCCCTCTATCGTATGTTGGTCATAATTTTGAGTCAGACTTCATAATCTTAGACATGAAAGACTTTGACCTCATTTTGGGGATGGATTGGCTCCATAAAAATCATGCTCTGGTCGATTGTTGTGCCAAGAAAGTTATCATTTCTAAACCCAACCTTTCTATTCTTATAATGCCTAGAAGGACAGATCGAAATTGGAACAATGTTATTTTTCTGATTAAAGCCTAAAACTTGATATCCAAAGGGTGCAAATCATACCTAGAAACTGTAACTGTAGTCAATCTTGATACAAGTGCCCTAGAAAACATTGATATAGTGCGGGAGTACTTCAATGTCTTTTCTGAGGAGATCCCAGGGCTACCACCTGATCATGACATTCAATTTTTTATCAAATTAGCACCTGGTATCGCGCCCATTTCTCGGGCACCCTATCAGATGTCTCCTGCTAAATTGACTAAATTGAAAACGTAGTTGCAGGAATTGCTAGACAAGGGTTTCGTTTGCCCCAGTACCTCTCCTTGGGGTGCACCTATTCTATTTGTTAAGAAAAAGGATGGATCCCTTTACATGTTCATTGACTATCGTATGATCAATCAAGATACTGTGAAAAATAAGTATTTGTTACCCAGAATTGACGACCTTTTTGATCAAATCCGTTTTGCCTGTGTCTTTTCAAAAATTGATCTCCATTCTATTTACCACCAACTCAAGGTTAAGGATGAAGACATCCCTAAAACTACCTTTCAAACTCAATACGGGCATTACAAATTTTTAGTCATGCCATTTGGGTTGACCAATGCCCCTGGCGTGTTTATGAACTTGATGAATAGTGTCTTCCAACCTTTCCTCGATGAGTTTGTAGTGGTCTTCATTGATAACATATTGATATATTCAACTGATGTTGAATCACATTGTACTCATCTTTGCAAAGTTCTTGACATACTTCAATCCCAAAAATTCTATACAAATATGTCAAAATGTGAATTCTAAATTTTTAAAGTCATGTTCTTGGGTCACATAATTTCTGGTGGCAAAATTTCTATTGACCCCGCCAAAGTCTCAGTTGTTCTTGAGTGGCAAGCCCCCAAAAATGTGTCTGAGATTTGAAGTTTTCTAATTCTTGCTAGTTATTACCAACGTTTCATTCAGAACTTTAGCAAGACCCTGCCTCTAATAAAGCTCACCAGGAAAGGAGAGAAGTTTATCTGGTCGAAGGAGTGTGAGTCTAGTTTTCAACAACTGAAGACAAAGCTAACAACTGCACCTGTCTTGACCCTTCCTTTGGGAAATGATGGGTTTGTCATCTTCACTGACACATCAAAGTTTGTCCTGGGTTGTGCCCTCGTGCAAGAAAGAAAGGTAGTTGCTTATACCTCTCGACAGTTGAAGTCAAACAAGGTTAACTATCCAATCCACGACCTTGAACTTGCCTCCATCATATATGCTTTGAAGATATGGCGACACTACTTGTATGGTGCCACCTTCGACATCCTCACCAACCATAAGAGTCTAAAGTACATCCTGACACAGAAGGATCTCAATCTCATACAAAGGAGATGGCTTGAGTATCTTAAAGACTATGACTTCACGATTGCCTCTCACCCTGGTAAGGCAAATGTAGTGGTTGATGCACTCAGTAGGAAGTAGGCTAAATGTGTTGTTGTTTTCACTACTTAATGGAAGAACATGGACGTCATGTCACCTTGGGCCCCGAGGTGTATGGACAATTTTCTCAGATTGGCCAGCATCCATGTAAAACCAGGCCTTTAATCTGAAATCTTGTTGGCCCAAAAGAATAGCAAGAGCCTTGATGAAATGACTAAGTTGAGAGAAGACCCAAACTCATCTAACAGTCGGTATGGATGATGGAATGCAGTACAAACAACACATATGGGTCCTAGAGGATTCAGATATGATAAACAGGGTGTTATGAGAAGCTCATAGGTTGAAATATATAGTGCATCCTGGATCGATCAAAATGTACAATGATCCCCAATGGCACTTGTGGTGGAAAAACATGAAGACCAATATAGCTACTTTCATCTCTAGGTTTTGACCTGTCAGTAGATCAAGGTTGAACATCAATGTCTCAGAGGTCTTCTACAACCCTATCTATCCTCGAGTGGAAATGGGAAAACATCACCATGGATTTTGTGGTGGGTCTTCCCAGGACCAGGAAAGGGAGTCACTCCATTTGGTTTGTAGTTGTTCGTCTGACTAAGTCAGCCCATTTTGTTCCGATCAAGACAACAACCAAAGTCCCAGAGTTAGTAGAGTTGTATATTTGGGAGATATTCAGGCTGCACAGAATTCATGTATCTATTGTATCACATCATGATGCAAAATTCACTTCTCACTTGTGTCGATAAGTGCAGTAAGAACTGGGAACTTGGCTGAATTTTAGTATTGCATATCACCCACAAACTGACAGACAGTCTGAAAGGACAATCCAAGTTCTACAAGACTTGCTGAGATCATGCATCCTTGATTGGGGTTGTTCATTGGACCACTACCTTCCTCTTGTTGAGTTTGCGTACAATAATAGATACAAATCTAGTATAGGCATGCCTCCCTATAAAGCTTTGTATGAAAGATTGTGTAGGTCTCCACTTTACTAGGATGAAGTAGGCAAGAGACGGATTTTGAAATATGAGGAATTACAACTTTATTCTGATAATGTCAACCTAATCAAGCAAAGGTTGAAATGGGAACAGGATCATCAGAAGTCTTATGCAGATCCACACAGGACTGATACTCAGTTCTTGGTAGGTGACCATGTTTTCCTAAAGATTCAAACTATTTGAGACATTGCGAAGAATAAAGGAAAACTTAGCCCTAGATATGTGGGTCCATTTGAAATTTTGGGTTGTATTAAAGAATATGCATACATATTGGCTTTACCCCCATAGTATAGCATGATGCACAATGTCTTTCATGTGTCAAACTTGAAGCAGTATGTCAAGGACCCAAACCGTGTCCTCAATCATGAACCAATTAAATTAAAGGACACCCTTGTATACCAAGAAGTTCTAGTCAAGATACTTGATACTCGCACCAAAGAGCTCAGAAATAAGAAGATTGAGATGGTCAATGTGTTGTGGAAGCACCATGATAGTGATGATGCTACATGGGAGTTGAAGTCAGAAATGGAGGAAAGAATTCCTGACCTTTTCAAGGAAGTCTGTATTTTGAGGACAAAATTCTTAATAAGGAGGGGAGGATGGAATAAAGTGAGTTTTAACTTTACTTTTTTTCAATTCTATTTTTTCCTCATCATATTCAATCAGGTCCCCATTTTATTTTTCTTAACTACGTAATCAATGTTGAGATTCAAATACAAAATATGGTGACCAATGTGACTTGTTTACACTTCATGACATTACAAATTAGGTTAGATAATCACTTTACTCAAAGAAATAAATTCGTCCATAAAACTTCATCATCTTTTCCTCATAAATATTCATCACATTTTTGTGAAACAATGGTCCAAATTTCACTCAAATCGGACTTTCCTACTAATTTCTACAAATTTTGGAAGTTATATGCTAAAAATCCATTTTTGTTTTCCTTTTTCTGACGTTTTCCAAGTCAACAATCCTCTTCTCTAGCTGGGGGTGAGCCTTGACCCTTGGATCGGGCATCCATGAATTGCACCCCGATCCAATGATTAGGAGGTATCCCCCTACCTCCCACAATCAACAGGGAGGAGACCAAGGAAACTGAAACTACATTTGGCTCGTATGAACCCCATTTTGAAAATCAAAGCGAGAGAAATTTCTCACCCCACCAATCCGAACTCAACTATCCCTTTTTCCCCCATGAATTTGTGCATTTCAAGAACAATCAGGAGCTACTCCCATAGTTTCCGCCATGGTCATTGTGACCCCTAGGCTAACCCTAAACATATCCCTCTTCGGCTATAAAAAACCGACCACCTTCGGTGTGCTCCAACGAACACAACCGGCTCCTTTGATCTCACTCCCTCGCTCTCCTTAAAATTCCCCTGTTTCATGCCACCCCTTCTCCACCACGACGCAACTGCCTACTAATGTGTGCATTTCATATCTACTTTTTGCACACATCTGCTCACAAATTCAGTTCATTTTGCCTTCCATATAGCCTCTAATTATATTCGACATGCCATCTTTTAGTTATTTTACTTGTTTCATGATGTTGATTGCAGACGCACACTCCAAATGACAAATTGGAGATAGCCCAACTCATATCTGGCCTTAATAAGACCTCCCCCGCATTTACAGATGATTCAGAGTTCATTCTTGAAGAAACATCATCGCACACGGCATGTCTTATTTAAGATAGGGCATATAAGATTCCAGCAGCCTTAGTGACCGAAGTGCATAGCAGCTAGACGACATGTCTTATTTAAGACATGACATGTCCTCATGATCTAGGGGCCAATCCTAACTCCCTACCAATGTACACGGGCATGTATTTAATCAAACACATCGTGAACCTTATGTTTTGATCGACTCCAGTGACAACCACATGTTGTGTCTCTCACAGAACATGTCATGTATTTCTCACCAACAGCAGTTAGTCGAAAATTTACACAAAGAGACACAGCGTGACTCCTCAACAACACTCCATGACGTTATCAGTTTTTGCAGAAATTAACAGCAACCGTCCCTCATTTTAAAGGAGGAATGCAACCTTTTGGGTGGTTATCTCTTGTCCTTTGCAATAACTTTTCATCCAAGAGAAGTTCCAGAGCATAGGAAAGCAATTTTGGGGTGGAAGAAAAGGTTTTCTTGGAAAAGAACCTTCGTTCTATTTCATTTTCTTTTCCATTTCTTCTCCAAAGGTGCAACAGAGCTTCTCTCCATGCACATGCTTCTTGGGGGGGATTTTCTGAGTTGGAGCAACTCCAAGGGTGGAATCTCATCATCTAGCTAGAGTTATACTTCCCCTTAGCTACACTTTTAGTTCCTTTAGCTTTTACTTCTCTTAATCATGCAAAACTTTGAAATTTATGCAATGTGCTTGTGCATCTCCATTATGGATCAGTAGAACTTTTTCTTGGGTATGGGAGAGTATCTCCCATGCCATTACTCATGTGCACATGAAATTTATATCATATCTCAGTCAATTTTCTTCTCCATGAATGCCTACAGTGATTTCTTACTTGTATGTTTAGCTGGCCACCTTTTATACATATTTTCTTCTTTTTTGTGTTATTCGGGAGAATATATGAGAAAGTAGGGAGTAGATTCATGGAAACATATTCTTGACCATGGGAATAGTTGGAGTATGTTGAGGGTTACAGATTGTGTTCGAATCTAGAATAAACATGGGAATGTTATGCTATGAAGAGAGCCATCTCATGTCATTGGGAGGTGCATGATGATTACAATCTCCTTGAAAAGTTGATTGCATGTTTTAATTTCATTGTTATGCATGGTGTGATAGTGTGGTAGTGAAATTACATGCCTATGATTCTCCAATTCCTGATCTAAACTAAACCTAGCTCTTATTTGCTTCTTGCTTTGTGTTACTTGTAATCAATATGACTTTTGTAAACCAACCTAGATTAATGAAAGTTAATGATTCTACACCTCACTAACCTAGATCCTTGAGTTCGACACTTGACTACTTTTGACCCCATACACTTGCGAGTGAAGAGAGAGTTGAGATCTTTCCTTCTAAAACTCCAACAAGTTTTTGGCATCATTGCTAGGGAGCAACGGTAATATTAGTTAGAGTAGAAGAGTTAACTAGTAATTGAGACTAAGTCATCATTTCTGCATTTCATATCATGGTATCTCTTAACTTTTATGAATCTTACTCAATTTTTCCTTTAGGGTTCATGTGTCATTGTAAGAGGAGTCTACATACATCAATCTTTCTAGACCCAAAAATAGAGCAAACCTTTAGTAGCCACATGAGAGAAAGGAGGAGTGAGAACTCTTCCAGTTTGGGGGAATCATATCCTTCATCAACGCAATCTTCACCTTCACCACCGCCATCACCCGATCATCTTCAAGAATCAAAGATGGAGGACAACCATCTACTCAAGGATTTCACTGTGCCAACTGTCATCATAATTTGTGGGGCCACATATCATACTGCAATAGAGCCCAACAATTTCTTCATCAGCCCTACAATCATGCAGATGATCCAATAGAATCGCTTCAGGGGAACTCCTATGGAAGACATGAATCCTCACATTGTGGAGTTTTTGCATTATATCAACAGTGTTCCGGCTAAAGGAGTACACTTAGTCCTATTTTCATTCACTCTACGCGACTGGGCCAAGGCATGGCTCTCTTCATTGCCTAAATGTTCCATCAAAAATTTGGATGAATTGTTAAATGCTTTCTAACCAAGTATATTCCTCCTAGCAAGACAAACCAGCTAAGGAACCAGATCACAAACTTCAAGCAACAAGAAGGAGAAATGCTCTATGAAATTTGGGTGAGGTTTAAGGATCTTCAATGCCTATGTCCTCATCACGGTTTAACCAACTGGTTGTTGCTGCAAACTTTCTACAATGGGTTATTATACAACACTTGTATGTCCAATGATGCTTCTACAAATGGGGCCTTGATGAACAAGTTATATAGTGAAGCGTATGCCATTATTGAAAATATGGCACTCAATCACAACCAATGGAGTTCAAAAAGGACCAGTCAACCATTCTCTTCCTCCATCTCAAGTGAAAAGTACAGTGGGAAGCATATTGTCGATGTCGTGGACTTGATTACAGCCAAGCTTGATGCCTTAACCTAGAAATTTGAAAAGATAGCCACTCACTCAGTTCAAGTAGTCAAGAAAGTATGTGAGGCATGTGGGATGTTCGACCACCACTTTGCCTCTTGTTTTGCATCGCAGGTGAATGTCACTGAATCACCGGAACAAGTCAACGTTGTAGGAAATTTTAATAATAGATAGGCCTACAATCTTTTTTCTGAGACCTATAACCCATGATGGAGAGACCATCCAAATTTTTCTTATAGGAACAAGAATTTTCAGAACCAACAACAAGTTCAAGCTCAAGGTCAACAATCTATGAGCAACCACCAGTCAATGAATGTCAACTGTTAACAGCCACTGGGTTACAACAACAACAATATCTATAGGAACTTCAATCAATTTCAATAAGTGACTCCTCCACCATAGAAATCCATCCTGGAAAGCCTCCTTGATACTTTTGTCACCACACAGCTCCTAAGAATGATGAGTTTTGGGCATATGGCAATCTTCTAAAGGATGCTATCACACAGTTGTCTTCTAAGGTTGATGGGATTGTTACCCACACCAAGATTTTAGAAAATAAGATAGCTCAACAAGCTTTAGCCAACCAAGGAACATCCTCAGGTTCTTTTCCTAGTCAACTGGTTATGAATCCTAAGGAGACTTGTAAATTTGTAACTTTGAGAAGTGGAGCAGTCATAGGAGGGTCTTCACCACCTTCAAAGAGGAAATCTGAAGAGGTTGTGGACATTATTATTGAGGAAATTGTTGAAAATCAAAGAATGAAATCTGCTGGAAACCCGCATCAAGGTGATTCTTCTAGCAAACCCAATGCTCCCTTCCCTCACACGTTTACTAACACAAAGAACGGTGTGAAGTTCAATAAGTTCATGGACATTCTGAACAAGTTGTATGTGAATTTTCCTTTAGTTGAAGTCATAGCTAAAATGCCCTCCTACGCCAAGTTCTTGAAGGACATCGTAACAATAAAAAGAAGATATGGTCAAGTCGAGACTATCATGTTGTCTGAAAGGCTAAGATCCATCATCCAGAATCATATGCCTGAAAATCTAGATAACCAAGGTGCCTTTACTCTCCCTTGAAAGATAGGAGACTCCACTTGGAGCTAGCTTCAGCTTGATCCCTGTCTCTTTGTGGGAAAAGCTAGACTTGGGAGGTTTGAAGCCGACCTCTATGACAATCTAGCTAGCTAATCTCTCTATCAAGCATCCTAGAGGAGTGATTGAAGATGTCCCTGTACAAATAGGGAAGTTATTCATTCCATGTGACTTTGTAGTTTTCGACATGCATGAGGACCCAACCAATCTAATCCTATTTGGAAGACCCTTCCTACGCACTATTGGTTTCTTAGTTAATGTAAGAGAGGGAAAACTCACCATCGGAGTTGGAGATGAAGAACTTGTATTCTCTATTTATGATGCCATGAAAGTGCCCAACTCCAAGGAGTATCTCTTTCTTATTGATTCTATTGACACACTGCTCAAGGAAAAGAAGAATTCCGTTGAGACCACCCTTGATGATCTTGAAGAAGAAGATGCAAATGTCATTTCCAATGAAAAAATTCATGAAGCATTGAAGACCCCACCGAGTGAAGAAAACTATAAGAAGAGCAAGGAAAGAAACACCCCGGATCAAAGCAAATAGGTAGAATTAAAAGCCCTCCCATCGGGGTTAAGGTATGCTTTCTTAGGCCCAAACTCCACTTTTCCAATTATTATAAATGCTTAATTGAACAATGATAAAGAAGAAAAACTTTTAAACAAACTTATAAGCTATACAAATGTGATATGTTACTCCATTGATGACCTCAAGGGAATTAACCCATCTATATGCATTCATAGAATAGCTTCAGAAGAAAATGCTAAACTATGCATAGACCCCCCCAAGGAGAGTAAATCAAAATATGATGAAAGTTGTAAAAAAAAGAAATTCTCAATAAAGATGTTGAAATTATTTATCCAATAAGTGATAGTCCTTGGCTAAGTCCTACACATGTTGTGCCTAAGAAAGGAGGAACAATAGTAATAAAAGGGGAAAATGGTGAATTGATGCAAACAAGAATCATCACCAAGTGGCGAATGTGCATTAATTATAGAAAACTAAGCAAATCCACAGGAAAGATCATTTCCCCTTATCCTTCATTGACTTGATGCTAGAAAGCCTTGCTCATCACAGCTACTTTTTCTATCTTGACGGGTATACCGAGTTCTTTTAGATTCCCATCTACCCACCTGATCAAGAAAATACCACTTTCATGTGCACCTATAGGCGGATGCCCTTTGAGCTTTGTAATTCCCCTACCAATTTTCAAAGGTGTATGATGGCTATTTTCTCTAATTACATTGAAAAAATAATGGAAATATTCATGGATGACTTTATTGTGTATGACAATTCCTTTGATGATTGTTTGTTGAATCTAACTAAAGTTTTATAGAGATGCCAATAGGTCAACCTCATGCTTAATTGGGAAAAGTACCATTTTATGGTGTAGACAGGGGTTGTTCTAGGCCACATTATTTCAAGCAGAGGAATTGAAGTAGACAAAGCTAAAGTGGAATCCATAGAAAAGATGTCAACGCCCACCAATGTGAAAGAAATTCACAACTTTTTGGGCCATGTTAGTTTCTATAGAAGATTTATAAAGGACTTATCAAAGATTTCAAAGCCTTTATGCTCCCTGCTAGCAAAAGATGTTGAGTTCATGTTCAATGATAATTGTCAATTTGCTTTCCAAAAGTTGAAAGACGCCCTAGTTTCATTTCCCATCATCCAGCCACCAGATTGGAGTGTTCCTTTTGAAATCATGTGCGATGGGAGCGACTATGATATATGAGAAGTCTTGGGACAAAGAAGAGACAACAAACCCCATGTCATACACTAAGCAAGTAAGACCCTTGATGATGCACAAATCAACCATGCTACTACTGAGAAGGAGATGCTTTCCATAGTCTATGCCTTTGATAAATTCAGACAGTATCTAGTGGGTTCTAAGTCATAGTATATACAAATCATCCTACAATAAGGTACCTTATGAGTAGGAAAGATGCCAAACCTCACCTCATCCACTACAAATTTCTATTACAAGAGTTTGACTTGTAAATCAAGGATAAGAAAGGGACTGAGAACAATGTTGTTGACCATCTCTCATGTCTTTCCACTAGTGTTGAAGACAAGGTTCCAATCGATGACAAATTGCCTATTGAGAAGTTTTATGTGGTAAATTCTCTTGTTGTGCCATGGTTCACTGGTTTTGTAAATTATCTTGCCACCGAATGTCTTCTACCTGACTTCACATACCAGCAAAAGAAAAAGTTCCTTCATGATGTCAAATTCTATTATTAGGACGATCCTCTATTGTTCAAGCAATGTGTATATGGACTTATCAAGAGATGCATTCCCAATGAAGAGATTGCTAGTGTGATTTCAGATTGTCATTCCTCTCTCTACGGTAGACACTTTGGAGTGAACAAGACTACAACCAAGATCCTTCAATCAGGTTTCTATTGGCTAAGATTATTCCGTGACTTGCATGCATTTGTCAAGGCTTGTGACAATTGCCAAAGAGTTGGGGGAATCTCAAAGAGGGATGAAATGTCATTGAACTCAATCATAGAAATAAAAGTCTTCGATGTGTGGGGCATTGATTATATGGGCCCTTTTCCATCCTCTTATAGCTACAAGGTCATCCTAGTAGCTTGTGATTATGTATCCAAATGGGTGGAGGCAATCCCTACTCAAGCACTAGATGCAAAGTCAGTGATTAAACTATTCTGCAAGATTATTTTTCCTAGGTTTGGAGTTATAAGAGCTATAATATATGAAGGCGGAAGCCATTTCAATGCAAGAAACTTCAACAACCTTCTTAGCAAGTACAGAGTGAAGCATAAGGTGTCCACCCCTTATTATCCTCAAACATCAAGCTAGGTGGAGATCTCAAATAGACAATTAAAAGTTATCTTAGAAAAGATTATCTCCAGCTCAAGGAAATATTGGGCACTGAAGCTAGACAATGCACTATGGGCGTACAGGACATCTTTTAAAACTCCAATTGGAACTACTCCCTTCAAGCTTGTCTACACCAAGTCATGTCACTTACCAGTAAAATTGGAGCACAAAGCATTATGGGCAATCAAATTCCTTAACTACAACCTAAAGAAAGCAGGAGAGAAAAGATTGTTGCAACTCTAGGAGCTCAAAGAACTCAAAATGGACACATATGAGAATGCTAAGATCTACAAAGAAAAGACGAAGGGATGGCATGACAAAATAATAAGGTCAAAGATTTCAAAAAAGGAGACCAACTTCTATTGTTCAACTCCAAACTCAAGTTCTTTCCAGGGAAATTGAGATCTAAGTGGTCTAGTCCATTCTCGGTCTTGAAAGTCTTTCCATATGGGACAGTGGAGCTGTAAGGGAAGTAGTCAAACATTCAAAGTTAATGGACAAAGGTGCAAACTATGCACCACAAGGGAGGAGATTGACAAGGGAGCATCTTGCTCCCTCTAAGATGCTTGATCAACCAGCTAAAGAGTCTTACTCTGGACTTTAAATGGAGGAACTTGTGGGAGTTTACCCCACACTAGTATAGATTTTATTTACTAATTCCTGTCAAGAACATTTTTCAATTTCCCCAAATAAACTTGTCATGGATGAATGTAATAATGTAGACCCTTATAAATATGTATTATCATCTTTGTAGGTCCAAACAAAGATGACAAATTTCTATAGATATTCGTGAAGACACGACATGGCTAATTTTTTACACGATGTGTTGCCAACCATAGAGGGACTGATTATGAAGATTTTGAAAGTTACACGACATGTATTATTTCTCACACGGCGTGTATGATCACAGAAAAGCTCACTAGAATCAGACACAGTGTGTTTTTAATCAAACACGGTGTATCTGATAGACCTCTCAAAACCTTTAGGTTTTTCTGGAAAATTACACGGTGTGTCCTGAATACACATGACACTTGGATATCAGGTACAACAGTGCAGATTCCAACTGGACGGTACCACACCATGTCTTTATTTAAACACAGCGTGTCGTTTTCAGGTTGAAGACTGGAAACATATGTCTGGAAAAATTACACCATGTGTTTTTGAATACACACTGCATGTCATTTGTTCATTCAAATGAAGCTATCTTTCTGGAAAGTAACGCATCGTGTCTTTCTTTGAACACAGTGTGCCAGTAGTAGCAAAGGCAACATCAACCTCAAATTTTGGAATCTCACACATCATGTTGTAATTTTTACATGTTGTGTGCTCTGTAGTAAAGGCTCATTCAAAAATAAAAGGTGATCCCTATAAAAATACACGTCGTGACCTTAAAAAGACACATTATGTAATATGATGACAAAAGGGGTTTTTAACCCTAATTCCAAGTTGTCACTCTCACATTTACCCTCGAGCAACTGTGTGATCCAGCCGTGTGCGAGCCAGCGACCATGTGTGTCACCGCCGACACCACCTAGAGTAAGCTTCTCTATCATTGTTCTCCCAGTCGAGCTCAAGAATCCTTGCCACCATGTAGCCACCATCAAAGTCCAGATGTCACTTCCACAACACCGTGCTCCACCACAACTTCCTCAGTGCTTTGCCCTCTTTTCCCCTCACTCCGTGCACACGGCACCAAGAAGCAAGGATGTGGTCGTCCCCAGCCAATCTCAAGAAGCCACCACCACCATCTGCACTAAAGAGGCCACAGTTTTTGTCATATTCATGCGCCCTCCTTGAAAGTAAGGAGAAAAGCAATGCCACCACAATCATCCCATCCTTCTTCTCCATCTACCCCAAAAGACATGTCGGAAGCAATAGCCACCACTGTGTGAAGAACTAGCCATATTCAACTTCTAGCCGTGGAATAGCCCAAGTACACGTTGTGTTCCACCAAAGAAACGTCGTGTAACTCCCATGTTCGCAAGCCATTCATGTTTATAAACACGTCATATTCTCTTTCTGACATGCCATGTTCTAGGTCGTTTTAGCAGCACTGTAAGTAGAAATGGCACCCTTAAACCAAACATCCAACCGTAAGCGTGATGTGGCCCCTTCCACCCCTCCAACTACATATCCTCCACCCATTTCAAGGTGATAGTAGAGGAAGACCCCACCTATCAGTTCCTCATCTCACGTAGGATCCTCCCTGCCCTTTCCTGCAAAGATATCATCAAAGCTCTGGGATTCAAGAATGACATCAAGGGCAACCTCAAAGACACCGGCCTCGAGTTCATATGTTTTTTTAGTAATGAAAACTTATCATTGCCTTGTCTATGAATTCCTTACTACTATTAAGGTCGAGGAAGACCTGAAGCACAGGCTTGAGCCCTATGCCTTTATCAATTTGCATCTGCTAGGCTATAGTTATAGAATCACTTTCAAGGACTTCTGTCAGCTTTTAGAATGCCACTATGGGGGTGTTGTATCTTTCCCTTCCTCCTTTGAAAGTGACATTTTCTAGAATGAATTAATAGATGATGAGTGACACGACGTCACTAAGGACAGAGCTTCTTCCATCCACAACCCCATTTTATGTTACCTCCATTGTTTGCTCAGCACATGCATGTTTGCCAAAAGAGAAATAAAAGGTGTATGCGGGAGATAGGCTTTATTCTTCTAATGGGGTATGGTCTATGATTTTAAAATCAGTGTAGGGTTTTCATCCTCACCCGGTTCTTGGACATCAAGAAAATCAAGAAGAGAGAATCTGGGGACATCATGTATGGAGGGCATATTACACTTCTAGCCACCAAGCTTGAAGTGGACCTGATGGGCCTAGAAGCTACTCAAGGCAAGAACCTAGTGGGCATTCAGTACATGATCGCCAAAGGACTGATCCGTAGGATCCCCAATAGCAATGCCAAGTTTAGAAAATACTTTAAAAATGGGGACTACATAGACTTGCCTAATTGGGAAAACACCACCTTGAGCAACAAAGACAATTGGAAGGTTCATCTTAGTCACCACGACGATGAAGCCATTGCATCTGTTAATCAAGCTACTCCAGCCGCTTAGCCACATATAGCACCATTGTCCTCCACTAGCACTCAGTCAGAGTACTCGTGGACGATACTTGATGTCAAGTATCTTCATGGCTATGTTAAGAAGTCGTTTGACTAACTGGATAGCCACCTCAATCTCATGGGGCAATAGTATTCTATGATGCATGACATGGTCCAGTACATGGATATGTGGCACATCTCTCAAAACCACTATCCAATGCCTCAGCAACACCACCATGCACCTCCACCACCACAGTCTGACCCTACTCTACATCCCATGTCGATCGACATTATGGAAGATGATGACCTTGTCAACCAGTTCTTTCTCTCTGGTCATGGGGGAGCTGGTCCCTCCTACTGATGTCGTCCATGATAGGTACCTCATTGCATTTTCTTTGATTGATGCAGTGATGACACTACAAATTTCAAGCTTAGGGGGGTGTGACCGGCCGGTAATGTAGTTGTTTAGTCATTTTTTTCTATTTCACTTTCTAGTTCTTCAGTTTTCGTCTCTAGTTTCTGTTTCTATTTCTGTTTTTAGTTTTTGTTTCTCTCTTAGCAAGTTTAGTATGATGTGATGCTCATTTTGTGTAATGAACGGACTTGCTTCATAGGTTTGAACTATCTTTTTCCTCCCTCATTAGAATTTTCAATTGAAGAAATTTGTAAGAGCATGCATGAATCAAATGAAATCTTATAGTCACCAACACGTGTTTAAGTGTTAGATGTATGTCTGTGGCCTGAAATTTCATCTTTTCATCTTGGATTTCCTAATACATGTAATTGGTAACAAATTTTATGAACATGTCAACTTCGCAACACTATTTAGAACACGGGATAATTTTGCCAAACTCTCAGTGATTTTACAACCACCCTTTTCAGTGAAAAAATTTAAAAACAAATGAATGAAATCCAAGTGATGTTACAATTTGGTTAACTCTCTTCTTCTCTGAGAAAAATAAATGAATCCCTCCACTAATTCAACTCCACCTTAATGACCCCATAAAAGATGGCTACAACCTCCCACATGTCATACTAACCTAGTGTAAGTCCGATATGGCCACGACGGTTAGGTGACATGTCCTGAAATAGGGTAAAATGCCCCAATCAGCACTCCATGTGTGCATAAGCCTACATTAGCAGCCGAGTGTCAGCAACACCAATCCTACATCACATCCTTTGTTGAAGCAAGAAGAGAGAGCTAAAGTTTGCAAACATTAACTAATATTCCATCATTTGCACCAGTAGTAGCAGAAGTTTTGTTGCACATCACTGATTGTTTGGCCTAGTCATCCAAGTTCCTTCTAGTATTGCCTAGTTGACTGCTTTGTTTAATGCATTACTATCCATACTGAACTTAATTTTCTTTCTTACATGTTTAAGCTTAAACTGGGGCTCTAAGTACAAATTTGATCATTATGGTTGCCTTGACCCCTTTTATATCTTCCATTTCATTAGATATGTACACGAGCTTTACATTTCCTTCATTTGTGTTCTATGCTCTTTTTGCTTGAGGACAACCAATAGTTCAAGATTAGGCAGATTTGATGTGCGCATTTCATATTTGCACACATCTACACACAAATTCAGTTTATTTTTCCTTCCATTTAGCCTTTAATTATATTCAACTTTCCAACTTTTAGTTATTTTACTTATTGCATGAAGTTGATTGCAGATGCATGCTCAAAATGTCAAATTGGATATAGCCCAACTCAAATCCGACCTTAATGGGACAACCCCTCAATTTGTAGCTGACTCAGAGTTTATTTTTGAAGAAACAACATCGCACATGAGGTGTCTTATTTAAGACACTGCGTGTAAGATTCCAACAGCCTCAGTGACCGAAGTGCATAACAGCTACACAACATGTACTATTCTAGACATGGTGTGTCCTCACGATCTAGGGGCCAACACGGACTCTCTACCAATGTACACAGGAATGTATTTAATCGAACATGTCGTGTACCTTATGTTGTGATCAACTCCAGTGACAACCACACATCATGCTTCTCACAGAACATGTCGTGTATTTCTTGCCAATATTAGTTACTCGACAAGTTACACAAAGAGACACAGCATGTCTCCTCAACGACACGTCATTTCATTTTCAGTTTCTGTAGAAATTAACAGCAACCGCCCCTCATTTTAAAGGAGGAACACAACCTTTTGGGTAATTAACTCTTGTCATTTGCAAGAACTTTTCATCCAAGAGAAGTTCTAAAGCAGAGGAAGGCGATTTTGGTGTGGAAAAGAGGTTTTCTTAGAAAAGAACCTCATTTCTACTTCATTTTCTTCTCCATTTCTTCTCCAAAGGTGCAACAGAGCTTCACTCCTTGTACAAGCTTCCCAGGAGGGAGGATTGTACGATTTGGAGAAACTCCAAGGGTGGAATCTCTTCCTCTATCCGGAGTTCTACTTCCCCTTGGCTACACTTTTGGTTCCATTAGCTTTTTCTTCTCTTAATCATGTAAAACTCTAAAATTTCTACAATGTGTTTGTGCATCTCCATTATGGACGAATAGAAATCTTTTCTTGGGTATGAGAGAGTCACTCCCATGTTATTACTCATGTAAACACGAAATTTATATCTTATATTAGTCAATTTTCTTTTCCATGAATGTCTATAGTGCTTTCTATTAGTATGTATGCCCAGAGAGCCAATCATGTGATGATTGGGATATGGCATTAGATACATGATTTGGTAATAATAAAGGCATGCTTCTGATTTATTTTGTATACACAGTTATGAGATAATGAATTACATAATAAATGTCTATATAGTAACATTACTCAATGACGTATGTCTTCAGGTTGAGGACCTGAGAAATGAGATCATACGGATGTTAATAGTATATATATATATATATATATATATAGAGAGAGAGAGAGAGATATTCTCATTGTGTGCCTGATCGGTTGTTATTGTTGAAGGTTGATAGACAATAATAACACATAAGATCATTGTGTTAGTTGGTTGACGACTGAGTCTCATTGGTCATGATATGGTGATATCAAACATATATATATATATATATATATATATATATATATATATATATATTCTCATAGTGTACCTGATCGGTTGTTATTGTGGAAGGTTGATAGATAATAATAACACATAAGATCAGTGTGTTAGTTGGTTGACGACTGAGTCTCATTGGTCATGATATGGCGAGATCAAACCAATCACACAGATACATGTTAGATAATAGTATATCGGATAGACCCACAGTGAGACTAACACATGGAAGACGTCATCATGGAAGTCATAGTCAGTTCTCATAGTGATGGTGGTGGTTGTGGTTATTAGACCTAAAATCACTTCACTCATCACATGTCGTTCGGTACGCTTTGACATCATTAAATGCAGTCCTGAAACATGGGTTGTTATAACGATGATGATTGGGTGACTTTGACACATGGGGATTGACTATGAGTGATAGATATGGGATATTTTTCCCTCTGATAGGAGTATGATATCCAAGGCCTCTTGATTAGCAAGACTGAGAAAAGTATGGCCATACGCATGTGAGTCAATATATGATATTGAGCTTACATATATTTGTTGCAGTCTGCTCTGGTTCAAGAAACAAGACTGAATACTAATGAGGGTGATTGCTCCATGCCTCTAGTTGAATCTAGATATCAATAACAAAGGAACTATATAAACACTATAACACCACACAGAGATTGTGGGTTGAAATTTCTCCCCAAATTTCCATTCACTTGGGTAGCAATGATGTGCGACTAGGCACCACTCTTTTCTTGTGATGTCATAAGCTAGTTATGGACATTCACTGCCAACGTGATATGGGACCTATAGGGTCACACACAAAGGAACTAATCTAAAATAGGAGTTTGATCCTGAATAATAATTGAATTAAGTACTAAAGTGTTTAGGTACTCAATTCATACAACAGATCAATAGATTGGTTGATTGAACTACCAAATGACCATCTCACTGGGTGAGACGGTCATTTGGGCAGCCAGATGGGCGTATCAAGTGTCGAGATGGCCATTTGGGTTGTCAGGAAGATAAGAATTTGAATTGGCTTAGTTCTGCCCTATCAACCAATCGGTTCAAGTTGTTGAACTGATCGGTTCAACTCAAACTCACCAGATGGTCATCTAGGTGAGTGAGACAGACATCTCACTTTGTGTGAGACATCCCGATTGGGACGAATGAATGTTCTGGAGTTTTCACAAACTCATTTCAATTGCACATACCTGGGGTGCAAGTAAATTAATGTATGACATTAATTAGGAAACAATTTGTCAATTCATATCTGACTAGGAAAGCACGAAATGACTGTCTCTCTTATGAGATGAACATCTCACATCCTAGACGACCATTTTTCATAGCGAAATGACCATCTCTCTTGGTGAGATGACCATTTCATCACATGTAGGTTGTGAAACTTCTTGAAAAGTTGTGAAAATTCAAGATATGCTTGTCCTTACCACTCCTGCTTTAGTCCCGCATTGGCTGGGGACTGGGAACCCTGACCCTAACCATTCCTATATGTAGAGGGGTACTGGGGACTTCCTAGAGCACAACAACTACTACATAGACAACTGAGCATTATTTTCTCTGACAAGTGTTGTCCTCACTGGTTGTGGTAACCATGAGAGCCCAGGAAAGTCCTACTTGACTAGGGAGAGATAGCCATGGGATAGCAAAAAATGAGGATCATTGTCGTGGGAGAGCATGCTGGTGAATAGCACAACAACGGGAGGGAAAACTTCTTCCTATCTGTTCCTGTAGGACAATAGAAGTTCTAGCTCATTCGTGTGGACTACTCTAGAGGCAGAAGTTTGTTGGATGTTTCTAGGAGGGAACATCAACTCACTATCCATGGAAAGATCTGAGGAGCCACTATAGTAGTTGTCTAAGTCTGTTGTCCATCGAGGAGCAGTTAGATGAGTCTGAGTGTGACTAGGAGCTGCACAGACACCATCCAAGATAGAGTGCGCATCTACATCGACGAGGATTGACGTTGGACTTGCTCCAGGATCAGGTATATCTTCATGAACCATCCTTCCCATTGCATAGTTATTGATGTGATCTGTTGGTTAATGGGAAATATGTTAGTAAAAAAAATTCGCTACCTACTTGTTGTTGTATTTCCTTACAGTGGTATCAGAGCTACATCAATTAATTATGTTTTGGGATAATTGATATGATCTAATTTTGGTTTTATCAATTTTATTTATTGCATGAAATGTGAATATTTAAACTAGTTGATGTGCATGTCTATCTAATCACCACATAAAGAACCCAAATGAATATATATATGATATAATATATATGCAATTTACACGCATCGCCATAAAATTAGTTTTGATGGTGAATGTAAAGCATGGTTATAGCCAAAACCCCAGATCTATGTGTGCATGGTTGTGTTTATTAATCATGTTGTTAATCGATTTGTGTACTGAGCCTCTCTCTCCTTTCCACATGTAAATTGATTCTCTTCTTCCTATTTCCCCTCAAATGAATGTAACTCGAGGTATTCCCATATACAATGTAATAAGATATAGTATAGTTTTAATTTATGTTTCGACGTGAGATGATGATCTGCAAAAATGTGAAACAACCAGCTCATGAGATGACCCAATCAACTAGAGGATAGAGGAGGCCAGATGACAGGAGGATGAACTGATCGATTAGTGTCCAACCGATCAGCTGGAGGTGTCCAGACACTACTTGGACTTGTGAACCAGATGACCATTTTAGAAAACCCAACCAAGTGACCAAGAGGTGAGTTGGTCGGTTCAAGAGTGAAACCAGTCAATCTAGATCTGTTCGAGCACAGATCTTCACCAACAATAGGTTGCATATGATGTGGACCATAGGTGGAAGTAATTCATTGTGGCTCCAAGGAATTACATTAGTATGGCCATATTCATCACTTGTGTGTTTTATTTATTGCATGTTCTTGTTTGTGGTTATAGAATTTATATGATACATACTATTTAAGTGGTGATTGGATAAAGTATATATATTTATACAAACTCCCTCATTAAAATATTAAGTCTTAGATGCTTTATATAAGAAAGACACATAAAAATCTAATCGACTAAGCATGGTCACACCCTAGCATGGTGCATCATCTATCTCATGGAAGTGTGATGATAGATATGTGGGTCTGCCCTAGCAGGGTGCATAGTTATCGTGTTGGCTTTTGGGTTAGGCTTAACTAGGTGACCTTAATTGGATTAATCACCTAGAGGCATTGTGACGTCCCCCAATTTCTATGTACTTTCCATAGTGACACTCATAGATATGCGTGCACTCATATATATAGATGTCAAAAGGGAAAATATAAGAGATTAAGGTAGTCAACTAAAACAGAGTTTAAGCCAAGATCTAGTCCACATCATCGTATAATGCCACACAAACATTCATTCATAAAGATAATAAAGTCATTACATATGGAGGGAAAATATTGTTCTAGAGAAAGTTAACTTGATTACATAGGATTTCAATCATCCTCAAGATCACTAAGGAAAGAAATAAACTAACATCTAGCAAGAAATGAGATAAGAGGAAAAGATCTATCTATTACATACGCCATGTTCATTATTTTATGCCTTCAGGTACTTTGAGCATGCAATTCATTTTGTTGTCAATTGTTCCTTGCACCTAGAAAATAAGAGAAACAAAATATCAGCAGGGCTGGTACGTGGTAAAAATTACATTTAATAAGGTTGCATAAAGGAAAATATTTGAAAAAGAAGGAAAGAGAGATAAAACCATTTCTTAAGGCGAAAATCAAGTAAACACCCTTTCATTATATTCATTTTGTTGCAGTTGTACTAAACCTATTGCACTTGTCTTACATCTAGTGTGGGCAATAGAATATCATCATACATCTAACATGGGCCAAGGAATCATACATCCATGTTAGGCAACATACATCCACACCAGGCTATGTGCTCTAGTAGCTACAACCCATCATAATCATTTATGTTTCTCTTAAATTTGGTGAAGTATAACTCATACTAGTTCAACCAACAATCATATCCAAATACGCACATTCAAGATATTATATAGCATAAGCAACCAGAAAACTAGTCTTATACTTATAAGACCATGTACCTGCTTGTTCAATCAAAAGTCCAAAGATTTAGATTCAATCAGGAATTTAGTCACCCTGCAAAGAAAGCAAGGGTACAACATTACTATTGGTCCATGTGACCAGGACTAAGATATGTTCGTAGTTATTATTCCTTTTATGTTATCTTAATTCAGATCAGGGATTTCCCATATCCTAATTGAGTTCACAAATATTATCAGGTATGATCCATCATAAACTATTTGGATTAAAGATAATATTTAATTGATCAATTAGAAGATTTCCAAAAATTAGGGTTTCTAAGATGGTTAAAGAAAAAGGGAGGGTAATCCTCAACATATTAACCATTCATAACATCAGGGTTCGTTCTAAAGATTCAGACCAAATAATAAACACTAATTATCATCTAATGATATTAATTTTGTCATAAAGATATATCTTTAATTTCATGTAGAAGGAGGAAGCTGAAATTAGGGTTTCTTCTAATTCCTTGCTCACTTATCAACATAGCGAGGCATTTTGATTCATTAGAAATCAGGGTCTAGCCTAATGGTTAACAACACTTTTGAAATCGTATATCATCAAGAAAAATATTATTAATACATAATTATGATCAAGGATGTCCTTTAGGCCTTAGACAGTTATTGTTGAAATAGGGAACGGATTCAGGTATTGATAACATTTTATATGGATAGAGGATATTTTTCTGATCAAAATGGAATATTGGTTCGCTATATTCTGATAATCCTAGCATTTATTATGATTTTTCTAAGAAAATATATTTTCTTGCATAATAAAAGATTATCTAAATAAAAAGAAAGGAAAAGTAACCTCGATCAACGGTCGGATCCGACTGGATCAATGGATCGAATTGATCTACACCGATCCAATGATTTCGGTTCGATCTACGCCGATCGGACAGCTCAGGCTTGCTCCGCAAGTCTGTTGCTTGCTCCAGCAAAGGAGGAGGAACTCCGGCGAGGTCTAGCGTGCTCCTTGGTGCTGCTCGCTAGCGGAAAAAGGCTGAGCTAGGTCTGGTAGCTTGATCCGAAGCCAAAGAGGGTCTGGTCAGGGTGTAAGGCCCCGTGTAGCTCGTTGCCATCATGTGGGCCGACAAGGTCACCAGCGTTGGGGTCGTTCTGGAGCGGGAGGGGCTCTGGGGACCCGTTCGCTAGCCATGCACACTCGTGATGAGTTGGCGAAGATGTTGGAGAGGTAGGCTTAGATCGATCAGTGATGTGGAGCTCGCTGGGTGGTGGTGGCTGGAGGTTGAAGACGTTGGCTAGGGGAGTAGTGCTCGGGGTGTCGATGCTTGCAATTGAAGGTGTGAAGTGAGTAAAGGGGGCATGGCGGAGCTAATGAAGCCCTTAAATAGGCGTGAGGGAAGCTAAGCAAGGAAGCCCTAAAAGCTATTGCCGCCACCAGAAGAAGGGCGAGGGATCGGGAGTTCGTTCTCCCTACTCCGTGGATGAGGGAAGTCAAGTGCAGGCTCGTTGAACTCGTCTCACTGAGGGGAAGTGTTCTATTTGGAAGATATTTGTTGGGATGGTTGAGGCGTTGCCTGTGAACGAGGCTCGATTTACCGGGTCTTCCCCCGCTCTTTGTGGGAGGTAGAAGAAGGGTCGAGTGCCCTTGGATCAGGGTGGGGAGCTATGGCCAAAAATCGGATGGTTGTGGGTTGGCCCTCCATCAAACGGTCCGCGCCCATCCTGAACATGGGCCGCGTGACACATTTTCTTGTCAAATAAATTGAAAACCTAAGTCCTAGGGTTATTAGATTGAATTATACACCTAATTTTCAAATGCTTATATCTCCTAATTGGGTGGTCCAAATGTAACCAAATTTTAGGGGTAGTTTTATAGAGTCACTATGCTGCTATGATAAAAATTTGAGATCCAAATTCGAAGGTTTGATATGTTCATTTACTAAAAACATTATCATATGTATTCTATCATAAAAGCATACTAGGGTTTGCAAATTTTTGCAAATGGTGACACATATTAGTCCAATTAAGTGAGGGAAGTATATGAGGGTAATTTGGTCCACAAATTTGATAATAAACTTTTAAGAGAGAGAAAAAAATACTATAAAAACTCACTTTGTCACGGGCATGCATATGATCATGGCAAGGAGTTGCACATATCATCCATCTGAGAGTTGCATATGATGCAATTGGCATGATTGCCTACCTTATAGAATCAAGTTGTGGGTGATAGCCCTAGCTGGCTCATGATTTGATGAAATTAAGATCTTGGCCCACTAAAATATTGTACGTTGCAATGTTCTGAATTGATATTGAGGGCTATCAATTTGAACAAAATAGTGGGAGCAGCATTTAACTAGAGACCTAATTAATATTGTCAAATTTATCAAATCAAACCAAATCAAAAAATGTTTTGAAAAGGGTTGCAATATTTCTTTGTAGAATTAATTTCAAACACAAAACACGTTCAATTTTCGATCAGTCCTCAAGAAGGACAAAATGGGATAAAGTTCCACAACTGGTTAAGGACTTTGAGTGAAGGCTCTATGTCCTTGATAGACCAATGTCGGAGGAACCCACTCCAAATGTGCCTAAGGCTAAATGGATGTTTATTGGAAGCATGCCAATAATGCCATAGATATTTGAATACCTAATGTTGTGTTGTATGAACTATGATCTTCATGAACAACATGAATACATGGAATTCTCAAGATCGTAATGCATCTTAAGAATCATGTAAAGAAAACAAGGTATAATTTGAGTACAAACTGACAAAGAGAGGTCCATTAGAACCCCATGTGCTCAATGTGATTGGACATGTGGAATTGACTAGGATTTCTCTTAGGTCAAGAGTTGACCATGAATACGATTATGAAAGTGGTGCATGAATCATACAGTCAGTTTATTACATACTTGGCATGTTGATACCAAAGCAAGAAAGAATAAGGACAAATCTGTGATGGTGATTAGAAAAAGTGAGTTCTAGGGCAAAAGCAAGGCTAGGAAGTGTTCTAAGGCTAATATGAAGCCCAAGTTTTCTACACTCAATATATGGAGAAGGGTAAGTGTAAAAGGAATTTGTCCTTTTCACTTAAAGGATAAAGAAAACAAAGTGCCACCATTGTCACTTGTTTGGACACTGGAAAGGAATTATCCTCTTCATAGACGATCTCAAGAAGAAGATAGAGATAGAGATCTCTACTTCAGGATGTGAGAAGAAGAAAGGTAGAACTATATGGAGCAAGGGTTGTTGCCACTATAGTTAAATGTTGTCATTCATGGGTACATAATAGAATAAATGAATTGCTATTGTGTACTTGCCAAACATCATACATTTTGTATTACAAGAACATTATAATCTTATATGGTGATGCCCTATGTCTCATAAACTATACTAGATAGTTGTTAAGACAAATGTGTATGACACATATTTGGAATGACCTGATAACTCAAACAATGAATACCTATAGCATTGTCATCTAGAGAACATAAATGAGAAATGCATTTCTAGAATCCATATGATGGTTATCTAGACTCTTTTGGTTATTGAACCAATAGAGACATGCATGTCTTATTTGTTGTACAATATGACAAAAGCATCTTCACTAGATTTAGTGGGAGATTGACTATTCCATTAGGACTAGTACATATTGATGTACATAGACCTTCTTGAATGAATACTAAAGGTAGTTACAAGTACCATATTATATTTACTGATATAATCAGTAGATATTGAAATTTGTATTTAATGAAATACAAGTTTGGATCTCTTGAAGTGTTCAAGGAGATCATAAATGAAGTATGTAACTAAATTGGTAAAAGTATTAAGATACCTCGATATGATCGATGTTGAAATACGTAAACCAAGATTTTGAGAACCTTTTGGGAGATCATGATAGTTTATCATAATGAAATCCACCTGAAACATATTGATGTATTAGAAAGAAGGTATCACACCCTATTAAGTCATGGTGAGATTATCAATAAAGTCTAGCTAATCTAACAATTTCTTTTGGGCACAAGCTTTACACTAAAACAATGTATCGTGTAAATTGGTTCAAAAGACATTGTATGAGATATGGTATGGGAAGTGTCACGATGAGTCTTTTGTAGTGATTGGGATTGAAAGCTTGTATAAGAAAATAGTTTCTTAAAAGTCTTTATCCACAAATCACATGAATACTATCTTGTTGAATACTACTTATATTCCAGCCCGACAACAAAGTGTTTGTTGCTAGGATGGATGAATTCCTAAATGGAAATTGGTTGCAAAGGAATAATTGGGAGTAAAAGTAGAACTCAAAATGTTTGAGATAAACAAGAAAAACATAGAACCTACAGAGGTACAATGGGAACAAGGAGAATCACAAGTTGTTGTGGAATCTCAAGTTCCTTATGTAAACACAAAACTGATAGTTTTAGTAGAATGCCTTGAGTTTGAAATATTATGATATCTTATAACTCAAGAAGGCATTAAGTTGATCATAGTGATGAGTCAACTACCTACCTAGAAACTATTGAGGAACCAGCTTCTGAAAAATGACTTGAGGCCATGAGATCAATGATGGACTCAATGTAAACCAGCAGGGTATGACCATGGTGGATCCACCTGAAGGGGTAAGACCCATAGGGTGCATTTGGGTCTTTGTAAGAAGACCAACATGTAAGGGTAGATTAGTTGCAAAGAGTTTCAAACTAGTTCAAATTGTTGAACATGATGAAGTCTTTCACCAGTTACCATGGTTAAATCTGTATGGATCATGTTTGTATTGTAGCTTAGTATGACTGTGATGTTTGGTATATGGATGTTAAAACCACATTCCCTAATTGGAATAATTATAAGGATGTGAACGTGACTAAACCTAATAGTTTTATAAATTATTAATGCAAATAAAGTCTATAAGCTACAAAAGTTCAATCTATGGATTGAAGCAAACATCTCAGAACTGGAATCTTCTATTTGACATGACAATCAAAGGGTTTGACTTGAGTCAGAATGAAGATTGAATTTGATATTATTTAGTAGGAGCATATTGATATTCCACATGATGATGTGGAATAACGTCCTTATGACGTGGCAAACATCGCACTAACAAATTCACTCGGGGTTAAAATCCCCGAGTTTTTACCAAAACCTCATGCAATAATACCACCCGCAAGCGGACGGGTCTTATCACAGTATAGTTAAGGATCGAATCCCAAGAGACAACGTTTTTAAGAATCTTTTTTAGTCGAATATAGCTCAAGTAAGACTAATATTTAAAAAAATTGATTTGGTTGAGGTTAATTAAACTAAATGCAAGAAAGTAAAAGAGCATAATTAAAGTTTGTTCTAGATTAATGATATGGAATCACTGGGATGGTATCGGGTTTTACCACCACTGCACATGCAAACACATCCAAACACATAACATCCAGGCAAGCATCTAACTATCCAAATGGAACTGTTGTGAACCCTCTCGGAGGGATGTTTAGGCCCGCGTTAGCATCCCCTTAGGCATCAGATTTCTCGTCACCATCCAGATCATGCACTTACAATTCCGAAGATACAACATCCAACTAAGGTTGTGGCCTTCCCTGAGGGATGTTTAGACCATAGAAGCATCACCATAGGCTAGATGGCTCGTCCCCTCACGGATCATACACTTACGACCTCAAGGAACCCCATCCTATTTCTAGTCCGAGAGTCGACCGTGCTAATCAACATACATGTAGGTGATTAATCTGCAAGCAAACATCGACGATTAACAAGAAGATACAACATCCAAATAAGGTTGTGGTCCTCCCTGAGGGGTGTTTAGACCACAGAAGCATCACCATAGGCTAGATGGCTCTTCCCCTCACGGATCGTACACTTACGACCTCAAGGAACCCCATCATATTTCTCGTCAAGGAGTCTACCTCATTAATTGACATTCTATACTACAAAGAGAGGAACAAGATGAAAGCAAGTAGGTAATCAACTACAAGCATAACAATTAACAACAAAATGAAAAGTTATATACATTGACTTGGAATGTCAAATGAAAAGACATGGTTGCATGGGCAGCGGGGCTAGTCTGCGCACCCCAGCGAAAAGGAACCATTGACTCATGATGTGAGAAACAAGAAGAATAAGAAAGAGAGAGGAATCTGCCATGAACATGATGTAGAAGGTGGTCGCAACTCAGTGAAGATGATTCGGTCTCCTACGTTGTGTCGGAGAAAATCTGGATGAAGAACGAGGGATGCCAAGATAGACCGGGCAGTCTTTCTCACCCCTCCTTCCTTCTCTTCTTAGTCTCCTTGAGTTGCAATAGGAACGGAAGGTGAAGTGATAGTGGCAGGGTCAGACCAGTGTACAGGTAGCCTATCGACATCCCAGAACGGATCCCCAATTGAGGACCCTTGTAGTCCTATTTATAGGCTTGGATGGGGTCCAAACGGTTTACTTTATAAATGATCATACGGTCTTCAGTATCCTTTATCAAACGATCTTGGAAGTGCCTATATCAAACGGTCTTCTGTGAGCCCCCATACGGTCTTGGCAATTTGGCTCTAATGGTTCGGGAACCGATAGAGACCAAATGATCCTAAACTTCCAATCATTCTGCACTGACTGACCAAACGGTCTTCGACGATTGGCATGCTCAAACGGTTTTGGTTTCATGATCTCACTTCTCGTGGATGTTGTTATGTCAGTCTTGAGACTGTGCTAATAGTACGATAGAGAGGTGGGCAGGTTAGGGCAGCGCTGATGCTGCTGCTTGATGTGGCGGAGGTGCAGGTGAATCTGGCGGCATGGGTGAGGTGTTGCAGAGCTACGGTATGGCGGGAGGAAGAACGAAAGTGGGAGCGAGAGGTTTGCTTCAGTTGGCATGGTTACAGGTGGATGCTGGTTAGGGTTAGCCAGTGTGGTGGAAGGAAGAAGACAGAGGGTCCAGGATCTAGCTACTCCTTGCAGTCTTGAGAAGAGGCTTCTCTTCATGGTTTCAGGATCATGAGAGTTCTCACAGTCTTGAGACCGTGAGGGCTCTCTCGGTTCCCAATTTGTGAGGGCAAACCATTAGAGCAAGTGAAGATCGTTTGGAGAGGGCAAGGGCTCACGATCATTTAAGCAGATGAAGGCAAACCGTTGATTAGTGATCAGATGGTGAAGAACAATGATAACCTCCAATTTTTTGATGTTATCTTAGTAATTTTCCTCAGTTTTCCACACTCTTTCTCAGATAAATTAGACAGAATCCTTAACTTTCCTCTCTTATTGCAAATATACTGTTAGATTAACCTTTCTCCTTTTTACTTACAGAAAAAGACACAAAAAAATCACAAAAGCCTCACACAGTCCCAAGACCGCATCAAGCCAACCGGTCCCGAGACCGCATGGAGTCACACGGTCTGAAGACCGCATGAAGCCAACCAGTCTCGAGACTGCATGGAATCACATGGTCCCAAGACCGCATGAAGCCAACCGGTCCTGAGACCGCATGGAGTCACACTGTTCCAAGACCGCATGAAGCCAACCGATCCCGAGACCGCATGGAGTCACACGGTCCCAAGACCGCATGAAGCCAACCGGTCCCGAGACCGCATGGAGTCGCACGGTCCCAAGACCGCATGAAGCCAAATGGTCTCAGAGTCCAAACGGTCTCAGAACCCAAACGGTCTTCAAGACCGTTTGGACCCAAAACAGACCAAACCGTTTGGACTTCACTTAAAGCCTATAAATAAGACCCAAGGGGTCCTCACAAAGGCATCAAGTTTTAGACGTCCAGAGGCTGCCTTTTCTACTCCAGAGCTATTTCATCCCTCCATCCTCCGCCCAAAGGCTACCGGTCTGAGATCCACACTCCATCCTGAAGCTGCTTTCTCTCTCTTCGCCAAAGAAGGTGGGAAGAGGAGACCTCATCATCGAGCAACATGTGAAGTGTGAAGATCGTCATTCTCTCTCCTTCCAAGGGGTTGACTTTCCTCTCTCCTTTGTGGGGATGACGTTCTCTCTCTCTTCTTGCCTCCTTCTTTGTCCTAGCTATGAGCGAGTAGTCTCTTTCACTAGGGTGCGGGGAGTAGCCCCGCTACCCATGTTTTCATTTCATGCAATGTAATTCATAGTTTGCAATAGAGATATACTTTTTTTTCAGTTCAACATCAATCGTTTAATGAATGCTTATTGCTTGATCACCAACTTGTGTTACCTTTTATCTTTTAGTATGAATTGTCTACATTTGTACTATTAGATTTGAATCTTGATTTGATGTTGGTTCTTGATGCATGTATCCACCATGCATCTGTTTCGGTATCTAGGAGTGTTTTTCAAGAAGTGGAGTAAACTCACTTCCATCGTTGTACTTTCATACTATGAAATGGAATCAGTTGATGCATGAAAGTACAGCCTTGATAAGTCGAGGAACACACTTTGCGAAGGGAATGATGTAAAGCAAGTGACCATTCGTTCGAGGATGGCTGGCATTGCAACATTCCCACACTTCTCGTAGTTAGTTCTCTGAAAGGAAGCTAAATCCTAAAAGATACTAACTGTTTAAACTCTCTTTGTAGGCTATGTTTTTGTGTTGCATGTTTTGATCCATGTGTAGTGGTGGTGAAATTCGATCACATCCTAGTGACTCCTTATCATTGTTAACATCCTTAAGTGTACTTTCTTGCTTTACTTTACTTGCACTTAGTTTAAAACAACCAAATCAACCTTTTGAACTAGATACCTACTGTCAAGAAGTTAAGTAAAATTCTAACATTTTCTATCTTGTCAATCTCGACAAGACTGTTGTCCCGTGGATTCGACCCTTAACTATACTACGATAAGACTTCCATGTATCCTACCATACGTGGGTGGAGTTCTCGACTTAGTATAAGCAAGGCTAAACCTAAAGACTTACCATCTTTAGGATTTTTAGTGGTGCACCCAATTCCACGCAAGTGGAAGCTCCATCAAAAATTGGCGTTGTTGCCAGGGACAACAGAACGTTTTAATTTCATTTATCATCTTGTTAGTTCGTTAGAGTTTTACGCTTTCCTTTAAAGCATTACTCCATATCTTTTTGAAATCATCATATCTCCTACATCATCTAAAAGGTGTGTTTCTTCCTTTACTCAGGTAGAAGACGTGTATGCAACCATCGCATAATCTCGGATTCTCCCTTGATCCAGAGTATGACTCTGAGGTAGAGAGAAGCTTCCACTGCCACATCAGACTTAACCGCCAAAGAGCCAGGAAAATGGATAAAGATCAATGCCAAGCTGTGTTAGTAATGGAAAGGGTCAACACCGCCATAGCCGCTCAGAGAGCACAACTCATTGCTGACACTCGTGCTCAGATCCAAGCAGAAATCTGAGCTGAAGAATAGGCCCACATCCGAGATGAAAACAAAGCAGCTAACTTAGCTACCCAGTTAGAGCTAAGAAACAAGCAATTGAGGGACTATGTCGTCCCCAAGAACTATGAAGACAATCATCCAGTTCGGCCACCAATCATCAACATACCCAACTTTGAAATCCGGACACAATGGATTCAAATCATGTAGGGCATCTCATTCTCTAGTGGTTCTGGAGATGAATGCATGGATTACTTGAAGAGGTTCAAGGCGCTTTGTCGACTTGTCCCGCAAGCCGGAGTTGCCTTTGATGAAATAATGCTACATATTTTCCATTTCACTCTGTCCGGAAGGGCTCTGAGTTGGTACAACTCGCTTGATAGGGAGCCCATCATCACCTCCTGGGCTCCCTTGGAAAAAAAATTCCTGGAAAAGTTTTTCCCTCCTTCATTAACCTATGAAATTAGGGGGCAGATCAACCACTTCGCCCAACTTCCTGGAGAATCACTTGCAGAAGCATGGGAAAGATTCAAGGAGCATCTAAGGAAGTGCCCTCATCACGGTATCTCCCAAAATCAATTAATAGAAACATTCTATAGGGGGGTGAGTGATGACATCAAGCAATTTCTGGATTCCTCATCTGGAGGAAATTTTATGAGGAAGAACTACGAGGATGCTTGGAAAATCGTTACACTTGGAGCTCAGAACCAATCCAATTGGGGACGATCATCCGGTAAGGGAGTCCTCAAAGTTTATAAAGATGAGGAATCAATGGAAATGAAGGCTATTGTTGAAGATTTAAAGACTATAGCTCACAAACAGCAGGCACTTGAAACTTCATTTGGAGAATATGATAAGAAGAAAAAACCCCAAGTCCAATAGGTTAAAGATGCTATAGGGACTTGTGAAGTCTGTCACGCATCCGATCACCCTACTCTGTCATGTGGTCTGCTATACAATGTGATGATGGATATGCAACCACCACAACAGTAGTATGAACCAATCATCGAACACCCTGAAGATCATATGCCCGAACAAGTTAATTCCATTCATTCCATACCGGGACAAGTTTACTATAATCCAAATCAACCAAGAAACCACCCTGGTTTTCAATATGGGAACTCCGCAGGGACTGCTAACCCACAACATCAAACACAAGGCGGATCCTCCAATAGGTTGCCACCTGGATTCCAAAGTAACTTTAACCAAAATCAAGGGAACCTCAGAAATAACATCCCAAGATCCAACTACCCTAGAAATCCCTCCGCCTACTATCAATATACCCATCCTCCTCTACACCCACAATTGCACCCTCAGTTGCAGCAACTGCAGCAACCTCAGTTAGCACCACCTCCACAACAACCACATCAAGGTCAACAACAACTCACTCAAAAAATGCCCCCTCCCAGCCAACAGACGAGATGACTATGATCAGGCTGATGTTACAGTCACAAAAAACCATGCTTGCCAATTGGCAAGCTCAGCAGAAGGCGGTGGAGGCCCAACTAGCACAAATTGCTACCCAACTGAAGCCACCAGCAGGCACTTTTACGAGACAACTTGAGTCAAACCCTAGACACGATCAAAATAGACCAGAGCAATTGAATGTTGTCACTACAAGATCTGGTCGTGCCCTTCATGAAACTATGAGAATCGCTCATGATGATGATGATGCACCTATCTTTATTATGACTGCAAGCCTGAATCTAGGAATTAAGAAATCCGCAGAGATCGCATAAGGCAAAGAAAAAGAACAAGCTTCCAAAGAGCCAGAAATTCTGCAACATAAACCTAGGATACCATATCTAGGAAGATTGAGAGAGACTAAAATGGACACTAGGTTCCAAAGATTTAAGGAGGCGATGAAGAAACTTTATATCGATATCCCGCTCCTCGACGCTCTCTCTGAAGTATCAACTTGGGCTAAATATCTAAAAACTTTGCTATCAAGGAAATACATTACTGAAGAACAAGAGACAGTCAAACTGGCTCATACCACCTCTGATATCATTCTTAATAAGATGCCCAAGAAAAAGAAGGACCCTGGTTCTTTCGGTATTCAATGATGTATTGGAAATGCTTAGAGCAAAAAGGGATTAGCTGACCTAGGGGCTAGCATATCTATTATGCCCTACTCCATGTGTAAAAGATTGGGCTTTACTAATTTACTACCCACAATGATGACAATCCAGTTAGCTGATTCCACTATCACTGCACCTCTTGGAATTATTGAAGACATTCCAGTCAGGATAGGCAAGGATTCTTATGTCCCATGTGATTTCGGCATTATGGATATTAAGGAAGATTTAAGATACCCAATAATTTTTGGCAGACCTTTCCTTCCCACAGCTAGGGCACTTATTGATGTTAAAGCTGGAACGATCATTCTGAGACTGGGGAAAGAAGCAATTCAGTTTTGGGTCCTCAACAGTATGAAAGGCCCCAGCATTCAAGAGGAAGTCTTTCTCTTAGATGCAATACATCAAATGTCCCAATTGGAAATTAGTGAACCATCCGATGAGCTAGAAAATGTCCTAATAAATCCAGAAGTTGAATTCTCAGCCAACGAATTAGTTCAACAATGCTTGCAACACTTAGAGAAAGTTGAAGAAGCACCAACAGCCACTTTTGAGGAGCTCAAATTCGTCACTATCCTAGAAACAACAAAAGTACTTAAGGCTCCCGAGATGAAAACCCTACCAATAGGACTTAACCACGTCTTTCTGGACGAAGAAAAACTATATCCAGTAATCATCAGTTCCACTCTAACGAAAGATCAAGAACAACGACTTCTCGTTGAATTGAAGAAACATAAGAAAGCCATTGGGTACAAAATAACTGACCTTACATGTGGGACACGTTTCGAATAAAACCTTATTAACGATGCGAAAGTGATTAATTAGCAGCGGAATTCCTGAAAATCACAAAATTTTAAAACTTTTTGTAGAGAGAACCACAATTGTAAAACTTTTGCATAAAGAAATGAAATAATTTGTTTACAAGCTAATACATCAGTATATCTCTGTATCATTACATCTCGAGAGTCATAACATTGACTATCCTGTTAAGCTGTACATGAGCAGTATACAAAAATTCTCGAGGCATTAAGCCAAAAATCTCAGATCTATATTAAACCATCTACTGACTCCTAGGACCTGAGAGTACAGAGACGACAAATAGGACTTTCTATATATATAAGACTCAACAGACAGTGTCTCCACCTGAGGATCACTACTGTCCCTGATGTTGTTGCTGCTGTTGTTGCTGCTCACCCACTGAAGGGTTCCTTCGTCCTCGGTGTCTACCTAAAAAGTTGAATCCCACGGGGGTGAGACAATTGAAGAATTGTCCCAGTGAGAGTTATAACTCTTCGCCAGAAGAATTGTTATTGCAAATAATGGAATAACATTGAGCAGTAGAGCTATAAATATTCAACAGTAAGTAAAACATTGAATAAGCTAAGTAGAGTAACATTCTTTAAGCAATCATTTCAATTATAACTTGATTGAGTAACAAGTCATTTACTCAGTAAGGAATATGAAGAACATGCATATTACTGGTCCAATTAGGACTAAATAAATAATGCATCATCAATCATTGTTTCTCGTAGTTCAACCTAAGCAATTATGCTACATGGCTGATTACATTTTACAAACATACTTATGCCCTGAGGAGATGAGGTATACCGCTCATACTCCAGTCGACCATTACAGAATCGCAATTGGTACCATACATAGGTCATCAGAAGAGTTGGATTTCTATGACCTCATCTTCCTTAGTCAGTGTGAGGATCATCATGCAGGACATTTTGTGTCTCTGCCATAATAGCTATCCAGGGTATTCTGGCATTTCACTATTAGAGTTACAGTGGCATGTTGTACTCTCTTCACAATCGAGGGATTTCTTATTTATCTCACATCGATTTGGCATTAACAACATCATCGGGAGATTAGTGATACATCATCCCGGCATATACATATAAGGAAGGATTGAAATATTTGATGTTTATCTCACATCAATTCCTCCATTAGGACGTAAGGATATCCGCGTCCATAACCCCCACATACTCAAAAGTATGCTCTCCAGGAGTTTTCTTAGGAAAACATGTTTCACCATCATCTAACTTCTGACGATGATGGATCTATGGTCAGGGCTCTACATAATATCATTATACTTGATTATTTAAGTACATTATGGCATTCTTTTAGCATCAGGCATGTTTTCAAACATAAACCATTAAAACAATTGTTGTAAAGAAAGAGTATTATTTGTATCAAGTTCAATTCACCTCTTGTTAACATTGGGATCTCAATCCCTAACCATCTCATCATTGTAATTCAGGAATATGGGTATTCAAACCCTTAAATCATTAAAACACTTGTTACTACGTATCATACTGCCATCATGTCATTTGACAATATAAACAAGATAATAACAATGCTCATATTTCATATGGCTCATATATCCTATCAATCTCTTATGTTACCTCTTCACTAGGCAACATAACATATCATTGCTTACAAACTTATTAAGTACTTTTGATACGCAAAGCTTCATAGCTCATACCTGGATATGTTCAATATTCCATAAAACCTGCATGATTAGTACAGATGGATACACACACATCTATTTTAGATCAGCATAATGCAAAACATTAATAACATCACTATTTAAGGGTTACACCAATATGCCCTTGCCAGGGTTAGGGTTTCCCTTTTTAATCCAATTAGGGTTAATGACTTATCATTGCATTACCCAGCCATAGAACTTAATGTTATATAGCATAACCCAAAATTAGGGTTTACTATTCACAATACATCACATTACCCTAGATTAGGGTTTACTATTCACATTATGGATTATGATCATACCTTCATCATATATTAGGGATATTTCCATTACTACCCTCAAATTAGGGTTAGAATTCATTAACCATCATAATTAGGGTTTCATGATCTCACTAACATGGATCATACCCTAAATAGGCATTCCTTCATATTGAGAGTCCATTACTTGATTACATAAGAAATCTTTTCTCTCTTATCCCTTATATGAGTTGATGCTTTCATCACCCTTGATTAAGCTAAGTCAACTCAACATTGAGATCATGGCTATGTCATTACTAGTGTGATCATTAAAGCTCACTCATTCAAAGAGTACTAATCACTCTATCCCATCAAGGATACCTTTATTATAATCACCATTGATTATGACATGCATTAATCAACTAATCACTTGGTCCTTTAATCACTTTAAGTATCCATGAGGTTTAGGTTAATCAACCACCAAACCATCTTAACCCTTAGATCATCAAACGATCTTGACCTACATGGACCTCAAACGGTCTTGCACACTAATCCTCCAAACGATCTAAGACCGTTTGGACCTTCATGCGGTCTTGGTCTGCCCTTGAGACCATTTGGTAAAGTAGACCTTCAAAATTGTTTGCTAAAGTAGAGGTGAAGACCGTTTAGTCAAGTTTGACTTTGAAACCGTTTGGTGGTGAAGACCGTTTGGTCATGTTTGACTTTGAAACCGCATGGACACAACCAACCTTGAAACCGCATGAGACCAAATGGTTTGGGATCGTTTGGTCCCAAACGGTCTTGAGACCGTTTGGTCCAAACCACCTCAAAACCGCAAGGACCAAAAAGTGTCTCAACCACTTCAATTGAATTAGGGTTTCCAATGTTGAACCCCTCAATCGATCATGCACATGTTAGCCAATCATCAATTGAGATAATTAGGTCAACCCTCAACTAATTTGACACTCAATTGACCCTCAATTGATCATCAATTAGAGCTTGGATCAATTGCATTAGGGTTTGAAATCGATGACCCTTCAACATACTTCAATGTGAGTCTGATTGATTTGAAATCATTGAACCATCATTCAATTTGGTCATGACCTGACCCCAAACGGTATTGGGATCATTTGGATGACCTCCAAATGGTCTTTAGACCGTTTTCCCATTATTTTATCAAAAACCAAGTCATTCAATTAGGGTTTGATCCTAGGTTTAGTCACCAATCCAACAATCAATTACTCATCAACTTGATATCATTGGATCCTTAATTGGTCAACCATGCTTAACCCTAGACTTCCAAATGGTCTTGGGTGATCACCAAACGGTCTTGAGACCATTTGGGTGATCCCCAAATGGTTTTGAAACCATTTGGGTCACTCAACCCAAACTTCAACATAATTTAATTATTAAAATCAGCAATTAACCGATTAGGGTTTTGATGATTGTTGGACCTTCAATTGGTGAACCACTTGGAATTAATTGATGATTTTTGGTAGGTAATTAATCTATATTATTATAAACAGTCCTCCAAACGGTCAATGCCTGGTCAACACCTCCAAATGGTCTTGGACCGTTTGCTTCTATGCGGTCTAGTGAAACTGTTTGCATTCAAACAGTTTGAAACTGTTTGCTCCCAATCGATTTGGGAAACCGTTTGAGCAAGGTTGGGAGACCATTTTCTAAAGTAGTTTTTGGATAAACATAGAGATTAACGTCATCATATTCTAATTATGTTCAACCAATAACAGGGGCTGTTCTTCATGGAAATGATAGCTAGAACACACAAAGGTATCTAAAGAAGAAGTATAAGCAACGATTTTAGGAAAGAAGGATGCATTAACAAAGCTTAAGGGTTAGAGTTATAAAACCCACCTCTAGGATTGATCCAGAGATCCAAGCTCCATAGCTTTAATGGTGGATGAAGCTACAGCAGTTGTCTAAGGTTTGTTCTTCAAGTTTTGGATGGAGAAGATGGCTAGAAAGGAAAATCGTGTGAAGAAAACCATGAATCCAACCTTGTTTTAGGGTTTTCCCCAAGGAATCTGAGGTAGATGATGATCAAGACTCACCTACAGGTTGATCGTCCTCCCTCTGCTCTAGATCTCTCCCTTGATCGGACAAAGCAAAGTGATGAGAAGAGGAACTAAGGAAACAATTGTTATGTGTTTTTGGGTAGGATATACATAATAGATTTGTATATGAGCTTTTTAGGGAAAAAGGAAAAAGAGGATTATTTCCTTTTTATCTCCCAAACACATCCACCGAGGCTTTCTCCATACTTGGACACGTTTCCATCTTCCAATATCATGCAAAACTCCTCCTTTATCCAAGGTTTAAAGGAAAAGAACAAATCACCTTTTAAGAGAGGTATATTAATATCCACCCTTATTGGATATTGCTTAATATATTATTAGTGTGAGTAGCTTCCACTCCTACCATGATCTTTCAAATGAGGCGCCCCTCTCATTTTATTTGCTTTACTTGATGCCAAGAAACATTAGAGATCCTCTAGAGGGTATATTTTACATGTTGGACCGTAGGTTTTGGGTAAATTGCACTTTACACCAAAACTAGGTTTTAAGGCACAAGGATTGCTCTACAAGCTATATCTTGGCGCTCAAGCTTGTGGAATCCATATCACCACATCATATTCATTCTTATGATGTATCAACATCTGAGGAACATCTTATCATGTGAAATTTGTAAGTTAACCCCTCTACTTGGGTAATTTGCACTTTAGTCCATTATTAACAAAATAATGTTTCAACATGATTCAAAAAGGACTGAAATAGAAATATAAGTTCCTCAAAAGCCTTAATTACATTTCAAAGTATAAACACAAGCATCTAATCACTTAATTAAGCAAAACACCTAGGGTTAGTACATAACCCAGGTCAGGGATGTTACATGACAGGTGTAAACCCAGCCTTATGCATGCATCGACTGTCCATGGTGGAAGAATTTAAACCTTCAAGAGAGCACCAGAGAAAGCTGAACCCCAATCTTAAAGAAGTTGTTCTCCTTGAGGTCCCCAAACTGTTGAAAGCTGGTATTATCTACCCAATTTTAGATTCCCAATGGGTCAGCCCTGTCCAAGTAGTCCCCAAAAAGGGAGGAACCATTGTCATACTAAATGATAAAAATGAGCTAGCTCCCATGAGGATTGTCAAAGGGTGGAGGATGTGTATCAACTTCAGGAAACTAAACAAAGCAACACGTAAAGATCACTACCCTCTACCTTTTCTTGATGAAGTCCTCGAACACCTATCCCATCAAAAGTTCTTCTGTTATCTCGATGGTTATTCCGGGTTCTATCAAATTCCTATACTCCCGGAAGACGAAGAAAAAACAACTTTTACTTGTCCCTTCGGGACCTATGCTTTCAGAAGAATGTCATTCGGGCTGTGCAACGCACCTGCTACCTTCCAAAGGTGCATGTCTGATATTTTTGTGGGGTTAACCAAGTCCATCATGGAAGTGTTCATGGACGACTTTTCAGTTTATGGAGATTCCTTTGATAGTTGTCTACTCAACCTTGGACAAGTCTTACAAAGATGTGAGGAAACGAACCTTATCTTAAATTGGGGAAAATGCCATTTTATGGTAACTGAAGGTGTCGTCCTCGGACATAGAGTGAGTGATAGAGGGATTGAGGTAGACAAGGCAAAGATCAATGTCATCTCCAAACTGTCACCGCCAAAAGATATAAAAGGAGTACGAGCATTCTTGGGTCATGCTGGGTTTTATCGAAGATTCATTAAATATTTCTAAAAAATTGCAAAACCCATGACTCAACTATTGACAAAAGACGTCGAGTTCAATTTTGACCAAGAATGTCTACAAAGCTTCACAGCCTTAAAAAACGCTCTAGTCTGTGTGCCTATTCTGAGAGCACCTGATTGGTCGCAACCATTCGAAATAATGTGTGATGCCAGCGACTATGCTATAGGAGCAGTGTTAGGACAAAGAATTGATAAAAAGCCTTATGTAATATAATATGTGTCCAAGACTCTTGATGAAGCACAAAAGAACTACACCACTACAGAAAAGGAGTTCTTAGCTGTCATCTATGCATTTGAGAAATTTCACTCCTACCTGATTGGATCAAAGGTCATTGTCTACACTAACCACTCCGCCATACGATATCTAATTCAGGAGCAAGACGCAAAACCCAAACTTATCTGGTGGGTGTTAATGCTTCAACAATTTGATTTAGACATCAAAGACAAAAGTGGAGTGGAAAACGTTGTCGCTGATCATCTCAGCCGCATTAAAGTCAAGGATGAGGATAAAGTACCTATCCGAGACACCCTTCTAGAAGACCAGATAATGAAAATTACCAACGGATTCTCCTGGTATGCCGACATAGTAAATTTTCTAGCTACAGGAATCATCCACCCTTTCGCCTCTCATCACGACAAATAGAAATTCCCACGCTGTAAAGCAATACTACTGGGACGAACCTTATCTTTTTCGCCTATGCGCAGACGGACGTTTCCGTCACTACTTACCTGAAGAAGATATTACCCTTGTCTTAGAACATTGTCATTTCGGCCCCACTAGGGGACACATGAGTGCGAAAAAGACTGCTATGAAAGTTCTACAATCGGATTTCTTTTGGCCAATGATAGCAAGAGATTCCCATGATTTTGTAAAATCATGCAACAAATGTTAACTTTCTGGTAGTATAACCAAAAGGAATGAAATGCCCCTCACTATGTGGCAAGAGATCGAACTTTTCGATGTGTGGGTGATAGACTACATGGGTCCCTTTCCTTCTTCATATGGATTTTCCTACATACTTGTTACAGTGGATTATGTCTCAAAGTGGGTAGCAGCTATACCCACAGTTTCCAGCGATTCCAAACCAGTCATTAAGATGTTTAAAGATATCATTTTTCCCAGATTCAGAGTCCCCCGAACTGTCATATCCGACGGAGGGACCCATTTTCTGGAACGAAGCTTTGAATCCCTTTTAAAGAAATACGGAGTCAACCATAAAGTTGCCACATCTTACCATCCACAAACTAGTGGTCAGGTTGAAGTTTCGAATAGACAACTGAAGGCAATCTTAGAAAAAACAGTCAATAGACACCGTACTGACTGGTCCACCAAGCTTCCTGATGCCATTTGGGCTTATCAAACATCTTATAAAACACCAATTGGAACAACCTTGTTTAATTTGGTATACGGGAAATCATGTAATCTTCCAGTTGAACTGGAACACAAGGCTTGGTGGGCCATTAAACAACTGAATTTTGATTTTAAAAGTGCCGGAGAAAATAGACAACTCCAGCTACAAGAATTAGAGGAGCTCAGAAGAACCGCTTACCAAAGTGCCAGGATTTATAAAGAACAAACCAATATGTGGCACAATGGTCATCTAAGAAGAAAATACATCGACATTGGAGACAAAGTCTTTCTTTTCAACTCCAGGCTCAAAATGTTCCCCGGGAAACTCCGCACAAAGTGGTTCGGGCCTTTCACCATCAAACACATATACCCGACTGGAGCCATCATAATTGTTGACGACAATGGAGGAGAAAGGACATTCAATGGCCATAGATTGAGAAAATACTATACTCCAGCAGACAAAATTCCGAGACAGACTATTGAGATCAGAGACCCCACAACATCACCATAACAAGATCAAAATTTTGTCGAGCCAGCGATGTAAAACTCAGGCGCTACTTGGGAGGCAACCCAAGATCTGTCTATCACTGTTTATCTTTTATCCTTATTTCCTTTGTTTAATTTAGGTTTTTCATCTTTAATCTGAAAATATAAAAATTCACATAAACAACCAAAATAAATATAAAAATATAATCTCAAACGGTCCTCAAACAGTTTGGAGCCAAACGGTCTTGAAACCATTTGGAGCCAAACGGTCTTGAAACTATTTAAAGCCAAACGGTCCTCAAACTGTTTGGAGCCAAACCATTTTGAAACCGTTTGGAGCCAAACGGTCTCGAAACTGTTTGACCTTAGAAATTTGTAAGGTCAACCCCCGAATCCTATAAATATAGCCCTACCCCCTTCTCCTTCTTATTTCTTTTGACTCTCAAGCTTTCTAAAACCCTCGCAAGCACTGTTTCATCTCCCCTTCTCCCGCTCCCGCACAACCTGCTACACCAGTTCTCTCCACCGCCATCGCTCCCACCTCTGTGTGTCTTCACAATGTCTGCACCTCGGTTACCACCACTCTTCACATCGTCGTCGTCTTCATCACCCGCAATAGCAAGGTAGACCAGTGCACCACCATCATCATCACTTTTGTCTGTGCACCACCTCCGTATTTACCATCGCCGACATCTACGTCACTGGCGCGTCTCCCTTTTCTACCGCCATTGTCGTCTATATCTCCGCCGCCTTCGCTATCGCCACCGATATTGTTTTTACCGCCGTCTGTTGTGCCCCCGTCGTTCCACCTACCAAACGGTCTTGAAACCGTTTGGAGCCAAACGGTCTTGAAACCGTTTGGATCCAAACGGTCCTGAAACCGTTTGGATTCCTTTAAAACATAAAAACATGGACACATATATGATCTAATTTTAAACAAACTCGCTTTCTTTGCAAAATACTTCTAACACATGACTTTTTGCTAATTCTTTCAGAAATGGCTTCACCAGCAAAGCAACCCATCGGAACCGAAGACGCTCCCTTCTGGACAAGGGAGCAACTGATAGCAGACTGCGCCAGGCTCTAGAAGGTTTGTGATACCTATAAAGACACTGGAAAGATCCCACCAAAGGTCAACATCATAGCAGTCATGTGCAAAATTGATCGCATCAACAAATGCTTAGCTAAGGAACCTGCAGAAGAAGTGGAAGAAATCTCTTCCAGTGATGAAGGCTCTGAATATGAGCCAAACCCCGAGGAAGAATCCCCAACTGAAAAAACCAAGGGGAAACGAAAGATCCAGGAAACTACGACCGAACAACCCTCAAAAAAGAGGGCAAGAAAACAAGTCCACCCCGCCACTACTAGGGAACAAACCCTAGCAGGCTATATCACATCAACCGCTACCGCCACCCCCACTCCCACCCTTGCAACCACCACTACCCTTGTCTTCTCCGTAATCACCACCACCGCACCATCACCAGAAAACCTTTTCATCCACACCTTCCCATCCATCTACAAAATACTAAAACCAACAAAGTACGTTTCCTCGCACGTACTGCACAAAATGGGGATATATGACAGAATCCTCACCATGCTCGACAACACCAATCTCTCAAGACTGTGCTTTGTCCCTGAAATTTCATACGTCGAACCCACAACGGAATTCTTTACATATCTCACCAAAGAGTATGTGGACATTATGCACAGGGCAAGGGACGAAGGTGACCGCAGGCTGGTCACCAAACATTTTGACAACAACGTTGTCATAACAGAAAATCTTTTGAATGAAATTTTTATAGACAACCCAGAGCAGATAAAACAGGCCAAAGCAGCCAGCACGGTGAGCCCCAGATTCAACAGACATAACTTCTAGAAATCCCTAACAGGGATCCCAACCTATGATGCAAAGACATGCAAGGCCTCCAATATCCATTCTGGGCTAGTGCGCACGCTTCACAAGATTCTCACCAGTGCTCTCTTCCCCAAAACAGAAGGAGGAAATGTTATCACCACTGACCTCTTTCTCCTCTGATCCATTATGCATGGAATTCCGGTCAACATTGGATGGCACATGATACAAAAATGTTCAGCTTACACCATAGGAAAAAAAATCTGCATGGGCGGGCACATAACTTCCATTATCAAATATCTCAAGATGGACAAAGTACTCTCCAGGTGCATGCATATCAAGGGCGACATCCTCACCAATGAGCAAACTCTGAAGAATTCTTATATTATCAAAGAAAAGGATGTGAAATTACTCTACATTTTCTGCCCAACTGTCAGATCCTCCAGGACTCTGCTACTGCTTTCGGAGCTCACAGACTACGATAAGGAAAAACTTCTCTTTACTGATGAAGAGCTTACCAAACTCTTAGCTTCAATCAAAGTACAAGAGAAGACAATCAAAGCGCACCAGAAAGAGCTTAGCATTACCACCCCGGAAGCTAGGGTAACAAAAATACCAGTTAAATGACCATCTAAGGCACGTTTACAACCACCACAGTTGTCGGGGATGCCAACATCAAAACTACAACCGGATATGGAACGCCCTCATCCGGAGGAACTAATCACTACCTCTTCTTTAGACTCATTCATCATGAGCCTACATGATGAGCTCACCACCACCACCTCCACCACATTACCATCCACTACCATCCCACCATCTTCCACCCTCCCACCTTCCTCCACCATAATCCCAACAACAATCCCTCAACCCACATCTTCCACTTCACCATATTTCTCCCCGAACACCCCTTTTTCTACTCCAACACCCGGCTTCACATACCCCGCTCCCATCTCCACCCTTTTCTCCTCAACATTTTTGCTCCCACAATTCTCACCCGGACAATCACCATTTTCTTCATCTGCTACCACCCCGACACCGCTGGTGACTCCATCTACGGTCACCATGCAGTTTGTGGGACCATCAACAGTGTCTCTTTCGCAAGGCACTACCACCTTTCCACCCCGACCCCAGCCACACCACCCTTCCACATCTGGGGTCCATTTCACAAACGTCGATGAGGAATTCGGACGTCAATTTGACGCTATTCGAAACCTCCTCACCAACCCTTCTCACATTTTGCAATCTATTTTTTCTTGTGTGCAGGGTCTATCAACATAGGTCGCCAAGATTGACGCGCAAAACCTTGACTTGCCAGGCATCATCTCAAGCATCCACCAACAGTAGAAAGTAGCAGCCATGAAAGTCGATCGCCTCGATGACCGCCTGCAACAGCTACCACAGTTGGTGCTTGAAGTGAAAGGCCAGCAAGATGATCTGGTCAAGCAAGTTGACAGGATTTCTGTGCAAAACCAACCTTTGCCAGAAACTCTGCACGAGCTTAAGCAGCAACAAACTGTTTTAAGCACGCGCTTGGACGACATAAGCACCACCCTCACACAGCTAACTAACTATCAAGAGGAGTCATCCAACAACGAAATCAACCAACTCAGAACTCAAGTGACGGACCTCTCTGCCCGACTCCACTCCGCCGAGGCTCGCTATTCAGATCTCAAAGAAACCCACGACACACTGCTTGAAACATACGAGCATGTGCAAGTGGCTTTCGACGAGCTACAAGCACTCCACCGGCAGTGAAAGAAGCCTCCATCAAAGAAGACATCAGACAAGGTGGCGGACAAAGAAGATGATGAAGAGGAAAATGAAGATGAGGAGTCTGACTCCTCAGCTAAATCCAATAATAGCACCTCCTCAGATGATAAATCTGACGACCCCGACAATGTTGGGGAGGGCCCCAGCCGAGGAGTTGCACTGAAGCAACAGAAAGATCACCACAAAGGTGATAATGATCCCAAATCCCCTACTCACAATGACAACGTCAATATGTCATATGGGGATCAATTCCTTGATTATTCTAGAATGGGATCTCTGGGGGAAACTACCAAGGAAGCAGCCTTCGCTGAGTTCCAGCAATGTTTATTCGGAACCAGTACGAGTCAACAACAAGCAACATCAGCTCAACTTCTCTCTGCACCAGAACAATCGGTGCCCTTTCCCCCATAACACGAAGAATCTAAAAGAGTCAATTTAGATACATATGAAGACCTTGACTTAGCTTATGATTCTGATAAAGAAGAAGATCTGCAACACTACATCGATGATTTGGAGCAGACTTCTTCCCCCCTTCCGCAGGACCTTCCCCCCACCGCCACTCTACCACACAAGATGCATGATCTAGATATGATGACCATCTCTACTCTTGATTCTCAATACATCTTCATCCTAAACACTATAGTAGATGATGCCAAAGACGGGGGTGATGTTATTTACCAAAATACGAAGACTCAGCACAAGTTGACACGTGAAGACTTATGCTCCATCCTTCAACCACAATCAGCGGTGAAGATGGCAGTCTTCCGTGTCCTCCTTGCCAATTCTATCAAAACTTACAGAAGCTCTAAGAGACAGCAACCAGTTCCTAACGCATCACCTGCTCTAGCCATGAGTCTTATATATAAAAAATGACAAAGCAAATCAATCGAACGGTTGCAGAGGGGAATTGCCAGAAAGGCACGCTATATAACCATGCCCTTTCTAATTTATGGTCACTGGCTACTTATGATAGTCGACACCGCGGCTCGAGACGCCAAGGTGTACAATTTCTGTGCCAGTGAACTAAAGGCTGGAATAATTAATTTTGCTGGTATCGAAGTCGGGGAGGCCAGATGCATCCCTTTCCGACTACTGAAATTAATCTGGACTGCATGCCCATCCCTCCACAATGGTTGGAACCAACCCTGGTTCCAAATCATCAACCCCCATGCCCAAACACAAAAGGGATCTAGGGATTGCGCCTTCTACGCTATACATCACATTCAAGCGCTCAACCAACAAATCCCTTTCACTAAACTAGCCATAGAGGATTTTCATTCTCTGTGAGGTCGTTACGCCATGGAGGTAATCTGTGATAGAAGGTTCTTCAAGGACCCAACTATGGCACCTAATGATGTTCCTCGCTATCTCCTTTTGGCCATTCAACGTCCACCAAAATAGCCATTCAGGAAAACAATAGAGGAGTTGGAGAAACATCAGCCTGCCAAGGTTCCCGAGAAGAAGAAATGGGACCCTTACTCTTTCAATCTGGCGGATGATAAAGGGGTTACCGAGCTACTGACCGGGGTGACCATTAACATATCATCTTCACAAATGGTCCCCATGTCTGCCATTACACCAACTTTCCCCAATTTTGACCTCAGCGCCTGCACAAGCCTCTCCGACAATGAACTTCGCCTCATTATGTCAAGGCTTTACGCCGAGAAAGATGACCTTGTTTTCATATTCGGTGATATTCTGGTCATGGCATATGTGCTTCGAGAAACTATACATATCAAGGGGTCTCTATCCGTGAGTTTGATGACCGCCTATCAATTCCTTCTCAAACAGAATCACCCTACAACCTATATGGCATTCGCATATATGAAGGACGATCTCCTTAAGCTAAAGAACTTCAGAATGAATGAGGCACTCATTTCCTTCCTACAACATACGACTCTGAATTTTATCATTCTTCCTTTCCTTCATTCAGAACATTGGATTTTATTGGCAACAAATCTTCATGACGAAACAACAATCATATACAACAGTTCCGACAGCCAGTACAATCCAAATCAGCAACAGTATACTACAACACCAAGAACACCTACGGAGGAGGTGCCGAGGGAGTGTGCTGACCAACTACACGACCTTCTCAGCACGCACACACGGGCATATAGTAAAGAACACTTTCATCGCCCTGTCTTCAACCACAAATGTCCCCAGCAGCTTCGCGAGTCAAACGACTGTGGTTTCCACATCCTCTACTGGATATACACCATCATGGTCCTTGGAAGACCAGTAGAGGACATGACAGATTTGGATTATCACGCGTTATGAGGAAAGTTCGCAGCTAATCTCCTTCACACACACATGGCACCAATAAAGGACTAACAGAAGCATGATGCCCTTGTCATTGTACTTCTCAAACTATCACTTTGACACTCTGCAGACAGAGTGAGTGATAAGTTAGGTGGGAGAGTACACTAGACAAGGGTGAGGTATCATTTTCAAATCCTTCCCTCTCTACCTTTTCTTTCAATTTTTTACAAATTTTATAGCTTTCTTTGCACTTTTAATTTTCATTTGAAAGTAATTTCCCTGTTAAAATAAACCTTGCACATAAAGAAGAACATCCCTCTTGGAACAAAGTCATCCCCAGCTAACTTTAGAATCCAGTTAGTCCTTAAAAGTAATAACAAGAATAGCACTTAGACATGTAATGGTAAATTAATGAATTCTCTCCACTCTTGATTTTCATGATTTTGCTTCATTTCTACATTTGACTCTCCACAGGTCAACATCAAGGCCGAAATAAGCCAAACACTCTCAAGGATGGGAGGGACATCAGGTGACATCCAAATCAAGAAGTCTCGCAAGTGGACCACTAAGTAGAAACCAAATAAGTGCATGTCGAGAAACTCTAAGAACAGCTTTCTTCACTTCAAATGAAAGAGGCTTGGCCGCCCAATTAATTTCCCTAAAAACCCAAATCCTGAGCTTGTGAGTTTACGAATAAAAGCCAAAGTGTTGAATAAAACTATGAGGGTTGTGCCATGAATAAGGATCTATATAAAGAACCAATGAAGGTCTCGCCCGGCCGGTACATTCAGCTGCCCTCACAAAGGCAGATGTGTCATGCCCGGTAGTGAAACCCTAAGGTATCTAAATATATGAAAGGATGATAAAGGACTCACCTGGCCGGTACATTCAGCTGCCCTCACGAAGGCATATGTATCGTGCCCGGTAGTGAGATCCTAAAAGCAAAGACAACCCCTCCTCCACTTGAAGGGGGAGTTACACATCAAGCCTTTAGCCAACCCTCATACCCACTCTAGCTTCCAGTAGGATTTTTAGAGAAGTATAAAACTGATTAGAGTCAACGACATGCACAGAATAAAAAGTGGTCCCAATGCGGGCTACGAGATATGGAAGAAACCTCAGATCTAAGCAACTCTCAATACCTGAAAGAGTTAAGGCAAGCAAAAAGCTCTGATACAACCTTAGGAGATCTCGGGTTTAGAATTGAAGCAAGAGTATGGAAATCTTAACTAAATAAAATCACCTCGCCATTACATGCCTCAACTCTATCTAACTTGAGGACAAGCTAGACTCTAAGTTAGGGGGTGATAACCTCCAATTTTGTGATTTTATCTTAGTAATTTTCCTCAGTTTTCCACACTCTTTCTCAGATAAATTAGACAGAATCCTTAACTTTCCTCTCTTATTGCAAATATACTATTAGATTAACCTTTCTCCTTTTTACTTATAGAAAAAGACACACAAAAAATCACAAAAGCCTCACACGGTCCCAAGACCGCATGAAGCCAACCGGTCCCGAGACCGCATGGAATCACACAGTCTCAAGACCACATGAAGCCAACCGGTCCTGAGACCGCATGGAGTCACACGATCCCAAGACCGCATGAAGCCAACCGGTCCCGAGACCGCATGGAGTCACACGGTCCTAAGACTGCATGAAGCCAACCGGTCCCGAGACCGCATGGAGTCACACGGTCCCAAGACCGCATGAAGCCAACCGGTCCCGAGACCGCATGGAGTCACACGGTCCCAAGACCGCATGAAGCCAACCGGTCCCGAGACCGCATGGAGTCACACGGTCCCAAGACCGCATGAAGCCAACGAGTCCCGAGACCGCATGGAGTCACACGGTCCCAAGACCGCATGAAGCTAAATGGTCTCGGAGTCCAAACGGTCTCAGAGTCCAAATGGTCACAGAGCCCAAATGGTCTCAGGGTCCAAACGGTCTCAGAACCCAAACGGTCTTCAAGACCGTTTGGAACCAAAACTGACCAAACCGTTTGGACTTCACTTAAAGCCTATAAATAAGACCCAAGGGGTCCTCCCAAAGGCATCAAGTTTCAGACGTCCAGATGTTGCCTCTACTACTCCAAAGCTATTCCATCCCTCCATCCTCAGCCCAAAGGCTGCCAGTCTGAGATCCACACTCCATCCTGAAGCTGCTTTCTCTCTCTTTGCCAAAGAAGGTGGAGAGAGGAGACCTCATCATCGAGCAACCTGTGAAGTGTGAAGATCGTCATTCTCTCTCCTTCTAAGGGGTTGACTTTCCTCTCTCCTTTGTGGGGATGATGTTCTCTCTCTCTCTTCTCGCCTCCTTCTTTGTCCTAGCTATGAGCGAGTAGTCTCTTTCACTAGGGTGCAGGGAATAGCCCCGCTACCCATGCTTTCATTTCATGCAATGTAATCCATAGTTTGCAATAGAGATATACTTTCTTTTCAGTTCAACATCAATCGTTTAATGAATGCTTGTTGCTTGATCACCAACTTGTGTTACCTTTTATCTTTTAGTATGAATTGTCTACATTTGTACTATTAGATTCAAATCTCGATTTGATGTTGGTTCTCGATGCATGTATCCACCATGCATTTGTTTTGGTATCTAGGAGTGTTTTTCAAGAAGTGGAGTAAACTCACTTCCATCGTTGTACTTTCATACTATGAAATGGAATCAGTTGACGTATGAAAGTACAACCTTGATAAGTCGAGGAACACACTTTGTAAAGGGAATGATGTAAAGCAAGTGACCATTCGTTCAGGGATGGTTGGCATTGCAACATTCCCACACTTCTCATAGTTAGTTCTCAAAAAGGAAGCTAAATCTACAAAGATACTAACTGTTTAAACTCTCTTTGCAGGTTATGTTTTTGTGTTGCATGTTTTGATCCATGTGTAGTGCTGGTGAAAGTCGATCACATCCTAGTGACTCCTTATCATTGTTAACATCCTTAAGTTTACTTTCTTGCTTTACTTTATTTGCACTTAGTTTAAAACAACCAAATCAAACTTTCAAGCTAGATACCTGCTGTCAAGAAGTTAAGTGAAATTCTAATGTTTTCTATCTTGTCAATCTCGAAAACACCATTGTCCCGTGGATTCGACCCTTAACTATACTACGCTAAGACTTCCACGTATCCTAGCATACATGGGTGGATTTCTCGACTTATTATAAGCAAGCCTAAACCTAAAGACTTATCATATTTAGGATTTTTAGTGGTGCACGCAATTCCACGCAAGTGGAAGCTCCATCAAACAACTAGCGCCCAAACGGTCTGGGAATCAAGTTAGATCCAAATGGTTTTGAGGTGAGGTTGTCCATACAGTCTTGAGACTGAATGGATGAAACCGATTGGTCAAGACTGAATGGTTGAAACTGAATGGCCATCACTAAGGATGTGTGAGGGTAGATCAAGGGCAGATAAAGGTGGGTCCCGCTCATTTGGGTTTCATGTGGATGATAGTTGTTTGAGATGAAGATTGAATGGTGGTGATTCTTATGGATTAGTGATGAGAGGAGGTGGGTGCCAACTAATTGTTCCACCTCATCAAGACCTACATAAATTCAACATAAACTCAGTTAAGAACCTTGATAATTGAACCAATTAGAAAATCTTTCACATTTTGATATTTAGTAACTGAAATTTGATGTATTGAATCAAAAAGAGCCCAAGAAGGCGACTGAAAATCATGATGAATATGCATTCATCAAAACACCCCAAACTTAAACGTTTCTCATCCTTGAGTAATAAAAAATATAAAACAGTCACCAAATGAAAACATTCTGGTCATGTGATTGCCTCCTCTTTACATCACGATTGTTTCCTTTTTGCTTAGTATGACTATGCATCTCAACTTCCTAAGATCACTGAACACATCTTACCATATCTTCGTTCCTGAGTTTGCTTTCCAACTTCACTCCCTCCTCACTTTTTCCAACAATAAGCATGTCAAAGAGGTTTGTAAGAGTCCAGAGATACCCGCAGAACAACTAGTGTGCATATGATCTGACACTGGTGTATTTTAGGGCGGTGGAGGCATATATTTGTGCCTTTAGGTAGAAAAGGGAGTGAAGGGAGGTATGGAAGGAAGAAGTAAATCTCTCCTCTATTCGACTTGAGAATTTTATTATTTTTGCAATTTCATTTATTGCATTTTTTTGTGAATCTCTCCTCTATTCGACTCGAGATTGCATTTCTTTTTGTGTGCGCTTTGGCATCTTTTCTTGGTGGTACGCCCCTTATTAATTTGCGAGGGGTATGGAAGAAGTGGATAAAGAGGGAAGTGGTGTGCCACCCCGAACTTAGGGTTTGGCACTATTTTGGCTATTTTTGTTTCTTAATGATGGATGGAGGGGTACAAAGATGATAGAAGAAGTGTAGAAGATGGTTCAGACCAGAATGCAACTTGATTTACAATTTTGTGCACCGAGTTGTTCTCTTTATCATACTCTGCTCAAATAATGACTTGATGAGGATACGGTGGGGATTCCATGTTGTTGTTCCACTAGTCAGTTAGGAAGCACGAAGTGTTTGATCCCTATCAGTTCGATAGACACTTGCCATTTTTGCATAAAGATCATGATGTTAGGATTCATAAGCTTCACAAGATGATTTCAATCAAAAGGCTAGTTTTCAGAAGAAGGTCCTTTTGAGGGTCCACTCCGAAAAAAGGAGGGTATAATGATTCAAAATGCATAGAGATTTAAAAAGTGTCAAAATTTCATTCGGTGTCTATTCAGATTTCTTTTGAAAGCTTTAAAATTTTGAAAATTTTATTTGAAAATTTTGAAATTTAGGTCAAAAATGAGACGATGAAATCTTAAGTCCAATTTAGTTGGGTGAAGGTGGAAAGTAAGATATGTACCACCCACCCTCCACCCCGAACATAGAAATTTACTCTCTTGGGCAAACTCTAAATCCGAGATGGAGGGGAAAGTTCATGTTGTTTAGACCACTAGATGTGGTTGCGTTCCAATCAGTGTGTTTCCTCCATCTGAAAATCTCAAATAAAAAAAACATTCAGACTTCAAAATAGCATATCACGTTGCAATTTTATTTGGTTCAAAATTATCTAAAAAAGTAAAAACAAAATTAAGGAAGAATCCTAATTCAAAATTAAAACTAAATGTGAATTTTATTTATCAGGTTGCCTCCCAACAAGTGCCTTTGTTTTACGTCGATGGCTCGACTTCATTCCTTCAACTTCTATGGTGGATATGTTGGATTGGTGAGATCCAGCATCGTTTCAGAGCCTGTATCAGTAGAGGTGAAATATATCTTCAATCGTTGACCATTTGCCACAAATTCACATGTCTTTTCACTCCATAAAGAGAAAGCACCATGTGGATAGATGCTCTTGACAATGTAAGGTCATGTCCAGTGAGAACGAAGTTTTTCTGGGAATAACCTCAATCTAGAATTGAACAGAAGAACTTGGTCTCCAACTTGTATGTCCTTTCTTTTTAGATGGCCGTCATGCCAAAGTTTCATGCGTTCTTTATAGTTTTGTGCATTATCGTAAGTTGTCATCTGGAGTTCTTCCAGATCCTAGAGTTGCAGAATCATGGCTTGGCTTGCATCATTTATATAAAAATTGAGTTGTTTAACTTCCCACCATGCTTTGTGTTCAAGTTCAACAAGCAGGTGGAAAGCCTTTCCATATATTAATCTAAATGGTGTAGTTCTGACGGGAGTTTTGAAAGTAGTTCGGTAGGCCCACAAGGTGTCATTGATTTTCACAGACCAATCCTTCATATTGTGTCATACTGTCTTTTCCAAGATAGCTTTGAGTTGACGGTTAGGAACCTCTACCTGTCCCCTCATTTGTGGATGGTAGGGTGAGGATACCTTGTGAGTTACACCATACTTTCTTAGTAAAGCTTCAAAGCTTTTTTCAAGGAAATGAGACCCTCTGTTAGATATCAGAGTTCGTGGTACTCCAAAATGGGGGGAAATAATATCTTTGAATAATTTGATGATGGGTTTGGAATCACTAGTGACATTTGGTATAGCTTCAAATCATTTTGAGATGTATTCCACCGCCACTAGGATGCATGAAACTCCATGAGAAGATGGGAATGGACCCATGTAGTCCACCCCCCAAACATCAAATATCTCTACTTCTTTCCACAGGCTCAACGGCATCTCATATCTTATTGTTATGTTGCCTGATCTTTGACATTTGTCACATGATAAGCTAAAGTCATGGGAATCTTTGGATATGGTTGGCCAAAAGAAACCACATTTCAAAACCTTCAAGGCAGTCTTTTTAGAGCTCATATGTCCTCCAACTGGCCCTGAGTGACATTGCTCCTGGATAAATTGAGCTTCTTCCTCAGTAATACACTATCTGTATAGACCATCAGCACATAGTTTGAAAAGGTACGGCTCATCCCAATAGTATTGTTTCACATCATGCATAAATTTCTTCAGTGCATTTCCAGTGCATTAAGGATGGATAACTTTAATAGCAAGGTAGTTCACATAATCAGAATACCACGGTGTAACTTCTGATACCTTCATTAGTTGATCATCTGGAAGGGAATCATTAATCAGAATTTTCTCGATATCCAGAGTGTGGATGCGACTGAGGTGATCTGCTACCACATTTTCTGTACCCTTTTTATCTCTTATCTCCAAATCAAATTCTTACAATAGGAGAATCCATCCAATTAGCCTGGGTTTTGCATCATTCTTTATCAGAAGGTAATAGATAGCAGCATGATCCGTGTAGACAATAACTTTTGAACCAATAAGGTAGGATCTGAATTTGTCAAAGGCATACACAACTGCCAGAAGTTATTTCTCAGTAGTAGCATAATTCCTCTAAGCTTCATTAAGGGTCTTCGATGCATAATAGATCACATAATGTTTCTTTTCTATGCATTGGCCAAAGACAGCACCAACAGCATAATCACTTGCATCACACATAATTTTAAAAGGGTGGTCCCAATTGGGAGCTATGATGATTGGTGTAGCAGTAAGGGCATGTTTCAGTTTGTTGAAACTTTTAACACATTCTTTGTCAAAATTGAATTTAGCATTCTTTAGTAACATATTTGTCATCGGCTTGGTTATCTTTGAGAAGTCCTTTATAAATTGTCTATAGAAGCCTACATGACCTAGGAATGCTCGAACTTCCTTTAAATTGACAGGGATGGAGAGCTTAGAAATCACTTCGATTTTGTCCTTATCTACTTCGATCCCTCTATTGCTGACCCTATGGCTGAGGACAATGCCTTCCCTTACCATAAAGTGACACTTCTCCCAATTTAGCACAAGATGTGCTTCTTCACTTCGTTTGAGAACAAGGGAGAGGTGTTTTAGACATGAATCAAATGAGGCTCCGTATACAAAAAAGTCATCCATAAAAACTTCCATAATTATTTCAGTGAGACCGGTGAATATGGCAGCCATGCAATGCTGGAAAGTTACAGGTGCATTACAGAGACCTAATGGCATCCTTCTAAATGTGTATGTTCCAAATGGGTAGGTGAAAGTAGTTTTTTCTTGGTCATCTAGATGTATGGGTATTTGATAGAATCCAGAGTAACCATCGAGGTAACAGAAATGTTTTCGATGAGCCAATCTTTCTAATACTTGATCAAGAAAAGGCATTGGAAAATGATCTTTTTGAGTTGCCTTGTTTAACTTCCTGTAATCAATGCACATCCTCCACCTATGACTATTCGAGTGGGGATGAGTTCATTGTTTTCATTTCATATCACAGTTGTTCCACCTTTCTTCGGGACTACATGCACTCGGATCACCCATGGTGAGTCTGATATCAGATAGATTATTCCAATGGTGAGCAGTTTAATGACCTCACGACGGACTACTTCCCGCATATTTGGATTCAACTTACGCTGATGTTCAATAGTTGGCTTGTGATCTTCCAGCATAGGGATCTTGTGCATACACAGCGCTTGACTAACCCCAGTGAGGTCACTCATTTTGTAACCGATGGCTTTCTTTCTTTCCTTTAGTTCTTTCAAGAGTTTATCTTCTTGTTTGGTTGTTAGATCAGAATTTATAATGACTGGACAAACCTTGAGATCGTCTAAAAACACATATTTCACTCCCTCGGGTAGGAGATTCATCTCAGGGGCTTCTTGTTTTCTGTATGTTTCTTCAGTAGCTTCCATAGTTTTGAGTTCTTCTGTTTTGGCTTCGGAGTCTTCTTCAGTAGTGTCAAGGTCGAGAACATATTCTTTAACTTGTTCATTGATGGATTCATCAACTGATGGATCCCTTAGAGCAACTTCTAATGGATCGTCTGATTCATTATTCTCTTGATTCAGAAGTGACATATTCTCTATGCAATCGATAAGATAAACTTCCTCTTGCATGCTTGGTCTTTGCATACTTTCAAAAACTTTGAATTTGAGAGTTTTTTACCAAGTCTGAGCAGCAATGTTTTTGCTTCAACATCAATTATAACTCTTATAGTGGTGAGGAATAGACGTCCAAAGATGAGAGGATATCTGGGGTCTTCTTTTATGTCCATGATGACGAAGTCACACGGAACATAGGAATCTTTTCCTACCTTAACATGTACATCCTTGATAATTCCTAATGGGTGTTTTATCGAATTGTCTACGAGTTGTAAGGTCATGCCAGTTGGGAGAAGTTCAGCAAACCATAGCCTTTTGCAAAGGCAGAGTGGAATGATGGAGATGCTAGCACCAAGGTCTGCCAGACCTTTCTTGCATGATGAATCACCAATATGGTAGGAAATCCCAAAAGATCCTGGATCTTTCTATTTCTTTGGCATCTTACTCTAGATGATATCTAAAGTGGTTTTAGCTAACTTGATTGTCTCATATTCTTCAGTTATATATTTCCTTATGAGGAGAGACTTTAAGTACTTTGTCCAGGCTGGTATCTCAGCCAGCGCATCCAAAAATGGTATATCAACATGAATTTTCTTCATAGCTTCTTTAAACTTATTGAACCGAGTATCGAGCTTTGTCTACCTTAAACGAGCTGGGAAAGGTATACGAGGCTTGTACACTTGTACTTATGGCTCTGGTGTTTTTGATTATGCATCAATAGGTTTTTCAAAACTTGGCTTGGCTGTCTTATTAGCAATTACTGGTTCTTTTGGTTGAGACTCAAGTGTTGTAGAGTCTTGGACAACCACAGAGTCATCTTCATCTATAATAACTACAAGTAGCTTGACCGGATGATTAGAATAGTCTTTTTCTGACCTGGTGGTAACTGCCTTTAGTTGTTTTGTGTGTTTAAGATTGTTTTCCAGTTGGCCAGCAAAGACTCCAGTAGGTGCCTTTATGCTAGCTGTGAGTTGAGCTAGTTGAGATTCAATAGCCTTTTGTTGGGCTTGCTGGTTAGCTATCATAGTTTGCTGAGTTTGCAACATCTTTTCAATGGTTTTCAACTTGTCATCGGGAGAGACGGGACCTCCTTGTTGTCCTTGTTGTTGATAAGAAACTTGGTTAAGACTTTGGTACTAGGAATTGTTTTGATAATTATTGAAGTTCCTATTCTGAAAGTTTCCCTTGAAAGCTCCTTGATTTCCAAAATTATGTTGTTGATTATACTGAAATCCTGGTGGGCCTCGTGGTTGATTGTTCGAACCAAGTTGTCGCGAGTTTTTAGATCCTGAAGGATTTCCATATTGAACACCAAGATGGGTCCTATTCTGATTTGGATTGTAATATCCTTGACCAGGAATGGTGTTGACAGCATTAAGATTTTCCATTTGACTATTATCTCCTTGTCCACATACGTTGCTTAGGACAACATCGTAAAGAACATTGCATGCTAAAGTGGAATGATCAGTACCTTTACATGCTTCACAGAACAGTGAAGTAGACTTGATTTGTTCTTGTTGTTGAGGTGGTGAACATCCTTTTCCAAATGCAGCAAGGGATGATTCGATATGATCTTACTTTGCAACTAAGAGCTTGAGAGTTTCAGTGATTTTCTTGTATTCTGGAATAACTTCAGCCATATCTACCTTCAATACTCCTTTACCTACAGACCTGCCCCAATTTGCTTGATTTTCAGCTCCAAGGGTGACAACTCTCCATGCGTTGTCATAACTTTGACGCATGAAATTTCCTCTAGATGAGGAATCTAAAAACCTTTTGATATCATCATCCACACCCCTATAGAAAATTTTGATGAGTTGATTCTTAGCAATTCCATAGTGTGGACACTTGCGTAGAAGCTCTTTGTATCTATCCAATGCGTCAGCAAGGGTTTCTCTAGGGACTTGAGTGAAATTTGTTATCCATCCCCTAATTTCATAGGTGAGAGAGGGAGGGTAGAACTTTTCCAGGAATACATTTTGAAGTTATTCCCAAGTGGTGATGGGTTCACTTTGCAATGAATTGTACCAGCTTATGTCTCTATCAGCAAGTGAATACTTGAAGAGAGGGAGTCTGATGGCATCATCGGATACTCCATTTTGCTTTATCATAGCACATAGATCAATAAACCTCAAAAGATGCTCCTGACTATCCTCTCCTTGTTTTCCATAGAATGGACTGTTTTGAAGCAATGTGATCCAATGCGCCCTAATCTCAAAATTGGCAGCATTGATGGGAGGAGGTTGTACTGGATGATGATCATTCACATCCTTGGGGATTGAGAACTCTCCAAGATCCTTTTATAGTTTTGTTGCTTGTGTTGGTTGAATTTCATGTTGAACGGCAGCTCAGGCTTCTTGCATAAGCCTCTCTCTCTGTTCATTGAGGGCTTGAGCTACCCTTCGAGCTATCTCCTCTTCTTGAGCCATTCTTACTTGGTTTTCTCTATTTTGACGATGAAAGGACCGATCTATCTATGGGTCAAAGCTGGCAGTGAGTCCAGGACTGTTTGAACGGTACATGCACTAGTCCTTCTTGAAGTTCCTGAAATAAAAGATTTGAAGTAAGATTGATGGAGTAGAGTGAAATTCAAGTACATGATCGATGGTTTCAAAAAGAAAAAGTAAAATCCTAGATTAGCCTTAAAAGAACTAGATTTGACTAACTGATTTTGTTGTCCCCGGCAACAGCGCCAGAATTTGACGTGGAAAATATTGCACTAACAAATTCACTCGGGGTTAAAATCCCTGAGCTTTTACCAAAACCTCATGCAATAATATCACCCGCAAGCAGATGGGTCTTATCGCAGTATAGTTAAGGATCGAATCCCAAGAGACAACGTTTTTAAGAATCTTTGTTAGTCAAATCTAGCTCAAGTAAGACTAATATTTAAAATGATTGATTTGGTTGAGGTTAATTAAACTAAATGCAAGAAAGTAAAAGAGCAGAATTAAAGTTTGTTCTAAATTAATGATATAGAATCACTGGGATGGTATCGAGTTTCACCACCACTACACATGCAAACACATCCAAATGCATAACATCCAAGCAAGCATCTAACTATCCAAATGGAACTGTTGTGAACCCTCCCGGAGGGATGTTTAGGCCTGCGTAAGCATCCCCTTAGGCATCAGATTTCTCGTCGCCATCCAGATCATGCACTTACGATTCCGAAGATACAACATCCAACTAAGGCTGTGGCCCTCCCTGAGGGATGTTTAGACCACATAAGTGTCACTGTAGGCTAGATGGCTCATCCCCTCACGGATCATACACTTACGGCCTCAAGGAACCAAATCCTATTTCTAGTACAGGAGTCGATCGTGCTAATCAACATACATGTAGGTGATTAGTCTACAAACAAACATCGATAATTAATAATAAGATACAACATCGAACTAAGGATGTGGTCCTCCCTGAGGGATGTTTAGACCACAGAAGTGTCACCGTAGGCTAGATGGCTCATCCCCTCACGGATCATACACATACAGCCTCAAGGAACCCCATCAGATTTCTCATCAAGGATTCTACCTCATTAATCGACATTCTATACTAAAAAGAGAAGAATAAGATGAAAGCAAGTAGGTAATCAACTACAAGCATAATAATTAGCAATGAAATGAAAAGTTATATACATTGCCTTGGAATGTCAAATGAAATGACATGGTTGCATGGGCAACGGGGCTAGTCCCCACACCCCAGTGAAAAGGAACTACTCGCTCATGATGTGAGAAACAAGAAGAATAAGAAAGAGAGAGGAATCCTCCATGAGCATGATGTAGAAGGTGGTCTCAGCTCAGTGTAGATGATGCGGTCTCCTACGTCGTGTCGGAGCAGATCTGTACAAAGACCAAGGGACACCAAGATAGACTGGGCAGTCTTTCTCACTCCTCCTTCCTTCTCTTCTCAGTCTCCTTGAGTTGCAGCAGGAATGACAGGTGAAGTAATAGTGGTAGGGTCAGACCAACGTACAGGTAGCCTGTCGGTGTCCCAGAACTGATGCCCAATTGAGGACCCTTGTGGTCCTATTTATAGGCTTGGATGGGGTCCAAACAGTTTTCTTTATAAGTGATCATACAGTCTTCAGTATCCTTTATCAAACGGTCTTGGAAGTGCCTATATCAAACGATCTTCTATGAGCCTTCATACAGTCTTGGCAATTTGGCTCTAACGGTTTGGGAACCGATAGAGACCAAACGGTCATGAACTTCCCATCATTATGCACTGACCGACCAAACGGTCTTTGGCGATTGGCATGCTCAAACGGTTTTGGTTTCCTGATCTCACTTCTCATGGACGTTATTATGTCGGTCTTGAGACTGTGCTAATAGCCCGATGGAGAGGTGGGCAGGTCAGGGTGGCGCTAATGCTACTACTTGATGTGGCAGAGGTGCAGGTGAATTTGGCGGCATGGGTGAGGTGTTGCAGAGCTAGGGTATGGCGGGAGGAATAAGGAAAGTGGGAGTGAGAGGTTTGCTTCAGTTGGTGTGGTTATAGGTGGATGTTGGTTAGGGTTAGTCGGTGTAGTGGAAGGAATAAGACGGAGGTTCCAGGATCTAGCTTCTCCTTGCGGTGAAGAGGCTACTCTTCATGGTTTTGGGATCGTGAGAGTTCTCACGATCTTGAGACCGTGAGGGCTCTCTCGGTTCCCAATTCATGAGGACAAACCATTAGAGAAAGTGAAGATCATTTGGAGAGGTCAAGGGATCGAGATAGTTTAAGTAGATGAAGGAAAACTATTGATTAGTGATCGGATGGTGAAGAACAACTAGCCCCCAAATGGTCTAGGAATCAAGTTAGATCCAAACAGTTTTGAGGTGAGGTTGTCCATACAGTCTTGAGACCGAATGGATGAAACTGTTTGGTCAAGACCGAATGGTTGAAATTGAATGACCATCACTAAGGATGTGTGAGGGTAGATCAAGGGCAGATAAAGGTGGTTCTCACTCATTTGGGATTGATTTGGATGATAGTTGTTTGAGATGAAGATCGAATGGTGGTGATTCTTATGGATTAGTGTTAAGAGGAGGTGGGTGTCAGCTAATTATTCAACCTCATCAAGACCTACATAAAATCAACATAAACTCAGTTAAGAACCTTGATAATTGAACCAATTTGGAAATCTTGCACATTTTGATATTCAGTAACTGAAATCGGATGTATTAAATCAAAAAGAGCCCAATAAGGTGACTGAAAATCATGATGAATATGCATTCATCACCTTATCCTATAAATATTAAAACATGGCAAGGAAAGTACTTTTTATATGAAGGGTTTAGGGGAAGCACCCTATATGATAGGGATCGCGGTCTATAAAGATAGATTTGGAAAGCTTCTTGACCTAAGGACATACATTGGTAAGGTGTTGAAGGGTTCAGCATGCAAGACTCAATGAGATAAAACTTGTCCATGTTCCATGAAGTTAGTCTTTCAAGAGCCTAGTGTCCTTGTTCTTATGACGAACGAAGACACATGGATAGATGCCATTGGATCTATCTTGAACACAATGCTATGTACTTATACCGTTATCTCATATGTATTGGACAGGATGAGAGGATATCCAGTCATCTCATATGTATTTGACATGATGAGAAGAAACATATATACCTACCTAGCAATCTCGTATGTATTGGACATTTCGAGACAGTATATATCAGATACGCATAAGATTCACTAGAATACCATAATGAACATTCTTATGTGCTTATGAATCACTTAAAGAATTGGTTCCTTGGTTATGCTAATAAGGAAGAGTTGGATGTAAAGGGTTACACCCATGCAAGCTTCCAAACTAGAAAAATGATTGCAATAGTGTTGACATTAAAAACTATAAGCTAGAAAGAGTTCTGAGCTAATGACAATTGTTCAAATCTACAAAAGAAGTCAAGTATCTTTGTTCTAAAAACATCAGAGGATACTGTATGGATCAAGAAGTTCATATGGGTGAACTTGTATGAGGTTCCAAATCATTGATGACATAGTATAAATATTGACAACAATAGTGGAGCTACTAGTTAGGCTGGGAATATCAGATACATACTATGGCACTTCCATCTCATACAAGTAGTCGTACAGTGAAGAGATATGAAAATTGCAAAATACTGACTTAAAGCAAATGTTGCTAAACCCGCTATAAAACTACTTGCGTGGTAGAAGCATGAAGGTTATGTTAGGTCACTCAAGATGAGATCCGTGGGTGATTGGCTCTAAGTACAAGTTGGAGTCTGTTGGTGTGTATGCCTAGAGAGCCAATCATATGATGATTGATATATGGCATTAGATACCTGATTTTATAATAATAAAGGCAAGCTTCCAATTTATTTTATATATTCAGTTATGAGATAATGAATTACATAATAAATGTTTAGACAGTAATATTACTCAATGACGTATGTCTTCAGGTTGAGGACCTGAGAAATGAGATCATACGAATGTTAAGAGTACATATATATATTCTCATCATGTCCCTAGTCAGTTGTTATTGTAGAAGGTTGATAGACAACAATAACACATAAGATGAGAGTGTGAGTTTGTTGATAACTGAGTCTCATTGGTCATGATATGGCGATATCAAACTAATCACATAGATACATGTTAGAGAATAGTGTATCGGACAGACCCATCATGAGACTGACACATTGAAGCCATCATCATGAAAGTGATAGTCAGGTCTCACAGTGATGATAGTGGTTGTAGTTCTTGGACCTAAAATCACTACACTCATCACATATCATTGGGTACACTTTGACATCATCAAACATAGTCCTAAAACATAGGTTATTATAACGGTGATGATTGGGTGACTTTGACATATGGGGATTGATTGTGAGTGATAGATATGGGATTTGTCCCTCCGACAGGAGTATGATATGCAAGGCCTCTTGATTAGCAAGACTGAGAAAAGTATGGTCATACTCATGTGAGTCAATAAATGATATTGAGGTTACATATATATCATGCAGTCTGCTCTTGTTCAAGGAATAAGATTGAATTATAATGAGGGTGACTGCTCCATGCCTCTAGTTCAATCTGGATATTAGTGACAAAGAAACTATACAAACACTATAACACCATACATAGATTGTAGGTTGAAGTTGCTCCCCAACTTTCCATTCACTTGGGTAGCAATGATGTGCGACTAGGAACCACTCTCTGCTTGTGATGTCATAAGCTAGTTATGGACATTCACTGCCAATGTGATATGGGACCTATAGGGTCACACACATAGGAACTCATCTAGAAGAGGAGTTGGATCTTGAATGATAATTTAATTAAGTACTAAAGCGTTTAGGTACTCAATTCACACAACAGATCAATGAATTGGCTAACTGAACTGGCAAATGACCATCTCACTGGGTGAGATGGTCGTTTGTGAATGCAGACGGCTATTTGGGTTGTCAGGCATATCAAAAATCGAATTGGCTTAATTATGCCCTATGAACCAACCAATTCAAGCTGTTGAACCAATCGGCTCAACTCGAACTCACTGGATGGCCATCTGGGTGAGTGAGACGGGTGTCTCGCTTGTATAAGATGGCCGGGTTGGTACGAATGAAAATTCTAGAGTTTTCTCAAACTCATTTCAATTGCACATACTTGGGGTGCAAGTAAATTAATGTGTGACATTAATTAGGAAACAATTTGTCAATTGATATCTGACTAGGAAAGGATGAACAATTGTCTCGCTTATGAGACGACCGTCTCGTGTCCCAAACGACCATTTCACTTAGCAAAATGACCGTCTCACATGTGATATGACTATCTCACTTGGTGAGATGACCGTTTAGTCACACGCAGGTTGTGAAACTTCTAGAAAAGTTGCAAAAATTCAAGATCGGCTTATCCTTTCCACTCCCGCTTTAGTCCCTCATTGACTCGGGACTAGGAACAATGACCCTAACCCCTCTTATATATAGAGGGGTATTGGGGGCTTCCCATAGCACAACAACTACTACAACTGTTCTTCCCATAGCACATCAACTACTACATAGACAGTAGACAATTAGTTTCTCTAACAAGTATTATCCTCTCTAGTTGTGCTAACCACTAGAGCCCTAGAAAATCCTACCTGACTAGGGAGGGATAGCCATGGGAGAGAAACAACTGAGGATCATTGTTGTGGGAGAGCATGTTGGTGACTAGTACACCAATGGGAGGGACAACTCCTTCTTATCCATTTCTGTAGGAGGATAGGAGTTCTAGTTGGTCCATGAAGACTACTCTACAGGAAGGAGTTTGTTGGATGATGCTAGGAGGGCAACGTCAACTCACAGTCCTTGCCGAGATCTGAGGAGCCACTATAGTAGTTGACCGAGTCTATTGTCTGTCGAGGAGCAGTCAGATGAGTCCGAGTGTGACTAGGAGATGCATAGACACTGACTAAGATAGAGTGCGCATCTCCATCGATGAGAATTGTCATTGGACTTGCTCCAGGACCAAGTATGTCTTCATGAAACCATCCTTTCCATTACATAGTTATTGACGTGATCGTTTGGTAAATGAGAAATATGTCAATAAAATTTTTGTTGCCACTTCCTACCTAATGTCATATTTTCCTACAATTTCTTGCTTGTATGTTTGGCTGGCCACCTTTTATACATGTTTTATGCTTTCATGTGTTATTCAGGAGAATATATGAGGAAGTAGGGAGTAGGATTCATGGAAACATGTTCTTGACCATGGAAGTGGCTGGAGTATGTTGAGGGTTTCAGATTGTGTTCGAATCAAGCATAAACATGGGAATATTGTGCTATGAATAGAACCATCGCATGCCACTGGGAGGTTCATGATGATGACAATCTCCTTGCAAAGTTGATTGTATGTTTTAATTTCATTGTTATGCATGATGTGATAGTGTGGTAGTGAAATTTCATGCTTAAGATTCTCCAATCCCTGATCTGAACTAAACCTAGATCTTATTTGCTTCTTGCTTTGAGTTACTTGTAATCAATACAACTTTTATAAAATGACCTCTAGATTAATGAAAGTTAATGATTCTGCACCTAACTAACCTAGATTCTTGAGTTCGACACTCAATTACATTTGACCCCGTACACTTGCGGGTGATAAAAGAGTTGAGATCTTTCCTTCTAAAACTCCAAACCTACGAGAGAATACTTATTCGGCTAGGACGCCGCATAGCGATCGTCTATGGTTGTGAAGCATCCACACACCTATCCCTCTCTACTTCTACCACTCGCATGTGCCTGGGAGGTCGTACATTCTCAACTGCCAGATCTCGACTGCTGTCAAAGGTCGCTTGTTGATCAATGGCCCATAAATTTCTTGGATGTTCCTTTTTGGGTATTTTTCTTTTCCTCTTTGCTCGAAATAGCAATAAATAGCCAGATCTTGTTTTAATCATTGAAGATGCATCCTAGCTCCAAATATTATGAGTAAATAGTCAATGTTGATCAGAAAAACCCAAGGAATTTATTAAAAATACTTGTGTGTCTAATTCTTTGTGGATATCACTGAATATCTGAGATTTTCTCTTTTACTCATAATATATTAGTTAATGACTCTATTTTGAGTTTGATCTTTGAGAAACCCTAATTTTTTATTGTAATTATCATCTTGAGACAATAAATTGAACTTGAATAAATAAGAGTTAAATATAATCTTTTCAACTCATCTACACTAGAATATGAATCATGCACCTTATAATAAGGATTAATCTTGATATGATGACGATTGATCTTAATCTTGCAAATCCCTTAATCATATGTCTGACCCATGACTCTACCTGATCTAATATTGAGTTCCAATGATAATATTTCATCTTGATAATGATCTAGAGATTTGATGGTAACTTGAACAATGATGATAATATATAGGGTTGACATGTGTTCCTAAAATACCTAGGTAGGTCATGCATTCTTGAAACATGCTTGACACTTTAATAAAGTTCAACATTTGGAAAATTGTTGATAATAAGTGAATGGCCTAACCCTAAGGTTGTAATGGGAAAATGTAACCCTAATCTCGAATATTGAAACATGATCCTTTAAAACCATGATCTTGACCCTTGATCCAATCTTGATTGATCTAGGATCTGACTCAATGGGTTGATCCACTCTTTCTTGGGATCCATACTCTGAATACTCATTAAGAAGGTACGATGTTATATCTCCTCCTTGATTGTATTGAGGATACCTTTTATGTATCTCTTGACTATATACTTGGTTGAGCTATTGTTCCCTTTTGATTAGTCTTCCATTTTTCCTATATTATATTTTGAGAAAAACATGAAAACATAAATAACATTACCCCTTATGACTGCCCATATAATGATGATGATAATGTCGATAATTTTGAAATTGAGTACAAGCAACCTTCTCATTCAGAGGGTGGAACTTGTACATTAACCTCCTACCACATATGGAGAGAAGGAGCTTGGTGACATCCCCCATCTTGTTGGGACAACCGAGCCAAATATAATATAAGCATACTTCTCAATATTAGCATAATGGGAAATTTTTAATAAAATTCTTGTCAAATAAATATTTGTTTATGCAAAATCGCTTGTTATACCTTTTGAAATATAAATCTTGCCAAGTGTACTATTTTTGTATAAACTATTTTTCTAGTTTTTGATAGCGTAATGTGCAATTGCATTGATTGTGTCTTGATTTTCTTAATTTTAGGTAATGCAAGCAACTAGAGACTATGCACATGCTATCTACTCTTTTTATCATCTACTGAAATAAAGTCTGCTACATCAAATTTGGACTCTACATGGGAGCTAAATTGTAAAAGGGATGTAGTTGTTGGCTAGTCTCTTATCTATTTTTCTTTCCATGTTGCCTATGGGCCTTATGCAATAAACACACTGAATCATTTCAATAAAAGAATAATGTTGTTTCCTTTTTGCATATTATATGTGTGTGATTTTTGGGCCACTCAGGGACGGGTACTCTAATCCCTAACACTGCCCATTTGGACAATGGGATTGGGATTAGGGTAAGAACGGTTCTATGAAAATAAGCCCAAGTTTGTGATGGTGATCAACAAGACAAAAGGGGAGTTTAAAGGCAAAGGAAAAGCTAAGAAGAGTTATAAAGCTAGATAGAATCCCAAGTCTTCAGATATCAAAGCAAAAGGTGGAGTAAAGAAACAAAGAGGCGATTGCCACCATCGTCACCAGCCCAGATATTGGAAGAGAAATTGGCCACTCTGGTTAGAGGAACTAAAGAAGAAGAAGGATGGCACTGAGGCCTCCACTTTAGGTATAAACAATATAAGATAAATTTGAAGTGGTATATGATACCAAATAAGAGATCTGACATACTGATGTGCTGGATTTGACAAGAATTAAATGCCCTCATAGAAGGACAAAGATGGATAAGGCGGAGCAAGTGTTGTGAAAGCCATAATCTACATTTAAATTTATCTTATCCCAATGGACACGTAATAGAGTTATCAGAACTGCTTCTTATTATTTCATTAGAATAGAAACATTTACTTTAAACCAACTTGTATGACAAGGATGATCCAATAAAGTGTGATATTAATGTTTCTATTTCAAAATATATTATCTTGCATGGCAATGCCCAAACATCTATATAGTCTTTCTATGAAATATTTTGAGATGAATGTTTATAACGTTAATACCAAAGGATTATAATTGATAACTCAAGACTATTGTTAGCATTAGTCACCATGGATGTATGTATGAAATGCATACCTAGAATGCGTATTGATGTTGATATATACTCCTTTGGCTATTGATGTAACATCCCTGACCGAGGTTATGCCTTAACCCTGGGAGTTTTGCTTAATAAAGTTAATTAGATCCTTAATTTTATCTTGTTAAAAGTAGTTAAGGCTCAGGAGGAACTTATATTTCAATTTCGGTCATGTCTGAATAATGTTGAAGCAATGTTTGCTTATTTTGGACTAAAGTGCAAATTACCCAAGTTAAAGGGTTAACTTGCAAATGTTACATTATAATATGTTCCTCATGTGTTGAAGCATCATTAGAATGGAAATGATGTAGTGGTATGGCTTGAGAAAGCATGAGTACTAAGAAAGAGCTGATAAAGCAATGTTTGTGCATTAAAACCTAGTTTTGGAGTAAAGTGCAATTTACCCAAAACCTAGGGTTCAATATGCAAATTACCACTTCAATAAGGTCCCTTATGTTTCTTGGCATCATGTAGATAAAATAAAATGATAGGGGCGCCTCATTTGAATTAATTTGGAGGAGAGAGAATCTTGATATTAAAATAATCAAGATTTAAGCATAATTGAAACCCTAATTCAATTTAATACAAAAAAAATATTTATTAATTAAAATGCCCTTCAACCAAAATTGAAATTGTTGAATTCATATATTTATGGACATCCTTGTTCCTTGCAAGGGCCATGAAATATCTCAACGAGGTGAAAAACCCACTCACATTATTATAAGAAAAAGAAATATCCACTCACTTATGGATATTACTATTAAATGGATTAAGGTGCTTAATTTGCTTTTATTTAAATTGTGGATAATTGAGAGTAATAAGAGGAAAATAGAATAGCCTCGTCCCTAAGGAAGATAAGGGGGCAAGTGGCAAGGATAAGGGGGAGATAATTCCTACTTTCTCTCTCCTAATTGAATTTTTAATAAAAATTGCATATAAGCTCATTTATCCATGGAGTAAAGGGGGAATTTCGAATTCACTTCCACCCTTTGCTTGCAAAACGACCTTGGGAGCTTGGGAGCAGGAGGATAACAAGCCCCAACCTGTTGGTAAGCTTCTTGACTCTCTTTCACCTTGAATCCATGGTGGAAATCACAATTCAATGCTTGATTTCTTCCTATCTCGATTCCCTCTTCAATTCTAACCATTCCTTTTCACTCAAAGCTTTAGGACAATCCTTGGGATAGTGAAAGGAGTTTCATACACCATTTTTGACGTGATCTTGAAGCTTTGGAGCTCAATTGGAGGTGGGTTATATAACTTAAACCCCTCTACATTGTTATTCAACTATTAATCTTGCAATTTCGTTGATTCCTTCATCTTCTGGATTAATTGCTTATTGAAAATGGAATTTCCATGAAATAATATGTACTAGGAGTTACATGAACGAGGGTTGATGATTATTACATCATCTTGGACACTTTTCCCAAAGAATTGTATCTCATTCGGTTTCAACATGTTGCTCATTCGGTTTCAACCAAAATCGTTTGAAGTTAAACAGTTTCAAACCGTTTGGGAGAGTCGACCATGGTTGACCGTTTGGGAATTCTGATGTTAATGGTGATGGTTGATGACCTATCAAATTTGATTAATGAATTCGAAAGGGATCATCAGTTGAAGGTTAATTAATTAGTAAACCCAAATTGGATTAAGTGCTGATTTTCAATTGGTTAATTGGGGTTTTTGGGTTGACTTAGCCCAAACGGTCTCAAGACCGTTTGGAGGTCACCCAAATGGTCTCTTTGGAGGTTAACCAAGACCGTTTGGAAGTTTAGGGTTAAGTATGGTTGAGTATTTGAAGGTCCAAAGATACCAAATTGAAATACAATCAACTGTTGATTTGATGATCTATCCAATGACCCAAACCCTATTGAATTCCACAAATTTCAAGGGTGGAATGGGAAAAATGGTCTCGAGACCATTTGGAGGTCATCCAAATGTCCTCAAGACTGTTTGGGGTCTGGTCCTATCAAAAATTTGATAATAATTCATTAGTTGCAATGGAATCAATTCCACAATGTTGATCATTGATGGCTATTCGATTCCAAGCCCTAATTGAAGGTTCCTTGAGTTGAAATCCTAGATGAATTGGGTTCAAAACCCTAATTGATGGTCTAATTGAAGGTTGATTCAATAGTTCAAGTGGTAAATAAATCAAGAATTCAAATGATAATCGGTTCATCCATTAAAATCATGAATCGCGTAAGTGTTGAAAGGACTTTTTGATCCATTCGGTTTTGAGATGGTTTGGACCAAACGGTCTTAAAACCGTTTGAGCCCAAACGTTCTCAAGACCGTTTGGAGACCCAAGCCCATTAGGTTTCAAAGGCAATTTTCTTAAACGGTTTCAAACCATTTAGAGATCAAAGGGTCAAGATCGTTTCCTAACATAAAGTGATCAAATAAATTGATAACTTAATGAGATGAAGGATCAATTGACCCTATATTTGTTACTAATTTATCTTAAAGAAAATCACTAGGGATGTACCTTTAGGGTACCAAGTGATTAGTAATATTAGATGAGTTAATCCTTGAAGCTTAGATAAGCAATACTTCAATATGCTATGTCAACCCTAATTGAATAAACTTAATTGAAGGGTTGAATGACCTAATCTAACCAAGTTTGACATAGTCAATATTCTAGAGAGGATGAGAGAGCGAGAAATCCATACATGTAGAATAATCATGTAATGGATAAGCCTCAATGCTTTCAATATAAATAAACTATGATTTTAGGGAATGATCCATGATAAAGAGATCATGAAACCCTAATCAAGAAGATTGATGAACCTTAATCCCTAATTAAGTCAATGATAGGTATAATCATGATCTATGGTAAGCATGTGACCCTAATTAAGGGTGATGACATGTGATACCCTAATTCAGGGTAATATAATTCAAAACACTAATTGGGATGAACAGTAAACCCTAATAGTGGGTATTTGAATGTGAAACCCAAATCTAGGGTAATGCATATGAAACCCTAAATAAGAATGATATTATGTGGAACCTTGAATAATGATGTGATCTGGGACTCAAATCCAAGGTGATACCATGTATTGATATATAAAACCCTAGTGATAGTATATTGGTCAATACACTAAAGAAGGTTGTGGCTAATATAATCAAGTAAGATGAGAATGTTACACCCATGATGGGTAAAATTGATAAACCATATGAATGGTAATATTGATACTCTAATGAGTAAGGGTATAAGGGACAAGATAATGCCTAGATCATTATATGTCCAACTCTATACATGTGTAACAACCCTATACACCTTACAAAGATGAGGACATGAAACTCTTAGGAATGATGTATGTAACATTAAATTATGATTTGGATAACATCCTAAGAGTTGAAATACCTAAAGAGGTTGATAATGGATTATTCTATATCAACAATGCTTAACCATTAGATAATAGTCCATATCATTAAAGATAGTTGGACAATACTAATGTGTAACATATGCACTATATGATGAAAGTAATAGGTGAATGGTTAAAAGTATTAAGAGGGAAATACCTAAATACAAGGTTAGTTGATTATCTTAAGTAAGATGGAATGAGGAGAAAAGTGATACATCAGGACATTATACATATCACATTTTAGCATTTCAGGGTTGTTATACCTATACCTTGATGCATCTCAATCCAACATACTTGGATAAGAAACACAAGAAGAGTGTGTTATATAAATTATTACAATGAATATGTAACGAATCCAATGCACTTTGATAAATGTTGGATGAACACTATAAGAAAGGGGTTAAGCCAAGATAATGGGTATGATATAAACATACCATGGTAAGGTTGAGAGATGAACTCATACCTTGAATTGATATTCATTAATGATATATGATGAAAGTAATGATCATGAGTAAATACTTATGATAGTATTCAATGCTCCTAGAGGAGTGGAGCAATATATTAGGGTTGAACTAATGATGTAAACATGAAACCCTAACTAATGAGAAATGGGAGATCCTAACCCTAAATTGGGTAATGGAATGGAAAATCCTATTTGATAGTAAACCCTAATCCTGATAAAGGAATGGTGGTGTTACTATTGTATCACATGATGTGATAAGTGACTTTTATGATTGTCATCATGTATATTAATCATGCAGACATCTTGAGATGATGATCATAGCCAGATTTGAGCTATGACTTTTATATAATGACAATGTTGATTGGCCTTGTGTGCCTTAATGTTGTTGTTTCTTAGTAAAAGTAACAAAATGTACATGGGCTTTATCAGTCATATGAGTAAGTTGTTGCCTAGTGAAAGGTGATAAGACACTTAATGGGCCTTGTGAGCCATGTGTGATGCTTGTGTAACAAGTATCATGTATACCTCGGTCTGAGGACCTAGAGGTGATAGTTACCTAACAAATGGTAACAGTGATTAGTGATAAATTGAGTGTAGGAATACCCAGCTTTGATAAGTAAGATAATGATGTTGCTGTGAGATGTGAACTTTCAAGTAATGAGATAAGAGACTAAGATCCCAATGCTTCATAAAGAATGAGAAGTGAATGATGCAAATAGTACATGTTTCTTTGTAGCATTTGTCATAATAAGTTATGATTGAGAACTTGGCTAATGCTAAAAGAATATGATAATGTACTTAATTAAGAAAGTGATATCATATCATGTAGAGCCCTGACCATAGATCCATCAGCGTCAGAATTTGTTGAAAGGTGAAATGGGTGCTCCACGGAAAAACCCAGAATGCATATTTTGAATATGCAGGGGTAAATGGGCGAAAATATCATTACGTCCTGGTGAAGAGATTGATGGAAGGTAAACGTTAAACCTCCCAATCCTTCATGTGTCGGGATGGATGTATCACAAATCTCCCAATGATTGGGATAGATGTCGTACACATCTCCCAATGATATTAATGTTGGGTCGATGGAGATAAACATCAATTCTCTCGATTGTCGATGAGAGTGCAGTTGACGTTGTAACTCTATAGCGAAGTTTCCAGTATACCCTGGAAAGCTATCTAGCAGTGACACAAGATGTCTTGCATGTTGTCTCGTACTGACCGAGATGTGAGAGGTCTTGGAATCCGGCTCTTCCATTGATCTTGTATGGTAACGATTTTGACTTCGTAGTGGTCGGTTGGAGTATGAGCAGTACACCTCATCTCATCAGGGCATAAGTGTGATTGTAAAATGTAATCAGCCATATAACATGTTTGCTTAAGGATTGAATACGAAAATTCATTGGCTGATGTGACATATCTTTTATGCATCTCTAGTTGATAAATGTTATTCATATCTCTTTATATTCATTGCAAGTAGATGGATGAATTATGATTCTATCATGGGTGAATGTAATGCTCCCCTTAGGAAAGGAGATTACTTTACTCTGTTCATCCAATGATTAATATTGTTGTTAATATATAAGAACTCCTGCTCAGTTTTATTATAATAAACTGCTATAACAATGGTTTGGCAGAGAGTATATCTCCCACTGGGGCAATTTACAATTATCTCACCCCCGTGGGATCCAACTTTTTAGGTAAAGGCATAAGAAGAAGCAGGAACCCTATAGCAAGGGAAAAGCAGCAGCAGCAATAGGGACATCAGTGATAACTCAGGTGGAGGCACTGGCTGCCAAGTTTTGTATAGATAGTAGTCCTATGTGTCATCTTTGTACTCTCAGGTTCTCGGAGTTTATAGTTAATGTTTTAATTAATCGATCTGAGGTTTTGGCTTGATGCCTCGAGGTTCTCATGTTGTTTGTATATAATGTTAATAGGGCAGCTAATGTTTTAATCCTCGAGAAAACATATGTGATAGATACCAAGGTAAGAGATCCGGGTATCTAAAGAAATATCAGGTATTTTATGTTGACTACCTGGAATGGTCAACCATGAAATCAGATTAATCATGTAAAATAGTATGAACATCACATGTTAGGGGTTTATGCTTTGCATCAACATAATAATTAAAGATATATTTAAGATAAATTCTTAATTGATAAGTAACTTCTCCTTATGATGATAAAATGTACAACTAATGAGATAGTTAGTACAAGTAATAAGGAAAGTGTTACCTGACATAGAATCAACTCCACAATCAATAATAAAAAGGACAGTGGAGTATGTGTCCCATGTGAATTATTCCATGATAAATTTGTGTGGAATGACTTTGTGTTGATCAAAGCTTTATGGTGTCTCCATAACAATTAAATGTTATGTGGAGACTAGATAGTATGATGAATAAATAATATCAGTCTTCCTTTATCTGAGATTTCGGGGATGAAATCCTTGGTAGGGGTTTATAATTTGTAACATCCCTGACCTGGGTTATGCCTTAACCCTGGGAGTTTTGCTTAAGAAAGTTAATTAGATCCTTAATTTTATCTTGTGAAAATTAGTTAAGGCTCAAGAGGAACTTATATTTCAATTTTGGTCATGTCTGAATAATGTTGAAGCAATGTTTGCTTATTTTGGACTAAAGTGCAAATTACCCAAGTTAAAGGGTTAACTTGCAAATGTTACATGATAATATGTTCCTCATGTGTTGAAGAATCAAGAGAATGTAAATGATGCAGTGGTATGGCTTGAGAAAGCCTGAGTACCAAGAAAGAGCTAATAAAGCAATGTTTGTGCATTAAAACCTAGTTTTGGAGTAAAGTGTAATTCACCCAAAACCTAGGGTTCAATATGCAAATTACCACTTCAATAACGCTCCTTATGTTTCTTGGCATCATGTATATCAAATAAAATGAGAGGGTGTCTCATTTGAATTAATTTAGAGGAGAGAGAATCTTGATATTAAAATAATCAAGATTTAAGCATAATTGAAACCCTAATCCAATTTAATGCAAAAACAAATAAATTTATTAATTAAAATGCCCTTCAGCCAAAATTGAAATGGTTGAATTCAGATATGTGTGGACATCCTTGTGCCTTGCAAGGGCCACGAAATATCTCAAGGAGGTGAAAAACCCACTCACATTATTATAAGAAAAAGAAATATCCACTCACTTATGGATATTACTATTAAATGGATTAAGATGCTTAATTTGCTTTTCTTTAAATTGTGGATAATTGAGAGGAATAAGAGGAAAATAGGATAGCCTCGTCCCTAAGTAATAGAAGGGGGCAAGTGTAAAGGATAAGGGGGAGATAATTCCTACTTTCTCTCTCCTAATTGAATTTTTAATAAAAATTGCATATAAGCTCATTTATCCATAGAGTAAAGGGGGAATTTTGAATTCACTTCCACCCTTTGCTTGCAAAATGACCTTGGGAGCTTGGTAGAAAGAGTATAACGAGCCAAAACCTGTTGTTAAGCTTCTTGACTCTCTTTCACCTTGAATCTATGGTGGAAATCACAAATCAATGCATGATTTCTTCCTATCTCGATTCCCTCTTCAATTCTAACCATTCCTTTTCACTCAAAGCTTGAGGACGAACCTTGGGATAGTGAAAGGAGTTGCATCCACCATTGTTTACGTGATATTGAAGCTTTGGAGCTCAATTGGAGGTGGGTTATATAACATAAACCCCTCTACATTGTTATTCAACTATTAATCTTGCAATTTTGTTGATTCCTTCATCTTCTTCATTAATTTCTTGTTGAAAATGGTATTTACATGAAATCAGATGAACTAGGAGTTACATGAACGAGGGTAGATTATGATGACATCATATTGGACACTTTTCCCAAAGAATTGTATCTCATTCGGTTTCAACATGTTGCTCATTCAGTTTCAACCAAAATCGTTTGAAAGCAAACAGTTTTATCAAACCATTTGAAGTTAAACGGTTTCAAACCATTTGGGAGAGTCGACCATGGTTGACTGTTTGGGAATTTTGATTTTAATGGTGATGGTTGATTACCTATCAAATTTTATTAATGAATTCCAAATGGATCATCAGTTGAAGGTTAATTAATTAGTAAACCCAAATAGGGTTAAGTGCTGATTTTCAATTTGGTTAATTGGGGTTTTTGGGTTGACTTAGCCCAAACGGTCTCAAGACCGTTTGGAGGTTAACCAAGACTGTTTGGAAGTCTAGGGTTAAGTATGGTTGAGTATTTTAAGGTCCAAAGATACCAAATTGAAATATAATCAATTGTTGATTTGATGATCTATCCAATGAACCAAACCCTATTGAATTCCACAAATTTCAAGGGTGGAATGGGGCAAACGGTCTCAAGACCATTTAGAAGTCATCCAAATGACCTCAAGACCGTTTGGGGTCTGGTCATATCAAAAATTTGATAATAATTCAGTAGTTGCAATGGAATCAATTCCACAATGTTGATCATTGATGGCTATTCGATTCCAAGCCCTAATTGAAGGTTCCTTGAGTTGAAATCCTAGATCAATTGGGTTCAAAACCCTAATTTATGGTCTAATTGAAGGTTGATTCAATAGTTCAAGTGGTAAATAAATCAAGGATTCAAATGATAATCGGTTCATCCATTTAAATTATGAATCATGTAAGTGTTGAAAGGACTTTTTGGTCCATTCAGTTTTGAGATGGTTTGGACCAAACGGTCTTAAGACTGTTTGAGCCCAAATAGTCTCAAGACCATTTGGCACCAAATGGTCTCAAACCGTTTGGAAACCCAAGCTCATTCGGTTTCAAAGGCAATTTGCTTAAACGGTTTCAAACTGTTTAGAGATCAAAGGGTCAAGATCATTTGGTAACATAAAGTGATCAAATAAATTGATAACTTAATGAGATGAAGGATCAATTGACCCTATATTTGTTACTAATTTATCTTAAAGAAAATCACTAGGGATGTACCTTTAGGGTACCAAGTGATTAGTAATATTAGATGAGTTAATCCTTGAAGCTTAGATAAGCAATACTTCAATATGCTATGTCAACCCTAATTGAATAAACTTAATTGAAGGGTTGAATGACCTAATCTAACCATGTTTGACATAGTCAATATTCTAGAGAGGATGAGAGAGAGAGAAATACATACATGTAGAATAATTATGTAATGGATAAGCCTCAATGCTTTCAATATAAATAAACTATGAATTTTAGGGAATGATCCATGATAAAGAGATCATGAAACCATAATAAAGAAGATTGATGAACCTTAATCCCTAATTAGGGAAATGCTAAGTATAATCCTGATCTATGGTAAGGATGTAACCCTAATTAAGGGTGATGACATGTGAGACCCTAATTCAGGGTAATATAATTTAAAACCCTAATTGGGATGAACAGTAAACCCTAATAATGGGTATTTGAATGTGAAACCCTAATCTAGGGTAATGCATATGAAACCCTAAATAAGAATGATATTATGTGGAACCCTGAATAATGATGTGATCTGAGACTCCAATCCAGAGTGATACCATGTATTGATATATGAAACCCTAGTGATAGTATATTGGTCAATACACTAAAGAAGGGTGTGGCTAATATAATCAAGTAAGATGAGAATGTTACACCCATGATGGGTAAAATTGATAAACCATATGAATGGTAATATTGATACTCTAGTGAGTAAGGGTATAAGGGAAAAGATAATGCCTAGATCATTATATGTCCAACTCTATACATGTGTAACAACCCTATACACCTTACAAAGATGAGGACATGAAACTCTTAGGAATGATGTATGTAACATTAAATTATGATGTGGATAACATCCTAAGAGTTGAAATACCTAAAGAGGTTGATAATGGATTATTCTATATCAACAATGCTTAACCATTAGATAAGTCCATATCATTAAAGATAGCTGGACAATACTAATGTGTAACCTATGCACTATATGATGAAAGTGATAGGTGAATGGTCAAAAGTATTAAGAGGGAAATACCTTAATACAAGGTCAGTTGATTATCTTAAGTAAGATGGAATGGGGAGAAAAGTGATACATCAGGACATGATAGATATCACATTTTAGCATTTCAGGGTTGTTATACCTATACCTTGATGCATCTCAATCCAACATACTTGGATAAGAAACACAAGAAGAGTGTGTTATGTAAATTATTACAATGAATATGTAATGAATTCAATGCACTTTGATAAGTGTTGGCTAAACACTATAAGAAAGGGGTTAAGCCAAGATAATGGGTATGATATAAACATACCATGGTAAGGTTGAGAGATGAACTCATACCTTGAATTGATATTTATAAATGATATATGGTGAAAGTAATGTTCATGAGTAAATACTTATGATAGTATTGAATGCTCGTAGAGGGGTGGAGCAATATATTAGGGTTGAACTAATGATGTAAACATGAAACCCTAACTAATGAGAAATGGGAGATCCTAACCCTAAATTGGGTAATGGAATGGAAAATCATATTTGATAGTAAACTCTAATCCTGATATAGGAATGGTCGTGTTACTATTGTATCACATGATGTGATAAGTGACTTTTATGATTGTCATCATGTCTATTAATCATGCAGACATCTTGAGATGATGATCATAGCCAGATTTGAGCTATGACTTTTATATAATGACAATGTTGATTGGCCTTGTGTGCCTTAATGTTGTTGTTGCTTAGTAAAAGTAACAAAATGCACATGGGCTTTATCAGTCATATGAGTAAGTTGTTTCCTAGTGAAAGGTGATAAGACACTTAATGGGCCTTGTGAGCCATGTGTGATGCTTGTGTAACAAGTATGATGTATACCTCAGTCTGAGGACCTAGAGGTGATAGTTACCTAACAAATGGTAACAGTGATTAGTGATAAATTGAGGGTAGGAATACCCAGTTTTGATAAGTAAGATAATGATGTTGCTGTAAGATGTGAACTTTCAAGTAATGAGATAAAAGACTGAGATCCCAATGCTTCATAAAGAATGAGAAGTGAATGATGCAAATAGTACATGTTTCTTTGTAGCATTTGTCGTAATAAGTTTTGATTGAGAACTTGGATGATGCTAAAATAATATGATAATGTACTTAATTAAGCAAGTGATATCATATCATGTAGAGCCCTGACCATAGATCCATCAGTGTCAGAATTTGCTGAATGGTGAAATGGGTGTTCCGCGGCAAAACCCGGAATACATATTTTGAATACGCAGGGTAAATGGGCGAAAATATACTTACATCCTGGTGAAGAGATTGATGGAAGGTAAACATTAAACCTCCCAATCCTTCATGTGTCAGGATGGATGTATCACAAATCTCCCGATGATTGGGATAGATGTCATATACATCTCCCAATGATATTAATTTCGGGTCGATGGAGATAAACATTAATTATCTCGGTTGTCGATGAGAGTGTTGTTGATGTTGTAACTCTATAGTAAAGTTTCCAGTATACCCTGCAAAGCTATCTAGTAGAGACATAAGATGTCCCGCATGTTGTCTCATACTGATCGAGCTGTGAGAGGTCTTGGAAGCCGGCTCTTCCATTGACCTTGTATGGTAACGATTTGACTTCGCAGTGGTCGGTTGGAGTATGAGCGGTATACCTCATCTCCTCAGGGCATAAGTGTGATTGTAAAATATAATCAGCCGTATAGCATGTTTGCTTAAGGAGTGAATACAGAAATTCATTGGCTGATGTGACATATCTTTTATGCATCTCTAGTTGATAGATGTTATTCATATCTCTTTATATTCATTGCAAGTATATGGATGAATTATGATTTTATCATGGGTAAATGCAATGCTCCCCTCAGGAAAGGAGATTACTTTACTCTATTCATCCAATGATTAATACTGATGTTAATATATAAGAACTCTTGCTCAGTTTTATTATAATAAACTGCTATAACAATGTTTTGGCGGAGAGTTATATCTCCCGCTGGGGTAATTTACAATTGTTTCACCCCCGTGGGATCCAACTTTTTAGGTAAACACAGAAGAAGAAGCAGGAACCCTATAGCAAGGGAAAAGCAGCAGCAACAATAGGGACAGCAGTGATAACTCAAGCTGAGGCACTGGCTGCCAATTTTTGTATAGATAGTAGTCCTATGTGTCGTCTTTGTACTCTCAGGTCCTCGGAGTTTATAGTTAATGTTGTAATGAATCGATCTGAGGTTTTGTCTTGATGCCTCGAGGTTCTCATCATGTCTGTATATAATGTTAATAGGGATGCTGATGTTGTAATCCTCGGGAAGAGATGATACAAGTTATGTACTTATGAACCAGGATGTAAATGTTGTACTTTGGTTCTTGATGAAAAAAGATTTCCTATGTGTGGATCTCTTTGCAAAAAGTTTTAATTTTTAGTGATTTTCAGTAATCCACTGCAAACGAATTGCTTCCGCTTAAGAAATTCTTGTTTTGTGAGTTGGATGCCACAATCGAACCTAAGGAAATGTGCAATTATTTTTTATACAGAATGTGACACAACATCCTTTACTAGATGTACTGGAAGGATAAGTCTTCCATCAAACCTCATACATATGATGCATGAAGATTTAATGGAAGAATGCTAAAGATAATTATTCATACCTCATTTCATTTATTGGTAATATGATGATATTTACTCAGTAAAATGGAAATCTCTTGAAATATGCAAGGTGATTATAAATGAAGTATGACTTTGATGAAAGTATTCTAAAACTTTAATGAGATCAAATGTTGAAATATTTTTACATCAATACCTTGAGAACCTTTAGGAAATAACTGTGATAATATATCACAAGTCAACTTCATCTGAACATAATGATGTGTTAGAGTGAAGAAATTATACCATGAAGAGTCATGATATAATTATCAATTAAATCTAGTCTTCTTATCCTCATAAATATATAATCACTAAATCATGTACCATCAGAATGGTTTAAGACATCATATATGATATGATTTGGTAATGTCCTGATATGTCAAAAGGATTGAAACCTACATTGAGAAAGTAGTTTCTTAAAAAGGTTTATCCATAAACCTTAATTGTTGAATATTATTGTTAGTCCCAATCTAATAACAAAAATATTTTGTTCATAGATAACTGAATTCCAAAAGAATCTGTGGGAGTAAAAGTAGAACTCAAAATATTTGAGATCAATGAAGGAGGTACAATGAGAACTAATAGAATCACAAGTTTTTGTTGAATATCGAGTTCATAAAAAATAGAATAAAATAGTTTGAGTAGAACATATCTGAGATTGGAGGATTGTGAATCCAACAATTCAGGTAGGTTGGTCATAATAGGATGAGCCAACTAGTTAACTAGAAACTATTTTTGAGTAATATAGAGTCCATGTAAGCTAACAAGGTAGGACTTTGATAGTGCCACCTAAAGGGGTAATACCCAAAGGGTGAAATAGGGTCTTGTGGCAAAGACCTACATAGATAACATAAAAGGACAGATTGGTTGAATAGGTTTTCAAATCAGTTCAAGTTGATGAACATGATAGAAATTCCTTTATAAATTGTCAAGCTTGTTGTTGTAGTTAAAATATACTAAGAGATTTGGCATATGAAGGTATAAATCGGATTCCTTAAAGGGAATACTTTAGAGGATGTGCACATGACACAACCTAAGAGGTTTCATAACTTCAAGAATGCAAATAAAGTCTATAAACGACAAGGTTCAATCTAGGATTGAAACAAGCATCTTAGAAATGAGATCCTTTTACTTGACAAGTAGGGATGTAAATGGGTACGGGTAGACCCGCGGACCCGCAAATCCGGACCCTTAAAAAACCCATCACGGGTCTTTTTTACACCCGCATACCCTTGGACATGTATACCCTTGGACCCGCATATAAGTGGGTCTAATAATGGGTATGCTTGGACCCAGACCCGCTAGACCCGTGTACCCGCTATACATAAGTAACTACTTAAATAATATATTATATAGATCATAATTTACTAGTCTAACGAATGTAATTCTTGAGATTATATCTTACTCTAACCACAATAAGGTTGAGACTAGTTATATAGTTAAGAATTAACTATTCTAGTTACAATAATGAACATACCATATGTAAACTTAAAATCCAAATGTCTACTAAATTACATTACTTTATACAAAAGTAAATATTATCATGATGACTACAAATATGTAAACAATTATCTTAATTAATGTTAATGTATAAAATATAGAATTATCTAATATAACTATCCCATGTTAATATACTATATAATAACAATACCTTGTTGTATTAAAATATATAGAACAAAGCCATTTCTCTTACATAAACAATATGATGTTTTATAGAACCGCTTGCACGCATACCCACACCGCATACCCACTATTATTGTAGGTATGGGTATGGTGTGGGTCCAGGTTTTGTATTATGCGGGTCTAGAACTGGAACCGAACCCGCTAAATTAGATGGGTATGGGTATGGGTATGGCCAGACCTGCACTGTACCTGCACCGTTTACACCCCTATTGACAAGATAGTCAAAGAGTTTGACTCGAATAAATATGAAAGAAGAAATATGTGATTAAAAAAGATTTCGGGGGAGCATGTATGAATATTTCACATATGATGAGGAATAACATCTCAATATTGTGAATTTTGAGAACTGGCATGAAAAAATCTTCAATAATGAAGGATTATGTGAAACATCTTATGAAATAAGGATCAAGACCTATGGGATAGATCTTGAATGTTTCACAATGTAAGTTTTAGCACATACAATAGCAATGTGTTAAAAGAGTTCAACAAAGAAAGGATTCAATGAGGGAAAATATGGATTTGTCTCTCATGAGCCATATGTTCCAATTCTTATGAAGAATGGAAATGACATGATCAAGATGCCATATGATGGATCTATCATGGGTTCTATGAATGTACTCATCCCATATTAATCTTGTATGTATTGGACATGATAAGATGATATCAAAATCCAATAAGGGTTATTGGTAAGTCATTAAAGATATCTAGCAGTACTTAAGAAGTGACTAAGGATAGATTGTTAGTCAATAAGGACAACAATAAAAGGAAGAAATGGATGTAAAAGGTTACATCGATGAAAGCTTCCTTAATGACAAAAAGGTGATCACAAAATTAAATATGTTTTGAAAGAACAAGTGATGATTAGTTGGAAAGGTTCCAGATTAATAGCCATTAATTTTATTTTGCAATAGAAGTTTAGTATACTTGTGTTGAGAACACAGAGTAATACTATATGGATCTAAAAGTTCATATGATGAACTTATAGATGTTCCAACCTTTGATGATGCAATAGTGATACTGTGACAACAATGGAGCTAATTGTTAGGCAAGGAATATCAAATACCATATTAGGGCAGTTCCGTCATATATGAGAAATCATACAATAAAGATACAAGGAAAACATGCAATAGACTGACTATTAGCAAAATGTTGCTGAACCCGCTGGATAAAGCACTTGTGCAGCAAAAGCATGGTGGACATGTTTGGATCATTAAGAATGAGATTTGTGGAAGATTATCTCTAAGAGAAAGTGGGATTTTGTAAGTAAGTTATGCCCATAGTGCAAATCATGTGATGATTGATATGACATATACCATAAAGGATTTGATTAATACATTATAAAGGCAAGCTTCCAATTCATATGTTTCACTTAGTTATGAGATAATGAGGATATAGAATGAATGTCTAGAGAATGATATTACTCAATGACGTATGTCTTCAAGTATTAGCCTTGTCGAATGAGATCATATGTATGTTAAGAGTAAATATACATATTCTCATTATGTCCCTAGTCAGTTGTTACTATGAAAGGTAGATAGAAACTAGTAACACACAACACTAGAGTGTGCATTAGTTCATGACTGAGTCTCATTAGACGTGAACATGAAAATATCAAACCAAGCACACAGATACATGTTAGGGAACAGTGTATCGGACATACCCACCTTGATAGTGACACATGGTTTTTGTGGCCATGGTCATCTCTCATAGTGAAGGTGGTGATTGTGATTCTTAGACCTAAAATCATTGCACTTATTATGTGTCGTTGGGTATGCTTTGACATCATCAAACATAGTACTAAAACATGGGTTGTTATAACGATGATGATTGGGTGACTTTGACACATGGGGATATACTGTGAGTGATAAATATAGGATTTGTCCCTCTGACTGGAGTGTGATATCATGGCCACTTGATAAGCGAGACTAAGAAATGCATGTGCATGGACATGCAAATCAATATATGATATTGAGTTCACATTATCTTAGATAGTCTTCTCTTAGTTCAAGGAACATGGATTGAACATTGACAGGGTGACCATCCATGCCTCGAGTTCATCCTGGATATCAGAGACAAAGGAATTATACAATCACTGCAACACCTTACCCAGATTGTAGGTTGAAGTTGTTCTCCAACTTTTCATTCACTTGGGTAGCAATGATGTGTGACTAGGCACCACTCTCTATTTGTGATGTCATAAGTTAGTTATGGACACTCTCTGCCAACATGATATGGGACCTATAGGGTCACACACATAGGAACTCATCTAGAAGAGGAGTTTGATCTTGAATGACATTTGAATTTATTACGAAATTGTTTAGGTATTCAATTCACACACAAAATTGATAGATTGGCTGACTGAGCTACCAAACGACCATCTCACTGAGTGAGACACTCGTTTGGGAAGCCATATGAGCATTTCAAATGTTGAGACAGTCGTTTGGGTTGTCAGGGTGATCGAAGTTCAAATTGCCTTAGTTTTGCCCTTGAACCGAATCATTCAATATGATTGAACCAACCGGATCAACTCAACTCACCAGATGGCCATCTGGGTGAGTGAGATGAGCATCTCTTATGTGTGATATGGCTTGGTTGGGTCGAATGAAGGTTCAGGATGTTTCCTGAATAGTTTTGATTGCACATACTTGGAGTGTAAGAAAGTTAATATGGGATATTAATTGAAATAAAAAATTGCCAAATTCATATCCAATTGGGAAACTGCCAAATGGTTGTTTGGTAGTGTGAGATGATAGTCTTGCACACTAGACACATGTCTGGGTGTGCCAGATGATCGTTTGGCATCTCACAAGTTATGAAAGTTCAAGTTCTTCTGGTCTCTTCCACACCCGCATGATCCCAATTCGACTGGGAGCCCTGACCCTGACCTCTTCTATAAATATAGGGGTACTAGGGGATTCCTATGACACAACATAGGCAATTGAGAATTAGTTCCTCTAACAACTGTTATCCTCTTTGGTTGTGGTAACCAAGAGATCTCAGGCAAGTCTTGCCTGATAGGGAGGGATACCCACAGGAGAGAACATCTGGTGATTGTTGTTATTGGGAGAGCAGGTTGGTAACTAGTACACCAATGGAAGGATAACTCCTTCCTATTCATTATTAGTGAATGATAGGAGTTCTAGTTGGTCTGTGTGGACTACTCTAGAGGTAGGAGTCCTTTGGCTGCTTCTCAGAGAGAAAGGTCTACCTACAGTCCATGGTGAGACCACTAGAGACGTTGTAGAGGTTGTACAGACATGTGTTTGTGGTGAAGACCATGAGTTGCACAGCCGTCATCCAAGATAAACTCGTCAATAGTTGCAAACAAGCGAGTTTTGTCACTGGAATTGCTCCAGGACCAGGTATAATTTTCTAAAATCATCCTTTCTATTTCATACTATTTGACGCAATCTTGCTATTATGGGAATACATATAGATAAAAAAAATTCTTCTTCCCTACTCTAATTTGGTATTTCCAACAGGTGGTTGTGCTTCTTAGACCTGAAATCACTGCACTCATTACAGGTCATTGGGTACGCTTTGACATCATCAAATGCAGTCCTGAAACATGGGTTGTTATAATGGTAATAATTGGGTGGCTTTGAGACATGTAGAATTATTGTGAGTGATAGAGATGGGATTTGTCCATCCTACAAGAGTATGATATCCAAGGCCTCTTGATTAGCGAGACTGAGAAAAGTATGTCCATGCGCATGTGAGTTAATATGTGATATTGAGATTGCATATATCTCATGCAGTCTACTCTGGTTCAAGAAACAAGATTGAATATTAATGAGGATGAATCCTCCATGCCTCTAGTTTAATCTGGATATCAGTTGCAAAGGAACTATACAAGCATTATAGAACCATACACAGATTGTAGGTTAAAGTTGATCCCCAACTTTCCATTCACTTGGGCAGCACTGATGTGTGACTAGGCACCACTCTTTGCTTGTGATGTCATAAGTTGTCATGGACATTCACTTTCAATGTGATATGGGACCTATTAGGGTCACACAAATAGGAACTTATCTAGAAGACAAGTTTGATCTTGAATGACAATTGGATTGACAATTAAAGTGTTTAGGTACTCAATTCACTCAATAAATCAGTTGAATGTGTTGTCTATACTTTAGACGACCGTTTCATAGAGTGAGTCAACCATTTGGTGTACTAGAGACCAGCTCAAGAGTTGAGACGGTCAATTGGGACATCAGGCTTATTAGAAATCAAATTGGCTTAGTTATGTCCTGTGAATCGACCTGTTCAAGATGTTGAACTAATCGGCTCAGCCTGACTCACTAGATGGGCTTCTGGGTGAGCAAGATGAGCATCTTGCATGGGTGAGATGGTTCAGTTGGGAGGAACAAAGGTTCTGGATGTTTCCCGAACTTGTTTTGATTTCACATTACTTATGGTGCAAGGAATTAATATGTAGTATTAATTAGAATCGAATTGCCAAATTCATGTGTGATTGGGAAACAGTGAGATGACTGTCTTGCACCCTAGATGACCGTTTGGGTTTTCCAGATGACCAGATGACTATCTTAGCGGTCGCAGGTTGCAAAGCTTCTAGAATTATTGTGAAAATTTGAGATCTTTCAGTCCCTTCCACTCGTGCATCGACTGGGAACCCTGATCGTGGCCTCTACTATAAATAGAGGGGTACTGGGAGCTTACCAGATCATAACATAGACAATTGAGAATCTATTTCTTTGACAATTTTTGTCCTCTCTAGTTGTGTTAACCATGAGAGCCCAGGCAAGTCCTACCTGACTAGGGAGGGATAGCCAAGGGAGAGAAACAACTGAGGATCATTGTTGTGAGAGAGCAGGTTGGTGACTAGTACACTAACGGGAGGGACAACTCATTCATGTCCGTTCTAGCATGATGATAGGAATTCTAGTTGGTCTGTGTGGACTACTCTAAAGGCAGGGGTCTTTTGGCTACTTCTAGGAGGGAAACATCAACTCACAGTCTGTGGCGAGATCAGAGGAGCCGTTGTAGTAGTTGTTTGAGTCTATTGTCCATAGAGGAGCAGTCAGACGATTTGGAGTTCATCTAGGAGATACACAGACATCGTCCAAAGTGCACATCCACATCGATGAGGATTGTCACAGGATTTGCTCCAAGACCATATATATCTTTGTGAAACCATTCTTCCCATTACATAGTTATTGGCGTGATCTGCTAGTTGGTGGGAAATATGTCAGTAAAATTTTTGTTTTTACTGCCTATCTAAAGCCATATTTCCTTACAGGTGTTGGCATGGGCAATTGGGTTTCCGTATTGTCTAGTGGCAATGGAAACATCAGGAACTATAGAAAGCAATGGGATTGGTTTGGAGAAATGGGAATGGATGGGATCAAATTGGCACATGTACAAAGCTCCAGAGTGACTGAAGATGCTCCTCAAGTTTGAAGGCTTATATAGGGCTCCTCGTTGGATCCCTAGAAACATGGATGAAGAAAGGAGAGAGCGGGATTTTGGGGATTTCCAAATCGGGTAGAGTTAGGGTTTGATCAGTAGGTCAAATGGTACAGATTCGTCCAATAAAAGCAACCATGAAGCAATCATGGAAGAATACTAGAAAACAAGGGAGATATATGTGCTAGAAAATCAGAGGAGTGGAGAATCCTTATTTGCAAAGGAAAGCAAGGAACCGATGTAGGAGAGAATCCCTACAGCCATCGATCTTGAACAAATGGCCAGAACGGAACATGTATATAGTAAGGGGTGGGTTTCTAAAAAAACATAATGTGGCATCGATTTAAATAAGGAACAATATGAAATCAGTTACACCGGTTTAATATTTTCAATATCAAGCAATAAAAACTTGTCTTTTCTTTCCTACTTTTATTTTAGGGCGCAAACAATATTCAATTAATATCAAATTTGAAACCTAGCCTAATTAAGGCATGTAGAATGTGATTTTGGTAGTAGTTTGTACTTTTGGGGTTGTTTATTATTTTATGTAATACTTTTGACTTTAAGCTATATTTCTCTTTGCTAATGACATTAAGGCATCTATGATTGCTCAAATAATATGAAATTTGGCACCCAAGAAAATTGAGACTAAATGAACATGATTTTGAGATTAGATTTGGGTTTTGGATTTTTCTTTTATGAGTTCTAATATAATTATAGTTTTAGACTCATCACCATTATATTATAATAACATTATATTATTACCATCATTATCTAGTATTTAGAGTCACATTATCTTCGCACTGTTACCAAAAGAATTTCCTTACATTATTATACATGAATTTCCATATTTTACGTGTCTAACCCATTAAGTCCATTAGTTCAATGTTCACTTAGTTGATGGCACATTATTCATATTTATGAGCATGAAAACTCCAATCGTTATTCTAATTCTTGTATTAAGCAAATAATACATCTCATTAGACATATCTTAGTCATTATGTATATAATAGTGAACCATAAAGTATGTTCGGAACATTTAATATATTTTTCTTACATATTAGGTCCACATATTTTTGTATAACCATATGAGGGTTTATAAAAGTCAAGATGTTATGTTTTGGTATGTTTACGGTGACGCTCAAAGACAAGTCACACTTTGTCGGTCCTCAACTGATGAAAAGACAGAAGACTTCTAGTGCCCCCCATCGATGGAAAGCCTTTAGACTCCTTCATTTATATTCAACTGGTGAAGGTAAGGGCGCCTGGTTAGGTGATTGATTCCACTGAACCAGGTTCAAACAAGAGAGAGAGAGAGAGAGAGAGAGAGAGTAAACATGTTATGCATAAATTACATGGGGAATCTAGAAATTTTGCAGATAGACCGTCAAATAAGACATGAAACATCCAGCCCCTATTTGGTTTGAGATCGAGATTATGAAATATGGATTGGGTTAGTCGATAGATCTGGATTATTTAATCTGGACTGTTTTTGTTTGACAACCAATCCCATTGCAAGTACTCATTAAATGGGATTGGCCTCATAACTTGTGTTTTTTAGTCTAGTGTATAAAACAAAATAAAACAAAAGATAGTGTCAAATATGGACTGGGATTCTAAAACCTGTTAATAGTAAGACTGACTTGATCTAGATTAGAGGATTGCGGAATCCAAAATGGACCCCGTCAGCCTAGTTTTTGCTAAATAAAGCAAGACTAGATCCTATTGGGTTAGTCAGGATTACATATTGGGTGTGGCACAAAAAGACAGCCCAGAATCTGAATCAAGTCGGGTTGATAATGGGTCGGGTTAGTGTTGGATCGGGTTGATATGGGGTCGGGTTGATGTTGGGTGGGTTGATGTCAGGTCGGGTCAATGACAAGTCAGGTTGATATCGAGTCGGGTTGATAACCTCCAATTTTGGGTTGTTATCTTAGTCTTTTCTTCAGTTTTCCACACTCTTTCTCAATTAAAATTAGACATAATCCCTAAATATCCCCTCTTATTGCAAATATACTATTAGATTAATTTTTCCCTTTTTTACTTGCAGAAAAAGACACAAAAAATCATAAAAGACTCAACCAGCCCAAGACCGCATGGACTCACACGGTCCCAAGACCGCATGAAGCCAATCGGTCCTGAGACCGCATGGATTCACACGATCCCAAGACCGCATGAAGCCAGTTGGTCCCAAGACCGTAAGGATTCACACGGTCCCAAGACCGCATGAAGCCAATGAGTCCCAAGACCGCATGGAGTCACACGGTCCCAAGACCGCATGAAGCCAATCGTTCCCGAGACCGCATGAAGCCAATCGGTCCCAAGACCGCATGAAGCCAATCGGTCCCAAGACCGGATGGAGTCACACGGTCCCAAGACCGTATGAAGCCAATCGGTCCCGAGACCGCATGGAGTCACATGGTCCCAAGACCGTGTGAAGCCAATCGGTCCCGATACCGCATGGAGTTACACGGTCCCAAGACCGCATGAAGCCCATCGGTCCCAAGACCGTATGAAGTCAATCGGTCTCGAGACCGCATGGAGTCACACGGTCCCAAGACCGTATGAAGCCAACCGGTCCCGAGACCGCATGGTCCAAACGGTCTTGAGTTCCAAACGGTCTTGAGGTCCAAACAGTCTTGAGGCCCAAACGGTCTTGAGATCCAAACGGTCTTGAGGTCCAAACGGTCTTGAGGTCCAAACAGTCTTCAAACCGTTTGGACTTCACTTAAGGCCTATAAATAAGACTCCAAGGGTCCTTCAAAAGGGAGGGGAGTTTTCAGACGTTTAGAGGCTGCCTCTATCACTCCAGAGCAAATCCGACTTCCATCCTCCACCCAGGGGCTGTCGGTCTAAGATCAACACTCCATCTCAAAGCTACTTTCTCTCTCTCCGCCAAAGAAGGTGGGAAGAGGGGACCTCGTCATCAAGCAAATTGTGAAGCTAGAAGATTGTCTCTCTCTCTAAGGGGTTGACTTTCCTCTCTCCTTTGTGGGGATGACGCTCTCTCTCTATCTTCTTGCCTCCTTTATCCTAGTTATGAGCTAGTAGTCTCTCCCACTGGGGTGCGGGGAGTAGCCCCGCTACCCATGTTTTCATATCATGTAATGTAATCCATAGTTTGCAATATAGAGATTTTATCTTTTCAGTTCAACATCAAACGTTTAATGAATGCTTGTTGCCTGATCATCAACTTGTGTTATCTTTTATCTTTTAGTATGAATTGTCTACGTTTATGCTATTAGATTCGAAACTCGTTTGTATGTTGGTTCTTGGTGCATGTATCCACCATGCATCTGTTTCGGTATCTAGGAGTGTCTTTCAAGAAGTGGAGTAAACTCACTCCCATCATTGTACTTTCATGCTATGAAATGGAATCAGTTGACGTATGAAAGTACAACCTTGAAAAATCGAGGAACACACTTTGTGAAGGGAATGATGCAAAGTAGTTGACCATTCGTTCGGGGATGGCTGACTTTGCAACATTCCCGCACTTCTCGCAGTTAGTTCTCCGAAAGGAAACTAAGTCTACAAAGATACTAACTGACGAAACTCTTGTTGCAAGTTGTGTTTTATTTTGCATGTCTTGATCCATGTGTAGTGGTGGTGAAAACCGATCACACCCTAGTGACTCCTTATCATTGTTTAACTTCTTTAAATTTACTTGTTTGCTTTACTTTACATGTTCTTAGTTTAAAACAACCAAACCAAACTTTCGATCTAAGTACCTACTATTAAGAGATTAAGTGAAGTTCTAACGTTTTTCATCTTGTTGTTCACAACAAGACCGTTGTCCCGTGGATTCGACCCTTAACTATACTACGATAAGACTTCCACGTATCTCAGCATACGTGGGTGGAGTTCTCAATCTAGTATAAGTAAGGCTAAACTTAAAGACTTACCATCTTTAGGATTTTTAGTTGGTGCACGCAATTCCACATAAGTGGAAGCTCCATCACGAGTCAAGTCAGTTGTGTTTTTTCAGGTTGATTCGGGTCATGTCATATCACCGGGTCGGGTGTCGGGTGAGGTTTGAGTCTTATAATTCCGGGTCATATTGATTTTTGGGTAAATATCGGGTCGGGTCGGGTTGAGTTTGGATTTAATCGGGTCGGATTGCGGGTAGGACAGGTCGGGTTTCACAGGTCGAGTCAGCTTTTGCCAGCTCTACCCAAACACAAGATCAAGGCAACTAAATATATTTAGGAAGTTAAGTCGTGTCATGGGTCTTACAATATTGTTTAGAAGAAGAAAAAAGAAGCTGAGACGTCTTGTAAACTTTTATTGAACCTACATCTGAAATAGCTTCTTCAAGACGCTTTATGCATACCTCGAATTATATGGAAAAGCATGATTTCTATTAACTCAAAATAAATTCATAATTGATAGACCATTCATGCGGCTAACGCAAACAAAGCAGAATTGGATTCGGACGAGGTTCGCGGTCTCACGCGAGATACTTGATCGCAATAATAGTTTCAAATAGATTCATCTCCACATCACCCGGATATCAGTCTTTACCAAAAATATGGAGCTCGTAGCGTACCCACATCACAATCGGGTGCTATCACTCGAGAAACACACATGGGGCCTTTTGTTGTGATGACCCGGAATCCATTCGACACAGTTTATTTCTCTTACCATCTTTGAATCAGTATTTGTTACTAATCTTTACACATGTATCTTGGGCACAATCCAAATCATGAACTACATCCTCTCGATGTGTATTTTCCTTTGATTACATACACAAGAAAAAAGTGTGTGTGATACATACGTTCAACATCATGTACCATGATAGAGATTGCAAAGTCGCACGTATGAAGTAAAAGTCAGCATTTGTGATCATATAGGATAATGTTTGTTGACTCTCCATCCCGAAAACCTCGAACAAATCCAATAATAATAAATCGATGGCCCAGCCGGGAGGGAATAAGATTAAGTTCTCGTAGACGACACTATATCAAACATTGGCTTCACATGTTGTAGCTGATGGAACCATTTTGTGTCTGATGAGTGTTTATAATGGGTCTGAGTTGTCAAAAGAAATAGACTTGAATCTGATAAGAGTAAACTATAATGTTTGTTGACTCTCCATCCCAAAAACCCCGGACAAATCCAATAATAATAAAAGGATGGCCCAGTCGGGATGGAATAAGACTAAGTTCTCGGAGACGACACTATATCAAACATTGGCTTCACCTGTTGTAGCTGATGGAACCATGTCGTGTCTGATGAGTGTTCATAATGGGTCTGAGTTGTCACAGAAAATATACTCAAATCTGATAAGAGTACACTATAATGTTTGTTGACTCTCCATCCTGAAAACCTCAGACAAATCCAATAATAATAAATGGATGGCCTAGTCGGGAGGGAATATGATTAAATTCTCGTAGATGACACTATATCAAACATTCGCTTCACATGTTGTAACTGATTGAACCATGTCGTGTCTGATGAGTGTTTATAACGGGTCTGAGTTGCCAAAGGAGATAGACTCGAATCTGATAAGAGTAAACTATAATGTTTGTTGACTCTCCATCCTGAAAACCCCAGACAAATCCAATAATAATAAATGTATGGCCCAGTCAGGAGAGAATAAGATTAAGTTCTCGTGGATGACACTATATCAAACATTGGCTTCACCTATTGTAGTTGATGGAAACATGTTGTGTCTGATGAGTGTTTGTAATGGGTCTGAGTTGTCAAAGGAAATAGACTCGAATCTGATAAGAGTAAACTATAATGTTTGATGACTCTCCATCCTGAAAACCCAGGACAAATCCAATAACAATAAATGGATGGCCCGGTCGTGAGGGAATAAGATTAAGTTCTCGTAGATGACACTATATCAAACATTGGCTTCACCTGTTGTAGCTGATGGAACCATGTCGTGTCTGATGAGTGTTTATAATGGGTCTGAGTTGTCAAAGGAAATAGATTTGAATCTGATAAGAGTAAATATAATTTTTGTTGACTCTCCATCCCGAAAACCCCAGACAAATCCAATAATAATAAATGGATGGGCCAGACAAGAGGGAATAAGATTAAGTTCTCGTAGATGACATTATATCAAGCCTTGGTTTCACCTGTGGTAGCTAATGGAAACATGTTGTGTCTGATGAGTGTTGACATGCTTGAGTCGTGCGTTAAACGCAAGTGCACGTATCAAAGAAATATAGGCCTTGTGAGGCCCGAGTCGAACTTAGGGAAACGTAAATTTCAATAGACTACTACTAACTGGTCGCGATCAGCTAGACCGATTGGAAAAGATGATTGCTGGTTTTGAAACAAAATAAAAATAAAATAAAGAGAAAACAAAAATGAGCGATGATTAAATGTTAAGTTTAATCAAATAGAATGGGAATCCTTAGGATTACAGTTTCACTGCAACGTCTCGTTTGCAATTCTACACAACTAGCATAATTCGAGTCTTATCCCTAATTATGGCATGTAGTCAGAATTGCTTGCTTCCGCAATATAATTCACTACCTAGTTCTAGGTCAGTTCCATGTCAATAGTAACTTATACCCTAGATCTAAGTACTTTAATGAATTCTCTGGGTATCCATCATTAACCGTACATTACCTTGTCTATGAAATTTATTAGTTAATGTGTTAATCGTTCCTTTTCAACCACTAATCCTCCGTCAAGAGAAATTAACAGTATTAGAAATTAACTATGGTGATCAAGCATAGTAAATTGTGATAGAAACACGATAACATATGAGGGAGATTGAGAAAAATTATGATAATCAATGTAAAATTGTCATACAGTGATTCCCCAGGCTACTCCCGGTCCTAAGGATAATGGGGATTAGTCCTGCATGTTCATCTCAATGATACACATGGAGAAAAAAGAGGAAAACGTGGGGAAACAAATGAGAATATGATGTAACCCCTGAAACGGAGAAGATCTGGGTGATCCTTGGTGTGTGACGTCCGTTTTGCAGCCTTCCGGCAGTAGAATCGCCTGCCTACGTCTCTGGAATCGTTCGGGGCGTAGCTCTGGGCTCTGTTCTTTGCTCTCCTTTTCTCCAGGACTTATGTGGCTGAGTGCAACGTGATACCACTGTCTCGGTCATCTTTTCTTAGGTATAGGTATGACTTACGGCCGCCAAAAGATCACGGTCGCTCGATCATGGAAAATCTGGGTGAAATCCTGATCCGACGGCGTCGATACCATCGATGGGGTGTCGATGGTATCGACGCCTTAGGGTGCACTTCCGTCTCTAAAAACTGGGATCAACCTGGATGCTTTTCGATACTATCGACCAGAGCGTCGATAGTATCGACGGACCGATTTTCTTTCTGCTGAGCTGATCTCGAGACCATCGACAGTTTGGTCGATGGTATCGACTTGGATGCTTTCCCTCCGCCTTGGTTACTATTGTCATGTCAATAGTATCGACGGACCTGTCGATGGTATCGACAGGTTTTAGAATACAAAGTACCTAAATCAAAGAGAAAAACACAAGTCAATCAATGGAATTTCGTAATTCACTCAAAATAGGATAAAATAAGATAGATTTGATGCATACAATGATTATAGGCTAAAGGAAATGAACTATGCCATTATAGTCACCAAAATGACAATTAAACGCATAAAACAAGTACAAAATTAGCCTATAAATGTGACTCAAAAACCCTGCATCAAACTCCCCTAAGCTTGAATCTTGCTCGTCCTCGAGCACAAAACTATAAAATTTGATTGAGAGTGTCAACTAATGAACATAATCTCATAAATGATATCTCAGTATGATTCCCTCCTACAAAACACATACCGGCCTTTACCAACCACAAAATGATAACTACCCTTTAGGCGACAATAATCATTCATGAAAGATGTCCATCCCAAGATCACGAACACTATCAAGTAAAGCAGTTAATATAATAAAATCATCAGGTTCAGGCTTGGTGCATCTTGTGATCTCCTATCTACGTGGCTCATTTTCTCTAACTACCATCTAAATGGAAGCAACTCTCTCGGTGTACATGAATGAGGAGAAAATCATGGGTGGCCTACCACTTAGAGCAACGGGTGGATGGAATGGGTGGTTGTGGAAGAAATGGAGGCACAGTACAGTCGATCATGCAAAAAACAAAAATGACCTATCATGATGTGAATGCAAATGAAAATGTCCTAATGCTACATTTTTGGTGGAATGGTACATGCACTATCATTCTATCTCAAAGTGAGGTGGAATATCTAAGAAAACTACACCATGTGCTTGTTCTTCTAATATGTGGGTGAGAACACGTTCCTTTCTCCCTCTTATTCATACCTACTTCTCAATCTTTTTTTCTTTCTTTTCTCTCTTTTTTTTATTTTATTTTTCAAACCCTCATTTTCATAAATGGCAAGGGATTATTTGTTGGGCTTCCTTCTTTTTACATAACTTGTACATTCGATGCATTCTATTCAGAGGGTATGGAACAAGTTCACCACCTATAATGTTTTCAGAAGAACATAAAACACATGATGTACTGTATGCTCAAAAGCTGCAAATGCAACTACATAATGACAATTATGCAGCTACCATGACATGCACCTAAGGATAATGTGCATGTATAACTACTCTCTACTTTTCTTTCTTATGCAAAACTATGTAACAATAGCTATAATGCACTACCTATATACATGGAATGCAATCAAAAGTGAAAGACAGTAATGTACTCCCAATTATTATGGTGGAGTATGAATGAAATTGTGGTGGATCAGATCACAAGACTAATTGACAAAACCTTCAAAAAAAATTATATGTCCCTCCTTACTGACTTGTGGACCAATTAATCAAGGGATTTCTCTCTCACACTTCAAATTAAAGTCACATTAACATTTCATCGGTTTAGGCTCAACATCCATATCAATCCTCTAAACATGAACCATAAGGATATTCAATCATGTTCATATGTTTTAAAGTTGACCCACCCAATGAGTTTCACAAGTGATGTCCTCAAGTTCTCACAAGACAAGCTTACAATTTCTTAAATATTTTTCATTAAAATTCATTCTCTCACAAACCCCCAGGTGAAAACATCGAGATGACATGCAATTAAATTAGACTCCACTGATTACACTAGATAGATAGTGGATCCTAGAAACTAGTGAATCTATAAATTAATAAAGCTAAGATAATGAAAGATGAAAAATGCAAAAGCAAAACAAAAGATGAAATAAAATAAAATAAAACTAGGTAGATGTTGTTCCAGTACCCCTCCAAGCTTGAATTCAACTATGGTCTCATAGTCAAAATCCAGACTTAAGAGATGGAACAGTGATACCCCTTTACTGCTTTGGTGGTGAGTGTGGAGGGTACTGGTGGCCACTGGGATCCCAAGTAGGATAATGCCCCTGAAACACATAGGTTGTGTTGCCCTTAAATCCCAGATCTTTGATTTGCTGCTTGTCGGTGCGTCAATACCATCGACGGGTATGTCAATAGTATCGACACTTGTGTATGCTCTTGATCCTCATAAGGTGTTGGCACTGCTCTCCCCTGATGGTGTGTCGATACCATCGACCAGGGTGTCAATAGTATCAACATTGCTGAGACGAACTATTCTGAAAATCTCCAGACATCTCACGACCATCGATGAACTGGTCGCGACTATCGACATCCTATTTGTCCCGAACCTCTTTTTGACTACTCCATTGTTGATACTATCGACGAGGCTGTCGATAGTATCGACAGAGTGAAATTTCTATAGTTGCTTCATTGTTCCAAACTCAATACCAGTGACACATGTGTCGATGGTATCGACATCATTCCAGTCCTGCACACTCAACAAACACATCAGGGTATCTTTTTTATAAACTAAGTACAAAATTAATGAAAACTACTTAGGAAAATGAAAAAATAAAGAAAGTAAACATGCACTCTACCAAGGTTGGGTTGCCTCACAACAAGTGCCCTTCTTTAATGTCTTAGGCTAGACATAAGGATACCTTTAACCTGGGTGGTCAAGGGATGTCTCGAATGATTCATTTGGCAATTTGAATTCAACTCTATCATCACCAATCCCAAGTGTCAAATACCCTCGCCCAATGGCAGTGATTACATCAGTTGTATCTTGGAATGGCCTTCTCAATAGCATCTCATATCCTTACAGTTCATGCATGTCCATGACCACAAAATCAACAGGGAAGATGAATTTGTCGACTTTGACTAGCATGTCCTCACATATACCTTGTGGCTTCACAATGGATCCATCTGCCAACTCAATTGTCATGGAAGTTTGTGTTGGCTTCTTCAATCCCAACTTTTGAAAAGTGGCAAGTGGCAAAAGATTAATGCATGTCCCTGAGTCACACTATGCTTGTGGAAAATGTTGGCCACCTATGGAACATGCGATGTAGAAACATCCTGGATCTTTCCTCTTCTTTGGCAGCCTTCCTTGGATTATAGAACTCACTGTTTATCAACACACACAACATTTGTATCTTTGATCCATCATTTCTTGTTGATGATGTCTGTGACACCCTGCCATCACCCAGACAATGAGATGACACGTGAAAACAAGCGGAACCTCATCTTACTGAAAACATGAGTTAATTAAAACTGATTGCGGAAAGAATACTCAAGGGAACTTTTGCATCCAGATCCTGCAGAGAAAGTGTGTTATAAAAATATTTACAGGCTTTGATATATGTTCACCGCTTATCGGAGCAAGCTGTACTGTCAGCACCAAATTTCATCACCTGTTTATATATACATAACGGGCCACATACGGCCAGCAGCAAGATAAACCAAAATTACAACAGCTAGTCATCGTGAAACGTCATCAAACACCTCTGAGGACCTGAGAGTACAGGTATGACTCTAGGACTCTACTACAAAACCACCAAAATAGAAGCACGTCCATCTCTTGCCTTCTACTGCTCTTCTTGTTGCTCAGATGCAACCTCACGACCACCACCACATCTAGAGAGATCACCTAAAAAGGGTGTAAACTAGTGGGGTGAGACACACAGTCCCAGCGAGAAACATAACTCCCCGCCAAAACTATAAAACCTCAGAAGGTTAAGGCAACAACAGAAGATAACTGATAAAGCATATAACAAGAGCAGCATACTGAGTAAGGCTATTATTACCACTAATCTTACCAAGATATCTAGGAGGCATATGACCAAGCATTTCTTTATGGAACATGACTGACAAGATAAGCATGGTAAGAACTTATCACAAAATATAAGGATCATACACATATATGCAAGGTATAACTAGATCAGCTATATAAGCAAGGCCTCAATCAATGTTCCATGTTTTGCTCTAAGCAAGATATACTATTCGGCTGGATTACGTTTTATTATGCCCTGAGGAAGTGAACCTTCCCTGCTCAAATCCAACCATTGGATGTGAAGCCCGATCTGGTGCCATACAAGGTCTAAGGAGATCCAGACTCCATGACCTCACCTTCTCGTGGTCAGTACATGAATCATCAAGCAAGACCGCAGTCTTATGCTTATAGGGCCTCAGCCTCTGGGTCAGCTCTGCAAGCTACCCACCTCTCTATCTCACCTCATCATATGTGTTAGTACATACATCTGAGCCATGAATGCATCATGCTCATCATCACATATCCTAAGCCATGGGTATGTTCACCATGCTCCATATATCCTGAGTCTGCAACCACAGTTGCACTCAAATCCTCCTATTTTAGTCTAGGGGAAACCTCGATATTCAACAATATGCACTCCAGGTAATCATGTAGGATAAACCTATTTCACCATCACCATGATACCGACAATGATGGATCTATGGCCAGGGCAAACTACATTATATGTTCATCTATAATTAATTAGTATATTTTAAGCCAATTGTTGAGGCAACCAAAGTTATAAACATAACCTCATAGAATTACATCATTTTTGCCATCATCATACTGTCCTGGGACCTCAATCCCTCATTATATCAACCACTTCCTTTCAAGGCATCATAATCATGCATCAGCATTCTGAGAATGCATATCTTATCTCAGCATCAGAGGATAACACTTCAACTAGGCACTCAGCCTTATATCAGGTCCTCAAACCTATCATCTTATTATCTCATTATCACGTGGTGCTACTCAAGCACATACATCTCATAGCTCTTACCCGGCTATGAATCCACATAAAAATACCTGCATGGTTAGTATACACATCCATAGAGATAACTGAAGTCATCATGGATTAATAGGATTATCATGCTATCAAGTATAGATCAACATCCATGAGTATATTACACACAAGTTGTAGAAAGCATAGTTTTATCATCAATCATAAGCATATAACATGCTCCATATGTGGCATCCAACTTACAAAACATAAGATTAACTAAGCGGAAGTGAATCATTTGCAGCAGATTACTGAAAATCACTAAAAATTAAAACTTTTTGCAAAGAGATCCACACATAGGAAATCTTTTTCTACAAGAACCAAAGTGTAACATTTACATTCTGTTTCAAAATACAAGTCTTGCACTATCTCTTCTCGATATTCACAACATCAGCTGTCTCAAGACATAATATATAGACAGCATATAACTTTGAGGCATCAAGCCAAAATCTCAGATCGATTCATTAAAACACTAACTATAAATTTCGAGGACCTGAGAGTACAGAGACGACACATAGGACTACTATCTAGACAAAACTTGGCAACCAGTGCCTCCACCTGAGTCATCACTGTTGTACCTGATATTGATGCTACTTTTCTCTTGCTATTGGGTTCCTGCTTCTTCTTCTGCGATTACCTAAAAACATTGGATCCCACGGGGGTGAGACAATTGTAAATTGTCCCAGCGGGAGATATAACCCTCTGCCAAAACAATGTTATAGCAGTTTATTATAATTAAAACTTAGCAGAAGTTCTTATATAATAATAGCAGTATTAATCATTGAATGAATAGAGTAAAGTAATTTCCTTTCCTAAGGAGAGCATTGTATCTACTCATGGTAGATTCATATTTCACATGTCTACTTGCATTGAATGTAAAGAGATATGAATAACCTTTATCAACTAGTATTGCATAAAAGAAGTATAACATTAGCCAATGAATTGTTGTATTCAATCCTTAAGCAAACATGCTAGACGGTTTATTACATTTTATAATCATACATATGCCCTGAGGAGATGAGGTATACCGCTCATGCTCCAACTGACATTGCGAAGTTGAAATCGGTACCATACAAGGTCAAAGGTAGAGTCGGCTACCAAGACCTCCCATATCTCAGTCAGTGTGAGATTACGTGCAGGACATCTTGTGTCTTTGCTATATATATAGCTTTCCAGGGTATACTGGCAACTTCGCTATTAGAGTTACAGTGGCGTTCTGTACTCTCTTCACGATCGTGAGATCTCATGTTTATCTCCATCGATCCGGCATTAACATTATTGGGAGATGTGTATTGCATCTATCCCAATCATCGGGGGATTCGTGATACATCCATCTTGGTACAAGTAATGAAGGATTGAGAGGTTTGTTGTTTACCTTTCATCAATTCCCTCATTAGGAAGTCAGGATACAGTCGCCCATTACCCCCACATATTCAAAATATGCGTTCTGGGTTTTGCCGCGGAGCACCCGTTACACCATCACCTATTGCTGACGATGATGGATCTATGGTCAGGGCTCTACATGATATGATTTCACTTAATTAATTAAGTACATTAGCATATTCTTTTAGAATCAGTCAAGTTCTCAAACATAACTTATTCAGACAAATGCTATAAGGAAACATGTACTATTTTCACCAATCACTTTCTCAGTCCTTAAAGGACATTGGGATCTTAGTCCATCATTTCATTTCTTTTAGAAGTTCACATCCCTCAACTACATCATTATCATACTTATTAGCTTTGGGTATTCATACCCTCAATTCTTTACTATCATTGTTACCACTTGTTAGGTAACCATTACCTCCAGGTCCTCAGACTGAGGTATGCATAATACTTGTTACACAAGTATCTCACATGGCTCTCAAAGCCTATTAAATGGTTTGCCACCTTTCACTAGGCAATAACTTACTCATGGAACTCATAAGGTTCATGCACATTTTGTTACTTTTACTAAGCAACAACAACATTAGGCACATAAGGCCATACCACATGTTAATTATATGAAAGTCATAGCTCATATCTGGCTATGTTCATCATCTCATGATGTCTACATGATTAATAGACATGATAACAGTCATGTAAGTCATTTGTCACATCATATGAAACATTTGTAACACCACCATCCTTTATCAGGATTAGGGTTACCTATCAATTAGGGTTTTTCATTCCCTTTACCCAAAATTAGGGTTAGGGTTTCCCATCATGCTTTAATTAGGGTTTCATGCTCACATTATTAGTTCAACCCTAATGTATTGCTCCACACCTCTAGGAGTATTTAAAGATATCATAAGTATTTGCTTATGATCACTATTCTCATCATATATCATTAATGATCATCAATTCAAGGCATGAGTTCATTTCTCATCCTTGTCATGGTATGATTACATCATACTCATTGATTAGCTTACCCCATTTTCAAGGTATATTGGTCAACATTTATCAAAGTACATTGAGTTCATTACATCTTTATTGTAACAATTGCATAACACACATTTCATGTGTTTCTTAACCAAGAGTATTGAATTAGAGGTTCATCAAGGTAAGTCTACAATGAAATGCAGAATGTGATATCTATCATATCTGAATGTATCACTTTGTTTTCATTTCTATCTTCTTAAGTTAATCAACTAACTTTGTATTAAGATGTTTCCCTCTTAATACTTTATGCACTAACTTGTTACTTTCATCATATGGTGCATGGGTCACACATTAGAATTGTCCAATTGTCTTTAATGATATGGACTTATCCAACTGATAGACATTGTTGATATAGGATAAACCATTATCAACTATTTTAGGTATTTCAACTCTTAGGATGTTATCCACATCATTATTTAGTATAGAATACATCATTCCTAAAAGTTTCATGTCCTCATCATTGTAAGGTGTATAGGCTATTACTCATGTATAGAGATGGTTGTACAAGGATCTAGGCATAATCTTGTCTCTTAGATCCTTATTCGTTAAAATCACCAAATTATCATTCACATGGTTCATCAACCCTGTCCTTCATGTTTATAACATATTCATCTTATTTAATTATTTTAGCCATGCCTCTCTTTGGTGTACTGGCTATTAAACCATCTCTAGGGTTTCATATATCATCACATGACATCACCCTAAATTGAGTCTTAGACCATATCATAATATCAGGGTTCCACATAACATCACTTAAAACTAGGGTTTCATATTCAATAAACCATAATTAGACTTACTATTCATCCCAATTAGGGTTTCTCATGACATCACCCCCAATTAGGGTTTCTCATGTCATCACCCTCTATTAGGGTTTCTATTCATATCACATCACCCTAGATTAGGGTTTACTATTCATTCCAAGTAGGAGTGATCATCAAAGTACCCTGAATTAGGGTTTATCATACCATCACTATGAATTAAGATCATACCATCATCATGTAGTAAGATTACTTCCATTAATATCCTTAGTTAGGGTTATTATTCATTAACCATCATAATTAGGGTTTCATGATCTCACTATGAAAGATCATACCCTAATTAAACATTCATTTATATAGGAAGTCTACTACTTGATTATCAATCATGTAGGCAATCTTCTCTTTCATCTTCTACAAGATGATGTTTGCTTCAGCCTTGATTAAGCTAAGTCAACTCAATCTTGAAGAAGAATTGACATCATGGGTTATGTCATTATCACCATGATCATTAGGGATTAGCTCTTGAACACCCTATCTCATTAAAGGTACCATTATTATAAACACCGTTGATTTACATCATGTAATTGACCACTTAAACCATTGACCTTTATTCACTTTAAGTGTTCATACAATTTGATTAATTACTTTCCAAATGATCTTGGTCACTTAGACCTCAAATGGTCTTGACCAATCAGACCTCAAACGGTCTTGGTTGAATACTCAAAATTGTTTAGTAAAGTAGGTGGTGAAGACCGTTTGCCAAAGTTGACTTTTTGAAACCGCATGCACCTAAACGGTTTGTGATCATTTGGTCCCAAATGGTCTTGAGACCGTTTGGACTCAATTGGTCTTGATACCTTTTGGTCCCAACCCCCTCAAAACTGCAAGGACCAAAAAGGTTCTCAACCACTCCAATTAAATTAGGGTTTCCAATGTTGAATCCTTCAACCATTGAATTCATGTAAGCAATCATCAATTGAACCTATCACCATACTTTAATTGAGTTAATTAGGTCAACCTTCAACTGATTTAACCCTCAATTGACCCTCAATTTATCATCAATTAGGGTTTGAATCAATTGGATTAGGGTTTGGAATCGATGATCCTTCAACATTAACCAATGTGAAACTAGTTACTTTAAAACTATTAGACCACCATCCAAATTGGACATGGCTTGACCCCAAACGGTGTTGAGGTCATTTGGATGACCTCCAAACGGTCTGGAGACCGTTTGCCCATGTCAACATCAAAATCCAAGTCAATCAATCAAAGTTTGGATCATTGCATTGATCACCAAATCAGCATTTGATTGCACTTCAACTTAGTACCTTTAGATCCTCAAACACCTAACCATAGTCAACCCTAGACCTCCAAACGGTCTTGGGTGACCCCCAAACGGTCTTGGGATCGTTTGGATGACCTCCAAATGGTCTTGAGACCATTTTCTCATCATATCATCATTAACCATGTCATTCAATTAGGGTTTGGATCCTAGGATTGGTCACCAAATCAGCACTTAATTGTATTTCAATTTGGTATCTTTGGACCTTCAAACACTTGACCATACTTAACCCTAGACCTCCAAACGGTGTTGGGTGACCCCCAAACGGTCTTGAGACAGTTTTGGTCATCCCCAAACGGTCTTGAAACCGTTTGGGTCAATCAACCCAAAGCATCAACTCATTCAATTGCAAAATCAGCACTTAGTCGATTAGGGTTTATACCATATGTTTGAATCTTCAAATACCTAACCATACTCAACCCTAGACCTCCAAATGGTCTTTGGTGACCCCAAAACGGTCTTGAGACCATTTGGGTGATTCCCAAATGGTATTGAAACCGTTTGGGTCAATCAACCCAAGTTTCAAAATCAATCACTTATGAAATCAGCACTCAACCCGATTAGGGTTTAGGTGATTGATGGACCTTCAACTCATGAACCAATTGGAGTTAATCAATAATAATTGAAGGTTCATTAACCTAGATCATTATTAAAAAAATCCTCAAACGGTCAACCCTAGTCAACATCACCAAATTGTCTTAAACCGTTTGCTTCTATGCGGTTTAGTGAAACTGTTTCATTCCAAACAGTTTGAAACTGTTTGCTCCCAAATGGTTTGTGAAACCGTTTGGACATTTGATTGAAATCATTTGGTCTAGATATTTGGGGAGGTGTGTTCTTATGATTATGTCATCATAATCAAGCTCTAGACCCATGAAACCTGCTGTGATTTCCATGGAGATTGCATCAATCAACCAAATCAATAATTGTAAATAGAGAAATGATCATTATTTGATGGGGAATTGAATACAATAACAAAGTTAGGGTTTCGAGTTATAAAACCCACCTCTAATTGAGATCCAAATCTCCAAGATCATGACAAAAATGGTGGATGAAGCTTTTGCAACTCCCCCTAGGCTCATCCTCAAGCTTTTGGTTGAAAAGTTTGGCTAGGGTTGAAGAGGAGATCAAATTAAGAAGAAATCAATGGTTTACTTTCAATTTCCACCATGGAATCAAGGGGAAAAGAGGTCAAGAACCTTACCAACAGGTTGGGGTCGTCCTCCTCTTATTCATGAGATTATCTTGGGGTCGGCCAAGGAAAAGAAAGAAAGGAAATCCGAAAAGAAGTCTTTAAGTGAGTGGAGAAAGGGATATGTATAAGGAAATCCCAAGGAGAGAGAAAATGGGATTATTTCCTTTAATTCCCAAAATAATTTCCACCAAATCCCCCTCCATTTCTTGGACACGAAGCCATCTTAATGTTATTTCAAAACCTCTTCATTATCCAAGAATAAAGGGAAAAGAAATTAAGCACCTTAACCCTTATAATATTAATATCCATTTTTTAGTGGAATTTCTTTTTCTTATAATAATGGTGAGTGGAATTTCACCTCCTTAGGATATGCTTGTGCCTTTGCAAGGCTTAAGCTCGTCCAAAAACATCTGAATCCAACCATTTTAATTTTGGTTGAATGCCCCTTCAATTATTTTATTTATTTTTGTATTAAATTGAATTAGGGTTCCAATTAGGCTTAAATCTTGGTTATTTTAATATTAAGATTCTCTCTCCTCCAACTTAATTCAAATGAGGTGCCCCTCTCATTTTCTTTGCTCTAAATGATGTCAAGAAACATTAGGTACCTTATTGAAGTGGTAATTTGCATATTGAACCTTAGGTTTTGGGTAAATTGCACTTTACACCAAAACTAGGTTTTAATGCACAAACATTGTCCAACAAGCTCTATCTTAGTGTCCAGGCTTGTGGAAACCATACCACTACATAATATTCATTCTTATGATGTCTCAACATCAGAGTAACATATTATTATGTAACATTTGTAAGTTAGCCCCTTAACTTGGGTAATTTGCACTTTATTCCAAAATAAGCAAACATTGCTTCAACATTGTTCAAACAGGACCAAAATTGAAACATAAGTTCCTCATGAGCCCTAATTACTTTTAACAAGATGAGATTAATCATATAATCATCTTTATTTATTAAAACACATATGGTTAAAGCATAACCCAGGTCAGGGATGTTACACCATACATGTGATCATAATCATGAGCCACATCATCGTGTGAAGCAACATCATATGCTTCCAAGCTTCCTGGTTCACAACTTATCATCTTAACCCATTATCATATATACAGGATTCAAGCTGATTACATCATATCACTTGTATTATCATTATTAACAGAGAACTATCAACTATATACATTTCAGGTTATCAGAACCCTCACCAAAGGGTGTATCGGCTAGGGTTCCAACCCCTAGAGCACTTGTGCCATCATATCGACCAACCATGCTTCAACCTATCGTGCAACCAGATCACAAGGTATCGGGCAACCAGATCTAAGGATGAATCGTGCATCATCAGCAGGGGATGTTGACCAAGGGCCTATCGTGCACACGAACTAGGGTTAGGGTTCGAGTTCTATCGGCCCATTCTCTCAACAAGAAACATGTCGAATAGGATCATGATGCCCAAGATGCCCTATCATTCAACCATCAACTCATATCATCCAAAGGACCCTCATGACAGCCAAGGTACTCTATCATCTAAGGTATCCTATCATACGAGAGCATCGTAACCACTAAGGCACCATATCGGCCAACTCACATAGGGTATGATGGGCAAACACAAACCCCATGCTCGACACAAGGTTACCCATCTTACTCATATCACCCAAGGAATGGGACAGGGTGTTGCCCACCTATAACAAGCAACCCCACAAGAAGACCTATCGTCCAACTAGGTAAAACATCTCATATCGGCCAAGGGCTATCATAAGGTGTATCGCGCAGAGCACACATCAAAGTGTATCGTCCAAGCTCCCACTCCACAAAGGGTATCGGACAAACTCAACTAGGAATATCGGTCAAAGGTACAACCCAAGACAAGGCTATCGGACAACACTGCTCTAAGGTCATATCATGGAAGGCACAACCCAACATGGTCATCTTCAACCTCAAGCATAAGGGCACCAAACCCTAAATGATCAAGAACATCGGCTCACCTCTCAACAACCAAGAGAGAGGGGTCTTGCACAAACTCAATCACAAATTAGGCAACTTACAAGGACCAACCTCATCATAGCTCATCACATATCCAAGAGCTCACCTCTCAAATCCATGATGAGAGGAGGGTGTTGCCCAAGCAACTAGAATGTAGACTCACCTCTCAACTAAAATGAGAGAGGGGTATTGCCTACATCACTAGAGCTCAAACTCACTTCTCTAGACCAGGGAGAGAAAGGGGTGTTGCCACCAAAGAAAACCCTAAACTATGGTTCGGCCAACTAGACCCAAAGGTATGTAAACATCAACAACAGCATGCTCACCATATCCATAAGATCAACAACATGTACTATAGCAAGAAACATAACATGCATGGCCGATTATCAACATATAAGAATCATGTAACATTAAGAAGGTAGTATAGCTAGGGTTAGAAGTTATGTAACCCGCCTTAAGAAAACTCTTCAAGCTCCAAAGCTCCAAGCTTTAAGCTCCTATCTCCAAGCACACCACTTTCATCCATCAAAGAATAAGACCCACCTAAGGTTCGGCCACCAAGCTAGAGGAAGAAGAAGAGATCTCCACCAAGGGGAAAGGATCATCCACCAAGCTCTCCAAGGAAGGTGTGTCATGCACACAAGGAGGGAAGAGCAACAAAAGATCTAAAGGGTTCCCAAGGAAGAGAAAGGCAAGGCATATATAGATGAGGGTCAAGGTTAAACCAAGGCAAGGTGTCACCTTACTAAGGGACACTTGCCCACACATTTTGCCACCTTGCAAAACACATGCACATGCCATGCCACCACTCAACCAAGGATCGGCCACATGTCCAAGCTAGGGTGACACAACCAAAGCAATAAGGTCAACAAAGTCAAAGGATGACACACCACCACCACCTTGGCCGACACACCCATGGACGATACCCCATAGCTGACACAAGGCATCCTTGCCCGATACAGGGCTCAACCAAGCAAGGCAAGGCCCAAACAAGGGAAAACAAGGCCCAAAAGAGCTCAACCAAGCCCAAGGCAACTCAAGGCACGAACCCAAACCTTCCTCTCAACCCTAGAGGAAGCAAAGAGAGAGAAAGACATCTCTCAAGGTGGCAAACTTGCTCTTCAACCCTAACTTAGGTTATTTTGCAAGTAGCACCTCCAACTCCCAAAAAAACACAGGCAAACCCTAATCACCACTAAAGGTGATTAGCAAGCAACCAAGCATAAGGTTTAGGCAAAACAAATAGGGTAAGCCCAAAACGAAGGTCATGGTCCTTACAATGTCTTTCATAAATCTTCCATATGAAGGAATTTGTTCTATAGCCTCCACTAATGGAATGTTAATGTGGAGCTTCCAGAAGATCTCAAGAAAAAAAATTTGAAGTGTCGTTTCTCTTTCCTCGGCTTCAGACTATCTGGGAATGGCACACTTGGATCCTATATACACTTTTGCTGTAACACCCCAATTTCTAAAACATGCACAACACTAAGAGGAAGCATATATCTCATTGGGATGTCACAAACATGATTATCATTGCATAAAAATAAAGTTCATATATATATACCAACACAGGATAAAATAATAGTTCTCATACTCATGTCCTCAACATAACCCATACATGAACAAACTAAACATGTCTACCCTTAAACATCCTACACTTTCTCATAAACTCACGCTAAAACTAAAACTCATGATGCATAAACATAAAGGAAATCGAATCTATGGATAGTTGGCACCCCACCAGGTCTGGTCTCAGATGTCCTAGAGCTCCTTCTTCAACTGTTCCTGAGCTAGCTTTGTCCTTGACGTTGCTCCTTTCCTACGGGCATCACACCCCCAGCCATGCATCAAACAAAATGGTAAGTGGAATTGAACATATTATATATTAAAGAAAACATGTAAACAGAAAATAAACTTTAAACTTTAGACATTGAAAAAGAGACAATTACTTTTAGATTATGTCTTTTATCTGGACCTATATAAGAATCCTCAGGTTTTTTACTGAAGTACCTCTTCTCTTATGCACCGAAGTGCCTCTTGGGTTGCACCGGAGTGCCTCTTCTCTTATGCACCGAAGTGCCTCTTAGTTTTGCTCCGAGGAGCCTCTTCGTGAGGACCTTATATAAGTTATCTTTTAATCATTATCTTTCTCTTGAAAACTCTTACTTTTCTCTTATAAATTAACTTTAAATTTACTCTTGATGGGCATGAAGATGATACAATAATATTGACATTAAACATGGCATTCAATTTAGTATAAATTCAATGACTTTTAACAATTGTAACAATAATACATTCATACAACTCATCATGCATACTTATATACAAACAATCAAATATTTATGTTCAAAGTGCATGGACCACTTACCTCTCACTTAAAGAAGACCTAAATGCTCTTCCTAGGTTTATGAAACCCTAAACACGTTCATGGGGTTAAGAAACCCTAATTAACCTGTTATGACAATTATCATTCATTAATAATTAATACTTAACCTAATTTCTAGGGTTTTGGGGTTCTTGATGAAAACAGGGAAAAACGGCATCAAAACAGGCTCTAAAAGTTATTCCATCTTGTAGATCTCGAAAAACTGAGCAAAATCCATATATGATTTGACCCCATTGGACGTACCAGTAAAAAGATATAAATTTTCATAGATCGGCCAATCAGAAACTCCAGAAAATCCACCCATATTATCCAAAATCAAAACCAGCGGCGCTGAGCTGGACCACACACAAACAGCCACGTGGATCTTCATCACTCAGAATCGATGTGCACTGAGAGAGAAAAAAAGTCATGTGAAAGGTCCAAAATACCCATGTAACCTGAATACATACGATTAATCCTCGATGGGCCAAACTGGAAGAACATCACTGAGTTTGTTCTTCCATTGCTTCATCCACGAACAGGAGGACAACCCAGTAGGAGCATTGACTACAGATCGATCAACCGAGCTCCTCGCGAGACACTAAGGCCAAGGACAAGCTCCCCGTCGTCGGCCGAAGCCAACAAGCTCGAGTTTGCGAGCAGCGGTGGATAGATGGCCTAGGACAAAGACTGCCCTAGAAGTAGGTTCAAACATGGCACCCACATCGCGGAAGATCAAACTCAACGAGAGGCAAAACTGCAGCAAATCAACGACAGAGAAAAGTTCAGAGCTTTGTGGCGGAGCTACCCACACCAAAACCAAGCAAAGAACTTATTGGAGTAACCACATTCACCACGAGATTCGAAATAAGACAAAAAGAGGGGAAACTGATATACCTCAAATTACCTGAAAATCGGCCGAATTGGAGCTAGGGATGCCTTCCAGGGACAACAACGAGGCTTCTCAAAGTCTCGGGGGTGGTCGCCGAGATCAGAACCAAGCTCTCGGGATCGTCGGCGGCATCTGAGTTGATGTTGCTACTCGTCGGAGGGGACAGGTGCCAAGTCGAGTAGGCAAAGGCAACACGGAGGTGTGAGAGAGCAAAGGGGCGGCAGAAAACGGTTTCCTGATGGTCCGCGATCGTTTTAGCAAGGTTCTTTATATAGGCGATGCCCTAAGGAGGGCTGGAGTCCCCGTCGAGATGGGAAACAGGGATGAAAGGGAGAGTCTAGTCGACCGGGAGATCCACTGGATAAAGTCCGAACAAAAATAGTATGGGGGAGTCCGTCTCGGTGTGAGGATTGCGGAAATCTAGTTATTTCGTGTTGAGGTGGAGTAGAGTGGGAGATTGGGGTCGCGGAGGAGAGCCGCTACTGAAGAGTCCGCTCTGCGCGGGACTCGGGTGGAGGAGAAGGACTCCCCACGCGCGGCTGGATCCGCGAGGGTCTGACCCGGATGGGTGAGCGTGACATTCATTTAGGTGTTGGACCAAAGTCCATGTTAATTAGGATGAGGTACATTAGGGTTATATATTAAATTGGATTAACTATTTTCTAGTTCACATTAGGGTAGCTAGGAAAGTCCAAATATTCTCAAATTCCATGTGTTACCTAATTGGGACACAAGGAACCCAAAAATATTATTAGATTCTTGATTTGGTCAACTTAGGTTGTTATATCTCTCTTTTAGGATAAATATTTAATTTGTCATATAAGATTATTAAAAATGAATTTGAAGATGTTCTTTTGGGGAAAATCCAAAATTATCATAACCAATTTGTTAAAATTATTGGGCCATAAAAAAGAATGTAGATTGGGTCAATTTCATGTTAAACCCTAAATGTCACTTATTTAATAATTAGGGCTAACTTGATGATATTGATTTTCAATTTAGTGTAAAAGCTATCAAATTCGACTTATGTAACATATTTGGGAACCATCATCACATTATTATATATTCTAATTACCAATTTCGAAATAAAGCAAGTTAGGGTTTCAAATTGGGGTCATTTTTATATGGTTTAAAATTTTAGGATGTTACAATTCTACCCACCTTATAAAAATTTTGTCCTCGGAATTTTCAGAGTTCTACCCACCTTAGGGTTTTCCTTATCCTTAACATGAAAAGTTTTAACTCTTAATCCTACACATGTTCATACATAAGATAAGTCTAACTACAACTATAACCTCAAAGAAACTTAAACCACACCTTGTTCATTCTTATCATCTTCATCGTCATCCACCATGGTGAAGATTCTAGCATGTCGCTTCTCTCGAGGTGCTTCATTGACCTTGGGATCTTTCTTTTGAAACTTGGGGCAGTTGGTTCTAATGTGGCCTGCTTCACCACATGCATAGCACACTCCGGTTCCCAACCTGCATTCTCCTAGATGATACTTGGAGCACTTGGAACATTGGGTCTTGGTAGGTTGATTTGAAACAACCGCAGTTGGAGCCTTCCTTTTCTTGTCATTATGGTGGTTGTTGTTGGAGTGGTTGTCCTTCTTCCATGCTCTTCCTGGGTGGTCTTCTAGTTCGAGGGCAGCATCTAGGGCACCTTGCATGGTGCGGTGTCCTCGTCCAGACAAAGCAAAGTTAAGATCCTCCTTGAGACCTCTAATGAACATCTTCGCCTTGCGTCATTCACATAATCATATCCATACTTCTGTAAGATTATGAACTTCATGGCATATTGTGTGACTGTCATATCACCACGTTGACGAAGGTTGCGAAATTCCTCTTCTTTCTTCTCGATCATAGCCTCAGATATGTAATGATCTTTAAAGGCTTCTGTGAATTCCTCCCATGTGAATGGAGGAGCGTCAGCTTCACAAGAATCTAGCAAGTTCTCCCACCAAGTCCTAGCAGCACCTTTGAGCATGTGAGTCCCAAAACGAACCCTAAATGGGTTAGGGCAACCTAGGTCACGGAAACAATGCTCCATGTTCTGCAACCAGCTTTCGGCTTTGCCCACCACGTCTAGCTCTTCTTCTCCAGCAAAAGCATCGGGCTTGATCTTCAAGAAGTCAACTAAGGTCAACTCATGGTTCCTCGGTTGATGTGGTCTTCCTTGTTATCCAGTGATAGCATCATTTAGATCCTTGATAAGAACTTCTAGAGGTGCATTAGGGTTACCATTAGGGTTAGCCCCTCCAGAAGCACTATGATCACTTTCTCCATTGGAAGAGCTTCCTTCTCCATCTACGTGCTCCTTACCCTTATCAGATCTCTTCTTGGGAGCCATCTACAAGAGGGAACATAAACTATATGAGATTTTGAGAAAAGCCTGGTGGCCAACTATATTTTTCGCTCTGATACCATATTGTAACACCCCAATTTATAAAGCATGCACAACACTAAGCGGAATCATATATCTCATTGGGATTTCACAAACATGATTATCATTGCATAAAAATAAAGTTCATATATATATACCAACACAGGATAAAATACCAGTTCTCATACTCATGTCCTCAACATAACCCATACATGAACAAACTAAACATGTCTACCCTTAAACATACTACACTTTCTCATAAACTCACGCTAAAACTAAAACTCATGATGCATAAAAATAAAGGAAATCTAATCTATGGATAGTTGGCACCCCACCAGGTCTGGTCACATATGTCCTAGAGCTCCTTCTTCAACTATTCCTGAGCTATCTTTGTCCTTGACGTTGCTCCTTTCCTGCAGGCATCACGCCCCCAGCCATGCATTAAACAAATTGGTAAGTGGAATTGAACATATTATATCTTAAAGAAAACATGTAAACAGAAAATAAACTTTAAACTTTAGACATTGAAAAAGAGATAATTACTTTTAGATTATGTCTTTTATCTGGACCTATATAAGAATCCTTAGGTTTTGTACCGAAGTACCTCTTCTCTTATGCACTGAAGTGCCTCTTGGGTTGCACCGGAGTGCCTCTTCTCTTATGCACCGAAGTGCCTCTTAGTTTTGCTCCGAGGAGCCTCTTGGTGAGGACCTTATATAAGTTATCTTTTAATCATTATCTTTCTCTTGAAAACTCTTACTTCGCTCTTATAAATTAACTTTAAATTTACTCTTGATGGGCATGAAGATGATACAATAATATTGACATTAAACATGGCATTCAGTTTAGTATAAATTTAATGACTTTTAACAATTGTAACAATAATACATTCATACAACTCATCATGCATACTTATATACAAACAATCAAATATTTATGTTCAAAGTGCATGGACCACTTACCTCTCACTTAGAGAAGACCTAGATGCTCTTCCTAGGTTTATATAACCCTAAACACGTTCCTGGGGTTAAGAAACCCTAATTAACCTGTTATGACAATTATCATTCATTAATAATTAATACTTAACCTAGTTTCTAGGGTTTTGGGGTTCTTGATGAAAACAGGGAAAAATGGCATCAAAATAGGCTCTAAAAGTTATTCAATCTTGTAGATCTCGAAAAATTGAGCAAAATCCATATATGATTTGACCCCATTGGACGTACCAGTAAAAAGATATAAATTTTCATAGATCGGCCAATCAGAAACTCCAGAAAATCCACCCATATTATCCAAAATCAAAACCAGCGGCGCTGAGCTGGACCACACACAAACAGTCACGTGGATCCTCGTCACTCAGAATCTATGTGCACTGAGAGAGACAACAAGGCATGCGAAAGGTCCAAAATACCCATGTAACCTGAATACATATGATTAATCCTCGATGGGCCAAACTGGAAGAACATCACTGAGTTTGTTCTTCCATTGCTTCATCCACAAATAGGAGGACAACCCAACGGGAGCATTGACTACAGATCGATCAAGTGAGCTCCTCGCGAGACACTAAGGCCAAGGAAAAGCTCCCCGTCGTCGGTCGAATCCAACAAGATTGAGTTTGCGAGCAGTGGTGGACAGATGGCCTAGGACAGAGACTACCCTAGAAGCAGGTTCAAACATGGCACCCACATCTTGAAAGATCAAACTCAACGAGAGGCAAAACAGCAGCAAACCAACGACAGAGAAAAGTTCAGAGCTTTGTGGCGGAGCTACCCACACCAAAACTAAGCAAAGAACTTATTAGAGTAACCAAATTCACCACGAGATTCGAAACAAGACAAAAAGAGGGGAAACTGAGATACCTCGAATTACTTGAAAATCGGCCGAATTGGAGCTAGGGAGGCCTTCCAGGGAAACCGATGAGGCTTCTCAAAGCCTCGGGGGTGGTCGCCAAGATCAGAACCAAGCTCCCAGGATCGGCGGCGGCATCTGAGTTGATGTTGCTACTCGTCGGAGGGGACAGGTGCCAAGTCGAGTAGGAAACTGCAACGTAGAGGTGTGAGAGAGCAAAGTGGCGGTAGAAAATGGTTTCCTGATGGTCCCCGATCGTTTTAGCAAGGTTCTTTATATAGGCGATGCCCTAAGGAGGGATGGAGTCCCCGTCGAGATGGGAAATAGGGGAGAAAGCGAGAGTCTAGTCGACCGGGAGATCCACTGGATAAAGTCCGAACAAAAACAGTATGGGGGGGTCCGGCTCGGTGCGAGGATTGTGAAAATCCAGTTATTTCATGCTGAGGTGGAGTAGCGTGGGAGATCGGGGTCGCGGAGGAGAGCCTCTATTGAAGAGTCCACTCTGCACGGGACTCGGGTGGAGGAGAAGGACTCCCCACGCGCAGCTGGATCCGTGAGGGTCTGACCCGGCTGGGTGAGCGTGACGTTCATTTAGGTGCTGGACCAAAGTCCATGTTAATTAGGATGAGGTACATTAGGGTTATATATTAAATTGGATTAACTTTTTTCTAGTTCACATTAGGGTAGCTAGGAAAGTCCAAATATTCTCAAATTCCATGTGTTACCTAATTGGGACACAAGGAACCCAAAAATATTGTTAGATTCTTGATTTGGTCAACTTAGGTTGTTATATCTCTCTTTTAGGATAAATATTTAATTTGTCATACAAGATTATTAAAAATGAATTTGAAGATGTTCTTTTGGGAAAAATCCAAAATTATCATAACCAATTTGTTAAAATTATTGGGCCATAAAAAAGAACGTAGATTGGGTCAATTTCATGTTAAACCCTAAATGTCACTTATTTAATAATTAGGGATAACTTGATGATATTGATTTTCAATTTAGTGTAAAAGCTATCAAATTCGATTATGTAACATATTTGGGAACCATCATCACATTATTATATATTCTAATTATCAATTTCGAAATAAAGCAAGTTAGGGTTTCAAATTGGGGTCATTTTTATAAGGTTTAAAATTTTAGGATGTTACAATTCTACCCACCTTATAAAAATTTCGTCCTCGAAATTTTCAGAGTTCTACCCACCTTAGGGTTTTCCTTATCCTTAACATGAAAAGTTTTAACTCTTAATCCTACACATGTTAATACATAAGATAAGTCTAACTACAACTATAACCTCAAAGAAACTTAAACCATACCTTGTTCATTCTTATCATCTTCATCGTCATCCACCATGGTGAAGATTCTAGCATGTCGCTTCTCTCGAGGTGCTTCATTGACCTTGGGCTCTTTCTTTTGAAACTTGGGGCAGTTGGTTCTAATGTGGCCTGCTTCACCACATGCATAGCACACTCCAGTTCCAAACCTGCATTCTCCTAGATGATACTTGGAGCACTTGGAACATTGGGTCTTGGCAGGTTGATTTGAAACAACCTCAGCTGGAGCCTTCCTTTTCTTGTCATTATGGTGGTTGTTGTTGGAGTGGTTGTCCTTCTTCCATGCTCTTCCTGGGTGGTCTTCTAGTTCGAGGGCAGCATCTAGGGAACCTTGCACGGTGCGGTGTCCTCATCCAGACAAAGCAAAGCTAAGATCCTCCTTTAGACCTCTAATGAACTTCTTCGCCTTGCGTCGTTCATCATAATCATATCCATACTTCAGCACGATTCTGAACTTCATGGTGTATTGTGTGACTGTCATATCACCACGTTGATGAAGGTTGCGAAACTCCTCTTCTTTCTTCTCGATCATAGCCTCATATATGTAATGATCTTTAAAGGCTTCTGTGAATTCCTCCCATGTGAATGGAGGAGCGTCAGCTTCACGAGAATCTAGCAAGTTCTCCCACCAAGTCCTAGCAGCACCTTTGAGCATGTGAGTCCCAAAACGAACCCTAGATGGGTTAGGGCAACCTAGGTCACGGAAACAATGCTCCATGTTCTGCAACCAGCTTTCAGCTTTGCCCACCACGTCTAGCTCTTCTTCTGCAGTAAAAGCATCGGGCTTGATCTTCAAGAAGTCAACTAAGGTCAGCTCCTGGTTCCTCAGTTGATGTGGTCTTCCTTGTTGTCCAGTGATAGCATCAGTTAGAGCCTTGATAAGCACTTCTAGATGTGCATTAGGGTTACCATTAGGGTTAGCCCCTCTAGAAGCACTATGATCACTTTCTCCATTGGAAGAGCTTCCTTCTCCATCTACGTGCTCCTTACCCTTATCAGATCTCTTCTTGGGAGCCATCTATAAGAGGGAACATAAACTATATGAGATTTTGAGAAAAGCCTGGTGGCCAACTATATTTTTCGCTCTGATACCATATTGTAACACCCCAATTTCGAAAACATGCAAAACACTAAGCGGAAGTATATATCTCATTGGGATGTCACAAACATGATTATCATTGCATAAAAATAAAGTTCATATATATATATACCAACACAGGATAAAATAATAGTTCTCATACTCATGTCCTCAACATAACCCATACATGAACAAACTAAACATGTCTACCCTTAAACATCCTATACTTTCTCATAAACTCACGCTAAAACTAAAACTCATGATGCATAAACATAAAGGAAATCTAATCTATGGATAGTTGGCACCCCACCAGGTCTGGTCTCAGATGTCCTAGAGCTCCTTCTTCAACTGTTCTTGTGCTAGCTTTGTCCTTGACGTTGCTCCTTTCCTGCGGGAATGACGCCCCCAGCCATGCATCAAACAAAATGGTAAGTGGAATTGAACATATTATATCTTAAAGAAAACATGTAAATAGAAAATAAAATTTAAACTTTAGACATTGAAAAAGAGACAATTACTTTTAGATTATGTCTTTTATCTGGACCTATATAAGAATCCTTAGGTTTTGTACCGAAGTACCTCTTCTCTTATGCACCGAAGTGCCTCTTGGGTTACATCGGAGTGCCTCTTCTCTTATGCATCGAAGTGCCTCTTAGTTTTGCTCTGAGGAGCCTCTTGGTGAGGACCTTATATAAGTTATCTTTTAACCATTATCTTTCTCTTGAAAACTCTTACTTTGCACTTATAAATTAACTTTAAATTTACTCTTTATGGGCATGAAGATGATACAATAATATTGACATTAAACATGGCATTCAGTTTAGTATAAATTCAATGACTTTTAACAATTGTAACAATAATACATTCATACAACTCATCATGCATACTTATATACAAACAATCAAATATTTATGTTCAAAGTGCATGGACCACTTACCTCTCACTTAGAGAAGACCTAGATGCTCTTCCTAGGTTTATGAAACCCTAAACACGTTCCTGGGGTTAAGAAACCCTAATTAACCTGTTATGACAATTATCATTCATTAATAATTAATACTTAACCTAATTTCTAGGGTTTGGGGGTTCTTGATGAAAATAGGGAAAAACGGCATCAAAACAGGCTCTAAAAGTTATTCCATCTTGTAGATCTCGAAAAACTGAGCAAAATACATATATGATTTGACCCCATTGGACGTACCAGTAAAAAGATATAAATTTTCATAGATCGGCCAATCAGAAAATCCACCCATATTATCCAAAATCAAAACCAGCGGCGCTGAGCTGGACCACACACAAATAGCCGCATGGATCCTCATCACTCAAAATCGATGTGCACTGAGAGAGACAAAAAGGCATGCGAAAGGTCTAAAATACCCATGTAACCTGAATACATACGATTAATCCTCGATGGGCCAAACTGGAAGAACATCACTGAGTTTGTTCTTCCATCGCTTCATCCATGAACAGGAGGACAACCCAGTGGGAGCATTGACTACAGATTGATCAAGCGAGCTCCTCGCGAGACACTAAGGCCAAGGATAAGCTCCCCGTCGTCGGACGAAGCCAACAAGCTCGAGTTTGCGAGCAGCGGTGGACAGATGGCCTAGGACAAAGACTGCCCTAGAAGCAGGTTCAAACATGGCGCCCACATCGCGGAAGATCAAACTCAACGAAAGGCAAAACAGCAGTGTCGTGTATTTTACTACGCGCTTAAACACAAGTATACGCGTCGAGTAATATAGGCCTTGTGAGGCCCGATTCGAACTCAGGGATACGTGAATTATTGGGGACTTTTACTAACTAATCGCAATCAGCTAGACCGATTAACAAAGTAGGGTTTTGTTGTTCAAATTAAAAAGAAAATAAAAATCAAACAAAGAAAACAATCGATTAAAGGTTAATTTAATCAATTCAAAAGGATATCTTTAGGATGGCGGTTTCACCGCGGGTCAACATTGTATTAGGTTTCATATAATTACTCACACTTCTCTCTCTACCCGGGTAGTGGCCTGAAATGAGAATTACCCACTGTCATGGTGTAATTCACTACTTAGGTTTAGGTTGATTCCACCGTCGTAGTAATCATTCCCCTAAACTAAGTGCATTAAAAATGGTCCCTCAGTTCCCACCATTAATTTTACAACTCCTTTATCAAGGGTTTTATTAATTAATGTAGATTTCGTCTCTTTTCAACCGTTAATCCTTCTGTCGAAGTGATTAAGGGTATTAAGTTATTATTATGGTGATCAAGCATAACAATAGAAATGGAGAAAACGAATCTATTCCACGGATTTGAGAGAAAAAATATGAATTATTGATATAAAAATGTCATACAATGCATTCCCGGGCTACTCCCGGTCCTAAAGATTGAGGGTTTTAGCCTCTCATGTTCATCTCACACGAATACATGGTAGAAATTGGGGAATTCATAAGAAAAATGGGGAATAAATGGGAAAACCCCTGAACGGAGAAGAACCGGTGGATCCTTGGCGTAAAACACAAGCTTCCCCGCCTGTCGGTGGTGGAAATCGTCTTCGGCAGCGTCCAAATCACCCGAGATGAGCTTCTCGGCCTCCGTTCTCCTTTTTCTCCTCCTCGGCACTCGTGCAATCCAAAAATGAGATCCCTCCCCATCGTGTGGGCGGCCGCCATTAGGTATAAGTCCCTAATTAGGTCGTCAAATAACAACAGCCGTCCGATCGAGATCAAAACAGATCCAACGCATATCTACCGGCGTCGATACCATCGACGCGGGTCGATGGTATCGACGCAGCGGATTAGCGGCAGCTTTCCTTTCTTTTATTCTGAGCGCCTGTGGTGATCTCGATACCATCGACTTGGGTGTCGATGGTATCGACTATCTTTAGCGTCGGTTGTTGTCATTTAGCGACGCTGTAGCTCTCCTTGTGTCGATGGCATCGACTTTCGTCGATGGTATCGACTGCATCCTCGCCAGCAACCTGAAGTGCTCTCGATGCCATCGACTTAGGTGTCGATGGTATCGACTTTGTATTGCTCTTCTTGGCTGACAACTTGTGGCTTGGTCGATGGTATCGACTTCCGTCGATGGTATCGACGGAAGCAGATACTTGTTTTTCCTGAAATTTCACAACAAGACCAAGTAAATCCACAAAATTTATAATAAGATGATAAATGATGCTCACAATAGTAAAACAAAGGGTATTTGATATAATATGATTGTTGGCTAAATGGACATCTAAAAATCCCTTTGTTTTGATTATGACAAACATTTCATTCTTATTAATCTAACGAGCTACTTAAGTGTGCAGGATGACAAAGTAGCAAGGGAAAATCCAAGAGCTTACTTAGTTATATTTTCATGCAATGTAATCAATGTTGTAAAACTTGTACAAATATATAATGTACAAGTACTTAGAATTGCATGTAAATCAAGCGTTAGATTTTCCCTAGCCAAACACCATAGTTAGACATGTCATCCCATTTAATTAGGATCACCTTTGCACACTCACACATATAATTAATGCTTAAATTGAAACCTTGAAACAGGATCATTCTCGGTCGACAAACTCCTCGACCGAGACACTCTCGGTCGACCATCTTCTCGACCGAGAAAGATCCAAAGTAGCCGTTAGACACAACAAACAAGTTAGTTGGTAGTTGAAGAAAGATGTTGCAAATCACTTGTTCCAGAGAGCCTGTCGGTCGACAAAAGTTCGACCGAGTAGGTGTCTCGGTCGACCATTTGTCGACCGAGATGGTCTCTGACAGCAACTGCAGAATAAATTAATTAGCCGTTGTTAAAGCAACAACTTTGTACCTAACGGCTAGTTAAGCACTTAGAAACCCCTAGAAGTTGTCTAGAACGTCCTTAAGCATACTTAGGTCATTCCTATAAATAGGACAAGCCATAGGACACTAGTATTCACTTGTTACACTTGAGAATACACTTGAGCATACTTGAGCAATCTTTTGCAAGCAATTTGAGCACTGTGATCATTGGCCTACATTCTCCTTAGCTCAATCCCGTGTCCTATAGGCTAGATTCTCCTACCCACAGCAATCACAAGTTCACATACTTGGCTAGGAGATCTTACGCTTGATCTAGGCATATCAAGCCTCGGGCTTAAAGGATAAGTTGTAATTTCCTTTTCCTTTCTTGTTCCTGTTTATCTTTTGTACTCTCCTTGCTACTCCTAGGGTTGGAGGCTGTGGATTGGAGAGGGTTGACTTCTCAGGTGGAGAAGGGGACTTCAAGCTACTTCAAGAAGGCTATCGCAAGGGAAGCTACTTCAGAAGGCTGGTGCAACGGGAGTTGGTGCATCTACTTCAAGGGAAGGCTGCTTCAAGGTTGGCGATTACTTCTAGGTGAAGGCTGCTTGAAGGGTTTAGGAAAAGAGATTGTATTTTATGTAAATTCCTTGAAGAGGTAATAAAATAAATTTCTTTTCAAATCCCGGTTGGGTAAGCAACCGGGTAGTGGATTGACGGCTATAGTATTTGCTATAGTTGGAACCACTCTAAACCTTGTGTCTCCTTGTCCAATATTTTTCATTGTGGTTGTTTGAGTTCAATAATTGTTAAATTATCTATAAAACTCTATTCACCCCCCCTCTAGTAGTTTTCAATTGGTATCAGAGCAAGGCTTCAAGGAACCCTAACAAGGTCTTGAAGAAATGGGTGATGGAATGCTCAACAACCTCAACATTGAAGGGACTCTTGTTGCTAGGCCACCGGCGTTCGATGGAACAAACTACCAATACTGGAAGAGAAGGATGCAGTTTTACTTCCAAGGCGTCAACTGGGATCTATGGAGAATGGTATCTACTCCTTATCAATTCCCTCAAAATGACTTTGCGGAATGGGATGCAAACACGGTAAAACAGGCCCAAATGAACGCAAAAGCCGTAAGCATTTTATATTGTTCTATTTCTGTAGGAGAATTTAATAGAATTTCAAATTGTGATACAGTGTATGATATTTGGCATAGATTGTCTATCACTTATGAGGGTACAGCCCAAGTTAAAAATTCCAAAATTAGCCTGCTTAAAACAAAGCTTGAACATTTTCGTATGGATCCTAATGAAACTATCAGTGAAATGTATTCAAAATTCTCTACTATTGTTAATGGTTTGAGTGCCTTAGGAAAACCTGTTCTTGAGGAAGATCAAGTATCAAAAATTCTTCGATCACTTCCTCCAAAATACAAGCCAAAGGTGACAGCCATTGCAGAGGCAAACGACCTCACTCGCCTCAAAATGGAACAACTCATCGGTAATTTAGAAGCTCATGAGGCAGATCTAGAAGAAGAAGAAAGAAGAGAACGTGAACATCAAAGTGGGAAGAAGAAAGATGTGGCTCTCAAAGCCTCAAAAGTAGTCACATAAGAAAGTGAGGAGTCAAGTGAAGAAGAAGAAGAAGCCTTAATCGTAAACGGTAAGAAGTACAAAAGGTTTAAATCTAACAAAATTTCTAGTTCCTCTACTCCCAAGTGCTTTGAATGTGGGAAGAAAGGGCATTTCAAAAATGAATGTCCCAAAGCAAAGAAAGGAAAGAAAAGCTCACATAAGAAGAAAGGAGAAAAAGCTTATAAAGCTGCCTGGGATGAGTCAAGTGACAGTGAAAGCGGAGAAGAGGTGGAATGTCTAATGGCAAGAGAAGAAAATGAAGACTCTCAAGAGGTAAGCCTTGTTGATCTTTCTAAAGAAGAGTTAGTTACTAGTTTACAAGAAACTCATGATAAGTATGTTGATGCCAAGAGGAAACTAAAGAAAGCTGTAAAATCAAATAATGAGCTCATTGCCAAATTAGATGAACTTTCTTATGAAAAGAACAACATTGATCTTGAAAATGTATCTTTAACAACATCTTTAGATGATTGCACTAGAAAGCTACTCAATTTGGAAACCAATGTTGATCTTCTATCAAAAGAAAAGACTGATTTGCTAGCTAAACTACAAGATTATCAAACTCAACCTATCTTGTGCAACCATTCGGACTATGATAATATTGTAAAAGAAAAGGATTCATTGTTTTCTGATTTAGACCAAGCAAGAAAAGATATACATAAGAAGATGAATGACATTGCTACGTTGCAAAGAGAACTTTATAAGTTAAGAAGAAAAGATATTCTTGATAACATATTGAAAGTTGGTAATGTTTTCAATGGAAGAAAAGGTTTGGGATATGTTCCAAAGAAAAACCAACCCAAAAAGACCCAAACTATGTTTGTACCCAAGAACACAATGACTAGAAAGAGAAATGAAATTGACTCTATTACTTGTCATTTCTGCTTACGTCTTGGACATTATTGTTTTTCATGCCCCTACAAGACTAAGGATTCCGACTTAGTTTGGATCCCAAAACCCCAAACTTAGAAGAATGGAATGTAGTTGAGATATGACCAAATGCTTAATTTTGCTATTTATATTGTCTTATCTCAACAAAAGGTGCTATGCTTATTGTTATTCTTTTTCTGCATTGCTGAAACAGAAATTCTGTCGGTCGAAGTATTGTCGACCGAGCTCTGGGTCGGTCAAAGTATTGTCGACCGACTGGATGTCTTTAACAAATAAAAATTTTACAGCACCTATTTCGGTCGAAAATTGGTCAACCGAGAAATTTTCTGTGTTTTTGCTTGTGATACAGTAACCTGCTCGATCGACAAATTGTCGACCGAGACCAATATCGGTCGAACAATTGTCGACCGACTGGTTTTCTGTATCAGAACTTTTATATATATAAGCACTTAAAAAGTTTCTAACCATATCGGACCATCACATGGGTACCAAAATCTACATTCTAATGCAGGAATGGGTAGTTGACAGTGGCTGTTCCAAACACATGACCGGGAACAAGGAAGCATTTCAAACTTTTGAAGAAAAGAAAAGTGGAACGGTCACCTTTGGAGACAATGGTAAGGGAAAATCGTTGGAATAGGTAATGTTGGAACAAATCTCGAAATTAAAAATGTTCTACTTGTTGATGGATTGCATCATAATCTAATAAGTGTAAGTCAACTATGTGATAGTGGTTATGATGTGTTATTTAACAAAACCTGCTGCAAACTATTGATAGAAAACACTACAAATGTCGTTTATGAAGGAAATAGAGTTGGAAATCTTTATATCCTTAAACCAAACTCTATGAAATCAGTAGTAGGTAAATGCTTGCTTGCAAATGAAAATACCTTACAACTATGGCATAAAAAGCTAGGACATGCTAGTTCACATGCTATTAAAAAGTTAGTGAAATATGATCTTGTTCGTGGATTACCTACTTTGTCTTTTGATCAAGTTGAAAACTGTGAACCCTGCACAATGGGAAAGCAAACCAAAACATCTTTTAAATCAAAACATGTACTTAGCACCAGTAGATCCTTAGAATTAATTCATATGGACTTATTTGGACCAATGAGGACACAATCTATTGGTGGTAAACGATACTGTTTTGTTATTATTGATGATTATAGTAGATATACATGGGTACATTTTATTGCAACCAAAGATGATACTATTCATGTCTTTATGCAATTTTGTTCCAAGATTGAAAATCTTTTACAACATAAAATATGTACCATTAGAAGTGATCATGGTGGCGAATTTGAGAATCATACATTTGAGACCTTTTGTACATCTCAAGGGTATACTCATAATTTTTCTTCTCCACGTACCCCACAACAAAATGGTATAGTTGAATGGAAAAATCGTTCTCTACAAGAAATGGCTAGGACCATGATGCTTGAACACAACACACCTAAAACCTTTTGGGCTGAAGCTGTAAACACTGCTTGTTATGTGCTTAATAGAGTAACTGTTCACTCTCATTTGAAGAAAACTCCATATGAAATATTACACTCTAAGAAACCTAGAGTTGACTATTTTCATACTTTTGGCTCCACATGTTACATTTTAAATACCAAAGATGATAGAGACAAGTTTGATTCTAAATCACACAAAGCATTCTTCTTGGGATATTCCACTTCTAGCAAAGCCTTTAGAGTATATAACACTATCTCTAGAAAAGTTGAGGAATCCATTCATGTTTCTTTTCATGAAGAATCGAAATCTGAAAATCTAGATATCATTGATCTCACTAATCAATTCAAAAATATAACCATTTCCAATGATAGTGAGAAAATTCCTATATCCGATCCCCAAGTTGAAACACAACCTACACCTAGGCTTATCAAGGATCATCCCCAAGAACTAATTATTGGAGATCCAAATGATAAAGTCAAAACTCGGTCATCCTTCAAAGATGTTGCAAACATGGCTTTTGTTTCTATCATTGAACCTAAGAAGATATCTGAATCTCTTAAGGATGATTACTGGATAATAGCCATGCAAGAGGAGTTAAATCAATTCACTAAAAATGATGTATGGGATTTAGTTCCTAAACCACAAGATAAAACTATCATAGGAACTAAATGGGTATTTAGGAACAAGCTCAATGAGGCAGGAGAAGTAATAAGGAATAAAGCTCGGTTAGTAGCACAAGGATATAATCAACAAGAAGGAATAGATTTTGATGAAACATATGCACCCGTAGCTAGACTTGAAGCTATTAGGATGTTACTAGCTATTGCTGCCCATAAAAACATCAAGCTATATCAAATGGATGTCAAAAGTGCATTTCTAAATGGCATCATACAAGAAGAAGTTTATGTTGCTCAACCACCTGGCTTTGAAATACCAGAAAAATGTGACCATGTTTATAAACTTAAAAAGGCACTTTATGGTCTAAAACAAGCACCTAGGAATTGGTATGAACGGCTCAAGACATATCTTTTTGATAATGGTTTTTCTATTGGAAATTCAGATTCTACTTTATTTTTCAAAACATATGCATCTGATTTCCTAGTTGTGCAAATTTATGTTGATGACATTATTTTTGGAGCTTCTAATGATTCATTATGCACACAATTCAGTGCCATTATGCAAAAAGAATTTGAAATGAGTCTCATGGGTGAACTAACATTCTTTCTTGGTTTTCAAATTAAGCAAACACCTGCAGGAATTTTCATAAGCCAAGAAAAATATACTAAAGAACTTTTAAAACGTTTTGGGATGGATCAATGCAAACATGCTACTACTCCTATGGCTACCTCTATCAAAATTGATAAGGATGAAAATGGGGAACCTATTGATGATTCCTTATATAGAGCCATGATTGGTAGTTTGTTATACTTAACTGCTTCTCGACCGGACATTATGTTTTCCGTTGGTCTTTGTGCTCGATTTCAATCCCAACCTATGCAATCTCATTTTCTAGCGGTTAAAAGAATTCTTCGATATCTAGCTGGTACTACTTGTCTTGGTTTATGGTATCCAAAAGGACAATCCCTGGATTTTAAAGCATATACTGATGCGGATTATGCTGGTTGTCGACTTGATCGCAAAAGTACTAGTGGTGGATGTTTCTTATTAGGGAGAGCCTTAGTATCTTGGTTTAGCAAGAAACAAAATACAGTTGCCCTATCTACAACTGAAGCTGAATATATGGCAGCCGGGTCTTGTTGTGCTCAAGTGCTTTATATGCAACAGGTATTAAGCGATTATGGTTTTAATCTTTCATCTACACCTATTTTTTGTGACAACACGAGCGCCATAAACTTAGCACACAATCCTATTTTACACAGCTGGGCAAAACACATTGAAATCCGTCATCACTTCTTAAGGGATCATCTCTCAAAGAATCATGTTTCCCTTCATCATGTTGATACGGATAATCAATTGGCTGATATTTTTACAAAACCGCTTCCACTAGACCAATTCAACAACATTAGGAAGCAATTGCTTATTACTCCTTTGGAAGATGTTTTCTTTGATATCTGTGGTTCTTAAAACGAATCCGTTTACTTGTTTCATTTTGGCTTTTCAATGGACATCTTTTTCATTAGATTTGACAGAATATCTAATTAAGGGGGAGTTTTTATCAAAACAGTTATCTAATTAAGGGGGAGTTTTTATTAAAACGGTTATCTTTTTGAAATGACAAAGGGGGAGAGATATATAAAACTATAACTTAGTATTTATGAAAAACTCAATCAATGAGTTTCATAAATATACTCTTGGCTTTACATTGAAAGTTGCTACATTCCCAAATGAACTGGATTTCATGTTCCATAATTCATTGGGAATAATAAGCACACATTTTATAAACAAGAGGAAAAGATACATAAGGAAATCTAAAGGTATGAAATTCATATGTTTTATATTTATTTTGGAAATGTTTGTCATCTTCAAAAAGGGGGAGATTGTTGGCTAAATGGACATCTAAAAATCCCTTTGTTTTGATTATGACAAACATTTCATTCTTATTAATCTAACGAGCTACTTAAGTGTGCAGGATGACAAAGTAGCAAGGAAAAATCCAAGAGCTTACTTAGTTATATTTTCATGCAATGTAATCAATGTTGTAAAACTTGTACAAATATATAATGTACAAGTACTTAGAATTGCATGTAAATCAAGCGTTAGATTTTCCCTAGCCAAACACCATAGTTAGACATGTCATCCCATTTAATTAGGATCACCTTTGCACACTCACACATATAATTAATGCTTAAATTGAAACCTTGAAACAGGATCATTCTCGGTCGACAAACTCCTCGACCGAGACACTCTCGGTCGACCATCTTCTCGACCGAGAAAGATCCAAAGTAGTCGTTAGACACAACAGACAAGTTAGTTGGTAGTTGAAGAAAGACGTTGCAAATCACTTGTTCCAGAGAGCCTGTCGGTCGACAAAAGTTCGACCGAGTAGGTGTCTCGGTCGACCATTTGTCGACCGAGATGGTCTCTGACAGCAACTGCAGAATAAATTAATTAGCCGTTGTTAAAGCAACAACTTTGTACCTAACGGCTAGTTAAGCACTTAGAAACCCCTAGAAGTTGTCTAGAACGTCCTTAAGCATACTTAGGTCATTCCTATAAATAGGACAAGCCATAGGACACTAGTATTCACTTGTTACACTTGAGAATACACTTGAGCATACTTGAGCAATCTTTTGCAAGCAATTTGAGCACTGTGATCATTGGCCTACATTCTCCTTAGCTCAATCTCGTGTCCTATAGGCTAGATTCTCCTACCCACAGCAATTACAAGTTCACATACTTGGCTAGGAGATCTTACGCTTGATCTAGGCATATCAAGCCTCGGGCTTAAAGGATAAGTTGTAATTTCCTTTTCCTTTCTTGTTCCTGTTTATCTTTTGTACTCTCCTTGCTACTCCTAGGGTTGGAGGCTGTGGATTGGAGAGGGTTGACTTCTCAGGTGGAGAAGGGGACTTCAAGCTACTTCAAGAAAGCTATCGCAAGGGAAGCTACTTCAGAAGGCTGGTGCAACGGGAGTTGGTGCATCTACTTCAAGGGAAGGTTGCTTCAAGGTTGGTGATTACTTCTAGGTGAAGGCTGCTTGAAGGGTTTAGGAAAAGAGATTGTATTTTATGTAAATTCCTTGAAGAGGTAATAAAATAAATTTCTTTTCAAATCCCAGTTGGGTAAGCAACCGGGTAGTGGATTGACGGCTATAGTATTTGCTATAGTTGGAACCACTCTAAACCTTGTGTCTCCTTGTCCAATATTTTTCATTGTGGTTGTTTGAGTTCAATAATTGTTAAATTATCTATAAAACTCTATTCACCCCCCCCTCTAGTAGTTTTCAATGATGGCAAAGACCAAATTAAGTGAATTATGCAATATTATCCATGAAAATGAGTAATTAGAGCACAAAACACATATGAAATAGGTCTATAAATGCGACTCAAAATCATCGCATCAAACTCCCCTAAGCTTAAACATTGCTCACCCTCGAGCAACTGATCCTTACAATAGGATTGCAGATGTCAACTAACAATCAACATACCAACCTACATCACACATGACTCCCACTGGACGTTCTCAAACCGGCCTTTCCTAATCACAGAACAGTAATTACCCTACAGGCGACAATAATCATCAAATAAAAGAAATTATCCTTCAAACCGATGAACACTATCACATAAGGCAGTTAACATAATAAAATTTGCCGATTCAGCATTGGTGCATCTTGTGATCACCTACACTACGTTGCTCGCCCTAACTACCATCTACATGGAAGCAGTTCTCCTGATAAACATGAGTGAGGAGAAAATCACGGTGGCCTACCAATCCGAGCAACGGGTGGATGGAATGGGTGGTTCATGGAAGAATTTGGAAGTATTATACAGTTTCAAAATGCATAAAACAAAATGCCCTAAATGATGTGAATGCACATTAAAAATGCCCTAATGCCTATAATTGGGTGGAATGATGCATGCACTAACCTTCCACCTCAAAAAGAGATAGAAATCTAATTAAGCCACATCATGTACTCAATTTCCTTGTTATGCAAGTGATATCATGTTCCTTTCTCCCTCTTATTCCATTTCCTTCTAAATTCTCTCTTTTTTTTTCTTTTCTCAATTTTTTTCAGATTTTCAAAAAAAAAATTCTTTTTTTTTCTTAGCCCACATATCCATAATTGCTTAGAGATACATGTGTTAGGCTATTTTCTTCATGATTGGAAATCTTTGTACTATTTCGAGGGTATGGAACAATTTAGATCACTTTTTAAGACAACCTGAGGTACATGGTGTACTTCTGCGTGAAAATCATGAAAGTTATGAGTGCAACTACATGACATGCACCTAAGGTAATGTGCATGAATCACTATACATTTTTTTTCGTTTTATGCAAAAGTATGAAAATAACAATGCAAATCCTATCTACATGCTATGCACGCAAGAAGGAATTAAAACTGTACTTTACTTCCAATTCTTTGGTAGATTATGGAAAAATATGAAGTGGAATGATCACAAGATTAAGTTACTGAACCTTAGAAAAATATCATGTGTCCCTCCTTACTGACATGTGTAGTAGTTCAAAGGGTTCTTTCTCTTATATCCAATTAAGGTCTCATTACCATTTGATTAGGTTAGGCTCAAACAACCGTTACTATCCACTTTTCATGAGTCAATGGGGGTGTGGGTGTGACATATTGCTTCAAAGTTGACATAATCAATCATTTTCATAGGACAAGTTCCCCAAGGACAACCAAGTTAAGCTATCCAAAAGACACAGAAATTTTTAAATTCCCTTAAATTTCCCATGAAAACAGCGAGATGACAATTTTTAAGACATCCACGATTACACTAGATAGATGTGGATTCTAAACAAACTAAAATTGCAAGAACAAATAACAAAGCAAAAACTAAAAACAACTCAAGAAAAGATAAAAGATAGAGCTGTTCCAGCCACCCCCCTAAGCTTGAATTCGACTATGGCCTCATAGTCAAAAACCAACTTAAGGGTGGAACAGTAATACCCTGATCAATCCTGCGGAGGCGGTGGTGGGTATTGCGGTGCCGTAGGATCCCAAGACGGGTACTCCCCCTGGAAGCTTGGATCATATTGGGTCCTCGGTGGAGGCTGTGGATAGCCTCCAAAGTAGTCTTGACTCCAGTAATGGTCGAAGAAGGGCTCCTGTTGCGTCTCTATCCGCTGCAACCGGGTGTGCATTTGCTCTTGGTTGGCGAGGATGAGCCGCTCGTTTTCGAACATAGCCCGTTGGTTGTCAAGTACCCGGCTCGTAGTCTCATGAATGCTGGTATACATAACCATGTGCTGCTGCTGAGTCTGCTGGATGTCCTGCAGCATGGTGTACATCCTCTGCATGGAATAGGGATCCTCGGTTGGCTGCTCGTGCTGTGGTGATGGTGGCGGGGGCTGAGATGATGAAGATGCACCCGGATGAATCCTAGGATGCTTCCGTGGTGCCACACGTGCTCGAAGAGGTGTGAAAGCCTCCTCTTCCTCTGCAGCCTCGCCTTCTTGCTCGTCACCTCCGCCTTCTTCCTCGGAGGACTCGATGGCTATGATTGGCCACCGGAAGTGCTGCTTGCCCTCTATGTTGAAGACGTCGTCCGGTAGGGAGCTCTCCTGATAAGCTTGGTTGACGTGGCAATGAGCGTACGCCAACCCGTCCCGGAGAAGAATGAGGTTTGAACGGTGCAAGTGTTGCACGTTCACCTTGCTCCTCGTAGAGATCAGAGTCATGGACTGAAATTTCAACCCCAAGTAAAGCGCCAACTTGGTGACAAGACCACCAAAATGGATTGGAGCCTTCCTTGTGCTCCTCTTCACCGCCAGGACGCGTTGTAGCCAGAACGCCCCCCAGTTGCATGGTTGACGCTTCAGGAGTGTGTAAAGGAAGAACAAGTCACTCTCCTGAAACTTGCTCAAAGCAAGATCACTTCGAGCGAAGAATGTCAAGCTCAACATCCTATGCAAGACCCGGACGAACGGGTGCTCAAAATCTGCTACCGCTGCATTGTGGTAGCTCACGGTCTTCCCCGCCGGCACTGTAACTAGCTCGGAGAAGATCTTTGCATAGTCGGTGCGGGAGTCCGGCCTTCGGTGATCATGTGGAGAGTGGATCCAGTTGAAGATTTGATTGAACTAGACCAGTGTGAGATTGTAGTTGTTGTTGAAGAGTCGGAAGGACACCATTCCCTTGATCCATTCCCGGTCCGATGCTACCACGTCGTTTGGTACGACGCAGACGTCGAGAGACGCCATGAACTCAGCCACCAGTTCCTTGTAGGTGGGCCATTCGCCGAAAAATGGCTGACCATCCGCATGGTACTGCAGCTCGTCAGGGCGTAGGCTTCTGCTGGTGTTGCGTGCTTGTCCATGAAGCACATAGGCCAAGTTGGCCTCGAATCCCAACTCCTGGATCATGCCCCGGTCCACATACCGGGTTGGCTCGAACTTTCGCTTCATTATCTCCTCGTAGACCTTCCTCACCTCCATGTTGTCATGAATGAGGTGTGGACGAGGGATGGAAGCGGTTGGGGGAGGAACGAACTCTTCGATCTCCATAGGGTGTGCGGTTGAGGACGACGCTCTGGCGACGTGCACCATGGTTGTGAGAAAAGATGGGATTAGAAGAAGAGAGCTCGGTGAAGATGGAGAAGAAATTCTCCGCTCGATGAAGATCTCCGCTCGATGACGCTTCTCTTCAGTCTTGGAGGGCTCAGGGGAGTGCTCGGCGCTAAGGAGGATACTTGCTCTGAAGGTGTGACGTCAAATGACGTTGCAAGTCCCCTTAAATAGGCTTGATCGGCGCCCCTGTTGACCCGTCGATACCATCGACGCGGGTCGATGGTATCGACACATCTCGCGGGTATCCGCCTCCCTCGCGAGTATCGACGGCTGACGTTTGCTGGATCGAGAAACCTGGATCGCTGACGGGTCGATACCATCGACGGAAGTCGATGGTATCGACGCAGCACCCGGATCGCTGATGTGGCTGTTGCGATCGTCGTCGATGTTTGTGTGCGGATTGGTGACATGTCCGTCGATACCATCGACGGATGTCGATGGTATCGACTTGCTTTTATTGCGACACCGTCGTTGTGTTGCATTCAGCTTGTGATGATGTCAATACCATAGACGAGGCCGTCGATGGTATCGAGTTGACTGAGCAAAATTCGTCTGAATATCTCCAGAGATCTCGATGGTATCGACTGGGGTGTCGATACCATCGACACTTTTATTGTGACCTGTCTGTGACCATGTCGATACCATCGACGAGGGTGTCGATAGTATCGACGCAGTGCGATTTTTGTTGGTGTCAACCTGAACCCATGTCGATACCATCGACGAGTGTGTCGATGGTATCAACCCTGCCTGTGCCTGCACATTCAACAAACGGATCAAGGTATCATTTTTAAACTAAAATTTAAACGAAATAAAAGCAATCTATGACTAAAATTAAACTATCCTAATGTACCGATGGTTGGGTTGCCTCCCAACAAGCGCCCTTGTTTAGCGTCTTAGGCTAGACGTCTTCCCTTCATCTCATTCATGCACAAGTGAAATGAGTTTGACCTCATTCACTTTCCTCTTGTAATTCTCACCAAAATACAACTTAAAGCGTTGCCCGTTCACCAAGAACGTGGCATCTCCATCACGCACAAGAATCGCTCCATGCGGTTTCACCTCCTCCACAATGAAGGGTCCACTCCACCGGGATTTCAGCTTCCCGGGATGCAGTTTGAGACGGGAGTTGAACAATAGAACGTTGTCTCCCTTCTTGAACGTGCGCATCTCAATATGGCGATCGTGGATCAGCTTTGTGCGCTCTTTGTAGATGTGGGCATTCTCATATGCCGTCATGTGTAGCTCATCCAATTCATTCAATTCAAACATCCTTTTTCTCCCAGCCTCATCATAGCGCAAGTTCAGCCTTCGTAGCGCCCAATGGGCCTTGTGCTCCAGCTCCACCGAAAGATGGCAAGCCCGGCCGTACGCCAACCTAAAAGGCATGGTGCCTATAGGTGTTTTGTACGCCGTTCGATAAGCCCATAGCGCGTCCGGTAGCAATACACTCCAATTCTTCCTTGTGGATGCTACGGTCCTTTCTAAAATCTTCTTGATTTCTCTATTTGATACCTCCACTTGTCCTTGTGTCTGTGGATGATATGGGGTGCCAATGTTGTGCTTGACCCCATACTTCTTCAAAAGTGTCGCGAATTTCTGATTTCGAAAATGTGTGCCTCCATCACTTATGATCATTCGGGGTATCCCGAACCTGCAGAAAATGTTCTCTTTGACAAACCTGCACACTACATTCGAATCATTAGTCCTTGTGGGGATTGCCTCCACCCACTTCGACACATAGTCTACAGCAAGTAAGATATAAAGATTTGAATTTGAGGACACAAAGGGTCCCATGAAGTCAATGCCCCATAAATCAAATACCTCAACTTCCTGAAATACATTCAGGGGCATTTCTTGTCTCCTTGATATGTTACCTGCGCGCTGGCACGGGTCACATTGCCTAACAAAATCATAGGCATCCCGGAACAAAGTGGGCCAATAAAGGCCGCTCTCCAACACCTTGGCTGCTGTCCGTGAGCTAGCATGGTGTCCTCCCGTAGGCGACGCATGACAGTGGTGGAGAACACTCTCGTACTCCACCTCCGGCACGCACCTGCGAAGAATACCATCCCTGCACTGCTTCAAGAGAATCGGGTCATCCCAAAAATAATATCTCAACGAATGAAAGAATTTCTTTTTCTCTTGATAGGACCAATCCTCCGGGATGATCCCGCAAACCAAATAATTCACAATTTCCGCAAACCATGGTTCTTTAGAATCAATTTTTAAAAGTTGTTCATCGGGAAAGGTCTCGGCAATGGGTATGTGCAAACCTTGTTCATCAACCCTCTCTAACCTAGACAAGTGGTCAGCCACCACATTTTCAATTCCCGACTTGTCCTTGATTTCAATATCGAATTCTTGTAGGAGCAAAATCCACCTAATTAGTCTAGGATTCGCATCCTTCTTCTCCATCAAATACTTTATTGCAGCGTGATCAGTCCACACAACCACCTTAGAACCCACTAAGTACTGCCGAAATTTTTCAAAGGCGAACACGACGGCCAGTAACTCCTTTTCCGTGGTTGCGTAGTTCAATTGAGCATCATTAAGCATTTTTGAGGCGTAGAAAATCACAGCAGGCTTGTTATCTACCCTTTGCCCCAAAATAGCTCCCATAGCATAATCGGACGCATCACACATCAACTCGAATGGCTTTGTCCAATCCGGCGTTTGAACAACCGGAGCTGAAATCAACTTTTCCTTCAAAACCTCGAATGCGTGAAGACATTTCTCATTGAAATCAAAAACTGCGTCTTTTTCCAACAATTCCGATAATGGCTTTGCGATTTTTGAAAAATCCTTGATAAATCGCCGATAAAACCCGGCGTGTCCTAAAAAGCTTCTCGCCCCTTTTACAGAATTTGGTGGGGGTAGCTTAGAAATCACCTCAATTTTTACGGGGTCTACCTCAAGACCCTTTCTAGACACCTTGTGTCCTAGCACAATTCCTTCCGTCACCATCATGTGACATTTCTCCCAATTGAGGACCAAGTGTGTGTCCTCGCACCGCTGCAATACCTTATCTAAGTTATAAAGGCATTCATCAAAAGACGCTCCATACACCGAGAAGTCGTCCATGAAAACTTCAAGACACCGCTCTACCATGTCAGAGAATATGGCGAGCATGCAGCGTTGAAAAGTCGCCGGCGCATTGCATAAACCGAACGGCATACGTCGGTAGGCAAAAGTCCCATAGGGACATGTGAACGTAGACTTCTCTTGATCCAAAGGATCAATAGAAATCTGGTTGTACCCCGAATAGCCATCTAGAAAACAAAAATGCGACCGACCAGCTAGACGTTCCAAAATCTGATCGATAAATGGCAATGGAAAATGATCTTTAAGAGTTGTGGCATTCAATCGGCGGTAGTCAATACAAACACGCCACCCGGTTACCAATCGGGTGGTGACAGGTTCATTCAAAAGATTTGTAGTGACAGTGATTCCCCCCTTTTTAGGGACTACCTGTGTGGGACTCACCCACGTCGAATCGGATATGGCATAAATGATCCCTGCAGCAAGAAGCTTTATGACTTCCTTCTTGACAACCTCCATCATGCTTGGATTTAGACGTCTTTGAGGCTGTATGACTGGCTTGGCTCCCTCCTCGAGCCGTATCTTGTGTTGACAAAGTGTAGGGGAGATCCCCTTGATGTCCGCCACAGACCACCCAAAAGCTCCACGGTGGTTCTTGAGCACTATCAGTAGTTGCTCCTCCTCATCCGCACTCAAGTATGCAGATACAATCACTGGTAACTTGTCCTCCTCAGCTAGAAAGACATACTTCAGATGCGGGGGCAATGGCTTCAACTCCAGATCAGGTGGGCAAATAAGAGATGATTGTAGCGGTGGGGGAAGTGTACCCAAATCTTCAGTGCCTCGTGTAGAAACATGGAAGCATTTGAAGCATCTTGGCGCACTCCTTGAGTGAAGTACTCCGCATCCAATCATAAGTGACATTTAGCAAACACGCCTCCAAAGGCAATTCCGGATATGCATCAAAAACCGAAGTAATAATCGCATCATCCTCCCACAAAGGTGGAATGTCCTCATTCTCATCATTTGGAAACCCAACAGCTTTGCATAAAGAGACAACTTTAGTTTGCTCCATAATGTCCACAGCTAAGGTCCCATTATCTATCCTGCTCATCACATGAGCCATATCCAAAAATGGCTTCCCAAGACAAAGTGAGATATTTTGTTCCACATGCTTAACCATGTTGCACTGTGCTTTTGCTTTATTAGATGCATTGCCATTGGGCATGACCATCTCAAAGCGATCATCCGCAATGCCCAAGGTCAAGTGACCTCTCCCCATCTCCAAGATCATATCAGCTGTAGCTTGGAATGGGTGACTGATAACCTCTCATTTTGTGACGTTATCTTATTAGTTATCTTTAGTTTTCCATACTCTTTCTTAGATAAACTAAATAGAATCATTAAACCTTCTTACTTTATTGCAGATACATCAATAAACTAACTTTTCCTCTTTTTCATTACAGAAAACACAAAAAAAATCACAAAGACTCCTCACGGTCCCAAGACCGCGAGAAGCCTCACGGTCCCAAGACCGCGACAAGCCTCACGGTCCCAAGACCGCGAGAAGCCTCACGGTCCCAAGACCGCGAGAAGCCTCACGGTCCCAAGACCACGACAAGCCTCACGGTCCCAAGACCGCGAGAAGCCTCACGGTCCCAAGACCGCGAGAAGCCTCACGGTCCCAAGACCGCGAGAAGCCTCACGGTCCCAAGACCGCGAGAAGCCTCACGGTCCCAAGACCGCGACAAGCCTCACGGTCCCAAGACCGCGACAAGCCTCACGGTCCCAAGACCGCGAGAAGCCTCACGGTCCCAAGACCGCGAGAAGCCTCACGGTCCCAAGACCGCGACAAGCCTCACGGTCCCAAGACCGCGAGAAGCCTCACGGTCTCAAGACCATTTGAGACCAAACGGTCTCAAGACCGTTTGGGCTCAACTTGAGCCTATAAATAGGACCTCAAGGGCCACTTCAAAGGCATCAAATTCCAAGACGCCCAAAGGCTGCCTCTCCAGATCCAGAGCACTCTGGTCTTCCGTCCACTGCCCCAAGGCTGCCAGTTTTGAGATCCGTGCTCATCATCAAGCTTCCTTCTCTCTCTTCTTTCCATCTCTTCAACAAATAAGGTGGGAAGAGAAAATCCTTCATCAAAGCAACCACGAAGTGCGAAGATCGTTGCTCTCTTCACCAAGGGTTCAACCTTCCCTCCTCCGTGGAGATGACGTTCTTTCTCTCTCTTCTCACCTCCTTTGCCATGAGCGAGTAGTTTTCATTCACTAGGGTGCGGGGAGTAGCCCCGCTACCCATGTTTTCATTTCATGCGATGTAATTCAATAACTTGTAATAAAGATACTCTTCCTTTCAGTTTGACTTCAATCGCTTAATGAATACTAGTTGCTTGATCATCAACTTGTGTTACATATTGTCTTTTGGTATGAATTGTCTACGTTTGTACCCTTAGATCTAAATATCGATTGAATGTTGGTTATGGATGTATGTAGTCACCATATGTCTGTTTCGGTGTCTAGAAGTGTTTTCAGGATTGGAGTAAACTCACCCCCATCGTTGCACTTTCATACTATGAAATGGAATCAGTTGACGTATGGAAGTGCAACCTTGGTAAGGTCGAGGAACACATTTCATGAAGGAGTAATGCAAAGCATGTGAATGGTCACATGCTTTGCATTACTCCTTCATGAAATGTGTTCCTCGACCTTACCAAGGTTGCACTTCCATACGTCAACTGATTCCATTTCATAGTATGAAAGTGCAACGATGGGGGTGAGTTTACTCCAATCCTGAAAACACTTCTAGACACCGAAACAGACATATGGTGACTACATACATCCATAACCAACATTCAATCGATATTTAGATCTAAGGGTACAAACGTAGACAATTCATACCAAAAGACAATATGTAACACAAGTTGATGATCAAGCAACTAGTATTCATTAAGCGATTGAAGTCAAACTGAAAGGAAGAGTATCTTTATTACAAGTTATTGAATTACATCGCATGAAATGAAAACATGGGTAGCGGGGCTACTCCTCGCACCCTAGTGAATGAAAACTACTCGCTCATGGCAAAGGAGGTGAGAAGAGAGAGAAAGAACGTCATCTCCACGGAGGAGGGAAGGTTGAACCCTTGGTGAAGAGAGCAACGATCTTCGCACTTCGTGGTTGCTTTGATGAAGGATTTTCTCTTCCCACCTTCTTTGTTGAAGAGATGGAAAGAAGAGAGAGAAGGAAGCTTGATGATGAGCACGGATCTCAAAACTGGCAGCCTTGGGGCAGTGGACAGAAGACCAGAGTGCTCTGGATCTGGAGAGGCAGCCTTTGGGCATCTTGGAATTCGATGCCTTTGAAGTGGCCCTTGAGGTCCTATTTATAGGCTCAAGTTGAGCCCAAACGGTCTTGAGACCGTTTGGTCTCAAACGGTCTTGAGACCGTGAGGCTTCTCGCGGTCTTGGGACCGTGAGGCTTGTCGCGGTCTTGGGACCGTGAGGCTTGTCGCGGTCTTGGGACCGTGAGGCTTGTCGCGGTCTTGGGACCGTGAGGCTTCTCGCGGTCTTGGGACCGTGAGGCTTCTCGCGGTCTTGGGACCGTGAGGCTTGTCGCGGTCTTGGGACCGTGAGGCTTCTCGCGGTCTTGGGACCGTGAGGCTTCTCACGGTCTTGGGACCGTGAGGCTTGTCGCGGTCTTGGGACCGTGAGGCTTGTCGCGGTCTTGGGACCGTGAGGCTTCTCGCGGTCTTGGGACCGTGAGGCTTCTCGCGGTCTTGGGACCGTGAGGTTTCTCGTGGTCTTGGGACCGTGAGGCTTCTCGCGGTCTTGGGACCGTGAGGCTTGTCGCGGTCTTGGGACCGTGAGGCTTCTCGCGGTCTTGGGACCGTGAGGCTTGTCGCGGTCTTGGGACCGTGAGGCTTCTCGCGGTCTTGGGACCGTGAGGCTTCTCGCGGTCTTGGGACCGTGAGGCTTGTCGCGGTCTTGGGACCGTGAGGCTTCTCGCGGTCTTGGGACCGTGAGGAGTCTTTGTGAATTTTTTTGTGTTTTCTGTAATGAAAAAGAGGAAAAGTTAGTTTATTGATGTATCTGCAATAAAGTAAGAAGGTTTAATGATTCTATTTAGTTTATCTAAGAAAGAGTATGGAAAACTTAAGATAACTAATAAGATAACGTCACAAAATGAGAGGTTATCACCCCCCCTAACTTAGAGTCTACCTTGTCCTCAAGTTAGATAGAGCTAAGGCATGTAATGGCGAGGCGATTTTATTTGATTAGGGTTTCCATACTCATGCTTCAATTCTAGGTCAGAGATCTACCGAGGTCTTATCAGGGCTTCTGCTTACACTAACTCTTTCGAGTATCAAAAGTTGCATGGATCTCAGGTTCCTTTTATGTCGTGAATCTCGCATTGGGACCACCTTTCTTAATGTGTGCATGTCATCGACTCCAATCATTTTTATACTTCTTTGGAGAAACCTACTGGTAGCTAGAGTGGGTATGAGGGCTGGCTTAAAAGGCTTATTGTGTAATTCCCCCTTCAAGTGGGGAAAGGTTTGTCTATGCTCTTTAGAGATTCACTACCGGGCACGACACATCTGCCTTCATGAGGGCAGCTGAATGTACCGGCCGGGTGAGCTCTTTTATCAGCCTTATCATATATTAGGAAACCTTAGGATCTCATTACCGGGCACGACACATCTGCCTTCATGAGGGCAGCTGTATGTACTGGCCGGGTGAGATCTTTGTTGGCTCTTCATATAGGTCCTTATGCATGGCACAACTCTCATGTTTTTATTCAGCACTCTGGCTTTTATTCGAATCTCACAGGCTTAGGAAGTGGGTTTTGTTAGGGTTTTTGATTGGGCGGCCAAGCCTCTTTTATTGAAAGAAGAAAACTGTTCTTGGGGTTCTTGACATGCACTTGGTGGTCTACTCGCGAGATTTTCTTGATTTTGGATTTCCCTGATTTCCCTCTTGACTTTGAGAGTATTCGGTTCGCTTTGGCCCTGAAGTTGACATGTGAAGAGTCTGAGATAGAATTGAAGCAAAAGTATAGAAACCAATAGTGAATGAATTTTATGGATTTGCCATTTCAAGCCTGTAAGCTAATCTTATTATTTATATGAGGACTACTTTATCTCTAACTTAGGTAAGGGTGATACTTTTCATGATGAAAGTTATACTTAGAAGTTGTTTTATTGAAAAAAAATACTGGAAAAAGTCTAAGTACGAATAGAAAGTTTGAAAATTATGTGCGGGAAAAAATGAGTTAGAAGAGTTGGAGAAGGATGATACCTCGCCCTTGTCCAGTGCACTCCCCCCTAACTTATCACACACTCTGTCCACAGAGTGTCAAAGGGATAGGTTGAGAGGTGCATGGACAAGGGCATTTATGCGTTAGTTAATCCTGAGCTTGCCCCTGGTGCTTGGAGGAGCTTAGCTGCAAACTGTCCACGTAGGGCGTGATAGTCTATGTCAGTCATATCCTCTACTGGTTTCTGAAGAACTAAGATGGTATACATCCAGTAGAGGACATGGAAGCCGCAGTCGTTGGATTGTCAGATTTGCTGGGGACACTTGTGGCAGAAGGAAGGGCGGTGAAAGTGTTCTTTGGCGTAAGCTTTTGTGTGCTGACTAAGGAGATCAATTAATCTTTCAGCACATTCTTTTGCTACTACCTCTGTGGGTGTTTTTGGCGTTACGACGTAAACTTTCTGTCGTGGGTTGTACTGGCTATCGGAACTGTTATAAATTGTAATTGTTCCATCCGGTAGGTTTGCTGCCAGAAGTAGCCAGTGTTCATGGTAGAGGAAGGGTAGCATGATGAACTTCGGCGTTGTGTGTTGTAGATATGAGATTAGTGTTTCAGCTGCGCCGAAGTTCTTTAGCTTTAAAAGATCATCCTTCAGATATGGAGATGCCATGTATGCTGTGGGGTGATCTTGTCCGAGTAGAAGCTGATAGGAGGACATAAGGCCAACAGAGAGGGATCCTTTAATTTGTAAAGATTCTCGCAGAGTGTCTGCCATTATAAGAATGTCACCAGACATGAAAACGAGCTCATCATTCTCGGCGGAAAGCTTTGACATAATGAGACGTAGTTCGTAGCTGGATAGGCCTTTGCAAGCACTGAGATCGAAGTCTGGAAAAGATGGTGTGATGGCAGACAATGGGTTTTTGGCGTCTAGGCTTTGCTCGGTAGCGGAGGCCGGTCCTTTTGATTTCTCTGACTCTTTTAGAGCTTGGCGGAAGGGTCGCCGCTGTGGTCGCTGGATAGCAGAGAAGAGGTAGCGAGGGACATCATCTGGTGCCATCGTTTGGTCTTTGAAGAACCGTCTGTCACAGATGAGTTCCATCGCATAACGTCCTCTCAAAGAATGAAAATCTTCAGTGACCAGGGCAGAGAAAGGGATTTCTTGGTTCAGCGCTTGGATGTGACGAATGGTGCAGAAAGTGCAATCCCCGGATCCATCTGCGGCTTGAACTGGAGGGTTTATAATTTTGAACCAGGGCTGGCTCCAGTCTTGGCGGAGAGATGGGCGTGCAGCCCAAATTAGCTTAAGCAACCGAAAGAGTATGCATCTTGCTTCGCCGGCTGCTTCACCCACAAAGTTTATCGTGCCGGCGGGTAGCTCGGTGCTGCAGAAGTTATAAACTGTGGCGTCCCGAGCCTCTATATCGACAATCATAGCTAGCCAATGGTTTAAAATTTGGAAAGGCACAGTAAGATAACGTGCTTGTCGTGCTAGCCCGATACGCATACGTTCGATGGATTTTTCTTGGATATCCTTGTATGGGAGGCCCAAGGATAGGGCGGGTGAGGCATTGAAGACAGGCTGCTTCCTCTTGTGGCTTCTGTAAATTTCAATACAGTTGGCGAGGAGGACACGGAAGATGGACATTGGCATCGTCGACCCAGGTCGCAGGATTTTGCGAAAATCTTCACGTGTCAGCTTGCGCTTTGTTTTAGTGTTGTGGTAGATAATATCATCTCCTGCCTTTGTATCGTCCACGATAGTATTCAGTATAAAGATATCCTGGGCATCTAAAGTGGAAATGGCCGCCATATCAAGGTCATGCATTTTGTGCGGCAGGGGTGGTGGTGGGGGAATCTCCTGTAGAGGGGGGGAAGGATGTACTTCTGGAGCTTCCTCAGAGCCAATAGTATCGTTGTCTGAGTCCGAGGCAGAATCGAGCTCTTCATCAGTATCCAATTGCACTCGTTCTGACTCGTACTCGTCGAGGGGTGAGGTTGCCGTCGTGGTGGGCGCTGAGAGGGGTAAGACAGCTATTGTAGGAGGGGTGGCGCCAGTTCCGATTATGCATTGGTGGAACTCGGCAAAGGCTGCTTCTTTAGCAGCTTCCCCGATGGATCCCATAGCAGAGTAGTCAAGAAATTGATCCCCATATGATATATTAACATTATCATGGTGTGGGGAGTTGGGATCCTTATCACCGTCATGGTGATCTGTTTGTTGTCTGGGTTCTGCTCCTTGGCTTGGACCCTCCCCAGCATCATCTGGTTTGTCAGAGTCTTCATCTGAGGAGGTATTGTTGGTGGAGTCTGCTGAAGAATCAGAATCGTCATCATTATCAGCAGCATCTTCATCGTCGTTAGTTGTCTTCTTTTGTGCTTTCTTTTTGCACAGACGATGGATGGATTGGAGTTCATCATAAGCCACTTGCACGTGCTCGTGTGTTTCGAGCAGTGCTTCGTGGGTTTCTTTAAGATCTAGAAAACGTTGTTCAGCCGAGAGGAGTCTTGCTGTGAGATCTGTTACTTGAGCTCTCAGCTGAATGAGCTCATTATTTGATGACTCCTCCTGGCGATTATGTAGCTGCGTGAGGGTGGTGGTGATGTCGTCCAGGCGCGTGCTGAAAGCTTGTTGTTGTTGCTGCAGCTCGCGTAGGGTCTCTGGCAGAGGTAAAGTCTGCGCAGAAATCCTATCGACTTGTGTTGCCAACACTTCATGCTGGCGTTGTACTCCCTGGATCAACTTGGGCAAGTTGTTGCAGTGGCCGTCGATGTGGTCGACTTGCTTGGCCACTGAAGCTTGACGTTGTTGGATTCCTTGGAGGATGCCTGGCATGGTGCGGTTCTGCTCGCCGATCTGGGCAACCTGCTTAGTTAGACCCTGCACACATGAAAAAATAGAATTTAAAATGTTAGATGGGTCGGTGAGGAGATTTCGGATGGTGTCAAATTGACGTCCGAATTCCTCACCGACGTTAGTAAAAGGGACCCCAGTGATTGAAGGGTGAGGTGGCTGGGGTTGGGGTGGAATGATAGTGTCATGCGGAAAAGACACAGTTGATGGACCCGCGAATTGCGTGGTGACTGTAGATGGAGTCACTAGCGATGTCGGGGTGGTGGAGGGTGGAAAAAATGGTGGCATTCCCGAAGATGGAAATGGATTCGGGAATGTTGATGGAAAGGCGGTGGATGTGAAGGAGGAGAATTCGGGCATTGTGGTGGAGAATGGGGTGCCTGAAGTAAAGAAGGGTGGAGGTGGTGGAGGGGTGGTGAAGGAAGGTGGAGCAGAGGAAGATTGAAGGGTGGTTGATGGTGGTGGGGTGGTGGATATTGGGGTGGTGGAGGGTGGAGAGGTGGTATTGAGCTCAGCATTTAGAGTCATTATAAAAGAGTCTAGTGATGAGGATGTAATATGTTCTTCAGGGAGGGGGGGTTCAGTTTCAGGGTTAGGTTTCGATGTGGGTGTCCCTGACAGCTCATGAGCTTTGACGAGCCTTCTGGAAGGTCGTTTGACTAGGAGCTTTGCTGTTTTAGTTGCCGGGGCAGTTATACTAAGCTCTGCCTGCCCAACCTTTGCTTTCTTTTCTCTGGCTTTGACTGAAGCGATGATTTTGGCGATCTCATCTTCAGTGAACAGGAGCTTGTCTTTATCATAGTCAGCAAGCTCAGGAAGTGGCAGCAGGATTCGTGAAGATTTTGTGGGGCAGAATACGTAGTGCAGCCTTCCATCCTTATCCTTTAAGATGTAAGAGTTCTTTAGTGTCTGTTCATTGGTAAGAATGTCGCCTTTTATTGGGCTGCATTTGGGTAGAAGTCTATCCATCTTGAGATATTTGATGATAGATGTGATATGACCACCCGTGCAGATTTCTTTCCCGAGGGCGAAGGCTGAGAGCTTGATCAGCATGTGTTGTCCAATGTTGACAGGCAATCCGTTGAGGACTGACCAGAGGACAAAAAGGTCGGATATGAGAATATTTCCTCCTTCGGATCTAGGGAAAAGTGCGCCGACGATAATTTTGTGTAACGTGCGCACTAGGCCAGAATGAACGTTGGAGGCCTTGCTTGTCCTTGCATCGAAGGTTGGTAACCCCGTTAATGACTTCCAGAAGTTATGCTTGTTGAAACTGGGGTGGTCTGTGCCAGCAGCTTTGGCTTTCTTCAGCTGGTCTTTATTGTCGATGAAAATTTCATTCAGGACATTTTCGGTGATGACCACCTCATTGTTGAAGATTCTGGAGGTTATTCTACGGTCACCACCGTCCCTTTCTTTATGCAAGATGTCCACCACTTCTTTGTTGAAGTAGGTGAAGAATTCAGTAGTTGGCTCAGAGTAGGAAATTTCCGATACAAAGCATAGCCGGGAAAGGTTAGAATTGTCAAGAAGAGTGAGGATTCTGTGGTAGATCCCCATCTTCATCAGTATGCTGGGGCAGGCATACTTGGTTGGTTTAAGGAGTTGGCTGATGGGGGGAATGATTTGGAGGTGAAGGTTCTCAGGTGGTGGTGTTGTGGTGGTGATGGGAGGAAAGATAGGAACAGTTATTGTGGCAGGGTTGGTGACGGTGGTGGAGGATGGTGGGATGTACCCTGCTAAGATTTGTTCTCTTGCACAGGCAGGGTGGACCTGCTTCCTGGCTCTCTTCTTAGATGTGGGCTCAGTTGTTGGTTCTTGAGCCAATCTCTTCCCCTTAGATTTTGTAGTGGGTGATTCTTTCTCAGGGGAAGGCTGGTATTCGGAGGCCTCGTCGGATGAGGTCTCTTCGACCTCCTCGTCAGAAGGTTCTTCATCTAGGCAGCGGTTGATTCGCTTGATGTCCTTCATGACAGCAGTCAGGTTTACTTCTGCTGGGACTTTTCCAGTCCTTTTGAAGTCGTCAACTAGGCTTTGCAGATTTGCTCGTTCAGCAAAGAGCTTCTCTTTTGTCCAGAAGGGAGCATCTGTTGGTCCTTGCTTAGCAGGTGAAGTCATTCTGAAATAATTGATAAGAAACAAAAGTTAGAAATCTTAAATTTTGAAATTATAACAAAGTAAAATTATTTTGAATTTGAGTTTTATTAGTTTGATTTAGTTCAAACGGTCCTGAGACCGTTTGGTCTCAAACGTTCTGGAGACCGCGAGGATCCAAACGGTCTTGAGACCGCGAGGATCCAAACGGTCTTTAGACCGCGAGGATCCAAACGGTCTTGAGACCGCGAGGATCCAAATGGTCTGGAGACCGCGAGGAAGACGAACCGCGTGGGAGACGAACCGTGCGGCCGTTCGTTGGCTAAGAGTTGCGGAAACGATGATGGCGACAACGGCGGGAGGGGGCTCGAACGCGAATTTTAAATGGTGATGCGTCAACCTGTCGCTGCGGTCGGTGGGTCGGCGAAGGGGTAGCTGCTGCAGAGCTGTCGATAAGCCGGGAGCGACGACGAGCTAGGAACGACGACGATGAAGTCGAGAACGACGGCGACGAAGCCGAGTCATCGGCGAAGCACTTGAAACAGTGACGCGCGGGAGTGTAGAGACGAAGGTCAGAGCGGAATGAAACAGGAGAGTTCGAGAATTCGAGAATCAAGAAGAGGGGCGCGTAGGTGGGGGGGTATATTTATAGGTTTTTAGGAGCCCTCTCGGTCAGGTGACCGAGAGAGCTCAAACGGTCTCCAGACCGTGAGGCTCCTCGCGGTCGTGGACCAAGTAGTAACTCATTGCCGTGCTCGTCCTGCATTTCCATAACGACGAAATCAGCCGGAAAAACAAAGCGGTCTACCTTTACCAAAACATCCTCACAGATTCCATACGGTTTCACCACAGAATTATCGGCCAATTGGATGGTCATGTTACTTGGCCTCGACTCCTTCAATCCAAGTTTCTTGAACGTAGAAAGGGGCATCAGATTGATGCTTGCCCCGGAATCACAAAGTGCCTCTCCAAATTTGAACTTCCCGATAAAACAAGAAATATTAAAACAACCGGGGTCCTGTCTCTTTGGCGGCAAAGTGCCCATAATAAAAGCACTCACTTGCTCCTTCAATACCACAACCTCAGTGTCGGGTATTTTCCTCTTCTTTGTGATTACATCTTTAAGAAACTTCCCATAAGACGGTATTTGCTCAATTGCCTCTAGCAAAGGAATATTCACTGATAACTTCCTAAAGCTGTCCAAAAATTTCTTAAACTGTGCATCCACCTTTCTTGCTTTTGTACTATTGTGATAGGGGACCGGAACGGTATGTGCCCTTTGGTGAGGTGGCACATAGAGAGTTAATTTCTGTGGTTCCTCCTCAGTGGCTTGTTCTTCCTTACCATCTTCAGCTATGTCCTCAATTTTCTCTATGACAGGTGTGGGCTGCTCTTTGACTGTTGCTTCTTCAACTGTGTCCTGCGGTGTGCTTGTGTCATCCGCCCTTGGATTCAACACTTTCTTACCGCTCCTCAATAAGATGTCCTTGGCCTGTTGGTTTCCCCCGGGAACATTGGTGTTCCCCGGAAAACCCGGATGTGCCGGCTTCTTCAAGCTTGCAATCTCGGCTGCCATTTGCACCATGGAAGTCTCTATAGTTCTCATTTGAGCCCCGTGGCTCTGCAAAGTCTGCCCAAACTGGTTCATAAATTCACCCTGTTGCTTTATTTGTTGCCCAAAAGTGTTCATCAACTCTTGATTTTGCTTTATGACTTGATTGAGCAACTCCGTGCTCTTATCCTCCGTGACCGGTGCAGGCTTGGCGTCCGGATCCTGCAGAAAGTTATTTGGATCCTTCCATGAAAATTTCTTGTCCTTCCGCCATGAATAATCATTATTCCTGTACCCTTGCTGTTGCCTCATATACTTGACCTGAGCCTCATCCTCGGACTCATTGTCTTCCTTCCGCAGCAACCTCTTTGCGAGAAGATCCATCTTCTCGTTCAGCTCTATCATTGCCTTTGACTCACTGGCAACTCTTGCTTGCTCAATTGGGCCTCTTTCTCTTTCTCCCCAAGATTGCTTTCGTGCCATATTCTTCAGTATTTCCCAGCATCTTGTATCAGTGTTATTTAAGAAAAATCCGGAGCCATCCGAGTCCAAATTGCTTCTATCATGCTCGGAGAGAGCAAAGTAGAAGATCTTCACTTGGGTTTCCTTGTCCAGTCCATGGTGTGGACATCTCCTCAACATGACTTGGAATCGCTCCCAAGTCTCAGAATAAGTTTCACCCGCCTGTTGGGTGAAATTGTGGATCTTCCGGATCATATCATTGGTCTTCTCAGGAGGGAAGAACCTCTCGAAGAAAACCTCCACCATGTGATCCCATGATTCAACAAACTCGTCGTCAAGGTTATGAAGCCACTCTCTTGCCACTCCAGCCAAGGAACTCGGGAATAACTTGAGGTAGAGCACATCCTGTGGAAATCGATCTATCTTCACCATATCACAGTTCTCCACGAACTGGCTGATGTGGGCCACTGGATCTTCATTTTTTAATCCGTGAAATGCGTTTGATTTAACCAGGTTAATCAATGCTGGATCGATCTTATAGGTTGGAATGTTTAGCCCCTGTTTCTTTATAGGACCCTTTGATGCCAAGGAAGAAGACGCCTTGATCTTCTCCCATATTGTCTGTGCTTCAGCCATTGCTTCTTCTTGTTCTTGCTCAGATTCAGAATTTATATCACTTTGGTGCTCCTGCTCGTAGTAGTCCTCGTCCTCTGGTCCCGCAGATGGAACCTCAGGTGTGCGATTCGCGTAGTCGGTACTACGCGTATGCACCATGTAAAGCACCTGAAATATGAAAATCGGGGTTCAGTACAATGCTTTGAACGAGTAAACACAATTATAGAGAAATATAGGAATTTTTTAAAATTGTTTTAGAATAAAATAAAAAAAATGTGGCCTAGAGTGGCCGCTCTTAGCACTCAAAGTGCCAATAATTCGCCGTATCCCCGGCAACGGCGCCAAAAACTTGTCGTGTATTTTACTACGCGCTTAAACGCAAGTATACGCATCGAGTAATATAGGCCTTGTGAGGCCCGAGTCGAACTCACGGATACGTGAATTATTGGGGACTTTTACGAACTAATCGCAATCATCTAGACCGATTAACAAAGTAGGGTTTTGTTGTTCAAATTAAAAAGAAAATAAAAATCAAACAAAGAAAACAATCGATTAAAGGTTAATTTAATCAATTCAAAAGGATATCTTTAGGATGGCGGTTTCACCGCGGGTCAACATTGTATTAGGTTTCATATAATTACTCACACTTCTCTCTCTATCCGGGTAGTGGCCTGAAATGAGAATTACCCACTGTCGTGGTGTAATTCACTACTTAGGTTTAGGTTGATTCCACCGTCGTAGTAATCATTCCCCTAAACTAAGTGCATTAAAAACGGTCCCTCAGTTCCCACCATTAATTTTACAACTCCTTTATCAAGGGTTTTATTAATTAATGTAGATTTTGTCTCTTTTCAACCGTTAATCCTTCTGTCAAAGTGATTAAGGGTATTAAGTTATTATTATGGTGATCAAGCATAACAATAGAAATGGAGAAAACGAATCTATTCCACGGATTTGAGAGAAAAATATGAATTATTGATATAAAAATGTCATACAATGCATTCCCGGGCTACTCCCGGTCCTAAAGATTGAGGGTTTTAGCCTCTCATGTTCATCTCACACGAATACATGGTAGAAATTGGGGAATTCATAAGAAAAACGGGGAATAAATGGGAAAACCCCTGAACGGAGAAGAACCGGTGGATCCTTGGCGTAAAACACGAGCTTCCCCGCCTGTCGGTGGTGGAAATCGTCTTCGGCAGCATCCGAATCACCCGGGATGAGCTTCTCGGCCTCCGTTCTCCTTTTTCTCCTCCTCGGCACTCGTGCAATCCAAAAATGAGATCCCCCCCCGTCGTGTGGGCGGCCGCCATTAGGTATAAGTCCCTAATTAGGTCGTCAAATAACAACAACTGTCCGATCGAGATCAAAATAGATCCAACGCATATCTGCCGGCGTCGATACCATCGACGCGGGTCGATGGTATCGACGCAGCGGATTAGCGGCAGCTTTCCTTTCTTTTATTCTGAGCGCCTGTGGTGATCTCGATACCATCGACTTGGGTGTCGATGGTATCGACTATCTTTAGCGTCGGTTGTTGTCGTTTAGCGACGTTGTAGCTCTCCTTGTGTCGATGGCATCGACTTTCGTCGATGGTATCGACTGCATCCTCGCCAGCAAACTGAAGTGATCTCGATGCCATCGACTTAGGTGTCGATGGCATCGACTCTGTATTGCTCTTCTCGGCTGACAACCTGTGGCTTGGTCGATGGTATCGACTTCCGTCGATGGTATCGACGGAAGCAGATACTTGTTTTTCCTGAAATTTCACAACAAGACCAAGTAAATCCACAAAATTTATAATAAGATGATAAATGATGCTCACAATAGTAAAACAAAGGGGATTTGATATAATATGATGGCAAAGACCAAATTAAGTGAATTATGCAATATTATCCATGAAAATGAGTAATTAGAGCACAAAACACATATGAAATAGGTCTATAAATGCGACTCAAAATCATCGCATCAAGCAGCAAACCAACGACAGAGAAAAGTTCAGAGCTTTGCAGCAGAGCTACCCACACCAAAACCAAGCAAAGAACTTATCGGAGTAACCACATTCACCACGAGATTTGAAACAAGACAAAAAGAGGGGAAACTGAGATACCTCGAATTACCTGAAAATCAGCCGAATTGGAGCTAGGGAGGCCTTCCAGGGACAACGATGAGGCTTCTCAAAGCTTCGGGGGTGGTCGCCGAGATCAGAACCAAGATCCCGGGATCGGCGGCAGCATCTGAGTTGATGATGCTACTCGTCGAAGGGGACAGGTGCCAAGTCGAGTAGGCAAAGGCAACACGGAGGTGCGAGAGATCAAAGGGGTCGTGGAAAATGGTTTCCTGATGGTCCCCGATCGTTTTAGCAAGGTTCTTTATATAGGCGATGCCCTAAGGAGGGCTGGAGTCCCCGTCGAGATGGAAAACAGGGGAGAAAGGGAGAGTCTAGTCGATCGGGAGATCCACTAGATAAAGTCCAAACAAAAACAGTATGGGGGAGTCCTACTTGGTGCGAGGATTGCGAAAATCCAGTTATTTCGTGCTGAGGTGGAGTAGCGTGGGAGATCGGGGTCGCGGAGGAGAGTCGCTACTGAAGAGTCCGCTCTGCGCGGGACTCGCGTGGAGGAGAAGGACTCCCCACGCGCGACTGGATCTGTGAGGGTCTAACTCGACTGGGTGAGCATGACGTTCATTTAGGTGTTGGACCAAAGTCCATGTTAATTAGGATGAGGTACATTAGGGTTATATATTAAATTGGATTAACTATTTTCTAATTCACATTAGGGTAGCTAGGAAAGTCCAAATATTCTCAAATTCCGTGTGTTACCTAATTGGGACACAAGGAACCCAAAAATATTATTAGATTCTTGATTTGGTCAACTTAGGTTGTTATATCTCTCTTTTAGGATAAATATTTAATTTGTCATACAAGATTATTAAAAATGAATTTGAAGATGTTCTTTTGGGAAAAATCCAAAATTATCATAACCAATTTGTTAAAATTATTGGGCCATAAAAAAGAGCATAGATTGGGTCAATTTCATGTTAAACCCTAAATGTCACTTATTTAATAATTAGGGCTAACTTAATGATATTGATTTTCAATTTAGTGTAAAAGATATCAAATTTGACTTATGTAACATATTTGGGAACCATCATCACATTATTATATATTCTAATTATCAATTTCGAAATAAAGCAAGTTAGGGTTTCAAATTGGGTTTATTTTTATAAGGTTTAAAATTTTAGGATGTTACATGTGTGGTGGAATATATGGAACTTTAGGGGTCTCCTCCCCTAAGCTTGCTTCAACGTCGCCTTCTGAGATAAGATTTGGCATATCATCCGTGGATGGCATGACTTGTGGCTGCTTCTCCTTATTGATAGTGGCTGCTCCACTATGAAGTAGAGATTTCACCTACTCTTATGGCATAGGAGTCTCTTCAGAAATCTGAGACATGGGCACGGAAGTGGTGGAATCTTGGAGTGATTTGACTGGCATCCTACATCCTCCTGGCAATCCATACAAAGTGTGAGGGTATGGAACTTCGGGTTTATCCTTCAAGTCTATAGGCATAATACTCCACTCATGAATCTCCTCCACAGGAAGCTTTGGCCCCGTTTTGATTGATATATATCTAACATGCTGATGTGGTTGAGTGGGCTCTACATTCCCAGCTGGTTTTTGTTGAGTTATTTGCTTCATGGTAGCCACCTCAGTTGCAATTTGGGTTATGGTCATCTCTAGCGTCCTCAGTTGTGCACCATGGCTCTGTAGAGTCTGCCTGAACTGATTCATAAACTCTCCTTGTGACTTAGTTTGCTTACCGAATGTATTCATCAACTCTTGATTTTGCCTAATAACTTGGTTGAGCAACTCATTACTTTTGTCCTCCGTACTAGGTTGTGGCTTTTGATCTGGATCCTATAGAAAATTGTTTGGATCCTTCCACAAGAATTTCTTGTCTTTCCTCCACGAATAGTCATTGTTCCCGTAGCCTTGTTAGCGCATGAACTTAGCATGTGCCTCATCATGGGATCCTTCATTATATTTTTCTAGAAGTCTCTTCGCTATCAAGTCTATCTTCTCATTTAATTCAATAATGGCCTATGCACCCCCTACAACTTTGACTTGTTCTGGTGCATCTCTTTCACCCCAAGACTGCTTCTTAGCCATATTCATTAAAATCTCTCGACACTTGGAACCTTTGTTGTTTAGAAAGAACCCTATTCCAGCTGAGTCTAGATTGCTCCTATCATGTTTGTTAAGAGAAAAATAAAAAATATTCGCCTGGGTTTCTAAATCCAACCCATGATGTGGACATTTCCGCAGCATGATATTAAATCGCTCCCATGTCTCTGAGTATGTCTCGCCATCTTGTTGTTTGAAGTTGTGTATCCTCCTCATGAGATCATTTGTCTTTTTGGGCAAAAAATACCTCTCAAAGAACACTTCAATCATCATTTCCCATGATTCAACATATTCATCATCCAGATTGTAGAGCCACTACCTTGCATTTGCTTCTAGAGATGATGGAAATAATTTTAGATAAATGGCTTCCTATGGAAACCTGTCCACCTTCACCATGTCATAGTTCTCCACAACCGTGTTGATGTGGGCCACTGGGTCCTCATTTTTTAGTCCATGGAATGTCTGTGACTTGACCAACTGAATAAGCCCTGGGTCAATCTTGTAATTGGGTAGTTGATAGCTTGTTTCTTGATTGGCCCCTTCTGCGTAGAAGAAGAAGAAGCCTTAATCTTCTCCCAAATGGTATGTTCCTCAGCCATTGTGAGAACCTCAAGTTCTTGTTCAATGTCTTCGGGTGTTGTCTTTATCCGCTCCTCTGCATATCCCGATGGCGGAATCTCAGGTGTCGATTGTGCGTAGTCCATACTATGCATCTTTACCATGCACTAGTACCTAAAATATGAATAATCAAGTAAGTACAATGCTACAATGAACAAAGAATCTGAAAGATAGACAATTAAGCTTAAAAATGAAAATTGAAATAAAAAGTGGCCTAGAGTGGCCGCTTGCAGCACTCGTAGTGCTGAAATTTTCCATTTTCCCGGCAACGGCGCCAAAAACTTGACACGCTTGAGTCGTGCGTTAAATGCAAGTGCACGTATCGAAGAAATATAGGCCTTGTGAGGCCCGATTCAAACTCAGGGAAATGTAAATTTCAATAGACTACTACTAACTGGTTGTGATCAGCTAGACCGATTGAAAAAGATGATTGTTGGTTTTGAAACAAAATAAAAATAAAATAAAGAGAAAACAAAAATGAGCGATGATTAAATTTTAAGTTTAATCAAATGGAATGGGAATCCTTAATATTACGGTTTCACCGCAAGATCTCATTGCATGCAATTCTACACAACTAGCATAATTCGAGTCTTATCCCTGATTATGGCATGTAGTCAGAATTGCTTGCTTCCGCAATACAATTCACTACCTAGTTCTAGGTCAGTTCCACATCAGTAGTAACTTATACCCTAGATCTAAGTGCTTTAATGAATTCTCTGGGTATCCACCATTAACCGTACATTACCTTGTCTAAGGAATTTATTAGTTAATGTGTTAATCGTGCCTTTTCAACCACTAATCCTCCGTCAAGAGTAATTAACAGTATTAGAAATTAACTATGGTGATTAAGCATAGTAAATTGCGATAGAAACACGATAACATATTAGGGAGATTGAGATAAATTATGATAATCAATGTAAAATTGTCATACATCGATTCCCCGAGCTACTCCCGATCCTAAGGATAATGGGGATTAGCCCCACATGTTCATCTCAACGATACACATGGAGAAAAAAGAGAAAAACGTGGGAAAACAAATGAGAATATGATGTAACCCCTGAAACGGAGAAGATCCGGGTGATCCTCAGTGTGTGATGTCCGTTTTGCAGCCTTCCGGTAGTAGAATCACCCGTATACGGCTCTGGAATCATCCAGGGTATAGCTCTGGGCTCTGTTCTTCGCTCTCCTTTTCTCCAAGACTTATGCGGCTGAGTGCAACGTGATACCACAGTCTCGGCCATCTTTTCTTAGGTATAGGTATGAATTATGGCTTCCAAAAGATTGTGGCCGCTCAATCGTGGCAATTCTGGGTGAAATCCTGATCTGACGGCGTCGATACCATCAAAACCCACTTCGGTCGCTAAAAATTGGGATCAACTTGGATGCTTTTCGATATTATCGACCAGAGCATCGATAGTATCGACGGGCTGATTTTCTTTATGCTGAGCTGATCTCGAGACCATCGACAGTTTGGTCGATGGTATCAACTTGGATGCTTTCCCTCCGCCTTGGTTACTATTGTCATGTCAATAGTATCGACGGACATGTCGATGGTATCGACAGGTTCTGGAATACAAAGTACCTAAATCAGAGAGAAAAACACAAGTCAATCAATGGAATTTCGTAATTCACTCAAAATAGGATAAAATAAGATAGATTTGATGCATACAATGATTATAGGCTAAAGGAAATGAATCATGCCATTATAGTCACCAAAATGACAATTAAACTCATAAAACAAGTACAAAATTAGCCTATAAATGCGACTCAAAAACCCTGCATCAAACTCCCCTAAGTTTGAATCTTGCTCGTCCTCGAGCACAAAACTATAAAATTTGATTGAGAGTGTCAACTAAAGAACATATTCTCATAAATGATATCTCAATATGATCCTCAGTGCGTGACGTTAGTTCTGCTACCTTTCGGCAGTAGAATCGCCCGTCTACAGCTCTGGAATCATCTGGGGCATAGTTCTGGGCTCTGTTCTTCGCTCTCCTTTTCTCAGGGACTTGTGTGACTGAGTGCAACGTGATACCACGATCTCGGTCATCTTTTCTTAGGTATAGGTATGACTTACGGCTGCCAAAAGATCGCGGTCGCTCGATCGTGGCAATTCTGGGCGAAATCCTGATCTGACGACGTACCATCGGATGCGCTTCCGTCGCTAAAAACTGGGATCAACCTGGATTCTTTTCGATACTATCGACCAGAGCGTCGATAATATCGACGGGCCGGTTTTCTTTCTGCTGAGCTGATCTCGAGACCATCGATAGTTTGGTCGATGGTATCGACTTGGATGCTTTCCCTCTACCTTGGTTACTGTTGTCATGTCGCCGGTATCGATGGACCTGTCGATGGTATCGACAGGTTCTGGAATACAAAGTACATGAATCAGTGAGAAAAATACAAGTCAGTCAATGGAATTTCGTAATTCACTCAAAATAGGATAAAATAAGATAGATTTGATGCATACAATGATTATAGGCTAAAGGAATTGAATCATACCATTATAGCCACCAAAATGACAATTAAACGCATAAAACAAGTACAAAATTAGCTTATAAATGTGACTCAAAAACCCTGCATCAAGTGTTTATAATGGGTTTGAGTTGTCAAAGGAAATAGACTCGAATCTGATAAGAGTAAATGATAATGTTTGTTGACTCTCCATCCTGAAAACCCATGACAAATCCAATAGCAATAAATGGATAGCCCAGTCGGGAGGGAATAAGATTAAGTTATCGTATACGACACTATATCAAACATTGGCTTCACATGTTGTAGCTGATGGAACCATGTCGTCTCTGATGAGTGTTTATAATGGGTCTGAGTTGTCAAAGGAAATAGACTTGAATCTGATAAGAGTAAATATAATGTTTATTGCCTCTCCATCCTGAAAACCTGGGAAAAATCCAATAACAATAAATGGATGGCCCAGTCTGGAGGGAATAAGATTAAGTTCTCATAGATGACACTATATCAAATATTGGCTTCACCTGTTGTAGCTGATGGAACCATGTTGTGTCTGATGAGTGTTTATAATGGGTCTGATTTGTCAAAGGAAATAGACTTGAATCTAATAAGAGTAAACGATAATGTTTGTTGACTCTCCATCCTAAAAACCCTAGACAAATCCAACAATAATAAATGGATGACCCAGTCGGGAGGGAATAATATTAAGTTCTCGTATACGACACTATATCAAACATTGGCTTCACTTGTTATAGTTGATGGAACCATGTCGTGTCTGATGAGTGTTTAGAATGGGCCTGAGTTGTCAAACAAAATAGACTCGAATCTGGTAAGAGTAAACTATAATGTTTGTTGACTCTCCATCCTGAAAACCCTGAACAAATCCAATAATAATAAATAGATGGCCCAGTCGAGAGGGAATAAGATTAAGTTCTAGTTGATGATACTATATCAAACATTGGCTTCACCTATTGTAGTTGATGGAAACATCTCATGTCTGATGAGTGTTGATAATGGGTCTGAGTTGTGAAAGGAAATAAACTCAAATCTGATAAGAGTAAACTATAATGCTTGTTGACTCTACATCCCAAAAACCCCGAACAAATCCAATAAAAATAAATAGATGGCCCAGTCAGGAGGGAATAAGATTAAGTTCATGTAGATGACACTATATCAAATATTGGCTTCACCTGTTATAGCTAATGGAACCATGTCGTATCTGATGAGTGTTTATAATGGGACTAAGTTGTCAAAAGAAATAGACTTGAATCTTATAAGAGTAAACTATAATGTTTGTTTACTCTCCATCCGAAAAACTCTAGACAAATCCAATAATAATAAATGGATGGCCTAGTCAGGAGGGAATGAGATTAAGTTCCTGTAGATGACACTATATCAAACATTGGCTTCGCCTGTTGTAGTTGATGGAACCATGTCGTGTCTGATGAGTGTTTTTATTGGGTCTGAGTTGTCAAAGGATATAGACTCAAATCTGATAAGAGTAAACTATAATGTTTGTTGTCTTGAAAACCTCGGACAAATCCAATAATAATAAATGGATGGCCCATTCGGGAGGGAATATGATTAAGTTCCTGTAGTCGACACTATATCAAACATTGGCTTCACCTGTTGTAGCTTATGGAACCATGTCATGTCTAATGAGTGTTTATAATGGGCATGAGTTGTCAAAGGAAATAGACTTGAATCTTATAAGAATAAACTATAATGTTTGTTGACTCTCCATCCCAAAAAACCCAGACAAATCCAATAATAATAATTGGATGGCCCATTCGGAATGGAATAAGATTAACTTCTTGTAGACGAAACTATATCAAACATTGGCTTCGCTTGTTGTAGCTGATGGAACCATGTCGGGTCTGATGAGTGTTTATAATGGGTCTGAGTTTTCAAAGGAAATAGACTCGAATTTGATAAGAGTAAACTATAACGTTTGTTGACTCTCCATCCCGAAAACCCCAGACAAATCCAATAATAATAAATAGATGGCCCAACCTGGAGGGAATAAGATAAAGTTCCCATAAATGACACTATTTCAAATAGTGGCTTTGCCTGTTGTAGTTGATGGAACCATGTCATGTCTGATGAGTGTTTTTAATGGGTCTGAGTTGTAAAAGGAAATAGACTTGAATCTGATAAGAGTAAACTATAATGTTTGTTGACTCTCCATCCCGAAAACCCCAGACAAATCTAAGAATAATAAGTGGATGGCCCAATCCGGAGGGAATAAGATTAAGTTCCCGTAGACGACACTATATCAAACTTTGGCTTTGGTTGTTGTAGATGATGGAACCATGTCATGTCTGATGAGTGTTTATAATGGGTCTAAGTTGTCAAAGGAAATAGACTCAAATCTGATATGAGTAAACTATAATGTGTGTTGACTCTCCATTCGAAAAACCCCATACAGATCCAATAATAATAAATGGATGGCACACTCGAGAGGGAATCATATTAAGCTCCCATAGACGACACTATATCAAACATTGGCTTCACCTATTGTAGCTAATGGAACCATGTTGTGTCTGATGAGTGTTTATAATGGGTTTGAGTTGTCAAAGGAAATCGACTCAAAACTGATAAGAGTAATCTATAATGTTGGTTGACTCTCATCCTGAAAACCCTGGACAAATCCAATAATAATAAATGGATTGCCCAGTCAGGAGGGAATAAGATGAAGTTCCCATAGATGACACTATATCAAACATTGGCTTCGCCTGTTGTAGTTGATGGAACCATGTTGTGTTTGATGAGTGTTTATAACGTGTCTGAGTTGTCAAAGGAAATATAATTGAATCTGATAAGAGTAAACTATAATGTTTGTCGACTCTCCATCTCAAAAACCTTAGATAAATCCAATAGTAATAAGTGAATGGCCCAGTTAGGAGGGAATAAGATTAAGTTCCAGTAGACGACACAAATATTGGCTTCTCTAGTTGTAGATGATAGAACCATGTCGTGTCTCATGAGTGTTTATAATGGGTCTGAGTTGTCAAAGGAAATAGACTCGAATCTGATAAAAGTAAACTATGATGTTTGTTGACTCTCCATCCCGAAAACCTCAGACAAATCCAATAGTAATAAGTGGATGACCCAGTCGGGAGGGAATAAGATTAAGTTCCCATAGATGACACTATATCAAACATTGGCATCACTTGTTGTAGCTGATGGAACCATGTCATGTCTGATGAGTGTTTATAATGGGTCTGAGTTGTCAAAGGAAATAGACTCAAATCTGATAAGAGTAAACTATAATTTTTGTTGACTCTCCATCCTGAAAATGTCAGACAAATCCAATAGTAATAAGTGGATGGCCCAGTCGGGAGGGAATCAGATTAAGTTCCCGTACACGACACTATATCAAACATTGGCTTTGCCAGTTGTAGCTCATGTAACCATGTCGTGTTTGATGAGTGTTTACAATGGGTCTGAGTTGTCAAAGGAAATAGACTTGAATCTGATAAGAGTACATTATAATGTTTGTTGGCTCTGCATCCTGAAAACCTCAGTCAAATCAAACAATAATAAGTTGATGGCCCAATCAGGATGGAATAAGATTAAGTTCTCGTAGATGACACTATATCAAACATTGGCTTTCCAGTTGTAGCTGATGGAACCATGTCGTGTCTGATGATGTTTATAATGGGTATGAGTTGTCAAAGGAAATAGACTTGAATCTGATAAGAGTAAACTATAATGTTTGTTGACTCTCCATCCCAAAAACCTCAGACAAATCCAATAGTAATAAGTGGATGGCCCAATTGGGAGGGAATAAGATTAAGTTCCCGTAGACGATACTAAATCAAACATTGGCTTCGTCTGTTGTAGCTGATGAAACCATGTCGATCCTGATGAGTGTTTATAATGGGTCTGAGTTGTCAAAGGAAATAGACTCAAATATGATAAGAGTAAAATATAATGTCTGTTGAATTTTCATCCTGAAAACCGCAGACAAATCCAATAATAATAAGTGGATGGCCAAGTCAGGAGGGAGTAAGATTAAGTTCCCTTAGACGAAACTATATTAAACATTGGCTTACCCTATTGTAGTAGATGGAATCATGTTGTGTCTGATGTGTGTTTATAATTGATATGAGTTGTCAAAGGAAGTAGACTCGAATCTTATAATAGTAAACTATAATCTTTGTTGACTCTCTGTCCCAAAAACCTCAGACAAATCCAATAATAGTAAGTGGATGGCCCAGACAGGAGGGAATAAGATTAAGTTCCCATAGACGAAACTATTATACTGATAGCAAGAAAATCAGTGGTCCACTGTAGCAAATGAAACCATGTCGCATCTGATTAGGTGTTTATAATTGAGCTTTGCTATATAGACACCAACCCAGACGACCAACCTAAACGAACCATCATCCTTTTGTTACATGTTGTCCACTGCACACTCCCCAACTCAATCCCGTTGCACACTGCCGAAGGACAGGCTGACAGACTGCTGTTGCAAAAGCAACGTGAGGGAGAGAGGGGAAGAGAAAGAGAGAGGGTGGTGGAGTGGAGAGAGGGAGAAGAAATAGAAAGTGGTTGTAGGGGAGAGATAAAAAGATAATCTTTTTTGGTGAGTACCTTTTAAACGGTAATGAATTTTTTGACGAAATAAACACTGACGGACTCCTCATAAAAAATATTTTACAACAAGATCAAGTTTGATAAATTTTGAAAAAATAAAATATACAATCTATAAATATTCGATAATGTGAATATAAAAAAATAGGAGAGAGAAAATTATTTTGTTTATAACTCTCAAACTATAATGAAAAAAATAATAGGTTACTAATAAAAAAATACTTTAAAATAAAACTAATGACGACATACTTTGATAATAATTTTTTTGCAAAATAAATATAGCTCATGTTATAACATATTGTAACAATGTTATAACATGGTATAACATATGGATAACATAGATAATTTAGATAACATGTTACACCATGTTATCCATGTCACTAATAAAATGATGATTTTCTAAAAATAGAAGAAAAAATTGATTAGTTATTAATAAAAATATTTTAAAATAAGACCATTATCTACATACTTCGATAATTTTTTAACAAAATAATTATAACACATGTGATAACATGATGTAAAATGTGATAACATGAATAACATGGATAACATGTTATAACACATGTTATAACATGGTATGAGACATGGATAACATAGATAATATAAATAACACAGAATAATATGGATAACATGTTACACCATGTTGTTAATGTCATTATGTTATGCATGTTATCCATGGTATAACATGTTACCCCATGTTATCTTATGTGTTATAACATTGCTCCATGTTATCCATGTTGTCACATGTTATCTCATACGTGATAACACATGTTATAATATATGTCATAACATCGTAGCATGAACTACTCATTTGTTATAACATGATATAATATGTTATCTCATGTGTTATATTTATTTTCATTAAAAATTTAATTTTAAGGTATGTCACCATTAATCTTATTTTAATTTACCCTTATCCCATGTATTATAATTATTCATCAAAAAAATTATTATGAAAATATATTGACACTAGTCTTATTTTAAAATATTTTTTGTCAGTAATCCATCAATTTTTATTTCATTTAAAAAATCCTTACAGTTTGAGAGTTACAAACAATATAAATTTCTCTCTCCTCATTTTCCATGTCTTGTAATTATTTTATTAAAAAAATATAATGTCGACATTGGTCTTATTTTAAAGTATTTTTTGTTAATAATGCATCAATTACGATTTGAGAGTTATAAGTAAATAATTTTCTCTCTATTCTTTTTTGACTTTTTAAAATAACTTTATCTCTTTTTTATATATATTATTTTATTTTAATTTGTCAATTTTGATCTTGTTGTAAAGTATTTTTTTTGTAATGATTGCAATCTTAGTTTTAAAAAGTGGTATGTGTTATGCGTGCGGAGAGGTCACCTTATAGAGTATATGCGGTATGCGGGAGTATATGCGTAAGTATATGCAGTTTTGATTTTTTTTATAATTAATTAGTATATATAAAGTAGTCACACAATTGTATATATAATTTGTACATTACATATATATACCCTTAAATTTGAGATAGATTCAAATATAAAGTTTGAATGTAAAGTAAAGCACCATTTAGAATGCATTCTAGAATCATTTTAACATAAACTCCAAAGAAGCATGCACAAAATGGTTTAACAAAAGTACATAACAATCAATACTAACCAAATTATAAAAAAAAATGTCAGCATGTCCTAGAGGGCCAGAATAACAAATATTAAATAAGCATGTGTCGCATATACAAAACATACAATGAAATAGTACATCAAGAGAATGTTATCAATAAAAATATAATCTAGTTTGGGCCAAGATAACACATGTCTATCCAAAAATCGCTGACAAATTGGCCTTATAAGCAGGTAAGTATATGCGGGTCGCTTATGCGGTCCGTGCGGCCTTTTTTTGAAACACTGATTGCAATTATGTTTATTTCATCAAAAAAATCATTATCATATAAAAGTTATTAATAAAATATATTACATTATTATGAAAATATGTTGACACACACTAGTCATTTTTTAAAATATTTTATGTTAGTAATCCATCAATTTTTACCTCATTTAAGAAATCCTTACGGTTTGAGAGTTACAAGAAATATAAATTTCTCTCTCCTCATTTTTCATGTGTTATATTTATATTGTTAAAAGATTTATTATGTCGACATTGGTCTTATTTTAAAGTATTTTTTTGATAATAATGCATCAATTACGGTTTGAGAGTTATAAGCTAAATAATTTTCTTTCTCATCTTTTTTTACCTTTTAAAATCACATTATCCCTTTATTTTGGATTTTATATATTATTTTATCAAATTTGATCTTGTTGTAAAGTATCTTTTACAACGATTGCAACGATGTTTATTTTGTCAAAAAATTCATTTTCATTTAAAGGATATTAACAAAAATATATTACATTATTGTGAAATATGTTGACACCGGTCTTATTTTTAAAATATTTTTTGTTAGTAATCCATCAATTTTTACTTCATTTAAGAAATCCTTACGGTTTGAGAGTTACAAGCAATATAAATTTCTCTCTCCTCATTTTCCATGTGAAATCAATTATTTCGTTAAAATATTTATTATGTCGACATTAGTCTTATTTTAAAGTATTTTTTTCTTAATAATGCATCATCAATTACGGTTCGAGAGTTATAAGTTAAATAATTTTCTTTATCTTCTTTTTTGTCTTTTTAAAATCACATTATCCCTTTTTTATTTTGTATATTATTTTATTTTTAATTTGTCAAATTTGATCTTGTTCTACGGTAATTTTTTGTAACGATTGCAACTATGTTTATTTTGTCAAAAATTTTATTGATGTTAAAAAGTTATTAACAAAAATATATTACATTATTATGAAAATATGTTGACACTGACCTTATTTTAAAATATTTTTTGCGAGTAATCCTTAATTTTTACTTCATTTAAGAAATCCTTACGGTTTGAGAGTTACAAATAATATAAATTTCTCTCTCCTAATTTTCCATGTGTTGTAATTATTTTATTAAAAAAATATTATGTCGACATTGGTCTTATTTTAAAATATTTTTTGTTAATAATGCATCAATTATGGTTTGATAGTTATAAGCTAAATAATTTTCTCTATCTTCTTTTTTTACTTTTTAAAATCACATTATCCTTTTTTTGGATTTTATATATTATTTTATGTTTAATTTGTCAAATTTGATGTTGTTGTAAAGTATTTTTTGTAACGGTTGCAACAATATTTATTTGGTCAAAAAATTCTTTGTCATCTAAAAGTTATTAACAAAAATATATTACATTATTATGAAAATATGTTGATACTGGTTTTATTTTTAAAATATTTTTTGTCAGTAATCCATAAATTTTTACTTCATTTAAGAAATCCTTACGATTTGAGAATTTCAAACAATATAAATTTCTCTCTCCTCATTTTCCACTTGTTATAATTATTTCGTTAAAAAAATTATAATGTCGACATTGGTCTTATTTTAAAGTATTTTTTTGTTAATAATGCATCAATCACGGTTGGAGAATTATAAGCTAAATAATTTTCTCTCTCTCTCGTCCTTTTTGACTTTTTAAAATCACATTATTCCTTTTTTTGGATTTGATATATTATTTTATTTTAAATTTCTCAAATTTGGTGTTGTAAAATATTTTTTGTAACGATTGCAATGATGTTTATTTCGTCAAAAAAATTAAAAGTTATTAACAAAAATATATTACATTATTATGAAAATATGTTGACACGGATCTTATTTTGAAAATATTTTTTGTTAGTAATCCAATAATTTGAATTTCATTTAAGATATCCTTACAGTTTGAGGATTACAAACAATATAATTTTCTCTTTTCTCATTTTCCATTTGTTATATGCTAAACAATATATTACATTATTATAAAAATATGTTGAGACTGATCTTATTTTAAAATATGTTTTGATCAATTTTTACGAAATCAAACAGAGACCTTAATCTCCAAACGGACCCAGCACGGGAGCACAGCCTTGAGTGGAATTGCAATTGCACAAGGTGACGCACGCAAGCCTGTAAGTTGTAATATACCTTGCTTGCTTAAGAGGCAAGGGATCATGAAAAAGAACGAGCCCGGAGCCGGGTGAAGAAGCTCTACCAAAACCCAAACAGGTAGCGGAGCTGGAGCGCAAGTAGGAATAGATATGTGTAGGGGTAGTAGGGATGCTGGTAGCTAGCAGATGATAATGGTGTGAGGTGGGTCCAGAAAAGTCTACACGTCGCACGGTGCCCAATATATTCCCGTCCCACTAGCCACTGCCCCCTGCTGGCTGCGCTGCTCGCCGGCCCCTGTCAATCGATGGATTCCGCTGTCCGCCGGCCATAACAATGGTGGCGAAACGATGATGACGACCGATGATGATAGCTAGTCCTTGTTGTTAATATTATATAAACATGAAATCAAATCTAAGTGCAAGATTAACTCTACTATTACTATAGTATGATTATTATAGGAGTTATCAACTCTAAGTGCAAGATTAACTCTACTATTACTATAGTATGATTATTATAGGAGTTTTGTTGGATTAGAATGAAACTCATTTGTCATCTTACATGTATAAGTATTCCTTCTTTATTTTTGTTGTTATACATACAAGATGAAAAATGAAGTCTCATTTCTGATCCAGTTTCTGTTACATATAGATTTCTCTTATTATAATAAGAAATCTGCTATATAGAGTCATTCCCAGACACATATTGAGACGAACTTTGATATTTAACCTGCTTCTATTTTATTATTTAACAAATTAAATGTTAATATTCGTCCCAATGTGTGTCCGAGTTTGGCATTTTCCTTATAGTAATAGAAACATTAAATTATTTGTAAGAGAATGGCTTCCGCCTGCCACGCCTCCTGCTGCAGCTGCAGTAGCATGAACGAGAGAGTTCCAAATTCCAATCTTCATTCCTTTTGAGGGTCCCTCAACCACCACCGACAAACCCTGTCACAGAGAAGGGAGAAGGGGAGCGGTAGGCCCCGGACAAGAACCAAGACGTCTAAAATCAACATCACTGTCACCGTCGCTATCCCTGCTGCTACGCTCCTCCGTCTCAGTCTTCTCTCTCTCTCTCACTAGTTTCTCCATCTGGGCTCCGCCACTAGTCGACAGCACAGTCTCGTTTCCAACCACATTCCCACTACTGGATTAACAATTACATTAGAGCGATAAACAAACATTACCAAATAATGTGCTACTGGTAGCCGTCGTCAATCGTCATACGCTGATGTTCATACCATGTCAAATAATTTAGTGCATCATCCTCCACCCTTCCCTTCCCGCTCCTACCCGCCACATAGATTCGAAACCCTCTCATCCAAGCAAAATAAAGCAGCGTGAAACAGGCAGGCGCCACTATCTATCACCGGGGGACGGAGTGGGAATGATGCCAGTCCCCCCACCCCACCCAACAACACAACAGCGCCACCTAAACTCCCGCTGCAACGATTGCACTGCTTGCTTTGACTGGTCAACAGCTGCCTTTGGGATTGCCAATAGGCTTCTCTATCCGCTTCTGCTGCGTTTGGTGTTTGGTGATGTTGTTGTTGGTGGGGGGAGGACAAAGACAGGCAGCAGCGGCTGCCGCCTGCCCCCTGCCTCCTTCATATTGTCACTGGAACGTGTCAGGGATGTTGCTTCTGCTCATCGGGTTTTTCAATACAGCTTTTCTTAAACTATGCTTCTTAGAAGCTCCTCCTTTGTTTCCCATATTGTTGGCTAGGAAAATTGTGACTAACCGACTGATATAGACCCTCCAATAAATACTCCTCCTCACCTGATCATAAATTTTTTGTGTTATAGTCCTCAATTCGTTTTTTTACAATAGTGCAGTACTCCTAGTTGCACTGGGACTCATCTGCAGCAACTCCTAGTTGCACTTGGACAACGTCTATGCAGCTTCTGGTCTTCACCATGCACAACAGTCTCGAATCGGTGACTACAACGGCTCCACCATGGATTGTAAGCTGACATTGTCCTCCTAGCGGCAGACAACAACATCCTCGCCTCTAAAGAAGTTCGTACGGACCACCTAGAACATATGTCGTTCTACCAGAATAGACAAGAAGGAGTTGTCCCTCCTGTTGGTGTACTATTCAACAACTTGTTCTCTCATAATTATTTCTCTCTTGTTGTCTCTCCCTTTAGCGGGTAGTACTTGCTCGAACTCTTTATTAGTTATCACAATCAGAGAGGACAACAATTGTCATAGGCAATTTAGTTTTGCTCTGGGAAGCCCCCAGTACCCTTCTATTTATAGGAGGGGTTAGGGTCTGGGTTCCCAGTCTATGTGGGAGTGGAAGGGACCAGAAGATCATGAATTTTCACAACATGTGAGTGTCAAATCGGTCGGTTCACATGCGAGCCGATTGGTTCGCACTCTGAACCGGTCATTTCATCATGTTTCTCAGTAGCATATAAATTGGCGATTCAAATCCAATTAATGTCCAACATTAATTCCTTGTGCTAATCTAATTGAACAAGTGAAAAGATGAACTATTCTCATGAATTCAAAAAATCACCAGAAGCTTCGGTTGGTATGACCGAGCTGATCGGTTCACTAGGTGAACCGGTTTTCTCACCCACCTGAGCCGATTGTTTCACCCGGTGAGCCGATCAGTTGGTGTCCTGACTCATGCAAAATTCATCCAATTCAATTCTTCCCTTCTCTCTCTCACTAACATACATGATAGATCCAATTGTCAGTGCATATGGTATCTCACTCATGTCTTTCCATTGTTTACATGAATTGGAACATAAGGTTCATGAGAGACTAATCCATATTCTCTCTCATTGAATCCTTCATGTTGAACTCTTTCAACACTTTGCCATTAGATGTGCTCATTCTTATGTTATGAAACTTTCAAGAACTACCTCTATAGATCTCTATCCCTATCACATAGGATGTTTTACCTAATCCTTCATCGTTGAAGGTGTTTTCCATACCAGGTTTCTACTGGTATGTATGCCTAGAGAGCCAGTCATATGATGATTGTAATGGCATAATGTATTAATGATTTGATAATTAATAAAAGGCAAGCTTCTAATTTATTATGTTCTATTCAATTAGCAGATAATGAAGTAACATAATAAATGTCTAGAGGATGATATTACTCGATGACTTATGTTTTAAGTACGTGACTTGAAGAATGAGACCATACAGATGTTAAGAGTATATATTCTCATTATGTCCCTAGTCAGATGTTATTGTGGAAGGTTGATAGACAACAATAACACATAAGACTAGAGTGTGTGTTGGTTGATGACTGAATCTCATTGGTCATGATTTGGTGATATCAAACTAAGGTACACATATACATGTTAGAGAATAGTGTATCGGACAAACCCACCATGAGAGTAACACATGGAAACCATTGTTATGGTGGTCATAGTTAGCTCTCATAGTGATGGTGGTGATTGGAAGTTTTAGTCCTAAAGTCACTACACTCATTACATGTCGTTCGGTATGCTTTGACGTTATTAGACGTATCCATGTATAAGGGTTATCATAAAGGTGATGATTGGGTGATTGTGACATATGGGGACTGACTGTGAGTGATGTAGATGGGATTTGTCCCTCCTATGGGATTATGATATCCTCGACCATTTGAGTTAGTGAGACTAAGAAATGCATGGCCATGTACATGTTAGTCAATATATGATATTGAGCTTACACATACCTCATACAGTCTGTTATAGCAAGAAACATAGATTGAGTGATGAAGAATGTGACAAACCATGCCTCGAGTTCAATCTAGATATTAGAGACAAAAGAATTATACAAACACTACAACACCAAGCACAAATTGTAGGTTGAAGTTGTTTCCCAACTTTCCATTTACTTGGATAGAATGACGTGTGAATAGGTACCACTCTTTGCTTGTGATGTCATTATTAGTTATGGACATTCACTGTCAGCGTAATATGAGACCTATAGGGTCACACACATAGGACATGACCTAGAAGAGGATTTTGATCTTGAATGATGATTGGATTGATTACTAAAGAGTTAGGTATTCAATTCAAGTAACAAATCAACTGACTGACTCCCAACCGATCGGCTCATGTGATGAAATGGCCGGTTGGAGTGTCAGGTTGATTAGATATTATATTGACTGTGTTCTGCATGAATTGGGCACCAACGGACTGATTCACTGGGTGAGTCGATCGGGTGGTGGTCCTGAGACAACCGTCTCGCTCCGTGATACTACCTATTTGAAATATAATTTGATTGGATCAAGGATTAGTGTTGTCGTCATGTATGGCATTAATTGGAATAGAATTGCCAAATATATATATGTGATTAGGAAACATGAGAAATGTGAACCAACTGGTTCGGTTTCCAACCAACCAGTTTGGGACTCACATGTTGCACAAATTTATGATCTTCTGGTCTTTTCCATTTCTGCACAGACTGGGAACCCTAACCCAAACCCCTCCCATAAATAGAGGAGTACTGGAGGATTCACAACACACACAATTGAGAATCAGTTGCTCTGACAATTGTTGTCCTCTCTGGTTGTGGTAACCAATAGATGTCAAGCAAGTCCTACCTAACTAGGGAGGGATAGCAAGGGAGAGAATAATAGAAAATCATTGCGGGGGAGAAGGTTGGTGATTGGTACACCAATGGGGGGACTCTTTCTTGTCTGTTCTAGTAGGATGACAGAAGTTTTAGGCGGTCTGTGTGGACTTCTCTAGAGGCGAGGTGGTCTTTTCCCCACGTTAAGGAGGACAAAGTTAGCCAATATTCTGTGATGAGAGGAGTTGATGCAGACGACAACGTTCGAGTACACTATCCATGGAGGAGTTGTAGACGAGTCTCGGTGCCAATGTAACTAGAAGATAGTTGTGCATCTACAACAATGAGGAGTATGTCATTGGACTTGCTCTAGGACCAGGTATATCCTTGAAACCATCCTTTCCATTATATAATTGTTGACGCGATATGCTGATTATGTGGAATATGGTAGTAATTTTTTTGTTTCTGCTACCTATTTTGTCACCCTATTTCCCTATAGTCTCAATATTCAGAGTATTGAGATATTATTCCCCATCAATATGTGGAATATTAATATATGCTCCCACTAAATCTTTTGTAATCATAGATTCTATCTTTTATCATGATTCAAGTCAAACTCTTTGACTATCTTATCAAATTAAAAGATCCCATCTCTGAGGTGTTTGTTTCAATCTCTTGATTGAACATTGTATCTTATAGACTTAATTTGCATGCATGAAGTTATAAAACCTTTAGACTATGTCACATACACACTCTTCTCAAATATTCCTTTAAGGAAGCCGATTTTAATCTTCATATGTCAAATCTCATAGTCTCTACTAGTTACAGTAACAAGCACGATAGTTGGTAAAGGCATTTCATCGTGTTCAACACTTTGAACTAATCTAAAGACCTTTATAACCAATTTTTCCCTTTTAGGTTATCTATGTTGGTCTTCCAAATGAAAACCCAACTGCACTCTTTAGGTTTTACCCCTTTAGGTGGCACTAGAACAGTCATACCTTGTTAGTGAACATGGACTCCCTAACTGCAAGGACCCTGACCTGAGTTTTTGGGTAACCCTATTTGCTTTGGCTTAATCATGAGCTTAGAACCCTAATATAATCCTTTGAGATGTAATTAGGTATTGTGGAGACTTTAAGTTTCCAGTTTGAGCTTGTTTGGATGTTGCTTGTGCTTTCTGTGTTAGTTTTGGTGCAAATTGCAATTTACCCAGAATAGGGGGTTGATGTGCACTCGTACTGACCGAGGGGGTGATATCATGGAGTTCGACTCTTCCATGGACCTTGTATGGCATTGATGCTACCTAATTTAGGTTGGTTGGAGCATGAGAATTATACCTCATCTCCTCAGGGCATAAGATTGATTATTGAAAGATATAATTAGTCGTGTAGTATATTTCCTTAAGGATCGAAAATGGAAACATTGAATGAGGCTGCAATTTCTTTTATATGTCATAGTTGATAAATGTTATACATGTTCTTCATATTCTTTCTAAAATGATTAGATGATCTATTCCTCAGTCATAGATATCTAAACTACTTAAATGATGAGATTGCTCTACTCTACATATAATAAGTAGTTGTACCTATTGAATCCAATAAAAGTTTCTTATACTCTCTTTCATGAAGATTTATCTATGATAATAATATTATTGACAGAGAGTTATATCTTCCGCTGAGATATGGATCTCACCCTGTGGGTTACATAACTTTTTAGGTGGGCGTGGATGAGGTAGCAAAGTTGGTGTAGCTGAGATAGGACAACAACACGAAGAAGACTTGTAATTTTAAGGTGGTGTGTTGTCAGTTGTGTCTTGTTGTACATAGAAGTCCTATGTGTCATCCTTGTACTCTCAGGCCTTAGGGGATAGTTTCATATCTGGATTTACAATCGATCTGAGTTTTTAGCTAAAAGGTTGTTATTGCTAATAGTTTGCTCATGTACATGTTTTTGGTAAAAGCAAACTAATATCAGATGAAACAGGAATGTTGCTGAGATAGCACATGTGTGATGTATCATGTTGTATATGATAGACTTTAGGCCTTTCTGTAATAAATTTCCTGGCAATGAATCTTTGTGAAAATGATTTTAATTCTTAGTGATTTTCAGTAATCCGATGTCAATGGTTGTTTCCACATGATTTTGTGTGATGTCATTATCAGTTTGATAGCAGTCGTCACAAGTTTTGGTATCAAAGCTATAGGTTTGCTGAGTCTATAGGGACATAGGACTAAGGTTGTTGAGACTATTCTAGTATCCTCCAATACGTCTAATAGTGACTTCTGCTCATGCAGAAGAAAGGATAAAGTTTAAAGATGTTTGGAGAACATGATGAACATATTGCTGAAAGCAATATTGATGTACTAGGAGAAGGTGTGAGGGATCAGGAAAGAGAAGAATGAGTGTCTGTGAATCCCCAACCTGATCTAGCCATGATAGAAAACTCTTCTTTTCATGCTCTTGTTGGGCAGGTTATAACAATAGTGATGCAAATAGTGGATCAGACACTAGAAATGCAACCTAGGGCACCAATCCCCAATTTAGAATTTTTGGGTTCTGGTAAGACCTTTGAATGGCTACGTTGTGTAGGAGCTATAGAATATATTAGAATAGCTGACCCAGCAGATGTTGATCTGTGACTCACTGAGTTAGAAAAGTCTTTCAAGATCCTTAATATCCCAGATGCTAATAAAGTTAAGCATGTTGTGTACCTTTTGAAGGGTAGTGCTGGCCACTAGTGAGTCATAGAAGAGGTAAAAAGGAATGATGAAGAGGTTGTTTGGGAGGAATTTTTTTGAGAATTCATCAATAAGTACTTTCCACAGACATACTTAGATGAAAAGATCTTGTAGTTTGAGGGGATTTGGCAAGGAACCCTAACAATTAATGAGTATGAGGCTAGGTTTATGGAACTTTTGCGATTTTGTCCTCAAATGGCTACTAGTGAGCAGGAGAGGATCCAACATTTTGAGAAAGGATTGAATATTGAGATGTCTATCGCGGCAGCTGCTTTGGAAAGTAGAGAGAGATTTTCCACATTTGTGAAATCTGTATAGAGAATGGAAAGGTCTGTGATAGAGAAACATGAGACAAACCTCAAAAAGAGGTCTACACAGTCACATGACCAATTATTTGGTGGTTCTAAACAACCAAAGATTTCAATGCCACCAGAACAACAAGCATTTAGAACACCAATGTAGTGGTCGCCAAGTAGGGGCAGAGGTCGGAGTTCACCTCCACCAGGAGTTTCAAGTGTACCTTTAGTATAAATAAGGAGAATTCCTAGGTCACAACATGGGGCTCAGGCTTGCCACAAGTGTGGACAGATAGGACATCTGAGGTGGCAATGTCCAAGAAGAAATAATAAAGTAACCCAATAGTCAAGGAAAAATATGTAGGGCTCACAAGGACTGTAGTTTAGTAGATTAGAAGGAAGAGGACAAGTGTCGTGGGATGGTTCATCTACTTAAGGTAGTAGAAGATGAGAGTGACAGTAGGCGATGACTAGACTCTATGTGTTGAGTCAACCTGAGACACCAGATAGCCCGCAATAGGTAACAGGTCAGATAGAACATTTCCATTATGACTTGTCTCTCTTTATTCTACATGTTAATCATAAGAAGGATAGTTGTTGTTAATTTTCTTTTGGTTAGTCCTTTGGCGACATGAGGAAGAGATGAAGAGGACTAGAATTTATATTCTATCTAGTATTCTGTAAAATGTTTTGTGATTTCCTCTGTTCATGTAAAAGAGGAAGAGGTGTAAAAGAGACACCTGGAGAGAAACAAAGATACTAAGTCTTAGAACTTAAAAGAGATATTTAAGGTAAGAAACATGATATAAAACAAAGTGCATACTACCTAATCTCAGTGCTTGAATACCCTATCCAAGTATTCAATTATTGAAGAAAAAGGGAAGTATGGAACTCTTAAATTGCTATCTTTATTATTACTCTGATCAAGTAGTCATTTTAAGACAATATAATGAGCAAAATGAAATGGGAGATGTGGTATAGATATTCCTACCACATTCTAATTGTAATGAGATGGAACCTGAGTTAATCTCAGACCAACCTATAAGTAAAAGAAGATGTTTAGTATAATAATCTTGCTTGATAAGCAAAAAGAGTTAAGTGAAGAGATCCTTATAAAATGAAGAAATATGAAATCTAATGCTCTACCTCCTGAGAATAGGTAGAGGTATGTAGTGATTGATTAAAAGATGATTAAGAAGTCCCCAATCCTTTAAGTAAGATTTCGGGGACGAAATCCTTATTAGGGGTTGATAACTTATAACACCCCTAACTTGGGTTATGTGGTAACCTTGGATATTTTACCTAAGTAAGATGATTAGATCCTTGTCTTAATCTTTTGAAAAGTAATTAAGACGTAAGGAGATCTCAAGTTTCAAGTTTGAGCCTGTTTGAAGGTTGTATGTGTTATATATGATAGTTTTGGTGCAAATTACAATTTACCCAAAATATGGGGTTGATGTGCAATTTATCACCTCTAGAGTATCCCTTCTCTCTCTTAGCATCATTTAGAGGAAAGATAAAGGAGGGGGCATCTTGTTTGAGTCTTGGTTGAGTGATAGCACTCTTGGTGGTGAAAGAACTAAAGAATGTTGAGTATCTTGAACCCTAGATAAGGTTGTGTCGAGTTATGAAGAGTATATGGGAGTGCCTATTAGTTTAGAAACCATAAACGAGGTCCCATTTTGGTTTATAAACTTTTTGTAAGTATCCATATCGGGCTAATCACCTCAATTAGGTGAAGCATATTGGTGTAGGACTTCCTTGGAAAAGTTGTATCAGTTTACATGAAATGTGATATTGGGTTGTAATATATTGTCAAGCAAGATACCCAACGGACAATATCTCATCCTTGAATTATCCAAAAGAATTTTCCATATCGAGATAATTATAGTTTCATGGTGCCACCATGCATGGACACGTGTCACCTAGTTACATATAATGATAACACCTTTCGTGTAGCCTCTCTCATGAGACTCAACTATATAAGCATCTCTTTCACCTACTAGTGAACATTTCGACTCTCATACCATCCCTCCCTTGGTGAACGATACTAGGAGCTCAAGGATCAAGAGGAAGGTCGAGCATATTGTCTAAGGTGATGCCATTACCATCTTCAACCTTGGAGAATTATGGATCTCAGATCATAATTCTTTCATTCTTTTCTTATTCACCAAGTTTCTAACTATGATACCTTCTTCTTGATGGAGGTGAAGCTATAGCCAAATCTTAGACCTTTGAATATGTCATCTTCAACCTTGGGAACATGGATCTTTGAAGATTGAAGCTCTAGTGGTGATCTTAAGGTGGGTTATATAACTTGAACTCAACTCTATTATTATTCACCTTCAATCATGCAATACTTGATGATTCCTTTTCAATTTCAACTTTCCTTGGTTGAATAGTGATTCTATCAGATCTAATGGATATGTGGGGTCATTGTCCACGAACTAGAGTGTTAATGGATGAAGGGTTGAAGCTTGAAGATGATGTAATCTCCCATGCACAAATTGATATTGGTTTAGGAAACCCTAACCCGATATGGGGTTATGTGAGGGGAACCTAATACCCATTAAGTCCTAACTCCTTATCAGTTTGTTACATGTGAAGGACAATCATCCTTAGAGTTGTATAGCATGTTACCTAAGACTAAGGATGGGGTCAGACTGATATCTTGAAAATTGAGTGAAGATATGAAGTCAATAGGGCTAACTCGATATGCCCTAACCCTAGCAACCCGACACCCCTCTAACCCGACACCAATGTGAAGGGCGACACACTTCTTAGAGTCTAAGGCCAACATACCACTTGAAAGTGTGGGCGACACACTCCTTGAAGTCACGGCTGACACACCAAGTAATGGTGAGGCCGGTACCTTGATAGGTGAAAGTATATAAGGGTGTTGATGATGGCTAACCCAATACTATCAAAACCTTAGAACTCAATATGTATCAAAACCCTAAAGGCTGATATCACTTGGTGATATCTAGGGTGACACAATAGATGTTTCTATGGACCATACATTATATGACAGTGTGACCAATATCCTAGAGTATACTATGTCTGACACAAGTGAAAGTGTCATGGTCGATACATGTGTCTAACTTGACACAAAGTGAGGAACTTAAGCCGACACAAGTGAATATGTCTAGGCCGATACAAGGGTTAGTGTGTAGGTCGAAACACCTTGATGAATGTAGGCCGACACATGGTGAATATAATCAAGTTGATACTTAATGATGTAACGAGATGGATACACTTTAATTGTAGTCCAATACACTCTCAATATGGTTAAGTCAATATAACAAAGTTAAGTTGAAACCAATATTCTAGTAAGGATGAGAGAGGAATTTGTATCACTCATGTAGATAATCAATTAATGATAATTTATGAGAGTAATCAAGTATGTTTGAATATTTATGGAAAGGAAATAATCTCCTAGACTATAGGAGTTATGAATTAGGGTTTGGTGCTTGAATATAACCCTAGAAACCCTAATTGGCTACAATGGAAACCTTAACCCTAATCATGAGAGGGTTGTAACGTGATTGAGTGATTATCTATGATACAATTGAATGTAAAGATAATAATATAAGCTTCTAGAGAGGAGGAGTTATGGTTTAGGGTTGGTTATTGAATATAACCTCGAAAACCCTAATCGGTTGAAAAGAGAAACCCTAACCCTAATCATAAGAGGGAGTGTAACTTGAAATGGAATGATGATAATAATCAATGGTTACAATAATGAAATTTTAACCATGAAGGCATTATGGATGTAGACAAATGAGGGCTATAGTGGTGATAATCTATTATAGCTTGATTGTGCCTTATGAGGCCTATGGAATAATTGTATCACAAGAAGGATGTGAATAGGTCTGATGACTTGGCAGAGGCATATTGCCTAGTAAGGTGATGTGGTGCTCAATGATGAGTTTAAGGGATTGATATCCCATGATGAAAGTAACAAGATTGATGAAGGTCAATACCTGGTAGTATAATCTCAGGATTGATGAAGGTCAATACCTAGCAGTATAATCTCATGATTGATAAACCTCAATACATGGTAGTGTAATCACAAGATTGATATAGGTCAATACATGCTAGTATAATCACATGATTGATAAAGGTCAATACCTAGTAGTGTAACCACAGGATTGATAAAGGTCAATACTTGGCAATATAATCACAAGATTGATGAAGGTCAATACCTGACAGTATAATCACAGGATTGATGAAGGTCAATACCTGGTAGTATAATCACAGTATTGACGAAGGTCAATACCTGGTAGTATAATCACATGATTGATAAAGGTCAATACCTAACAGTATAATCGCATGATTGATAAAGGTCAATACCTGGCAGTATAATCACATGATTGATAAAGGTCAATACCTGGCAGTATAATCACATGATTGACAAAGGTCAATACCTAGCAGTATATTCACATGATTCACTAATATCATACCCTAACAAGAGTGCAAGATTGGTTACGGACCATACCCTAATAATTGTGTGGCTACATGCCATGACTCAATAATACAATCAGGATTGACTATGGGTCATACCTTGATAAGGGACTAACTACAAGTTGTATCTCTCTAGTGTTGAGCCAATATACCATGGCTAGATGATTTGCAGTTTGACTTGTAATGTCACTGCAGGTTCACTCGTATTGACCGAGTGGGTGAGGTCATGGAGTCTGACTCTTCCATGGACCTTGTATGGCATTGATGCTACCTAATTTAGGTTGGTTGGATCATGAGTGGTATACCTCATCTCCTCAGGACATAAGATTGATCGTTGAAAGATGTAATCAGTCATTTAGCATATTTTCTTAAGGATCGAATATGAAAAATTGAATGAGGCTACAATTGCTTTATGTCATAGTTGATAATGTTATACATGTTCTTCATATTCCTTTAAAAGTGATTATATGATCTATTTCTCAGTCATAGATATTTGAAATACTTAAATGATGAGATTGCTTTATTATGCATATAACAAGTACTTATACATGTTTAATCAAATAAAGGTTTCTTCTCCTCTCTTTAATGAAGATTTATCTATGATAATAATTTTGTTGGCGGAGAGTTATATCTCCTGCTAAGATATGAATCTCACCCCATGGGTTCCACAACTTTTTAGGTGGACGTGCACGAGGTAGTAGAGATTGTATAGCTAAGACAGGACAACAATAGGAAGAAGACCTATAATTTTAAGATGGTGTGATGTCAGTTGTGTCTTGTTGTACATAGAAGTCCTATGTGTCATCCATGTACTTTCAGGTCCTTGGGGGATAGTATCCAGTTTTACAATCGATCTGAGTTTTTGGCTAAAAGGTTGTTATTTCTAATAGTTTGCTCATGTACATGTTTTTGGTAAAACCAAACTAATATCAAATGAAACAGGGATGATATTGAGATAGCACATGTGTGATGTATCATGTTGTACATGACAGGATTTGGGCCTTTCTGTAATAAATTTCCTGGCAATGGATCTTTGTGAAAAATAATTTTAATTTTTAGTTATTTTTGGTAATCCACTGTTAGTGGTTGTTTCCACGTGATTGTGTGATGTCCTTATTAGTTTGATAGCAGTCATCACAAGGGCACCTTGTTTAAGCCTTAGTTGAGGAGTACCACCCTAAGTGGTGATTAGGGTTGATGTGAGTGTTGAGTACCTTGACCTTGTGTGTGGTTTTGTTGTCTCGACCTTGGGTTGCGATCAAGGTTAGTTTTGGAGGGTGTTATGATCAAGACACCTCCTCCAGGTGTTTGGGTCACGACCTAGGAGTTCTAGGATGGTCTTGGGTCGAGATGGTTGACCTAGCTTGGGTTGTCTCGACCTAGGGTTGGGGGAGGTGCCTTGTCTTGACCTAGAGGAGATGGTGATAGGTGGTGTTACGACCATAGATGGTGCAACCTAAGAGGGTCACGACCGCTACCATGTGGGAGTCCATGGTGGTCGAGACACTACCTAGAATGTATCACCATGTCTTTCATCTCATGTTTAAGTGGTTGCACGTGGATGCATGTTGGTCTTTTGTGAGGATAAGTGTCCCTTATGTTCCTTAGTGTGTTGACACCTCACCCTTTTCTCTCTCTCTCATCATTCATCTATATAACCCCTTAACTTTCCTTGTCTGCAACCCTTTCGGCCATCTATCTTTTTCCTCCTTCTTTGCTTGTCTTGGAGCTTGGTGGAACAAGGAGGTTCGTCCTTGGAGCTTGGGGGATCAATCTCCTCTTCCATGTGGTGATGGTGGTGATCCGATCTCATCACCCATCCTTGGTAAGTGTTTGTCTTCTGAGTTGATGTTTCTTTTGATATCTTACCTTCATCTCCCTCTCTTTTCTCATCACTAGACCATGGTTCTTCCATGGTGGTCGGTGGGACAGAAACTCCTCATCACAAGGGTCATAGACCATGTCTTGACAAGGTAGACCCAAGTGTGAAGAGGATTTCTCCTCTCTTTCTTCCTTTCCTCTTTTATTCGACTAAGAGACTCTTTGCTTCTTTCTTTGGGCTAGATTTGACCTTGGTGTATTCTTCTTCTTGAGGTGCTCTTGTGGCCAAGATTGGAGATTTTGGTGAATTTTCTTCAACCCTTAGATCGTGTTCTTGGAGCTCTTAATCTTGGAGTTGGAGCTCTTGGTGGAGATCAACTTAAGGTAGGTTATATAACACTAAACCTACTCTATTATTGCACTTCTTTATAAATTTTGTTGCTGACTTCTCTCTCTCAAATGATTCTTATTCATGCTTATACTTTGTGGTAATCTCTAGAGTTTGTTTGGTAGAGTTATTTTTCTTGGTTTGAAAGCAATCCAAAACCCTAATCTTTTGTACCCGATTTGGTAGGTAATGTTTTATGAAGGTTTTTCTCTATGTCTTTCTCTTTACCTTGCTCTCATGCATGATGTTTGTACACATAAAGGCTAGAGGGATGTTAGGTTCAATTTTGGCTATCTTAAGCATGGTTTTCTCTTCTTTAGATAAGGTTCTTCCATGATAGTTTCTTAACCCATGACTTAGGGTCTTAGTGACCGTTCGTTTGTGGCCTTTTCTTCATCATAACTATAGTTTCACCCTTGGTTTTAGTTCTGTTTTGGAGACCTAGATGGTGCATCTTGGTGTGGTCATGACACGTTCCTCTTGGTGGTCACAATCTTGATAGCCTTTGGATGAGATACCCCTTTTTCGGTTGAGATTGACTTAGTGATGATAGGTTGAGACACTTGGTGGGTGGTGGTTGAGTTACCCTTGGTGTTGGGGATTTGTTCCTACTTTTTTTGGGTTGAGACACCCTCTAGTGTGTTGGGTCACGACCATGAGGGTCTTAGGTTGTGACACATGTTGGTGGTTGAAATAGTTTGGTCGAGATAGTTTGGACAAGATAGAACCCTAACCCTAGTGTCATGGGTGTGACATGATCTAAGGGTTGGTTGTGACATGGACCATGGTGGGAGGTCACGACCTATGTGGTTATGTGGTCAATATAGGGTGATGGTAGGTGGGTGAGAAGCACATGTGAACACTTAATGACAGTCATATATGAATGATACCTAAGCCATATATAATGTTGTTTAGAATGTTATGTAATCAACTTTAATGATGTTTCCTACTCATCATGCACACCAAGATGATGGAGGGTGATGGTCATAGGGTGGATAGTTGTACCTAGTCTTGTAATCTCTTATTGTCTAAGAGTAAACCCTAACCCTAATTGTGAACAATGAGCTTGCTTATTTCTTTATTATGAAAGGATTATGATGTTGTGTGGTTATCTCTTTCTTGCTTATCAACTTCTAACCATGTAGGTAAAATGAGATTGATAATCATAGCTAGTGTATGCTATGGTGACTATGATATAATACAGATCAAATGAGCTTTGAGATGCATGTCGAGGCATTTGTGATATAGGAATGATGTATGACATGGAAGTGACTTGTGGCCAAATACAAGAAGAGTTGAGGGATTGATATCACATGGTAAGTGGCTTGTTGGTGATGCTGTGAATGGAAATAATACAGACATAATGCAGTGATAGCGTGACAAGCTCACACCCTATATGTTTATATATACTAAAAGTGTGATATGCCCTTATCTTTATAGAATTTGTAATGACTTTATATGTTGTAACTTGATTATTGCTAAAATACACTTAAATGACGTAACTAATCAAGTGGAAATTAATCATGCATTTTTTCCATGTGACATAGATCCATCTCAGTGTTAGCACTTGCTAGATGGTGAAATGGATTTTTCCTAGTGAAAGCTTGGAGTCATATATTGTTGAGTATATGCATTCACAAGATTGGTTGTGGGTCATACCCTGGCAGGAGTGCAGCTGCGGGCTATAGCTTAGTGATATGTTGCTTATGAGGTTTCAAAAGATTGGCTACGAGCCATACCCTGGAAGTAGTACGACTCTGGGCCGTAGCTTGGTTTCACTAGAGTCGTGACCTATCCCAAGGTGGGCTAGGACTTTCACTGTTGACTATATATCACAGGTTGCAATTGACTGGTATGTCTTAGCTATGTACCCGTGTACTGACCACAAGGTTTGGAGAGGTCGTGGATTCCAACTCTTCCATAGACCTTGTATGGAACCAATTTCAATGTAGTAGTAGTCGGTTGGATTTGGGTGGTACGACTCAAATCCTTGGGGCATAATAAAATACATAATCATTAGTGTAGTATACTTGCTTAGGATCAAATATGAAAATATTGGATGAGGCCTTGCTTGTTTTTGTACAATATAGTTCGTAGTGAATATACATGTTCTTCATGTTCCTTTTATGGTGATAAGATGTTTCATAATCCAATTGCAATTGCTTATACTGTTAGTGATAATTACCTGCTTATCATATTTGTAGCTAAATTGTTGTTCTTTAATAACCTTATCATGCTAATAATAGTGTTGATGGAGAGTTATATCTCCCACTGAGATTTGGAATCTCACGCTGTGGGTTTCCCACATCTTTTAGGTGGACATGCACGAGGAAGTATAGATCATGCAACAGAGGCTGAGCAACAACAAGGATAGTAGCTGACCAAGTTGGAAGTGTTTCTTGTGGTCCTTTTGTTGTTAGAGTCCTAGAGTCGTCCCTGTACACTCATGTCTTTGGCACAATTTTTGGGTGTGCTTTGTAGACGTGCTTTCGATGCATGATTTTGGCTTGTGTGCCCCTTTTTTATGTAAAGGTATAGTGTACATATATATATATGTTTGGAATAGGTTCTCTTGTAACATGTTGATGGCATATGTGATAAGAACAAATAAATGTAAGTACCTTGTGTCATGTAAGGACTTATATGTAAAGGTTTTTGCTACTTGGAAACTTAATGAAAATGGTTTTAATTTCCTGTGTTTTTTGGTAATCTTATTGTTTAGTTTAGTTTCCACGTTTAGTTTAGAGTTATCACATGGTTTGTGGCACAAGGTGTCACACTAACAACTTTAAGCCATTTCTCAGATTGTGATTCTCAATAGCTTCTAGTCGATTTGTTAGCTCATCATCTTATGACCAACCTATCTAAGTTGTTGGATTCACAATCTATTAATCTCTGATGTGTTCTACTAGAATTATGAGGTTTTGTGTTACATGAGAAACTTGAGATTCCACAAAAATTTATGATTCTCAGTTCTTCTCACTGTACCTTCTTGTTGACCTCAAACCTTTTGAGTTCTAATTCAACTCCCACATATTCTTTTAGAACTCAGTTATCCTATCAACGAACACTTTGTTGTTGGACTGGGCTTAAAGGTAGTATTTAACATTTATGGTTTGTGGATAAACCTTTGCAATAAATTACTCTCTTTAATTAAGTTTTAATCCTTAAGACATATCAGGACATTCCCATATCATATCTCATATGATATCCATTAAACATTTTAAGGTAGTACATTGTTTTAGTGTGAAGTATATAGCTTTGAGGAAATTAATAGATTGGATTAAATGATAATCACATCACAAGGATGTCATCCCTTCTTTCTAACACATCATCTTGTTTAGATGTATTTGACTTGTGATACACTATCATAGTCCTTTTTAGAAGGTCCTCAAACTACTGATGTAAAGTATTTCAACATTTGATCATATCAAAGTTTCTTTATACTTTTACCAAAGCTATACTTCATTTATAATCTCTCTGAATGCTTCAAGATATTCATATTTGTCTTTCATCAAATACAAACTCCATATCAACTGATATCATCAGTGTATACAATGAACTACAAACAACTATCTTTAGCATTTATTCTATAAGATCTTCATACATCAACATGTATAAAGCCTAATGTTTATCCTCCTACTACATTTAGTGAAGGGTATATTGTCATACTGCTCATAATTGAGACTTGCATGTCTTTTATTGGTTCAATAGCCAAAAGAGTCTAGATAATCATCAATATGAATTCTAGAAATGCTTTTCTCATCTATGTGATTTAGATGATAGTGCTAAAGATTGTTTGAGTTATCAATTATAATCCCTTTTGGTATTTACATTATTAACATTCATCTTTAGATCCTTTCTTATAAGGATCATTATATACTTGAGCATTTCCATACATTATCACATCTTTGAAATAGAAACACTAACAACTCTTTATTGATTTATCATCATTTTCATACAAGATTCATAAAGTAAATTGTTTCTATTATTGGCATAATGAAATGGAAGTTCAACTAAATCTATTACTGTCCAATGGGATAAGACAAATTTAAGTGTAGACTAAAGTTGCAACAACTCTTGCTCTGCATAGTCCATATTTGTCATTTCATAAAGGCTTTACTTCTTGTCAGATCCTGCACATCACATATGTCAAATCTTTATCTGGTATCACATACCAAGATGAAGAAGTAATCAAATTTATCTTATAATGTTTATACCTGAAGCAGAGGCCTCTGCCCCTTCCTTATTCTTCTTTAGTTCCTCGAGAAAGAGAGGGAAATTCCTTTTCTAATGTCCAAACTGGTGACAATGGTGGCAATCACCTCTTTTCTTTATTTCTTCCTTTTCCTTAAGATCTAAAGACGGGCTTCTGGCTAGCTTTAGAACTCTTATTAGCTTTGCCTTTGCTTTAGATTTTTCCTTTGTCTTGCTGATCATCATCACATACTTGGACTTGTCTTTCTTAATTTGTGTCTCAGCTATTCTCAACATACCTAATAACTCTGTCAACGACTTTTCAAAATCATTCATGTTGTAGTTCATAACAAACTGACTGTATGATTCTGACAGAGACTATAGAATCACTTCAGTGGACAACTCTTGGCACAAAGGGAATCCCAATCTAGAAAGGTTCTCCACATACCCAATGAGCTTGAGCACATGAGGACCCACATGATCTCATTTTGCCATGTTACGTTAGAACAGTTCCTTAGAGACATCAAATCTCTCATATCTTGCCTGAACTTGGAACATGTTCCTAAGATGTGTGACCATCTCAATAACATCCATGTTCTCATGTTACCTTTGAAACTCATTGTTATGGAGCATAGAATCAGACACTTGACATCCACGACATCTTCAGTATGCTTCTTGTAAACATCCCTGCCAGCCTTAGGTGCATTAGGAAGGATTTCATCTAGCTCTGGTGTCTCCAGGACATAGAGATTGGGCTCCTACATGAGAACGATTCTCAGCGTCCTGGACCAGACGTGGAGTTATTCCTGTTTAACTTGTCCTTCTCAAGGAGTGATCGTAGAGAAAAGTGGTTGTTATTTGTTGCCATTTGATTCTACAAAAGAACTTGCAATTGTGTCAAAAACGAATTTTTTATTTGATTTGATTTGTTTAAAATTTGATGATATTAATTAGGTCTTTAGTAACTATCACTCTCACTATTTTATTCAAATTGATATCCTTCTCATATCAATTTGGAAGATTGTAGTGTACAACCTTCTAGTGAGTCAAGATCCAAAATAATTCAACTATTACGCGGCCAACACCAATGTCCATAATTAATCATTGAGGTAGGAAAATAATATGCGCAACTCTTTGCCACAATTATCTCTATGCTTCAGTGCTTAATCTCATTAAGACCAGATAGTTGAGCTTGACCCAAAAGCCAATAGGATAATAGTGCACCCTGCTTGGCAAGTCCACACTATTACCATTACAATTCCATGAGATAGTCAACGCACCACCCTTAAGATACCCACGCTTAGTTGATCATGTGTGTCGCTAATGGAAAGCATATAAGACTTAATATTTTATTTGAGGGAGTTTGTATATATATAAATAGATATACTTTATCCAATCACCACATACTAGTATGTATCATATACATGTTATATCTCATAATGTAAACATGCAATATAAAACAAAAGGCGATGACTATGGCCATATCTACTATAATTCCTTACAGCCACAAGGAATTACTGACACCTAGGTTAACATCACTTCACATGCATGAACATGTTGTTGGTGTGGATCTATGCTTGCCAATTTGGGTTGATCGGTTCAACCCTTGAACTAGTCATCTTACCTCTTGGCTAGTTGGTTGGTCGCTTGAAAGGATCAGTTGGCCTCCTGTCCAACTGAAGTCTGGACTCCTTCCAAATGATCACTTGGACCACCATTCGATCGGTTCACTCCTCTTGTGATATGCCCTTCTTGGTCCTCCAGTCGGCCAGATCATCATTATTGTCATTGTAAGAAAACAAACTATCCTATTTCTATTAAACATATTACATGGTAAGGAGAAACCTCGAACTACATTTGTAGAGGAGCAAAGGTAGGAAAGAATAATAGTTTTACATTGAGAAGAAGAAGGTGAGGCTCAATATGCAAATTGAGATAAAAATAGGAATAAAACCAAACCATCGAACCACACACAGTGATTTGGGTTATCGACCATAACCATGCTATACATCCACCATTAAAACTTTTAGGACAACATGTGTAAATTGTATATATATATATATGTATATTAGTTTGGGATTATATGTGGTCTGTGACTAGATATGCATATTGATCCTTTTAAATATCTGCATTGCATGCAATCAACAAAAGTGATAAATCAAAATCTGAGCATATCGATAATCCCAAAATATAGTAAATTGGCGTGACTCTGATACCACTGTTGGGAGATATCGACACATATATGGCAGCAAAAACAAAAAAAAATTTCATTGTATTCCTAAGAACAACAAGATCACGTCAACTATTATGTAATGGGAAGGATGTTTTAATGAGTTCATACCTGCTACTAGAGAAATTCCATTGATTATAACTCGTTGCAATAGTGCAACACTCCTAGTTGCACTGGAACTCATCTGCAACAACTCCTAGTTACAGTTGGACAATATTTTTGCAGCTCTTGCTCTTCACCATGCACAGCAGACTCGAATGACATCTGTAGCGGCTCCACCATAGAATGTAGGCTAATGTTATCCTCCTAGCGACAGACAACAGCCTCCTCACCTCTAGAGAAGTCCACACGGACCACCTAGAACTCATGTTGTTCTACTAGAATAGAAAAGAAGGAGTTGTCCCTTCCATTGGTGTACTAGTCACCAACTTACTCTCCCACAATTGTTTCTCCCTTGCCATCCCTCCCTTTAGTAGGTAGGACTTTCTCAGGCTCTCTATTGGTTACCACAACCAGAGAGGACAATAATTGTTAGAGGCCATTTAGTTATGCTTTGGGAATCCCCCATACCCTTCTATTTATAGGAAGGGTTAGGGTCTGGGTTCCCAGTTTGTGTGGAAGTGGAAGGGACTGAAAGATCATGAATTTTCACAACTTGTGAGTGTCAAACTGGTCAGTTCACATGCGAGCCAATCAGTTCACACTCTAAATAGGCCGTTTCGCCATGTTTTCCAATCGTATATGATTGGTGATTCAAATCCAATTAATGTCCAACATTGATTCCTTGTACCAATCTAATTGAACAAGTCAAACGATCAACTATTCTCATGAATCGAAAAAATCACCAGATGCTTCGGTTGGTATGACAGAGCCAATCAGTTCACTAGGTGAACCGGTCATCTCACCAACCTGAGATGATGAGTTCACCCAATGAGCCGATCGGTTGGTGTCCTGACTCATGCAGAATTTAGCCAATTCAATATTCAATCAACCTGACACTCCAAACAGTCATCTCATCACATGAGCTGATCGGTTGGGAGTCTAGTCAGTTGATTTGTTGCTTGAATTGAGTACCTAAATACTTTAGTAATCAATCCTAGCATCATTCATGATTAAACTCCTCTTCTAGATGAGATCCTATGTGTGTGATCCTATAGGTCCCATGTCACGTTGGTAGTGAATGTCCATAACTAGTTTATGACCCCATAAGAAAAGAGCAGTGCCTAGTCACACATTAGTACTGCCCAAGTGAATGGAAAGTTAGAGAACAACTTCAACCTACAAACTATGTCAGGTGTTATAGTGATTGTCTAATTCCTTTGTCTCTGATACAGAATGAACTCGAGGCATGGAATCATCATCCTCTTAATGTTCAATCCATGTTCCTCGAACCTAGAGCATATTGTTTGAGATATATGTGACCTTAATGTCATATATATTGATTCACATGTGAATGTGCATGCATTTCCCTGTCTCACTTATCAAGTGGCCATGATATCAAACTCCAATGGGAGGGACAAATCCCATATACATCACTCACACTCATCCCCATGTGTCACACTGCACCCAATCATCACCTTTATGGCAACCCTTATTTGAGATCACGATGGATGATGTGAAGTATACCAAATGACATGTGATGAATGTAGTGACTTTAGGTCTATAGATCACAATCACCACCTTCAATATGAGAGATGACTGTGACCACCATTTATGGTTTCCATGTGTCACTCTCAAGGTGGGTCTGTATGATACAATGTTCCCTAACAAGCATTTGTGTTCTTGGTTTGATATCACATATCATGAATAATGAGATTTTGTCATCAACCTACACACACTCCAGTCTTTAGTGTTACTGATGTATATCTGCCTTCCATAATAACATCTGATTAGGGACATAATAAGAATGTTCATACTCTTAGCATCCTTATGATCTCATTATTCAAGTCACGTAGTTGAAGACATATGTCATTGAGTAATGTCATTCTCTAAGCATTCATCATGTTTCCTCACAATCTCATAACTGAGTGAAACAGAATGAATTGGAGCTTGCCTTTATATATTATTAATCAAATTTTTTATATTATATTCCATCACAATCATCATATGATTGGCTCTCAGGGCATGCCATACCAACACTAGATACATGCACAATCACACAACACTCAGTAGCATTGAGCAATCAGCCAACCACATAGGTTGTCTACTGTCGACCATCGACCTTTACTCTTCACACAGTATTGTTGTGCTCTAGAGGCTCGCCTGGATGACTGACATACACCTCCATGGGTTCACAGCTCATGCCATCACATGCTGCCAGACTTGTTGCAAACGGAGATGGTTACAGATGATAGTAGGTGGCCAACGATGGTGCCCATTTTCTTCTCACTTCCTCACATGTCACATCAAACCCACACAATGACATAGAGGCATAATCAAGCACATAACATGCACTAATCTACTACTAAAATGCTAATTGTTAATATATTTTTTAACAGTCAATTAGCTAAGTGGTTACATGAAGAAAAAATTTGGTTTTAGAGGGGAGATTTCAGTCCCAGAAGGCCCCCTAGTTCCGACCCTGGTGCTAGTATTGCACATGGTTTCCATCTAGGCACATTGCACTAAAATGTCAAGTATTGCAGCTCACTAGCTAATCTGCAATATAGAGTGGGTCTAGGAAGTCCACAACTGATAAAGGTGCTAAATTTTGACATAGAATCAACATGGGTCGCCACTATATTTCAGTCAAACATGGATGCACGAGAAATAGTCTCCTAAGCATATTTATTTTGTGATAAAAATAAATTGGATGTATCTCGAGAAACACTAATGCCAGGAAAATGATGTAGGGAGCCAAGACCAGTCATAGCAAACTTCGCAATAATTAAGAAACTGATGCAAGAAGGCATTAGATGAAGCAGTAAGCATAGTACTCATCAACATATAACATGAGAAATGCTATATCAAAGCTAGGGTGTTAAACAAACAATGAATCATCACATAAGCTACTCTTACATATAAATCACACCATTTAACATAAATAGAAAACCTTAGATACCATGCCTCGGGAGCATGCTTAAGTCCATAGAGTGATTTAATTATACGACACACATGGGATATAAACCCCTAACAAGGATTTTGCCCCGAAATCCTATGCAAAAAGAGATGGGCATTTTCTACACGTCTCATTCTCTAGTTCCCATTTGGCTTCCTCTATGCCACAGTGATGCCACAAAACTTACACTAGTAGTATATCTTTTCTCTTCAGCTTTTTCACCCTTCTATCCAGAATCAAACACATGTGATATCCTCATCTAACTCAACCTCTAATGGTTGGATTGTCTTCTCAGTATCTGGATGGTATTTCCTCAACATAGAGATGTGAAAGACATTATGCAATCTATGTAGCTCTGGTGGTAGCTCCAACTTATATGCTACCTTTCCAACATGAGCTAGGATAGGGTATGGTCCCATAAATCTAAGAGACAACTTACCCTTCTTTCCAAACCTCAGCACACCTTTTCAAGGAGAAACCTTAAGATATACTCTATCTCCTACTTGGAACTCAAGTGGTATGCGCCAGTTATCTACATAAAATTTCTTCCTGTCTTGGGTTACTTTCAACTGTTGTTATATCACTTTAATCTTTTTTGTAGTCTGCTCTACTAGCTCAGGACCCAAAAGTTGATATTCACCTATCTCATATCAGTAAAGAGGAGACTGACATCGTCTCCCATACAAAGCCTCATAAGGAACCATATCTAAGCCTCTTTGATAGCTATTGTTGTACGCAAACTCTATCAGAGTCAGATGTACATCCCAACTACCAAGAAATTGCAGCACACATGCCATTAAGAGATCCTCTAAAGTCTAAATAGTCCTTTCAGACTAGCCATCAATCTACAGATGAAAAGTTATGTTGAATCTCAGTTGTGTTCCCATTGTTGAATGCAGATGCTCCTAAAAATGACCTGTAAACTGTGTACCTCTATCAGAAACTATAGTCGCTAGAATTCCATGCAGAAGGACTATCTCATCAACATATATTTGTGCCATTTCTCTACTGTAAAAGTCATCTTGACTGGAAGAAAATGAGCTGACTTAGTCAATCTATCTACTATCACCGATATAGAATCATGACCCTTGGTTGTCCCAGGAAGACCAACCACAAAGTCCATAGTAATATGATCCCATTTACACTGTGGTATTGGCAAGGGTTGTAATATACATGTAGGCTTCTGGTGCTCAACCTTCACCCGTTGACAAATTGGACATTTGGCAACAAACTCTGCCACATCACGCTTTAGACCAGGCCACCAATACATGTCTTTTGAGTTTTGGTACATCTTGGTACTTCCAGGATGCATTGCATACATGGATGAGTGAGCCTCCTCAAGTACCATCTTCCTCAACCCATCAACATCAGGAACTACTATCCTATTGTTGTAACAAATTGTACCATCATCTGCCTCATGAAAGCCATCATACTTTTCACTTCCAATCCCTGATCAGATATTTTGTGTCACATTATCATTCTATTGGGTATCATGAATATGTTGTCTCAAGGTAGGTTTAACTTGTAACTGTGCCAACAATCCTACCAACAACAAAACTTCTAGTTGTACATTCATCTGGAGAAGAGACACGAGCATATCTCTCTTATGGCACATCAAGGAATTTAATTATGCATTATCTACCGTTGATAATGAAGATGATTTTCTACTAAATGCATCAGCTACCACATTTGCTTTCCCTGGATTGTAGTCTATTGTGCAATCATAATCCTTAATCAACTCCATCCATCTCCTATGCCTCATATTCATCTCCTATTTTGTGAAGATATATTGTAGATTCTTGTGGTCAGTGAAGATCTGACACTTTTCTCCATAAAGATAGTGTCTCCAGATCTTTAAGGCATGGACCACTACTGCAAGCTCCAGATCATGTGTTGGGTAATTCTCCTCATGTTTCTTAAGCTGTCGCGAAGCAAAAGAAATCACATTTTTATCTTGCATCAACACACATCCCAACCCATTCTTTGAAGCATCACAAAAGACAACATAGCATTTGCCTTGCTCTGGCAGTACTAACACCAGTGGACTAGTCAACTTTTCTTTCAACAGCTGGAAAGAACGTTGACACTTGTCATTCCAAGCAAAAGAAACATCCTTCCTGGTTAACCTAGTTAGGGGTAACACTATAGAACTGAAGTCTTCGATGAACCTCCTGTAGTAACCTGCCAGACCTAGGAAACTATGGATCTCTGTCAGTGTCTTTGGTTGTTCTCATTCTAGTACACATTCCACTTTCTTGGGATCAACACAAATGCCTTTTGCAGATATAACATGGCCCATAAGAGAGACTTTAGATAACTAGAATTCACACTTGTTAAACTTAGCATATAGTTGATGCTGCCTCAACAATGTCAATGCCTGGAGAAGGTGTTGCTCATGCTGCTGACTATCCTTAGAGTATATCAGGATATCATCTATGAACATGACCACATACTGATCAAGATAAGATCTAAACACCCTATTCATCATATCCATAAAAGTTGCAGGTGCATTGGTTAGCCCAAACAGCATAACCAAAAACTCGTAATGACCATACCTAGTCCTAAAAGCTGACTTGTGTATGTCATCAGCCTTAATTCTCAATTGATGGTAACCTGACCTCAGGTCTATCTTTTAAAAACACAGTGGCACCTCTCAATTGATCAAAAAGACCATCAATCCTCGGAAAAGGATATGTATTCTTTATTGTCACCTTGTTCAACTGTCTGTAGTCTATACACAACATCATTGAACCATCCTTCTTTTTAATAAACAACACGGGAGCACCCCAAGGGGAAGTGCTCAGCCTGATAAAACCCTTCTCTAACAGTTCTTGTAACTATTTCTTTAACTCTTGCATCTCTGCTGGCGCCATTTTATATGCTGATTGTGTTATGGGTTGTGTTCCAGGAACAAGATTGATCTCAAACTCAATCTCTCTAGGAGGGGGAATGCTAGGAAATTCCTCGGGAAAGACATCCTCAAATTCTCACACCACTGGTTACCTCTGGATACTAGGACCTCTCGCCTTGGTATCCACAACATGAGCTAAGAAAGCCTCACATCCTTGTCTCATCAACCTCTCAACTGTCATAGCTGACATCAAAATGTAGGAAGAATGTTCCTATCACCCTGGAAAATCCATTGTACATCTCCATCATGGAACGTCGCCACCTTAGTACTAATGTCCAAGACTACCTTGTATTTTTGCAAGGTATCCATTCATAGGATTACATCAAAACCATGCATGTCAAGTGGCAAAAGATCCACTTGAATGTTGTGTAAAAAAAAAGAAAGAACGTAAGAAGGGCACACTTCCCACAACTCGGTAGAATCAACCAAAGGATTCTCTAGCCATAGACTATCAGATCTAAGACTAACAGGTAGATAACAACTACCTATCACCTCCCTAGTGATAAAAGAGTGTGTCGTACCCGGGTCTACTAACACAGATATGAAACAAGAAGTAGCCAAATCAGAATGAAATAACTCCATTTGACCTGTCACGACTCGTGAATTGATCATTGCTTCTGGATGGCTCATGGAATAAAACCTAGATGTCGCCTACTATCGTACATGTCCTCTATTTTCTTGTCCAGAGGATCATACCTGGGATGCCTGACCACGTCCTCTTCCACTGCCACTACTAAACTGTCATTGTTGTGGACCTTGTTGACTTTGCCTTGGCTAATGAGTCACCTCCTCATCTTTCATAGGGAAATAAGGTTTTGTATGCCCCACTTGCCCACACTTATAACATGTTCTGGTGTCCTGATATGGTCTAAATGGACATGTCACTGAAACCGGTGAGGTATTACAGGCTCCCGTCAATGGAAAATTGTGACCTCTACCCCGAATCGAGGTCCACTGTGATGATGCATGTGATCTTGGTTCAGTGAAGGCTGACCTTGGTTGCGACTATGGTGGGAAAAACCTCAGCTTCTTAAAGCCTCCAGATGATCAGCCTTGAAACTGCATAGGTCTCTTCTTAGCATTAGCTTCACACTTCTCTATGGCAGACCTCTCAATCCTCATGATAGATTCCATAAAGGTGGAAAACCTCTCCCTATTTTCTAGGGCTGATGTTGTTGTAGTCAACTCAGTATTTAGGCCCTTTTTGAACCTACAAATCCTTTCTTTGTCAGTGGCTTCCATGTGCAGGCAGAACCTCAAAATCTCCATAAACTTTGACTCATACTCATTAACAGTCATAGCCCCCTGATGCGTCTTCTCAAATTGAGATATCTTCTCATCTAGATAGGTCTCTGGAAAATATCGGCTAACACATTTCCTCTGAAACTCCTCCCATCCTATCACAACTCCTGGCCCTTTTCCCTCTTCTGTGGCCTACTAGTGGCCAGCACTACCCTTCAACAAGTATACCGCATGCTTAATTTTGTCTTCTTTAGTGATATTTAGGATTTTGAATGCCTTTTCAAGCTCAGTCAACCACATTTCAGTGTCTACTGGATCAGAAGTACCTGCATATTCAATCGCCCGAACACATCTAAGACATTCAAATGTCTTCCCGACACCTTGGGACTCCACATTAGAGGCGGCTACCCTAGCTTGAGGTGTTGGTGCTCTGTTAGCAATATGTGTAATTGTGGCCATCATATGTCTAAACATAGACTGAAACTCAGGATTGGCCATCACTGTCGGGTCTAGATGAGGCATTGCATTATGCTCTGGCCCTACTTTTGGCACTCTCTCATCATGTTCCTGCCTCCCAACACCTCCTTATGGTGTAATATAGCTACTCTCAATGTGTTCTTCATGTCCTCCAGACATATCTGCATAAGAATAAACTATGATTAGATATGTTGGATACGTAAGAACAGACTCAAACATAAGTCCTATGTCCCTATAGACTCAGTAAACCTAGAGCTCTAATACCAACTTAACTGTGACACCTCGTCATGATAAACGAGACTAACCAAAACACAAAACATGATCAACTACTAATTAATCACATAGTAAAAAATGAAGAATAATTAAAACCAATTCCAAAAATGTAAATAAACTTTAGAACATTTACATAAAGGTCCATCATTCCATTCTCATATACTGTAACAAGTATTCACATATGGGTCCAAAGACCTCAGTCACATCCTGCATACAAAAGATATTTCACATGTACATGCCATATATTTACAAGCATTGGCATACTACCAAAATCTCGTGTCGATACGAGTATATCATCTAGAAAACACATCCCATACTCGGAACTGAGAGTACAGGGAAGACACTAGGACTCTACTACTAACATTTACAACTAACCAACCTTCTAAATCTGTTGATCACCATGTTGGTTCTCTTCCACAGCGCGACTTTGACCTCGTTGCCCGTGACCACCTAAAAAAATGTGGTGACCCACGGGTAAGACCCAGTCCCAGCGAGAAATATAACTCTCTCCAACATATATTGATTATAACATATTAATTAATACTAAATACATTGAGCAGTTAGGGTATTGTATAAGCAATATGAACAGATTGAACAATTTAAGCATACTAAACAATTAAGCAAATAAGTTGTAGCATTAAGTAGAATTACTCAATTTTCATAAGTCTGCATCATGTAAGAACTATGTCGTGTAAAGACTAGACAAGGGTTAATCAACCAATGTGATACATATTGAACCCTAGCAATTATACTACAAGGTTGGTATTATATCTTTTATTATTATGACCTAGGGAGTTTGAGTCGTACCACTCAAAGTCCAACTGACCATTGCGAAGTGCTATTCAGTTCCGTATAAGATCTAGGAATGCCGGTATCCTAAGATCTCTTCCCCTCAGACAGTATGAGTAAACATTAGTGACATACCAGTCAAACTACCAACAGTGACATATAGTCAACTGATAACAACTAGTCTGTAATTGGTACAAGTTACGACACTAGAAACCAGGGTATACAAAACCCTCTAATCCAAGGTACAACTATAGCTATCCTCAATCACATCAAATGTCTAAGGCATGACCATACCCATCCTCCATAACCTACATTTATGGATGACAAGGATATATCCTCAACTTGCCACCCTCACATACTCAACAATATGCGCTCCTAGTTTCCCTTGGGAATACTCGTTTCACCATCTAGCAAGTTCTGACACTGAAGATGGCTCTATTGCACATGGCTCTACATGATTAAGGTTACACTTGATTAATTAAGCCAATTGAATACATTAAGGTTTTATCATACAAGTAGACATTCAAACCCTAATTCTTTTCGAACAAGAGTATATGTATAACAACTTCAAAAAGTATAAAATATTTGAGATATAAATCTTAATCACATTACCACGTGCTATCATTCATTGCAAATTAATGGATACATAAGAACAGACTGAAACCTAAGTCTTATGTCCTAGTAGACTTAGTAAACCTAGATCTATGATACCAACTTAACTGTGACACCTCGTCATGCTAAACGAGATTACTCAAAACACAAAACACGATCAACTACTAATGATCACATAGTAAAAAATGCGGAATAATTAAAACCAATTCCAACAATGTAAATAAAATTTAGAACATTTACATAAAGGTCCATCATTCCATTGTCATATACTATAACAAGTATTCACATATGGGTCCAAAGACCTCAGTCACATCCTGTATACAAAAGATATTTCACATGTACATGCCATATATTTACAAGCATTGACATACTACCAAAATCTCATGTCGATACGAGTATATCATCTAGAAAACACATCCTATACCCAGACCTGAGAGTACATGGATGACACTAGGACTCTACTACTAACATTTACAACTAACCAACCTTCTGAATCTATTGATCACCAGGTTGGTTCTCTTCCACAACACGACCTCAACCTCGACCTCGTTGCCCACGACCACCCAAAAAAATGTGGTGATCCACGGGTGTGACCTAGTCCCAACGAGAGATATAATCTCTCCAACATATATTGATTGTAACATATTATTTAATAGTAAATGCATTGAGTAGTTAGGGTATTGAATAATCAATATGAACAGATTGAATAGTTTAAGCATACTAAGCAGTTAAGCAAATAAGGTGTAGCATCAAGTCGAATTACTCAATTTTCATAAGTCTGCATCATGTAAGAACTATGCAGTGTAAAGACAAGACAAGGGTTAATCAACCAATGTGATACGTATTGAACCCCAGCAATTATACTTCAAGACTGGTATTATATCTATTATTATTATGCCCTGGGGAGTTTGAGTCGTACCACTCGAAGTCCAACTGATCACTACGATGTGATATTCAGTTTCGTATAAGATCTAGGAATGTTGGTATCCTAAGATCTCTTCCCCTCGGCCAGTACGAGTAGATTGTAGTGACATACCAGTCAAACTGCCAACAGTGACATATAGTCAACTAATAACAACTAGTCTGTACTTAGTACAAGTTACGACACTAGAAACCAGGGTATACAAAACCCTCTAATGTGAGGTACAACCACAACTATCCTCAATCACATCAAATGTCTAAGGCATGACCATAGCCATCCTACATAACCTGCATTTGTGGATGACAAGGATATATCCTCAACTTGCCACCCCCACATACTCAATAGTATGCACTCTGAGTTTTCCTTGGGAATACTCATTTCACCATCCAGTAAGTTCTGACACTGAAGATGGCTCTACGACACATGGCTCTACATGATTAAGGTTACACTTGATTAATTACTGCCAATTGAATGCATTAACGTTTTATCATACAAGTTGACATTCAAACCCTAATTCTTTGCTAACAAGAGTATATGTATAACAACTTTAAAAGATATAAAACATTTGAGATATAAATCTTAATCACATTACCACATGCTATCATTTGTTGCAAATTAATGGATACATAAGAACAGACTCAAACCTAAGCCCTATGCCCATGTAGACTCAGTAAACCTAGAGCTCTGATACCAACTTAACTGTGACACCTCATCACGCTAAATGAGATTACTCAAAACACAAAACACGATCAACTACTAATAATCACATAGTCAAAAATGCGGAATAATTAAAACCAATTCCAACAATGTAAATAAACTTTAGAACATTTACATATAGGTCCATCATTCCATTCTCATATACTGTAACAAGTATTCACATATGGGTCCAAAGACCTCAGTCACATCCTGCATACAAAAGATATTTCACATGTACATGTCATATATTTACAAGCATTGTCATACTACCAAAATCTCATGTTGATACGAGTATATCATCTAAAAAACACATCCCATACCCGAACCTGAGAGTATAGGGATGACACTAGGACTCTACTACTAACATTTACAACTAACCAACCTTCTGAATCTATTAATCACCAGGTTGGTTCTCTTCCGCAGTGCGACCTCGACCTCGTTGTTCGCGACCACCTAAAAAAATGTGGTGACCCACGGATGACACCCAGTCCCAACGAGAGATATAACTCTCTACAACATATATTGATTATAACATATTAATTAACAGTAAATACATTGAGCAACTAGGGTATTGAATAAGCAATATGAACATATTGAACAGTTTAAGCATACTAAGCAGTTAAGAAAATAAGTTGTTGCATCAAGTAGAATTACTCAATTTTCATAAGTCTGCATCATGTAAGAACTATGTCGTGTAAAGACAAGACAAGGGTTGATCAACCAATGTGATGCATATTGAACCCTAGCAATTATACTACAAGGTTGGTATTATATCTTTTATTATTATGCCCTGGGGAGTTTGAGTCATACCACTCAAAGTCCAACTGACCACTGCAAAGTGCTATTTAGTTCCGTATAAGATCTAGGAATGTCGGTATCCTAAGATCTCCTCCTCTCGTTCAGTACGAGTAAATTGTAGTGACATACTAGTCAAGCTGCCAACAATGGCATATAGTCAACTGATAACAACTAGTCTGTACTTGGTACAAGTTACGATACTAGAAACCAGGGTATACAAAACCCTCTAATCCGAGGTACAACCACAGCTATCCTCAATCACATCAAATGTCTAAGGCATGACCATAGCCATCCTCCATAACCTACATTTGTGGATGACAATGATTTATCCTCGGCTTACCACCTCCACATACTCAATAGTATGCACTCTGAGTTTCCCTTGGGAATACTCGTTTCACCATCCATCAAGTTCAGAAACTGAAGATGGCTCTACGGCATAGGGCTCTACATGATTAAGGTTACACTTGATTAATTACTACCAATTGAATGCATTAGAGTTTTATCATACAAGTGGACATTCAAACCCTAATTCTTTTCTAACAAGAGTATATGTATAACAACTTCAAAAGATATAAGACATTTGAGATATAAATCTTAATCACATTACCACATTCTATCATTCATTGCAAATTAATGGACCACACTTATCATCATACTATTACAAGATACCAATATCTTATCACAAGTTCCAGGGTTTTAACCCTTATTGGAACATGAAGAGGATTTCACCTCAATCGTGGCTGCAAACATACCCAAAGGTCGTTAAGATCATCACGTTATTCATAGTAAGGTTATCATCATCATTCCATGCCTCAAATAAGGCTCAAAAGATCATTCGCACATATGTGTCCACAAATATTGTCATGGTAAGGCACTATGATATTCAAATAGTATTGGATTGTGGTTTCAACACAAGAAGAATGTAATACATTGTCACATCAATCATTCAAGAGGTCTAATTATAGCCAATAAACATCATATAATTACATTAAGGCTAGGTATAACAAGCTAGATCACATGGGAGTTACACATCCACTTATTATAATGAGTTATCAAATATATCTATATGATGGCAAAGGTAAGATTACAAATTAATGGTATTGAACCATCGAATTATTATCACTTGGACCCACATATAATACCATGGGATTCATTCTAATCCATTGGATGTTGAAGCATCCAATATTATTCATTGGATCAGGTTCATTGTTCAAGGTTATCAGTTGAAGTATATGTCTAACCATTAGATCAATTGAACCAAGGAACCATTGGTTCAAGGTTTAGTCAAATCTGCAATTACATTCTTAACTCATCATATATGGTGATGACCTAATCCACCATTAATTGTGATCATTAGGTCACCATTGGTTGTTAGATCAGTAATACATTCATCTAACACCATCAAATATTAAGCTAATGTCATCATGGATTGATAGCATCATTGGAATACTTAGCGGATGGTAATTAAACTTCTAATTGAGCCAAAATCTAACATAAGGGGGTGACCATAGGTTGTCACCATAAAATTTGACACCCTTGATGATGAACATCAGTTGCCAAGATAGCAACACCATTGGTTGTGGTATGACCATCGATTGTGTGATAGGGAAGGAAATAGCTTGAAAACCCTAATTTGAACCATTGATTGTTTTGTACTTAGAACCATAGGTTGTTGCTATCAACCTGTCCCAGATCATATTATACCTTAGAAAGGTCGTACACATGTTTACAAGTTCATATAGAACTAGAACATGATAGGGAACGCCATAAAAAAATTTGTAAGCATGGTTTCTTTATGCTTAGATCATCACATTAATGCATAAACATGAACTAACAAGCTTCTAGCAAGCAATATAAGTGAAGAATGTTATATAAATTGCCTCTATAGAGTAGGTCAGATCCCAAACAACAAGAATCTCGAGCAAATAAGGCAAGAAAACCCTAGATTCAGATCTAAATTTGGCCAAGTAGGCACTTCTCTTGACTAAGAAGCAAAATCCTAGAAGAAGAAACAAGAAGGATATATTTTTGAGTTCTAGAGCCACTTTCACCATGGAACAACAATGTTCTGACCTGGAGAAATATAGGTGGAAGAAGAGAAAAGAAATAAACATAGGAAATAAGGTAATACTTATACTTTTAGGTCAAGATCACTAGGAAGGAGCTTTAGAAACTCCTAAAGGAAGTCAATTGCAACCCTAGATTCTTTTTCTAAGAAGATCCCCACTTTCTTCTTCCTTGGATAGGAAATTCACAACAACACAGAGGGAGAACGAGGTTCGTATAAGGAGAGAAGTGGTGGAGATAAAATGGTTCGTTTGGGTGCTTAGGGATAAGTATATGAAACTTTAAGATAAAGAAAAGGAAAAAGTTGAAGTTCTAGTATCTTTCCAAGTGTCCATGGTCTTAAACAAGCACACACACAACCAGCTCCCCCACCGTCCATATAGACCTGATTATCTCTCCTTTTTCGAATTTCAAAGACAATCAAGTAATTCATTAGTTGATAGCTACTAATGGTAGCTCATCCATGAAGGGGTAAACCCAAAAATACCCATGAGGAAAACACCTTCAAACCATGGCTCAACTACGAGCCCCATGGCTCAAAATACTCAAGAATGATAAGATAACATTTAAGGAACATAATGTATGTGACAAATTGCAAAGAAAACCCCTCAATTGGGTAAATAGTAGAAAAGTCTAAAATATACATAAAGTTGCATAACTTGCTCAAACAATGTCCAAATTGGACTAAATTTGAAACTTAAGCTTGTCTTATGATTTGAAAGCATATCACAAGGTTATATTAGGATTATAAGTATTCAATTATGGTAATTAAGCTTATTCAACTCATTAAGCAAGTTCAGGGGCCTTACATGGGACGACCAAGCAGGGTCTGGAAAACTAGGGTCCTGGTGCATGTAGACCATTTTAGAAAGGTCACCATGAAAAAAAAAAGCATTCTTGACATCCAACTAATGAGTGAGACAAGAGAAAGAGGTGGCAATGGTGAGAATAGTACGAATGATAGAAGGATTGACAACATGGCTATGAGTCTTGTCACAATCAACCCGAAGATGTTGAGACTTGGCATTAGGTATTAGACAAGCCTTGTGGAGGTGAAGGGATGGATCAAAATTATACTTGTGTTGAAAGAGCCATGAGCACCATATGGACACGTGACCAATTCCCCCATATTAGTATTCAATAAGGAACGATGCTCATCAATCATGGTAGATTTGTAATTGCAGAAAGGTGGTGGGGAGATGGATGGAATGGTTTTGGGTATGAAAGTTAAGAGGTTGTTTGGGGTTGAAGATTCTAGCTTTAGATTTGGTGTGGTGAGGGAAGGATGGACGACAAACGACACATGATCACATATTGTCTTGGGATAACGTCTTCAAACAATCCGAAAAGTCTTTTGTTGCATGATGTCCTTAGACACGGTGGCGAGACACGCGAACGTTGAGTCATGAACTTCCACATGGTGGGTCGAACCATTAACATGGTGTATGAGTTTGTGAATTTCAAGATGGGGTTTGAATGAATCTACCTCTTTGGTGCCTAAGCGTTAGATTGAATAATCATAATCATCTATTGATTCTTTGAGAGTCAATAGGACAATACATAAGTAACATTATATATACACTGTTAGAAAGAAAGAGAGAAAAAGCTACACTGTGAAATCTGAGTTTGGAGGGGACAAACACTGGCTACGCTAGCAGCGGCACCTCTCCAGCAAGTACGTCCACTGCATGACTCATTATTGAATACTAGTACCCTCCTAATTAACTCCGCTTATATTATCCCTAGGTCCAGTCCAGTCTCCAGTCTCGGTCCGCGCCGTACTAGTACCATTGCTGCAAACGATCGATCGGACCGACCCGTCGTAGCATTGCTGACAGACACCACCCCGACTCAACCTGATCATTTGTCTTGTTCGTCAGACGAAGGATGGGAGAGAGGGGGGGGAGGTGGTAAGAGGCGGTTGGTTGTTGTTTGTTGGTCGACATTTGACAGATGAAAACAAACGAACGAAGGCTTGTTGCTACAGAGATCCAATGGTGGATATACGATTGAGTTTCTGGTATGTATAGCAAACCTCTTCTATAATGGTGGTGACAAGAGATCCGAACTCCTGGAGAGAGAGAGAGAGAGATGGGGCTACGTCCGGCCAGACAGCAAATAGTGGAGGCTGTGGGGGCCCACCGTTATACCGCCCAAGCACCTAGAAGGGGATAGAGAGGAAGAGAGATATTACAGAGAGAGAAGATCGACCAGAGAGATATTCAGAAATGAGACCGGATGGAGAGAGATAGAGAGAACGCTACCGCTGCGCTCAGTACAGTAGCACGCCATGGCGCACCAGTAGCAGGCCGGCACGGCATACCGCAGCATAGCACGCACCTCGCTACCCCTCCCCTTGTTCACGCCTGCCGAATACCGACACCGGTCAATATTCTCTCCTTCCCCAGCACCTGTCACCCCTTCTTCACGCCTCCAACTAGCCCCACCGGACCCCACCTGTCTCAGACTCATCTCTCTACCCGACGGCCCTAACCTGCACCAGGCTCGGTTCGCTTCACCTTGTGTATATATATACCGCAGGGAGTTGGTGGCGTTCAGATCTCTATTCTCCTGCTACCTCACCTTAGACCTACTGCTCCGGCGCCTCTCGCCTACCTCCCAATTCGCCCATTCCAACCTCGACCTAAATCTAGCCCTTCCTCCTCCTACGCGACTCCACTAATCCTTCTCTACTTCTCCTCCACTCTTATACTCGGGCGTGCTCCACTCCGGGTGTGATCCTCCGATCTTCCTGACCTCGTCCGCACTTTCCCTTCCTTACCTACTTGCAGCTTCATCTTCTTCTCCGCTACTCTCCTTCCTCAACTTACGCAGCAGCTGTACCGGAAGCCGCCGGTAACTCTCGCCGGCCGACACACTCCCGCGCCTTCCTTCTGTGTATGGATGGAGGCTTCTAGTGTTATGCACCAGGTACGCGACTACATTTCTACAACACACGCTCTCCAAACCTAGATTTCCCCCTTTTTATCTTCAAAAACCTAGATTTCGCGCAATTCCGTCCTTACTTACAGAGACAAAAGGACAGTTGGGATTTCGCATGGTCGGCGCCCGCCGGTTTTATTTGCTGCAGCTCATGCCGCCGTTGGTATCTGCTCATCTAGATACTTTGTCGTCTTGTTTCCACTCGTTTCCGCTCTTTTGTCTCCGTCTGGCTTCTTCTTCGAGGTTTTCCTTGCTTTTTTTTTGTACTCAGCAGTGTGTTCTGTGGCGATACAGCATTTGCATTCACCTCCCTTCTTTCTCCGTGGCCTTCAATTTCTCAGAAATCTTGAACAGCTTCCCCGTCTTGGCCCATCGTTTTTCTTCAGAACAGACGCGCTCCAGTTTTCATTTCATTTCTCGACCGAGAACAGGTAGGTGCACTTAATAATTAGACAATGAATTAGCTTCCATATTTTGCGACCGATCCCAATGCCACTCTCGCGTGTTCCGACCGACATTCCCCCGCATTCATTACAAGCATCAGATTCGATTCGCTTCATTCATTACCAACGCCACTGCCGCATTCATTAGTATATCGCCTCGTTTCGCTTCCTTCATTACTTACTGGCAGTGGCATTATGTATGTACGTGGACCGCATTACCTGAGGAAGAATCTCTGTGAATTTTAAACTGCACACGGTTCGAAACGCACATGCCCCATATGTATGTTGCTGATTTTCTCATCCGAATCTCTGCGTCATCAATGCAGGTCATGAACTCCCACTCCCACTCCCACTCCCACCCTCTGGAGGAAGTCCTCAGCTGTGCCAAGCAAACGCAACAGCAGATTATGAGCGGCCAGCACAGCCCCACCGACCAACAGCAGATGCAAATGCAGCAGCAGGATGCCTCTGACCAGTCCAAGCGCCTGAAGCCGCAGCCGGAGCAGGCACTCCGTTGCCCTCGCTGCGACTCAACCAACACCAAGTTCTGCTACTACAACAACTACTCACTCTCCCAACCACGATACTTCTGCAAAGGGTGCCGCCGGTACTGGACACAGGGAGGCACGCTACGCAACGTGCCCGTGGGTGGTGGGTGCAGGAAGAAGCGCCCGTCGTCCACGGCGTCCTCTGCAGCCGCGGCTATGGCCGCTAAGATGAACAAAATCCAGGTGGTGGCGTCGGCGTCACAGGTCGACCGCCACCACAGCAGCAGCAGCCCTGTGCCTACACCTGACCCTGGTGCCAGCCCGCTCCACCTCTCTCATTCCGCACCTCCGTCCTCGCTCGGGTACGACCCAGGTGACCTGTCGCTGGCCTTTGCCCGGCTCCAGCAGAAGACACAGCAGGTCGACGACAACAACGCCGCCGCGTTCCTTCACCTCCTCCCTGGCGGTGCTGGTGGTTGCGGCACGGCGGCAGCGGCTGGTGGAAACGGGTTTCTCGACTTCCTGCGCTCAGGTTCCGGGTTTCTCGACGGCAATGGAGCATTCTGCAACTCTTATGGGACCGGGTTCAGCGGATCTGGTCTAATGTTAGGTGGTGGTTCTGGGGACAGCGACTCCCCATTCCTGCCCATGGGTGAAGTGGCCAGCAACGCTGCCACTGCCCCCACTCCTTCCGTCGTAAAGCAAGAGGCCTGCAGCAGAGGCGTGCTGGATGGCGGGGATGCCAAGGGCATCATGGCCATGATGGGATTCCACCACCAGTGGGCGCCGCATCACCAGCAACTCACAATGCAACAACCCTTCTACGCCTTGGTTGGCGGTGGACCTGGCAATGGTGCTGCTGTTGGCTCAGCTGCTGCTGCTAATGCTGCTGGGTACGACGCCGGCTTCGGCAGCGGATTAGGCGCCTCTGCTATGGATTACTGGTCCAACTTGGGTCCCGCGGTGTCCTGGCATGGACTCGTAAACAGCTCACTCATGTAACAACACTGCCATGGCTAAATGACAATAAATGTCAGATCGTAGCGCTTCCTTCTAGAAGGAGAAGATGATCTTAATTAATTAGCCTTTTAGTTACTATAGACCGGGAAGAGGGATATTATCATGGACATACTTATATAGTGGCAAGATGTAGAAGAAGAACAGCAATGTTGTTTGTTGTTTTTTTTTTTTTTTGGGAGCTGATTAGTTTCATGTTGTCGATAGATAGGTTTTGCTGGCTGGATGGTGTGTGTCGGAATGACCAGCCTTGTTTTTTTTCTTCTTCTTTTGTTTTCTTTTCTTCTAATGGGTGAAGGTGATTAATTACTGTTATTGCTGTTGTTCAATCTCTAATCTCCAATGATTATATCTATATGTGCCATTCTGCTCAGATTGTCTCTTTGGCATTCTTCTCCATCTTCCGTCGTCAGTTTGGTTTACATTCCATATTGGTATTCCTCCTTATCAGTGCTTCAAAACTTCAAGCAACATGTCCGCTGTTTTTTAAACATTCTGAACTGAATCGGTGTGCGATCTGTATTATGTTTGAATTCTCCATCGACCATCTATCGTAAGAAACGTCACCATTACTGTTGTCCGGATTGAGAAGTCTGTACTATAACACGCATCAGCGTCCTGTAGCGGGATTGGAAGTGGAATTCCTTTCTTCTTCCATCTGATTGATTTTGTATCAGTAGGCGTGCTCGTCCTGTCTTTGATTTTGATTCCTTTCTTTGTTTCCTTCCCCTTGTTATCAGATCAGGCGTGAATCCACCAGAACAGGATCAAGACAGGTTCCTGTCTCGTCTTGGGGCGGCAACCGGCAACGCGCGATATCACAGGAATAGAACGGATGCATAGCCTCCCTAGCTTTGCTACTATACAGAACACAATCGCACCCGAATCCTCTTGTTGTGTGGTTCTATCTATTGAGAAGGTGCACCCGTGCCTGGTCATATTGTGCGTAGCATGATTGATGGATGCTTGCAGAGAAAGAACCCAAGGCCCATGGGTAGATGCGGCGCATGATGGTAGGGAATTTTGAAGAGGGAATAAAGAGATACAATGAGAGGGTACCTAGACAGACAGCTGATGAGGGCGCTCATCTAGGTCGCGAGCTAGTTTGCTATAGGTAGCGTGATGTGGAACTGGTATCCAATTCACGCCTCCCAATATATTCCTCACCCACGTTGCCCTGTCTTCCTTCTAACCCATCATTGTTCCACTCAAACCACTGGACACCGGGACCACAACCACCTTCCATTGCCCAACCAACAGTCTTACCTTCGCTGTACATGGAAAAGTATGGTGTGAGGTTAGGCCATCATTATGCAATAGATATTTATATATAAGAGAAAAAGTGTGTAGAAATGGTTTCTTGAACAATTTGTTCAATTTTATAACATCTTCAAAGGTTTACAAATTTTATATTTAATTCGAATAATATGAAGTGACAATCAAAGCAGAACAATACAGAAAATATGACAACTCTACTTAATGGAGCCCGAACCTAGTTTAGGTCTCTATATAAAGAGAGAAATATAATATCAATCAAATGTATCATAGGAAGCTATCAACTGATCAGATTTTAGCTTTACTAAAGTGATGCACTCCCCTTAACAATTAAATTCACAACATTCTTGTGAATTCAATTGAATAATTATGTCATTTCAAACGTTAACTTTTGTAATCAAGAAGATGATTAAGCTTATCAACCATTCGAAACACCCAAGAATGGACCATGTGCCCTAGAATCTAATTCTACCCCATCTTAACCAAGTTAGGATTTACACGTGAGTCCTTGGGATACAGAAATAGGAGTGGAGTATTCCGTACTCATAATAAATACTCAAGATATATTAGTACATGGATAATTGAAATATGAGATAATGAAAGAAATTTCAAATTATTTTGATTCATCTAGTGGATTAGGCAAATAAATTGGTAATTATCCAATATTTACTTGTATCTATCCAATTAATGTTCACCTAATATCTTGTCCATTAAAAGATAATGACAATATGATGTTAATCTCAAAGTTTTGGATCGAACATAGTCATTATGTGGATCGTATAATTATTTCTTTGAAGCGGACTTCTATAAAAAAGGAAACAAAAATAATTAAGGTGGCCGGCTTCAACTTCTAATGTGCGCCCAAGTGAAAAGAAGGGGATGAACCCCCCATCCTTTCTCATGAGGGGGGAGGCTATAAAAGCCTAAAATATGGGAGGAGTGGGGTTGCTATGCTAGGGTTTGTCTTGAAGTTGTGAGAGAGGGAGAATCAAAGATTAAGGAAGAAGAGGAGAAGGAGAGCTGCTAGCGGTAGTTGTGAGGATTGCAGGTTGGGATCTTTGATCCCGACCACTCCTCAAACTTATGGGGTGCTACCCTTGTTGTCGAGGCACAAACAAAGCTGATGGAAGCCTTGGAATGAGTGATATGTCCTAAGCACCAAGAACAAGGTCATCGGAGGAAATCCACGCGGAGGCAACAACTTGCACTGCTAAAACAAGGGACTTCCCCCTTCTTCGGGTTTGCAGGTAGATAAGGAGTCAAATCTAGGATGGGACCCACGATCCAGACCATAGATCTCAGATGACTAGGCATAGGGTGTGGTGCAATCACGACCTCTGATCAAATTTTGAATGGCTAAGAAAGGTTGACATGGTTATATCTTTGAAAACTCATAACTTAAGACGTGATTATTCATTTTCAATAAATAAGGTATCAATAGAAATTTCTTGGAGTATACTTTCATCTAAAAATGATTTAAACACATGTTTTTGACGTTTAAGATCTAATATTTTTTTAATATTAAAACCTCAATGATATGTTTAATATGATTCCAAAATTGGATCATTCTAATTTAAAGTTTTACTAAGGTTTTTGACGTCAATCCTAATAAAAGTATTATGAATATTTCACCTATTAATTGACAATAAAATTGTTGGATCCTAGATGGGTGATTGGATGCTCTAGAGGGGGGGGGTGAATAGAGCTGAATGCACTTAAACAAAATTCATTAGACCTTCAAGTTATAACACAAGATAAGGTTGCTAAACAGGAAATTTGAGTGAAACTAAAACATGCATAGAAAGGGAGAGATATTGAACATACACCAATTGACAAGCTATGTAGAATGGTTCCACACTTCAAACTAGAAGTATGTCGGTCCACTACTGTAAGGCCCCTGAACTTGCTTAATGAGTTGAATAAGCTTAATTTCCATAATTGAATTCTTATAACCCTAATCTAACCTTGTGATATACTTTGAAATCATAAGACAAGCTTAAGTTTCAAATTTGGTCCAATTTGGACATTGTTTGAGCAAGTTATGCAATTTTATGCACATCTTGGACTTTTCTACAATTTACCCAATTGAGAGGTTTTATTTGAAATTTATCACTTGCATTGTGTTCCTTGGATATTCTCTCATCATTCTTCATCTTGTTGAGCCATGGGGTGCCTATTTAATCCTTAGTTTGAAGGTATTTTCTCTAAGGGTATTTTAGAGTTAACCCCTTCACAGATGAGCTACCTTTAGTACCTATCAACTAATGAATTACGTGATTGGCTAAGAAATTTGACAAAGTAAAGCTAAACAAGTCTATAAGGACGGTGGGGGGAGCTTCTTGTGTGTGTTCTTGTATATTCGTAATAGTTTAAGGCCATAGAAACATGGGGAAGCTACTTTTACACCTCATGCTTGCTTCCATCCTTATCCATGTGCTATATTTACCTCTTCCTTGCCCAAGTACGAAACTTTACTTGCTTTCTATTTCCTCTAACCTGTAGCAATGACTCCACTCTATTTATCTACAGAAACAAGTTCTCTAAGGTAGAAGACAACCTCTTTTTGGAGAAGAAGGTCTCCTAGAGCTCCATTTAGCCCTACCTAGGGTTTCCAAGGTCATTTTCTAGGGATTTCGACCAAGGCAAATTATTTGCTTCCTTCCTTCTACGTTTCTCTTGCTCTTATCCTTCCTTATACCTTCCTCTAGGTCAGAACCTTACTGTTCCATGGTAGAAATTTCTCTAAAGTTCTAAAACCCTACCTTTCTTGCTCCTTATGCTTAGGGTTTGCTCATTTGATGAATAAAGGTGCTAGATGGATGAGTTCATAGCTTATGCTTGGATTTTCTACCCTACCTTCTCAAGATTTCTTCTGTGTGGGGTTTCATCTTATCATTATAGGCAAGTTTTATAACTTTCTCCACATTTATTGCTTACCATAAGCTTTCTAGATCATGTTCTTGCTTGAAAATGATGATCCATGCACTAAAAAGCTATGCATGACTTGGATTTCGATTTGTATAATGTTCCCTATTCTGATTTCAGTTATAGATGAACATGTGATCATGTGTACATTATTCCTAAGGTATAATATGACTTGGAACATGTTGGTTTGACAACCTATGGTGCTAAGCACCTATCAACCAATGGTCAATTTTAGGGTTTTAAGCTGATTTCTTCTATAAACCCATGACCTGATGATGGTACCATTGCAACAACCCTATGTTGTTGTCTTCATGACATTGGATGGTGGTAACCAAGGGTGTCAACTGACGTTCACCTAGGGGTGAGCAAATAATGGTCCAGACCACAAAACCAGACCAGACTGCTCAATTCGGTCCGGTCCGGTCCATTTTGTGTTCGGTCCGGTCCGCGATCCGGGAATTTTGATGAGTTCGGTCTTCGGTCCGGTCTGGTCCAAAACCGGTCCGGTCCGGACCGCAGATTGACTTTTATATAAAATTCATGTATATTTGAAGGTGTATTCTATAATAATTACAAATAAAGTACATATATAATCACTACTAGTATAAATGTTTGATATTAAAGTTATATAATTGTTAGTAGTGACTAAGATAATCAACTTTGTACAATAAAATAAGTTGTAAAACAAGAAAAAAGGTTGATTACGGTCCAAACGGTCCGGTCCTAACACAAAACGGTTCGGTCCCGGTCCGGTCCTATCTCGAAACGGTCCGGTCTGCGGTCCATATATTTGTTCAAATTCGGTCCGCGGTCCGGTCTGGTTCGGTCCGGTACGGTCCGGTTCTGGACCGATGCTCAGCCCTACGTTCACCCCCTTAGGTCATGTTTTGGCCTAATTAGAAACCTAGTGATTAACAACTAAGTACCCTAATGATGCTATCAATCAATGGTGATATTAGTTTGATATTTGATGCCAATTAACAAATATAGTGTTGATCTAACAACCTATGGTGACTTAATGGTCACTAATGATGGTGGATCAGGTATCCAAAACCTATGGTGAGTTAGTTATATAGTTGTATCATCAATTAAGCCTTAGACCAATGGTTTCATGGGTAACTTGATGCAATGGTCAGACCTATACTGTAATTGACGGTTTTAATATATGAACTTGACCCAATGGTCAAGATATAATGTTTATTTCTCCAATAAAGTGGAATGATGGCTAATGTAATATGTTGGTCATAATAATGTGATTTAAATGGTTTCCTTTATATGATCAACTTATGGAGCTTACTTATTGACAATGGGTGTCTTGTTTTAAATGAACAGTCGATTGTGGGTTTTACCCTACTTTCAATGGAACTTTTTGTGTTGTTAATCAAGGGATGTCTAGGATTAGATGGTGACTCATTATAGAGAACAAATCAAGGACTTCATAGGTGGTTTATCCAAGGTGTTTACTTATGTAAACAACTAATGGTCTTACCTTTTAAGCATTCAATGGTTCTGGGTGACATTGTGGTATGGTGATATGGGTTGAATGATGATGGAACAAATGGAGGGTTACCCTTAATAAGGTAGTCTTACCTATTCACTCATATGAATAGAAGGGATGATAATCATATTGTGTTGATATGCAACCCTAATGAGGTATATCTTGTTATACCTAGCTTTAATATAACTAAATGATGGTAATTGGGTATGAATAGTTCTTGAATGACTAATACAATCATGAAGTACTACGTTAATGTTGTTGAAACCCTAGTATGCTATAGCCCAATGGTTACACCTTGATTTATGTGTGGGTTCATACTTGAGAATAGTATGGAATGTGATGGTGATGCTTCACCTTATACATCTATGATCCAATGGGGATGTCGTGAGTTAGGGTTTGGGTATAAGTGCTAATTAGTAACATTAATATAATTTATCTTGTTGAACCTAACTCTAATGCAAAAAGATAAAGATGAGTATTCATGCTTAACATTCTTATATGATGGCATGATGGTGAAATAACCTTCTTAACATGATCATAACCTTAATGTGTTAATTGGTGGTAGTCATAGCCACATGGTTGATACTTACTTATGTGAAACATGTGCATTATGAATATGATGAGGGTTAATCATATCTAGATTCCTTGCATGTTGATGTAATAAAGGAATGTTCTTAATGTTAATATAACCCTGCTATGATTGTTTATGAATATCTCCTAGCTCATTAATGCAATATTGTGCTAATCTGGTGTATTATATGTAAGTGATGTTGTTGAGACTTGTTATAAGGCATGCAAAGATAATGATGCCCGGCCTAAATCGCGCGTCCTAAAATTGGAGGCGGATATGAGGTAGTCGAGCTTTTACATTTATAACCTGAATCCTTCTAGGCCCCCGCAACTTTGTTTACGGGGTCGAAGTAGATATACGGGGTCGAACACAGGGACGAGGGTGGTAGTGTTGAGAACTCAGAATCGACATGCTACACTCCGGCAAGGGTAGATATATGATAAAGTTCCCAAAAGGGAACAACAGAACAAGAACGATAAAATAAGAGAAAACCCTATCTCCAACTGGAGTTATAAGGAAAACTTAGATTTTTAAGCATTTAGCAGTTTTTAGGGGTTTTCATGCAACATAAATAGAGAGATAATACTAGAGCTATCACAAGGTATGAAGGAGAAAACTTCAGTAAAACAAGCGGCAACAGGAACATCCTGTACCCCTCCTCTCAGAGCGGGTACCTCTAACCAAGCATCAACACCACTCTCGAGGTTGCTGGACTTTAAGTTAGAGTGAAATGTTACTGAAGCAACTCCGATTCCGGGCACTCTCGTACTCCATAATCGGACCAAACACTAGAGCCACAACACCTTTCTCAAGGCTGTTGTGACGGGAAAATGCGATTCGGTAGCTAATCGGAATGCGATCCAACGTGCAAGCTAGAGTTCGGATATTAAACATAGCATCCATCCAATAAGGGTGCCAAGCATACAACATCAGATAATTAAACTCTTCCATTTCCATAAACAATAAGGGTCTTAATTACAGTGCATAAGTAAAGAATTAAATAACAGAAATAAAGATAGAGGTCGCCTTCTTGATGTAGAAGGACGACTGACTACAGCGGCTCTCCAGCCCGATACCGGTTAGGAGCCTAGTCCGATACAACAGTTTCAGGCGGCACACCCTCTCAGGTGGCACACCGTGGCGGCCGATTGTATCGTTCAAGGACCCTGGCCGATACGCTCAAGTCGGGCAGCACCCTCTCGGGCGGCACGCCATGACGGGCGAAGCGTATTAGGTTCCATATCGTGTCGGGCTAGTAGTGACGCATCTATGTCGGGCACTTGTGTCGCTCATCCACGTTGGCCGATATCGACCTGTAGTGTCGCCCGAGATGGTCCTAAGTGAACCATCCCCTCCCTCTCGGGACGGGGAAGAGCTCACCTAGAGTTGCCCGACACAAACACTCAGGCGCGATACTTCTGCTCTCGCAGCTTCCTCCAAAGATTTGCTCAGGGTTCCGACCTATCGTTTCGGCTTCCTGTAGCTGCTATTTATAGGCAGCGGTTGGGGGAAGTTATGGTGCTTAGGGTGCCACGTATCCTCCCTATTTGCGGGTCGGTGGATGGCTGATACTGGTATCACCCGACACAGGGTGTCGGATGTCGGTCACGTGACGGGCGGCGCCCGCCGGTGGGTGGCCTGTGTCGCGCGACAAGCTTGAGTTGTCGTGGCGAGCTCGGCTCCCTGTCGGGTAAAACACGTATTGCCCATCAGTTTCTTCTTGCGTGACATCCCCATGTCGCACGTCGTTGTGTCACGCTACCCTGTCAGGCAGCGATCGTATCAGGCATCTGGAAGGCCGATGCAGGTGGAGCTTATTTGTGGGCCGGGACGACCTCATTGATGACAAAATGTACCAAAATGAGGAAAAACTATGCAAAATATGGAAATATTGGATTAAGAGCGTCGTTTGGCCAATTATTGTGAAAGTACATATAAAATAGAGGAAAACAGTTTAAAAGGGCAGTTTTGATAACATAAAAATAGTCTAAAACATCACAAAATTTGGTGTTATCAAATGATGATCTTGCAGGGAATAGTATGATGGTCTTAATGACCTTTGGCATGGTTGAGCCCTGAATGAGGTGTAATCCTCTTATGTTGATAAGGGTTGATACCCTGTGATATTGTGAAAAGGATTTATATCTTGTGATAGTATGGTGACTAGTGTGGTTTCATGAATGGCAAGTGAATAGTACCATATGATAATGAGATGAGAAATTATGTTTCACACATTTTATATCTTTTCAAATTTGTGATATTTATATACTTGCTAGAAGTGAATTAGGGTTTGTATGTCCACTTATTTGATGCATCCTTAATTCACCCAATTGGCATAACTAATCAAGTGCAACTCTAATCATGTAGTGTCCTGTGCCATAGAACCATCTTCAGTGTCAGAACTTGTTGGATGGTGAAATGAGTACTCCTAAGGGAAACTTAGATCTTATACTATTAAGTATGTGGGGGTGGTAGGTTGAGGATATATCCTTGTGATCCACAATGCAGATTGTGGAGGTTGGCTATGGTCATGCCTCATACATCTGATGTGATTGAGAATGGTTGTGGTCGTGTCTCGGTAATTATAACATGACGTGATTAGAGGAAAACTGTGGTTGTGCCTCAGTGATTGGGTTTGTATACCCTGGTTTCTAGTGTCGTGACCTGTACCAAGGGTAGACTAGTGGTTAGTAGCTTGACTATATGTCACTGTGGTGGCAGCTTTGACTGATATGTCACTGCCTTTTTACTCGTACTGACCGAGTGGAAGAGATCTTAGGATACCGACACTCCTAGATCTTATACAGAACCGAATAGCCCTTCGTAGGAGTCAGTTGGACTTTGGATGGTATGATTCAAATTCCCTAGGGTGTAATAAAAGAGGTAATACATCAGTGTAGCATATTTATTTAGGGTTATACACGACGTTTCACATTGGATGATAACCCTTGTTTGTTATCTTTACATAAAGATGATGCTTAGTGCAATTAAGAGATAGTAGATATACTTATGTTATGGATATGCTTAAGATTTTAGATGCGTAGATACAGTAGCCATGCTTATGTTGATAACTATACTGCTACTGCTGATTATAATCATGATGCTAGATATCTCATCTTGTTAGTTATGTTTAGCATGCTAGCCATGTCTTTGTAACTAGAGATGCATATACTGCTAATCATGCTTATCCAGATAGTTGTGCTTATGTTGTAGCTCTTTATATGATGTTGATATGTTCCACCTGTTAGACATACTGATGTTGTTAGCTATACATATGATACTAGATTTATTCATGATGTTAGAGATGCTCATGCTGCTAGACTCCTTATATTGTTAATAGGGATATGGGATTAGTATGGTTAATGAAGACAATTATTATCTACTCTTTTGTGTATTTTGTTAATCATCAGTGCTGCTAAGCTTATTTGTTATATCTGATTAATTTTATTAACTGTTTAACTACCTAAAAATGCTGTAATCAATAAGCGTTGTTGGAGGTTATATCTATTGCTGGGACATGGGTGTCACCCTTATGGTTCGCCACATTTTTTTAGGTAATCGGAAATGACAAAAACAAACATGTGGCAGCAAAGAAGAGTTATAGTAATGAATCTTTGGAAAATTTGATTAGATGTCTAGTGTGTCCTAGAGTCGTCCTTGTACTCTCAGGTTTGGGAAGGAAACATTTGTATATGGTGTTTCAAATAAATTAGATTTTTGTTAGCATATTAATGCTTGTTTGTGTGTCATATACGATTATTGTTCTCCTATATATATATATATATATATATATATATGTTGTGGCTAAGATGATAGAACAATTTGTATCAAATTGTTGGCATAGTATGGATACAAGAAAGATGTTGGGCTCTTATGCAAATGTTTTTGAGTGGGTGTTGATGTTGAAATCAGTTTTATTTTACCCATATTTTTTGGTATGTGATTAATTAGTGATTGATTGTGTTTTATGCTTTGAGTAATTTCATTTAGTATAACAGGTTCTCACAACTACCTAGAGAGGTCAACCTCTAGGATTTCTTAACCATTGCACTCTTATATTCATTCATAAGACTTAGAAGAAATGACCCACCAAAGGACTTACCTATCCAATACAAAGAGTCTTCAACCTTACCAAGGACTTACCCACTTTGTAACGGGTCTTCAAACTTCTCCAAGGACTTACCCACTCTTTCACAAGTCTTCAGCCTTCTAGGAATTATCAACTCTTCATGGATCTTTAACCTTTGACTTCACCTTCACTCGGAGAAGATTCCACCAAGGACTTACCCACTTAAGCAAGGAGTCTTCTAACTTCACCAAGGTCTTACCCACTCTTGCTCCAAGTCTTCAGCCTTGATCTTTACTAAGGGACTCCTTCTCTTATTCTTTTCACCTCTCTTAGACAAGAGAGAGAACCTTCATCTTCATGGTTGAAATGAGAGAATGGGAGGTGGTGGAAGTGAGAGCCTCACAAGATATACATGTAGGACTAGCTATCTTACAAATTTCCTACTCAATCTAATGAATGTAGCAAGTGATTAATCTTAGAGAGAAAGGAGGCTGTAGGATACACTCAACTATTGAATAGGAACCTCATATAGAGTTTTGCATTGAATGCTCAACCTTGGAATGAAGCCTAAGGGGTCCTATTTATAGTAAGGGATGCCTCTTAGCCTTTGGAAACACTTAAGAATGAAAACTAGCCATTTTGTGGCTTGCAATAGTTATATTTTCAATTGTTGCAACTCCACAATGGCTATAAACACTTTTCTGCACTTTTCTGTACAGTGCAATCGGTCGAGTTTCTATAAAGGTAACTCAATCGATCCCACTAAGAGACAAGACCAATTTAGGCCATCGGTCGAGTTTATCATGGGATAAGTCGACTGATTCACTTAAATCAATTTTTCTCTATAGAGGGATTGGTCGAGTTCTATGAAATGAAAACTCGATCAATCAAAAATCATTTTAAAGATCCAATCAGGATCGGTCGAGTTTGCAACTCAACCGATGAACAACCTGATGTGAATTTTGGAAAATGGCTTTTGAGTGCTTAAATATTCGATCTAAGTGCTCCTGATTTTTTCTAATCTTAATTACAAGTAATACAATCATTACAAGTGATTTACAACATGATTCTAATGGATTTACATCATATTCCAAAAACATGCACTTGTATTGACTTTGACTTGTCTTTTCTCCAAGTTGAGATGTGCAAGTTAGGACATTTGGAGTGTGTCCATACATAATCTGAAATCACTCAAGTAGATACATTAGACACAAATAATTGGAATGGTTTAGTCATCATCAAAATAAGGGTTTAGTAAATTTAGACCTTGAGTCAACATTTGACCTAGAGTCAACAGAAATGATCTAATTTTTTATATAAACCCCATATATAGTGTTCTTACCATTTCTAAAGTTTTTATGGAGTTTCATATATTATTATATTAGTCTCAAATTTTGGGCCTAAGTAGGAATTAATCAATATAATTAATGATTATATGTATGTATTTTGATTTGGAAAATAATTTGTAATGTATTTTTACTCTGATGCCATAATTGAGTCTATAAGATTAGTATATGTTATTATGTTTGAGATTTATTTCCATCATATGATGTATATGCTCATATTGGTGCATAACACGACTTTGTCTTATTTGAGTATAAAGATTATAGTAGTTATATAATGTGAGCTTGGGTATGTTTTCAATACTAAGATTTTGGCAAAGTTTTGTATCAGACTCATGTTTAGTCTTAAACAAGAACCCTATTTTGGGTTACAAGGTTAGGGTGATGGGGATTTGAGATTTAGAAATGGAAAAAAGTACACATGAACTTGTAGAAATTTGTTAATGTGTAGGTGATTAGGTTATGGAATAAGGAATCAAGAACATAGTAAGGAAATCATCAGTATTAAAGTTAAGAGGGCCATGCCAATTGAATTACATTATTATTATGACTAAGCCTACACATTCTTCAAAGTAACTTAGAAATTAAGTTGCTTTCAGACGTTCAATATTTCATTGGTTTCATATGTAATGACGATGGACCAATGCTACTTTATGGATATTGGGTTATCTTGTCAGAACATCATATTTCAAATATTTGATACTTAAGTTATTCTAAGATACTTCATGTTTCTACATCCAGTTCAATTAATTTTCTCAAGCCTTTAGACTCAAATATCATATATCTGATATTAGAATTTAATTCATACACTCTATTAAATCAAAGTTTTAGATTATGATTTATCTAGATAATAAAAATATCATATTTAGATTATATTTATAATTTAAGAGAAAATAATCATATATAGATTCATAATTTAGCACATGTTCAGTTAGCAGTATTCAGTTTCTGTGTACGGTAACTTCAGATTCAGAATTCAATAAGTTTAGATTTAAGACAATTAAGTCAAAATCTTCACATAATATATGTAAGGTAAGTCCTCATTCAGTTAGTTTCAAGATGATTCAAAAGCATGCAATTCCAATTCAGAGGAGTGTTTACTCCAATTTAGAGGTACTTAGGCACCAATTCAGAGACACTTCAGTGTCATTGAGAGGCATGTAGTGCCAATTCAGAGGTTCTTTGATACCAATTTAGAGGTATATACACACCAATATAAAAAAGAACTTATCGTATAATGGTGGCCACAAACAAATAAAAGACATAAATAGAAGATAAACCGATTTAGTATAAGTTTACAATTTTCAGATCTTAGTTCAACTTTCATTTGTCGTATATTCATGTATATCTTATTAGAAATTCAATGTCACTTACTCTAACGATGGTTTTCCTATTTGTGGATGGCTGGGGATGAGATGTCAGCAGGTACTAATCTCTAGGAAGAGGTACTAATCTCTAGGAAGATTGGTCAAGATAGAGGAGATATCTATAGTTTTAAGACATTTACTTGGTGGGCCCCCAATTATAAGGTCTAAGATATTAAGACAGAGTGCATACTTTTGCATCATGTATTTACACTTTCTTATATAGTTTGATTTAATCATTTTTTTCCTAAAAAATTATGAGAATTATATTTTATACACTAGTATGTATTGGTTTCTTTTATTGTTATAGTGATAAGAATCATGTTTGTGATACTCCCAAGTTGAGAAAAAATTATCTTTCACTTGTATGATATGAAAATTGGGGTGTTAGAATATGGTATCAAATCAATAATGTAGACGGACATCAAGCAAATTCTCAAATTCTTAGTCTAAACTACCCACTAGATCCTAGAGAGACCAAAATATATAGATAGGTTGACTGTTAGTGACCATTGTTATAGAAGGAAATAGACAAAGCTACTAAATTCTGAGCTAGAGGTCTAGTTAGATATGCATTAGGGTTAGTTACATGTCATCTATAAAACCCACACTGATAGCATGACCTCTCTATCCCTAATGGTGTTTGGCCCAAAACACATATCATCTAGAATTGTAAAGGGAAGGCTATGAGCATTTAAAATTCTCACAATGTTTGTCTCTCCCTTTCAAGTGCATGTGGAATGGGACATGTGCATTGGTGAGGAATTGAGATAAACATGATAAGATATGACATCTTCAGGTATATATGTGGTCGATATGTATCAAAAGGTGCTACAAGACATAGTTAATTCTAAGTGTGCAAGACATATAGTTACTTGAACCTAATGACATTATAAGTAAGTAAAGACATCATTATATACCATAAATAATTGTTGTATGAATAGCACTATAATGACAACTTTTGTAGATTTGTTCCAAGATGTGATGTGAGTAGTGATTAAGTCAACAACTATTTCCTTAGAAGCAAATATCCTATATCTGGCATGATTACCATAAGAAATAATGATTTCCCTAAATATTGAGGAAAGAAGGTAGAATTAGAATTTATGTCATTCAAAATTATAAGAAGATTATGGTAGGGTTATACACAACGCTTACAACCTCATAAGATAATACAAAACTAGGAATCCTAAAGGTCACATCATACATAAGTCAATTGGTAGAATTAATCCTTTTGTTTTGGTGGAACAATAATGATTGGAGGGATGTGAGATCTTTTACCTACTATACTTGATGAGAAATAGAGAACTCTCAATGTCCTTAGGACCTTCATCCCAAAGAGGAATTGTAGTTGCAACTCAGATCATTATGGTTGTTAAGGAATATACTTGAGAATAATAGAATTGATGTTCTGAATTGAGTTTAAGCGTAAGGCGTGATTACTGTTAGAGGTGACTAAAAGTTTTTAAGGGTATACATGAGGATGATTTAATCATATGGTGATACATGATATGTGATAGTATCGATCAATGATCTAGGATCACTATAATGTGAGGTTTTAGATGATTTTTCAGATGAGAAAGAACCTATAGAGGTTTCTTGACTAAGGTTTGATTCAATATTCATGGGGATAAGAATAGTTTCATGAGAGAGTGGTGATTATTGGTAACTTGGGTTCACCCCCTAGAGATTTATGATAAGATGAAGAAAGTCATTAAGAATAATATTAAGATAAGAGATGTAAGTAAGATTTCATACTTTCATGGCTATATACTTATTGTTTTTAAGAACTCAAGTTGATGCATGTTAGTAAGACTTACTAGAATGATCTAAGATTTAAATACACGATAAGACTATAAGATTTGAATGCAGTAAGTCATGATTATGTTTTCATGTATTAAAATTTAACATCATGGTAAGACCATGAGGTCAGAATGCATTATGATTCATATAAGATCAAATTTAATGATATGAATTGAAATCATTGAGTTGTACCCAAGCCCCAGTACATGTCAATTTAAGAGACATGATCATGAGGCACATGTACTTAGTGTAGCCTGAATCAGATATATAATGTAAGGTCCCTAAACTTGCTTAATGAGTTGAATAAGCTTAATTACTATAATTGAATTCTTATAACCCTAATATAACCTTGTTATAATCTTTGAAATCATAAGACAAGCTTAAGTGTCAAATTTGGTCCAATTTGAACCTTGGTTGAGCAAGTTATGCAATTTTATGCACATTTTGGACTTTTCTACAATTTACCCAATTGAGAAGTTTTCTTTGCAATTTATCACTTGAATTATGTTTCTTGTATATTCTATAATAATTCTTGAGCTTGTTGAGACATGGGGCACCTATTTAAACCTTGGTTTGAAGGTGTTTTCTCCAAGGGTATTTTAGGGTTTACCCCTTTATGGATGAGCTACCTTTAGTAGCTATCAACTAATGAGTTATTTGTTTTACTTAGAAATTCAAGAAACGAGGCATAAGAATGTCTCTATGGATGGTGGGGGAGCTGATTGTGTGTGTGTGCTTGTATATTTTTAATAGTTTAAGGCTATGGACACTAGGAAAGATACTAGAACTTCAACTTTTTCTTTTTCTTTATCTTAAAGTTCCATATACATATCTCTAAGCACCAAAATGAGCCATTTTCTCTCAACCACTTCCCTCCTTCTCCCAACCTTGTTCTCCCTCTGTGCTACTGCGAATTTTCCTGTCCAAGGAAGAAGAAAGTGGGGACCTTCTTGGAAAAAAGATCTAGGGTTGCAATTGACTTCCTTTTAGGGTTTAACAAGCTTCCTTCTAGTGATCTTGACCTAAAAGAGTAATAATACCCTTCTTTCCTCTATTTATTTCTTTTTTATCCTTCCTCCTACATTTCTCCAGGTCGGAACCTTACTTTTCCATGGTAGAAATTGCTCTAAAGCTCTAAACCCTACCTTTCTTGCTCCTTATGCTTAGGGTTTGCTCATTTGATGAAGAAATGTGCTAGATGGACGACTTTACAACTTATGATTGGATTTCCTACCATACCTGATCGATTGTTATTCTGTTTGGATTTCATCTTCTCATTAGATGCAAGTTTTATAACTTGCTCCACGTTTATTTCTTACCATAATCTTGCTAGCTCATGTTCTTGCTTGAAAATGATGATCCATGCACTAAAAAGCTATGCTTGACTTGGATTTCAATTTTTATAATGTTCCCTGTTCTGATTTCAGTTCTAGATGAACCTGTGATCATGTGTACTTTATTCCTAAGGTATAATATGACATGTATCATGTTGGTTTGACAACTTATGGTGCTAAGAACCTATCAACCAATGATCAATTTTAGGGTTTAAAGCTGATTTCTTCTATACACCCATGACCCGATGATGGTACCATTGCAACAACCCTATGGTGTTGTCTTCAAGACAACTGATGGTCGAGATAAAAGGTGTTAGATGATGGTGACAACCTATGGTCACCCCCTTAGGTCAGGTTTTGGATCAATTAGAAGTTTAATGATCAACCATTAAGTACCCTACTAATGTTATCAATCAATGATGACAATAGCTTAATATTTGATGCTGATTAATGAATATAGTGTTGATCTAACAACCTATGGTGATTTTATGGTCACTAACGATGGTGGATAAGGTCTCTACAACCTATTTTGAGTTAAGCATTGTAGTTGTAGCATCAATTAAGCCTTAGACCAATGGTTTCTTGGGTCACTTGATGCAATGATCAGACCTATACTATAATTGATGATTTTAACATATGAGCTTGACCCAATGGTCAAGATCTACTGTTTATTCCTCCAATAAAGTGGAATGATGGCTAATATAATATGTTGGTCCTAATAATGTGATTTGTATGGTTTCCTTTATAAAATCAACTTAAGGAGCTTACTTGTTGACAATGGATAGCTTGTTTTAAATGAACAACTGATTGTGGGTTTTACCCTACTCTTAATGGAACTTTTTGTGTTGTTGATCAAGGGATGTCTAGGATTAGATGGTGACTCTTTCTAGATAACAAATCAAAGACTTCACATGTGGTTTATCCAAGGTGTTTACTTATGTAAACAACCAATGGTTTTACCTTTTAAACATCCAATGGTTCTGGGTGACATTGTGGTATGGTGATATGGGTTGAATGATGATGCAATAAATGGAGGGTTACCCTTAACAAGGTAGTATTACCTATTCACTCATATGAATATAAGGGATGATAACTATATTGTGTGGACATGTAACCCTAATGAGGTATAGCTTGTTATACCTAGATTTAATATAACTAAATGATGGTAATTGGGTATAAATAGTCCTTGAATGACTAATGCAATCACGAGGTACTCTCTTATTGTTGTTGAAACCCTAGTATGCTATAACCCGATGGTTACATCTTGATTTATGTGTGGGTTCATACTTGAGAATAGTATGGAATGTGATGGTGATGCTTCACCTTATGCATCCATGATCTAATGGGGATGCCGTGAGTTAGGGTTTGGGTATAAGTGCTGATTAGTAACATTGATATAATTTATCATGTGAACCTAACTCTAATGCAAATAGATAAAGATGAGTATTCATGTTTAACATTCTTATATGATGGAATGATGTCAGAATAACCTCCTTAATATGATCATAACCTTAATATGTTAATTGGTGGTTATCATAGCCACATGGTTGATACTTTCTTATGCTAAACATGTGCAATATGAATATGATGAGGGTTAATCATATATAGATTCCTTGCATGTTGATGTAATAAAGGAATGTTCTTAACATTAATATAACCTTGCTATGATTGTTTCTAAATATCTCCTAGCTCATTAATGCAATATTGTGTTGATCCAGTGTATTATATGTAAGTGATGTTGTTGAGCCTTGTTATAAGGCATGCAAAGATAATGATGATCTTACAGGGAATAGTATGATGGTCTTAATGACCTTTGGGCATGGTTGATCCCTGAATGAAGTGTAATCCTCTTGTGTTGATAAGGGTTGATACCCTATGATATTGTGAAAAGGATTTATATCCTGTGATAGTAAGATGGTCTTAATGACCTTTGGGCATGGTTGAGCCCTGAATGAGGTGTAATCCTCTTGTGTTGATAAGAGTTGATACTGTGTGATATTGTGAAAAGAATTTATATCTTGTGACGACTAGTGTGGTCTCATGAACGGCAAGTGAATAGTGCCATGTGATGATGAGATGAGAAATTATGTTTCACACGTTTTATATATTTTGAAGTTGTGATATTTATGTGCTTGTTAGAAATGAATTACAGTTTGTATGCCCACTTGTTTGATGTGGCCTTAATTCACCCATTTGGCATAACTAATCAAGTGAAACTCTAATCATGTAGTGCCCTATGCCATATATCCATCTGAGTGTCAGAATTTTTGAGATGGTGAAATGATTATTCCTGAGGGAAACTCAGAGCGCATACTGTTGAGTATGTGGGGGTGGCAAGTTGAGGATATATCCTTGTCATCCACAATGCAAATTGTGGAGGTTGGATATGGTCATGCCTCATACATCTGATGTGATTGAGAACAGCTGCGGTCGTGTCTCAGTGATTATATATGTGATAAGATTGGAGGACAACTGTTGTTGTGCCTCGGATGGTAGGGTATGTGTACCCACCTCCTTTCACTAGTGTCATGACCTGTACCAAGGATGGACTAGGCTGTTAGTAGCTTGACCTTATGTGTCACTGTGGTGGACCTGTACTGACTAGGGACGGAGAACATCTTATGAGTTTGACTCTTCCTAGATCTTGTATGGCACTGATTTCGACTTAGCAGTGGTCAGTTGGATTTTGAGTGATATCCTTAAATTCCTCAGGGCATAATAAAAGATGTAATATAGATGTATAACATATCTATTTAGGGTTATACACGCCGCTTCACATTGGATGATAACCCTTGTTTGTTCTCTTTACATAAAGATGATGCTTAGTGCAATTAAGGGATAGTAATTATACTTATGTTGTGGATATGCATAAGATTGTAAATGTGTACATACAATAGTCATGCTTATGTTGATATCTATACTGCTACTGCTTATTATAATTAGGATGCTAGCTATATCATGTTTAGAATGCTAGCCATGCCTCTATAATTAGAAATGCCTATACTGCTAATCATGCTTATGCAAATACTTGTACTTATGTTGATAGCTATGCTTATGATATTGATATGTTCCAACTGTTAGACATGCTAATGTTGTTAGATATGCTTATGATGCTAGACTTATTCATGTTAATAGAGATAATATGCTACTAGACTTGCTTATGATAGTTATGCATATGCTGTTGAATCTTTTATATGGTTAATAAGGAAAATGATGATAGTCAACTTGATGATGATAATCAGCTCCTTTATGTATATTGTTAATCATCAGTGTTGCTGAGCCTATTTTTTATATATGATTAAACTGCTTAAACTGTCTCATTACCTAAAATGTTGTAATCAATAAATGTTGTTGGAGGTTATATCTCTTGCTGGGACATGGGTCTCACCCTTGTGGTTTGCCACATTTTTTAGGTAATCAGAAGTGACGAAAACAAACATGTGGTAGTAAAGAGGAGCTATAATAATGAATCTTTGAGAAAGTTGATTAGATGTCTAGTGTGTCCTAGAGTCATCCCTGTACTCTGAAGTCTGGGTGAGAAAAAGTTTGTATATGATTTTTCAAATGAATCAAATTTTGTTAGCATGTTAATGTTTATTGTGTGGAATATACAAATATTGTTCTCCTGTGTATATATGTTGTGGCTAATGCGATAGAACAATTTGTATCAAATTCTTGGCATAGTATGGATATAAGAAAGATGTTGGGATCTTATGCAAATGTTTCTGAGCGGGTGCTGATGTTGAAATCGGTTTTAATTTACCCATTTTTTGGGTATGTGATTACTTAGTGATCGATTGTTCTTTATGTTTTGAGTAATTTCATTTAGTGTAATAGGTTCTAACATACAACTCACACCCTATGTGCAGGTTATGTGACCCTGACACCTCAATGCAGGTCATGAGACCCAAGTACTAGAGTATAGGTCTATAGAATATACATCAAAAGAAAGAATTAAGAGTAAAGAATAGTTGTTTATGCTTAATATTTTCCTATAGAATTCCATGTTGATTGTACAAGATAGTTTAATAAGGTTGCTAGATATAGTTATCCATGAGAAAGTCATACTTTGAAGGTTCCTATAAGGCTTTATGACTATTTCCAACAGTTAATGTATGTAAGGTATGTGAAACTCTAAGGTGGGTTACCTTCTATAGTTCAACTGAATTTTGAGGATGAAATTCCCAAAAGATGGGTAGTAGTGTCACATCCTAATTTTGGTAACCTAGAAAATACAAGATTAAGTTGTTTATAAAATTAATATATGATTCATCTGTGGTTAAAATAAGGTTCCATCCAATTTTCAAGATATTTGTATATAAGAGAAAAAACATGTAGAAAGAGTCTCTTATGCACTTTGGTTAGTTCTGTAACATCCTCAAGGTTTGGGAATTTGGTATTTAACTCAATAATATGAGGCAACAAACAAAGTAGAACAATGAAGGAAATATGATGACTCTAGTTAATGGATTTGAGCCGTAGACCTAGTTTAGGTTTCCATATTAAGAAAGCAATGTAATATAATAAAATGTATCATATGAAGCTTCAATTGAGGAATTCTGTCATTTCAAACATTATTTTTCAATCAAGAATATGGTTAAGCTTATGAATACTTCAAAGACCGAGGAATGGATCGTGTGCCCTAGAATCTAATTCTATCCCATTTTGGCCAATTAGGATTTACACATGGGTCATTTGGGTACAAAATTGGAAATGAAGTATTTTGTGCTCATAATATATACTGAAGATATATTGAGTAGATGGATAATTGAATATGAGATAGTGGAAAAAAATTTATGGTATTTTTATTTATCTAGTGGCCTAGGTAATTAAATTAGTAATTATACAATATTTACTTAAATGATTATTTTGGAGTGTCTATCCGATTAATATTGAGCTAATATCTTTCCCAAGAAAATATAATGAGAATATATTGTAATCTCAAAATTTAGGATAAACCAAAATCATTATGTAGACTATATAATTATTTCTTGAAGATGGACTTTTACCCAAAAAAATGAACATAAAAAGGGGGTGATTTCCACTCGTAGCCAGCAATGGACTGGAGAGTTTGCACCCAGAGGAAAAGCAGGAGACGAACCCCTATCCTTGTTCACGAGAGGGAAGGCTATAAAATCCTAAAATCTTAGAGGAGTGAGGTTGGTCGAATTCCATGTTAGGGTTTGTATTGAAGTTGTGTGATATATAGAAGGATGATCAGAGATCAAGGAAGAAGAGGAGAAGGAGAGTCGTTGACAGAGGATGTGAGGATTTCATGTTGGGATCTTTGATCCTGACCACTCCTCAAACTTATGGGGTGCCACCCTGGTTGCCCAGACACAAATAGAGCTGATGGGGACCCATGAATAAGCTGATATGGCCTAAGCACTGAGAACAAGGCCATCAGAGGTATCCCATGCGGAGACGACGACTTGCGCTGGTAAAATAGGGAATTTCCTCCCTCTTCAGGTATATGGGAAGAGAAGGAGCCAGATCTAGAGTGTGATCTATGACCTAGATCATAGATCTCAGATGACTAAGTGTGGGGTGTGGCTCAATCACAACCTTTGATCAAATTTTGAATGACTAGGGAAGGTTGACATGACAACATCTTTGAGAAATCATAAGTTGAGAAGTGGCTATGCATTTTCAATAAGTAAGGTATCCATAGAAAGGTCTTGGAGTATACTTTTATCTAGAAATTCTCTCAACACATGTTTTTGATGTTTAAGATATGATATATTTTATTTATTAGCACCTCCATGATATTGCTATTTTATACATTAAAAATAGCAAACAACTTTAGACGATCATGAAATTTTTATAGTAAGTGTATTGTGATATTCTTAATATGATTCCAAAGCCTGATCATTCTAATTTGAAGTTTCACTATGATTTTTGATGTAAACTATAATAAGAGTATTATGGTATTTTACCCATTTATTAACAATGAAATAATATGAGAATATTATGTAAACCCTAATGTGTAGTGTTCTTACTATTTCTAAAGTTTCAACTGAGTTTTATGTATAATTATATTAGTATTTGATTTGTGCCTAAGTGGCCATTAGGCAATATGATTAATGATTATTGTGAGGCAATATGAGATATGTGTGAATATTTGATTTGGAAAATGATTTCTAATTATATTTTTACTCAGATGTCATTATTGAGTCAATAATATTGTACATGTATTTGTGTTAAAGATTTATTCCAATATATGCTGTATATACTCATATTGGTGCATGACTTTTTTATTATTCGAGTAAAAAATATAGTAGTTACTTAATGTAAGCTTTGATATACATTTAGTACAAAGATCTTGTCATGGTTTTGTATTAGACTCATGTTTAGTCTGAAACAAGAGCCCTTTTTGGTTAGAAGGTTACTGTGATGGGGATTTGAGATTTAGAAATGAAAAAGGAGAGTACACATGTACTTATAGAAATTTTTTGATGTCTAGGTGATTAGGTTATGGAACAAGGAATCAAGAAAAAATTAAATAAATCATCAATATTAAAGGTAAGTGGGCCATGTTCATTGAATTCTGTTGTTATTATGACTCAACCTACACATTCTTCAAAGTATCTTAGAAATTAAGTTGTGTTTAGACATTTATATTTCATGTGTTTTTCATATCTAATGATGATGGAGTAATGAGACTTTAAGGATATTGAGTTATGTTGTCTAAACATTATGTTTCAGATATTTGACACTTTAGTTATTTTAAGAAACTTAGTATTTCTACATTCAGTTTAGTTAATTTTCTCAAACCTATAGACTCATATGTCATATATCTAATATTAGAGTTTAATTAAGACGTTCTATTCATACAAAATTAATTAATATTTATCCATATAATAAGAATATTATATTTACATTCTATTTAGAATTTGAGAGCAGAGATTTAGATTTAGATTCTGAATTCAACACATTTTTATTAAGCAGTAATAAGTTTCCGTATAAGATAAGTCCATATATAGAATTCAATAAGTTTATATTTAAGATAATTAATTCATAACCTTCATGTAAGACATTATAGGATAAGTCCTCTTTCAATTGGTCCTAGGAAAATTCAGAGGCAAGCATTGCCAATTCAAAGAAGTGTATACTCCAATTCAAATGTACTTTGATACCAATTCAGAGAAACTTTAGTGTCATTTAGAGGCATGTAGTGCCAATTATAGGTATTTTGGTACCAATTTAGAGGTGTAGCCATGTCAATATAGAGGAGGACTTATCGTATAATGGTGTCCACAATCAAATAAAATACATATATAAAAGATACATCGATTCAGTATAAGTTTACAACTTTTAGATCTTAGTTCATCTTTCAATTATACTATATTCATATTTATCTTATTATAAATTCAATGCCACTTACTCTAACGGTAGTTATCCCATTTGTACATGGTTGGGGACAAGATGTCCGCATGTGCTAATATTCAGGAAGATCAATCAAGGTAAAAGACACATCTACAATTTTAAGATGTATTCTTGGTGGGGAGTCATCTACATGGTCCAAGATATTAGGATAGAGTGTAAACTTTTGCATTATGTATTTAGACTTTCTTATAGAGTTTGATGTAATTACTTTTTTTGCTAAGAATTTATGAGAATATATTTTATACACTAGTTGTATTGGTTTCTTTTTGTTGCTATTGTGATGAGAATCATGTTTGTGACACTCTGAAGTTGTGAAAAATAAAATTTAGCTTCCTCTCATGTGATATGAAAATTGGGGTCCTACAAATCTTCTATTATTTCTTCTTGGTTAGAAACTATTCATATAGATTTTAAAATCATTTCTTCTCCATTTGTCTCACTATCATCACCTATCATTTTCTTTCTTTATTGAGGATATTAAGACTTACATACCAGTTATTTTAACATTACAAATGTTAAGAGTGGATATATCTTTTGAAGAGGGGAAGTTTGAATTTGCAAACACCCTCATGGGGACTTGTAACCAGAGCGTATGTGGCTTAGTTTCACATTGTAGTCAAAATTAGCTTATAATTTCAGGAATTGAACCATACAATTATAAGCACGAGAACAAAGTATTCATTCATGCAATCAAGAGGATAATCCAAAAACTTAGTTAATTGCAAACATATAGTAAAACCAATATACTTGTATGTGTTCAAATGAGATCTAGAGTCCAAGTAACGGTATATTTGGAATATATTCAACATATATGTATTAGATCATACATGAAGTGGAGATTAGGGTTTGGGGTTCATATTTCTCATTGTAGGGGTTTGTCATGATTAGGATCCATTGCATTCAAGATCAAAAATCCAAAATCCAAAAATGTAGGTCAAGCATGTGCAACATGGATAAATATCAACTTTATGATTTTAATACACATAGAGGCAAAACCTATTGATAATGAATAGAAAGAAAAACTAATGTTTTAGGCTCAAAACATAGTTTAAAACCATTAAGTAGCATTTGGATCTAAAATAATTATACACATATATTTACTTATTCAAAGTTATTAATCTTTTTGAACTAGGGATTGTCTAGGTCCTGACATTATTATTTTTGAAACTTATAGATTTTTCTCATAAATATTGATATATCTTTATATTTTTTTGACAATTATATCAAATGATATGAGATATACAAGTCATTGCATTTTTCACATATTGTAACTCAAAGTTGACCGTGTGAATGATTGGTATGCGTGCACATAACACATAGGTCATTTTTTGTGCCAAGGGCATATCTATCATTTGTCACAAACTAAACCACACATTCCATGACTAAAACAACAATACATAAGAATTGATGTGACCATTTGTCACTTCTTCATCTCAACATGATATGAGTGCATCATGGTTGAACCGGCAATTGGTTTGTTCATCATCGCCCAACAAATAGATAGTCTACAATCTAATGTTTGATCAAAGTATCCAAGGTGGTGAAAAGTAGTGATAGAAAATGAGCTATTTAAACTATCTAAGGTTTGAGGTTAGATGTGACATGGAGGTTCAAAACCAAATTGTTGGAGCTTCTTAATAAAATTGAGTAGTATGGAACCACTAAGCTACAGAAACTTGGTTTTTGCAAATTCAACGTAACATTTTGAATTGTCCACAAAAGTGAAGACATGTCAAAAGAGATGATAAATTTGACCTTGACACGGAAATTGAACAATAGATGGCTTATGAGGTAAAATGCTTTTCTATTTAAACCTATCCTATCATCGAGTTTACGGTGTAGGGAGCTTTGGGTGGTTTTGATGAGTATCAATGTGTTTTTACGTGGTTAAGTCCACTGACCTATCTTAATATGTAGTCACGCTTTATAATCATATTTTATTTTTTTTATAAACTTTTGAAATATGTTGATTAAGTTGAATCTCTAATTTGACACAACTTGCGCGTTGTTTTCCATACTTTGCAATTTCATGTACTTTTGTGGACTATTATAAAAATCACCACAATTGAACACATATTTGAAACTTCAGTTAAAATTATATGGTTTCATGTTATCTATCATATCCATGCTTAATTTTATAATCTTTGGATACTTTTGAACTAGATTTGTATGAGGTTTAACTCTTCGTCTCAAACCCACTCTAGCTGATTGAGTTGCCTTATTAAACCATGAGTGTCGATATTTCTAAGCCTTCCCACCCTCACTAGCTTGTACAAAGGTCCTATGGGTGTCTATCTATCTAGGATCCCTCATGGTTTGTGGACCGTGGATGGTTTATAGGTCTTATATACACACACCTTGATAGGTTGGTTTAGTGCACCTTGATAGGCTCACTTTTGGACCTGAATAGGATAAGGTGTGCCCCTACATAGCCCCAGATGAGATGAGGCTCGTTAGGTATCATTCTTGTGAGGGCCTCAACAAGCCTATCCTCAATGTATTGCGCCATATCACCTCGAATGGGCTCCCTCTTTTACCCATCGATCACTTTTTATAAGCGAGGATGATTTGGATTTTTAACACTAAGCTCTCTATATATCTAACCCCTCTCGAACTCCAACATCATTTTACTAGCAAGGTACCTTATGTAAACAAGGAAAAGAATCTCTAGACCTCAACAACCTTATCTTGAAGGTCGAAAGTTTGGATCAAGTGCTTGCAAGTACTTGTAGGTTGTTGATTCATGGTTCCTTGGTGGTTTCTAGATTCTGTAGATTCTTCCTTTCCATCTATATTCTATTTTATTTAACTCTTCCTCTCATATACTATGCCATGCCAAACTTCAATGATTTCCATGGTGGAAGCTAGTTAATCTAGCTAAAACACCTTGTTTCTCTCTCTATTATCCTTGGCTTGCTTGATCTAGCTTGGAGGGGATCCTCTTGGAGATTGACTAAATTTCTTGGACATGTAAAATGATTCTTCTTGAGAATTTTTTATAACGTTTTCATCTCCATCCAAGGGAACATGTATAAATTCTGATACATATCTTGCCTACATTTCACTTGCAAAACCCTAAACTTGCTATACTTGTTCTATTTGTCTTAAGGTGAAAATTTTACATGTTGATTTGTTGTAAAATGAGCTTAATTAGATATATTTTATATTTACTTATTCTCTAATGGTGATTCATGATGGTTTTAGTATGCCCTATTATATGGTTAAGATATGAGTTTTTTTTCTTCAAATAATGATTTTTCTGTCCTACAAATGCTCTTTTTAAGATAGTTTGGTTCCATACTGGAAAACAAATCATAAAAATATCCCTACTATTTGAATGTGTTTATAAGATAAAAGTTATGATGATTTCATAACTGTTATGTTGTTGTGGCTTTGTTGGACTTACTTGGTGCTTAAAAAGCTCATTTATGCTTCAAAATGACCATTTTAGGCCAAATCTTGTCCTAGGTGCAACTTTTTCATACTTCTGAATTTGGATTTGGAAATTTATGATGTTTTTTCTTCCATGGGAGTATAAGTGCACAATTGTCAGTCAATATGAGGTCCCTACTTTTACTTACCCTTGATGTGACTTTATGTAGTGATTAGGGCCTTATTATACCCTACATTGATTAGTTGGATCTTAGTATGGACAAGGATGATTGATTTTACCTTGATGAATACTTTGAAATATATATTGGTACATATTTTTTTTAAATTTTTGTTGTTGTTATATACTTTGTTAATCTCATAACTTCAAATGTAGGTCTTGTTTGTAACTTGATTGATGCATTGATAGATGAGAAATTGGCCTCATCATTTAGGTGTAACTTGTATCATGTTGTGTCCTAAGACTATAGGAACTATCCCAATGTTTGATATTCATGATAGAAAATAGCTTTCCTTGTAGTAGTCTTATATCATGAGAAGGAGCTCAGAGTTGTTTAACTTTGAGTATAGGTGGGTGACTGGAGACTGTGTTATCCAACATCCTATATGGTGATGTGAATGAGCATGGCTGAGGTCATAGCCCCAGTGATACATGATAATTTAGAATACAACTACAATGTGATATATATATACTTACACACACACACACACATATATATATACATATACATATACATATACATACACACACACACACACAGATATATATATATATATATATATATATAAGGCTGGAATGCACTCGGGTTATTTTTCAACATGTAAGGTTTGTTTTGAAAATATAAACAATTGATCTTCTTGAATATCATATGAACTTACTACATACAAAATTTGAGCTCATTCAGACACTTATAGGTCATGCATCTAAAGGCAACACAAATTATAGAATTCGAATTAGTTTTTTGCATCAATTTTGTTGGTCATGAAAGAGTGACTTAGAAAATTTCAAATGAGCTCAAATTTTGCATGTGGCTTGTATTTGTTATAACAATGAATATCAATAGTTTGGATTTGTCAAAATAATTGTCTAGATATGCATGACTCTCTCTCTCTCTCTCTCTCTCTATATATATATATATATATATATATATATATATATATATATATATATATATATATATATATATATATATATATATGGGATTTATTCACTGCCTGCACGGGTAGCCTGATTTTTCGCTACCTGCACATCCAAAAGTGTAATTATATGGTACACAAAAGTAACTATAAGATCAAAAGAGTAACTATATTGATAAAAAGTAACAATATGTCTAAAAAAACTGCGCAGAAAATATACAGCCAGTAAATATATAGACATATATTTTGATTTTGGTGGGGCAAATAATATTATTTTTGGATGATATTTTTTAGGGAGCTAGATAAAATGCTCCTCTATAATTGTGAATTAAAAAAAGTGACAGGAAGGGTGTGCGAGTAGCTACCCACGCGGGTATTAAAGATGAGCCATATATATATATATATATATATATATATATATATATATATATATATATATATATATATATATATATATAGTTAGGCTAGTGTATACTCGAGTGTACCGAAGGCACCGTACACCTCAGTCATTTTTGAAGATGCAGTAACTTTTTGAAAAATCTAAACCGTTGATCTTCTTAATTATCTTAAGAACATACTATATAATAAATTTTAGCGCATTTGGAAACTTATAGGTCGTGTATCTAAAAGAGGAAAAAATCATGTATTTCAAATTAGTTTTGTGCATCGATTTTGTTGTCCTTAGATGAGTGACTTAAACTCATCCAAATGAGTTCAAATTTTGTATGTGGCCTATTATTATTGTAACCATGAAGATCAATGGATTAGATTTTGGAAAAACATGGTGTAGATAGGCAAACACGATTGGGGTGTACGGCGTGATCTGTACACTCGAGTGTATTCTAGCCTGACTCTCTCTCTCTCTCTCTCTCTATATATATATATATATATATATATATGCATATGCAAGTTGAGGTCTTGTCTATTGTATACAACTTGGGAAGAGGATGGATATAGATTAGAGATTTGGAATTTTATAAAATCTAACTGGGATGGATTCTTTTAGGGTCAATAAATTTGGGAAATATGAATTGGGAGAAAAGATCAAGTGGAGAGGGAGATATATGGCAGAGGAGGTGAGAGGTGCTGTGTGTGATTTTCATGGAGTTTGTGTGAGGTAGGGGACAACTTTATGGTAAATGTCCATACTAGGTAAGAATAATAAATGTGTGATAACAAAGTCATAAGTAGAAAAAGTTGATTGTCCAAAAATATAAAATTAAAATATTTTGTAATTCCTTTTAGCTTGTTTTCTTTCAATATAATCTTGTATATGCTAGGACATTCCAAATTTGATGAAATTACAGGATGATCTTCCTTTATAGAATATTAGTCAAGCTAAATAAAGAGCAAACGAGAAACCTAATAACTGCATTTGAATAGAAAAACTCTAATTTGATTCAAAATGGGCTTGTATCTTTAATTATCTATTACCTCAATCATGCTAAGTTATTGATCATCATTTTGAATCGATAAAATTTTACTATTTATTTATTTATTGTAGAACCACTTAATTATTTTGAGTTTATCTTTTCAATGATTGTATGAGCTTGTAACCAAATGCGTGCAAACTGATATTACCTCAAAAGGTATTATATACATGATAAAGGACACACTTTTGCACCCACTTTCTCTCAAAGTGGTTACATGATCCACCCTCACTGTGATATTGTATCTCCAAAGTTTTCATCCTTCCTTGTTGAACATCTAGTTGGGATCATAATCCAACACATTTGATCTTATTGTTCTCCCAACTTTCTTGTCCTAAATTGATGCAAGAATGATGTTGTTGCCAACGTTATGTTCATGTGATGATCCACCACCATTGGATGGAAAAGGAATTCTCCAGGAAGACGTTCAAAACAAACTCTAAAATGTCGTCTATAATGGGATTTTTTAATATGTATTCGATGATCTTCAACATCAAAGTTCTAAGGACGAGCGCTTCTATGGGCCCATTGGAATGAAAATTGTTTAGGTACCGGTTGTTGAGCATTTGTGAAGGAATTGAGGAATAAGCAATGAAATTTAAATTTTAAGACTTACAACGGCCAATGTTTCTCACAAAGAGGTACATGTCTTGGTCATCGAAATAGTTCCTGTAGCCTATCTTTCTACTTGATACAAAAGTTGTGATACTCTTGTTTGAGTGTAGTAAGAGGGTATCAATTAGACGCAGACCTTAGTAATGCATTTCATTAATGAAGACAAATGCCACCGCAAGAATGTCTTCATCAAAAGCCTCCACAAGAACTAGTAGTCATGAAAGGTGTTTCTCATGGTGGCCCTTAACAGATTTGGATGACTGCTCCAAAAAGCCGGAATAGTCTGCCTCAATATGGACACAATTTGGCCGTTAATTGGCGGGTGCTATAGTATTAGACACAATTAATTGCTCTGGGGCACTGACCATGATATCTAAGCTCAGATGAGCAACTCGCAAGTTGCCACCACCTATGGACTCAAGGGCTGTGGAGGCCACCTCTCCCACTACGATTCTGGAAACGAAATGGATAGCAACTTTGAACCAGCTATACGGACGACCTTATCTATTCCACATGTTTTTGAAAGGCATCTGTGCATCCTGTCCCAGTCCTTTCTTCCGGTCCATCCATCATCCTCCTCTCATTTAACCCCACCAGATCCGTCAAGCACATAGCACTGACCGTACATACACCTCTTAACTTGCTAGCTATTTAATTGTTTATACCTGGACGACCCTCTGCCATCCACTCGCGACTACTACAGAAATGACCGTACATACACCTCTTAACTTGCTAGCTAGTTAATTGTTTATACCTGGACGACCCTCTGCCATCCACTCGCGACTACTACAGAAATGCACACTTCTGCAACCACGATTTAAGTAATCCGCCTGCCCTAAATCTATCCCTACAGTAAACTATTCCACTCTGATCAGATAATCCGCCTGCCCTAAATCTATGAACACAGTAAACTAATCCACTCTGATCCACACCGGACCACTGGGATTTCGGTTTCGGTAGGCGGGACGTGCTTGGATTTGGATTCTCTTGTGCGGATTTGGTAGTGGCTTTAGTTTGCTTTATTTTTCTTCCCCCACGCCGGTTGATGCATCATCCACCATTCTGTTTCCCTTCCCACTGTGTACCGGGCCCCGTGTCTGTCTAGGTTGGGGGGGATCGGATCGAGACCATGTGAAGGCCGGGGGAGCAAGTTGCTAGAATACTACTAGCCCCAAAGCTTCTTCTACACTACACCGCTGCTGCAATTGCCTGCTCCTGACTGTACTGCCTGTGAGCAAAGAGGGGTGCATGTGGGTGAGGTGGGGGAAGTCGGGACTTGGATTCGTTCCGGCCGTTCAATCTCGCGGGCTGTGCAAGTGGAATGTTCTTCTCCGATCGTGGTGATGGTCGCTAGACCTGTGTCACCAGTGCTTTGCTTGCCTGTCTTAAACCCCACTTGATTAATCTAATCTTGTAAAACCTATAACCTAATCAGTTGTAGTGTGTACTGATAGGATCCGTCTCGCTACATCTCAGTCTCCTTTGTCCCCCACCCCACCGGAATTGCCGTTCTTGGGGACCGTGAAAGCTGCGGTAAACGCTGATGGCGGGGAACAATTGTTGGGATCCATGGGGGAATTGAATTCCTCACCCAGACTGGATGTCAGTATAATCTAATAAGTTCTCCCATCATCCATGATGGTGTGGCGTTGCGCCCTACTGAAATTGAAATGTTTCTCATTCACCTTGATTAGGTGATTGTATTCACCTTAGACCTGGGCCCGTCTTAGAAGGTTTGTTACTATAAGAGTAGTCTGAAAAGTTGTCACAACCTCATGGTATCATTAGTTGGCAGTTTATCACGCAGATAAGACTCATGCCATAAATCTTTATCTCCTCAACCTAAACTAGACATTTCGAGTCTAAGCTCTACATGACTCCTTCTCATGTTGTTAATTTTAGGTGTACGTCGTTACATGCAACAACAAACATGTGTAATAAATTAATAGATTCATGTCAGATTTAGATAAGAAGAAGATGAATAAACAATGCAGGAGAAAAAGAAAAACGAAGTTAGGAACACAGATGTTGAAAAACGAACGTGTTACTTAAAGAAATCAACGGCCCACAATCCAGAAGGATAGACGTCGTTCTTCTAGTTGACCTGATCACAAACCTGAAGCAAGTTGTCGTCTCACTCGCGCTTGACGACGTTCAGTTGCACTAGCAGTGCAACCCAGCGACCGCAGGAACCACCGTCTGACAGATCGCGTCTCGAAGGAGGAAAAGAAAGAAATTATTGCTCACAGGAGAAGAATGATTCCAAGTAACAACACAGAAGCGATGACTAAACACTCTCCTTAGGGTTTGTAAAACACGAACAGAACGACTGACGGATGATGTTTGTTTAAGATGTGATCCTAATGATGAAGGCTTATTTATAGCCTTATACGTACCGAAATCCTATTTCCATTAAGACACAATCACTCGATCGCTCTTATACACGTTGTAAAAAAATCTGCAAGGAAAATACTTTCTAAATAGGATTAATAAATCCATTTCAGAAAGACACAATTAATTAAATTAATAATTAATTAAATGCGTAGTTGTAACCTAGTGCAAAAAGAAGACGAAAGACATACTCCACAATCCACAAGTCACAAACCACAAGCCCGAGCCCGTGCCCGACCAGGCCAGGCGAGGCGAGGCGTGGCACGCGTGACCATATGCGTGCGTGCATGTGTGTTGTGGTCACCATACCCACCAAAGAGGTGAACATACCCCCGTAAGACCCTTGAACACTAGTGTCACATGTGATCCTACATATAAGGACCAAAAAAGATCTAGGAGTGAGCAATGTGGGATAAAACTTTTTTCCCATTTGTACTAGACACAAAATTACATTTTTTTCCATGTACTAGCTACACTACATTGGGCTTAATCCATGCTATATACATGGCTTCTACAACCATATATCTAACAATCTCCCACAAAGTACAATGTGTAGTGTGCTCTACCATTAAGTCCTCCATACTGTACTTTCAGCAGATACCTTCGGTTTGAATCTACCTGAGTTATCCAATTGTGACCCCACAGGAACTAGGTGAATAAAAGTCTTGAACCTGAACCTTATGTACAAGTGTATCGGTTGGTAACAACACAGTAAAGACATGGTAGAATAGAAAAAAATGTATTAAGGCCATACATACAAAATATATATCATGATTGATATCAGAGAACAATTGAATTCTCCTGTTGTAGCCTACACAACACCAATCATATAGTCAGAGTATCCAAGGATGTACTGCTAACATCCTGTCCTAAGACTTGACACCATTTAGAGACTAATTGATAATGCATCAAAGTGCACTACAAACACTAAGACATTAATCCTAGAGTTTAACCTTTTATACTGTCCAATTAAAGCTAGTATAGAAGGGTCGATCCCACATGACAATGCTCTTAAGATAGTAGACTCTAATCTCAATTAGTTTTGTTGAACTTTTTATTTCATTTTGGCATTTTTATTTTTGGAACAGAAAGTAAATCAGATTTGGGGGTTGATTTATGCTAATACAGAAATGACATGCAGGAAGTAAAGTTACACTAACAAGAAGTAAAATTACTCTATCACAAGGAAAAGGAGAGATTGTTGCACAATAAAAAATATTATGAAAGGAAAGACTAGAATAAAAAGAGTAGATAAAACGATGATTGAATTCAGATGAGGGAATATCGAGGCTTGTAGGGGTTTTCACCACCTTAGCCTAGGCGAGAATCAAACTAAATCTTTCAAACGACAAAATGGATGAAGGCATGTGAATTAACTAAAATCCACAAAAGATGAACTCTACATGAGCCCATTGGTCCTAGTACTCATGTTTCTTAGTCCAAAATCTAAAAAGAGATAAATCCACAGTCGTTTCAAAACCTCTATGCGATTGATTTTATTGTTCTAAATCCGGGTTTTTATGGTCATTTTCACCTGGATTAACAACTGATCTAATCAAGTAATCAGTTCAATAGACCATCAATACTTAAAACTAAAAACCATCTACTAGAAGTCATTCTTAAGATTTAATATGATTCAAACCATGGCTTAGGGGCTAGTCCCCTTGCCTCGATAGAAAAACTACTTGCTCATGCTTGTAGAGTAAATGGAGATGGAGGAAGAAATCATCTAGTCATAGTCTAGACTTATCAAAGGATCAGTTTCTTAGGCTAGAAACTATTAAATGGCTGACACTTAATTCTTTGCTCCGATCTATAGAAGAAGAAGAGGTAGGATAAGGTCTAGATCTAATAACAATTGAAGCAAGAAACAAACAAATTAAAAGAACACTTAGCTTGTGAAACAAATAATCTTTATTGATGAACGAAATATAAGAACACAAGAGAACATTTGCTCGAAAATTCTTCGTACAAAAGAGGATGGTGAAAGATGGAGAACCCCTCCTCCTTTTATAGGAGAAGGATGGGGTAGGCTTCCCTCAAAAGAGGGGAAAAAAGGGGGGATTGGCAGTTTGAATTTTTTAGCTCTAGTCAATAGACTCTTGGTTGTCTTTAATTATCTTGACCATGTAACTCTCTTTAATGCAGATTCTCACAGTAGCGATTTTGAGTAAATTCCTGATGTCCAGAAAATTTAAAGTATACCTAAAAATATGATTTTCTTGTAGGCCTTTGAATTTACTTTCTAAATCATATTTTAATATTAAATTCCGCCTTGGAATGTGAGAGTTATGCCAATTTTAGTGCAGGATGTATATTTAAATCAACATTTTGGGAAAACTGAAATGCATCCTCCATTCATCTCTTCTTATCTTCAATAATTCCTGAAAATTGAGAGAAATATCATAAAAATTCATAAAAGGAATATTGAGAGGATGAAAGTGTAATTAATTTCTAAATTAAAATAAAATTACCAAAAAAGTCTTGATTAATTATCCTAAATCACAAATAAATGATTAATATGCATTCATAAAAATACTTTAGACTTGAATCTTTGCTTGTCCTCAATCAAATTAAATTATAAATAAAGTCCAATTTATACTTTCAATATGTCATTACTCACCCTTGTAACATCACTATAATCCTTACCTTCAATTTTTGGCCAAATGACCCAATCTCCTAGATCCACGTAGCATAATGTTCTATATTTCCTATCAAATAATTATCACAGCTTACTTCAAAAATGAGATTTTGTAGAAAAATAGGCTTCATCTTACTTTTACTTTGACTCTCTCAGTTTTTTATTTTATTTTTGTATGTTTTTGCACAAGAACAAGGCAAAATGGGGGGGGGGGTGCGAAAACAGAGAAAGAAGTGATGAAAAAATATTGAGCCCTCCTCTATTCGACCCGGGATATGAATTTGTGGAATTGTGGCTACATTGGTCACAATTTTTTTCCATATGAAATTTTGACATGTTTTGATTTTACGCCCCTTTGTGGGGCATGGAGTTTTTATTTTGGGAAGCATGCCACCCCAGACTTGATTTTTGTCCAGCGGTGATTCTTTGCTTCTCTTTCTTAGAAAAAATAGAGGGAAGAAAGAAATGTTCTTGTGCTTATACCTTCAACATTTTTTTTCATATATTTTTATCAGAGAGTGTCATTTCTCTAGTTAGAGTATTCCTATAAATCACATCATAAAATTTTTATAACAAGATAATCCATTGCTTAAATATAGGGAAAATTATACCTGGTTCTGATCGATTCCTTATGACTTGCCAATTATTCCAAGGAGTCATGTTATTTAGGGGTCCTAGGTGACACAGTGGTTTCATACATGGAAAGTTATAATATATTTTGCAAAAAAATACTAAATTCAAGGGGGTAAAATGATAAAAATCTATTCAAACTGGCCTATTAGGTAATGGCCTTTTTTATAACAGAATAAACTAAAATATGGCCGACTAGATAATGGCCATAAAAGAAGAAAATATAGAAGCAACTATATGAAAAAAAGGAAAACATATTTTGAAAGGAAAAGATAAGGGGGTGGAAACGTACCACCCACCCCACCCCGAACTTAAAACTTTGCTCGTTCCAAGAAAAATCGATATTCGAGATGGGGGAAGAGGAATCGCTATGGTGGATGATGAAGGATGGTAGAGGAGGCTCCCCCAGGAGAGAGAAAAAAGGTGGTGATGTTAGAAAGAAGAAGAAAAAAAACATAAACATACAAAAATTGTTTGGGTTGCCTCCCAAAAAGTGCCTTATTTTTACGTCGAAGGCCAGACGCATGCAAGAAAAAATCAACTTTCTGGTTTGGGATGAGGTTCTGCGACGGACTGGGGGTCGGTTAAATTGAGGTCTTCTAAGAATGAGTGTTTATTAGTATCTGAAGATACAAGGTCTTCAGTGGTTATGTATCTTTTGAGTCGATGCCCATTTAATTTAAATTGACCTAAAAGCTTATCCCATAGGAGAAAAGTACCATGTGGATAGGAACATTTGACGTGGTAGGGACCATACCATCTTGACTTAAGCTTTCCAGGAAAAAGCCTTAACCTGGAGTTATACACTAGAACCTAGTCACCTTCTCTAATGTCCTTGCGTTTGATGTTACTGTCATGCCTTAGTTTAGTTCGGTCTTTGTAGATTCTTGCATTCTCATAAGCACTCATTCTAAGCTCGTCAAGTTCATTCATTAGGAGAAGGCATTTTTCTCCAGCTGCCAAAAGATCAAAATTCAAGATTTTGATGGCTCAGATGGCCTTGTATTCTAATTCTATTGGTAGGTGGCATGATTTTCCATAAATCAACCTGAATAGGGTAGTACCTATGGGTGTTTTGTAGGCAGTTCTGTATGCCCACAGTGCGTCATTGATTTTCAAGGCCCAATCTTTTCTAGTGCGACCAACAATTTTTTCCAGGATGGACTTGATTTGCCTATTAGATACTTTAACTTTCCCACTAGTCTGAGGATGGTAAGGGGTGATGACTTTGTGGTAGACCCCGTATTTTTTCAATAAGGCCTCAAAACATTTTTCTAAAAAATGGGATCCCCCGTCAGAAATGACGGTGCGTGGGACTCTGAATCTAGGAAAAATAATGTCTCTAAAGAGTTTTTAATGGGTTTGGAATCACAAGTTTTAGTGGGTATAACTTCAACCCACTTTGACACATAATCTACTGCAACTAATATGTATGCATACCCATAAGAAGAAGGAAATGGGCCCATGTAGTCAATTCCCCAGATGTCAAAGATTTCTAATTCCTCCCAAGAAGTTAAGGGCATTTGGTTATGTTTAGAGATGTTACCCATTCTTTGACATTGGTCACATGAGAGCACATATTCATAAGAGTCTTTGAAGATGGTGGGCCAAAAGAACCCACACTGTAGAACTTTCCTAGCTATTTTCTGGGAACTCATGTGCCCACCATGGGGGCCAGAATGTCAGAGCTTTCTTCTTGGGAAACACAATGATGATATAGACTATCGGCACAAAGTCTAAATAGACAAGGTTCATCCCAATAGTAGTTTTTAACGTAATGTAAAAAATTAGCTTTAGAATGTCCCTTGTATTTAGGGTGCAGTACCTCAGTAGCTAAACAATTTACAAAGTCCGCAAACCAAGGTAATTGAGAGTCTATCTTAAGCAATTGATCATCAGGTAGGGATTCATTTATGGGGGTATCATCAGGTTGTCTATAGCTAAGTCGAATTAGGTGATCAACCACAACATTTTTAGACCCCTTTTATCTAAGATCTCTAGGTCAAACTCCTGCAATAGTAGAATCCACCTTATGAGTCCAGGTTTGGCATCCTTCTTAGTCATGAGGTAGTGAATGGCTGCATGATCAATGTAAACAATGACTTTGGAGCCAACTAAGTATGAGCAAAATTTATCAAAAGCATAGACAATGGCCAACATTTCTTTTTCTGTGACAATGTAATTTCACTAAGCTTCATCTAAGGTCTTGGATGCATAGTATATGACATTATGTTTCTTATCAACTCACTGTCCTAGGATGGCACCTACAAAAAAGTCATTAGTACCATACATGATTTCAAAAGGCAGGGCTCGGTCTGGTGCACAGATGATTGGAGTGGTTGTGAGAGCATTTTTCAAACAGAGAAAACTATCCATGCATGCTTTGTCAAAATTGAAGGGCACCTCCTTATGAAGAAGGTTGGTGAGAGGTTTGGTGATTTTGGAGAAGTCATAGATGAGTCTCCGATAGAAATCGGCATGTCCCAAAAAGGCTCAAATGTCTTTGACTGAGGTCGAGGGTGGAAGCTTGGTGATGACCTCAATTTTAGCCTTGTCAACTTCTATGCCTTGGTTGCCTACTCTATGGCCTAGAACAATGCCCTCCTTAACCATGAAGTGACACTTCTCCCAATTAAGGACTAAGTGTGACTCAATACATCTATCAAGAACAAGGGCAAGATTTCTAAAGCAAAAGTCAAATCTGTCTCCATAAACAGAGAATTCATCCATGAATACTTCCATTACAGTTTTGATCAATTCAACAAAGATGGTTGACATACACCATTGGAATGTGGCTGGTGCATTGTATAAGTCAAAGGGCATTTGTATGAATGCGTAAGTGCTAAAAGGACATATGAAGGTTATTTTTTCTTGATCTTCAGGATGGATAGGAATCTGATAAAATCCTAAGTATCCATCTATATAACAAAAGTATTGTTGATGGGCTAAGCGTTCAAGAACTTGATCTAGGAAGGAAAGTGGGAAGTGGTCTTTCCTAGTTGCCTTGTTGGGCTTCCTATATTCAATAGACATTCTCCATCCTGTAATGGTGTGAGTGGGAATAATTTCATTATTTTCATTTCTAATGATAGTGGTCCCCCCCTTTTGGGAACAACTTGAACGGGACTGACCCATGGGGAGTCGGAGATGGGGTAGATGATTCCTACAACCAAAAGTTTGATCACCTCTTGATGGATAACTTCCTTCATGTTTGGGTTGAGTTTTCATTGTGGATCTCAGGAGGGTTTATTGTCTTCTATCATTGGGATTTTGTGAATGCGAATGGATTGATCTATCCCAACTAGATCTGTCATTTTGTACCCTAAGGCAGTTCCTCTTTTCCGAAGTTCTCCCATAAGTTTGTTTTCTTGTTCAAGGGTAAGGTCGGAATTTATGATGACATGGCAGAATTATTGTTCATCAAGAAAAACATATTTCAAACCTATGGGAAGAGTCTTCATTTCTGGGGCCTTGGGTGGTTCAGGTTTTTCTTCCATGATGGAAATCATTTTAAGGTCCTCAATTTTAGCATTAGGAATATCCTCAAAATTATCTAAATGAGCCTTACATTTATCTAATTGTTCATTATCAAAGTCACATTCAGGAGGGCCAGTGAGTGATGTGTAGGGGGTCATCAACTAACTCTCATTCCTACCTTAGTTGAGATAGTTTGTCAATACAGTCAAGGAGATAGACCTCTGCTTGGAAACTAGGACCTTTCATGCTTTCAAATACCCTAAACTCTAGGTTTTGCCTCCCTAATCTTAAGAAAATGGTTCCAGCCTCGACATCAATCAAGGCCCGGGCTGTGGCTAAGAAGGGATGAAAAAAAATGAGTGGGTAACATAAATCTTCTTTGATGTCCATGATCACAAAGTCACATGGGACATAAACATATTTCCCAACCTTAACTGGAATATCTTCCATGATTCCCATGGGTTTGGTCATGGATGAGTCCACCAATTGAATGGTCATGGTTGTGGGTAACATGTCATTAAATCCTAATCTTTTGCAAAGACTGTAGGGCATGATATATTTACTGGCTCCTAAATCAGTTAGGCCTTTTCTACAAGCATTGGCACCTAAGTAGAACCATATTCCAAAAGAAATAGGGTCCTTCTATTTTTTAGGCATCTTACTTTAGATTATGTCTGAAGTGGCTCTAGAGAGTTTGACATTCTCATATTCTTCCATGGCATACTTCCTAGTCAAGAGAGATTTCATGTATTTGGACTAGGCATGCATGCCTACTAAAGCATCAAGGAAGGAGATATCAACATGTAGTTTTTTCATGGCCTCCCTAAATTTCATGAAACATGTGTTGATCCTTGTTTGTTTAAGGTGAACTTGGTAGGGAGGTCGTGGTTTGTAGATGGGTTCTTCAACTTCTACCTATGGGGGTTCGGGGATGGTTAGTTTAGGTGTAGTTTCGGGTTCGACAACTACCATGTCTTCATCTTCAAAATCTAAAGGTATGGTTGAAGGTTTTTCTAGAGGAGGAGGGGAGTGTACCTTTCCTAAATGGGTAGAGACAACCTTGAGTTGTTCAAGATGTTTTGGTTTGTTTTCAGGATGCCCAACAAAAGTGCTGGCAGGGGGTTTCTGTTGGGCAAATAGGCGAGCTAATTGGGCATCAGTTGCCTTTTGATGAGCTTGTTGGGAAAGGATGATTTGTTCCAAGGCGGCTATCCTTTCATCAGCTGAGGGAGGGGGAGTAGGAACATTTTGTGGTGGTTAAGGAGGTGGCTAATTGATATTTTGAGGAGGGAGGTTCAAGTTTTGAAATTGTTGTCCTTGGTATGGTGGTCAGTTTTGGTGATTGCCCCAATAGTTCCCTTGGTTCCCAAAATTTCTTTGATTGTTGTATGGGAAACCAAGTGGTGATCGGTGATTGTTTTGAGGGTAGGGATGCCTTTGTTGGGATTGGAGTTGGTTAGAGTTTTCAGCACCAGAAAGGTTCCCATATTAGAATCCAAGATGGTTTCTAGTTTGATTGGGGTTGTAATAACCCTGGCCAGGTATGGTGTGAATAGAATTTAGGTCCTCCAATTGTTGTCCTAATTCAGGTTGCATGGGGGTGTTGTAGAGATATTGGCAATGTAAGGTGATGTGATCATATCCTTGGTAGATGCTACAAAGAGAGTCAATAACTTTTATTTGTTGGGGTAACTCTCTATAGGTGCCTAGGGATGACTCTAAACGATCTCGTTTTAGAGCAATTAATTTAAGGCTTTCTGCTATGTTTTGGATGTCAGGATCAACTTCAGCTTTGGCTACCTTAAGGATCCCACCAATTCCCCATCCAGCCCTTGTTTCAGAAGCACGTTTAACAACCTCCCATGCACTGGTTAGACTTTAGTGCATGGAATTTCCTCCAGATGAGGAATCAATAAAAAATTTGGTGTCATCATCAACACTGTGATAAAAGATTTCTATGAGTTGGGCTTGAGAGATATCATGATGAGGTCATTTTCTAAGCAAGTCTTTAAACCTGTTTTAGGCTTCTCCTAGGGATTCTCCTGGGGACATAGAATAATGAGTGATTTGTCCCCTAATTTTATAAGTGAGAGGAGGGTAAATTTTCTCCAAAACCTTATTTTATATGACCTCCCAAGTTGTAACATGTTCCTCACTCTCCATGGTGTTGTACCAGCTACTAGCTTGGCCAGTGAGAGACTTTTTGAATAATCTAAGGCGGATTGCATCTTCAGAGATGCCTAGGAGTTTGTTCAAGGAACAAAGGTCAATGAACCTTTGAAGATGATCTTGGCAACTTTTTTGCATTGTTGCCAGAGAATGGGTTTGCTTGGATCATGGTTATCCATTGGGTTCAGATTTTGAATTGAGGGGCAAGAATGTCAAGAGGCACAACTGGATGTTTTGCATAGGCAGTTTTGGGAACAGAGAAATCTTTTAATTGTTTTTGCCTTTCATCTTCCCTCCTACAGGCCTCGATCGTTTCTTGTTCAGTCATGTAGGCTGCTCGAAAAGTGACTTCTCTAGCCACTTGACCAGCTAAGATGTGCTCTCTTTGAGCCACAAGATCCTGGGTGATCCTACGAGCAACTTCCTCCTCGTCTATCCTAATTCAGTTTTGATGATTTAGACGATGAAAAGTTCTATCTATCTCATGAATAAATGATGTAAATCCAGCGTTCGAGCATCGCATGTACAACTAAGTAGTTAATCATGTGCAGAAAAAATGGACTGCTGAAATGGAAACTCAGCAAAAGGAGGATTAACACTTCTAGAATGTTACTTGGAAGGCATAAAAAAATGAAAAAAAGTTTTTCAAAAGTTTTGGGGGTTTGAGAAAACAATCTGTTATCCCCGACAACAATGCCAAATTGATAATGCATCAAAGTGCACTACAATCACTAAGATATTAATCCTAGAGTTTAACTGTGAGAACCCGTTACACTAAACGAGATTACTCAAAACATAAAGCACAATCGATCACTAATTAATCACATACCCAAAAATATGGGTGAATTAAAACCTATTTCAACATCAACACCCGCTCAGAAATGTTTGAATAAGATCCCAACATCTTTGTTGTATATATACTATGCTAAGAATTTGATACAAGTTGTTGTATCTCCTTAGCCACAACATATATACACAGGAGAACAATATTCATATATGCCACACAAACAAGCATTAACATGCTAACAAAAGTTTGATTTGTTTGAAACATCATATACAAACTTTTCCTGCCTGGACCTGAGAGTACATGGACGACTCTAGGACACACTAGACATCTAATCAACTTTCTCAAAGATTCATTACTATAGCTCCTCTTTACTTCCATGATTATCTTGCCATCACTGCTGATTACCTGAAAATATGTAGCAAACCACAAGGGTGAGACCCATGTCCCGGCAAGAGATATAACCTCCAACAATGCTTATTGATCACAACATTTTAAGTAATTAAATAGTTTAAATAGTTTAATCAGATATAACAAATAGGCTCAATAGCAGGGATGATTGATAGAATACATAAAGGAGCAGATAATAATTATCATCATTAGCCATACTATCACCCTTTATCTTGTTGATAATATAAGCAATTAAGTAGCATATGCATATGTAGTATCATGAGCAAGTCTAGTAACATATAATCTTTATCATTATGAACAAGTCTAGCCACATAAGCATAGATAACAACATTAGCATGTCTAATAGGTCAAACATATTAACATCATAAGAAGAGCTAACAACATAAGCACAACTATCTGCATAAGCATGATTAGCAATATATGCATCTCTAGTAACAAAGACATGGCTAGCATGCTAAACATAACTATCAACATGAGATATCTAGCATCATGATTATAATCAGTAGTAGAAGTATAGTTATCAACATAAGCATGACTACTATATGTACACATCTATAATCTTAAGCATATCCACAACATAAGTATATCTACTATCTCTTAATTGCACTAAGAATCATCTTTATGTAAAGATAACAAAAAAAGGTTATCATACAATGTGAAATGTCATGTATAACCCTAAACAAATATGCTACACGGCTGTGTTACATCTTTTATTATACCCTAGGGAATTTGAATCGTACCATTCAAAGTCCAATTGACCCCTATGAAGGGTATTCCATTCCTTACAAGATCTATGAGTGCCAATATCCTAAGATCTCTTCCCCTCGGTTAGTACGAGTAAAAGGCAGTGACATATCAGTCAAAGCTGCCACCATAGAAACATATAGTCCTGTAACTAGCCCACCTTGGTATAGGTCACGGTGCTAGCATCTAGGGTATTCAAACCCAATCACTGAGGTACAACCACAGTTGTCCTCTAATCACATCATGTTATAATCATCGAGATACGACCACATCCATTCTCAATCACATCAGATGTATGAGGCATGACCATAGCCAACCTCCACAATCTGCATTGTGGATGACAAGGATATATCCTCAACCTACCACCCCAACATACTCAACATTATGCACTCTGAGTTTCCCTTAGGAACACTCATTTCGCCATCCAACAAGTTCTGATATTGAATATGGTTCTACGGCATAAGGCACTACATGATTAGAGTTACACTTGATTAGTTATGCCAATTGGGTGAATTAAGGCTGCATCAAACAAGTGGACATACAAACCCTAATTCACTTCTACCAAGCAGATAAATATCACAACTTTAAAAAGATATAAAACATGTGAAACATTATTTCTCATCTCATCATCACATGTTACTATTCACTTGCCATTCATGAGACCACAATAGTCATCATACTATCACAAGATATAAATCCTTTCCACAATATCACATAATATCAACCCTTATCAACATAAGAGGATTACACCTCATTCAGGTCTCAAGCATGCCCAAAGGGCATTAAGACCACCATACTATTCCCTATAAGATCATCATTATCTTTGCATGCCTTAAAACAAGGCTCAACAACATCACTTACATATTATACACCAGATTTAGCACAATATTACATTAATGAGCTAGGAGATATTCATAAACAATCATAGCAGGGTTATATTAACATTAAGAACATTCCTTTATTACATCAACATGCAAGTAATCTAGATATGATTAACCGTCATCATATTCATAATGCACATGTTTTGCATAAGCAAGTATCAACCATGCGACTATGATAACCACCAATTAACATATTAAGGTTATGATCATATTAAGGAGGTTTGTAACATACCAGATCTTGGACCCTAGCTTAAAACTTTGACCTTTTGGGTTTGACCAAGCAAGGTTGGGGTTAGTATGATCCTAATAATCAAATACAAGAATAAGGTAATCTAATAAGTCATATAATTCATTTAGATGGTAAAAAGATGATAAAGAACTTAATTGAATGAGTAATTGATCTAATGGGCCTAATGGCATAACCCGTGTAATAAAGCCTCAAAATAAATAATAGACTTCAAATTCATAATCTACACATTAAAATAAGCCTACATGTCAGTTTTCATTTAATTTGGACACCTCAAAATAATATGGTAACTTAGGAGAGAGAAATTGCCTAAAAGGTGTAATTAATAAATAAATATAATTCATGACTCCAAAAGAGGAAAATAATCTTAGATTCATGATGTATATAATAAATATAACCTTTGGGTGAATTTTCATCCAATTTGGAGAAAGTTTGCTTAAAAGGCAAAATCAGGAGAGAGAAAGTGTGTAGAACCTTCAAAATATTAAATAAATGCTCAAACAACTCCAATATGTAAAATTGATGGCAAATTCGTATCTAACACATTAAATATGACTTGTGAGTCAGGTTTCATAAAATTTGGATAATCCTAAAGTCATTAATGAAGGAGGAAAGAGAAAACATGAGTTGATTTATTTAACTCATTAAAAGTTTCCAAAAGGCAAAACTAAGTGCATAATAAGAATCTACATGCCTTTATTGGCCTCTGTGAAAAATTCCACTTAATTTGGATGTTGTTTGAACCCTCTTTTAAAGAGAGAGAAAAAGGAAATAAAATTTAAAATCATTTTATTCAAAGTCGGATTTGATTTTCGGTGTCACCCTATTGTTCCCGATTCTCAAATTTCTCTTATATGCTCTTTCCCCGCAACCCTTGGATGTGGATCTGGCAGAAGGGAGGTCATCTCCTACCTCGAGTAGGAGAGCCCGCTTGGTGTGAATATAAGGTGATTTTTCCATCGCGCATATCTTCCTCATTTCACGATGGTTTTTGGAAATTCTTTCTCCTACGGATTCCTCTTGCAATTATGCACCACCTGACCCCTTTTATCACCCATATCATGGCCTATATAAGTAAGACGTAATTCTCCTCTCCCCATAATTTTTCATAGACGACCATACCCCTTCCTCTTTCGTAAGAAATTGTTAAGAAAGGATCCATGACCTTTCTCATCTCCTCCTTTGACCTCAATTTCCCCAGATATCTCACTATAACCCCCGACCTACTCCATTTTCTTCTTGTTTCTCCGGCGAGCAGAACCTAGCATTGGAAGACTTCTCCAGCCAATTGGTTTCTCATACACCATCCTTGGGAGTGCCTGATGCCTTCTGAGTTCATTTTGGGTTTCGGGGTATCTATCCCTTCTCTATCGACTTCGAGCCTTCTCTGTCGATGGTGAGCTACTAGTCTGGTGGTGTCTGGAGTTTCACCGTGCTCGGTAAGCACTCTTTTGCTTTCAGTTCTTCTTTGCAAAGCTTTTTGCAACGTCATTCGATCTTTTGTGCCTCATTTTCACTGTGTTCGGTTTTGCTTGTTCCGACACTATGGCTGGGGTTCAGGTCACCATTTTAGCCTTTCATGGGATCTTTGAGTTTGTCTTTGAGGTGGGTAGTGCAGCAGTGAGCTTGTTCGCATTGATTCACACCCTTCGAGCATAGGCTTTACCCCCCGGGAACCTGGTGAGTAGGCAATGGATGCCGTCGCCATGGCCTGTGTCATGAGTGTTTCAAATGGGATGAATCCCCTCTGGTCAATACCTTTCTTACCATCCCTTTTCACGTGCTTTTGTTTTCCCATTTCAGGGGAAATTTGGTCTTTTCACATGTGTTTGTTTAATCCGATTTTGAGGTAACTTGCCTGTCTGTTCGGTGGGACTGACTGAATTGGCTGTAATAGGGCCAACTCAGCTGACCGGGTTGCTCATTGGATTTTCGATGAGATGGATTTATGCTATTATCTGATTGGTCTCTTTTATATAAAATCCATAATAATTAATCTATGGCTCATACAAATAAGGAAAAATACTCGTTGGATTCAAAAAAATAATATCTATTTCATGGTACATGTTTTGATGACTAAATCCAAAGATTAATAATAGGTGTTTTTTCAATGTATGTAATTAATGATGAATTAACTTGTAATAATCATAAATAATTATCTATAAGTCAGAAAAATATAATAAAATATGTTTTGGACTCCTAATGACATATACTAAAATATGGAATGGTTTTGGAAAATTAATTTGCATATAATTAAAAAGGTGGTTTTTAGGGTTTTGAATAATTAATGGAAACCTAACCCTAATTCCACATATATGCATAATAGGTTCTTTGGAAGCCTATACTTGGACCTAATTGGACTTTGGATCATTTGAATCTGATGTTGAGGTATGTTTGCATCCACGATTATTCTTTTGAGTAATTAGCCTGTGTTTCTTCATTCTCTTGGTCCTATGGACAATAGCCTAAGCATTTGTCTTTTCTTTTAAAAATCATGGTTCCTGTGAACTACCTTATTTGTTATTGATCTTGTGATCATGGATATTCTCTGGGAATCTTATCTTGTTGCCTTGGTGCAATTTGGACTTTTGATATTATATGCCCACTGTGATGTGGTTTTTTACTTTTTGATATGTGCCCACTTGGAAGTGGATGTTTATATGTTTGTGTTGTCCATTGTGTGATGGCAACATGGTATAAATATGACTATACTTCTTATTTGCCTCTACATTTTACATGCTATGTGATTCAGTAGCACTAGAGTAGTATAAATTGCATTGGTTTTGTTTATAGCAGATGCGATATTTCCTGCTCTTTTTAGGACGGCAAGGAACCTCGTACCCAAGGAAAGATGTGTGTCTTGACCCATTTTATATATATTTGGGAGATTGGCAGTATTCCTTTCTCTACCAGGTTTCAACTTTATGAGGGTTGGCCGCCAATTGTGTTTATATTGTTCTAGGGCTATGTTTATCTCACATGCATGCATGATATTGATTGTGGGGTGTGTGCCCTACTGGTGCTTGTTTCCCACCGTGGTAGTGGATGTTTATATGAAACAATCCTTTTTATGCTGTTTTTATGGCAAGTATCTCCTTTAATGTGATTCTTTCTCTTGATACCCATTTGGGTGGTACTTATCTCTTGAATGGGAAGCCTTTTATTTTGATGTCCCTTATTCTTTATAAATTGCTCAATTTGCTTTTTAGTATGCACATACCAGCCTTTGCTGATATCTCCTTTTGTTTGCCTCTATTTGCTGGGGTATGCTTCCAACCCTAGGTGGAGGACAAGGAAGGCTTGACATGTGGACCCAGACTTAGATTGAGAAGTTAAAGCTTGGAGACAATCTTGAGGTGGTTTAGATTTCCTCTACATGGATCCTTAAGTTGTAAGTTTAAGATGCTCCCTTGTTTTATGATTGAATATAGTCATATTTTTATTTCACTGCTATACTTTGGTCTTTTGTTACCATTATATAAAGATTTGAAAATTTTACACCCATTCCATCATACCTTCTGAGTGTGTTTGGACTGGAGGTTTTACTGTTCAAATTTTTAGTAAAGAAGTGGTTTTCACTTCTTTACAGCATGGTATCAGAGCCCATGGTAGTCAGAATCGACTATTTTAATTTTGTCTCCCATAAGAACCCTTGACTTTACTAGTTAGCTCTAAGTGAGATGTTGACCTTAGAATTGATCAATGATGATCAGTGTATGCAATATGGTTTGTTTTGAGGATGAGAATATGTTAGGAGATATTGTTATGGAAATATTGCGACTTAGTTTTCGCATTGATTTTGAGCTCACCATTGTTTTATATCACGTGATTCTTTAAAGAAAAAGTTATTTTCATTATACTACTAGATGTACAAAAAGTTTCTCTGATTTATCGATGTTTTCTTGAACTAAGTCACAATGAAGAGAAACTATAGTTTGAGTAGAATCTAACCCTAGTTTTGTGACTAGGATTGATATAATGATGTAGTTTACCTACCCTATGACTTTTTGTATGTTCATGTAGGGTTGATAGGTTATAGGCATGAGGACCTAAAAACTCAACCCTAAGTTGGTTCTGACTCTTAGAGGGATACATGTATAACATAAATCTCTAAAAATTTCACAACTAAGAGATGTGAGTAGCTCTAAAAAGTTTTTTAGTTTGAATTATTAGGTTGAACCCTTTAAGGGGTGGAGAATAGTTGTTTGTTTGATGTTTGGATTAATTGATTTCGAGGACGAAATCCTTTTTAAGGGGTGGAGTGTTGTAACATACCGGATCTTGGACCCTATCTTAAAACTTTGACCTTTTGGGTTTGACCAAGCAAGGTTGGGGTTACTAGTATGATCCTAATAATCAAATATAGGAATCAGGTAATCTAATAAGTCATATAATTCATTTAGATGGTAATAAGATGATAAGAACTTAATTGAATGAGTAATTGATCTAATGAGCCTCTAATGGGCCTAATGACATAACCCATGTAATAAAGCCTCAAAATAAAGAATAGGCTTCAAATTTGTAATCTACACATTAAAATAAGCCTACATGTCAGTTTTCATTTAATTTTGACCACCTCAAAATAATATGGTAGGTTAGGAGAGAGAAATTGCCTAAAAGGTGTAATTAATAAATAAATATAATTCATGACTCCAAAAGAGGAAAATAATCTTAGATTCGTGATCTACATAATAAATATAGCCTTTGGGTGAATTTTCATCCAATTTGGAGAAAGTTTGCTCAAAAGGTGAAATCAGGAAAGAGAAAGTGTGTAGAACCTTCAAAATATTAAATAAATGCTCAAACAACTCCAATATGTAAAATTGATGGCAAATTCGTATCTAACACATTAAATATGACTTGTGAGTCATGTTTCATAAAATTTGGATAATCCTAAAAACATTAATGAAGGAGGAAAAAGAAAACATGAGTTGATTTATTTAACCCATTAAAAGTTTCCAAAAGGCAAAACTAAGCACATAATCAGAATCTACATGCCTTTATTGGCCTCTGTGCAAAATTCCACTTAATTTGGATGTTGTTTGAACCCTCTTTTGAAGAGAGAGAAAAAGAAAATAAAATTTAAAATCATTTTATTCAAAGTCAGATTTCATTTTCGGTGTCACCCTATTTTTCCCGATTCTCAAATTTCTCTTATATGCACTTTCCCTGTAGCCCTTGGATGTGGATCTGGTAGAAAGGAGGTCATCTCCTACCTCGAGTAGGAGTGCCCGCTTGATGTGAATAGAAGGCGATTTTTCCATCGCGCATATCTTCCCCGTTTCACGATGGGTTTTGGAAATTCTTTCTCCTACGGATTCCTCTCACAATTCCACACCACCTGACCCCTTTTATCACCCCTATTGTGGCCTATATAAGTAATCTCTAATTCTCCTCTCCCCATCATTTTTCACAGATGACCATATTCCCTTCCTCTTTGGTGAGCAATTGTCTAGAAAGGATCCTTGACCTTTCTCATCTCCTCCTCTGACCTCAATTTCCCTGGATATCTCGCTATAACCCCCGACCTACTCCTTTTTCTTCTTGTTGCTCCGACGAGCGGAACCTAGCATTGGAAGACTTCTCCGGCCAATTGGTTTCTCATACAACATCCTCGGGAGTGCCTGATGCCTTCTGAGTTTGTTTTGGGTTCCGGGGTATCTTCCCCTTCTCTATCGACTTCGAGCCTTCTCTGCCGATGCTGAGCTACTAGTGTGGTGGTGTCTGGAGTTTCACCGTGCTCGGTAAGCACTCTTTTGCCTTCGGTTATTCTTTGAAAATCTTTTCGCAACGTCGTTCGATCTTTTACGCATCATTTTCACTGTGTTCGGTTTTGCCTGTTCCGACGCTATGGCTGGGGTTCAGGTTGCCATGATAGCCTTTCATGGGATCTTTGAGTTCGTCTTTGAGGTGGGTAGCATAGCGGTGAGCTTGGTCGCGTTGATTCACACCCTTCGAGCGCATGCTTTACCCCCGGGAACCTGGCGAGCAGACAATGGATGCCGTCGCCATGGCATGTGTCATGAGTGTTTCGAAGGGGATGAATCCCCTCTGGTCAATACCTTTCTTACCCTCCTTTTTCACGTGCTTTTGTTTTCCCGTTTCAGGGGTAATTTGGTCTTTTCACATGTGTTTGTTTAATCCTATTTTGAGGTAACTTGCCAGTCTGTTCGGTGGGACCAACTGAATTGGCTGCTCATGATAGGGCCAACTCAGCTGGCCTGGTTGCCCATTGGATTTTCGATGACATGGATTTATGCTATTATCTGATTGGTCGCTTTTATATAAAATCCATAATAATTAATCTATGGCTCAGAAAAATAATGAAAAATACTCATTGGATTCAGAAAAATAATATCTATTTAATGGTACATGTTTTGATGACTAAATCCAAAGATTAATAATAGGTGTTTTTTTTTCAATGGATGTAATTAATGATGAATTAACTTGTAATAATCATAAATAATTATCTGTAAGTCAGAAAAATATAATAAAATATGTTTTGGACTCCTAAGGACATATGCTAAAGTATGGAATGGTTTTGGAAAATTAATTTGCATATAATTAAAAAGGTGGTTTTTAGGGTTTTGAATAATTAATGGAAACCTAACCCTAATTCCACATATATGCATAATAGGTTCTTTGGAAGCCTAGACTTGGACCTAATTGGACTTTGGATAATTTGAATCTGATGTTGAGGTATGTTTGCATCCCCGATTATTGTTTTGAGCAATTAGCCTATGTTTCTTCATTCTCTTGGTCCTATGGACAATAGCCTTTGCATATGCCTTTTATTTTGGAAATCATGGTTCGTGTGAACTACCTTATTTGTTATTGATCTTGTGATCATGGATATTCTCTTGGAATCTTATCTTGTTGCCTTGGTGCAATTTGTACTTTTGATATTATATGCCCACTGTGATGTGGTTTTTTACTTATTGATATGTGCCCACTTGGAAGTGGATGTTTATATGTTTGTGTTGTCCATTGTGTGATGGCATAATGGTATAAATCTGACTATACTTCTGACTTACCTTTACATTTTACATGCTAAGTGATTCAGTAGCACTAGAGTAGTGTAAATTGCATTGGTTTTGTTTATAGCAGATGTGATATTTCCTTCTCTTTTTGGGACGACAAGGAACCTCGTACCCAGGGCAAGATGTGTGTCTTGACTCGTTTTATATATATTTGGGAGATTGGCAGTATTCCTTTCTCTATCAGGTTTCAACTTTATGAGGGTTGGCCGCCAATTGTGTTTATATTGTTCTAGGGCTATGTGTATCTCACATGCATGCATGATATTGATTGTGGGGTGTGTGCCCTACTGGTGCTTGTTTCCCACCGTGGTAGTGGATGTTTATATGGAACAATCCTTTTTATGTTTTTTTATGGCAAGTATCTCCTTTAATGTGATTCTTTCTCTTGATACCCATTTGGGTGGTACATATCTCTTGAATGGGAAGCCTTTTATTTTTATGTCCCATATTCTTTATAAATGGCTCAATTTGCTTTTTAGTATGCACATACCAGCCTTTGCTGATATCTCCTGTTGTTTGCCTCTATTTGCTGGGGTATGCTTCCAACACTAGGTGGAGGACAAGGAAGGCTTGACATGTGGACCCAGACTTAGATTGAGAAGTTAAAGCTTGGAGACAATCTTGAGGTGGTTTAGATTTCCTCTACATGGATCCTTAAGTTGTAAGTTTAAGATGCTCCCTTGTTTTATGATTGAATATAGTCATATTTTTATTCCGTTGCAATACTTTGGTATTTTTTTACCATTATATAAAGATTTGAAAATTTTACACCCACTCCATCATACCTTCTGAGTGTGTTTGGACTGGAGGTTTTACTGTTCAAATTTTTAGTAAAGAAGTGGTTTTCACTTCTTTACAAGGTTGTTCCACCATCATTCCATCATATAAGAATGTTAAACATGAATACTCATCTTCATCTATTTGCATTAGAGATAGGTTCAACATGATAAATTATATCAATGTTATTAATCAGCACTTATACCCAAACCTTAACTCACGACATCCCCATTGGATCATTGATGCATAAGGTGAAGCATCACCATCACATTCCATACTATTCTCAAGTATGAACCCAGACATAAATCAAGATATAACCATCGAGTTATAGCATACTAGGGTTTCAACAACAATAAGAGAGAGAGAAGAGCTCGGTTTACCAAAAAAAAAACAACAATAAGAGAGTACCCCATGATTGCATTAGTCATTCAAGGACTATTCATACCCAATTACCATCATTTAGTTATATTAAAGCTAGGTATAACAAGCTATACCTAATTAGGGTTACATATCCAAACAATATGGTTATCATCCCTTCTATTCATATGAGTGAATAGGTAAGACTACCTTGTTAAGGGTAACCCTCCATTTGTTCCATCATCACTCAACCCATATCACCATACCACAATGTCACCCAGAACCATTGAATGTTTAAAAGGTAAGACCATTGGTTGTTGACATAAGTAAACACCTTGGATAAAACACTTATGAAGTACTTGATTTGTTCTCTAGAAATATTCACCATTTAACCCTAGAAATTACTTGATAAACAACACAAAAAGTTCCATTAAGAGTAGGATAAAACCCACAATCGACTGTTCATTTAAAACAAGCCATCCATTGTCAAAAAGTAAGCTCCTTAAGTTGATCATATGAAGGAAACCATCTAAATAACATTATTATGACAGACATATTACATTAGCCGTCATTCCACTTTATTGGAGGAATAAACATTAGATCTTTACCATTGGGTCAAGTTCATATGTTAAAACCATCAATTACAATATAGGTTCGATCATTGCATCAAGTGACCCAAGAAACCATTAGTCTAAGGCTTAATTGATGCTACAACTACAATGCTTAACTCAACATTGGTTGTAGAGACCTGATCCACCATCATTAGTGACCATAAAATCACCATAGGTTGTTAGATCAACACTATATTTATTAATCATCATCAAATATTAAGATATTGTCATCATTGATTGATAACATCAGTAGGGTACTTAATGGTTGATCATTAAACTTCTAATTGATCCAAAACCTGACCTAAGGGAGTGATCATACATTGTCACCATCATATAACACCTTTGATCTTGACCATCAATTATCATGAAGACAACACCATATTGTTGTTGCAATGGTACCATCATCGGGTCATGGGTTTATAGAAGAGATCAACTTTAAACCCTAAAATTGACCATTGGTTGATAGGTGCTTAGCACCATAAGTTGTCAAACCAACCTGATACATGTCATATTATACCTTAGGAATAATGTACACATGATCACAAGTTCATCTAGAACTGAAATTAGAATAGGGAACATTATAAAAATCGAAATCTAAGTCAAGCATAGTTTTTTAGTGCATGGATCATCATTTTCAAGCAAGAACATGAGCTAGCAAGCTTATGGTAAGAAATAAAAGTAGAGAAAGTTATAAAACCTACCTCTAATGAGAAGATGAAATCCAAACAGAAGAAAACTCGAGCAGGTATGTTAGGAAATCCAATCATAAGTTGTAAACTCGTCCATCTAGCACCTTTCTTCATCAAATGAGCAAACCTTAAGCATAACGAGCAAGAAAGGTAGGGTTTTAGAGCTTTAGAGCAATTTCTACCATGGAACAATAGGGTCCCGAACTGGAGAAAGGTAGGAGGAAGTATAAAATAGAAATAAATGGAGGGAACAAGGGGATTCTTACTCTTTTAGGTCAAGATTACTAGAAGGAAGCTTTTTAAGCCCAAAAAGAAAATCAATTGCAACCCTAGATTCTTTTTCCAAGAAGATCCCCACTTTCTACTTCATTGGATAGGAAAATTCACAGAAGCATAGAGGGAAAACGAGGTTGGGAGAAGGTGGGAAGTGATGGAGAGAAAATGGATCATTTTGGTGCTTACAGATAAGTATATGAAACTTTAAGATAAAGAAAAAGAAAAAGTTGAAGTTCTAGTATCTTTCCAAGTGTCCATAGCCTTAAAATATTAAGAATATACAAGAACACACACAAGAAGCTCCCCAAACATCCATAGTTACATGCATATCCCTCGTTTCTTGAATTTCCAAACAAAACAAATAACTCATTAGTTGATAGCTACTAAAGGTAGCTCATCCATGAAGGGGTAAACCCTAAAATACCCTTGGAGAAAATACTTTCAAACCAAGGATTAAATAGGTGCCCCATAGATAAAAAAGCTCAATAATAATGATATAATATCCAAGGAACATAATGCAAGTGATAAATTGCAAAGAAAACCTCTCAATTGGGTAAATTGTAGAAAAGTCCAAAATATGCATAAAATTGCATAACTTGCTCAAAAAGTGTCCAAATTGGACCAAATTTGAAACTTAAGTTTTCCTTATGATTTAAAATAATATCACAAGGTTATATTAGGTTTATAAGAATTAAAGTATGATAATTAAGCTTATTCAACTCATTAAGAAAGTTTAGGGGCCTTACAACAATAAACCCCTAACCATGGATTTTGCCCCCAAAATCCATGGTAAACAAAGATGGGTACTTCTTTCACACCTCATCCTATTACCTTCACATGGTTACTTGCATATTATGGTGATATCACATCATTCATACATATCTCATCTTGGGTCAGCCCAAAAACCCCCACCTAAGAAGACATTCTCAATATGGAATGTAGAAACTTGTTGTGTCATCTGTACAACTCTAATAGTAATGTTCAACTTTAAATTCTAGCTATCGTACTAAAATTATATCTATTGTATCAACACATTACTCAAAAGTCATACTTGCTAGGTTTTTACCAATCTTGGCATGTGTCCCATACCATTCCTTGAAGCATTAAAAAGGCAATGTATCCATCCCTTTTTTTCTAGATACACTAACACTGGAACACTTGTCAGTTCTTTTTCAGCATCAAAAGAAATGCTGACGTTGACACCTGTCATTCCATACAAGGAAACATTATTCCTAGTCAAACTTGTTAGGGGTGAAACAACAACACTATCTTCACCTTACTAGGATTTACACAACCTACTTAGAAGACATATCATGATCCCATAAAGACATTTAATCAACCCCATCTCACTCTTGTCCAGCTTGTCTCATAGCTATTGCTGCTTCGGAAACCCTAAGGTTTTTGAAGAAATATTGATCATATTTTTGACCATAATTGAAATACTTTGACATGTCATCATTCAAAGTTTGATCTAACTTGTATGACATGACTGGAACACTCTGTTCCTCCTATTCATAAATTATATTTATACATTGGTTAGTCTATAGGACATAACTCTAAACTCATCATGGTCATGTGAATTATGTCATCCAATCTAACTCTTATGCATTGATATTTGATCATAGGTTTATCTTAAAGGAACACGGTATCACATATCTATTGACCAAAAAAACCCATCTATCCTTGATAGTGGTCTTGCCTAGCTATCACTGAACCATACACAACATTATAGAATCACTTTTGTTTTTTTTTCTTTTTCCAAACAGCATTTAGAGGGTCATCATAAACTCTCTTTCTCTCTCTAAGGGAGAAAAACACCTGGAATGTGCATTTAATAAACATTTCGTACCTTCACATATTTCTCATATTATTGATCCATCTTGGATACTAGGATTCATTACCTTAGTAACCACCTCATGTGCTATAAGGAACTCACATCCTTATATCATCTACTTTTACCAACATAACAAATATCAAGACATATAAGAGGAGTCTTCCTAATTATTGGAAGGCTCAAAAGAAAAATCATCACAAACTTTATGATCTTGGAACCATAGTCCAAACAACCTTATGCTATAATAAGCTATCCACCCTCATGTTTACAATGAATCGACACATACCAAGTGGTAATGCTCCACTTGAAAGATGTGCCCTAGAAAGGAAAGACACAAAGTGAAACACACTTCCCATACCATAGTAGTATTTTTCAAGGGTTACTAGCAAAAAGGTAACCAATTCTATTTTCATTATACATGTTACAGTTTCTTATGTATCATTTTACCCTTTTCATTTCAGGTTCCTTGCCATTAGCATAGGAATCACCATGATTAACATATCTTATTACTCCTTCCTTGATGACTATTTATCACACTTGGTATATTCTCTTATTTTATTATGTTTTTCAACCACTTATTGACATGTAAATCATCATATTCCACATTTTCTTCATTAAATTGGGATCAACTCCCTTAATTTCTTTAACATGCCATGCTGATTTTTCATTAATACTTTCTTACACACATAGGTTGGTCTGAGATTAACTCAAGTTCCACCTTATTTCTTTGTCATTTTTCCCATTCATCTTCTCATTTTGTACTTGTTATAGGAGTTCTCTCTATCTTATGTGGATTATATATCTTGATTCATTTTATAAGCATAGAGTTATCTGTCTTTTACTTTATTATATTCTTGAATTACATCTTCAAGAACTCCTCTTTTTCTTATTTGTATTCAAATTTATATTTCATGGTGCTGTATATTTCTCTTATAGTTACCAAACATTCAAAATTTGATAGATTATGATGCAATTCTCATCTTCTTTAAGGTAGGATTGAGATATTCACACCATGATTTCTTATTCATTATGCTCTTTAGATTGTATCTTAGTGACTAATTGATTAGAGTAATTAGAAGGATAAAAATCTAAGAGTTCCATACTTACTGGTTTCTTCAACAATTGAATACCTGCCCAGGGCACCCAAATACTGAGATTAGGCAGTATGCACCATATTTTTATGTCATATTCCTAATTTTGACATCATCCTAGTCCTAAGTCCTAGTGTCCCTATAGACTCAATGAACCTAAATCTCTGATACCAACTTGTGAGAACCCGTTACACTAAATGAGATTACTCAAAACATAAAGCACAATCGATCACTAATTAATCACATACCCAAAAATATGGGTAAATTAAAACCGATTTCAACATCAACAACCGCTCAAAAACGTTTGAATAAGATCCCAACATCTTTATTGTATCCATATTATGCCAAGAATTTGATACAAATTGTTCTATCTCATTAGCCACAACATATATACACAGGAGAACAATATTCATATATGCCACACAAACAAGCATTAACATGCTAACAAAAGTTCGATTTGTTTGAAACATCATAAACAAACTTTACCTGCCCGGACTTGAGAGTACAAGGATTACTCTAGGACACACTAGACATTTAATCAAATTTCTCAAAGATTCACCACTATAGCTCCTCTTTAATTCCATGATTATGTTGCCATCACTGCCGATTACCTAAAAAGATGTGGCAAACCACAAAGGTGAGACCCATGTCCCAGCAAGAGATATAACTTCCAACAACGCTTATTGATCATAACATTTTAAGTAATTAAACAGTTTAAGTAGTTTAATCAGATATAACAAATAGGCTCAATAGCAGGGATGATTGACATAATACATAAAGGAGCAGATAATAATTATCATCATTAGCCAAACTATCACCCTTTATCTTGTTGACAATATAATCTATTTAGTAGCATATGCATATCTAGCATCATGAGAAAGTCTAGTAACATAAAATCTATATCATTATGAATAAGTCTAGCCACATAAGAACAACTAACAACATTAGCATGTCTAATAGGTCAAACATATCAAAATCATAAGAAGAGCTAACAAGATAAGCACAACTATTTGCATAAGCATGATTAGCACTATATGCATCTCTAGTAACAAAGGCATGGCTAGCATGCTAAACATAACTATCAACATGAGATATCTATCATCATGATTATAATCAGCAGTAGTAGTATAGTTGTAACATACTAAATTCTGAAATTTTGTCTTTTGACCCACTTTCCCATCTTTTCCTTTCATTTCTATCTTTATTGGCCTTTCTAGTTAATTAGTGGAATTTATAGTGGTTTAGTGAACATTTATTCACTAATTATACCAATGGAAGGGTTTATGCACAAATACCTTAGTGAAAGCTTAATTACCATAATTAAGTTCTCTAAACCTTAATCTAACTTTTTGATGTGATTTGGAAACATAAAATATGCCACATAACTCATTTTAGTGGTAATATGAAGATAAGAAACTTAATTGAATGAACAATTTAGATAATGGGTCGTTAATGGGCCATATGACATATCTCATAAAAATAAGTCTCAAAAGAGGAAACAAACTTTAAATTTGAAATGTACATATCAAAATTAGCCTACATGTCAAATTTCATCTAATTTGGACTACCTTGAAATATTAGGATAAGTTTAGGAGAGAAAATGAGTAAAAGGCATAAGTAATGAATAATGTGATTATATAACTTAAAAATATGGAAATAATGGCAAATTCATATTATACACACAAACGATAACTTGTGGATAAAGTTTGGTCCAATTTGGATGTTGTTTGTGCAGGTTATGCAATTATATACACATTCTAGACGTTTATGATATTTACCCAATTAGGAGGTTTTCTTTGCAAATTATCACCTGGATTTTAATACTTAGATATTCCCTTAACATTCACGAGATTTTGAACCATGGGTAACATGGTTGCACCTTGGTTTGAAGGTGTTACTTTCCAAGGGCATTACAGGGATTACCCTCTTTATAAATGTGCTTATCTTTAAAAGCTATCAACCAATGGGGTTATTTTCTTTGTTTGAAGGACGGTGGGGATGGCCTAGAAGGCTCTAGGGGCTCTTAGGACCGACCTTTGGTGTACAAGAAGAGTCTATGAGCTGTCCTCTTACATGGCCATGAAGCCTTAGCCTAAGGACACATGGAAAGTCACATAGACACCTCATGCTTGCCCCCTTCTTTATAAAGCCATGCCTACCCCTTCCCACCTCCCAATCTAAGAACAAATCCTATCCTTCTCTTTCCCATAGATTAGATCATCACCCCTTCTATGTTTGTCCATAAAGTTTCTGTCCCAAGGTAAAAGAGGGTGACTACCTTGGTGAAGAAGGCTCCTAGGGTTCCAAATTTCTCTATTTAGGATTTCTAAAGCTCCTCCTTGGTGATTTTGACCAAAACTAGTAAGAATACTCCTTTCCTTCCATGTTTTCATGTTGTTATTATTCCTCCCACCTTATTCCAGGTCAAAACCATGACCTTCCATGGTAACACTCCACCTAGAACCCTAAAACATCTCATCTTTATGCTCTTTTGTTAGGGTTTGCACCTCTAAAATGGAGAAGGTGATCTTTGCTCAAGAAAGTAGCTTGGCTTGGAACAACCATACCTTATAATCTTGGGATCCTTTCTGTTTGGACCTTATTACCTTCCTAGAGGCAAGTTTTGATAACAACCTTCTCATATATTGCTTAGTACATGCTTAAAACTCATGCTTCTATGTGGAAAATCGATGATTTCCATCTCTTTTTACCATGTTCTTCTGGGGTTTTGGTTTCTTGTTGTTTTACCTTCTCTAGAAGATCTAGTTTGGTTACCTATGCAACTTCAAACCTTATCTTGGGTCAAATGGTGTTTTCTCCCTCTCCCTCTCTCTTCAATTATCTCGATCAGTTTGATGATGTGGTAATTTCCTATTGGTCAGTATTGAAAAATTCATATCTTCTAAACCACTTATCCAAATTTGACAAATAAATATATTTTGGAATTGGAAAATTAATCTATATCTAATAAAAATATTTTCAAGGTCTAATTTCATGATTTGAATAAGAGTGATTTTTGTAAATCAAATTTAATGCATAAAATCCATTAAAATTACATCTTAATCATCATAACTATAAAATTAACATAAAAATATGTTTTTTTAATCAGGAGAAATTAATAAGTTTATTGGTGATGTTTTAAGAGTCTAAATCTGAGTTTTCTAAAAAGGTTTAAAATTAGGGTTTCTATACATTAATGTGCACTATTTACTCTAATACATTGAAAATAGGCAAAGTGGAACTTGGACTCAATTAAAGTGGTGAAAGTTAGTAATTGATATCGGTAAGAGAGGTATGTGAATTTACACCTTAAGTTGGGAATAATTGTGCCTTAACCTACTTTTCTATAATGAGGCTTAATTAAACCCTATTTCCTCTATTCATGATTCTTTTGTTAAATTGCCTTAAAATCAGTATTGATATTCTTTTTCTTGGGTCTTGTACCCCACTGCCATGCTTATTGAATATTATGACTAATCTTGCCATGAATACTTTTATAGCATGTGGATTTATGTTCTATTTAATTTAAATTAGCGGTACTTATGTACAACCACCCACAGAGGGCATATATTTTATTGCCCTGGGGAATGTTTTTATTTTCCCCTATATAATTGTGTAGGTGAATGAGAATGTCTTATTCTCCCCTCACCTATAGGTTAGAGGTCCGGTAGGTGCCTCAAACCTACTTAGTTAAGTAGACATAATTATCTTACATGCAAATCCTTTTTAATATAGTTGTTAATGGCAAGTTTCTTTTAAATATAGCCTCATACTCTTGTTATCTTCATCTTATGATGAACCCTATCCTGTTCTTATTTGCTTTACTTATCTTGATATCCTAGACTAGTTTTGTGACACATACTTTTCTTCCCATTCCCTTTTTGCTGGGTGCCTTCCCAACCACCCAGGCGCTGAGCAAGGCGATGGACAAGACAAGGAAGGTCATAGCTTTTGGCTTGGACTCAATTTATGGAGATGTTGCTTGGAGACAAGATTGTAGTAATCTAAACTTCCCTCTATCTAGATCCTGATTGTGTGTCTTGATGTAAACCCTAAATGGAGAATTTGATGTATTTTTGTAAACCTATTATGAAATTAAATATAGTTATTTATTTTTTTTATTCTATTGCTTTCTAATGATGTTTTTGTATACCAATGTTTGATAAATTTGGAAAATTTATTCCCATTCCATCATACCTCTGAGAGTGTTTGGAATGGATGTACTTTCATCAAATTTTTAGTAAAGGGGTGATTACACTCATTTATAATAGTTATCCACATAAGCATGGTTACTGTATGTACGCATCTACAATCTTAAGCATATACACAAATTAGTATATCTACTGTGGCAACACATCCCATTATCACACAGATAACGAGGTGTTACGTAAAAACATGCGGAAACCACCATAACCATAACTTATCGAAAATATGGGTTAATTAAAAATGATTGCGGAAAACTGATAAACTGTGAAACTATTACTTTCCAGTCCTCATCCTTCACAGAAACATGTCATATATAAACATACACGAGATCTGATGCGTGTCCACAGCTTCAAGGAACAACTGTCTATCCGTCACATGAGTTCACCACCTGATTATATACATAAAGGCCCATATCCGGCCAACAGCAGGATATACAAAACATCATCGATCGTTCATCGTGAAACAACGTCAAAACACTGCCAAGGACCTGAGAGTACAGGGATGACTCTAGACTCTACTACAAAACATCCAAAATAGCAACATATCCATCGCTTGCCTTCTACTACTCGTCTAGCTGCTCGGCCGCAACACCACGACCACCACCGCGTCTAGCTCGACCACCTGAAAACCAGCGGAGTGAGACAATTGAACAATTGTCCCAGCGGGAAACATAACTTTCCACTGCAACTACAAAACCTCAAGAAGACATACTATAACAACAGATAACTAATCAATAGATATAACAAGAGCAGTCTATATAAAGCAAGGCTATTCTTACTGACAAGCTTACCAGCTGTACAAAAGCATATAACTAGATATTTCTCAATGGAACCTGATTGACAAGATATATCACTTTATAACATGATTATCAGAATAAGATACAATGTCACATAACCTGATTAATCAAGATACGTCATAATACCTCATACCTGAAGAATATATATATATAGAAGTACCTGCAAGGTATAACAGAATTAACTACACAAACAAGGCCTCAACCAATGTTTTGTGTTATTCTTAAGCAGTAAATACTAAATGGCTGTATTACGTATTATTACGCCCCGAGAATTTGAATAGTACCATTCAAATCCAACCTTTGGCTGCGAAGCCTAAAACCGGTGCCATACAAGGTCACATGGAAGAGCCGGACTCCACGACCTCCCACCTCATGGTCAGTACATGAGTACAACACACGCAGGACCGTAGTCACATGCTGAAGTGGTCTAAGCCACAGGGTCAGCTCTTTAAGCTACCCTCACTCTAGCCCTCCTTGGTACAAGTCTCGACACTAGTAATACATTCGGAGGATACTCGCAGGGATTTTCACCTTAAGGACTTCTGGAATGAACAAGGGGATTGGGACTGGCCTTTTTTGAATCAAGTTATCAATGTGGAAGGTTTGCACTTGATCAGAGCATCCATGATGTGTATTTCTGATGTTGATGACGAGCTGATGTGGACTCTGGAGACCGATGGTTATTTCTCTATCAGATCTACTAAGCGTCACGTTCTCCATCCTGGGCTGGTGGTTCATCCGAACCCTTTCGTCCATATTTGGAAGACTGGATTTCCCAAAGCTAACGCTATCATCTGGAAAATTGCGTGAAAAGCCATACCTACTGATGATAACATCCGAAGATGCAGAATTCACATCGCTTCGAGGTGCTCTTGTTGTGATCATCCAGCCGAAGAGACGATGGATCACCTTTTCCTGTGCAGCCAGTGCGCTACCTTCTTTTGGCACAAGATATGTGCGATTATTGGGGAGGATCCTCCTACATCCTTAGAGGACTTGATTTTTTGGTGTATACCCCATTATTCTAGGATCTCGGCAAAAAGATGGATAGCTGCCGTCCTGAGTGCCTTGACGATCTGGGTAATCTGGAGACCGAGATGTGCGCAGAGATTTGATGGCCATAAGCTTAGTTCGAATCTACTTTGGAAAGAGATCATTTTCATTTTAAACCGGGCCATGAAGAACACCTCTTTTAGTAAATTAGAGGAACCGGGTTTCTACAATTTGATTACGATCAGTGGCATTGACATCCCTATGATGAGATTGAGATCGATCAAGATAGTGCGATGGCTTCCACCTGATATTAATAATCTCAAGCTTAATATATCGATTGGCAGGTTCTTTGGTATGGATAATATACCTAAAAGATGGGCGGCCGGTCTTGTGAGAGACTCTAGGAGTAGAGTCAGGCTGGCGTTTAGATTTGAGCTGAATGAAAAGAATTACGACGATGCTTATATTATTGCGATCGCTGCTGCGCTCGGGATCACTGATGAGCATAATCTGAATATATCGATCGTGGAGATGGAAGACATCAATACTTACAACAGGATATGGAAAATCACAAGAGCGTCGTGGAAAGTTAGGAATTTTATTAGACAGCTTCGCCAGAAGGTGATTGATGACTCCATTATTGGGCTGCATGTTTCTAAAGTAATAAACACAATCCCTAGACAGCTGGGACATCTAGGGAGTGCCGCGTCTAATGCTTTCATCTGTGATGAGCCGAGCATCTTGCCCCGAAGAATTAGAGGCCTATGCATCCTTGAGAGAAGAGGCATACCCTATGTTGAAGTTAGTTCTCGGTAATGTTTTCTTTGTAGAGCTCGTCTGTTTGTGTTTCTTTGGGGTGTGTTGGTTGTGATCTATCTTTTTGAGGTGTTGTTTACCTACTTAGTAAGCAGGAGCTGTATTTTCAGATGATTTTTGATGGCCCACAATGAGGAGGGTGGGATGAATAAGAAAACCTCCTGGCTTATCAGAAAAAAAAAGCCACGGGCCTGATCACCGTGCTCTGAGTCATGAACGCATTCATGCTCCACACATCACATATCCTGAGCCATGGGCCTGTTCACCACGCTCTATATACGTATCTGAGTCTGTAACCAAAGTTACACTCTTACCTCCTCATTTTTAGGCTAGGAGCAACCTACACATATTCAACAATATGCGCTTCCAGGTTAACCCGTAGGAGAACCTGTTTCACCATCACCAAGTCCTGACGATGATGGATCTATGGCCAGGGCAACTATATGATATAATTTCACTATAATTAATTAGTATCTTTTAGGTGGATTACAAGATTCAACCAAGTTGTATAACATGCAAGATATAACGGAAAGTAAACGATATAACTCAACCTTATATTATTATTGTAATCACATCGACCCGATCCATCTCAAGGATCATCACATACCATGGGATCTCACTCCCTCATCATGTACTGTCACTACCTCTCAAGGCTCACATCATCATCATGGGACAAACACCTCATACATACAATCCCATAGAATAATTATCAAAGTGATGTTACTCATCACATATGTCTCATAGCCTTTTCATGGCTAATCATCACCTACATGGTTAGGATACACAATAATCATAGTTCCAACATAAGGGATATGCTCACTATCATGAAATATCATTCAAGATACTCTACTTATCATTCTCAAGTGTATTAAACACATCATTAACAAACCATATTCATGCTTACCCTTATCTCAGGATTATATAAACAATCAAGGTATTCACTTTATATAACAATTATGTTGAGTATACAAACAACTACTATTGTTACTAAAATCATTACTATTATTAGTATCATCATCTACTATTATCTTCATTACTATGTCATTAAGCCGACTGTTAACGTAACTGTCACTTATCACCATTATTCCAATCATTAACATCATTAACCATATTATATTATTTAACATCATTATTGCTTTCACTTATGAGTTAGGCATTATCATCTCATCATCATTAACATTGTCACTATGCAATACTGTCATTATTCGTTGTACACGAACGTCTACTTCCACTACACATGAAACCGTCACTAAAAGAACTACCTACCCTCACTGTAACCTCACATCCCTCACTAAAGCTGATTGCTCGGCTAGGCATGGGGGCAGCAACGCTGCGTTGCACCCAGCCTTTGCCCGCAACGTGCATCACAAGACAACCGGGCGACATGGGTGTCACACGTCACACCCAACGGGCAACGCCCTGCCACGACGCCCATCCAGTTGACCCTATCGCCCGAAAACCAAGGGATAACGCCCATCTAGCAACAACAAGGAGAGAGAGGAGGAGAGAAAGAAGGAAAGAAAGAGAAAAACTCCTGATAACGTACAACAACTCACAGGGCATAACACCCGACACACCCACATTCTATCGCGCGTCACTCTCCAGGCCTATCGGCCGACACACCAAGCTGCAATGCCTGTCAGGGCTATCGACCGCTATACTTCCTAGCATGCCGTGCAACTCAACCATCTACCAAAGGAAGCCCTGTCGTCCATCACAAGTACAAAGGCCTAACGTCCAAGAGAAGGACAAGATCATAGCTCATCTATCGTGCATCATAGATACCACCTTATCGGCCAACAACCATTGCTCACCCTATCGCCCAACACATGGGCAGGGTATCGGCCAACCCAAGAACATAACATATCGTTCAACAAGGGCATACATATCATCCAACAAAGGGATACCATATCGTCCAACTCAAAGGCTAAGGTGCCATGTCGTTCAACTCAAAGGATATCGTCCAACATACCAACAAGGAAAGGATATCACCCAGCCCTAGGTCACCATCAACCTCCAACTCAAGGGAAAACAAACCCTAGGTCACAAGGTACACTAGAAACCCTAAACCCTAAGGGGATATCGACCACCAAAGGAAACTTAAGCAAGGTACAGATCTAAGCTACTACACTATGAACAAGAACAAGAACAAAAGGTAATGAAGTTAGGGTTAGAAATTATGTAACCCACCTTAAGCTCCAAGCTCCAAGGTACTCCAAGGTCCAAGCTATCGTCCACCAGGCTACTCCAGGAAGGTGTATCGGCCACCGCTTCAACTCCTAGGGAGTGTATCAGCCAACACAAGCTAGATGGAGAGGGATATCGTGCACTCAAGGTGGAGGAGAGACCAAAAGATCAAAGGAGACTAAGGCAAGGAGAAGAGCTACATATATAGGAAGAAGGGGAGGAGAAACCAAGGTACAACCATGCAATGTGTCGTCCACCCAAGGGACACTTGTCCTAGGGTTCAAGACAACACACTAGCAAGGCATGGGACACTTGTCCAAGCTAGGCACCAAGTGTCATCAACCAAGGTCAAGCCACATGGGCGACACAAGCAACAACTCCTGCTGGGCGACACAAACAAGCTGCTGGGCGACACACCAAGGTGATGGACGACACAAAGCTTCCTTGGATGACACACACACCCTTAGGCGATACAAACTCACCTTGGACGACACAAGGCAAGCCATGGCCGACACAAGGCTCAACCAAGCCCAAACAACACATCTCAAGGCCCAAACAAGCTCAACTTAGGCCCAAAGGGCTCAAACAACAAGCCAAAGCCTTCCTCTTAACCCTAAAGGAAGCAAAGAGGGGAAAACATCTCTCAAGATGACCAACTTGCACACAAAACCCTAAACCTGGGTTGTTTGCAAGTATCCCCCTCAACTCTCAACAAAGCACAACGAAACCCTAATCACCACCAAAGGTGATTAGCAAGCACCAAAGCATCAAGATCAAGCAAAACAAACAGGGTAAACCCTAAACACAGGTCAGGGTCCTTACAAGCTAACCCCCTTTAAGGGATTTCGTCCGCGAAATCCGAAGAGAAAAGCGAGGGATACTTCCTCCTCATCTCTTCCTCAAGCTCCTACGTGGCTTCCTCAATGCCACAACGCTGCCAAAGAACCTTCACCAGAACCAGGTCCTTCCTCTTCAACTTCTTGATCCTTCTGTCAAGGATCACCACAGCACCTTCCTCGTAGGTCACATCTGCATCGAGCTCAACCTCAATTGGCTGTATCACTATACCTGAATCCAGATGACTTTTCTTCAGCATACTGACATGAAACACTGGATGTAACCTGTGCAACTCTGGAGGCAACTCTAACTCGTAAGCTACCTTTCCAGCACATGCTCTGACTGAGTAAGGCCCCATATACCTGGGAGCTAACTTACCCTTCTGGCCAAACCTTAGCACACCTTTCCATGGCGAGACCTTAAGATACACTTTGTCTCCTACCTGGAACTCCAAAGGTAGTCGGCGATTGTCTGCATAAGACTTCTGCCTGTCCTGTGCCACTTTCAACTGTTGTTGTATCACTTTGGTCTTTTCTGTTGTCTACTGTACTAACTCAGGACCTAAAAGCTGATACTCACCAGACTCAAACCAACACAAAGGATATCTACACTTCCTTCCATACAAAGCTTCATAAGGAGCCATGTCGATGCTACGCTGATAACTGTTGTTGTAGGCAAACTCTATCAAACTCAGATGTACATCCCAGTTGCCTAGAAACTGCAAAACACAAGCTCGAAGGAGATCTTCCAAAATCTGAATAGTCCTTTTAGACTGTCCATCTGTATGTGGGGGAAAAGCTGTACTGAACCTTAACTGCGTTCCCAATGCCTTGTGCAACTGTTCCCAAAAATGACTCGTAAACTGAGGACCTCTGCCAGAAACTATCGTTGCTAGCACACCATGCAAACGTACTACCTCATCCACATATACTCGAGCTAGTTTTTCAGCTGTATACGTCATCTTCACCGGTAGAAAATGGGCAGACTTAGTCAATCTATCCACTACCACCCAAATGGAATCATGATTCCTAGTTGTCTGGGGTAGACCACCTACGAAATCCATGGTTATATGATCCCATTTCCACTGCGGTATCGGCAAAGGTTGCAACGTACCTGCCGGTTTCTAATGTTCAGCCTTCACTTGCTAACATACCACACATCTCGCCACAAACTCGGCTACATCCTTCTTCAAACTGGGCCACCAATACAAGTCCTTCAGACTATGATACATCTTGGTGACACCTGGATGCATAGCATACATCGATGTATGTGCTTCCTCAAGTACCAACTCCCTCAGATTATCAACATCTAGAACCACCATCCTATCACGATAGTAAACTAGTGCATCCTTGGACTCATGAAACCCATCACGCTTGTTGCTGCCAAACTCTGATCTGATCAACTGTACCGCATCATTTGTCTACTGTGAATCCTTGATCTACTGTCTCAACGTAGGCTTAACTTGCATCCATGCGAAAAGACCAGACAACAAAGAAACTTCCATCTGCACATTCATCTGTCGCAGAGAAACAAACATATCTCGCTTATGGCATACCAGAGAACTCAACCGTGCCTTTTGAAAGAAAAAGAAGAAGACTTTCTGCTAAGCGCATCAGCTACCATGTTTGCCTTACCAGGATGATACTCGATAGTGCAGTCGTAATCATTGATCAACTCCATCCATCGTCACTGTCGCATGTTCAACTCTTGCTGCGTAAAGATGTACTTCAGATTCTTATGATCTGTAAAAATCTGACATACTTCCCCATACAGATAGTGTCTCCAAATCTTTAATGCATATACCACTGCCGCCAATTCCAAGTCATGAGTCGGATAGTTCTCCTCATGCTTCTTGAGCTGTCGCGAAGCAAAAGAAACTAGATGATCTTCCTGCATTAACACACAACCTAAGCCTTTCTTGGAAGCATCACAGAAAACAACATAGCCTTTCCCAGGATCTGGCAAGATCAATACTGGAGCACTGGTCAGCTTCTCTTTCAGACTCTGGAAAGCTTGCTCACATCGATCATCCCAAACAAAAGGTACATCCTTCATGGTCAACTTCGTCATTGGTAACGCGATCACACTGAAGTCCTTAATAAACCTTCGGTAGTATCCTGCTAAACCAAGGAAACTATGAACTTTTTTCGGCATCTTCGGTTGTTCCCAATCCGCAACAGATTCCACCTTCTTCGGATCTACTTTGACTCCTTCAACAGATATCACATGACCCAAGAAAGTCACTTCATCCAACCAGAACTCACACTTGCTGAACTTGGCATACAACTACTATTGGCGAAGAAGAGTCAACGCTCTGCGAAGATGTTGCTCATGCTCTTGCATGTCCCGGCTATAGATCAAGATGTCATCTATAAAGACTACAACAAATTGATCTAAGAACGGACGGAACACTCTGTTCATCAGATCCATAAAAGCTGCAGGTGCATTGGTTAGCCCGAACGGCATAACCACGAACTCGAAATGACCATACCTCGTCCTGAAAGCTGACTTTGGTATGTCATCCGCCTTTATCCTCAACTGATGATATCCAGACCATAGATCGATCTTTGAAAACACTGTAGCACCACGTAACTGATCGAACATATCATCTATCCTCGGCAACGGGTACTTATTCTTGATCGTGACCTTGTTTAACTGCCGGTAGTCTATACACAACTGCATCGAACCATCCTTCTTCTTAACGAACAACACGGGAGCACCCCAAGGCGACGTACTTGGTCGGATAAAACCTTTCTCCAACAACTCCTGCAACTGCTTCTTCAACTCTGCCATTTCTGCTGGAGCCATCCTATATGCAGACTGTGCAACTGGCTGTGTTCCTGGAACCAGATTGATCTCGAAATCAATCTCTCGGGGTGGAGGAACACCAGGAAACTCCTCAGGAAACACGTCTACAAACTCTCGAACCACTGACACCTCCTCAAGACTAGGACCTTTCGCCTTGGTAACCACATCGGTATCCACCACGTGAGCTAAGAACGCCTCACATCCTTGTCGCAACAACTTGTCTGCCACCATAGCTGACACCAAACACGTCGGAAGAATCTTCATATCTCCTTGGAAGATCCACTTCTCTCCAGCAACATCAAACACTTCCTGCTTGGAACCACAATCCAAAACAACCTTATACTTCTCTAAGGTATCCATCCCAAGGATAACATCGAAACCATGCATATCAAGTGGTATAAGATCCACTTGGATACGATGTCCCGAAAAAGACAAAACACAAGATGGACACTCTTCTCGAAGCAAAGAAGAACCATCAAGAGGGGTTTCTAACAACAAGCTATCCTTCTTACAACTAACAGGTAAACAACAGTTTTCAAGCATACTATAGGCGATAAAAGAGTGTGTAGCACCCAGGTCAACCAAAATAGATATAAAGCAAGAAGAAGACATATCAGAATGAAATAACTCCATCTGACCTATCACCACTCGCGGGTTGACTATCGCCTCCGGCTGACTCATGGCATAGAATCGAGCCGTTGCTTGCTGTCCACGACCTCTGCTTCCTTGAGCAGACGATCCAGCCTAAGACGCTTGATCGCTTCCTCATCCTATGCTACCACTGGGCTGCAGTCTCTCTGACCTGTGAAAACTCTGCCTCGGCTCCTGCGTCACTTCAACATCTCTATTCGGGCAATGCGACTTGAGATGTCCGGTCTGTCCATAAAGATAGCACGCCCTATCTTCGAACCGTGGCCTAGCTGGCCCTGTCACTGCCACAGAAGCTGAACTATGTGCTTTGGACGGTGAAGAAACATAACCTTTCCCCTTACTCGGAGACCACTGAGACGGTACACCAGAACTTCTCATCACTGCTAGTGATGAAAACCTAGGCTTCTTAAAGCCACCAAACCTCCGTCCCTGAAACTGAGCAGGTCTTTTGTGAGACATGGATTCTCTTTTCTCCCTTGATGTTCTCTCGATCCTTCAAACAGATTCAACGAACATAGCAAACCTCTCTCGGTTCTCCAACACAGACACTGGGGTTGTCAATTCAACACTCAAACCCTTCTCGAAGCGTCTGATCCGTTCCTCGTATGTTGTCTCCATGTGAGGACAGAACCTCAACAGATCCATAAACTTAGCTTCATACTCGGTGATGTTCATCGTTCCTTGTCGTAACTTTTCAAACTGGCTAATCTTCTCATCCAGTTACGTGTTCGGAAAGTATCTGATGACGAACTCGCGTCGAAACACTTCCCAACAGATCACCTCACCAGGCCGCTTTTCTTCTTCGATGGTCCACCAGTGACCAGCACTACCTTTCAAAAGGTAGACAACATGCTTTACCTTGTCTGCTTCGGGGATGTCAAGGATCCGGAAAGCCTTCTCGAGACTTGTCAGCCACAGATCTGCATCCGCTGGATCAGCCGTTCCAACATAATCTGAAGCTCTGACTCGGAAAAGCCGCTCAAATGTCTTCCCAATACCTGATGCTTCTCCATGGGGAACCTGTGCTCTCGGAGGAGGCACTGGTAATCGTTTAACCATGAGATTCATCGTAGCCATTAACTGCCCCATAAGCTGTTGGTAAGCAGGATGTTCAAGAATGGCTGGGTTAGGTTGGGGGACCTCAGGCACCCGATCTTCATGTGCCTGTCCATCTACTCCATCAACCGATGCAGCATCGCTATACTCAGCAGAGTGTTCTTCATGGTTTCCAGACATCTTGACTTTTCTTTCGCTGAGGGCAGAAGATATTGTAAGAAAACTGGGAAAACTCATAAGAACAGACTCAACCTAGTCCTAAATCCCTGTAGACTCAGCGAACCTAAGGCTCTGATACCAAAACTTGTGGCAACACATCCCATTATCACACAGATAATGATGTGTTACGCGAAAACGTGCGGAAATCACCATAACCACAGATTATCGAAAATACGGGTTAATTAAAACTGATTGCGGAAAACTGATAAACTGTGAAACTATTACTTTCCAATCCTCATCCTTCCCAGAAACATGTCATATATAAACATACACGAGATCTGATGCGTGTCCACAGCTTCAAGGAACAGCTGTCTATCCGTCACATGAGTTCACCACCTGATTATATACATAAAGGCCCATATCCCACCAACAACAGGATATACAAAACATCATCGATCGTTCATCGTGAAACAACATCAAAACACTGCCAAGGACCTGAGAGTACAGGGATGACTCTAGACTCTACTACAAAACATCCAAAACAGCAGCATATCCATCGCTTGCCTTGTACTGCTCGTCTAGCTGCTCGGCCGCAACACCACGACCACCACCGCGTCCAGCTTGACCACCTGAAAACCAGCGGAGTGAGACAATTGAACAATTGTCCTAGCGGGAAACATAACTTCCCACCGCAACTACAGAACCTCAAGAAGACATACTATAACAACAGATAACTAATCAACAGATATAATAAGAACAGTCTATATAAAGCAAGGCTATTCTTACTGACAAGCTTACCAGCTGTACAAAAGCATATAACCAGATATTTCTCAATGGAACCTGTTTGACAAGATATATCACTTTATAACATGATTATCAGAATAAGATACAATGTCACATAACCTGATTAATCAAGATACGTCATAATACCTCATACCTGAAGAATATATATATAGAAGTACCTGCAAGGTATAACATAATTAACTACACAAACAAGGCCTCAACCAAATGTTTCATGTTATTCTTAAGCATTAAATACTAAACGGCTGTATTACGTATTATTACGCCCCGAGAATTTGAATCGTACCATTCAAATCAACCATTGGCTGCGAAGCCTAAAACCGGTGCCATACAAGGTCACATGGAAGAGCCGGACTCCACGACCTCCCACCTCGTGGTCAGTACACGAGTACAACACACGCAGAGACGTAGTCACATGTTGAAGTGGTCTAAGCCACAGGGTCAGCTCTTTAAGCTACCCTCACTCTAGCCCGCCTTGGTACAGGTCTCGACGCTAGTAATACTGAGCCACGGGCCTGATCACCGTGCTCCGATCCACGAACACATTCATGCTCCACACATCACATATCTTGAGCCATGGGCCTGTTCACCACGCTCTATATACGTATTTGAGTCTGTAACCGAAGTTACACTCTTACCTCCTCATTTTCAGGCTAGGAGCAACCTACACATATTCAACAATATGTGCTTCCAGGTTAACCCGTAGGAGAACCTGTTTCACCATCACCAAGTCCTGACGATGATGGATCTATGGCCAAGGCAACTATATGATATAATTTCACTGTAATTAATTAGTATCTTTTAGGTGGATTACAAGATTCAACCAAGTTGTATAACATGCAAGATATAACGGAAAGTAAACGATATAACTCAACCTTATATTATTATTGTAATCACATCGACCCGATCCATCTCAAGGATCATCACATACCATGGGATCTCACTCCCTCATCATGTACTATCACTGCCTCTCAAGGCTCACATCATCATCATGGGACAAACACCTCATACATACAATCCCATAGAATAATTATCAAAGTGATGTTACTCATCACATATGTCTCATAGCCTTTTCATGGCTAATCATCACCTGCATGGTTAGGATACACAATAATCATAGTTCCAACATAAGGGATATGCTCACTATCATGAAATATCATTCAAGATACTCTACTTATCATTCTCAAGTGTATTAAACACATCATTAACAAACCATATTCATGCTTACCCTTATCTCAGGATTATATAAACAATCAAGGTATTCACTTTATATAACAATTATGTTGAGTATACAAAAAACTACTGTTGTTACTAAAATCATTACTATTATCAGTATCATCATCTACTATTATCTTTATTACTATGTCATTAAGCCGACTGTTAACGTAACTGTCACTTATCACCATTATTCCAATCATTAACATCATTAACCATATTATAATATTTAACATCATTATTGCTTTCACTTATGAGTTAGGCATTATCATCTCATCATCATTAACATCGTCACTATGCAACACTATCATTATTCGTTGTACACGAACTTCTACTTCCACTACACATGAAACCGTCACTAAAAGAACTACCACCTTTGTCAAGGGATTTATCGATTAATTTTACACCACCTTTGTCAAGGGATTTATCGATTAATGTAGGTTTCGTCTCTTTTCAACCATTAATCCTTCTGTCTAAGTGATTAAGGGCATTAGGTTATTATCATGGTGATCAAGCATAACAATATATGGAGAAAATGAAACTATACCACGGATTTAAGAGAGAAAATATGAATTATTAATATAAAACTGTCATACAATGCATTCCCGGGCTACTCCCGGTCCTAAAGATGGAGGGGATTAGCCCCGCATGTTCATCTCACACAAGTACATGGTAGAAATAGGGGAAATCATATGAAAAACGTGAATTGAATAGGAAAACCCCTGAACGGAGAAGAACCGATTGATCTTTTGCGTAGAACACGAGATTTCCCGCCTCTCGGTGGTGAAATCCGTCTTCGGCATCGTCCGGATCGACATGTATGAACTTCTGGCCTCCGTTCTCCTTTCTCGCTCCTCGACACTTGTGCAAAAGCCAAAATCCGATCCTCTGGTGTCTGGGCGGCCGTCATTAGGTATAAGTTCCTAATTAGGTCGTTAATTAACTCCAGCCGTCCGATTGAAATCAATCTGAATCCAACGTATATCTGACGGCATTGATACCATCGACGCGAGTCGATGGTATGGACCCGCTACAGTAGCGGCTGGCTGCAAATCCTTCCTTTATCGCGCCCTTCATCATCTCGATACCATCGACGCGGGTCGATGGTATCGACTTCCTTTTTTGGCGTCGGTTCTGTAATTTTACGACGCTGTAGCCTCCATGTGTCGATGGTATCGACTTGGTGTCGATACTATCGACTGCTTCTTCGCCAGCAACCTAAAGGTGTCTCGATACCATCGACATCAGCGTCGATGGTATCGACTCTTTGCTGCTCCTTTCGGCTGGCAACCTGCGGTCTTGTCAATGGTATCGACTTCCGTCGATGGTATCGACGGAAGTAAATACTTGTTTTTCCTGAAATTCAAAGACAAGATCAAATAAATCCACACAAATAATAATAATGTGATAATGAATGCTCAAAATGATGAAACTAAGGAGATTTGACATAAAATGATGGCAAAGACCAAAATGGATGAATTATGCGATATTAACCATAGAAATGACTAATTAAAGCATAAACCACATATAAAATAGGTCTATAAATGCGACTCAAAATCATCACATCACCGCCTTAAGCTCCAAGCTCCAAGGTACTCCAAGGTCCAAGCTATCGTCCACCAGGCTACTCCAGGAAGGTGTATCGGCCACCACTTAAACTCCTAGGGAGTGTATCGGCCAACACAAGCTAGATGGAGAGGGATATCGTGCACTCAAGGTGGAGGAGAGACCAAAAGATCAAAGGAGACTAAGGCAAGGAGAAGAGCTACATATATAGGAAGAAGGGGAGGAGAAACCAAGGTACAACCATGCAATGTGTCATCCACCCAAGGGACACTTGTCCTAGGGTTCAAGACAACACACTAGCAAGGCATGGAACACTTGTCCAAGCTAGGCACCAAGTGTCATCAACCAAGGTCAAGCCACATGGGCGACACAAGCAACAACTCCTGCTGGGCGACACAAACAAGCTGCTGGGCGACACACCAAGGTGTTGGATGACACAAAGCTTCCTTGGACAACACACACACACCCTTGGACGATACAAACTCACCTTAGATGACAGAAGGCAAGCCATGGCCGACACAAGGCTCAACCAAGCCCAAACAACACATCTCAAGGCCCAAACAAGCTCAACTCAGGCCCAAAGGGCTCAAACAACAAGCCAAAGCCTTCCTCTTAACCCTAAAGAAAGCAAAGAGGGGAAAACATCTCTCAAGATGACCAACTTGCACACAAAACCCTAAAATTGGGTTATTTGCAAGTAGCCCCCTCAACTCTCAACAAAGCACAACGAAACCCTAATCACCACCAAAGGTGATTAACAAGCACCAAAGCATCAAGATCAAGCAAAACAAATAGGGCAAACCCTAAAAGCAGGTCAGGGTCCTTACAAGATAACCCCCTTTAAGGGATTTCGTCCCCAAAATCCAAAGAGAAAAGTGAGGGATACTTCCTCCTCATCTCTTCCTCAAGCTCCCACGTGGCTTCCTCAACGCCACGACGCTGCCAAAGAACCTTCACCAGAACCAGGTCCTTCCTCTTCAACTTCTTGATCCTTCTGTCAAGGATCACCACATCACCTTCCTCGTAGGTCACATCTGCATCGAGCTCAACCGCAACTGGCTGTATCACTGTACCTGAATCCAGATGACTTTTCTTCAGCATACTGACATGAAACACTGGATGTAACCTGTGCAACTCTGGAGGCAAGTCTGACTTGTAAGCTACCTTGCCAACACGTGCTTTGACTGAGTAAGGCCCCATATACCTGGGAGCTAACTTACCCTTCCGGCCAAACCTTAGCACACCTTTCCATGGCGAGACCTTAAGATATACTTTGTCTCCTTCCTGGAACTCCAAAGGTCGTCGGCGATTGTCTGCATAAGACTTCTGCCTGTCCTGTGCCACTTTCAACTGTTGTTGTATCACTTTGATCTTTTCTATTGTCTACTGTACTAACTCAGGACCTAAAAGCTGATACTCACCAGACTCAAACCAACACAAAGGAGATCTGCACTTCCTTCCATACAAAGCTTCATAAGGAGCCATGTCGATGCTACGCTGATAACTGTTGTTGTAGGCAAACTCTATCAAACTCATATGTACATCCCAGTTGCCTAGAAACTGCAAAACACAAGCTCGAAGGAGATCTTCCAAAATCTGAATAGTCCTTTCAGACTGTCCATCTGTCTGTGGGTGAAAAGCTGTACTGAACCTTAACTACGTTCCCAATGCCTTGTGCAACTGTTCCCAAAAACGACTCGTAAACTGAGGACCTCTGTCAGAAACTATCGTTGCTGGCACACCATGCAAATGTACTACCTCATCCACATATACTCGAGCTAGTTGTTCAACTGTATATGTCATCTTCACCGGTAGAAAATGGGCAGACTTAGTCAATCTGTCCACTACCACCCAAATGGAATCATGATTCCTAGTTGTCCGGGGTAGACCAACTATGAAATCCATGGTTATATGATCCCATTTCCACTGCGGTATCGGCAAAGGTTGCAACGTACCTGCCAATTTCTGATGTTCAGCCTTCACTTGCTGACATATCTCACATCTCGCCACGAACTCAGCTACATCCTTCTTCAAACCGGGCCACCAATACAAGTCCTTCAGACTATGATACATCTTGGTGACACCTGGATGCATAGCATACATCGATGTATGTGCTTCCTCAAGCACCAACTCCCTCAGATTATCAGCATCTGGAACCACCATCCTATCACGATAGTAAACTAGTCCATCCTCGGACTCATGAAACCCATCACGCTTGTTGCTGCCAAACTCTGATCTGATCAACTGTACCGCATCATCTGTCTGCTGTGCATCCTTGATCTGTTGTCTTAACGTAGGCTTAACTTGCATCCGTGTGAAAAGACCAGACAACAAAGAAACTTCCATCTGCACATTCATCTGTCGCAGAGAAACAAACATATTTTGCTTATGGCATACCAGAGAACTCAACTGTGCCTTCTTGGAAGAAAAAGAAGAAGACTTTCTGCTAAGCGCATCAGCTACCACGTTTGCCTTACCAGGATGATACTCGATAGTGCAGTCGTAATCATTGATCAACTCCATCCATCGTCGCTGTCGCATGTTCAACTCTTGCTGCATAAAGATGTACTTCAGATTCTTATGATCCGTAAAAATCTGACATACTTCCCCATACAGATAGTGTCTCCAAATCTTTAACGCATGTACCACTGCCTCCAATTCCAAGTCATGAGTCAGATAGTTCTCCTCATGCTTCTTGAGCTGTCGCGAAGCAAAAGAAACTAGATGATCTTCCTGCATTAACACACAACCTAAGCCTTTCTTGGAAGCATCACAGAAAACAACATAGCCTTTCCCAGGCTCTGGCAAGATCAATACTGGAGCACTGGTCAGCTTCGCTTTCAGACTCTGGAAAGCTTGCTCACATCGATCATCCCAAACAAAAGGTACATCCTTCCTGGTCAACTTCGTCATTGGTAACGCGATCACACTGAAGTCCTTGATAAACCTCCGGTAGTATCCTGCTAAACCAAGGAAACTATGAACTTCTGTTAGCGTCTTCGGTTGTTCCCAATCCGCAACGGATTCCACCTTCTTCAGATCTACTTTGACTCCTTCAGCAGATATCACATGACCCAAGAAAGTCACTTCATCCAACCAGAACTCACACTTCCTGAACTTGGCATACAAGTGATGTTGGCAAAGAAGAGTCAACGCTCTGCAAAGATGTTGCTCATGCTCTTGCATGTCCCAGCTATAGATCAAGATGTCATCTATAAAGACTACAACAAATTGATCTAAGAACGGACGGAACACTCTGTTCATCAGATCCATAAAAGCTGCAGGTGCATTGGTTAGCCCGAACGACATAACCACGAACTCGAAATGACCATACCTCATCCTGAAAGCTGACTTTGGTATGCCATCCACCTTTATCCTCAACTGATGATATCCAGACCGTAGATCGATCTTTGAAAACACTGTAGCACCATGCAACTGATCGAACATATCATCTATCCTCGGCAACGGGTACTTATTCTTGATCGTGACCTTGTTCAACTGCCGGTAGTCTATACACAACCACATCGAACCATCCTTCTTCTTAACGAACAACACGGGAGCACCCCAAGGTGACGTACTCGGTCAGACTGTGCAACTGGCTGTGTTCCTGGAACCTTTCTCCAACAACTCCTGCAACTGCTTCTTCAACTCTGCCATTTCTGCTGGAGCCATCCTATATGCTGACTGTGCAACTGGTTGTGTTCCTGGAACCAGATTGATCTCGAAATCAATCTCTCGGGGTGGAGGAACACTAGGAAACTCCTCAGGAAACACATCTACAAACTCTCGAACCACTGACACCTCCTCATGACTAGGACCTTTTGCCTTGGTAACCACACCGGTATCCACCACGTGAGCTAAGAACGCCTCACATCCTTGTCACAACAACTTGTCTGCCACCATAGATGACACCAAACACGTCGGAAGAATCTTCCTATCTCCTTGGAAGATCCACTTCTCTCCAGCAACATCAAACACTTCCTGCTTGGAACCACAGTCCAAAACAACCTTATACTTCTCTAAGGTATCCATCCCAAGGATAACATCAAAACCATGCATATCAAGTGGTATAAGATCCACTTGGATACGATGTCCCTAAAAATACAAAACACAAGATGGACACTCTTATCGAAGCAAAGAAGAACCATCAAGAGGGGTTTCTAACAACAAGCTATCCTTCTTACAGCGAACAGGTAAATGACAATTTTCAAGCATACTAAAGGTGATAAAAGAGTGTGTATCACCCGGGTCAACCAGAACAGATATAAAGCAAGAAGAAGACATATCAGAATGAAATAACTCTATCTGACCTGTCACCACTCACGGGTTGACTATCGCCTCCGGCTGACTCATGGCATAGAATCGAGCCGTTGCTTGCTGTCCACGACCTCTGCTTCCTTGAGCAGACAATCCAGTCTGAGACGCTTGACCACTTCCTCGTCCTCTGCTACCACTGGGCTTCGGTCTCTCTGACCTCTGAAAACTCTGCCTCGGCTGCTACGTCACTTCAACATCTCTATTCGGGCAATGCGACTTGAGATGTCCGATCTGTCCACAAAGATAGCACGCCCTATCTTCAAACCGTGGCCTAGCTGGCCCTGTCACTGCCACAGAAGCTGAACTATGCACTTTGGACGGTGAAGAAACATAACCTTTCCCCTTACTCGGAGACCACTGAGACGGTACACCAGAACTTCTCATCACTGCTGGTGATGAAAACCTAGGCTTCTCAAAGCCACCAAACCTCCGTCCCTGAAACTGAGCAGGTCTTTTGTGAGACATGGATTCTCTTTTCTCCCTTGATGTTCTCTCGATCCTTCAAACAGATTCAACGAACATAGCAAACCTCTCTCGGTTCTCCAACACAGACACTGGGGTTGTCAATTCAACACTCAAACCCTTCTCGAAACGTCTGATCTGTTCCTCGTATGTTGTCGCCATGTGAGGACAGAACCTCAACAGATCCATAAACTTAGCTTCATACTCGGTGATGTTCATCGTTCCTTGTCGTAACTTTTCAAACTGGCTAATCTTCTCATCCAGGTACGTGTTCGGAAAGTATCTGGTGACGAACTCGCGTCGAAACACTTCCCAACAGATCACCTCACCAGGCCGCTTTTCTTCTTCGATGGTCCACCAGTGACCAGCACTACCTTTCAAAAGGTAGACAACATGCTTTACCTTGTCTGCTTCGGGGATGTCAAGGATCCGGAAAGCCTTCTCGAGACTTGTCAGCCACAGATCTGCATCCGCTGGATCAGCCGTTCCAGCATAATCCGAAGCTCCGACTCGGCGAAGCCGCTCAAAGGTCTTCCCAATACCTGATGCTTCTCCATGGGGAACTTGTGCTCTCGGAGGAGGCACTGGTAATCGTTCAACCATGAGATTCATCGTAGCCATTAACTGCCCCATAAGCTGTTGGTAAGCAGGATGTTCAAGAATGGCTGGGTTAGGTTGGGGGACCTCAGGCACCCGATCTTCATGTGCCTGTCCATCTGATCCATCAACCGATGCAGCATCGCTATACTCAGCAGACTGTTCTTCATGGTTTCCAGACATCTTGACTTTTCTTCCGCTGAGGGAAGAAGATATTGTAAGTAAACCTGGAAAACTCATAAGAACAAACTCAACCTAGTCCTAAATCCCTGTAGACTCAACGAACCTAAGGCTCTGATACCAAAACTTGTGGCAACACATCCCATTATCACACAGATAACGAGGTGTTACGCGAAAACGTGCGGAAATCACCATAACCACATATTATCGAAAATACGGGTTAATTAAAACCGATTGTGGAAAACTGATAAACTGTGAAACTATTACTTTCCAGTCCTCATCCTTCACAGAAACATGTCATATATAAACATACACGAGATCTGATGCGTGTCCACAGTTCCAAGGAACAGCTGTCTATCCGTCACATGAGTTCACCACCTGATTATATACATAAAGGCCCATATCCGGCCAACAGCAGGATATATAAAACATCATCGATCGTTCATCATGAAACAACGTCAAAACACTGCCAAGGACATGAGAGTACAGGGATGACTCTAGACTCTACTACAAAACATCCAAAACAGCAACATATCCATCGCTTGCCTTCTAGTGCTCGTCTAGCTGCTCGGCCGCAACACCACGACCACCACCGCGTCTAGCTCGACCACCTGAAAACCAGTGGAGTGAGACAATTGAACAATTGTCCCAGCGGGAAACATAACTTCCCACCACAACTACAGAACCTCAAGAAGACATACTATAACAGCAAATAACTAATCAACAAATATAACAAGAGCAATCTATATAAAGCAAGGCTATTCTTACTGACAAGCTTACCAGCTGTACAAAAGCATATAACTAGATATTTCTCAATGGAACCTGATTGACAAGATATATCACTTTATAACATGATTATCAGAATAAGATACAATGTCACATAACCTGATTAATCAAGATACGTCATAATACCCCATACCTGAAGAATATATATATAGAAGTACCTGCAAGGTATAATAGAATTAACTACACAAATAAGGCCTCAACCAATGTTTCGTGTTATTCTTAAGCAGTAAATACTAAACGGGTGTATTACGTATTATTACGCCCCGAGAATTTGAATCGTACCATTCAAATCCAACCTTTGGCTGCGAAGCCTAAAACCGGTGCCATACAAGGTCACATGGAAGAGCCAGACTCCACGACCTCCCACCTCGTGGTCAGTACACGAGTACAACACACGCAGGACCGTAGTCACATGCTGAAGTGGTCTAAGCCACAGGGTCAGCTCTTTAAGCTACCCTCACTCTAGCCCGCCTTGGTACAGGTCTCGGCGCTAGTAATACTGAGCCACAGGCCTGATCACCGTGTTCCGAGCCATGAACGCATTCATGCTCCACACATCACATATCCTGAGCCATGGGCGTATTCACCATGCTCTATATACGTATCTGAGTCTGTAACCGAAGTTACACTCTTACCTCCTCATTTTCAGGCTAGGAGAAACCTACACATATTCAACAATATGCACTTCCAGGTTAACCCCTAGGAGAACCTGTTTCACCATCACCAAGTCCTGACGATGATGGATCTATGGCCAGGGAAACTATATGATATAATTTCACTGTAATTAATTAGTATCTTTTAGGTGGATTACAAGATTCAACCAAGTTGTATAACATGCAAGATATAACGGAAAGTAAATGATATAACTCACCCTTATATTATTATTGTAATCACATCAACCCGATCCATCTCAAGGATCATCACATACCATGGGATCTCACTCCCTCATCATGTACTGTCACTGCCTCTCAAGGATCACATCATCATCATGGGACAAACACCTCATACATACAATCCCATAGAATAATTATCAAAGTGATGTTACTCATCACATATGTCTCATAGCCTTTTCATGGCTAATCATCACCTGCATGGTTAGGATACACAATAATCATAGTTCTAACATAAGGGATATGGTCACTATCATGAAATATCATTCAAGATACTCTACTTATCATTCTCAAGTGTATTAAACACATCATTAACAAACCATATTCATGCTTACCCTTATCTCAGGATTATATAAACAATCAAGGTATTCACTTTATATAACAATTATGTTGAGTATACAAACAACTACTATTGTTACTAAAATCATTACTATTATCAATATCATCATCTACTATTATCTTCATTACTATGTCATTAAGCTGACTGTTAATGTAACTGTCACTTATCACCATTTTTCCAATCATTAACATCATTAACCATATTATATTATTTAACATCATTATTGCTTTCACTTATGAGTTAGGCATTATCATCTCATCATCATTAACATCGTCACTATGCAACACTGTCATTATTTGTTGTACACGAACTTCTACTTCCACTACACATGAAACCGTCACTAAAAGAACTACCTACCCTCACTGTAACCTCACATCCCTCACTAAAGCTGATTGCTCGGCTAGGCATGGGGGCAGCAACGCTGCGTTGCACCTAGCCTTTCCCCGCAACGCGCGTCACAAGACAACCGGGCGACATGGGTGTTGCACGTCACACCCAACGGGCAACGCCCTGCCACGACGCCCATCCAGCTGACCCTATCGGCCGACAACCAAGGGATAATGCCCATCTAGAAATAGCAAGGAGAGAGAGGAGGAGAGAAAGAAGGAAAGAAAGAGAAAAACTCCTGATAACGTGCAACAACTCACAGGGCATAATGCCCGACACACCCACATTCTATCGCGTGTCACACTCCAGGCCTATCGGCCAACACACCAAGCTGCAATGCCCGTCAGGGCTATCAACCGTTATACTTCCTAGCATGCCGTGCAACTCAACCATCTACCAAAGGAAGCCATGTCGTCCATCACAAGATCAAAGGCCTAATGTCGAAGAGAAGGACAAGATCATAGCTCATCTATCGTGCATCATAGATACCACCTTATCGGCCAACAACCATTGCTCACCCTATCGCCAAACACATGGGCATGGTAATGGCCAACCCAAGAACATAACATATCATTCAACAAGGGCATACATATCGTCCAACAAAGGGATACCATATCGTCCAACTCAAAGGCTAAGGGGCCATGTCGTTCAACTCAAAGGATATCGTCCAACATACCAACAAGGAAAGGATATCGCCCAACCCTAGGTCACCATCAACCTCCAACTCAAGGGAAACCAAACCCTAGGTCACAAGGTACACTAGAAACCCTAAACCCTAAGGGGATATCGGCCACCAAAGGAAACTCAAGCAAGGTACATATCTAAGCTACTACACTATGAACAAGAACAAGAGCAAAAGGTAATGAAGTTAGGGTTAGAAATTATGTAACCTGCCTTAAGCTCCAAGCTCCAAGGTACTCTAAGGTCCAAGCTATCGTCCACCAGGCTACTCCAGGAAGGTGTATCGGCCACCACTTAAACTCCTAGGGAGTGTATCAGACAACACAAGCTAGATGGAGAGGGATATCGTGCACTCAAGGTGGAGGAGAGACCAAAAGATCAAAGGAGACTAAGGCAAGGAGAAGAGCTACATATATAGGAAGAAGGGGAGGAGAAACCAAGGTACAACCATGCAATGTGTCATCCACCCAAGGGACACTTGTCCTAGGGTTCAAGACAACACACTAGCAAGGCATGGGACACTTGTCCAAGCTAGGCACCAAGTGCCATCAACCAAGGTCAAGCCACATGGGTGACACAAGCAACAACTCCTGCTGGGCGACACACTAAGGTGTTGGACGACACACACACACCCTTGGACGACACACACACACACACACACTTGGACGATACAAACTCACCTTGGACGACACAAGGCAAGCCATGGCCGACACAAGGCTCAACCAAGCCCAAACAACACATCTCAAGGCCCAAACAAGCTCAACTCAGGCCCAAAGGGCTCAAACAACAAGCCAAAGCCTTCCTCTTAACCCTAAAGGAAGCAAAGAGGGGAAAACATCTCTCAAGATGACCAACTTGCACACAAAACCCTAAACTTGGGTATTTGCAAGTAGCCCCCTCAACTCTCAACAAAGCACAACGAAACCCTAATCACCACCAAAGGTGATTAGCAAGCACCAAAGCATCAAGATCAAGCAAAACAAATAGGGTAAACCCTAAATGCAGGTCAGGGTCCTTACATCTACTATCTCTTAATTGCACTATGAATCATATTTATGTAAAGATAACAAACAAGGGTTATCATCCAATGTGAAACGTCGTGTATAACCCTAAACAAATATGATACATGGCTGTATTACATCTTTTATTATGCCAGTGGGAAATTGAGTCATACCATTCAAAGTCCAACCAACCCCTGCAAAGGGTTATTCAGTTCCATACAAGATCTAGGAGTGTCGGTATCCTAAGATTTCTTCCCCTCATTCTGTATGAGTAAAAGACAGTGACATATCAGTCAAAGATTTCACCATAGTGAGATATAGTCCTATAACTAGCCAACCTTGGTATAGGTCACGACACTAGCATCTAGGGTATTCAAACCCAATCACTGAGGTACAACCGCAGTTGTCCTCTAATCACGTCATGTTGTAATCATTGAGACACGACCACAACCATTCTGAATCGCATCAGATGTATGAGGCATGACCATAGACAACCACCACAATCTGCATTGTGGATGACAAGGATATATCCTCAACCTGCCACCCCCACATACTCAATAGTATACACTCCGATTTTCCTTTAGGAATACTCATTTCACCATCCAACAAGTTTTGATATTGAAGATGGTTCTACGGCATAAGGCACTACATGATTAGAGTTACACTTGATTAGTTATGCCAATTGGGTGAATTAAGGCTGCATCAAACAAGTGGACATACAAACCCTAATTCACTTCTAGAAATAAGATAAATATCACAACTTTAAAAAGATATAAAACATGTGAAACATAAATTCTCATCTCATCGTCACATGGTACTATTCACTTGCCATTCATGAGACCACACTAGTCATCATACTATCACAAGATGTAAATCCTTTCCACAATATCACCAGATATCAACCCTTATCAACATAAGAGGATTACACCTCATTCAGGGCTCAACCATGCCCAAAGGGCATTAAGACCACCATACTATTCCATACAAGATCATCATTATCTTTGCATGCCTTAAAACAAGGCTCAACAACATCACTTACATATAATACACCAGATTTAGCACAATATTGCATTAATGAGCTAGGAGATATTCATAAACAATCATAGTAGGGTTATATTAACATTAAGAACATTCCTTTATTACATCAGCATGCAAGGAATCTAGATATGATTAACCCTCATCATATTCATAATGCACATGTTTCACATAAGAATGTATCAACCATTCAACTATGATAACCACCAATTAACATATTAAGGTTATGATCATATTAAGGAGGTTATTCCACCATCATTCCATCATATAAGAATGTTAAACATGAATACTCATCTTTATCTGTTTGCATTAGAGTTAGGTTCAACATGATAAATTATATCAATGTTACTAATCAACACTTATACCCAAACCCTAACTCATGACATCCCCATTGGATCATGGGTGGATAAGGTGAAGCATCACCATCACATTCCATACTATTCTCAAGTATGAACCCACACATAAATCAAGATGTAACCATCGAGTTATAGCATACTAGGGTTTCAACAACAATGAGAGAGTACCCCATGATTGCATTAGTCATTCTAGGACTATTCATACCCAATTACCATCATTTTGTTATATTGAAGCTAGGTATAACAAGCTATACCTCATTAGGGTTACATATCCACACAATATGGTTATCATCCCTTCTATTCATATGAGTGAATAGGTAAGACTACCTTGTTAAGAGTAACCCTCCATTTGTTCCATCATCACTCAACCCATATCACCATACCACAATGTCACCCAGAACCATTGTATGTTTAAAAGGTAAGACCATTGGTTGTTTACATAAGTAAACACCTTGGATAAACCACCTATGAAGTCCTTGATTTGTTCTCTAGAAATATTCACCATTTAACCCTAGACATCCCTTGATTAACAACATAAAAATTTCCATTAAGAGTAGGATAAAACCCACTATCAAATGTTCATTTAAAACAAGCCATCCATTGTCAAAAAGCAAGCTCCTTAAGTTGATCATATAAAGGAAACCATATAAATAACATTATTAGGACCAACATATTACATTAGCCATCATTACACTTTATTGGAGGAATAAACATTAGATCTTGACCATTGGGTTAAGTTCATATGTTAATACCATCAATTACAATATATGTTTGACCATTGAATCAAGTGACCCAAGAAAGCATTAGTCTCAGTCTTAATTGATGCTACAACTATACGATTAACTCACCATAGATTTTGGACATATGATCCACCATCATTAGTGACCATTAAGTCGCCATAGGTTGTTAGATTAACACTATATTCATTAATCATATCAAATATTAAGCTAATGTCATCATTGATTGATAACATTATTAGGGTACTAAATGGTTGGTTGATCATTAAACTTCTAATTGATCCAAAACCTGACCGAAGGGGGTGAGCATAGGTTGTCACCATCATATGACACCTTTAATCTCGACCATTAGTTGTCAAGAAGACAACACCATAGGGTTGTTACAATGATACCATCATCGGATCTTGGGTTTATAAAAGAAATCAACTTAAAACCCTAAAATTGACCATTGGTTGATAGGTGCTTAGCACCATAGGTTGTCAAACCAACCTGATACAAGTCATATTATACCTTATGAATAACATACACATAAACACAGGTTCATCTAGAACTCAAATCAAAACAGGGAACATTATAAAAATCGAAATCCAAGTCAAACAGAGCTTTTTAGTGCATGAATCATCATTTTCAATTCGCCCCATGCTAAGGAGGACAAAGTTAGCTAATAGTCTATGATGAGAGGATTTGATGCAGACGATGACATTCGAATACACTATCCATGGAGGAGTTTTAGATGAGTCCCGGTGCCAATGCAACTAGAAGATAGCTGCACATCTACAACAATGAGGAGTATGTCATTGGACTTGCTCTAGGACCATGTATATCCTTGAAACCATCCTTTCCATTATTGTTGACACGATCGGCTGGTTATGTGGAATATGGCAATAATTTTTTTGTTTCCAATACCTATTTTTTCACCCTATTTCCCTACAGTCTCAATATTCAGAGTATTGGGATATTATTCCCCATCAACATGTGGAATATTCATATATGCTCTTACTAAATCTTTTGTAATCATAGATTCCATCTTTTATCATGATTCAAGTCAAACTCTTTGACTATCTTGTCAAGTTAAAAGATCCCATCTCTGAGATGTTTGTTTCAATCTCTTGATTGAACATTGTATCTTATAAACTTTATTTGCATGCATTAAGTTATAAAACCTTTAGACTATGTCACATACACATTCTTCTCAAATATTCCTTTAAGGAAGAAAATTTTAATCTTCATATGTAAAATCTCATAGTCTATACTAGTTGCAGTAACAAGCACGATAGTTGGTAAAGGCATTTCCCCCGTTGGTGTACCAATCACCAACCTTCTCCCCCGCAATGATTTTCTATTATTCTATCACTCGCTATCCCTCCCTAGTCGGGTAGGACTTTCTTGACATCTCTTGGTTACCACAACCAGAGAGGATAACAATTGTCAAAGCAACTGATTCTCAATTGTGTGTGTTGTGAAGCCTCCAGTACCCCTCTATTTATGAGAGGGGTTTGAGTTAGGGTCCCCAGTCTGTGCAGGAATGGAAAAGACCAGAAGATCATGAATTTGTGCAACATGTGAGTCCCAAACTGGTTGCTTGGAAATCGAACTGGTCGGTACACATGCAATACTGTCAGTTCGCTTAGCGAACCGGTCATTTCACATGTTTCCGAATCACATATATATTTGAAAATTCTATTCCAATTAATGCCATACATGACGAAAACACTAATCCTTGATCCAATCAAATTATATTTCAAATCGGTAGTATCACGGAGCGAGATGGTTGTCTCACGACCACCACCCGATCGACTCACCCAGTGAATTGGTCTGTTGGTGCCCAATTCATGCAGAACACAGTCAATACAATATCCAATCAACCTGACACTCCAACCGACCATTTCATCACATGAGCCGATCGGTTGGGAGTCAGTCAGTTGATTTGTTACTTGAATTGAATACCTACTCTTTAGTAATTAATCCAATCATCATTCAAGATCAAAATCCTCTTCTAGGTCATGTCCTATTTGTGTGACCCTATAGGTCTCATATTACACTGACAGTGAATGTCCATAACTAATTATGACATCACAAGCAAAGAATGGTGCATATTCACACGTCATTCTATCCAAGAAAATGGAAAGTTGGGAAACAACTTCAATCGACAATTCGTGCTTTGTGTTGTAGTGTTTGTATAATTCATTTGTCTCTAATATCCAGATTGAACTCAAGGCATGGTTTGTCATCTTCTTCAACACTCAATCTATGTTTCTTTCTATAGCAGACTATATGAGATATGTGTAAGATCAATATCATATATTGACTGACATGTACATGGCCATGCATTCTCAAGATTTAATACGATTCAAACCATGGATAAGGGGCTAGTCCCCTTGCCTCGATAGAAAAACTACTTGCTCATGCTTGTAGATAAAGGGAGACAGAGGAAGAAAGCATTCTAGTCATAGTCTAGACTTATCAAAGGATCAATTGCTTAGGCTAGAGACTATCAAATGGCTGACTCTTAATTCCTTGCTCCAATCTACAGAAGAAGAAGAGGTAGGAGAAGGTCTAGATCTAATAAAAATTGAAGCAAGGAACATACAAATTAAAAGAACACTTAGCTTATGAAATAAATAATCTTTATTGATGAACGAGATATAAGAACACAAGAGAACAATTGTTCATAAATTCTTTGTACAAAAGATGATGGTGAAAGATGGAGAACCCCCCCTCCTTTTATAGGAGAAGGATGGGGTAGGCTTCCCTCAAAAGAGGGGGAAAGGGGGGACCAGTAGTTTACATTTTTTAGATCTAGTCAATAGACTCTTGGTTGTCTTTAATTATCTTGACCATGTCACTCTCTTTAATGCAGATTCTCAAAGTAGCCATTTTGAGAAAATTCCTTCTGTACAGATAATTTATATTACATGCAAAAATATAATTTTCCTGTAGGCCTTTTAATTTCCTTTCCAAATCATATTTTAACATTAAATTCCACCTTGGGATGTGAGAGTTATACCAATTTTGGTACTGGATATATATTTAAATCAGTACTACGGGAAAACTGAAATGCATCCTCCCTTCATCTCTTCTTATCTTCAATATTTCCTGAAAATTGAGAGAAATCTCATAAGAATTCATAAAAGAAATATTGAGAGGATGAAGTACAATTAGTTTCTGAATTAAAATAAAATTACCAAAAAAGTCTTGATTAATTATCCTAAATGATGCACAAATAAATGATGAATATGCATTCATCACTAATCTTTTACTAACTTGCAGCCATGACACTAACAGGTTACCAAAGACATAGATACACAGATACATGAAGCATCAAAGTAATTATATAGTGTCATGTTATTCACCTGACAACTTATTATTACCACCTTGAACCCAATTTGTGGGTTCTCCACTTTGTTGGGTTGGGTTGCTACTACTTGCGAATGTAAAGGGATTTTAGTCCCTCCCCCAACCTAGATTTTTCCACTAAGTCCAAGGTAAGACCTTTAGTGAATGAATCAACTCCATTATTTTTGGTACTGACGTAGTCCACAACCATGACCCCATTAGACACTAACTCCCTAATAGACTTGAATCTGACTTGGATGTCTCTATGCTATTTTTTACTGTACTTAGAACTCTTTATCTTAGTAATAGTTGTAGTGCTGTCACAGTGGACTAAAATTGTAGGAAGAAGATTCTTTACCATAGATAAACTCGACATAAGCTCATGTACCCATTCAGCTTCCAATCCAGTTTCATCTAAAGTACAAAACTTTGCCTCAAAAGTAGATCGAGACAATATGTTCTATTTCTTAGAACTCCTAGAAACATCTCATCCTTCCAACATAAATACATTTCATGTGACACCATTACTCCCAAGGTTCATGGCAATCCAACTAGCATCACTATATCCTTCGACTACAGAAGAATGTTTGCAATAATGCAGCCCAAGGGAACAAGTTCCCTTGATATACCTCAAAACTCTGTCAAGAGCTTCCCAATGGGTCTTGTTTGGATAACTGGTGTATCTACTTAACTTGCTCATGACAAAGACAATGTCTGGATGTGTGCAGTTCATAAGATACATCACAATTCTGATGATATGAGAGTTTCATAATTGAGACACTGGAACTCCAGTCTCATTCTTGAACAAGGCCTTGGTTGAATCATATGGGATCTTAACAAGTTTACATGATGTGTACTCAAACCTCTCCAGTATCTTGTCAACATAGTGAGACTGAGAGGGAGTTATATCATCAGTAGACCTTATGATTTTAAGCCCTAATATCACATCAACAACACCCATATCCTTCATCTCAAACTTGCTACACAAGAATGTCTTTGTCTCATTTACTACTTCATATCAGAACCAAAAAATAGGATATGATCGACATATATGCATAACAAAATAGATCCATCATTGACAATTTTGCACTAGAGACAAACAAAGCCAAATGATGATATTACAAAATCAAACTTCTCATGCCATTGCTTAGGGGCTTTTTTCAAGTCATGTAATGACTTAATAAGTTTATACACTTTGGACTCATTCCCACGACCCACAAATTCCTCAGGTTGTTCCATATATATCTCTTCCTAAAGATCACCATGTAAGAACATGGTCTTCACATCCATCATATGGATACAAAGATTATAAATGGAAACCAATGCTATAATCACTCAGATTGTGGTCATACGGGAAATAGGGGAATAGGTATTAAAATAATCTATTCCTTCCCTCTGTGTGTAACCCTTAGCAACTAACCTAGACTTATGCTTATTGATTGTCCCATCTGCATTAATTTTCTTCTTAAAGATCCATTGTAACCAACTATAGAACAAAAAGGAGGCAAATAACCAATTCCCAAGTTCCATTTTAGAGAATTGATTGGATTTCATCATTAATGGATTCTTTCCAAAACTTAGCTTCTAGAGATACCATAGCTTGTTTGAAAGTTACAAGATCATCGTCAACTTGTAAGTGAGAAACTTATTTCCAAAGTCCTTGTATTTCCTAGACCATTTACTTCTCCTTGGTTCAACTATTTCTTCAGATGCATCAGATTTAGAAATAGTTAGTTTTGACTCACCCCCCACATTTGTCATCCTTTCCACATGCTCGAGAATGGAACCTATGGTGAATGAATCCTATTGAGATACTTCATTGGGTACACCAGATTTCATGGGAAACACATCCTCAAAGAATGTAGCATCACACAGTTCCACAATTGTATTGACCTCAATGCATGAGATATCAGATTTTACAATCAAGAATCTATAGACATAACTTATCATTACATACCCCAAGAAAATGACATCAGTCATTTTTCTATCCCAATTTCTTCTTCTTGTATTCAGGGACAAGTACCTTAGCAAGGCACCCCACACTCAAAGATATTTCAGACCCGATTTTCTTTCTCTCCATAACTCAAACGGACTACTCTCTACATGTTTATGGGGAACTCTATTCAAAATATGGCAATCCATATTCAAATCTCCCCCCCACATGTAGTTGGGTAGACTTGAGGTTTGGAGTAAAGAATTTACCATATCTATAAGGGTTCGGTTTTTACGTTCAACTATCTCATTAGACTGTGGTGAATACAGAGCGGTAACCTCATGAACTATACCATGCAATTGATAAAATTCTAAAAACAAGTTCGATGTATATTCTCCTCCCATATCAGACCTTAATCGCTTAAGTACTTTTCTGATTTGTGTTATGACCGCAGTTGTGCTTAATTGGTAAACTAGGATTTACCTGAATGATTACATGCTTGATTAGATTGAACATTGTTTAGACTTGATTAATGATAGTCGCTCAATTGTTATGTTTCAAACATAATAAGAAACTCTAATCATGATTATAGTTTGAAGAATTAGGGTTTGAGAAATGTAAACCCTAATCGAAAAAAATTAGGGTTTTGATAATACATGAATATGAAATTTGATCAGGATAGCAGTGTGGTAAATGGTTTTTCATACTTTTTACATATTTTTTATTTAATTGAATTCTATATATGATATGGATAACTTAATCATGCATGTTTGAGAAAAAATTCATAATATGTTCTTTGAATGTGGTTCTCAGTGGAACTATACTTCAACCGAAATGCTGACAACGTGTTGTTTAGAAGTGTAGTGTTTGTTTTTGAATTATTTATTGGTATTTTATAATGATCTAAACTTTATATTAAAGCTCTTAAATTACATTTTAGACATCATGATAAATGTTCATAATTTTTGGAGGATGTTTGACCCCTTAAATAAATGAATTACATTAACTTTTATATAATAGAAAAATATGCTGAAATAAGAAAAAGTATGGTGAGGGGTTAATGTGTAAATTACCCAATCACCTCAATTTCTCTATATGAGAAAGATAGCACCCAAGGAGATATCATAATTTATGATTCATTCTAGAGAAATGAAATCCTAGAGAGAGAGAGAGAGAGGGATAGTTAGGGTTTGAGAGGAGAAAGTGGTGGAATTGCAGAACTAGGGTTTCCCTATCCAAAATATGATGAAATCAAGTATGTTTAGCTTCTTTGCATAGCCTTTCATGGAGAATCTTCTCTCACATGTCAAGATTCCATGCCTCTTCAGATTTAAATCTCTCCTTTTTCTCACTCTTTTTTCATAATCCTCCATTTCTAGGGTTTTCGAGTTGAAAAGAAGAAGAATCTGGTGATTTGCTAGGGTTTTGATATGTGTTTGAGATTTTCAGAGTTGGGCTACATTTTAAAGGTTTTTTCAAACCTTAGGGTGTGTGGGTACTTCCTTTAAATAGTAGATTGAATGAAAATGAGTTAAATCATTAATAATCTTCAATTGCTTAGTATGCGAGTACAAACCCTAAATTGCCTTTTTGATCTAGCTTTTGCAAAATGATATGAAATGGATTCTTCCTCTGTATTGATGAATTTCAGATGATAAAATCATATTATAAATGGATATAATCCATCTTAATGAGAATCACATAAGTATTTGTAGATGTTATACGAGTAAACTCAAATTTAGGGTTTTCAGCTATGACTAAAATTGTTGTCTAATTAGATAGAGAAACTTGTCTATCTAAATCTCATTGATTATGAATGATTGTGTATCTGAATGTGCAGTACATATATGCCAGATACTATCTTGAATTTCATATGATGTGAATAGTATATTCTTGATATCTCTGTAAAGAGAGTGAAACCCTAGATGAGTGAAAAGTTGGAAATTTGCAAATAGATATTGTGAAATGCATTTGAAGTGACTTTTTTGACATCATAGAATTTATTTATTAAATGTTATTCTGGATTCATGATATCTCAATGAATGGCACGAACACCCTAATTTATCTCAATTCCATGATTTCATACATATGTTGATTGTATATGACTTGTTTAAAGCAATCTTTATTTAGTGAATGTTTACAACACATTAAATCCTTATGTGAGTCATGTGATAAGTGAATGTGATAAATGAAACCATAAGGATAGGATGTTCAGTGAATTAAGTATTGTGATACCAATGTTTCTCAGTATGAGATGTGGTTATGCTTAATAGTTGAGTTGTGGTAAATGTTAACATATGGTTTATGAAATGAACGGTTTACAAGGCTAAACTAAGATATGTTGATGTGATGATTGAATTGTGAATTTAAAGAGTGAATTAGACATTTAGATGCTCTGGACAGTGTAAAATCCTCATAGGATGAAACCTGCAATGTGGGGAGGAAACAACTTTCTGACTAGAGGTAGTCCAGATCGAGGTAAGTGGGAGCACACCAGTAGGGTGCAGGGGTCTTGACCAGTAGGGAAGACTCCTTATAGTTGTGTGGTACCCAACACCAACTGGGGATGTCGGTGGTACTTGTGTTACATGTTGTAGTGATCACTGCTCAGTAGGTTCACTGATGCATAATAAGTCTGAGGGCTTTGACTCACCGCCTATGTACCCAGATTGAGAGGTGGAGTCTGAGATATTCAGCCACTCCATTTAGTCACTGAGAGGCAGGCGTGCTGAGGCCCACTTTAGACGGGGTCTTACTCGAGACATGGGTTTACAAACCCAGGCATGCTTCTAAGCCTTGTAACTGTGAGATCGTAGCTTGCTATGATTCTTTCACATGTTGTGGTACACCTCATGTGGTTTCAGGGCATAATAAGATGAATGAGAGGTTAAACAAGTGTGCACAATTATTCAATTATTCAATTATTCTTTGTATTTTTCTAAATTATTAGTTCTCTTTATGATCAATCAAGCATGTTCATATATTGATTCACTCTTGTAGATATCTAGAGCATCCTGCCATATTTATGTTTGTGAATGATTAGACTCTTTAAAGCTTACTATTGTTATAATTGGTATCAGTTGCTTGACAATATATCTGTAATTATATAAGTGCTTTAAATTGTTTCTATGAAGTACTCATTCACTGAGTGAGTAGGCTCACCCCCCTACTCACAATTTTTAGGGATAACTTGTGGATTGATGATGTCAATGCATCAGAGTAGATCTACCACATGAGTTAAGTATGAGATTATTTATGTTCAATCGGTCCCTGTCACTCTAGGTCCTTCTATACAGTTGAGATAGAATTGTAGATGATAATGTGTAACTTTGTTTCCTTAATAATAAAGTATATATCTGGTTATCATGATGTATGTACACGAAAGTGTGTGAAAAAAAATGAATGTATGGATGTGTATCATTAATGTTGAGATCATATTAGAGTAATCAAAGTTTAATTCTCTTGTAAAGTTTTTTGATGTGATTGAATGCAAGAAAACAAAGAGTTTAAAATAAAAGAAAAAGTTGGGAGTGAATTTTGTATTAAGTACAATACTCAAACTTATGCCCTAAGCACATGATTGGTGGTAATCGTGGGATATGGGTGTAACAACTTGGAATCAAAGCTTAGGATGAGTCATCAGGGACCATTAGGATAGAAAGCGAAAGTTACAAGTGTGGCAGTTAGGAGTTGATGTGTTAATAGCTTTGGGAAGTCTAGTTGTTTGGATACCCTGGCCCGGTATCTAGATACCTAAGTTGACCAGTATCAAGCTACTTTGTCTATTATTCTCTTCATGCCCTGGATAGGCATGTAGTGGGAGGATAGGGTAGAGAGAAACCCTAGAAATATTAGGGTTAGAAGACTAGAAAGAAATGAATGAATTGAGGATAAGAATAGAATGTGATGTAACTCTTATTTAGTAGTGTTACTTTGATTGAATATCAATGGAAATGCTCTTATATATTTGAATTCAAATATTCAATTCTTAGAAATATATGTGGTCCTTTAATATTATTGTACACTATGAAGTTAATTCAATTATTGTTTACATTCTTTGTATCAACTAGATTAGAAGTTATCTTTAATTGAGTTTACCCTCAGTGGATATTCTTTCTATATGTTTGAGATATATAGAATTTGGTTAATCGTGAGTATCTCTTAGCTTCAGGACTACAGGTTCGGCCTAGCACGACTGGCATGTTGCGTTACTGGGATCTAATGAGTCCTATTAATTTATCTAATAAGAGTAATTAAACTATAGAGAGGCAAACTCAAAATGTAATGAGTATGTACATACACTAGAGATTGAAACATATGGGAAAGATTGGATTAACTAAGAATCAGTTGGAACTGATATCTGAGATCAAATTTTGGGGCCTCATATGAGAAACCCTTAATTGGGAATAAAGGAATGCATCATATAGTTCAGATTAAGTTTAATGATTAGTATTATATGAACTCTAAATATGAAATATGTAAAAAATATGAGAAAAGTACGTAAGGGATAAGATAGTAAGAATCAATTATGAGGAATGGATCATATAATCGAGTAAAATGCTTTTATGTACTCCAAAGAAAAGGGGAAATAGAAGAAAAGAGTTAAGTATACAATAAGTACATAGAAATGAAGAGTCTTCAGAAGAGTTAAACTAAAGAGAATTAGATGAACATGTAAATCATATGTCTAGGATAAGAAACTTAGTTGAAACAAAGAGAAATGTTGGAAATGATGAGATTGATTAAGGAATGAAGATTACATGATATAATGAGAGCATGGAATATATACCTTAATATGAATTTTAATACATTCATCCTTACTACCTTTGGATTCTAAGTCTCTATAGAAAAACAACCTAGTTTCCATCTGAAGGATTCAATAGCCTCCTAGTGATGCAATGGAACAAGTTCTCAAAGGAAGAACAAAGTGTAGCTAAACAAATGCAAAAAATCATACATAGGTGGATTATATTCAAGGATGAAAAGCTTGATTGAGAAAGAAAGTATGGTTGAACCCTACATGAGTCATTTGATTTTAAATGAAAGGCATGTAGTGTATTATGCAGAAGATGAAACTAGTAAGGAGAATATTGATCTAGACTTTCAACTTGATAAAAGTAAAAGGGTGATAAGAAGTATATATGGCACTGAATATGGAATCATACATGAGAGAGAGAAACATGATCATAAGAGATCAGTAGAAGCTAAAGATGATATATGGAAGAGTCGCATATGGTAAGACGATTATGGAAAATAAAGCAGTATTTGAAACATGAGGGAGTAATATAGATGATAAAAGAGAGAGATTGGGAGAGGTGAGAAGATGCTAAGTTCTCCTTGATGATGAGTAATTAAACCTAGATACAAGAAACGTGTTAAGTGAATACTTGAAGATTTGAAATTCTAAATCTCAGAATCACCTTCTCTTTCGCATCCTCCCTAATGAGAGTAATGTGGGGATGAAGTAATAGGAAAATGAATCATATATTATGCATACCCACCATTGTAGAGATATCTATAGAATGTATTAACGACACATAATATGATGATGAAACCCTAGTAGGGTCAATTAAGAAAGTAATCTATATAAATGGCCAAGTAAGAGAAATGAAATTCAAGTGATAAGATAAGGAACCCCTTAGTAAAACTTGTGAAATCCAAAGTTTGAATTTCAAATTAAGGGAGTAAAGTCACATCACAATAACACCATGTTACTGATAAGGATCAAACCCTAGAATGTTTAGAGTTGTAGTAGTTCAAGGGATATCACTAGTGATTTGACCTTGAATACTAGCATCTCTATAAAACAAGATAATGAGATTAGCACTATGAGAAGTAAACTAGCACTGATAGTAAACCACGGTTTAAAGGTAGCTAGTCTGAAAGCTAGATAAATAATATGGAAATGATTCAGAGCAAAGAGTAAGAAATAAATTTGAAATGTAACAAGTGTGTTTGGAACAAAAGGAGAAATACAACATGATTAAAGTGCAATATGAAATAAATTCTTGCAGTGATACCAAGAATGATGAATAATCTATTATTACCTTGTATGTTTCAATTTTAGGGATGTGTATTCTGTATGATCAAAATGATAAGGATAAGTAATGAGAAGTAAGTAGTAATGAAGGAGGAGATAAATAAGAGAAAACAATGGCTTTCAGTAATACATGAATTTGTTTTTAGAAGTGTAATTTGTTGAAGTTATATTAAGGGATGTAAATTTGTTTTACATATGATTTCAGTTGTACATGTGCAAGCAATATGTTAATTAAAGGTGTCTGATAGTTTTAGTCCTTCATACCAATAATCCAGCTTAGTATTGTACAATTATTGTTGAATCGAGTCTTCCAAGTCATGAGCACTTTGCTATTTGAGTAGCACAATAGTAAAATTCAAAACAACATGGTGAACTCTCTTTTGTGACTCAGAGGTAATACAAAACAATAGTACATATTGAGCCGTATGAATTGAGATACTTGGATCAGATTATCAATGTTGAGGTAACACCTCAAGAGTATGAAAATATTGAAAATGGTTGTTTCTATTTCTCTTTTCTATGGTTGATTGTGGCATAGAGAATTATTTTGTTATCATTGAGAAGGTTTGCCAAATCTGTTGTGATTAGAAGAGAAATAAATGACTCAATGTTGAAAATAACATTCTAATATGAAATACAAGAGTACAATGACACATAAGATTTTAGAATTAAAAAAAAACCTTTGAATATACTTTTTTTGCATATTTATGTTTTGGGAACGAAACATTTTTTAAGGGGGTAAGAATTGTTATGACCGCATTTGTGCTTAATTGGTAAACTAGGGTTTACCTGAATTATTACATGCTTGATTAGATTGAACATTATTTAGACTTGATTAATGATATTAGTTCAATTGTGATGTTTCGAACCTAAGAAGAAACTCTAATTATGATTGTAGTTTGAAGAATTAGGGTTTGAGAAATGTAAACCCTAATCGGCAAAAATTGGGGTTTTGACAGTACATGAATATGGAATTTGATCAGGATAGCAGTATGGTAAATGATTTTTCATATTTTCTATGTATTTTTTATTTAATTGAATTTTGGATATGATATGGATAATTCAATCATTCATGTTTAAGAATTTTTTTAGAATATTTGGATATTCTTTGAATGTGGTTTTCAGTCAAACTATACTTCAACTGAAATGTTGACAAAGTGTTGTTCAACAATGTAGTGTTTGATTTTTAATTAAATATATATTGGTAATTCCAAATAATGTGGAAATTTATATTGAAGATATGAAATAAAATTTCATATATCATGATAAATTGTAATAATTGTTGGAGGATGTTTGACCAATGAAATAAATGAATTACAATAAGTTTATTATGATAGAAAACTTACTGAAATAAGAAAAAGTATAGTGAGGGGTTAATGTGTAAATTATTCAAGCATCTCAATTGCTCTATGTGATCAAGATAGAACCCAAGGGTATCTCATAATTCATGATTCATTGCAGTGAAACAAAATCCTAGAGAGAGAGAGGGAGAGTTAGGGTTTGAAAGGAGAAAGTGGTGGAATTGCTGATCTAGGATTTCTCTATCCGAGATATGATGAAATCAAGTAATTTTATCTTCTTTGCATAGCCTTTAATGGTGAATCTTCTCTCACATGTTAAGATTCTGTCGCTCCTCTTATTTGATCCAAAATTATATCAAATCTCTCTTTTCTCTCACTCTTTCATCATAATCCCCCATTTCTAGGGTTTCCAACTTGAAAGGAAGAAGAATCTGGTGATTTGCTAGGGTTTTGATACGAGTTCAAGATTTCTAGAGATGGGCTGCATTTAAAGGTGTTTTCACACCTTAGGGTGAGTGGGTACTTCCTTTAAATAGTATATTGCACGAAAATAAGTTAAATCATCAAAAATCTTCAATTGCTTAGTATGCAAGTACAAACCCTAAATTGCCCTTTTTGATCTAGCTTTTGCAAAATGATAGGAAATGGATTCTTCCTCTATTTTGATGAATTTTAAATGATAAAATCATATTATAAATGGATACAATCCATCTTAGTGAGAATTCCCTAAGTATTTGTAGAGGTTATAAGAGTAAACTGAAATTTAGGGTTTTCGAGTATGACTACAATTGTTGTATAATTAGATAGAGAAATTTGTCTTTCTGAATCTCATTGATTATGAATGATTATTTATCTGAATGTGTAGCACATATATGTCAGATACTATCTTGTATTTCATATGATGTGAATAGTGTCTTCTTGATATCTCAGTAAAGAGGGTGAAACCCTAGATGAGTGGAAAGTTGGAAATTTGTGAATAGATATTGTGAAATACATTTGAAGTGCTTTTCTTGACATCATAGACTTTGTTTATTCAATGTTATTCTTGAGTCATGATATCTCAATGAATGGCATGGAAACTGTAAATCTAGCTCAATTCCAAGATTTCATACATATGTTGATTGTATATGACTTGTTGAAAGCAATCTTTATTTAGTGAATGTTTTTTTTTGGTGAACGTAGGGTGTTACCTTTACTATTGCATCAAAACTGTAATTATAGGGCGTAACTACAAGGAAAGAAAACAAAGTTGTATAGAAACGGAAACTAACTACAGTAACTATCTATATCTTTCTTCTGAAGATCCTAGATCTTCCTACTGTCAGAAAGGATCCCTCTAAAGATCATCGCATTCCTCTCTTTCCACAACAGATATACCACACAGCAGGCCGAGAACTTGTCCTTTCCCTTCAACTTCAACAGATCTTCAAAGGAACTGAACACAAGCAGGTTACTTCTGTCAATCCTCCAAAGGTTCCAGAGCTGAACAGCGTACTGACAATCGAAGAAAATATGCCCCACATTTTCCACATTGTCCATGCATAACGAGCATCTTGAGGCCATCTGAAAACCCCTTCTCGGAAGATAATCTATAGTAGGGATTTTCCCTAGGAAGCATTTCCACAGGAATACAGAAACTCTCCTAGGCACGCCCTTCCAAATCCATTTGCCCCAATTCACATTAACATGCTTCTTTCTAACAGTATCCCAGTAGTCTTTCAGCTTGCATATTTGTTTATTATTGAATGATACATAATCATCACTCAGAAACTTGGGACTCGTACCCTTCAAGATATCTTCCACAACATAGGACCCTATGAAATTAGGAATTCTCCACTGTCCATCTTTAGTGCAGACTTCAGCTCTGCAATTTATCCCTTTCCCCAACCTGAACACAAGATCAGAATTTACCAAATCTATTAATTTTCGTTTTCCTTCAAGCAAGGGATCCCTCCAAAACAGAAACTTCTTACCATTACCCAAACACAGATTCGTTTCATTAAGAAATACATCTCTTTGTTTGAGCATTTTCCTCCAGAGCCAAGATGAGTTAACTCTGGGCACCACCGACCAAATTGATTCATTCTTGATGTACCTCCCATTAATCCACTTCACCCATAAACTCTCCTTCTCAGTAGCAATATCCCACATGTTTCTAATCAAACCTGCTTTGGCCCAATCATCAATCAACCTGATACCTAGGCCACCTTCAATCTTTGGACGACAAATGGTGTCCCAAGCCACCGTATGCATGTGCTTTTTCTCTTCAGAATCATTCCAAAAAAAAATCCCTCATCATCTTTTCAAGCTCCTTAATCACTGATTTAGGTAAAGGAAAGGCCGAAGACCAGAAAATATTATAAGCTGACAGAGTAGAAATAATTAACTCAACCCTTCCCGCCTGAGAAAGCAAATTTCCCTTCCAAGCTTCAATCTTCATCTTAACCCTGTCAATGATGGGATGACACATGCTTTTTGTCAACCTACCCGAAAAAAGAGGCACCCCCAAATATTGAACAGGAAGGTCACTGACTGGGATATCTAGGATATTACCCAGGCTCTCCTTGTCAACTTTCTTACTTAAGAACAACTGACTTTTACTGTTGTTGAGATTTAGACCAGAGACCTTAATAAAAGTGTCCATGATTCATTTAAAACAAACATCATTACTCTCATTAGATTCTAAGAACAGAAGTAAATCATCAGCAAAGATGATATGAGAGATGTTCACATCACCCATCCTAATTGGCTTCAAATGACCAACATGAACTTCAGCATTAATGATAGCAGAAAAACCCTGCATAGCGATGACAAACAACAAAGGGGAAAGAGGATCCCCCTGACTAACTCCATTAGTAGCCTCAAAGCTATCAGTAGAACAGCCATTAACCATCACCTTATAGGTAGCAGTGTCGAAAATTTCTTGAACCCATATTAACCAGTAGTTAGGGAACCCCATCTTTATCAACAGAAAGATTATATAGTCTCTTCTCACCGAATCATATGCCTTAGCCAAATCAGCCTTAATTCACATACTGTTCGACACTCCAAAAGAACTAAGTATCTCATTCGCACGAAAAATAACATCCCCAATCTTTCTACCTTTAACAAAAGCAACTTGATTTAAATCAATAATCGAGGGCAACACCACAGCCAAACGATTAGCAAGGATCTTCGCAATAACCTTGTAGATAACATTGCAAACAGAAATCGGCCTAAAGTTCTTCAAACTTATATCCCCAGGGATTTTAGGAATAAGAGTAATAGACGTACTGTTACACTCTTTAAGAAGTCTCCCTGATTTAATGAAATATAGAATAGCCGAGGACACCTCATCACCAATAGTGTCCCACATCACTTTAAAAAACACCGCATTAAATCCATCAGGGCCAGGGGCCTTGTCTTTGTTAAGACTCAGAAACACCTCTTCCACTTCCTTAATAGTAACAACATCTCTAAGATGATCAAACTGTGCATCACTAATCTTAGGTAAAGCCCAAAGCTCACTCCAAACAACTTCATCCCTCAGAGTATTATTGAAAAGGCTGCAGTAGAAATTCTTAATACTATCTCGAATAATTTCACCATCATAAACCCTATTCCCCTGATCATCTTCCAAGACATTGATATTATTATACACTCTCCTTGTTTTCAAAGAAGCATAGAAGAACACACTATTCCTATCTCCAAGTTTAAGCCATTTGATTCTGCTCTTCTGCCGAAGGAGATCTTCTTCATTATTCAGAGCTTTGATAACATTATCTCTAAGAACAACCATCCTTCTCTGCTTAGCTTCATCAGTCGGGTCATCATCAACCTCCCTCTGAAGCAAGAACAGCTCATTTTCAAGCTCCCTAGCTTTAGAAAGCAAGTTACCAACTATATCTTTGTTCCATTTCCTCAACGCACAGGTAACAACATACAAACGTCTGTAGATACAGTACATAGGTGTCCCCTTCACCTCCGTATCACGCCAAGCTTCATCAACCACCTGTTTAAACAAATCATATTTAACCCAAGCATTAATAAATCTAAAGGGAAGTCCACCTTTCTTCTTCAGCCCAAGGCGCAGCATAAGGATCTTATGATCACTGACCACAGCGGGCAAAACCTCACCCCAACAACAAGGGAAAGCAGAGAGAAAGTTTACATCAGTGAAGATACGATCAATTTTCGAAAACGTACTAACACCATGCCTGCTATGACTATCCCAAGTGAAAAAGAAACCTTTGGTATGAAGTTCAATCAAATTAGAATCAGCAATGGCCTTATTAAACTCCTCCATGCTCCTGTTAGAAGGTGGTTGCTTCCCCATCTTCTCCTTCATTAAACGAACAGCATTGAAGTCGCCTAACACACACAAGTTTCTAGGAGTCAGCCTTCTGATATGAAGAAGAGAATTCCACAGAAGAACACGATCCTCATCCGGATTAGCACCATACACAGCGGTTAGATGAAAATTAATCAGGTCACTTCCCACAACACAATGAATGCATTGTTCATTCTTAAACATCACCTTGACTTCAATCTCTTTGCTGACCCAAACAATCAAAATACGGGTATAAGAATAGTATTCCCCATTATCCACAAACTTGCCATTAGGCCAAATTCTTCCCACAAAATTATCAAGATCATTCTTCTGTAACCTGGATTCCAAAATAAAATACATATCCGCCTTATTCCTCCTAACCTCATCCTGAATGTGAGGTATTTTATTACCCCCACCTCTCACATTCCAAGAAAAAACACAAAAGTAATCAGTCATTGGGAGGAAGAGGAGGAGGTTCCCTACCCATCACAGCCGCAGCCACCGATGTATCCATCTTCTCATTCATGATTTCACCATCATCGAAATAGGACAAAGGGGAATACTTGTTCAATGACTCAGGAATAGCTCTGATAGCACTCTTAGCATTACCACTTGGAACAGATTTATTCTTCATCTTAATCGTCTCCCACCCAGCTTCCGGAGTGACAATAGGAGTAGCCCCCTCCAAGCCTGTCGTCCTCTGCAGAGGCATCATCGATATTTCATCTGCCGACCTCTGCAAAGGCATCACCGATACATCACCAGCAATCACAACGGCCCTCATGTCTTCCTCAGATATCTTATCAACAGCGTCAATGAATACACCGTCTTCCTCCTCATCAATTGTCTTCTTTGGAATCCATTCTTTGTGCACTTTCTTCTTCGGGCCTCTACCCTCCTGTACCTTCCAATCTTCACACAACGACGATTCATGCCCATATAAGCCACAGGTCGAACACTTGCTAGGCTCCCATTCGTACTCAAACTGAATGGTATCAATAAGACCATCATCACTAGCTATCTGCATTTCCTTAGGATAAGAGAAATCCGCCGAGATAACAACCTGAATCCTCGCGTACTCCAGCCGACCGAATTCAGAAGTCAGTTTGTCAGGTCGCAACGGCCTTCCAAGAACCGAACCGATGTTGCTGAACATTTCTTCATCCCACAGTTCAAGCAGAAGGTTATAGATCTTCAACCATATGGGAATGTCCGTCAGGTTCATCTTCTCAAGCGGTTCCCCTCTTTCCCATTTCTTTATGATCAGAGGTTTCCCATCAACGAACCATGGCCCCCATCCACTGCCATGAAGAGGTCATCGCCGTTCTCAAACATAACAATGAAAAATCCTCTGCCTCTCGATCTGACTTCAATGGACCCTTTAGCCTTCCAGATCATCGATAGATGCTTTGCCAACGCTGACCAATGTGGCTTCAATCCGATAACATAACCTGCAACTGTTCTACTCCACCTTGCAATATTTCGTTCCGCTATAGCTTTGGGTAGACCAGTTTCCCGTCTGTTATCTTCACATCTGTCTTGCTTAAGAGGACCGGACCTGCAACTCTCTTCTCCTTAAAAAGACCAGACCAGTCCAGCGGCTCCTTCGACACCGCAACCCGCATCGTGACTGTATTCCCTTTCCACTGTCTTTTCTCCGGATCGGATCTCCCTGGATCTGGAGGGTCAGACGCCGCCGTCGTCTTGGCCGTCGCCCCCTCACTCGCTCCTTCAGACATCGCGGTTGCTTTATTTAGTGAATGTTTATGACACATTAAATCCTTATGTGAGTCATGTGATAAATGAAAGAGATAAATGAAACTATAAGGATAGGGTTTTCATTGAATCAAGTGTTGTGATATCAATGTTTCTCAGTATGAGATGTGGTTATTCTTAACCGTTCAGTTGTGGTAATTGTTATCAGATGGTTTATGAAATGAACGGTTTACAAAGCTAAACTAAGATATGTTGATGTGATGATTGAATTGTGAATTTAACGAGTGAATTAGACATTTAGATGCCCTAAACACTGTAGAATCTTCACAGGAGGAGGTCTATGCTATGGGGAGGAAATGATTTCCTGATTGGAGGTAGTTTAGATAAAGGTAAGCCAGAGTGCACCAGTAGGGTGCGGGGGTCTTGACCAGTAGGCCAGACTCCTTATAGTTGTGTGGTACCCAACACCATTTGGGGATGCTGGTGGTACCTGTAGTACATGTTGTAGTGATCAGTGGTCAGTAGGTCCACTGAATCACAATAAGCCTAAGGGCTTTAACTCACTGCCTGAGTACCCAGGTTGAGAGGTGGAGTTTGAGATATCCAAACACTCTCATTAGCCACCGAGAGGCAGATGTGCTGAAGCCCACTAAAGACAGGCTTACTCGAGAGATAGGCTTAGGAACCTAAGCATGCTTCTAAGACTTGTACAGTGAGATCATAGCTTGCTGTGATTGTTTCACATATTGTGGTGCACCTCATGTGTGTTCAGGGCATAATAAGATGAATGAGAGGTTAAATAAGTGCACAATTATTCAATTATTATTTGTATGTTTCTGAATTATTAGTGCTCTTTATTATCAATCAAGCATGTTCATATATTGATTCACTCTTGTAGATATCTAGAGTATCATACCATATTTATGTTTGTGAATGAGTAGACTCTTTAAAGATTACTGTTGTTATAATTGGTATCAATTGCTTGACAATATATCTGTCATTATATAAGTGCTTCAAATTGTTTCTATGAAGTACTAATTCACTAAGTGAGTAGGCTCACCCCCCTACTCACAATTTTTAGGGATAACTTGTGGACTGAAGATGTCAATGCATCATAGTAGATCTGTCACATGTGTTAAGTATGAGATTAGTTATGTTCAGTCAGTCCCTATTACTTGAGGCCCTTGTATATAGTTGAGAGAGAATTGTAAATGATAATGTGTAACTTTGTTTCCTTAATAATAGAGTATATATCTGGTTATCATATTGTATGTACACAGAAGTGTGAGAAACAAAATGAATGTATGGATGTGTATCATTAATGTTGAGATCATATTAGAGTAATCAAAGTTTTGTTGGATAAATTGGATATTATGATAAATCCCTTTGTTTCGATGATGACAAACATTTCATTCTTATTAATCTAACTAGCTACTTAAGTGTGCAGGACTAAGCAGGATGACAAAGTAGCAAGGGAAAATCCAAGAGCTTACTTAGTTATATTTTCATGCAATGTAATCAATGTTGTAAAACTTGTACAAATATATAATGTACAAGAACTTAGAATTGCATGTAAATCAAGCGTTAGATTTTCCCTAGCCAAACACCATAGTTAGACATGTCATCCCATTTAATTTGGATCACCTTTGCACACTCACACATACAATTAATGTTTAAATTGAAACCTTGAAACAGGATCATTCTCGGTCGACAAACTCCTCGACCGAGACACTCTCGGTCGACAAATTCCTCGACCGAGAAAGATCCAAAGTAGCCGTTAGACACAACAGACAAAGTAGTTGGCAGTTGCAAATGAACGTTAATCCAGAGAGCCTGTCGGTCGACAAAACTTCGACCGAGTAGGTGTCTCGGTCGACCATTCCTCGACCGAGATGGTCTCTAACAGGAACTGCAGAATAAATTAATTAGCCGTTGTTAAAGCAACAACTTTGTACCTAACGGCTAGTTAAGCACTTAGAAACCCCTAGAAGTTGTCTAGAACGTCCTCAAACATATTTAGGCCATTCCTATAAATAGGACAAGCCATAGGACACTAGAATTCACTTGTTACACTTGAGAATACACTTGAGCATACTTGAGCAATCTTTTGCAAGCAATTTGAGCACTGTGATCATTGGCCTACATTCTTCTTAGCTCAATCTCGTGTCCTATAGGCTAGATTCTCCTACCCACAGCAATTACAAGTTCACATACTTGGCTAGGAGATCTTACGCTTGATCTAGGCATATCAAGCCTCGGGCTTAAAGGATAAGTTGTAATTTCTCTATTTCTTTCTTGTTCCTATTTATTCTTTGTACTCTCCTTGCTACTCCTAGGGTTGGAGGCTGCAGATTGGAGAGGGTTGACTTCTCGGAGGAGAAGGGGACTTCAAGCTACTTCAAGAAGGCTATCGCACGGGAAGCTACTTCAGAAGGCTGGTGCAACGGGAGTTGGTGCATCTACTTCAAGGGAAGGCTGCTTCGAGTTGGGCGATTACTTCTAGGTGAAGGCTGCTTGAAGGGTTTAGGGAAAAGAGATTGTATTTTATGTAATTCCTTGAGAGGTAATAAAATAAATTTCTTTTCAAATCCCGGTTGGGTAAGCAACCGGGTAGTGGACTGACTACCTTAGTATTTGCTAAGGTAGGAACCACTCTAAACCCTTGTGTCTCCTTGTCCAATATTTTCTTTGTGGTTGCTTGAGTAATTAATTGTTAAAATTATCTATAAAACTCTATTCACCCCCCCTCTAGTAGTTTTCAGTTGGTATCAGAGCAGGCTTCAAGGAGCCCTAACCAGGTCTTGAAGAGATAAAGGGAGGAGGTGACTACAACCACAAGAAAAGGAGCATGGACCAATGTGCGACAAGTTGCAATTGGTGCTTAGGAACAAAGCACTCTACGTCTAGATGTCCATGGAGGTCAAAGAAAGAAGATACACATAAAGAATGTTTCGTTGCTACAATAAGTGAGGAAGAAGAAGAAGAGGTAAGCTTGCTTGATTTACCTAAAGAAGAGTTAGTTACTATTATTGAAGAAACACATAATAAATATGTTGAATGCAAAAAGAAATTAAAGAAATCAAATAAAGAAAATGATGATCTAAATGCTAGATTTCTTGAGCTTACATCCGAAAATGACGATTTATATGCTAAATTGAATACTCTTGGATTTGAAAAAGATAGCATCATGTCTGAAAATCGTACTTTGAAATCATCTCTAAGTAATAGTGAAGTGAAAATTTTCACTCTAGAGACTAACTATGATCTTCTATGTCAAGAAAAGACTGAATTGCTTGCAAAGATAAATGATATTAAAAAACAACCTATATTGTGCACCCATGTAGATTATGACAATATAGTGAAAGAAAGAAATATGTTATCATTCAATCTAGACCAAGCAAAATTAGATATCAAGAAAAGAATGGATGAGATCGTTAAGTTGCAACAAGAAGTTAGTAAGTTAAGCAACAATGGAATCCTTGATAGAATATTAGAAAATTCCTATCATCAAATAGGGAGAAGAAGACTAGGTTATAAGCCTAAGGAGAAATCCTATCAAAAACCTAGTTGGAGAAGGACACAAGCAAGTCAATCCATGAATGTACATAGAGGCAAATATACTTTTGTACCAAAGAACAACCTAGACCAAAATCATAGAAAGAGATATGAGGTTGATTCTATATGTTGCCACTATTGTTCACGTCTTGGACATTACTCCTTCTCATGCCCATACAGGAAAAAGAATGTTGAGATGGTATGGGTTCCAAAATCCCCAAATTGATTCGATTAGACTAAGTTGAGATATGACCAAAGTCTCAAATTTGCACATCTTTTTGTCTATCTCAACTTAACATATAGGGATAACAAATTTATAATAAATTTGATATCACTCTGATATCCACATGTTTTATCTCAAACTGATCTTCGAAATAATTGAATTAGATACAACCTTTATTGCATAGATTTCTGAAACAGTTTTCAGAAATGTGGTCGGTCGAGCAAGTTGTCGACCGAGAAAATGTCGGTCGAGCAATTGTAGACCGAGCATATCATTGTTTTTTAGAGCTGATGTAAATTTTCTTTACTGTATGAAAATTATTCTTGATTTATTTATACTCTTATTGCAAATTTATCTCTTAGAAATACTTGCAATGATTAAAATGTTTCAAATCGACTTTTGAAAATACTCATTGTGCTAAGCATCACTTAATATGCTTCATCATATTTGATGCCCTTACTAAGTTCTCATAATTTGTACACTTTAATGAGCCTCATATTGATATTCGTAAGCTATCTGCAGAACTTACTCTTCACGTATGAATATTTTTTTGGAAACCTGCAGAATATGCCTCTTGGTTAAAATAAAATTTGACCAAGGGGCGCCATGGTCGTAATCAAGGGCGACCTAAAATAAACTTTGATAAAAAATTGTTTATTTGGACATTATTTTATTGAACTTAATCTTAGCATATTTTTTAAATCAAAACTTAAATCATTTGTAGTAATTAGAAGCCTTAAATATTATTACTCCCTTGGAATATACATATATATGCTCTACAAAAATGTTCTATGATTTGCATTAAAATACAGTCAAAAATTAAACTCAGTAAGTCTGTCGGTCGACGACTTCGTCGACCGAGAACCACTCGGTCAGCCCATCTCACTCGACCGAAAAATTCTAAACAGACTCAGTATCGGACGAACTGTCGGTCGACGAGTTCTCGACCGAGACAATGTCGGTCGACGAGTGCTCGACCGAGAAATAGCCGTTGGATACGACCGTTGCAACCCGACCGTTTTCTTTACCGTTGGAGGACTAAGTGGCGCGTCTGCAACTCGACCGTTGCGGACGCTCGGTCGACGAGTCGTAGACCGACCAGGTCGCTGGAATTCTATAAATAAGTGCAAAAACGAGCCACTTACTCACACTTGCATTTCCTTGCTTCCATAGTCCATCTCTAGTGCAATTTCGTGCAATCCTTCAGCATTCTTACCCTCAAATCTTCCTTGCTTCTTCTCCACACTCAAGAAACACAAATGGCTTCATCCTCAGCTGTCCGTGGAAAGAAGAAGGTCGCCGGAAGAAAAGGAAGAGAAGCTCGGGAAGCCACTCCGCCATTGACGATCATCAACGATATCGCCTTCGTCGACGGAGATGCTGGAGATCGATACTTTCGGCTTTCCTCTAAAGCTCCTCTTCCCCGACGCCCGGTCGAAGTGATGGACTTCATCAACATAGTCAACCTGGAGCATCTCTTTGGAGTACAAAAGCTGAAGGACTTCATCAATCCATCCTTTCCTTCCTATTCCATTAAGGTAGTCAACGAATTCTATGCCAATCTTATATCCCATACTGAAAATGAAACCACAATCTTCTACACCATGGTCAATGGGCATAGTTTTAAGTTTACCGAAGGGGATATTCTTGATATGTTAGAAATTGATATAGATGAATATCAAGATTTCCTTGACCTTACCACCGGCAATCCACTAAATTTATTATCCCATGATGACCATTCCACTAACCTTAGTGAAATAAAAAGAGTCATATTTCAAGCCAATACCACTTGTCATGAAGATAGGGGAACCTATTATGCAATAAACCTAAAACCGGCATGTAGGATAGTAAACCTCATTGTTTCCACCAACATACATCCACGAGCCAATAAATCCGAAGTTCCTATTTTCCGTATGTGTCTAATTTATGCTATCATAAAAGAAATTCCCATCAACTTCATTCACATAATACTTAAAAATATGCTTGAGTTTTCTGGCAATCCACCATATGCCGATTTTGTATGCCAGATTACTCAACATTGTCTTAAGTTAAACATTGAAGATATGGGATACATATGGGAGCGTAGACCACCAAAGATAAGTAAGAACACCGTAGAGAAGATGGGGATTGACTTTGGTCATAAAAGGGCTAGAGTAGAAGGAGAATCATCACATCAAGATATACCACCACCCCCTCCTCCTACTAATCTTTCTATTGATCCCATCCAAAATACTCTCACTTATCTTGTTGGCTCCCAATATCATCTCAGTAACCAACTCAACTATACCCATCATGCTATGACATACTTAAATCAAAGAATGCAAAATCTTTCTCCGGCTGAAACCGATGAATATCCGCATTCTTTAAATCCTGGCATGCTCAACCCATTTAACCCTTCATACAACTATTATCAACCTCCACCTCCACCATCAATGGATCTTGCACATACTCAATTTTCCTCCATACAATTGCAAGATATAGCTGCTCACTTCCGATTTGACCGAGTTCCCACATTTCTGGAAGCATATGCATTGGCTATGACAGGTGCTTTAGATTGGCAAACTCTGGTCAAATATTATGGAGCCGAGCCATTCCTTGGGAACGATCCGGACATCGATGTAATTCTTAAATCTTTCCTGTGAAGTGTTGGAGTTGTACTAGTTGTAATAAAAATGATTAGTCAAATTCTATATGATTGTAATCTTCTTCATGCTATTGAATGAAATTTGCCATTTTTATTTGATTCACATGGTTATTTTTTTTGGCATATGAGACATCTTCAAAATATGGATCACAAGTTCATTATTGTAGAGCATAATAAATGAAGGGAATAATAATTAAAACAGGAAACTATTACAAATGTAATTGAATTTCCAAATGCAAAACAGTTCTCCAGAAACATTCTCGGTCGAGCAACTAGTCGACCGAGAACATTGTCGGTCGAGCAATTATCGACCGACTGGGTTTCTGTTTTTTCCAGATTGACATAAATTGCATACATCTTTGTTAAATCTTGGACATTTTATACATTTGCTTAGTATTCAAACTTTCATTTGAGATATCTATCTAAGGGGGAGCAAAGCATAAGAAAAAGGGGGAGATCATCAAAACTTTGACCATTTGATTGAAGAAGCTTACAAAAATATTGTAATCACCATGTGTAGCTGAAAATTTTCAAGAAATTTATGAATTTATTGAAAATGGTATCTTGTATTCTCTACCCAAAATAGGGCTTTTTGATGGAAACATTTTTATGTACTCTAAGCTTAGAGGATTCTCATTTAATCTAGGGCTTAACATCCTTTGATACATGAGAAATCAATATACATTCATATGCTTAAGGGAATCTCATATCATTTCAAGGCTTAACATCCTTTGCGAATGATTGAGAAACAAATTGTGGATAAATTAGATAAAAATCCATGTTTCTAATAGGATATCTAATTAAGGGGGAGCATTATCTTAAGGGGGAGAAGAAAAATAAAACATTCAACTTGGATATATTTTTGAAATGACAAAGGGGGAGAAAGAATATAAAAATACAAATGAGTTTCATCACATCTTGGCCAGCACTCACTTGAAAAACATAAATAGCTACAAAAGGAAAATTTTCAGGTATGAAACTCACATGCTTTATATTTACTTATTTCATATTTAGGAAATGTTTGTCATCTTCAAAAAGGGGGAGATTGTTGGATAAATTGGATATTATGATAAATCCCTTTGTTTCGATGATGACAAACATTTCATTCTTATTAATCTAACTAGCTACTTAAGTGTGCAGGACTAAGCAGGATGACAAAGTAGCAAGGGAAAATCCAAGAGCTTACTTAGTTATATTTTCATGCAATGTAATCAATGTTGTAAAACTTGTACAAATATATAATGTACAAGAACTTAGAATTGCATGTAAATCAAGCGTTAGATTTTCCCTAGCCAAACACCATAGTTAGACATGTCATCCCATTTAATTTGGATCACCTTTGCACACTCACACATACAATTAATGTTTAAATTGAAACCTTGAAACATGATCATTCTCGGTCGACAAACTCCTCGACCGAGACACTCTCGGTCGACAAATTCCTCGACCGAGAAAGATCCAAAGTAGCCGTTAGACACAACAGACAAAGTAGTTGGCAGTTGCAAATGAACGTTAATCCAGAGAGCCTGTCGGTCGACAAAACTTCGACCGAGTAGGTGTCTCGGTCGACCATTCCTCGACCGAGATGGTCTCTGATAGGAACTGCAGAATAAATTAATTAGCCGTTGTTAAAGCAACAACTTTGTACCTAACGGCTAGTTAAGCACTTAGAAACCCCTAGAAGTTGTCTAGAACGTCCTCAAGCATATTTAGGCCATTCCTATAAATAGGACAAGCCATAGGACACTAGAATTCACTTGTTACACTTGAGAATACACTTGAGCATACTTGAGCAATCTTTTGCAAGCAATTTGAGCACTGTGATCATTGGCCTACATTCTTCTTAGCTCAATCTCGTGTCCTATAGGCTAGATTCTCCTACCCACAGCAATTACAAGTTCACATACTTGGCTAGGAGATCTTACGCTTGATCTAGGCATATCAAGCCTCGGGCTTAAAGGATAAGTTGTAATTTCTCTATTTCTTTCTTGTTCCTATTTATTCTTTGTACTCTCCTTGCTACTCCTAGGGTTGGAGGCTGCGGATTGGAGAGGGTTGACTTCTCGGAGGAGAATGGGACTTCAAGCTACTTCAAGAAGGCTATCGCACAGGAAGCTACTTCAGAAGGCTGGTGCAACGGGAGTTGGTGCATCTACTTCAAGGGAAGGCTACTTCGAGTTGGGCGATTACTTCTAGGTGAAGGCTGCTTGAAGGGTTTAGGGAAAAGAGATTGTATTTTATGTAATTCCTTGAGAGGTAATAAAATAAATTTCTTTTCAAATCCCGGTTGGGTAAGCAACCGGGTAGTGGACTGACTACCTTAGTATTTGCTAAGGTAGGAACCACTCTAAACCCTTGTGTCTCCTTGTCCAATATTTTCTTTGTGGTTGCTTGAGTAATTAATTGTTAAAATTATCTATAAAACTCTATTCACCCCCCCTCTAGTAGTTTTCAAGTTTAATTCTCTTGTAAAGTTTGTTTATGTGATTGAATGTGAGAAAACAAAGAGTTTGAAATAAAAGAAAAAGTTGGGAGTGAACTTTGTATTAAGTGTAATCCTCAACCTTATGCCTTAATCTCATGATTTGTGGTAATCGTGGGACGTGGGTGTAATAGTTTGAGTTTCAACTTATTTCTTATAAATTTTAAATTTATCCAGTGCCTCATCTTTACTTCTAAGTAAAAAGACATAACAATATCTACTAGCATCGTCAATAAAAGTTGTAAATAATGCTTTGATCCATAGTAGAAATTTCATTAAATTCACAGATATCAATATGCACTAAATCCAATATTTCTGAATTCCTATTCACAGAATGAAAAAGTTTCCTAGGCAATTTAGCTTGCACACATATTTCACATTTATTATTGCTATAATAAGATTTAGGGATTAAATTTATATTCATCATACGATTCATTCAGGCTATATTAACATGTCCCAAATGTGAATGCCAAACATCAGATGATACAAAATTCATGAATACAAAACTATTATCATTCAAAATTAAAATAGAATTTGAAACAAGTTCAACAAGAATCTTAAATAAGTTCTCCACATCACATAGATACCCCTTGCCAAAGAATAAAGAATCACAAAGGCATGTTATAATAGCCTTATTACATTTGAAATCCACTCTAAAACCTTCCCTAATTAAAATTAAGCCACTAAGGATATTGTGTCGAATGGTAGGAACATGTCTAACTCTATAAAGCATCAAAACCTTCTTCAAAGGGAAATTTAAGTCCACCTGTCCTTTACCTTTGACTTTTGTAGAATTGGAATTTCCAAAAGACACAGACCGACCTCTTGAGGCATGGTAAGACATAAACAAGGACTTAGCAACACAAACAAGTACATTATCCCTAGTGTTGATTATCGAATAAAGTGGTTCAAAAATATACAATTGTTTTTGGTTTTATAAAAACATACCCATCATTGAGGTGCAAGGATGCAATCAACATATTGATTACAACCTCCTCAGTTGCAGATGGAGAAACTTTCTTTACCTTCTTTGAGGGACAATCCTTGTTCTAGTGGCCAATCTTTCCACAATTCAAACAAATTTTTTTCTTCTGCTTCTTTTGGATCTTGACCTTAGGTTTATGTGTATTCTTTGTTTTCTTATCTTTGGTTTTAGCAGAATTAAAATTGACACAAGGATTTGCATCAGTAGGCACTTTGACCGTCTTATCTTTTAAATGTTCTTCTTATATGTTAATATCCCTCATTATATCATTCATAGACAAGTATCATTTGCGGTGCTTAAGAGTCATGCCGATTCCCATGACTTAGGGGAATTTTCTATGATGGACATAAAAATGAACTTCTGAGGCAATTCAATATGTGCATCTGAGAGTTACATGACACATGAGATGAAAGTTGTATGTTTGATCAGAGACATACTTTCCTACAACCATATGAAATTTTAAAAATTTAGACACAATACTTTTTAGCACTGTAGTTTTTAGTGCTAAAATTCTTAACTAATGCTTCCCACTAAGCTTTGGAAGTACTAACGGGAGGTTTCGAGTAAGAATCATACAATTTATTATTTAAACTAAATAGAATCAACCCTTGGCATGTCTTATCACCCTTCTTCTAACTAGAAATTATATTTACATTATTAGGGATAATGCCATCAGATTTAGGTTCATCCTCTTCTAAGTACTAACCATAACCCACAATATTAAGCCAAATTTACATCCGACTCTGCCAACGGGCAAAGTTGGTACCAATAAATTTCTCAGGCATGCTACTAGTATCAATTTTATTCCCAAAACCAGCATGACAGTCCACTATTAATTAAAGATAGAAATTAATTTCTTTAAGACTATTGTGAATTTTAGGTTTACATTGTTACATGAAACATCAACATATACAATAAATTAATAGGTTTAGGCCTGATCCAGATAAGAAGCAGAAGAATATATAGTGCAGGAGAAAAATAAATATGAAGTTAGGAACACATACCAGATTGTTCGTTGAAAAATAAACGTGTTACTTAAAGAAATCAACGACCCACAATCTGGAAGGATAGGCATCATTCTTTTAGTCGACTTGATCACAAAGCTGAAGTAAGTTGTTGTCTCACTCACGCTTGATGACGTTCGGTTGCATTACCAGTGCAAAATAGAAATTGTAAGAACCACTTCCTGACAGATCGCGTCTCGAAGGAGGATAAGAAGGAACTTGTTGTTCATAGGAGAAGAACGAATCCAAGAAACAACACGAAAGTGATGTCTAAACACTCTCCTTAAGGTTTGCAAAATATGAACGAAATGGATGACGACTGATGTTCATTTGAGATGTGTTTAACCCTAATGACCAGAGGCTTATTTATAGCCTTACACGTACCAAAATTCTATTCTCATTAAGACACAATCATTTGATTTCTCTTGTACACATTGCAGAAAAATCCAAAAGGAAAGTAATTTCCAAATAGAATTAATAAATCTATTTCACAATGAAATAATTAATTAAATTAATAATTAACTAAGTATGTAGTTGTATCCCAGTGCAAAAAGAAGACGAAAGACACATGCCATGCAAGGCGTGGTATGGCGCACACATGCGTGTATGTGTGTTGCTATCACCATACCCACCAAGGAGGTGAGCATACCCTCCCCTAGGACCCTTAGACGCTAGTGTCACATGTGATCCTGCATATAAGGACCACTAAAGTTCTAGGAGCAAGCAATGTGGGATAAAACTTCTTTCACATTTGCCCTAGACACAAAACTACCTTTTTTCCATGTACCAGCTGCACTACATTTGGCTTAACCCATACTATATACATGGCTTCTACAACCATATATCTAACACATCAGTCATGAAAATCCATATACACCTTTCTATGTCCCTCCCACTACCGTTCATCTTCTTTCTGAGTACATTTTGAACAAACTAACCACTTGTTGTAGGACAACATTCCTAAGCCACTTACTCATGAGAGAACCTATTCTTCATCCAAGTCTACTTTAGAAAGGACCAGCCTTCGAGTTAAACACTAATACTATCCATCAAGTTGTTCCTTACTAAATCCAAATTTAAAAAACCAAATAAAAGAATATTGATAGAGACGTGGAATTACAAGCCAAAAATCCAAGCAATTTTTTTTAATTTAAAGAAAAAGAAAAATGACCAATACAAGTGTTGTCATATCACATTATCAATCATTTTTTAGTTGAATTAAAAGTATACACATTAAAAATTGCAGGAAAACCAAAAGTACACTTATGACATATATGTAGTTCAACTAACTTGAAATTTAAAATACAACCTAACATAAATTTGCATATTTGGACTACTTTAAAATTTCTTACATCTTTCTCCAATTAGCCTCTCTATCGACGTGATTATATATAAAATATTAAAAAACTAACACAAAGCTCAAAGTGGAAATAAAGTAGCTAGAGTCTCAATACACATAGATAACATACATCAATAATCATGAGTTTAGAAGACTATAAACTTATTAAACTATAGCTTTCTATTTTTATTCTAATAGTTATTACTAATGTGAAATATCATTGTGTTCTAAGAAAAAACACCATGGCATTATCAACACCTTGACGCATATAAAAGGTGAAATAATAATTTGTCCTTTAAAAAATATTTAAACCAATACCCACATGCAGGAGATATGCTCATCCATAAAGTAATTATCCAATAACAAAAATGATACAAAAAATATTGATTGAATGATGTAGTTGACTTGATTTCTTCTATTTTTTGTCTATATCTCTCCATTCTGAACTGAGTAGAAGCCATCAATTCAGATTTTCATGTCATTCACTCACGATCCACATATTAAGGTTCAGTTAACCATATCTATAATATATATTATGGTTATCCGCATGATTTATTAAAATGGGTAGACTAGGGCACTGTACCTATCTATTAGTATATCCTTGTATCTGGTACCAAAAATGGGCACAAAATAGCAAAAGTGCTAAAAAAAGTGATGATCAACTTCACATGGGTATAGAGAAAGTCATATTTGATGAAATAAGACAACAAGTTGAACTATAATTTAGGCTAGTTTGAAGGCAGATGAAGTCAGAAATATGATATTCTGAGCTTAGTAAGATAACATGTAGTTAGATTGCTCAAGTATACTCTATGTGTCCATATGAAACTCATATATGTAGGAAACACTTAAAAAAATTGTAGGAAGTGTTTCAGATGAGTTTAGTCATTAACTAGCCATTACAGAATAATTTGTGGGGTTAAAACTACTAATTGTACACTAAGTGAGATTTTGGAAAAAGACTCCAAATCAAAATACAAATGGAATAGACGATGTGATGTCCCAATGCCATAAGAGCAAGTTATTGAAAATAACATCTAATTTAAGAGCGAACACCATCAAACACATAATACATATGAAGGTCACAAATTATTTTTTTAGCAAAACACCATGAATGATATTAGCATAACAACAAGGTCCAACTTGAGTTTATCATGACATATACAAGTTCTACTAGTTATACGCCTCAACTTTAGAAAAAGGATCAAGTGCCACACTCATGATATCAGAATAAAAAGTAACTAGTTTAACCATTACATATGGAACATTAGTATTGAATATGCATTTGAAATTCTACAACTCTTATAACTATGGCTCTAGAGTCCACACAAACATAGAAAAACTCAAGTCGAGACATGATACCACAAAAACATAGACACTCAGACCCAAGTGTATAAGGAAAAAGCTAGAACTTTATACTTACATGTTTATCTCCAGAGGAGGTCACATAAACACCACCAACCTGTGAGATACATTCACACAAATATCACCCACCTCAAAGCTTAAGGCCATGTTCCTCCTTATTTCCCTTTTAGTACATAGATAGTTTTATCACTCATCTACAATTCTGTGGAAAACCACAAGGGTTAGATCGTAAGTCCCGATGATATGTTATGACATCTGAAACATGTATTAGTCACCAGGTAAAGCAAAACATATGTACAGAGGAAATAGTTAAACAATTAAGTATGAGAAACTAGTAGTGTACTAAGAGGTAGACACTTACCCCATCACTCTAGCATCAATCTTATTGACCCAACAGTTACACATTGTCTATATTTTGCTAATGACTTAATCATTCCATTCATATGTATCTAATATGCCAATTTGAGATTGAAAAAGATCAATTCAATAAAGTCCTAGCTTGATCCAATATAAGTCAAAGTCAATGCAAATGCATTTTTGTGGAAATATCCCTAAATGACATGACAAATTTTCTAATCATTTGTATTAATGTTATGACTTGTAATTAAGATGAGAAAAAATTAGGAGCACTTAATTTGAACGCTTAAGTACTTTAATGACATTTTCCAAAATGCATCACATGTTGTTTGATCGGCTAAGTTTCCCTCTCAGAAACTCGAATGACACCTAGGATGGGTCTTGGCAAATGTCCAGGTTTGACTGAGCTTACCTCAGGATAAACTCGACCAACACCTTGTATAGGAAAACTAATTTTAAGACATTGGTCGAGTTTCATCCAAGATAAGCTCGTCCGACAACTCAAAATTAGCTTGTCGCATAGTGCAATCGGCTGAGTTACCTTTATGGAAACTCAACCGACTGCACTATACAAAATGTGTAGAAAAAGTGTTTCTCGCTGTTGGCGTGTTGCAAACTTAGAAGATAGATCCTTTGTAACACCCCAAATGACCAGAATTCATTCCCAATTGCTTCTAGTGGTTAGTGGACATCCCCAACTATAAATAGGGACCCTTGGATTTCAACCCAAGTTTTCCTCTTATGCTCCTAGCTATAGTTGAGTGGATTTGTTCACATAGATCCCCTTTCTCTCTCTTACTTACTAATCAAAGCGTCCATATGAGTGAGATAGGTTATTGTGAGAGAGATACTTCATTGTAATCTTTGTGAAGCTCTCAATCTTCTCTTTTGCCAACCACTTTCTTCAAGAAAAGTTGGTGAAAGCTTCTCCAAGTTGAAGGAGAAGGTGAACATTGAAGATCCTTGAGAAGAGTGGGCAATTCCTTCAAGGCATAAGACTTGTTGCAAGAAGGGGAGCTCCTTAGTGAAGATGTCAAGCTCCTTACAAAAGTGGGTAAGTCCTTGTAGAGGATCAAGACTCTTTCTCTAAGGATAGGTAATACCTTGTAAGGTTTATTGGCTCCTTTTGGTCCTTAAAAAGGAAGGCCATGTATATTTCCCTACAAAAGAAAGGTTTCATTGTATGTCTTATAATGGAATATAAGTATGCAATGGTTGCAAAATCCTAGGGATTGACCTCTCTAGGTAGTGGACTGAATTTCTCTTAGTTTGGATATTGGAACCACTCTACATAGCTTGTTCTTGATCTCATTCAATCTCTCTCATCCTTGCTATGTATGCTTAGTCGCACATCAAATTCCATATTTGTAAGTATACCTTTGAAGTAGCTTGAATGTCTAATGATTTTTTTTAATTGCATTTTAGCTCTATTCACCCCTCCTCTAGAGCCCTTTTGATCCAACAAGTGGTATTAGTGCCACTATCTTTTCCAACAAGATCTCCCACAATACAAGAAGATGGGTGACAACCTTCTATGTTCTCTCAACTTGGATGGTGGATTCTCCATAAGACCTCCAATCTTCAAAGACATAAAATTTCTCTATTGGAAGAGGAGTATGGAGTTCTAGTTGCAAGGGATGAGCTATGACACGTGGAAAGTGGACATCCTTCCCTACAAGGAGCCGGTTGGACATGTAGCCACTTGGGATGAAGCCTCATTGAAGAAGGCACAACTAAATACAAATGCCATAAGAATCCATTATGCAACCCTCACTCCTTCTGAGTTGAACATGAATTCTTCTTAGGATACAACCCATGAGATATGGAACAAACTTTGCATACCCTATGAAGGGACCAAGCAAGTTAAGGAGTCTAAAATCTACATGATTAAAGGTCTCCTTGAGAAATTAGATATGGGCAAGAAGGAGAGAGTGGCCAGGATGTACTCAAGATTGAACACCATCATCAGTAGACTTGCTTCTTTGGGCCAACCTATGGATCAAGGCACCATCAACTCCAAGATACTTAGGTCTCTTACCAAAAGATGGGAATCCAAGTAGACTTCTATTGAAGAAATAAGAAGCCTTGATGACATTGTCACTGAAGAGCTTATTGGAAATCTTCAAGCCTATGAGCCTAGACTTCACAAGTAAGAAGAAGATGAGAAGAAAGAAGAGAAAGAGTCAAAAAAGATCAAGGACAATGCATTCAAAGCTCAACTGGAGGCCATTGTTCTCCAACAACAACTTGCTTTCCGGCCTACCCCTCCTTCCTCAAGTGAATATGAAGCCCCTAGTGATCATAAAGCTATCTACTCCGAGGGGAAGCACTTCAAGGAAAAACCCTCCTCCTCTACTCCAAGGTGCTATGAATGTGGCCAAAAAGGACACTATAAGAATGATTGCCCCAAGGAAAAGAAGTCCTACCACAAAAGCATCTCCAAGAAGAAGGAGAAATACAAGAAGGATGACAAGTATTAGACTAAGGATAAGAAGGAAAGAAGAATTAAAGATGCAACCCATGTTGCATGGGAGGAGTTTTCTTCTAGTGATTCCAGCTCAAATGAGGAAGAATGCCACCTTGTCTCATGGCTTCAACTAGTGATGAAATTTTTGAGGTAAGTGAGGTAAGTTTAAATGAACTATCTAAAGAATCTCTTATTGATATGCTTAATGTTTCCCGCTCTTCTTATTATAAATGCAAATCCAAGAAGAAAAGGTTAGGGAAAATTATTGATGACTTGTATGCTAATATTGATTTTCTTGAGCAAAATAAAAAGGTTCATCTTGATATTATTTATTCTTTGTAAGTCCATTTCCTTGATCTTGAGCACTAGTACATTGGATTTGAAGTAAATAATGGTATTTATCTTAAGAACATCAATAGTCTTAAAGATGAAAACCAAACCCTCCTTGATGAGCTTGTCTTAATTAGAACTAAAAATGATAGACTTGTTCCAAGTTTAATGATCTTATACATGCTTGTGATGCTATTAAAGATAAAAATAGGATCTATCTTGATGATCTTACTTTTCTTAGAACTGAAAAAATGCTACATTGCTTGCTAAAATTAAAGATCTTTCTTATAGACCTTTATTGACTAGTAATGAAGTGGCTATCATTACTCTTGATAGAGATTATTATCATACTAACACCCTCTATTTAGAGGCCAACCTGCTTCATGCTCAAGATGATTTATATAATCTTTATTCTACTTTGATTATTCTTAGTGATGAGAATCACAACCTTAGAGATTCTCACTACTACATAACATGTCTTTAGCATCGGTTAATTAAGGCCTTTAGTGTCACTTTCCAAGTGACACCCAATTGGGTGCCACTATAGGTGGACCCCTTTGGCATCGGTTCCCTAACCGACGCCAAAATGTTTCCCACCATCGAAAACGCACCAGAAAAGGGACTATAGGCGTCGGTTCTTTAAGAAATTTGACACTATATACTGGTTACAGACGTCAGTTATTAAAAGAACCGATGCCATTACCCTTCCCTCCATCAATAAAGTGCCAGCAAGGGCACTATCGGCATCGGTTCTTGTATATAACTGACACTATATCTTGATAAAGTCGTCGATTTTATGCAAATAATCGACATCATATCACTACCAGCACGTTCATGATGGCCAACACGGCCGTGGTAATAGGCGTCGATTTTTACTGACAACTGACACCAAGATAGGATAAAGATGTCAGCTTTTTGCTAATAACCGATGCCATATGATTTTGGTGTCAGTTGTTTATAAACAACCGACACCTATTTGCTTATTTTTTTTCTTATCAGTTTGCAGGCCTGTTGTATGGCTGGTCAGTAGGATGTAGAACCTGCTGTTCAGTTCTGAACTGTAGGTTTACAACATCAATTGATATCAGCCATATAGCATGCCACAAACCTATAAAGTTATTCACATTCAGACACATGTATTGACAAGATACATGTAGAAAACTGCAAAGTTATTTACATACACATTCAGTTCCATTCATTTCATCTTTTTCACATTAAGACACATGTAGAAACATTCATGTATTTATTAGAAAAAGTCGTTCACATTCACATTCACATTCACATTCACACATATGACAATTCATAAGAAGTCATTCACATTCACACAAAAATAGTTATGAGAACAAAGTTATTCGTTATTCATCATCATCATCATTGTCAATAAAATTATATTTAAAAATTCCCACACTTTGTAGGGATTTTGCCCATTCTTCTCTTACAACATCTAATTCCTCTCTCGTATAGGGAGTATGTACATCAAATAGCTTTCCACCTGTGCTGAAGTCAGCAGTTTTAAAGACCTGCAAAGAGAATGACGTATATATATAATTAATAATATATAATAAGATTGATATATTTCGTATTATATAACGAGACTATGTATAATACCTGCTGTATCGTATCGATTTCCATTACGACATGTTTGATGATTAGGTCCATAAATCACATCACACAGTAGGCACATACCCAACTGTTGTCTTGTGTAGCACACTATAAATTGAAACATACAAAATATTCAAAAATACAAACAAGCACAGTTCACATAAATAATATATACATTGGAGTCAAGAAATTACTTTCACATTCTCCCAAATTAGTGAAAGATTCTTTTTACTAGGGACCTTTCATCCAACTTTTTTGTACTCTTGTAAAGCCCTACATATGTTAATGTAACACATTAAATTGCATAATTAAATAGTAATGTAGTAATAGATGTTAACATATATAAAAACATGAAATTTCTCACGAGAATAATGGACTTTTAGTTGCATGTCCATATAATGTATTCAACTCATTCCCTGCAGGATCTAGATAATAGACAATGAACGTCTTGGTGACAATAATTAGTAACTCTCAATATTTACCACTACAGGTAAGAAAGTAAAAAATTAATAACTCAAAATCCACAATAAAAATGTAATTTGCTTAAGTTCAAATTATAAGAAAAGTAAACTTACTTGACATTGAATGGAGCTATTATCACCGTCTTATTATTTTTACCAAAATATTGAAAAGCTTCACAGCAATATGAAGTAACTGAAGAAGGGTCTTCATCTACAAGACTAATCAAAGATGGAACCAAAATTCCCACATGGAAAATCCAAAATCTATACATATCGTGTGTAAGTGGCTGCAAAACATGTATTACATATGTATTAATATTTAAGAAACGAGATCACCATATATAAAACAAGGTATATGAATGTATAAACAAGATCTCACCTTATCCACAACTCTACCATAGATGTGTTCAGCCAATTATAATGAAACAACTCCAAAACATCTTGTATAAATATCTTGTTTTCATATGATTGACCTACATTAATACCTATGCATTAATACGTATGCAAAATTTGTATTATGTATGCATTAATACGTATGCTAAACTTGTATAAATAGATTGTTATCGTATGATTTACCTACAACATCTGCCAAAATAGTAACATTTATAGGGCAATTTAGATCATGTTCACCGATCCATACTGCAATACCCCTACAATTAGGACCTATTGAGGTGTGTAGGTCCCTTGGAAGCCAACTTGGTAGTCGAGGAGGTGGAGTCTGAGATGTAGCGGGTCTCATCTTTTTGATATGTATATATAATTTCAGATCAATTGACTCATATATACACACTAAAAAATTAACGTAATGGAAATTTATCATATAATATTAGTATAGAGGACATCCTCTTTGGGCCACAATATCACTCTACCTACTGCCTCACGAAGTGTTTCAACATCTCAGTGTGCATGAGGCAGTGTAAGATCCCTCCAGTTGGGGAGTACACGTATCGGGCTCACACATACCACACCATCTGGTACTGGATACCCATGAAACATGCACCCTTTAAGGGGTGGGTAAGCTGACACCTTTGCAACAATATATTCTAAACTTTTTAGTCGTCATGGCTTCAACCCCTACAAATTTACATAAAGAATGTTATATACATATATACACAAACATATCATCTTGAACAGACTAGCTACTATACCATAAAAATACTTATAGACTTCGTGGTAGGTGGTGGGTCTATAGGATTACTCCCAACCTCTACAGTAGGAGTAGTAGGAGAAGCGTGACACATCACATGTACTGTTTGAGTGACTTCTGAGATGCCTGCCACTTGATAATTGTATCATGGAGTCTCTTATCAAGTGCTTCCTTGACTCTCCTATCAATTAATGCATCTACCTATACATGGATAAAAGAAATGCTAGCTTTTGATGATTGAATTCCCTTTTGCAATAACATTCTAAAATAAGAATAGGTTACCTCATCTTGTGAAAGTCCCGCTTTTGGGACAAGTTTGTGATGAGATGGCCCAAAGAACGCTTTGATGCCCACACCAGCGCCTGCACCCCTAACACACCCATGATGCTCTAGGTTACCCAAAGCAATTATCAGTTCATCCCTTGTGCCCCGAGGGATGAACTTACCTTCCTTCCTTTGCTCGTGCAGCTCCCGCTAATCACCATCAACAAAAATTAGTAAGTAAACATAACACTAATCAATATCGATCGATTGCTCTAAGAGTTGATTTTTACCATTTTTGTAGTCGCCTTAGCAGTTGCGGGCTTCAATATGTCTCCCTTCTTGTTTTGCCTCCTAGCTATCCACATAGCATGGTGAGGTAGAGGTGCGGGAGTAGTAGTAGAGGACTCTGTAGTCTCTTGAGTAGAACCAGGCTGAGCAGACTCATCCTGTAGTCTTTAGAGAATGCCTGCATATCCTCTTGGACCCATTGTGTGGTTGTGGACATTCAGTGCATGCCTTGCTCGTTGAGCATCACTGATATCCTAGTTAGTTAGCACATTGATTTGGTTAGTAACACTAATGGTTAATCTTGAATAGGTGAATACATAAGAATGTATGTTAATTAAATTGGGAGTGGTGCTGAATACCTTGATTTCATCCATTTTTCTTTGGGTAACAAACTCCTCACAGTCTTTGGGGTCCAGGTAGTTCCATTGCTTTGTGGCTTCCTTTTTCCTAAATTTATTTTTTAAAGAGAATACAAACAAAAAATATTAGTGTAGAGTTAGTCAAATAGTGATCAATGTCTAGAATTGGAAATCAATCAAGAACTTATTCTCATCATCGCTTATTTAATCTCACGTGAGATTGGTCATATAGTTCCTTAGGACCGTCCCACAACGTTGCATCCCACATTTATGATGCAACTTTTGATCCAGATCAAATTTGCTTTGCAAATTAAATAGAATTGCTATTAACTAGTATCCTAAAAATTAATAATCTACACAAATAGAATTACGAATAATAATATCTCATTCATAGTTACTTCCATATTTGGTCTTTCTTCCCCTTAGGAACTTTATGCTAGGATTCTAGATTAGGACTGCAATGGCTGCGAGCAAGAACCCCAAGATATGAAATAAATGAGTTGCAGTTCACTCCATATGGATTTCCTGCATGATCGAAATCCACATCCAATTTGGGTCCATTGCCCCGTTGCTGTAGTAACTTGTTCATCATTGTGAGGCCCCTCACTTTCTCAATTTTCTTTTACTTCTCATCAAGTGTTGTAATTTCTTCAGGGGGTACATCTCCAACCTAAAATTTGATAAAAACACACTTACATGATATAATTATAATTGAACATATAGATAGAAATCTCATGGATATATTCTTAAAACTTACATTGTCAGGCGGCGCAGGCACATCCTCACCCTCACAGTAATCATCAACACGGTCATCCTGGGAATGCTCAGCCATCTGAAAGTTCACATTCAAACTATAAATTTCACATTGTAAAGTAATTCACATTGTAAAGTACACATTCACATTGTAAAGTAATTCATATTGTAAAGTTCACATTCACATTGTAAAGTTCACATTCACATTGTAAAGTCCACATTCACATTGTAAAGTTCACATTCAAAAAAATAAAACATATAAAAATTATAAACATGCATGCCTCTAATATTGTGATCTTTTATCAATTAACAATCCTTCATTGTGATCCCTGTGAACATACAAGTCATTGTGATCCCCAGTTTCAACGGTTGGTGGTGTTGGCAACCCAACAGAGAATGGACTGGAGTCATCATACTTATCATAATACTCTTTTTCATCTATAGGATCTTTAATGAACTATCTTTTACCATGAAGAACAACTGACCATTTATCATTTACAGGATCATCGATATAAAATACTTGTTTTGCCTGTGATGCCAATATGAATGGTTCACCCTTCTCGCCAATATGAATGGTTAACCCTTCTTGCCAATCTTCTTGTCATTCACAGGAGCGTCATTACCACTTAGAAAGTCATTGCAAAAATCCATAACCTCTCTTGCCACATAACCCTCAATAATACTCCCTTCAGGATGATAACAGTTTCAAACATCACCTTTAAAAATTCTCATGTATCATTCAAAGGGATATATCCAATGCAAGAAAACTGGTCCCAACATTTTCACCTCCCTAGTCAAGTGGACAACAAGATGTACCATGATATCAAAGAACGAAGGAGGAAAATGCATCTAAAGATGACATAGGATAACAACCACTTCTCTTCGCAATTTATCGAGAGTATCAGGGTCAATAACTTTGCTGCATAGACTGTTGAAAAAGAAACAAAGTCTGGTGATTGCAAACCGTACATGCTTTGGGAATATAGATTGAATTGCCACGGGCAATATTTGTTGCATTAGAGTGTGAAAATCATGAGATTTAAGACCTATCAACTTCAAAGCATTCATTGATACCAATCTGCGGATGTTGGATGAGTAACCCTGTGGCACCTTAACATTTACCAAGCATTCATAAAAAGCTTTCTTCTCCTTTCTAGACAACGTGTAATAAGCGGGAGGTAAGTATGTTCTCCGATCGCTACTAACTTCTTCTGTTAATTCTGTCCTTATTCCCATTTCACGTAGGTCCATTCTTGATATTATCCCATCTTTAGTCTTACCCGGTATATTCAACAAAGTACCGATGATGCTATCACATGCATTTTTCTCAACGTGCATAACATCGATACAATGCCTGACTATCAAAGAACTCCAATAAGGAAGATCCCAAAATATTGAATTCTTCTTGAATAAAGACTTGTCTCTCCGTGTGTCCATCGTGCATTATGATCTCTTATCAAATTCATTGGCGATGTCTTTTACTCTTTCATAAACATCCTCCCCTGATATAGGTTTAGGTGCACTCTGTTCCTTATTCCGTCCATTGAATGCTTTGCACAACCTACGATACAGATGCAATTTTGGAAGAAAACTTCGATGACCAAGATATACAGTCTTGCCACCGTGTTTTAGTTGTATTGAATCAGTGTTCTCTTCACATATAGGACATGCATTAGATCCTTTGACACTATATCTAGACAAATTCCCATACGCTGGAAAGTCATTCAAAGTGTAAAACAACATAGTGTGCAAATGAAATGTCTCTCTTCGTGAGGCATCATAGGTCATCACACCTTTACCCCATAGCTTCTTCAAGTCATCAAGCATAGGTTCAAGATAAACGTCGATATCATTTCTAGGTTGTTTAGGGCCCGATATCAACAATGACAACATAATGTACTTATTTTTCATACACAACCAGGGAGGAAGATTGTGTATAACAAGCATAACTAGCCAAGTGCTATGTTGGCTGCTCAATGTCCCATACAGATTCATCCCATCTGTACAAAACCCAAGTCTTAGATTCCTGTCTTCTTCACCGAATTTAGGGTACAATAAATCAATCTTCTTCCACTATGGGGAATGAGACGCATGTCGTAGGATCCCATCATTATTTTTCTGGATATCTACATGCCTGCTCAAATTCTTTGCATCTATAGGATTGGGAAACAAGCGTTGAAACTGTGGTATTATAGGTAGATACCACATCACCTTGGCAGGAGAACCAAATTTGGACTCCCCCGAAGTCGTCAATTTATACCTTGACGCACTATATTTCAGACAATCTTTCAAATCTACATAGTCCTTTTGAAATAATACACAATCATTTGGGCATGCATGTATCTTTTTGACCTCCATTCTCATTGGGCACAACAATTTCTTTAACCGGTATGTTGAGATTGACAGTTCATTTCCTTTAGGAAGAATTTCTTTCAATAACGACAACACGGACGTGAAGCTTTTATCACTCCATCGATTGTTAGCTTTCGGTTTATACAATCTCAACACAATGCTAAGCTTCGTAAACTTACAACCTGTGTATAACGGTATCTTAGCATCATGCACAGTGTTTCTAAACATGGGAGGTGGATCGGTGTGCTCTACCCCACAACTATCCAACATGACATCAACAATGTCTACTGGAACTGGTTCGTTCACATCTACATCATCAGAGGCAATTTCCTCTTCCACACAAGAACTTCTATCGACATCAACTGATTTTAAGTTTGAAATCTCTCCATGCCAGTGCCATTATGTATAGCCTTGTACAATCTCGTTGCACATGACATGACTTTTGATTTCATCACCAGTGCTGACTTTCAAGTTGTTACCGCAATGCCTACATGGATAATAGAACCTATCTCTAGGTTGTTTCCTATGTCCCTCGGCAAATCTAATAAACTGATCAAGACCAGAAATAAACTTTGGGGTGTAGCGATTTGGAATGGATATCTATGATCTATCCATTCTATGATCAAAGAGAATAAGATTAGGGTCTAGGGTTAATGGATTAGGGTTTATGGTTAAAACTTTAGGGTTTAAGGTCTTATATATAATAAATGTGTACCACCTATCCCATTATTGAACACCTAATCTCACTAGTAAGTTTATAATGTGTATTGGGTTTTCAAATGGGGAAATTCTACCAAAATTTTCTTGAAAACCAAATACACATTATACACTTACATCCTAAGTGAGATTAGGTGTTCAAGAATAGTCTCAAACTGGGGACTATCCAAGATTTACTCCTAATGAGTAAATCTTGGATGGGTTTCTAGGCCAACAAATACATGTGATGTCATTCTTATAAATAATAAATGTGTACCACCTATCCCATTCTTGAACACCTAATTTCACTAGTAAGTGTATAATGTGTATTGGGTTTTCAAGATAATTTCGGAATCATTTCCCCACTGTTCTCCAAGTACATATTTACTTAGAGAACAAACAAGGAAGTGCTACCGAAGTTTTCTTGAAAACCCAATACACATTATACACTTACATCCTAAGTGAGATTAGGTGTTCAAGAACAGTCCCAAACCGGGGTCTATCCAAGATTTACTCCTAACTTAGATGGGTTTATAAGCCAACAAAATCATATCATTAAGAGCATGGTTTCATGTTAGGTCATCATAGGTCATAATAATCCACTAGAATCAGCAAAAGAGGTCTCATGGTGTTAAAATAGCATAAGAGTATTAGATCTTGATTCTAGAGTGTACAAGATATAATAGTGACTACTGATTTTGTGGGGTGATATCATTTCATGGGATTTATAGATTCAAACTTAACAAGTGTACAAGTTGCATTATTTTAATACTCTAAAGGTGACTAGTGGGTCATAGCACATACACGATGGCATTAGAAGGAAAGTAAGCAAGATAGATCAATTAACACTCATCTCAAGGGAACATTAGTTACTGAGGTACCAGGAAAGAGTGATTTTAATCACTAGGATCATACAAGTAGCAATGTTGATTAAGTGTATGTGATTAAAGATCAAGCAGTGTAATAAAATAGGGATTCAGAGAATATATGAACACAATTAGGGGAAATAGACATCATCATTGGAAAGCTGAGGGTTTTTCAATCATTTTGGTATATAAAATTTATTATTTGGGCCCAGCTGAGCGTCTTTCTCTGGAGCAGGGAGAGAGGGTGAAATAGAGGGTTTTGGGGGATTTTTACCTCTATTTGAGCCCACCTGGGCATCTTTCTCTAGAGCAGGGAGAGAGGGCGAGATGGAGGGGTGCACATAGAAGCCGAGCGGGCACGCGAGCATGGAAAGCAGTGAGCAGGCAGCCGACACTACTATAGAAACAACATTCAATGTCGCTTTTCTGGGCGTCGGATATTTAAAGAAACCGACGCCTATAACATTCCACGTCAGCGATTTAGTAAGTCCGACGTCTATATTCGAAGACCAGCCAGACTCGGGTACCGATTTGTATTCAGTGTTGGTTAAGTAAATCAAACTGACGCCTAAAATCGCCCGCAAAATCCAATTTTCGAGCGAAAAGAAAAAGTGTCACATATAGCGTCAGTTTTTTAATTACTAACCGACACCTATATAAGATGAAAATTTGCATGAAAAGTGTCACATATAGTGTCGGTTATCCTTTGATAACTGACACTGATAATGGTTCCCGCCAAATAATTTAGGGCAAATATTCTCCATTTGGACATCGATTTTGACTATCAACCGACGCTTAAGATGTTTAGGTGTCGGTTTTTTAGATAACCGATGCCTTTTACAAACTTAATAGACCCGCAATCACCCGACTCTTCCCCTTTCTTCTATTTTATTGTGAGAATTCTCCTGCTCTTGCCGCTGCTGCTGCTGGTCACCCGACTCAACCCCCACCCGCCGCTGCTATTGGTTGCGCGCCACCGCCGCTCCCCTACTCCTACTACACCGCCGACGTTTCCGGTCCCTAGTCGTCGTGTCAGTCTCCGGTCCCTACGCCTGCCTACCTTGCGGCTGCACCTGCCTACCCTACGGCTGCTGGTTCTGGAGCTCGTCGGTATTCCTTGCTCGCCGCCGCCCACCACTGCCATTCTCCTCACTGCCGACCTGCTCGACCTAACCTCGCCTCGACCTCGCCTTGACCTACTCGATCTGCTCATTTGCCCGGGTACCTGCCGACCTACCTAGGCGGCACCCAGGCGCCCAGCCTAGTTAGGCCTCTGGGATGCCTGGGCGGATGCTTGGGCTGCGCCAAGGCACAATGCTGTTGGGTGTATTTTTTTTAAAAAATTAAGTTATTTACTGATTTGTGTTTATTTATGTACTGATTTTTATTTATTTATGTACTGTTTTAGGAATTAATTGATCATCTACTGCTTCCTGTCGTCTCCCTGCCCATCGCCTGCTCACCTGCGTGCTTGCCTACCTACTCGCCTACCCTCCATCTCGCCCTCTCTCCCTGCTGACGCCCGACTGGGCTCAAACAGAGGTAAACCTTGTTTGATCAACATTGCTACTTGTATGATCCTAGTGATTAAAAGCACTCTTTCCTGGTCCCCTCAGTAACTAATGTTCCCTTGAGATGAGTGTTAATTGATCTAGCTTGCTTACTTTCTTTGTAATGCCATCTTTTATGTGCTATGACCCACTAGTCACTTTTAGAGTATTAAAATGATGCAACTTGTACACTTGTTAAATTTGAATCTATAAATCCTATGAAATGATATCACTTTACAAAATCAGTAGTCACTATTATGTCTTGTACACTCTAGAATCAAGATCTAATACTCTTATGATATTTTAACACCATGATACATTTTTTTGCTCATTCTAATGGATTATTATGACCTATGATGACCTAACATGAAACCATGCTCTTAATGATATGATTTTTTTGGCCTAGAAACCCGTCCAAGATTTACTCATTAGGTGTAAATCTTGGATAGTCCTCGGTTTGGGACTGTTCTTGAACACCTAATCTCACTTAGGATGTAAGTGTATAATGTGTATTGGGTTTTTGAGAAAATTTCGGCAGCATTTCCCCATTTGTTCTCTAAGTACATATGTACTTAGAGAACAGCGGGGAAATGCTGCCAAAATTTTCTCGAAAACCCAATACACATTATACACTTACTAGTGAGATTAGGTGTTCAAGGATGGGATAGGTGGTACACATTTATTATATATAAGAATGATATCACATGTATTTGTTAACCGTAGACCCTAATCTTGTCCTAATATATACTTGTTTTCTCTTTGATCATAGAATGGATAGATCATGGATGTCCACTCGCAATCGCTGCACCCCAGAGTTTATATCTGGTCTTGATCAGTTTATTAGATTTGCCGAGGAACATAGGAAACCTGGAGATAGGTTCTACTGTCCATGTAGGCATTACAGTAACAACTTGAAAGTCAGCACTGGTGATGAAATCAAAAGTCATGTCATGTGCAACGAGATTATAGAAGGCTATACAGAATGGTACTGGCATGGAGAGATTTCAAACTCAAAACTAGTGGATGTCGATAGCAGTTCTTGGGTGGAAGAAGAAATTGCCTCTGATGACGTAGATGTGAACGAACCAGTTCTAGTAGACATCATTGATGCGATGCTGGATAGTTGTAGGGTAGAGCACACTGATCCACCTCCTATCTTTAGAAACATTGTGCATGATGCTGAGATACCGTTATACACAGACTGTGCTAAGTTTACGAATCTTAGCGCTGTGTTGAGATTGTATAAGTTAAAAGCTAACAATAGATGGAGCGACAAAAGCTTCACTTCATTGTTGACTTTGTTGAAAGAAATGCTTCCTAAAGGAAATGATCTGCCAATCTCAACATACCGGGTAAAGAAATTGTTGTGCCCAATGGGAATGGAGGCCAAGAAGATACACGCATGCCCAAATGATTGTGTATTATTTCAAAAGGACTATGTGGATTTGAAAGATTGTCCAAAATGTGGCACGTCACGGTATAAATTGACAAATTCGGGGGAGTCCAAAACTGGTTCTCCTACCAAGGTGATGTGGTATCTACCTATAATATCATGGTTTCAACGCTTGTTTGCAAATCCGAAAGATGCGAAGAATTTGAGGTGGCATGCAGATGTTAAGAAAAATAATGATGGGATCCTACGACATGCGTCTGATTCCCCACAATGGAAGAAGATTGATCTATTGTACCTCAAATTTGGTGAAGAAGATAGGAATCTAAGACTTGGGCTTTGTACAGATGGGATGAATCTGTATGGGACATTGAGCAACCAACATAGCACTTGGCCAGTCATGCTTGTTATATACAATCTTCCTCCCTGGCTGTGTATGAAAAATAAGTACGTTATGCTGTCGTTGTTGATATCGGGCCCTAATCAACCCGGAAATGATATTGATGTTTATCTTGAACCTCTGATTGATGACTTAAAGAAACTTTGGGCTGAAGGTGTGATGACCTATGATGCTTCAAGAAGAGAGACATTTCGTTTTCACGCTATGTTGCTTTGCACTATTAATGACTTTTCAGCATACGGGAATTTGTCTGGATATAGTGTCAAAGGAGCTAAAGCGTGTCCTATATGTGAAGAAAACACTGATTCAATAAGACTAAAACATGGCGGAAAGATTGTATATCTTGGTCATCGAAGGTTTCTTTCAAAATTCCATCCATATCGTAGGAAGCACAAAGCATTCAATGGATGGAATGATGAACGGAGTGCACCTAAACCTATAGCAGGGGATGTTGTTTATGAAAGAGTAAAAGACATTTTCAATTAATTTGGTAAGAAATCACAATGTAGTATGGCCACACAGAGTGACAATTCTTCATTCAAGAAGAAGTCAATATTTTGGGATCTTCCTTATTGGAGTTCTTTGACAGTCAAGCATTGTATCGATGTAATGCACGTTGAGAAAAATGTCTGTGACAGCGTCATTGGTACTCTGTTAAATATACCAGGTAAGACTAAAGATGGGATAAAATCTAGACTGGACCTACGTGAAATGGGAATAAGGTCAGAATTAACAGAATTACGTGAAATGGGTAATAAAAGAACATACTTACCTCCTGCTAGTTACACGTTGTCTAGAAAGGAGAAGAAAGCTTTTTGTGAATGCTTGGTAAATGTTAAGGTGCCACAGGGTTACTCATCCAACATACGTAGATTGGTATCAATGAAAGATATGAAGTTGATAGGTCTTAAATCTCATGATTGTCACACTCAAATGAAACAAATATTGCCCGTGGCAATTTGTTCTATATTGACGAAGCATGTAAGGTTTGCAATCACCAGACTTTGTTTCTTTTTCAACAGTCTATGCAACAAAGTTATTGACCCTGATACTCTCGATAATTTGCAAAGAGAAGTGGTTGTTACCCTATGTCAGCTTGAGATGTATTTCCCTCCTTCGTTCTTTGATATCATGGTACATCTTGTTGTCCACTTGACTAGGGAAGTGAAAATGTTGGGACCAGTTTTCTTGCATTGGATGTATCCATTTGAACGATACATGAGCATTTTTAAAGGTGATGTTCAAAACCGTTATCAGTTTGAAGGGAGTATTATTGAAGGTTATGTGGCAAGAGAGGTTATGGATTTTTACAATGACTTTCTGAGTGGTAATAACACTCATGTTAATGACAAGAATATTGAGGAGGGCAAAGGAATTTTGGGATCACGGGTGAAAGTAATCAGCCATGAGCAGTTGGAACAAGGTCACTTGTATATTTTACACAATATGGAAGAAGTGAGTGTTTATATCGAGGAACATACCAATTTCATCAAGAGACAACATCCTCGAGCAAGTTGAATGTGGCTTTCTAGAGAGCATAACAATGTTGGGTTTTAGAGGAGGCAGAGAAGCAGCGGAAACAAAAGTTTCTCCCTAAAACCCAGAACAAAAGGAATCGTGTCAATGTCTATATAATAGGAAAGATGGTTTGTGGATGCATACCTTATCCCGAGGCTTGTTCGATGACAATACCTCGTGCCTTACGTAGTCTTCACCTCCGGTCTTGGACGGTGTCTGTGCAGCTCCTGGTCGCATCGAGACTGAAGACTCCTGGTCTCACAGGGATTGTCGGGATTGACAGTCGTCCTCCGAGTGGCTGAGGTCTCTCACCTCTACAGTCGTCCACACGGACCGCCTGGAACTCCGATCTCCTTGTCGCACAAGGAACTGGAAGGATTCACACCCTCCTGTTGATGTACTAGTCGCCAACACACTCTCCTGCTACCAGTTGCAATTGTATTTGTCTTTCCCTTGCTGCGCCTCCCTTTTCGGGTAGCACTTGCTCAGGCTCTCTCGGTTACCAAAACTAGAGAGAACGACAACTTTGCAGAGCAACCGGCTTGCACTGAGTTGTACTTTGAGAAGCCCCCGATACCCCTATATATAGGAGGGTCATGGCACAGGTTTATCCATCCCGGGCAATGCAGGACTAAAGGTAGGAGTAGAAGGGTTCGAGATTTTCCACAAAACAACCAACTTGCAACCCGAACCGATCGTTTCATTTTTGAAACGGTCGGTTGGGGACCTGAGCCGGTCGGTTGACATATCAACCGATCGGTTGGGACACCTCAACCGGTTGGTTCATTTCTGAACCGGTCTGTTCGTGGTCCTGATCAGTTCCCGATTGACTTTCCATCTTTTGTTTCTAATTGGTATCAAATACCAATCCTTGTTCCAATCAAATTGGGAAAGTGAAATGAAAGGAAAATTCTCACCAATCTGACTTTCCCAACTTGCTCAGTTGCAACAGTTGAACCGATCATTTCAACACTTGAAGCAATCGTTCACCCTATCCATGAGCCGATCGACTCACCACTTGAGCCGATCGGTTCACCAAGCTGAGCCGATCAGTTGGGAGTGCAGATTGTGTAGAATCAGTCAATTGCAATTTCAATCAATCTGATACTCCAATCAATGCGTCCAACACTTTGGACATTATGATATTGAGCTATCGATTAATTGAGTGTTTATCTGAACTACTAAACTCATTTAGTAATCAATCTAAACATTGTTTGTGGACAAAACTCCTCTTCCAAGTTAAATCCTATGTGTGTGACCCTACATGTCCATTTCACATTGGCAGTGAGAGTCCATAACACTTATGACTTCACAAGCAAAGAGCAGTGCCTAATCACACATCAGTGCTACCCAAGTGAAATAGAAAGTTGGAGAACCACTTTCAATCCTACAATCCGTGAATGGTGTTACAGTGAATGTATAATTCCTTTGTCACTGATATCCAAAATGAACTCGAGGCATGGAATAGTCATCCTATCAACATTCATTCATTTCCTTGATCTCAGAGCAGACTGGGTGAGATGTGTGTGACATCAATATCACATATTGATTCACACGTGCATGCACATGCCTTTCTCAATCCTACTCATCAAGTGGCCAAGGATATCAAACTCCCTCACGAGGGACAAATCCCATATCTATCACTCACCCCTCAAAAGCCCCATGTGTCAAAGCCACCCAATCATCACCTTTATAACAACCCATGTTTCAGGACTGCGTTTGATGATGTCAAAGTGTACCCAATGACATGTGTTGAGTGTAGTGATTTCAGGTCTAAGAATCACACTCACCACCATCACTGTGAGAGCTGACTGTGACTACCAAGTCATGGTTCCATGTGTCACTCTCATGGTGGGTCTGTCCGGTACCTTGTTCTCTAACAAGTACCTATGTGCTTGGTTTGATATCACTATATCATGACTAATGAGATTATGTCATCAACCAACACACAATCTAGTCTTCAGTGTTATTGATGTCTATGGTTATTTCCACAATAACAACCGACTAGGGACTAAATAAGAATGTATACTCTTAACTTCTATATGATCTCATCGTTTAGGTCCTCAACCCAAAAGCATACGTCATTGAGTAAAACAATTCTTTAGACATCTATCATGTTACACCATCATCTCAGAAACAGTTTAAACGTATAGATTGGAAATTGCCTTTATTATTATTCAAATCATTTACAAAGTATCCCATTACAATCATCATATGACTTGCTCTATGGGCATACATACCAACAGACTCCCACTTGCACTTAGAGCCAGTCACCAAGGAACCTCAAACCTTGTGACCTAGCATGACCATCATGCTTTTGTTGAGAAAGGGCCTTAGTCAGTGGATCAGCTATGTTGTCTTCAGTTGGTACTCTACAAATCTTCACATCTCCTCGCTGTATGATCTCTCGTATGAGATGGAAGCGCCGCAGTATGTTCTTGGACCGCTGATGTGATCTGGGATCCTTAGCTTGTGCAATAGCTCCATTATTCTCACAATAAAGCTCAATTGCATCACAACTACTGGGAACTACACCAAGTTCAGAAATGAACTTCCTAATCCACACAGCCTCCTTTGCGGCATGTGAAGCAATAATATACTTGGCCTCTGTAGTAGAATCGTCAACTATTTCTTGCTTGGAACTCTTCCAGCTCACATCTCCATTATTAAGGCAAAACACAAATCCTGACTGCGATCTGTAATCATCTTTATCAGTTTGGAGGCTTGCATCGGTGTAACCCTTTACAACCGACTCTTCCTCTCCGCCGTAAACAAGAAATCGATCCTTAGTCCTTCGGAAGTACTTGAGGATGTTCTTTACGGCTGTCCAGTGAGCATCCCCAGGATCTGACTGGTATCTGCTCGTCATGCTGAGAGCATACGAGACATCTGGTCGTGTGCACAAAAAAGCGTACATGATGGATCCGATGGCTGATGCATATGGGATCCCATTCATACGCTCCCTCTCTTCACAAGATTAGGGACATTGAGCTCTAGAGATAGTGACTCCATGTAGCATGGGCATGTTGCCTCTCTTTGAGTTCTCCATGCTGAACCACTTCAGCACTTTGTCGATGTACGTGCTCTGACTTAGTCCGAGAAGCCTTCTAGATCTATCTCTGTAGATCTTAATTCCTAGGATGTAGGATGCTTCTCCTAAGTCCTTCATTGAGAAAGTATTCCCAAGCCAAGTCTTTACCTTCTCTAAGGCTAAGACATCATTCCCCATCAAAAGTATGTCATCCACATACAATATGAGGAATGTGGTCGAGCTCCCACTAACCTTCTTGTACACACAAGGTTCATCTTCATTTTGAGCAAAGACAAACACTTTGACTTCCTCATCAAATCGAAGATTCCAACTCCGAGATGCTTGTTTCAATCCATAGATTAACCTTTGCAGCTTACAGACTTTATTGACATTCTTTGGATCTACAAAACCTTCAGGCTGTGTCATGTACACCTCCTCATTTATATTCCCGTTAAGGAATGCAGTTTTAACATCCATCTGCCAAATCTCATAGTCATAATAAGCTGCAATAGCAAGCATGATCCTGATGGACTTAATCATGGCAACTAGAAAAAAGGTTTCATCATAGTCAACACCTTGAACTTGTCGAAAACCCTTTGCAACCAATTTGCCTTTATAAGTTTGCACATTGCCATCCATGTCGGTCTTTTTCTTAAAGACCCACTTGCACCCTATGGGTTTTACCCGTTCGGGTGGTTCCACCAAAGTCCATACTTTGTTGGAGTACATGGATTCCATCTCCGATCTCATGGCTTCAAGCCATTTCTCAGAATCTGGTCCCTCCATAGCCTATACGTAGGTAGTTGGATCATCATCTATGATCAACTCACCACCTTCCTGAGTTACAAGGTATCCAAACTTGTGTGAAAAGTATATTTGTTGATTTGGCAGGTTTGTGGCCTATTTGTAGGCTGATATCAATGGATGTCGTAAACCTGCAGTTCAGTTTCTGAACTGCAGGTTCTCATCCTGAGACTAGCCACAGCAGGCCTGGAAACTGATAAGAAAAAAAAATTAAACATAGGCATCGGTTATTTATAGAACACCGTCATCAGAGGCTTACAACATCGGTTATTTGATAAAACCACCGCCTAATATGTCAGACAACCCGACCGTGCAGGAAAGCACGACCGTGGCGGGATATGGCGTCGATTATTAGTATAAAACTGACGCCTATAGTATTGAACACGACCATGCAGGTAATAATGGCCGTGGCAACTGTGAATATGGCATCGGTTAATTAGTTCCAAACTGACGCATAAAGTGTCCTAGACGTCGCCCTTTTTGTGGCGCGAACCCTTTTGGCGTCGGCTTACTATACATAACTGACGCCTATAGGTGCCCTACTGGCGCGTTTTCGGTGGCGCGAAGCCTTTTGGCATCAGTTAGAAAACCGACGCCGAAGAGTTTAGGCTTTAGCGGCGCCCACATAGGGGTCGTTGGAAAACCGTTGCTAAAAGGGGTTAAACAACCGACGCCAAAGGCGTTTTCTGTAGTAGTGCGGCAAGCGAGCAAGGAGAGAAGCGTGGTGGTGAGTAGGCAACCGGAAAGCATAGAACGAATAGTGGTGGTGGCGGCAGGCAAGGAGAAGGGCGATGACGACGATGAGCTAAGAGAACGAATGGTGCAGCGGCGGCGAGCAGATAGCAGTAGGGAGCGGTTGGCGGCAGCATGCAAGGAGGAGGGAGCAAGGGGTGGAATTTCCAGACCCTAAAATCGGCATTCGATTGCAATGAAACAGAGAAAGGGGAAGAGTCTACTTCGCACAGGTGCTTTTAAGTTAACAATCGGCGTCGGTTACTAAAACCAACCGACGTTTATAACAATAGGCGTCGGTTACCACAAAAAAACCGTCACCTATGCTGAGTTATAATCGTCGATTTCTTCTAGAAAAACTGACATCTATCTACATATGCCAACAAAAACAAAATGTTCTCAAATTCTGACCATAGTCGTCAGTTTTCGTAGAAAACCGATGCCGAAGGGGGGTGAAAATTTCACGGGGACAACTCGTGAAAACACATCGGTGTCAGTTATTGCAAGAAAATTGACGATAAAAATGGTCCCAATTTCTGTGTCACGAAAGACCTTTAGTCGTCGATTGTTTACCCTGTATGTTAAATTTTGGGGGTAATTTTTTTCCATTAGAAAACTTGGATTTGGAAGTCGATTTTAGGCATCGGTTACTTATTAAGGAATCGACACTAAATAAAAAGAGATACCCATGTCTGGCCACTCTTCACAGATAGATGTTAGTTTTTGTAATAAACCGACATTGTAGGGTTTAGACGTCAGTTTCTTGTATACAACCGACGCCTGTAAATGTGACGTTATAAGCCATTTCTACAGTAGTGTCTTTGAAAAAGTTCCTCAAAGTGAAAAAGTCCCTCAATGGAGTTCTAGATCACTCTACCAAACAAAATGGTAAAAGTGGTTTGGGATGTGAGGGAAATCCCAAGAGAAAGGGTAATGGTAAGAAAAAGTTCCAGGGACCTCCTATATTCCACGGAGAGTCATCTGTCTCTAAGAACCCTATGTTTTGTGCACATTGTAAGAGTGATGATCACTATTCTACTTATTGTCCTTACAAGGAAAAGGGGACCAACCCAAAGATGAAATGGGTCCCCAAGCTAACTCTAAATTCCAAGGTTTGAATTTGGCACTAACATCTTCCTTTATTATAGGTAAAAGGAAAGTGGATTGTTAATAGTGGTTGCTCCAAGCATATGACTGGTGGGATAAGTCACTTCAACAATTTTATAAAGAAGAAAGGAGAATCAGTGACTTTTGGTGATAACAACAAAGGTAAAGTGATAGGTGGGGGTGATGTGGGTGATTCACTATGCATCGGGAATGTACTTATTGTGGATGGCATACATCACAATTTAATTAGTTTTAGCCAATTATGTGATAATGTTTATCTTGTTTTGTTTACCTCACTTGAATATTTGCTTCTAGATTCCCTCTCCTATAATGTTACATATAAGGGAACTAGAAATGGAAACATTTATGTTATTGTTCTTGATTATTATAAGCCTATTCTTGGTAAATGCCTTGTTGTTGATAAGGGTGATATATCCTTGTGGTACCGTAGGATTGGTCATGTAATTATGAATCAATTGAAGAAATTGAGCAAAACATAATTGGTAAAGGGACTTCCTAAACTAGACTTTGAGAAGGATGAGGAATGCCAACCTTGTACACAGGGAAAACAAACCAAATCTCTTTTAAATCTAAAGAAGTCCTTGGTACCAAGAGAACTCTTAAACTTCTTCATATTGATCATTTTGGACCTATGAGAGCTCAATCTCTTCGTGGTTGCAAGTATTGCCTTGTGATTGTCAATGATTTTTCTCAATGTACTTGGATCTTCTTCTTAGTTTCAAAAAATGATACTCTCGATGATTTCCTACCTTTTTGCAAATGAGTTGAAAATGAAGCTTCTTGCCAAATCGTCTCTATCTATAATGACCATCAGCGAGAATTTGAAAATGATAAGTTTAGAAGTTTTTGTTAGGAATCTGGTTATTCGCACAATTTTTCTTCCCCTCATACACCTCAAAAAAATCGAGTTGTAGAGAGAAAGAATAGGTCTCTATAGGAAATGTCTAGGACCATTCATCTAGAGTATGATACTCCCAAGAAGTTTTGGGCCTAAGCTGTTAGAAACTCTTGTTTTGTGCAAAACTGGGATTTCACTCATCCTTCTTTAAAGAAAATCCCCTATGAGTTATGGCATGGTAGAAAGCCCTCCATTGATTTCTTTCACATTTCTGGTTGTCCTTGTATTGTTTTAAACATGAAGGATTCTCTTGACAAGTTTGATGTAAAATTGTACAAGGCTTTCTTTCTAGGATATATCACTACTAGAAAAGCATATAGAGTGTTCAACACTAAATTGTCTAAAATTGAAGAATCTATCAATGTTAAATTTGTTGAACCTAACCCCTCTGTTTCCAAGGATATTGTATATGATGATGTTGTGGATGAGGTGCTTCCTCGATTAAAAGAGCTCAACATCAATGAAAAAGAAAATAGGTGGTGGTAGAAGAAGAAGAGAAAGAAAAAGAGAAGAAGGATTCAACTCCCCATTTTACTAAAGATTATCCTAAGGAGCTCATAATAGGCAATCCTTTTGAAAGGGTGAAGACGCAGGCTGCATTCAATAAAGAACAAGCTGACATCATCTTCGTCTCTCAACTTGAGCCAAAGAACGTCAAATAATTTCTCAAGTGTGAGAACCCGTTACACTAAATGAGATTACTCAAAATACAAAACATGATTACTCATTAATTAAACACAAAACCAGAAAATCGGGTAAATTAAAACTAATTTCAACATTTCCCAAGCACTCAGAAACATTTACATAAGAGCTTACAACATTTCATATAAGGCCAAACATACTTTAAAAATGCTCTATAGCTTCATCTACAATATAAACTTTATAAATGAACACTATCCACATATAACACATACACATGCATCAACATGATATCAAAAGCTCGATTCAATTGTAGACTTTTCACCTGGACCTGAGAGTACATAGATGACTATAGGACATACTAGATAGCTAAACAACCATCTCTAGGATTCATCACCTTAGTTTCTCCTTGTTGCCACATATCTGTTGCATACTGCTGCCAATCACCTAAAAAGATGTGGCGACCCACGAGGTGAGACCCAGTCCTAGTGAGAGGTATAACTCACTCCAACAGATATTGATTACATCATATTTAATAATAACTGACTGAGTAGTTGAAGTATGTAATAATCAATTGAGAAGATTGAATAGTTCAAGCATGATAAATAGATTAAACAAATAAGCTTAGCAAGAAGTATGATTATCGAGGTATAACTAGGAAATAGAATATTCTACTTCATCTATCAGATATCTACTCAAATATCATAAGATTGCATCAAATAAAAATTTCCATCATTGACCTGACTATCACCATATGCCTTACTAATATCAAAAAAATCAAATAGCATAGGCATTTCTAACATCATGAACATGTCTAGAAACATAGAATAACTAACAATATTAGCATTACTAAGAGGGAGAGAAGATCTACAATATAGGTAGAGCTAACAACATAAGCACAATTAACTGCATAAGCATGATTAACAATTTAAGCATTTCTAATTGCAAAGCCATGACTTGAAATAATAAACATAGCTAGAAACATAATCTTAACTATTAGTGTCAAAATATCTAACAACATAAGCATGTTTACAACATGAGCACATCTACATCATGAACATATCTATTATCTCTTATTGTACTATACATCATCTATATGTAAGAAGAGCAAGGGTTATCATCCAATGTGAGGCATTGTGCATAACCCTAAACGAATATGCTACAAAACTGTATTACATTTTTATTATGACCTGAGGAATTTGAGGATACCACTCAAAATCCAACTGACCACTGCTAAGTCGAAGTCAGTGCCATATAAGATCTAGGGAAGAGCTGGGCTTTAAGATCTTCTCTGACCCTGGTCAGTATGGGTTCACCGTAATGACACATAAGGTCAAGCTTCTAACAACCTAGTCCATCCTTGGTATAGGTCAGGACACCAGTGAAAGGAGGTGGGTATGCATACCCTACGATCTGAGGTACAACCGTAGTTGTCCTCCAATCTCATCACATATATAATCATTGAGACACAACAACCATTCTCAAACTGAGGGCTAGGCATGATCGTAGTCATCCTCCCTAAACACTTGGATTCAGGATGACAAGCACCCCACATACTCAACAGTATGCACTCTGAGTTTTCCTTAGGAATACTCATTTTTCCAGCTGGCAAGTTTTGACACTTAGATGAATATATGGCACATGGCACTACATGATTAGCATTTCACTTGATTAGTTATTGCCAATTGGGTGAATTAGGCTACATCAACCAAGCAAACATACAAACCCTAATTCATCTCTAGAAGGCATTAACATATAACAACTTTACAAGATATAAAATATATGAAATTTATTGTTCCTCATCTCATCATCACATGGTACTATTCATTGCCATTAATGCAACTATACTTGTCATCATACTATCACATGATATAAATCCTTATCACAATAACACAGGGTATCAACCCTTGTTAATATAAGAGGATTATGCCTCAATCAGGGTTCAACCATGCCCAAAGGTCATTAAGACCATCACATCATTCCTTGTAAGTTAATCATTATCTTTCCATGCCTTATAACAAGGATCAACAAACATTACCACACATGTGATATATATAGTCTCAAAATAATTTGCATTTAAGAACTAAAAGATGTTCACATGATAACATTGCAAGGTTACCTTAGCAATTAAGAACATCCCTTTATTATATCAACATATATGGAAGATATATGTTGGCCATCATCACACGTATAGTTTATAAGTTTAGCATATGAAAGCATAGATCATGAAGCTATAATGACCACCAGTTAATACATTAGAGTTTCAATCAATCATTAGGAAGGATATTTCATCATTATATTAATCATTCAAGAAAGGATAACATGATTAACCACCATTCTCTACTTGCATTAGGGTTAGGTTTAGTAGGGTAAGTTACATTGAAGTTGTATTTCAACATTCAATAACAAACCCTAGCCCACAACATCCACATGTAATGTTGGATGCATATGACAATGCATCATCATCACATTCCATACCATTATCTAGTATGGATCCATACTAACTCAGGATGTTGCCATTAGATTATAGTAATCTAGTGTTCTACAATAATAAGTGAGTACTCTATTGTTCTATTATTCCACTAAGGAAGGCTAATCATAATTAATCACCATCACCTGAGTTCATTAGTATTAAGTGTAACACACTATATCCCATTAGGGTTACGTATCAACACAATATGGTCATTACCCATTCTATTGATATGAGGGAAAAGGTAATACTACCTTATTAAGGGAAAATGTCCATTGGTTCCATCATCATTAATCCGATATCACCATACCACAACATCAACCAGAACCATTGGATGTTGAAAAGGTAACACCATTGGTTATATACATAAGTAAACATCTTGATTAAGCCACCTATGAAGTCATTGAATTATGATCTAGAAAGAGTCACCATTTAACCCTAGACATCTCTTATTTAATTTCATAAAGGGGCACCATAGATTGTGGGGTTAAAACCCATCATCAATTGTAGATTTTAAGCAAGCCATCATATCAACCATCAAACTCCGTAAATTGATCACATGAGGGAAACCTTCAAATTTAGATAATTTGATATCACATGTAATACAAACCATTGGATGTTGAAGAATCCAATAGCCACCATTGGATCAAGTACATTATTCAAAACTATCAAATGAAGAAGTGTTAGATCCAAACTATTGGTTCAAGTTCATATTTCAAAACCATCAATTGGAGTATAGGTCTGACCCTTGACTCATTTGACCCTAGAAACTATTGGGTTAAGGCTTAATTGAGATACATCTAAAGCCTTAACTCACCATCAATTGTGGTGACCTAATCAACCATTGGTTCTGACACATTGTGTCACCATCGGTTGTTAGGGTCAACACTACTAACATCTTTCACCATTGGGAGTTCTATTGATGTCACCATTGGTTGATATGTTCATTAGGGTACTAACCATTGATCATTAAGCTTATAATGAAACCAAAACCTAACCTAAGGTGTGACCATCGGTGGACACCATTGGTTCTCACCCTTGGTCATCACCATAGGTTTTCAAGAAGGTGACACCATCGGTTGTTGCAAGGTTACTGCCATCTGTTGATGTATAAAATGGAAATCAGCCTTAAACCTAGTTATAAGCCATCGATTGTTAGGTTCTAAGCACCATTAGTTGTCAATACAACCTGATACAAGTCCTCTTATTCCTTAGATAGGTTTTTTAGATCCATATAAAATTTGGAAAAAGCAAGAAGTGTCATAAAAATTGAAACCCTAGGTAAGGTTAGCTTTTACCGCATAGATCTTCATTTTAGAGAAAGAACTTATGCAATCAAGCTTGTAGTAAGAAATAAAAGTGAAGAGGGTTATAAAATTGCCTCTAAAAAGAAGAGAAGACTTCTTAGAAGCAAGAAAAGTCGAACAATAAGGTAGAGAACCCAATCTTTAGGTCTGAACTTGGCCAAGTATCACCTTTCTTCAAAAGGGAAGCAAACCCTAGGTAGAAGGAGCAAGAAAGGTAGATTCTTTAAGCTGTAAAGCCACTTTTACCATGGAACAGATGAGTTAAAACTTGGAGGGAGGTATGAGGAAGAAGAACAGCCAATGAAATAGAGGAAAGAAGGAGATACTTACTCATTTAGGTCATGATCACCAAAAGGAAGCTTTGTAAACCCTAAAAGGAAGCAAAATAAACCCTAGAAGCTCCAGCAAGAAGGCCGGACACCTTATTCTTCCTTGGACAACTCCTCCATAGATAAAAAAGGGAAGATGAATATCTTATCAGGTGGGAAGTTATAAAGATAAAAAGTTATGTTTGGGATCTTAAGAATAGGTACAAAAAGCTTGAGGATAAGGAAGAGAAGAAGCATGAGGTGTACAAGCAGCTCTCCATGTGTCCATGGCTTAAAGCTTACTTGGATGAGCAAGTAGTAGGTCCATTGATTGTTGGGGACTTCTAGGCCATCGTTTGATGGCCTCCCAGGTCCACCATAAGCTGTTGACGGGTGGTGACAATCATTTGTTCATGTTTAGGTCAATAGGTGGTTGAGCCATCAGTTGATGATCCTTTTAAGTGAACCATTGGTTCAAGTGAACCAAACTAGAAAGAACCATTAACCTAGAGCCTTATAGTGATGACCACTAGATGTTCCATTGGTTGATGACCATATGATGTTGGCTAAACCAGTGTAACCATCATTTGTTAGCCTTAAAGGTGGCTCATTCATGAGGGAGGGTAAACCCTAATTCACCCTTAAAGGAAATCACCATTAATACAAGGTATAATTGAGCACCTCATGGCTAAAAAAACTCAAGAATGATGAGAAAAAATGTAAGGAACAAATGCAAAGAAAACCTCTCAATTGGGTAAATTGTAGAAAAGTCCAAAATGTACATAAAATTGCATAACTTGCTCAAACAATGTCCAAATTGCACCAAACTTGAAACTTAAGCTAGTATTATGATTCAAAAGAATATTAAAAGCTTATATTAAGGTTATAAGCATTAAATATGTGAAAAAATCTTGTTCAACACTTTAGGAATGTTTAGGGGTCTTTCAGCTATAAACCCCTAATAGTGATTTCAACCCCAAAATCCAAGGTAAACAAAGATGGATACTTGTCATGCACCTCATTCTAAATATTCCACATGGTTACTTTCATCTCATGGTGATGTCACATCATTCTCATAGAAGTCATTTGCTTCTCCCTCAACTCTTGCATGTGTCACCCTGGTTCAACATAGGAACTGCAGTGCCACATGTACCACTATGGTAGTACCGTTTAACTTGGGACTCTAACTATCATCCTAAACTATTTTATCTATTATATCACCCATCACTAAAAGGAAACACTTGTGGGTTCTTACCAAACATGGAACATCATGTATCTCTTATTATATGTAACTCTACAAGGTTTCATCTCTATGCTCCTTTAATGGTTTATGTAATTAGCAACTCAATCAATCAAGTGGGTATCCCTTAATTGTAAAGAACTATAAGACATATGTTCTTAGAAGATTCTTCAATCATCTTAATGGTGGACTGGCCATCTGTCTAGTTGAATAATCATACACTTGTCTACAACCATTATCAAATATAACTTCCTACTTGACCTTGCTAGGGGTAGGGCAATGACCATGTCTTCATTTTACCAGGATTCACACAACACACTTAACATATGTATTATAACTCCAAGAGGATAATATAGTTATCCCCCAACTTACTCTTGTTGAACTTGTCACACGTAAGTATAGTTGCTTCAACATTCTTAAGGTTTAGAAAAGATGTTAACTATGCTACTGACTATCTCTATAATACTTTGAGATGTCATCATTCAAAGCATGTCACAACTAATAAGGACACAACCTGAGCATTCTATTCCTTAGGTTAAAAACCATTGTTGATGTATTGGTTTGTCTAAATGACATACCCCTCAACTCATTATGACCATGAAATTTATCTCATCTACTTGGGTTCTTATTCACTGGTATCCCAAACATAAGTATATCTTGAAGGATCATTGTAGCACATGTTCACTGGTCAACCAACTATCTATCTTTGAAAACGATCTTGCTCAACTGTCAATAGACCATACACAACATTATAGAATCACTCTTTTTCTTATCAAACGACATTTAGAGGATCATCATGAACTCTCTCTCTCTCTCTCTCTCTAATGGAGAAATACAATGAATACCTCATCTAATAGATATCTTTAACTCATATATAATTGGGACACTCTGGACAAAAGGAATATTCATTCCCTTGGTATTCACCTCATGTGATATAAGGAACTCACAAACTTATCTCATCTACTTTTACCAACATAACAAATCTCAAGCATATAAGAGGAGTCTTCCTAATTATTTAAAGGCTCAAAAGCATACTCATCACAAACTTTATGATCTTGGAACCATATTCCTTCCCATATGCATAGGAATTATCTTACCTTAAAGGTTCAAATTTTTATGTGTCATCTTACATTTTGCAACTTGGTTCCTTGCGATCTGCATAGGAATTATCAAGATCAATGTATCTCATTACTCTTTTTCTCAATACTATTCATCATTCTTATGCATGTCCTCTCATTTTATCATGTTTTCAACCACTTACCAAGAGGTAATCATCATATTTCACATTTTCTTCATTAATCAGGGATCATCTCCCTTTAATTTCTTTCACATATCATGAAGATTTTACAATAAAGCTTTCTTACACACATAGGTTGGTCTGAGATTATCTGAGGTTCCACTTTATCCATCTGTTATTGTTCTTATTTATCTTCTCATACCATGCTTATCATAAGAGCTCTCTCCATCTTATGTGGATTCTATACTTTAAATCACTTTATTATCATAGATTTATCTCTCTTTCACTTCATTATCTTTGTTAATTACAACTTCAAGAATTCCTTGTTAGCTTATTTGTATTCAAATTTAGGTTTCGTGGTATCATATTTTTCTCTTATAGTCATTGAACATTCAAGTTTTGATAAGTTACGATGAAATTCTCATCTTCCTTAGGGTAATACTGAGGTATTAATTGTTGGGTTTTAGGGGAGACAGAGAAGGCAGCGGAAATAATTTTTTTCTCCCAAACCCAGAATAAAGGAATTGCATCAACATCTATATAGTAGGAAGGATGGTTTGTAGAGGCATACCTTGTCCCGAGGCTTGCTCAGTGATGTTACCTCGTTGCTAGCGCGGTCTTCACCTCCAGTCTTGGACAGTGTCTGTGCATCTCCTAGTCTCACTGGGACTGTAAGGATTGACAAATGTCCTTCGAGTGACAGAAGTCTCCCACCTCTATAGTAGTCCACACGGACCACCTGGAACTATGATCTCCTTGTCCCACAAGGAATCGGAAGGAGTCACACCCTCCCGTCGGTGTACTCTTTACCGACACACTCTCCTGCCACCAGTCGCTTTCTGCAGTTGTCTTTCCCTTGCTGTGCCTCCCTTATCAGGTAGCACTTGCTCGGGCTCTCTCGGTTACCAAAACTAGAGAGAACGACAACTTTGCAGAGCAACTGGTGCACTAAGTTGTTCACCAGAGAAACCCCCAATACCCCTATATATATAGGAGGGTCATGGGACATGGTTCTCTATCCCAGGCAATGCTGGATTAAAGCAGTAGTAGAAGGGTTCGAGAATTTCCACAAAATGACCAACTTGTGCCAGCTGAACTGATCGTTTCAACCCTGAAATGATCGTTTGGTGACCTCAATTGATCGTTTCAAACTGAACCGATCGTTTGGGACACCAGAGCCGATCGGTTCATCACATGAGCCGATCGATTCGTGGTCCTGGTCCATCTCAAATTGACTTTCAAATTTGTCTCCAAATAATCAAATATTAATCCTTGTCCAAATCGAATTTGTACAAGTGAAACAAATTGTATTTGCAAAATAGTCTTCTGACTTTCCAAATGATGTCGCTTGGACCAGTTGAGCCGATCAGTTCAACTCTTGAACCGGTCGGTTCATCCTATCTTCAACCGATCAGTTCATCCCATGAGCTGATCAGTGGGGGCATCAGACTTGTACAAATCAGTCAATTACAATTTCAATCAATCCGATACTCTAATGAATCGGACCAACACCTTGAACACTATGATATTGAGCTATCAATCGATTGAGTGTTTAATTGAACTAATAAACTCCTTTAGTAATCAATCTAAACATCATTATGTGGATAAAATCCTCTTCCAGGTTAAATCCTATGTGTGTGACCCTACAGGTCCATTTCACGTTGGTAGTGAAAGTCCATAACACTTATGACTTCACAAGCAAAGTGTAGTGCCTAGTCGCACATCAGTGCTACCCAAGTGAAATAGAAAGTTGGAGAACAACTTTCAATCCTACAATCCATGAATGGTGTTATAGTGAATGTGTAATTCCTTTGTCACTGATATCCCGAATGAACTCAAGGCATGGAACAATCATCCTATCAACGTTCATTCACTTTCTTGATCTCAGAGTAGATTGGAGGAGATATGTATGACATCAATATCACATACTGATTCACACATGCGTGCGCACGCCTATCTCAATCCTACTCATCAAGTGGACATGGATATCAAACTCTCTCAGGAGGGACAAATCCCATATCTGTCACTCACCCCTCAAAAGCCCCATGCGTTAAAGCCACCCAATCATGACCTTTATAACAACCCATGTTTTAGGACTGTGTTTGATGATGTCAAAGTGTACCCAACGACATGTGTTGAGTGTAGTGATTTCAGGTCAAAGAATCACACTCACCACCATCACTGTGAGAACTGACTGTGACTACCATGTCATGGTTCCATGTGTCAAAGTCACGGTGGGTCTGTCCGGTAAACTTGTTCTCTAACAAGTCCCTATGTGTTTGGTTTGATATCTCCATATCATGACTAATTAGATTCTGTCATCAACTAACACCACAATCTAGTCTTGAGTGTCATTGTTGTCTATCTACCTTCCACAATGACATCTGACTAGGGACATAACAAGAATGTAAAAACTCTTAGCATCTGTATGATCTCATCGTTCAGGTCCTCAACCTGAAAGCATACGTCATTGAGTACTATCACTTTCTAGACATTCAATCTGTTCTATCATTATCTCATATGACTAAACCAGAAAGAATTGGAAGCTTGCCTTTGATGTTTATCAGATCAATCTTAATGTATCCCACCAATCATCCCATGATTGGCTCTTAGGGCATACATACCAACAGACTCCCACTTGCACTGTGAGCCAATCACCCTTGAATCATATTCATAGTGATCTTCAAACATGTCTCACATGTTACTGTACTCTAGTGCTAACATAGTGAGTTATGGCAACACCTTGCCAAAGTCAGTATTAATTGCATGTCTCTCATCTCTTCATTGTACGTCACACGTATGAGATGGAGTTGTCATAATATGTGATCTAGTATTCCTTTGCTAACCTTTAGCCACATTGCATGACCAAGTACTCTTGTCATCAAAGATCATAATATCTATAAGTTCATCACATGAACTTCCAGATCCATATAGTATCCACTAATGTTCTCTAACACACAAATACTCGACTTTTCCTTTTAAATAGCTTTATTGGAACGTTTCCAATCATCAACAAACATTCACTTTTATATATATCCCATATATATTGTGATTAATTTTCTGTCCTTTTCAGAAGTTCGCATCAGCGTAACTCTTTACAGTGAACCCTTCCTTATTTCCATAGAACTAGTACTTCCCAAGTACTTATCAAGTTCTTATGGCATTCCAGTAACCCTTACTGGAACTAGACAGACATCCACTCGTCATGTCCTACATACGAGTTATTAAGATGAGCATATCATATTTTCATGTCCTACATACAAGATGATAAATGCGTCTTGTTCTTGCCATGTCCATACATGCAAGATGATGGGATGTTTACATACATGATAGATCCATATCTATTCTTAGTGTTCCCATTCTTCATAAGAATTGGACACTTGGCCTTGGGATACCAACTCCATGTAACATGGATAAGTTTTCTCCCACTGAATCTATGCATACTGAACCCTTAGATTTCCAATGTATGCTATCTCTTTTTAGGTCAAGAGGTTTTTGAGAACTATCTCTATAGATCTCTATTCTTATCGCATAGGAAATGTCTCTATCTTACTTAAAGATAATTTCCACTTTGGATTTCCATTCTAGAACATTTACATTTTACATCAATATGTGGAATGTGAATATGCTCCCACTAAATCATAGATCCCTTCTTTATCTTTGACATATCGGTCAAACCCTTTGACTATATCATCAAAATAAAGAACCATCTCTAAGTTGCTTGTACTTAATGAATCACAATGATTAATCCATTGTAACTTATAGACTTCATTTACATTACTAGATTCATAAACCTTATAGGTTGTGTCACGTACACATCCTTGTTTTATTCCTCATAGGAATGCGGTTTTAGTATCCGTATGCAAATCTCTTAGTCATTAAGTTGCAATAAAAAAGCATCATCATTCTCAAAATGTTATCCATGTGTCTTAATGCTTAAGAATCATTCACACTTATGGATTTTATCCCAATGGGTGCTACCATCAAGGTCATACCTTATGGTTCACATGGAATTCATTTAGGATGAAATGGTCATAAACCATAACTCAAAATCTGGTTCCTCACATTCATCTAGATAGTTGATTCATCACATGACCAACTTATCATATGAATAATCGAGGTGTATCTGTCAAGGTTATAAGAACTCACAACTCCTTATGATTCTTATTGTCCTTTATTAGTGTGGGGTATTCTTTATTTAAGAAGAAATTAGTTATTTGATAATCATCCTCGAACTCCTTAGAGTATGACTCCTTGTGATTAAGACATCACCATGCCTTAATCATGAGTTCACTATGATACACTATCATAATCACTCATAAGATTCTCAAACATTTGGTTCAAGTATTTCATTCATTGATCTCATCAAGAATTAATACATTACCAAATTCACACTTCATCTATGATATTCTTGAACACTTCAAGATATTCATATTGGTATTTCTCTAAACACCATTTGAAGTATCAGCATTTGCTCCAATAAGTATGTAAATACATCGCATGTATTATACCTAATAGGATAATCAATCTCCCACTATGACTAGTGAAGATTGATCAATCATGTCTAAGAGATTCATGTCTCTTACTGGTTCTCTAACCAAAAGAGTCTACATTATCCATCATATGGAAACTAGAATTGAACTTCTCATGATTTATGCTAATTTGATTGTCTGACTTATCAATAACTTTTAGGTATCATTTTATCTTATGCATACCAAGTACCACAAGATAAACAAGGCATTGCCAAAGATTGAAACATCAACTTTATCAATTGCTATTATTGTCATACAATATGCAAAATTATGTGTTTCTATCAATTGGCAAATATGAAATAGCAGTTCATAACTCAATTACATTCCTTTAAGGCTGAAAATAAACTAAAGTACTCTTATCTATGGAGGCAACACTTGCCCCATGTTTTGAGTGCTTTACATTTTATATCTTGGTATCATATACCTTAAAATGTTACAAGTTTATTTCATGACACCTTTAGGTGGAGATGTCTGTTTCCTCCTTCTTCTTTAGTAATTCCAAATAGAGTGGACAATTCCTTTTCCAATGTCCTTGCTTTTGACAATGGTGGCAATTGCCTCTCTTGGTCACGCCTCCTTTGGCCTTGAGAGTTGAAGATGACTTGGGCTGCTGGCTAGCATCAGAACCTTTCTTAGATTTGCCCTTGCCCTTGCGCTTGGACTTGCCTTTCTTGTCACTGATCATCATCACAGACTTAGGCTTGCCCTTCTTCATCTGTGTCTCACTGTCCTCAACATACCCAACAACTCTGTCAATGGCTTGCCAAAGTTGTTCATGTTGTAGTTCATCACAAACTGACTGTAGGATTCTGGCAACGATTGTAGTATCACGTCAGTAGCCAACTCTTGGCTCCGGGGAAATCCCAGTCTTGTCAGGTTCTCCACATACCCAATCATCTTGAGTGTGTGAGGACCAACTGGATCTCCTTCTATCATGACACACTTGAACAGTGCCCTGGAGACATCATATGTTTCTTGTCGTGCATGATCTTCATACATGTTCTTGAGATGCTGAATCATCTCAATGACACCCATGTTCTCATGTTGTCTCTATATCTCGTGGTTCATGGAGAACAACATCAAGCACTTTGCATCAATGGCATCATCAGAATGCTTCTTATAAGCATCCCTTTCTACCTTTGGTGCGGTAGGAGCAGGTTCCTCTGGAACTGGAGTATCCAGGACATAGAGCTTTCGCTCTTGAGTGAGAACAATTCTCAATGTCCTAAACCAGTCATGGAAGTTAGTCCCATTCAACTTGTCCTTTTCAAGGACCGATCACAATGAAAAGTGATTGTTGCTTGTTGTCATTTTTTCTACAAAAGGAAATATATGCAATTTAGTCCAAAACTCATTTTTGACTTATTTGATTGATTTGAAAAATTGACGATATAATTAGGACTTTAATTAATTATCTCTCCCACTATTTTTGTTCAAATTGATAGCCCTCACCATCAATTTGGAAGATTGCAGTGTACAATCTTCTAGTGGGTCAAGATCCTGAAATCCTCTGAGTCATGGACTAGCTAGGGTTGTCACCCACAACTTAGATCTTCCAGGTAGGCAACTTTTGCCAATTGCATCATATGAAACTCTTGAAAGATGTCATATGCAACTCCTTGCCATGATCACCTCCATGCCTCAAGGTGCTAGATCCTATCTAGGTCACCTTGTTAAGTCCGACCCAAAGCCAACACGATGAATATGCACCATGCTAGGGAAGACCCACATATCCATCCATCACGCTTCCATGAGATGGACAGTGCACCACGCTAGGGCGTGCCCACACTTGGCCGATCAAGTTTTTCACATGTGTCACATTTGGAAGGCATCTAAAACTTTAATATTTAATGAGGGATTTAGTTCTTATAGGTACATATACATATCCAATCACCACAATATATAGTATGTATCATATACATGCTATATCCCACATAAAACATGTGAAATGATAAAAGCGATGATTATTTCCATCCTAATGTGATTCCTTGAGCCAAGAGGAATCATGTTCATCGAGGTCCACATCACATGCAATCGATACAAGATGAACTCTATGCTTTTCCGTCTGAGTTGATCAACTCATCACATGAATGACCTGCTCGCCCTGGCCGGTCATCTGGGTGCCACCAGCCGATCGGTTGGCTCCTCCAACCGATTGGTTCGCCTGGTCATCATGCATCTCCTCAGGTCACCACCTGCTCATCTCGATCATCAAGCTGATCATATGGATCGCCAATTGATCGGTTCACGCCTTGAACTGATCATTTCAGTCGTTGTCAGATGTCATATGTTCTTTGACATAACAGGAAATAAAATCTATCCTATTTACATTTGAATTGGGAAACCCCGAGTTACATTCGGGGGGAGCAAAGGTAGGAAAGAAATCTCAAGTTATCTTGAGTTACATCAGGAATAGGAGACAGGGAATCGGTGCGCAGACTGAGTTGCAAGCAACCACATACAACCAAGAAAACATATAGGGTTTATTGGCCATAACCACGCTATAAATCCACCACAAAACTCATTTAAGGGAGACACATATCGAGTGCATTCATATTACATATCATATGTGTATATTGGGATTTGTGGATTTAGGATTGGACATGCAAAAATCCAATATTATTCGCATCGTATGCTATAAATAAAGGCGACAAAGAAAAATTGACCATATCGATAATACTAAAGTATAGAGCAGTTGACGTAGCTCTGATACCATTGTTGGGTTTTGGGGGAGATAGAGAAGGCAGCGGAAACAAATTTTTTTCTCCCAAACCCGGAATAAAGGAATCGTGTCAATTTCTATACAGTAGGAAGGATGGTTTGTATAGGTGTACCTTCTCCCAAGGCTTGCTCGGCGACATTACCTCGCAGCTAGCACAGTCTTCACCTCTGGTCTTGGATGGTGTCTGTGTAGCTCCTGGTCTCACCAGGAATGTCATAATTGATAGCTGTCCTCTGAGTGGCAGAAGTCTCCCTCCTTTGTAGTAGTCCACACGAACCATCTGGAACTCTGATCTCCTTGTCCCACAAGGAATCGGAAGGAGTCGCACCCTCCTGTCAGTGTACTAGTCATCGACACACTCTCCTGCCACCAATCACTTTCTACAGTTGTCTTTCCCTTGTTGTGCCTCCCTTATCGGGTAGCACTTGCTCAGGCTCTCTCAGTTACCAAAACCAGAGAGAACGACAAATTTGCAGAGCAACTGGTGTAGTGCATTGTTCACCAGAGAAGCCCCCAATACCCCTATATATAGGAGGGTCATGGGACAAGGTTCTCTATCCCGGGCAATGAAGGATTAAAGCAGGAGTAGAAGGATTCGAGAATTTCCACAAAACGACCAACTTGTACCAGCTAAACCGATTGTTTCAACCCTGAAATGATCGTTTGTTGACCTCAACCGATCGTTTCAACATGAACCGATTGTTTGGGACACCTGAGTCGATCGGTTCATTACATGACCCGATCGGTTTGTGGTCCTAGTCCAACTCAAATTGACTTTCAAATTTGTCACTGATTAATCAAATATTAATCCTTGTCCAAATAGAATTTTTACAAGTGAAACAAATTGTATTTGCAAAATAGTCTTATGACTTTCTAAACGATCTCGCTTGGACCAGTTGAGCCGATAGGTTCAACTCTTGAACCGGTCGGTTCAGCCTATCTTGATCCGATTGGTTCATCCCATGAGCTGATCGGTTGGGGCATCAGACTTGTGTAAATCAGACAATCACAGTTTCAATCAATCTGATACTCTAATCAATCGGTCCAACACCTTGAACACCATGATATTGAGCTATCATTCGATTGAGTGTTTAATTGAACTACTAAACTCCTTTAGTCATCAATCTAAATATCGTTATGTGGATAAACTCCTCTTCCAAGTTAAATCCTATGTGTGTGACCCTGCAGGTCCATTTCACGTTGGCAGTGAAAGTCCATAACACTTATGACTTCATAATCAAAGAGCGATGCCTAGTCGCACATCAGTGCTACCCAAGTGAAATAGAAAGTTGGAGAACAAATTTCAATCCTACAATCCATGAATGGTGTTACAGTGAATGTATAATTCCTTTGTCACTGATATCCCAAATGAACTCAAGGCATGGAACAATCATCCTATCAACGTTCATTCACTTTCTTGATCTCAGAGTAGATTGGAGGAGATATGTATGACATCAATATCACATATCGATTCACACATGCGTGCACATGCCTATCTCAATCCTACTCATCAATTGGCCATGGATATCAAACTCCCTCAAGAGGGACAAATCCCATATCTATCACTCACCCCTCAAAAGCCCCATGCGTCAAAGTCACCCAATCATCACCTTTATAACAACCCATGTTTCAGGACTGCGTTTGATGATGTGAAAGTGTACCCAACGACTTGTGTTGAGTGTAGTGATTTCATGTCAAAGAATCACACTCACCACCATCACTGTGAGAACTAACTATGGCCACCATGTCATGGTTCCATGTGTCAAACTCACGGTGGGTCTGTCCGGTAAACTTGTTCTCTAATAAGTACCTATGTGTTTGGTTTGATATCTCAATATCATGACTAATGAGATTCTGTCATCAACCAACACCACAATCTAGTCTTGTTTGTCATTGTTGTCTATCTACCTTCCACAATGACATCCGAATAGGGACATAACAAGAATGTACAAACTCTTAGCATCCATATGATCTTATCATTAAGGTCCTCAACCTGAAAGCATACGTCATTGAGTACTGTCATTCTCTAAACATTCAATCTGTTCTATCATTATCTCATATGACTGAACCACAAAGAATTGGAAGCTTTCCTTTGATGTTTACCAAATAAATCTTAACGTATCCCACCAATCATCCCTTTATTGGCTCTCAGGGCATACATACCAACATTAACACCATGATTTTTGATTCATTATGCTCTTTAGATTGTTTCGAAATGACTATATGATCAGAGTAATAAAAAGATAACAATCTAAGAGTTCCATACTTATCTTTTCTTCAATAATTGAATAATTGGCCAGGGCAACCAAGTACTGAGATTAGATTGTATTCACTATGTTTTTATGTCATGTTCCTAACTTAGTCATCATCCTAGTCCTAAGTCCTAGTATCCATGTAGACTCAGTGAATCTAAAGCTTTGATACCAACTTGTGAGAACCTGTTACACTAAATGAGATTACTCAAAACACAATTACTCATTAGTTAAACACAAACCCCAAAAACAAGGTAAATTAAAACTGATTTCAACGTTTCCAAAGTACTCAGAAATATTTACATAAGAGCCCAACAACTTGCTTTATTTCATATAAGGCCAAAACATCCTTACAAATGCTCTATAGCTTCAGCTACAACTTAAACTTTACAAAGGAACACTATCCACATATTCCACATACAAAAGCATCAACATGCTATTGAAAGCTCGATTCAATCGAAACATCATATACAAACTTTTCACCCAGTCATGAAAGTACATAGACGACTCTAGGATATTCTAGACAATTAAACAACCATCTCTAGGATTCATCACCTCAATTTCTCCTTGCTGCCGCATATCTACTACATACTTCCGCCGATCACCTAAAAAGATGTAGAAACCCATGAGGTGAGACCCAGTCCCAATGAGAGATATAACTCTCTCCAATTGATATTGATTACATCAAATTAAATAGTAAATAACTGAGCAGTTGAAGTATATAATAGTCAATTGAGCAGGTTGAACAGTTCAAGCATGCTAAACAGATTAAAAAAATAAGCTTATCAACAAGTATGCATATCAAGGTATAACCAGGAAATAGAACAATCTATTTCTTCTGTCCGATATCAACCCAGATTTCATAAGATTGCATCAAATAACAATTGCCATCGTTAGCCTAACTATCACCATATGCCTTACTAACATCAAACACAATCCAATAGCATAGGCATTTCTAACATCATGAACATGTCTAGAAACATAACATAGCTAACAATATTAGCATTAATAACAGGGTGAGTAGATCTACAATATAGGTAGAGCTAACAACATAAGCACAATTAACTGCATAAGCATGATTAATAGTTTAATCATTTCTAATTACAAAGGCATGGCTAGCAGTATTAAACATAGCTAGCAGCATAATCTTAACTACCAATGTCAGAATATCTGACAACATAAGCATGTTTACAACATGAGCACATGTACAACATAAGCATAACTATTATCTCTTACTGTACTATACATCATCTCTAAGTAAGAAGAGAAAACAAGGGTTATCATCCAATGTGAGGTGTTGTGTATAACCCTAAATAGATATGCTACATGGATATATTACATCTTTTATTAAGCCATGAGGAATTTGAGGATACCACTCAGAATGCAACTGACCAGTACTTAGTCAAAATCAGTGCCATATAAGATATAGGGAAGAGTCAGACTCCAAGATCTTCTCTTCCCTCACTCAGTACGGGTCCACCATAGTGACACATAAGGTCAAGAATCTAACAACCTAGTTCGTCCTTGGTTTATGTCACACCACTAGTGAAAGGAGGTAGGTAAGAATACCCTACCATCTGAGGTACAACCATAGTTGTCCTCCAATCTCATCACATATATAATCACTGAGACACGACAACAGCCGTTCTCAAACTGAGGGCTAGGAATGACCACAGTCATCCTCCCTAAACACTTGGGTTCATGACTACAAGCACCCCACATACTCAACAATATGCGCTCGAAGTTTCCCTCAGGAATACTCATTTCACCATATGGAAAGTTTTGACACTTGGATGGATCTATGACACAAGTCACTACATGATTAGAGTTTCACTTGATTAGTTATTTCCAATTGGGTGAATTAGGCTACATCAAACAAGTGGATATACAAACCTTAATTCATCTCTAGCAGGCATTAACATATAACAACTTCATAAGATATGAAATATATGAAACTTATTGTTCCTAATTTCATCATCACATGGTACTATTCATTGCCATTCATGCAACTATACTTGTCATCATACTATCACATGATATAAATACTTATTAAAATATCACAGGGTATCAACCCTTATCAATATAAGAGGATTACACCTCAACCAGGGCTCAACCATGCCCAAAGGTCATTAAGACCATCACACCATTCCTTGTAAGTTCATCATTATCTTTCCATGCCTTATAACAAGGCTCAACAAACATTACCACACTTGTGATATATATAGGCTCAACATAATTTGTATTAAAGAACTAAAAGATGTTCACATGATAACATTGTAGGGTTACCTTAGAAATTAAGATCATTCCTTTATTATATCAACGTATAAGGAAGCTATATGATTGGCCATCATCACACTTATAGTGTACAAGTTTAGAATATGAAAGCATAGATCATGAAGCTATAATGACCACCAGTTAATACATTAGAGTTTCAATCAATCATTAGGAAGGATATTCCATCATTATATTAATCATTCATGAAAGGATAACATGATTAAACACCATTCTCTAACTGCATTAGGGTTAGTTTTAGAAATTTAAGTTACATTGAAGTTGTAGTTCAACATTCATTCACAAACCCTTGTGCATACCATCCCCATATAATCTTGGATGCATAAGACAATGCATCATCATCACATTCCATACCATTCTCAAGTATGGATCCATGCATAACTCAGGATGTAACCATTAGATTATAGTAGTCCATCATTCCACAACAAAATAGAGTACTCCATTGTTCTATGAAGGTAATCATAATTTATCACCATCACCTAAGTTCATTAGTATTAAGTGTAACAAGCTTTATCCCATTAGGGTTACATATCAACACAACATTGTCCGTATCCATTCTATTCATATGAGGTAAGAGGTAAGACTACCTATATAGGGAAAACCTCCATTGGTTTCATCATCATTCAACCCATATCACCATACCACAACATCACCTAGAACCATTGGATGTTAAAAAGGTAAGACCATTGGTGATTTACATAAGTAAACACCTTGAATAAGCCACCTATGAACTCATTGAATAGTGATCTACAAAGAGTCACCATTCAAACCTAGACATCCCTTATTTAATAACATAGTGGGGAACCAAAGGTTGTGGGGTTAAAACCCACCATTTGATGTACAATTTAAGCAAGCCATCATATCAACCATCAAGCTCCTTAAATTGATCACATGAGGGAAATCATCAAATTCATATTATTTGAGCTCACATGTAATACTATAGGTTTCATTCCAAACCATTGGATGTTGAAGCATCCAATCTCAACCATTGGATAAAGTCCATTATTCAAAACTATTAGATGAAGAACTGTTAGATTTTAACCATTTGATTAGGTTCATATTTCAAAACCATCAATAGGAGTATAGGTTTAACCCTTGAATCATTTGACCCAAGAAACTATGGGGTTAAGGCTTAATTGAATCTACATATAAAGCCTTAACTCATCATTCATTGTGGTGACCTGATCCACCATCGGTTGTGACACATTATGTCACCATCAGTTATTAGGGTCAACACTACTAACATCTTTCACCATCGGCTGTTACATCAATGTCACCATTGGTTGATATCTTCACTAGGGCACTAACCATTAATCATTAAAATTATAATAAAACCAAAACCTAATATAAGGTGTGACCATTAGTGGAAACCATCAGTTCTCACCCTTGTTCACCACCATAGGTTTTCAAGAAGGTAACACCATTGGTTGTAGCAAGGGTACTACCATCAGTTGACGTATAAAATGGAAATCGGCCTTAAACCTAGGTATAAGCCATCGGTTGTTAGGTGCTAAGCACCAACGGTTGTCAAGCCAACTTGATACAAGTCTTGTTCTTCCTTAGACAGGTCGTGCACAGATTTTAGATCCATCTAAAGCTGGAAACTAAGAAAGAAACACCATAAAAATCAAAACCCTAGGTAAGGTTATGTTTTACAAGTATAAATCTTCATTTTAGAGAAAGAACTTATGCAAGCAAGTTTGTAGTAAGCAATAAAAGTGAAGAGGGTTATAAAACTCACTTCTACAAAGAAGAACAAACTTATTAGAAGTAAGAAAACTCAAATAATAAGGTAGAAAACCCACTCTTTTGGTATGAACTTGGCCAAGTATCACTTTCTCCACAAGGGAAGCAAACCCTAGGTAAAAGAACAAGAAAGGTAGATTCTTTAATCTCTAAAGCAATGTTTCCATGGAACAACAGAGTTCCAAACTGCAAGGAGATAGGAGGAAGAATAAAAGCCAAATAAACAGAGGAAAGAAGGAGATACTTACACGTTTATGTCAAGATCACCAAAAGGAAGCTATGTAAACCCTAAAAGGAAGCAAAACAAAACCCTAGAAGCTCCAACAAGAAGGTCGGCCACCTTCTTCTTCCTTGGACAACTCTTCCATAGAAAAAAAGAGGGAAGATGAAACTCTTATCAGGAGGGAAGTGATAAAGATCAAAAGTTTTTTTGGGGAGCTTAAAGATAGGTATATAAAGCTTGAGGATAATGAAGAGAAGAAGCATGAGGTGTACAAGCAGCTCTCCATGAGTCCATGGCTTAAATCTTCCATCGACAAGCAAGCAATAGGTTGATTGGTTGTTGGGGAATTCTAGGCCATCAGTTGATGTCCTCCCTAGTCCAAAACTGGCTGTTGAGGGGTGGTGACCATCATTTGTTCATGTTTAGGTCAATAGGTGGTTGAACCATCGGTTGATCATCCTTTTAAGTGAACGATTAGTTCAAGTGAACCAAACTAGAAACAACAATCAACCTAGAGCCTTCTAGTGATAACCACTAGATGTTCCATCAGTTGGTGACCATCGGATGTTTTCCAAACCAGTGGGACCATCATTTATTAGCCTTGAAGGTGGCTCATCCATGGAGGGGGGGGGGTAAACCCTAATTCATCCTTAAAGGGAATCACCATCAATCCAAGGTACAATTGAGGACCACATGGCTCAAAAATCTCAATAATGATGAGAAAACATATAAGGAAAATAAATGATGTGACAAATTGCAAAGAAAACCTCTCAATTGGGTAAATTGTAGAAAAGTTCAAAATGTACATAAAATTGCATAACTTGCTCAAACAATGTCCAAATTGGACCAAATTTGAAAATTAAGCCAGTATTATGATTCTAGAGCATATTACAAGGATAGAGTAAGGTTATAAGCACTAAATTATGGTAATTAATCTTGTTCAACACTTTTAGCATGTTTAGGGGCCTTACATCAAGGATGATGAATGGATTCTAGCTATGCAAGAGGAGCTAGAGAAGTTTGACCAGAACAAAGTGTAGACCTTAGTGACAAAGCTAAATGATAGGAAGATCATTGGTACCAAGTGGGTCTACTGCAACAAGATAGATGAAAGCGGCAAAGTGGTAATGAACAAAGAAAGGTTAGTTTCTCAAGGTAACAATAAACATGAAGGTATTAATTACAATGAAACTCATGCACCTGTTGCTAGACTTGAATCTATTAGAATGTTACTTGCCTTTGCTAGCTATAAAAATTTCTTGATTTATCAACTGGATTTTAATAGGTGCATTTTTGAGTGGTGCAATAGAGGAGGAAGTCTATGTAGCTCAACCTCCCGACTTTGAACATGACAAGCTTCCTAACCATGTTTATTTGTTGCAAAAACCTCTATATGGACTCAAACAAGCCCCAAGAGCTTGGTATGAGAAATTAAAGGACTTTTTTGTTAGACAATGGCTTTGTCATGGGTAAAGTTGATTCTACCCTTTTTCTCAAGAACACTTCTAGCAACTTTTTGATCATTCAAATTTATGTTGATGATATCATATTTGGCAAAATGAATCTTGATCTTTGTAAGGAGTTTAGTTCTCTTATGAAGAGTGAGTTAGAGATTAGTATTATGGGGGAACTTACATTCTTCCTTGTATTCCAAATAATAAAAACAAAGGAAGGATACTTCATAAACCAAGGCAAGTATACAAGTGAACTCTTGAAGCACTTTTACATGGAGAACACCAAGCCAATGGGCACTCCCATGTCAAGCACTACTGAACTTGGTAGACATGAGGAAGATGAGAATCTCTATAGATGTATGATTTGTAGAATTCTATATTTAACTACCTCTAGACCTGATGTTATGTTTAGTGTTGGCTTGTGTGCTAGATTTCAATCAAGTCATAGAAAATCCCATCTTATAGTGGTTAAGAAGATTCTAAGGTATATAACCAAAACCCAAAAATGTTGGACTAAAGTATCCCAAGTCAAGGGACTTTACTCTTACTGCCTATAGTGATGCATATTATGCATGGTGCTTAATTGATAGAAAGTGTACAAGTGACACTTGCTTCCTCTTAGGACTATGCTTAATCTCTTGATTCTCTAGAAAACAAAGCACAATGGCTCTTTCAACTACCTAGGCTAAATACATTGCAGTTGGAAGTTGTTGTGCCCAAGTCCTATGGATGAAGCAAATACTCTAAGACTTTAATGTTAATTATGATGCTTTTCTTATCTTTTGTGATAATACTAGTGCAATTAATCTTTATTACAATACTATATTGGATAGTATATCTAAACATATAGAGGTCTGCCATCACTTCCTTTGTGACCACATTTCCAAAAAGTATATTTATATCACACATGTGGACATGGAAAATCAACTTGTGGACATTTTTGCAAATCCTCTAGATATGGTGCTTGCTATGGTGGTTTCTTGTGTAGTTTGTGCATATGGATAAGACCAGTGTTATAACTCTTCTACTCCAACCATTTTGATATGACAAAGGGGAGAAGTGAGCTCAATACATATTGAATGGTGATCTGTTACTAGTTAATTCTCTGAAATATCATGTGACTTGTAAAAGGACTCAATAGTATATATGTGCTATTGTTGCTTTTTAGAGAAACTAAGCATACAAGAAAATGTAATCATGAATTGAGGGGGAGCAAAATATATTTTTCATTCATGTATTTCCTTACAATTCACAAGGTAAAGTTTAATTTCCAAGTCCTTTTCAATATGTTGAGGAATGATTTGTCATTGTCAAAAAGGGAGAAAATGTTGACCTAACAATTATACATTGTCCATATTTTGATAATGACTTAACCATTCCATTCATATGTATCTTATATGTCTACTTGAGATTGATTTCAAGTATTAGGTACATGAAAAGGATCAATTCAATCAAACCCTAGCTTGATCCAATACAAGCCAAAGTCAATGCAAATGTACTTTTATGGAAATAGCCCTAAACGACTTAGGTTAATTTTTTTAATCATTTGTTTTGATGTTACGACTTGTAATTAAGATGATAAAAAATCACTTAATTCGAACATTTAAGCACTTTAATGACATTTTCCAAAATGCACCACTAGCCATTTGATCATCTGAATTTCCCTCTCAAAAACTCGATTGACACCTAGGATGGGTCTTGGAAAATGTATTGGTTCATTCAAGTTTAGATCAAGATAAAATTGACTCACATCTTTCTCATGAAAACTAATTTTAAGCCATCGGTCGAGTTTCATCCAGGATAAAATTGACTGAAAACTCAAAATTAGCTAATCGCATAGTGCAATTAGCTGGGTCACCTTTCTGGAAACTTGATCGACTGCACTGTATGGAATATGTGAAAAAAGTGTTTCTAGCCATTGAAGTATTGCAAGCATAAAAATAGATCTCTTGCAACACCCCAAGCGACTAGAATTCATTCCCAAGTGCTTCTAATGGCTAGTGGACATCCCCAACTATAATTAGGGACCCTTGGACTTCATCCCAAGTATGCATCTTATGCTCCTAGCTATAATTGAGTGTATTTGTCCACATAGAGCCCCTTTCTCTCTCTTTCTTACTAATCAAAATATCTATATGAGTGAGATAGGTTATTGTGAGAGAGCTACTTCATTGTTATCTTTGTAAATCTCTCAATCTTCTCTTTCCCCAATCCATTCCTTCAAGAAAAGTTGGTGAAAGCTTCTCCAAGTTGAAGGAGAAGGTGAATGTTGAAGATCCTTGAGAAGAGTGGGTGATTCCTTCAAGGTGGAAGACTTGTTGCAAGAAGGGGAGCTCTTTGGTAAAGGTGTTTAACTACTTGAAAAAGTGGGTAAGCCCTTGTATAGGTTGAAGACTCTTGCTCCAAGGATATGGAATACCTTGTAAGGTTTATTGGATCCTTTTGGTCCTAAGAAAGGAAGGCTAGGTATCCTTGTCCTACAAAAGGAAAGTCTTGTTGTATATCTTATAATGGAATATAAGTATGCAATGGTTGAAAAATCCTAGGATTTGACCTCTAGGTAGTGGACTGACTTTCTCCTAGCTTGGAGAGTGGAACCACTCTACATAGCTTGTTCTTGATCTCATTTGATCTCTCTCATCCTTGCTATGTATTCTTAGTTTCACATAAAAATCCATATTTGTAAGTATATCTATTTAAGTAACTTGAAGGTCTAATGAATTTTGTTTAAGTGCCTTTAAGCTCTATTCACCCCCTTCTAGAGCCCTTTTTGTCTAGAAAAGGTCACATGTAAGGATGTTAGATAATATGTCATCCTATAGTTGAGTTTATCATTTCCAGAGCACATCATGTTTAACATCACATAAACCTGAATAGATATGATACATGGATAAGTATAATTTTATATGTCCTGAGACATACCACTCTATCCATTATCTATATGATAGTAAGACATCCTATCCATCTATACAAATTCTAAGGGTATCTATATTTTTGTCGATCTCTCCTCACAACCTTGGGTCAAAGAGAAGAAAGTTGAAAGCTAGGGGGTCCATTCACTAGTCTAATATAGATATATTCTTAAAACTATATCCATCAATCTTAGGTCCACCCTAGATACTCAGGTCAAAATGCCAAACACTGGGTAAAAACTCTACATATCATATATTTTTTCATCATCTCATTCCTCATACATTTTCATCAGATAATTGACCTTTACCAAGTTTCATACAAAGTTTAAAAATGACATGTCATAATGATCCTAAGAGTGTCCATGTCTTTACTAATATATGTATCTTACAATTGAGTTTATAACTTATGTTTTTCTTTAATGATTACATTCATTCCCTCTGACTATGTCAATCGAGGTATAAGACTAACTTAAATAAATAGAGCAGTAGTTGTGCAGTAAAACTTTAGAAGAGATAAACTATATAACCATCATGAACTTCTCAAGGCAAGAGACATATACCACGCCTCTAGTCACATTGAGGCATTCTACATAACTCAATTCTTCATGATAAATAACGATAATAGGTTCCCTAAAAACCATTACTTATTGATCAATTAGGTACTCATTTTTAGAAGAAAAAATAAATATATCCAAGATTCTCCTTTCTCCTTATAGTAACCATTCTTTTACATATTTCAATAGAATAGAAGTAGAAAAGATAACTAAAAGCATGTACTTTAAAGAATACCTCAGGAAAGAAACCTACAAATCAACATCTTACCAACATGTATATCATATTACATCACAAAGTAGATATATTTGAAAACCTCTAGAGGGGGGGGTGAATAGAGTTTTATAATGATTTTAAAGTAATTTAAACTCAAACAACCAAAGTAAAGATTAAGAAGAGGAACACAGGTGTTTAGAGTGGTTCCACCTTAGCAAATACTAAGGAGTCAGTCCACTACCCGGTTGCTTACCCAACCGGGATTTTGAAAGTACTAAATTTTATTACCTCTCAAGGATGTTACATAAAATTTACAATACTTTCTAAACACCCTTTGGACAGCCTTCACCTTGAAGTAGTCTTGCCAACCTCGAAGCAGCCTTCCTTGAAGTAACTTCAAGCTCCCCCTTGAAGTAGCCTTCCTCCCGAAGTAGCTTCCCGTCAAGACAGCCTTCTGAAGTAGTCCAAAGTCTTCCTCTTCACCACAAAGAGCTTCACCCTCTCCAATCCGCAGCCTCCTACCTGGAGTAGCAAGGAGAGTACAAGTAATACAAGGAACAAGAAAGGAATAAAAGAAAATACAACTTATCCTTGTAGCTCAAGGCTTGATTTCCCTAGATCAAGCGTTTGGATTTTCCTAGCCAATATGATGGACTTGTGATTGCTAGGGTTAGGAAAATCTAGCCTATAGGACGAGCTTGAGCTAAGGGGAAAATGGCCAATCGATCACAAAGCTCAGTTCACACAGATTGCACAAGAGAGCTCAAGTATTTTCTCAAGTATATCAAGTGTAAGAAGTGAATTCTAGTGTCCTATGGCTTGTCCTATTTATAGGAATGGCCTAAGTATGCTTAAGGACGTTCTAGACAACTTCTAGGGGTTTCTAAGTGCTTAACTAGCCGTTAGGTACAAAGTTATTGCTTTAACAACGGCTAATTACTTTACTCTGCAATTTCTATTAGAGATCGTCTCGGTCGAGGAATGGTCGACCGAGACACCTACTCGGTCGAAGTTTTGTCGACCGACAGGCTCTCTGGATTAACGTTCATTTGCAACTGCCAACTAACTTGTCAGTTGTGTCTAACGGCTACATTGGATCTTTCTCGGTCGAGGAGTTTGTCGACCGAGAGTGTCTCGGTCGAGGAGTTGGTTGACCGAGATAGATCCTGTTTTAAGATTTCAAGTTAGGCATTAATTATGTGTGTGAGTGTGCATAGGTGATCCAATTTAAATGGGATGACATGTCTAACTATGGTGTTTGGCTAGGGAAAATCTAACGCTTGATTTACATGCAATTCTACGTACTTGTACATTATATATTTGTACAAGTTTTACAACATTGATTACATTGCATGAAAATATAACTAAGTAAGCTCTTGGATTTTCCCTTGCTACTTTGTCATCCTGCTTAGTCCTGCACACTTAAGTAGCTAGTTAGATTAATAAGAATGAAATGTTTGTCATCATCGAAACAAAGGGATTTATCATAATATCCAATTTATTCAACAATCTCCCCCTTTTTGAAGATGACAAACATTTCCTAACTATGAAATAAGGAAATATAAAGCATGTGAGTTTCATACCTGAAAATTTACCTTTTGTAGCCATTTATGTTTTGCAAGTGAGTGCTGGCCAAGATGTGATGAAACTCATTTATATTTTTGATTTTTATATTCTTTCTCCCCCTTTGTCATTTCAAAAAGATATCCATGTTGAATGTTTTATTTTTCTTCTCCCCCTTAATATAATGCTCCCCCTTAATTAGAGATCCTATTAGAAACATGGATTTTTATCGAATTTATCCTCAATTTGTTTCTCAATCATTTGCAAAGGATGTTAAGCTTTGAAATGATATGAGATTCCTTTAAGCATATGATGAATGTATATTGATTTCTCATGAATCAAAGGATGTTAAGCCCTAGATTAAATGAGAATCCTCTAAGCTTAGATTACATAAAAATGTCTCCATCCAAAAACCCTATTTTGGGTAGAGAATTCCTGTAAATACAAGATACCATTTTCAATAAATTCATAAATTTCTTGAAAATTTTCAGCTACACATAGTGATTACAATATTTTTGTAAGCTTCTTCAATCAAATGGTCAAAGTTTTGATAATCTCCCCCTTTTTCTTATGCTTTGCTCCCCCTTAGATAGATATCTCAAATGAAAGTTTGAATACTAAGCAAATATATAAAATGTCCAAGATTTAACAAAGATGTATGCAATTTATGTCAATCTGGAAAAACAGAAACCCAGTCGGTCGACAGTTGCTCGACCGACAATGTTCTCGGCGACTAGTTGCTCGACCGAGAATGTTTCTGGAGAACTGTTTTGCATTTGGAACTTCAATTACAATTGTAATAGTTGCTTGTTGTAATTATTATTCCCTTCATTTGTTATGCTCTACAATAATGAACTTATGATCCATATTTTGAAGATGTCTCATATGCCAAAAAAATAACCATGTGAATCAAATAAAAAATGGCAAATTTCATTCAATAGCATGAAGAAGATTACAATCATATAGAATTTGACTAATCATTTTTATTACAACTAGTACAACTCCAACACTTCACAGGAAAGATTTAAGAATTACATCGATGTCTGGATCTTTCCCAAGGAATGGCTCGGCTCCATAATATTTGACCAGAGTTTGCCAATCTAAAGCACCTGTCATAGCTAATGCATATGCTTCCAGAAATGTGGGAACTCGGTCAAATCGAAAGTGAGCAGCTATATCTTACAATTGTATGGAGGAAAATTGAGTATGTGCAAGATCCATTGATGGTGGAGGTGGAGGTTGATAGTAGTTGTATGAAGGGTTAAATGGGTGAAGCATTCCAGGATTTAAAGAATGCGGATATTCATCGGTTTCAGCAGGAGAAAGATTTTGCATTTTTTGATTTAAGTATGTCATGGCATGATGGGTATAGTTGAGTTGGTTACTGAGATGATATTGGGAGCCAACAAGATAAGTGAGAGTATTTTGGATAGGATCAATAGAAAGGTTAGTAGGAGGAGGGGTGGTGGTATATCTTGATGTGATGATTCTCCTTCTACTCTAGCCCTTTTATGACCAAAGTCAATCCCCATCTTCTCTACAGTGTTCTTACTTATCTTTGGTGGTCTACGCTCCCATATGTATCCCATATCTTCAATGTTTAACTTAAGACAATGTTGAGTAATCTGGCATACAAAATCGGCATATGGTGGATTGCCAGAAAACTCAAGCATATTTTTAAGTATTATGCGAATGAAGTTGATGGGAATTTCTTTTATGATAGCATAAATTAGACACATACGGAAAATAGGAACCTCGGATTTATTGGCTCGTGGATGTATGTTGGTGGAAACAATGAGGTTTACTATTCTACATGCCGGTTTTAGGTTTATTGCATAATAGGTTCCCCTATCTTCATGACAAGTGATATTGGCTTGAAATATGGCTCTTTTTATATCACTAAGGCTAGTGGAGTGGTCATCATTGGAAAATAAATTTATTGGATTGCCGGTGGTAAGGTCAAGGAAATCTTGATATTCATCTATATCAATTTCTAGCATGTCAAGAATATCCCCTTCGGAAAATTTAAAACTATGCCCATTGACCATGGTGTAGAAGAATGTGGTTTCATTTTCGGTGTGGGATAAGAGATTGGCATAGAATTCATTGACTACCTTAATGGAATAGGAAGGAAAGGATGGATTGATGAAGTCCTTCAGCTTTTGTACTCCAAGGAGATGCTCCAAGTCGACTGTGTTGATGAAGTCCATCACTTTGACCGGGCGTCGGGGAAGAGGAGCTTTAGAGGAAAGCCGAAAGTATCTATCTCCAGCATCTCCGTCGACGAAGGCGATGTCATTGATGATCGTCAGTGGCGGAGTGGCTTCCCGATCTTCTCTTCTTTTTCTTCCAGCAACTTTCTTCTTCCCACGGACGGCTGATGATGAGGCCATTGTGTTTGGAGAAGAAGCAAGGAAGATTTGAGGGTAAGAATGCTGAAGGATTGCACGAAATTGCACTAGAGATGGACTATGGAGGCAAGGAAATGCAAGTGTGAGTAAGTGGCTCGTTTTTGCACTTATTTATAGAAATCCAGCGACCTGGTCGGTCGACGACTCGTCGACCGAGCGTCCGCAACGGTCGAGTTGCAGACGCGCCACTTGGTCCTCCAACGGTAAAGAAAACGGTCATAACGGTCGGGTTGCAACGGTCATATCCAACGGCTATTTCTCGGTCGAGCGCTTGTCGACCGACATTGTCTCGGTCGAGCACTCGTCGACCGATAGTTCGTCCGATACTGAGTCTGTTTAGAATTTGTCGGTCGAGTGAGATGGGCTGACCGAGTGGTTCTCGGTCGACGAAGTCGTCGACCGACAGACTTACTGAGTTCAATTTTTTTGACTGTATTTTAATGCAAATCATAGAACATTTTTGTAGAGCACATATATGTAAATTCCAAGGGAGTAATAATATTTAAGGCTTCTAATTACTACAAATGATTTAAGTTTTGATTTAAAAATATGCTAAGATTAAGTTCAATAAAATAATGTCCAAATAAACAATTTTTTATCAAAGTTTATTTTAGGTCGCCCTTGATTACGACCATGGCGCCCCTTGGTCAAATTTTATTTTAACCAAGAGGCATATTCTGCAGGTTTCCAAAAAAATATTCATACGTGGAGAATAAGTTCTGCAGATAGCTTACGAATATCAATATGAGGCTCATTAAAGTGTACAAATTATGAGAACTTAGTAAGGGCATCAAATATGATGAAGCATATTCAAGAATAATATCCATTTGGATAGACTAATTCAAATATGATGAAGCAGATGTTTAGCACAATGAGTATTTTCAAAAGTCGATTTGAAACATTTTAATCATTGCAAGTATTTCTAAGAGATAAATTTGCAATAAGAGTATGATTAAATAGGATTTTTCTTTAATCTAAGCATGATCCATATAATCTTTCAAGAATAATTTTCATACAAAAAAAATTTTCATCAGCTCAAACAAAAACAGTGATATGCTCGGTCTACAATTGCTCGACCGACATTTTCTCGGTCGACAACTATTTCTGGAAACTGTTTCAGAAATCTATGCAATAAAGGTTGTATCTAATTCAATTATTTCGAAGATCGGTTTGAGATAAAAACATATGGATATCAGAGTGATATCATAATCAAATTTATTATAAATTTGTTATCCCTATATGTTAAGTTGAGATAGACAAAAAGATGTGCAAATTTTGAGACTTTGGACATATCTCAACTTAGTCTAATCGAATCAATTTGGGGATTTTGGAACCCATACCATCTCATCATTCTTTTTCTTGTATGGGCATGAGAAGGAGTAATGTCCAAGATGTGAACAATAGTGGCAACATATAGAATCAACCTCATATCTCTTTCTATGATTTTGGTCTAGGTTGTTCTTTGGTACAAAAGTATATTTGCCTCTATGTACATTCATGGATTGACTTGCTTGTGTCCTTCTCCAACTAGGTTGTTGATAGGATTTCTCCTTAGGCTTATAACCTAGTCCTCTTCTCCCTATTTGATGATAGGAATTTTCTAATATTTTATCAAGGATTCCATTGTTGCTTAACTTACTAACTTCTTGTTGCAACTTAACGATCTCATCCATTCTTTTCTTGATATCTAATTTTGCTTGATCTAGATTGGATGATAACATATTTCTTTCTTTCACTATATTGTCATAATCTACATGGGTGCACAATATAGGTTGTTTTTGAATATCATTTAACTTTGCAAGCAATTCAGTCTTTTCTTGACATAGAAGATCATAGTTAGTCTCTAGAGTGAAAATTTTCACTTCACTATTACTTAGAGATGATTTCAAAGTACGATTGTCAGACATAATGCTATCTTTTTCAAAACCAAGAGTATTCAATTTAGCATATAAATCGTCATTTTCGGATGTAAGCTCAAGAAGTCTAGCATTTAGATCATCATTTTCTTTATTTGATTTCTTTAATTTCTTTTTGTATTCAACATATTTGTTATGTGTTTCTTCAATAATAGTAACTAACTCTTCTTTAGGTAAATCAAGCAAGCTTACCTCTTCTTCTTCTTCCTCACTTATTGTGGCAACGAAACATTCTTTATGTGTATCTTCTTTCTTTGACCTCCATGGACATCTAGAAGTAGAGTGCTTTGTTCCTAAGCACCAATTGCAACTTGTCGCATATTGGTCCATGCTCTTTTTCTTGTGGTTGTAGTCACCTCCTCCCTTTATCTCTTCAAGACCTTGTTAGGGCTCCTTGAAGCCTGCTCTGATACCAATTGAAAACCTCTAGAGGGGGGGGGTGAATAGAGTTTTATAATGATTTTAAAGTAATTTAAACTCAAACAACCAAAGTAAAGATTAAGAAGAGGAACACAGGTGTTTAGAGTGGTTCCACCTTAGCAAATACTAAGGAGTCAGTCCACTACCCGGTTGCTTACCCAACCGGTATTTTGAAAGTACTAAATTTTATTACCTCTCAAGGATGTTACATAAAATTTACAATACTTTCTAAACACCCTTTGGACAGCCTTCACCTTGAAGTAGTCTTGCCAACCTCGAAGCAGCCTTCCTTGAAGTAACTTCAAGCTCCCCCTTGAAGTAGCCTTCCTCCCGAAGTAGCTTCCCGTCAAGACAGCCTTCTGAAGTAGTCCAAAGTCTTCCTCTTCACCACGAAGAGCTTCACCCTCTCCAATCCGCAGCCTCCTACCTGGAGTAGCAAGGAGAGTACAAGTAATACAAGGAACAAGAAAGGAATAAAAGAAAATACAACTTATCCTTGTAGCTCAAGGCTTGATTTCCCTAGATCAAGCGTTTGGATTTTCCTAGCCAATATGATGGACTTGTGATTGCTAGGGTTAGGAAAATCTAGCCTATAGGACGAGCTTGAGCTAAGGGGAAAATGGCCAATTGATCACAAAGCTCAGTTCACACAGATTGCACAAGAGAGCTCAAGTATTTTCTCAAGTATATCAAGTGTAAGAAGTGAATTCTAGTGTCCTATGGCTTGTCCTATTTATAGGAATGGCCTAAGTATGCTTAAGGACGTTCTAGACAACTTCTAGGGGTTTCTAAGTGCTTAACTAGCCGTTAGGTACAAAGTTGTTGCTTTAACAACGGCTAATTACTTTACTCTGCAGTTTCTGTCAGAGATCGTCTCGGTCGAGGAATGGTCGACCGAGACACCTACTCGGTCGAAGTTTTGTCGACCGACAGGCTCTCTGGATTAACGTTCATTTGCAACTGCCAACTAACTTGTCAGTTGTGTCTAACGGCTACATTGGATCTTTCTCGGTCGAGGAGTTTGTCGACCGAGAGTGTCTCAGTCGAGGAGTTGGTCGACCGAGATAGATCCTGTTTTAAGATTTCAAGTTAGGCATTAATTATGTGTGTGAGTGTGCATAGGTGATCCAATTTAAATGGGATGACATGTCTAACTATGGTGTTTGGCTAGGGAAAATCTAACGCTTGATTTACATGCAATTCTACGTACTTGTACATTATATATTTGTACAAGTTTTACAACATTGATTACATTGCATGAAAATATAACTAAGTAAGCTCTTGGATTTTCCCTTGCTACTTTGTCATCCTGCTTAGTCCTGCACACTTAAGTAGCTAGTTAGATTAATAAGAATGAAATGTTTGTCATCATCGAAACAAAGGAATTTATCATAATATCCAATTTATCCAACAATATTTAACTGATAAAGTTATAGTAGGTTGTATTTACACCGAGAAGTAATGGAATTTATAGGGACATATTGCATAGTAGACTCCATTACTCATTCCCCATGGATCTTTAATCTATCCTTGTGGAGAACTCCCATTCATGATCTCATCTAGAATTCATTGATAAAAAGTGCTATTCTAGCCCTTTATTTTAATGTCTCTATATCAAGGATTATAATTATCATACAATATAGGAAGCTAATCTATAAAGTATACAATCAGTTGACAATCAATCAAAATATCCATGCGAACAATAATTTATAAAATGAGAGTACAAAATACATGAAATGTGAATAATACAGTCACCTGAATAGATGAACTGCTCGCTTCAATATAGAAGAGAAAGATAAAGAGAAAGAGAAAGAAAAGGCTCATGGAGAATATAGTGTTGTGGAGGAAGGGATTTGTGGTATTCTTCACCACTCTCTAAATAGTCATTGAAATCTCTAATCACAATCTCTGTACATCAAGTCATCAAGACTCTATCCTTCCTTGGTGATGTATACAGTTGTGAGTGGGAGATATAGCTCATCAACCCTAGCCTTTACGTCCCTCAAGACCTTTTATGTTATTTAAGTAAATCTGAAATCAATAAGAAATAATCCAACAACTGATAACTATTTTTTGTAAATGTAAGGAATATGCAATTTGGGTGACTGGACGACTAGTAGATTGACTGAATGTTGGTCAATAATTTTTTTCTTCTATAGATCAATGAATTCATCTTCCAAAACATCTTGAATGACTCCACTCCAACATAGGATGTGGAATCTAGACCTATTTCAGTGAATGGGTATGCTTTGCAGTCAATCGACTCAGCGTATGAGTCTGTCGACTTGTGGATGAATCAACTGACTGACTAATGTAAGTCTTTACTATAAGAATGCTGAAACAGATGACTTGATTGATTCATTGATCCAATCCATCAATTGGTTTTCTTATTAAATTATGAATTTGGTGAATCAATTGACTAAAGAAATGAAACAACTGATTCACTTGTAATATCTTTCCCTATTGGATTTCCTAATCAGACCACTCTAAGGAGATTTGGTCCACTGGATGCATCAATTTTTATTTATATAATTAAATTGTGCATCCAATGGCTTTTTAAATCACTCAATCCTGAGTTCAAATGCTAAAGTCAGAGTTATTTTATCGACCATATATACTTTGATAGTTCTCACTCTAATGTCAGAGTTTTGAAGTAAGGATATGCAATCTTTGATCATTTTCTTGGAATTTTCATAAAGAGATAATTGCTTCTCTCTTTTACTTGCATAAACCTTGAAAATAAAATACAAAAACAAATCAAATTCCACATAAATTGCATAAACACTAAGTGCCTAAAACAAGTAAATTATACAGTCAAACGTAGAAAGAAAAGAACTAAATAAAAAAAATATGACTAAAGCATGATCAACAAAGATTCAGTAAGTGCTATATCTAATTATCATGTAAATCTATTTTGAAAGCATGTTTTGATCATGAATCAAACCTAGGTCCCTTAGTGAGGGGACATCATGCTTGAACACATACGTCACAACTTTGGGTGAATTGGAGTTTAAGATTCATATGCCTGATTGATATTTATAGTGATATGACATTGTGACATTTCTAGAGTACCTAGGTTCGGACATGTGATTATGTAGGTTGCATGTGATAAATCCTGCAAGGTTTATGCTCACAGTGACTGAGGTGTCGTGAACTCTTAGTGGGACATGTAACTATAAGAGCTTATACAATGGGCCAAGTGGATAACAATCCTATAACTATTTATTAGAAGGTATGCTACATGTTGATTAGAGAACAAAAATGAAATGATTAATAATCATACTAGAATTTTATGTATAGTTTACACATGTATGTAGCTATGCATGCTTTAGTACCCGATTGCAGCTCATGATATAATATCACCATGACATGAGCATAACATGCTCAATCACAATACATAACATTTCATATTTATATCCCTCTATAAGAGTTCAATAATTTCTTGGTATTGTGGTCTCACACAAATTATTTCTTACATTTTTAGCATCTCATTAAATTCCATGTGATTATGTCATTGTTAGTTCAGAATAAGAAATTAAAGAGCCTCACCCTAATGTGTTTGTTGGAGATTTTTAGTCATATGGTTGAATATCCCATTAAAATGTGGGTTGGAGGTAGGGAGCACTTACACATCTCTATTCATGAATCAGATTGTAGCTTCCTAATGTAAATTATACAAATATAAAACATGCCTATAGTATGATCTATTTCGTTTAATATAAGTTGATAACATTGAGCATATGTCATGTATGCTTGTAAGGACATGATGCCATATGGAATGGATACCTTGTAGTTTTAATACTTCTTTCACGAGAGTTGTTTAGGTTGTAAACAAAAGAAAACTAATAATGATATATGCTTAATCATAGTTGATTAGCTTGCCATGTCTAAGATGGTTTTGGATTTAGTTGACATGGTTTATTGTCTGACCTCAGTATTAGGATATGTCTATGCATCATCCTAGAATTAAGTGTCTCAACATCATTATTATGTACTAAGTAAGGCCACAATTGAATTTGGTTGATCCATTGACTAAGACATTAAACTAAAATAACATCAAAGAGAATGGGACGGTGCCCTAATTGAAAGTCAAAATGATAAATTTTCAACCTTCATGATCAATGATCCCAAGAAGGAGGTTCCTAGAGGAAAACCAAAGCCATTTGTTGTCTTATCTTTTTTTTTATTATAATATATGAAGTAGTTCTATAATAAATGAATTAAGCCTATTTCAAGTTCTTAACATTTTCGTAGACAAGAATAGTGTAAGTATATGATTGTTATTTTTTTTTGAAGGAGTAGTATATGATTGTTATATACACTTTATGAATGTCTAACAATATAATTATTGAGTGAGATCACTCATGTTAAGATTTAGACAGGTATCTAGAGAACTCATGAGCGTTCTAGACATGTACTGATCTATTCATGCCAACCCACAAGGATAGTTATAATTGGATACATAGTATGTGAATCATGAGTCTATTTCCAATAAAGCATGGATTAATTCTTAGATTATAGTTCCACCAAACCTTAATGGATTGTGCTCCTTTTTGGTTTTATTCACAGTCAAAAGATACCAAACCTATCAATATTATTTATTCATGTTCCTTATAAATTATTTTGTAATATCTTCTGTAATTAAAAAAAACATGGAGTGATTATGGTTTATGTATCTATTGTATTTTGGATGACAATGACGGGTTCAATCCACACCATTTGTGCCGCCCACCTACTTCGTATATTTCTATATGGTTGTAAACTTAAATACATATAAAGAAGTGAACCTCGCATGCACATTGTGGGTTACTTTTTTATGATAGTTGTCCGCACGGATGTTGCATTTCATATCTTAAATAAGGTTACAGCCTTTGGTTTTATTGTTAATGGGGAGTATTGTATGATTGTATGTGGTGATGGTGATATCGAACATTGCACAAACAATTTTAGAGACTAAGTTCATTGCCATTATCAAAGCTATGGAGAAGATTTCTGAGCATGGGTGACCGAGCGTCTTGTTTGCCAAGTTGTTACATGATGATGACAATATCTCATATAATTATTTTTCATTCAAAAGGCGTTGGAACCAATTACACACCAGACTCCCTCAGTATAGTTGTTCTACGTACCTCGAGAGCAAAATGTCACTGCTGACACCATTGTAAAACATACCTTTAAATATAACTCCAGTCTATCCTTCCTCTCGGCCACCCCTGAGTGGTTGGTCGCGCGATGATTTTGATGTAAAGAGATTTGGGCATGCACTAGGGAGTAGGATTAATAATATTAGTCTCTACTTTGTAAAAAGAAAGGATAGTGGATATTTTAAACTCTTTCTTTGGAAGAGGTGGGAGTTCAACCAATTCCAAATGCGAACGATTGTTGTGATTTGTCCTCTCCTAGTCTCCCAATGAGATGCAAAATCACAATCTGCACTACAACCAACAGTGTTGTTATCCAGTTGAATTAGATGTTTGTTTTGGTAACTTGAGTTCTAGTTAAATTATATGTTAAGTACTTGATTGGTCATTTTTAATAGATCTAATACGATACCATTTGGTAAATATTTAACCGAATGTATCCCTCACAGTGGGGTTGCATATCTAGAGCAAGGATTTGATGTTCCCAGTTTTAAAAGGGATACGCTAGTCTTGATATCAACTCCGTCCATGTGTAAACGCAGATGACTAGAATTATCGCTTTTGATTAAATGTTGTCAGCACGGGACACCATTTGAGTGAACCATTAGTGAACCACATGTATTTGATTGGAGGCGCCAAAGAGAAACTACGATATAGAAGGATGGCTTTAGGCTACGGGACAAAACATGTTGGTTAGAATAATTTTTATTCTTCTTTTCTAGTTTTGGAGGCCTAATTTCTCTTTGGAGTACCACCCACACCACACGTTGTCTGCTTGCAGCTAGAACTCGTACACGCATGCTTCTTGATGGTAGTATTGTTGCATGATAGAAGTTGTATGCACATGCTTCTCCTTTATTTCTGTTAGGGGCTGGACTTTGGGTGTTAAATGCTGTATTTTTATTGATCCAATTATAGGAGAACAGAGGGTGCCTCCTATACTACAAATTTTCGAGGTAAAGATGGTGCAATTAATCTTCAGCAACAACGAACAAAATCGAGAGGCAATGAGATTAATTACTGTTTAAGAACACAAAAGAGTACGTTCCCATGCAGCAGAGCTGGGCAAGGGTCCTGCTTGATTGGCCGACAAAGATCTGCCCATCCCTGCCTTCCTAGCAGGTCTGCCCGGGCTGTTATGAGGCCTCTTCTATCTTCTCCAAATGCAGAGAAGCAGCAGAAGGTACGTACCTGAGACCTGTATATATATATCATGACCGGCGACAAGGATTCATCAGCAGAACTGGAGCTTTGTAAAGCCAGCCCGCTAGCTCCAGTACAACCAAATCAGATGAGAATCATTCCGGGTATCAACGCTCTCGTCTCGTCAAGGCAACTCGTTTGTTCCATTTTGCTAGCTGCGTCATCTCCGGCAGACTGTCCATATATGTACTACACAACAAAATACATTCCTTCGATAATGCGCCTATAATTCAACTCTCTGGCAATGGTGTCTTGTATGCAACTCCTCGCATCCCTAGAATTAAGTTCTAACATGCCATGGTGGGACACGAGGTCTCCAAAAACCATACTTGATTCCTCTCCTTCATGAGTACGTAGTACCATACTTGATTCCTCTCCCTTCTTCTTCTTTGTGATACTTGTTCAAGAAAACATAATGGTACGTTCCCATGCAACAGCTTTAGGCAGTGGGCCTGCTCGCCGGGCCAACAAAGATCTGCCAGTCTCTGCCTTCGCCAGAGGTCTACCCTACCCTGGGCTGTGCTCAGCCCTCATCGGTCTTCTCGAGTGCGAATGCCGAGAAGTAGCAGAAGGTACGTGAGACCTGTATACATATCCTTAGCGGGGCCTGTATCAGCAGCATTGGAGCTTTGCAATGCCAGCAAAACACAAACCATATCATGTATATGAGCATCATTCCAAGTATCAGATCCTCTCGTCTCGTCCATCGTTGACGGCAAGCATGCAGCGGGCGTGGTACCATAGGTCCATAGCTGTGTTGCTAGCTTGTTCCATTTTTTTGACCGCATTGGTATCCACATTATTGTTGTCCGGCTCGTACGGTTCATCGTATGGGGAGACAGGGCCTGCATGTATAGACGTAGAGACTAGCTACTAGCTAGCTAGGTGTGGGATCAGCAAGCATAGAATAATGTGGATTGAGACGCCGACCGGCAGACCCGAACACATGCAACATTGCAGCTGCACAATTACCATTCACCAGGTGTGCAAATGCTAAGAAGAAGAGCAAGAAAGAGAAGAGAGGAGGGGAAGGCCGAGTAGGATTATTATGCACGATACCAATATATGCAGTAACAACTTACGATTTGGTTGTCTCTGAAAGAAGTTGAGAATCGAGGTAGACGAAGACCGGTTGAGAAGAGAGAAAGAGAAGAGAGGAAAGCTATCATCTGGATAGCGAAAGACCTAGAGTGGAATGAACACTAGAGAGAGATTCAAACATGGATTTTGTATTTTTCACGGTCAGCGCCAATTTCATGTACAGCTATTGGGCTTGCACTTCGCAATTCTCTGCCCATTCTCTTAGAGTTCGTCAAGAAAGAACAGAGCTAGCTAACAGTTCTAACTAATTACAACAGAATGCTATCAACCTTTAATACAAATGAGCTAGGTCAATAATCAACTAACTAGGCTATCATACAAGGTTCATGTATAGTCCATTTCAGCTGAATGCACATGAGGTTTAATACCCCCCTTCAAACTAATGGCTGGTTCAGCTAGCTCTAGTTTGCATTGAATTGCAGAGACATGTAGTGCCTTTGTGAAGAAATCGGCCACCTCACCTGATGTATAAACACGCCCTAGTTTGGATATATCCCATGTCAACCTTCCCTCTAATGAAGTTATAGTCGATTTCATCATGCATGGTGCAACCATGAAAGATCAGATTCACTTTCATGTATAAAGCAATGAGATTGCCACACATCGATGTGGGTGGCTGCTGAACAAAGACAGGAAGATCCTTGAGTAGAGACTATAGAGAGAAATTATCTTTACTTGATGTGTCTAAAACAAATACAAGGAACTCTCTTTTACAGGACAAGAGAGTGAGAAATAAAATTAGTAGATATGGTATGAAAGAAAAACTAAAGACAAAGACAAAAGCACAATTAAGTATAAAGTATAAATCATATATACTAATACTCTCCCTCAAACTGGAACATAGATGTCGAACATGCACAACTTGTCCACCGATGTAGTAAAGTGAGTCTTGAGAAGTAGCTTGGTGAAGATGTTACTAACCTGATCTTCTATCTGGAGATAAGGAGTGCATATGCGACCATATATAACTTCTTCCCAAACAAAGTAGCAATCCATCTCTATATGCTTGATGCAGTCATGGAAAGTAGGATAACTGGCAATAAAAATGCATGCTTTTTTTTTTTTGTAAAACGAAAACATCAGTTGCTAGTAGGGAACCAGTTAGGAAACAAATGAATGTCTGAAAGATAAAATTGTTGCCCTTGAGGGGGACACACATGCCATTGTGTTGCTGAGGATGGTTGCTTTAAGCAGAATTTAGCAAGCGCATCTGTGAGTTTGTTTTGATTCCTTCTTTGGTGCACCACCTTCTGTATCCCTGCATGGATCAAGGCATCTCTGATCTTTATAGTAAGAGTGCGATATTTGTCAGGAGGGTCCTTCAGATGTGAAACCCATTGAACAACATTCCAAGAGTCTGAAATGATTAAACCTTCAGCAAGTGTGTTAAGAGCAGCAAGTTGTACTCCATGCAAGATAGCCTTCAGCTCGCCTTCCATGGCATCCGAACCAGGACAAAGATTTGCAGAGCCCGTCTTCCACTGTCCCAGTGAGTTTCTAGCTATAGCACATATACAGGTCGTTTGTGTGTTGCTTGAGATGGCAGCATCTACGTGAATAATGGTTGTACAGGTCCGAGTAGGTAGAGGTGGGCTGATAATGTTTCCTCCGGAACTGTGTGATTGGGTCATAGCACAGGTGATAGATGAAGCTTCAACAATACAGTTGACAGCCACCACCGTAGGCGGTGTACTTCTTTGCTCGAAAATAAAAGAGTTGCGGTTCTTCCATATCCTCCAACATACTACTGCAAATTTTGTTTGCCAGTTCTGGATTCGGTGGAGTTCTTTGAGATTATATTCCATCCATGAATGAATGCTGCTGCTCGAGAAGAAGAGATCAGCTTCCGTTGGTATAAGCTTGACCCAGATCTGTTTAGAAGCTTCACAGTCACGTATGGCATGGAGGCAATCCTCGTCTGCGGCATTACATTTGGAGCATGTGGGAACTTCAGTAAACTTCTTCAGAGTTCTGAGGACATTAGTGGGCAGGCGGCAGTGTAGCAAAAGCCATAAATGTGTTTTGATTCTGTGAGGTATTGGAATCGACCAGATGGTTTTGAAAAGAGGTTGTTCTTCTTCCTGCCAACTACATACAACGGCGTATGCTGAGCTGGTTGTGAAAATTCCATTGTGATCTAGCTTCCAAATTCGAGTGTCATCCCCGTATGAAGGCTTGGGGGTAGGCATGTGCAGAATGGAGTGAACTGTATCCGCGTTGAACCAAAAATTCAGAAAATCACTATCCCACGTTTCATCTTCCTTCACCAGGCTGGCGACCTTGAGGTCAAGCAGGTCCTCTGGGATAGTAAGGTCAGTTTTGATGGAAGGTTGATGGCCACTTCCAACCCATTCATCTATCCAGGCCAGGGTATCCTCCCCCGAGATGGCGATCCTTCTGGAGTTGTTAAGGAGAGTGGGGGTGAGTCTTCTAATACTCCACCAGAGGTGGGAACTGTTTGAGCTTGGTTGTCTTCAACTGTGGTATTTACCCACCATGAGATCCACCCAAGGGATGCTTTTTCGAAGCAGAAATGTCCACGCCATCTTCTTAAGAAGGGATGTGTTGAAGTCCTTGGATCGTTTGATGCCAAGACCTCCTAGCTGTTTTGGTTTTGTAACAGTCTTCCAGGAAACCAGGTTTAGGCGCTTGTTGTTGCTGCCGTTCCAAATGAAATTCCTGATCAGTTTATCTATTTTGTCACAGGTAGCTGAGGGGAGTTGGATCGATTGCATTACATAGCAAGCCTGTGATTGTAACACTGATCTTGCGAGAGTAATTCTTCCTGCCAAGGAGAGTAAATTATTCTGCCATTGGTGAATCTGTTTATGGATTTTCTCGGTGAGGTTGAGGAAGAGTTCCTTGTTTTTTCTTCTGTGAATTATCGGAACCCCAAGGTGACGACCCAGATTGCTCGTTTCCTGTATGCCTAAATTCCTGCATACCCGATTCCTCATATCCCTAGGTGTGTTGACGGAGAAGATCGCTGATTTTTCGTGAGAGAGGGTGAGGCCAGATGCTTCACTGAACCTTTTAAGGCAGGCTTTAATAATCTTAGCTTGTTGAAGAGATGCTTCCCCGAAGAGGATGATATCATCCGCAAAGCTAGTGTGGGTTATGGGGATCTTGGCTTTAGAGATGAAAATAGGTGTCCACTTCCCAGTAGATACTTCAGATGCTATGAGCTGACTGAAATGCTCTAAACAAAGGACAAAGATATAAGGTGATAGGGGATCACCTTGTTTAACCCCACATGAAGGTTTAAAGGAACAAGTGGTATCGCCATTCCATAGGATGGAAGATTCTCCTGAAGTGATGATCTCCATAATAATTTTGATTATGATTCTTGGTAGGGAGGTTCTTGTGAGTGTATCGTGAATGAACTGCCAACTCAATTTATCAAAAGCTTTAACTAGGTCAAGCTTCAATGCCAGGGATTTCTTGGTGCTAGTTTTTGACTCCATGGAGTGTATAACTTCTTGAACTAGGGCAGTATTATCACTAATCCTTCTCCCGGGAATGAAGGAAGATTGATGGGGCGACACCCAGTCCTTGAGAAAGGGTCTGATTCTGGTTGCGAGCACCCTGGATAAAATCTTTGTACAAACGTTATTCAGAGATATAGGGCGGAATTGAGAGCAAACCTCTGGGGTAGTTGTCTTTGGGATGAGAATGATGAGTGAGTCTGTCGACTTGGGGGGCAAAGGAATTCCATGGAACGGACTTTGGATGAAAGTACAGAGCTGATTTTTTAGATTATTCCAATTTGTTTGATAGAATGCAGCATCGACTCCGTCGGGGCCAGGGGCTTTGATTGGAGACATGGAAACCAACTATTGGGCTTGCACTTCGCAATTCTCTGCCCATTCTCTTAGAGTTCGTCAAGAAAGAATAGAGCTAGCTAACAGTTCTAACTAATTACAACAGAATGCTATCAACCTTTAATACAAATGAGCTAGGTCAATAATCAACTAACTAGGCTATCATACAAGGTTCATGTATAGTCCATTTCAGCTGAATGCACATGAGGTTTAATACAAAATGCATGCTTTGTTGTCGTAGTACATAAGAATAGATTTAGATCATAGATATCAAATTCTTTTAGGAGTCCTTGGACCCACATCGGTTCACAAGAAGTATGAGCCATGGCTTTGTAGTATGCATCACCACTAGATTGAGCAACCATAGTCTACTTCTTACTATGTCATGCAACCAGATAACCTCCAACAATAGTATAGTAGGCAAAGGTAGATTTACTGTCTCATCTACTACCACCATAATCAGAGTCAGAATAATCGGTGAATTGTAGTGTCCATGTTGATGATACAACCATCTCCCCAAAGAACTTTTTTAGATATTTAAGGGTATGATAGACAACATATCAGTGACATTATCAAGGTTCATCCAAATACCTACTAAAAGTCCAACAATAAAGGTAATGTTATCTCTAGTGACAGTGAGATAGATCATCTTGTTGACTCAAAGGTCAATGTTGAGTCAAGGTCTAAATTGACTAAATCCTTATTTTAATGATGACTAATCATTCCACTTAATTGTGTCTAACACTTCTACTTGAGTGATTTCATATTAAGTATAGACACACTCCAAATTCCCTAACTGACGCATCCTAACTTGGAGACATGACAAGTCAAAATCAATGCATGTGCACTTTGTGGAATATGATGTAAATCCATTAGAATCATGTTGTAAATCACTTGTAATGATTGTATGACTTGTAATTAATCTTAGAAAAAATCAAGAGTAATTAAAGCAAATATTTAAACACTTTAATGACATTTTCTAAAATTCATTACAGGTTGTTCATTAGTCAAATTACAAACTCGAACGATCCTTAATGGATTTTGAGAAGAACTTTGATCAGTCGAGTTGCAAATTCATAGAACTCGACCGATCCCTGCGTTGGGCAGAACTACTTTAAGTGACCAGTCAAATTTCATCCAGGATAAACTCAATTGATTGTTTAAATTTGCTTTGTAATATAGTGTAATCGGCCGAGTTACCTTTGTTGAAACTCGACTGATCACACTGTACAGAAAAGTATAGAAAAGTGTTTCTAACCCTTGGAATGTTGCAAAACTCAAAAAGATATCGATTACAACACCCCAAATGGCTAGTATTCGACCTTAAGTGTTCCCAAAGGCTTCTAGGCATCCTCAACTATAAATGGGACCCCTTGGGCTTCATCCCATGGTTAGCCAAACACTATGAAACTCCCTATTCTATAGTTGAGTGCATTCTACAACCGCCTCTCTCTCTCAAAGATTAATCACTTGCTACATCCATTAGAGTAAGTATGAGATTTGTAAGAGAGCTAGTCCGACATGTATATCTTGTGAGACTCTTACTTCCTCCACCCCCAACTGTGCATTCAACCATGAATATGAAGGTTCTCTCTTTTGATTAAGAGAGGTGAAGAAGAACATAAGAAGGAGTCCCTTAGTGAAGAGATTCAAGGTTGAAGACTTGGAGTAAGAGTGGGTAAGCCCTTGGTGAAGGTAAAAAACTCCTTCCTGAAGTGGGTAAGTCCTTGGTGAGAGATTCTCCTTAGAAAAGGTGAAGTCAAAGGCGGAAGATTCTAGAAGAGTGGGTAATTCCTAAAAGGATGAACACTTATACAAGAGTGGGTAAGTCCTTGGTGAAGGCTGAAGATTGATTGGAAAGTAGGCAAGTCCTTGTTGAGGTAGAAGACTCTTGGTTGTATAGGTAAGTCCTTTGGTGGGTCATGTATTATATGTCTTATGAAGGAATATAAGAGTGCAATGGTTAAGAAATACTAGAGGTTGGGCTATATAAGTAGTGGATTGACATACTTCTAGTTTGAAGTATGGAACCACGTTACATAGCTTGTTAATTAGTGCATGTAGCTTGTTAATTAGTGCATGTTCAATCTCTCTCATCCTTGCTATGTATGTTTAGTTGCATATCAAATTCCTAATTAGCAACCTTATCTTGTAATATATCTTGAAGGTCTAATGAATTTTGTTTAAGTGCATTTAGACCTGTCAAACTGGGTCAAAATCCACGGACGCCCATGGGTCGAACCGTTTAAGTTGGGTTTGGGTTGCGAAATTTGCCACCCGTTATAAATCACCCAAACCTATACCCACCCGTTTATTTTGCTGGTTTCACAGGTGATCCGCGGGCACCCACGGGTGACCCAGTTAACTGAAGTAAGTATATTTATATACATAATATACACCTAGAGCTATGAAAAGATGATACTATTTTATACATGTTAACTCTTTACCTTTACTAACAACAATTGTATTATCTTTATTTTGTATTTGCAATACGCAAAAACAAGTACTTGTAATATCAGAAATGTCTAATGTTACATGACAAAATTATGTGTTATTTTTTGTGATATATATCTATGAAAACTACTTAAGTTTTTCTATTTTACATCAATATACAACAATTAGTTGTTATTATTTATTTAAGTTTGCATAAACATATATCAACAACTAATGGAATGGTTTGACATTAAACATAGTAGTTGGTTGGTTCCTTTGAACTATATTTGACATAAAAACAATAGTTACAAGCTGATTTAAATGTTATTTTTAGTATTAAGGAAAGAAACTAACAACTTATTATTGATTGGACACATTTTATATGGACACCCCGCGGGCAACCCGCAACCTGCTAGGTCGGGTTTGGGTGTGATTTTATTCTATCCATTTAGAAGTGTAACTTTTTGACCCACACCCACCAGACCTGCACCCACAACGACCCAACCCAACCCAAACCCAACCCACCCACCCATTTGACAGGTCTAAGTGCATTTGAGTTCTATTCACCCCCTCTAGAGAAAATCTCCCATCCTAGATCCAATGAGTGGTATCAGAGAAGACCTTCCTCAAGCATAGTTCTACAAGCAGGAGAAGATGGGTGACTATCAAGGAGGGAGATACTTGATCAACCTTCCAATCTTTGATGGGAGTAATTTCCTCTATTGGAAAAGAAGGCTACAATTCTACATTCAAGGTTCAAGTCTTGAGCTATCACAAATGGTGAAAAATCCATACAAGCTACCAGAGACAAAGATAGAAGAATGGAATGAAGCTACCCTGAAGAAAGAAACCTTGAATGCAAAGGTCATCAACATTCTATATGCCTCCATGACCCCCACTGAATTTAATAGGATTTCTTCTTGTGAAATAACGTATGAGGTATGGAGAAAGATATGTGTCACTTATGAGGGGACAACTCAAGTGAAGGAAAGCAAAGTATACATGTTCAAAGGGCTATTTGAGAACTTCAAGATGGGAAAGGAGAAGATAGCCAACATGTACTCAAGGCTCAACACCATTGTAAATGGTCATCCTATTCTAGGTCATCATATGAGTAGAGGAGAGATTAACTCAAAGATCCTTAGAACTCTCCCCAAGATATGGGAACCCAAGGTGACTTCCATTGAATAAGTAATTTGTGATATTTCTATTGAAGAACTCATAGGAAATTTGCAAGCCCATGAAGTCAAACTTGACAAGCAATATGAATAACAAAGACAAGAGGAGAAAGAGCTTAAGAGAATGAAGAAGGCTGAAATCAAAGCTCAAATTGAGTCTATTGTTGGTCAAGCTTCTCCATCCTATCAAGTTGAAGAAGATGTTATGTACTCGAAGGGTAGAATCTACAAAAGGCAAGCCTTCCTCTTGCATATGGTGCCTCAAGTGTGGAAATAAAGGTCACTTCAAGATAGATTGTGTACTTGGAAAAAAGAGCCATCATAACAAGATAAGAGCAGAGAAGTACAAGAAGAAGGAGAAATGACACAAAATCGCAAGTGACTCCTCCAACTCAAGCTCAAGTGAAGAATCAAATGGAGGATCTAGCTCAATCTCTAGTGATGAAGTAAAATGTCATGTTGCTCTTATGGCTTGAACAAGTGAAGATTCAAATGAAATAAATCTAAACTCTTTAGATAAAAATATTTAATTTTTATTATTCACGCTACTCGTGCCTCTCTTAAGTCTTCTAAAGAGAAAAAGAAAAAGCTTGCTAAAATTGTTGATAATTTGCTTGTAGAATAGATGATCATGAACATACTAGTACTTGCTTGCTTGATGAGAAAAATGCTTGCCTTAGTCAAATAGATTCTTTTAAACTTGAAAATACTAATTTTCTTGACAGGATTAGATTTCTAGAAGCTCAATCTCTTAAGCATAGTTATACTGTAGAGCATAGTCACTTTTTGGATTCTCTCATACACGATGTAGATTTTTTAAAACTGAAAAGAAGAACAAGGACTTGGCTTTGAAAGGTTTTGAATATGAAAATATGAACTATCGTTCTAAGATTATTATTCTTGAAAATGAAAATGCTTCCTTGATTACTGAAATCAATGTTTTTGAATATTGCTCTAGTTCTACTGGTAGAGGTAATAATATTGCTAGTCTTCATATTGATAGAGATTCTTATATGACTAAAGCTCTTTTCCTAGAAAATGATCTTTTACTGCTTGAGATAATAACAATCATTTGTCTTCTACTATTACTTTTCTTATGGATGATAATCATAGTTTGAGATCTTCTTCACAAAGATTCTTAGTTGGTAAAAAGAATCTTAATGCTATTCTATACCATACTACTAAGAAAATTGGTAGACACATTTTAGGGTATGATGGTAGTCAAAGGAACAAAAAAGGTAAAGGACCTCCAATCTTTCATGGGAATCCTCTAGTTCCAAGACTATCGGCACATGCAACTATTCCAATGATTTTGGTCATTATTATAATTGTTGTTCTTTTAGGAAAGCACCCTAGAGCAATAGGACTTGGGTTTCTAAGCTAACCCCTCTAGACCTAAAAATATGATTAGGGACTAGTTCACCCTTTCTTCTTACATGTTGCTTGCTAATGGATTGACATGATCTATTTGAATTGAAATGACTTTTCAATCCACATGAAAGAAGGAAGGTGACATGTGTATGGGGAGGAAACAAGTGGAAAAGGAATGGTAAGAATAAAGGCAAATGTTTTCTTTCTCATATCCAATCCTAAATTTTTTCTGTCAAGTTAGTGTGCACTATGAATATGGTTTTTGAGTCAAAAGTGGTATTTGTGATACTCTTCACACTCTTGTCAAAAAACTATTTCTAATGCTTTCATAGTGCATTACTAACTTTCTTACACATGTTTGGATATGACTTATATTTTTAAAATGCCTCTTAATATGTTTTTATGAAATACATGTGCTTCTTGACAACAGCTGTATTAGTTGAGTTTATCGTGTTAAAAACTCGACCGACATGTACCAATAGGTATTGCCAACAACTATTGTCGATCAAATTTTCAAAATACAGAACTCGACCAATAACACTGTGCACAAAATATTCATATGACTTTTTGTATGTGAATTTCCCTCTTAACTAGACTTTCTCAACCATGAGCCTTATTGTGACGTCCCCAGATTTTCTAAAAATTAATCTAATGTGTGACATCCAAATTGAAACCCTCACCTCAGCGAGCATCCCAATTTAAACACCACACACTAGGTTAAGAAGATGAAAATCAAGGGAGTTATAAGGAAAACAATTAGTAGCACATGCACATGAACAATAATAAAACCATACACACATGTTCACCATTCAACATATAATTACAACATGAATTGTTACAATATTTGATATTACATATTGAAAAACAAACTTATACATATACATGTAATACCACTAAACTATAGGATCTTAAGACAACATGTCCACCTATACATCAGCTCGCCATACAACTCTCAACTGCCCTAGATCTTCAAGAACATATGGCCAAAACCTAAACAAAAGATTACATGTGGTACACGTCAACACAATACTCAATAATATTGTACTGAGTATGCCTATGTGTCTTTTATATACCTCTCATCATATCTTGGCAATAAGATAAAACTAATACTTGGCAGTAATATAAAATTACAACAATATGTCAATACTAAGCAAGAGTTTATTAACAAACATTAACAAGTATCTTTTAAACATATTTTCCATCATACATCTTGTGTGTCTTCCACCAAGGATTTGACGTCTTCGGGCCTTATGATCTACTCCCAAGGAGTTTGTGATCATTATACAAACATAATATGATCTACCACCAAGTGGTTTGTGATCATTATGCATGCGCTCTACCACCAAGTAGTTTATGAGCTATCTTATGATTGAACATCTATATTATGTTTATAGGTGTTCAAGGTATACATATAGCAATTTAGATAAAGCATCAAAACCATACATATAGAAATTTATTCAAGCATCATACATGTTACATTCATTTCATTCAATATCTTATGCCAAGTCCTTACTACCATATAACACAAGCATAATGTAGAGGTAATGGTGTACCTTGATCAAGATAAACCTAATCATCAGATATCCCTCATGTCAACTATATCTTGGTCAAACCCCTAGTTAAGACAAGATCACATATCACTATCAGGTTCTCATCATCATAACCATAGTTATGTCCATTTTAGGGTTTACTTAACTCATTAGGATATTCTCATTATTACTTGCATTCTTGTCTCATATTTATCTTACTGACGTCATTTTCTAGATTATGATTCATTATCTGAACATTAGGTTCCATATCCTTTTTGTGCACATATTAACCTTAGGTTACAATATCATTAACCTAAATTAGAGTTTTAAACCATGTATTATGGGTCAACTTCACATAGTATGGATTTCGTGTATAAAATTGATCACATAATTAAAATTGAGGTTCCATATACTGATATTAACTTACTGTGTAATTTCTATCATTTATTGAGCATCTATGTATTAGTTGCATTATCTTTAGGGTTATTAGCCCTAATTAGCCATATTAATCAAATTATATGCTTTCATGCATCAACATGACCATATCTGACACCATATGCACTATAAAAATGATTATAGACTTACTAACATTTTTCCATAATTTTATATCATCATTTGATATTTATTACTCATGAAACAAGAATAATACATCTTACATGATGTCAATGATATTAAAGCATTAAAGGTTGATATTATGCTTCTGTATTGTTCTATGCATTTTTCTGAGAATTTTGGTACTTTACTTATATTTTTCTGATAAGCGATCTATTTACTATGAATTATCAAAGATCTAGGCATTATTGAGGTATTTACCTTCATTGGGCCAATCCCGTCGTGCCACGTGGCATCAGGGGTCACTAATCAAAGCTTGGGCCGCTGGTTCATAGTTGAGCTGGAGGTCTAGTTTGAGTTGGTCGGTACAATATCCTGGACCCGGTTTGGAGTTGGTTGACTGGGATTCGGACCTGATCCTCCCCCTTTCTCTCCTTGCTCACACACGACGCCCGTGCATGTCTGTTGTTCTGTGTGGGCGCCACCACAACTGCGACTCCAGCATGAAATTGAGGAGATAAGCTGTTCTTCGCCATGACTTGCTACTATCAGGAGCTTTTCTAGACTCCCTAATATGCCGCCGACTTCTCAGCTGTTTAGATGAAGCTCCAGATCTCTTCTCCCTTCAAGCTCGCCGCCGCTTGCACTAGTTCAGAGGAGCAGAAGAGATATAATGCCTATGCTCCACTAAACGTCTACCTAAAGCCCCTCATAGCACCGCCAGGTCTCCCTCAACTCAAATGAGGCTCTAGAACTCGATGGGAAACCCAATGCATTCGTCCCCAAGTCCTCTTCCATTCTCAGCGAATCGGAGCTCGACAGCCAACAAAACCACACTCTCTCTTACAATCAGGCCACCGGCTAGATTTGACAAACTCCTGGGGATATCTACATCCACTCAGATGCCATCCATCTGTCTCCTTCTTCCTCTTCCTTCACCCTCATTCCACCTGTACTTTGCCATGGGGAAGCACCAAGGACGGAGAGGTGGAACTATCTGTCTTCTTGACCATATGCCTGAAATGAGGGTTCTTTCAGTTCAGAATGAGGATAAGAAACCAATTAGTCGATTACTTCTCTCCCTTGTCCCACAATCAGCAAGCACCATGACATCATGATCCAAGCCTGCGGTCAAGGAGGTAATCACAAGGTTAGGGACAACCCGGGGACCCTTGATCTTCAATCCAATGGTCTGAGTGAGTCCCTCACTTGAGCCCATCCGCGACTCAGTCAAACTAACGGTCCCAGCCTCCAGATCATATAAGGATGGCCAAGATTCGGCCACACAGGCCCAACCCAGACCAAGGGGCATGCGACACTTATTTGATCAACAAATTAGGTCTATAATTCATTAATAATGCACATTATTTTACAATATTCAAACCTTAATAACTCCCTCTAAAAAGATCTAAATGCCACCAAATTTTAACCATAGATTCCTTACCTCTCGAGCTACCTTGTACTAAAATTTTGTGACAAAACTAATCTATTTGATCATTCTATTATATTCCTCAAAAGGCATTAAAATAAGATATCTTAATCATGATGTCAACCTCACATCAACACACCTACTTTGTCAAAGCTTGGAATTCTTAATATAACTCAACCATATGATTTCACTTATGTCATTGGACATTAAGGATTCCAAAAGTCCACTCCATCACACTTATTCTATGGCACTCCTTTTTGTACCTTTATATGTGCACATTGTCATGCTTTAAATTTCCTATCTTTCTCCCAACTCTATCTTTTTAATTGCTATAATTTTGGTAACCCTCATGTGGTATCCCTATATCTTGCACTTATCTATCTTGAGTTGTTATATAGGTTTTGATAATGATCTCTTTGGATCTCTTGTTGTGTCTTAAATTTCTTCTGTTGCGTCCTAACTTGCTATATCAGTCTAGTTGTATATCTTGTCTTGATACAACTTTGAGGTTCTTAGTGGTAATCTTCTTTTGGTAATGATGCATTTTTTCTAGTAGGTTATATCCTTTCATGCTACCAAAACTGCATATTTGCTTGTTTGGATATTTGTCTACATCTACTCATAACTTGATCTTTAACTTTTGAAACTCTTGCTATGATATAGATCCTACTAGTAGTCCTTACTTGTGATATCATCTGCTAGTAGTTCACATACATGAAGTTCTGACCTTGTTGATCTTTTGATCAAGTGGTATTATACTATACGCTATGCTCGTATCTTGTTTTACTCTTACTCAAGCTTGTTCCTTAAATTCCATATCTACTATCTTGAGTTTCTTGTGTAGCATTGTGATGTAGGATATATAGAGAAACATTGTATGTATAAATTGGTGCACCATTTGAATTTATGCATATGTTGCTCTAATATCAGATTTTGATGCAATATTAGTTTTTTTTATGTAGAAATGATCTTCTGAGCAAGACACATTGCTATGCCATGAGCCTTGATGCTTTTGGGCTATTTCTGTCATCTTGAGGGTCAAAATTGTGATTCATTATTTTCTACAACACTTTATCTTACCTTTATATTTGACTAGAATTACATCTAGGGTTGTTCTAAAGCATGTCTTAATTTACTTTACATACTATGCTTGGACAAGCCCCTAGTTTTTCTCTTTTGCTATCTTTATAACATTTGTTATCTCCTTTTGCTAACAAGTTGTATTTTTAGATCTTCATATGCCCCTCTTTTTGAATGACAAAGGGGGAGAAAGCATGTATTCTTATGAAAGGCGTGTGAGAAGGTATACCTTACATGAACATCAAGGCATGTCTTATACGAAGAGGGAGAAAACATGTCATATGTTATGGGGAGAAGGAGAAATAACATCAATTGAGGGTGGGTATAAGAACTCCATGAGCACTAATTGAGGGGGAGCATATGAGCTCAATTCTATTGAAACCTCTCCAAAGGTATGATTTTACTTAAATTCTTTCAATACATTTATGGAATGATTTTTCATCTTAAAAATTGAGGAGAATGTTGACTCAAGGTCTAAATTGACTAAACCCTTGTTATTTGATGATGACTAGCCATTCCACTTATTTCTATCTAATGCTTCTACTTAGTGATTTCAGATTAGGTATAAGCACACTTCAAATACCCTAACTTGCACATCCTATCTTGGAGAAAAGACGAGTCAAAATCAAAAGTGCACTTTTGTGCAATTTGATGTCAATCCATTAGAATCATGTTGTGAATCACTTGTAATAATTATACGACTTGTAATTAATCTTTGAAAAAATCACACGCTCTTAAATCTAATATTTAAGCACTTTAATGACATTCTCCAAAATTTATTACATGTGATTCATCGACCGAGTTACAAACTCAAGTGATCCTTAATGGATTTTAGAATGATATTGAATCAGTGAAGTTGCACATTCATAGAACTCCACCGATCCCTGCACTAGGAAAAACTAGTTTAAGTGATCTGTCGAGTTTCATCAAGGATAAACTCGACCGATTGTTCAAATCTTTTTTCTTGCATCCCTCCTACAAGCAAATTCAAATCAGAATTACATTCGCTACCATCACAAGCATCAACTGTAACTAAGTGAATTATATTAGGGGGTGGTGTGACATAATGCCACACTATGTTTTTGTTTTTCAGGTGGTATTTTGCAAGTCCATCAACAACTTGGTTTTTTCTTCTGGGAACAAATTGCAACTTCCACGATTCTTTTCGAACCTTGTTGATCTTCAACACCCAATAGGTAAATTTAGGATGCTCTGCAGCTTGGTCCTTGATTGCTTTCACTGCACAACTGTTGTCTGATTTGAAGATAGCTACTTCGATCTGATTATCTACAACATACTTCATCGCTTCCTAGATTCCCACTAGCTTTGTCTCTATTTTTGAAGTGATCGGTCGTTTGATCCCACTACCAGCTATCCATTGCCCCTCACAGTTCCTCACAACAAACACTACTACCGATTTAGCCTTCCCAACTACATCATTGGTGTTGAACTTAATGCACTGACCCATGGGTTTGGACCAGATGCTGCTCTCTTCCTTGCAATATTCATCTCCTCCACTTGTAGTGTCATGTTCATGAGTACAACTTCGTTCCTGATTTGGCCAGCTTGGTGTTCCGTCATTAATATAACATTGTCCAAGACCTGCTTATTCCTGCTCTTCCATATAATATTACACGAAACTAAGAAAGTTCTCTGCATTATCAGGCTCTTTGCTAAATGTGTAGCCAACCAAGATTTTTCATTTGAACATCTCAATAGTTCTTCAAGATCACCCCTATTTAGAACCATCGACCACACCTTACGTGCATGCTCACAGTCCTGTAAGGCATGTAACAAGGTCTCCTCATGTGCATTACATCACCCAAACTTGTCATCCACAGTCAAATGTCTCATTTTCCTTCTAGAGTTCATGATGAGTGCTCCATGGGAAATTAACCAATCAAGACATTTTAGTTTGCTGGATACACGAGCTCCCCAAATAAGTTTCCAATTCCCTATTATCTCAATATTCTTCTCTTTCCTCAAGGTGTTATATGCTAATTTGGTCGTAAATTGACCATCCACTGTATGGTTCCAGATCCATATATCATCATGGTCAGTCTTAAATGGTGGACTGATCCTACCAATGTCTTTTACTACTCGTTCCTTGAACCAATCATTTAGGAATTTAATATCCCATTCACCTTTCGTAGTGACTACACTGCTTACCATCAGATGACGAAGGTCCTCAGGAATCGGTTTAGTTGTTGCTTCTTCGAGTTTAAGGTTCGACTTCACCCAGCAATCAGTCTAGAAATTGGTATTTGCACCTAACAAAGGTTGGATTCAGGGGTTCTGCATCATGAATTCCTTACTTTTGTATACACATTTCCTTAGTTGTGATGCTCCATTGGGTTTTTGGGATCTGAACTCTAAACACCTCTTCCTCATACTCCTACACCAAGGTGCTTTTCTGTTACATAGCATGTCCCAAGTATTTCTCATTAGTAATGCAACATTCCATTCTCTCATAGTTTTTATAACCAAGCCTCCTTGCTCCTTTGGACTTGTGACTTTGTCCCATTCGACTAGGGACATGGATCTAGCTTTATGACCTCCACCCCATATGAATCTTCTCACCAGTCCGTCAATAGTATCACACAATTGTAAATGAAGAACGATTGTTTGCATGACGTAAGTAGGGATAGCCGTTACAACTGATTTAGCAAGGCTAATCCGTCCTGCCAATGCTAGGCTGCAAGCTGACCAAGCATTAATCCAAGTTGAGATCTTATTGATGACCTCCGAATATGTATTCTTGTTCACTCACGAATGTATGATGGGTATGCCTTGGTACCTCCCTAGGTCCTTTGTGACCTTAAAGCCATTGAATGTCATGATTCTTCTCCTCATCCTTGCAGTCACACTCCTTGAGAAGAAGATCTTTGTCTTAGTTACAGATATAACTTGCCCCTATGCCTTCTCAAACTCGGTGAAGCATTATTTTATGAAATGCCTTTGGTCCTTGGTTGTTTCAGCAAAAAGAATAATATCATCAACAAAGTACACATGTGCAATCTTATGGTCATTAGCTCCCAATCTCAACAGTTTCCATTTCTTCTCCAATACCTATGTGTTAATCAACTGAGTAAGTCGCTCAAGACATAGCACAAACACATAAGGTGACAATGGGTCGCCTTGCCTGATCCCCCTGCTGGCCTTAAATGGTTGAGACTGTTTGCCGCTCCAACTAATGGATATATCCCCGCCAGTGATCGAATTCATGATGTATTTTTGGATATTAATAGGCAGATTGACCTTAGACAATGTGTCTTCGATGAACTGCCAAGACATCATATCATAGGCCTTAGTTAAGTCGATTTTGATAGCCATGGATTCAATGCTGGTCTTCTTTCTCATGTTGTGAATCAACTCTTGGACAATAGAAATATTGTCAGTAATTTTTCTCCTAGGAACAAAGCCACTTTGTCCATCTGATACCCAGGCCGGCATAAACGGTTTTAATCTTTCTACCATTATTTTTGATGACAATTTTACTACTATGTTATTCAGAGACATCGACCTCAGTTGTTGGCATCTCTGGCCTAGGAACTTTGGGAATTAGGACGATGGTTGCGTCACATAATTTGCAATTCAACGGATTCCCAGCAAAATCCTCCTTCACTGTGTTCCACACGGAGTCCCCGATCCACTTCCAGCCATTCTGGATGAAGTGGGTGCTAACCCCATCCGGCCCCGCCGCTTTGAAAGGATTCATACGTTTTAGAGTTTGGAATACTTCCTCGGTTGGTCCGCCTGATATGATGCTTGATTGTTCTGGTGAAAGCCTACTGAAATAACCTGGTATTGAACAGATGCTTTCTCGTCTATCAAATCCCAGATCAGTCAGGACTTTCTTGAAATGTTCAACTACCATATGCTTGAGTTCTCGCTCATTCGAAACCCATTCCCCACTGCTATTCATGAGTGCAGAAATTAGGTTCCCTCTACGCCTTTGGTTCACCCAATTATTGTAGAATTTTGTGTTGTTGTCTCCGTCTTTGAGCCAATTGATATGAGATTTCTACTTCCAGTCTTCTTCCTCTATTCTTAAGATCATGTCTAGCTCCATCTGCATGTTGTTGCACATGTCATTAGAAATGCTATCATATTGATATGAGAGATTAGTTTGAAGGGTGTTAATGTTGTGCATCAATCAGTCTTTTCCTTTCTTCTCATTTTTAAGCTCTGACGATCCCGCTTCGATAGGGCCTCTGTTGCCTGGATTAAGACATCCTCATAAGCCTGGTCTTCTTTCCATGCTGCTTGCAGAATGTTTGTAAACTCAGGTTCTGAGAACCATGATGCCCGTGTAATGAATCTCCTGCTAGTTCCACCAGGTTTCTTGGCTTTTAACAATATATATAGGGCAATGATCTGAGTGTAAGCGTGGTAGATGTTCTAGCACCATTTCAGGATATTGTTGAATGAACCAAGAATTGGCTACAGCTCGGTCGAGCCTCTCCTACAACATACCATGTTTGTACGTGTATTTCATTCTGGAAAAGCCAAGATCGGATAACCCGACCTCCATCAGAGTTTCGCTGAAGATTCTTGCTTCGTTTGCATAAAAAAGCTCGCTTCCAAATTTCTCACTGGGATCCGTCATCGCATTGAAGTCCCCCGGAACCACCCAAGGTTCGTGGATGCGGCTACCCATATCTATTAAGTGCTTCCACAACAATGTGCAAATGGATGGATGGGGACTAGCGTAGATAAAAGTAGTGGACAGAGATTTATTAATGCGGCAGGTGATGAACTGACCATGGCTCTGAGTTATCTCTACATTGCAGCTCGATGGGTCCCAACCAACCCATATACCTCCTACAAAGCCTCGTGCTTCAACTCTGTGTGAGCACTTAAAACCCAACTTCTTAATAGTGGTCATGGCACACCGCCCACTGATTCTAGGTTCCAAAACCACAGTAATTTTTGGTATTATCGAACTGATAAATTATTTAAGGGTGTTACGTGTATCTTCGTTCCCAATCCCTCACGTTCCAACAAAAAATGTCCACCATTAAAGGGTAGTGCTGAGGATTGAAAATTTATATTTAGCTGATTACTGTACCACTTTCTGGCTACTGATGCCCTCTTCAACAGCCAGCCCAACCACCTTTAGAGAACTTCCAGTATCAGTGTCCTTTTCGGTTGCTCCGATTATAGTAGCCACCTCCTTTGCTAGTGATCTCCTTGGGCTACGCCGCCTCATTTCAGGTGGGGGGAGGTGCTTGACTGGACCTTTCTTTTTCATTTTGGTGCCGTTGCCTTTGTTCCGGTGACCTCATTTCAGGCTAGATACGAACGCAAGTACCTCTCCCAGTGCGACTTCATCAGCGTCTGCAAGCTCACTTGCCTTGAAATCCGGAGTGGGAGCTTCAATTCCCTACATCTCAGCAGCATCAGAGACTTCAATGACTTCTACAACCTCATCCACGCCAGGGTGAACTACGTTGTGGACTTCCTGCTCATTTGCAGACAACTTTTGTACATTGTTAACATGCACCGACGTAGCCTTTGGTACGTTTGTAACATCTCTTAGCACGTTGTTGGGTTGGACCTCACCATTAGATACTGTCGCATTCTTCTTTTTTCTCCATATTTTAGCTGGCCTTTTTGTGAATTCGTGTGTTGCTTGGACTTCTGAATCTCTTGCTTCCAATTCCTTCAAGTCGTCGTTGACCTCCTGCATTAAGCTTTTGAACCGATTATTCGAATCCCTCTCCTTGATTCTATTCTCTCCTTGCATCCCTCGTCTTTGCCTTTGACCACCTCCCTTCCTTTTCTGAGTTTGCCAAGAGTTTTCAGTGACCTCCTCACCTTCTGTCCCCTGTGAGTTTTGTAACCCGTCTGCCACGACGTCAGATCTCTTCTCGAGCCCTTCTTCTTTGTTTGGGCACCCCTTCGATATGTGACCCTCCTCCCCTAGCGCATGCCCAAGGAAAACCTTCGTACTCTACCTCATATTCCACCCCATTGATCAATATCGACGGAATTAGAGGGCGGGTGGTATCAAGCTCCAGAGCCAACCTAGCAAATTTGTTTCTTGACCGGCTGGCGGTGTGGGCATCCATCTTTATCAGTCTCCCCAGAGCCATTCCAATGTATTCGAAGATGGTTGGTACATATAAGTGCAGAGGAAGATTAACGATCCTTACCCAGGACACAATCAACTCCAGATAATTCTTCGACGGGATAAACGTTGGGTACCATTCCCACACCGCCACGTTCCTCCCGAACAGCTTCCATGGCCCCCCTATCAAAGCTGTTTCATGATCCTTGGCACAAGAGAATTGGACAACGAAATGGCCCATATTTAACTCATACAAATTAAATCTTTCGGAGATCTTCCATAATAATTTCAACCTATCTCTGAGCGTCAGATATCCTACCTCTGTACCAATCAGGCGCACGACTACTGCATAACGCCATGGCTGTACAAGCGTGTCCTCAACCTCTGGCATTATAGTCAAAGCTGGTTTGCCATCTAGTTCTCCCAAAGAAACGTCCTTGACAGATAAGTTCTCCTCGAAGAGCTTGTTCAGAAATAGATCGGCTGCGTCGTGTCGGCTCACCCCGACCACCACGTTACTGAAAGATTTTTGACCCACGACCGTTCCTACCCATGACATATTTGAGACTTCCATGTTAGGGTTAGGGTTTACCATGTCTTGAACCTTGTCGACGGCTTGATCCTGGGGTATTCTGTTCTCCACGTTCTGGCTAAGGTTACAGTCAGTTACTACCGACTCCTCCGCCCCTCCCCTCATACCCACAAAGTTCAACGTTAACCCTATCTCCGGAACTTCTAAAACGACTCCATGACTTCTGGGAGAAGGCGGCTGATCTGTGCAGGTGCTCTCTGACTTCTCTCCCCGTGTGCCACCTTGGTCATCCGGTCCTCTACCATGCTGTCCTCCACTCTTGGGAACGGACCCATGATCGCCACAGCCGCCGCCACCCCCACGATCCCGATATTTCCCCATTTTATAAAAAAAACAATATATATTGAATTATCCGATTGTTCAAATCTACTTTGTCGTAAAGTGCAATCAGCTGAGTTTCCTTTCTTGAAACTGAACAGATTGCACTATATAGCAAAGTGCAGAAAAGTTTCTCTAATCCTTGGACTATTGCAAAACTTGAAAAAAAATCTGTTGCAACACCCCAAATGGCTGGTATTTGGCCTTAAGTGTTCCCAAAGGCTTCTAGGCATCCTAAATTATCAATAGGACCCCTTGGGCTTGATCCCATGGTTATCTAAGCATTATAAATATCCCAATTTATACTTGAGTGCATCCTACAACCTCCTCTCTCTATCTCTAAGATTTATCACTCGCTACATCCATTAGAGTGAGTAGGAGATTTGTAAGAGAGATAATCCTACATTATCTTGTGAGGCTCTCACTTCCTCCACCTCCCAATCTCTCATTCAACCATGAAGATTAAGGTTCTCTCTCTTGGCTAAGAGAGGTGAATAAGAACATGCGAAGGAGTCCCTTGGTGAAGAGATTCAAGGCCGAAGACTTGGAGAAAGAGTGGGTAAGCCCATGGTGAAGGAAGAAGACTCCTTGCTCAAGTGTGCAATTCCTTGGGGAAAGCTTCTCCTTGGAAAAGGTGAAGTCAAGGGTTGAAGATTCAAGGAGTGGGAAACTCCACAAAGACTGAAGACTTGTGTAAGAGTGGGTAAGTCCTTGGTGAAGGCAAAAGACTCATTGCAAAGTGGGTAAGTTCTTGGTGAGGTAGAACACTCCTGGTTGGATAGGTAAGCCCGTTGGTGGGTCATGTATTGTATGTCTTATGAAGGAATATAAGAGTGCAATGGTTAAGAAATGTTAGAGGTTGACCTCTCTAGGTAGTGGACTGACATACTTCTAATTTAAAGTATGGAACCACACTACTTAGCTTTTTAATTGGTGCATGTTCAATCTCTCTCATACTTTCTATGTATGTTAAGTTGCACATCTAATTTCTAATTAACAACCATTCTTGTGATATACCTTGAAGGTCTACTGAATTTTGTTTAAGTACATTTTAGCTCTATTCACCCCCTCTAGAGCAAATCTCCCATCCCAGATCCAACAAGTGGTATCAGAGTACGTCTTCTCCAATTATACTTCCACAAGTAGGACACGATGGGTGACTACCAAGAAGGGAGATAATTGATCAACGTTCCAATCTTTGATGGGAGAAATTTCCTCTATGAGAAAAGAAGGCTACAATTCTATATCCAAGGATCAAGTCTTGAGCTATGGAAAATGGTTAATAGTCCATACAAGCTACAAGAGACACAAGTATAAGAGTGGAATGAAGCTACCTTGAAGATAGCAACCTTGAATGCAAAGGCCATCAATATTCTATTTGCCTCCATGAACCCCACAGAGTTCAATCAGATTTCTTCTTGTGAAACAGCCTATGAGGAATGGAGAAAGCTATGTGTCACTTATGAGGAGACAATTCAAGTGAAGAAAAGCAAAGTCTACATGCTCAAAGGACTTCTTGAGAACTTCAAGATGAGAAAGGAGGAGAAGATAGACAACATTTACTCAAGGCTCAATACCATTGTGAATGGTCTTTCTATTTAAGGTCATCCTATGAGTAGAGGAGACATCAACTCAAAGATCCTTATAACTCTCCCCGAGAGATGGGAACCCAAGGTGACTTACATTGAAGAAGTAAAGTTTCTTGGTGATATTTCTATTGAAGAACTCATAGGAAATTGTAATGCCCCATGCCACACAAAGTGAGATAACTCAAAATAAAACTACAAAAGAAATATTAAACAACCAGATTACGGGAAAATATTAAAAATTTAAAACCATTTTCATAAAACTTCAAATAGATAGAACCTTTTATATATGAGTGCTTTCATGCTTCAAAGAACTTACTATATGTGTCATCAACCTGTTACCAGAGAACCTATTCTGGAACATATATACATATATCCACTACATCTCTATACAAAGGGGCACACAAGCCAACCACATATCGAAGGCACATTCACAAAAACATCTACAAAACCTTCCCAAAGACCCGAATGTATAGGGATGACTCTAGGACTCTATCAAGAAAAGACATCGAGCAACACTCCCAACCTTGTCAGCTACTACCTCTCTTGCTGCTCCTCAACCTCTGCTGCACGATCTCTACCTCCTTGTGGATGTCCACCTAAAAAGGACGTGAAAAACCCACAGGGTGAAACTCCAAATCTCAGTTGGAGATATAACGCTCCACCAACTCTATTATTATCCTAGATAAGATAATTAGAGCAACATAAAAGTTATCTATAAGAAGCAAGTAGTCATTATTAATAGGATGAACAAATACTGTTGAATTATGAAACATTTTAACAATTTAAAAGGAATATAAAGAACATGTATAATTCCTATCAACAATATTGTATAAAGATCAAGCAAGGCCTGATCCAATGTTTCTGTATTTGATCCTTTACATTTATACTACATGGATGATTACATATTTTATTATGCCCTGATGATTTGAGTCGTACCACCCAAATCCCACCGACCATTGCGAATTGGTGCCATACAGGGTCAATGGAAGAGCCAAAATCCATAACCTCCCCACATCTCTTGGTCAACATAAGAGAAAATACTACAGAGACATATCAGTCAACTGTAACAATGACATATAGTCAAACTTAAGGATTGTCTCACGCATGACCATCCACATATATAATCATACCTAGCCCACCTTGGTACAAGAATGTTGCTAGAAGAACAGGCTCACACATGGCCATTCTAACCAGAAGGAGTGGCTCACGCATGGACATCCACATATCACAACAAGATTGACTCATGCATGGTCGTCTCACACATCCTGTAGTTAAGGATACAATGAATTACTTGACTTGCACCCCACATATTCAAGAATACACGCTCTAAGTTAAACTTGTTCCACTATTCAACAAATGCTGACACTGAATGGATCTATGGCACATGGAAAGCTACTAGATTAAGTTTGACTTGATTAGTTAGGCCGAAGTGTATTTTAGCATCAATCAAGTTACAACATATAAAATCTAAACAATTTCTGCATAAACAAGGGCATAACACATCACCAGAACATATTTGAGCACATAGGGTGTGATCTTGTCACATCTTCACTTGATATTTGCCAATCACTATATTTCTCATCTCAAGGACCACAATCTTGGGGTAACAACCCCTCCTCTCATCACTGAGGATATCACCATCTCATATAAGGCAATAAGCCATCATTAGGTCATAAGACCATTTACCTCCTCTTTCAATGATACCAACATCGCTTGTGCCTCACAAGGCCCATTCAAACATATCATAAGCTACATAGCTCATTCCTGGCTATTCTTATCAACTGGTGTTACCTACATGGTTAGAGACTTGTAATAAGAAGAACAATACATCATCAATACTACCATCTCATAAGATTCATGCCATTCACAATACATCATTATGGTTACATTTCTTATTAATCAATTAGGACTTACGAGGTTGGATCAACAACCACCCTTAGACCATTGCTCCCAACATCATTATAAGGTTCGTTATGAAATGAAGATAATAGAAAATGACACTCATTATCATTCACACAACCACCTCATAGGGTATCACATCATATCATGTAACCCTATAATCAACATGATGTAACATAACCACCATCACAAGGTATCAGTTAAGGCTATCATATAGTGTATCGGTTGATACTTTCCATGGGGTAACAAGTTGTTATCAACACAACATGTTGACTACCATCATGCAAGGCACAAGGGATATCCCTACTAAGAGTGTATCAATTTACCACTTATAGAGGGTGTGATGGTCAACACTAGCTAAGGGTGTGACGGCCAACACCACCTAAAGATGTCAGTAAACTAAAGCATGTCGGGCAGCCCTTGGTGTTTCAATTGTTAGGGTTAGGGTTTAGCTAGACATCACGGGTTAAGGTGTATCAGGCAAAACTCAACCAGGGCGTCACAGTTTAGCCCTCAAGACAGACCAACTCCACAAGGTACTCCCTTATCCATGACAGGCTTACACCATCAAGGCAAAACAATTTAGCAACACCTTACCTACTTCGGTACTTCAAGAGCATAACAAATAACAACCTTCATGCATAACAGTTCAGGTGCTTCTAGGGCATGATGGGCTAGCATCTTCAATATCTATCCACCTTATCGGTTTAACATCCATAAGCCAATACAAGCTAACCTTCTCAACCCATGTTGTCCTAAACCTCCACAAGGAATTTTAACCTAGGCATCTCCAAGTCATGATGACTTGCCACATAGGGTGTCAGTTTGTTGCACTACAAGTCATGGTCACCTACACTCAACATGATGCATATGCGTGGAATTGTTGTTTTCAACCTTAGAAAGGTCATCTACTAGTCCATTTACTACTCATATCAAGAAGGTGCAAGACATTAATAGCAAAAACCACAAGATTCCATCATCAAAATAGTTCTAAAACCATTAACAACTACTAGCACACAAGAGATGAACGATCCGAAGATGAAGAACAAACATAAGCATATGAAGAGTGAAAATAACAAAGGAGGTTAAGAGTTATATAACCCTCCTCAAAGATCACCACCAAGATCCAAGCTCCAAGGTCAAGCTTGGCATCCCAGCAAGTATCATGTAAAGAATTGAAGCTATGATGTCTCGATTCTTATGGGCAGATAGAGCCAATCGCTCTAGGAGTGCATGGATTGGATGGAACAGGATGACCACCCGATGGAAAGAGGAGGTCTTGGCCTCTCTCTAATTAAACTGATCAATGATGCTTTCCTATCTAAAGCTTACTGGGAGGTCATCGTTGGTGACTCGATTTGGGCTGATTTCTATCGTAACAAATATGCAAGCCAATCCTCCAACCGTTCAAGCATGACCCTGATAAACCTGAAACTAAGTGCTACACCTTCACCATTCTAGAAGAAGATATCAAAAATGTTCCCGAGGATCCTTCCACACTGCATATGGGTCATAGGCAGAGGCAACATATCATTATGGGATGCCTTATGGTGCGAGAGTCCGTTGCACGAATTTGCAAAACTTGCTAATGACTGTAACCATGCCTTCTTGGTAAATGATTTTTGGATAGATTGGCAAGGATGGGACTGGAATTCACTTAGTCAAATCCTCACTGAGAAAGGTATGGTGCTCATCAAGATCTCAAGTGCGTGAGTATCTGACATGAACTGTAGTATCCTCAAAATCATAAACCTATCATTGGTCCTTAATGGGAAACCCTGATATGCAAGTTTAAGATTTTATCAAACAAATAAAACGTATTGTGACCTCTAAGTACCATATATAATGAAATATTCTCATAACCTCAATTTTGGCTCAAATAACTCATTGAATAAAGGATAATTTCATCCATGTCACCTTTTAATAATATTGGCATTAAATAGCAACCTATATGAGGTTGATGAACAAAAGTTAATGAAAATCTAAATCTGATTAGATAGGAAGATTCTATAGGTCCTAATTAACTTATGGTTCAATTTTGAAGTCATTTGGACTTCATTTGACCCTTAAAATCCATTAGGGAAGTTAATATATAGTTTGGGTTAATTATTATTTGATAATTTGATTTATCTGCCTAAGTTTCCATTTATCTAAGTGTCATGAGTGCCACTTGATGCGCCGTCCATCCATATCTTTAGATGTCAATCCGATGGATGTGGACCCATCTCCTACCTCAGGTAGGAGACCGAGAGCAGCAGGTCTCTGGTGCGATATTCACGGGTCCGGTTCTCTCATGATGATGGTCCATTTTAGGTGATTTCTTCGCCAATGGAACCGGGAGCAAGCCACAGTTCCATTGATCCCTGTTTCGATGGGTTTTGGTGTCCTATTGAGAAATTCCCATTTGGGCTTGGACTCCTTCACCTCCCTTTCTTCGCAGAGGTCTCGCCAGCACACAAAACCTCTATAAAGTTGGTGCTAAATGATCGCCAATCCTACAAAGACCCCCCTCTCTGCTCAATTTTGCCTCGTACCCTCCAAGACATTGTCGCCTACTCGATTTGTATCTCCAGCGAACTCTATCACGGCTCAGCCTCCTCCGCCGTCTCCGATCAAATTGGCAAGTAGCACTCGAGCCCTTTCCCCTATTCTTCTTCTACTGAGCCATGGCGGCAGGCTGAAGTTGGAGCTTCACCACACGCCAGAGCCTAAGTCATGGCTTTGTGAGTTCATTGTGGTACAATGAAGCTATTTGTGCTTCACATTTTGGCTTCTTGATCGAGATCCTCTTCTTTGGACCTGGGTTCCGTGCTCCCAGGGTTGTGAGTTCGATGCCATGGCACAAGGCAAGATTCCAGGCGTGCGTTTTACCCTAATTCCCTTCATAGGGAGATGCCACGATTGATGTTGCAGGGGTGTTTTGGTATTTTTACTTTTATTTTATCAAGTGACAATGCCTTTGATTGAGATGCGAGTTTTACAACTTTGCCTCCATATGTTTAATCAAATGTAACACTTGCCATGTATTTCTCGGTCATCTTAGTTTCATTTCAATCGATCTTGTTTTCATTTCACGTTTATATTTCCTGGATTTTGGATTGGCCGATGCATGAAAATTCATAACTTTTGATTGGTAGATTGTATAGGGACAAGTTATATATGGATTTTTCTCAATTTTTCGATATCTATCCAATGTTCAGTGTTTTGAGACATGTTTTGGTTTGGTTTTCAAGAAGTGTCAGGTTTGAGACAATTAGGGTTTAGGGTGTAATTAAATTAATAATGATGCAAACCACGATTAATTTCAGGAACCTAGGACTCGACTCAGGATCAGGGAGACTAAAATTAGGTTTTTTCTCCAATAAGGTAAGCAAGTCATGTCATTATGCATATGTATTTTGGATGAGTTGATTGCTATGTATGATTTAAGATTATGCTTTAGAATTCAATGTTAATGAATGAAATCAAGATATTGATTATGCCTTTGATTATATGCTTGTTGTTATGGCCATAAAGTCATATGCTTTTAACCGATGTTAATTAGTTTAATGCTATGCTTATGCAATGATTAAGAAATTGAATAAAGAATCATGGAAATCATGTAATGTTAATGTCAAGATTAAGAGGGAGAAATACCATGATGATTATGATAATGCACTTAAGAGGGTCCACAGAGGGCAGTGCATGTTTGGTACTGGTTTATGCTATTATTGTGGAGTTCATGGACACATAAAGTCAGATTGCCCTAAGATACAGAGGAAGGAAGCCAAGAACTAGAACTCGACCCCTAATTTATTAAAAAAGTCTGCATATAATATGAGATTATTACCTTTTGGCCAATCGTGCGCCACCACGTGGCCAACAAGGGTGCGACCTCCAGCTCCTGGCCCACACTGAACCAGCGGTCCACAATCTGGACCAGTCTGCATCCTCTTCCTTTCTTGTTCCCGTGAACTACTGCAATCACTTGTGTGCATCTGTTCTCGGCGCCGCACGACACCTGTAGGAGCCCATGCTCCTCTACTCCAGTGCTACCATCGCCGCTACGAGCTCTGGTGAGAAACTTCCTACCAAATCTCCTTTCTCCCTCCACCAACCTTGAGCCTTGCTGCTGGCTCCTCCTCAACTGTGTGAGATCAGCCGCCAGATCTTCCTTCGCGATTCGATGGGCTCTCCGGCGAGAGATCTACGTCCGTCTCCTTTGGTTCTCACATGATGCTTCTGTCCTTCTATCTTGCCTCGTTATCAAGTTTGACGTCCTCTGTGTCTTTCTCCACTGGATGCCACATGAGCGTGGCTGGAGTTCTGGGTGCCTCTGTGCAGGATAGAGGCTCTAGGCCCTGCCTTCCACGAGCTTAGGCACCGTCCTACAGAAGGTCTCCTGTGACGATCAACTGTAGGCTCCTTGCACCTCCGCAAGGCTAGTGAAAGTCTTCGCCACAACCTACTACCACTAATGACAGAGAGGCTAGAGAGGGGAGGTCATATCTTTCTATCTTATGCAGTTGTCTCATGCCTAAACGAGACTTAAACTACATTTCTCGGCAAGTCAAGGAACTTCCTAGTTCCTGCCCCAGTCACCCCACGAATGGTGATCGTGGCTACCTAGGCAAGCATTTACATGGTTGCTCCAGGATCTCGGAGCCGTTCCAAGAAAAGGGGTCTATTCACTACCATACAATCATTTTCATCCAAAGATTGCAAGACATATATGCGACATCTCCATGTCAAGGCTATGCCTACTAGATCAAGACTAACCAATTCAAATCTTGTCCATGCAGCACATAATTAACACATGAGCGTGACACAACATTTAATCAAAGCCCAAGATTCTAATTGTGAACATTGGTCCAAAACACATCAAAAAGTTAATCATTTGTCCCACTTCAAACCTAAATAACTCCTTCTAGGAACATTGAAATCTTATGAAACTTTTACCATAGCTCTATCATCATCCAAGCTATCTCACATCCAACCTTGTGCCAAAACTCAACTATAAGACCAATCAATTAAATTCCTCAAATATGAAAAATCTTATGGATCTTAATCATGATATCAACCGCAAACAACACTAAAACAACTCAACATGCATAACTTCAGTTATGTCATTGGATATTTTAGGATCTCAAAAATCCACACCATCACATCCTACACACCTTAAAAAGGAATTTCATCCTCAAAATTAAGACAAAATTCGAGTATATCACATCATATACATCTTAAAAGAAATTCCATCCTCAAAATTAAGCCATTATGTTAATCTAAGAAGAACAAAGCAAAAAGGTTTTCACCAACATGTGGGGCACCACTATATGTGCAACGTATCCAAAAAAAAGCTCCATAATCATATCCAAACCACTATTATGAGGTTTTAAAACATCTAAGGTGGAACACTCGTTCATAAAAGATTGAAATAAGGGTTTAGAAACTTAGGTTATTTCATGACGTCATTCATATCTTTAGGGTTGCGTCCTTATCTTTACCCATGCATTAGGATTCCCACTTCTTATTACCATGTTCTAAAGGAGTTAACTAAGTTAACCCATTATATCAAGGTGTCATCAACATTTTTTTTAGCCTTTGTTAGAACATGTTCAACATTAATATATGCCTTTTAAGAGGGAGTTAACAATAATTAACCCGCATTATCCATCTAGACCATGTCAAGGTGTTATAATCATTATGTTGTGCTAGCTGTCAAACTATATTTTCCATCTTTGTTAATCACTAAGATTAACACCTCGTGTAACATGTTTCATTCATATGATCTTATTTCATTTCTCATAATAAACTGTAACATTTACTAATGATTTCATCACAACATTAGCCAACAATTTCACATTATCATCATTATTCATTTACATGGTTAACCATATATTGATAAAGAGATTTAAAACATGTATAACCTTTCCATCATGTCATATCCGGATATCACATCTCAAGGTCAAAACATGTTCTTACTTATATTACACCATGGTTGTTCTAAACAAACTTGTACAAGTGGCTTATTTTATATGTATTAAAACTTTATCTAGTCCAAATGAGGTTCTCCTGACCCATATCATGAGGGTAGTGCCATGCTCAGTCTCTCTGAGCTAACTCATCTCTGTGAGTGTCTCATAAACTAAAACTTATCTTCCCTCTCTTAGTATAAGGTTCTCAGATTACCTCATTGGCACTAGTCGATTGCTTGATGAGCTCTAGCCACATAAGCACAAACCAAAACATGGTATTCTATACTCTTCATAGGTCCCTACCCATGTGTTATGCTTACCCAAAACTCTCTTATCAACATAACCACTTGATTCCTACAAGGAACCACCAACCCGAGCATGAGCCTTCAAAGAAAGTAAAACATATACCTCCTCCAAGGTCTTGGGACTCTCTTTCCATCACCTAGATGGTAGGTTCTCATATTCTTATTCACACATGCACACATAGCCATCCTCTCTCTAACTCTAGGGTTTGGTCCTCCCAAGGACATCTAGGGTTCAGCAGGACTATAGGAATCATGCATAAAGTGACTCAACTCAATCACTCAGGAGTATTCTAGTTTAGGACATATCATATCACATATCTCATAATTCTCACTGTTTGGAGTTTAGGTTCTCTGACCTTCTCCCAATGGGTCTCACTCTCTCTGGAGTTAACCCCAAAACTGGTCCTAAAACTAGAGGTCCTCCTTCATAAAAGATACTAAGGATCTTGCTGATTCACATCATTGTCTTAACTTAACATATCTTATCTCATAAAAGCCAGTTACTTGCATCATATCATCAAAACATATCTCAAAACCTCAAAATTGAACTTAAGTCTTCAAAGACAAACATATATCCTTATAAACTATCTTATATCATCTAAATAAGACTCACATCATATCGTGAAAACTTATTTCATCTACTCCATCTATCTTATATTCCAACAAGGCTCTAGACATCTAATCTAGAACTACTCTCTCTTCTAGACTAATGTCATACACTTTCACTTAGGTTGCATGGTCACCTCCTACTGGTACATGTTTTTTTTTTATTAAGCCAGGGGTCACTTTTATTCATCCCACACCCCTCTTGTGGGATAAATCACAACAAAAATTACATCTCCCGCACTTATAACTCGGGTAATATCCCATTATCCCACAACAAATTCACCCTCAATATATAATTAAAAATAAAGGTCGAAGACCTCACTCTAATAGCTCTCATCAACACCTCCAACATCTATTTTCTTTAGGACCACGTAGGGAGTACTTCTTTTTTCCATCAGAGCCATGCCTCTAATTCTCAACGGCATATTAGATATATCCGAAGAGACTAATATCTCCTGCGTTCTGTTCCCCCACCTTCCTAATTCACGAGGTATCGAGTTGATAACCTTATGAACTAGAGAACCAGAGATCATGGAAGATGCAATCTCTTCTCTCAGCTCTCTAACAAAAGATGTTGTCCGCCACGACTCTCTACCTCCATGCCAAAGTACCTCATATGTATAGGAGTCATCAACCTCAATACTCGAGATGCTCAAAGCGTGGTCACCTGCTAGTTTCAGACCAATGGCGCATGCTTGCATATACGCAAGGAAGTAGTCAGAGCTCTTGATCCAAGCTCGGAACACAAGATAGATATTTGCATTGTGATTACGGATGAAACCAGCTGCCCATCTTCTATATGTACCGTTGGCATCTTTGTCCCTCCCAATCGTGATGTTCAGTTTGAGATTATGTAGATCTGGCTTCTCCCATCACAGCAATACTATTTCCTTCATAGCTATCTTTGGTTCCTTCACGCCCATCAATTTCATTCTGTCATATATTCCATTCTCCATAGCAATAGGAAACACATACCTCTTCATGTGTTGGTTTAGGATTCTCAAGATATATTCCCATTCATGGCTGAGCGATTTCATCTTACCATCATATTTAGCTCCACATCTAATGCGCCATATGCTATGTGGGATTAGGATTGCTAGATTACCTTCCAACCATTCAGTTATGTTCTTCTTTTTTGCCATCGCACACCTGTCAAGAAGAGATCTCATATCAAAAGGCGCCTCCATATCAATTAGCTCGTCGAATTTCCTCCAAAAGAATTTGGCGGTCTACCCCTGGAATAACAGATGACCCATATCTTCCTGCTGGGGTTCAAAACAGCAATAACATCTAGATGCAAGAGGGATACCACATATGAGCCTTATGTTATCGTCAGTGGGAATGGCTCCCCTAGCCGATTTCCATATGAACGCTTCCTCTTTTGGATACCCAGCTTTCCATACCCTCCCAAGGCCGTCTGGACCTTCCTTTTCATTATGCACCAACATCCGCTTGGCTGAACTCATAGAAAATATGCCACTCTTCTCAGGACCCCACGCTAGCTTGTTTTCTTCGTTGGATATCCATATCTCTGCATCTCATATCAACTGTACTCCTTCTTCATCCACGATCAGTATAAGCGAATCCCAATCCCATCCATATCCCTCTATCCAAAAGTCTTTCACCAAGAATGGATGTCTTATGTCACTGGGTATGATCGCATGATCAGCAAGGCGTTTCTTGCACCACCATGAATCCCAGAAGGACATCTCCCCATTTCCAACCACCCATCTACACACCGGAAACATGCGAGGAAACATGTCCCACAATCTCTTCCAGAAAGGTGAAGGTAGTAATCCTCTTCTCAAGGTACCAGGATATAGATTGTCTTGGCCTCCTGCCACATTTGCGTATTTGCTTCTGTAGAAAGATGCCCAAATGGAATCCTTTGTTAGAACCTTCCAGCATGCTTTTGTAACAAAGGCCTCATTGATCGACTGTAGCGAGGGAATCCCTAACCCGCCCACAGAAAAAGGTCTAGCCACCCTGTGCCATCCAATCCACGCCTTCCTGTGATGATCCTCCCTGTCATTCCACAGGAATCTGGATAGTTTATCTTCAATCCGAGCTACTATCCCAGTAGGAATGCCCACCGCCGCCGCCGTGTACACTGGTATGGATGCTAGAACATGTGCAATCAACATCCTCCTCCCCGCAAAGGATAATAGTCTGGACTTCCACATAGCAATCTTTTCATTTATCTTGCTCATTAGGAACTCAAAGTCGAATAGTCTCATCGACCCTTTCTTGATCGGTATGCCCAGATATTTCAAAGATTCCGTAGCAGAACTCACTCCCAGTGACATGGCTACACCATGAGCTAGCATCTGGTCCTTGCCTCCTACCATGCATGTAGATTTAGATTTGTTTATTCTCTGACCAGTTGCTCTTTCGTATGCTTCAAAGGTGTTACTAACAACATCCAAAGATCTTTGGTCAGCTGTGAAAAAGACCACAATATCATCTGCATAGAGAAGAATGACCGAAGGCACCGCCTCCCCACGCACCTGGAATCTTGATATGGCCCCTTCTTCATATAACCTCAGGAATCTTTGACATAGCATCTCCTCAAACAGTATGAAAAGAAATGGAGAAATCACACTTCCTTGCTTCAATCCTCTACTCATCTGAAAGAATCCAGCCGTTTCCTCGCCTATAGTCACCGTTGCCCATGTATTTGCAAAGAAACTTAAGCATAACTTGATTACCTCCTCTGTAAGGTTGAACTTCTCCAGGACTTTCCCCAGCGTAGACCAAGTGACTCTATCGTATGCCCTCGACATATCATACTTTAAGATCACATTAGGAGCATCTCTGCCTCTATTGATATCATGCATGAGTTCCTTAGCTAACCGGATGTGATGAGATATATCCGTACCTTTCACAAAAGCTCCTTGGTTCTTGGAAATCAGGCGTGGCATAATTGGAGTGAATCTCTCACTGAGTATTCTTGCAAGGATGCGAAGAGCGACATTCTCAATGGATATTGGTCTGAAATCCTCCGGTAGTCTTCTAGAATCATCATTCTTTGGAATAAGTAGAATTCTGCAGAAGAAGAGACCCCTGAAGCAATCCTGTCCGCTGAAGAAGCTCTTCGCCAAGTCCATGAAATCATTTCTTATGATAGACCATGCCGCTGTGAAGAAAGGGAGGGTGAACCCATCCGGTCCTGGGGCTGATGTTGCGTCCATCTTTAACATCACCTCTTTGATCTCCTCTTCCTGTGGTTTCGCTACTAGAGTGAAATTTTCATCAAGTGAGACCATCTCCGGAATCGAATCTATGAAACCCTCCATCTCATTTACATCTGTATCTGTTACCTCATTGTAAAAGTGCCTGTAATGATCAGCTGCCATCTCTGCCATTTGCTTAGGATCTGTAACCTGAGTGCCATCTTGCAGTAACACCCGATTAATCCTTCTTCTTTTCCTTCTCGACTTAACAGTTGCATGATAAAACTTGGTGTTTCTCTCCCCATCTTGAAGCCAATCTATTCTAGCTTTCTCCTTCCATGTCTTCTCCTCCTGGTCCAGAAGATATTGGAGCTCACTTTCTGCCTCTCTCAAGTTGAGCTCATTAACAGCAATCGGATTTTCATCAAAAGCCATTTGTGTTGTGAATACCACGTCCTCCAAATCAAGAATGCGTTGTCTGTTAGCACCAAAGGTGTCCTTGCTCCACCTACGAAGAGCCTCACGAACCTTTTTGAGCTTAAGGCAAAAAACCACAGAAGGGTGACCGCATATTGGATCATTCCAAGCTTGTTCGATAATTTTCATGCATTCCTCATGCTCGAGCCAGGTTTTCATAAAAGAGAAGTGAGTCTTCTTTTTATCCGATATCCAGGAACCGGGAATCATCAAAACTGGGTAGTGGTCTAAAACCCTCGCTCTAGTTATATGAATTTATCTAGTCGCAGGCCTCTTCATCATCCATGCTCCATTGACAAGAACTCATCAATTCTCTGCCACATTGTAGGTGTAAGAACCTGTTTGTTCACCCATGTATATTAACTGCCTTCAAAAGGTATTTCTTCCAGAGCTGCATCTGATATTAAAGAATTAAAACCCATCATGTCTTGAAACCCAGGTTGGTTTCCACCCCTTCTCTCCCTAAGGTGCCTCACCACATTGAAATCACCTGCGATAGTCCATCCTTCTTTCCCTATAATTTCAGCCATCATCAAAAGATCATTCCATAACGTTCTTCTTTCTGTGCTGTCACAGCTAGCATAGATTTCCGTTACAAATAGTTTCGAGCCTTCATTGGTATCCATACTTACCGTCAAGTGTTGTTTATGTCTTTTGAAAATGCTAGGATTCAAAGCTTTATCAGCATAGAACCATATTTTCCCATCTACTTCTTGATTATCGGCAGCCCAATCAAGTTTTACAATGTCCAACAACTCCACTACTTGTTTGGCATGAAGAAATGGCTCAAATAAACATACCACTCCCGGTTTGTACCGGCTACATAGTCTGCACAGAACCCTCCTTGTAGGATTATTGGATGCCCCTCTAATATTCCAGAATAGTGACTTACAGTCCATAGAAATAGTTTGCACACCTGTCCCTCTCTAACCAGCTAAATCAGTGACTGTATCCTCCCTCTTGCTCTGACCAACACATATCAAATGTATCCCTGTCCCAATCAGATTGCCTTCCTCTTGAGAAATTCCTTCTATGAAGAGGTGGTTCACCTGTACGTCTCCCCGATCTAGACTGGCTTCTGCCTACTCTTCTTCTGCATGCATTGTATGTCTCGTCCTCCATGAAAATGAAATCTTCAAGGCGCCTATTGGATAGGTATCTTCTACTTCCTTCTCTGTCTATCACCATCCTTCTTTGTTCTTGGGTTTTATGTCTCTGTGGATTGTGATTCCCTTGCTTTTGTGGTCTCACAGTAGATACTGATGGCCCCTGGTTTGCAAGCACCATAGATAATGATTCTGGCCGTGACTCCAGTAATCTAAGTGCCTCCAAAGGAATCCCAAAATCAACACCGACTTCAGTAAGTTGTGTAGTACCTGCACGCACCGGCCCCCTAGCCAGCATTCAGAAATGAACAGATGTTCTTCTTTGCTCGTACGTGAGCGATACGAACTGAGGGATGTCTTCACTAAATGCCTCCACCAAAATAAGGAGCCCAAACAGGTCATCTTTCTCCTTCTGCCAATCAGAAATATGCACAAGATCTCCAAACTTCGATACTATCCTTTGCAGTGTATCATCATCCCGACAAGTAAGCGGTAGGTCAGCTATCTAGAACCAAAACGCCTCCTTGCATTGATGACTTTCACCTTCAAACATATGCCTCAGCTTCATTTTTCGACCACCGAAATCTCGAAGACCTTTCATCACAATCTCCTTTGCCTCCTGCTCGCACGAGAAGAAGGCTATGGCCTTTCTTTCTTCAAACCTATATATATCCGCTGCACTGGGCCAACTGTGATGCAGGAAAGGACCGATCTCCTTCCACACTACTCCATGCTGCCAAGAAATCTCTACTGCTCTCTCTAGGGTAGATATCTTGCTCTTCCTCATCTCATCATCCGGTCCAACATCGACCAAGATCCTTTTCGGAATATGTTGAGGGGCACCCCTCACCGGAATCCCCGTGGGCAACGGTGGGAAGATAGTCCTAGAATGGACATCAGGCGGCCTGGTTTGCAAGGCCGGTTGATTGCACCTCGCGGCAAGGTGCCCAGGTCTTCTGCACCTATAACATACTTTGCTCCTTCTACACTGCGATTGCCAATGACCACGTTCCATACAGCAGAAACATGTATCGTGTGGGATATTATACAACAACATCTTCCTTGGTGCACTCTCTGGTCCCGACCTAGAGGGAGGAGTCGGATTTTCCGCCACTTCAGTAGGCTTCTCCACCACCGTCTGCGATGTGTTATCTCCCGCCACCGGAGATGACCTTGGTCTCGCCTGCTGATCCGGAAAAGGTATCAGATTGCTCGCATGTTTCTCAGTTGATCTACCCAGTGCCTGGTCCTCCACCCTCGCTGGATCATGCACGTCTGGTCCTCCATTATTCTGCCCTACCTCCGTCAAAACCCTAGGCGGCGACAGGTTGGTGTGTTCCTCCTCGTCGATATTGCCCAGCACAACCCTAACGTCTGGTAGGACTTCCTCCGTCGAGACGACAGTCGCCAACATGTTGTTCCTCCTCTCTGCAACAGCCTGTTGCACGTACGCTCCCCTCAAACTTTGCCTGGTCACCCTACGCAGCAGCGGTGATGACATCATCTTCCTCCAGGGCTTAGAGACGAATAAAAGGTGGCCCCCGGTAGGCGGGATTCTGGCTAGGGTATGTTGGCGGCGGCGCCGCCAAGGGCCCGAGCGCCTAGGGATCTACCCGATCGCCCACCAATCGCCTCCCCAAGATGATTACAAGTCGCCTAAAAAAAGGCGTCGAACATCGCCTACCGGTACATGTGTGGGGACACATTTTTGTAATACATATACATAATAAAATATTATATAGTTTTTCTCCGATAAAACAATCGTTAGATAAAACTATCAAGGTTCGATCTATTTGGAATCAAAAACCAAATCCATAAAATGAGTGCCCCACACAAAGTAGAGAGTATAGTGTCATGAAAACTAGTGAAAAGGGTGAGAACATGGTGTAGAGTAGTGTAGCTACCCTAGACAATGAGTGCCATATGCCTAGGATGTCTCTTCCCTTGATGCACGTCATTTGCAAATAATGCAACGTCCCATGCCGCTGCACTATAAGGAAAGAATGACATCTTAGGACCTGTTATACGACAAGCACCAATCTAGACTTAGTTCTCAAACATCTAGGTGCTAACCTAGAGGTTAGGTCAGATCTATTCTCTAAAAGATGACAAATCTAACACTAAGGATGATTAAGGTTCAAGGTTCTTCAGTTTCGAGTTGTATAGTTAGAAAATGTTAGGTTTTGCTATTGTTCATGCTCTGATACCACATGTGATGTCTCTAGATTTTCTAAAACTTAATCTAATGTGTGACGTACAAATTGAAACCCTCACCTCAATGAGAATCCCAATTTAAACATCCCACACAAGGCTAAGAAGAAGAAAATCAGAGGAAGTCAAAAGGAAACAATCAGTAGCACATGCACATGAACAATAATAAAACCATACACACATGTTCACCATTCAACATATAATTACAACATGAATTGTTACATCATTTGATATTATATATTGAACAACAAACTTCTACATATACATGTACTACCACTAAACTACATGATGTTAAGACAACAGGTCCACCTGTACATCAACTCGTCACACAACTCACAACTATTCCAGGTCCTGATATGATCACATGTCCACATATCTAAAACAAAAGATTGCATGTGGTATACGTCAGCACAATATTCAAGAATATTGTACTGAGTATACCTATGTATCTTTTATATACCTCTCATCATATCTTGGCAATAAGATAAAACTAATACTTGGTAGTAATAGAAGAATTTAAGAAAAGCATACTTGAACAAGAATGTTTATTAACAAAAGAGAACACATGTCTTTTAAGCATATTTTCCATTATATCATCCATGCATTTACTACATGAGAGTTGAATTCATTAAGGCCTTTATGATATACTACCAAAGAGTTGGATCATTTCACAATGTGATCTACTACTAAAGAGTTGGATCACTTCCAAGTACTTTACTACCAAAGAGTTGAAGCACTTCTTTTCCAACACTTTACTACAAAAGAGTTGAAGTGCTTGGATATAATGGAAAAAATATATTATGTTTCAAGTATTCATAAAAATAAGTACAAAAAATCAAGCAACATATCATACAAGAGAAATCATTTCATCCAATACCATATGCCAAGTATTTTACTATGCATATAACACAAGCATATTGTATAATAAGCTAAGTAAGAGGTAATGGCATACCTTGATCAAGATATCCCAATCATCAGATATACCTCATGTCAACTCTAACCTTGGTCAACCCTAATTAAGACAGGATCACATATCACCGTCAAGTTCTCATCATCATAGATCTCTTCTTAACCTGAATCGTGTTCATTAGGGTTTCACTTAGTCATTTGGATATGTGCATCATCAGTTGTATTAAGGGTGCTCTTCATATAACATGAATTTTGTGCATAAGACTGAAATCAAAGTTACATATTAACTTCCAATTATTGATATGAGAGTGTTCTGCAAATTTCATCGTTTGTTGAGACTGTATGTATTTATTACATTTTATTTAGTGTTTTTAGCCGTAATTAGCCATATGGAGTGAATTACATGATTCCATGCATCAACATCATGATTACTGACATCAGATGGATTATCAACATGAATATGGATCTACTGACATTTTATAACAATTTTAGACCATTTTTTGGTATTTATTATCCATTAAACAAGTATTACACATATTACATGATATCACTATTATTAGTTCATCAAGAGCTTGATATTATCATTCTACTATGGTCCACACATTTTTCTGAGAATTTTGGTATATTATACTTATTTTTTTGATGCTTGAGCTAATTTCTATGATTTATTAAAAAAATCTGCATATATTATGAGATTATTACCTTTTGGCCAATCGTGCGTCACCACGTGGCCAGCAAGGGCACAACCTCTAGCTCCTGGACCGCATTGAACCGATAGTCCATGATCTGGACATGTCTGAATCCTCTTCTTTTCTCATTCCCATGAACTACTGCCACCGCTTGCGTGCGTCTATTCTCGGCGCCACACGACGCCCGTAGGAGCCCATGCTCCTTGCTCCAGTGCTACCATCGCCGCTACGAGCTCCAGTGAAAAAAAGCCTACCAACTCTCCTTTCTCCCTCTGCTGACCTTGAGTCTTGCTACTGGCTTCTCCTCAACTGTGTGAGTTTGGCTGCCAGATCTTCCTTCGTGATTAGATGGGCTCTCTGGTGAGAGATCGACATCCGTCTCCTTTGGTTCTCACATGATTCTTCTCTCCTTCTATCTTGCCTCATTCTCCAATGTGACGACCTCTGCATCTTTCTCTGCTGGATGCCACATGAGCGTGGTTGGAGTTCTGGGTGCCTCCGTGTAGGACAATGGCTCCAGGCCCTACCGTCCACAAGCTTAGGCGCCATCCTATGGAAGGTCTCCTGCGACGATCAACTACATGCTCCTTGCTCCTCCGCAAGGCTGGTGAAAGTCTTCACCACAACCTGCTACCGTTAATGACAGAGAGGCTACTGAGGGGAGGTTGCCTCTTTCTATCTTATGTAGTTGTCTCATGCCTAAATGAGACTTAAACTGCATCTCTTGGCTAGTCAAGGAACTACCCAGTTCCTACCCCAGTCACCCCACGAATGCTGATTGTAGCTACCTAGGCAAGCGTTTATGTGGTTGCCTCATGATCTCAGAGCTGTTCTAAGAAAAGAGGTATATTCACTGCCATACAATCATTTTCATCCAAGGATTGCAAGACATATATGTGGCATCTCCATGTCAAGGCTATGCCTACTGGATCAAGAATAACCAGTTCAAATCTTGTCCATGCAACACATAATTAACACATGAGCGTGATACAACATTTAATCAAAGCCCAAGCTTCTAATTGTGAACATTGGTCCAGAACACATCAAAAAGTAAATCATTTGTCCCACTTCAAACCTAAATAACTCCTTCATGGCACATTGAAATCTTATGAAACTTTGACCATAGCTCTATCATCAACCAAGCTATCTCACATCCAACCTTGTGCCAAAACTCAACTATAAGAACAATCAATTAAATTCCTCAAATAGGCAAAATCTTATGGATCTTAATCATGATAGAAACCACAAACAACACTAAAACAACTCAACATGCATAACTTCAGTTATGTCATTGGACGTTTTAGGATCTAAAAAATCCACACCATCACATCCTACACACCTTAGAATGGAATTTTGTCCTCAAAATTAAGACAAAAGTCGAGTCTATCATAGTTATCCCAAAACATGGGTTAGGGTTCTTATAAGTTATAAACCCCTAACATGGATTTTGCCCCCAAAATCCTAAGAGAAAAGAGAGGGGTACTTCCTCCTCATCTCTTCCTCGAGCTCCCATGTGGCTTTCTCAACACCACGATGATGCCAGAGAACCTTCACAAACACTAGGTCCTTCCTCTTCAGCTTCTTCACTCTCCGATCAAGGATCAACACTGGGCCTTCCACATAGGCCATATCCTCATCCAACTCTACCTCCACTTGCTGCAACACTAACTCTATATCTAGATGGCACTTCCTCAGCATACTTACATGAAACATTGTATGCAATTTTTATAGCTCAAGTGGAAAATCCAACCTATAGGCCACCTTCCCAACACGTGTCACCACTGGGTAAGGTCCCATAAACCTAAGAGCTAACTTACCCTTCTTCCCAAACCTCAAGACACCTTTCCAAGGAGATACTTTGAAATATACCCTGTCTCCCACCTGGAACTCTTAGGGTCTATGACGGTTATTTGCATACGACCTCAATCGGTCTTGTACTGCCTTCAACTATTGTTGGGTTACCTTGATCTTCTCTGTTGTTTACTACACAAGCTTTGGACCAAGAAGCTGGTACTCACTTGTCTTGTACCAATACAATGACGATCTGCAATGCCTCCCATATAATGTGCCTCATAAGGTGCCATGTCAATGCTACTCTAATAGCTGTTGTTGTAGGCAAACTCAATCAAACTGAGGTGTATATCCCAACTTCTTGAAAACTAAAACACACAAGCTCTCAAGAGATCCTCCAAGGTATGAATGGTCCTCTTAGATTGACCATCTATCCATGGGTGGAAAGCAGTGCTGAACTTTAACTGTGTTCCCAAAGTTGGGAGCAGTGGCTCCCAAAAGCTGAGTGTAGTGAAGAAGGCTGAAATCAAAACTCAAATTGAGGCTATAGTTGTTCAAGATTATCCATCCTATCAAGTTGAAGAATATTCCATGTACTCTAAGGGTAGAATCTACAATGGCAAGCTTTCCTCCTTCATCCAATGCCTCAAGTTTGGAAAGAAAGTTCACTTAAAGATAGATTGTCTACAAGGCAAAATGACCCATAATCACAAGAGAAGAGAAGAGAAGTACAAGAAGATGGAGAAAAGGCACAAAAGCTCAAGTGACTCCTCCATCTCATGCTCAAGTGACTCCTCCAACTCAAGCTCAAGAAAAGAATTAAATGGAGGATCTAGCTCAAGCTCTAGTGATGAAGGAGAATGCCATTTTGCTCGTATGGATTCAGAAAGTGAAGACTCAAATGATGTAAATCAAAACTCTTTAGATAAAGAATCTTTAATTGAAATTATTCATGCTACTCATGCATCTCTTAATTCTTATAAAAATAAAAAGAAAAATCTTGTTATAATTGTTGATAATTTGCATGTAGAAATAGATGATCTTGAACATAAAAAATATTTGTTTGATTGATGACAAAAATGCTTGTCTTGGTCAAGTAGATTGTCTTAAAATTGAAAATACTAATTTACTTGACAACATTAGAATTCTAGAAGCTCAACCTCTTGTGCATAGTTCTAATGTAGAGCATAGTTACTTTTTGGATTATTTCATGCACGATATATATGTTCTTAAAACTAAAAAAAGGAATAAGGACTTGGCTTTGCAAGGTTGTGAATCTAAAAATAGGATCTATCGTTCTAAGATTGTTATGTTTGAAAATGAAAATGCTTCCTTGCTTGCTGAAATCAATGTTCTTTAATCTTTCTCTAGTCCTACTAGTAGAGAGAATAATATTGCTGCTCTTCATATTGATAGAGATTCTTTTATGACCAAAGCTCTTTGCCTAGAAAATGATCTTTTACATTCTACAGATAATAACAATCATTTGTATTCTACTATTACTTCTCTTACGCTTGATAATCATAGTTTGAGATCTTCTTTATGAAGATTCTTAGTTGGTAAAAACAATCTTAATGATATCCTACACCATACTATAAACAATTTGGTAGACATGGTTTAGGGTATGATGGTAGACGAAGGAACAAAAAAGGTAAAGGACCTCCAATCTTTCATGGAGAATCCTCTAGTTTCAAGACTATCGACACATGCAACTATTGTAATAATTTTGGTCATTATTATAATTGTTGCCCTTTTAGAAAAGAACCTAAGAGAAATTGGACTTGGGTTGCTAAGCTAACTCCTCTGGACCCAAAAACATGATTGGGGACCATTTCATCTTTCTTCTTGCATGTCACTTGCTAATGGATTGACATGATCTATTTGAATTGAATGAACTTCTCAATCCACATGAAAGAAGAAAGGTAAGATGTGTATGGGGTGGCAACAAGTGGAAAAGGAATGGTAAGAATAGAGGTAAAGATTTTCTTGTTCACTTCCAATCCTAACTTGTTTCTATCATGTTTTTTTTGGAGTAAGGTAAATATATTCTAAAAGAGGTGTATATAAGACTATACGAACAAAGCAAGGCACCCTAAAGTGGGTCCTAGAAACAAAAGTATACAAGGGGATCTAGTTACAAAACCCCCAGTATAGACAAGTGTTGGCACTGAGTCTGTGCAAAATCTCAGGCCTGGTCTTGATAATCCAGTGTAAATCTTTTGCTAGGGAGTCTAGCAGGTAGTTGAGGCTCCGATCTTTATGATCGTGAACTCTTTTGTTTCTCTCAAACCAAATAGAGTGGATAACGCCCGTGATGCAGAGGGAGGCAAAGCTGCGGAGGTGCTTGCTGTGGGGAAAGCTATCCTTAGCCCACTGAAGAGCATCTGTAATGCTGCTGGGCACATCGTGTCCCCACTCGTTTCTTAGGCAGACAATTTTCCACATCTGTGCAGTCCTTTTGCACTCAAAGAACAGGTGATTGGAGGTTTCCACATTCTGTTTGCAGAACATGCAGTAGCTATCTGAGTTATATCCCCATTTAGACAATCTTCCCAAGGTAGGAAGTCTGTCCAGGATGGCTCTGTAACAGTGGACACTCCATGTTCGCAGGAGCTTGGCTAACGGAACTCCAAGTACCTTGAGCGTCAACTCTATACAGCAGGTTGTGGTTTTCAACATAATTACACATGCTTTTCCAGGTCCGAGAAGCTTTAGAAGAGCAGTCGAAATTGAAGTCGTTCCCATATCTTTCTTTCATCCAGGTGGTCCAAGAGTTATTTGGGTTGTTGATGAATTTGTCCACTCTCTTCTTAGTGATGTTAAGCATTAATTCATCCACGTCTGTGATCTAGAGTCCACCATCAGAGTAAGGTTTGGCAATCTGATGCCAGGCTACACTATGGCTGCGCCCCGCCTAGATGAAATTAGCCACAATGGAATGCATGGCATGAAGAGAAGTGGTTGGGATATCCCCCATGCCTGTCCAGAATCTAATCATAGCCATCAAAACAGATCTTACCAGAACCAACCGACTGGCAAGGGAGATCCTCAAACCACTCCAGGAGGCCACTTTAACCTGGAGACGGTCGATGCAAATGTTAAGATCTTTGGAAGTGCTACGCCCAGCAACCAGAGGGAACCCCAGGTACTTGGAAGGAAGGGTCCCTAGCTCCATGCCAGCAACGACTTTAAGCCTTCCCCTCCTACTGTCGCATGATCTTGAAAGAAAGACCTGCGATTTGATAGCACAAATATACAGCCCAGACATCTGTCTAAAGGAACAAATCACAATTTTGAAGTCTTTCAGTCTTTTAACATTGCCAGCGGAGAATAATAACACATCATCTGCGAAGATGATGTGAGATAGAACCTTGATGCCTTTGACCTTGAAAGTTTTAATGTGGTTTCTGGTTTCAGCTTTGTTGAGCATCGTGGTGAGACCTTCCATGGCAATAGTAAACAACAGGGGAGATAGGGGATCCCCCTGTCGTAGGCCATTAGACGACTTGAAAAGCCCAGCTGGAATCCCATTGATGAGAATGGAAAAGGAGAAGGTCATAACACATTGTTTAATGATGTTAATCCAGTGTTGATCGAAGCCCAAAGCCAACATAATTCTCCAGAGATAGACCCAGTTGACGTGATCAAAGGCCTTACTAATGTCAATCTTCATGCAGGCCTTGTTTGTAGAAGAGTTGGTATTAAAATCGCTAAGGAATTTAGTGCTGAGAAGGGCGCAGTCTAACATATTCCTACCAGGGACAAAGGCATTTTGGTTGGGGGAGATGATGAGAGGAAGGACAACCTTCAATCTACCAGCAAGCAATTTCGCGATCACCTTGTAGAGGACGGAGCAGCAGGCGATGGGACGGTAGTCCCTGATCTCACTGGCATTGTTATGTTTTGGGATAAGCTTAATGAAAGCATGGTTAACAACTCTAACCATAGAGCCACCATGAAGAAACCATCTGACTGCAGAACAGAAGTCTTCATGGATAACTGACCACATTCTTTGGAAGAAAAGGCTGTTGAAGCCGTCCGGACCAGGGGACTTGGAAGGGTTGATAGAGAAGACCGCTTGCTTTATCTCATCATCAGAAGCTTCTTTTAATAGATCAGAATTTAAAGCTTCCGTCATCTTATATTGGGGTAGATAATAATCGCTAAGAGGGCTGGAATGCTCATTGTTATACAAGTTGGTGAAGAACTGAATAGCCTCAGAGGCTATCTCATCTTTATGATTCAACGTCTGTCCGTTGTCATCAATGAGTTCATAGACTGTGTCCTTCATCTCTCTTTTATTTATGGCAGCATGGTAGATTTTGGAGTTACACTCTCTGTCAGCAATCCACCTCATCTTGCTTCTCTGCCAAAGGAAGAGCTCCTCGACTTTCTCCAATTTATTCACTCTCTCCTCATTTCTTTTCTCAGTTTCTATTGCATCAACATCAAGAGGGTGGAATCTCAGGCTTTGGGCCGCTTCTTCGTAGTTTTTGTTAGCAGCCAGAAGGAGATTGGGAAGATTGACTCTCTCTTTGGACCAAGCCTTCAACCTAAGCTTTGTGTGTTGGAGTTTCTTCATGACCCTAAACAGCGGGTTGCCTTTGATCTGCACCTGCCAGCAGTCTGTAACCAGATCCCCAAAGCCAGTCCAGCCGCACCATAGATTGAGAAATCTGAAGGGGCGGGGAACATGGGAGGAGTGGTTGATCAACACTTTCATCCAAGCATGATCACTGAAGTGATGGGCGCCCAATTTGATGGCGACATTGGGAAGAATATTCATCCAGGCATTGTTGACAAAACATCTGTCCAAGCAGCTAGTAATCCGTCCATTGGGTTCCTGCTTATTGGACCATGTAGTTAATCCGCCTACAGTGTTGATCTGGTGCAGCCCAGCTATATCAAGTGAGCTGTTGAATTTGTTAGTGTGCACTATGCATATGGTTTTTGAGTCAAAAGAAGTATTTTGTGATTCTCTTCACACTCTTTCTCAAAACTTGTTTCTAATTCTTTCACAGTGCATTACTAACTTGCTTATACATGTTTGAATACGGCTTATATTTTTAGCATACCTCTTAATATGTTTTAATGAAATATATGTACTTCTTGACAATAGATGTACTGATCGAGTTTATCCTGTTAGAAACTCGACCGACATGCACAAATAGGCATTGCCCACTACTATAGTTGGTACAAATTCCAAAACATCAAACATGATCGATAACACTGTGTATATAATTTACAAATGACTTTTTGGATGAGAATTTCCCTCTCAACTAGACTTTATCAACCATGAGCCTTATTCTATGGAACTCCTTTTGGTACCTTTGTATGTGTACATTGCCATTCTTTAAATTGTCTACCTTTCTTACAACTCTATCTTTTTAGTTGCTACAATTTTGGTATCCCTCAAGTGGTATCCCTATATCTTGCAATTATCAATCTTGAGTTGTTATGTAGGTTTCAATGATTATCTCTTTGGATCTCTTGGTTGTGTCTTAAATTTCTTGTGTTATTCTCTAACTTGCTACATCTATCCAGTTGTATGTCTTGTCTTGATACAACCTTGAGGTTCTTAGTGGTAACCATCTTTTGGTAATGATGCATTTTTCCTAATAGGTTATATCCTTTCATGCTACTAAAACTAGATATATGGTTGTTTGGATATTTCTTTACATCCACTCATAACTTGCTCTTTAACTTGTGCATCTTTTGCTATGATCTAGATCCTACTAGTAGTCCTAACTTTTGATATCATCTCCTAGTAGTTCATATACTTATAGTTCTGACCTTGTTCATATTTTGATCAAGAGGTATTCTACTATATGCTATGCTTGTATCTTGTTTTACTCTTTCTCAAGCTTGTTCCTTAAATTTCTATGTACTATCTTGAGTTGATTGCATAGCATTGTGATGCTGGATATATAGAGCTACATTGTACGTAGAAATTTGAGCATCTAGGAATTTATGTTGATTTTACACGAGTATCAGATTTTGATGCAAGACTAGTCTTTTTTATGCAGAATTAACCTTCTGAGCAAGTCTCAACACTTTGTTGGCCTTGACACTTTTTTTGGCTAATTTCTTCATCTTGAGGATCAAAATTGTGATTCATTATTTTCTATAGGACTTTATCTTGCCTTTATCTTTGACTAGAATTACATCTACGGTTGTTCTAATGCATGTCGTAATTTGGTTTACATAATATTCCTGGACAAGCCCCTAGTTTTGCTAATCTGCTATGTTTATAACATTTTTTAATCTCATTTTGGCTAACAAGTTGTATTTTTATCTCTTCATATCCCCCTTGTTTTTAAAATGACAAAGGGGGAGAAAGCATGTCTTCTGAAAAAAGGCAATGGAGAAGGTATGTCTTACATGAATATTAAGGCATGTCTTACATGAAGAGGGAGAAAACATGTCTTACGTTATGGGCAGAAGGAGAAACAACATCAATTGTGGGGGAGTATGAGAACTCCATGAGCATCAATTAAGGGGGAGCATATGAATTCGATTCTATTGAAACCCTTGGGTTTCTCCAAAGGTATGGTTTTACTTAAATGCTTTCAATACTTTTATGGAATGGTTTGTCCTCTTCAAAAAGGGGGAGAATGTTGACTCAAGGTCTAAATTGACTAGACACCTATTTTGATGATGACTGACCATTCCACTTATTTGTGTCTAATACTTGTACTTGAGTGATTTCAAATTAGGTATAGACACACTCCAAATGCCCTAACTTGTGCATCCTAACTTGGAAAAAACACAAGTCAAAATCAATGCAAATGCACTTTTATGGAACATGATGTAAATGTTGGGTTTTAGGGGAGGCAGAGAAGGCAACAGAAACAAAAAAAATTTCTTCTCCCTGAACCCAGTATAAAGGAATCACATCAACGTCTATATAGTAGGAAGGATGGTTTGTAGAAACATACCTTGTCCCGAGGCTTGCTCGGTAACGTTATCTCGCGGCTTGCGCGGTCTTCACCTCCGATCTTAGACAGTGTCTGTGTAGCTCCTAGTTTCATCAAGACTGTCAGAATTGACACTTGTCCTCCAAGCAGCAAAAGTCTCCTGCCTCTACAGTAGTCCACATGGACCACCTGGAACTCCAATCGCCTTGTCACACAAGGTACTGGAAGGAGTCGCACCCTCCTGTCAGTGTACTAGTCAACGACACACTCTCCTGCCACTAGTCAATTTTTTTTTGCAATTGTCTTTCCCTTGTTGTGCCTCCCTTATCAAGTAGCACTTGCTCGGGCTCTCCTGGTTACAACAACCAGAGAGAACGACAACTTTACAGAGCAAATGGTGTTCTGAGTTGTACTGTCAGAGAAGCCCCCAATACCCCTATATATAGGAGGGTCATGGGATAGGGTTCTCTACCCCTGGTAATGCGGGGTTAAAGAAGGAGTAGAAGGGTTTGAGATATTCCACAAAATCTAACAAACTATGTCAGTGGAACCAATCGTTTCAACCCTGAAACGGTAAGTTGGTGACCTCAGCCAATCAGTTCACACCTGAACCGATCGTTTAGGGCATCTGAGCCGATCAGTACATGCTTGAGCCGATCAGTTCATGCTCCTGGTCTAACTCGAATTGACTTTCATGTTTGTTTCTAACTAATCATATATTAGTCCTTGTCCAAATCAAATTTGACAAGTGAAACGAGCTCGGTTGGTCACCTGACCAGTTCAACAATGTGAACCAATCAATTCATTGACCTGATCCGGTTGACTCACCAGCCTGAGCCAATTAGTTCATCTCTATGAGCCAATCAGTTGGGGTAGTAGATCAGTCAATTGCAGTTTCAATCAATCTGATACTCTAATCATTTGATCCAACACCTTGAACACTATGATTTTGAGCTATTAATCGATTGGATGTTTAATTGAACTACTAACCTCCTTTTGTAATCAATCCAAACAAGATTTATTTAGAAACTCCTCTTCCAGGAACATGTCCTAGTGTGTGTGTGTGACCCTGTAGGTCCATTTCACGTTGGTAGTGAAAGTCCATAACACTTATGACTTCACAAGAAAATAGTGGTTCCTAGTCACACATCAGTGCTACCCAAGTGAAATAGAAAGTTGGAGAACAACTTTCAATCCTACAATCTGTGAATGGCGTTACAGTGAATGTATAATTCCTTTGTCACTAATGTCCTGAATGAACTCAAGGCATGGTACAATCATCCTTTCAATGTTCATCCATTTCCTTGATCTCAAAGCAGACTGAGTGAGATGTGTGTGACATCAATATCACATATTGATTCACACATGCATGCACATTCCTTTCTCAATCCTACTCATCAAGTGGCCATGGACATCAAACTCCCTTAGGAGGGACAAATCCCATATCTATCACTCACCCCTCAAAAGCCCCATGTGTCAAAGCCACCCAATCATCACCTTTATAACAACCCATGTTTCAGGACTGCGTTTGATGATGTCAAAGTGTACTCAACAACATGTGTTAAGTGTAGTGATTTCAGGTCGAAGAATCACACTCACCACCATCACTGTGAGAGCTGATTGTGACTACCAAATCATGGTTCCATGTGTCACTCTCACGGTGGGTCAGTCCGGTACACTTGTTCTCTAACAAGTACCTATGTGTTTGGTTTGATATCACTATATCATGGCTAATGAGATTCTGTCATCAAGAAAAACACAATCTAGTTTTTAGTGTTATTGGTGTCTATCGTTAATTCTACAATAACAACTGACTAGGGACTAATCAAGAATGTATACTCTTAACATCTGTATGATCTCGTCATTTAGGTCCTTAACCTAAAACCATACATCATTGAGTAAAACAATTCTTTAGACATTTATCATGTTACACTATCATCTCAGAAACAGTTATAACATGTAGATCGAAAATTGCCTTTATTATTATTCAAATCATTTAAAAGTATCCCATTACAATCATCACATGACTTTCTCTATGGGCATACATACCAACATACTCCCACTTGCACTTAGAGCCAATCACCTAGGAACCTCAGTCCTTGTGACCTAGCATGACCATCATGCTTCTGATGAGAAAGGGCCTTAGTCAGTGGATCAACTATGTTGTCTTCAGTTGGTACTTTGCAAATCTTCACATCTCCTCACTGTACGATCTGTCGTATGAGATGGAAGCATCGTAGTATGTGCTTGGACTACTGATGTGATATGGGCTCCTTAGCTTGAGAAATAGCTCCATTATTGTCACAATAAAGCTCAATTGCATCACAGCTACTGGGAACTACACCAAGTTTAGTGATGAATTTCCTGATCCACACAACCTCCTTTGCTGCATGTGAAGCAACAATATACTCGGCCTCTGTAATAGAATCAACAACTGTTTCTTGCTTGGAACTCTTTCAACTCACAACTCCATTATTTGGGCAAAATTCAAATCTTGATTGTGATCTGTAATCATCTTTTTTGGTTTGGAAGCTTGCATCGGTGTAACCCTTTACTACCAGTTCTTCCTCGCCGCCATATATAAGGAACAGATCCTTAGTCCTTTGCAAGTACTTGAGGATGTTATTTACGGCTGTCCAGTGAGCATCCCCGAGATCTGACTGGTACCTGCTCATCATGCTGAGGGCATACGAGACATTTGGGTGTGTGCACAACATAGCATACATGATGGATCTGATTGCTGATGCATATGGGATCCCATTCATACACTCCCTCACTTCACAAGATTGGGGACATTGAGCTCTAGAGATGGTGACTCCATGTAGCATTGGGATGTTGCCTCTCTTTGAGTTCTCCATGCTGAACTGCTTCAACACTTTGTTAATGTATGTGCTTTGACTTAGTCAGAGAAGCCTTTTAGATCTATCTCTATAGATCTTAATATCTAGAATGTAGGATGCTTCTCCTAAGTCCTTCATTGAGAAAGTATTCCCAAGCCAAGTCTTTACCTTCTTTCAGGTTGTGACATCATTCCCCATCAATAGTATGTCATCTACATACAATATGAGGAGTGTGGTCGTGCTCCCACTAACCTTCTTGTACACACAAGGTTCATCTTCATTTTGAATCAATCCAAACACTTTGACTTCCTCATCAAATCCAAGATTCCAACTCTGAGACGCTTTCTTCAATCCTTAGATTTACCTTTGTAGCTTACATAATTTATTGGCATTCTTTGGATCTACAAAACCTTCAGATTGTGTCATGTACACATCCTCATTTATATTCCCATTAAGGAATGAGATTTTAACATCCATTTGCCAAATCTCATAGTCATAGTAGGCCACAATAGCAAGCATGATCCTGATGGACTTAATCATAGAAACTGGAGAAAATGTTTCATCATAGTCAACACCTTGAACTTGTCAGAAACCCTTCACAACCAATCTGCCTTTATAAGTTTGCACATTTCCATCCATGTCAGTCTTCTTCTTGAAGACCCACTAGCACCCTATGGGTTTTACCGCTTCGGGTGGTTCCACCAAAGTCCATACTTTGCTGGAGTACTTTGATTCCATCTCAGATCTCATGGCTTCAAGCCATTTCTCAGAATCTGGTCCCTCCATAGCCTCTAGATAAGTAGTTGGATCATCATCTATGATCAACTCACCGTCTTCCTGAGTCACAAGGTATCCAAACCTCTCAGGTTCTAGGCGTGTCCTACTAGATCTACGAGGTCCTTGTGTTATTTGAGGAGACTGAGATTCCACAACACCTTGTGAATCTTTTAGTTCCTCTTGTACATCTACTAGTTCAATGTTTTCTTGTTGGGCTTGAACCACTTCAAGCTCTATTTTCCTCCCACCGTTTCCTTTAGAAATAAATTCATTTTCTAGGAACACATCTGTCCTAGCAACAAACACTTTGTTGTTAAGTAGGGTGGTATAAATAATATCCCTTCGTTTCCTTGGGGTATCCAACAAAATAACATTTATCAGACTTGGGTCCAAGCTTATCAGGAAACATTTTCCTAATGTAAGCCTCACAACCCCAAATCTTAATAAAAGACAAACCAGGATGATACCCATGCCATATCTCATATGGTGTCTTTTGAACCGACTTAGATGGTACTCGGTTAAGTGTAAACGTAGCAGTTTCAAGAGCATGACCCCAGAAGGAAATTGAAAGATTAGAAAAACTCATCATCGATCGCACCATGTCCAGTAACGTGCGATTCCTTCTTTTAGACACACCATTATGTTGTGGTGTTCCAGGCAGAGTCCATTGTGATACGACACCATGGGCTAACAGAAGGTCCTCAAACTCTTGGATTAAGTATTCTCCACCTTGATCATATCGAAGTGTTTTAATACTTTTACCAAGTTGGTTCTATAGTTCATTCATGAAATCCTTGAACCTTTTAAGGGTTTCTGACTTATGTTTCATCAGGTACACATAGCCATACCTACTGAAGTCATCAGTGAAGGCAATGAAGTATTGATACCCATTTTTGGCATTAGTTCTAAAAGGCACACATACATCCGTATGTATGAGTCCTAATAGATCACCAGCTCTCTCACCTTTACCTGAAAAGGGAGTCCTGGTCATCTTTCCCAACAAATAAGATTCACATGTTTCTATTGATTCATAATCAAAAGAATCTAGACAACCATCTTTATGGAGTCTATAAATGCGCTTCTCATTTATGTGCCCTAGACGAAAATGCCAAAGATGCGTTTTGTTTGAGTTGTTGAGTTTTTTCCTTTTGGTGTTTCCATTGTATACACTTGTTTCTAGATCTATCAAGTATAGACCATAATACATTGGGGCACTGCCATAAAGGATCCCATCTTATGAAATGGAACATTTTCCATTCTTAATGAGAAATTCAAAACCATCCTTGTCTAAACAAGAAACGGAAATGATATTCCTATTTATGGCAGGTACATAATAGGAGTTCTTTAACTCTATTTTTAGCCCACTAGGTAGAGTTAACTCATAGGTTCCTATGGCACTGGCGGCAACCCTTTCCCCATTGGCAACACGTAGTTCAGCCTCACCTTTCCCCAAAGGCCTACTTCTCTTAAGATCCACATTTGAACAAATGTGAGATCCACATCCGGTATCATGTACCCATGACAAAGAAGTAGTAAAGTTAATCTCTATCACGTATACACTAGAAGTAGAGATCTCTATCTCTCGTTTCTTCTTCCATCATTCCTTCCATCCTTTCCATGCAGAAGACTCTGACATTGGTTTGGTGAGAGTACCCTTCTCTCTCTCACCTTTGTCATTGGACTTTGTTCCATTGATCTTCATCAATGAACTATCCTTCTTCTCAAACAATGCATTAAGCATACATGGAGTGGATTCAAAGTCTACCTCTATATCTAGATTGTGCAGAACACTTCTCACAATCCCCAACCAGTTATGGAATTTATTCTCAATTAACTTGCCCATTTTAAAAGATGATTCTTTTGCCATTCTACAAGAGAAAATCGCAATTGTCAAAACTCCTTTTGATTTGATTTGAATAAAATTTGATGATAGTTAATTAGGCATTTAATTAATTACCACTCCCACTATTTTGATTCAAATTGACAGCCCTCACCATCAATTTGGAAGATTGCAGCGTACTATCTTATAGTGGATCAAGATCTTGAAATCCTCTAAGTCATGGATCAGCTAGGGCTGTCACCCACAACTTAGATCTTCCAGGTAGGCAACTCTTGCCAATTGCATCATATGCAACTCTTGAAAGATGTCATATGCAACTCCTTGCCATGATCACCTCCATCCCTCAAGGTGCTAGATCCTATCTAGATCACCTTGTTAAGTCCTACCCAAAGCCAACATGATGAATATGCACCCTGCTAGGGAAGACCCACATATCCATCCTTCACGCTTCCAAGAAATAGATGGTGTACCATTCTAGGGCGTGCCCACACTTGGTCGATCAAGCTTTTCACGTGTGTCTCATTTGGAAGGCATCTAAAACTTTAATATTTAATGAGGGATTTGGTTTTATAGATACATATACATATCCAATCACGAAAATACATAGTACATATAATGTACATGCTATATCCCACAGAAAACATGCGAAATGATAAAAGCTATGATTATGGCCATCCTAATGTGATTCCTCGAGCCAAGAGGAATCATGATCATCTAGGTCCACATCACATGCAACCTATACAAGATGAACTCTATGCTTTTCTGTTCTGGGTTTGATCAACTCATCTCTATGATTGATCGGCTCGCCATCAAGCCAGTCGGTTGGGTGCCACCAGCCGATCGATTGGCGCCTCTAGCTGATCGGTTCACTGGTCGTCATGCATCTCCTCAGGGCCGCCACCCACTCGTTTCGCTCCTCAAACCGATCGTCTGAAATGCCAACAGATCGGTTCACACCTTGAACTGATCGTCTCAGTCGTCGTCAGGTGGTCCACCGTTCTTTGACATAACAAGAAATAAAAAATATATCCTATTTTACATTTGAAAAGGGAAACTGCGAGTTACATTTGGGGGGAGCAAAGGTAGGAAAGAAATCTCAAGTTATCTCAAGTTACATCAGGAATAGGGGATAGGGAATCGGTGCGCAGACCGAGATGCAAACAGTCACATTCAACCAAGCACATATACATAAGGTTTATTGACCATAACCATGCTTATACATCCACCACAAAACTTTTTTAAGGGCGACGCGTATCGAGCGCATTCATATTACATATCATATATGTATTTTAGGATTTGTGGATTTAGGAATGGACATGCAAAAAGCCAATTTTATTCGCATCGTATGCTATAAATAAAGGCGATAAACCAAAATCGATCATATCGATAATCCTAAAGTATAGAGCAGTTGACGTGGCTCTAATACCACTATTGGGTTTTAGGGGAGGTAGAGAAGGCTGCGGAAACAAAAAAATTTCTTCTCCCCAAACCCAGTATAAATGAATCGTGTCAATGTCTATATAGTAGGAAGGATGGTTTGTAGAAACATACCTTGTCCCAAGGCTTGCTCGGAGACGTTACCTCACAGCTTGAGCGGTCTTCACCTCCGGTCTTGGATGGTGTCTGAGCAACTCCTTGTTTCATCGGGACTGTCGGGATTGACAACTGTCCTCCAAGCAGCAGAAGTCTCCCGCCTCTGCAGTAGTCCACACGGACCACCTAGAACTCCGATCGCCTTGTTGCACAAGGAACTGGAAGGAGTCTCACCCTCCTGTTGGCGTACTAGTCACCGACACACTCTCCTTCCACCAGTCACTTTTTTACAGTTGTCTTTCCCTTACTGTGCCTCCCTTATCGGGTAGAACTTGCTCGGGCTCTCCTGGTTACCACAACCAGAGAGAACGACAACTTTACAGAGCAACTGGTGTTCTGAGTTGTACTGTCAGAGAAGCCCCCAATACCCCTATATATAGGAGGGTCATGGGATAGGGTTCTGTATCCCAGACAATGCGAGATTAAAGCAGGAGTTGAAGGGTTTGAGATTTTCCAAAAAATCTGACAAATTGTGCTAGTTGAACCGGTCGTTTCAACCCTGGAACAGTCGGTTGGTGACCTGAGCCGATTGGTTCACACCTGAACTGATCATTTGGGGCATCTGAGCTGATCGGTTCTTGCTTGAGCCGATCGGTTCATGCTCCTGGGCCAACTCGAATTGACTTTCATGTTCGTTTCTAACTAATCATATATTAGTCCTTGTCCAAATCAAATTTGACAAGTGAAATGAGCTCGGTTGGTCACCCGACCAGTTCAACAATGTGAACCGATCGGTTCATTGACCTGAGCCAATCAGTTCATCTCTATGAGCTGATCGGTTGGGGAAGAAAATCATTCAATTGCAGTTTCAATCAATCAGATACTCTAATCATATGATCCAACACCTTGAACACTATGATTTTGAGCTATCAATCAATTGGGTGTTTAATTGAACTACTAAACTCCTTTAGTAATCAATCCAAATAAGATTTATGGAGAAACTCCTCTTCCAGGAACATGTCCTAGTGTGTGTGTGTGACCCTGTAGGTCCATTTCACATTGGTAGTGAAAGTCCATAACACTTATGACTTCACAAGAAAATAGTGGTTCCTAGTCACACATCAGTGCTACCCAAGTGAAATAGAAAGTTGGAGAACAACTTTCAATCCTACAATCTGTGAATGGCGTTACAGTGAATGTATAATTCCTTTGTCACTAATGTCCTAAATGAACTCAAGGCATGGTACAATCATCCTTTCAATGTTCATCCATTTCCTTGATCTCAAAGCAGACTGAGTGAGATGTGTGTGACATCAATATCACATATTGATTCACACATGCATGCACATTCCTTTCTCAATCCTACTCATCAAGTGGCCATGGACATCAAACTCCCTTAGGAGGGACAAATCCCATATCTATCACTCACCCCTCAAAAGCCCCATGTGTCAAAGCCACCCAATCATCACCTTTATAACAACCCATGTTTCAGGACTGCGTTTGATGATGTCAAAGTGTACTCAACAACATGTGTTAAGTGTAGTGATTTCAGGTCGAAGAATCACACTCACCACCATCACTGTGAGAGCTGATTGTGACTACCAAATCATGGTTCCATGTGTCACTCTCACGGTGGGTCAGTCCGGTACACTTGTTCTCTAACAAGTACCTATGTGTTTGGTTTGATATCACTATATCATGGCTAATGAGATTCTGTCATCAAGAAAAACACAATCTAGTTTTTAGTGTTATTGATGTCTATCATTAATTCTACAATAACAACTGACTAGGGACTAATCAAGAATGTATACTCTTAACATCCGTATGATCTCATCATTTAGGTCCTTAACCTATTAGCATACGTCATTGAGTAAAACAATTCTTTAGACATCTATCATGTTACAATATCATCTCAGAAATAGTTAAAACATATAGATCAGAAATTGCCTTTATTATTATTCAAATCATTTACAAAATATCCCATTACAATCATCACATGACTTTCTCTATGGGCATACATACCAACAGTAAATCCATTAGAATCATGTTCTAAATCACTTGTAATGATTGTATGACTTGTAATTAAGGTTAGAAAAAATCAGGAGCACTAAAATTTAATATTTAAGCACTTTAATGATATTTTCCAAAATTTATTATAGGTTGAACATCGGTTGAGTTACAAAATTTATCGATCCTTAATGGATTTTGAGAATAACTTTTAATCAGTGGAGTTGCACATTCACGGAACTCGACCAATCCCTGCACTGGGAATAATTGATTTAAGTGATTGGTCAAGTTTCATCTTGGATAAACTCGACCGATTGATGAAATCTTCTTTGTCATATAGTGCAATCAGTTCAGTTACCTTTATTGAAACTTGACCAATCACACTGTATGGAAAAGTGCAGAAAAGTGATTCTAACGTTGGAGTGTTGTAAAACTAAAAAAAGTATCTATAGCGACACTCCAAATGGCTAGTGTTCAACCTTAAGTTTTCCCAAAGGCTTCTAGGCATCCTCAACTATAAATAGGACCCCTTGGGCTTCATACCATGGTTAACCAAGCACTATGAAGGTCCATGTTCTATACTTGTGTGCATCCTACAACCTCCTCTCTCTCTCTCTTTAAGATTAATCTCTTGCTACATCCTTTAGAGTGAGTAGGATATTTGTAAGAGGCTAGCTCTACTTGTATTTCTTGTAAGGCTCTAACTTCCTCCACCTCCCAATCTCTCATTCAATCATGAAGATGAAGGTTCTCTCTCTTTTCTAAAAGTGGTGAAGAAGAATAAGGGAAGGAGTCCCTTTGTGAAGAGATTCAAGTATGAAGACTTCGTGCAAGAGTGGGTAAGCCCTTGGTGAAGGCAGAAGACTCCTTGCTCAAGTGGGTAAGTCATTGGTGAAAGCTTCTCCTTGGAATAGGTGAGGTCTAAGGCAGAAGATGCAAGAGGAGTGGGTAGTTCCTCAAAGGCTTAAGACTTGTGCAAGAGTGGGTAAGTCCTTGGTGAAGGCAGTAGACTCATTGCAATGTGGGTAAGTCCTTGGTGTGGTTGAAGACTCTTGGTTGGATAGTTAAGTCCTTTGGTGGCTCATGTATTGTATGTCTTATGAAGGAATATAAGAGTGTAATGGTTAAGAAATCCTAAAGGTTGACCTCTATAGGTAGTGGACTGACATTCTTCTAGCTTGAAGTATGGAACCACGCCACATAGATTGTTAGTTGGTACATGTTCAATCTCTCTAATCCTTGCTATGTATGTTTAGTTGCACATCACATTCCTAATTAGAAACCTTATCTTGTTATATATCTTGAAGATCTAATGAATTTTGTTTAAGTTTATATTAGCTCTACTCACCCCCTTTTAAAGAAAATCACCCATCCTAGATCCAAAAACTTGTATCAGAGTGGGTCTTCTCCAAGCATACTTCTACAAGTAGGAGATGATAAATGACTATCAAAGAGGGATATACTTGATCAACCTTCCAATCTTTAATGGGAGCAATTTCCTCTATTGGTAAAGAAGGCTACAATTCCACATCCAAGGATCAAGTCTTGAGCTATGGAAAATGGTGAACAGTCCATACAAGCTAGTGGAGACAAGGATACAAGAATGGAATGAAGCTACCTTAAAGAAAACAACCTTGAATGCAAAGGCCATCAACATTATATATGTTACAACCCCAATGTTTGAGTTCAATTGGTGAGAAATGTAATTTCTCATATTTAATATAATTGAACAAATAATGATGTAATTTGTTTTGAATAAATAGATTTCATTTACAATAGCCTTGATGTTTGTGTTGTGGGCTTTATTGGCTATTGGGCCCAAATAACAAGAAAATTGAAGTAGTGAATGAATAATTGAATACTTGAGAAAAGAAAAAGGTGGAAACCTCCAGAAGGAAAATCCAAAGAGGGATTTCGTGCCTCTTGGGTTCCTTGGGTTCCAAGGAGTCCAAAGTTGCAAAGAAAAGGCAATAAGAAAAGAAAAGATTAATTAAGTATTTCTTTATTAAGAAATAAATTAAAAATAATGATAAAATGTGGGAAATGAATGGAAAGAAGCATAAATGAGATTTCTTGATGGAAATTCATATCCCAAGGATTCTTAATATTAAAAGGAATACCAATGAGGAAAATAAAAGAGAAATACAGAGAAATCCTAAAGAGATATTTTAATGAGAAATAAACAAGATAATGTGAAATAATGCATATAGATGCATCTAGAAGGATAAAAAGTATCCTTGAAAAAGGAATTTCGAAATCATAGAGTTTCTTGGGATCCAAGGAGTCCCAATAAAGAAAGAGGAAAGAGAAAATACCAATAAAGTCAAATAAGAAGATAATATGATGCATAATGAATGATTATGAGGTATTGTTAAAAAGAAGTATTGTTTCAACAAAAGGAAATATAATTTCGTGGTTAATGGATTAAAATGCAAGAATAATGATAATAAGAGAAAGGATTTTTGTTTTTCCAATTATCCATGAAATAAAGCTTAATAAAAGGTTAATGAGGAGAGAGAAGAATACTTCTCCTAGAAGGAATATGAATCCTTTTTAAAGGGGCTCTTTGAGTCGTGTATAAGCCTACCTAGGGCTTCGTTTCTCACCCCTAAATAAGGGGTAGAGTCTTGGTTCTAAGGGAAGGAGAATCCCACATTTCTCTAACCTCTTCTCGTTCTTCCATGCTAACCCTAACCAAGTGAGCACATGGCGGTTTCGGGGACTTTAGTGGTTGTGGCGCGATCTTGGTGGAGGCGCAAAGCTGCTCCTAGGATCAAGGGTGGTTTTCCACCTTTCCCTGGTCACCATCGTGGCACAGCAACCTGCAGCACGGCTACCAGGCCGGCCGCAGATGACAGGCTCGGCCAGCATAGGCCAGCCACCCTAGCTACATGAAAGGGGCACCATCAGGTGCGTGGGAGCATGGCGGAGGGAGGCGGAGGCTTGAGGACCATCGTCGGCACCCTGGAGACTAAGGATGGAGGAGGAAAGATCCCCCAGGTCGCTGTAGGCGGTGACCTAGGGTTGCTCGCGGGGTAGGAGAAGCACGAGCAGTTTTGACGAATATACCCTCTGCGACATACAGTGTCAATCGACTTAAGGGAGGGCATAAAAGATTTTTTGAAATGTTTTCCATCGCGTGAGATTTGCATGGAAATAGCTACGTGGCACTCTCTGATTGGCCAAGTAAGTGAAACTTTGCTAAATTCATAATTAAATATTGATAACTTCAATTAGGACAAGTAATATATGAATTTTGATCAGGAGAATGAGAGGAATCCAATAAAAACGACATTAAAGATTGATTCCTTTCCTAATTGCAAAAGTACTATAAGTTGATGAAAAGTGCATGAAAGTTAGGTTAGAAACCCTTTTTGTGATTAAAGGTTGAATCTAGTATGATTAATGGGTTAATCGAAATATTAATAACCTGTTGAATGATAATGTTTGATTCAAACCTGATCTAGATGTAAAATTGCATGATTTAGGGTTTTTATCTAATATGAGAATGATTAAGTATTTAAAGACCCTAATTTAGGGTAAAAATGGATAATATCATATATAATTGAAAAGATGTGAAAATACGCTGATAAATGATGGTTCTAATCTATTTCGAGCTTTAGAGTTCCTAATTATGGATAAAAACCCTAAATGTAGTAATTAGGGTTTTCTCATGAATAAAAGGTAAATTATGGCAAATCGAGTTCATATGTGATTAAACCATAGTTAATTTTGAATTAATGATAAATGCATATAATGATCTTGTCATGGATTAAAAGGATAAAAATAGTAGATTTAATATAAAAGAAGCTTAATGAGAGTAATTGATGGTTAATGGTACTCTTAATCTGAGAATAGGGTCATATGTTGATAAGATAACCTTAATATTGAAGAAAAGAGGAGATAACAAGGGTTTATGAGTAATGGTATAAAATTAGGGTTTGAAATAGTAAAATATGAAGGGAAACCCTAATTGCAATGGAAACCCTAAAAGTGAATTAGAAACCCTAGGAGGCGAGCTAGGTTTAATATATCTTGATCACATGAGTAATAAAAAGGGAATTACATGATTATTTCAGGATCTTGTTGAAAATACTTGCTTTCTTAGATTCTTATTTGCATGGATATTTCTGTTCAAATCATCAAATCAGGTATGTGGTTACGCTTATGATTATCCTGACTAGTTTTCTGAGGATTTTATCGACGTTTCCCTCATGGCTTGAAATAACTGTTGGATGCTTTTATTTCATGCAACTATAGAGTGACTATGACTATCACTATGAATATACATGTATAACTGGCTAGATCCGAGACCACCTATGTGGTTTGTAAAGGCTAAAAAGGGGTAACCTAGAGTAAGGTCTAGGTTATCATGGGTTAGAAATTGGGCTACCAAGTGTAGTGCCATGAGACCCATTAGCATGCCATGAGTTAAGGCGTGGGCTACTTACGAGTAGTGCCATGTGACTCAACCCTAGAAACTGGTTCACTTATAGGTGGGACCATGAGGGGTTTAATGAGGATCTACCATAAGGAAGGTAGTATCCAGGTCCACTGCAGGGATAGCATAGAGGATAAGGTACTCATGGATCGTGGAGTTATATTTAAAATGTAATCTTGGTTGTTAAATGATTAATTGAATGATTATGTTGTTATCATAGTTGCATGTTTATTGTTTCCCCCACATACCAGCTTCGGCTGACTGACGTTTTGTTTTTCGGCGTTTTAGGTACAAGCCCAAATGACAAACAGTAAATCGTCATATTGTGAAACACATGAAGTAAAATACAAGGAGGATTAGTTAGAATAGAATCCATAAGTGGATAGAAGTTTAGAGATCCAAGTTTTCAAAAAGGTATGAAAAAGTTTATTTTCTTACAATTTTCGTGTTTAGTCTGTTAAAATTTGATAATTATTATTGGTTAATTGCCGAACCTTTGATTCGGAAGTTATGGGTGCATCTTTTACCTCTCGGTCTCCCTTAATTGTGGGTTATCGGGAGGTGGGGTCGTAACATATGGTATCAGAGCGTAGGTTCCTCACTTAACCATTAATAATTATTAAATTTTACATACTCTATAGGACCCAAGGGAGTTATTAAAGGATTATCTGAAAGATAGAGGTGTATAGAAGAGGATCACGACCGGAGGCTAGCAATATTTTCCTCCACACCGCTAGTCGGAATACAGGGACTCCCGGATCTGTATGACTGCCTGGCCAAAGTCTTAAGGTATGAATCGAAATAAGATACATTTAGGACTTTCTCATCTTATTCATCCCTTCTCATCAAAAAATTTTGTTAAGGACCTTGAGGATTAGGGTTTTCTCTTCTCCTCACCCTCTTGAGGTATGGGTAAGCTTAATAAGGTCTAAGGAATCCTCCACCAAATTAATGAAAAGTATGTAAATAAGATGTCATGGACATAAGCTTAATAGATTAAGCACAAACTAAGTAATAGATACATGCTAAGGTCGTATGACATAAGTTGTCATGTCCTCAGAAGAGACCTAAGGCTAGACCTTCTTGTCAAGATGATAAGTTAGTCTTTGAGATAGAGATCTCCATTGCAAGTAGAGACCTGGCACATCCTCTGAGGATGATGCTAACCCTAACCCTAAGTGAAGGATAGAGAGAGATGAGTTAGACCAGGTGTTTGAAAGGACATGCCTTTGGGATGCCATATGATCCATGGGTGACCTAGCACCTTTAGCAACCCAATCCTAGGAAGGGTCGTGCATGTTAGGGTAAATGATAGCTCCTTAGATGATGATGTTAGTGAAGGACCTTAGAAACCCTATGGGCTTATGCGAGTAGGGCATAGCATGCACCCAGGGTACGTTAGTAGTGTGGGCAAAGGGTTGAAACCCTGACTAGGAGAGTATGAAGATGGCTTATGAAATAAGCATAAAGAACTATGGATAACCTTGTCCGAACATAAGTGGAACATAGACTTCATCCAGGTAGGGGCCTACTTTTGAGGTTGACCCTTCACAAAGATAGGACCTCTAATGGTGAGGTTGGTTGTAGAGTTAGCTCTAGAAAGAGAGAGCAGGAACCAAGCAAGAAGGTTGGAATCCTAAACTATGAGATATGTAGGGATTTGAGGATGATGCGACCTAAGTGGATGATAGTGGTCGCCACATGCTTGATCCCTAGAGGTTGCTGATGTCTTAGTTGCCATGAGAGGAACCAAACCCTAGAGAGAGGATGAGTCTATTGGTACCTCTGTACCTATGGTATAGATGAGAAGAAGAGTTCCTTAGACCTGGAGAGGTATAGTAACATGTTATGAGGCCTTGTACCTTGTTGGTTTTCCTTAAGGAGGACCCAACTCTAAGTGTTGCTCGAGTTGAAGGATGACAAGAAGTGCATGTCATGCCTTTTGCATGCTTGGTTCGTGGTTAAGAGATAGAGCATGCAGTTGGACACCTACAAGTGAACCTAAGGTTCCTAGGCCTAATAGGGGAAGTGGTGTACCTAATGCTCATGATGAGAGTTGAGTTCCTATAGAAGCGAACATGGTACTTCTTATTTTGAGAGGAAAGGGAAACTCCTTAAGTTTAAGATGAACCCCTCCCAGCTAAGTTGATGACATGGGAAGGTATGATCTTGATCCAATGTTGAAGAATGAGAACCCAAATGACCTAGCCTGGTTTAGTGGTCTGCTTGTGCCTTAATATCTTACTAGGGTTAATCATATGGATGTAAACCCTAGACTTAAGTATGTTTGTGACCTTGTTGTCAAGAGTTGTAGTTTCCTCCCATCCTGGGAGAGGGACCCTTTGGTAGGGTGTATACCAATCTTGTGGTTCTGAGGAAACCTAAAGAGGTCTCATAGGATCTTAAGTAGCTATGTGTAAAGTATATGGTATGAGAATGAACCTCTAGACCCATAACCATCTCTATGTGCATGTGGATGTGTTACCATGGAGGTAACCAGTATGGGGCTTGAACAAGGTGGGCAGGATTGCCACAATCCCTATGAAAGGATGAAAGTCAGCCCATGAATGCAGAGAGAGAGAGAGAGATGATGAAGGCTTGGGTAAGGTTCTAAGGTGAACATGTACTATAAGATAATCCTAAGTCTATCCTAGGGTCAGGTAGGGATAAGACCGATGGAAGTAGGAGTTGCCTAATTCCCTAGTTGCATATGACCATAGGGTCAGGAGGTAACAACTATCATTGTCCGAGGGCCATGGGTTAGGAGTTTGATCACCTTCATGAACTCATGGGACCCAAAGGGCAGATGAGTAGGGAACTCTCTGAATGCATAAGGGAAGAGGGATGACCCCAAAAGTGCCGACACCCTATAGACCTAGAGGAGAGAACCAAGGATTGTGTGGTAACCCAAGTAGGTTGGAGACTAGTTTTCCATGGAGGAGACTTTGATAGTAAGATGATTGTAATATAGAGGCATAAATGGCACGTTTTGATTTTGATTTGAAGGTGTACTGGCAAGGTGGGATGTACCATCTCTACTCTTGGAACAGGAAGAACTCTGAATTTGGACGACCACCAAATGCTTATTTCTTCTTATTATGGGAGTGAGAGATAGGACAGTACGCATGCCATACACCAAGGATAAAAGATGATGTGAATTGAAACGTTGCTATGAGGCATGAGGGTAGAGAAGATAACATGCCCTTGTAAAGTGAATGATACATGGATGGTTTGCAAACACTAAGAGGAATAATGTAGTCACCTTATGAGGATGTTTTTATCATGAGATATGAGTCATACAAGGTTGAGTTTGATCACCAAGAAGATGAGCTCAAGGTGTTCTCAATAAAGTAGACTTAGAGCTGAAATGAGATAATAAGTGGAATACATAAAGGTGTATGACATCAACTTTACCTAATGCATAAGAAGGTGAAGTGGTAATGGATGCTCTGGTTGAGATAAATCAGCCTAGTTTGGCTAAAAGAGGTTGTTAGACTAACCCTAAGTTTGGAAAAGAAGATATGTTTGGCTAACACTAATGTAACGAGATCAATTAATGGTTAGCCAGTTTAGTCCTTGATGCAATGAAAGAATGGTGGTAGAACCTTAGATGCACTTCTTTGAAAAAGAAGGCGATGAAACCCAGACTAGAATGGTTTAAGGTTTTGAGGTATTGATCTTGAGGAATAATGACATACAAGAGATAATGATTTTAAGATCACCATACACCGTACTACGAAGATAATAAGTGACAGTAATACGTTAGATACCTAAGATTATGTTGCATGTGGTATATGGCCATGTAAGCCGAGGGTGAAGGACGAACACCAATAACCCAGTGTGCAGGTATAAAGGATAAAGAGTCCCCAAAAGAGAAAGGGAGTTCATCACTATGGATGTTTTATGTCTCCCCTAGACCAAGGAAAGTCAAGATGCAATATGCGTTATGGTAGATCGCCTTACCTAGATGACATGAGAAAGAAAGAGTGCTGTCAAGGGACAGATCGGGTTGAACTACATATGAGAGAGATGGTTCAACTACACCATGAGGTAAGTACAAAAGTTTTTGAGTATAACCTAAAGGTTCACTTCTGTGAGGTGGAAGTAGAAACATGAAGAACCTTATGTTAGTACAATTTATCACCCCTAACTAATGGTTAGTATGATCTAGACTAAAGGGGTCTGATGAGAGCATATGTGCTAATTCAGGGTGATAGCTAGAGACAGTTCTTGTCCTATGAAAGATGTGATGATAACCACCATAGCCAATATTGGGATTTAAAGAAGCTCTGTAAGAGAGGTTGTGTCGGTCATCACTTCAGTAAGGTGATGTTGGTGAAAGGACCACGTGATGGTTAGAAAAGTACTACAATGTGTGTAGATGAAGTCGCTTTGATCGTGCAATGGCTGAAAGGAGCCTAGAGACGACAAGAGTCGTGAGCAGATGAAAAGTAGACTGACATGCAGTTCACTATAGGAGTACATGTGACATGAAAATCCAACCCCTCTAAGTTATAACTAAGAGAGATGAGTCCCCGATGCATGGGTTCTTTTGACAAGGTTTGGTGAAGAAGGTTAAGTTTGACCTTACCCCTCAGGATAAAGTAATGTGTGATGAGTTCCATGTGTCCAATTTTGAGCACTATGTGAGGTACCCCGACCATGTGCTGAGCAATGAACCTAGTGAGCCCCAAGGGAGGCAGAAATGGCTTGAGTCACCTGTGCAGTTTATAGATGCCAGGATGAAAGAACTTAGAGGAAAGAATATGTGATGATAAAGGTTCCTTGGAAGCGCCATGAGTACGATAAAGCCACATAGGGGCCAATGATGAACATGGAAAAGTCTTATACTGAATTGTTTGTTTGCTTGATAGAATTTTGAGGACAAAATTCCTATAAGAGGGGAAGGATGTTACAACCCCAAATTTTGAGTTCAATTGGTGAGAAATGTAATTTCTCATATTAAAGATAATTGAACAAATATTGATGTAATTGGTTTTGAATAAATAGATTTCATTTACAATAGCCTTGATGTTTGTGTTGTGGGCTTTATTGGCTATTCGGCCCAAATAACAAGAAAATTGAACTAGTGAATGAATAATTGAATACTTGAGAAAAGAAAAAGGTGGAAACCTCTAGAAGGCAAATCCAAAGAGGGATTTCGTGCCTCTGGGGTTCGTTGGGTTCCAAGGAGTCCAAAGTTGCAAAGAAAAGGCAACAAGAAAAGAAAAGATTAATTAAGTATTTCTTTATTAAGAAAGAAATTGAAAATAATGATAAAATGTGGGAAATGAATGGAAAGAAGCATATATGAGATTTCTTGATGGAAATTCGTATTCCATGGATTCTTAATATTAAAAGGAATACCAATGAGGAAAATAAAAGAGAAATAAAGAGAAATCCTCAAAAAGAGATATTTTAATGAGAAATAAACAAGATAATGTGAAATAATGCATATAGATGCATCTAGAAGGATAAAAAGTATCCTTGAAAAAGGAATTTCGAAATCATAGAGTTTCTTGGGATCCAAGGAGTCCCAATAAAGAAAGAGGAAAGAGAAAATACCAATAAAGTCAAATAAGAAGATAATATGATGCATAATGAATGATTATGAGGCATTGTTAAAAAGAAGTATTGTTTCAACAAAAGGAAATATAATTTCGTGGTTAATGGATTAAAATGCAAGAACAATGATAATAAGAGAAAAAAGAATATATATAGAAAGAATTATGGATTCAAATGGATTAAAAATGAAAGAATATATATATAGAAAGAATTATGGATTCAAAATTCATAATTTGATACGATTCATTATTTTTGTTTTTCCAATTATCCATGAAATAAAGATTAATAAATGGTTAATGAGGAGAGACAAGAATACTTCTCCTAGAAGGAATATGAATACTTTTTGAAAGGGGCTCTTTGAGTCGTGTATAAGCCTACCTAGGGCTTCGTTTCTCACCCCTATATAAGGGGTAGAGTCCTGGTTCTAAGGGAAGGAGAATCCCACATTTCTCTAACCTGTTCTCCTTCTTCTTCCATGCTAACCCTAACCAAGTGAGCACATGGCAGTTTCGGGGAATTTAGCGGATGTGGCGCGATCTTGGTGGAGGCACGAAGCTGCTCCTAGGATCAAGGGTGGCTTTCCACCTTTCCCTAGCCTCCACCGTCGCACAGCAACCTACAACAAGGCTGCCAGGCCGGCCGCAGATGACAGGCTCGGCCAGCATAGGCCAGCCACCCTGGCTGCGTGAAAGGGGCACCATCAGGTGCGTGGGAGCATGGCGGAGGGAGGCGGAGGCTTGAGGACCATCCTCGACACCCTGGAGACTAAGGATGGAGGAGGAAAGTTCCCCCGGGTCATTGTAGGTGGCGACCTAGGGTTGCTCGCGAGGTAGGAGAAGCACGGGAGGTTTTGACGAATATACCCTCTGTGACATACAACGTCAATCGACTTAAGGGAGGGCATACCAGACTTTTCAAAATGTTTTCCATCACATGAGCTTTGCATGGAAACAACCACGTGGTGCTCTTTGATTGGCCAAGTAAGTGAAACTTTGCTAAATTCATAATTAAATATTGATAACTTCGATTAGGACAAGTAATATATGAATTTTGATAAGGAGAACGAGAGGAATCCAATAAAAATGATATTAAAGATTGATTCCGTTCCTAATTGCAAAAGTACTATAAGTTGATGAAAAGTGCATTAAAGTTAGGTTAAAAACATTTTTTGTGATTAAAGGTTGAATCTAGTATGATTAATGGGTTAATCGAAGTATTAATAACCTATTGAATGATAATGTTAGATTCGAACCTAATATAGATGTAAAATTGCGTGATTTAGGGTTTTTATCCCATATGAGAATGATTAAGTATTTAGAGACCCTAATTTAGGGTAAAAGAGGATAATATCATATATAATTGAAAAGATGTGAAAATACGCTGATAAATGATGGTTCTAATCTGTTTCGAGCTTTAGAGTTCCTAATTATGGATGAAAACCCTAAATGTAGTAATTAGGGTTTTCTCATGAATAAAAGGTAGATTATGGCAAATCAAGTTCATATGTGATTAAACCATAGTGAATTTTGAATTAATGATAAATGCATATAATGATCTTGTCATGGATTAAAAGGATAAAAATAGTAGATTTTATATAAAAGAATCTTAATGAGAGTAATTGATGGTTAATGATACTCTTAATCTGAGAATAGGGTTATATGTTGATAAAGATAACCTTAATATTGAAGAAAATAGGAGATAATAAGGGTTTATGAGTAATGGTATAAAATTAGGGTTTGAAATAGTAAAATATGAAGGGAAACCCTAATTGCAATGGAAACCCTAAAAGTGAATTAGAAACCCTAGGAGGCGAGCTAGGTTTAATAGATCTTGATGACATGAGTAATAAAAAGGGAATAACATGATTATTTCAGGATCTTGTTGAAAATGCTTGCTTTCTTGGATTCTTATTTGCATGGATATTTCTGTTCAAATCATCAAATCAGGTATGTGGTTACGCTTATGATTATCCTGACTAGTTTTCTGAGGATTTTATCGATGTTTCCCTCATGGTTTGAAATAATTGTTGGATGCTTTTATTTCATGCAACTATAGAGTGACTATGACTATCACTATGAATATACATGTATAACTGGCTAGATCTGGGACCACCTCTGTGGCTTGTAAAGGATAAAATGGGGTAACCTAGAGTAAGGTCTAGGTTATCATGGGTTAGAAATTGGGCTACCAAGTGTAGTGTCATGAGACCCATTAGCATGCCATGAGTTAAGGAGTGGGCTACTTACGAGTAGTGCCATGTGACTCAACCCTAGAAATTGGTTCACTTATAGGTGGGACCATGAGGGGTTTAATGAGGATCTACCATAAGGAAGGTAGTATCCAGGTCCACTGCAAGTATAGAACAGAGAATAGGGTACTCATGGATCGTAGAGTTATATTGAAAACGTAATCTTGGTTGTTAAATGATTAATTGAATGATTATTTTGTTATCATAGTTGCACATTTATTATTTCCCCCACATACCAGCTTCGGATGACTGGCATTTTGTTTGTTGGCGTTTTAGGTACAAGCCAAAAGGACAAACAGTAAATCGTCATATTATGAAACACATGAAGTAAAATACAAGGAGGATTAGTTAGAATAGAATCCATAAGTGGATAGAAGTTTAGAGATCCAAGTTTTCAGAAAGGTATGCAAAAGTTTATTTTCTTACAATTTTTCTGTTTAGTCTGTTAAAATTTGATAATTATTCTTGGTTAATTGTCGAACCTTTGATCCGAAAGTTATGGGTGCGGCTTCGACCTCTCGGTCTCCCTTAATTGGGGGTTATCGGGAGGTGGGGTCGTAACATTTGGTATCGGAGCATAGGTTCCTCACTTAACCATTAATAATTATTAAATTTTACATACTCTATAGAACCCAAGGGAGTTATTAGAGGATTATCTGAAAGACGGAGGTGTTTAGAAGAGGATCACGACCGGGGGATGGCAATATTTTCCTCCACATCGCTAGTTGGAATACGAGGACTCCCGGATCCATATGGCTGCCTGGCCAAAGTGTTAGGGTATGAATCGAAATAAGATACCTTTAGGACTTTCTCATCTTATTCATCCCTTCTCATCACAAAATTCTGTTAAGGACCTGAAGGATTAGGGTTTTCTCTTCTCCTCACCCTCTTGAGGTATGGGTAAGGTTAATAAGGTCTAAGGAATCCTCCACCAAATTAATGAAAAGTATGTAAATAAGATGTCATGGACATAAGCTTAATAGATTAAGTGAAAACTAAAGAATATATACATGCTTAGGTCGTATGACATAAGTTGTCATGTCCTCAGAAGAGACCTAAGGCTAGACCTTCTTGTCAGGATGATAAGTTAGTCTTGGAGATAGAGATCTCCATTGCAAGTAGAGACCTGGCACATCCTCTGAGGATGATGCTAACGCTAACCCTAAGTGAAGGATAGAGAGAGATGAGTTAGACCAGGTGTTGGAAAGGACATGCCTTTGGGATGCCATATGATCCATGGGTGACCTAGCACCTTTAGCAACCCAACCCTAGGAAGGGTCGTGCATGCTAGGGTAAATGATAGCTCCTTAGATGATGATGTTAGTGAAGGACCTTAGAAACCCTATGGGCTTATGCGAGTAGGGCATAGCATGCACCCAAGGTACGTTAGTAGTGTGAGAAAAGGGTTGAAACCCTGACCAGGAGAGTATGAAGGATGGCTTATGAAATAAGCATAAAGAACTATGGATAACCTTGTATGAACATAAGTGGAACATAGGCTTCATCCGGGTAGGGGCCTAGTTTTAAGGTTGACCCTTCACAAAGATAGGACCTCTAATGGTGAGGTTGGTTGTAGAGTTAGCTCTAGAAAGAGAGAGCAGGAACCAAGCAAGAAGGTTGGAATCCTAAACTCTGAGATATGTAGGGAGTTGAGGATGATGCGACCTATGTGGATGATAGTGGTTGCCACATGCTTGATCCCTAGAGGTTGCTGATGTCTTGGTTGCCATGAGAGGAACCAAACCCTATAAAGAGGATGAGTCTACTGGTACCTATGTACCTATGGTATAGATGAGAAGAAGAGTTCCTTAGACCTGGAGAGGTATAGTAACAGGTTATGAGGCCTTGTACCTTGTTGGTTGTCCTTAAGAAGGACCCAACTCTAAGTGTTTCTCGAGTTGAAGGATGACAAGAAGTGCATGTCATGCCTTTTGCATGCTTGCTTCGTGGTTAAGAGATAGAGCATGCAGTTGGACACCTAGAAGTGAACCTAGGGTTCCTAGGCCTAAGAGGGGAAGTGGTGTACCTAATGCTCTTGATGAGATTTGAGTTCCTATAGAAGCGAACATGGTACTTCTTATTTTGAGAGGAAAGGGAAACTCCTTAAGTTTAAGACGAACCCCTCCCAGCTAAGTTGATGACATGGGAGGGTATGATCTTGATCCAATGTTGAAGAATGAGAACCCAAATGACCTAGCCTAGTTTAGTGGTCTACTTATGCCTTAATAGCTTACTAGGGTTAAGCATATGGTTGTAAACCCTAGACTTAAGGATGTTTGTGACCTTGTTGTCAAGAGTTGTAGTTTCCTCCCATCCTGGGAGAGGGACCCTTTGGTAGGGTGTATACCAATCTTGTGGTTCTGAGGAAACCTAAAGAGGTCTCATAGGATATTCAGAAGCTATGTGTAAAGTACATGGTATGAAAATGAACCACTAGACCCATAACCACCTCTAAGTGCATATGGATGTGTTACCATGGAGGTAACCGGTATGGGGCTTGAACAAGGTAGGCAGGATTGCCATGATCCCTATGAAAGGATGAAAGTCAGCCCATGAATGCAGAGAGAGAGATGATGAAGGCTTGGGTAAGGTTCTAAGGTGAACATGTACTATAAGAGAATCCTAAGTCTATCCTAGGTTCAGGTAGGGATAAGACTGATGGAAGTAGGAGTTGCCTAATTCCCTAGTTGCACATGACCATAGGGTCAGGAGGTAACAACTATCATTGTCTGAGGGCAATGGGTTAGGAGTTTGATCACCTTCATGAACTCATGGGACCGAAAGGGCAGATGAGTAGGGCAATCTCTGAATGCATAAGGGAAGAGGGATGACCCCAAAAGTGTCGGCACCCTATAGACCTAGAGGAGAGGACCAAGTATTGTGTGGTAACCCAAGTAGGTTGGAGACCAGTTTTCCATGGTGTAGACTTTGATAATAAGATGATTGTAGTATAGAGGCATAAATGACATGTTTTGATTTAGATTTAAAGGTGTACTGGCAAGGTGGGATGTACCATCTCTACTCTTAGAACAGGAAGAACTCTGTATTTGGATGGCCACCAAATGCTTATTTCTTCTTATTATGGGAGTGAGAGATAGGACAGTACGCATGCCAAACACCAAGGATAAAAGATGATGTGAGTTGGAACGTTGCTACGAGGCATGAGGATTGAGAGGATAACATGTCCTGGTAAAGTGAATGATACATGGATGGTTTGCAAACACTAAGAGGAATAATGTAGTCACCTTATGAGGATGTTTTTATCATGAGATATGAGTCATACAAGGTTGAGTTTGATCACCAAGAAGATGATCTCAAGGTGTTCTCAATAAAGTAGACCTAGAGCTGAAATGAGATAATAAGTGGAATACATAAAGGTGTATGGCATCAACTTTACCTAATGCATAAGAAGGTGAAGTGGTAATGGATGCTTTGGTTGAGATACATCTGCCTAGTTTGGCTAAAAGAGGTTGTTAGACTAACCCTAAGTTTGGAAAAGAAGATATGTTTGGCTAACACTAATGTAACGAGATCAATTAATGGTTAGCCAGTTTAGTCCTTGATGCAACGAAAGAATGGTGGTAGAACCTCAGATGCACTTCTTTGAAAAATAAGGTGATGAAACCCCGACTAGAATGGTTTAGGGTTTTGAGGTATTGATCTTGAGGAATAATGACATACAAGAGATCATGATTTTAAGATCATCATACACCGTACTACGAAGATAATAAGTGACAGTAGTACTTTAGATACCTAAGATTATGTTGCATGTGGTATATGGCCATGCAAGCCGAGGGTGAAGGACGAACACCAGTAACCTAGTGCGCAGATATGAAGGATAAAGAGTCCCCAAAAGAGAAAGGGAGTTCATCACTATGGATGTTGTAAGTCTCCCCTAGATCAAGGTAGGTCAAGATGCAATAAGGGTTATGGTAGATCACCTTACCTAGATGACATGAGAAAGAAAGAGTACTGTCAAGGGACAGATCGCGTTGAACTACATATGAGAGAGATGATTCAACTACACCATGATGTAAGTACAAAAGTTATTGAGTATAACCTAAAGGTTCACTTCTGTGAGGTGGAAGTAGAAACATGAAGATCCCTATGTTAGTACAGTTTATCACCCCTAACTAATGGTTAGTATGATCCAGACTAAAGGGGTCTGATGAGAGCATATGTGCTCATTCAGGGTGATAGCTAGAGATAGTTCTTGTCCTATGAAAGATGTGATGATAACCACCATAGCCAATATTGGGATTTAAAGAAGCTCTGTGAGAGAGGTTGTGTCGGTCACCACTTCAGTAAGGTGATGTTGGTGAAAGGACCACGTGATGGTTAGAAAAGGACCACAATGTGTGTAGATGAAGTGGCTTTGATTGTGCAATGGCTCAAAGGAGCCTAGAGATGACAAGAGTCGTGAGCAGATGTAAAGTAGACTGACATGCAGTTCACTATGGGAGTACATGTGAGATGAAAATCCAACCCCTCTAAGTTATAGCTAAGAGAGCTGAGTCCCCGATGCATGGATTCTTTTGACATGGTTTGGTGGAGAAGGTTAAGTTTGACCTTACCCCTCAGGATAAAGTAATGTGTGATGAGTTCCATGTGTCCAATTTAGAGCACTATGTGAGGTACCCGGACCAAGTGCTGAGCAATGAACCTAGTGAGCCCCAAGGGAGGCTGAAATGGCTTGAGTCACTTGTGCAGTTTATAGATGCCAGGATGAAAGAACTCAGAGGAAAGAATATGTGATGATAAAGGTTCCTTGGAAGCACCACGAGTACGGTAAAGCCACATAGGGGCCAATGATGGACATGGAAAAGTCTTATACTGAATTGTTTGTTTGCTTGATAGAATTTTGAGGACAAAATTCCTATAAGAGGGGAAGGATGTTACAACCCCAATTTTTGAGTTCAATTGGTGAGAAATGTAATTTCTCATATTAAAGATAATTTAAAAATAATGATATAATTTGTTTTGAATAAATAGATTTCATTTACAATAGCCTTGATGTTTGTGTTGTGGGCTTTATTGGCTATTGGTCCCAAATAATAAGAAAATTGAACTAGTGAATGAAAAATTGAATACTTGAGAAAAGAAAAAGGTGGAAACCTCTAGAAGGCAAATCCAAAGAGGGATTTCGTGCCTCTTGGGTTACTTGGGTTCCAAGGAGTCCAAAGTTGCAAAGAAAAGGAAATAAGAAAAGAAAAGATTAATTAAGTATTTCTTTATTAAGAAAGAAATTGAAAATATTGATAAAATGTGGGAAATGAATGGAAAGAAGCATAAATGAGATTTCTTGATGGAAATTCGTATCCCAAGGATTCTTAATATTAAAAGGAATACCAATGAGGAAAATAAAAGAGAAATAAAGAGAAATTTTAAAAAAGAGATATTTTAATGAGAAATAAACAAGATAATGTGAAATAATGCATATAGATGCATCTAGAAGGATACAAAGTATCCTTGAAAAAGGAATTTCGAAATCATAAAGTTTCTTGGGATCCAAGGAGTCCCAATAAAGAAAGAGGAAAGAGAAAATACCAATAAAGTCAAATAAGAAGATAATATGATGCATAATGAATGATTATGAGGTATTGTTAAAAAGAAGTATTGTTTCAACAAAAGGAAATATAATTTCGTGGTTAATGTATTAAAATGCAAGAACAATGATAATAAGAGAAATGATTTTTGTTTTTCCAATTATCCATGAAATAAAGCTTAATAAAAGGTTAATGAGGAGAGACAAGAATACTTCTCCTAGAAGGACTATGAATCCTTTTTGAAAGGGGCTCTTTAAGTCATGTATAAGCCTACCTAGGGCTTCATTTCTCACCCCTATATAAGGGGTAGAGCCCTGGTTCTAAGGGAAGGAGAATCCCACTTTTCTCTAACCCCTTCTCCTTCTTCTTCCATGCAAACCCTAACCAAGTGAGCACATGGCGATTTCGAGGACTTTAGCGACTGTGGCGTGATCTTAGTGGAGGCACGAAGCTGCTCCTAGGATTAAGGGTGGTTTTCCACCTTTCCCAGGCCGCCATCGTCGCACAGCAACCTGGAACACGGCTTCCAGGCCGGACGCAGATGACAGGCTCGGCCAGCATAGGCCAGCCGCCCTAGCTGCATGAAAGGGGCACCATCAGGTGCGTGGGAGCATGGCGGAGGGAGGCGGAGGCTGGAGGACCATCTTCGACACCCTGGAGACCAAGGATGGAGGTGGAAAGCTCCCTCGGGTCGCTATAGGCGGCGACCTAGGGTTGCTCACGAGGTAGGAGAAGCACGGGCGGTTTAGATGAATATACCCTCTGCAAGATACAACATCAATCGACTTAAGGGAGGGCATAACATACTTTTTGAAATGTTTTCCATCGCGTGAGCTTTGCATGGAAACAACCACGTGGCACTCTCTGATTGGCCAAGTAAGTGAAACTTTGCTAAATTCATAATTAAATATTGGTAACTCTGATTAGGACAAGTAATATATGAATTTTGATCAGGAGAACGAGAGGAATCCAATAAAAATGATATTAAAGATTGATTCCTTCCTAATTGCAAAAGTACTATAAGTTGATGAAAAGTGCATTAAAGTTAGGTTAAAAACCCTTTTTGTGATTAAAGGTTGAATCTAGTATGCTTAATGGGTTAATCAAAGTATTAATAACCTGTTGAATGATAATGTTAGATTCGAACCTGATCTAGATGTAAAATTGCATGATTTAGGGTTTTTACCCCATATGAGAATGATTAAGTATTTAGAGACCCTAATTTAGGGTAAAAGAGGATAATATCATATATAATTGAAAATATGTGGAAATACGTTGATAAATGATGTTTCTAATCTATTTCGAGCTTTAGAGTTCCTAATTATGGATAAAAACCCTAAATGTAGTAATTAGGGTTTTCTCATGAATAAAAGGTAGATTATGGCAAATCGAGTTCATATGTGATTAAACCATATTGAATTTTGAATTAATGATAAATGCATATAATGATCTTATCATGGATTAAAAGGATAAAAATAGTAGATTTAATATAAAAGAAGCTTAATGAGAGTAATTGATGGTTAATGGTACTCTTAATCTGAGAATAGGGTTATATTTGGATAAGATAACCTTAATATTGAAGAAAAGAGGAGATAATAAGGGTTTATGAGTAATGGTATAAAATTAGGGTTTGAAATAGTAAAATATGAAGGGAAACCCTAATTGCAATGGAAACCCTAAAAGTGAATTAGAAACCCTAAGAGGCGAGCCAGGTTTAATAGATCTTGATGACATGAGTAATGAAAAGGGAATTACATGATCATTTCAGGATCTTGTTGAAAATGCTTGCTTGCTTGGATTCTTATTTGCATGGATATTTCTGTTCAAATCATCAAATCAGGTATGTGGTTACGCTTATGATTATCCCGACTAGTTTTTCACGGATTTTATCGACTTTTCCCTCATGGCTTGAAATAACTGTTGGATGCTTTTATTTCATGCAACTATAGAGTGACTATGACTATCACTATGAATATACATGTATAACTGGCTAGATCCGAGACCACCTATGTGGTTTGTAAAGGCTAAAAAGGGGTAACCTAGAGTAAGGTCTAGGTTATCGTGGGTTAGAAATTGGGCTACCAAGTGTAGTGCCATGAGACCCATTAGCATGCCATGAGTTAAGGAGTGGGCTACTTACGAGTAGTGCCATGTGACTCAACCCTAGAAATTGGTTCACTTATAGGTGGGACCATGAGGGATTTAATGAGGATCTACCATAAGGAAGGTAGTATCTAGGTCCACTACAGGGATAGCACAAATGATAGGGTACTCATGGATCACAGAGTTATATTTAAAATGTAATCTTAGTTTTTAAATGATTAACTGAATGATTATGTTGGTATCATAGTTGCACATTTATTGTTTCCCCCACATACCAGCTTCGGCTGAACGACATTTTAGGTACAAGCCAAAGGACAAACAGTAAATCGTCATATTGTGAAACACATGAAGTAAAATACAAGGATGATTAGTTAGAATAGAATCCATAAGTGTATAGAAGTTTAGAGATCCAAGTTTTCAAAAAGGTATGCAAAAGTTTATTTTCTTATAGTTTTCCTATTTAGTCTGCTAAAATTTGATAATTATTCTTGGTTAATTGCCGAACCTTTGATCTAGAAGTTATGGGTGCGGCTTCGACCTCTTGGTCTCCCTTAATTGGGGGTTATCGAGAGGTGGGGTCGTAACAATATATGCCTTCATGACCCCCACTGAGTTTAATTGGATTTATTATTGTGAAATAGCCTATGAGGTATGGAGAAAGCTATGTGTCACTTATGTTAGGAAACACAAGTGAAGGAAAGCAAAGTCTACAAGCTCAAAGGACTACTTGAGAACTTCAAGATGGGAAAGGAGGAGAAGTTAGCCAATATGCACTCAAGGCTCAACACCATTGTGAATGGTCTTGCTATTCTAGGCCATCCAATGATTAGAGGAGAGATCAACTCAAAGATCCTTAGAACTCTCCAACAAGAGATGGGAACCGAAGGTGACTTCCATTGAAGAAGTAATTGGTGATATTTCTATTGAAGAACTCATAGGAAATATACAAGCCCATGAAGTCAAACTTGACAAGCAAGATGAAGAAGAAAGACAAGAGGAGAAAGAGCTTAAGAGAATAAATAAGGTTGAAATCAAAGATCAAATTGAGGCAAATGTTGGTCAAGTTTCTCCATTTTCTCAAGTTGAAGAAGATGTCGTGTACTCTAAGGGTAGACTCTACAAATGCAAGCCTTCCTCCTCCATCTAGTGCCTCAAGTGTGGAAAGAAAGATCACTTCATGACAGATTGCCTACAAGGCAAAAAGACCCATCATTACAAGGGAAGAGAAGAGAAGTACAAGAATAAGGAGAAATGGCACAAAAGATTAAGTGACTCCTCCAACTCAAGATCAAGTGACTCCTACAACTCAAGATCAAGTGAATAATCAAATGGAGGATCTAGTGCAAGCTCTAGTAATGAAGGAGAATGTCATTTTTCTCTTATGACTTCAACAAGTGAAAAATTAAATGAGATAAATCTAATCTTTTTAGACAGAGAATCTTTAATTGCAATTATTCAAGATACTCATGCCTATTTTAAGTCTTCTAAAAAGAGAAAGAAAAAACTGGATAGAATTGTTGATAATTTGCATGTATAAATAGATGACCTTGAACATGCTAATACTTGCTTGCTTGATGATAAAAATTCTTGTCTTAGTCAAGTAGATTCTCTTAAACTTGAAAATGCTAATTTTCTTGATAAGATTAGATTTGCATAAGCTCAACATTTTTGCTTAATTCTAATGTAGAGCATAGTAACTTTTTGGATCTCTTATGCATGATATAGATGTTCTTAAAACTGAAATAAGAACAAAGACTTGGCCTTGCAAGGTTTTGAATCTAAAAATAGGATCTATCATTCTAAGATTACTATGTTTGAAAATGAAAATGCTTCCTTGCTTACTGAAATCAATGTTCTTGAACCTTGCTTTAATAATACTAGTAGAGAGAATAATGTTGCTTCTCTTCATATTGATATATATTCTTATATGACCAATTCTCTTTGCCTAGAAAATGATATTTTGTAATCTAGAGATAATAACAATCATTTGTGTTCTACTATTACTTCTCTTATGCAAGATATTCGTAGTTTGAGATATTCTTTGCAAAGATTCATAGTTGGTAAAAAGGATCTTAATGATATCCTACACCACACTACTAAAAAAATTGGTAGACATGGTTTAGGGTATGAGCGTAGCCAAAGGAACAACAAAGGTAAATGACCTCCCATCTTTCATGGAGAATCCTCTAGTTCCAAGACTATGGGCACATGCAACTATCGCAATGATTTTGGTCATTATTCTAATTGTTGCCCTTTTAGGAAAGCACCCAAGAGCAATAGGAATCGGGTTTCTAAGATAACCCCTCTGGACACAAAAACAAGATTGGGGATCATTACATATTCCTTCTTGCAGGTCACTTGCTAACGGATTGACATGAGCTATTTGAATTGAATTGACTTCTCAATCCGCATGAAAGAAGAAAGGTGAGATATGTGTGGGGTGGCAACAAATGGAAAAGGAATGGTAAGAACAGAGGTAAAGATTTTCTTGCTTGTATCCAATCCTAACTTTTTTATGTCAAGTTAGTGTGCACTATTCATATGGTTTTTGAGTCAAAAGTGGTACTGTTTGATTCTCTTCTCACTCTTACTCAAAAATTATTTCTAATGCTTTCATAGTGCATTACTAACTTGCTTACAGATGTTTGGGTATGAATTATATTTTTAGCATGCCTCTTGATATGTTTTTATGAAATATATGTGCTCTTGGACAACAATTGTATCACTCGAGTTTGTCCTGTTAGAAACTCGACCGACATGCACCAATAGGCGTTGCCAACAACTGTTGTTGGTTAATTGCCAAAACTCAAAACTCGACTGGTAACACTGTGCATATTATATACAAATGTCTTTTTGGATGAGAATTTTTGCTCTCAACTAGACTTTCTCAACCATGAGCCTTATTCTATCACATTGCCATACTTTAAATTTTCTATCTTTCTTACAATGTTATCTTTTTAATTTCTATACTTTTGGTATCCCTCAAGTGGTATCCCTATATATTGCAATTATCTATCTTGAGTTGTTATGCAGGTTTTGATAATGATCTCTTTGGATCTCTTGGTTGTTTCTTAAATTTCTTTTATTGTTCTCTAACTTGCTACATCTATCTATATGTATATATCTTGTCTTGATACAACCTTGAGGTTCTTAGTGGTAATCATCTTTTAATAATGATGCATTTTCTCTACTAGGTTATATCCTTTCATGCTACTAAAACTATATATTTTCTTATTTTGATATTTCTGTACATCTGCTCATAACTTCATCTTTAACTTGTGCATCTTTTTCTGTGATCTAGATCCTACTAGTAGTCCGAACTTGTGATATCATCTAATAGTAGTTCATATACATGTAGTTCTGACCTTGTTCATCTTTTAATCAAGTGGTATTCTACTATATGCTATTCTTATATCTTGTTTTACTCTTGCTCAAGCTTTTTCCTTAAATTGCATATCTACTATCTTGAGTTGCTTGCATAGCATTGTGATGTAGGATATATAGAGCTACATTATATTTAGAAATTAGAGCATCCTTGGATTTGATGCAGATTTTGATCCAGTATTAGATTTTGATGAAAGACTAGTGTTTTTATGTAGAAACGACCTTTTGAGTAAGACTCATCGCTTTGCATAAGCCCTGATGCTTTGGGTGAATTCCATCATCTAAAGGTAAAAATTGAGATTCATTATTTGTTGCAACACTTTATCTTGCCTTAATCTTTGACTAGAATTACATCTAGGGTTGTTCTAATGCACGTCTTAATTTGATTTACATACTATGCTTGGATAAGCCCCTTGTTTTGCTCTTGTACTCTCTTTATTACATTTGTTATCTCTTGTTTGCTAAAAGGTTGTGTTTTTAGCTCCACATACCCCCCTCATTTTGAAATGTCAAAGGGGGAGAAAGCATGTCTTCTTATGAAAGGTAGGGGAGAAGGTATGTCTTACATGAACGTTAAGGCATGTCTTAAATGAAGAGGGATAAAACATGTCTTATGTTATGGGGAGAAGGAGAAATATCATCAATTTTAGGGGGAGTATAAGAACTCAATGAGCATCAATTAAGGGGGAGCATATGAACTCAATTTTATTGAAGCCCTATAAGTTTTTCCAAAGATGTGATTTTACTTGAATGCTTTCAATACATTTATGAAATGGTTTCTCATCTTAAAAAAGGGGGAGAATGTTAACTCAAGGTCAATGTTGACTCAAGGTCTAAATTGACTAAACCTTTATATTGATGATGACTAACCATTCCACTTATTTCTGTCTAATACTTCTACTTGAGTGATTTCAAATTAGGTATAGACACACTCCTAATGCACCATCTTACGCATCCTAACTTGGAGAAAAGATAAGTCAAAATCAATGCAATACACTTTGGTGGAATATGATTTAAATCCATTAAAATCATGTTTTAAATCACTTTTAATGATTGTATGACTTGGAATTATGCTTAAAAAAATTAGGAGCACTTAAATCGAATATTTAAGAACTTTAATGACATTTTCTAAAATTCATTATAGGCTGTTCATCGGTTGAGTGACAAACTCGACCGATCCTTAATGGACTTTAAGAATGACTTTGAATCAGTTCAGATGTACATTCATAGAACTCCACCGGTCCCTGCACTAGGAAAAACTGGTTTAAGTGATCGGTCGAGTTTCGTGTTTTGTCATATAGTGTAATCGGTCAAGTTACCTTTATTGAAACTTGACCGATCATACTCTATGAAAAAGTGTCGTAAAGTTTTTCTAACCCTTGGAGTGTTAGAAAACTAAAAAAATATCCATTGCGACATCCCAAACGTCTAGTATTCAACCTTAAGTGTTATTAAAGGCTTCTAGGCATCCTCAACTATAAATAGGATAACTTGGGCTTCATCCCATGGTTAGCCAAGCACTATGAAGATCCATGCTCTATACTTGAGTGCATCCTACAACCTCCTCTCTCTCTCTCTAAGATTAATCACTTGCCACACCAATTAGAGTGAGTAGGATATTTGTAAGAGAGCTAGTCCTACATGTATAACTTGTGAGGCTCTCACTTCACCTCCCAATCTCTCATTAAACCATGAAGATGAAGGTTCTCCATCTTGGCAAAGAAAGCTCAAGAAGAACAAGGGAAGGAGTCCCTTAGTGAAGAGATTTAAGGCCAAAGACTTGGAGCAAGAGTGGGTAAGCCCTTGGTGAAGGAAGAAGATTCCTTGCTCATGTGGGTAAGTCATTGGTGAAAGCTTCTTCGTCACAATGGTTTAGTCAAAGGGGAATATTCAAGAAGAGTGGGTAATTCTTCAAAGGCTGAAGATCTTGTGCAAGAGTGGGAAAGTCCTTGGTGAAGGACGAGGACTCATTGCAAAGTGGGTAAGTCCTTGGTGAGGTAGAAGACTCTTGGTTGGATAGGTAAGTTCTTTGGTGGGTCATGTATTGTATGTCTTATGAAGTAATATATGAGTGCAATTCTTAAGAAATCCTAGAGATTGACCTCTCTATTTAGTTGACTAACATACTTCTAGTTCGAAGTATGGAACAACTATACATAGCTTGTTAATTGGTGCATGTTCAATCTTTGTCATCATTGCTATGTGTGTTTAGTTGCACATCAAATTCCTAATTATCAACCTTATCTTGTGATATATCTTGAAGTTCTAATGAATTTTTTTAAGTGCATTTTAGATCTATTCACCCCCCTCTTGAGAAAATTTCCCATCCTAGATCCAACATGTGGTATCAGAGTGGGTCTTCTCCAAGCATACTTCCAAAAGTAGGAGAAGATGGTAACTACCAAAGAGGGAGATACTTGATCAACCTTCCAATCTTTGATGGGAGAGATTTCCTCTATTTGAAAACAAGGCTATAATTCTACATATAAGGATCAAGTCTTGAGCTATAGCAAATGGTGAATAGTCCATACAAGCTACCAGAGATAACGATAGAAGAATGGAATGAAGCTACCTTGAAGAAACCAACCTTAAATGTAAAGACCACCAACATTCTTGAAGGTAGCTTCATTCCATTAAAGGGTTTTAGAGGAGACAGCAAAGGCAGCGGAAACAAAAATTTTCTTCTCCCTAAACCCAGTATAAAGGAATCGCATAAACATCTATACAATAGGAAGGATGGTTTGTAGAGACATACCTTGTCCCGAGGCTTGCTTGGCGACGTTACCTCACGGCTTGCACGGTCTTCACCTCCGATCTTGGACGGTGTCTGTGAAGCTCCTGGTCTTACCGGGATTGTCAGGATTGATAGTTGTCCTCCGAGCGGCAGAAGTCTCCCGCCTCTAAAGTAGTCCACACAGACCACCTGGAACTCTGATCGCCTTGTCGCACAAGGCACCGGAAGGAGTCGTACCATCCTATTGACGTACTAGTCACCGACACACTCTCCTGCCACCAGTCTCTTTTCTGTAGTTGTCTTTCCCTTGGTGTGCCTCCCTTATCGGGTAGCACTTTCTCGGGCTCTCCTGGTTACCCCAACCAGAGAGAACGACAACTTTGCAGAGCAACTGGTGTTCTAAGTTGTTGTATCTGAGAAGCCCCTAATACTCCTATATATAGGAGGGTCATAGGATAGGGTTCTCTACCCCGGGCAATGCATGATTAAAGCAGGATTAGAAGGGATCAAGATTTTCCACAAAACAACCAACTACGCCAGCTGAACCGATCATTTCAAGAATGAACTGATCGGTTGGGGACCTGAGCCGATCGGTTCACACCTGAACCGATCGGTTGGGGCACCTGAGCCGATCGGTTCAAGCATGAGCAAATCAGTTTGTGGTCCTGGTCCAACTCGAATTGACTTTCCATGTTTGTTTCCAACTAATCAAATATTAGTCCTTGTCCAAATTAAATTTGTACAAGTGAAACAAATATGTATTTGTAAAAAGAGTCTTCTAACTTTCCAAACAATCTCAGTTGGTCACACGAATCGACCGGTTCAACAATTGAGTCGATTGTTTCATTGACACATGAGCCGAGCAAATCACCACTTGAGATGATTGGTTCACCAACCTGAGCTGATCGGTTCATCACATGAGCCGATCAGTTGGGAGTGCAAACTGTGCAAAATCATTCAATTGAATTTTCAATCAATCTGATACTCTAATCAATCGGTCCAACACCTTGAACACTATGATACTGAGCTATCAATTAATTGAGTGTTTAATTGAACTACTAAACTCCTTTAGTAATCAATCTAAACATCATTTGTGGATAACCTCCTCTTCCAGGTTAAATCCTATTTGTGTGACCCTGCAGGCCCATTTCATGTTGGCAGTGAAAGTTCATAACACTTATGACTTCACAAGCAACGAGCGGTGCCTAGTCTCACATCAGTGCTACCCAAGTGAAAGGGAAAGTTGGAGAACAACTTTCAAACCTACAATCTGTGAATGGTGTTATAGTGAATGTATAACTCCTTTGTCACTGATATCCCAAATGAACTCAAGGCATGGAACAGTCATCCTATCAGCGTTCATTCACTTTCTTGATCTCAGAGTAGATTGGAGGAGATATGTATGACATCAATATCACATATTGATTCACACATGCATGCACACACCTATCTCAATCCTACTCATCAAGTGGCCATGGATATCAAACTCCCTCAAGAGGGACAAATCCCATATATATCACTCACCCCTCAAAAGCCCCATGTGTCAAAGCCACCCAATCGTCACCTTTATAACAACCCATGTTTCAGGACTACGTTTGATAATGTCAAAGTGTACCCAATGACATGTGTTGAGTGTAGTGATTTCAGGTCAAAGAATCACACCCATCACCATCACTGTAAGAACTGACTGTGACTACCATGTCATGGTTCCATGTGTCAAACTCATGGTGGGTCTGTCCGGTACACTTGTTCTCTAACAAGTACCTATGTGTTTGGTTTGATATCTCCATATCATGACTAACGAGACTTTGTCATCAACCAACACCACAATTTAGTCTTGTGTGTCAATGTTGTCTATCTACCTTCCATAATGACATCCGACTAGGGACATAATAAGAATGTACAAACTCTTAGCATTTGTATGATCTCATGGTTCAGGTCCTTAACCTGAAAGCATACGTCATGGAGTACTGTCATTCTCTAGACATTCAATCTGTTCTATCATTATCTCATATGACTGAACTAGAAATAATTGGAAGCTTGCCTTTGATGTTTATCAAATCAATCTTAATGTATCCCACCAATCATCCCATGATTGGATCTCATGGCATACATACCAAAAGACTCCCACTTGCACTGTGAGCCAATCACCCTTGAATCATATTCTTAGTGATATTCAAACATGTCCCACATCTTACTGTGCTCTAGTGCTAACATAGTGAGTTATGGCAACACCTTGCCAAAGTCGGTATTAACTGCATGTCTCTCATCTCTTCACTATACATCACACGTATGAGATGGAGTTTCCCTAATATGCAATCTAGTATTCCTTTGCTAACCTTTAGCCACATTGCATGACCAAGCACTCCTAACTTGTAATCAATGACCGGAATATCTATAAGTTCATCTCTATGAACTTCCAGATCCATATAGTATCCACTAATTTTCTCTAACACATAGATACTCGACTTTTCCTTTTAAACGACTTTATTGGAACATTTCCATTTATCAAAAAACATTCATTTTTATATATCACATGTATATATTGTGATTAATTTTCTGTCCTTTTTGGAAGTTCGCATCAATGTAACTTTTTACAGTGAACCCTTCCTCATTTTCATAGAACTAGTACTTCTCAAGTATTTATCAAGTTCTTATGTTATTCCGGTAACCCTTACTGGAACGAGGCATACATCCACTTGTCATGTCCCTCATACGAGTTATCAGGATGAGCATATCATATTGTCATGTCCTACATACAAGATGAATGCTTTTTATTCTTGCCATGTCCATACATTGAAGATAATGGGATGATTACATACATGATAGATCCATATGTATTCTTAGTGTTCCCATTCTTCATAAGAATTGGGCACTTGGCCTTGGGATACTAACTCCATGTAACATGGTCAATTTTTCTCCCGCTGAATCTGTGAACACTGAACCCTTCAGTATAGATTTCCAATGTATGCTTTCTCTTTTTAGGTCAAGAGGTTTTCGAGAACTATCTCTATAGATCTCTATTCCTATTTCCATAGGAAACTTCTCTATCTTCCCTAAAGATAATTTCCACTTTGGATTTCCATTCTAGAACATTTCCATTTCACATCAACATGTGGAATGTGAATACACTCACACTAAATTATAGATCTCTTCTTTATCTTTGTCACATCAGTCAAACCCTTTGGCTATATTATCAAAGTAAAGATCCAGCTCTAAGTTTCTTGTACTCAATCAATCACATGGATTAGTCTATTGTAACTTATAGACTTCATTTGCATTAATAGATTAATAAACCTTATAGGTTGTGTCAAGTACACATCCTTGTTTTTATTCCTCATAGGAATGCGGTTTGAATATATGTATGCCAAATTTATTAGTCATTAAGTTGCAATCAACAAGCATCATCCTTCTCAAAATGTTATCCATGTGTCTTAACGCCTAAGACTCATTCTCACTTATGGATTTCATCCCAATGGGTGCTACCATCAAGGTCATACCTTATGGTTCACATGGAAGTCATTTAGGATGTAATGGTCATAAACCATAACTCAAAATCCGGTTCCTCATATTCATCTAGATATTTGATTCATCACATGACCAACTCATCACATAGATAATCAAGGTGTATCTGTCAAGGATATAAGAACTCACAACCCTTTGTGATTCTTAATGTCCTTTACTAGTGTAGGGTATTCTTTATTTAAGAAGAAATTAGTTATTTGATAATCATCCTCTAACTCCTTAGAGTATGACTCCTTGTTGATTTATACATCACCATGCCTTAATTATGAGCTCACTATGATGCACTATCATAATCACTCACAAGGTTCTCAAACATTTGGTATAAGTATTTCATTCATTGATCTCATCAGGAATTAACACTTTATCAAATTCGTACTTCATCTATGATATTCTTGAACAATTCAAGATATTCATATTGATATTTCTCTAAACACTATTTGCAGAACTAGCATTAACTCTAATAGGTATGTAAATACATCACATGTATTATACCTAATAGGATAATCATTCTTCCACTACCACTAGTGAAGATTGATTAATCATGTCTAAGAGATTTGTAACGCCCGGGCCCACTGCCCAAGGCTCTAGTAGAGTTTCAAGAATGACGACTGGCCCCACAGACCACCACTAGCCTTAACTACGCACTTTGTCCATACTGACGCGTAAGCTAGGATCAACTTCCCGACTGGTCACCCATCCTAGTACTACTCCAAGCTGAGCACGCTTAACTATGGAGTTATTTAGTGATGGGCTCCCGGAAAAGGAGGTGCACCTTGGTGATATGGGTAGTCCAATCATTCCTTTTAAGATCATGTTATCTAAGGCCTCAAATCCTGGGATGTTACAATCTCCCCCACTTAGACTCTTGACGTCCTCGTCAAGGCTCAACTATATGGCCTCATAATCTGACCCCATTTCAGTGCAGACCCACAATGGCCCATGGACACCCAGCTCCCGTCCACGGCTACCAATGCAAGGGCAGCTCCATCTCGTCTCTACGGATAGCCCTTTCCAACTTGCCTGGACCGCACGGCTCAAGACTGGCATGCCACATGCCCATGTGGGCCCCACCTACTGGAGGGGTTATGGCTCTGATACCATTTGTAACGCCTGGGTCCACTGCCCTAGGCTCTAGTAGAGTTTCAGGAATGACGACTGGCCCCACAGACCACCACTAGCCTTAACTGCACACTTTGTCCACACTGAGGCGCAAACCAGGATCAACTTCCCAACTGGTCACCCATCCTAGTACTACTCCAAGCTGAGCACGCTTAACTATGGAGTTCTTTAGTGATGGGCTCCCGGAAAAGGAGGTGCACCTTGGTGATATGGGTAGTCCAATCATTCCTTTTAAGATCATGTTATCTGAGGCCTCAAATCCTGGGATGTTACAATCTCTTCCACTTAGACTCTTGACGTCCTCGTCAAGGCTCACTATATGGCCTCATAATCTGACCCCATTTCAGTGCAGACCCACAATGGCCCATGGACACCCAGCTGCCGTCCACGGCTACCAGTGCAAGGGTGGCTCCATCTCGTCTCTACGAATAGCCCTTTCCAACTTGCCTGGACCGCACGGCTCAAGACTGGCATGCCACATGCCCATGTGGGCCCCACCTACTGGAGGGGTTATGGTTCTGATACCATTTGTAACGCCTGGGTCCACTGCCCTAGGCTCTAGTAGAGTTTCAGGAATGACGACTGGCCCCACAGACCACCACTAGCCTTAACTGCACACTTTGTCCACACTGACGTGCAAACCAGGATCAACTTCCCAACTGGTCACCCATCCTAGTACTACTCCAAGCTGAGCACGCTTAACTATGGAGTTCTTTAGTGATGGGCTCCCGGAAAAGGAGGTGCACCTTGGTGATATGGGTAGTCCAATCATTCCTTTTAATATCATGTTATCTGAGGCCTCAAATCCTGGGATGTTACAATCTCCCCCACTTAGACTCTTGACGTCCTCGTCAAGGCTCACTATATGGCCTCATAATCTGACCCCATTTCAGTGCAGACCCACAATGGCCCATGGACACCCAGCTGCCGTCCACGGCTACCAGCGCAAGGGTGGCTCCATCTCGTCTCTACGAATAGCCCTTTCCAACTTGCCTGGACCGCACGACTCAAGACTGGCATGCCACATGCCCATGTGGGCCCCACCTACTGGAGGGGTTATGGCTCTGATACCATTTGTAACACCCGGGCCCACTTCCCAAGGCTCTAGTAGAGTTTCAGGAATGACGACTGGCCCCACAGACCACCACTAGCCTTAACTGCACACTTTGTCCACACTGACGCGCAAGCCAGGATCAACTTCCCAACTGGTCACCCATCCTAGTACTACTCCAAGCTGAGCACGCTTAACTATGGAGTTCTTTAGTGATGGGCTCCCGGAAAAGGAGGTGCACCTTGGTGATATGGGTAGTCCTATCATTCCTTTTAAGATCATGTTATCCAAGGCATCAAATCCTGGGATATTACAAGATTCTTGTCTCTTACTGGTTCTCTAACCAAAAGAGTCTAGATTTATCCATCATATGGAAACTAGAAATGAATTTCTCATGATTTATGCTAATTTGATTGTTTGAGTTATCAATAACTTTTAGGTATCATTTTATCATATGCATACCAAGTATCACAAGATAAATAAGGCATTGCCACAAACATTATATCTTTGAAATTGAAACATCAACTTTATTAATTGCTATCATTGTCATACAATATGCAAATATATCCATTGGCAAATATGAAATAGAAGTTCATAACTCTATTACATGCTTTCAAGGCTGAAAATAAACTAAAGTACTCCTATTTATGGCGGCAATACTTGCCCCATTTATTGGGTGCTTTACACTTTATATCTTGGTATCATATACCTCAAAAGTGTTATAAGTTTATTTCATGACACCTTCAGGTGGAGACGTCTGTCGCCTCCTACTTCTTTACTTCTTCCAGATAGAGTGGACAATTCCTTTTCCAATGTCCTGGATTTTGACAATGGTGACAATTGCCTCTCTTGGTCATGCCTCCCTTGGCCTTGAGAGTTGAAGACGACTTGGGCTACTGGCTAGCATCAGAACCTTTCTTAGCCTTGCCCTTGCCCTTGTTCTTGGACTTGCCTTTCTTGTTGCTGATCATCATCACAGATTTAGGCTTTCCCTTCTTCATCTGTGCCTCAGTTGTCCTCAACATGCCCAACAACTCTGCCAATGGCCTGTCAAAGTTGTTCATGTTGTAGTTCATCACAAACTGACTGTAGGATTCTGACAATGATTGTAGTATCACGTCAGTAGCCAACTCTTTGCTTAGGGGAAATCCCAGTCTTGTCAGGTTCTCCACATACCCAATCATTTTGAACGTGTGAGGACCAACTGGATCTCCTTCTATCATGACACACTTGATCAGTGCCCTAGAGACATCATATCTCTCTTGTCATGCTTGATCGTCATACATGTTCTTGAGATGTTGAATCATCTCAATGACACCCATGTTCTCATGTTGTCTCTGCAACTTGTGGTTCATGGAGCACAACATCAAGCACTTTGCATCAATGGCATCTTCAGAATGGTTCTTATAAGCATCCCTTTCTTCCTTTGGTGTGGTAGGAGTAGGTTCCTCTAGAGTTGGAGTATCCAGGACATAGAGCTTTCTCTCTTGAGTGAGAACAATTCTCAATGTCCTACACTAGTCATGGAAGTTAGTCCCATTCATCTTATCCTTTTCAAGAACCGATCACAATGAAAAGTGATTGTTGTTTTTTGTCATTTGTAATACAAAAGGAAATATATGCAATTTAGTCCAAAACTCATTTTTGACTTATTTGATTGATTTGAAAATATTGACGATATAATTAGGACTTTAATTAATTATCTCTCCCACTATTTTTGTTCAAATTGATAGCCATCGCCATCAATTTGGAAGATTGCAGCGTACAATCTTCTAGTGGGTCAAGATCCTAAAATCCTCTGAGTCATGGACCAACTAGGGCTGTCACCCACAACTTAGATTTTCCAAGAAGGTAACTTTTGTCAATTGCATCATATGCAACTCTTGAAAGATGTCATATGAAACTCCTTGCCATGATCACCTCCATGCTTCAAGGTGTTAGATCCTATCTAGTTCACCATGTTAAGTCTGATCCAAAGACAACACGATGAATATGCACCCTGCTAGGGCATACCTACATATCCATCCTTCACGCTTCCACGAGATAGACGGTGCACCACGTTAGGGCGTGCCCACACTTGACCGATCAAGCTTTTCACATGTTTCGCATTTGGAAGACATCTAAAACTTTAATATTTAATGAGGGATTTGGTATTATAGATACATATACATATCCAATCACCACAATACACAATACATATCATATACATGCTATATCCCACAGAAAACATGTGAAATGATAAAATCGATGATTATGGCCATCTTAATGTGATTCTTCGAGCCAAAAGGAATCACAGTCATCTAGGTGCACATCACATGCAGCCTATACAAGATGAACTCTGTGCTTTGCCGTTCTGGGTTTGATAAACTCATCTCCATGATTGATCAGCTCACCATCAGGCCAGTCGGTAGGGTGCCACCAGCTGATCGATTGGCTCCTCCAACCGATCGGTTCGTCTGGTTGTTGTGCATCTCCTTATGGATGCCACTCACTTGTCTCGTTCCTCAAACTGATCGTCTAGAACACCAACTGATCAGTTCATGCCTTGAACCGATTGTCTCAGTCGTCTTCACGTTGTCTGCCATTCTTTGATATAACAAGAAATAAAAGTTCTATCATATTTACATTTGAATTGAGAAACCCCGAGTTACATTCGGGAGGAGAAAAGGTCAGAAAGAAATCTCGTGTTATCTCGAGTTACATCAGGAAAAAGAGATAGGGAGTCAGTGCACAGACTGAGATGCAAGCAACCACATTCAACCAAGCACACATACATATGGTTTATTGGCCATAACCACGCTACACATCCACCAAAAAACTCATTTAAGGGCAAAGCGTATCGAGTGCATTCATATTACATATCATATATGTATATTGGGATTTGTGGATTTATGATTGGACATGCATAAAGCCAATTTTATTCGCATCATATGCAATAAATAAAGGTGACAAACCAAAATCGATCACATCGATAATCCCAAAGTATAGAGAAGTTTACGTGGCTTTGATACCACTAAAGAGTTTTAGAGGAGACAGAGAGGCAGCACAAACACAAATTTTCTTCTTCCCGAACCCAGTATAAAGGAATCGCATCAACGCCTATATAATAGGAAGGATGGTTTTTAGAGACATACCTTGTCCCAAGCCTTGCTCGGTGACGTTACCTCACGGCTTGCACGATCTTCACCTCTGATCTTGGATAGTGTTTGTGCAGCTCTTGGTCTTACCGAGACTGTCGGGATTGACAGATGTCCTCTGAGCGGTAGAAGTATCCCGCCTCTGAAGTAGTCTACATGGACCACTTGGAACTTCGATCGCCTTGTCGCACAAGGCATTGGAAGGATTCATACCCTCTTGTCAGTGTACTAGTCACCGACAAACTCTCCTACCACCAGTTTCTTTTCTGTAGCCACTTGCTTAGGCTCTCCTGGTTACCACAACCAGAGAGAACGACAACTTTGCAGAGCAACTGGTGTTCTGAGTTGTTGTATCTGAGAAGCCCCCAATACCCCTATAAATATAGGAGGGTCATGGGACAAGGTTCTCTACCCCGAGCAATGTGGGATTAAAGTAGGAGTAGAAGGGTTCAAGATTTTCCACAAAACAACCAACTGCGCTAGCTGAACCGATCGTTTCAAGCATGAACCAATCGGTTGGGGACCTGAGCCGATCGGTTCACACATGAACCGATCGGTTAGGGCACCTGAGCTGATCGGTTCAAGCATGAGATGATCAGTTCACGGTCCTAGTCCAACTTGAATTGACTTTCCATGTTTTTTTTCCAACTAATCAAATATTAGTCCTTGTCCAAATCAAATTTGTACAAGTGAAACAAATATGTATTTGCAAAAAGAGTCTTATGACTTTCCAAACAATCTCGGTTGGTTACATGAATAGAATGGTTCAACAATTGAGCAGATCATTTCATTGACACATGAGCCGATCGACTCACCACTTGAGCTGACCGGTTCACCAACTTGAGCCGATCAGTTCATCACATGAGAAGATTGGTTGGGAGTGCAGACTGCACAGAATCAGTCAATTGCAGTTTCAATCAATCTAATACTCTAATCAATCGGTCCAATAGCTTGAACACTATGATACTGAGCTATCAATTAATTGAGTGTTTAATTGAACTACTAAACTTCTTTAGTAATCAATCTAAACATCATTTGTGGATAAACTCCTCTTCCATGTTAAATCCTATGTGTGTGACCCTATAGGCCCATTTCACATTGGCAGTGAAAGTCAATAAGACTTATGACTTCACAAGCAAAGAGTGGTGCCTAGTCGCACATCAGTGCTACCCAAGTGAAAGGGAAAGTTGGAGAACAACTTTCAATCCTATAATCTATGAATGGTGTTACAGTGAATGTATAATTCCTTTGTCACTGATATCCCAAATGAACTCAAGGCATGGAACAATCATCCTTTCAATGTTCATTCATTTTCTTGATCCTAGAGTAGATTAGAGGAGATATGTATGACATCAATATCACATATTGATTCACACATGCGTGTACACGCCTATCTCAATCCTAATCATCAAGTAGACATGGATATTAAAATCCCTCAGGAGGGACAAATCCCATATCTATCACTCACCCCTCAAAAGCCCCATGTGTCAAAGCCACCCAATCATCACCTTTATAACAACCCATGTTTCAGGACTGCGTTTGATGATGTCAAAGTGTACCCAATGACATGCATTGAGTGTAGTGATTTTAGGTCAAAGAATCACACCCACCACCATCACTGTGAGAACTGACTGTGACTACCATGTCATGGTTCTATGTGTCAAACTCACAGTGGGTCTATCCGGTACACTTATTCTCTAAAAAGTACCTATATGTTTGGTTTGATATCTTGATATCATGACTAACGAGACTCGATCATTAACCAACACCACAATATGGTATTGTGTGTCATTGTTGTCTATCTACCTTCCATAATGACATCTGACTAGGGACATAATAAGAATGTACAAACTCTTAGCATCTGTATGATCTCATCTTTCAGGTCCTTAACCTGAAAGCATATGTCATTGAGTATTGTCATTCTCTAGACATTCAATCTTTTCTATCATTATCTCATATGACTGAACCAGAAAGAATTGGAAGCTTTCCTTTGATGTTTATCAAATCAATCTTAATGTATCCCACCAATCATCCCGTTATTGGCTCTCAGGGAATACAAACCAACACTATATGCCTCCACGATCCCCACTGAGTTCAATCAAATTTCTTCTTGTGAAACATCCTATGAGGTATGGAGAAAGCTATGTGTCACTTATGAGTGGACTACTCAAGTGAAGGAATGCAAAGTCTACATGCTCATAGGGCTACTTGAGAAGTTCAAAATGGGAAATGAGGAGAAGATATGCAACATGCATTGTGAATGGTCTTGCTGTTTAAGGTCATCCTATGAGTAGAGGAGACATAAAATCAAAGATCCTTATAACTCTCCCCAAGATATGGGAACCCAAGATAACTTGCATTGAAGAAGTAAAGTCTCTTGGTGATATTTCTATTGAAGAACTCATAGGAAATCTACAAGCTCATGAATCAAACTTGTCAAGAAAGATGAAGAAGAAAGACAAGAGGAAAAAGAGCTTAAGAGAATGAAGATGGCTAATATCAAAGCTCAAATTGAGGATATTATTGGTCAAGATTATCCATCCTCTCAAGTTGAAGAATATGCCATGTACTCTAAGGGTAGACTCTTCAAAGGAAAGCCTTCCTCCTCAATCTAGTGCCTCAAGTGTGGAAAGAAAGGTCACTTCAAGATAGATTGTCTACAAGGCAAAAAGACCCATAATCACAAGATAAGAGAAGAGAAGTATAAGAAGAAGGATAAATGGCACAAAAGCTCAAGTGACTCCTCCATCTCATTGATGCGATGATTTTGAGTCACATTTATAGACTTGTTTTACTTGTGTTTCATGCGTTTATTGGTCATTTTGGTGGTTAATATTGCATAATTCATTTACTTTGGTCTATGAGCCTTCTCAACATCAATTCTCCCTTATTTTAGCGTTTTGAGCATAAATGATTACAATAATATGTTTTATTTTGGCTTATGTGGTTTTGTGTTGCAATTTCAGGAAAAATGAATATCTGCAGGTGTCAATACTATCGACAACTGTCGATACCATCGACACAACCACAGGTTGCTAGCCGCAAGGAGCAACACAGAGTCAATACCATTGACATGGAAGTCGATGGCAGTGACATTCCATCCAGTTGTTGGCGAGAAGAGAGTCGATACTATCGACTCCAAAGTCGATACTATCAACCCTAGAAGATTCAGTGACAGAAGAGGACAAAAAGTGATGCCTAAGGGTGTCGATACCATCGACCCACGTCAATGGTATCGAGTCAGCATCAGGCGCAACGAAGAGAAGAAAAGAAGACTTGCCGATATCGCACAGAGTCGATACCATCAACTCGCGTCGATAGTATCGACACCGTCAGATGCAAGTTTGTTTCAGATTGATCTAAATCGGACGGTTATGATATTTTTGCAACCTAACTCAGTGATTATACCTAATGATGGTAGCCATGAGCAATCTATCACATCATTAGCCACTGCACACATCCCGAGAAGGTGTGGAGAGAAGAACGGAGCCCAGAAGCAACGCCCCAACTGCTCCAGAAGCCGAAGAAGGCATTTTCCACCGCCGAAAGGCTGTAGAGCGCACATTCCACACCGAGGAACACTTGGATCTTCTCTGTTTAGGGGTTTCTTTACTTATTCACATTTTTCTTCATGTTTCCCCTTTTCTCTACCATGTTTTGCTCTGAGATGAACATGCGGGGCTAATCCCCTTTGTCTTTAGGACCGGGAGTAGCCAGTGGAAGCATTGTATGCCATTTTTATCATAGTAATTCATCATTTATCTCTTAAATTCATGGTATGATTTCGTTTTCTCAATTACATTGTTATGCTTGATCACCATAATAATAATCTAATGCCTTTAATTACTTTAAAAGAAGAATTAACGGTTGAAAAGAGATGAAATTCACATGAATTAACAAATCCCTTGAACAAGGCGATGTACAGTTAATGGTGGAAACCCAGAGGTCAATTTTAATGCACCTAGTTTAGGGTATATGTTACTACGACGGTGGAACTGACCTAGACATAGGTAGTGAATTGTACCACGATAGTGGACAATTCTAACTACAGGCCACTACCCGGATTGAGAGATGAACTTGTTTAACTATATAAAAATTCATGCAATGAAAACCCGCGGTGAACCGCAATCCTAAAGATATCCATTTGAATTGATTAAATTAAACCTTTAATCGATTGGTTTGTTTATATTTTATTTTCTTTTAATTTTACAACAACTCTCAAACTCTATTAATCAGTTTAGCTGATCGCGAACAGTTAGTAGTAGTCTACTGATAGTTCAGTGTCCCTGAGTTCGACTTGGGCCTCACAAGGGCCTATACTACATTGACACGTACACTTGCATTCGACGCACGGTAAAAGCGTGTCAGTTTTTTTGCACCGTTGCTGGGGAAACGGTGTATTTTAGCACTACGAGTGCTACGAGCGGCTACACTAGGCCACTTTTAATTCCTATATTTTTTCTTTTAATCTTTTGAACTGAATTGCAAATCTTATTCATTGTTTTAATTATTAGTACCGGTTCATACACTACCATTTGAAATTTCAGGTACTAGTAAAGTAATAATGGGTGACAGAGTAGCAAATGAGGAGCAGACGATCTGGGAGAAGATCAAGGCTTCTTCCTCCTCTGCATCTAAGGGGCCAATCAAGAGGCAGGCCATCAACATTCCTAACTACAAAATTGATCCAGGGCTAATTAATTTAGTTAAATCTAATGCATTCCATGGGCTGAAGAATGAAGATCCGGTGACCCACATCAGCACGTTCGTGGAAAATTGTGATATTAAAAAAAATGACAGGTTCCCAGAAGAGACAATTTACTTGAAGTTATTTCCCTGTTCTCTGGCGAGAAATGCACGAGAATGGCTACATAATCTTGATGATGAGTATGTGGAATCATGGGATCACATGGTTGAGGTATTTTTCGAGAGGTTCTTTCCGCCTGAGAAGACAAATGATCTTGTGCGAAAGATCCACAACTTCAGCCAGAAGGTCGGTGAGACCTATTCTGAGACATGGGAGCGCTTCCAGATCATGTTGAGAAAGTGCCCACATCACTGGATGGATAAGAAAAAACAAGTTAAAATTTTCTATTTTGCTCTCAATGAGCATGAGAGAAGCAATCTAGATTCAGTAGGCTCGGGGTTCTTCTTGAACAACAAAGGTACGAGGTGTTGGGAAATTTTGAAGAATATGGCAAAGAAGCTGTCTTGGGGTGAAAGAGATGCACCGGAGCAGGTTGGCATGACACATGAAGCAAAGGCCATCAAAGAGATGAATGACAAATTAGATCTCATAGCCTAGAAGCTTGTGGAGAAAGAGGAAGAATCTGATGAGGCATCCCGAGTCAAATTTATGCAACAACAGGGCTATAGGAACAATGAGTATGCCTGGAGAAAGGACAGAAAATTCTCATGGAAGGATCCAAATAACTTCCTACAAGATCCAGATGTAAAGCCACAATCAAAGGCAGAGGATAAAAGCACCGAGTTGCTTAGTCAAGTGGTGCAACAAAATCAAGAGATGATGAGTATGTTCGCCAAGCAGTTACAGTCCCAGGGTGAGATTTTGACTAAATTTGGGCAGACATTGCAAAGTCATGGAGCACAGATGAGGACACTAGATACGACAGTGACTCAAATTGCCAATGAAGTGGAAGCCATGAAGCATGCAAATCAATAGAGACTAGCTGGTAATGCAGAGCCTGTTCAAACACATCATCAAGTGAAGTATATATCTGTGATTAAGGAGGTAGAGCCCCCGGTGGTGGAGGTCCATGAAAAAGACAAAATGATTTTTGACACGGAGACTAAACCCCATGTACCATATCCCCACAACTTATATGGACTACCTGGAGGATATTTCCCATTCAGAAAATCCCGCCAAGAACCCATCACGGCTGTGCCCACAACTAGGCAAGAAGAGCAGGTGAAGGCCATACTTCATGGTCAAGCTACAACCACTGAGAAAGATGAGCATCCACAAGTCACACCAGCTACAAATGATGTGTCAAATCCTATCCTAGAAGGTGGCGTTGAAGCAAGCTTAGGGGAGGAGACCCCTAAAGTTCCATATGTGCCACCACACAAGCGAGTGAAGGACCCAATTGTGTCTTTTCCGAATAGTTTGAGGCCGAAGAAAGAACATAGACATTACAGGAAGTTCTTGGATATGTTTAGGAAGATCAATATTAATATTCCGTTAGTGGAAATGATAGAACATATTCCAGCATATGGAAGGTTTATCAAGGACATAATCACTAAGAAAAGGTGGATAAAAGACACTGATGTTGGTGTTGGTGATGAAAAAGTGAGTTCTATAATCCAAGGACGATTACCAAGGAAGAGGAAAGATCCAGGATGTTTCTACATCCCATGTTCCATAGGTGTCCAGCATTTTCCACAAGCAAAGTGTGACTTAGGGGCAAGCATTAATCTTATGCCACTTGCCACTTTTCAAAAGCTGGGATTGAAGAAGCCAACACAAACTTCCATGACAATTGAGTTGGCAGATGGATCCATTGTGAAGCCGCAAGGTATATGCGAGGATGTGCTAGTCAAGGACGACAAATTTATCTTCCCTGTTGACTTTGTGGTCATGGACATGCATGATTTGGAAGGAGGTGGGATGCTATTGGGAAAGCCGTTCCAAGCTACGGCTGATGTAATAGCTGCCATTGGGCGAGGTTACTTGACACTTGGGATTGGTGATGATAGAGTTAAATTCAAATTGCCAAATGAATCATTAGAGACATCCGTTGACAACCCAGGTTAAAGGTATCTTTATGTCAAGCCTAGGACATTAAACAAGGGCGCTTGCTGGGAGGCAACCCAACGTTAGGTTCATTTTATGTTGGGTTATGTTCTTTTATGTTTATGTACTTAGTTTTTTGCTTAGGTTTTGATAATTTTTTTAAAAATGGTACCTTAACTCGTGTTTTGAAGTGTGCAGAATGTTAAGGTCGATACTATCGACACCCATGTCGATAGTATCGAGTTTGGATCAGTAAATGCTGAAGAAAAGTCGATACCATCGATCCTAGGGTCGATAGTATCGAGATTCCTGAAGATTTTCAGAAAAATTGGTGATAGTAAAGTCGATACCATCGACCCTGGGGTCGATAGTATCGACACTTTTGAGTTCCCAGGCTTTTAGATGTGTCGATTCAACAAAATTGCTGAGTCTGGGTCGATACCATTGACCTTGGTGTCGTTGGCATCGACACCTGCAGGACAACTACATAAAATAGGTCGTAAAAGGAATCAAAATGAGATTTTTTCGAACTATTTTTTTCAGAGGAAAGATGGATGAAGCAAGTCACGTCTTAGAACCACTAAGACACAAAAATGGGCTACCAAAAAGAGGGAGATATCAAGCATTACTTGGTCCACTTGAGCATCTAACCATCCTTCTTCACCACACTTCAAAGCAAACGGTACCGCTGTTCCACCTCTTAAGTGAGAATGTTGACTATGAGGCCATAGTCATATTCAAGCTTAGAGGGGGTGTTGGAACAACCCTTTATCTTAGTTTTTACTTACTTATTCATGTTTCTTTTACTTTTGAAATATAAGTTGTATTTATTTCTAGATTTACCACTTTTGTAGGATCCACATCTATCTAGTGTAATATGTGGAGTAATAAATGCATGGTTTCAATTGGGAGTTTTACTCTTGGGTTGTGTGCACATAAAAAATGAGCATATTGAGAAATTTTTGAGATTATTCTTGTTAGTAATTGAGTTGCATAACTGAGGAAGTGCTTGGGTGAGTCAGCTTCAGGACACGGGGACATGAATGGCCATCTTTATTGTCCAAGGAAAAGTGATTGACAAAGATGTTTGAGCCCAAACTGACCAAATGCTAACGTGACCTTACACTAAAGTTTAAGAGAGAAATCCTTCAGTTGCCTTGTACACATGTCTTTAGAGAGGGACATATGATATTTTTGGAAGGTTCTGTCAATTAGTCTTGTGATCTGATCCACCACAATTTCATTTCTACTTGAAAGTGAAAGACAGTAATGTGCTCCCATTTCATTTTTGAAAGGTTTTGTCAATTAGCAAGACCTACTTGACTGTTATGTGCTTCCATTTCTTCCATGAGCTACCCATTCCATCCACGCGTTGCTCGAATTGGTAGGCCACTGTGATTTTCTCCTCATTTGTGAATATCAGGAGAACTGCTTCCATGTAGATGGTAGTTAGGGCGAGCAACGTAGAATAAGAGATCACAAGATGCACCGAGTCTGAACCGGTGAATTTTATTATGTTAACTTCCTTATATGATAGTGTTCATCAATTTTGAGGTAGATATCTTTTATGGATGATTACTGTCGCCTTTAGGGTAATTATCATTTTGTGGTTAGTAAGGGTCGGTATGTGAATGTCTGGTGGGAATCATATGGTGATGGTTGTTGGGATGATCTGTTCTTTAGTTGACCCTCACAATTCTATTCTAAAGTTCAGTTGCTCAAGGGCGAGCAATGTTCAAGCTTAGGGGAGTTTGATGCGATGATTTTGAGTCGCATTTATAGACTTTTTTTGCTTGTGTTTTATGCGTTTATTGGTCATTTTGGTGGTTAATATTGCATAATTCTTTTACTTTGGTCTATGAGCCTTCTCAACATCAATTCTCCCTTATTTTAGTGTTTTGAGCATAAATGATTATAATAATATGTTTTATTTCGGCTTATGTGGTTTTCTATTGCAATTTCAGGAAAAACAAATATCTACAGGTGTCGATACTATCGACAGCTGTCGATACCATCGACACAACCACATGTTACCAGCCGCAAGAAGCAGCATAGAGTCGATACCATCGACATGGAAGTCGATGGTAGCGACATTCCATCAGGTTGCTGGCGAGAAGAGAGTCGATACTATCGACTCCAAAGTCGATACTATCGACCCCAGAAGATTCAGCGATGGAAGAGGACAAAAAGCGACGCCTAAGGGTGTCGATACCATCGACCCACGTCGATGGTATCGAGTCAGCATCAAGCGTAATGAAGAGAAGAAAAGAAGACTTACCGATATCGCGTAGAGTCGATACCATTGACTCGCGTCGATGGTATCGACACCGTCAGATGCAAGTTTGTTTCAGATTGATCTAAATCCGATAGTTATGATATTTTTGCAACCTAACTCGATGATTATACCTAATGATGGCGGCCATGAGCAATCTATCACATCATTAGCCGCTGCACACATCCTGAGAAGGTGTGGAGAGAAGAATGGAGCCCAGAAGCAATGCCCCAGCCACTCCGGAAGCCGAAGAAGATGTTTTCCACCGCCGAAAGGCTGTACAGTGCGCATTCCATGCCGAGGAACACTTGGATCTTCTCCGTTCAAGGGTTTCTTTACTTATTCACGTTTTTCTCCATGTTTCCCCTTTTCTCTACCATGTTTTGCTCTAAGATGAACATGTGGGGCTAATCCCCTTTGTCTTTAGGACCGGGAGTAGCCCAGGGAAGCATTGTATGACATTTTTATCATAGTAATTCATCATTTATCTCTTAAATCCATGGTATGATTTCATTTTCTCAATCATATTGTTATGCTTGATCACCATAATAATAAGCTAATGCCTTTAATTACTTTGAAAGAAGAATTAACAGTTGAAAAGAGACGAAATTCATACTAATTAAAAATCCCTTGAACAAGGCAATGTACGGTTAATGGTGGAAACCTAGAGGTAGATTTTAATGCACCTAGTTTAGGGTATAGGTTACTACGACGGGGGAACCGACCTAGACATAGGTAGTGAATTGTACCACGACAGTGGACAATTCTGACTACAGGCCACTACCCAGATTGAGAGATGAACTTGTTTAACTATATGAAAATTCATGCAATGAAAACCCACGATGAAACCTCAATCCTAAAGATATCCATTTGAATTGATTAAATTAAACCTTTAATCGATTGATTTGTTTTTATTTTATTTTCTTTTAATTTTACAACAACTCTCAAACTCTATTAATCAGTTTATCTAATCACGAACAATTAGTAGTAGTCTACTGATAGTTCAGTGTCCCTGAGTTCGACTCGGGCCTCACAAGGGCCTATACTACATTGACACATACACTTGCGTTCGACGCACGGTAATAGCATACCACTCATGGTCAAGTGACTCCTACAAATCAAGCTCAAGTGAAGAATCAAATGGAGGATCTAGCTCAAGCTCTAGTGATGAAGGAGAATGTCATTTTGCTCTTATGTCTTTAACAAGTGAAGACTCAAATGAGTTAAATCTAAACTCTTTAGATAAAGAATCTTTAATTGCAATTATTCATGCTACTAGTGCCTCTCTTTAGTCTTGTAAAAAGAAAAAGAAAAATCTTGCTAGAATTGTTGATAATTTGCATATAGAAATAGATGATCTTAAACATGATAATACTTGCATGCTTGATGACAAAAAAGATTGTCTTAGTCAAGTAGATTCTCTTAAACTTGAAAATGCTAATTTTCTTGACAAGATTAGATTTCTAGAAGTTGAACCTCTTATGTATAGTTCTAATGTAGAGCATAGTAACTTTTTGGATTCTCTCATGCATGATATAGATGTTATTTAAACAAGAAACAAGAAAAAGTACTTGGCTTTGCAAGGTTTTGAATCTTGAAATAGGATCTATCGTTCTAAGTTTACTATGTTTGAAAATGAAAATGCTTCCTTGCTTGTTGAAAGCAATGTTCTTGAATCTTTCTCTAGTTCAACTAGTAGAGAGAATAGTGTTGCTGCTCTTCATATTGATAGAGATTCTTACATGACCAAAACTCTTTACCTAGAAAATGATCTTTTGAATGCTAGAGATAATAAAAATCATTTGTCTTCAACTATTACTTATCTTATGCATGACAATAATGGTTTGAGATCTTCTTTGAAAAGATTATTAGTTAGTAAAAAGAATCTTAATGATATCCTACACCATACTACTAAACAAATTGGTAGACATGGCATAGGGTATAATGGTAGCCAAATGAACAACAAAGATAAAAGACATACAATCTTTCATACATAATCCTCTAGTTCCAAGACTATGGGCACATGCAACTATTGTAATGATTTTGGCCATTATTCTAATTGTTGCCCTTTTAGGAAAGCACCCAAGTGCAATAGGACTTGAGTTGGTAAGCTAACCCCTCTGGACCCAAAAGCATGATTGGGGACCATTACATGTTTCTTCTTTTAGGTCACTTGCTAATCTATTTACATGAGCTATTTGAATAGAATTGACTTGTAAATCTACATGAAAGAATAAAGGTGACATGTGTATGGGGTGGCAACAAGTGGAGAAGGAATGGTATGAACAAAGTTAAAGGTTTTCTTTCTCATATCTAATCCAAACATGTTTTTGTCAAGTTAGTGTGCACTATGCATATGTTTTTGAGTGAAAAGTGGAGTTTTGTGATTCTCTGCACATTCTTGCTCAAAAACTATTTCTAATGCTTTCATAATACATTAATAACTTGCTTACACATGTTTGGATATGTCTTATATTTTTAGCATGTCTCTTAACATGTTTTTCATGAAATATATGTGCTTCTTGAAAGAAACAGTATCGGTCAGGTTTATCCTGTTAGAAACTTGACCGACATGCACCAATAGGCGTTGACAACAACTATTGTAAGTCGAATTGCCAAAACACAGAACTGGACCGATAACACTGTGCACAGAATATACAAATGGCTTTTTAAATTAGAATTTCCCTCTCAACTAGAGTTTCTCAACCATGAGCCTTATTCTATGGCACTCCTTTTGGTACCTTTATATGTTCACATTGCCCTGATTTAAATTATCTATCTTCCTTACAACTCTATCTTTTTTATTTCTATAATTTTGGTATCCCACAAGTGGTATCCTTAGATCGTGCAATTATCTATCTTGAGTTGTTATGCAAGTTTTGATGATGATCTCTTTGGATCTATTGGTTGTGTCTTAAATTGCTTTTGTTGTGCTCGAACTTTCTAGATCTATCTAGTTGTATATCTTGTCTTGATACAACCTTGAGGTTCTTAGTGGTAATTATCTTTTGGTAATGATGTATTTTTACTAGTAGGTTATATCCTTTGATGCTATTGAAATTGCATATCTGCTTGTTTGGATATTTCTCTACATCTACTCATAACTTGCTCTTTAACTTGTGCATATTTTTCTATGATCTAGATCATACTAGTAGTCCTAACTTGTGATATCACCTACTAGTAATTCATATACATATTATTCTGACCTTGTTCATCTTTTGATCAAGTGGTATTCTACTATATGTTATGCTTGTATCTTGTTTTACTATTGATCAACCATGTTCCTTAAATTGCTTATCTACTACCTTGAGTTGATTGCATAGCATTGTGATGCAAGATATATAGAGCTACATTGTATGTAGAAATTGGAGCATCCTTGGTATTTATGCATATTTGCTCTAGTATCAGATTTTGATGCAAGACTAGTGTTTTTTTATGAAGAAATGACTTTCTAAGAAAAACTCATTGCTTTGCCATGAGCTTGGATGATTTTTGGTAGAATTCCGTCATCTTGAGGGTCAAAATTGTGATTCATTATTTTATGCAATAATTTATCTTTCCTTAATATTTGACTAGAATTACATCTAAGGTTGCTCTAATGCATGTCTTAATTTGGTTTAGATAATATGCTTGGACAAGCCCCTATTTTTTCTCTTCAGCTTTCTTTATAACATTTGTTATCTCCTTTTTGCTATTAAGTTGTGTTTTGAGCTCTTCATATCCCCCTCTTTTTGATATGAAAAAGGGGAGAAAGCATGTTTTCTTATGAAAGGTAGGGGAGAAGGTATGTATTACATGAACGTTAAGGCATGTCTTACATGAAGAGGGAGAAACCATGTCTTATGTTATAGGGAGAAGGAGAAATAGCATCAATTGAGGGGGAGTATGACATGAGCACCCATTGAGGGGGAGCATATGAACTCAATTCTATTGAAACCCCTAGGTTTCTCCAAAAGTATATACTACTTAAATTTTTTCAATACATTTATGGAATCATTTGTCATCTTCAAAAAGGGGGAGAATGTTGACTCAAGGACGAAGTTGACTAAGCCCTTATTTTTTTAATGACTAACCATTCCACTTATTTGTGTCTAATGCTTCTACTTGATGATTTCATAGTAGGTATAGACACACTCCAAATGCCCTAACTTTCACATCCTAACTTAGAGAAACGACAAGTCAAAATCAATGCAAACACATTTTTATGGAATATGACGTAAATCCATTATAATCATGTTGTAAATCACTTGTAATGATTGTATGACTTGTAATTAAGCTTCAAAAAAATTAGGAGCACTTCAATCGAATATATAAGCACTTGAATGATATTTTCCAAAGTTCATTACAGGTTGTTCATTGGTCGAGTTACAAACTTGACCAATACTTAATGGTTTTTGTGAATGACTTTGAACCGCTCGAGTTGCACATTTACAAAACTCAACCGATCCCTACATTGGGGAAAATGAGTTTAAGTGATTGATTTAGTTTCATCCAAGATAAACTCTATCTATTGTTCAAATTTTCTTTGTCATATAGTGTAATCGTTTGAGTTGCATTTATTCAAACTTGACTGATCACAATGTATAAAATAGTGCAAAAAAGTGTTTCTAACCCTTGGAGTGTTGCAAAACTTGAAAAAATATCTGTTGCAACACCTCAAATGGCTAATATTTGCCCTTAAGTGTTCCCAAAGGATTCTAGGCATCCTCAACTATAAATAGGACCACTTGGGCTTCATCCCATGGTTAGACAAGCACTATGAAGGTCCTATTCTATAATTGAGTGATCATATAGCCTCCTCTCTCTCTAAGCTTAATCGCTTCCTACATCCATTAGACTGAGTAGGAGATTTGTAAAAGAGATAGTATTACATGTATATCTTGTGAATATATACTTCCTCCATCTCCTAATCTCTCATTCAACCATGAATGTGAGAACCTATTACACTAAAAGAGATCACTCAAAACATAAAACACAACCAATCACCAATTAACCACATACCCAAAAATATGGGTAAATTAAAACCGATTTCAACATCAGGACCTGCTCAGAAACATTTGCATAAGAGCCCAACATATTTTGTTTGTCCATACTATGACAAGAATTTGATACAATTGTTCTATCACCTTAGCCACAACATATATACACAGGATAACAATATTTGTATATGCCACACAGACAAACATTAAAATGCTAACAAAATTTCAATTCATTTGAAACACCATATACAAACTTTTCCTGCCTAGACATGAGAGTATAGGGATGACTCTAGGACACACTAGACATCTAATAAACTTTCTCATAGATTAGGTAATGAGATAGTTTAAGAAGTTTAACCATATATAAAAAATAAGCTCAACATCATTGATGATTAACAAAATACATAAAGGAGCAGATAATAACTATCTTCATTACCCAGATTATTCTCATATCCCTATAAACAATAAAAGGAGTCTAGGTACATGAGCATCTCTAATATCATGAATAAATCTAGTATCATATGCATAGCTAACAACATCATCATGTCTAATAGGTTGAACATATCAACGTCATAAGAAGAGGTACAACATAAGCAAAACTATCTGGATAAGCATGATTAGTAGTATATGCATCTCTAGTTATAAAGGCATGGCTATCATGATAAACATAACTAACAACATGAGATAGCTAGCATCATGATTATAATCAATAGTAGCAGTATAGTTATCAACACAAGCATAGCTACTGTATGTACGCATCTACAATCTTAAGCATATCCACAACCTACATATATCTACTATCTCTTAATTGCACTAAGCATCATCTTTATGTAAAAATAACAAACAAGGGTTATCACCCAATGTGAAATGTTGTGTATATCCCAAAACAAATATGCTACACGGCTGTATTACATCTTTTATTATGGCCTGGGGAGTTTGAGTTGTACCACTCAAAGTCCAACTGACCACCGCTTGGTTGCAATCAGTTCCATATAGGATCGAGGAAGAGACAAACTCCAAGATCTTCTCCATACTCGGTCAGTACGAGTCTGCACCGCAAAGACATATAGTCAAATTGCAAAACAACAACATATAGTCCTGTAACTAGCCCACCTTGGTACATGTCATGACGCTAGCATCTAGGGTATTCAAACCCAATCACTGAGGTACAACTGCAGTTGCCCTCTAATCACATCATGCTATAATCACCGAGACCTGATCAAAGTCATTCTCAAAAAGTGGGCTACGTATGGCCGCATCCATCCTCCTAAAACACTTGGTGTCAGGTTGAGAAGCACCCCGCATACTCAATAGTATTTCCTCTAAGTTTCCCTTAGGAATACTCATTTCACCATCCAACAAGTTCTGACACTAAAGATGGTTGCATGGCATAGGACACTGCATGATTAGGGTTTCACTTGATTAGTTATCTCCTATTGGGTGAATTAAGGCTACATCAAACAAATGGACATACAAACCGTAATTCACATCTAGCAAGCATACAAGTATCACAACTTCAAAAGATATAAAATGTGTAAAATTCAATTTCTCATCTCATCATCACATAGTACTATTCACTTGTCATTCATGAGACTACACTAGTTATCATACTATCACAACATATAAATCCTTTTCACAATATCACAAGGTTTCAACCCTTATCAACACAAGAGGATTATGCCTCATTCAGGGCTCAACCATGCCCAAAGGTCATTAATACTATCATACTATCACATGATATAAATCCTTTTCACAATATCACAGGGTATCAACCCTTAGCAACATAAGAGGATTACACCTCATTCAGGACTTAACCATGCCCAAAGGTCATTAAGACCATCATACTATTCCCTACAAGAACATCATTATCATTCCATGCCTTATAGCAAGGCTCAACAACATCACTTACATATAATACACTAGATCAACAAAATATTGCATTAGTGAACTAGGGGATATTCATATACCATCATAGAAGGGTTATATTAGCATTAATAATATTCCATTATTACATCAACATGCAAGGAATCTGGATATGATTAACCCTCATCATATTCATAATGCACATGTTTAGCATAAGAAAGTATCAACCATGTGGCTATGATAATGATCAATTAACACATTAAGGTTATGATGATAGTAAGGAGGTTATTTCACCATCATGCCATCATATAAGAAGGTTAAACATGAATATTTATCTTTATCTATTTGTATTATAGTTAGGTTCAACAAGATAAATTATATTAATGTTACTAATCAACCCTCATACCCAAACCCTAATTCACAACATACCTATTAGACCATGGACGCATAAGGTGAAGAATCACCATCACATTCCATAGTATTCTCAAGTATGAACCCTCACATAAATCAAGGTGTAACCATTAGTTTATAGAATACTAGGGTTTCAACAACAATAAGAGAGTACTCCATGATTGTATTAGTCATTCAAGGACTATTCATACCCAATTACCATAATTTAGTTATATTAAAGCTACATATAACAAGCTATACCTCATTAGGGTTACATATAAATACAATATGGTTATCATCCCTGCTATTCATATGAGTGAATAGGCAAGACTACCTTATTAAGGGTAACCCTCCATTTTTTCCATCATCATTCAACACATATCACCATACCACAATGTCACCCAAAACCATTGGATGTTTAAAAGGTAAGACCATTGGTTGTTTACATAAGTAAACACCTTTAATGAATCATCTATGATGTTATTGAGTTGTGATCTATAAAAGTCACCATTTAACCTTAGACATCCTTTGATTAACAATAATAAGGGTTCTGTTGAGAGTGTGGAAAACCCACAATCGACTGTTCATTTAAAACAAGCCATCCATTGTTAACAAGTAAGCTCCTTAAGTTGATCGTATAAAGGAAACCATATAAATCACATTATTAGGACCAAAATATTACATTAGCCATCATTCCATTTTATTTAAGGAATAAACATTAGATCTTGACCATTGGGTCAAGTTCATATGTTATAACCATCAATTACATTATAGGTCCGACCATTGCATCAAGTGACCCAAGAAACCATTGGTATAAGGCTTAATTGATGATACAACTATATGATTAACTGACCATAGGTTTTGGAGACCTGATACACCATCATTAGTGGCCATTAAGTCACCATAGGTTGTTAGATCAGTACTATATTCATTAATCAACATCAAGTATCAAACTAATATCACCATTGATTGATATCATCATTAGGGTACTTAGTTGTTAATCACTAGACGTCTAATTAGGCCAACACCTGACATAAGGGGTGAACGTAAGTTGACACCCTTGGTCACTACCATCAGTTGTCATGAAGACAACACCATCAGTTGTTGCAATGGTACTGCCATCACGTCATGGGTTTATAGAAGAAATCAACTTAAAACCCTAAAATTGACCATTGGTTGATAGGTTCTTAGCACCATAGGTTGTCAAACCAACCTGATCCAAGTCATATTACACCTTAGGAATAATGTACACAAGATCACAGGTTCATCTATAACTGAAATCAGAATAGGGAACATTATCAAAATCAAAATCCAAGTCAAGCATAACTGTTTAGTGCATGGATCATCATTTTCTAGCAAGAACATGAGCTAACAAGATTATGGTAAGTAATAAACGTGGAGAAAGTTATAAAATTTGCCTCTACTGAGAATATGAAATCCCAAACAAAAGAAAACTCGAGTAGGTAGGGTAGAAAATTCAAGTATAATCTGTGAAATCATCCATTTAGCACCTTTCTTCATCAAATGAGCAAACCCTAAGCATAAGGAGCAAGAAAGGTAGGGTTTTAGAGCTTTAGAGAAATTTCGACCATGGAACAACAAGGTTACGACCTGGAGAAAAGGTAGGAAGAAGGATAAAAAAGAAATAAATGGAGGGAAGAAGGGGATTGTTACTCTTTTAGGTCAAGATCACTAGAAGGAAGCTTTTCAAATCCTAAAAGGAAGTCAATTGCAACCCTTGATTATTTTTCCAAGAAGTTCCCCTCTTTCTTATTCCTTTGATAAGAAATTCACAAAATCACAGAGGGGAATGCGGTTCATAGAAGTAGGGAAGTGTTGGAGAGAAAATGGCTCATTTTTGGTGCTTAGGGATAAGTATATGAAACTTTAAGATAAAGAAATAGAAAAAGTTGAAGTTCTAGTATCTTTCCAAGTGTCCATGGCCTTAAACTATTAAGAACATACAAGAACACACACAAGAAGCTACACCATGTCCATAGATACATGCTTAACCCTCGTTTCTTGAATTTTCAAGAAAAACAAATAATTCATTAGTTGATAGCTACTAAAGATAGCTCATCCATGAAGGGGTAAACCCTAAAATACCCTTGGAGAAAACACCTTCAAACCAAGGATTAAATAGGTGACCCATTGCTAAAAAAGATCAAGAATGACGAGAGAATATCCAAGGAACATAATGCAAGTGATAAATTTCAAATAAAACCTCTCAATTGGGTAAATTGTAGAAAAGTTCAAAATGTGCATAAAATTGCATAACTTGCTCAAACACTGTCCAAATTGTACCAAATTTAAAACTTAAGTTTGTATTATGATTTCAAAGCATATAAAAAGGTTATATTAGGGTTGTAAGAATTCAATTATGATAATTAAACTTATTCAATTCATTAAGCAAGTTTAGGGGCATTACAATTATAAACCCCTAACCGAGATTTTGCCCCCGAAATCTAAGGTAAACAAAGATGGGTACTTCCTTTGCACATCATCCTATTGCCTTCACATGGTTAGTAGTATATCATGGTTATGTCACATCAATCATATATATCTCATCTTGGGTCAGCACAAAACCCCCCACATAAGAAGACATTTGCAAATATTGAACATAAAAACTTGTTGTGCCACCTGTACAAATATAATATTAATTTTCAACTTTAAATTCTAGCTATCATCCTAAAATTATATCTATTGTATTAGCAAACCATCTATCCTTGATAGTGGTCTTGCCCAACTATCACTAGACCATATACAACATTATAGAGTCACTTTTGTTATTCCTTCAAAACAACATTTATAGGATCATCATCAACTCTCTCTCTCTATCTATAGGAGAGGAATACTTGGAATGTTCATTTAATAAACATCTCCAACCTTCACATATTTCTCATACTATTGATAAATCTTGGATACTAGGATTTATTACCTTGATATCCACCTCATGTGCTATAAGGAACTCACATTATTATCTCATCCACTTTTACCAACATAACAAATATCAAGAAATATAAGAGGAGTCTTCCTAATTATTGGAAGGCTCAAAAGAAAACTCATCACAAACTTTATAATCTTAGAACCATAGTCCAAGAAACCTTATGCTATAATAAGCTATCCACCCTCATATTTGTAGTGAATCCATATGTACCAAGTGGCAATGATCTACTTGAAAGATGTGCCCTAGAAAGGAAAGACACAAAGGGAAACACACTTCCCATACCATAGTAGTATTTTTCAAGGGTCACTAGAAGAAAGGTAACCAATTATATTTTCATTATGTAGGTTACAACTTCTTATTTATCATTTTACCATTTTCATTTCAGGTTCCTTGCCATTAGCATAGGAATCCTCATGATTAACATGTCTCATCACTTCTTCTTTGATGACTATTTATCACACTTGGGTATGTTCTCTTATTTTATTTTATTTTCCAACCACTTATCAATAGGTAAATACTCATATTCCACAATTTCTTCACTAAACATGGATCATCTCCCTTAATTTCTTTCACACGCAATGCTGATTTTACATTAACACTTTCTTACACACATAGGTTGGTCTGAGATTAACTCAGGTTCCACCTTATTCCTTTTTCATTGTTCCCATTTATCTTCTCATTTTGTACTTATTATAGGAGTTCTTTCCATCTTATGTGGATTTCATACCTTGATTCACTTTATAAGCATAGACTTATTTGTCTTTTACTTTATTATCTTCTTCAATCACATCTTCAATAACTCTTCTTTTTCTAATTATTGTTTAGATTTAGATTTCATGGTGTTGTATCTTTCTCTTATAGTTACCAAGCATTCAATTTTTGATAGATTATGATGCAATTCTCATATTCTTTAAGGTAGGATCGAGATATTCATACCATGATTTCTTACTCATTATACTCTTTAGATTGTCTCAAAATGACTAGTTGATCAGAGTAATAAAAAAGATAACTATCTAAGAGTTTCATACTTACCTTTCTTCAATAATTGTATACCTGGCTAGGGCACCCAAATACTAAGATTAAGTAGTATGCACCATATTTTTGTCATATTCTAATTTTGACATCATCCTAGTCCTAAGTCCTAGTGTCCTTGTAGACTCAGTGAACCTAAAGCTCTGATACCAACTTGTGAGAACCCATTACACTAAACGAGATTACTAAAAACATAAAACAAAATCAATCACCAATTAACCACATACCCAAAAATATGGGTAAATTAAAACTGATTTCAACATCATCACCTGCTCAGAAATATATGCATCAGAGCCCAACATCGTTCTTTTATCCATAATGTGACAAGAATTTGATACAAATTATTCTGTCACCTTAGCCACAACATATATGCATAGGATAACAATATTTGTATTTGCCACACAAACAAGCACTAACATGCTAACAAAATTCTGATTCATTTGAAACACCATATACAAACTTTTCCTACCTGGACCTGAGAGTACATGGATGAGTCTAGGACACACTAGACATCTAATCAACTTTCTCATATGTTCATTACTATAGCTCCTCTTTGCTGTCACAAGTTTATTTTTGTCACTTTTGATTACCTAAAAAATGTGGCGAACCACAAGGGTGAGACCCATGTCCCAACAAGAGATATAACCTCCAACAATGTTTATTGATTCCAACATTTTTAGGTAATGAGACATTTTAAGCAGTTTAATCATATATAACAAATAAGCTCAACAACATTAATGATTAACAAAATACATAAAGGAGTAGACTATTCTCATATCCCCATTAACAATATAAGGAGTCTAGTAGCGTGAACATCTCTAACATCATGAATAAATCTAGTATCATATGCATAGCTAACATCATCAACATATCTAACAGGTTCAACATATCAACATCATAAGAAGAGCTACAACATACACACAACTATATGGATAAGCATGACTAGCAGTATATGCATCTCTAGTTACAAAGGCATGGCTAGCATGATAAACATAACTAACAACATGAGATAGCTAGCATCATGAATATAATCAGCAGTAGTAGTATAGTTATCAACACAAGCATGGCTACTGTTTATATGCATCTATAATCTTAAGCATATCCACAACCTAAGTATATCTACTATCGCTTAATTCCACTAAGCATCATCTTTATGTAAGGATAACAAACAAGGGTTATCATCCAATGTGAAACATCAAGTATAACCCTAAACAAATATGCTACAAGGCTGTATTACATCTTTTATTATGCCCTGAGAAATTTGAGTCGTACCACTCAAAGTCCAAATGACCACTGCTTGGTCACAATCAGTTCATTATAGGATCGAGGAAGAGCCAGACTCCAAGATCTTCTCGATACTCAGTCAGTACGAGTCTTCACCGCAGTGACATATAGTCAAACTACAAAACAATGACATATAGTCCTATAACTAGCCAACCTTGATACAGGTCACGACGCTAGCATCTAGGGTATTCAAACCCAATGACTGAGGTACAACCGCAATTGTCCTCTAATCACATCATGTTATAATCACTGAGACCCGACCAAAGTCATTCTCAAAAAGTAGGCTAGGTATGACCGTAACCATCCTCCCGAAACACTTGGTGTCAGTATGACAAGGACCCCACATAATAAATAGTATGCGCTCTGAGTTTCCCTTAAGAATAGTCATTTCAATATCCAGCAACAAGGTACTACATGATTAGAGTTTCACTTGATTAGTTATCTCTAATTGGGTGAATTAAGGATGCATCAAACAAATGGACTTACAAACCCTAATTCACATCTAGAAAGCATATAAATATCACAACTTCAAAAGTTATAAAATGTGTAAAACACAATTTCTCATCTCATCATCACATGGTACTATTCAGTTGTCATTCACCAGACTACACTAGCCATCATACTATCAAAAGATATAAATCCTTTTCACAATACCACAGGGTATCAACCCTTATCAACACAAGAGGATTACACCTCATTCAGGTCTCAATCATGCCCAAAGGGCATTAAGACCATCATACTATCACATGATATAAATCATTTTCACTGTATCACAGGGTATCAACCCTTAGCAACAAAAGAGGATTACACCTCATTCAGGGATCTACCATGCCCAAAGGTCATTAAGACCATCATACTATTCCCTACAAGATCATCATTATCATTCCATGCCTTATAGCAAGGCTCAACAACATGGCTTACATATAATACACCAGATCAACACAATATTGCATTAGTGATCAAGGAGATATTTATAATCCATCATAGAAGGGTTATATTAGCATTAAGAATATTCCTTTATTACATCAACATGCAAGGAACTAGATATTATTAACCTTCATCATATTCATAATGCACATGTTTAGCATAAGAAAGTATTAATCATGTGGCTATGATAACCATCAATTAACACATTAAGGTTATGATCATATTAAGGAGGTTATTTCACCATCATGCCATCATAAAAGAAGGTTAAACATGAATACTCATCTTTATATTTTTGCATTAAAGTTAGGTTCAAGAAGATAAATTCTATTAATGTTACTAATCAACACTCATACCCAAACCCTAACTCACATCATCCCCATTAGATCATGGATGCTAAAGGTGAAGCATGACCATCACATTCCTTAGTATTCTAATGTATGAAATGATAACACCCAGTTTATGGCTGCTAGAACTTAGATTTTATTGTAAAAATAGCCTACAAACTTAACTTCCTTTTTGTTTTATTCTATTTATTATGAAGAATCATGCCCACTACACCCCATACAATATTTCCCATCCTTTGCAGGGCTTTTCCTATTTTCCATGAGAAAAGAAGCACCAATGGGCCCATTAGGCCCATCAGCAATGAAGTCCATGTTCCAGCCCAGTAGCTCACCAACATCTGAGGCCGACACACCCTTCTTACCCATCATGGTCACTACCCGCTATGACAAAAACCTGACATGGGTGTGTTGTGTAGGAGTCTCAACCCTCTGTGACCCTTTACCCGATAAGGTGCCTAAGTCATCACAGTTCACAAGTCGGCAAGGCTGTTACCCGACATGGCCACCTGTCGGAGCCGCAGCCTGACAAGGCCCCAACCCACCATAGCTGTACACGATACATTCACTACTTGACACTCTCCCAACCTGACACGCTTAATGGGTGACAACCGTATCGACCCTTTTGAAGCCTCAAGAATGAAGCCACATATGAAAGACACATGGATCAATAAAAGCTACAACTCCCATCAACTTGCTGCCTATAAATAGCAGCTACAACCTACGATGGGACGGGTTGGACCCTATAAGAGCTAGTCCCTAGAGAAAAGGAGCTAGTGTGTTGAGTCCCCAAAAGTCTGTCAGATGAATTCTAGGAGAGCAACCCCCATCTCGAGAGGGATGGGAGGAGTTCACTTAGAGACCATTCTGGTAGCAGCAAACAACATGATATGATCCTCAAGGCCACTTCAAGCATGTCAGGTTCCTATCTGGGCTTCAACCTAAGACGTCTTGCCCACCTATACCTGACACGAAGAACCCGTGAGCCTTAAGATAATGTTAACCCAATATGTATCCTAACCCGATACGGTACCCAACCCGATACGATCTCTACCCATCATGGTTGCAACCCGACACGGCCAGCAACCCGACGCGACCGTATCATGTAGAGGTCCCTGTCTCGATACGACTGTTACCCGTCATGGTCCCTGATTCAACATGGTCAGTGACCTGACACGTTCGTATCCTGATATGTCCTCTACCCAGTACCGAGTTAGCATCATCTAAGGCATCGAATGTTGTGTACTGCGGTATCTTAAATCAAGGAGACCGATACTTATCTTGCCTTTACAACATTTGCTTTCATTTAATTACAACATTATAACTAAACCATTATGATTTTTTATGATTATTGGAACGTGTGGAGTTTATCTCATATCATTCTATGTATGACTTTATTTTGTTGGATGATTTCTTTCTGGCATCTGAGTTCTAGTTTCTTCTTTCTGATTCACACTTCTGACTAGCTATCGAATCGTGTTCCCTGTTTTGACTCCTTTGAGAGAAGGATGTCGTAAACTTCTAGAGCTTGGTCTGATTTAGGTGTACGAGAGTACCCGGAACCAGAGTTGCATCTGATTTATCTTTCCATGCAAGCCCACGCCTGGGACCTTTGAGAAAAGGAATCCGGTGCATGGTTTGTTGGAATTTTCTTTGAGAGAAAAAGACACTGGATGTAGGCCATTGCTGCTTGTTATGATTAAGTTTTCTTTCTTCATGCTGTCCTCCAATGATAGTTCTATCTCCTTAGTTTTCTATATGCAAAAACTACCCAAAAATGCTAATCCCCAAAATACCCAAAGCTTTAATCTTTCTGGTAACTCCCCTTGGAGATAGGTTTTAGCTTAATTATTTGTGATTCTTTTTTGTTCCAACAAACCTTAATCCCTCGACTCTTCAGCATGCTTAGATAAGTAAAACTTGGGTTCCAAAGTGCTATTCTCCTAGTCCCTGTGTTCGACCCCAAACTACTCCGACCCTGTGCTAGTTGCATGAGTCTTAAACATTCGGGTATTATAAATTATTAAAGTCTGATGAACTAGACATGTCTCCATTTTTGGACCAACGTTTAAGGCTTGATCAACTTTTTGTCGTCGTTGTCAGGCACTTGGCAACAAATACCATTTTATGAACTTGAGTTTTACTTGCACTTTGCCAAAAACCTTGGACATATGCATATAATATTACAGATACTTATTGCACATAGTTTATACAACACACTCACACTTTTACATCTCTTCTTTTTAGGTACCTTTTTTATCTCTTCAAAACCTCCTATTTTCTGAATAGCAATGGCTGAGGAAGCACTTGAAGCTCGGTCTCTTCATTTTTTTGCCCTAGTTAGGGAAAATGAGGAAAGGAGCCCAGTGGTGGAGCAACCACTCAATGTGGCTAACTTTGAGCTGAAGCCATCTTTTCTCTAGCTACTGCAACACAATCATTTCGGAGGAAACACCAATGAAGAGAATCCTTACAAGCATATCACGAAGTTCATGAGGACATGTAAGACTTTCAAGATTAATAGGGTCCCGATATCTTTTATCTACACCCAGTGCTTTCCTTTCTTCTTAAAGGACAAAGCACTAGAATGGTACTCAAGCCTCCAAGATGGGAGCCTCCCTAACTGGGAACATCTGGCCAACACTTTTATTGCTAAAATATTCCCTATAGAGAGAATGATAAAATGTCAAAATAAGATAACCAGATTCTCGCAGAAGGTTTCAGAGAACTTGTATGAAACCTAGGAAAGGTTTCAAGGTTATCAGCGAGAGTGCTCGCACCACAGCTTCTTCAAACCCAAGCTGATCACCACCTTCTACAATCGGCTATGCATTGGAGACAGGAAATCCTTGAATGTTGCAGCAGGCAGTGATTTCTTGGGGCTCAATGCCCAAAGAGCCAGGGAGATTATAGATATAATGGCTACAAATCAGCAGAACAATGGATATGATAGAGAGTCAACAAGTCACTCTACCCCTGGAGAATCAAAGGTGATGGAAGCACTAGCGGCTAAGTTAGACAAAATAGTGATTGATGTTCAAACCTTAAAGGAGCAGAGTTGCAAAAGCAAGGTCCGACAAGAACCAGTTAGAAGCTGTGTTACATGTGAAGAGCATGACCATTTTTAGGACTTTTGTCCACACACACCTGTGCAGAGCGAGCTTGATGACAAAAGTATGGAGAATGTAAGTTATGTTTAGTATCAACGTCCCGACCATTCTAGATTCTCATATGAAAACACTAGCATGACATAGAACTCTCACCAGCTAGTAGGCGGAACTTATTCAGTAGGACAACAACATCAACAATGCCAAATAGGTTATCCAGTAACAAAGAAGCTACCCGAATGCCCAACAAGGTCAGCAACAACGGCCGTCAATGACGACCGAGTTAATGTCCTTCACTAAGAAACAAAATGGTCTAAATGATAGACTACACAAGAGTTCTGCGGATAGCACGAAGTTGCTCAGTTCAATGCAATAGTAGATAGGAGGTTTCTTAACTTAGATCGGGGAGCTCCACCAGCACAAAAAGTAAATAGATCAGTAGTTGACAAGCCTAGTTCAGAGCATCAACCATCAAGTAGGGCGATTCCTGTCTAGCACTGAGGCAAACCGACGAGGAAATGAAACCGTGAAAATGTCCGTCCTGATGTCAGGAACAGTGATACACTCATCTGACAAAAAGAGAGCGCAGTAACAGTCAAAGATGCAACTTCTGAAGAGCCAGTAGAAGTATCTACTAAGCAAAATAAGGTGATAGAGAAAGTAGGTGACAATGCGACTTTTGAAGAGCGTTCGGATAGATATGCACCTCGCAGACCTTTCTCCCACAAGCTAGTGAAAGCTCAGTTAAAGAAAAGATATGAGAAGTTCATGGTTGTCGTGAAAAAGATATACCTCGACATCCCTTTCTTGGATGTCATCGAGGAAATGCCTACATATGTGAAGTTTCTCAAAGACCTAGTTTCAAGAAATAAGATAGGATAAGATGTTGAGACTGTGAAGTTAGCACCGATGTCCAGATCTTTTGTTAAGGAAAGCATGCCTTACAAGAAGAGAGATCCCAGTTACTTTGTTATTCCCTTTCAAGTTGGAGAGAACATGACCCGAAAAGGTATAGCGGATATAGGAGAGAGCATTAGTCTAATGCCGCTGTCGCTTGCAAAAATATTGGGGCTTTCTGACATAGTAAGTACAAATATGAGGATCCAACTAGCGGACCACACCTTTACAAGACTTTCCAGAGTAGTAGAAGATGTGCCCATTAGGGTTGGGTGATTCTTTATACCATGTGACAATGTTCTGATTGACACCTTGGAGGATCCTAGCTTCCCAATGATTTTTGGATGACCCTTCCTAGCAACTGGTAGAGTGCTCATCGACGTTGCGGCGGGGATGATAATGATCAGAGTTGGATGAGAGCATATCGACTTCAACATTTGTGACTGCATGAAAGCCCCCTCGTTCTTTGAGTCTTCTTACTTTGTCAAAAGCTACCATCAATTCTATGATGAGGTAAGGGAGGAGAAAGCTATGGTGGACCCGCTGATGCACACCTTAGTTGGCAACACACAGGTGGTTGATGACCCAGAGGGGAAAGAACTCCTGGAATTTCTGAATGTCAAAGAACTACCTAATGTGGACGGCCCAGTTGAAACAATAATGTATGATGCGCTACAAAGTAATCCCACCAGAGAACTTGAAAAGAGGACCCCACCCAAACTAAAAGTTCCGCCAAAAGGTTTAGAGTACAAATTCCTGGAAGAAGAAGGAATGAATACAATTATTATCAATTCAGAGTTAACTGATGATCAAAAGGATCAACTGTTAGTTGAGATGAAACTATAAAGGAAGGACTTAAGTTACTCAATTGGAGACCTAAGAGGCATCAAGCCTTCTATGTGTATACATAGAATCCATCTCGAAGAGAATTCCAAACCCTACGCCCAACCGCGATGGAAACTAAATGAGAAGTTGCGAGAGGTGGTTTGCAAAGAAGTCATAAAGCTCCGCAATGAAGGAACCATCTAGTTTATCAGTGACACTATGTTGGTGAGTCCTATTCAGGTATTCCCTAAGAAGGGAGGTCTCACGCTAGTCAAGGGAGACAACGTGGTTGAGGTTGCAACCAAGACTGTTACTATTTGGCGGATGTGTATAGACTATAGAAAATTAAACACCGCCACCCGTAAAGATCATTTCCTCTTACGTTCATCGATCATATGCTTGACTGTCTGGCCTGTCATTTATACTTTTGTTGGTTGGATGGGTACTCAGGGTATTATCAATTCCCCATTCATCCATACGATCAGGAAAAGACAATAATCACCTGCATTTTTGGAACCTATGCCTTTAGAAGAATGCCCTTTGGGCTCTGCAACACATCTGCAACCTTTCAGTGGTGAATAAATGTTGTCTTCGCTGATTTCTTAGAAGATAAGATGAAAGTCTTCATGGATGACTTCAGCGTCTATGGCGGATCCTTTGAATATTTCTTGAACAATCTGTCTTTGGTGATGAAAAGATGCGAAGAACAAAGTCTGACCCTCAACTGGGAAAAGTGCCATTTCATGGTACAAGAAGGTATCATTCTCAGACATAATGTGTCCAACAAAGGCATCAAGGTTGATCAGTCCAAGGTGGGAGCAATTGTAAAACTCCCTCCACCCATGTCTGTAACAGGAATCATAAGCTTCCTAGGGCATGCCGACTATGATAGAAGGTTTATCAAGAATTTTTCGAGGATTGCAAAACTGTTGTTGAATCTGTTGATGAAGGATGCTAAGTTTGATTTCACAGAAGAATGCCTCATGGCATTCTCCACCTTAAAGGATGCTCTAGTCTCTGCACCCATTATCCAGTCACCCGACTGGAACCTTCGGTTCAAGTTGATGTGTGAAGCTAGTGATTATGCTATAGGCGCATTCCTTAGGCAAAAGAAGGACAAAAAGCATCACATAATATTTTGCGCCAGAAAAACATTAGATGAGGCCTAGAAAAATTATACCACCACATAAAAGGAAATGTTAGCAATCGTCTATGGATTTGACAAGTTTTGTATTTATCTTGTGGGCTCCAGGGTAACTATTCACATGGACCATGGGGCCATCAAATATCTGATGAAGAAGAAAGATGACAAGCCTAGACTGTTGCGTTGGGCATTACTTTTACATGAGATCATCGACAAGAAGAGTACTGAGAATGTGGTCGCCGACCACCTATCTAGGATTAGAGTTGAGGATGACCATCCGTTTCCGGTCAATGAGAGCTACGTCGATGAAGCAATATACATTGCCCAAACCTGGTATGCTAATATCTGCAACTATCTTTCCTATAAACAACTGTCCCCAAAAATATCATATAATTAGAAGAAGAAATTCTTCTCTGATTTGAAGTACATTACTAGGATGACCCTTTGTTATTCATACGTTGCGCCGATAACCTATATAGAATATGTATACTTGAATATGAAGCCCCAAAGATTTTGTATGAGTGTCACTCCTCTCCCTATGGAGGACACTTGGGAGCTGAAAAAACTATAGCCAAAGTTCTCCTGTCCAGTTTCTATTGGCCCACTCTGTTCAAAGATGCCCATGCCTATGTTAAAGCCTACATCGAGTGCCAGAGAATAGGAAATATTTCTCGTAGGAATGAGATGCCTATTTCTGAGTGGATTGAAGTTGAAATCTTTGATGTATGGGTAATTGACTACATGGGACATTTTCCTTTGTCATACAGTTTACAATATATTCTAGTTGCAGTGGACTATGTCCTAAAATGGGTAGAAGCTATACCCACTACCACTAGTGATGCCAAATCTATTATAAAGCTCTTCACAAAGATAATCTTCCCAGGATTTGGAGTCCCTCGAATGGTTAACAATGATGGTGGATCGCACTTTGCTAAAAAGCAATTTGAATCACTTCTATTAAGGTATGGGATTCGATATAAGGTTGCTACACCATATCATCCCCAGACATCTGGCCAGGTTGAATTCTCGAACAAGCAAATTAAACAGATATTGGAAACGATAGTTGGAAAATCCTAGAAGTATTGGTCCACCAAGCTGGGTGATGCTCTCTAGGCGTACAGAACAACATACAAGATGCCAATTGGCACCACACCTTACTGTTTGATCTATGGGAAAGCATGTCATCTGCCTTTCAAGCTAGATCATAAAGCACTATGTGCCATCAAACGTCTAAATATGGATCCATCCCTAGCCGACGTGAAGAGGTTCCTCCAGCTTCAAGATCTTGAAGAACTCTGGCTTCATGCCTATGAGAATTTGAGGATCTATAAGCAAAGGACTAAAGTCTGACATGACTCCCACTTGAGGAAGAAAGATGTCAAAGAAGGTGATAAGGTTTTGCTTTTTAAATCTTGTATTCGACTTTTTCCAAGAAAACTACAGACTCGCTGGTCAGGACCGTTCGTGATAGAAAAGATATACCCGTCAGGAATGATGGAGTTGTACGACAAGGATGATCATGCAAAGGTCTTCCCAGTCAGTAGACATCGAGCGAAAATATTCTACGAAGACAAATCTTTCACAAGGAAATCCGAGTTGCTCTTGAATGATGCCACAACTACACCCGCTAAAGAAACCTAAGCAAGACTAAAGATGTCGAGCTAACAAAAAAAACCATAGCTCTCCTTGGGAGGCAGCCCAAGTTTTTACTTTCTTAGAATATGACCGTTATTTCCTTTTCATGCAAAGAACATTCTGAACACTTTTATTGTAATAAGGCTCAAATTTGTGCTCGCACCACGCACATTGACTTTTTCTTTTTTTGGGCCACCAACTTAGTCTTATCACCTTGATATGTAATACTAGTTGAAGCTGAGGTTCACACTTAGGACAGTGATGTCTTACAAATCAAGTGCCTTTTACTTGAATTTTCATTATTAATAAGTTCTTATGGTCCCTTAAACACAAGGCATGTCGCACAAGTGTATCGGCCATGCATATCATGCATGCATGGTATGCTAGGTAACCCTGTTTTCAAGGCATATCGGACAATCTCTTTCACACACCCGTATCGTGTGGACCTACCGGTTCAATCCTGCGACAGCCGTGTCACACAAAGGTGTGCCAGGTTGCACTCGTGTCACGTCGCGCTGATGCATCGCACAAACACATGTCGTGTAAAAGTGTGTCTGGTCATGCATGATAGATAACACACCACCTCCTTCTAAAAATCATGATATGACATGATTAGATGGGTTTTACCTTACTTTGGAAGGCGATTCTCATGCATGCATGATATGTGTCCCCATTTTATCATTTTTACCACCCTTTACAGATGACTATATAAGCAACAAGGGTTTAACCATTATGCATTACCAAATTTACCAAACTTTCACTCCCGTATTGTGAATGCTCTCGTATCGCTCAAAGCTATTTGACGTGGTCTATTATCGCACTAACAAATTCACTCATGGTTGAAATCCCAGAGTTTTTACCAAAACTTTGTGCAATAATACCACCTGCAAGCGGAAAGGTCTTATCGTAGTGTAGTTAAGGATAGAATCCCAAGGGACAACATTTTTAAGAATCATTGCTAGTCTAGTCCAGTTAAAGTAAGGGTAATATTTAGAAAAAAGGTTTGATTTGAGTTTAACTAAACTAATTTCAAGAAAGTAAAGAGCAAGATTAAAGTTGATTTTAGATTAGTGAAATGGAATAACTGGGATGGTCCCGGGTTTCACCGCCACTGCACATGCAAACACATCCAATCACAAAACATCCATGCAAGATCTAACTATCCAAATAGAACTACTGTGAACCCTCCCTAAGGGATGTTTAGGTTCATGTAAGCATCACCTTAGGCATCAGATGTCTCATTTCCATCCGGATCATGCACTCACGGTTCCAAAGATACAGATTTCCAACTGAAGTTGTGGCCCCCGTATACATGCATTAGGCACACAGAAGCATCACCGTGGGCTAGATGGATCATCCCCTCACAGATCATACACTTACAACCTCAAGGAATCCCTTTCTATTTATAGTCAGGGAGTCAACCACATTAATTGACATCCTATCCTAAATATTGAAGTTCTCACAACATAGGAAAGAACAAGATAAAAGTAAGTAGGTGATCAATCTACAAGCAAGCATTGATGACTAACAACGAAATGAAAAGTTATATACATTGCTTTAGAATGTTAAAATGAAAAGACATGAAAGCATGGGCAATGGGGCTAGTCCCCACACCCCAGTGAAATGAAAATACTCACTCATGATGCGAGAAACATGAAGAACAAGGGAGAGAGAAGATTCCACCATGAGCATGATGCAGAAGGTGGTCCCATCTCGGTGAAGATGATGTAGTCTTCTACATCGTGTCAGGGTAGATCTAAGATGAGGAAGAACCACCAAGGTAGAGTGGGCAGATATTCTACTCCACCTTCTTTCTCATCTTGACCTCGTTGGTCGTAGTAAGAGGTGCAACAGGTGAAGTGACAGTAGCGTGGATGTATGTGGATGCATCTGGTCGAATCTTATGTTTGGGCAACCTGGTGGCATCCTGGATCTGACGCCTAAATGAGGACCCTGCTGGTCCTATTTATAGGCTTGGGTAGAGTCCTCCTTGGTTTGGACTTGGGCCCTCACATTTTTGGTGTGAGTCCACTCTTCACAGTTTAGGCAACGCGTCTGGTACTTAACGGGTTTAGACTCATATCCAAACAGTCTTGGAGATCGATTATTATCCTCACGATCTTATTCAAATGGTCTTGTTTACTTATTGCCCTAACGGTCTTGACAAACCCAACCTTCAACCAGTCATGTGTTATCTTCTTCACAGTTTGGATTTAATCGGTCTCTGCCTATTAGTTTCACAATCCCACACTCCTAGCAGTCCTGAGATTTCTGGCTCCAAACGGTCTTCGGCCTATCAGTTTGGGCATCTCGCAGTTTTCATCCAAACAATCTTGGATGATCGCTGCCTCGCGTCATCTTCACGAGTTGGAGCCTATCGATATTTACTCTTAAATGGTCTTGTGATTGATACCTTCCTCACAATCTTGAGACTGTGAGGGCCTTCACATTCTTGAACGTTCATTGCCTTTACGATCTTTCAGACTCGATCAACGTCATCAGATTTGGACACTGCTAGCACCCTGGAGACTTCTAGGATTCTTTTCAGTTTGGAGACTGCTCAGACTCCTTCTCCGTTTGGAGACCGTTTGGTAGGTCTCTTCGTCCATGCGATAAAGGAACGCAGACGCCGATGGAGTTGCAGGTAATCGAGTGGTGCAGACCTAGCGGTGCTAGGGAAAACGATGACTGTGGGTTGAAAAGGAGGAGGGAGGGCGGATTGTTGTAGGTGGGCGGAGGTGGTGGCTGTGCTGAGCGATGGCAGAGGTGAGGTGATTTAGATTTGCAGGAGCTTGTGGGGTCTATTGGCGAAAACGGAGGGGATTGTGAGGCAACGACGGAGGTGACTAGGCATTGGTGAAGGTTGCACATCCCATTGCAGGTGGATCACAGGTGCTGGTGGTTAGAGAGGAAGGCGAGATGGAGAGTAACATCTGGACCTCCATGCGGTCTTGAGGATTTACCGTTTAATCGGTCTTGCTCCTGCCGTGATCTTGAGACCGGTGGATGGGTCTCGCGGTTTCGATGGAGGAGCACTACATGCGGTCTTGCTCCATTGGTTTCAAGACAGATGGGAGGGGGTGAAGGGTGGAGAACGAAAAGAGGAGGATTGAGAGGTTGACACCGTGAGAGGAACAAGATTGTGTGATAGGGAAAAGGCTCAAGACCGATGGCTCCAAGTTCTAGGGCAAAACCACATGGTTGGACACATGTGTGCCGTTGATTCTCGATCAGAAGGTGTCAGGAGATGCACGGTTTTAGGGCAAGACTGAATGGTCAGTATCGATTGAGAAAACCAAACGGGAAAACCACTTGGTCATGATCGATTGATCAAGACCGATAGGTTGAGACTGATTGGTCGAAACTGATTCTGAGAGGGTCTCGAGTGAGGGTAGGTCTGCAACCAATTTTTCCATTCAATCTGTATAAAATCACATAAACCCTAGTCAAGAAGCAAAATTGAAATTTTTAATATTTAAGGGATAAAAGTGAATGTAATGAGTCAAATTGGGCCCACGATGGAGAATGAAAATCATGATGAAAGTTCATTCATCAAAACATAAACGTTGCTCATCCTCGAGTAACACAAAATCTACAACAGTCGCCAAATGAATACCTTCAACTCGTGTGGTTGCCTCATCTTCACATCACGATTATTTTCTTTTTTCTTAGTATGACTAAGCATCTCAACTTCCAGAGACCACTAAACACATCTTACCATATCTTTGTTGCTGATTTTATTTTCCAACATCACTTCCTCCTCACTTTTTCCAACAACAAGCATTTCTAAGAGTTTTGTAAGAGTCTAGAGATACCCACAGAACAACAAGTGTGCACCTGATCTGACACTAGTGTTTTTTAGGATAGTGGAGGCAATCATTGTGCTTTTAGGTGGAAAAGGGAGTGAAGGGTGGTATGGAAGGAAGAAATAAATCTCTCCTCTATTTGACTCGAGATTTTTATTATATGATTTGCAATTTCAGTGATTGCATTTTTTTTCTTTTTGTGTGAATCTCTCCTCTATTCGACTTGAGATTGCATTTTTTTGTGTGCACATTGGCATATTTTCTTGGTGGTACACCCCTATTTATTGGCGAGGGGTATGGAAGAAGTGAATATAGAGGGAGGTAGTGTGCCACCCTAAACTTAGGGTTTGTCACTATTTTGGCTATTTTTGTTTCCTTTTTGATGGATGGAGGGGTACGAAGATGTAACATCCCTAACCTGGGTTATGCCTCAACCATAGAAGTTTTGCTTAAGTAAGTCATTTATATTCTTGTATTTATCTTTTGAAAGTAATTAAGGCTCAAGGGGAACTTATGTTTCAATTTTATTCATTTTTAAATAATGTTGAAAACAATGTTTTGCTCATTTTGGACTAAAGTGCAAATTACCCAATTTGAGAGGTTAACTTGCAAATGTTACATGATAAAATGCACTTCAAGTGTTTAAGCATCATAAGGAAGAGAATGATGCTGAGATATGGCTTCTACAAGCCTGAGCACCAAGAAAGGGCTTATTAAGCAATGTGTGCATTAAAACCTAGTTTGGTGTAATGTGCAATTTGCCCAAGACCTAGGGTTCAATATGCAAAATACCACTTCTAGAGAGTCCCTAATGTTTCTTGGTATCAATTAGAGATAAGAAAATTAGAGGGACATCTCATTTAAATATCTTTGGAGGAGAGAGAATCTTGATATTAAAATAATCAAGATTTAAGCATAATTGAAACCCTAATTCAATTTAATGCAAAAATAAATATATTAATGGAAGTGCCCTTCAAACAAAAATGTGATGGTTGAATTTATATAAGTATGGACTTCCTTGTGCCTTGCAATGGAACCGAAATATCTAAAGTGAGTGGAGAGCCCACTCACATTTTTTTTTATATAAGTCAGGAGATCGTCTATTCATCCCGCTCTCCTCTTGCAGGCAAATTAGAAATAAAATGGGTACAAGGTTCAGACTATGAATTAAACATGGTAGTACTACTACCATTACATTTATCTCTAGCTAACCACTCCCCGATCTGTTCTGGAGGTCTAGTGTATTGGTAAGGTCCCTGCTTATTTCTTAGATGGTACTTTGCAAGACCATCTGTGTCTCTGTTGCAATTTCTATGAATGTGCTGTAGAGACCAGTTCTCATTTTCTTCTAGGTACCATTTAATCACATGTAAAGTCTGTGTATGCTTTGGGTGAGTAGTTGGGACTTCTTCCAGCATCAACACTGCTTGCTTATAGTCTGTTTCGATGTCCATAGAGACTATATTTAATTCCTTTTCCTTCTGCATGGCGAACTGTATGGCCAAGAGTTCTGCTTGAAGGGCTGAATCAGCCAGTGAGGACCATCCACATCCTATCCTCTAGTTTCCCTCATCATCTCTTATGATCATTGCTGCGGCACATTTCTTCCGAATGAACGTGACATCGACATTCATCTTCACTCTGCCAATAGGTGGTCTGCGCCACATCTCTTGTCGCTGTGTAGACTGTGTTGTTGACGTTTCCTCATCTTCTTGCCAGGAATTCATAGAATGGATAGTTTCTTTCTGTATATACCAAATGAGGTGGACAATAGGTTTTATGCTTTGTTCAAACATATGGTAGTACATGCATGCCCAAATGTACCAGCTAGCAATCATAAACTGGATCTGTTGGTCGTCTTTTCCTTTGGTGCTTTGCTTAATCCAGTTGGTTAGATTCAAATCAAAGAAGTTAGGTGATGTTCAATCTTGTAAGAGGCCTTCCCAAACTGGTTTGGCATATCAACAGTCAGATAGCACGGATGCTTGTCTCTTCCTTCTCATGACATCACCCGCAGGTTGGGTCTGTGGCCATATGGCGCTGGACACATTTCTGGTTAGTGAGAAATGTGTCGTGCATCAGCAGCCACATGAAGTGTTTTACTTTGGCTGCTACTTTAGTTCTCCACAGTAAGTTCCATTCACCTTCTACCTTCTAGTTTCGTGATTGCCTAAAAATATTGTAAGTTGTGCTTGTTGAAAACTTTCCATCCAATGTTGAGTTCCATACCCATATATCTGCTATGCTGTCATTCATAGGGGGTGCTAATGACATAATGTAACTGGAAGTGGGGCTTGGAAGCCAGTCTCTCAGAAACTATGTGTCCCATTGTCCTTCGGTTGTGACAATGCTAGCCACTTGTAAGTCCAAAAGCTCAAGAGGTACCTGCCGTGTTGCCTTCTCCTTGAGAATGTTTCTATTTTGGACCCCTTTATCTGTCCAGAAATATGTTTGTCTTCCATTTAAGACTTCCTTGTACGAATTAACCTCAATGAACTCTCTGCCTTTAACGACCTATTGTTCCAGTCTGGACAGATTAGATATATTGCTTGTTGTACTTTTATTGTATTTAGGATGCATGAATTTACACTAGAGGGTATGTCGTCCAATGGCCACTTCCCAAGTGTTCTTCATAAGAAGAGCTATATTCCATTCTCTCATCATTCGGATGCCCAGTCCTCCATCTTCATTCTTTCTAGTTACCTTATTCCAGGAGACCAACGGTATGATGTGTGATTTGTGATTGCCCCCCCACAAGAATTTCCTTATGCTGCCATCAATCCGATCACATAGGCTTAAGGGTAGCTTCACAGTTTGCATATTATATGTGGGTATGGCAAATATCGTGGATTTCACCAAACTAACTCGTCCTGTAAAAGATAAGCATTTGGCGGCCCAACTGTTGATGCGTGAGTCAACCTTGTTCAGGACATCTGCGTAGGTGCATTTGTTGACTTTATAGTGGATTATAGGGACGCCCAAATATTTTCCGAGATCATCTATCTCCTTAAAAGTACAAAGTCTGGTAATCTTCCTTCGTATCCGTGTCGGGACACTGGCTGCAAAGAATATTTGTGTTTTCTTGATAGAAATCGATTGGCCCGGCGCCTCTTCGAACTCATTAAAATAGTTTTTTATGACTTTTATTTGCTTGCTAGATGCTTTGCTGAAAAGGATGAGATCGTCTGCAAAACATAAATAAGATAGTATGATGCCACTCCTTCTGAGTGTCATGGGAGTCCATTCCTTTTTTTGTACCAGATCTTCTATCATTTGGCTCAATCTTTCTATGCACAAGACAAAAATGTATGGTGACATAGGATCACCCTATCGCAATCCCCTACTTGCCTTAAAGGCACTGGTGGTGGCGTCATTCCATAGAATAGAGCATTCTCACACGGTAATAGAATTCATTATGTATGACATTATGTTCTGCAGAAGTCTGAGTTTTCCGAGAGTATCACTGATAAATCCCCACGATAGTCTATCGTAGACTTTGGTGAGATCTATTTTGATGGCCATATACTTCGCTCCCTTCTTCCTTTTCATCAGATGTATAGCCTCCTGGGTCATGGCTATGTTGTCTGTAATGCACCTTCCAGGAATAAAGCTACTTTGCATAGATGATATCCAAGATGGCAGATGTGATTTCAATCTCTCCACGACAATTTTGGATATAAGCTTTAGGCATATATTGTTCAGGGAGATAGGGCGTAGTTGCTCACAAGACTCAGGATTTGGAACTTTTGGAATAAGAACAATAGTGGAGTTGCACAGGTTGTTACTAGGTACTCGTCTAGCAAGAGCATCCTTCATTGTATTCATGATAGAGCCTTTGATAGAGTTCCAGTTCCTGAGAAGAAATAGACCATTGATTCTGTCTGGGCCTGTGGCCTTATATGGATTCATGTTTTTGAGCACAACCATCATTTCAGCCTCACTAGGAACAACCTCAATACATTTTGTTTGCATCTGGGAGAGTTTTTTGAAATGACGCGGTATATTGGTATAGGATATGTTGACCCTGTTGTTTGTCTCTATTAAAAGCCCTTTGAAGTGGTTGCAGACAAGGTTCTGGAGTGATGTCTCATCACTAACCCAGTTACCTTCATCATCCTTCAACTTAACAATGGTATTAAACCTCTTTCTCTGATTGATATAAGTGTTGAAATACTTAGAATTCACATCGCCATTCTTTATCCAATTCAGGTGGCTCTTTTGCTGTAGTTCCTCTTCCTCTATTTTGAGAATTGATTTGAGCTCGACCTACATGTTAAGATAGAGTTCATCAGATATAGTGTTATAGGACTCTGCTAAGTCTTTCTCCAGAATTTTGATATTCCGTTGGAGTATATTCTTTTTCCTTCTCTACTGTTGCATCTTCTCGTTGTTCCATTTAGTGATAGCCCCCCTTGGCTGAATTGAGAGCCTCATTGAAAGTGGTGTTATTGCGCCAGTTTGATTGCAGCAAAGTCTTGAAGTCCTTATCATACGACCGCGCTGCCTTGGCGATGAAGCGATGTTGTCTGGTTTTTGCAGTAGTAGACTTGATAAGTAAAGGGCAAAGGTCAAATGGGATCCGAGGTAGGTGAATTACTAAATAATAGCTATACTTTTGTATGAATAGCTCGTTATCCACTGCATGATCTAGCCTTTTTTGTAAAGCCCCTCTTTTGAAGGTAAACTTTGGTCCAGAGAAACACAAGTTCGATAAGCCCTCTTCTAATAGAGTCTTGTGGAAGAGTTTTGTCTCATTGAAGTTTTAGTTCTTGGATCCGCTTCGTTCATTAGGTCGTAACGTAGTACTGAAGTCCCCCAAAGCAATCCATGGTTGGTCGTATGTTTTCCCCATTGTGACGATATGCTTCCATAGGAGGTTTCTGGTATTGATGTGGGGGCTGGCGTAAGTAAACGTAACCATGGTTTCCTTATTGATACAACAAGTCACAAACTGCCTGTGGTAGTTAATGATGTCTACTCTACATGCTCCATCATTCCAACATACCCAGATGCCTCCAGAAAAACCTTGTGCCTCCACTCGAAATGAGTTTTGGAAGCCAAGGATTTTAATAGTTTTTGTGGCTTTATCACCGCTTATCCATGGTTCTATAATTCCAAGAAGTTTTGGTTTATATTGTATTAAGTGTTCCCTGAGGATTCTTTTAGTATCTGCTTTTGCGATCCCTCTGATATTCCAGCACATAACGTCCAACATTAGTCACAGTGGTAAGAAATCTTTGACTGACTTATGTACCTGTGGGGGGGTCACATTTTCCTTGTCTGCGTTTCCATCATCATACATAACATCATCTCCATCCTCAGTAATAGGAATGGGTGTACTGCTGTTCTCTCCCACTTTTTGTGCGTTCATGGCACTTCGGTGTGGGTGTTCTGTTGGTATTGCCTGTCGGATTCGCCCTTTCCTTTTCATTTTAGTTGAGTTACCTTTTGTCCTCCTTCCATCAGTAATGTGTAATGCAGCAATAGACTCATTGACTCGTGCAATTTGTGGGGGTAGTATATCCCCGGTTGTGCATTCCAGTGTCTCACCTGTAACAATCGGAGCGGCCATGATCTCACATTGAAGACCTCGACCACCTCATCGATCTCAGGATTCACTGCCTCGTGTGTGTTTGTAATTTGTTTGCTTGTTGTTGAGTTTTTGATAACCTCTAATTTTTTGACGATTATCTTAGTCTGTCTATTCTTTAGTTTTCCACACTATTTCTTAGATAAAGTAGACAAAATCTTTAACTATTCTCTTTCATTGCAAATAAACTGTGAAAATCAACTTTTCTCCTTTTTACTTACAGAAAAAGACACAAAAAAATCACAAAAGACTTAAACGGTCCCAAGACCGCATGAAGCCAAACGGTCTCAAGACCGCATGGAGTCATACGATCTCAAGACCGCATAAAGCCAACCGGTCCCAAGACCGCATGAAGCCAAATGGTCTCAAGACCGCATGAAGCCAACCGGTCCCAAGACGGCATGAAGCCAAACGGTCCCAAGACTGCATGAAGCCAACTGGTCTCAAGACCGCATGAAGCCAACCAATTTCAAGGCCGTATGGAGTCATACGATCTCAAGACTGCATGGAGTCATACGATCTCAAGACCGCATGAGTCCAAATGGTCTCAGAGTCCAAACGGTCTTGGATTCCAAATGGTCTCGGAGTCCAAACGGTCTCGGATTCCAAATGGTCTCAGAGTCCAAACGGTCTCGGATTCCAAACGGTCTCATAGTACAAACGGTTTCTAAGACCGATTGGACCCAAAATTCACCAAACCGTTTGGACTTCACTTGAGGCCTATAAATAAGACCCAAAAGGTCCTCCCAAAGACATCAAGTTTTCAGACGTCCAGAGGCTGCCTCTATCACTCCAGAGCAAATCCAACTTCCATCCTCTACCCAGGGGCTGTCGTTCTGAGATCCACACTCCATCTTGAAGCTGCTTTCTCTCTCTCCACCAAAGAAGGTGGGAAGAGGGGACCTCGTCATCAAGCAACCTGTGAAGCTAGAAGATCATCTCTCTCTCTCTCCAAGGGGTTGACTTTCCTCTCTCCTTTGTGGGGATGACGCTCTCTCTCTCTTCTTGCCTCCTTCTTTGTCCTAGCTATGAGCGAGTAGTCTTTCTCACTGGGGTGCGGGGAGTAGCCCCGCTACCCCTGTTTTCATCTCATGTAATGTAATCCATGGTTTGCAATATAGAGATACTATCTTTTCAGTTCAACATCAAATTTTTAATGAATGTTTGTTGCTTGATCACCAACTTGTGTTATTTTTTATCTTTTAGTATGAATTTTCTACATTTGTACTACTAGATTCGAAACTCATTTGAATGTTGGTTCTTGGTTCATGTATCCACCATGCATCTGTTTCAGTATCTAGGAGTGTCTCTCAAGAAGTGGAGTAAACTCACTTCCATCGTTGTACTTTCATACTATGAAATGGAATCAGTTGACGTATGAAAGTACAACCTTGATGAGTCGAGGAACACGCTTTGCGAAGGGAATGATGCAAAGTAGTTGACCATTCTTTCAGGGATAGCTGACTTTGCAACATTCCCGCACTTCTCGTAGTTAGTTCTCCGAAAGGAAACTAAGTCTACAAAGATACTAACTGACTAAACTCTTGTTGCAGGTTATGTTTTATTTTGCATGTCTTGATCCATGTGTAGTGGCGGTGAAAACCGATCACACCCTAGTGACTTCCTATCATTGTTTAAATACCATTAAATCTACTTTCTTGCTTTACTTTACTTGCTCTTATTTTAAAAACAACCAAACCAACCTCTTGATCTAAATACCAACCATTAAGAGATTAAGTGAAATTCTAACATTTTTCATCTTGTTGTTCCCAACAAGACCGTTGTCCCATGGATTCGACCCTTAAATATACTATGATAAGACTTCCACGTATCTCAGCATATGTGGGTGGAGTTCTCGATCTAGTATAAGCAAGGCTAAACTTAAAGACTTATCATCTTTAGGATTTTTAGTGGTGCACACAATTCCACGTAAGTGGAAGCTCCATAAAAAATTGGCGTCATTGCTGGGGACAACAGAACGTTTTAATTTCATTTAGTATCTTGCTAGTTGGTTAGGGTTTTACACTTTCTTTTAATCATAAGTCCATATCTTCTTGAATCCATCACATCTCCTGCTTCATCTAAAAGGTGTGTTACTTTCTCTAATTAGGAAGAAGATGTGTATGCAATCATCGCATAACCTCAGATTCTCCTCTGATCCAGAGTACAACTCTGAGGTAGAGAGAAGCTTACACCCTCGCATCAGACTCAACCGCCAAAGAGCTAGGCAAATAGCTGAAGATCAGCGTCAAGACGTGCTAGTAATGGAGAGGGTCAATGCCGCCATCGCCGCTCAAAGAGCACAACTCATCGCTGACACTCGTGCTTAGATTCAAGCAGAGATCCAAGCGGAAGAACATGCCCACATCTGAGCTGAAAATGAAGCAGCTAACCAAGCTTCCCAGTTAGAACTAAGGAACAAGCAGTTGAGGGACTATGCCGTCCCTAAGAACTATGAAGACAATCATCCAGTTTGACCTTCGATCATCAACATACCCAACTTTGAGATCCGGACACAATGGATTCAGATCATGCAGAGCATCTCATTCTCTGGAGGTTCTGGAGATGACTGTATAGATTACTTGAAGAGGTTTAAGGAACTTTGCCGACTTGTCCCGCAAGCTGGAGTTTCATTTGATGCGATAATGCTACATCTTTTCCACTTCACTCTGTCCGGAAGAGCTTTGAGCTGGTACAACTCACTCGATAGGGAGCCAATAATCACCACCTGGGCTCCCTTGGAAGAAAAGTTCCTGGAGAAGTTCTTCCCCCCGTCGTTAACTTATGAAATTAGGGGGGAGATCAATCACTTTTCCCAACTTCCTAGAGAATCCCTCGCAGAAGCTTGGGAAAGGTTCAAGGAGCTTCTAAGAAAGTGTCCCCATCACGACATCTCCCAAAATCAATTGCTAGAAACATTCTATATGGGAGTGAGTGATGACATCAAGCAATTCCTGGATTCCTCATCTGGAGGAAATTTCATGAGAAAAAACTACGAGGATGCCTAGAAAATCATCGCACTTGGAGCTGAGAATCAGTCCAACTGGGGACGATCAGCTGGAAAAGGAGTCCTCAAAGTTTATAAAGTCGAGGAATCAATGGAGATGAAGGCTATTGCTGAAGCCTTAAAGTCCATTTGTAACATCCCTGACCTGGGTTATGAGTTAACCCTAGGTGTTTTGCCTAAATATGTAATTAAATCTTTGTGATTAACTCTGAGCATGTAATTAAGTTTCTCAGAAACATATATTTCAGTATTTGCTCCTTTTTATTTTAAGCTGTAGCATTGTTTTGATATACAGGGACCTATGTGCAATTTACCCAGTTGAAAGGGTTAGCTTGCAATTTGCACATGATGAGATGTTCCTCTGATGTTGAGACATCATGAGAATCTCTTTAGCAAAGTTCGAGGGATTTCCCAAGCTAAGGCACCAAGGTGCAGCTGTGGAAGCAATCCCGGTGCTTGAAACCCTAGTTTGGGGTAAAATGCAAATTACCCAAATTAAGGGATACAAATTGTGAAATATGTCATCTAATGTATCTTTTTAGACTCTTTCCATCATTAAAGAGAAGAAATGATGAGGAAGTCACCTCAATTGAATTATCAAGTTATGAGATATGCCTTGTGATTGAATAATCAGGGTATATGTGCAATATTTCTTTATGTATGTACCTCATTATTAGCTTGCTCTCCTTTACCTTATTTTCCTAATACCTTAAGAGAAGGTTTGTCCTTAGAATAAAGAGGAAGGGACGATCAAGTAAAGAATGAGGGACCTAGTTGGAATTATGGACAACTTATGAACTAATGTTGAAAATCCTACCCCATGTATATAAGCTCTCCTTCCCTTAGTTGCAAGGGAACTTACCCTTCGTTCCCTTACTGTTTCATTTCACCAAAGACGACCAAGGACTGCCATGGAGCTAAGGAGGACGAACAAGGGGTGCAAGGTAGGTTTAAACCCCTCTTCTTGCCTAATTCCATGGTTAAAACTCGAATTCAAGGTCATCTTCATGGCTAACTCTTGAAACCCTACCTTTCTAGCCGTCTCTTTTCATCCTTCCTTGGTGTTTTCACCTTGGCCAACCTGTGGGAACTCAAGGACGCCATTAGATCTTGGAGCTTGAAAGCTTGGAGCTCAAGAAGCAAGCTTTAGGCGGGTTTTATAACTCTAAACCTATGCTTTACTATGTGCATCTTTATATGCGTTTTAATGATAGCTCTTAGTATTTTCATACTTTTACCTGCTATTTTGCAAGCAAACCCATGGGATATTCGTACTGTTCTTGAGCTAGGGGATGAAGGCGTGATTTCCAAGAAAAACCCACCGCTTTTCTTTTCCTTAAACGGTCCTAACAGTTTGCTCTCTCGGACTCAAGACCGCGAGGTGAGCAAACGGTCTCGAGACCGCGACAGGGCAAACGGTCTCAAGACCGTTTGGCCCCGTTGACCGAGCGTGGACCGTATAAGAAATCTGTTCCTAATTATATAGGCTAATTACCCTCAAAATTTGGGAGACTAACTCCAACGTAATCGGGAGATATGACCTTTTTAAGTCACAACTTTAAATGAATTAATTGCTGATTTTCAAACGGTCTGAAATTGCCTTTTTGGGCAAACGGTCTCAAGACCGTGTAAGGTCGTTGACTAAGCGTTGACCGTATGAGATTACTGTTCAAAATTATGTTAATTAACAACTCACCAAGTTTGATGGTCTAATTCCAAACGGGCTAAGAGTTGAAGGGTGAATACTAGGGCTAACCCTAGGTAAAATCAGTACTGAAATTATGGTGACCTAATTAGGGTTTTTAGGGTTGATTGACCTAAACAGTCTCAAGACCGTTTGGGGGTCACCAAACGGTCTCAAGACCACGAGGGCAATCAACCAAGACCGTTTGCAGGTCTGGGGTCAAGATTTGTTGACCAATTGAAGGTACTTTTACACCAATTTACATTGCAATTAAATATTGATATAATCATCAACTCAATTTGTTCAACCTTGATGAATTTCCACTAGAATCCAAAATTTTGATGGGCAAACGGTCTCAAGACCGTTTGGAACTTATCCAAACGGTCTCAAGACCGATAAGACAATCACCCAAGACCGTTTGAAGGTCTAGGGTTGAGTAATTTGACCAATTGAGGACCCAATCGCAAATAAGTTATCAATTTAATCAAAATTCTGTTTTGTGGGTCAATCATGGTTCAACCCCTATCAAATCACCTTAGACTTTGATAAAATCTTGGGAAAACGGTCTCAAGACCATGTGGGGTCCACCCACATGACCTCAAGACCGTTTGGGCCAAGTTTGGGCCCAATTGGAGCTCAATTGAAAGGTTCAACCTTGTGTTGATGCACATTGTTGAGTGTTGATGGGTGAACATTGATAGACCCTAATTGAATCGACTTCAACCATAATTGGTCAACCATTATGGGTCAATTGAATGACCAAGTGATCAAGCATAATCTTAATTGACTCAATCCATAAGTGGTCAACATAGATTTGACCTTTTGAAGGCTTCAACATCGTTTGACATTATTGGTTGCACCTTTGAGCCTTGTTGAAGGACCAAGTGGCTGAGACCATGAGAGCCTCGCGGTCTCAAGACCGTGAGAGGGCTCGCGGTCTCAAGACCGTGAGGGGGCTCACGGTCTCAAGACCGAGAGGAGGCTCGTGGTCTCAAGACTATGAAGGGCCTCGCGGTCCTGAGGTCAAAGAAGGGCAAACAGTCTTCATGACCCTCGCGGTCTCAACTCAAATTGGTCTTCGCGGTCTCAACTTTAACTTGAACCAATGGAAGGCTTCGCGGTCTTGAACCCTTAAAGAGGCTCGCGGTCTTGAAGCCTAAGGGGGCTCGCAGTCTTGGAGCTAGAAGGAGGCTCGCGGTCTTGGAAGGTCAAAGTGGGCAAACGGTCAACACTTTCAACCAATCTCAACCCAATTGATGATTAATGATTGAAATCAATCAATGTGATTCAAGGTTGACCTCATTCAATCATTTGATGATGTAAATGGTTCAATGTTGCCCAAATCAAACCCTAATGATAATCTAGGATAGTAAGGGGTTATTTGACTAAGGTTTTTGACCATGATGATGATCAATGGGGTGAATTACCAAAATACCCCTGAAGGGTCAATTAAGTTATACCTTGCTCAATTCAAACCCTAATTACATGAGAATGATGTTTTTAGTCATAATGACTCTATCCAACTTGATCTAATCTAATGTTACCATCAACCATTAGTATGATGAAAGAGAGAGTACCCTAGAGAGAGAAAGTAACTCTAATCACATAATGGTGATGCTTTTGGCTATGTTAGCCTATGATGACTCAATCTAACCTGTTTTAGAGTGATGTTGACATCACCTAACATTATGATGAGAGAGAAAGTACTTCTAGAGAGAGAAAGTACTTCTAGAAAGAGAAAGTACCCTTTTTAAGTGGAAACTCGAGTAAAGTATCTCCAATGCACATAAATGAGCATAATTAGGGTATGATCCACCTGTGTGGGATCATAGAAACCCTAATTATGATAAATGATGAACCTTTAACTAATCCAAGAGTATCAATGAAGATGTTACTCATACATGATGATGTTATGAGTTTAATTCACCTTGATGTGAATAGTAAACCCTAATTCAAGGGTAATGGCATGCTTTTGAGTATTAAACTCTATTTGATATGAATTAGAGATTTAACTCTTATGACAAGAGTAGGAAGTACATTCCTTATTGTTGTATTACCTTTATCAGATGTATTAACCATGCAGGTTCTGATATGAAGGTAACCATATCCAGGTATGGATGTTGATGTTATATTCATTAAAGGCAGGTTGTTAGCCTTATGAATAAGTAAAGTAATCTGATGCCTTGCCAGTGGCATCCTATGCTGATAATGGGCTGTGAGAGCCATGAATACCATCAAAGTCATGCCTTAGAGATGACTTGTGATGAGGATAATGCGAAATGATGATTGATATGAGTTAGGCCTGTTACATTTAGTATTCTTCTTTTATAGTTGCTATGCTACTATTATTGTTTGAAGAACAATGTATGCTGTTAAAGAATACTGAATGTACCTAACTAATCAAGTATAATGTAGAGCCCTGATCATAGATCCATCATTGTCAGAAATTAAGTGATGGTGAAACAGGTTTTCCTCAGGGAACTCCTGGAGCACATACTTTTGAGTATGTGGGGTACATGGATGTGTAGAACCTTACATCCTAGTGTAGGAAAGTGATGTAGATGTGGAATCCATCCATCCTTCACTATAGTTCCATACCGTATCAGTGGTAGGTAAACATGAAACCTCCTGATGACGAAGAAAGCACAGATATCCGTATCAGTGGTAGGTAAATATGAAACCTCCTGATGACGAAGAGAGTACAGAACGCCACTGTGACTCTAGAATAGTGAAGGACCAGTTTACCCTGGTGAGCTATAGTAGTAGAGACACGAGATGTCCTACAAGTGATCCTCTTAATGACTGAGGAAGGTGAAGGTCATGAGAATCCGGCTCTCTTAATGACCTATGTATGATACTGATGCGGCTTCTCAGCGATCAGTTGGAGTATGAGTGGTAAGCCTCATCTCCACAGGGCATAATGTTGTTTGTAAAACATAATCAACCATGTAGTATAACTTGTTAGAGATGACTCCAAGTTAGTTGATTGATGTTACATTGCAATAATGTTTATATTCTCCATATCTCCTAAATTGTAGAGATCTTGTTATACCTGCAACTGTTATAGAATGCTTTGAAGGCTTTACTGTTTAAAATAATCTTTGATGTTATAATAAAGCTTATGGCGAAGATTTATAACTCTCGCTGGGACAATTATGTATAATTGTCTCACCCCGTAGGCTTCAACTTTTTAGGTGGACGTCGGAGACGAAGGAACCAGCCTACAGGTGACCAGTCTCAGCAGCAGCATCAGGGGCAGCAGTAATCTCAGGTGGAGATTTGTCCTGCCATGTGGTGTAGTTAGAGTCAGTCCTATGTGTCCTCTGTACTCTCAGGTCTTGGAGTCTTTTGTTTAGTGATCTTGAGATTTTGTATCTTGATGTATATAATTACTCAAGAAGTAATTATCATGTGATGTAAACAGTTTACCTCACTTTATGAAAGAAGCTTTTATGGATCCAAGCTCTTGTCTCGAAAAGTTTTAATTTCCCGTGATTTTTGTCTTCCGCTGATTACCGATTCGCTTCCGCTACATTTTAATCGTGTTTATGCCATGGTTTGGAGATCAGAGCCCACAACTAGTGGTATCAGAGCTCCAGGTTCAGTTGAGTCTACAGAGGCATAAGACTTAGGATGTCGAGTCTACCTTTAGTACTCCTTCCTCATCTAATAGAATCTTCTGCTCCTCAGGAGAAGAAGATACATAAGAATGTAAGAACATCACGATGAGCACGTGGCAAAAAGTAGTGCTAGTGCACCTCGAGGCGGTGCAAGAGTTCCAAGACTAGAACAACCTGCACCTGAGTCGCCAAGAGAGCCACCCTAGTTCGACCCAGCTGACATGAGTGATCCAGCTGTATAGACGATGTTCGGGCAGTTCATGACTGCCATGACACATATAACCGATAGGATGCCCATTCCTACACCTAGGGCACCTGTCCAGCCTGAAGCACAAGGTATCAGTAAGACATTCGAACGACTTCGTTGTGTCGGAGCTACCGAGTACTTCGGAACTGCCGACCCTGCAGATGTTGACTTATGGTTGACAGAGTTGGAGAAGGCTTTCAGGATTCTTATGATTCCGGAAGCTGAGAAGGTTAGACATGCTGTCTATCTTCTCAAAGGTAGTGCTGGTCACTGGTGGAACATGGAAGAGCAGAAGAGACCTGGAGTAGTGTTCTCATGGGAAGAGTTTCGTCGGGAATTTATCAATAGATATTTTCCAAAGACCTTCCTAGATGAGAAGATCTCTCAGTTTGAGAAACTAAGGCAGGGTATGATGAACATTAGTGAGTATGAAGCTAAGTTCATGGAGTTGTTGCGATTCTGTCCGCACATGGCTGCTACGGATGAGGAAAGAATCAGAAGATTCGAAAAGGGTTTGAATTCCGATATGTCAACCCCTGTGTCTGCCTTAGAAAATAGAGAAAGATTCTCTACCTTCGTTGAGTCAGTCCGAAGGATAGAGATTGTGTGGTTGAGAAAAGACAAACCCATAAAAGATATCCACAGTTCCAGGGTTCTTCATCTAGGGATTCCAAGAGACCTAGATTCTCTGCACCTAACCCCCCCCGCCACCCAGAACGAGTTTTCAAACTCAATGGACACCAAGCAGAGGTAGAGGGCGGAGTCAACCGCTTCAAGGGACGCACAGTTCTGCATCAGTGTCAGTTACTGGACCACCCAGACCACAGCAATAGGAGAAGAGTTGCTACAACTGTGGTAAGGTGGGATACTTGATGAAGGATTGCCGTTCTAGGCCTGTCGGTGTGACACAACAACCCCCGAGACAGAATCAACAGGGATCTCAGAATAGACAACATCAAGGAGTAGCTCGAGGACGTGGACAAGCGTCTCAAGCTGGATCATCAGCACCACCTCAACACCAGGCGACTGCGAGGTTCTATGCTATGAACCCACCTGAAGTAGTGGTCAATCCACGGGTAGTGGCAGGTCAGATGAAACTTTTATATTCTGATATGTCTACATCCTGTATTGTATCCGTTCTGATTGATTCGGGTGCTACACACTCTTTCATCACTCGTGAAGTGATTCGTAACTGCAATGTGACTGTTAGCCATAGAGCAGATAGTTTGTTGTTAGAGACTCCGTTGAGTGGGTCTGCCGTTTTGCAGGAGGTATGTTCTCCCTGCATCCTTTTCTTTTCTGACCATCGCATTCAAGTGGATCTTATACCACTTGATATGTAGGGATTTGATATAATCCTCGGGATGGATACCTTAGAAAGGTATAGAGTTGTCTTGGATTGTGAGTCCAAGTTGGCTGTGTTTGCTGATGAAAGCAACACATGGATCTTTCAAGGTGAAAGAAAGATTCTGCCCACCTGTCTTGTATCATCTATGGTTGCTGATAAGATGTTGAGGCAAGGATGTTATGCGTTCTTAGCCGATGTGGTAGATGTTACCAAGGAAAGGACCAATCCTGCTAAAGTTCCCATAGTCAGGGAATTCGAGGATGTGTTTCCTGAAGAACTTCCTGGTATACCACCACCTCGGGAGATTGATTTTGAAATTAATCTGATCCCAGATACAAAACCCATAGCTCAAACTCCGTATAGGATGGCGCCTGCTGAGATGACAGAACTCAAGAAACAACTTCAAGAGTTACTTGAGAGAGGTTTTATCCGACCGAGTACTTCACCTTGGGGTGCTCCGGTCTTGTTTGTTAAAAAGAAAGATGGGTCAATGCGGTTGTGCATTGACTACAGACAACTCAATAAAGTAACAATAAAGAATAAGTATCCTCTGCCGAGGATTGATGATCTCTTTGACCAGTTGCGTGGTGCAACAGTCTTTTCAAAGATAGACTTGAGTTCTGGATATCATCAACTCCGTATTAAGGATAGTGACATATCCAAGTCTACCTTTAGGATAAGATATGGTCACTATGAGTTCACGGTTATGTCGTTTGGACTAACTAATGCACCAGCTACATTCATGGAACTCATGAATAGAGTTTTTCGACCTTTCCTTGATCAGTGTGTTGTCGTCTTCATAGATGACATACTGATTTATAGTAAGGATGCCCAGCAGCATGAGCAACATCTTCGCCAAGCTTTGACCTTGCTAAGAGAACATAAGTTGTACGCCAAGTTTAGCAAGTGTGAGTTCTGGCTGCCGGAGGTATCTTTTCTTGGACATGTAATATCCGCCTCGGGAATTCGTGTTGACCCTACAAAGGTAGAATCTGTTCTACAACGGGAACAACCAAAGACACCGACGGAAATTCGAAGTTTCTTGGGGTTAGCTGGCTATTATCGAAGGTTCATTAAGAACTTTAGTTCTATAGCTTTACCTTTGACCAAGTTAACCCGGAAAGATGTTCCTTTTTCATGGAGTGATAAGTGTCAACAATCTTTCCAGTTGCTGAAGGAGAGGTTGACAAGTGCACCTGTGTTAGTGCTACCTGAACAAGGAAAAGGATATGTAGTTTTCTGTGATGCTTCCAAGAACGGACTAGGATGTGTGTTGATGCAGGATAAACAAGTGATTTCTTTTGCTTCCCGACAGCTTAAGAAACATGAGGAGAATTATCCAACACACGATCTGGAGTTAGCTGCTGTGGTTCATGCTTTGAAGATCTGGAGACACTATCTCTATGGAGAAACATTCCAGATTTTCACAGACCACAAAAACCTTAAGTATATCTTCTCTCAGCATGAGCTCAACATGAGGCAACGTCGCTGGATGGAGTTAATCAAGGACTACGACTGTACAATTGATTACCATCCAGGCAAGGCCAATGTTGTTGCAGATGCCTTGAGTAGGAAATCAGCAACATCAACCATGAATAGAGCACAACTAAACTCTTTAGTATGCTCTAGAAGAGATATGCTTATCTCTTTAAGGAAAGACAATGTACAGTTGAAGGTGTCATTGCTAGCCGGTTTGTTAGCTGAGATGCATATTAAACCTACCCTAAGAGAGCAGATTAAAGAAGCACAGCTAGATGATGCTGCAGTTCAACATATAAGTTCTGAGTATGGAAATGAGAAGCAAGATGGTTTTCATGACTCAAAAGATCAAGTAGCTTGTTATAATGGAAGAATGATAGTGCCAGATGTGGACAACTTGAGGAAGTTAGTCCTGGAAGAAGCCCATTCTTCCATGTAAGCTATGCATCCAGGGAGCACCAAGATGTATCGGAATTTGAAGGATCTGTATTGGTGGCCTGGGATGAAGAAGGACGTTGCAGAGTTTGTTCTGAGGTGTCCTGTGTGTCAGCAAGTTAAAGCTTAACACCAGAAGCCTGCAGGGACAATGCAACCTTTACCCATACCACAGTGGAAATGGGACCATGTGACCATGGACTTTGTTGTTGGCCTACCCAGGACAAGCAAAGGACATGATTCCATTTGGGTAATTGTTGATAGGTTGACTAAGACAGCACATTTCTTACCTATCAAAACAACCTATTCTGCTGAAAGGTTATCAGAGTTGTATGTTCAAGAGATAGTGCGTTTGCACGGAGTTCCTGTCACAATAGTTTCTGACAGAGGTCCTCAGTTTACCAGTCATTTTTGGGAACAGTTGCACAAAGCCTTAGGCACTAAGCTGAGGTTTAGTACGGCCTTTCATCCACAGACTGATGGACAGTCAGAAAGGACCATACAAACCTTAGAAGACCTGTTGCGAGCATGTGTTCTCCAGTTCACCGGAAGTTGTGATCTACACCTAAGCTTGATAGAGTTTGCCTATAACAATAGCTATCAGCATAGTATTGATATGGCACCTTATGAAGCCTTATATGGTAGACGTTGTAGATCACCCTTGTGTTGGTTCGAGACTGGTGAGCATCAGTTGTTAGGTCCTGACCTGGTGCAGCAAACCACAGAAAAGATTAAAGTAATACAACATAAGATTAAGACTGCTCAGGATAGGCAGAAATCTTATGCTGACAAACGTCATAGACCCTTAGAGTTCCAGGTTGGAGACAGAGTGTATCTTAAGGTCTCACCTTGGAAAGGGGTCCTTCGTTTTGGAAGGAAAGGGAAGTTAGCTCCTAGATATATGGGGCCTTACCCAATCATTGAACGGATTGGAAAGGTAGCATATAAACTAGAGCTTCCCCCATAATTACAGAGGTTACATCCTGTGTTTCACATTTCTATGTTGAAGAAATGTCACCCAGACACCGAGTCAGTTCTACAACCTATGGAGGTAGAATTGAATGATGACATATCCTATGAGGAGGGACCAGTGTCAATCCTTGATAAACGAATTAAAAAGTTAAAGAAGAAAGATATAAGTCTTGTGAAAGTCCTCTGGAACCATCGTGGTGTTGAAGAAGCCACTTGGGAGTTAGAGGATGAGATGAGAAGGAAGTATCCTGCCCTTTTCCCTTAGTATGTTTTATCAATTTCGGGGACGAAATCCTTGTAAGGGGTGGATAATTTGTAACATCCCTGACCTGGGTTATGAGTTAACCCTAGGTGTTTTGCCTAAATATGTAATTAAATCTTTGTGATTAACTCTGAGCATGTAATTAAGTTTCTCAGAAACATATATTTTAGTATTTGCTCCTTTTTATTTTAAGTTGTAGCATTGTTTTGATATACATGGACCTATGTGCAATTTACCCAGTTGAAAGGGTTAGCTTGCAATTTGCACATGATGAGATGTTCCTCTGATGTTGAGACATCATGAGAATCTCTTTAGCAAAGTTCGAGGGATTTCCCAAGCTAAGGCACCAAGGTGCAGCTGTGGAAGCAATCCCGGTGCTTGAAACCCTAATTTGGGGTAAAATGCAAATTACCCAAATTAAGGGATACAAATTGTGAAATATGTCATCTAATGTATCTTTTTAGACTCTTGCCATCATTAAAGAGAAGAAATGATGAGGAAGTCACCTCAATTGAATTATCAAGTTATGAGATATGCCTTGTGATTGAATAATCAGGGTATATGTGCAATATTTCTTTATGTATGTACCTCATTATTAGCTTGCTCTCCTTTACCTTCTTTTCCTAATACCTTAAGAGAAGGTTTGTCCTTAGAATAAAGAGGAAGGGACGATCAAGTAAAGAAGGAGGGACCTAGTTGGAATTATGAACAACTTATGAACTAATGTTGAAAATCGTACCCCATGTAAATAAGCTCTCCTTCCCTTAGTTGCAAGGGAACTTACCCTTCGTTCCCTTACTGTTTCATTTCACCAAAGACGACCAAGGACTTCCTTGGAGCTAAGGAGGACAAACAAGGGGTGCAAGGTAGGTTTAAACCCCTCTTCTTGCCTAATTCCATGGTTAAAACTCGAATTCAAGGTCATCTTCATGGCTAACTCTTGAAACCCTACCTTTCTAGCCGTCTCTTTTCATCCTTCCTTGGTGTTTTCACCTTGGCCAACCTGTGGGAACTCAAGGACGCCATTAGAGCTTGGAGCTTGAAAGCTTGGAGCTCAAGAAGCAAGCTTTAGGCGGGTTTTATAACTCTAAACCTATGCTTTACTATGTGCATCTTTATATGCGTTTTAATGATAGCTCTTAGTATTTCCCTACTTTTTCCTGCTATTTTGCAAGCAAACCCATGGGATATTCGTACTGTTCTTGAGCTAGGAGATGAAGGCGTGATCTCCAAGAAAAACCCACCGCTTTTCTTTTCCTTAAACGGTCCTAACAGTTTGCTCTCTCGGACTCAAGACCGCGAGGTGAGCAAACGGTCTCGAGACCGCGACAGGGCAAACAGTCTCAATACCGTTTGGCCCCATTGACCGAGCGTGGACCGTATAAGAAATCTGTTCCTAATTACATAGGCTAATTACCCTCAACATTTGGGAGACTAAATCCAAAGGAATCGGGAGATATGACCTTTTTAAGTCACAACTTTAAATGAATTAATTGCTGATTTTCAAACGGTCTGAAATTGCCTTTTTGGGCAAACGGTCTCAAGACCGTGTAAGGTCGTTGACTAAGCGTTGACCGTATGATATTACTGTTCACAATTATGTTAATTAACAACTCACCAAGTTTGATGGTCTAATTCCAAACGGGCTAAGAGTTGAAGGGTGAATACTAGGGCTAACCCTTGGTAAAATCAGTACTGAAATTATGGTGACCTAATTAGGGTTTTTAGGGTTGATTGACCTAAACGGTCTCAAGACCATTTGGGGGTCACCAAACGGTCTCAAGACCGCGAGGGCAATCAACCAAGACCGTTTGGAGGTCTGGGGTCAAGATTTGTTGACCAATTGAAGGTACTTTTACACCAATTTACATTGCAATTAAATATTGATATAATCATCAACTCAATTTGTTCAACCTTGATGAATTTCCACTAGAATCCAAAAATTTGATGGGCAAACGGTCTCAAGACCATTTGGAACTCATCCAAACGGTCTCAAGACCGAGAAGACAATCACCCAAGCCCGTTTGAAGGTCTAGGGTTGAGTAATTTGACCAATTGAGGACCCAATCGCAAATAAGTTATCGATTTAATCAAAATTCTGTTTTGTGGGTCAATCATGGTTCAACCCCTATCAAATCACCTTAGACTTTGATAAAATCTTGGGCTAACGGTCTCAAGACCATGTGGGGTCCACCCACATGACCTCAAGACCGTTTGGGCCAAGTTTGGGCCCAATTGGAGCTCAATTGAAAGGTTCAACCTTGTGTTGATGGACATTGTTGAGTGTTGATGGGTGAACATTGATAGACCCTAATTGAATCGACTTCAACCATAATTGGTCAACCATTATGGGTCAATTGAATGACCAAGTGATCAAGAATAATCTTAATTGACTCAATCCATAAGTGGTCAACATAGATTTGACCTTTTGAAGGCTTCAACATCGTTTGACATTATTGGTTGCACCTTTGAGCCTTGTTGAAGGACCAAGCGGCTGAGACCATGAGAGCCTCGCGGTCTCAAGACCGTGAGAGGGCTCGTGGTCTCAAGACCGTGAGGGGGCTCACGGTCTCAAGACCGAGAAGAGGCTCACGGTCTCAAGACCGTGAAGGGCCTCGCGGTCCTGAGGTCAAAGAAGGGCAGACGGTCTTCATGACCCTCGCGGTCTCAACTCAAATTGGTCTTCGCGGTCTCAACTTTAACTTGAACCAATGGAAGGCTTCGCGGTCTTGAACCCTTAAATAGGCTCACGGTCTTGAAGCCTAAGGGGGCTCACGGTCTTGGAGCTAGAAGGAGGCTCGCGGTCTTGGAAGGTCAAAGTGGGCAAACGGTCAACACTTTCAACCAATCTCATCCCAATTGATGATTAATGATTGAAATCCATCAATGTGATTCAAGGTTGACCTCATTCAATCATTTGATGATGTAAATGGTTCAATGTTGCCCAAATCAAACCCTAATGATAATCTAGGATAGTAAGGGGTTATTTGACTAAGGTTTTTGACCATGATGATGATCAATGGGGTGAATTACCAAAATACCCCTGAAGGGTCAATTAAGTTATACCTTGCTCAATTCAAACCCTAATTACATGAGAATGATGTTTCTAGTCATAATGACTCTATCCAACTTGATCTAATCTAATGTTACCATCAACCATTAGTATGATGAAAGAGAGAGTACCCTAGAGAGAGAAAGTAACTCTAATTACATAATGGTGATGCTTTTGGCTATGTTAGCCTATGATGACTCAATCTAACCTGTTTTAGAGTGATGTTGACATCACCTAACATTATGATGAGAGAGAAAGTACTTCTAGAGAGAGAAAGTACTTCTAGAAAGAGAAAGTACCCTTTTTAAGTGGAAACTCGAGTAAAGTATCTCCAATGCACATAAATGAGCATAATTAGGGTATGATCCACCTGTGTGGGATCATAGAAACCCTAATTATGATAAATGATGAACCTTTAACTAATCCAAGAGTATCAATGAAGATGTTACTCATACATGATGATGTTATGAGTTTAATTCACCTTGATGTGAATAGTAAACCCTAATTCAAGGGTAATGGCATGCTTTTGAGTATTAAACTCTATTTGATATGAATTAGAGATTTAACTCTTATGACAAGAGTAGGAAGTACATTCCTTATTGTTTTATTACCTTTATCAGATGTATTAACCATGCAGGTTCTGATATGAAGGTAACCATATCCAGGTATGGATGTTGATGTTATATTCATTAAAGGCATGTTGTTAGCCTTATGAATAAGTAAAGTAATCTGATGCCTTGCCAGTGGCATCCTATGCTGATAATGGGCTGTGAGAGCCATCAATACCATCAAAGTCATGCCTTAGAGATGACTTGTGATGAGGATAATGAGAAATGATGATTGATATGAGTTAGGCTTGTTACGTTTAGTATTCTTATTTTATAGCTGCTATGCTACTATTATTGTTTGAAGAACAATGTATGCTGTTAAAGAATACTGAATGTACCTAACTAATCAAGTATAATGTAGAGCCCTGATCATAGATCCATCATTGTCAGAAATTAAGTGATGGTGAAACAGGTTTTCCTCAGGGAACTCCTGGAGCACATACTTTTGAGTATGTGGGGTACATGGATGTGTAGAACCTTACATCCTAGTGTAGGAAAGTGATGTAGATGTGGAATCCATCCATCCTTCACTATAGTTCCATATCGTATCAGTGGTAGGTAAACATGAAACCTCCTGATGACGAAGAAAGCACAGATATTTGTATCAGTGGTAGGTAAATATGAAACCTCCTGATGACGAAGAGAGTACAGAACGCCACTGTGACTCTAGAATAGCGAAGGACCAGTTTACCCTGGTGAGCTATAGTAGTAGAGACACGAGATTTCCTACAAGTGATCCTCTTAATGACTGAGGAAGGTGAAGGTCATGAGAATCCGGCTCTCTTAATGACCTATGTATGATACTGATGTGGCTTCTCAGCGATCAGTTGGAGTATGAGTGGTAAGCCTCATCTCCACAGGGCATAATGTTGTTTGTAAAACATAATCAACCATGTAGTATAACTTGTTAGAGATGACTCCAAGTTAGTTGATTGATGTTACATTGCAATAATGTTGATATTCTCCATATCTCCTAAATTGTAGAGATCTTGTTATACCTGCAACTGTTATAGAATGCTTTGAAGGCTTTACTGTTTAAAATAATCTTTGATGTTATAATAAAGCTTCTGGCGAAGAGTTATAACTCTCGCTGGGACAATTATGTATAATTGTCTCACCCCGTAGGCTTCAACTTTTTAGGTGGACGTCGGAGACGAAGGAACCAGCCTACAGGTGACCAGTCTCAGCAGCAGCATCAGGGGCAACAGTAATCTCAGGTGGAGATTTGTCCTGCCATGTGGTGTAGTTAGAGTCAGTCCTATGTGTCCTCTATACTCTCAGGTCTTGGAGTCTTTTGTTTAGTGATCTTGAGATTTTGTATCTTGATGTATATAATTACTCAAGAAGTAATTATCCTGTGATGTAAACAGTTTACCTCACTTTATGAAAGAAGCTTTTATGGAACCAAGCTCTTGTCTCGAAAAGTTTTAATTTCCCGTGATTTTTGTCTTCCGCTGATTACCGATTCGCTTCCGCTACGTTTTAATCGTGTTTATGCCATGGTTTGGAGATCAGAGCCCACAACCATAGCTCATAAACAACAGGCTCTTGAAAATTCTCTTGGAGAATTTGACAAGAAGAAAAACCCTCAGGTCCAACATGTGAAAGCTGCCATAGGAACCTGTGAAGCATGTCACACATCTGATCATCCAACTCTTTCATGCAGTTTGCTCTACAATGTGATGATGGATATGCATCAATCACCACAATAGTACGAACCAATCATTGAACAGCCTGAAGAGCAATTGCCAGAACAAGTCAATTCTATTCATTCCATTCCTGGACAAGTTTATTATAATCCTAATCAACCAAGAAACCACCCAGGATTTCAATATGGGAACCCTGCTGGGACTGCAAATCCGCAACACCAGACACATGGCGGATCTTCTAATAGGTTGCCCCTTGGGTTCCAAAAAAACTTCAATCAAAATCAAGGGAACCCCAGAAATAACTTCCGGAGATCCAACTACCCCAGAAATCCATCTGCCTACTATCAATACACTCATCCTCCGCTACACCCACAACTGCACCCTCAGTTGCAACAACCTCAGTTGGTGCTGCCTCCACAACAACCACAACAAGTGCAACAACAACTTGCTCAGAAAAATACCCCCTCCCAACCAGAAGATGAGATGACATTGATAAGGAAGATGCTACAGTCCCAACAAACTATTTTCGCTAATCAACAAGCTCAGCAAAAGGCAGTAGAGGCTCAACTAGCCCAAATTTCTACGCAACTAAAGCCTCCAGTAGGCACGTTTGCAGGACAGCCTGAATCGAACCCTAGGCACGGCCATTATAGGCCTGAATAGTTGAATGTCGTTACTACGAGACCTAGACGCACCCTTAACGAAACTACAAGGATCACTCTTGATGATGATGATACACCTGTCCTTATGACGAACGCGAGCCCGAAGCTAGGAACGGAGAAGTCCACATAAGACACAAAGGGCAAAGAAAAAGAACAAGTGTCCACAGAGCCAGAAATATTGCAGTTTAATCCAAGGATCCCATATCCGGGAAGATTACGAGAAACAACAATGGGCACCCGGTTCCAAAAATTTAAGGAGGCGATGAAGAAACTTTACATTGACATCCCGCTCCTCAATGCTTTCTCAGAGGTACCGGCTTGGGCTAAATGCCTCAAAACTCTGTTATCAAGGAAGTACATCACTGAGGAACAAGAAACCCTCAAACTTTCCCAAATCACCTCTGATATCATCCTCAATAAAATGCCAAAGAAGAAGAAGGACCCAGGTTCCTTCAGAATTCAATGCTGTATTGGAAATGCATCAAACAAAAAGGGATTAGCTGACCTAGGGGCCAGCATATCAATTATGCCCTATTCCATGTGTAAACGATTAGGTTTCACGGACTTGCTGCCCACAACAATGACAATCCAATTAGCTGACTCTACCATCACCGCACCTCTAGGAATTATTGAAGATATTCCAGTTAGGATAGGCAAAGATGCCTATGTCCCGTGCGATTTTGTCATCATGGATATCAAGGAAGATCTGAGATACCCGATAATATTTGGCAGGCCTTTCCTTGCCACAGCTAGGGCGCTTATTGATGTTGAAGATGGCAATCATTCTAAGACTCAGAAAAGAAGCAATTTAATTCCGAGTTCTCAACAGCATGAAAGGCCCTAGCATTCAAGAGGAGGTCTTTCTCCTAGACGCAATACATCAAATGTCTCAATTAGAAATATCTGAGCCATCAGACGAGTTAGAGAATGTTCTAACCAACCCAGAAGTTGAATTCTCTGCAAATGAATTGGTTCAATAGTGTCTGCAACACTTAGAGAAGGCCGAAGAAGCACCGACGGCCACCTTTGAGGAACTCAAAGTTGTCACCACTATAGAAGCAACAGAGCCACCTAAGGCTCATGAGATGAAGACTCTACCCATGGGACTTAAACATGTCTTCTTGGATGAGGAGAAATTATGTCCGGTTATCATCAGTTCCACCCTAACAGAAAACCAAGAAGAAAGACTTCTTGATGAGCTGAAGAAATACAAGAAGGCCATTGGGTACAAGATAACTGACCTGACGGGCATAAACCCAACCCTATGCATGCATATACTGCCCATGGTCGAAGAATTTAAGCCATCACGCGAACATCAAAGGAAGCTGAACCCCAATGTCAAGGAAGTGGTTCGCCTTGAAGTCCTCAAATTACTAAAAGCCGGCATAATCTACCCTATCTCTGACTCCCAATGGGTCAGCCCTGTCCAAGTGGTTCCTAAAAAGGGAGGAACCACTGTTGTGCTAAACGACAAGAACAAGTTAGTACCGACAAGGACTATGACGGGGTGGAGGATATGTATAAACTATAGGAAACTAAACAAATCCATGCAGAAAGATCACTACCCTCTGCCCTTTCTTAATGAAGTCCTAGAACGCTTAGCCCATCAAAAATACTTCTGCTATCTAGATGGTTATTTCAGGTTCTACCAAATCCCCATACACCTGGAAGACCAAGAGAAAACTACCTTCACCTGCCCCTTTGGAACCTACGCTTTTAGAAGAATGCCATTCGGGTTGTGTAACACACCCACTACATTCTAAAGGTGTATGTCTGCCATTTTCACAGGATTAACAGAATCCATAATGGAGGTGTTCATGGATGATTTTTCAATTTACGGAGATTCTTTTGATAATTGTCTAATCAACCTTGGACAAGTTTTACAATGATGCGAGGACACGAACGTCATACTGAATTGGGGAAAATGCCATTTCATGGTAACTGAAGGTTTCGTCCTCGGGCATAGAGTGAGTGATAGAGGGATTGAGGTCGATAAGGCAAAAATTGATGTTATCTCGAAGTTGTCACCACCAAAAGATATAAAAGGAGTACGGGCTTTCTTGGGTCATGCAGGGTTTTACAGAAGATTTATCAAAGATTTATCAAAAATACCAAAACCCATGACGCAACTCCTGATCAAAGACACTGAGTTCATTTTTGACCAAGAATGCTTGCAAAGTTTCTCAACTCTCAAAAATGCTTTAATTTCTGCACCTATACTGAGAGCCCCAGATTGGTCGCAACCATTTGAAATCATGTGTGACGCCAGCGATTACGCCGTAGGGGCCGTATTAGGACAGCGGATCGACAAGAAACCTTATGTAATTTACTATGCATCTAAAACACTCAATGAAGCACAGAAGAACTACACTACTACAGAGAAGGAGTTCCTGGCTATCATCTATGCGTTTGAGAAATTTCACTCCTATTTGATTGGATCCAAGGTCATCGTCTACACTAACCACTCTGCCATACGATACCTAATTCAAAAGCAAGATGCAAAACCCAGACTTATCCACTGGGTGTTGATGCTTCAGGAAATCAATTTGGAAATTAAAGACAAAAGCAGAGTGGAGAACATTGTAGCCAACCATCTCAGTCGTATTGAATTTGAAGATGAAGATAAAGTCCCTATCCGAGACTATCTTCCAGATGACCAACTAATGAAGGTTACCCATGGATTCCCTTGGTATGCGGACATTGTCAATTATCTAGCTACAGGAATCATTCACCCCTCCACTTCCTACCACGACAAAAGGAAATTCCTCCACGATATAAAGCAATATTATTGGAATGAACCCTACCTTTTTCACCTATGCGCAGACAGACTTTTCCGTCGCTGCTTACCGGAAGAAGAGATTACCCCCATCCTAGAGCATTGCCATTCAGGTCCCACGGGGGGGCACATGAGTGCAAAGAAAACCGCTATAAAAGTTCTGCAATCAGGCTTCTTCTGGCCAACCATAGCAAAGAACTCCAATGATTTTGTGCAATCTTGCAACAAATGTCAATTTTCTGGTAGCATATCTAAAAAGAATGAAATGCCCCTCACAATGTGGCAAGAAATTGAACTTTTTGATGTGTGGGGGATAGACTGTATGGGCCCCTTTCCTTCTTCCTATGGTTTCTCCTACATACTGGTTGCGGTGGACTATGTCTCGAAATGGGTCAAAGCTATACCCACAGTGTCCATCGATTCCAAACCAATTATTAAAATGTTTAAAGATATCATTTTCCCCATATTTGGAGTCCCCAGAACTGTCATATCAGACGGCGGGACCCATTTTTTGGAACGAAGTTTTGAAGCCCTGTTGAAAAAATACAGAGTCAACCATAAAGTAGCCACGCCTAACCATCCACAGACCAGTGGTCAGGTTGAGGTATCAAATAGACAACTACAGGCGATCCTAGAAAAAACAATCAATAGAAACCACACTGACTGGTCCACCAAGCTTCCCGATGCCCTTTGGGCTTACCGAACAGCCTATAAAACACCAATCGGGACAACCCCGTTCCGTTTTCTATACGGGAAGTCATGTCATCTTCCAGTAGAATTGGAACACAAAGCTTGGTGGGCCATCAAACAACTAAATTTCGATCTTAAAAGTGTCGGAGAAAGCAGACAACTCCAGCTACAGGAGCTAGAGGAACTCTGAATGACCGCTTATCAAAGTGCCAGGATTTATAAGGAACAAACCAAGATGTGGCACGACAGACATCTTAAAAGGAAAGACATCACCATCGGTGACAAAGTACTCCTTTTCAACTCCAAGCTCAAATTGTTCCCCGGAATACTCCGCACAAAATGGTCCGGGTCCTTCACCATCAAGCATATATACCCGACTGGAGCTGTCATAATTGTCGACGCTAACGGAGGAGAAAGGACGGTCAATGGCCATTGATTGAAAAAATACTACACTCCAGCAGATAAAATGCCAAGACAAACCATTGATATTAGAGACGCCACAACATCAACATAACAACATCAAAGCTTCGTCGAGCCAACGACGTAAAACCAAGGCACTACTTGGGAGGCAACCCAAGATCTGAGCATCTTTTTCTATCTTTTGTTCTTTTAGTTACCTTAGATTTATCTTCTGAAAATATATAAAAATTCATATGACCAAAACAAACATAAAAATATAAAAATCCATTCGACCTTAACCCTCCCAAACGGTCCTGAAACTGTTTGGAGCCAAACGGTCCTGAAACCGTTTGGAGCCAAACGGTCTTGAAACTGTTTGGAGCCAAACGGTCCTAAAACCGTTTGGAGTCCAAACGGTCGCTAAACTGTTTGACCTAGGGTTTTTGTAAGGTCAATCCCCGTTTCCTATAAATATAAACCCTCCCCCTCCTTCTTTCTTTCGACTCTCGAGCCTTCTCAAACGCTCCGTGTTGTTCCTTCTTTCCTCCCATTCCCACGCAACCTGCAACACTGATTCCCTTCGTTGACCGTCCTTCCTAGGCTCTGTGCGTCCTCACGGCGGTTGCACCCCCGTTACCGACGCTCTCTCCATCGTTTTCCCCATCCACAACAACAAGGTAGGTACACCACAATCACCGACGCCGGCTACACCGCTGTGAATCCCTATTCTATCAAACCGTAACCATCATCTTTACCTTTGTCGCCATCTACGGCACTGCCGCATTCCCCTTTTCTTTTGCCACCATCGTCCTTATCGCCGCCGTCCTTTTGTTCGCCGCCGGTTCCGTCTCTCTTTTGCCGGCCGCTCCCCGACGTTTCACCTTCCAAACATTCTTGAAACCGTTTGGAACCAAACGGTTCTGAAACTGTTTGGAACCAAACAGTCTTCAAACTATTTGGGACCAAATGGTCTTCAAACCATTTGGAACCAAACGGTCGTGAAACCGTTTGGGACCAAATGGTCTTCAAACCATTTGGGACCAAACGGTCTTCAAACCATTTGGGACCAAACGGTCTTCAATCCGTTTGGCCTTCCACAATCGCTTAAGTTTCGCTAAAACATAAAACCACATAAAATACAATTTTTTCTCTCTTATACTAAGCATGATGTTCTTACTCATGATTTTCAATTTTCAGATATGGAATCACCAACAAAGCAACCTACAGGAACTGCCGATGCTCCTTTCTGGACTAAGGAGCAACTACGAGAGGAACGTGCCAAACTCCAGAAGGTTCTTTATGTTGGATAAATCGACATTATGATAAATCCCTTTGTTTCGATGATGACAAACATTTCATTCTTGTTGATCTAATGTGCTACTTGAGTGTTGCAGAAATGAGGTGGATGACAAAGCACTAGGGAATCTATATGCTTGAATGCTTGTAAATTCCATGAAATGTAATCAATTGTAAACTTGTACAAATATATAATGTACAAGTACTTAGACTTCGTGTAATTCAAGTATTAGATCTTTCCTAGCCAATCACAACACTTAGATAGGTCATCCCCTAAAATAGTGTCACATCTACACACTCATACACACACTTAGTAATGAGTTTAAAATGTTGAAATAGGGTCAATCTCGGTCGACAAACTCCTCGACCGAGACACTCTCGGTCGACAAGCTTCTCGACCGAGAAAGACCCAGGTAGCCGTTAGACACAACTGACAAGGTAGTTGGCAATTGGAGATGAATGATGCACACACTTGATCCAGAGAGTCTGTCGGTCGACAAAACTTTGACCGAGTAGGTGTCTCGGTCGACAATTCCTCGACCGAGATGGACTCTGACAGCAACTGTAGAATTAATTAAACTAACCATTGTTAAACCAACAAGTGGATACCTAACGGCTAATTGAGCACTTGGAACCCCCTAGAAAGTATCTAGAATGTCCTTAAGCATCCATAGGCCATTCCTATAAATAGAACAAGCCATAGGACACCCATAACAACACTTGTGCATATACTTGAGCTTACACTTACAATTGGCAATCTGTTTTGAGCAATTCAGCAACACTAGCATTGGCTATTCTCTTCCTTGCTCCAAATTTCGTGTCCTATAGGCTAGCATCTCATATCCACTAAACCTACATTCCAATATTCATTGGTTAGGAGATCTATATGCTTGATATAGGCAAATCAAGCCTTGAGCTACAAGTGGTATTGTAATTTCTATTTTTCCTTCTTGTTCCTTTGTATCTTTTGTATTCTCCTTGCTACTCCTAGGGTTGGAGGCTGCGGATTGGAGAAGGTTCTTCTCGGTGGAGAAGGTGGACTTCGAACTACTTCAAGAAGGCTATTGCAACGGGAAGCTATTTCAAGAGGAAGGCTACTTCAAGGGGGAGCTTGAAGTTACTTCAAGAAGGCTGCTTCAAGGTTGGTGCAATTACTTCTAGGTGAAGGCTGTTCGAAGGGTTTGGTGAAAGAATTGTAATTTTATGTAAAGTCCTTGCAAGGTAATAAAATTTAATTCTTTCAAAATCCCGGTTGGGTAAGCAACCGGGTAGTGGACTGACTTCCTTAGTATTTGCTAAGGTTGGAACCACTCTAAATCCTTGTCCCCTTGTCCAATATTCTTTTGGTTGGTTGTTTGAGTTAAATAATTGTTAAAATAATCATAAAACCCTATTCAACCCCCCCTCTAGTGGTTTTTCAATTGGTATCAGAGCAGGCTTCAAGGAACCCTAACCAGGTCTTGAAGAATGGGTGATGGGTTGCTCAACAACCTCAATCTTGAAGGAACACTTGTGACTAGGCCTCCTATGTTTAATGGAACAAACTACACCTACGGGAAGAGAAGGATGCAATTCTTCTTCCAAGGGATTAGCTAGGATCTATGGAGGATGGTGTCAACCCCCTATGAGCTTCCTCAAATGGAATATGCAGCTTGGGACACCAATACGGTAAAATCGGCTCAAATGAATGCAAAGGCTGTAAGTATTCTTTATTGTTCAATTTCAGTAGGAGAATTTAATAGAATATCAAACTGTGAAACAACCTATGAAATTTGGCATAGACTTTCTATAACCTATGAAGGGACGGCTCAAGTTAAGAATTCCAAAGTTGGTATGCTTAAACAAAAGTTTGAACATTTCCGTATGGATCCAAATGAAACTATTAGTGAAATGTATGCAATATTCTCTTCTATTATAAATGGTTTAAATGCTTTAGGTAAAGTTGTTCTTGAGGAAGATCAGGTATCAAAGATCCTTAGATCACTTCCTCCCAAATACAAGCCCAAGGTGATGGCCATTGAAGAAGCAAATGACCTCACTCGACAAAAGATGGAACAGCTCATTGGCAACCTAGAAGCTCATGAGGCAACTTTAGAAGAGGAAGAAAGAAGAGAACGTGAACTTCAACAAGGGAAAAAGAAGAACATTGCATTCAAAGCATCAACCAAGGACAATCATGACACAAGTGAAGATTATAGTGAAGAAGAAACTCTCATTGTAAATGGTAAGCAATATAAAAGTTTTAAAACTAATAAAACTTCTATTGTTTCTTCTTCCAGGTGCTATGAATGTGGCACGAAGGGACACATGAAAGGTGATTGTCCAAAACTCAAGAAAGGGAAGAAATAATCTCACAAAAAGAAAGAAAGAGCATATAAAGCTGCATGGGATGATTCAAGTGATGATAGTGATGATGAAAAAGAAGAAGTAGAATGCCTCATTGCTACAACAAATGAAGAAGAAGAAGAAGAAGAGGTAAGTCTTTTTGATCTACCAAAAGAAGATCTAATTGCTAGCCTTCAAGATACTCATGAGAAATATATTGAGTGCAAGAAGAAATTTAAGAAATCAAATAAAGTAAATGATGATTTAAACGTTAAACTTTTTGCTCTTACATCTGAAAATGAAGATCTCAAAAAGACAAATGAAGATTATGATCTTAAGTTAAAATCTGTAGAAGCTAATTGCAATCTTCTTTCCTTAGAAAAGTTAAACTTGCAAACTCAAGTGAATGATCTTCAGAGACAACCTATTTTATGCTCACACCTAGATTATGATGAAGTCATAAAAGAAAGAAACTCTCTATCATCTGATTTAGATCAAGCAAAGAAATATATAAACAAGAAGATGGATGATATTGCTAAGCTTCAAAGAAAAATAAATGAGTTAAGAGGAAATGACATCCTTGAGAATATTCTGAAAATTTCCTCTAGTTATAATGGAAGAAGAGGATTAGGATATGATCCAAAGAGAAATCAACCAAAAAGAGCTAAAGCATCCAAGACTAAGACTATGTTTGTACCTAAGAACACAATTCCTAGAAAGAGAAATGAAGTTGACTCCATTAGTTGTCATTATTGCATGCACCTTGGACATTATTCATTTTCATGCCCATATAAGAAAAAGAAGGATGATCTAGCTTGGATTCCTAAAACTTAAAAGCTTAAATTTAACTAGTTGAGATATGACCTAAACTAATTCTTGATATAAAAATGTGATATCTCAACACAATCGAGCTCTAACTTGCATAATTTTGTTTTACTTGGAAGAAATTAACAATTCTGAAAACATTACAGAAACCTTGTCGGTCAAGAAACTTTCGACCGAGAAAACAGTCGATCGAGAAATCGTCGACCGAGAAGGTTACTGATTTCCAGTCTGCAATAAATCTACTGAATATATTTTCAATTAATCAAATTGCTATCTATTTGTTATTAATAACTGTTTTTACATGCAAAACAAAGAATAAATTCTGGTAACCATCCTTGAAAACTTATATGAGATTATTTTGGTTTATTCTCTAAATGGTTTAGGTTAAAACTGAAAATTATGAACCATGTTGATTTAAGTCAAGGAAAATTACTGCTTTCATGGTCTATTCTAAGTATTCTTTGATCTATCTACATAGAAACCATGTGTTGAATATTATGCTTCTATTGTTCTATCATTACATCATGGATATGCTTCATCATTCAGTTTTATAAAGATGATGCTATGTTGCATAAAAATAAAACTCTAAGATAATGATTATTGTGTACATGGATACATGAATGATTCTTAATGATACATAGGCAAGCAAAATGATTCGTTGGTGATATGTTGCTTAGAATAAGAACGTCAATGCTTGCACAATGTCATAACACATAAGATAAAAAATTTCTCAATTGGTATCTTTAAAAACTTGAGATATTATTCTTGCTTTCAAAGGTATATATATATATTCTTGTAGAATCTTATGATTAACTGAGTACAAGAAGAAATCGGACATGATATTCATGCACAAATAGCAAAGATTAGGGGAAATCATTCAAAATAGACAATGTTCTTCAAATTGATGTTTATTTAATCAAGCTACCTGCAGAAATTATACTTCACATATGAATGTGCAATCTACAGAATTTTCCTCTTGGTTGAAATTTAAATTTGACCAAGGGGCGCTATGGTCGTAGTCAAGGGCGACCTAAAATAAGCTTTGACAAAATGCTTATTTTTACATCATTTTACTGCACTTTATCTTAGTATATTGAATCAAAAGATATTCATCATATTGAAACACGATTATGATCTTAGAATTCTTAAAATACCATTGACTATAAGATTAAGGGGGAGCTCACACAAACTATCTTGATTATAAGATTAAGGAGCTTTCAAAACTTTGTAAACATCACTTGAAGCTTGTTATGACCTTAGTAATTTTAATCTTTATGAAAATAAAGCAATCTACAAATTTCATGAATGTGACATATATTTTGAACTCATCTAAAACAAATTTGGGCTTAACATCCCATGTATTTGGTTAGAGACATTTTTTCATGAACTCTAAGATTAAAGGACTCTCATTTCATTTTTAGGGCTTGACATCCCTTACAAAATAGATGAGAAATCAATATGCATTCATCATAAGCTTAAGGGAATCTCATATCATTTTCAGGGCTTCACATCCCTTGTAAAATGGGTGAGAATTCAATACATATGCCATGAACCTAAAAGGATCTCATATCACTTCAAGGCTTAACATCCTTTGCAAATGATTGAGAAACACATTATGGCTAAATTACACAAAAATGATATTAAATCCCTATTCTTAATAGAATATCTGTCTAAGGGGGAGCATAGTATAAAATTAAGAGGGAAAAACGAAAATGATTTTTCTTTGGATATCTTTTTGAAATGACAAAGGGGGAGAAAGAATATAAAATCAAAAACATAAAATATGAGCTATCACTCAAATCAAAAACATAAAATATGAGTTTCATAAATATCACTGTTTTGATGATGACAAAAATTTCATTCTTGTTGATCTAACATGCTACTTGAGTGTTGCAGAAATGAGGTGGATGACAAAGCACTAGGGAATCTATATGCTTGAATGCTTGTAAATTCCATGAAATGTAATCAATTGTAAACTTGTACAAATATATAATGTACAAGTACTTAGACTTCATGTAATTCAAGCGTTAGATCTTTCCTAGCCAATCACAACACTTAGATAGGTCATCCCCTAAAATAGTGTCACATCTGCACACTCATACACACACTTAGTAATGAGTTTAAAATGTTGAAACAGGGTCAATCTCGGTCGACAAACTCCTCGACCGAGACACTCTCGGTCGACAAGCTTCTCGACCGAGAAAGACCCAGGTAGCCATTAGACACAGCTGACAAGGTAGTTGGCAGTTGGAGATGAATGTTGCACACACTTGATCCAGAGAGTCTGTCGGTCAACAAAACTTCGACCGAGTAGGTGTCTCGGTCGACAATTCCTTGACCGAGATGGACTCTGAAAGCAACTGCAGAATTAATTAAACTAGTCGTTGTTAAACCAACTAGTGGATACCTAACAGCTAATTGAGCACTTGGAACCCCCTAGAAAGTATCTAGAATGTCCTTAATCATCCATAGGCCATTCCTATAAATAGAACAAGCCATAGGACACCCATAACAACACTTGTGCATATACTTGAGCTTACACTTACAATTGGCAATATGTTTTGAGCAATTGAGCAACACTAGCATTGGCTATTCTCTTCCTTGCTCCAAATTTCGTGTCCTATAGGCTAGCATCTCCTATCCACTAAACCTACATTCCAATATTCATTGGTTAGGAGATCTATATGCTTGATATAGGCAAATCAAGCCTTGAGCTACAAGTGGTATTGTAATTTCTATTTTTCCTTCTTGTTCCTTTGTATCTTTTGTATTCTCCTTGCTACTCCTAGGGTTGGAAGTTGCGGATTGGAGAAGGTTCTTCTCAGTGGAGAAGGTGGACTTTGAACTACTTCAAGAAGGCTATTGCAACGGGAAGCTACTTCAAGAGGAAGGCTACTTCAAGGGGGAGCTTGAAGTTACTTCAAGAAGGCTGCTTCAAGGTTGGTGCAATTACTTCTAGGTGAAGGCTGTTCGAAGGGTTTGGTGAAAGAATTGTAATTTTATGTAAAGTCCTTGCAAGGTAATAAAATTTAATTCTTTCAAAATCCTAGTTGGGTAAGAAACCGGGTAGTGGACTGACTTCCTTAGTATTTGCTAAGGTTGGAACCACTCTAAATCCTTGTCCCCTTATCCAATATTCTTGTGGTTGGTTGTTTGAGTTAAATAATTGTTAAAATAATCATAAAACCCTATTCACCCCCCCCTCTAGTGGTTTTTCACTTTACACTTACGAAGCAACTGGAAAAGTCCTTACACTTACGAAGCAACTGGAAAAGTCCCACCAAAGGTCAATATTGTTGCAATCATGTGTGAAATATGACTGACGTGGATTACCACGCCCTATGCGGACAGTTTGCAGCTAATCTACTCAGAACACCAGGGGCAAACTCAGGATTAACATAAACATGATGCCCTTGTCCTTGTACTTCTCAACCTATCACTTTGACACTCCGAGGATAGAGTGAGTGATAAGTTAGGGGGGGTACATTAGACAAGGGCGAGATATCATTTCTATATCCCTCTTTCTCCATCTTCTCTTTCAATTTTGTACAAATTTTCTTAGTTTCCCTTGAACGTTTAGCTTACATTTTAAATAATTCATCCGATAATAAATCTTTGGAATAAAGTCACCCTCAGCTAACTTTAGAATCATGTTAGTCCTCAAAAGTAAATAGCACTTAGACATACAAGGGCGACTTAATAATGTCTCTCCACTATTGATTTCCATGCTTTTGTTTCACTTCTACATCTGACTCTCCACAGGCCAATATCAAGGCAGAAATAAGCCAAGCTCTCAAGGATAAGAGGGGCATCAGATGACTTCCAAATCAAGAAGTCTTGCAAGTGCACCACAAAAAAGGAAACCAAATAAGTGCATGTTGAAAAACTCTAAGAACAGCTTTCCTCTCTTCAAATAAAAGAGGCTTGGCCTCCCAAAACAATTTCCCGCAAAACCCCAAATCCCAAGCCTGTGAGTCTACGAATAAAAGCCAGAGAGTTGAATAAAATTATGAGAGTTGTGCCATAAATAAGGATCTATATAAAAAGAACCAATGAAGGTCTCACCCGGCTGGTACATTCTGCTGCCCTCACAAAGGCAGATGTGTCGTGCCCGATAGTGAAACCCTAAGGTATATGAATATATGAAAGGCTTATAAAGGACTCGCGCGACTGATACATTCAGCTGCCCTCACGAAGGCAGATGTGTCGTGCCCGGTAGTGAGATTCTAAAAGCACAAACAACCCCTTCCCCACTTGAAGGGGGAGTTACACTTCAAGCCTTTAGCCAACCCTCATACCCACTCTAGCTTCCAGTAGGTTTTTCAGAGAGGTATAAAGATGATTAGAGTCAACAACATGCACAGAATAAAAAGTGGTCCCAATGCAGGCTTTGAGATACGAAAGGGACTTGAGACCCAAGCAACTCTCAAAACCTGAAAGAGTCAAGGCAAGCAATAAGTCCTGATACGACCTTAGGAGAACTTAGGTTTAGAATTGAAGCAAGAGTATGGAAATCTTAACTAAATAAAATCACCTCACCATTACATGCCTCAGCTCTATCTAACTTGAGGACAAGCTAGACTCTAAGTTGGGGGGTGATAACCTCCAATTTTGTGACGATTATCTTAGTCTATTCTTCAGTTTTCCACACTATTTCTCCGATAAAGTAGACAAAATGTTTAACTATTCTCTTTCATTGCAAATAAACTGTTAACATTAACTTTTCTCCTTTTTACTTACAGAAAAAGACACAAAAAAATCACAAAAGACTTAAACGGTCCCAAGACCGTATGAAGCCAAACGGTCTCAAGACCGCATGGAGTCATACGATCTCAAGACCGCATGGAGTCATACGATCTCAAGACCTCATGGAGTCATACGATCTCAAGACCACATGAAGCCAGCTGGTCCCAAGACCGCATGAAGCCAAACGGTCTCAAGACCGCATGAAGCCAACCGGTCCCAAGACCGCATGAAGCCAAACGGTCCCAAGACCGCATGAAGACAATCAGTCTTAAGACTGCATGAAGCCAACTAGTTTCAAGGCAGCATGGAGCCATACGATCTCAAGACCGCATGGAGTCATACGATCTCAAGACCGCATGGAGTCATACAATCTCAAGACCGCATGAGTCCAAATGGTCTCAAAGTCCAAACGGTCTCAGAGTCCAAACGGTCTCGAATTCCAAATGGTCTCGGAGTCCAAATGGTCTCAGATTCCAAACGGTCTCAGAGTCAAAACGGTCTCAGATTCCAAACGGTCTCAGAGTCCAAACGATTTCCAAGACCGTTTGGACCCAAAATTCACAAAATCATTTGGATTTCACTTGAGGCCTATAAATAAGACCCAAAAGGTCCTCCCAAAGACATCAAGTTTTCAGATGTCCAGAGGCTGCCTCTATCACTCCAGAGCAAATCCAACTTCCATCCTCTGCCCAGGGGCTGCCGGTCTGAGATCCACACTCCATCTTGAAGCTGCTTTCTCTCTCTCTGCCAAAGAAGGTGGGAGGAGGTGACCTCATCATCAAGCAACCTGTGAAGCTAGAAGATTGTCTCTCTCTCTCTCCAAGGGGTTGACTTTCCTCTCTCCTTTGTGGGGATGACACTCTCTCTCTCTCTCTTCTTGCCTCCTTCTTTGTCCTAGCTATGAGCGAGTAGTCTTTCTCACTGGGGTGCGGGGAGTAGCCCCGCTACCCATGTTTTCATCTCATGTAATGTAATCCATGGTTTGCAATATAGAGATACTATCTTTTCAGTTCAACATCAAACGTTTAATGAATGTTTGTTGCTTGATCACCAACTTGTGTTATCTTTTATCTTTTAGTATGAATTGTCTACGTTTGTACTACTAGATTCGAAACTCATTTGAATGTTGGGTCTTGGTGCATGTATCCACCATGCATCTGTTTCAGTATCTAGGAGTGTCTCTCAAGAAGTGGAGTAAACTCACTTCCATCGTTGTACTTTCATAATCAGTTGACGTATGAAAGTACAACCTTGATGAGTCGAGGAACACACTTTGCGAAGGGAATCATGCAAATTAGTTGACCATTCGTTTGGGGATGGCTGACTTTGCAACATTCCCGCACTTCTCGTAGTTAGTTCTCCGAAAGGAAACTAAGTCTACAAAGATACTAACTAACTAAACTCTTATTGCAGGTTATGTTTTATTTTGCATGTCTTGATCCATGTGTAGTGGCGGTGAAAACCGATCACACCCTAGTGACTTCCTATCATTGTTTAAATACCATTAAATCTACTTGCTTGCTTTACTTTACTTGCTCTTAGTTTAAAAACAACCAAACCAACCTCTTGATCTAAATACCAACCATTAAGAGATTAAGTGAAATTCTAACGTTTTTCATCTTGTTGTTCCCAACAAGACCGTTGTCTCGTGGATTCAACCCTTAACTATACTACGATAAGACTTCCACGTATCTCAGTATATGTGGGTGGAGTTCTCGATCTAGTATAAGCAAGGCTAAACTTAAAGACTTATCATCTTTAGGATTTTTAGTGGTGCACGCAATTCCACGTAAGTGGAAGCTCAATCAGTTTTCCACCTACATGTTCGTGACATCTAGTAGTACATCACTTCGCTCTTTATTTGTTGTTGCAACCTTCTTTTTCTTCCATACCTTGTTTGTTCGTTGGGTAGCCTGTTGGTTAAAGGCTTGTTTGTCCGCAGCCGCTGTAGCGTCATATATCTCTTTCGGTGTGTCCTCATCGTCAAACATAGAAAATCAATTGCTTGAGGCAGTGTTCATCCTGGTAGCCTTGCTACCTTCCTCTGCTCTCCTTCTGGAATTTCTATGTCTTTTGGTATGCCATCCATCTGATGCTGGGTTTATATTGCTGCGGTTGTCTTCTACCCATTTTTCACCCAAATCCTTTGGTGCCTCTTCCGCCTCACCTCCTTCCCTGCACTCTTTAGACGTGTGCCCCTCCTGTCCGCACAGGGTGTAGGCCCATGGGAACCCCTCATAGACGATCTCATATTCAATGCCATTGATAATGATGGTAGGAATGAAAGGTTTTGTAGTATCTACTTCCACTGCTAATCTGGCAAATTTGCTTCAAGAATGATTGGACGTATGTATGTCGACTTTGATTAACCTACCCAGGGCCAGGCTAATGTATGCAAACATCGTTGGAACGTACATATGAAGGGGAAGATTGAGAATACGTACCCATGTGACAATTAGTTCAGGCGTTTCCTCCCTGGGGATGATGGTGGGATACCAATCCCATACCAGCAAGTTCAGGCCAAAAAATTTCCATGGACCTCCTGTTAAAGCAGTGTCATAATCTTGCTGGCTTGAAAGTTGCACTACAAAGTGGCCTATGTCCAATTCATACATGTTAAATCTCCTGCAGATCCTCCATAACATCGTCAGTTTGTCTCGTAATGTCATATAGACAATATCCTCTCCAAGAAATCTGACAACCACCACAAACTTCCAAGGTTTCACCATGGCTTCCTCTGCCTCCGGTAATATGGATAAAGATGGGACTCCGCCCGATTCCCCTAAGGTAATCGTTTCCTCTGGTAGGCTGTCCTCAAAAAGTTTCTCCAGAAAGATATATGTGGCGTTAGTCGTGTTCTGACCAGATACGACCTTACTGTATGAGGATTGCTTTCTTGGGTCTACCGCAGAAGGTGTACCAGTTTTCGTGTTCTAGGATTCTCCAGGATTCTCATGGGGATCATATCTATCTGCTGTCAATGCACCTTGAGCGTCTTCCTTTTGCTGAGTGCTATCTTGGGTAGATTTGTTCCGCTGATCGTATCACATTCCTGCAACATGAAATTTTATGCCGATTTCCGGGATAGAGATGCCCGTAGTTTGCTTGACAACCTTATCATCAGATCTATTCGTACCATCGATTCTTCTCTTCTACTTAGCGCCTGTGCGATCCTCCTCTAGATCAGTTTCCCTCACATCTCCCATGTCGCCGCCATTCCCCCGTGTCCCTTAGGTTTCCCCATTTGGTTTGGCCTTTGAGAGCCCACTCACATTAGTTAAAGAAAAAGTAATATCCACTAATTTTTGGATAATATTATTATATTGATTAAGGTGCTTAATTGTTTTATTTTAATTCATGGATAGAGAAGAGGATTTAGAAGGGGAGGATGATGTCTTCATATGCAAGGGAGTGAGGGTGATATGTGGCACCAATTTAGGGAATTGAAGGATTTTTATAACACTTTCTCTCTCTTGAATTTCCCTTATATACACTCCATTCTTTCACCCACATGAAAGGCTTTTTCGACTCTTCTTTCTTTCCTTGCTTTGTCTGAGAACAAGGGATCTTAGGAGAAATAGGAGGACGTACCCCAACCTGTAGGTGAGCTCCTTAATCATCTTCAACATTGATTTCATGGTGGAAATCGAAATTCAATGCTTATTTTCTTCTTTTCTCTATTGAATCTTCAAGTTTAGCCATTCTTTTCACTCAAAGACTTGAGGACGGACCTTGGGAAGTTGAGAAAGATTCATTCACCATTAAATACGTGAATCTTTAAGCTTGGATTCAACTTTGAAGGCGGGTTATATAACTTGAACCCTTAAATGTTATTATTGATTTCACTTCTTCATCATATGTTGAATCTTTCTTCTTTCCCAAAATTCCTTTTGATTAGTTGATGAAAACACCATAAGAATCACAGTAATTTTTGAAGGTTTGAAGCTTGAAGATGATGATGATGATTATTTCATCATAGCACACACCTCAATAAATATCATAAGCAAAAAATGTTCAATTTTGATGACCAAACGATCTCAAAACCGTTTGGTAATCAAACAGTCTCAAGACCATTTGAGGTCAAACGGTCTCAAGACTGTTTAGGGTCAATTGCTGGTACGGATGGATGAAGATCCAATGGTTCCAATTGATCAAATCAAAATGGTTACAGTGATGGACGATCCATTGATTACAAACCCTAATCGATTGATTGAAGAAACCCTAAATTGATTCAAACGTTTTCAAGGTGGAATGATCAAACAGTCTCAAGACTGTTTGAGGTCAAATGGTCTCAAGACCGTTTGAGGTCAAAGTGGAGTCATGGATATATGGAGATTCAAGGTTTACATTTTGATCTACTCTCAATGTTCCAATTGATGAATGATTCAATGAAGCTAACCGTAATTGATTGGTTGAAGGAAACCCTAGATAATCCTTTCGGTTTTAAGGTAGTTTGGACCAAACAATCTTGAGACCGTTTGAGTCCAAACGGTCTTGAGACCGTTTGGAATCAAATGGTCTTGAAACCATTTGACATCAAACAGTCTCAAACCATTTAGAGGTCTAATCAGTTTCAAGGTTAATTTATCCAATCAGTTTCAAACGTTGATGGGTCCAATCGGTTTTAATATACATGTGATCAAATAGTTTCAAGGGTTAGATTCCAAAACTATTTCGAAACCATTTGGAGGGCAACCGGTCTCAACCCTAGATTCCCAAATGGTTTCAAAACCATTTGGAGGGCAAACGGTCTCAAAACCATTTGAAGGTTGAGGTGTCAAAACCGTTTGGAGGATTAATGCAACCAAAACCATTTGAAGACATAATGTGATGTAAGATTAATTAATCCCATGATTGTTAATGATGGATATCAAAGATAATTATAACGGTTGTACCTTTAAGGTACTAGGGTGATTAGTACCCTTAGAGGGGTTAACCTTTGATGCTTATGGAAGTAATATCTCAATACACTATGCTAGCCCTAAATGTATATACTTGAATGAAGGGTTGACCTAATCTAATCAAGCTTGAAGTAATCAACATCCTAGAGAGGATGAGAAAGAGAGGAATTCATACATGTATAATAATCATGTAGTGGTTAAGCCTCAACACTTTCAACCTGAATAAAATATGTAATTAGGATATGATACTTGATAAAGAGATCATGAAACCCTAATTGAGAAGGTTGATAAAACCTAACCCTAATCTAGGGTGATGATAGGTGAAACCCTAATCTAGGGTGATGTCGTGTGAAACCCCAACATAGGGTGATGTTATGTAAAACCCTAATTGATAAAGAGGGGAAACCATATTCCTAATGATGGAATAGTGAATAATATATTGGTAGGTAAAACACCTAAAGTGGTTGAAAATGCATAACCTTATATCAATAATTCCTTAACCTGAGATGATTCCACATTATTGATAATGGTTGAATAAATCCAATGAGTGACTTATGACCAATACATTACATGATAATGTGATGAGTTGGTGCATAAAGTATTAGGATGGGAAATATCCTAATACAAGATAAGATGATGAACTTAAGTAAGTTAAAGGTGATGAGGAAAGTGATACATCAAGACATGATAGACATCACATCCAGTACCTCAAGGTTGATACACCTTGATGTACCCTAAATCCAATATACTTGGATGAATAACACATGAAACGTGTCATGTCAATTGTCACATTGAGATGTAATGCACTTTGACAAGTGTAGGCTAACATACTTTAATAAAAAGGTTAAGCCAAGTCAATAAAGTATGGTGTAATCATATTCTGGTAAAGATGAGAGAGAAACTCATATCTTATGTTGATAATTCATTTAATGATAAATGATGGGAATAAATAAGTATGATTGAATACTTATGATATTAATGTATGCTCCTAGATGTGTGGAGCAATAATTTAGGGTTTGGATTGATAATATGAACTTGAAACCCTATTCGGCTATAAAGGGAAACCCTAACCCTAATAGTTGTTGCCTAGTCAGAGTTGACAAGATGTTTAATGGCCCAGTGAGCCATGTGAATAGTTGTTGCCTAGTGAGAGGTGACAAGATGTTTAATGGCCCTATGAGCCATGTGGATAGTTGTTGCCTAGTTAGAGGTGACAAGATGTTTAACTAGGGCGTATGAGCCATGTGGTTAGTTGTTGCCTAGTGAGAGGTGACAAGATGTTTAATGGGCCTTGTGAGCCATGTGGTTAGTTGTTGCCTAGTTAGAGGTGACAAGATGTTTAATTGGCCTTGTGATCCATGTGGTTAGTTGTTGCCTAGTGAGAGGTGACAAGATGTTTATAAAAGTGTCATGTAGGAAATGATAATGTTCAAATAAACTAGGAAATGGAAACTTAATAACATAATAATTATAATAAATGGATACAATAATAATAATGATATGTTAATCATACATGATTTATGCTTATAGCCAAATAAGGGCTATAGTGTTTTGAATAAGCTTAAATGAGATAAGAGGAATACTTGAATTACATAAAAGATGTGAATAAGTATGATGGCTTGGCCAAGGTTTAATACCTAGTAAAGGTGATGTGGTATTCAGTGATGAGATGCACATGATTGGCATAGTCCAATGCCTGGAATAATTGCATAGGATTGGTAATAACCCAATACCGGGAATAATGTCACAGGATTGGTTATAACCCACTACTTGGAATAATGTCACAAGATTGGTTATAAACCAATACCTGGAATAATGTCACAGGATTGGTAATAACCCAATACCTGGAATAATTGCACATGATTGGTAATAACCCAATACCTGGAATAATTGCACTGTATTGGTAATAACTCAATACTTGGAATAATTGCACAGGATTGGTAATAACCCAATACCTGGAATAATTGCACATGATTGGTAATAACCCAATACCTGGAATAATTGCACATGATTGGTAATAACCCAATACCTGGAGTAATTGCACAGGATTGGTAATAACCCAATACCTGGAATAATTGCACAAGATTGGTAATAACCCAATACCTGGATTAATGTTACAAGATTGTTCATAGTCCAATGCCTGGAATGTTTGCATAGGATTGGCATAGTCCAATGCCTGGAATGTTTGCACAAGATTGGTATAGTCCAATGGCTGGAATGTTTGTACAGGATTGGCATAGTCCAATGCCTAGAATGGTTGCATACAATTGGCATAGTCCAATTCCTAGATAGAATATGATGATGTATACTCACATGACCGATACAATTCAATATCTGGCTAATAGATTGGATAAGCTCAACAGACGGAAATGAGAATGATTCATGAATGACATGTCACGATAATGAGTATCACAGGACAAGCTTGAGATGCTGATATATTATGATGGGTAAATGATATACATGTTGTTCATATTCCTTATAAAATGAATAGATGAATTACTGCTCTATCATAGATAGCTGCAATGCTTTAAAATATGAGAATGTTTTAAACTGCTTATCCTCTGCTCAGTTTAATACTATTTAACTGTGATAATAACATTGTTGGTGGAGACTTATATCTCTCGCTGGGACAATTTCAATTGTCTCACCCCGTGGGATCCAACATTTTTAGGTGGATGAGGACGAGGAGGTAAGAACCATACTACAGGGGAAGGACAACAACATCAAGGACAATAGTAACATCTCAGGTGGAGATACTGACTATTGTGTCTTATAGATAAGACTCCTATGTGTCGTCTCTATAATCTCAAGTCCTTGGAGTCATTACTTAGTGTTTTCATAATCAATCTGAGATTTTGGCTTGAATGCCTCGAGGTTTTATGTTGCTCATGTATAGACTTAACAGATCAATTGATGTATGTAATCCTCGAGAAAAGATGGTACATGGTATGTACTTATGGACCAGAATGTACATGTAATACTTTGGTTCTTGTTATTAGGAGTTTCCTGGAATTGGATCTCTTTATAAAAAGGTTTTAATTTTTAGTGATTTTTAGTAATCCATTGCTAATGATCGCTTCCGCTTAGTTAATGACATTTGTTTGGAATGGTGTACCACAATTAGTGGTATCAGAGCTTAAGGTTCACTAAGTCTATAGAGATATAGGACTAAGGTGTTGAGTCTGTGTTAGTGTCCTCCAATATATCTTATAATGACTTATGCTTATGCAAAAGAAGGGAGATAGCTTAAAGATGTCTGGAGAACATGAGGATCACGTCACTGAAAGCAATGTTGCTGCACCAGTAGGAGGTGTAAGGGATCAAGCAAGAAAGGAATCAGTGCCTAAGAATCCCCATTTTGATGAAGCTATGATAGAAAACTCAACCATTCATGATCTATTTAGGGAATTCATGACCATAATGAGGCATATGGCAGACCGGATGCCCGCACCAGCACCTAGGGCACTAACTCCCAATGAGGGACATGGGTTTGGTAAGACTTTTGAACGACTATGTTGTATAGGAGCTATAGAATATGCTAGGACAACTGACCCAACAGATGCTGATCTAAGGCTCACTAAGTTAGAAAAGGCTTTGAAGATCCTTAGTATTCCAGATGTTGACAAAGTCAAACATGCTGTATACCTTTTAAAGGGTAGTGCTGGCCATTGGTGAGCCATACAAGAAGTAAAAAGGAATGATGAAGAGGTTGGTTGGGAGGAATTTCGTCAAGAATTCGTCAATAAGTATTTTCCAAGAACCTACTTAGATGAAAAGATCTCACAGTTTGAGAAGGTTCGGCAGGGAGCCATGTCAATAGATGAATATGAGGCTAGGTTTATGGAACTTTTACAGTTTTGTCCTCAAATGGCTGCTACTGAGCAGGAGAAGATTCAAGATTTTGAGAAAGGACTGAATGTTGAGGTGTCTATCTCGGCAGCTGTGTTAGAAAGTAAAGAGAAATTTGCCACATTTGTGGAGTCCATTCAAAGGATAGAAAGGTCTGTGACAAAGAAACATGAGGCAAACCTCAAAAGGATATCCACACAGTCACAAGAACAGTGGATTGGTGGTACTAAACAAGCAAAGTTTTTGGTAACACTGGTTCAACTGAAATATAGTACACCAATGCAGTGGTCATCAAGTGAGGGCCGAACTTGCCATAAATGTGGACAGATAGGACATTTTAGGCAGTAGTGTCCAAGAAGAAATAATGTGGTGACCCAACAATCAAGGCATAATCTACAAAACCCACAAGGACCCCAGGTTAGTGAAGTAGAAGGCCGAGGACGAAGACAAGTGTCACAATTTGGTCCATCTACCTCTGGTAGTAGAGGACAAGGGTAATAACAGATGACAACTGACTCCATGTATTGGGTCAGATAAGACACTAGATAACTCATAAGAGGTAACATGTCAAGATAAAACTTTTCATTATGAATCATCTTTCTTTTTTTTTCTACTCCCTTCCTACTAATTATAAGAAAGGTAGTTATTGTTGAGCTTCCTTTAATTAATCTTATGAGCACATGAGGAAGAGATAAGAAGGATGAGAACTTATATTCATTCCAATATTCTCTTGTATGTTTTGAAATTTCTCTCCTCATGTAGAAAGGGAAGAGATGTAAAAGAAACACCCAGAGAAAATTAGAGATACTAAGTAGTAAAAATTTAAAGAGATGACACATAATATAAAACAAATGCATACTACCTAATTTCAGTCCTTGAATACCCTGGCCAGGTATTCATCTATGGAAGGTAAGGTAAATATGGAACTCTTAGATTGTTATCTTTCTGATTACTCTGATCAAGTAGTCATTTTGAGACAATCTAAAGAGTTTAATGAGGTAGAAGATGTGGCATGGATATTTCTACCACATCCTAATTGATATATGGGTGAAACTGAATTAATCATAGATTAACTTATGTACAAAAGAATATGTTTAGAATAATGTATACCTTGGTCTGAGGACCTAGAGGTAACAATGTTCATTGATGAACTAAGGGTTGGAATACCCAGATCTAGTAATCATGATGATGATAATACTGAGAGGTGGTGATATGTAATCATCTCTATAATTTCTGTGATGAAGGCAAGGAACTTATGAGGAAATAAGATTGAATGACACATGAACAATTGAAAGTTCATGTAATAATTGGAGGAGATGATAATCTCTTCTCTTTGATTAACAACCCTGAGTAACGATGGGGTGATAAAAAGAATATGTTCCTTTGTGTTCTTTCCCTTCAGGGACATGGCAATCAAGTGGGTCTTATGACACTTGATGTGCATAAGTAAAAAATGTTCAATTGTTGGATACTTAGAAAATTATCAGTTTGTCTCAGACTTTGGTTCCAAGATAAAGATAAGTGTAAAGAGTAATGTCCCAAGATGAAGGAAAGATGATTTATGTTGGTTACCTGGAATGGTGATGTGGTTTTTGAATGCACTAACAAATTCACCCGGGGCTGAAATCCCCGAGCTTTTACCCAAACCAAGTGCAACAATACCACCCGCAAGCGGACGAGTCTTATCGCAATATATTTGAGGATCGAACCCAAAGGACAACGTTTTTAAGAATCTTTGTCAGTTAGATCTAGCTCTAGCGAAACTAATATTTAGAACAATAGTTTGATTTGGGTTGCTTAGACTAAATGCAGGAAAGTAGAAGCTGAATTAAAAGATGGGTTTGGATCAATGATATGGAATCGCTGGGATGGTACCAGGTTTGACCACCGCTACACACACAAACATACTCCTCTGCAAACAATCCTAGAAAGAAACAACACTTCAAATAGAGCTGCTGCAGAACCCCCCAGACGGGCGTCAGGTCCGTGTAAGCATCACCATAGGCATCAGATGTCTCGTCACCATCCGAATCACATGTCTTACGGCTCTGAAGATACAACATGCAACTAAGGCTGCGAACCCCCCATACGGGCGTCAAGCGCACAGAAGCGTCACCGAAGGCTAGATGGCTCGTCCCCTGGCAGATCATACACTTACGACCTCAAGGAATCCCATCAGAAGTTCTCGTCAAGGAGTCAACCGCGTCAACCGTTAAGCAAATAAGCGATTATAATACGAGTAAACATCGACGAATAGCAAGAAGATACAAAATCCAACTAAGGCTGTGAACCCCCCATACGGGCGTCAGGCACACAGAAGCATCACCGAAGGCTAGATGGCTCGTCCCCTTGTGGATCATACACTTACGACCTCAAGGAATCCCATCAGAAGTTCTCGTCAAGGAGTCTAACATGCTAAACAAAGTTCATACCCATGCATTAAAGTTCTCGCAACATAGGGAGCACAAAGGTGGAAACCAGCACATAACCAACCTACAAGCTTAACGATAAATGACAAAATGAAGAGTTATATACATTGCCATGGAAAGTTTAACAAAAGAAAAAGGTTTGCATGGGCAGCGGGGCTAGTCCCCGCACCCCAGCGAAAAAGGACTACTCGCTCATGATGCGAGATACAAGAAGGATAGGAGAGAAAGATAGATCCGCCATGAGCTCGGTGCATAGGGTGGATGCAGCCCGGTGAAGAAGATGCACTCCTTGCTCCGTCTTCTTTCTCTTCTTGGCCTCCTTGGATGCAACACCAGCAGTAGATGGAGTGGAACTTGATCGGGGTGGTGCTCTGGCAGCATATCGGCGTCCCGATCCGATCCCCCCAAATGGGGACCTTGGGGGTCTATTTATAGGTTCCGATCTGATCCCAAATGGTTTGGAGACCGTTTGGGCGCTAAACGGTCTTGAGAATGTTTGGGCACCAAACGGTTTGGAGACCGTTTGGGCGCCAAATGGTTTCGAGACCGTTTGGGTGTCAAACGGTCTTGAGGACCGTTTGGGCACCAAACGGTTTGCTTCGATCGGTCCTGGCCTTGGCGTGGGCGTACGGCTTTAGTTCTTTAATCGATCCTTGCGCTTCCGTCGAACGATCTTGGGACCGCATGGGAAAAAATGGTCTTGGGACCGCATGGAACCAAACGGTCTTGGGACCGCATGGGATCAAACGGTCTTGAGACCGCATGGAACCAAACGGTCTTGAGACCGCATGGGACCAAACGGTCTTGAGACCGCATGGGACCAAACGGTCTTGAGACCGCATGGGACCAAACGGTCTTGAGACCGCATGGGACCAAACGGTCTTGAGACCGCATGGGACCAAACGGTCTTGAGACCGCATGGGACCAAACAGTCTTGAGACCGCATGGGACCAACCGATCTTGAGACCGCATGGCTTTCTTTGGCAGCCGGTTTCGTCATTTGTTCTTTGTGTATTCCACAAAACGGTCTTGGGACCGCATGGACCCAAACGGTCTTGAGGCCGCAAGGATCCAAACGGTCTTGAGACCGTATGCATGGAGTTGCTTGATTTTCCTGCATTAAATGAAAAATATTTAGTTAAAACCTTGATTATTGAATCAGCCAAGTAGTTTTACACATTATGATTCATATTTGGTTAAAAGGGTGAATTGGAGTTGACTTTGTTCCAAAAAAAAGCAGTTGAATTCCATGATGAGTATGCACTCATCAAAACACCCCGAACTTAAATCGTTGCTCGTCCTCGAGTAACATAAAGTTTGAAACTGTTGCCTAATGAAATACTTTCGATCCGTGTGATTTCTTCATCTTCACATCACAAATGTTTTCTTTCTGCTCAGTATGAATGAGTACCTTAACTTCCTGGGACCACTAAACACGTCTTTCCATAGCTTCGTTCCTGAGTTCGTTTCCCAACAACGCTTCCTCCCCACCTTTTCCAACACCAAGCATGTCGAAGAGTTTTGTAGGAGTTCAGAGATACTCGCAGAATCAACAAGCATGCATCCGATCTGACACTGGTGTAGTTCAGGATGGTGGGGCATGTATTGTGCCCTTAGGTAGAAAAAGGAGTGAAAGGTGGTATGGAAAGAAGAAGTAAATCTCTCCTCTATTCGACTCGAGATTTTTATTTGTTTTGCAATTTCATTTATTGCATATTTTTTGTGTGCACTATGGAATCTTTTATTGCAGATCTCTCCTCTATTCGACTCGAGATTGCATTTCTTTTTGTGTGCACTTTGGCATCTTTTATTGCAGATCTCTCCTCTATTCGACTCGAGATTGCATTTTTGGTGGTACGCCCCTATTTATTGGAAGGGGTATGGAAGAAGTGGATACGGGGGAAGAGGTGTGCCACCCCGAACTTAGGGTTTGGCACAAATTTGGCAATTTTGGTGGTATTGATGGATGGAGGGATACGAAGATGATAGAAGAAGTGTAGAAGAGAGTTCAGATCAAAATGCAACTTGATTTACAATTCAAAACCGGGTTGTTCTCTTTGTCATACTCTGCTCAAATAATGACTTGATGCGGATCCGGTGGGGATTCTGAGCCATTGTTCCACTAGTCAGTTAGGAAGCACGACGTGTTTGATCCCTATCAGTTTGACAGATACTTATCATTTTGTAAAAAGTATTATGATGTTAGGAATCATAAGCTTCTCAGGATGGTTTTAGGCAAAAGGCAAGTTTCAAAAGTCAGTCCTCTTGAGGATTCACTTTGAATAAGGAGGATGTTATGATTGAAGATGCATAGCAAAAAGGTTAGTTACATATTATCAACAAGTGTCAAAAATTCATCAAATATTTGTTCAAAAATTTTGAAAATTTTATGATAGAGACAGATTGAGTATGAAAAGATGGTGTGTATGTGGAAGTGGAGAACATACCACCCACCCTCCACCCCGAACTGAGAAATTTGCTCGTCCTCGAGCAAACCCTAAATTCAAGATGGAGGGGAAAGGTAACACCAGGTAAGACTGCCGAGAAAGATTTCATTATGATCAACACCACTCCGATCTCGTGTTCTGTAAGGAAAACTATCTCATGAGGCAAATTTTATTTAAGGACAATTTAACTATAAGGTAAGAAACAAAATTTGAAAAGGAGAAGTAAAACAGATTTATTGACCGGGTTGCCTCCCGACGAGCGCCTTTGTTTTACGTCGATGGCTCGACAAAGTCCTTTGTCTTCATGTGGGATCCTTTGGATCGATGAGTTCTAGCACTGATTTGGTGTCTATGTCTGTTGTGGTGAAATATCTCCTCAGGCGGTGGCCATTGGTTATGAATTCTCCTGACTCTGCACTCCATAAAGAGAAAGTGCCATGAGGAGAGATGCTTTTGACAATGTACGGTCCGGACCAGCATGAGCGAAGTTTTCCTGGGAATAGCCGTAATCTTGAGTTGAAAACCAGAACTTGATCTCCCACTTGTATGTCTTTTCTTTTCAGATGTCCATCGTGCCAGAGTTTCGCACGTTCTTTGTAGATTCGTGCATTCTCATAAGCTATCATTCTAAGTTCATCCAACTTGGTGAGTTGCAGAATCCTGGCTTGCCCTACTTCTTTCATATCAAAGTTCAATTATTTAATTGCCCACCATGCCTTGTGTTCTAGTTTGATTGGCAGGTGGCAAGCTTTTCCATATATCAATCGAAAAGGTGTAGTACCAAGGGGAGTTTTATAAGCGGTCCGATAGGCCCATAAGGCGTCGTTGATTTTTGTTGACCAGTCTTTACGATTGCGTCCGACGGTTTTCTCAAGGATAGCCTTTAGTTGTCGGTTAGAGACCTCTACCTGTCCACTGGTTTGTGGATGGTAAGGTGAAGCCACCTTGTGCGAGACACCATATTTTCTTAGAAGAGCTTCAAAGCTTCGTTCAATGAAGTGGGAGCCTCCGTCAGATATCACGGTTCGCCCAAACCATGGGAAGATGATATCTTTGAATAGTTTGATGACTGGTTTTGAATTACTAGTGACGGTTGGTATAGCTTCAACCCATTTGGAGACGTAGTCTACCGCCACTAGGATGTAAGAGAATCCATTAGAAGATGGGAATGGCCCCATATAGTCCACTCCCTAGACGTCGAAAACCTCGACTTCTTGCCATAGATTGAATGGCATCTCGTCTCTTTTGGTTATATTGCCAGATCTTTGACATTTATCACAGGATAGGACAAAATCATGAGAGTCTTTGGATAAAGTTGGCCAAAAAAATCCACATTGCAAAACTTTTAAGGCAGTCTTTTTAGAGATCATATGCCCACCCACAGGTCCTGAGTGGCATTGTTCCAAAATAGATTGGGCTTCTTCTTTGACGACACAACGTCTATACAATCCATCGGCGCAAAGTTTAAAAAGATATGGTTCATCCCAATAGTAATGCTTCACATCATGCATAAACTTCTTCAAAGCATTCCCGGTGTATTGGGGATGGATGACTACAGCAGCTAGGAAGTTTACGTAGTCAGAATACCATGGTACAACTTCCGAGATCCTCATAAGTTGATCATCCGGTAGGGAATCATTTATCGGAGTCCCTTCATCATCCAGAGTGTGGATGCGACTGAGGTGATCTGCAACAACATTTTCCGTCCCCTTTTTATCTCTTATTTCCAGGTCAAATTCTTACAGAAGGAGTATCCATCTGATCATCCTTGGCTTAGCATCCTTTTTTGCCATAAGGTAACGGATAGCAGCATGGTCTGTGTAAACAATGACCTTCGAACCAATAAGGTAGGATCTGAATTTATCGAAGGCATAGATGACTGCCAGAAGTTCCTTTTCAGTAGTAGTGTAATTCCTTTGAGCTTCGTCGAGGGTTTTTGACGCATAATAGATCACATAATGTTTCTTCTCTATGTACTGCCCTAAGACCGCACCCACCGCGTAATCACTGGCATCACACATAATTTCAAAGGGGTGGTCCCAATCGGGAGCTCTAATGATGGGGGTAGTCGTAAGGGCTTTCTTCAGCGTATCAAAACTTTTGACGCATTCTTCATTGAAATTGAATTCAGCATCTTTTGAAAGTAGGTTGGTCATCGGCTTTGTTATCTTTGAAAAATCACGTATAAACCTTCTATAGAATCCAGCGTGACCAAGGAAAGTGCGAACTTCCTTCACATTTGTGGGAATAGCCAATTTAGATATGACTTCTATCTTGGCTTTATCAACTTCAATTCCTTTGTTGCTAACCCTGTGGCCCAAGACAATGCCTTCCTTTACCATAAAGTGGCATTTCTCCCAATTTAGCACCAGATGTGCTTCTTCACAATGTTTGAGGACCATGGAGAGATGCTTAAGATAGGAATCAAAGGAGTCCCCATATACAGAAAAACCATCCATGAAAACCTCCATGACAGTTTCAGTAAGCCCCTCAAAAATAGCAGCCATGCAATGTTGAAAGGTTGTGGGGGCATTACACAGACCAAACGACATCCTTTTAAAAGCATATGTCCCGAAGGGACAGGTGAAAGTCGTTTTTTCTTGATCATCTGGATGTATAGGAATCTGATAGAATCCAGAGTAACCGTCCAGGTAATAGAAATATTCTTGATGGGCCAATCTTTCTAAAACTTGATCGAGGAAGGGCATACGAAAATGATCCTTTCGAGTGGCCTTGTTTAATTTTCTATAATCAATACACATCCGCCACCCAGAGACTGTTCGAGTGGGGATGAGCTCATTGTTTTCATTTCTTATAACGGTAGTCCCTCCTTTCTTGGGTACCACATGAACTGGGCTCACCCATGGTGAGTCCGATATCGGGTATATTATTCCAGCTGTAAGAAGTTTGATGATCTCGCGGCGGACCACTTCCTTCATATTTGGGTTCAATTTTCGTTGATGCTCGATGGTTGGCTTGTGGTCTTCTATCATGGGGATCCTGTGCATGCACAAGGCTTGACTGACCCCTGTGAGGTCACTCATCTTATAGCCTATGGCTTTCTTTCTATCCCTTAATACCTCCAGAAGTTTCTCTTCTTGTTTGATTGTTAGATCAGAGTTTACGATCACTGGGTAAGCTTTGAGATCGTTTAAAAACATATACTTTAGCCCTTCAGGTAGGGGCTTCATTTTCGGAAGTTCTGGTTCTTCACTGATTCCTTCTGAAGTTCCGGTAGTCTTTAATTCTTCGTAAGTAGCTTCAGCATTTTCTTTAGCAGAGTTGAGAGATTCGATGCAATCCTTAGCTTGTTGGTCAATAGGTTCTTCATTAAAAAGGTCAGATAGAGAAGTTTCCAAGGGATCACATGACTCGTGATATTCTTGAGTTAGTTGTGACATTTTCTCAACACAATCTATCAGATAGACTTCCTCCTGTATATTTGGTCTTCTCATACTTTCAAAAACTTTAAATTTGAGAGTCTCTTTGCCTAACCTTAGTAGTAAGGTTCCTGCTTCGACATCAATAAGGGCTCTTGCAGTTGCGAGGAACGGACGACCGAAGATAAGAGGGTATCTGGTGTCTTCTTTTATGTCCATGATGACAAAATCACATGGAACATATGCGTCCTTGCCTACCTTGACCGGGATGTCTTCAAGAATTCCTAACGGTCTTTTGATTGAATTGTCCGCAAGTTGAATGGTCATAGCTGTTGGAAGCAATTCTGCGAACCCTAATCTTTTGCATAAACTGAATGGCATAATAGAAATACTTGTGCCAAGATCTGCCAGTCCCTTTTTGCACGATGAGTCACCAATGTGACCAGAGATTCCAAAGGATCCTGGATCTTTCTGTTTCTTTGGCATCTTGCTGAGTATGATATCTGATGAGGTCGTAGCCAGTTTTACAGTTTCATACTCTTCAGTGATGTACTTCTTAGTGAGAAGCGACTTTAGATACTTGGTCCAAGCTAGTATCTCAGCAAGAGCATCCAAGAACGGTATATCAACATGGAGTTTCTTCATAGCCTCTTTAAATTTGATGAATCTAGTATCAAGCTTGGTTTGCCTCAGACGGGATGGGAAAGGAATATGAGGCTTATATACAGGAATATCTGGCTCTGGTGTCTCAGTTCCTTCATCAGCAACCTTTTCATAATTTCCCTCATCAGTATCGTTTTCCTCTGGTTGCAATTCTGGTGTTGTCAAGTTTTGGACTGTCACAGGTTCACTCTCGTTAGGGATAACCACAGTCGTGTCCGTTGGGGGATCCGAATAACCTTTCCCTGATCTTGTTGTGACAACCTTCAACTGCTCAAGATGTTTCAGATTGTTCTCAGGTTGTCCAGCAAAAACTCCAACTTGTGGCTTAATACTAGCAGCAAGTTGGGCTAGTTGAGTTTCAATAGCCTTTTGTTGGGCTTGTTGGTTGGCTATCATCGTTTGTTGTGTTTGCAACAACTTTTCAATGGTAGATAGCTTGTCATCAGAAGGGATGGACCCTGCCTGACCTTGCTGTTGATTTAGATTATGATACTGAGAGTTGTTTTGATAATTATTGTAGTTTCTGTTCTGAAAATTTCCTTTAAAGTTCCCTTGATTCCCAAAGTTCGGTTGTTGGTTAAACTGGTACCCCGATGGTACCCTTTGTTGATTGTTCAGACTGAATTGATGTGAGTTCAAAGCTCCTGAAGGGTTTCCGTATTGGAAACCTGGGTGATTCCTATTTTGATTTGGATTGTAATAGTTCTGCCCAGGGATGGTATTAATAGCATTAAGATTTTCCATCTGGCAATTATCTCCTTGTCCACAGGCATTGCTTAAAACAACATCGTAGAGGACATTGCATGACAGTGTGGAATGATCAGTGCCTTTGCATGCTTCACAAAACAAAGAAGTGGACTTGACTTGTTCTGGTTGCCTGGTAGGAGAATGTCCTCTTCCAATCGCAGCAAGGGATGCTTCTATGTGATCTTGCTTTGCAACTAAGACCTTCAAAGTTTCAGTTATAGATTTGTATTCTGGGATAGCTTCAGCCATGGCTACCTTTAAGACTCCTTTGCCAACAGATCTGCCCCAATTGGCTTGATTTTCTGCTCCCAAGGTGACGACTCTCCATGCGCTATCGTAACTTTGCCGCATGAAGTTTCCTCCAGACGAGGAGTCAAGGAACATCTTTACGTCATCCTCCACACCCCTGTAGAATATCTCTATAAGCTGGTTCTTAGGAATTCCGTGGTGTGGGCATTTACTTAGGAGCTCCTTGTACCTATCCCAAGCTTCGGCAAGGGTTTCTCCAGGGATTTGAGTGAAATTTGTGATTCGTCCCCTGATTTCATATGTAAGCGATGGGGGTAGAACTTTTCCAGAAAAGCGTTTTGGAGCTGCTCCCAGGTGGTAATAGGTACTTCACTCTGTAGTGAATTGTACCAACTGATGGCCCTATCGGCAAGTGAGTACTTGAAAAGACGGAGTCGAATGGCATCATTAGTGACTCCATTTTGCTTTGTCATAGCACAAAGGTCGATGAATCTGAGAAGATGACCTTGGCTATCTTCAGCTTGTTTGCCATAGAAGGGGTTGTTCTGAAGCAAAGTTATCCAATGTGCTCTAATCTCAAAGTTGGCAGCTTTGATGGGGGGAGGCTGCACCGGATGACAAACGTTCACAGCCTTTGGGATAGAGAACTCTCTATGATCTTTCTGAAGTTCCGCTACTTGCGCTGTTGCCTGCACTGCTAAGATTTCCTGTTGAACCGCAGCCCTAGCTTCGTGCATGAGCCTCTCTCTTTGTGCATTGATGGCTTGAGCCACTCTACGGGCTACTTCTTCTTCTTGCACCATTCTTGCCTGATTTTCCCTGATCTGACGATGGAAAGTTCTATCTATTTTAGGATCGAAGCTCGCTGTGAGTCCGGGACTGTCTGATCGGTGCATGCACTATGCGTTGGAGAGCACCTAAAAATTAGGAGGATTTGAAAATGAAATCCACAAAGTAGAATAAATATCAATTAGATAGGCAATAGTTTCAAAAAGGAAAACAAAATCCTAGATTATTCTTAAAAGAACTAGATTAGACTGACTGATTCCGTTGTCCCCGGCAACCGTGCCAGAATTTGATGTGGTTTTTGAATGCACTAACAAATTCACCCGGGGCTGAAATCCCCGAGCTTTTACCAAAACCAAGTGCAACAATACCACTCGCAAGCGGACGAGTCTTATCGCAGTATAGTTGAGGATCGAACCCAAAGGACAACGTTTTTAAGAATCTTTGTCAGTTAGATCTAGCTCTAGCGAAACTAATATTTAGAACAATAGTTTGATTTGGGTTGCTTAGACTAAATGCAGGAAAGTAGAAGCTGAATTAAAAGATGGGTTTGGATCAATGATATGGAATCGCTGGGATGGTACCGGGTTTGACCACCGCTACACACACAAACATACTCCTCTGCAAACAATCCAGGCAAGAAACGACACTTCAAATAGAGCTGCTGCAGAACCCCCATACGGGCGTCAGGTCCGCGTAAGCATCACCATAGGCATCAGATGTCTCGTCACCATCCGGATCACATGTCTTACGGCTCTGAAGATACAACATCCAACTAAGGCTGTGAACCCCCCATACGGGCGTCAGGCGCACAGAAGCGTCACCGAAGGCTAGATGGCTCGTCCCCTCGCGGATCATACACTTACGACCTCAAGGAATCCCATCGGAAGTTCTCGTCAAGGAGTCAACCGCGTCAACCGTTAAGCAAATAAGCGATTATAATACGAGTAAACATCGACGAATAGCAAGAAGATACAAAATCCAACTAAGGCTGTGAACCCCCCATACGGGCGTCAGGTACACAGAAGCGTCACCGAAGGCTAGATGGCTCGTCCCCTTGCGGATCATACACTTACGACCTCAAGGAATCCCATCAGAAGTTCTCGTCAAGGAGTCTAACATGCTAAACGACGTTCATACCCATGCATTGAAGTTCTCGCAACATAGGGAGCACAAAGGTGGAAACCAGCACATAACCAACCTACAAGCTTAATGATAAACGACAAAATGAAGAGTTATATACATTGCCATGGAAAGTTTAACAAAAGAACAGGGTTTGCATGGGCAGCGGGGCTAGTCCCTGCACCCCAGCGAAAAAGGACTACTCGTTCATGATGCGAGATACAAGAAGGATAGGAGAGAAAGATAGATCCTCCATGAGCTCGGTGCAGAGGGTGGACACAGCCCGGTGAAGAAGATGCACTCCTTGCTCCGTCTTCTTTCTCTTCTTGGCCTCCTTGGATGCAACACCAGCAATAGATGGAGTGGAACTTGATCGGGGTGGTGCTCTGGCAGCCTATCGGCGTCCCGATCCGATCCCCCCAAATGGGGACCGTGGGGGTCTATTTATAGGTTCTGATCTGATCCCAAACGGTTTGGAGACCGTTTGGGCGCTAAACGGTCTTGAGACCATTTGGGCACCAAACGGTTTGGAGACCGTTTGGGCGCCAAACGGTTTGGAGACCGTTTGGGTGTCAAACGGTCTTGAGGACCGTTTGGGCACCAAACGGTTTGCTTCGATCGGTCCTGGCCTTGGCATGGGCGTGCGGCTTTAGTTCTTTAATCGATCCTTGCGCTTGCGTTGAACGATCTTGGGACCGAATGGGACAAAACAGTCTTGGGACCGCATGGGACCAAATGGTCTTGGGACCGCATGGGATCAAATGGTCTTGAGACCGCATGGGACCAAACGGTCTTGAGACCGCATGGGACCAAACGGTCTTGAGACCGCATGGGACCAAACGGTCTTGAGACCGCATGGGACCAAACGGTCTTGAGACCGCATGGGACCAAACGGTCTTGAGACCGCATGGGACCAAACGGTCTTGAGACCGCATGGGACCAAACGGTCTTGAGACCGCATGGGACCAAACGGTCTTGGGACCGCATGGCTTTCTTTGGCAGTCGGTTTCGTCATTTGTTCTTTGTGTATTCCACCAAACGGTCTTGGGACCGCGTGGACTCAAACGATCTTGAGGTCGCAAGGATCCAAACGGTCTTGAGACCGTATGCATGGAGTTGCTTGATTTTCCTGCATTAAATGAAAGATATTTAGTTAAAACCTTGATTATTGAATCAGCCAAGTAGTTTTACACATTATGATTCATATTTGGTTAAAAGGGTGAATTGGAGTTGACTTTGTTCCAAAAAAAAGTAGTTGAATTCCATGATGAGTATGCACTCATCAAATGGCCAACTGTGAAATCAGTCTAGTTATACAAAATACTATGGACATCATATATTAGGGGTTTATGCTCTCCATAAACATAACATCAATAAGGATGTACTAATTGAAGGAATAATTGTAAAATCATTGTGGGAAAAGCTTTTCAAAGATGAAAATGTATGATAAGACTTGTAGTTACAATTAGGTGACAAATTAGTGAGGTTTGACACCTGAGTTAAATAAGGTATGTATAATGATAAAGTGTTACCTGACATAGAGTTGACTCTACAGTCAATAATGAAAAGGACAATGGAGTATGAGTCATGTGTGATAGATTCTATGATAACCCAGTATGGAAGGACTTTGTGATGATCAAAGTCCTATGGCATCTCCATGACATTAAGATGTTAGTTGGAGGCTTGATGATATGATGGATAAATAATATCTATCTTCCTTTAACTGGGATTTTGGGGATGAAATCCTTGTTGGGGGTTTATAATTGTAACATCCCTGACCTGGGTTATGCCTCAACCCTAGAAGTTTTTCTTAAGTAAGTCATTTATATTCTTGTCTTTATCTTTTGAAAAGTAATTAAGGATCAAGGGGAACTTATGTTTCAATTTTAGTCCTTTTTGAATAATGTTGAAAACAATGTTTTTCCCATTTTGGACTAAAGTGCAAATTACCCAAGTTGAGGGGTTATCTCGCAAATGTTACATGATAAAATGTTACTCAAGTGTTGAAGCATCATAAGGATGAGAATGATGCTGAGATATGGCTTCCAAAAGCCTGAGAACCAAGAAAGAGCTTATTAAGCAATGTTTGTGCATTAAAACCTAGTTTGGTGTAATGTGCAATTTACGCAAGACCTAGGGTTCAGTATGCAAAATACCACCTCTAGAGAGTCCCTAATGTTTCTTGGTATCAATTAGAGACAGAAAATCAGAGGGGAATCTCATTTAAATCTCTTTGGAGGAGAGAGAATCTTGATATTAATATAATCAAGATTTAAGGATAATTGAAACCCTAATTCAATTTAATGCAAAAATAAATATATTAATGGAAGTGTGCTTCAACCAAAAATGTGATGGTTGAATTTATATAAGTATGGACGTCCTTGTTCCTTGCAATGGCACCGAAATATCTAAAGTGAGTGGAGAGCCCACTCACATTAGTTAAAGAAAAAGTAATATCCACTAATGTTTGGATAATATTATTATATTGATTAAGGTGCTTAATTGTTTTCTTTTAATTCATGGATAAAGAAGAGAATTTAGATGGGGAGGATGATGTATTGGTATTAAAGGGAGTGAGGGGTATAAGTGGCACCAATTTATGGAATTGAAGGATTTTATAACACTTTCTCTCTCTTGAATTTCCCTTATGTACACTCCATTCTTTCACCCACATGAAAGGATTTTTTGACTCTTCTTTCTTTCCTTGCTTTGGCCAAGCACAAGGGATCTTAGGAGCAATAGGAGGACGTACCCCAATCTGTAGGTGAGCTCCTTAATCAACTACAACCTTGATTTCATGGTGGAAATCGAAATTCAATGCTTATTTTTTCTTTTCTCCATTCAATCTTCAAGTTTAGCCATTCTTTTCACTCAAAGACTTGAGGACAGACCTTGGGAAGTTTAGAAAGTTTCATTCACCATTAAAGATGTGAATCTTGAAGCTTGGATTGAAATTTGAAGGTGGGTTATATAACTTGAACCCTTAAATGTTATTATTGATTTCACTTCTTCATCATATGTTGAATCTTTCTTCTTTCCCTAAATTCCTTTTGATTAGTTGACGAAAACACCATAAGAATCACAGTAATTTTCGAAGGTTTGAAGCTTGAATATGATGATATCATCTTAGCACACACCTCAATAAATATCATGAGAAACCGGTTTTCAATTTTGATGACCAAACAATCTCAAAACCGTTTGGTAATCAAATAGTCTCAAGACCGTTAGGGGTCAATTGTTGGTATGGATGGATGAAGATCCAATGGTTCCAATTGATCTAATCACAATGGTTACAGTGATGGATGATCCAGTGATTACAAACTCTAATCGATTGATTGATGAAACCCTAAATTAATTCTAACATTTTCAAGGTGGAATGATGAAACAGTCTCAAGATCGTTTGAGGTCAAAGTGGAATCATGGATAGATGGAGATCTAAGGGTTACATTTTGATCTACTCTCAATGGTCCAATTGATGAATGATTCAATGAAGAAAACCTTAATTTAGTGGTTGAAGGAAACCCTAGATGATCCTTTCAGTATCAAGGTAGTTTGGACCAAACGGTCCTCAAACCGTTTGAGATCAAACAGTCTCAAACCGTTTAGAGGTCCAATCAGTTTCAAGGTTGATTTATCCAATCAGTTTCAAATGTTGATGGGTCCAATCGGTTTCAATATACTTGTGATCAAATAGTTTCAAGGGTTAGATGCCCAAATGGTTTCAAAACCGTTTGGAGGGCAAACGGTCTCAACCCAAGATGCCCAAACGGTTTCAAAACTGTTTGGAGGGAAAACAGTCTCAAAACCGTTTGAAGGTTGAGGGGTCAAAACCGTTTGGTGGATCAATGAAACCAAAACCATTTGAAGACCTAATGTGATGAAAGATCAATTAATCCCATGATTGTTAATGATGTATATAAAAGATAATTACAACGGTTGTACCTTTAAGGTACTAGGGTGATTAGTACCCTTAGAGGGGTTAACCTTTGATGCTTATGGAAGCAATATCTCAATACACTATGCTAACCCTAAATGTATATACTTGAATGAAGGGTTGACCTAATCTAATCAAGCTTGAAGTAATCAACATCCTAGAGAGGATGAGAAAGAGAGGAATTCATACATGTATAATAATCATGTAGTGGTTAAGCCTCAACACTTTCAACCTGAATAAAATATGTAATTAGGGTATGATCCTTGATAAAGAGATCATGAAACCCTAATCGAGAATGTTGATAAAACCTAACCCTAATCGAGGGTGATGCTAGGTGAAACCCTAATCTAGGGTGATGCCATATGAAACCCCAACATAGGGTGATGTTATGTAAAACCCTAATTGATAAAAAGGGGAAACCCTATTCCTAATGATGGAATAGTGAATAATATATTGGTAGGTAAAACACCTAAAGTGGTTGATAATGGATAAACTTATATCAATAATGCCTTAACCTGAGATGAGTCCACATTATTGATAATGGTTGAATAAATCAAATGAGTGACTTATGACTAATAAAATACATGATAATGTGAAAATCATATTCTGGTAAAGATGAGAGAGAAACTCATATCTTGTGTTGATAATTCATTTAATGATAAATGATGAGAATAAATAAGTATGATTGAATACTTATGATATTAATGTATTCTCCTAGATGTGTGGAGCAATAAATTAGGGTTTGGATTGACAATATGAACTTGAAACCCTATTCGGCTATAAAGGGAAACCCTAACCCTAATAGTTGTTGCCTAGTGAGAGGTGACAAGATGTTTAATGGCCCTGTGAGCCATGTGAATAGTTGTTGCCTAGTGAGAGGTGACAAGATGTTTAATGGCCCTGTGAGCCACATGGATAGTTGTTTCCTAGTGAGAGGTGACAAGATGTTTAAATGGGCCTTATGCTCCATGTGGTTAGTTGTTTCCTAGTGAGAGGTGACAAGATGTTTAATGGGCCTTGCGAGCCATGTGGTTAGTTGTTGCCTAGTGAGAGGTGATGATGCGATGAGTTTGAGTCGCATTTATAGACCTTTTTCATATGTGTTTTGTGCTCTAATTACTCATTTTCATGGATAATATTGCATAATTCACTTAATTTGGTCTTTGCCATCATATTATATCAAATACCCTTTGTTTTACCATTTTGAGCATTATTTATCATATTATCATAATTTGTGTGGATTTACTTGGTCTTATTGTGAAATTTCAGGAAGAACGAGTATCTGCTTTCGTCGATACCATCGACGGAAGTCGATACCATCGACCAAGCTACAGGTTGTCAGCCGAGAGGAGAAATACAGAGTCGATACCATCGACACCTAAGTCGATGGCATCGAGATCACTTCATGTTGCTGGCGAAGATGCAGTCGATACCATCGACCAAAGTCGATGCCATCGACACAAGGAGAGCTACAGCGTCGCTAGAAGACAAAACCGACGCTACAGGAGTTGATACCATCGACGCCCAAGTCGATGGTATCGAGATCACCACAGACGCTCAGAATAAAAGAAAGGAAAGCTGCCGCTAATCCGCTGGGTCGATACCATCGACCCGCGTCGATGGTATCGACGCCGGCAGATATGCGTTGGATCTATTTTGATCTCGATCGAACGGCTGTTGTTATTTGACAACCTAATTAGGGACTTATACCTAATGACGGCCACCCACACGGGAGGACGATCTCAATTTTGGATTGCACGAGTGCCAAGGAGGAGAGAAAGGAGAACGGAGGCCGAGAATCTCATCCCGGGTGATTTGGACGCTGCCAAAGATGATTTCCACCACCGACAGGCGGGGAAGCTCGTGTTTTACGCCAAGGATCCACCGGTTCTTCTCCGTACAGGAGTTTTTCCATTTATTTCCCGTTTTTCTTATGAATTCCCCGATTTCTACCATGTATTCGTGTGAGATGAACATGAGAGGCTAAAACCCTCAATCTTTAGGACCGGGAGTAGCCCGGGAATGCATTGTATGACATTTTTATATCAATAATTCATATTTTTCTCTCAAATCCGTGGTATAGATTCATTTTCTCCATTTCTATTGTTATGCTTGATCACCATAATAATAATTTAACACCCTTAATCACTTCGACAGAAGGATTAACGGTTGAAAAGAGACGAATTCTACATTAATCAATAAAACCCTTGACAAAGGAGTTGTAAAATTAATGGTGGGAACTGAGAGACCGTTTTTAATGCGCTTAGTTTAGGGGAATGATTACTACGACGGTGGAATCAACCTAAACCTAAGTAGTGAATTACACCACGACAGTGGGTAATTCTCATTTCAGGCCACTACCCGGATAGAGAGAGAAGTGTGAGGAATTATATGAAACCTAATACAATGTTGACCCGCGGTGAAACCGCCATCCTAAAGATATCCTTTTGAATTGATTAAATTAACCTTTAATCGATTGTTTTCTTTGTTTGATTTTTATTTTCTTTTAATTTCAACAACAAAACCCTACTTTGTTAATAGGTCTAGCTGATTGCGATTAGTTAGTAGAAGTCTCCAATAATTCACGTGTCCCTGAGTTCGACTCGGGCCTCACAAGGCCTATATTACTCGACGCGTATACTTGCGTTTAAGCGCGTAGTAAAATACACGTCAAGTTTTTGGCGCCGTTGCCGGGGATACGGAGAATTATTGGCACTTTGAGTGCTAAGAGCGGCCACTCTAGGCCACATTTTTTTATTTTAAAACAATTTCAAAATTCCTTTATTTCTCTATCATTGTGTTGACTCATTCAAAGTAGTGTACTGAACCCCTATTTCCATATTTCAGGTACTTTGCATGGTGCACACACGTAGTCGAGACTACGTGAATCGCACACCTGAGGTTCCATCTGCGGGACCAGAGGACGAGGACTACTACGAGGAGGAACACCAAAGTGATATAAATTCTGAATCTGAGCAAGAACAAGCAGAAGAAATGGCTGAAGCACAGACAATTTGGGAGAAGATCAAGGCGTCTTCTTCCTCAGCATCAAAGGGGCCCATAAAGAAGAAGGCGATCAACATACCGACATACAAGATCGACCCGGCACTGATTAACTTGGTCAAATCTAACGCATTTCACGGGCTGAAAAATGAAGATCCAGTGGCACACATTAGTCAGTTTGTTGAAAATTGCGATATGGTGAAGATCGACAGGTTCCCACAAGATGCGTTGTATCTCAAGTTGTTCCCAAGTTCATTGGCAGGAGCAGCGCGAGAGTGGCTTCATAACCTCGACGACGAGTTTGTTGAATCATGGGATCACATGGTAGAGGTTTTCTTCGAGAGGTTTTTCCCTCCTGAGAAGACCAATGACATGATTAGGAAGATTCACAATTTCACCCAACAGGCGGGTGAAACTTATTCTGAGACTTGGGAGCGATTCCAGGTCATGTTGAGGAGATGTCCACATCATGTATTGGACAAGGAAACCCAAGTGAAAATCTTTTATTTTGCTCTCTCCGAGCATGATAGAAGCAACCTGGACTCGGCTGGTTCCGGATTTTTCTTAAATAACACCGATACAAGATGTTGGGAGATACTGAAAAACATGGCTAGGAAACCGTCATGGGGAGACAGAGGTGTTGTGGAACATGTCAAGGCTGCTGGTGAATCCAGAATAGTGAGGGAGCTGAATGATAAGTTAGATCTTCTAGCTAAGAAGATGCTAACTAAGGAGGATGCATCTGATGATGGGGAGGCCCAAGTGAAATTCATGCAACAATAGGGCTATAGAAACAATGACTATGCATGGAGGAAAGATAAAAAGTTTTCATGGAAGGATCCAAACAATTTTCTACAGGATCCGGATGCCAAGCCACAGCAGAAAGCCGAGGACAAGAACACTGAATTACTAACTCAAATGGTCCAGCAAAACCAAGAGATGATGGCCATGTTTGGAAAACAATTGCAATCTCAAGGTGATATTCTAACCAAGTTTGGGCAGACGCTGCAAAGCCATGGAGCACAAATGCGGGCATTGGAAACCACCGTGGCACAGATTTCGAGTGAAGTGGCGGCCATCAAGCACGCCAATCAACAAAAACCAGCCGAGAATGCAAATGTGGCTCAGGCACACCAACAAGTCAAGTACATGTCTGTGGTAAGCACTGAGGAGGAATCTCAGGTGCAAGAAGTTGTAGAAGAAAGAAAAATGACTTTCAATGTGAATGCAACACCGGCGATACCATATCCACGCACATACTATGGATTGTCGGACAGAAACCCTTTCTTCAAAAAATCACAAAGAGTTGTGAATATTGTATCTGCACCTAGGCAGGAAGAACAAGTGCAAGTTGTTTGTGCACATGTGGAGACATCTAAGGCGAGAGAGGAACCACAACAAGCTGCCACTATTGAGGATGTCTTGCCAAATCCCACGCCGGAGGGAGTAATTGAAGCAAGCTTAGGGGAGGTACCCCCGAAAATCTCTTATGTGCCACCTCATAGGCGTGTTGAGGCAGCAGATGTTTCAAATGTGGTTAATCCTAAGTCAAAGAAAGAGCATCGTCACTTTAAAAAATTCCTGGAGATATTATGAAAACTCCACATCAATATTCCATTAGTGGAGATGATCGAGAAAGTACCCGCCTATGGGAGGTTCATCAAGGAAATCATTAATAAGAAGAGGCGGATAAAAGACGATGAAATTTATTGGATGAATGAGACGGTGAGCTCGATGATTCACGGGAGTTCACCAAAGAAGAGAAAGGACCCAGGAGGTTTTTACATTCCGTGTTCAATAGGTGGTCAGCATGTTTCTAAAGCACAATGTGATTCCGGTGCTAGTATAAATCTCATGCCTTTGGCTACATTTCAAAAGTTGGGGTTAAAAGAGATAAAGAAGTTGGCTGCAACAATTGAATTGGCAGATGGGTCTACCGTGAGACCCTATGGAGTATGTGAAGATGTTCTCGTCAAAGTGGATAGATTCATATTTCCTGTGGACTTTGTCGTCATGGATATGCCACCACTCCAAAGTTGTGAAATTCTCCTAGGAAGACCGTTTCAAGCAACGGCAGACGTTGTGACCGCCTTAGGGAGAGGTACTTTGTCTTTGGGCATTGGAGGAGATCGTGTTGAATTCAAATTACCGCATGATCCTCTAAGTGCAGTCCCCAAGGTTGAAAGATGATGACTGTCATACGTCTAGCCTAAGACGTTAAAGAAGGGTGCTTGTTGGGAGGCAACCCAATCATTGGTACATTAGGATAGTTTAATTTTAGTCATAGATTGCTTTTATTTCGTTTAAATTTTAGTTTAAAAATGATACCTTGATCCGTTTGTTGAATGTGCAGGCACAGGCAGGGTTGATACCATCGACACACTGGTCGATGGTATCGACATGGGTTCAGGTTGACACCAGCAAAAAATCGCACTGCGTCGATACTATCGACACCCCCGTCGATGGTATCGACATGGTCACAGGCAGGTTGCAATAAAAGTGTCGATGGTATCGACACCCCAGTTGATACCATCAAGATCTCTGGAGAAGTTCAGATGAATTTTGCTCAGTCAACTCGATACCATCGACGGCCTCGTCGATGGTATCGACATCATCACAGGTTGAATGCAACAAAACGGCGGTGTCGCAATAAAAGCAAGTCGATACCATCGACTTCCGTCGATGGTATCGACCCGTCAGCAATCCAGGTTTCTCGATCCAGCAAACGTCAGCTGTCGATACTCGCGAGAGAGGCGGATACCCGCGAGATGTGTCGATACCATCGACGGTCACCAGTGGCGCCGATCAAGCCTATTTAAGGGGACTTGCAACGTCATTTGACGTCACACCTTCAGAGCAAGTATCCTCCTTTGCGCCGAGCACTCCCCCAAGCCCTCCAAGACTGAAGAGAAGCATCATCGAGCAGAGATCTTCATCGAGTCCTCCGAGGAAGAAGGCGGAGGTGACGAGCAAGAAGGCGAGGCTGCAGAGGAAGAGGAGGCTTTCACACCTCTTCGAGCACGTGTGGCACCACGGAAGCGTCCTAGGATGAATCCAGGTGCTTCGTCATCATCTCAGCCCCCGCCACCATCACCACAGCAAGAGCAGCCAGCTGCGGATCCCTATTCCATGCAGGGGATGTACACCATGCTGCAGGACATCCAGCAGACTCAGCAGCAGCACATGGTTATGTATACCGGCATTCATGAGACTACGAGCCGGGTACTTGACAACCAACGGGCTATGTTCGAGAACGAGCAGCTCATCCTCGCCAACCAAGAGCAAATGCACCACCGGTTGCAGCGGATAGAGACGCAACAGGAGCCTTTCTTCGACCATTACTGGAGTCAAGACTACTTTGGAGGCTATCCACAGCCTCCGCCGAGGACCCAATATGATCCAAGCTTCCAGGGGGAGTACCCGTCTTGGGATCCTACGGCACCGCAATACCCACCACCGCCTCCGCAGGATTGATCAGGGTATCACTGTTCCACCCTTAAGTTGGTTTTTGACTATGAGGCCATAGTCGAATTCAAGCTTAGGGGGGTGGCTGGAACAGCTCTATCTTTTATCTTTTCTTTAGTTGTTTTTAGCTTTTTGCTTTGTTGTTTGTTCTTGCAATTTTAGTTTGTTTAGGATCCACATCTATCTAGTGTAATCGTGGATGTCTTAAAAATTGTCATCTCGCTGTTTTCATGGGAAATTTAAGGGATTTAAAAAAAAAAATTCTGTGTCTTTTGGATAGCTTAACTTGGTTGTCCTTGGGGAACTTGTCCTATGAAAATGATTGATTATGTCAACTTTGAATCAATATGTCACACCCACAACCCCATTGACTCATGAAAAGTGGATAGTAACAGTTGTTTGAGCCCAACCTAATCAAATGGTAATGAGACCTTAATTGGATATAAGAGAAAGAACCCTTTGAACTACTACACATGTCAGTAAGGAGGGACACATGATATTTTTCTAAGGTTCAGTAACTTAATCTTGTGATCATTCCACTTCATATTTTTCCATAATCCACCAAAGAATTGGAAGTAAAGTACAGTTTTAATTCCTTCTGGTGTGCATAGCATGTAGATAGGATTTGCATTGTTATTTTCATACTTTTGCATAAAACGAAAAAAAATGTATAGTGATTCATGCACATTACCTTTAGGTGCATGTCATGTAGTTGCACTCATAACTTTCATGATTTTCATGCATAAGTACACCATGTACCTCATTTTGTCTTGAAAAGTGATCTAAATTGTTACATACCCTCGAAATAGTGCAAAGACTTCCAATTGTGAAGAAAATAGCCTAACACATGTATCTCTCAGCAATTATGGATATGTGGGCTAAGAAAAAAAAAATTTCTGAAAATCTGAAAAAATTGAGAAAAGAAAAAAAAGAGAGAATTTAGAAGGAAATGGAATAAGAGGGAGAAAGGAACATGATATCACTTGCATAACAAGGAAATTGAGTACATGATGTGGCTTAATTAGATTTCTATCTCTTTTTGAGGTGGAAGGTTAGTGCATGCATCATTCCACCCAATTATAGGCATTAGGGAATTTTTAATGTGCATTCACATCATTTAGGGAATTTTGTTTTATGCATTTTGAAACTGTGTAATACTTCCAAATTCTTCCATGAACCACCCATTCCATCCACCCGTTGCTCAGATTGGTAGGCCACCGTGATTTTCTCCTCACTCATGTTTATCAGGAGAACTGCTTCCATGTAGATGGTAGTTAGGGCGAGCAACGTAGTGTAGGCGATCACAAGATGCACCAATGCTGAATCGGCAAATTTTATTATGTTAACTACCTTATGTGATAGTGTTCATCGGTTTGAAGGATAATTTCTTTTATTGATGATTATTGTCGCCTGTAGGGTAATTACTGTTCTGTGATTAGGAAAGGCCGGTTTGAGAACGTCCAGTGGGAGTCATGTGTGATGTAGGTTGGTATGTTGATTGTTAGTTGACATCTGCAATTCTATTCTAAGGATTAGTTGCTCAAGGGCGAGCAATGTTTAAGCTTAGGGGAGTTTGATGCGATGAGTTTGAGTCGCATTTATAGACCTTTTTCATATGTGTTTTGTGCTCTAATTACTCATTTTCATGGATAATATTGCATAATTCACTTAATTTGGTCTTTGCCATCATATTATATCAAATCCCCTTTGTTTTACCATTTTGAGCATTATTTATCATATTATCATAATTTGTGTGGATTTACTTGGTCTTATTGTGAAATTTCAGGAAGAACGAGTATCTGCTTCCGTCGATACCATCGACCAAGCCACAGGTTGTCAGCCGAGAGGAGCAATACAGAGTCGATACCATCGACACCTAAGTCGATGGCATCGAGATCACTTCATGTTGCTGGCGAAGATGCAGTCGATACCATCGACCAAAGTCGATGCCATCGACACACGGAGAGCTACAGCGTCGCTAGAAGACAAAACCGACGCTACAGGAGTCGATACCATCGACGCCCAAGTCGATGGTATCGAGATCACCACAGACACTTAGAATAAAAGAAAGGAAAGTTGCCACTAATCCGCTGGGTCGATACCATCGACCCGCGTCGATGGTATCGACGCCGGCAGATATGCGTTGGATCTATTTTGATCTCGATCGAACGGCTGTTGTTATTTGACGACCTAATTAGGGACTTATACCTAATGACGGCCGCCCACACGGGAGGAGGATCTCAATTTTGGATTGCACGAGTGCCAAGGAGGAGAGAAAGGAGAACGGAGGCCGAGAATCTCATCTCGGGTGATTCGGACACTGTCGAAGACGATTTCCACCACCGACAGGCAGGGAAGCTCGTGTTTTACGCCAAGGATCCACCGGTTCTTCTCCATTCAGGGGTTTTTCCATTTATTTCCCGTTTATCTTATGAATTCCCCAATTTCTACCATGTATTCGTGTGAGATGAACATGAGAGGCTAAAACCCTCAATCTTTAGGACCGGGAGTAGCCCGGGAATGCATTGTATGACATTTTTATATCAATAATTCATATTTTTCTCTCAAATCCGTGGTATAGATTCGTTTTCTCCATTTCTATTGTTATGCTTGATCACCATAATAATAATTTAACACCCTTAATCACTTCGACAGAAGGATTAACGGTTGAAAAGAGACGAATTCTACATTAATCAATAAAACCCTTGACAAAGGAGTTGTAAAATTAATGGTGGGAACTGAGAGACCGTTTTTAATGTGCTTCGTTTAGGGGAATGATTACTACGACGGTGGAATCAACCTAAACCTAAGTAGTGAATTACACCACGACAGTGGGTAATTCTCATTTCAGGCCACTACCCGGATAGAGAGAGAAGTGTGAGGAATTATATGAAACCTAATACAATGTTGACCCGCGGTGAAACCGCCATCCTAAAGATATCCTTTTGAATTGATTAAATTAACCTTTAATCGATTGTTTTCTTTGTTTGATTTTTATTTTCTTTTGATTTCAACAACAAAACCCTACTTTGTTAATAGGTCTAGCTGATTGCGATTAGTTAGTAGAAGTCTCCAATAATTCATGTATCCCTGAGTTCGACTCGGGCCTCACAAGGCCTATATTACTCGACGCGTATACTTGCGTTTAAGCGCATAGTAAAATACACGTCAGGTGACAAGATGTTTAATGGGCCTTGTGAGTCGTGTGGTTAGTTGTTGTCTAGTGAGAGGTGACAAGATGTTTATAAAAGTTTCATGTAAGAAATGATAATGTTCAAATAAACTAAGAAATGGAAACTTAGTAACATAATAATTATAATAAATGGATACAATAAGAATGAAATCTTAATCATACATGCTTTATTCTTATAGCCAAATAAGGGCTATAGTGTTTTGAATAAGCTTAAAGGAGATAAGAGGAATACTTGAATTACATAAAATATGTGAATAAGTATGATGGCTTGGCCAAGGTTTAATACCTAGTAAAGGTCATGTGGTATTCAGTGATGAGATGCACATGATTGGCATAGTCCAATTCCTAGAATAATTGCATAGGATTGGTAATAACCCAATACCTGGAATAATGTCACATGATTGGGTATAACCCAATACCTAGAATAATGTCACAGGATTGGGTATAACCCAATACCTGGAATAATGTCACAAGATTGGTAATAACCCAATACCTGGAATAATTGCACAGGATTGGTAATAACCCAATACCTAGAATAATTGCACAGGATTGGTAATAACCCAATACCTAGAATAATTGCATAGGATTGGTAATAACCCAATACTTGGAATAATTGCACAGGATTGGTAATAACCCAACACCTAGAATAATTGCACAGGATTGGTAATAAACCAATACCTGGAAGAATGTCACAGGATTGGTCATAATCCAAAGCCTGGAATGCTTGCATAGGATTGGCATAGTCTAATTCCTGGAATGTTTGCACAGAATTGACATAGTCCAATGCCTAGAATGGTTTCATACAATTGGCATAGTCCAATGCCTGGACAGAATATGATGATGTATACTCACATGACCGATACCAATTCAATATCTGGATAACAAATTGGCAAAGGTCAATAGACAGAAATGAGAATGATTCATGAATGACATATCATGATAATCAATATCATAAGACAAGCTTGAGATGTTGATATAGTATGATGGGTAAATGATATACATATTCTTCATATTCCTTATAAAGTGAATAGATGAATTATTGCTCTATCATAGATAGTTGCAATGCTTTAAAATATGAGAATGTTCTAAACTGCTTATCCTCTGCTCAGTTTAATACTATTTAACTGTGATAATAACATTGTTCACGGAAAGTTATATCTCTCGCTGGGACAATTTCTATTGTCTCACCCCATGGGATCCAATGTTTTTAGGTGGACGAGGACGAGGACGTAAGAACCATACTACAGGGGAAGGATGGCAACATCAAGGACAGTAGTAACATCTCAAGTGGAGATACTGACTGTCATGTCTTGTAGATAAGAGTCTTATGTGTCGTCTCTATACTCTCTAGTCCTTGGAGTCATTACTTAGTGTTTTCATAATCAATATGAGATTTTGGCTTGAATGCCTCAAGGTTTTGTGTTGCTCATGTATAGACTTAATAGAGTAATTGATGTATGTAATCCTCGAGAAAAGATGGTACATGGTATGTACTTGTGGACCAGAATGTACATGTAATACTTTGGTTCTTGTTATTAAGAGTTTCCTAGAATTGGATCTCTTTGCAAAAATGTTTTAATTTTTAGTGATTTTCAGTAATCCACTGCTAATGATCACTTCCACTTAGTTAATGATGTTTGTTTCGAACGGTGTGCCACAAAAGAAGTGTAGAAGAGAGTTTAGATCAAAATGCAACTTGATTTACAATTCAGTGCACGAGGTCATTCTCCTTATCGTACTTTGTTCAAATAATGACTTGATGAGGATCTGGTGGAGATTTCATGCTATTGTTCCACTTGTCAGTTAGGAAGGATGACGTGTTTGATCCCTATTAGTTCGACAGACACTTGCCATTTTTGCAGAAGGATCCTGATGTTAGGATTCATAAGCTTCACGAGATGATTTCAATCAATAGGATAGTTTCAAAAAAATGGTCCTTTTGAGGATCTGCTTCGAATAAGGAGGGTATAATGATTCGAAATTCATAGAGAGAGAAACTAGCCAGCTAGGTAATGGATTTTGTTGAAATGACATGCGTCAAAACTTCATCAAGTTTATGTTCAATTTCTTTGAAAAACTTTAATTTTTTTTATAAAAAATGCAATAATGAAATCTTAAGTCTGAAATAGATGGGTGAGGGTGGAAAGTGAAGTACGTACCACCTGCCCTCCACCCTGAAAATGGAAATTTGCTCGTCCCGTGCAAACTCTAAATCCGAGTTGGAGGGGAAAATTCATGCCGGTTGGACCACCAGATGTGGTTGCGTTCCAATCAGTGTGCATCCACCATTTGAAAATCTCAAAAACAAAGACTAATCGGAACTTAAGATAGCATTATGTGATGCAATCTTTATTCAGTGCAAAATTTTATAAAAAGGTAAAAAATAAATTAAAGAAACATTCTAATTTGAGATTAAAAGTAAAAGGAAGTTATTGATCGGGTGGCCTCCCAAAAAGTGCCTTTGTTTTATGTTGATGGCTCGACTTGATTCCTTCAACTTTATGGTGGATATGTTGGATTAGTGAGTTCTAGCATTGCTTTGTTGCCTGTTTCAGTTGAGGTGAAATATCTCTTCAATCGTTGACCATTAGCTACCAATTCGCCTAACTTTTCACTCAATAAAGAGAAAGCACCATGTGGGGAGATGCTCTTGATGATGTAAGGTCCAAACCAGTGAGAATAGAGTTTTCTTGGGAAGAACTTTAGTCATGAGTTGAACAATAGAACTTGGTCTCCTACTTGTATGTCCTTTCTTTTCAGATGACCATCGTGCTAAAGTTTCTTGCATTCTTTATAGATTCGTGCATTCTCATAAGCTTTCATTCAGAGTTCTTCCAACTCTTGGAGTTGCAGAATCCTGGCTTGGCCTACTTTTTTCATATCAAAATTCAGTTGTATTATTGCCCACCATGCTTTGTGTTCAAGTTCTCTAGGTAGGTGGCATGACTTCCCATATATTAATCGAAATGGTGTGGTTCCAAGGGGAGTCTTAAAAGCAGTTCGGTAGGCCCACAAGGCATCATTGATTTTCACTGACCAATCTTTTCGATTGTGACCTACTGTCTTTTCCAAGATAGCCTTGAGTTGATGGTTAGAAACCTCTACCTGCCCATTTGTCTGGGGATGGTAGGGTGAAGCTACCTTGTGTGTTACACCATATTTCCTCAACAAGGTTTCAAAACTTCTTTCTAGAAAATGAGATCCTCAATCAGATATCACAGTGTGTGGGACTCTAAAACGGGGAAAAATAATATCTTTGATCATCTTGATGACAGGTTTGGAATCACTAGTGACAGTCGATATGTCCTCAACCCATTTTGAGACATAATCTATCGCAACCAAGATGTAGGAAAATCCATGTGAAAATGGGAATGGACTCATGTAGTCCACACCCCAAACATCAAAAATCTCAACTTCTTACCATAGCTTAAGTGGAATATCATCTGTTTTTGTTGTGTTACCTGTTCTCTGATATTTGTCACATTATAGAACAAAGTTGTAGGAATCTTTGGATATGGATGGCCAAAAGAAACCACATTGCAAAACTTTCAAAGCACTTTTCTTAGAAGTCATATGGCCTCCAACTGGGCCTGAGTGACATTGCTCTAAAATGAGTTGGGCTTCCTCCTCAGTGATACAACATCTATAGAGACCATCAACACAAAGCTTAAAGAGATACGACTCATCCCAATGATACTGCTTTACATCATGCATGAATTTCTTCAATGCATTACTGGTACATTCAGGGTGGATGATACTAGCGACAAGGTAGTTCACATAATCTAAGTACCAAGGGGTAGCTTTTGAAACCTTGAGTAGTTGGTCGTCTGGAAGATAATCATTAATTAGGATCTTCTCATTTTCTAGAGTGTGAATACGACTGAGATGGTCTTCCACAACATTCTATGTAGCCTTCTTATCTCTTATCTCCAGATCAAATTCTTGCAAGAGGAGAATCCATCTAATCAACCTGGCTTAGCATCTTTCTTCACCAGGAGGTAATAGTAGAAGCATGATCCGTTCTGTAATCGCGTAGTTCCTATGAGCCTCATCGAGGGTCTTGGATGCATAGTAGATTACATAATGTTTCTTCTCTATACATTGGCCTAAAATAGCACCCACAACGTAATCACTGGCATCACACATAATTTCAAATGGGTGATCCCAATCGGTAGTTCTAATGATGGGTGTTGTTGTAAGGGCATGCTTCAAGTTATTCAAACTCTTGACACATTCTTCGTCAAAATGGAAATCAGCGTCCTTTAGCAACAAATTCATCATCGGCTTGGTTATCTTGGAGAATTCCTTTATAAACCACATGTAAAAGCCTGCATGCCCAAGGAAAGTGTGAACTTCTCTTAAATTTTTCAAGATAGAGAGTTTGGAAATCACTTCAATTTTCGCTCTGTCTACTTTGATCCCTCTACTACTGACTCTATGGCCAAGGAAAATGCCTTCCTTTACCATGATGTGACATTTCTCCCAATTTAACACAAGATGTGCTTCTTCACACCGTTTAAGGACAAGGGAGAGGTGCTTCAGGAACGAGTCGTATGAATCTCCATATACGGAAAAATCATCCATAAAAACTTCCATGATAGTTTTAGTGAGGCCAGCGAATATAGCCTCCATGCAACGTTGGAAGGTTGCAGGCACATTGTAGAGGCCGGACGACATCCTTCTAAAGGCATATGTTCCAAATGGGAAAGTAAAAGTTGTTTTCTCTTGGTCATATGGACGTATAGGTATTTGATAGAATCTAGAGTAACCATCAAGATAATAGAAATATTCTTGGTGAGCCAACCTCTCTAAGACTTGATCAAGAAAAGGCATCGATAAATGATCCTTTTGCGTTGCCTTATTCAACTTCTTATAATCAATACACATCCTCCACCTGGTGATTGTTCGAGAGGGGATGAGTTCATTGTCTTCATTCCGTATCACAATAGTTCCACCTTTCTTCGGGACAACATGCACGGGACTCACCCATGGTGAGTCAGATATCAGATAAATGATTCTAATAATGAGCAGTTTAATGACTTCTCGACAGACTACTTCTTTGGATTAAGCTTTCTTTGATGTTCCACGGTTGGCTTATGATCTTCCTCATGGGGATTTTGTGCATGAAAAGTGCTTGATTCACCCCGATGAGATCACTCATCTTGTAGACGATGGTTTTTCTTCTTTCCTATAATTCCGTCAGGAGTTTATCTTCTTGTTTTGTTGTTAGGTCGGAATTTATAATGACTGGGCAAACCTTGAGATCATCCATAAACACGTACTTCAATCCCTCGGGTAGGGGTTTCATTTTAGGGGCTTCTTGTTTCTTGCTCGGTTCTTCAGTAACATTCACAGCCCTGAGTTCCTCAAATTTGGCTTTAGGATCTTCTTCAGTAGTGTCGAGGTGGTGAACACAATTTTTCATTTGTGTGTCAACCAAAATTTCTGCATTTGGATTAGTCAGAGCCACTTCTAAAGGATCTTCTTGTTCATAATCCTCTTGCATGAGGAGTGACATCTACTCTATACACTCAATCAAGTAGACTTCTTCTTGCATGCTTGGTCTTCACATACTTTCAAAAACTTTGAACTCGAGAGTTTCTTTGCCTAGTCTGAGTAGCAAGGTTCCTGCTTCAACATCAATCAGAGCTCTTGCAGTGGCAAGGAACAGACGGCCAAAGATGAGAGGATATCTAGCATCTTCTTTTATATCCATGATGACAAAGTCGCACAGAACATAGGAATCTTTGCCTACGTTGATAGGTACATCCTCAATAATTTCTAAGGGGAGGGCTACAGTGTTATCTACAAGTTGTATGGTCATGCCAGTCGGGAGCAGTTAAGCAAACCCTAGCCTCTTGAAAAGGCTAAGTGGCATGATAGAGATGCTAGCACCAAGATCGACCAATCCTTTCTTACATGAAGAATCATCGATATGGCATGAAATCCCAAAGGATCGTGGATATTTCTACTTCTTTGGCATCTTGCTCTGAATAAAGTTGGAAGTGGTCGTTGCTAACTTGATTGTCTCATATTATTCAGTTATATACTTCCTTGTAAGGAGAGACTTTAAGTACTTTGTCCATACTGGTATTTCAGCCAGTGCATAAAGAAAGGGTATATCAACATGGAGTTTTTTCATGGCTTCTTTGAACTTGTTGAATCGAGTGTCAAGCTTTGTCTACCTCAAACGAGCTGGGAAAGGTATACATGGCTTGTACACTGGCATGTCCGACTAAGGCGTTTCTTCAGCTTCTATAACGGTAGGTTCTCAGGACCTTGCCTTGTCCATTTTATCAGCAGTTACTGCCCTTTTAGTACCTGAGGGCACCAAATTGACTCATCCAGTGCAACCTCCTAGTGACCCGATTGAGATGAGGGATCAGTGGGTCAGTCTATTGCAAAATTTTGTCTTCATAGGAGGGATTACAGATGACTATCGATAACATATCCTCAAATTCATTGACCTTTTCTTGAGAATGAAGCCACTAGGTGCCTCTCATAATGCCATGTGATTGCAACTCTTCAAGTACTCTCTAACCAACAACGGTAGAGCATGGTATACCTCTCTTCATGGAGACCCGATCACAACATGGGAATCTCTACGGAATTAGTTTCTATTGAAATTTTACCCACCATCTATGACATACTCAATCAGGGGAAAAATCACAAGGTTCAATCAAAACCCAAAGAATCTATATATGAAGCATGGGAACGGTTCAACTAACTCCTATGCAAGTGACCCCATCATGATATTCCCAAAAACTGGTCCATTGAATTCTTCTACTAGGGTGTCGACAATGAAACCAAGAAGTTCCTTGATTCCTCTTCTAATGGAAACTTTATCTGGTAGAGATTTGACATGGCCTTGAAGATTGTCAACCTTACTAGCGAGAATTAGACTCACTGGAATAAACCATCGGTAAAAAGTGTTCTTAGCTATGATGGAGGATCATTCTAAGAACAAATCCATATCTGAGTAACTAAAATCTCTCTCCCTCATGTAAGATAACCTTGAAAAGTCTTTCAACACAGACGAGAGAAAGTATCATATGCCTCAGGTGTAAATCATCATGCCTTCTTTTGAGTTCTATCATGCAGTGGATCATAATATGACTCACTACCAAAAATTGTACCCTGCACTCCATGAGCACAAGATAGAACAACAATATATAGTCACTCAAGTCGAAGACATGAATTTGATTCATACTATTCTAGGATAGGAGTACTATAACCAGAACCAAGTTGGTAACAGTCCTGGTTTCCAATACAGTAACCCAACTGGAGTCGAGATTCCAAATCAACATAGTCCACAACAATCCACCCAGGTTAGGGCAACATTGAACTATGTTGGGCCGTGCAACCAAGGAAATTATAGGTTCAACTTCCCAAGCAGGAAATACCAACAACAATAGCAGTATCAGAATCTGAATCAAGCCCCACCATTGCAAATAGAAGCAGCACCAGCACAAGACCCAGTGAAGGCACTCCAACATATGATGTCAACATACCACACTCAATTGGCCGACACCACGGCAAATCAAAAGGCTTTGGAGTCACAAATCACTCACCTAGTAGCCAGTCAACAACCTCTAGTGGGTATGATTGCGAGTCAACTAGAAAATAACCCCAAGCTTCCAGAGCCCCCTTTGGAGCAGCTAAATGCCATGATAATAAGATTAGGGTACATGTACTCCACGTCCCCGACCCCCACTCCAACACATATTCCTCTGAGTCGAGATGAAGACGTGGGACCCAGAGTTCCCTAAACAACAAACCACCAATCAGTCCAGTACAAGTTTAGAAATCAGGCCCAACTATGATGTCAGCCTGCCAGGCACCAGTGAGAATTCAATTGTTATAACACATGTAGTCAACTTTGGAAAGTTAACAACACCCAATGCACATGTTCACAAAACATTATATACCCTATTTAGGTCACTTCAAGCTGAGCAAGTTGGATAATAGGTTCATGGAATTCAAAGATACTATGAAGAAACTCTATGTCAAATTCCCATTTCTTGATGCATTACCTGAAATGCCAACTTGGTGTAAATATGTCTGAACGCTCTTATCCAAGAAGTATATGACGAGGAATGTGAAACTGTGAAGTTAGCATAGATGACCTCACAATAGTTCATAACTAGATTCCTCAAAAGCAAAAGGATCCCATCTCATTTGGGATAGATTACTTCCTAGGAGACAACACTTGTCGCAAGGGACTTGTTGACTTAGACACAAGCATATCCATTATGCCATACACTCTATGCCAACACCTCAGATTCACCGACCTCCTGCCCACAGCTATGACTATTCAACTGGTCAACACATTAATTACTAAACCTTTAGGAATAATATAAGATGCACGGGTGAAATTGGGACATGACACTTATGTTCCAAGTAATTTTGAGGTAATGCAAATAAAAGAGGATAATATTTTTTTGCTAATTTTTGGGAGACCATTTTTAGCCACAATGAAAGCCTTAGAGGATATGGAAGATGGAAAACTTGTCATGTGACCAAGAAAGAAGACTATTGAGCATCGAGTCCTCAAAGATTTAAAAAAGGTGCACAACTCGATGGAAGTTTTCAAGGTGGAAGGAATTGGAACCAAAATAATCAGACTTCCAAAATGTTATCCAAGGTACCAAGGACCACTCCCAGAGCAAGGTATGTACATCATATGAATATGATCCAGGTCCTTAGAATTCCAAAGTCAGGGGTTTGGAAGCCCCACTCGCAAGACCTACATGAGCTCTGTGTTAGCATTGGTTGATTTCACGATGTTAAACCACGACGCTTATTGGGAGGGAACCCAACTTTTAAATTTCTTTCTTTCAAAATTTAGTTCAATTTTTCTCTCATTTTTCTTTCATAAAATATAGAAAATAGAAATGCTCCCATGAAAGTTATGATTGTTGATAACCCAATTCAATTGGTTGACGTTTGACGTGGTGTAGAAATATCATAATGAAATCAGCCATCGACTCATCAAATAGATTGCCTAGTCACACGATTGATAGAGTAAGATTGCGAGTTCATTGAGCATACAGGGAGTGGGCTGTGTGGCCCAATGAAGATGTGTGACTCATACTGCATGAGTCCCTTCATTTCCCACAATATTTCCTTCTTTCAATAATTTCATCTTATCTATTACGAGTAGTGTTATCCCTCTGAAATAGCATCCCTATTATCCCTACTCTTTTCATTAATATTTGATGCTACAATATTTTATTAAATCGAGACTTTCCAGAATGTGACGTGCGATCCTTATGCATTAAACAGTGTATCTAAATCCTACATGGTTGTAATCGATGACCCTTTGGGTAGCCCTAATGTCTCCCCTTTTAGCTATAAAAGTAACATAACAGTGGGACCAAATTTCACAAAAATCTTACCGACCAATCCCAAGGTCGCTCCTTATCATTTCTCACTCATGACAATACCCATGACATCTACAAACGGCAACCTGGACCACACAGTGCAAAAACCATTGTCTGCCTCTTCGACGACATGGACATCCAATGAGGAGCTGCAAATTCATTATTCCCAGGCACCTACGCCCCTTGGGATTCTCGATTCATGCACCCTGCACACTGGAATTTACTACCATCACCTGATGTAGAACCAATAATCAACTAGTTGTACGATCAGTGGACCATCACCCTTGAGATTAGGTGCTGGCAGGATGCATGATTTGGAGAATGGGGTGCACGTCTGCAACCACCCTCGCCCACACTAAACACATACCATGGCAACTAGTGGACACGATGGCACCTAGAGGAGGGTCGTGTCAATAGGAAAGAGATCCATTCTTAGGGTTTCACTTGTGTGCTCTTGGACCCCCCTCCCCCCTTACCATATTCCATAGCAATTCCCCTCCATCTCTAACTTCTTTATTCTTGGGGACATGCATAATTTTGAAGATGGGGCAGAGTGTGGGTGGTACTTTGACTCCACCACTTCAACTCTAACCTTTCTCTTTTTCATCCTCAAACAAGCTTTCTCCATCTTTCATTTGTGTCGTCCTTGTTTTTTGTTTTAGAAATTGTTTTTTTATGTGAGTTGTGGCCTTTACCTAGTCGGCCACTTAGTTGTATGAAAGATGAATATATAAGTGAAATTACTCCCTTTTTCTTGAGGTAACCTATGCATAAAGAAAATTCTAAAGAAAAAACATGTCTTGAACAAATCTGAGCTCTAATGACAACAATTGAGCATCCTTTCCCCTGGGAAATGATGATAGGCAGGAAGAGTCAGAAAGGTCAAGCACATGTGCCACCGATACGACTTGTAACAAAGTCTGTAAACACTTCTTTACCATATATTAAATGAATTAACTGATATAATATGATGATTTTATTTCAATGCAGCAATAAAATCAAGAAGCTCAAGTCAGCCTCTTTGCTCCACTTTTCTTCCATCATTTCATACCTCTTTTCCAACCTCAAAAAGAGAAAAAAATATTTCATTATATGACAAACCCTAATTTTGGGGTGGCATCCCTCTCGATATATATATATATATATATATATATATATATATATATTACTTTCATTCTTTCCTCCATAGGCATGACATTAATAAAAATAGAGGCCAATGAGACCAACAAAAACATGCGGTGAATGTAACCTCAACCAGATAAAGTCTCAAGTAGAATAGAGACAAATAAAATAAGTGCATCCCAATAAGATCTCAATTTAAATAAACGAGGGTTCAGGGAAATGGGTTTGTTCCATGTCTTCATCTCCCCCTCCTTTGTTCAAATTTTATACCTAGGGGACTTATCAAAATTCTCCCCAAAATAGCCAATCAACCATGTCTTATGCTCCCTTCTATCTTGCATGGACAAATACAAAATACTATTCAGATGAAATTAGTTAGTAGTAGGTTTAGGAGTCTAGCAAATGGAGAACAAGCCTGATCTGGGGATATCCAAGTGTGGCTACATGACCTCAAAGAATTAGAGTTGCATGATCATGTTTGGTGTAACGAGACTATAAAGTATGCTCAATTTGGTGAGGAAGCCTGGATCCCAGTATAAATTGTATGTTATCATTTTTATTTTTCTTTACTCAAGATGAGAAAAGGTTTAAGTTCATGGTTGTTTGATGAGTATATCTATACCCATCTATGCATACAATTTTATCTAGTTTTTAGGGGTTGTTGTGTTTCTATTTCATAGTTTTAGCCTTAGATTTACTAAAATGCAATTATCTTCCCTTTTTTGGACTCTAATGCATTTTATATACTTTTCATGAAGAACCAACCAAAAATATACTTCATTTCCTAAAAGGAAAATCAAGCCCTTATGATGCTACACCTTGACAGAAGGAAGGCCCCAAAAGCATTCTATTTTCTACCTTCCAACCACCCAGTCAAGCCATCAACTCTACCAGTCACCTAACTTGAGCCACTCTCTACCCAAAGTCTTCCATATTCTATACTTCACATTAACCCTTCCCACATCTAGCCTACTCCAGTTCAATCCATGATGGTTTGCCACAAAATCAGATACAAGCTCCAGATTAAGAAACCCATGCGATTCACCTGGTGGACTGAGTATGGGCCATGCAATTATCTACCTTTAACCACAAGTATTCAACATTAGGGTTTCGGCAACAAGGAACATATCTATAAAAGGGAACCCTTATCGACTATTTTAGGGGTCTTTGATAAGTGATTATAAGCCACATTCTGCTTCATAATCCCTAGCGAGGGTGAGAAAGTGGTGGTCACAACGGAGATACTTGTCTTCCTGCACTAGGCATCATGGCCCCTTCCATTGTTCTACCTACCTATTAGTTGTTGTCTCTCTCCATGAGTGAGTAGTCATCTATGTTGGGGCATGGGGACTAGCCCCATAAGCCTGTCTTTTATTCTAGCATGTATCTAAACTCAAAATAACTAAATCAAAATAAAGTATCATTCCACTTATTTCCTTGCCTTGCAAATTGATGGCTTGCCTTGCATTTTGTTATGATTGTGGATGTGCAGGTTGTTGTAGTCATGATTAGAACTCCTGCATGATCTTATTATCCCCCTAAAGTGTCAGCAAGGGATAGTGAGGTGATTGGGTTATGATCTACTAACATGTCGAGTTTGGATGGTCGTAGTAAGGGAATCCAGTCAGACTAAACTAGGAACTTGGACTTCGAGTCTAGTTAGTCCCAAGGGAATTAATCCATGCAATGATATGTATCCCATGAGGTTGCAATAGATAAGCCTATATTTAGGAAACTAATATTCATGAGTTGAAATATTGCAAGAATAATAGCACAGGATTTGGCAAGAGAACCCCCATGTCCTCGTCCTCTTAATTATTAGTAATTTACCTCTTTTTTTTGGAGAATCCATGTTGACTTTATTTATTCAAGATGTAGTCTATTACATGCCTCACTTATCCTAGTACATATCAGGGGTCCAAGCAATGGTTCATAGTTATTTGACATATTATTAGTAGGCCCTTCTAAGAGGTATGTACTCATGACACAGTTGGGCGGTGTGTCATAGGACTCATGCTATGAGTTGCAGCAAAGTTGATATTTGGCAAGCTTGTCTGCAACAGATTTGCTCTCTCTAACAACATACTGTATTGTCACATTCACATGTCTCTCCTTCTTCAAGCGACTCATCCAATACACATAGTTAGGATATCTATCTTCCTCCTTGTCCATTAGCTTCGTAGCCGTTATGCTATCCATTTCTACAATGCTGGTGGTCCATGCTTGCATCCAAATTTGTTCAAGGGATAGATGTATGCCTGCTAATTCTACAATTGTGACAGATGAGCAATCAATCTTCCTCAACCAATCCCCTAGCCAGTATCCATGTGAATCTCTAGCTACCACTGTTATCGTGGCACCCTTGCTATGTACTACTGCATCCACGTTCATCTTGACTATCCCAGGCTCCGGTTTGCTCCAGACGCCCATTCTGGCTAGTCATTGAGTAGTTGTGTCTCTTGCCCATGCTTCAGTGGTATGCATTATTGCATTTTGGATGTACCGGATTTGATGTTCAATCTTCTTGACCTCGCCCACAAATATTTCAATATTTCTGAATCCCCACACAATGCTACAGATAGTCCAAAATGTTTCCTTCGTGATGCTTAGATTACCATGTATTATTTTCAACCATTTTTCAGTGGTGGCCGACCTGAAGAATTGAACCTATTCACCGGAGCTGAGGAAGTGACACCAGATTTCCTTCACCTTCATACAATCTCTTAGAGCATGGATGGGCGATTCATCTGCTACCCGATATCTACCACATAACTCTTCCAGGGTCATATGTCGCACCATACGTCGTTCGTTTGTCATAAGAGTTCAATGACGAACCAGCCATGGAAACATACGTACTCTGGCTGGTACCTGTAATTTCCACACCCTCCTCTGGTCACCCTGACATACAGTTTCCTTCCCTTCTCTTAATACATGATAGGCTGAGCTTGAAGAATAGTTCCCATCTGCTGTATGTAGCCATGCTCTGTAGTCTCTAGGGAAGGCTGCAACTGGAACATCTTTTGCCATAATGGTCCATACCACTTCTTCATCAAACCCGTAACATAGAAATTCCTTATCCCATTCTCTTGTATCTTGCACTAAGCAGCTAACCATCAAATCATTAAGATCCTCAAGAATTGCTCGCTTAGTGTGTTCTTTCAGCTTGAACCCCAACTTCTCCCAAACGTCATTCCAAACATTGATCGACATCCCTCCTACCGGCATCATCATGGAATTATCAAGGATAAATTCCTTACCAATGATCATCGTCTGCCCCAGCCTGGATGTCGTGATCACCTTCCCGGTCATTGCATTGTTAAAGCACTTTATGGTTGCATTACACTAGATACATTTCTGCCCAGCCGCCACTTCCCATGAGTTCTTCAGTAATAGTGCTTCATTCCACTCCCTCATTGACTTGATTCCTAGACCCCCATTTACTTTGGCACTCGTAACCTTGTTCCAAGCCACCAGAGAAACTGGCCTCATCTTGTGGCTCCACCCCATATGAATCTTCATACAATGTTGTCGATTCTGTCGCTCAAACTTAAGGGTAATGTTGTCATCTACATCACATAAGTGGGAATGGATGTTAAGGTAGATTTAGCCAAACACACTCTCCCTGCTAGAGATAACAATTTCACTACCCAAGATTGAAATCATCCTTTGACTATATCAATGATGTCTGAATAAGTTTGCTTGTTGATTATAGAATGCAAGATTGGAACACCTAACTACTTCCCCAGGTTATCAGTAATGTGGAATTTGCTCAACTTCTTAACAGACCTTTGCATTGCTCTTGGAACACTCCTAGAAAAATAAATGTCTGATTTAGAGGTTGAAATCTCTTGACTAGAAGCTTCTCTAAATTTCTTGAAACACTGTAGTATGGTCTACATTTGGGTTTTACTCACCTTAGCAAAAATGATAAGATCATCTGTGAAGCATACATGAGCTACCACAATACCGGTTCTGCCCATTTTAATTGGTTTCCAGCTATCAGTGGTGACCCTCTCCTGTATCATCTGAGATAATCTCTTTAGGAAAAGCACAGACAAATACAGTGATAGTGGATCCCCTTGCCACAAACCTCGACTGTGACATACCCAGAATTTCTAAAACTTAATCTACTGTGTGACGTTTAAATTGAAACCCTCACCTCAGTGACAATCCCAATTTAAACACCACACCCTAGGCTAAGAAGAAGAAATCAGACGAAGTTAGAAGGAAACAATTAGTAGTACTTGTACATGAACAATAATAAAACCATACACACATGTTCACCATTCAACATATAATTACAACATGAATTGTTACAACATTTGATATTACATATTGAACATCAAACTATAAATATACATGTACTACCACTAAACTACATGATCTTAAGACAGGAGGTCCACCTATACATCAACTCGCTACACAACTCTCAACTATCATGGATCTTCAAGAACACATATCCACAACCTAAACAAAAGATTACATGTGGTACATGTCAACACAATATTCAAGAATATTGTACTGAGTATGCATACATGTCTTTTATATACCTCTCATCATATCTTGGCAATACGATAAAACTAATATACTTGGCACTAACAGAAGAATATAAGAAAAGCATATACTTGCACAAAGATATTTATTAGCAAAAGAGAACACATATTTAAGCACATTTCCATCATATATCTCGTACATCTGCCCCTAGGGCTTTGATGTTTTTAGGCCTTATGATCTACCCCCAAGGAGTTTGTGATCATTGTACATGTGATCTTCCCCCTAGGAGTTTGTGATCACTCTAATGCACTATACTACCAAAGAGTTTAGTGTTATCACATGATGGATGAGATATTTTATGTTTCATGTGTTCATAGCAATAAGTATGGAAATTCAAGAAACATATCATATAAGACAATCATTTCAACCAAAATCACATGCCAAGTATTTTACTACACATATAACACAAGCATATTGTATAATAAGCCAAGTAAGAGGTAATGGCATACCTTGATCAAGAACAAACCTAATCATCTCATATTCCTGATATCAACTATATCCTTGTCAACCCTGATTAAGACAAGATCACATATCACCATCAGGTTCTCATCATCTTACATCTCATCTTAACCCTAAACGTGTTCATATTAGGGTTTTACTTAGTCTTATGATATTCCCCTCATTACTTGTCTTATCATCTTGTTATTTGGGATTGATGTTACTAATATAGTATTCCAAATTATGGTTCAAAAATCTGATTATTTGATTACATATGATTATGTGTACATATTAACTCTAGATCATATTCATTTAGCATATTAGGGTTTTATATCTCATGAAGAGTCATTATCATGTTTCCATTAATTCCATATATATAAACTGATCTCAGAGTTACATATTATCTTCTAATCACTGATATGAGCCTACTCTATAAATTCCATCATTTATTGAGTATGTATGTATTTATTGCATTTTTATTTAGGGTTAAAATCCCTAATTAGACATATTAAGAAAATTACATGATTTCATACATCAACATGACCATAACTGACATCATATGCATTATAAACATAATCATGAATCCAGTGACATTTTTCCATAACTTTATATCATCATTTAGTATTTACTACTCATGAACTAAGCATTCTACATCTTACATGATATCACTGATATTTATGTATCAGAAGCCTAATATTATGCTTCCATATTGTTCTACACATTTGTTTTTTGATAAATTTATTATATTATATATATTTTTCTGATAATCGAGCTATTTATTATGAATTTTGTAAGATCTAAACATTTGAAGAAATTACCTTTTTAGGCCAATCGGCCGCTGACACGTGGCCATTTGGGCTGGCACACATCTTTTTCTCACTACTACTGGTTCACATCCCATGAACCTGGTCTGCTATCCTGGACCAGTCGGTTCTTGGTCGGACCCAGTTCTTTCTCCCTTTCTCTACTTACGCGAGGCCAGGAGCTCGCTTGCCCCTATTTTATGGGCCGCCGCCATGAGGGAGGGCCTCCGACGAGCCATCAACAGAGCTAGAGTGGTCTTCTTTGGCTCCTAAAACAACTATTAGGCTCAGATCTGAATCCCAAGCTTCCTTAGCTCCAACAGTGATCCGTGGCGAGCTTAGGGATCCAAATCCACAAGCTCACCGGCCATAGCTGTCGTCATGGTGGTGGAAAGGGGAAAGCCATCCCCGTGTATGGAAGGCACCGAGAATCCTTCCCACAAGCACTACAGACCCCCCCTCAAACTCATCTAGGTCCTTTATTCATAGCGACAAGCACCGCTTGCAACCCTTTGGGCTTCACCTTCCTCCTCGACAAACCAAGGTCGACGAACAAGGAAATCAACCTCAAAAAGATATGTGATAGTGTGGGATCAACTCCTCAGACTTTGTTCTTTGTTTCCCTCACTTCATTTCCCTTAAAACCACCTTCAATTCTCATCTTCACCTTCTAGCCATCACCTGCTCACCGCAGTGGAGAAGCAGCGAGAGGCAAGGCCTCGTTCTACCTGACCAGTCTGCTAAAGCACTCTATTGAGGGGTCCACATGGATGCTCGTGGAACTACAGAGCCAACTGCTCAGTTAGTTTCCCTTTTAGAACCATTATTAGTGATTATGGGAGGCGTGTATGCTCGCCCACAATTTTGTTCAAAGCTCCTCCTGATCTGGAGTTGGGAGATGGTCTTGATTCTGTCCAAAGTGCATCTAACGGTTGTAAAAGGTCCTTCACAAGACCAGATCTGTGACTCACTGTAACACTGGGAATGTAAGCACTGAATCAAGGATCTATGGCCACAAATAAGCCATGTAAACCACCTAGAAGCTAGGGGCGTGTGACACTGATATTGATTAGTAACTTAGGTCCTCAAATCATCAAATATACACATTATTTCTCAAATTTCAAAGCTCAATAACTTCCTCTAAGAACATCCAAACTCCACCAAATTTTAACCATAGCTTTACAACCTCTAAAGATACCACACACTCAAATTTGGTGACAAAACTCATTTATTAGATCATTCAAATAAATACTTTCAAAAAGGCATAAAGTTAAGGAACTTAATCATAATATACTTATCATTTGCCATCCAAACTTTGACAAAACACTTGGAACTCTCAAAATAACTCAACATGCATGAATTCAATTATGTCCTTGATATTTAAGGATTCTAAAAGTCCACTCCATCACATCCTACACACCTTAAAATACATTTCGTCCTCGAAATTAAACCAAAAACCAATTCTTTCACATCGGCTTTCCCTGAATGCCCTGTATTGTTTTCCATTCCACACAATTGCTAAGATTCCTTCTGTGATGGAATTCATTATGACATGTTTAATGTTCATAGGTAGACCCACCATATCAAACATTTCTTTGATAAAACTCCACAACATTCTGTCGTGTGCCTTTGACAAATCAATTTTAATTACCATGGTTTTAGCTCCTCTTCGACTCCTCATGCCATAGATGATTTCCTATACTACGAAAATGTTGTCCGTAATTCTTCTACCAGGGACAAAACTACTTTGTTCAGTTGAAATCCAGTTTGGTATGAACCTTTTCAATCTTTCAACAATCAACTTTGAGGCTAGTTTCATAATTATGTTGTTTAGTGATATTGGCCTGAGTTGCTCACATCTCTCTGGTCTAGATACCTTGGGAATGAGGATGATGGTTGCATCACATAGCTCATCAGTAGGGAATCTCCCTACAATCAAATTTTGAATAGTGTGGGTCACTGATTGCCCCACGGCCTCCCAACATCCTTGAAGAAACTCCACTATCACCCCATTAGGGCCAGCCGCCTTAAACAACTTCATTCGCTTCAAAGTAGATAACACCTCCTTCGCCAATGGTATGGTTGCAATGGAATTTGAATTTGCTACACTCAGTGTGAGAAATATGTCAAGTATGCTGGGAATATTTGACCAGCTTCCTCTTAGTGGTTTAGTGAGAATTTTCTAAAAGTGTGACACTACCATTTCCATCACCTCTCCTCATTGGATATCCAATAACCAGTGTCATTTTTTAGGGTGGTAATGGTGTTCTACCTCCTCCTCTGATTGACCCAAGCCTGGTAAAACTTGGAATTGTTGTCACCATTCTGGAGCCAATGAATATGAGCCTTCTGCTTCCAGTCGTCTTCCTCTTTGTTGATGAGAAGTTGAAGCTCAACCTGCATGTCAATACACATATTGTCAGTAGTAATATCGTATTGTTCCTCTAATATATGATGTAGAGTGGATGTGTTTCGCTGAAGCCTCCATTTTTCCTTATATTGAGCCTGCTTTTCCTGCTTGTCCAACTTCAACAAATTGTGTTTTGTTGACCGAATGGTCTCATAGAAGTTTATAGAATTAGTCCCCTTCTCCTTCACCATTTGTTTGATGGCCTCATTGTCATTTCATGATGCCTTCACAATGAACCGAGCTACCTTGCCTCTACTCTGTGGGGCTTTAGTAGCAAAGGGCAATGGTCGGATGAAACTCTGGGTAAGTGCTCCACTAACCATGTACGGAATTCTTTAATAAAAGCCTGATTTACCAGCATGCGATCTAACCATTCCTAAAGTCTGTCATGTTTGTATGTGAATCAGGGACCGAAGAATCCCGTATCAGAGAGGCCTACCTCCATGATCGTTTCCTTGAAGATTCTGGCCTATGAATAGTCATATATGTTGTTGCCTAACTTCTCAGCAGGTGACAGTGTTGTGTTGAAGTCCCCCATTACAACCCAGGGGCCATTGATAGTTTCACTAGTCCCAGTGATGTGCTTCTACAAGAGCTTCCTCACAAAGATATGTGGATTTGCATATACAAAGGTTACTAACACCCTATTCACCAATCTGTACTTTATAAATTGTCGGTGACTATTAATGATCTAGACCTTCTTCTCCTCTCCCTTCCAGCAGATCCAGATGCCCCTACAAAGCCCTGCTCTGCCATGCAGTATGAGAAGTTGAATCACAAAGCCTTAACGGTACTAATAGCTGACCTTCCACTAATCATGGGTTCAAGGATTGCTACCACATCTGGCTTATGTTCATGTATATAGTTAGACATAAAAGAGCAATAGTCCTTATTTCCGATTCCATGGACATTCCAACACAACAGGCGCATTAAAAATCTGGTTTGGATAAGAGGCAATTGGGTTCAGCAGACGCCTGCTCCTGATTCTCCTCCCTCACTGGCCCTACTTGTGTTGGCTACTTTAGAATTCATCTTTGCCCCCTCCCCCAATCTTCCTTAGTCATTTCAATTGTCTTAGTGTTTGGGTTCAACGTTCCCTCTTCACCTTTCTCCTGGGTAGGGGTTTAGGTCATGAAATATATTTAGTTAGGTAGAAAGTAGTTTTCTAATTCCAATAAGTATTTTAATGTATTTTTTATAATTAAAGATTTAGTTATGAATTTTAGAGATATCAGCCAATATAAAAATTTGTTTAAGTCACAGGTTTGATAAAATCCACGCCAAAACCTTACTGAGACGGTCCAATTATTGAGGGTCATTTGGCCCAGGCCTACATCTGTTCTAGTGCACTGCTATTCACGATTAACCCAAAGGGAGAGGATGAAAAGATAGAAAATCCCTTTGATACTTGGAAAACTATTAGTTTTAAGATGACTAGGAATGTAATATCCATGATCATCGTCTCCCTCGCATATGCGATTAAGAAACAAGATAACATGACAAAACTTTAGAAGATCCAATACTCAAACAAACTTGGGCCAAAAGAGAGGATTGGGGTATACAAAGCTTATCATCCTCCTCCTCAAGTCTTGTCAGCCCTGGCAAGCCTTGGCAAGGACCATGAGGAGACCAGAACAACACAACTTCCTCTAACTTGGATATCGAGGTTAGAATAAATCATCAAAGTACAGAAGATGAGAAACCACAAGGCCATGGCAAGGAACAAGAACTGACAATCTCTCGCATCCTCTCGATCAAACCAGAAATAGACCCATGAGGGAAACCAAAATATATATCATAGATAGTCATCACGGCAAAAAGGAAAGTGTCAAGATTTACCATAAACAGGAGCCTACGAATGAGGAAGGAGCATAAGGAGGGAATTAGAGATTTACTACATTATGGAGATTTCTTAAGTTGGGAAAAGCTTACCCAGTTGATGACGAAGTCAAAATCATACCTTTACAATTGTTAGTGACCACAAAACTCCCATCAGAAGAAGTCCTGGCAATTAGGTTTAGATGGGGAAGGATTCGATGAATCATGGGATCTGATATTTCACCAAGTGTCTGAAGATCCATGTCAAGATCACGAGGTTGTCCAAAAACAACCAATTGATTCAACATCGAAGATTAAGAGAGAAATTCATAGTCATTCTTCTAGAGAGAAAATTCATGAGGGGTTTTGGGTTTTTCATGATCATCAGTTATTTAAGGTCAAGAGAGGGTTTTTTTTGTAGAATTTAAAGGGAGAATAGACCTAAATAAATCTCAATAAGGTCTTGAGAACAAAGAGAAAAATCACTGAGAGAAAATTGATCAGAATAACTATGGTTCTTCTAAATTAGGGAAGGTGGGCAAAGATAGGAGAATAAAACGTTGGCGCACACTTCACATCTAATTATTAGAATTCTTGCTAAGCTTGGGAAAGGCATCATGACAGAAACAAATAGCAAACTTTAGATAAAATCAATTACATCGACTTAATATTATAATATTAAGCATTTAAAAACCATTTTCCTTTCCTATTTTATTTGGAGGATAAAAAAACATTCAATTATTACCAAGTTTCACAACTAGGATAATTGAGGCATATAGAATACGTTTTTAGCATCACCTTGCACTTTTCAAGTCAATCGATATTTAATATTTTTTACCTTATCTCTTATTTTCTTTTAGAAATGAATTTAGGATATTTATGATCATTCACATAAAGCAAAACATGGCATTAAAGATAATTCTGACCCAAGGAACACATTTTTACCATTATATTTGGGTTTTGAAGATTTCTTTTATGATTTCTATTACAATTAGAATTTTGGGCTTATCAACATTATGCCATTATAACCTCACATCATTACCATCATTATTTATTATTTCATGTATTATTATCTTCACATTTTTACCTACAAAATTTTCTTATACTATCATGCATAAATTTAAATGTTTTAAATATTTATTATATTAATTACTTTAATTCAATATTTGTTTAGAGAATGGTGCATTATCATATTTATGTACATGGAAATTCCCATTTGTTATTCCAAAGCATATTATACCTCTTAGTAAATATATTTTAGCCATTATGTGCATATTAGTTAGAAAAGGAAATATATGTGACAAATGTAATGAATTTTACTTACATTTTGGCACTTAATCATGTTATTATGTTAATATGAGATGTTGATTATGGAACCTTATGTTACTTATTGTCATATTTATTTACAAGCCTATATGTGCAATGGGTTACCATAGAGTAATACCCATTATATGCATTAGCAGTGTTCATCAAGGAATAACTTTATCCTTGTTTGGTCAAATCTAAAGAACCAAACATTCTAATCTCCTAATCATGGGAATAGGATTTCTAGAGTCAAGATGTGAGGTTTGGGTATTTTACAATATGTTTGTTTCTCCCCTTTATCAATATCAAAAAGGTAGGGTTATGGGAGAAAAAACATCCTAAACTGGCACCCATATAAGTAATAAGTTTTTGGTGTAAATCAAGAAGAACTAAAAACTAGGTGCAAACTTGTACTACCACATACAAGATCATCTTCAATGATTAAAAAAATCATTCAAGCATACAAATTTACCAAACTGAGATGCTATGTGAAGAATTTTTTTTCTAAACTCAAAATGCCAAAAAAATAATAAGAAGAAGTCATTTTGCATTACACAATCCAAGCTATTAATTTGAAATGTATTAAAGAGTATGATCACAATGTGATATAAGAAGAGATTTCAAGATATTCAACCTATATACCAAAATAAATCATCTTCTTTTCCTATGAACTGCGCCACAAAGTATAGTCAATAGATGCTAACTAGGCTACCAACATAATGTTTAGTAATATTAAAGAGAAATCATTATGCATATGAAATCAACAGAAAGTAGATATCAATATATGCAAGAATGTAGTAAAAGACTAAAGATTTTTATTCCAAAGGAGTATTTGTGATCAATCTTATCTAAATTACTACTACATAAAACAATGTAAAATATGTGCTAATTGGATTATGAACCTATAATCATCTTAGACACTCTTTTTTGGATTCATAGATCAACTAGAAAAAATTACTAGGACCTAGAATAATGTTTCACTCAAGCATAATTGGCCACATAGAGAAAAACATATTGGATGATACAAGAGCAAAACCATAGTTCTAGTCTACATTATAAATGTTATCATATACAAATACTACAACATAATTATCATTTAGACATCAAGTCTGATAGTGTGTAAATGATATACATCTAAATTTGTATAGTTATGCTATGAAATGAGAGATACCTATTTATTTAGGTTAATATTTTTGTAGGGAAATACGACATCAGATGGGTAGCTAAAACAAAAAAATAACTGCCATATTTCCCTTAAATCTATGGAACATGTCAATAACTATGTAATTGGAAGGATCATATATGAGGTCATACCTGGTCTAGGATCAAGTCCAGTGACTATTTCCTCATTGTAGCTGTGTAGTTTTCTTCTAGTTGCACTGGAACAATGTTTGTGGCAGCTCCTGGTCAACCACTACAGACAACAAATTGATGTTATCCTCCTTGCGGCAAACAAAAACCTCGTTACCTATATAGTAGTCCACATAGACCACTAGAACTCTTGTCGTTCTACTATGATGGACAAGGAGTTTTCCCCTCATGTTGGCGTACTAGTCACAAACTTGCTCTACCACAATTGCTCTCCCTTGTTATCCCTCCCTTTAATGGGTAGGAATTGATCACGTTCTCTCGGTTACCACAACCAAAGAAGACAAACAATTGTAAAAGGCAATTGAGTTATTTCTTAGAAGCCCCCAGTACCCCTCTATTTATAGGAGGGTCAGGGTTCCCAGTTTGAGTGGGAGATGAAGGGACCAAAATTTCATGAATTTTCTCAACTTGGGAGTGGAAAAATGGTCGCTTCACAGGTGAACCGATCAGTTGGAAAGTGAACTGATTAGTTCAACCCTTGTACGGGTCATTTCATCATGTTTTCCAATTGTAATTCTATTAGCAATTCATACCCAATTTAATGCACAACATGATGTCATCACAAATCCTTGAATTAATTGAATTGATCCACCAATCACTCTGTTCACAACCTGAGCCGGTTGGTTCATGGACCTAAGCTGATCGATTCACTATCTAGAATTGCCAAAGTTGGTTCAATTGACCTGACACACTAAAATGGTTGATTCAACACTTCAACCGGTAGGTTCACTTGTCAAATTAGTCAATTTTCAACCAATGGTATTTAAATTGAATATTTGGTTGCTTAGCTAATCAAGTTTAAACCATATTCATGAATGAACTCCTATTCTAAGTGTATCATATTTGTGTGACCCTATATGTTCCAAGTTAAGTTGAAAGTGAATGTCCATAACTCTTTGATGACATCATAAGAAAATATCAGTGTCTAGTCACACATCATTGCTACCTAAGTAATTGGAAAGTTGGAGAACAACTTCAACCTATAATTTGTGATAGATGTTATAGTAATTGTACAATTCTTTTCTCTCTAATATCCAAATTGAACTGGAGGCACGGTAATGTCATCCTTTCAATGTTCAATACATGTTCCTTGATCTGGAATAGACTGTTTGAGATATATGTGACCTCAATATCATATATTGATTCACAAGTGCATGTGCACACCTTTCTTAGTCTCCCTTATCAAGTAGCCAGGATATCAAATTCTAATAGAAGGGACAAATCCCATCTACATCACTTACAATCATCCTCATGTGTCACATGGTATCGGATCAACACCTTTATGGAAACCTTTATTTAGGATTACGGTGGTTGATGTCTAAATACACTGAACGATAAGTGAAGGGTGTAGTGATTTTTGGTCTAAGAACCATAATCACCACCTTAACTATGAGATATGACCATGACCACCGATTATGGTTCCCATGTGTCACTCTCAATGTGGGTCTATCTGATACACTATTCTCTAACAAGTATCTTGTGCTTGGTTTGATATCACATATCATGACTGATGAGATTATGTCATCAACCAACCCACACTCTAATCTTCTCTGTTATTGTTGTCTATCAACCTTCCACAATAACATCTAACTAGGGACATAATAAGAAGGTACATACTCTTAACATCTGTATGATCTCAATTTTCATCTCACATACCTGAAGACATACGCCATTGAGTAATGTCATTCTATAGACATTCATTATGTTTCCTCATTATATCATAATTGAGTCAAACATAATAAATCAAAAAGTTGCCTTTATTATTAATCAAATTGTTATTCATAATATGCCATCACAATCATCATATGATTGACTCTCTGGGCATACATACCAACAAACTCCCACTTGCACTTAGAATCAATCACCCACAAATCTTATTCTTGGTGACCTAAGCATGTCTATAATGTTTCTGTTGTGCAAGTGCTAATCTACTGAGTTAGCAACACCTTTCCTCTAGTAGATATTTTGCATGTTTCACATCTCTTTGTTGTATGGAATTTTGTATAAGATGGAATTTCTATAGTATGCTATTTGATATTCCTTTCATAACCAATATCTCCATTGTTATAGTTTTTCTACTATGTCACCAATGATTGTAACATCTCTCAAGTTCATCTATATGAACCTCTAGATCCATATAGTATCACCCATGTTTTTTTAACACTAGGTCATACAACTTATATTGTAGAATTAAAATTGTTGCCTATAATTTGGAACTCTTTCCAACTCACAACTCTTCTTTTAAGATTAAAGATATTTTTATATTGCGATCATTCTCTATCATTTCAGAATCTTGCATTGTTATAACTCTTTATGCCCAACTATTCCTTATTACCATAATGCAAGAAGTTATCCTATAGTGTTTCTCAGGTTCTAATGGATGTTCTTTATGGTATTCCAATGACCTTCATTGGGATTTGACTGATATCATCTTGTCATGTCCAATACATACAAGATAATGGGATGAGTACATGATATTGTATGTTAGATCTAAAATGTGAATGCATATGGCATCTCTTTCATTCTTCATAATAATTAAAACACATGATTCATGAGAGACTGATCCCATCCACATGGATAAATTCTCATTCATTGAATCGTACATGTTGAAATCACAATTGCCCAGTCAAAGGTATCAGACTTTAAACTTATACCTAACATCAAAAGACATCAAAAACTCAATGTGTAGTCTATTGTACAGAGGCAAGATCACCTCCTTACTAAAATTTAAAGGAAATACAAAACATCCACTTTTTCCCTAGAAAATAGACATTGTGGAATGCATGTATAATAATCCAAGCAAATAAACATGTTTCAGATAGATATAAAATGTTATTATATTGCTTTTTGAACTCTTTTTCACTACATGAGTTTCTTTGAAAAGGAAAAACTGAAAAGAAACTAAAGGATCTAGAAATAAGCAACCTAGTCACCCTAATTGCAAAACTTAAATCTACTACTATTGAACTTGGTCACCTTGGCCTTCTTCAACACCTTGATCTAACCCTGGGTGGTTGGGAAAGCACCCAGCAAAGGGAAAGAACACAAGGTATGTGTCATAGGAAATGAACAAGGAAAAAAGATAAGAAAACTATATGGAAAATAGGGGCTAAAATTTCATCATATGATAAAGATAGTCAAAAGTATGAGGCCATAACAAAAACAGAAAAAAGGTTGCATTAATGATTAATATTGACTACCTAAACTATGTAGGGTTGAGGCACTGACCTAACCTCAACCAATAGGTGAGGGAGAGTAACACATTCCAATCACCTACAAATATTCTATATTGGGGAGAGTAACACATTCCCCAGGGTGAATTTACACATTACCTATCTATGGGTGGTTGTACAAAAGTACCACTACACTAGTTAAATAGTCTAATACAATCAAAAAGCGAAGAACTATGGCATGTATAAGCATCAAGTAAATATGGAAGTGGGATAGAAGAACCAAGAAATAAATAATAAAACTAATTTTGAGGCAAATATAGTAAAGGAAATATTTAAAGAGAAATTAGGATTTCATATAAGCCTAATTAGGGAAACTAGGTTAGGGTTTACAATTATTCCCAACTTAGGTGTAAGGAAAGCACATACCTTTCTTAATGAGACCCAATTACTTCTACTTTACTACTTTAATCAATTTCAAAGCCTACTTTCCTATTTCCAATGTATAACCATAAATTAGGGTTTACTCATATATAAAGGTAAGGAACCCTAAATTTTGGACCTTTCAAATAAAACCTTTATTTTGACTCTGAAATTATCACCATTGATCTTATGAGGTTTTCTTGATTAAATAAAATATACATTTGTGTCTATTTTGGAGTTATACCTTTCAACATATTGCTAATATATGTGCTCTTACTTAGGTTTAGAAACTTTCTAAAACCATCTATTTAAATCTCAATTCCTATCACATAACATGTTTTACCTAATGCTTCATATTGAAGGTGATTTCCATGCCATGTTTCAATATCAGGTATTGAGATGTTATTGCTCATGAATATGTAGAATATTCATATGCTCCCACTAGATCTTTTATAATCACATATTTCATCTTTTATCTTGACTCAAGTCAAAGTCACTGACTATCTTGTCAAATCAAAGATTCCAGTTCTAATATGCTTGTTTCAACCTCTAGACATTGTATCTTATACACTTTATTTGCAATAATGGAGTTATAAAACCTTTAGGTCGTGTCACACACTCATCCTCTCAATTATTCCTTCAATCTCCATATGCAAAATCACATAGCCTTATTAAGTTGAAATAGTAAGCATGTCAATTGGTGAAGGGATTTCATCATGTTCAACACTTTGAACTGGTTTGAAAACCTTTGCAACCAATCTGTCCTTTTTTGTCATCCATGTTGGTCTTCCTTTTGAAAACTCAATTGTACCTTATGGGTTTTACCCCTTTAGGTGGTACTATTAAGGTCATACCTTGTTGGTGTTCATGGATTCCATTTTGGATGTAATGGCCTCAACGTTTCTCAAACTCTGGTCCCTCAATAGTTTTTAGTTGATTGTTGGATCATCATCTTATGACCAATTCATAACTTTACTGAGTTATAGAATTCATAATATTTTATCCTCAGATGTGTTCTACTAGAAAAACAAGATTTGTTTTATAGATGAAACTTGAGATTCCACAATAATGTGTGATTCTTGAAATTCTCATTGTACCTCCTCTAGTTCAATGTTTTCTTTGTTGATATCAAACTTTTGATTTCTACTTCACTCCCACTAATTCCTATGGAATTAACTATCCTATAAAAAAAATTTGTTGTCTGATTGAGAGAAGTAGTATTCAACAAATTAACATTTGTGTGGATAACCTTTCCAAGAAACTATTTTCTTATATAAGTTTCAATCCTTTAGACATGTCAGAACATTCCCATACCACATATCATATGTTGTCTATAAAACCATTTAAGATGGTACATTGTATTAGTTCTAACCATATACCTTTTATGGAAATAGAAGATTGAATTAAATGATAATCATATCATGACTCATCATGATGTGATTGCTTCTTACAGATACATCATTTGAATTAAATGATAATCATATCATGACTCATCATGATGTGATTCCTTCTTACTGATACGTCATTATGTTTCAGGTGGAGTTGATTGAGATACACTATAATCGTATCTCAAGAAGGACCTCAAACTATTCTTGTAAAATATTTCAACTTTGATCATATCAGAATATCTTGATATTTTAAGGATGTTGTGTAATTCATATATATAATCTTCTTGAAAACTTCAAGAGATTTGTGTTTTATTGAGTATATATCACCATGTCACTAGCAAATATAATGAAGTATAAATAAATGTCTCTAGAATTTATTCTATAGGTCTATATACATCATTATGTACAAATTCTAATAGAATGCTTATTCTCCCACTACACCTAGTGAGAGGTGGTGTTGTCATGTTGCTCATATATAAGACTTGCATGTCTCTTATTGTTACAATAACCAAAAGAGTCTAGATATACATGAATATGTTCTAGAAATGCATCTCTCATCGATGTTCTCTAGATTACAATATTATTGATTATTTGAGAGTGTAATCCTTTAGGTATTTACATAATAAACATTCATTTTTGGATCCTTTTATAAAGATCACAAGACATTTGGGGCATTCCCATATAAGATCATATCTTAGAAATAGAAGCATTAGCAACTCTTTTTTATAATCATCCTTGTCCACACAAGATGCATTAAGTAAAATGTTTCTATTATTGGCATAATGAAATAGCAGTTCATTTCACTCTATTACATGCCCTTTGGGCAACGATAAATTCATAATATAAACTGAAATTGCAGTAACTCTTTCTCCACACGGTCCATCCTTCTCCTTTCTTAAAGGATTTATTCTTATCTAATCATGCACATTAACGTATGTCAGATCTACATCTGATATCACATACCCATGATGAAGAAGTAATCATATTTATCTTATAACATTTATATTTGAAGTAGATGTTTCTATCCCTTCCTTCTTCTACTTTAATTCCTACAGATAGAGAGGGCAATTCCTTTTCCAGTGTCCAGCCTGGGGAAAGTGGTGATAATTGCCTCCCTTATTTACTACTCCTCCTTTTGCCTTGAATGTTGAACACTTAGGCCTCTAGCCACCTTTAGAACTCCTCTTAGCTTTGCCTTTTCCTTTAGACTTTCCTTTTGTCTTGTTGATCATCACAACAGACTTGGGCTTTCTTCATTTGTGCCTCAACTATTCTCAACATGCCAAGTAACTCTATCAATGGCTCGTCAAAGTCATTCATGTTGTAGTTCATGATAAACTAACTGTATGACTCTGGAAGTGATTGCAGAATCACATCAATGGCCAAATCTTGGCCCAAGGGGAATCCCAATCTAGAAAAGTTCTCCACATACCCAATGAGATTGAGTACATGAGGACTTATTGGATCTCCTTCTATCATGTTACATTTGAACAATGCTTTAGAGACATCAAATCTCTCTTATCTTTCTTGATCTTGGAACATGTTCTGAAGATGTCTAACCATCTTAATAACATACATGTTTTCATTCTATCTTTGCAACTCATAGTTCATGGAGCACATCATTAGGCACTTGACATTGATGATATCTTTAGTATGCTTCTTGTAAGCATCCTTGTCAGCCTTAGGTGCATTGGAAAGAGGTTCTTATGGCTCTGCTCTCCAGCACATAGATCTTGTGTTCCTATGTCAGAACAATTCTCAGCATCCTGAACCAGTCGTGGAAGTTATTCCCATTCAACTTGTCCTTCTCAAGGACCAATCAAAAAGAAAAAGTGTTGTTGTGTGTTTCCATTTGATTCTACAAGTGAAATATGCAAATTTTGTCAAAAACCCATTTTTGATTTGATTTGATTTAACTTATATAAAATTTTACAATGTTTATTAGGCCTTTAATTACCTATCACTCTCATTATTTTGTTCAAATTGATAGCCTTCATTTATGAATTCATAAGATTGCAACGCACAAACTTCTAATGAACCAAGATCCAAAATAATTTAGTTATTACCCGACCAACACCAGCATCCATAGTCAATCATTAAGGTAGACAACGTTTGCCATTTGCATCTTATGCAATTTTGGGATAGACGATATGCTCAACTCTTTGCTATAGTAATATGCATGCCTCTAGGTGCTTAATCTCATTAAGTACACCTAGTTAAGCCTGAATCAGAAGCAAACATGATAATAATGCACCTCATTTGGAAAACCCACATTAGTACCACCACACTTCCATGAGATAGACAACACACACCCTTGGGGTGCCCACACTTAGTCAATTGAGATTTTTATGTGTTTCACTAATGGAAAGCATCTTAGACTTAATATGTTCTATTGAGATATTTTATATGTTAATACATATACATTATCCAATCACCATATATATATATATATATATATATATATATATATAGTATGTATCATATACATGCTATATCCCACAACGTCACATGACATATAAAACATTAGTGATGGTTATGGCCACACTATGTAATTCCTTGGAGCCACAAGGAATTTCTACCACCTAGGTCTACACCTCATTCAAGAACATGTTGTTGGTGTACATTTGTGCTTTCCAATCTGGGTTGATCGGTTCAACCCTTGAACTGGTCAGCTCACCTCTTGGTTGGTCGATTGGTCAGATAAAAGTATCATTTGGCCTCCCATCCAACTGATATTCGGACACCTCCAAACAATTAGTTGGTTTCACTAGTCGATCAATTTCACTCCTCTTGCAGTCTACCCTTCTTGGTCCTCCAACTGATCATCTAGTCTCATGAAGCAGTCAGCTTGCCTGACACTAATTGTCATCTTCGTCGTAGCAAGAAAAGAAAATATCCTATTTCTATTAAACTTATTATATGGTAATGATAAACCTCTAGTTACATTCAAGGGGAGAAAAGGTAGGAAATAATAATACTTTTACATTGGGAAGAATAAGTTAGAGGCTCGGTATGCAAACTGAGATATAACTGGAACAAACAAACTATTCAATCACACACAAATATTTGGGTTATTGGCCATACTATGCTACACATTCACCATTAAAACCAATTTTAGGGTAATGCGTGTAGATTATATATATATATATTTGATCATATTGATTATCCCAAAACATAGTTTATTGACATGACTCTGATACCACTATAAGGAAATATGACATCAGATAGGAAGAGGAAACAAAAAAATTAACTATCATATTCCCCTTAAACCAATAGAACACATCAATAACTATGTAATGGGAAGGATAGTTTACAAGGTCATACCTGGTCCTAGAGAAAGTCCAACGACTATTCCCTCATTATAGTTGTGCAACTTTCTTCTAGTTGCACTCGAACAACATCTGCAGCAACTCCTGGTCAATCACCACAGATAGTAGATTGACGTTATCCTCCTAGCGGAAGACAACAACCTCCTTGCATTTATAGTAGTCTATGTTGACCACCAGGAACTCTTTTCATTCTAGTAGAATAGAAAATAAGGAGTTGTCCCCTCACATTGGTATCCTAGTCACCAACATTTGCTCCCACAATTGTTCTCCCTTACTATCCCTCCCTTTAGTGGGTAGGACTTACTCAGGTTCTCTCAGTTACCACAATCAGAGACGACAAAACAATTTTAGAGGCAATTGAGTTGTTTCTGAGAAGCCCCCAATACCCCTCTATTTATGTAAGGGTTAGGGTTAGGGTTCCCAATCTGAGTGGGAGTGGTAGGGACCAGAATTTCATGAATTTTTCAAAATACAAGAGGTGATACGATCGGTTGGTATGTGAACCGATCAGTTCAACCCTTGAACTGGTTGTTTCATCATGTTTCCCAATCGAAATCCTATTGGGAATTAATAAATGATTAAATGCACTAAATGAATTCAGCAAGAATTCCTTGAATTAATCAAATTGATCCATGAACCACTTGGTTTACAACCTAAGTCAGTCAGTTTATGGACCTGAGCCGGTCGGTTCTTTTCCTGAACCATTCGGTTCATTGTCCAAAATTTGCAAAGTTGGTTCCATTGACCTGACACACTGAAATGGTCAGTTCAACACTTGAATTGGTCAGTTCACTTTTCGAGTCACTCAATTTTCAATCAATGTTGTTTAAATTGAATACCTAACTCTTTAGTAATCAAGTTTAAACCATATTCATATATGAACTCCTATTCCAAGTGTATGATATATTTGTGACCCTATAGGTTCCAAATTACATTAGCAGTGAATGTCCATATCCCTTTTATGACATCACAATCAAATAGTGGTTTCTGGTCACACATCATTGCTACCTATGTAATTGGGAAGTTGTATAACAACTTCAACCCAAAATATGTGATAGATTTTATAATGATTGTATAATTCCTTTTTTTCTGATATCTGAGTTGAACTCGAGGCGTGGAAACGTCATCCTTTCAATGTTCAATCCATGTTCCATGAGCTAAAGTAGACTATCTGAGATATATCTCACCTCAATATCATATATTGATTCACATATGCATGTGCATGTCTTTCTCAGTCTCACTTATCAAGTGTCCAGGATATCAAATTCTAGTAGGAGGGACAAATCCCATATACATCACTCATAGTCATCCCCATGTGTCATAGTGTATCCGATCATCACCTTTACGGAAACCCTTATTTAGGATTACAATGGATGATGTCAAAATATATCAAAGGAAAAGTGATGAGTATAGTGATTTTAGGTGTAAGAACCATAACCACCACCTTCACTATGAAAGATGACTATGACAACCAATTATGGTTTCCATGTGTCACTCTCAAGATGGGTCTATCTAATACACTATTCTCTAATGAGTATCTATGCGCTTGGTTTGATATCACATATCATGACTGATGAGATTTTGTCATCAACCAACCCACACTCTAGTCTTATGTGTTATTGTTGTCTATCTGCCTTCCATAATAATATCTAACTAGGGACATTACAAGAATGTACACACTCTTAACATCTGTTTATCTCATTGTTCAAGTCATGTACCTGAAAACATACATCATTGAGTAATGTCATTCTTTAGACATTCATTATGTTTCCTCATTATCTAATAACTAGTGAAACAAAATAAATTAGAAGCCTGCCTTTATTATTAATCAAATCATTATTCATAATATGTCATCACAATCATCATATGGTTGTCTCTCTGGAATACATACCAACAATTTTCTCTAATAAGAGTACGCCCATACAAAAAAGAAGTATAGATATGAAATATAAATTAGATAACAAAGAAATATCAATCCTTCTATAAGGAAACTCATTTTGAACCAAAATATATTATGCTTGAGGCTCACACTTTCATGTGAAAACTTGATATTTGTGATAATTAACAAATATCTTGAGCCATATATTTGCATGATCACAGTCATTTTAATGTACTAATAAAGGAAAAAGCTTGATTTTATTATGACATGCTATTTCTGGTAAAGACTATAAAAATTAAGCTAAAAAATGATACAAGAGAAATGCTCAAGATGATAAAAAAGTGGAACGAATCACTATTCTTGTGTTTGTTCTTACCACGTGGGTGCATATTGAAGAATACATCATGTAAGTATTTTGAGACCCTAATGCCAAAACGGATAACTGATGTAGCCCCATTTTAGGGCTCCATCTTGTGTCATTTTGCTCTCAAATCACATCTAGACATGTTAGACTACAAGCGTTTACCCCTAATTTGGTTATCATTGCAAATATGCTTATGGATGTTCTTTGCACTGCTTTTCAGGTACTTGGACCATGCCTAGATGGAAGAGAGAGAAAGAAGGAATCCTAGGGTTTCCCCACTCATAGAGGGACCCAAAGAAGACCCCAAAGTCTCCCTCAACCTACCTCCAATGGCCAAGAATCGTCTCCAAGCAAAGGAATCCAAGATTTATGAAGTTTAAAGCCATGCTAGCATTAGAAGACCCCAGCACGGCCGTGGTGCCATGGAACGGCCGTGCTGGCAATTGAGAAAATTTACAAGTTGATCGAAAATCATTGAAGTTCAAGCAAGTCAGCCACCACGGCCATGTTGCCCAGCACAGCCGTGTTGGATGAAGATGGAACGTGCGTGCTGCTCAGAACGACCTCCTCCCAACTCCGCCACCACGACCGTGCTGCCTAGCACGGCCGTTCTACCTAGTACCCAACACGGCCGTGCCACCAGCCTTCGTTTTCACCCACCAACCTGTTAAATTAACACTTAGCCAACACGGCCGTTCTGGCCAGCACGACCATGCTACCACCCCAAAACCTATACAACTTTCACTGCTTTCGCTATTCTACCCCTACTTAGCCCTAGCCCCTATATAAGCACTAGTTGCTTCTAGGGCTCGGGAGAGAGCACTCCCTAGCCGTCACCTAGTTGCTCCCTTGCATCCATTTCTCCCATCCACCCATTTCGTTGCATTCAACCCCATTTCCACCCACTTTCCACTCATTTCCACCATAGAAACCTAGTTTCTCTAGGTTTCTATCCATCCATCCCACCATTTTCATGCACCCCTGCACTATTGGAGGAGGGAGGACGTCTACAGCTGCTTGGAGGTGAAGAAGAAGGCCACTTCATCAAGCTTCATGGAGTTTCTTCCTCTTCTACCCCTTTCTTTTCCTGTTTTCATGATCATGTATAGCTAAGCCCCCTTGTGGTGGGCTGTTTGGGATTAAAATGTTACTTTGATACCATGTTGGGGGATAAATTCTTGTAATGAACTCAATTCATATTTATGATGATTACTTCTTGCTTCCATCTCTTTTCCTATCTTATTGCATGTGGTTTGTGCTTCTTGTATGAATTGCTTGTTTTGAGGTTTTTGATGACACTTCATTTCTAGGAGGAATTGGGGTGTATGTGGCAATCTTAGGAATGGCTCCTAGGTCCAATTAGTGGATCCCTAGCTAGCCCCCTTTGTTCCTACATACACACCCCTCCTTTTACAAATGAGTGTGAGATTTAAGTGGCTAGTGTAAGTGAGAGTGATGCAATTGCCTAGGGCCTTCTAAAGGCTAGAGTGGCTAGTGGCATGAGGATTACCCCCTTCATCTCCACTCCCATCTCTACCCTCAACCCTCAATTGTCCACTATCACTTACCCTAGAAACCCCAGATTTGGCCAATCTCACTAGAACTACACCTAACCCTAGTCTTCTACTAGTAGTATAGGGTATGTTCTAATGGCATTGCCCTTGTTGTTTAGTTTGGTAATCTAGATATGAATAGAGCACCATGCATGTTTAATGAACTCCCCCAACTAAAATCAAAGTGACATTCCCCAAACGGCCCACCCACCTTTATGACCTTGCTTAAACCCTAATCGCTTAGTTTGCTTGTTAATGCTAGCTTAGTTCAATTGCTTTAGTTTAACTTAGTCAATTGCTTAGTTATACCATTCAGTGTTAACTTAGGTTCTTGCTCTTGCTAGTAGTTAGTTCAGTTCTTATTTTCTCCCTACCTTGCTAGAGTAGTGTAGCCTTTCTTGCTCCTGCTTAGCTAGCTTGATAACTTAGTTCACTAATTTGCTTGCTCTTTCATAATTTAGTTTCCTTTTAGCATTTCTTACTTGCTCATTAGTGTAATCAACCAAAAATCAACCTTAAAACCCTAAAACCTTTCTCTCCACACTAGGAGCGTAGCTCATGCTGTCTAACTCTAGCGCCCCCTTTATCCTCATGGATCGACCCCGTACTTGCCGCCTCACCTATACTGCGACACGACCCCATGCGCTTGCGGGCGTAGTGTCTTAGTAGACGTAGGTAGTTAGTGTGGGAACATATAAATTTCGAAAGCACAATCCCATATCCCGTGCACTCCGACCTCGTGGGGTGTAAAAGCACCACTAGCGGGGACGCACCAAGCTTTCTGGCGTCGTTGCCGGGGAGAGAGGCACTCGGCCTAGTTAGATAGTGTAGCTTAGCCTTTCCTTTTTCCCTCACCATTTCTATTATTTATTCTTTGTGTTACTTCTGCATCTTGGTTTGCCAACTTGCCCTCTTGTATTTGGTTGTGCCTTATGCATGTGACAAGCAACCCTTTGGAGTCAAGTTGGTGTACCGAGATACGCAAGCCCCTTCAATCCCTCAACCACCCTACATGATGAAGATGTTGGAAGACATGTTGTATCTAATGCAGATTCATGTGGGAGGTTCTTCTCATCATTCTACTAACTCCATGGCGGCTCTTTATGGAGACATGGTTCTACAATCTTATGAGACCCAAAGCCCCATGTCAAGCTCATGCACTTCAGAATGTAGAAATGGTCCAAACTTCTCATGGGAACCACAAGGAGACCGCGAGCCAAGAGATAGCTCCATGTTTGAAGAAGAAGTTCTTGCAAGGTTGAGAAGCCTTGATGAAGTGAAGAGAGAGGTGTCCCTTCAAGGACAAACCATTGATCGACTAGAGAAAAGGTTGGATGAGATTTCCCTTTCACTTGCCCTTTGTGAGGAGGGAAGATCCCTTTCACTAACCATTGCCAACCCAAACAATGCAAATAATTATATGGGCTCCCCTCAAGTTATCTATGATCCACCACCTCCTCAACCCTCGTATAACTTCCAACACACCTCACAACCACCACCACAACATCAATCGCAAGAACCACCCCCATACCACCCACCTCCACAACAACCTCCCTACATCCTTCACAAACCTAATCCGCCACTACCACCAACACCACCACAACCATCACTTGCTCTCCTTCTTCCCCATGAGCAAGTGGATACAATTTCAATCTTGAGGTGTGACAAGGTTGTTGAGGAGATCAATAAGAGAGGGAAGCAATTAGACAAAGATCATGATGGAGAACCCCTGCCGCAAAGTCCTTGTGAGAGTGCTAAGTGCACTAAAAATTCTGCAGTCCTGACATATTTTGAGAAGATAATATCTTATGTCCCATCTTCCTTTGATATGACACCACCAAGTTCTCCTGTTGCTGATCCAAGACATCCCAATGTGATATTTTTAGGATTGCAAGTGTCCAACAGGATGGAAACCCCTTTCTTTTATGCTTATGAAGACCCATTCCTCAAGGGAAAGCAAAACTGTTGCATGAAAAGTTTGAAGGTCTTAAGATTGACCAAGGCAGACAACTCATTGCTTGCCATCATCAAGCAAGTACCAACTGATGTAAGGTTCCATAAGGGTGTTTTCACCCTCAAGAAGAAGATGAGAGGGAAGATGCCTAAGAAGGTCATCTTAAATGAGCTGAAACATTTTATTGATGAGGATTCTTACATTGAGGCCTATGATGATGACCCCAGAGGAGAGACAAATGAAGAAAAACACTTGAGAAACTCACATAACCTTTGGGAGACAATGCAGGCATTTGATAGGATTGCGTACGATGAGGAAGAAAACATTTTGCTTTTGGACAATGGTTGATTAATGAAAAAGAGCAACAAGCCCGGCTGAAGGCTATAAATTTAGCGCTAGTGGGAGGCAACCCACGTGGTTTGAGATTCTCGAACCTTGTTTTACTATACTTTCTTTTGGTTTCCAAGAAACACACACACACACACTGTACTTGATAGTTTTTCTGTTTGTGAATCATTTTAGCACAGGCACAAGAAAGGAAAGATGATACTTAAGGGTTTAGCCAAGGCGGAGGTCAAAGTGGAAGAAGAGATTGCAAATCAATGGAGGAGTTATAGGAAGAAGTCCAGAACGGATGTGCTGATTAGTACGGCCGTGGTGGCCCTGCCCTGCTCACCAAAAATTACATTGACCACTCCAGCTCTCGTCGGTTGCCTTTTGCAACCCCACGCTCTTTTTACCCTACTAGTCTAAACATCTATTTCATGATGAGGACATCATGATTTAAAAGTTTGGGGTGGTAGGGCGGTAAGCCTTCTCTCACCACATTTTTCTCTAGGTGCCTTGTGCTAAATTTTTGCAAGATGATCAAATAGTTTGACTGACATTCCATACTCGATTACCCTGACCTGGTGTGTCTGCTTGCATCTTTGCATGACATGTAGTTGATTTCTGCATTTTTGAGTAATTTTTCAAAATTTTTGCTTCTTCATACCATGCATTGCATTCTCATATAGTTTTGATAATTTCTTGTGCATGTTAAGTAGGATTTTCTGCTTTATGTCTTTAAAATTCCCTAAAGTAGGTTTAGATGTGATTTAGTGCAAATTGGCACCATTTTGGCCAATTTTGCCCAGATTTGAATATTCTTGCTCTGATGGGATGTTTTGACTTAATCTCCAATGTTTGAAATGAAAAGGTTTACTCTTGTGACAAATGCATGCTACATTCTTAGATTTTATTGATATATGGTCTTGTTTGTGACTTTCTACATGTGAACCACATCTCTTAAGTCTGTGAATGCTTTGGTTGAATCATGAATTGAGCAAGCGACAAACGCTTAAAGCCAATGGAATCACTTGGTAGAAATATGAATTTTGTGTTCATTCTATCATGTGGTGTGATATTACTTGGTGAAGTGTTGAATTAGCTTTCATGCAGGGAATCTTATGTTGAAAACTACATTGATGACCCCTCTTTGATCCGACTATTCTTCCACCATCTTCATACCCCTCCGCCTCATAAAAAGATGCCAAAGTGCACATATTAGCCGTGGCCACCTCCAAAAGTTTGGGGTGGCCACATCTTTATCTCCCCATTTCACTCTATCCACCATGTGCCCTACCTACACCAAGGGCAAAGAAAAAGAAAAGAAAAGCAAAAATAAAATAAAAGGATGCTCCTGTTTAAGAGCATTCAAATAAAGAAAAGAGGAGTGTGTAAAAGCACCCCAAATCTTACCGCAACCCTTTCTTCTTCTTTTATGCCCATTGAGCTAGAAAACATCAAATCTAGCTCACTTTACCCTTTCTATATACAAGTGGATCATCTAGTGTGGTTTGAAGCATAAGACTGAATGCATGAAAGTGAAACAACACTCCTAGTCACCTGTGATTAACACCAACATGAAACGGTTTACCCGGAATGACATAAAGGACATATGGACAACTTGTGTTTCTATGCTTTATATTTGAAGTTTGTATGCTCAGTTCTCAACTCATGAATGGTTTGTGAAAGAAGGAAGGGAGAGATGTGAAACACATGCACTTAGTCACCTCCAAGACCATGTATTCAATAATTTGTTGTTGCTTTGCATTTGTCATTTGTTTTGGATTGAAAAGAACTGAAAGAGAGATTAAGTTGGAGCATACTTGAGGACAAGTATGTTTTAAGTTTGGAGTGGTGATGTAGCCCCATTTTAGGGTTCCATCTTGTGTCATTTTGCACTCAAATCACATCTACACATGTTAGACTACAAGCGTTTACCCCTAATTTGGTTATCATTGCAAATATGCTTATGGATGTTCTTTGCACTGCTTTTCAGGTACTTGGACCATGCCTAGATGGAAGAGAGAGAAAGAAGGAATCCTAGGGTTTCCCCACTCATGGAGGGACCCAAAGAAGACCCCAAAGTCTCCCTCAACCTACCTCCAATGGCCAAGAATCATCTCCAAGCAAAGGCATCCAAGATTTATGAAGTTTAAAGCCATGCTAGCATTAGAAGACCCCAGCACGGCCGTGGTGCCATGGAACGGACGTGCTGGCAATTGAGAAAATTTACAGGTTGATCGACAAATCATTGAAGTTCAAGCAAGTCAGCCACCACGGCCGTGTTGCCCAGCACAGCCGTGTTGGATGAAGATGGAACAGGCATGCTGCTCAGAACGACCTCCTCCCAACTCCGCCACCACGACCGTGCTGCCCAGCACGGCCGTTCTACCTAGTACCCAACACGGCCGTGCTGCCCAGCACGGCCGTGCCACCAGCCTTCATTTTCACCCACCAACCTGTTAAATTAACACTTAGCCAACACGGCCGTTCTGGCCAGCACGACCGTGCTACCACCCCAAAACCTATACAACTTTCACTGATTTTCCTATTCTACCCCTACTTAGCCCTAGCCCCTATATAAGTACTAGTTGCTTCTAGGGCTCGGGAGAGAGAACTCCCTAGCCGTCACCTAGCTGCTCCCTTGCATCCATTTCTCCCATACACCCATTTCCTTGCATTCAACCCCATTTCCACCCACTTTCCACTCATTTCCACCATAGAAACCTAGTTTCTCTAGGTTTCTATCCATCCATCCCACCATTTTCATGCACCCCTGCACCATTGGAGGAGGGAGGACATCTGCAGCTGCTTGGAGGTGAAGAAGAAGGCCACTTCATCAAGCTTCATGGAGTTTCTTCCTCTTCTACCCCTTTCTTTTCCTGTTTTCATGATCATGTATAGCTAAGCCCCCTTGTGGTGGGCTGTTTGGGATTAAAATGTTACTTTGATACCATGTTGGGGGATAAATTCTTGTAATGAACTCAATTCATATTTATGATGATTACTTCTTGCTTCCATCTCTTTTCCTATCTTATTGCATGTGGTTTGTGCTTCTTGTATGAATTTCTTGTTTTGAGGTTTTTGATGACACTTCATTTCTAGGAGGAATTGGGGTGTATGTGGCAATCTTAGGAATGGCTCCTAGGTCCAATTAGTGGATCCCTAGCTAGCCCCCTTTGTTCCTACATACACACCCCTCCTCTTACAAATGAGTGTGAGATTTAAGTGGCTAGTGTAAGTGAGAGTGATGCAATTGCCTAGGGCCTTCTAAAGGCTAGAGTGGCTAGTGGCATGAGGATTGCCCCCTTCATCTCCACTCCCATCTCTACCCTCAACCCTCAATTGTCCACTATCACTTACCCTAGAAACCTAGATTTGGCCAATCTCACTAGAACTACACCTAACCCTAGTCTTCTACTAGTAGTATAGGGTATGTTCTAATGGCATTGCCCTTGTTGTTTGGTTTGGTAATCTAGATATGAATCGAGTACCATGCATGTTTAATGAACTCCCCCAACTAAAATCAAAGTGACATTCCCCAAACGGCCCACCCACCTTTATCACCTTGCTTAAACCCTAATCGCTTAGTCTGCTTGTTAATGCTAGCTTAGTTCAATTGCTTTAGTTTAACTTAGTCAATTGCTTAGTTCTACCATTCAGTGTTAACTTAGGTTCTTGCTCTTGCTAGTAGTTAGTTCAGTTCTTATTTGCTCCCTACCTTGCTAGAGTAGTGTAGCCTTTCTTGCTCCTGCTTAGCTAGCTTGATAACTTAGTTCACTAATTTGCTTGCTCTTTCATAATTTAGTTTCCTTTTCGCATTTCTTACTTGCTCATTAGTGTAATAAACCAACAATCAACCTTAAAACCCTAAAACCTTTCTCTCCGCACTAGGAACGTAGCTCATGTTGTCTAACTCTAGCACCCCCTTTATCCTCGTGGATCGACACCGTACTTGCCGCCTCACCTATACTACGACACGACCCCGTGCGCTTGTGGGCGTAGTGTCTTAGTAGACGTAGGTAGTTAGTGTGGGACCATATAAATTTTGAAAGCACAATCCCATATCCCGTGCGCTCCTACCTCGTGGGGTGTAAAAGCACCACTAGCGGAGGCGCACCAATAACATAGAGTATGAGTATCTATGGACAACTGTTAAGGGAACAACATGCTCACTGTCTCATACAATGTACAGTTTTTAACACAAGTTATATCAAATATTTTCATTTATTGGGGGTATTTGAGTCAATATTTTTCTTCATTAGAGAAATATTGTTATCCTATTATGTCATGGAGACCAGTGTTGGTTCACTCATAGATATGAAAAATGATCAAATAAACAAGATATATAGAATACACACCTCAAAATATTTTAAGGTAGATATAAGGATGAATGTTCTTTTCCCTAAATATATGTATTCTCATTTGATGAGTACATTTATGGTAAAATTAATACTTAAATGAGAATATGATTTTCTTAATACTTGAAGGTACTATGAAATAATTATATAAATTGAACATTCAATTATCATAATAAATGACAACAAAGAGATTATCAGTTTAAGCTTATCAAATTGACATCTATCAAGATTAATATGGTAATTTTCTACAATACAGTCATGAAATGTGTCAAATATAATTTGAAAAATGTAAATCATATTAAAATGATAATATATATAAATATATATAAATATGTATTTATACATATATACATATACTTATACAATATATACATGATCAAAGTCTAGTATAAATCAATCAAAATTCGAAGATAGTTCACACTTAGAAAATGAGATTTCCATACGTGGTTGATTTCTCATGTGAGATCTATTCTATCATAATATTGCAATGCTTAAAAATATGAGATGCACGATAATGAAGTGTAAAAATTTACAACTATCAACCTAATAATTGTATATGTAACTTATAAATTAAAATTTATAAAAAATTTACATATCCTCCATGGTTACTCATACCAACATATATTCATTTCTAGATAATATCAAAGACCAATCATAAATTTTTCCCTGTATATGTTCCTTGTTCACCCCAAATCAAGTAGTCCTACTAGGTGCAAGAACTTTCATGATCTATGACTAGGAAATATATAACAAAAGATAATCCTAGTCATATATGTTTACCAAGCATATCAAAGATCATTAGTTAAAAGTACATATAGAGGAAGGTAGTGGTCTTACACCAAAAAATAGATGAGTAGTCTAGTAAAAAAATAATAATATATGCTTCCTCACAAAAAGTTTATATCTACAAACATATACATACATACATATATATACAGAGTAAAAAATTGTCATAAAAAATAATAAGTCGACATAAATGAGATTTTAATTGCAATACATCCAATATATATACAGACTAAAATGTGTCATCAGAAATAATAAGTCAACATAAATGAGATATTAATTGCAATACATCCAATACGAATAGAGATTGTTGATTTAATGGAAAATGTTAACTCATACTAAGTATGAGAAAAGAAAATATTTCATTCAAATAGAATCTGAGGGCAATGACTTGTATATGGATGCATGTTGAACTAAAACAATATATTTTCATAGACATATTTATTGTTATAAATTAGTACACATTAACATTTCTATCTATGATTGTACCCATATTGTAGTTATTCATATAAAGATGAATGATGTATTTAAAGCTAACAGTTAAACTCATATAAAATGGTAAATTTAGTTGTCTGGAATACAATTTATTAGGATCAAGAAAGGCATATATGGAATGTCATAAAAATGTCCCAAAATCATATCAAAGAATATATTTATAGTTCTTTATTAAAGCATCTACTTGGATAGTGGTGTAATAACAACAACTTTCATGATAAATATTGGATACGAGCACAAGTTGATATGCTTCCCAAAGCATGTGGAAATAAAATTTCCAAGTGAAACAAGCATTCTGTTAGCATAAAATGTATTACATCATAAATAATTTTCAATCATTCACTAATAATTTGACCGTTAAGAATCATTCTCTTCAAACTAATATTACTATAGAAATTTAAAAAATATAAAGGAAGGCAATGAAATTTTATCTAGTTGTGGAATGATTCTCTGAGTCAATCTTTAAGTGTAGTGTTGTGATTAGCCATTCTCTTATTATCATCATTATTGGATAGTATATGATTGAATTTCTGAGTCAATCTTTAAGTGAAAAGGATCTTCACTCTAGTGTATATGATTGAATTTCTAGATTAATGTATACACATAAAACAAGGAGCTTGGAGGGGGATAAAATAATACTTTAGAATGAGGTTTGTAATCAAAATTTAAATGAATTACCTACATCTAGGAGTAAAATTCCCTAAAATTTTAGAAAGAGTAGATGTACTTAAATCCTCCTAGTCAAATGAATGCAAATTCATATTCTAGCTTGTCTTGAAAATGAGTGTTCATAAACACAAAAAGTGTGTTGGTATGTTGGGGATAAAAATCAATGATATAATGTAAGTGACTTTTATCAAGACAGTAATAATTCACATCTAATTCAGGTCTTTTTTGTGACCACTTATACTTCTTGGTGAACTAGTATGATTATTCTCTTACTTTGGTGTCCAAATTTCTACCACAACTTATCTTCATTTGGATCACATAGGGGAATCCTTCCATAATCTGTCCAAGTTTCACATGTGATGGATTTCCAACTGCATAATGTTTTTGTTATTTTCATACATTTAGGAAAGAATTCTCTTTAGAAGGTAGGAATTTATTTCTTTTCAAACACCCTCATTGTCACATATAAAGGCAACTTCATACTTATGTTGAAGTCCTATTCAAATTTTTTATAGATGTCATGTATGAAATAATCAATATAGATACATACAAGAAATAATTCTAGAGGAAAATCCAAAAAACTTCACCAACTATGCACATATAACTTTGATTATTGTAGATCATTTTTAGGTATCCGAAATAAGTACTCATACATGTATTAAGACCGTATTTTCATAAGTTATATAATTTATATTAGCCTAAGTTTCTAGTTTTGGGGTTGGGACCAGCCTTAACTAGTTGTGGGTTTAGGGTGACTAGGGTTTATCTTTTCCACAAGGTGAAACACTAAAGTTTCATCCTGCAAATGAGTCCAAATTATTTAAAACTATAATTCAAGATTTCATAATCAACTTAGATGTAAACCCTAACAAACATGATAGTCAATTCTAAACCATAGATTGAGTTTTGAGAAATGGTTTATGATTTATTAGATATTTATTGACCAACAAGGATTTTTTTTAATATAACCTACCCATGCAAATATGGTGTAACATATTCTTAGACTAGAGAAAAAATCAATTTCAAAACAATCAATATTTGGTCTCTACACATTTTTGTGATATATCTCATTTATAAGTTCATATATTTTGTCTTTTTTATTCCAATGTTTGAAAATAAAATAAATTACATCCAATCACGATATGACATAGAGGAAGCTAACATTCTAATAATTATAATGGTTTCCGATGACTAATACTAAAGAAAATGACATAGATACCCATCCATTTGAAATCATGTTGTAATATCCCAAAATTTGAGGCCTCAAGTAAATGATCTTAAAAGAAATGATTGGACTACCCATATCACCAAGGTGCACCTCCTTTTAAAGGAGACCATCACTAAGAGATCTGCGGTTAAGCTTGTCTGGCCCAATGTAGTACTAGGATGGGGACTTGTTAGGAAGTGTATATCGAGTTGTGCATGAGTGAGGACAAAGCAGGCATCCAAGGATGGTGATGGTCTATGGGGTCATTCGTCATTCCTAAACAAGACTAGAGAGTTAGCTTGTTGGCATGAGCGTTACAAATGGTTTAAAAGACAATTTCTCTCTAGTAGGTGGGGCCTAGTTGATCCTATGGCATGTTAGTCTTTCAGATGTGTGATTTGTGCATGTTGGAAGATCCTATTCATGGTGATGGAGCCAACCTTGCACCGATAGCCGTGATCAGGATTTGGGTGCACTTGAGACATTTTGGGTCTACAATAAAATGGTGAAAGATTGTGAGGAAATATAGTTGAGCCTTGACAAGGATGCCAATAGTCTAACTAAGGGAGATTTTAACCTATCGAGAAGTTGATCTTTGTTTGTGTGTGGTGAGGACAAAGTGCACATTTGAGACTAGTGGTGGTAATTTGTTCCAGTTTTCATTCTTGTAACTCTACTAGAGACTTGGAAGGTTGAATCGAGTGTTACACATGTCATCATGTGCATTAGGGAATTTGAATATTCACACACAATAATTGTATTTCCCCTTTTCTATGGAACCTCATGGGTTATGAAGGTCAACTAGAGTGATGATTCTGGGATCTATAAGACAATGGGGACAAGTGATATGTTGGTGGTGTTTTTCTCATTGAGAATAATAAATATAAGGCAATCTCATGTAGTTGTTGTAATATTAAAGAATGAAATATAAGTAGATTAGGAGTAGACACATTATTTTTCTTGGAAAACAATTAAAATTGTACATGGGTGTAAATCAGTGGATAATGTGGAGAAGACTGAAACATGACTCCAACTAAGGGTGGATAAGATAAGGAAAATATGGTCATGAGACTATGTAAGGAAATTATATCACATTAGGGGAAGGGATAGGAAACCATACATTGATTGAAAAGTTATTATGTGTTTGAGTGATTTAATTTGTGAAGTCATTCACTGTGATTTGGTTTAGGGTTAAGAAAACAAAACAAAAAAAGAATGATAAACGATTAAGGGATCCAATCATCCTGGGATCTCCCACATAGAGGTTATTCTTAGCTCATTGTGATAAGAGGTGGGAAATAGAGAGATTCAATTCAAATGGAAATCTAGTTAGATCAAGCTCATGGAGTCCAAGATCTACATGCTCAATGGGATGCTTGAGAACTTTAAGATGGGAAAGAAGGAAAGAGTCACAGACATGTACTCAAGTCTCAACACCATCATCAACATACTTGCAACTTTGAGAAAAATGTTGGATAGAGGGGCAATCAACTCCAAGTTACTTAGGTTCCTTCCCAAGAGATGGGAACCCAAGGTGAGTTCAATTGAAGAAGTAAGAAGACTTCAAGACTTAGCCACAGAGGAGCTCATTGGCAACCTTCAAGCTCATGAGCCAAGGATAGACAAGCAAGAAGAAGATGAGATGCAATAAGAGAAGGAGTCAAAGAAAGTCAAAGATAATGCCTTCAAAGCCCAAGTGGAGGCAATGATCCTTTAACAACAACTTGCTTGTCAATCCTTTCCTAACTCCTCAACTAAAGATAATAGCCCTAGTAAGAATGAAGAAAAATACTCCATAGGAAAGCACTTCAAAGGAAAGTCTTCCTCATCCTCAACTCCAAGATGCTATTGATGTGGAAAAAAGGGGCAGTACAAGAATGAATGCCCAAAGGCCAAGAAGAGCCACCATAAGATCAACCACAAGTAGAAGGATGATTACAATAAGGAAGGCAAGGACATGAGGAAGGATAAGAAGGATAAAAGAAGCAAGTATGCAACTCATGCAGCTTGGGAGGAGTCATGTTCTACTAGATCAATCTCTGATGAAGGAGAATGCCATCTTGCACTCATGGCCTCTACAAGTGAAGACATTGGTGAGGTAAGTGAGGTAAGATTGCATGAGTTATCCAAAGAAACTCTTATTGATATGCTTAATGCTACCCACTCTTCTTATTCTGAATGTAAATCTAAGAAGAAGAGATTGGGTAATATCATTGATGATTTATATGCTAAAAATGAGATTCTTGATCAAAATGAAAAGTTGCATCTAGATAACATTGATTCCTTGCAAGGGTAGTTTATTGATCTTGATCTCCAATACAATGGAGTTGAAGTTGAGAATGGTCTCTACCTTAAGAACATCACTAGTCTTAAGGAAGAAAACCAAGCCCTAGTACATAAGCTTTCTTTTCTTGAAATTGAAATTAATGAACTTAAGCTTGTTTGTGATGCTTGTAGGGATGAGAAAAATATGTATCTTGATGAACTTAAACTACTTAGAACTAAAAATTCTAGGTTGCTTGCTCGAGTAAATGATTTATCTTCTAGACCTATTTTACCTTGAAAGGATGTTTCTTCTATTACTCTAGAGAAAGATTCATATTTGACCAAATCCCTCTGTCTTGAGGCTGATCTACTACATGCTAATGATGATATTGCTCATTTATCTTCTACTGTTGTCACTCTTAGCAATGACAATCACAAATTGAGAGCCACTTTGAAAACCTTCCTCAATGGGAAGAAGTCACTGAATGAAGTCTTAGATCACTCCACCAAACATACTTGTATGAGTGGTTTAGGATATGAGGGAGCTCCAAAACTCAAAGGTAAAGGAAAAGGTAAGAAGAAGAGAAAGGAACCTCCAATATTCCATGGAGAGTCTTCCAACTCTAAGAACCCTATGGTTTGGTTTCATTGTAAGAGTGATGACCACTATTCTACTTATTGTCCTTACAAGGAGAAGGGGACCAACCCAAAGATGAAGTGGATGCCGAAGCTAACCTCGAATCCCAAAGTTTGAATTATGAACTAATTATCTTGCTTTCTTGTAGGGAAAAGGAAAATGTATTGTTGATAGTGGTTGTTCAAAACACGTGATGGGCAAAATCATCCATTTCAATCAATTCACCAAAAAGAAAGGAGGATTGGTGACTTTTGGTAACAACAACAAGGGTAAGGTAATAGGTGAGGGTGATGTAGGTGATTCATTTTGTATCAACAATGTTCTTCTTGTAGATGTTCTACATCACAATTTAATAATTGTTAGTCAAATTTGTGACAATGGTTATCTTGTTCTATTTACTTCTTTAGAATGCTTGCTTCTAGATTGCCTCTCCTACAATGTCATATATAAGGGAACTAGAAATGGTAATATTTACATTATTATGCTTGACTCTATTAAGTGTATTGTTGGTAGATGTCTTGTTGCCAATTTGAATGACATTTCTTCATGGCACTGTAGACTTGGCCATGTAAATATGCATCAAATGAAAAGATTGAGAAAAAAGGATTTGTCATGGGACTTCACAAATTGGATTTTACAAAGGATGAGAAAAGACAAACTTGTACCCAAGGAAAGCAAACCAAGTCCTTATTCAAATCCAAAGGAGTCATTAGCACCAAAAGAGTTCTTGAGCTGCTTCACATTGATCTATTTGGGCCAACATGTATGAAATCGCTTCGTGGTAGCAAATATTGTCTTGTAATTGTCGATGATTTTTCTAGATATGCTTGGACCTTCTTTCTTGTTTCAAAAAGTGATACTCTCAATATTTTCTCATATTTTTATAAATGGGTTGAAAATGAAGCTTCTTCCTGAATTGTTTCTATTCGTAGTGATCATGGGGGAGAGTTTGAAAATGATGTGTTTGAATGGTTTTGTAAGGAATATGGGTATGCACACAACTTTTCTTCACCTTGAATGCCTCGATGAAATGGGGTTGTAGAGAGAAAGAATAGGTCATTATAGGAAATGGATAGGACCATGCTTCTAGAGTATGACACTCTAAAGAAGTTTTGGGTCGAAACTGTTAGTACTTCATGTTTTATGCAAAATTGGGTTTTTACTCATCCTTCACTGAAGAAAACCCCCTATGAGCTATGGCATGGTAGAATGCCTTCCATTGACTTCTTTCAACTTTTTGGTTGTCCTTGTTTGGTTTTGAACACCAAGGACTCCCTCGACAAGTATGATCCACAATCATACAAGGCTTTCTTTCTTGGCTACAACACTACCAGCAAGGCTTATAGAGTATATAGCATTGAATTATGTAAAACAAAAGAATCTATCAATGTTAGATTTGTGGAGACTAACCCCTTTATTTCCAAGAATGTTGATGATGAGAAGATTAGGTTATCCCTCATTTAACAGAGCTCAACATTGGTGAAAATAAAAAGAGGTGTTAGTTGATGAATAAGAAAAGAATGCAGAAAAGAAGGATCCAACCCCCCGCTTTGCAAAGCATCATCCTAAAGTGGTCATCATAGGCAATCCTTTTGAAAGGGTGGATATGTTAGATACCTACAACAAAGAACAAGCAAATAGCACCTTCATCTCCCAGTTGGAGCCAAAAGATGTTCAAGAAGCTCTTAAAGATGATGAGTGGATCCTCGCCATGCAAGAAGAGTTGGAGCAGTTTGAAAGAAACAAAGTGTGGACTCTTGTGCCAAGACCAAGTGATAGAAAGATCATTGACACCAAATGGGTCTACCACAACAAGTTGGATTAAAGCAGCAAAGTGGTAAGGAACAAAGCAAGATTAGTTGCTCAAGGCTACAACCAACAAGAAGGTAGATATTTTGATGAAACATATGCACATGTAGCTAGACTTGAGTCAATTAGAATGTTTCCTACTTTTTCCATTCAAACAAATTTTCTTATTTATCAAATGGATGATAAAAGTGCATTTTTCAATGGTAAAATTTAGAAGGAAGTGTATGTTGGACAACCTTCAGGCTTTGAACATGATAACTTGACTAACCATGTTTCTTTGTTGCAAAAAAGCTCTTTATGGTCTCAAACAAGAACCTCGAGCTTGGTATGAGAAACTAAAAAACTTTTTGTTAGACAATGGATATGTCATGAGGAAAGTAGATTCTACCTTGTTTCTAAAGCACACTTCAAACAATTTTCTTAACATTCAGATTTATGTTGATGATATTATTTTTGGAGGAACTAATCTTGATCTTTGCAAGGAGTTTAGTAATCTTATGCAAAGTGAGTTCCGGATGAGCATGATGGGGGAGCTTACATTCTTCCTTGGCTTTCAAATCAATCAAACAAAGCATGGGAACTTCATCAACCAAGGCAACTACACCAATGAACTACTTAAGCACTTTGGGATGGAGAATACCAAGCCAATGGACAACCCCATATCAAACATAGACAAGATTGATAGAGATGAAGAAGGTCAATAGGTAGATGAGAATCTCTATAGAGGTATGATTGGAAGTTTACTTTACTTAACTGCCTCTAAACTTGATATAATGTTTAGTCTTGTCTTGTATGATCACTTTCAACCAAGTCTTAGGAAATCACATCTTATAGCAGTTAAGAGGATTCTAAGGTATCTAGACAAAACCCCAAATTTTGGACTATGGTATCCTAAGTCAAGGGACTTTACTCTTACAACTTTAAGTGATGTAGATTACACAGGATACTTGATTGATAGAAAGTGCACAAGTGGCACTTGCGTATTCCTAGGACCATGCCTAGTTTCTTGGTTCTCTAAGAAACAAAGAATTGTGGCCCTTTCAACTACTGATGCTAAATACATTGCAGCTGGGAGTTGTCATGCCCAAGTCCTTTGGATGAACCAAATGATCCAAGACTTTAACATTTATTTTGATGCTTCTTCTATCTATTGTGCTAATACTAGTGCAATTAACTGTCTTACAATCCTATATTGCATAGTAGATCTAAACATATAGAGGTCCATCATCATTTTCTTTATGACCACATTTCCAAGAAGGATATATATATATATATATATATATATATATTACATATGTGGATACGGAGAATCAGTTAGTGGACATTTTCACTAAACCTCTAGCTAGAGAGAAATTTACTTTCTTTACATCAAAAATTGCTTATTACTAATCTTGATGATATTAACATGCCTTCTAGCTAGTTGTTACCTTGACTATATGTTTCTTTCTTAAGTTGATCATCTATTTCTTGATATGCACTATAATTGTCTTATTTCTTGCCTTGTTTTGTTCATTTTGGGTATTTTTCACAAACACTAGTTTTATCACAAAATAGTACTATATGACGAGTGAAACGTGCCTTAACATGTCTAAAATGCATAATAGGCCAAAGAAATAAAATTAATTAGCACCCTAGAGGCTAGAAATTAAGCTTCTGAGTTTTTGGATAGGCTACCTGTCAGTTGAGTTGGTCAAGGATTTTTCTCTTGATCGGTTGAGTTTCCCAAACTCAAAACTCGACTGATGGTCATACTGGACCAACTTAAAATAGGTTTCGCCAACATTTCTCCCTCTCAACTATAGAAAAGTCGATCAATTCCTAGCTACAGCCCCACTTGACTTGAACCCTATGTGCGACCATCCCTTCCCGTTTCTAGCCTAGACTACCTTGCCTCTTCCCACACCCTTCTAGGCTGTTAGATAGCCTGTTGGTGGGGTTTTGTACCTCTTTTGGTTGTTGTTGCCACACCCTTCTAGGCTGTTAGATAGCCTGTTGGTGGGGTTATGTACCTCTTTTGGTTGTTGTTGCCTCTCAAATCGGACCCCATGGCATCCGACAAATGAAAGAGAGTCACCCCTAGTGGAGCTACCCATCCTCTTCTAACCCTCACCTCCTCCTTTGATGATACCTCCTTTTTCTATTTTGAAGCTCTCAATCGCTACAAGGATCTCCTTCCTAGGAACCCCTTCCCCTTTAGAGCCTTGTTTGAGACTTGTCTCAAAACAAAGGATGTCATCACTGAGATTTTCGACCTTTTCCATGCCCATCACTTAGGTGCTCTGTGTGTAGAATTCCTATGCTTTCAAAATTCCATCACAAGCACCAAGGCGGTCCATGAATTATATACAAACCTTTCATGTAACTATGACACTTTAGTGCCACCACCCAATGGCCAGGTCATCCTCACTTCCATGATTGCTGGAATCAAGTTCACAATCTCTACAAATTCCTTGAACATCTTTTTCAATGGAACGGAGGTTACTGACATATGGAGGAGGGATTATCCTAACTACTTTGACCTTTCGGACCCCGAGGCTTTCTACAAGCACTTTAATCTCACATTCCCTCACATTCACAAGTTCTTAAAGAAGCCTCAGGTACCCTATAAGAAGAAGTTGATCTTGCCATCCTCTTCCCTCGATCTCAAAAACAGACTGCTCACATTAGTTGTTAGCTATAATGTCCACTTGAAGAAAAATCAAATGGACATTGTAGAGAACAATATTGTGATCATGTAATGAATGTTGAAGAATATTGGATTCAAGTGGTCATGATATATTCTACATCACATGACCTGCTTTGACTCCAGGAAAAACACCTGTGGTACGCACCTACCCTACCCTTCCTTGATCTGTGGCTTGTTTTCTTTTGCTACCCAAAAATCTCTTTTCCATGATCTCAATTACAACGCTAGTCAGAAAGGAGTTTGCATTAGGGAAGCCACAATCAAGAAGACCTTCCTGCCTACCTCTTCTACCATACCTAGAGCCTCTATCTCCACCCAGTAACCTCTACCTTCACCATTATCCTGACTTGATCACACCTCCTTCATTGTGTTAAATGAAACCCTTATGGGATATCTGATGCATCAACATGCGTACAACCTCTAGGTTTAGGATCACCTACACCAGGACTTGTCCAGATCATGTATACCATGAACTTGTCATGCAACCATCCCTACCCTACCTACCACCCATACCCAGGTGGTGACTATGATTCCTATGCATATAGTCACTTCTACCCAGCCCCTCCACCTATTGGTTCGACTACCTCTTATGCTGGTGATGATGGACCTGCCCCTACCTCTAGAGTGCTTCCTCTACTAGCTTTTCCTATTTTCCCTCTTTCTATCCTACTTTCCAACCTTGAAACCTATGCTCCCACCTTCCCTCGGGCATAGGAGTTACATGCTCTTGGCATGTCTTGGGATGAGCAAAATGCCCTGTGGCCCAGTCACGATTTTGATCCTTCCGTTGATGAGGAGATCCCTGACCAGGATGATGAGGAATATGTTGATGATGAGGATGTCACTGAGGATGATGGGCTTGATGTTGGTTCTGATGATGGCTTCGTTGGTGCCTCTGGTGATGAAGGTGATGTTTCTATCTGTACTACACCTTCAGATGATGATGGGGACTACAAACTCGAGGCTGATTATGATGATGCAGATGATGACACCGTTGACATAGATAGCTTAAATATAGCTTAGATGTCTTACTTCCTTTATCTTTATATGTTGATCATACATATCTTTTTAGACTCCTATCTATTAAGACATTTAGGCACTGCATCTGAGAGGTACTAATTTATCATCTTGTTGTTTTATCATTGGTTTGTGGTTCTTGTAGTGAGGACATGTTCTAGTGATGTAATCTTAATCATATGTACCCTAACTCTTTGGTTGACACTATATCTTATGATTTTGTGGTATGTTATTACATATTTTAATTATGACACTAGATTGCTTATTTCTCTTTATCTCGTCTCTGTTTGATGTGTGCTATATGTGGTTGATTGCTTTAGCTTGTGTTTGTAGAGAAGACATGTTTTTAGATCTTCTACTTCCCTGACTATTTGAGATGACAAAGGGGGTGAAGCGCTCTGAACCATATTATTTTAAGCGCTTATATGATCCTTTTCTTATCAATTAATTGTTTATCATGTGACTTGTTAGAGGACCATATAGTATGTATATGTGCTATGGTTATTTGTGGAAAGACTAGTAATGTATGTTTAGGTAAGCATGAATTGTTGGGGAGAAATTTACTTTGTTCAAATTATGTATCCCTTACCATTCAAAAGGTAAAGGATTAACTTTCACATCCTTTTTCAAAGGTGAAAGTTTCATTTCATATCCTTTTCAATATGTTGAGGAATGGTTTGTCAAAGTCAAAAGGGGGAGAATGTTGACCTAAGTGTTTTAGATTGTCCATATTTTGATAATGACTTAACCATTCTAGTCATATGTATCTAATATTTATGTTTAAGATTGATTTTAGTCATTATGTACAGGAAAAGGATCAAATCACTCAAGCCCTAGCTTGGCTTAGTACAAGTCAAAAGCAATGCAAATGAGCAATTTGGGAAACCACTCCAAATCACCTTAGACCATTTTTGCAATCATTTGTATTGATTATATGTCTTATAACTCAGGTAAGAAAAAATCAGGGACACTTAATTCCAACATTTGATCACTTAAAATGCATTTTGTAAAATTCATTATAGGCACTTCATCAGTCAAGTTGCAAACTCAACTGATCCTTAATGGATTTTGGGAATGAATGTTGATTGGTCAAGTTTCACTTTCATAGAACTCAACTGATCCCTCTGCAAACCAAACTCAATTTAAGTGGATCGACCGAGTTACCCCATGACAAGCTCGAATGTTGGTTTAAATTGATTTTGTCGCATAGTGTGATTGGTTGAATTATCTTTATTGAAACTCGGCCAAATGCACTGTATGGAAAATGGAGAAAAAGTGATTCTAACCGTTGGAGGGGTGTAAAACTCAAAATCATATCCATCGCAACCCTCCAAATAGCTAGATAATGTTCATAAGTGTTCCCACACTCCAATGGACACCCCCAGTTATAAATAGGACCTCTTGGTGTTCATTCCAAGGTTGATGATTCATTATATTCTAGGTCCTTTCTATAGTTGAGTGCTTTGTGTACACTTGATCCCCTTTCTTTGTCTTAATTACAAGTCATTTCATCATTATGAGTGAGATAGGTCTTGTGTGATGAGAACTAACCATTTGTATGCTTGTAAAGCTCTAAAGCTTCTCCTTTCCCATCCCTTTATTCAAAGCTCTTAATTTGTGAAGGCTTCTCTAAGAGAAGGAGAAGGAGCAAGCTTCTTCATATGGAGAAGAAGGTGCTTAAGGCTACTCCAAGTGAAGGAGAAGATCAAGGTGAAAGATCCAAGGAGCTGAGTGGGTAAAGCCTTAAGGTTGAAGACTTGTTACTTGAAGGGGAGGACCTTAGTGAAGGCATCTAGTTGATTACAAGAGTATGTAAGACCTTTATGAGGGATAGCTCTTGGATAGGAACGACCTTGATTGTAATTTTGTTGGCTCCCTTAGCCTTAAACGGAAGTTGGGTATCCTTTTCCTAGAAAAGGAAGGTCATTTATTGTAACTCTTATAAGTGAATATAAAGAGTAAACAAGCTTAGAAAATCCTAGAGCTTAACCTCTCTAGGTAGTGGACTGACTCTCTCATAGTTTGGAGAGTGGAACTGTAACACCTGGGTCCACTTCCCTAGGCTCTAGTAGAGTTTCAGGAATGACGAATGGCCCCACACACCACCACTAGCCTTAACTGCACACTTTATCCTCACTGACGTGCAAGTCGGGGTCAACTTCCGAACTGGTCACCCATCCTAGTACTACTCCAAGATGAGCATGCTTAACAATGGAATTCTTTAGTGATGGGCTCCCAGAAAAGGAGATGCACCTTAGTGATATGGGTAGTCTAATCATTCTTTTTAAGATAATCTTATCTGAGGCCTCAAAGTAATGGGGCGTTACAATCTCCCCAACTTAGACTCTTGACTTCCTCATTAAGACACAACTATATGGCTTCATAATCTATCCCCATTTCAGTGTAGACCCAAATGTCCCATGTACACCCAGCTCCTGATCACGATTACCAATGCAAAGGTGGCTCCATCAACTCAGATATCCCTTTCCAACATGCATGGACACTACCAGCACACGGGCGGCTCCATCAACTTAGATAGCCCTTTCCAACATGAGTAGACCGCACAGCTCAAAGATTGGCATGCCACAGGCCCATGTGGGCCCCACCTACTGGAGGGGATTTGGCTCTGATATGATAGTTAACACCTGGGCCCACTTCCTAGGATCTAGTAGAGTTTCAGAAATGACGAATGGCCCCACAGACCACCACTAGCCTTAACTGCATGATTTGTCCTCACTCATGCTCAAGCTGGGGTCAACTTCCCGACTGGTCACCCATCTTAGTACTACTCCAAGCTGAGCATGCTTAACTATGGAGTTCTTTAGTGATGGGCTCCCAGAAAAGGAGATGCACCTTGGTGATATGGATAGTCCAATTATTCCTTTTAAGATCATCTTATCTGAGGCCTCAAAGTCCTGGGACGTTACAATAATTTTGTAAACACACAGGCACACTGCCTAAGGCTCTAATAAGGTTTTAGGAATGATGAATGGCCCCAAAGACCACCACTAGCCTTAACTATGTGCTTTGTCCTCACTCACGCACAAGCCAGGATCAACTCCCCCACTGGTCACCCATCCTAGTACTACTCCAAGCTGAGCATGCTTAACTATGGAGTTCTTTAGTTATGGGCTCGTGGAAAAGGAGATGCACCTTGGTGATATGGGTAGTCCAATCATTCCTTTTAAGATCATCTTATCTGAGGCTTCAAAGTCCTGAGACGTTACAGTCTCCCCCACTTAGACTCTTAACGTCCTCGTCAAGGCTCAACTATAAGGCCTCATAATCCTTCCCCATTTCAGTGTATATGTAGAATGGCCGATGGACACCCAACTCCCGATCACGGAATACCAGTGCAAGGGTGGCTACGTCATCCATGGAAAACCCTTTCCAACATGCCTGGACCGCACAACTCAAGACTAGCATGCCAGATTCCAATGTGGGTCCCACCTACTGGAGTGGTTATGGCTCTGATACCATTTGTAATGCCCGAGCCCACTGCCCAAGGCTCTAGTAGAGTTTTAGGAATGATGACTGGCCCCACAAACCACCACTAGCCTTAACTGCGCACTTTGTCCTCACTGAGGCACAAGCCAGGATCAACTTCCCAACTGGTCACCCCTCCTAGTACTACTCCAATCTGAGCACACTTAACTATAGAGTTCTTTAGAGTTGGGCTTCTGGAAAAGGAGGTGCACCTTGGTGATATGGGTAGTCTAATCATTCCTTATATGATATTTTTATATGAGGCCTCAAAGTCCTGGGATGTTACAGGAACCACTCCATAATAGCTTGTCCAATTGGTTGCTTTCAATTTTTCTCACCCTTTCTATGCATGTTTAGATTGCCATCAAATTGACTATTTGCAATTATGACTGGTCGAAATAAATTAAATGTCAAACTATTTTGTGCAAGCTTTGAAGATCTATTCACCCCCCATCTAGAGCCCTCTGATCCAACGACCTAGTGTTGGTGCAACTAGGTAGGAGGGAAATCTCCCAGCCAGCCCACCCAAGTTTAAATCCCATCGGGAGCAAACTCTAAGCAAAACAAATGGGCAGATAGGTGTTCGTATAAACCAACACTTTGATGGCATATCATGCTATCAAGTGTGATGTGGGGGTGATTGACAAGTGCAAGTGTGACCCCATGGTTTAACTTGGTAAGGGGAGTCCATTAGTGGCCCGTCCTAGGAGGGTTTCCTTGTCATAAAAAAAGATGAACATAGAGACAAAATTGATTAGTGTAGTTTGGGTAGGAAAATCATTTTACAGTGCAAGATGGGGATGCTAAATCTTCCCCTTTGTAACAAGATCATTGAATCCGATTTGTAATTACACTTTCCATAATTTTGTATATCCAACCTCATGTTCAGTCAAATATCAGTTTTCCAAGTTTTTCTATTAATTTAAAGATTCATATTATTTTCCCTCATTTTACGAATAAAATATGGTGGCAACTCCAAGATTTTCATGTTTTATCATTTTATCGTCCGCCAAATTATTTTCTCACAAGAGATTTATATTTTTTAGACCACATATAATACTTTCGTAGGTGGGATAGTGCATATTCCTTTGGTGGTATATTCACATATATATAATGTAAAATTTGCTTCAAATATTTGTTCTACTTTGTAAATAAGGACATTTACATAAAATACGTTTCTTATATAAATTACTAAAAAAATGTATATCCTAATGGGTTTGCAATTTTACTTCTTGCATACTCGATTGCTCTTTTTTGTGGATCTAAAGTGTAATGACAACTGCCTAGTCAAAGGGTTCAATCTTAAATTTATACCCAACTTCAAGAGACATTTGCAACTCTATACGGAGTTAGTGTAGAAACACGGGTTTGAATACAATGATAACAAGAACAACAAACTAAAACTGAGTGATCTTATCTTATTTTAGTCAGATCAAAAGGGTGAAGTTAGTATTCCATCTAAGGAATGAATTAATCTAATCAATCATTAAATCTAAGTTATGAAAGATAAAAGGATTGGGTTTCACCAATCAACCCAACATCAACCATGAAAAGCCATCTCTTCTGATTTACATATATTATTGACATGTTTTCCAAATAGTCGCAAAAGACATTCACTCCTTCCTTCTCTCAAGATGTGGGTAGATTTTTGTCCAAAGGTATCTTTCTCTTGATATGATAACCAAAATATCAATTATAATCGTATGAATTTTCTTATAGGAACATCCTCATTTTTGTGTCTCATTAGTAATCCATACTCCAAATCTTATTGAAATCATTCTCTTAAATTAATCCACATTAGTGTTTGCAAGAAGGTATCTACTCAAACAAGTGACACATTAAAACAAGAGTATAAAAAAGTTGTAACATCATATGTATTAAACAAAAGAAGGAAAGATTACATGGTTGGGAGGGCCTGAAGGCTACTCCCAACCCAAGATATGGAGTTTAGCCACTCATGGAATAGATATGAAACCAATTACTATTTGAACAAGTCCTGATAAGGAAAAGAGAGGGAAGAAGTTGATACAAGGGTAGATCAAATGATCGATCTATCCACCTTACAGTTGAATCTGACGAGGTGGTTGATGGCCTGCACTCTTTCATACAATCAAGATTGAAGCAAGAAGATCAAACAATCTATAGATGGAAGTAGTTGAATGCCATGTCTAGAGATCGATGGTCTTCTACATTTATGATAATATTCAAGTAGATGGTCTCTAGACTTTGGTACTGAACATGGTGACATTTTTTTGGCTTGTTGAATCAAAAATCCAAGATCTGTTGAAGTGATGTCCTTGCGGCCCATTTATAGGGTTTGTCTTTTTCTTTGTCGATGTTATGATTGGTCCATGTGGAGTGGACTCTTGGTCTCTCTGTCACCAATGAGGGAGGTTGATGAGTCTTTGTTTTGCCGATGAAAATTCATCGATCTTGAGGGTTGTCAATCTATGAGAGACCAACAAGTTGGTTTTGATGGATGGTCGATCTTGAAACTTGACAGATAGTATTTTCTAGTATAAATTCGATGGCTAAAGGTGTTGATTTCTAAGACATGTCTTCTTGTCGACTTTAGATCCATCATCCATTCTAATCAATGGCTATAGGCTCTATGGATGGGTCCAACAGTCTCTGAATGAAGGGTCTATGGATGGATCCATCATCCATAATAGGTTGATGAGCTATGGAAATCGGTTCAGGTTTATGAAAATGCCATCGATCTGCATGATTTTGAGTTAAAATTTCATAGTTGGCAATAATACTTGGTTAAATTTTAAGTATAAAATGAGTGGATTTGAGATCTCTAAACATTAAATCAAATGATTTTATTTATGAAAAAGTTATGAAATGTGCATAAAAACTAATGTTATCAACTCCATAAACTTAGAATTTATCTTGTTCTCAAGCTAATAGAATCATTACATAAATCAAAGGAATCATGATATTTATGTTGATGTCTAAAAGAAATTTTTATGTCAACCTATTACCAAAACCATTTACTAGTTTATAAAGTGATCCCAACCTATAAAAACATCAACACTAAAAAGATCCTTCGGTGTTTGTTTTTTTATTATTTCTTCTCATAAGAGTGTCTTCGACATTCGTCTCACTTTCCAAAGTAGCTTTCACTCTCATCATATTGTTTGTGGTGGTGGATGAAATGGGTAGGCAAAATGGCTTGTGGGTATCCCTTCTTTCATTTTTTAGGCATTCAAGTATAGGTCTGTCAAATGGGTAAGTGGTCCATGCATTCCAAGCAAGTATGCTTTAGAGCAGTGATTGCACATCCTAAATACCACTACCTCAGGTTCCATACATACCTTTAATGAACATCATTAGAATTAGGTGTGTGTATTATTGGTCTCAGAGTTTAGAAAAAGTGACATATTTGTGTTCACGAGCACGACAATGCACCATTTTGATACTTCTTTTGACTACAAGTAGGGTAAAAATCTATGATTTTTATACTCTCCACTTTTATTCCTCACTCTTTTTGGTATTTTAAATGAATTGGAGATGAAATGGAAGATGAGGTATCTCTTTCTTACTTTGTGAGAACATATCTTCAACTAAATATGATTTCATTTTAGTTTGATGTTTTGGCAATAATATTTTGGTGATGTTTTGATATTAACACCATATTAGATGAATAAGTAACATTTTACTGAGAGAGAAATATAAACACATCATCAATATCGATAAAGATTTCTAAGAAATGTCACGACTGTTGCTTCCTTGGAATTGACTTGTATAAACATAGCTTGAAGAATAAAGACTAAATTCACAGGAGAAGGTGCTTTTGATCATCTTTATCTTCATTGTTTTGTACATGAAAATGTTTTCAAAATAAAGTAATGAAAACAAGTGAAATTCAAAGAAAAGCAAGAACAATAATTAAGGGGGAAAAGGATGAAGTTTATTTGGTACTATGAATACCTATCTCACGAGATTACACCCCCCAAACTCACAACATGCATAGTCCTCAGAGTGTGAAAATAAGAAAGAAAGTTGTAAGCTTGTGACATTATTAGTTACGTCAAGGATCTACAGTTGCCCATATAGAATTGTGAAGTATCATGGTGCAATTACCACATAAGCAATGATAGTTATCTCCATGGCATTCTTCAAAGGCACCATGGAGAATGATAATAGACTAAACCCTTTGGAGGATGTAGAGGCCATAGTTGTTATGAAAATGTTGTTGTTGTGGGCTAGGTGACAGAACTTTGGAACTTTCCATTTCTATAGTTCTTGAGAGGCATTCATGTTTCCATGTTGATGTTTTAGAGGAATTCGTTTCCAAGCATGGGTATCATCAATGTGCTCAGGGATGATTTGAATCAAGAAAGAGTATCTGAGGCCTTCAATGCTATAGGTGTTGTTAGAATTTTTATAAAAAATTACTTGACGTTCTTGAGTCAAAATAATGAGCAAAGTCCAGTGATTGTCGTGGAGCAGAGGTAGGAAAATATAAGTGTGGGATTGAAGTTTTCAAGCACTGAATGAGTAATCCCTTCTTTCCAAATATGCTTGCTAAAGAAGATCATTTTATAGATCTGGTCAAGCCATGTAAACATCATTGAGGTTTGGCTTAGAAGGAATTAATAGGAAGGCGTAAGATCGTGTCATAAATATCCCCTAGATTTGAGAGTTTCTTTAAGGTCATCCTTCATGATGAGTAGATCATTTTTGAAAAATATAACAAAATTGTCGTTGTTGTCCTTGAACCATTGAATAAGACAGTGAAAATGAGTATGAGAAAGTTCTCATCAAGAGTTATGTTAAAAAAAATTAAATGGTTTGATGGACATTGTGGGCTTATAGACAGGAAACAACTCAGGTCCATGTAGAAAATTGAAGATGTCAACGGCTTCACGAGCTCATACAGAAGCAAAGATGGATTCTAATGGTTAAGAAGCAATAGGGGAAGGTGTGATCTGGCCTTATTTTGTTTTTTCCATTTGGAAGAACTACCAAAAGGGTTCCTTGGTAGGCCTATTAATTAATGGTTAGAGATCTCATAAATTATCATGAAGATCCACATCTTGGAAGAAACAATGATTGTGGATCATATCCATGGCATAGTGTCTGCATAGTGTAGATAAACCATGAGGATCTAGATTAATGATAGAGATCCTACGATTCAGAGCCTCCATGACTTGAATGACAATAAGTGAATTGTCACCGTTGTCTTAGTTTTTTAGTGAATTGGTCGCTCAATAAAATAGCTTGTCCAGTTAGGCTAGTAATATGGACAGTTGTGAATAACATGTTACAGATAGATACGGATGCAAACAATATTTTCTACTACTAGATCATGGAATTGCATATCCACATTATTGTATTATGTGATCTTCTTTGTAATCAAACTAAAACACAGTAGCCAAAATACTCTAAAGTGGAACGGAAGAAGAATCACTCATGTTGTCTACAGCTTGAGTCTCACAAGAAGGGTTGTTATAGTTGGCACGTCCAAATGATTCTTGAATAGGAATTAAGAAAGGGATGATGTTACATTGTAGAATGGAAACTCTTTGTCTCTTAGCACCACATCCTCCATAATGGTAGATGCTAACAATGTGAACATCTATTCCTTATCATGGATGGGCTGCAGAAAATGTGACAAAACTCATTTCAAGATAGAGATTGCACTCTGTTGTTGTAAATGATTTTTTGACCATCTCAAGTATCATCCCTAACATCCTATAAAACAAATATGTCTCGAATTTTCATCCCTTGCAAGCAATCAGATCCTAATCGTGCATTTTTTAAAGGATCTGAGGTGAAAGAGGTAAAGGTGGTTTTAGAAAGATGAGATTTTGAGGCCTTGGGGAAGTTGTTGAAAGAACGGTAAATAAATCATTGTTATCTTCTCCTACAGAAGTATGCTCATTGTCAAATAGACTATCACCTTCTACTTGTAGATCCTAATTATTTGTATATAGTCCCGTAGAAATATCATCCTCAAAAGTATGGTGGCTACAAGTGACCCAATTGGACTATTGTAACCAAGTAGAATCTCATGTATTTTCTACATCGGGCTACTAGAAAAATATTCAGAAGGTATTTAAGTGATTCATATTCTATTTTCAGAAGGATGGGCATGGATATCGTCAGAAGGGATGAAATGTGGCTTTAGTAGAGGAGAAGGGACTCCCCATGGAGGAAAAATGAAATTTGTTGCAGCATGTTGATTGATTGGAGCAGTAGTAGTTGTAGAAGGGCACCATTCATGCCATTCTTTGTCATTAAAGTCTCAGAGACATGGGAGACCAAAGCATTAAAAGAACCAGCAAGATGATCAAGAGAACGAATGCCTAACTCATCGCTCATCATGCTTGGGACATAGGAATTCCCATGGGATGACCATGAGGATGAAGAAGAGCCTTTGGAAGATGATCGAACAAGTAACTCATTATGACAATGCCATTAGATTGTGCAACATTTAAATTTTCTACGGACTTGGACACATGGCTTAGCAGTGTCCTCTAAGTTGACCAGATGCATGCAAATAGTGGGACAAAGTCCTTTAATGTCATATATACAATATTCCATAGCTTTTCATCAAAGTTTGAGTTCAGACAATAGTTGTTCTTGTTGGTCGGATGATAGTTGAGAATTTATAACCATAGGGTTTCTTTTCTCATAATCTAAAAGTTCATACTTTAAACCTTCTAGGTGAGGTTTTGATAACCTCCCATTTTGTGATGTTATCTTACTAGTTTTTTCTTAGTTTTCAATAATCTTTCTTAGATAAATTAGATAGAATAATTAAATTTCCGCTTTATTGTGAATATACCAATAGACTGATATTTCTTCTTTTCTTCTTACAGAAAAACCCAACAAAACATGCAAAAGTTCCACCTCAAATGGTCTCAAGACCGAACAAGCTTCAAATGGTCTCAAGACCGAGCAAGCTTCAAACGGTCTCAAGACTGAGCAAGCTTCAAATGGACTCAAGACCGAGCAAGCCTCAAACGGTCTCAAGACCGAACAAGCTTTAAATGGTCTCAATACCGAACAAGCCTCAAACAGTCTCAAGACCGAGCAAGCTTCAAATGGTCTCCAGACTGAGTAAGCCTCAAACGCTTTCCATACTTAACAAATCTCATCAGTCCCAAGGTCGAGTGCAAATCCAAACGGTCTCCAAACTGCGAGGATCCAAACGGTCCCAAGACCGAGAGGATCCAAATGGTCCCAAGACTGAGAGGATCCAAATGGTCCCCAAACCGCGAGGATCCAAATGGTCCCAAGATCAAGAGGATCCAAACGGTCCCCAAACCATGAGGATCCAAACGGTCCCAAGACCAAAAGGATCCGAACGGTCTCAAGACCGTTCAAAACTCCCTAGAAGCCTATAAATAGGACCAAAGGGGGTCCTCATTGGCATCAGATCTTTAGACGCACAAAGGCTGCCCCAACTGTTCCAGAGCTATTTCAACCTTCATCCATCGCCCCAAAGCTGTTGGTTTGAGATCCACACTCCATCCTCAAGCCACTTTCTCTCTCATCGACATAGAAGGTGGGAAGTCGAGGATCCGACCAAGGCGACCACGTGGTATGAAGATAGTTTCTCTCTACTCCAAGGGGTTAACCTTCCTCCCTCCTATGTAGAGATGATGTTTTCCTTCTCTCTTCCTACCTCCTTCTTTGTCCTTGCCATGAGAGAGTAGTTCCATACACTAGGGTGCGGGGAGTAGCCCTGCTACCCATGTTTTCATTCCATGCATTGTAATTCATGAGTTTGCAATAGAGAAATGCTATCTTTTCAGTTCAACATCAATTGTTTAATGAATGCTAGTTGCTTGATCACCAACTTGTGTTATCTATTATCTACTAGTGTGAATTGTCTACGTTTGTACTTTTAGATTCGAATATCGACTCCATGTTGGTTCCTGATGTATGTGGTCACCATACATCTATTCAGTATCTAGGAGCGTTTCTCATGGAGTGGAGTAAACTCACCTCCATCGTTGTACTTTCATACTATGAAATGGAATCAGTTTACGTATGAAAGTACAACCTTGACAGGTCAAGGAACACACTTTGCAAGGGGATTTATGCAAAGTAAGTGACCATTCATTTGGGTATGGCTGGCATTGCAACACTTCCACGTTTCTCATAGTTAGCTATCTAAAAGGAAGCTAAGTCTACAAAGATACTAACTGTTTAGACTTTTTTCTTTGCAAGCCATGTTTTTATGATGTATGTTTTGATCCATGTGTAGTGGTGGTAAAACTCGATATCATCCTAGTGGTTTCCAAAATATTGTCTTCAACCTTAAATTTACTTTCCTTCCATTTACATTACCTTGCACTTTAGGTTAACATCCAATCAACTCTTTGATCTAGATATCAACTCTTAAGTTGATAAACAGAATTATAACATTTTCCATCTTGTTAAATCCTTAACAAGACCATTGTCTCATGGATTTGACCCTAAAATATACTACGGTAAGACTATCGCGTACCTTAGCATACGTGGGTGGAGATCTTGATGCAGCCCTATTTTAGGGCTCCATCCTGTGCCATTTTGTATATAAGTTGCATCTAAACATGTTAGATTACAAGTATTTTCCCCCAATTTGATTATCATTGCAAATATGCTTATGGATGTTCTTTGCGCTATTTTTCAGGTACTTGGACCACAATGGATGGACGAGTGTGATGGAGGGACCCAAAGGAGGCCCCAAAGCTCCCCCAACCTACCTTAGTGGCCAAGGATCGTCTCCAAGCAAAAACATCCAAGAATTATGAAGTTTGAAGCCATGCTAGCACTAGAAGACCCCAGCACGGCCGTGGTGCCATGGAACGGCCGTGCTGGCAATTGAGCAGAATTACATGTTGATCGACAAATTTTGGAAGTTCAAGCAAGTCATTCACCACGGCCGTGTTGACCAGCACGGCCGTGCTATGAAGACCACACCACGGCCGTGCTGACCAAAACGGTCATGCTGGATGAAGATGGAACATGCGTGCTGCTCAAAACGACCTCCTCCCAACTCCGCCACCACGACCGTGCTACCCAGCATGGCCGTTCTACCTAGTACCCAACACGGCCGTGTTGCCCAGCACGGTCGTGCCACCAGCCTTCGTTTTCACCCACCAACCTGTTAAATTAACACTTAGCCAACACGGCTGTTCCCCTCCACCACGACCGTGCTCACTCCTACCCAACACGGCCGTGCTGGCCAGCACGACCGTGCCACCACCCCAAAACCTATACAACTTTCACTGATTTTCCCATTATACCCCCACTTAGCCCTAGCCCCTATATAAGCACTAGTTGCTTCTAGGGCTCGGGGAGAGCACTCCTAGCCGACCCTAGCTGCTGCCATTGCATCCTTTGCTCCAATCCACCCATTTCCTTGCAATCTACCCCATTTCCATCCATTTTCCACTCATTTCCACCATAGAAACCTAGTTTCTCTAGGTTTCTATCCATCCATTTCGCCATTTTCATGCACCCCTGCACCTTTGGAGGAGGGAGGTCGTCCACAGCTGCTTGGAGGTGAAGAAGGAGGCCACTACATCAAGCTTCATGGCGTTTTCCCTTCTTCTACCCCTTTCTTTTCCTGTTTTCATGATCATGTATAGCTAAGCCCCCTTGTGGTGGGTTGTTTGGGATTAAAATGTTACTTTGATACCATGTTGGGGGATAAATTCTTGTAATGAACTCAATTCATATTTATGATGATTACTTCTTTCTTCAATCTCTTTTCCAATCTTATTGCATGTGGTTTGTGCTTCTTGTATGAATTGCTTGTCTTGAGGTTTTTGATGACACTTCATTTCTAGGAGGAATTGCAGTGTATGTGGCAATCTTAGGAATGGCTCCTAGGTCCAATTAGTGGATCGCTAGCAGTCCCCCTTTGTTCCTACATACACATCCCTCCTCCTATAAATGAGTGTGAGATTTAAGTGGCTAGTGTAAGTGAGAGTGGTGCAATTGCTTAGGGCCTTCTAAAGGCTAGAATGGCTAGTGGCATGAGGTTAAATCCCTCATCTCCACTCCCATCTCTACCCTCAACCCTCAATTGTCCACTATCACTTACCCTAGAAACCTAGACTTGGCCAATCTCACTAGAACTACACCTAACCCTAGTCTTCTACTAGTAGTATAGGGTATGTTCTAATGGCATTGCCCTTGTTATTTGGTTTGGTAATCTAGATATGAATTGAGCACCATGCATGTTTAATGAACTCTCCCAACTAAAATCAAAGTGACATTTCCCAAACGGCCCACCCACCTTAATCACCTTTCTTAAAACCCTAATCGCTTCGTTTGCTTGTTAATGCTAGCTTAGTTCAATTACTTTAGTCTAACTTAGTCAATTGCCTCATTTTGTTAGCTAGTGTTAATTTAGATCTTTCATCTTGCTTAGTGGTTAACTTAGGCTCTAAATTGTTAGTTGCTTGCTTAGTTTGGTATAATTCGTTCTTGCTCTTGGTTAGATAGCTCGCTAACTTAGATTGCTCACTTAGCCTGTTGATAATTTAGCTTTCATCTCGCATTTTCTTAACTTCTCTATTAGTTAATCAATCAACAATCAACCTTAAAACCCTAAAAACCCTACTCTCCACACTAGGAACGTATCTCACGCCATCTAACTCTAGTGCCCCCTTTATCCTCACGGATCGACCCCGTACTTGCCACCTCACCTATACTACGACATGACCCCGTGCTCTTGCGGGTGTAATGTCTTAGTAGAAGTAGGTAGTTAGTGTGGGACCATACAAATTTCGAAAGCAAAGATCCCATCTCATCCCGTGCCTCCCGACCTCGTGGATTGCACTTGTTGCAAGCCTCTAGCGGGAGCGCACCAAGCTTTCTGGCGCCGTTGCCGGGGATAGAGGCGCTCGGCCTAGTTAGATAGTGTAGCTTAGCCTTTCCTTTTGCCCTCACCATTGCTATTTTTTATTCTTTGTGTTACTCTTACATATTGGTTCGCTAACTTGGCTCCTTGTTGTTTGTTTGTGACGTGCGCATGTGACAGCTGCGCATGCGTAGTACGCGTTCGACTTGCACCGACTCGGTGGTTTACAACCCCGAGATTGGGAGGAGAAGACGTCAAGCTCGCCGCAACCTACACCGAGAGGCCGAGATGGCCGAGAACAACCCACCACTGGATTTTCCACCTCCACCACCGCACCGCCCGCTTCATGAGTATTTCACGCCGGGGAACTACAATTCCCCCATAGCCACGCTAGTGGATCAGATGCCCGGTCAGCAGTTCTCCATTCCGCCAACACTCTTGGGACTTATGCCCACATACTACGGAATGGAGAACGAAAATCCTTATCACCATATAGACACGTTCTTAGAAATGTGTTCGACCTTCCGCACGCCTGCTGCCACCGACGACTCAATCCGCAGAACGCTCTTTCCTTTCTCCCTCAAGGAGAAAGCCAAGGAGTGGTACGTCTCGAGGCCAGAGCTCGTCACATGGAATGAAGTAAAGAATGAGTTTCTGAAGAAGTTCTTTCCGATAGCCAAGTTATCCTACATGAGAAGGTGCATCACATCCTTTGCCCAAAAATAGAATGAACCTTTCCATGAGGCATGGGAGAGGTTCCAGAAGTTGCTTCGTGACTGCCTTCACCATGAGGTCCCGCTTTGGCAGCTGGTTCAAGCCTTCTACACCGGGCTTGAGGAGCAGAGCCAAAACAATGTAGATTCTTCTTGCGGGGGCACGTTCATGGCCAAGCCGCCCGAGGACTCATGGCCACTATTTGAACATCTCGCCGAGAATTCTCGCCACCGAGCTTCCACTAAGGGGGGGCATTGCGATCGGAACTACATTCCCCCACCGTCCTCCGTGGCTCCCGCACGCAATACCACCAACCCCGATCTAATGAAAATGATGGCAAATATGATGCAAATGATGAAGAATCAAGTAGGTGGCTCTTCTAGCCAACCCGCAATGGTTGTGGACGTTGTAGATGAGGAAGTTAACACTTTACATTGCTTTGGTGGCCACAACAACCAGGGCCCAATGTCCCAATCCTACACTCCCGAGTGGAGGAACCATCCAAATTTCTCATGGAAACAATCAAATGAGGATGGACAAGGACAGGGGCAGCACAAGTCACACTACAACTCTAAGTTTGAGGATGAGGTTCTTGGAAGGCTAAGAAGCCTAGATGAAGTCAAAAAGGACGTCAACGCACATGGCCAGTCTATAAGCCGACTTGAGCAGAGGTTAGATCAGATTTCTCTCTCTTTGTCCAGAAGAGAAGAAGGAAGACTCCCCTCTCAACCTATGCTGAATCCAAACAATGATGGGACTTTTCAATATGCTCCTCCGCCTCCTAAAGCGTCGCTCAATTATCAATATGCTCCACCCCCACCTCATACTTACCAACAACCACCTCCACAATATCACCCCCACCTCAACAACAACCGCAACCCCAATTCATCCTTCAAAATCCCAATTCCCCTCACCAAAGGCCTCCACCACCCCAACAGCCACAACCACCTCCACAAGCTCCCCCTTCTACCACCCATGAGCATGTGAAGGATGTGACTACTTTGAGGAGTGGTAGGACTTTGGAGAGCCCCCATGGTGCTGTTGTTGGTAGAGATGACACTAAGGCAGAGCATGTTGATACTGAGATGCAGAATGATGATACTGTGATAAGAGGCAATGTTGATACTGTGACACCGAGCAGTGATATTCCGAGCCGTGATACTGTGATTCCAGTGATACCAGTAGATGATACTGTTGATTTGGACCGATTGGGGTCCCAACTCCCGCCATATCCTGATGCACTTGAGGAGTCTTCTGCTGCAAAGAAAAAGAAGAAGCATGTGGATGATATTTTGGAGATCTTCAAGCAAGTGAAAATCAATGTACCTCTTATAGACGCAGTCAAGCAAATTCCGTCCTATGCGAAGTTCCTTAAAGAATTGTGCACCTTCAAAAGAAAGACAACAGGGAGAACGCCTAAGAAGATCAAGCTCACTGAGAAAGTGAGCTCCATTCTCCAACACACCATCCCTCGGAAAAGAAAAGACCCTGGTGCCCCCATCATCTCATGCTACATCGGGGTGCATCGCATAGACCAGGCTCTTCTTGACTTGGGGTCTAGCGTAAACTTGATGCCTTATGATCTGTTTGCTGAGCTCCAAATGGGAGAGTTGAGGCCGGCCCATTGCACTCTACAGTTGGCCGACCGTTCTATGAAGACACCTAGAGGGTGTGTGGATGATGTGTTGGTCCGTCTTGATGAGGATATGTCTGCCTTCTTCCCAGCCAATTTTATCATTCTTGATATGGAAAAGGAAGCTAGAAAGGTGTCAATCATCTTGGGGAGACCTTTCTTAGCCACAGCCGATGTCGTGATCCATGTGAGGACAGGGACCATGTATGTTACATTCATGCACATGAAGATCTGATTGAACATCTTTAAGTCTTCTACTACAGCTGAAGTGATAGGGGCCACCGAAGAAGATTGTTATTTGGTGGAATGCCTAGATGAGATTGTTGAAGAGTTCCTACCTGCTTGGATTGAGACTGCTACTCAAGGTAGAGGTCTTGAGCCAATTGTTGAGTTCCCTGACGACGATGATGAGGATGATGAAGAGTGTGAACTAGCCTTAGTGGCTGCAAGCCAGGACCTCCCCTCTATTTCTGCACCTTTGAAGAACTCCCTTGAAGCACCTCCAGTTCTTGAGATGAAGAAACTTCCTGAAGGATTGAAGTACGTATTCCTTGGCTCAAATGACACCCTCCCGGTGATCATTTCCGCCATTCTCTCTCCTGAGCAAGAAGATGCCTTGATGGAAGTCTTGAGGAAGAACATCCTGTTGGCTAAATGGACATCTAATAATCCCTTTGTTTTGATTATGACAAACATTTCATTCTTATTAATCTAACGAGCTACTTGAGTGTGCAGGATGACAAAGTAGTAAGGGAAAATCCAAGAGCTTACTTAGTTTTATTTTCATGCAATGTAATCAATGTTGTAAAACTTGTACAAATATATAATGTACAAGTACTTAGATTTGCATGTAAATCAAGCGTTAGATTTTCCCTAGCCAAATACCATAGTTAGACATGTCATCCCATTTGAATAGAATCACCTTTGCACACTCACACATATAATTAGTGCTTAAATTGAAACCTTGAAACAGGATCATTCTCGGTCGACGAACTCCTCGACCGAGACACTCTCGGTCGACCATCTTCTCGACCGAGAAAGATCCAAAGTAGCCGTTAGACACAACAGACAAGTTAGTTGGTAGTTGAAGAAAGACGTTGCAAATCACTTGTTCCAGAGAGCCTGTCGGTCGACAAAACTTCGACCGAGTAGGTGTCTCGGTCGACCATTTGTCGACCGAGATGGTCTCTGACAGCAACTGCAGAATAAATTAATTAGCCATTGTTAAAGCAACAACTTTGTACCTAACGGCTAGTTAAGCACTTAGAAACCCCTAGAAGTTGTCTAGAACGTCCTTAAGCATACTTAGGCCATTCCTATAAATAGGACAAGCCATAGGACACTAGAATTCACTTGTTACACTTGAGAATACACTTGAGCATACTTGAGCAATCTTTTGCAAGCAATTTGAGCACTGTGATCATTGGCCTACATTCTCCTTAGCTCAATCCCGTGTCCTATAGGCTTGATTCTCCTACCCACAGCAATTACAAGTTCACATACTTGGCTAGGAGATCTTATGCTTGATCTAGGCATATCAAGCCTCGGGCTTAAAGGATAAGTTGTAATTTCTCTATTTCTTTCTTATTCCTATTTATTCTTTGTACTCTCCTTGCTACTCCTAGAGTTGGAGGCTGCGGATTGGAGAGGGTTGACTTCTCGGAGGAGAAGGGGACTTCAAGCTACTTCAAGAAGGCTATCGCACGGGAAGCTACTTCAGAAGGCTGGTGCAACGGGAGTTGGTGCATCTACTTCAAGGGAAGGCTGCTTCGAGTTGGGCGATTACTTCTAGGTGAAGGCTGCTTGAAGGGTTTAGGGAAAAGAGATTGTATTTTATGTAATTCCTTGAGAGGTAATAAAATAAATTTCTTTTCAAATCCCGGTTGGGTAAGCAACCGGGTAGTGGACTGACTACCTTAGTATTTGCTAAGGTAGGAACCACTCTAAACCCTTGTGTCTCCTTGTCCAATATTTTCTTTGTGGTTGCTTGAGTAATTAATTGTTAAAATTATCTATAAAACTCTATTCACCCCCCCCTCTAGTAGTTTTCACATCCAAGCCATTGGATGGTCTATTGCTGACTTGAGAGGGATTGACCCCTCCATTTGTGTGCATCGGATATACTTAGAAGAAGATGTGAGACCGACCCGTCAAATGCAAAGAAGGCTAAATCCAAAGTTGAAGGACGTTGTAACTCAAGAGGTTGTAAAGTTGCTCGATGCAGGGATCATCTATCCCATTTCTGACAGTACATGGGTGAGTCCCATCCAAGTTGTGCCCAAGAAGGGTGGGATTACAGTTGCAGAAAATGCCGATGGTGAGCTTATGCTGGAGAGAGAGCAGTCGAAGTGGAGAATGTGTGTGGATTACTGGAAGCTCAATGAGAAGACAAAGAAGGACCACTACCCACTTCTGTTTCTTGATCAGATCTTAGAGAGGTTGGCTGGGCAGAGCTTCTACTGCTTTCTTGACGGATACTCGGGATACTTTCAGATTGCTGTGCATCCGGTTGATCAGGAAAAGACGACATTCACTTGTCCAAGTGGTACTTTTTCCTACTGGAGAATGCCATTTAGACTGTGCAATGCCCCTTCCACTTTCTAGAGATGCGTAACCTCGATCTTTGCTGACATGCTTGATTTGTCACTTGAGGTTTTCATGGATGATTTTTCAATTTTTGGGAAAACCTTTGATGAGTGCTTGCTACATCTAGCTGTGGTTCTGGAAAGATGTGTGAAAGTTCGCTTAGTTCTATCTTGGGAAAAAAGTCATTCTATGGTACCTGAGGGTATAGTTCTGGGACATCGAGTTTCGAAAGATGGGATTGAAGTTGACAAGGCCAAGGTGGGCCTCATTTCTACACTCGATTTTCCTTCAACCGTAAAACATGTCTGATCTTTCTTGGGACATGCAGGCTTCTACCGGCGTTTTATCAAGGACTTCAGCAAAATCTCAAGACCTCTCTGTCGATTACTTGAGAAAGATGTTGAGTTTCAGTTTGATGAAAAATGTGTTACAGCCTTCAATCATTTGATAGAGAGACTTATTTCTGCTCCTATCATGCAGCCCCCGGATTTCTCTTTGCCGTTTGAGATCATGATGGATGCATCTGATATGGCGGTGGGGGCTGTGCTGGGTCAACGCATTGGCCGAATTCCTCATGCTATTTATTATGCAAGCAAAACATTAGACGATGCTCAAAGAAACTATATGACTACCGAGAAGGAGTTTCTTGCGGTGATCTTCGCTCTTGACAAGTTCTGACCGTATCTCTTGCAAAACAAAGTGACAATCTACACGGACCATGCTGCGTTGAAGTATCTCATGTCTAAGAAAGACTCAAAGCCAAGGTTGATCCGATGGATTTTATTACTCCAGGAATTTGACATAGAAATTGAGGATAAGAAAGGGATAGAAAATGGTGTTGCAGATCATCTCTCCCACCTTGATGGACCTTTTGATATGACAAGTCCAATCAAAGAGACAATGCCACATGAACAACTCCTCTTAGTCTCATCTGTCCAAAAGCCATGGTACAAGCACATAGCGAATCTCCTAGCCAGTGGGAGGATACCGAGCATGTGGACACGAGAGGAAAGCAAGAGATTGTTTTCCATGGTAAAGAACTACATTTGGGATAACCCTCACCTCTTTAAGTATTGCCCGGACCAACTCATTAGGAGGTGCATTCCGGAGATGGAGCAGCAAGAAATCTTATCTATGTGCCATTCCGGAATGTGTGGAGGCCATTTTGGAGGGAAACACACGGCCGCCAAAGTTCTTCAATGTGGATTCTACTGGCCGACGTTGTTCAAAGATGCTCATGACTTTTGTAAGAGTTGCATCAAGTGCCAAAAAGTGGGCACTATCTCCAAGAGGGACGTGATGCCTTTGTCACCTATCTTGGTGGTAGAAGTGTTTGATGTTTGGGGGATTGACTTTATGGGTCCTTTCCCCCCTTCTTTCAGGTATGTCTACATCTTGGTCACCGTAGACTATGTATCAAAATGGATTGAGGTTGTGGCAACAAGAACAAATGATCATAAAGTGGTGTGTGATTTCGTGAGATCCAACATCTTTAGTCATTTTGGTGTTCCAAGGGCTGTGATTAGTGATGGCGGGAGTCATTTCATTCACCGCACTTTTGAAGGACTGCTAAAGAGACATGGGGTGAACCATCGTGTAGCTACTCCTTACCACCCTCAAACGAGTGGTCAAGTTGAGTTGGCAAATCGGGAGATAAAGCTCATTTTGGAGAAGACGGTGCGACCGGACCGTAAGGATTGGTCACTTCGACTCAATGAAGCTTTATGGGCATATAGGACTGCATATAAAGCCCTGATTGGCACTACACCGTTCAAGCTTGTCTATGGTAAGAGTTGCCATTTGCCGATTGAGATGCAACACAAGGCACTGTGGGCCTTGAAGAGGATGGACTTTGATGAAGAGAGTGCCAGAATGAGAAGAAAGTTTCAATTGCATGAGCTAGAAGAGATGCGACATGAAGCCTATGAAATATCAAAGAACTACAAGGAAAGAACCAAGTTTCTACATGAAAAGATCATAAAGAAGAAAGAGTTTGAGCCCGGCAAATGGGTATGGCTGTACAATTCAAGGATGAAGTTCTTCCCCGGAAAGCTTCGTTCTAGATGGGAAGGTCCTTACCTTGTCAAGAAGGTGTACCCATCCGGGGCAGTGATCATTTGTGCAAAAGAAGGAGCTAAGGAATTCGCTGTTAATGGGCAAAGGCTGAAACTTGTCGTTGAAGTCGGCCCGGACAAGGCCAACCAAGACTTTGATGTTGTTATGCTGGTAGAAGAAGAATTTGATGAAGATGAATGCTTAGATGAGGATGAGAAAGGGATCTACTACAAAGATCTCTTGAAAGTTCCAAAGAAATGAAGGAGCACAACAATCAATAAGCCTGGCTGAAGGCGTAAAATTTAGCGCTAGTGGGAGGCAACCCACATGGTTGGAGATTCTCGAACCCTTCTTTTGATACTTTAGTTTTGTTTTACACAAATACACACACACACACTTGTGCTTGATAGTTTTGTTTTTAGTTTTGATGGAATGATAGGTTGAACAGGTCCAAGCTGAAGATTGAGGCACAGTCAGTCAAGGTGGTGGATATCCCACCAAGAAAAGCTCACTCATGACGATTAAACGATGAGTTTCGAAGAGTTTTGATGAATTTTTGAAGTATTGACATAAAAGAGAGTAGCACGGCCATGCTGATCAAAACAGCCGTGCTGGGAACACACCAGAACGACCGTGCTAAAACAGAACAGCCGTGCTGACAAAGACGCATTTTACAGGTTGATTGGAGATTTTTGGCCCTGGCAACACGGCCGTTTTGGCCAAAACGGCTGTGTTGGCTTAAAACCAACACGGTCGTGCTGGCCACCACGGCTGTGCTAGCCCAAATTAACCTAACATCTACCCCGACCCAACACGACCCCTCGCTCATTCTTGCGAACAAGAACGGCCGTGCCACGATTTTTGGCGATTAGGGCGAGTCCCCCACACCCCCAAATCACCTCCTCTTGCTCTCAAGCTCCAGATTTGAGGTTCCTTTGGTCCCTAATCGTTTTCCCCAACCTCTAGCTTCGATTTCCACCATTCATCACCACCGATTCCTCCAGCTACACGCATATTCCGCCCATCAGCCTGGAGCTGCGTTTTTCCAGTGCAAGCTTCGTTCCTCGTCAAAGAACCTTGCAATCATGAAGGGCATGGGCAAGGCAATCAAGAAAGGAGTGGAGAAGACCACAAGCATCCTCATCGGTGGTAAAAGAAGATCCAAACGAGCGGTCGGTTCACAGCAGTCCGGCGGCGCCTCCTCACCGTCCAACTCAGTTTCACGTTCCTTTAGACGGTCGGCGTCGATGAGCTCATCTCGGCTACCCTCTCCCTCCAGTGAGCACCTCTCATATCCAAGCTACAGCAACCCGGGGGAAGAGGAGGAGGAAGAAGAGGAAGAGCTGGAGAATATGGTGGATTCTATTGAAATTACCGCACCAACTCGTGAGCGAAGGGCTAAGAAAACTAATGAAGCTTCGTCCTCACGCCTACCGCCACGACCAGCTCCAACAAGGCATTCGACGTCATCGGCCCGACCCAGTGGAAGCATTCAAAGAGTGCCCTTGAACTGGGACACAAGTTCGGGGTCACATACCTATCAAGAAGAGGAAGTGGATGATACTGAGAGCGAGGAATTGGAGGATGAACCAGTGGATATCCTATCAAGACTAGAGGAAGACAGACTCACATGGGCGGGAAAGCAACCACAAGGAACCACTTATGGTAGAGGAGTCACAAGAAGTGCAGCAGTAAAACCCCTTCACCCCGAATGTATGACAAGAAGGGTGATTGCCACTAGATATGCATGTGTGCCCACAATGGAAGCTTTAGGTATCTTTTTCAGTTTTGAGTTTCATCTAAAACGCTGTGGATTGTACGACATTTTAACTAAGGCCGAAGATGCATACTTGGAGATCACTCACGAGTTCTTCGCAACCTTAGAGAAGGTTCTGTTCCGAGGAGAGGATGCTCTCAGGTTCAAATTAAACGGCTCGACACATGTCCTCAACGCCTCTCAGATCAATGCAATCTTTGCCCCCAACCCAGAAATGGCAAGGAAATTCGACGGGGGAAGATTTGACAAGAATGGTAAGGCAGATTACGCCAAGATGTGGAAGACGATCACAGGAGAATCCACTTTCACTTCAGGGAAATCCAAAACAAGCAAGATCCACAATCCATTCATAAGATATTTGCAAAAAGTGCTGGCAAATACCGTGTTTGGTCGCTATGATAATCAAGGATCAGGCGGCCAGAAAGACCTTTTTCTCATAGCTACAGTTGCAAGCATGGGGTTCGTGAACGTGGGTGCCATGTTTATTGATCACGTGAAGACAATCCCATCCAAAAGTAAAAATCCATTCATCATGGGAGGGATTGTCACCACTTTGGCGAGGGCGTTGGGATGCAATCTGGAAGGGCTCACCAAGGTAGATGGAAACAAACATGTGGACCTAAACTATCTTGTGAGGTCACAGATGATTTCTGTCAAGGATGACAAAAAATTTTATGTGTTGAACCCCGGCTACCCTGGAATCACTTTGGAACTCCCTTACCATGCCCTCCCTTTGCTCAAGAATGCAGGGCCTGTGGATGATTTTCTCAATCGGTTATCACGATATGAGGAAGAAACCCCTAGAGAAGGATACAGAGCACCAAGTGTAGTCTTACCTGATGAGGAGGGGAAACAAACGTTCCAGAACAGCAACGATCTTTGGAGCATCCATGCCGCACAAGGCCGAGAATGGAAGAGTTTGAGGCGCAGCCACCTCCGAAAAATGCATATGATATGGCATCCATCCATGCACAGTTGGAGGAGATTCAGAAAATGCAACAGGACATGTGGTTGGATCAGTAGCAGATGCATCACCAAATCAACCACATGTATCAGTACCAGCATGCGCAGACACAAAGAAACCCCCAGTGGGGGGATGATTTATGGGGATCAATTTCTGGCTACCAGGAGACATACCCGCCTCCACAGGCGGAGTACTGGGGCCACTACTACCAACAGCCTCCTCCACAGTTTGGTCCGCCGCAGGACCCCACACCACCACAACCCTGACTTTTACCCTATCATCCCTAAGCTTTAGTTTTGTGCTGAGGACAGCATGATTCAAAAGTTTGGGGTGGTAGGGCGGTAAGCCCTCTGTTTTCAGTTTATTTTGACAGTTGCCTGTTCCACCTGATCATTATTTGTTTGATGTTTAACCCACCTAGTATAGATTGTCTTCTGCTTGCATCCATGCATGTCATGTAGCTTTCATTCTCGTCATTTTTGAGTAATTTTTCAAAATTTTTGCTTCTTCATACCATGCATTGCATTCTCATGTAGTTTTTGATAATTTCTTTTGCATGTTAAGTAGGATTTTCTACTTTATGTCTTTAAATTCCCTAAAGTAGGTTTATATGCGATTTAGTGCAAATTGGTACCATTTTGACCAAGTTTGCCCAAATTTGAATATTCTTGCTCTGATAGGATGTTTTGACTTAATCTCCAATGTTTGAAATGAAAAGGTTTACTCTTGTGACAAATGCATGCTACATTCTTAGATCTTATTGATATATGGTTTTGTTTGTGACTTTTTACATGTGAACCACATCTCTTAAGTCTATGAATGTGTTGGTTGAATCATGAATTGAGCAAGCGACAAACGCTTAAAGCCAATGGAATCACTTGGTAGAAATATGAATATTGTGTTAATTCTATCATGTGATGTGATATTACTTGGTGAAGTGTTGAATTAACTTTCATGCAGGGAATCATATGTTGAAAACTACATTGATGACCCCTCTTTGATTCGACTTTTCTTCCATCATCTTCATACCCCTCCGCCTCATAAAAAGATGCCAAAGTGCACATATTAGCCGTGGCCACCTCCAAAAGTTTGGGGTGGCCACATCTTTACCTCCCTGCTTCACTCCATCCACCATATGCCCTATCTATACCAAGGGCAAAGAAAAAGAAAAAGAAAAAGAAAAGCAAAAATAAAATAAAAGGATGCTCCTATTTAAGAGCATTCAAATAAAGAAAAGAAGAGTGTGTAAAAGCACTCCAAATCTTACCGCAACCCTTTCTTCTTCTTTTATACCCATTGAGCTAGAAAACATCAAATCTAGCTCACTTAACCCTTTCTACAGCCAAGTGGATCATCTAGTGTGGTTTGAAGCATAAGACCGAATGCATGAAAGCGAAACAACACTCCTAGTCACCTGTGATTAACATCAACATGAAACGGTTTACCCGGAATGACATAAAGGACATATGGACAACTTGTGTTTCTATGCTTTATATTTGAAGTTTGTATGCTCAGTGCTCAGTTCATGATTGGGTTGTGAAAGAAGGAGAGGAGAGATGTGAGACACATGCACTTAGTCATTTCCAAGACCATATATATTCAATAATCTTCTGCTTCTTTGCATTTTTCATTTGTTTTTGTTGAAAAGAACGGAAAAGAGAGATTAAGTTGGAACATACTTGAGGACAAGTATGTTTTAAGTTTGGGGTGGTGATGCAGCCCTATTTTAGGGCTCCATCCTGTGCCATTTTGTATATAAGTTGCATCTAAACATGTTAGATTACAAGTATTTTCCCCCAATTTGATTATCATTACAAATACGCTTATGGATGTTCTTTGTGATGTTTTTCAGGTACTTGGACCACAATGGATGGACGAGTGTGATGGAGGGACCCAAAGGAGGCCCCAAAGCTCCCCCAACCTACCTTAGTGGCCAAGGATCGTCTCCAAGCAAAAACATCCAAGAATTATGAAGTTTGAAGCCATGCTAGCACTATAAGACCCCAGCACGACCGTGGTGCCATGGAACGTCCGTGCTGGCAATTGAGCAGAATTACAAGTTGATCGAAAAATTTTGGAAGTTCAAGCAAGTCAGTCACCATGACCGTGTTGACCATCACGACCGTGCTACGAAGACCACACCACGGCCGTGCTGACCAAAACGGCTGTGCTGGATGAAGATGGAACGAGCGTGCTGCTCAGAACGACCTCCTCCCAACTCCGCCACCACGGCCGTGCTACCCAACACGGCCATTCTACCTAGTACCCAACACGGCCGTGCTGCCCAGCACATCCGTGCCACCACCCTTCGTTTTCACCCACCAACCTGTTAAATTAACACTTAGCCAACACGACCGTTCCCCTCCACCACAACCGTGCTCACTCCTACCCAACACGGCCGTGTTGGCCAGCACGGCTATGCCACCACCCCAAAACCTATACAACTTTCACTGATTTTCCTATTATACCTCCACTTAGCCCTAGCCACTATATAAGCACTAGTTGCTTCTAGGGCTTGGGGAGAGCACTCCTAGCCGACCCTAGTTGCTGTCATTGCATCCTTTGCTCCAATCCACCCATTTCCTTGTAATCTACCCCATTTCCATCCATTTTCCACTCATTTCCACCATAGAAACCTAGTTTCTCCAGGTTTCTATCCATCCATTTCACCATTTTCATGCACCCCTGCACCTTTAGAGGAGGGAGGTCGTCCACAGCTTCTTGGAGGTGAAGAAGGAGGCCACTACATCGAGCTTCATGGCATTTTCCCTTCTTCTACCCCTTTCTTTTCCTGTTTTCATGATCATGTATAGCTAAGCCCCCTTGTGGTGGGATGTTTGGGATTAAAATGTTACTTTGATACCATGTTGGGGGATAAATTCTTATAATGAACTCAATTCATATTTATGATGATTACTTCTTGCTTCCATCTCTTTTCCAATCTTATTGCATGTGGTTTGTGCTTCTTGTATGAATTGCTTGTTTTGAGGTTTTTGATGACACTTCATTTCTAGGAGGAATTGGAGTGTATGTGGCAATCTTAGGAATGGCTCCTAGGTCCAATTAGTGGATCCCTAGCAGTCCCCCTTTGTTCCTACATACACATCCCTCCCCCTACAAATGAGTGTGAGATTTAAGTGGCTAGTGTAAGTGAGAGTGGTGCAATTGCTTAGGGCCTTCTAAAGGCTAGAATGGCTAGTGGCATGAGGTTAAATCCCTCATCTCCACTCCCATCTCTACCCTCAACCCTCAATTGTCCACTATCACTTACCCTAGAAACCTAGACTTGGCCAATCTCACTAGAACTACACCTAACCCTAGACTTCTACTAGTAGTATAGGGTATGTTCTAATGGCATTGCCCTTGTTGTTTGGTTTGGTAATCTAGATATGAATTGAGTACAATGCATGTTTAATGAACTCCCCCAACTAAAATCAAAGTGACATTTCCCAAACGGCCCACCCACCTTAATCACCTTGCTTAAAACCCTAATCGCTTCGTTTGCTTGTTAATGCTAGCTTAGTTCAATTTCTTTAGTCTAACTTAGTCAATTGCCTCATTTTGTTAGCTAGTGTTAATTTAGATCTTTCATCTTGCTTAGTGGTTAACTTAGGCTCTAAATTGTTAGTTGCTTGCTTAGTTTGGTATAATTCGTTCTTGCTCTTGGTTAGTTAGCTCGTTAACTTAGATTGCTCACTTAGCCTGCTGATAATTTAGCTTTCATCTCGCATTTTCTTAACTTCTCTATTTGTTAATCAATCAACAATCAACCTTAAAACCCTAAAAACCCTACTCTCCGCACTAGGAACGTAGCTCACGCCATCTAACTCTAGTGCCCCCTTTATCCTCGCGGATCGACCCCGTACTTGCCACCTCACCTATACTACGACACGACCCCGTGCGCTTGCGGGTGTAATGTCTTAGTAGAAGTAGGTAGTTAGTGTGGGACCATACAAATTTCGAAAGCAAAGATCCCATCTCATCCCGTGCCTCCCGACCTCGTGGATTGCACTTGTTGCAAGCCTCTAGCGGGAGCGCACCAGATCTTATTATAGCACACGTAAGGTTAAACTTAGAGACTTATTATCTCTAGGATTTTTAGTGGTATTGTAAAGAAGTGAAACCACTTCCTTACTAAAAATTTGAACAACAAAACATCCAGTCCAAACATACTCAAAAGGCATGATGGAGTGGGTGTAAAATTTTCAAATCTTTATGTAATGGTAATCAAAAGACCAATGTATAGCAGCGGAAGAAAATCATGACTATATTCAATTATAAAACAAAGGGTTACAAACTTACATCATAAGGATCCATGTAGAGGAAATCTAAACCACCTCAAGATTGTCCCCAAGCTTCATCATCACAAACTAAGTCTAGGTCAACATGCCATGCATCCAAGTCTTCCACCTAGGGTAGGAAGCATACCCCAACAAAAGAGAAACAACAGGAGACATCAGCAAAGGCTGGTATGTGCATACTAAAAAGAAAATTGAGCAATATATAAAGAATAAGGGAAATCAAAATATAAAAGTCTTCCCATGCAAGAGATAAGGACCACCCAATCGGGTATCAAGAATAATATCACAACACATATAAAAAGAAGATACTTGCCATAAACAAAACAATAAAGATGGTGCAATACTGGCACATAAGAAAGTAGGGCACACACCCCAATATTAATAACATGCATGCATGTGAGATAAGCATAGCCCTGGAACAATATAAACATAATTGGAGGACAACCCCCATAAAGATGAAGCCTGATAGAGTAAGGAATACTGCCAATCTCCCAAATATATAAAGCGGGTCAAGACACACATCTTTCCCAGGGTACGAGGTTCCTTGTCGTCCCAAAAGAGCAGGAAATATCACATCTTCTATAAACAAAACCAATGCACTTACACTACTCTAGTGTTATTGAATCACATAGCATGTTTAATGTAGAGGCAAGTAGAAAGTATAGTCAGAATAAACAATGTTGCCATCACACAATGGACAACACATACATATAAACATCCACTTCAAAGTGGGCATATATCACCAAGTAAACTTCCACATCACAGTGAGCATATAATATCAAAAGTCCAACATGCCCCAAGGCATAAGAAATAGGGTCAAGAGAATATCCATGATCATAAGATCAATAAAAAAATAAGATACTTCACATGAAGCATGATTTCAAAAGAACAAGATAATGTGTAGGCTACTGTCCATAGGACCAGAGTAAGACAAAAATAGGATAATTGCTCAAGAAGAATAATCAAGGATGCAAACATACATAAGAGAGAAGAATTTCTCAATATGAATAATCAGAGATGCAACATACCTCAACATCAGATTCAAATGATCCAAAGGCTCATCTAAGTCCAAGCCTAGGCATCCAAAGAACCTATTAAACATATAGGTAGATTTGTATCAATTTCATGTACATTATCGAAACCCTAAAAACCACTTTTTTACCATTATGTGAATTAGGTTTCCAAAACCATGCCATATTTTAGTATATTAAATTAGGAGTTTAAAACATATTTTATTATATTTTTCTTACTTATAAATTATTAGTTATGAATTTTATAAGTTATTATCTTATTTAATTAGATCCATTATATCATCCTTTTTAAAACATCAAATTCAGGTGAAAAAAACAATACCATTACAGAGCTTGCATTTTTCTGAATCCAACGAATATTTATTTATATTTTTATAACCAGCCATTAATTAGTTATTAATTTTTATATCTCGTCCAATAAAGAAATTACATGTCAGTAATTTAAAGGCGAGAAAGCAGGAGAGAGGGAAGACCGCAAAAGAAGCAAACTCCAAGAGAAATTACCAAAATGCCCCTGGTCGAGAAACACAACGAAAGCAGTAAAGCAGGAGGGTAAAGATGTAAAATGGCTATGCGTCATCTTCTTCGCAAGAACAAAGGCAAACAGAACTCTACAGGTTCGATTCAAAGTCAGATTTCTCACCACCAAAGCAGGTCCTGCAAAACGAAACCCTCACTCGGTCTCCTGAGATCAAACTGAACTCAATCACCCCAGACTCGAGCTGGGTGGTGGCCGGAGGTGGGAAAACAACACTGCGATCATGAATCCACAGATACCAAACTGAAAAGGGGAAAATGTGGTGTCTACCTGGTTGTTGGAATTGGGTATTGGCAGCTCTTCAAAAACCCATAAAGATGCTGAGCATAAGATCAGAAGACCTAGCCAGGGTCGAGGAGTCCAGTTGCATGGTAACGAAGTACCATTCATAGACAGCGGCAGGTGGGTTCTAGGCCAAATAGTTCATGACAGGAGGAGTCAAGGCCAGCACCAAGGAAAGATTCCTGGTGGTGCAAAGAAGGTGAGGGACCGAGTGCCTAGAGGTCTGATGGTCTAGGGAGGGGGAGAAGGTCGAAACGGGAAAGAAAATAGAGGAAAAGATGGGAGAACAGGGGAAGAAGGTGGAACCTAGCCACTACTGGAAAGGGGCAACCACAACCCTACCTTTATAGGGTCATTGGGTTCGGGAAGCAGAAGGAAAGGAGAAGGAGAAGAAAACGGAGGGAAAGAAAGAAAGGAAAGGGAGAGAGACCTGAGCGGAGATCGCAGTCGGGACCCTGCATAGAACGGGTCACGTTGGACTCCTACCCAAGGTGGGAGATGAGTTGAGCATCGTCGATCAAAAATTGGAGGGTTCAGGTTAAAGCCCGAAAATTAAAGGAAATCAAATAGCGTGATAAGGAAATCGAGAAAATACTATGCACTTAAATAATGTTTGATTAACTTTCTTTACTAAGCAAATTGAGGGTCCCAACATTAACTAAATTTAGTAAAATGTTGCACAGAGATCAATTAATGCATGTAGATTTCAATTATGCACTTGGTTTTGCCTTTTGGAAACTTTTAATGTGTTTTATATTACTATTTTCTATTTCTTCCTTCATTAGTGATGTTAGGATTATCCAAAAATAATAAAACTTGACCCACAAGTGATGTTTTACATGTTTAATATGAATTTTCCATAAATTTTAGATGTTGATGTTAGTTTTATAATTATTTAATATTTTGAATGTTCTTCATACGTTCTCTCCCCTAATATCATCTTTTAATTAAACTTTCTCTAAATTGAGTGCAAATTCACCCAAAGGCCTATTTTAATATGTAGATTATGAATCTAAAATTATTTTCCACTTTTAGAGTTATTTATTATATTTATTTATTAATTACACCTTTTAGGCAATTTCTCTCTCTTAACTTACCATATTATTCTAAGGTTGTCCAAATTAAATGAAAATTGACATTGTAAACTTATTTTAATGTGTAGATTACGAATTTGGAGTTTATTTCCACTTTTAAGAATTTCTTACATGGGTTTTGTCATCTGACCCATTAGAGGCCCATTAACATCATTATGCATCCAATTAAGTTATTTATCATCTTGTTATCACCAAATGAATGATTTGACATATTATATTACATTATTCATGCATTAGATTATTAGGATCACTCTAATCTTAACCTAGTTTGGTCAAACCCAAACGGTCACAGTTCTAGGGTAGGGTTCTAGATCTGATATGTTACAGGTGCACGCAACTCCACGTGAGTGGAGGCTTCATCAAAAATTAGCACCGTTGTCGGGGACAATGGAATGTTTTAATTCCATTTGTCAACTTGCTAGTTGATTAGGATTTTACACTTTACCTTGATAATTACTTCATATATCTGTTTGATCTCATCACTTTTCCACATCATCTGAAGTGTGACTTTTCTTCTACTCGGGTAGAAAATGTGTATGCAACCTTCACATAACATCAGATTCTCCCCTGAACCAGAGTACGACTCTGAGGTAGAAGAAAGCTTCCACCGATGCATCAGACTCAACTGCCAACGAGCCAGACAAATGGATGAAGAACAACGCCATGCCGCTTTGGTGCTGGAAAGAGTCAACACAGCCATAACAACTCAGAGAGCACAACTCATCGCTGATACACATGCTCAAATTCAAGATGAAGTTTGAACTGAAGAGCAAGATTGTATCCAAGCCAAAAATGAAGCAGCCACAACAGCTGCTCAACTTTTCATAAGGAACAAGCAACTTTGGGATTATGTTATTCCTAAGAACACTGAAAATAATCACCCAGTCCAGCCACCTCTCATCAACGCTCCTAACTTTGAGATCCAAATCATGCAAGGCATCTCATTCTCTGGGAACGCTGGAGAGGATTGCATGGATCATCTGAAGAGATTCAAGACACTCTATCGATTGGTACCACATGCCAAAGCTACTAATGATGCAATCATGCTTTGACTTTTCAACTTCACTATGTCTGGAAGGGCATTGAGTTGGTATAACTCATTATATGGAGAGCCAATCACCACCTGGGCTCCCTTAGAAGAAAAGTTTTTGGAAAAGTCATTTCCTCCCTCATTGACCTACCAGATTAGGGGATAGATCAACCAGTTCTCCCAACTTCCTAGAGAATCACTAGATGAATCCTGAGAAAGATTTAAGGAATTACTGAGGAAATGGCCACATCATGGAATCTCACAACATCATCTCATAGAAACATTATATAGAGGAGTAAGTGATGACATTAAGAAGTTTTTGGATTCCTCATCTGGGGGGAATTTCATGCGAAAGAATTATGGAGATGCCTGGAAGATTGTCACACTCAGAGCCGAGAACCAATCTAATTGGGGAAGGCCATCTATCGGAGGAGTTCTAAAGGTTTATAAAACTGAGGAATCTGTAGAGTTGAAAGCCATCACTGAAGCTCTAAAAACCATAGCTCATAAGCAACAAGTTCTTGAAACATCATTTGGGGAATATGATAGAAAGAAGAACTCCCAGGTTCAACAAGTCAAAGTACTACTAAGACTTGCGAAGCTTTTCATGCATCTAATCACCCCACATTATCATGTGGTCTCCTATACAATGTATTGATAGATCTACAACTACCGCAACTACGATATGAACCAATTATTAAACATCCTGAGGATCAGCTACTAGAGCAAGTGAATTCTATCCACTCCATACCAGGTCAAGTATACTATAATCTGGATCAACCGAAAAACCATCCCAATTTTTAGTATGGGAATCCTGCGGGATCTGCCAACCCGCAGCACTAGACGGAAGGTGGGTCTTCCAATAGACTACCACCTAGATTTCAAAGAAATTATAATTGAAACCAAGGAAACTATAGGGGTGGGCCTGAAAGACTTGTCTACCCAAGAAATTCTTCTGCATACCACCCTCTATTGCATCCAAAATTGCAACAAACTCAGCTACAACAACCACAACAACCTCAATAATCAACACCTCAATAGTAACAACAACAAGGGCAACAACAAGTTACATAATATTAACAAAAGAATGCTCCACCTCTGCCAACAGATGAGTTATCCATGATCAGGTAAATTCTGCAATCTCAGCAGACTATGCTTGCCAACCAGCAAGCCCAACAAAGGTTGTGGAAACTCAATTGGCACAGATCGCAGCCCAGCTGAAACCCCCAGTGGGTACTTTTGCTGGTCAGTCAGAAATAAACCCGAGACACGATCAACACATACCAGAACAACTTAATGTAGTCACCACAAGGTCTGACCGTGTTCTTGTTGAATTCACCAATGCTATTCGAGAAGATGAAGATATAACCAAAGTCAACCCAAATGCAAGAACAAATCAAGAAACTAAAAAATCTGCAGAGGCTGGGAAGGAAAGGAAAAAGAGCAAGTTACCAAGGAACCAGAAGTCCCACCATATAAGCCTAGGATACCCTACCCAGGTAGATTGAGAGAAACTAAACTGGACACTAGATTCCAGAAATTCAAGGAAGCTATGAAGAAGCTATATGTCGATATCCCATTCCTCGATGCTCTTTCTGAAATCCCAGCTTGGTCCAAATACCTGAAGACTTTACTATCAAAGAAATATATGACTGAAGAACATGAGACTGTCAAATTAGCTCAGACTACTTCTGACATCATTCTTAATAAAATTCCAAAGAAGAAGAAGGACCCTGTCTCCTTTGGCATCCAATGTTCTATCAGAAATACCTCTTGCAAGAAACGATTAGCCGATTTGGGGGCCAGCATATTCATTATGCCATTTTCCATGTGTAAAAGATTGGGTTTTACTGATTTGCTACCCACAACAATGACAATTCAATTGGCTGATTCTACCATCACTACACCTTTGGGAATTATTGAAGATATCCCAGTAAGAGTAGGGAAAGACTCATATGTTCCCTATGACTTTGTTATCATGGACATAAAAGAAGATCTGAGGTATCCAATAATATTCGGCAGACCCTTCCTTGCTACATCTAGAGTAGTAATTGATGTTGAAGCTAGCACAATTACCTTAAGATTGGGAAAGGAAGCCATTCAATTTAGAGTCTTCGACATCTTAAAAGGTCCTATTATCCACAAAGAAGTTTTTCTTCTCGAGGCAATTGATAAAATGTCTCAATTAAAGCAAGAACCTTCCGAACCATATGACAATTTGGAAAATGTCTTAACAAATCCAGAAGCTGAATTCTCAACCGAAGAACTAGTTCAGCAATGTCTGCAATACCTTGAACAAGCTGAAGAAACCCCCGAAGCTACCTTTGAGGAGTTGAAATATGTCACTGTTTTGGAAGTCACAGAAGTACCCAAGACACCTGAAATGAAAGTTGTACTAGTTGGACTCAAACATGTCTTCCTTGATGAAGAAAAATTATGTTCGGTCATTATCAGTTCCACTTTAATAGATGACCAAGAAGAAAGACTACTTATTGAGTTAAGAAAGCACAAGAAAGTCATTAGATACAAGATGACTGACCTAACGGGAATAAATCTAGCTTTGTGCATGCACAGATTACCCATGGTAGAAGAGTATAAACCTTCATGGGAACACTAGAGGAAACTAAACCCAAATATCAAAGAGGTGGTTCGCCTCGAGGTTCTTAAACTCCTAAAGGTTGGTATCATTTATCCAATTTCCGATTCTCAATGGGTTAGTCTGGTCCAGGTGGTCCCTAAAAGGGGGGGGGAACCACTGTCAGTTCAAATGATAAAAATGAACTGGTATCCACAAGGACTATCACTGGATGGAGGATGTGTATCGATTACAGGAAACTGAACAAGGCTACAAGAAAAGATCACTTCCCTCTACCTTTCTTTAATGAAGTCCTTGGACATCTGGCCCACCAAATTTTTTTTTTCTATCTTGATGGTTATTTAGGGTTTTATCAAATTCTGATACACCCTGAAGATCAAGAAAAGACGACTTTTACTTGCCTTTTCAGAACTTATGCCTTTAGAAGGATGCCTTTTGGACTATGTAATGCACCCGCAACATTTCAGAGGTGTATGTCTGCCATATTCACAGGATTAACTGAGTCCATCATGGAAGTTTTCATGGATGACTTTTTAGTTTATGGGGACTCTTTTGACAACTGTCTTCTTAACCTCGACAGAGTGCTACAAAGATGCGAGGAAACAAATCTGATCCTTAATTGGGAAAATTTTCATTTCATGGTGACAGAAGGAGTTTTCCTTGGGCATCGAGTGAGCAAAAGAGGGATTGAAGTGGACAAAGAGAAGATAGATGTCATTTCAAAACTGACACCACCAAAAGACATCAGGGGAGTACGAGCGTTTTTGGGCCATGTGGGATTTTATTGAAGATTCATCGAAGACTTTTGAAAAATAGCAAAGCCCATGTCTCACTTATTGACTAAAGATGTTGATTTCAATTTTGATCAAGAATGGTTACGCAGCTTCATGACTCTAAATAATTCCCTAATCTTGGCACCTATGCTAAGAGCCCCTGACTAGTCACAACCCTTTGAGATAAAGTGTGATGCCAGTGACTATGTTATAGGGGCAGTACTAGGGCAGAGAATAGAAAAGAAACCCTATGTGATATAAAATGCATAAAAAACGCTAGACGAAGCCCAAAAGAACTATACAACTACAGAAAAAGAGTTCTTGGCAGTCATCTATTCTTTTGAAAATTTTCATTCTTATATGATCGGATCAAAAGTCATAATATACATAGATCACTCTGCAATAAAATATGTGATTCAGAAACAAGATGTAAAACCCAAACTTATTTGCTGGGTGTTGATGCTTCAAGAATTCGATTTGGAAATAAAAGATAAAAGTGTGGTAGAAAATATTGTCGCCGACCACTTAAGTCACATTGAGACTTAGGACGATGACAATATACCTATCTGAGACTCTCTACCTGACGATCAACTCATGAAAGTCATCACCAGATTTCCTTGGTATGCCGATATAGTAAACTATCTGGCTACAGGAATTATCCACCATGTTGCTTCCAACCACGATAGAAAAAAATTTCTTCATGATGTCAAGCAATACTTTTGGGATGAACCATACCTTTTCTACTTATGCACAAACAAATTATTCCATCATTGTCTTCCTGAAGAAGAAATTATCCCAGTCTTAGAACACTGTCATTCTGGCCCCACTAGGGGCCACATGAGTTCGAAGAAGATCACTCTTAAAGTCCTATAGTCAGGATTCTTCTGGCCAACAATAGAAAAGGATGCCCATGAATTTGTGCAATCTTGCAATAAATGTCAATAGTCTGGAGGGTTATCAAAACAAAATGAAATGCCACTAACTCTGTGGCAAGAGATTAAACTTTTTGATGTATGGGGAGTGGACTATATGGGTCCATTTCCCCCATCATATGGATTCTCCTATATTTTGGTTGATGTGTACTACGTATCCAAATGGGTAGAAGTTATATCCACTGTATCTTGTAACTCTAAGATGGTTATTAAGATGTTCAAGGATATCATTTTTCCTTGATTTGGAGTCCCTAGAACGGTCATATCCAATCAAGGGTAACATTTCTTAAAAAGAAGCTTCGAAGCTCTTCTGCGAAGATATAGAGTAAAAAAAAGACTGATACGCCTTATCATCCGCAGACTAGCAACCAAGTTGAAGTCTCAAATAGACAATTGAAAGCTATCTTAGAGAAATCTATCAACAGAAACTACACTGATTGGTCCTCCAAACTTCCTGATGCTCTCTGGGCATATTGTACTGCTTACAAAACACCAATAGGAACAACACCATTTCATTTGGTGTATGGAAAGTCGTGCCATCTCCCAGTTGAATTAGAACACAAAGCATGGTGGGCTATCAAAAAATTGAATTTTGATTTCAAAAGTGTTGGTTAATACAGACAACTCCAATTACAAGAGCTGGAGGAACTAAGAATGACTGCCTACCAGAATTCTAAGATCTACAAAGAGAAAACTAAGATGTGGCATGATGGCCACCTTAAAAGGAAAGATATCATTGTCAGAGACCAGGTCCTTCTTTTCAACTCCAAACTCAAAATGTTTCTTGGTAAACTCTACACAAAATGGTCTGGGCCCTTCACTATAAAGCATATCTATCCAACTGGAGTTGTCATCATCTTTGATGAAAATGGAGGCGAAATGACTATTAATGGCCATAGACTGAAAAAATACTATACTCCAGCCGATAAAACTCCAAGATAAACTATCACCATTCCGGACCCTGCAACATTAAACTAATCAAGTCAGAATTTTGTCAAGCCAACAATGTAAAACCAAAGCACTACTTGGGAGGCAACCCAAGAACTGAGTATGACCTTTCTTTTTCATTTTACTTAGCTTTTGATAATTTTCTAGTTCTCATTGTTTAGAAAATATAAAAATTTATATAAGCAACCAAAACAAATATAAAAATATAAAAATCATTGACCAAAATAGTTTTGTCCTGACCTCTTGGTCCTCACGGTCTCAAAACCATTTGGACCCAAACGGTCTTAAATACCATTTGTACCCAAACGGTCATGAAACCATTTGGTCCTCATGGTCTTGAAACTATTTGGTCCTCACTGTCTTGAAGTCCTCACGGTCGCGAAACTTTTTGGATCCAAACGGTCTCGAAATTGTTTGGTCTCAATGATCTCGAAACCGTTCGGACCCAAACGGTCTCGAGATCTTTTGACCTAAGGATAATTTTTATAGTCGCCTCTCCTTTTTCTATAAATACTCCTCAACCCCCTCCATTTTCATTCCTTCTACTCTCAAGCTTTCTCTCACACAAACCCTGCCCCATTCCTTCTGACATCCTTCTCTCGCGCGACCACCATCTCCATCCACACTAGCGCCTTTGGCTCTGCTTTCTCTCTCTCACCTCCATTCTCTCTTCCGATGCCGTTGCACCATATCCGTTCTCTTACTTGAAAGCTACTATTTCCTTCTCTCTGTCGCTCTCTCCGCAGCGACCATCAGTGCAACAATAACAGTTAGGTAGATGATGCTTACTATCATCATCATCACCATTGCTCCCACCGTTATCACCACCGTTGTTGCCTTCGTCGATGGCGTCATTTTTGTTGTCATTAATTGGCATGGTGAAGAAGATGATCATAGCTCAGTGGAGAAACAGTCTACTACACAATGTCCAGGCAGATCTGGATGAGGGAAGAACACCATTTCAGTTGGGGTAGATCTTTGCCCTCCAACTTCTCTTTCTTCTCATAGTCCTTGCTCATAGCAAGAGGAGAAGCTCGTAGACATGATGGCGACATAGGCACGACATAGATGCAACAGATCTAGATCTGGATCTAGATCTAGATCTGGATGGAGTGTCTTGCAGATCTGAGTTTCCAGTTCAGATCTTGGTGAACGGGGCACAAGACCACCACAGAGGTAGGGTCTTGGCTATGGATATTGTCTCATTAGCCTAACAGTATCTGGAGATGATGATCTGAATGGTTGAGGGTTGCATTCTATTTATAGGTAGGCTGGCACCGACTTACTTTCATGATCACATTTGTTTGACAGAAGGTCACTATTTTTTGGTCGCGATTTCCCTTTAGCCTGGTCGCAGTTAGTTGGCAGCAGGTCGTGATCTTTGGTCGCGATCTTCTCTATCTTGTCCAGCAGAGGAGGTCACAGTTGTTTTGTCACAGTCACAGTTAGTTGATACTACGATCGCGGTTAGCATTAATTGTGGTCGTGATTTTCATGCCGCGGTCGCAGTTCTCATGCAGCGGCCACAGTTCTTCTCTCCTTGACCCCGGTCACGGTTCTCATGCCGCGGTTGCGGTTCTTCTCTCCTTGACCATGGTCGTGGTTCTCATGTTGTGGTCACGGTTCTCATGGATCAAACCCACCACCGCGGGGGGGGGGGGTCATGATTCCTTTTCCACGGTCACAGTTAGTTGGGCCCGATCGCAATCTTCAGGTGGTCGCAATCATGAAGGCACGATCGTGGTCATTGGTGTGGTGCAGGTTGCAATATTTAGCAGAGGTGATTGTGGGTGTGATTTGTTTTGACGTGACAGCTATGGAATCACAGACAGGTGTCTGTGGTTCTTGGAGAGTTTAGGTCACGATTGTGATGGCTCATTCTGGTCACAATTTTCTGGATGGAGCAACGACCGCGGTTTGAGAAGAGATGTGAAGAGGGGCAGTTGTCCACTGCTAACCATGTTAAACAAGGCTCCATAATGGGCCGAGAAGACAAGGCCCATTGCCCAAATGACCTGCACAAAGGTGCAAAAATCCAATAAAAATAGGGAAAAATTTCGATTAAACCAAAATAAGTAAAATGTTAGAAGATATGGTTGATAAGCACAAGAATGTAAGAAAAACTGGGCCAAGGGAGGTGATTGAGCTCGGATGGACATGCCTTCATCATTAATCCATTCGTCATCACTGCTGCTTCATCTTCCTCATGGTTTCACCTTCCATGCAGTTTCGACTCGACTATTCGTGAAACCGTTTGGACCCAAATGGTCGTGAATGAAGCTTACACAATGTTGCAATCCTTTCAATTCCATTTTTACTAAAATTTCAATCTTTTCTAAATAATTTCTTGTTCAATTTTCATAATGGCATCACCTGCAAAAGAAGTTGTTGACTCCCACATGTGGACCAGGGAGCAATTGATGGAGCACCAGAATAAGCTCCAGCGTATCCTTGACCTGTGCAAAAAAAAAGGCAAAACTCCAGCGGGCTTGCCCAAGGTCATCCATGACCTTAAGTGAGTCAACAAATGTTTAGCAGAAGATCTGGTTGAAGAAATCGAAGATTCTTCCTCAACCGATGAAGGTTCGGACTACGTACCAAATTCTGAGGAGGAATCCACACCTACAATGCCAAAGGGCAAAAGGAAGGCCCAGGAGGCAATTGAAGAAAAACCCACCAAAAGACAAGCACGGAAGTAAGTTCGGCCATCAACTGCAAGAGAACAAATCTTGGCAGAACACGCCACTCCTGCCACCACTGCCATGACAATTGCAGCACCAACTGACCTCTACATTCAATAATTGCAACCTGGAGACAAAATCATGCAACCAACCAAGTACATCTGCTCCAACATACTGAAGAAAATGGGGATCTATGACAGAGTTATCGCCTTGCTCAACAACGTAAATCTTTCCAAACGCTGCTTCTTCATAGAGAATTCCTATGTCGAGCCCACACTAGAGTTCTTCACTTATCTCACCAAAGAACCAGTGAATGCATCAGACAAACCAAAGGACGGAGGTGATCGAAAGCTAGTAACATCGCTTTTTGGGAGACATGTCATTTTGACCGAGAACTTGTTGAATGAAATCTTCATCGACAACCAAGATCAGCTAAAAAAGGCTAAGGCGGAAAGTCTAGACCACCCCCAGATCAACAAGCATACCTTCTGGAGGTCATTGACGGGACTTCCCAGTTATGAACCAAAGACTTGCAAAGCCTCCAACATTCATTCCGGCCTGGTACGAACTCTACACAAAATAATAACATGCGCTCTATTCCCTAGGATAGAGAGCGGGAATGTTATCATTACATACCTCTTCACACTGTGGTCCATCCTAAAGGGGCAGCCGATCAACATCAGATGACATTTCATACACAAACACACATCTTATGCCCTCAGAAAGGAAATTTGCATGGGTGTTCATGTAACTTCAATTTTGAAATATCTTAAGATGGATGGACCACTCCTAAAATGTACTTTGATCAAGGGTGACGCTCTAACAAATGAGCAGGTCTTAAAGAACACCTATATTATAAAGGAGAAGGATGCCAAACTCCATTACGTCTTCTGCCCAACTGTCAAAGCATCCAGGACGTTGCTACCACTTCCAGAACTAGTTGATTATGATAAAGACAAGCTTCTCTTCACTGAAAAGGAGCTTGCTAACCTTCTTGCCTCAGTAAAAGAAAAGGAGAAACAAGCAAAAGCAGGGCAGATGGAGCATAGTGTCACTGCCCTAGCGACAAGGCCAAAGAAAATACCCATAACATGGCTGACCAAATTGCATGCAAAAATGCAACAGCAGTCCGAGACACCTACATCCAAGATGAACCTTGAGGCAGAGCACCCCCGCAATGAATAAAACATAGGAAATCCCACATCAGACCCCTTCATCATATATTTGGATGTTGGGTTCACCTCTACAACCACCCCCACCACACTCTATTCTGCCATCCACCACTTTTCCACCAGTTTCCACAATAATTCCCACCACAACCCCTCTCTCCACAACCACAACTCCACCCACATCTTCCGCCGCACTCATTTTCTCCTCAAGTGTCCCATTCTTCACCTCAACGCTCAATCTCACCTTTACTTCCACCACTTTCCCCCGGCATTCTCGGTTCCACCTTTTTTACCTGGGATGTCGCCACCCTTCTCATCCACCACCACCCCGATACCACTGGTGACTCCCTCTACAATCACTATGCCATTTGTGGGCCCATCAATAGTGTCTTTTTTGCAAGGCACCTCCACCATTCCACCTGGACCCCAGCCATCCCACCCATCCACCTATGGGGTCCCTTTTTCACAGGTCGGTGAGGAATTCGTATGACAATTTGATGCTATTCAAAACCTCCTCACCGACCCTTATAACATCTTACAATCAATTTTTTCTTATGTGTAGGAACTTGCTACACATGTATCCAAGCTTGACGAGCAGACTCATGCCCTACCAGGCATCCTCACAAGCATTCAACAATGGCAGGAAACAGTGACCCAGCAAGTCGGCCACATACAAAACTTGCCAGAGTTGATACATGGGATGAAAGGCTAGCAAGAAGCGTTGGCCCAGCAAGTCGATAGTGTCTCTAAGCAAACTCATCCTCTGCATGGGACCCTTCGCAAGCTCTAGCAATAGCAAACTACACTGAGCACGCGCTTGAATGGCATTGGTAGCAGCCTCACACAATTCATCCACCGCCAAGAGGAGCACTCAAATGATGAACTCAATCATCTACGAGCACAAATGACCGATCTATCAACATATACCCTCTTTGCCGAAGCAAGATATACCGATCTTAAAGAAAGCCATGATGCACTGCTTGAAACCCACGAGCATGTGCAAGTGGTACTCGAGGAATTACAAGCCATCCATCAGCAGTATAAGAAAGCAGCACAAAAGAAGCCAAAGGACAAAGTGGTGGATGATGATGATGACAATGAAGATGATGATAAGGATTCTGACTCCACAGTTGATTCAAATGCAGACAACTACTCCTCAGATGACCAACTCGATGAACCAGGCAATGTTGGGGAGGGCACCAGCCGAGGGGTAGATAATACAAAGAGAGGAGATGGTGGAGACCACAAGGAGGGTAAAACCAAATACCACCACTCCCCCGATAATAATGACAATGTCACAATGTCATATGGGGATCACTTTTTTAATTTCTCAGCCTTGGGATCCATGGGGGACACTATAAAAGATGCAGCTTTTGTTGAGTTTCAACAATGTATTATGGAAACCAACACTAGCCCTATCATAGCAGCCATCACTCTTCAACATTCTATCCTGGAACAAGCTATACCCCTCCCCCCAGAGCATGAGGATTTTGAGGATAGAATGAGTCTCGACACTAAAGATAGACTCGACTCTGATTCTGACAAAGATGAAGATATGCCACAATATGTGGACGACAACAAGCAAACTTCACTTCCTCCACCACAAGACCTTCCCCCTCTTCCACCTCTCCCTCACAAGATGCACGACTTGGATGGGGCGGCCATCTCTACTTTAGATGTTCAGGACATCTTCATCCTGAACACTATTATAGATGATGCCAAGGACAGGGGCGTCATCTATAATAATACAAAGACGAAGCACAAGTTGACATGCAGAGATTTCCATATTCTCCTACGACCACAATTGGCGGTGAATATGGCTATCTTTTGTGTCCTCCTTGCTAATACTATAGAAGAATTCCAGATACTGAAGAAACTGCAGCCAATTTTAAATGCTTCACCCGCTCTTCCTTTAAGCTTATTAAATAAGGACGTGTAGGAAAAGTCCATCGAGCGGCTGCAAACGGGTATCGCAAAGAAGGCACGCTACATCACAGTGCCTTTTAAAGTCTCTGGCCAGTGGCTACTAATGATTGTCAACACCAAGGCCCGTGATGCCAAGGTGTACAATTTTTGTGCCAGTGAGCTCAAGGTCATACGGATAAACTTTGTTTGTTCAGAAGCCAGAGAAGCAAGATGTATTCCTTTCTGACTTCTCAAAATAATATGGGTTGCCTGCCCATCTCTTCAACATGGTTGGAACCAACCTTAGTTCCAAATCATCAACCCAGTAGTCCAAACGCTAGAAGGTTCATGGGACTGCGCTTTCTATACAATAAGATTCATAGAAGCACTCAACAGACAGATCCCATTTATCGAGATAACTATAGAAGACACGCATTCTCTACGGGAACGTTATGCCATGGAACTTATCTGCTTTTCCCATTCAAGGACCCCACTATGTCACAAGACGACGTACCTTGCTACTTATTCTCTACTATCCAATGTCCACAAAAGTGACCTTTTAGACTAATACTAAAGGCATTGGAGAAACAACAACAACAAACCACCAAGGTCCCAGACAAACGCCAATGGGACCCTTATACTTTCGATATGGCGGATGACAAGGGGGACATTGTTAATGTGTTGCATAGCACTTACAATCACTAAGATAATTATCCTAGAGTTTAATCCTTTTTCAACTTTCCGTTTAAGGCTAATATAGAAAGGGTCAATCCCACAGGACAACTTTTTAAGATTGTTTCTTTTATCCCAATTATTTTGAATAACTATTTTGTTATTTTTTTGTATTTTCAGATTTAGAATGGAAAGTAAAAGTCGGGTTAGGGGTTTGATTGATTATACTAAAATAAGAAATAAACACAAAGTAACAATGTAATAACAAGAATTTATTTTGCCTCTGTCACAAGGAAAAGAAACAATTGTTAGCACAAGTCGACTATTGTGAATGGAAAAAGACTAGAAGTAAAGAAAGAAAATCAATAGAGGTTGAAATCAAGGAGAGAGAATCGAGGCTTGTAGGGGTTTTCACCACCTTAGCCTAGGCGATAACAACTAATTCTTAAGCGACGATTCGATGAAGGTTTGCAAATTTAAAAACTCACAAGAGATAAACTCCACATGAGCCCATTGGTATTGGTGATCATGCTTCCTAGTTTATCATCCTAAAAGATGAAAATCCACGGTCATATCAAAACATCTATGCAATCGATTTTATTGTTCTAAATCTGGATTTCCATGGTCATTTTCATCTGGATTAACGTGGGATCCGAAGATCAACTGTTAATTAAAATCAATTACCATCTAGTCATTTAAGAAAAAGTCATTAAAACCATGTCTAAGGGGTTATTCCCCTTGCCTCGATAGAAGTCTACTCACTCATGCTTGTGGAAAACATGGAGGCGGAGGGGAGAAGAGAAATGGCCATAGTCCAGTCTTACTAAAGGAAAATCCTTAGGCTAGAGACAATTAAATGGCCAATCTCTTCAACCCTTACTCCAATCCACGGAAGAGAAAGAAGAAGAAAGGAAGAACAACTAGATCTATTATAAGAATATAAATTGCAAGAATTAAAGAACACTAAGAAGAAATTCTATTGCTTGAATAATAGGAGAACAAATGCTCAGAATTCCAATACAAAAGATGATACAAAAGATGATGCTTGGGAGGAGGAAGTTCCCTTACTTTTATAGGAGAAGGAGGGTTAGGCTATCCAAAAAAAGAGGGGAAAAAAAGAGGGATCTATCCTTTTGAATTTTCAAGATTTGGTCAATAGGAATTTGATAGACTTTAAATGTCTTGACCATGTAACTCTCTTCAATGCAGATTCCTATAGCAGCGATATCGAACGTATTTCACTCTCGTAAAACGCAATAAAGCGGTCCAAATAATGGATATTCGTTTAGGAAATTAAATTTACTTTCCAATGAATACTTGTACACTCAATTTGGACTTTGGATTCAAGAGTTATGGCACTTTTGGTGACAGATATACAATAATTACAGGACTGCTGCAAATTGTGCAATTATACTCCAAGAATATTTATCCCATTTCTTACAAAATCCAAGAAAATATGACTAAAATTCTTCTTGAAGAAAAAAATATAATATAATGTAATTAATTATAAAACTAAGAAAATAAACAACAAAACAATCATAAAAACATATCTAAAAGATGCAAATAAAAGTGATGAAAACACATTTATCAAAATACCCCAGACTTGAATCTTTGCTTGTCCTCAAGCAAGTAAAATCACAAATAAAGTCCAATTTATTCTCCCAATATGCCATCCTCACCTTAATAACATGACTACAATCCTCACCTCCAAATTTTGGCCAAGTGACCCGATATCCTAGAACCACATAGCATAAAATTTTATATTCCCTATCAAAACAATTGTCAAATCTAGCTTCTAAAATAAGAATTTGTAGAAAAATAGGCATCTCTTACTTTCTCATTGACACTCCCAATTTTATTACTTTTTTTTAAGTTATTGCACAAGAATAGGACAAATTTGGGGGTGTGAAAACAAAGAAAGAAGTGATGAAAATATATTGATCCCTCCTCTATTCGACTCGGGATATGAATTTATGGAGTTGTGGATACATTGGTGACAATTGTTTTCATGTGCACTTTTGGCATCTTTTGATGGTATGCCCCTTTGTGGGGTATGGAGTTTTCATTTTGGGAAGCATGCCACCCCGGACTTGATTTTTGTCTTGTGGTGAGTCTTTGCTTCTCTTTTTTAGAAGAAAAATAGAGGGAAGGTAGAGATGTTCTTGTGCTTATAACTTTCAATTTTTTTTTCATATATTTTTGTCAGAGAGTGTCATTGCTCTAGTTAGAGTATTCCTATAAATCACATCATACAAATTTTATAACATGATAATCTATTGTTTAGATATAGGGAAAATTATGTTTGGTTCTGATCGATTCCTTATGACTTGCTAACTATTCGGATGAGTGATGTTATTAAGGATCCTAGGTGACATGTGTTGGGTTTTATGGGAGGCAGAGAAGCAGTGGAAAAAACAATTTCTCCCAAAACCCAGAACAAAAGGAATTGCGTCAATGTCTATATAATAGGAAAGTTGGTTTGTGGATGCATACCTTGTCCCGAGGCTTTCTCAGTGACAGTACCTCGTGCCTTGTGCGGTCTTCACCTCCAGTCTTGGACGGTGTTTGTGCAGCTTCTGGTCGCACCGGGACTGAAGACTCCTAGTCTCATCGGGACTGTCGGGATTGACAGTTGTCCTCCGAGCGACAGAGGTCTCCCGCCTCTACAGTCGTCCACACGGACTGCCTGGAACTCTGATCTCCTTGTCCCACAAGGAATCGGAAGGAGTCACACCCTCCTTTCAACATACTAGTCACCAACACACTCTCCTGCCACCAGTGGCTTTCTGCAGTTGTCTTTCCCTTGTTGTGCCTCCCTTATCGGGTAGCACTTGCTCGGGCTCTCTCTCGGTTACCAAAACCAGAGAGAATGACAACTTCACAGAGCAACTGGTTGCACTGGGTTGTCCTTTAAGAAGCCCCCAATACCCCTATATATAGGGGGGTCATGGGATAGGGTTCTCTATCCCGAGCAATGCGGGACTAAAGCAGGAGTACAAGGGTTCGATATTTTCCACAAAAACAACCAACTCACAACCTAAACCGATCGTTTCACAAATGAAACGGTCGGTTGGGGACCTGAACCGGTCGGTTGACACCTCAACCGATCAGTTGGGACCCATGAACCGGTCGGTTCACATCTGAACCAGTCGGTTTGTGGTCTTGATCATTTCCCGATTGACTTTCCTTCTTTTGTTTCCAATTGGTATCGAATACCAATCCTTGTTCCAATCAAATTTGGCAAGTGAAACGAAAGGAAATTTCTCACCAATCTTACTTTCCCAACTTGCCCAGTTGCAACAGTTGAACCGATCGTTTCAACACTTGAAGCAATCGTTCACCCTATCCATGAGCCTATCGACTCACCACCTGAGCCGATCGGTTCACCAAGCTGAGCCGATAGGTTCATCACATGAGTCGATCGGTTGGGAGTGCCGACTGTGCAGAATCAGTCAATTGCGGTTTCAATCAATCTGATATTCTAATCAATCAGTCCAACACCTTGAACACTATGATACTGAGCTATCAACTGATTGAGTGTTTAATTGAACTACTAAACTCCTTTAGTAATCAATTTAAACATTGTTTATGGACAAAACTCCTCTTCCAGGTTAAATCCTATGTGTGTGACCCTGCAGGTCCATTTCACGTTGGCAGTGAAAGTCCATAACACTTATGACCTCACAAGCAAAGAGCGGTGCCTAGTCACACATCAGTGCTACCCAAGTGAAATAGAAAGTTGGAGAAAAACTTTCAATCCTACAATCCGTGAATGGTGTTACAGTGAATGTATAATTCCTTTGTCACTAATGTCTTGAATGAACTCGAGGCATGGAACAGTCATCCTGTCAACATTCATTCATTTCCTTAATCTCATAACAGACTGGGTGAGATGTGTGTGACATCAATATCACATATTGATTCACATGTGCATGCGCATGCCTTTCTCAATCCTACTCATCAAGTGGCCAAGGATATCAAACTCCCTCAGGAGGGACAAATCCCATATCTATCACTCACCCCTCAAAAGCCCCATGTGTCAAAGCCACCCAATCATCACCTTTATAAAAACCCATGTTTCAGGACTATGTTTGATGATGTCAAAATGTACCCAACGACATGTGTTGAGTGTAGTGATTTCAGGTCTAAGAATCACACTCACCACCATCACTGTGAGAGTTGACTGTGACTACCAAGTCATGGTTCCGTGTGTCACTCTCATGGTGGGTCTGTCCGGTACCTTATTCTCTAAAAAGTACCTATGTGCTTGGTTTGATATCACCATATCATGACTAATGAGATTTTGTCATCAACCAACACACAATCTAGTCTTCAGTGTTATTGATGTCTATGGTTATTTCCACAATAACAACCGAATAGGGACTAAATAAGAATGTATACTCTTAACATCCGTATGATCTCATCGTTTAGGTCCTAAACCTAAAAGCATACGTCGTTGAGTAAAACCATTATTTAGACATCTATCATGTTACACTATCATCTCAGAAACAGTTTAAACATATAGATCAGAAATTGCCTTTATTATTATTCAAATCATTCACAAAGTATCCCATTAAAATCATCATATGACTTGCTCTATGGGCATACATACCAACAGAATCCCACTTGCACTTAGAGCCAGTCACCAAGGAACCTCAGTCCTTGTGACCTAGCATGACCATCATGCTTCTGCTGAGAAAGGGCCTTCGTCAGTGGATCAGCTATGTTGTCTTCAGTTGGTACTTTGCAAATCTTCACATCTCCTCATTGTACGATCTCTCGTATGAGATGGAAGTGCCGTAGTATGTTCTTGGACCGCTGATGTGATCTGGGTTCCTTAGCTTGTGCAATAGCTCCATTATTGTCACAATAAAGCTCAATTGCATCACAGCTACTGGGAACTACACAAAGTTTAGAAATGAACTTCCTGATCCACACAGCCTCCTTTGCTGCATGTGAAGCAGCAATATACTCAGCCTCTATAGTAGAATCGACAACTGTTTCTTGCTTGGAACTCTTCCAGCTCACAACTCCATTATTAAGGCAAAATACAAATCTTGACTGTGATATATAATCATCTTTATCAGTTTGGAAGCTTGCATCGGTGTAACCCTTTACAACCAGCTCTTCCTCACCGCCGTAAACAAGAAACTGATCCTTAGTCCTTCGCAAGTACTTGAGGATGTTTTTCACGGTTGTCCAGTGAGCATCCCCGGGATCTGACTGGTACCTGCTCGTCATGTTGAGAGCATACGAGACATTTTGGGCGTGTGCACAACATAGCGCACATGATGGATCCAATGGCTGATGCATATGGGATCCCATTCATATGCTCCCTCTCTTCACAAGATTGGGGACATTGAGCTCTAGAGACGGTGACTCCATGTAGCATGGGGATGTTGCCTCTCTTTGAGTTCTCCATGCTGAACCGCTTCAACACTTTGTCAATGTACGTGCTCTGACTTAGTCCAAGAAGCCTTCTAGATCTATCTCTATAGATCTTAATTCCTAGAATGTAGGATGCTTCTCCAAAGTCCTTCATTGAGAAAGTATTCCCAAGCCAAGTCTTTACCTTCTCTAAGGCTAAGACATCATTCCCCATCAAAAGTATGTCATCCACATACAGTATAAGGAATGTGGTCAAGCTCCCACTAACCTTCTTGTACACACAAGGTTCATCTTCATTTTGAATAAAGCCAAACACTTTGACTTCCTCATCAAATCGAAGATTCCAACTCTGAGATGCTTGCTTCAATCCATAGATTGACCTTTGCAGCTTACATACTTTATTGGCATTCTTTGGATCTACAAAACCTTCAGGCTATGTCATGTACACATCCTCATTTATATTCCCATTAAGGAATGCAGTTTTAACATCCATCTGCCAAATCTCATAGTCATAATAAGCTGCAATAGCAAGCATGATCCTGATAGACTTAATCATGGCAACTGGGGAAAAGGTTTCGTCATAGTCAACACCTTGAACTTGTCGAAATCCCTTCGCAACCAATCTGCCTTTATAAGTTTGCACATTGCCATCCATGTCGGTCTTTCTCATAAAGACCCACTTGCACCCTATGGGTTTTACCCCTTCGGGTGGTTCCACCAAAGTCCATACTTTGTTGGAGTACATGGATTCCATCTTAGAAATCATGGCCTCAAGCCATTTCTCAGAATCTGATCCCTCCTTAGCCTCTACGTAGGTAGTTGGATCATCATCTATGATCAACTCTCCACCTTCCTGAGTCACAAGGTATCCAAACCTCTCAGGTTCAATGCAGGTCCTACTAGATCTACGAGGTCCTTGTGTTACCTGAGGATATTGAGATTCCACAACACCTTGTGAATCTCCATTTTCCTCTCGTACATCTACCGGTTCTATGTTTTCTTGTTGGGCTTGAACTTCTTCAAGCTCTATTTTCCTCCCATAGTTTCCTTTGGAAATAAATTCCTTTTCTAGGAACACAGCTGTCCTGGCAACAAACACTTTGTTGTCAGTAGGGTGGTATAGATAATATCCCCTCGTTTCCTTGGGGTATCCAACAAAATAACATTTATCAGATATGGGTCCAAGCTTATCAGGAAACATTTTCCTAACGTAAGCCTCACAACCCCAAATCTTCAGAAAAGACAAATCGGGACGCTTCCCGTACCATATCTCATGTGGTGTCTTTTGAACCGATTTAGATGGTACACGGTTAAGTGTAAACGCAGCGGTTTCAAGAGAATGACCCCAGAAGGAAATCGGAAGATCAGCAAAACTCATCATCGATCGCACCATATCTAACAATGTGTGATTCCTTCATTCAGACACACCATTATGTTGTGGTGTTCCATGCGGAGTCCATTGTGATACAATACGACAGGCTCACAAAAGGTCCTCAAACTCCTGGCTTAAGTATTATCCACCTCGATCGGATTGAAATGCCTTAATACTTATACCAAGTTGGTTTTGTACTTCATTCATGAAATCCTTGAACCTTTCAAGGGTTTCTGACTTATGCTTCATCAGGTTCACATAGACATACCTACTGAAATCATAAGTGAAGGTAATGAAGTACTGACACCCATTTCTGGCATTAGTTCTAAAAGGCCCACATACATCAGTATGTATGAGTCCTAATAGATCACTAGCTCTCTCACCTTTACCTGAAAAGGGAGTCTTGGTCATCTTACCCAATAAACAAGATTCACATGTCTATATTGATTCATAATCAAAAGAGTCTAGATAACCATTTTTATGTAGTCTTGAAATGCGCTTCTCATTTATGTGCCCTAGACGACAATGCTAAAGATATGTTTTGTTTGAGTCATTGAATTTTTTCCTTTTGGTGTTTACGTTGTATACACTTGTCTCTAAATCTATCAAGTATAGACCATAAGACATTGGGGCACTGCCATAAAAGATCCCATCTTTAGAAATGGAACATTTTCCATTCTTAATAAGAAATTCAAATCCATCTTTTTCCAAACAAGAGATAGAAATGATATTCCTATTTATGGCAAGTACATAATAGCAGTTCTTCAACTCTATTATTAGCCCACTTGGTAGATTTAACTCATAGGTTCCTACGGCAATGGCGGCAACCCTTTCCCCATTAGCAACACGTAGTTCAACCTTGCCTTTCCCTAAAAGCCTACTTCTCTTAAGATCCTTCACATTTGAACAAATGTGAGATCCGCATCCGGTATCAAGTACCCGTGACGAAGAAGTAGTAAAGTTAATCTCTATCACGTATACACCATAAGTAGAGATCTCTATCTCTGACTTCTTCTTCCATCGTTCCTTCCATCCTCTCCATGTAGAAGAAATTGGTTTGGCGAGAGAACCCTTCTCTCCCTTACCTATCGTTCCATTGATCTCTATCAATGAACTTTCTTTCTTCTTCACCAATGCTTTAAGCGTACATAGAGTGGATTCAAAGGCTTCTGGTATATATGGATTGTGCAGAACACTTCTCACAGTCCTCAACCAGTTATGGAATTTATTCTCAATTAATTTTCCCATTTTAAAAGATGATTCTTTTGCCATTTTACAAGAGAAAATTGCATTTTGTCAAAACTCCTTTTGATTTGATTTGAATAAATTTGATGATAGTTAATTAGGCCTTTAATTAATTACCGCTCCCACTATTTTGACTCAAATTGACAGCCCTCACCATCAATTCGGAAGATTGTTGCGTACAATCTTTTAGTGGGTCAAGATCCTGAAATCCTATGAGTCATAGACCAGCTAGGGATGTCACCCACAACTCAGATCTCCCAGGTAGGCAACTCTTGCCAATTGCATCATATGCAACTCTTGAAAGATGTCATATGCAACTCCTTGCCATGATCATCTCCATGCCTCAAGGAGCTAGATCCTATCTAGGTCACCTTGTTAAGTCTAAACCAAAGCCAACACGATGAATATGCACCCTGCTAGGGCAGACCCACACATTCATCATTCACGCTTCCACGAGATTGACGGTGCACCACGCTAGGGTGTGCCCACACTTGGTCGATCAAGCTTTTCACATGTGTCGCATTTGGAAGGCATCTAAAACTTAATATTTGAATGAGGGATTTGGTTTTTATATACATATACATATCCAATCACCACAATTTATAGTAAGTATCATATACATGCTATATCCCACAGAAAACATGCAAAATGATAAAAAAAAATGATTATGGCCATCCTATTGTGATTCCTCGAGCCAGGAGGAATCATGGTCATCTAGGTCTACATCACATGCACCCTGTACAAGATGAAATATGTGCCTTCCTTTCTGGGTTTGATCAGCTCATCTCATGACTGATCGGCTCACCATCAAGTTGGTCGTTCGGGTGCCACCAACCGATCGACTGGCGCCTCCAGCCGATCGGTTCACCGGTCGTCGTGCATCTCCTCAGGTCGCCACCCGCTCGTCTCGCTCCTCGAACCGGCCGTCTGGATCACCAACCGATCAGTTCACGCCTTGAACCGATCATCTCAAGTCCTCCTCCGTTCTTTGACATAATAGGAAATAAAATCTATCCTATTTACAATTGAATTGTGAAACCCCAAGTTACATTCAGGGGGAGCAAAGGTAGGAAAAGAAATCTCTAATTATTTCGAGTTACATCAAGAATAGGAGAAAGGGAATCGGTGTGCAGACTAAGATGCAAGAAACCACATACAATCACACACAGATATAGGGTTTATAGGCCATAACCATGCTACACATCCACCACAAAACTCATTTAAGGGCGATGCATATCGAGTGCATTAATATTACATATCATATATGTAAATTTGGGATTTGTGGATTGGACATGCATAAAGCCAATTTTATTTGCATCGTATGCAATAAATAAAGGCAACAAACCAAAATCAATCATATCGATAATCCTAAAATATAGAGCAATTGACGTGGCTCTGATACCACTGTTGGGTTTTATGGGAGGCAGAGAAGCAGTGGAAACAAAAATTTTCTCCCAAAACCCAGAATAAAAGGAATCACGTCAATGTCTATATAATAGGAAAGATGGTTTGTGGATGCATACCTTGTCCCGAGGCTTGCTCGGCGACAATACCTCACACCTTGCACGATCTTCACCTCCAGTCTTAGACGGTGTCTGTGCAGCTCCTGGTCGCACTGGGACTGAAGACTCCTGGTCTCACCGGGACTGTCGGGATTGACAGTTGTCCTCTGAGCGACAAAGGTCTCCCGCCTGTGCAGTCATCCACACAGACTTCCTGGAACTCTGATCTCCTTGCCCCACAAATAATCAGAAGGAGTCGGACCCTCTTGTCGGCGTACTAGTCGCCAACACACTCTCCTACCACCAGTCACTTTCTGCAGTTGTCTTTCCCTTGTTGTGCCTCCCTTATCTGGTAGCACTTGCTCGAGCTCTCTCTCAGTTACCAAAACCAAAGAGAATGACAACTTCACAGAGAAACTGGTTGCATTGGGTTGTCCTTTGAGAAGCCCCCAATACCCCTATATATATAGGAAGGTCATGGGATAGGGTTCTCTATCCCGGGCAATGCGGGACTAAAGCAGGAGTAGAAGGGTTCGAGATTTTCCACAAAAACAACCAACTCGCAACCTGAACCGATCCTTTCACAAATGAAACGGTCGGTTGGGGACCTGAACTGGTCAGTTGACACCTCAACCGATCGGTTGGGACCCATGAACTGGTCGGTTCACATCTGAACCGGTCATTTCATGGTCCTGATCAGTTCCAGATTGACTTTCCTTCTTTTGTTTCTAATTGGTATCGAATACCAATCCTTGTTCCAATCAAATTGGGCAAGTGAAATGAAAGGAAATTTCTCACCAATCTTACTTTCCCAACTTGCCCGGTTGCAACAGTTGAACCGATCGTTTCAACACTTGAAGCAATCATTCACCCTGTCCATGAGCCGATCGACTCACCACCTGAGTCGGTCAGTTCACCAAGCTGAGCCGATCGGTTCATCACATGAGCCGATCGGTTGGGAGTGCAGACAGTGCAGAATCAGTCAATTACAGTTTCAATCAATCTGATACTCTAATCAATCAGTCCAACACCTTGAACACTATGATACTGAGCTATCAATTGATTGAGTGTTTAATTGAACTACTAAACTCCTTTAGTAATCAATCTAAACATTGTTGATGGACAAAACTCCTCTTCCATGTTAAATCCTATGTGTGTGACCCTACAGGTCCATTATACGTTGGCAGTGAAAGTCCATAACACTTATGACCTCACAAGCAAAGAGCGGTGCCTAGTCACACATCAGTGCTACCCAAGTGAAATAGAAAGTTGGAGAACAACTTTCAATCCTACAATCCGTGAATGGTGTTACAGTGAATGTATAATTCCTTTGTCACTGATATCCTGAATGAACTCAAGGCATGGAACAGTCATCTTGTCAACATTCATTCATTTCCTTGATCTCAGAGCAGACTGGGTGAGATGTGTGTGACATCAATATCACATTTTGATTCACACGTGCATGTGCATGCCTTTCTCAATCCTACTCATCAAGTGGCCAAGGATATCAAACTCCCTCAGGAGGGACAAATCCCATATCTATCACTCACCCCTCAAAAGCCCCATGTGTCAAATCCACCCAATCATCACCTTTATAACAACCCATGTTTCAGGACTGCGTTTGATGATGTCAAAGTGTACCCAACGACATGTGTTGAGTGTAGTGATTTTAGGTCTAAGAATCACACTCACCACCATCACTGTGAGAGCTGACTGTGACTACCAAGTCATGGTTCCATGTGTCACTCTCATGGTGGGTCTGTACGGTACCTTGTTCTCTAACAAGTACCTATGTGCTTGGTTTGATATCACTATATCATGACTAATGAGATTATGTCATCAACCAACACACAATCTAGTCTTCAGTGTTATTGATGTCTATGGTTATTTCCACAATAACAACTGATTAGGGACTAAACAAGAATGTATACTCTTAACATCCGTATGATCTCATCGTTTAGGTCCTGAACCTAAAAGCATACGTCGTTGAGTAAAACCATTCTTTAGACATCTATCATGTTACACCATCATCTCAGAAACAATTTATACATATAGATCAAAAATTGCCTTTATTATTATTCAAATCATTCACAAAGTATCCCACTACAATCATCATATAACTTCCTCTATGGGCATACATACCAACAACATGGTGGTTTCAGACATGGCAATTTGTATTACTCTTTGCAAAAAGTTTACAAAATTCAATTTGGGGTAAAATGATATACGTCTAATTAATGGGCCGACTAGATAAAGGCCAAAACTTCTAGAAAAAGAAAAGTACATGCAATATAATAAAAGGTACAGAAAAGAAATGTGAAAAAACAGAAGATAATGGGATGGATCACGTACCACCCACCCCCACCCCGGACATAGAGTTTTGCTTGTCCCAAGCAACCCTTAGACCGAGATGGAGGGAAGAAGATCACTGCTGTGGAGGTGGAAGTTTCCCCTAGTAAGGGGAGTTGGGATCCGGGTAAGCCTACAGGCCCCCATACTCCTCATATGATGGGCGGCTAGGAGCATAGTGCCGCAATCTACATGCCAGGACTCCTGCGAGTGCTACATGACATACATGTGGTTCAGAGAAAAAGTAGAACGAAAGCAAAACAAGGAAAGAAATAGATGGAAGGAAAGATAGTGTTGGGTTGCCTCCCAACTAGCGTCGTGTTTAACATCGTGGCCTGATAGAAAATTATCAATAATTGGGATTTGGTGATGTCGTGGGGTCGAACAAGGTCAGATCTTGTAGGGATGATTGTTTATTTGAATCTGAAGCGACAAGGTCTTCAGCAACGATATATCTTTTGAGTCGGTGTCCATTGACCTTAAATTCCCGTAAGACTTTATCCCACATCAGAAATGTACCATGAGGATAGGCACATTTGACAATATAGGGGCCATACCATCTTGATTTGAGTTTTCCAGGAAAACGTCTTAATCATGAATTGAAAACTAAAACTCGGTCCCCTTCTCTAATGTCATTTCGCCTTATGTGACCATCATGCCACATTTTGGTTCGGTCCTTGTAAATTCTGGCTTTTTCATAGGCGGTCATCCTAAGTTCGTCAAGCTCATTCAATTTGAGAAGACGGTTTTCTCCGGCGGAAGAGAGGTCAAAATTAAGGTTTTTGATAGCCCAATCGGCCTTGTGCTCTAACTCAATTGGCAAGTGACATGACTTGCCATAGATCAGTCTAAAGGGTGTAGTGCCAATGGGCGTTTTGTAAGCTGTTTTGTATGCCCACAGAGCGTCATTAATTTTTAACGCCCAATCTTTCCTAGTGCGACCCACCATTTTTTATGAAATGGATTTGATTTGTTTATTGGAGACCTCTACTTGCCCACTAGTCTGAGGATGGTAAGGGGTGGAGACTTTGTGGTGAACTACATATTTTTTTAATAATGCTTCAAAACTTTTTTCTAAAAAGTGGGATCCCCCGTCAGAAATAACGGTGTGCAGGACCCCAAATCTAGGGAAGATAATATCTTTGAAAAGTTTTTTAATAGGTTTATAGTCACAAGTTTTTGTGGGAACAACTTCAACCCATTTGGACACGTAATCTACAGCAAACCAAGATGTAAGAAACCCCATAAAAAGAAGGAAATGGGCCCATATAATCGATTCCCCAAACATCAAAAATTTCTAGTTCTTACCAAGATGTTAGGGGCATTTGGTCACGTTTAGAAATGTTGCCTATCCTTTGACATTGATCACAAGAAAGCACATAGTCATAGGAATCCTTAAAAATGGTGGGCCAATAGAAACCGCATTGCAAGACTTTTCTAGCGGTTTTTTGGGAACTCATGTGCCCACCACATGGGCCAGAGTGGCATTGCTCTAGGATTTCAATGCTTTCTTCTTGGGAAACACAATGACGATACAAACCGTCGGCGCAAAGTCTAAAAAGATAAGGTTCATCCCAATAGTAATTTTTGACATCATGTAAAAATTTATCTTTAGAGTGTCCCTTGTATTCAGGATGCAATACACCTGCAGCTAAATAATTCACAAAATCGGCAAACCAAGGAAATTGAGAGTCTACCTTAAGCAGTTGGTCATCGGGAAAGGATTCATTTATGGGATATTCATCGATAGGACTATAACTAAGTCTACTAAGGTGGTCAGCCACAACATTCTATGATCCCTTTTTGTCTAGGATTTCTAGATCAAATTCCTACAATAACAAAATCCATCTTATGAGTCTAGGCTTGGCATCTTTCTTGGTCATAAGGTAGCGAATGGTTGCATGATCAATATAAACAATAACCTTTGAACCAACAAGATAAGAGCAAAATTTGTCAAATACATAGACAATGGCTAGCATTTATTTTTTAGTGACAGTGTAATTTCACTGAGCTTCATCTAGGGTCTTAGATGCATAATAGACGACATGATGTTTTTTGTCAAATCTTTGTCCTAAAATGGCACCTACATCAAAGTCGCTAGCATCACACATGATTTTGAAAGGTAGGGCCCAGTCAGGAGCACAGATGATGGGAGTGGAGGTGAGAGCATCTTTCAAGCGTAGGAAGTTGTCCATGCAAGCTTGGTCAAAATGAAAGGGGACCTCCTTTTGAAGAAGGTTGGTGAGAGGTTTGGTGATTTTTAAGAAATCACGAATGAATTGCCGATAGAACCCAACGTGTCCTAAGAAGGTCTGAATGTCTTTGATAGAGGACGGAGGGGGAGCTTGTTGATGACCTCAATCTTAGCTTTGTCCACTTCAATACCTTGATTGCTTACTTTGTGGCCCAAAACAATTCCTTCTTTAACCATGAAGTGACACTTCTCCCAATTAAGGACTAAGTGTGACTCAATGCATCTATCAAGAATAAGGGAAAGGTTTCTAAGGCAAGAATTGAAACTATCTCCATAGACGGAGAAGTCATCCATGAAATCTTCCATGATAGTTTCTATTAATCCAAAAAAAATGGCAGACATACATCTTTGAAAGGTGGTCGGTGCATTGCATAGGCCAAAGGGCATTCGTCTAAAGGCGTATGTACCAAAAGGGCATATGAAGGTGGTTTTCTCTAGATCTTCAGGGTGAATGGGAATTTGATAAAAACCCGAATAGCCATCTAGATAACAAAAGTATTGTTGATGAGCTAAACGTTCAAGAACTTGATCTAGGAAAGGAAGTGGGAAGTGGTCTTTCCTAGTTTCTTTGTAGAGTTTCCTATAGTCAATACACATCCTCCACCCTGTGACAGTGCAGGTGGGGATGAGCTCATTCTTTTCATTCCTAATGACTGTGGTCCCGCCCTTTTTGGGGACAACTTGGACAGGGCTGATCCAAGGGGAGTCAGAGATGGGGTAGATGATTCCTGCAGTCAAAAGTTTAATAACTTCAAAAAGGACAACCTCCTTCATGTTTGGGTTGAGTTTCCTCTATGGGTCTCGGGATGGCTTGTTGTCTTCAATCATTGGGATCTTATGGATACAAATGGATTGATCAATCCCAACTAAATCTGTCATTTTGTACCCTAAAGCCATTTTTCTTTTCCTAAGTTCTCCCAAAAGTGTGTTTTCCTGTTCAATGGTGAGGTCAGAATTGATAATGACGGGACATAATTGTTATTCATCAAGAACACATATTTTAGCCCTATGAGGAGAGTCTTCATTTCTGGGACTTTAGGTGCTTCAGGTTCTCCCTACACTGTGGAGATCATCTTAAGGCTCTCAATTTCAGCATTAGGGATCCCCTCAAAACAGTCTAGATGGGTGATGCATTGGTCAGATTGTTCATTGCTAAAGTTACAATCAGGAGAGCTAGTATGGGCTGTGTATAGAGGATCATCTACTAGCTCCCATTCTTGTCTTAGATGAGATAGTTTGTCAATGCAATCAAGGAGATAAACTTCTTCTTGGAAACTAGGCCCTTTCATGCTCTCAAAGACTTTGAATTCTAGTGTTTGCCTTCCTAACCTTAAGAGAATGGTTCCAGCCTCAACATCAATCAAGGCTCTGGCTGTGGCTAGGAAGGGACGAACAAAGATGAGGGAGTAACGTAAATCTTCCTTGATGTCCATGATCACAAAATCACATGGAACATAGGCATCTTTCCCAACCCGGACGGGAATGTCTTCTATGATTCCCATGGGCTTGGTCATGGAGGAGTCTGCCAACTGAATGGTCATGGTTGTTGCTAGCATATCATGGAATCCTAATCTTTTGCATAGACTGTAAGGCATGATGGATATGATGGCTCCTAGATCAGCTAGGCCTTTCCTACAAGCATTGTCACCTAAGTAACATCCTATTCCAAAGGAACCTGGATCTTTTTGTTTTTTAGGCATTTTACTTTGGATTATGTCAGAGGTGGTCCTAGAAAGTTTGACAATTTCATATTCCTCAGTGGCATACTTCCTAGTCAAAAGATATTTCATATATTTGGACCAGGCAGGGATATCACCTAGAGAATCAAGAAAAGGAATGTCAACATGTAGCTTCTTCATGGCATCCCTAAATTTCATGAACCGGGCATCTAGCCTTGTTTGCTTTAGACAGGCTTGGTAGGGAGGTCGTGGTTTGTAGATTGGTTCCTCTTCTTCTACTGGTGGAGTTTTGGTGATGGTTTGTTTAGTGATAGGTTCGGATTCAACAACAACAAAATCATCATCCTCAACTTCTAGTGGTGTGGTGGGAGTGGCGTCAGGGGGAGGAGTGGATTGTGCTTTTCCCTAACAAGTGGTGACAACTTTAAGTTGTTCGGGGTGCTTGGGGTTATTTTCGAGCTGCCCAGAGAAGAACCGACGGGAGGTTTTTGTTGGGAAAATAGGCGGGCCAATTTTGCGTCAATTGCCTTTTGATGGGCTTGTATGGCCACGAGGGTTTGTTCTATGTTTTCCAGGCTAGGATGACTTGGTGGAGGAGGAGGGGGAGCATTTTGAGGCGGCTAGGGAGGTTGAGATTGGTTTAGATTTTGGGGTGGAAGGTTTAAGTTTTGGAATTGTTGGTAGGGTTGTCGATTTTGGTAATTATTTCTATGATTGTTTTGACTCCCAAGATTTCTTTGGTTGTTGTATGGAAACCCGGGTGGTGGTCAGTTGTTGGATTGAGGTTAGGGAGGTCTTTGTTGGTTTTGGAGTTGGTTGAAATTTTCAGCCCCAGAAGAATTCCCATATTGGAAACCAGGGTGGTTCCGAGTTTGACTTGGATTGTAGTTGGCTTGGCCTGGAATGGTGTGAATTGAATTTAGGTCTTCTAATTGTTGTTCAAACTCGGGTTGCATGGGAGTGTTGTAAAGATATTTACAATGAAGTGTGGTGTGGTCATAACCTTGGCAAATACCACAAAGAGAATCTACGGATTTTATTTGTTGAGGTAGATCTCTATAGCCTAAGGATGCTTCCAAACGATCTTGTTTTAAGGTGATCAACTTAAGGCTTTCAGCTATGCTTTGGATGTCGGGATCACTTTCGGCCTTAGCTGCCCTAGGAACACCACCTACTCCTCGTCTAGCTCTTGTCTCGGAGGCTCGTTTCACAACCTCCCATGCACTAGTCAGGCTTTGGTGCATGAAATTTCCTCCATATGAGGAATCGAGAAAGAACTTGGTGTCATTGTCAACGCCATGATAGAAAATCTCAATGAGTTGGGCTTGGCTAATGTCATGATGGGGACACTTCCTAAGTAGGTCTTTGAACCTTTCCCAAGATTCTCCTAGAGTTTCACCTGGTGACATGGAGAAGTGGGTGATTTGACCCCTGATTTCATATGTGAGAGAAGGGGGGTAAAACTTTTCAAGAAATTTGTTTTGGAGGGCTTCTCAAGTTGTGACTTGATACTCACATTCCATGGTGTTATAATAGCTACTAGCTTGGCCGGTAAGGGAGTACTTGAACAATCGAAGACGGATTGCATCTCCTGAAACACCTGGAATCTTATTCAAAGAACAAAGGTCGATGAATCTTTGTAGGTGATCTTGGCAACTTTCCCCATTGTTGCCAGAGAAGGGATTGGCTTGGAGCATGGTGATCCATTGAGTTCGGATCTCAAATTGGGGGGCAAGGATGTCAGGAGGCATGACAGGATGTTGCGCATAGGCAGTTTTGGGAATAGAAAAATCTTTTAATTATGTTTGCCTTTCGGCTTCCCTCCTATTGGCCTCTAGCGTGTATTGTTCATCCATATAGGTTGCACGTAAAGCGGCTTCTCTTTCTGCTTGTTCGGCTTGAATTCGCTCTCTTTGAGCTGTAAGGGCTTGTTCGATCCTAACGACTACTTCTTCCTCGTTCATATTTGTTTGACTTTGACGGTTTAAACGATGAAAAGTCCTTTCCATTTTTGGATCAAACGTTTGAAAATCGGTGTTCAAGCGTCACATGCACAAAATAGCAGTTAATTCGTGTGCAGAAAAAAGTACTACCAGAATGGAAACTCAACAGAAAGAGGAGTACACTTCTGGAATGTTACTCGGAAGGCATAAAAAAAGGAAAAAAAGTTTTCAAAAATTTTTGGGGTTCGATAAAAAAATTCGTTGTCCCCGGCAACGACGCCAAATTGTTAATGCGTCGCTTAGCACTTACAATCACTAAGATAATTATCCTAGAGTTTAATCATTTTTCAACTTTCTGTTTAAGGCTAGTATAGAAAGGGTCGATCCCACAGGACAACATTTTAAGATTGTTTCTTTTCTCCCAATTATTTTGAAGAACTATTTTGTTATTTTTTTGTATTTTTAGATTTAGAATGGAAAGTAAAAGTCGGGTTGGGGGTTTGATTGATTACACTAAAATAAGAAATAAACACAAAGTAACAATGTAATAACAAGAATTTATTTTGCCTCTGTCACAAGGAAAGAAACAATTGTTAGCACAAGTAGACTATTGTGAATGGAAAAAGACTAGAAGTAAATAATGCAAATCAACGGAGGTTGAAATCAAGGAGAGAGAATCGAGGCTCGTAGGGGTTTTCACCACCTTAGCCTAGGTGATAACAACTAATTCTTAAGTGACGATTCGATGAAGGTTTGTGAATTTAAAAACTCACAAGAGATAAACTCCACATGAGCCCATTGGTCTTGGTGCTCAAGCTTCCTAGTTTATCATCCTAAAAGACGAAAAGCCACGGTCATATCAAAACGTCTATGCAATCAATTTTATTGTTCTAAATCCAAATTTTCATGGTCATTTCCATCCGGATTAATGTGGGATCTGAAGATCAACTGTTAATTAAAATTGATTACCATCTAGTCATTTAAGAAAAAGTCATTAAAACCATGTCTAAGGGGTTATTCCCCTTGCCTCGATAGAATTCTACTCACTCATGCTTGTGGAAAACATGGAGGCAGAGGGGAGAAGCGAAATGGCCATAGTCTAGTCTTACTAAAGGAAAATCCTTAGGCTAGAGACAATTAAATGGCCAATCTCTTCAACCCTTGCTCCAATTCACGGAAGAGAAATAAGAAGAAAGGAAGAACAACTAGATCTATTGCAAGAATTAAAGAGCACTAAGAAGAAATTTCTATTGCTTGAATAATAGGAGAACAAATGCTCAGAATTCCAATACAAAAGATGATACAAACGATCATGCTTGGGAGGAGGAAGTGCCCTTCCTTTTATAGGAGAAGGAGGGGTAGGCTATCCAAAAAAAGAGGGGAAAAAAAAAGAGGGAGCTATCCTTTTGAATTTTCAAGATTTGGTCAATAGGAATTTGATAGACTTTAATTGTCTTGACCATGTAACTCTCTTCAATGCAGATTCTCATAGCAGAGATTTCGAACGTATTTCACTCCCGTAAAATGCACAAAAGCGGTCCAAATAATAAGATATTCTTTTAATAAATTAAATGTCCTTTCCAATGAATACTTGTACACTCAATTTGGACTTTGGATGCAAGAGTTATGGCAATTTTGGTGACATATATACAATAATTACAGGACTGCTGCAAATTGTGCAATTATACTCCAAGAATATTTATCCCATTTCCTACAAAATCCAAGAAAATATGATTAAAATTCTTCTTGAAGAAAAAAATATAATATAATGTAATTAATTATAAAACTAAGAAAATAAACAAAAAACAATCATAAAAACATATCTAAAAGATGCAAATAAAAGTGATGAAAACACATTTATCAGCCATCGATTTGTTAACAGGGGCAACCATCAACAGATCATCCAAAGATATGGTGCCCCTATCTGCTATACAACCAATGTTCCCAAACTTTGACCTTGTTGCATGCAAGAGTCTTTTAGACAATGAACTCAGACACATCATGTCTCGGCTTTATGCAGAGAATGATGAGCTTGTTTTCCTTGACGGGAACATTCTCATAATGGCAGATTCACTCTGTGAAACCGTACAAATAAAAGGTTCATTATCCGTGAGTGTAATGACTGCCTACCAATTTCTTCTAGCATGGGACCTACCTATGTTTTACATGGCATCCGCAAACATGAAGGATGATTTACTCAAGTCAAAGAAATTTGGCACCACTGAAGCCCTTATCTCATATCTTCAACATACGACTCCAAAGTTCATCCTATTTCCATTCCTTCACTCTGAGCATTGGATGTTGCTGGCAACAAACTTATAGATTGGCACTACAGTGATCTACAACAGTTCTGATAGCCAGTTCGATCAAATCCAGAGAGAGTATTTTGTTACAGCAAAGACGCCCATGGAAGAAGTGGCAAAGGATTGTGCTGAATGACTAAAGAATCTTCTCAGCAAGCACACAAAAGCATATAACAAAGAACATTTTTATCACCCAACCTTCTGCCACCGATGTCTCCAACAAATCAGAGAATCAAACAATTGTGGTTTCCACATCCTTTACTGGATGTATACCCTCACTGTTCTTGGTAAACATGTGGAGGACATGAAGGACGTGGATTATCACACTTTACGTGGTAAGTTTGCAACAAATCTCCTCCGTTCCTATGGAGCCAACAAAGGATTAACAAAACCTTGACACCCTTGCCCATGTACTTCTCAACCTATCACCTTGACACTCTATAGATAGAGTGAGTGATAAGTTAGGGGGGTACACTGGGCAAGGGTGATGTATTATATTCAAACCTTCTACTCTCCACTCTTTCATTTACCTTTATTCTTTTGTACAAATTTTTCTTTTTCTAACAATTAGTTCTTCAGATAATTTCTTTGATAGAATAACTGTTGTACATAAGAAAACATTCATTTTGGAAAAGAGACACCCCTAGCTAAATTAGAGATAGAGTAGTCCTCAGAAGCAATTACATAAGTAGCATTTAGGCATGTAATGGAGAATTAATAAATCACTTTCATACACAATTTTCATACCTTTTCTTCAATTTTACGTTAGACTCTCCATAGGTTAACATCATATCCAAAACAAGCCAAACGCTCTCAAGGATGAGAGGGAACCAGGGGAAATCCAAATCAAGGAACCTCACAAGTGGACCACCAAGTACAAAAATCAAAACAAGTGCATGTCGGGAAACTCTAAGGAATAGTTTTCTTCTTTTCAAAAAGAGGCTTGGCAGCCCAAATAAAGTCCCTAAAATACCCAAATCCTAAGCCTGTGAGCATATGAATAAAAGCCAGAGTGTTGAATAAAAACATGAGAGTTGTGCCATGCATAAGCACCTATATGAAGAGCCAATAAAGGTCTTTCCTGGCCAATACATTCAGCTACCCTCACAAAGGCAGATGTGTCGCACCTGGTAGTGAAACCCTAAGGTATCCAAATATATGAAAGTTGATAAAGGTCTCGCCTGGTCGGTACATTCAGCTGCCCTCACGAAGGTAGATGTATCGTGCCCGGTAGCGAGATACTAAACGTTTAAATAAACCCTCCCCCTTTGAAGGGGGAGTTACACAGCAAGCCTTCAGCCAACCCTTGTACCTATCTTAGCTTCTGGTAGGATTTTCAAAGAAGCATAAAACTTCTTAGACTCGAAGACACGCATAGAATATGATCAAGGAAAAGGTGGTCTCAATGCGAGTTACGCGATACAGAAGAAACCTGAGCTCCACACAACTCTTGATTCCTAAAAGAGTTGGTGCATGCAGAAACCCCGATAAGACTCTGGGAGATCTCTTGTTTAGAAATGAAGCAAGAGTATGGAATTCTAAAAAAAATCACCTCGCCACTATGTGCCTTAGCTCTATCCAACTTGAGGACAAGCTAGACTCTAAGTTAGGGGGGGTGATAACCCCCCATTTTGTGATGTTATCTTACTAGTTTTTTCTTAGTTTTCAATACTCTTTCTTATATAAATTAGATAGAATAATTAATTTTCCGCTTTATTGTGAATATACCAATAGACTGATATTTCTTATTTTCTTCTTACAGAAAAACCCAAAAAAACTTGTAAAAGATCCACCTCAAACAGTCTCAAGACCGAATAAGCTTCAAACGCTCACAAGACCGAGCAAGCTTCAAACAGTCTCAAGACTGAGCAAGCTTCAAACAATCTCATGACTGAGAAAGCCTCAAACGGTCTCAAGACTGAACAAGCTTCAAACGGTCTCAAGACCGAGAAAGCCTCAAACGGTCTCAGGACCGAGCAAGCTTCAAACGGTCTCAAGATCGAGCAAGCATCAAATGGTTTCCAGACTGAACAAATCTCATCGGTCCCAAGGTCGAGTGCATATCCAAATGGTCTCCAAACTACAAGGATCCAAATGGTCCCAAGACTGAGAGGATCCAAATGGTCCCAAGATTGAGAGCATCCAAACGGCCCCCAAACCGCAAGGATCCAAATGGTCCCAAGACCAAGAGGATCCAAATGTTCCCTAAACCGTGAGAATCCAAATGGTCCCAAGACTGAGAGGATCCAAATGGTCTCCAAACTGTTAAAAATCCAAACGGTCCCAAGACCATTCAAAACTCCCTGAAAGCCTATAAATAGGACCAAAGGGGGTCCTCATTGGCATCAGATCTTTAGAAGCCCAAAGGTTGCCCCAACTATTCTAGAGCTATTTCAACCTTCATCCATCGCCCCAACGTTGTCGGTCTGAGATCCACACTCCATCCTCAAGCTACTTTCTCTCTCATCGACATAGAAGGTGGGAAGTCGAGGATCCATCACCAAGGCAGCTATGTGGTGTGAAGATAGTTGCTCTCTACTCTAAGGGGTCGACCTTCCTCCCTCCGACATGGAGATGATGTTTTCCTTCTCTCTTCTCGCCTCCTTCTTTGTCCTTTCGATGAGCAAGTAGTTCCATACACTAGGGTGCGGGGAGTAGCCCCACTACCGATATTTTCATTCCATGCATTGTAATTCATGAGTTTGCAATAGAGAAATACTATCTTTTCAGTTCAACATCAATCGTTTAATGAATGCTAGTTGCTTGATCACCAACTTGTGTTATCTATTATCTACTAGTGTGAATTGTCTACATTTGTACTTTTAGATTTGAATATCGACTGCATGTTGGTTCCTTATGTATGTAGTAACCATACATCTATTCGGTATCTAGGAGCGTTTCTCAAGGAGTGGAGTAAACTCACCTCCATCGTTGTACTTTCATACTATGAAATGGAATCAATTGACGTATGAAAGTACAACCTTGACAGGTCAAGGAACAAACTTTGTGAGGGGAGTGATGCAAAGTAAGTGACCATTCATTTGGTGATGACTGACATTGCAACACTTCCACATTTCTCATAGTTAGTTATCCGAAAGGAAGCTAAGTATACAAAGATATTAACTATTTAGACTCTTTTCTTTGCAAGCCATATTTTTATTATGTATGTTTTGATCCATGTGTAGCGGTTGTGAAACTCGATCACATTCTAGTGGTTTCCAAAATATTGTCTTCAACCTTAAATTTACTTTCCTTCCATTTACATTACCTTGCACTTTAGGTTAATCATCCAATCAACTCTTTGATCTAGATATCAACTCTTAAGTAGATAAATAGAATTATAACATTTTCCATCTTATTAAATACTTAACAAGACCGGTGTCTCGTGGATTCAACCCTCAATTGTACTATGATAAGACTTCCGCATGCCTTAGTGTACATGGGTGGAGATCTTATTATAGCACACACAAGGTTAAACTTAGAGACTTACTATCTCTAGGATTTTTAGTGGTGCATGCAACTCCATGCGAGTGGAGGCTCCAACAAGTTTCAATTCTAGTAAAGGGAAGTGTCCTTTAGTTCTCTTTGAAGAGAGACATACTTGATAGTTTCTATCAAACCTTGATGATGTGCTTCCTCCTCTTATCTATCTTCTAAGTAATATAGGATATCTTATACTTTAGGATATGTCATCCATGAAGTGGGGTTGGTAAGTGCTTGCACTAGTGGATCCACAATGGCATTGTGTTCTTGAATTTCAGCACACAACTGATTGTTCTGCAAAATAACTTGTCTCCATTAGAGAGGGTCCTTTCATGTGATCTAACACATTGAAGATAATGTGTTCATTACCAACCCAAATAGTTATTAGTTCATCTACAACATCAATCAAAAAATGGGAAGTGGAGAGAAAAGGTCGACCAAAAATCATCATAAACATAGGATCTACAATTGTGTTATTAATGACTATGTTATAAGGGATAAGGAAATATCCAGTTAGGGACATCTTCAACTACACCAATCGACTTGGTTTAAAAGTTATAGGCTATCTAGATTTTCATATTTGAGTAGACAATGACTGTTAAACCCAAATGGATAGTTAGAGTTTGTGGCATGAGGCTTATGTTAACCCCTAATCATCAAGGCCAAATCTTGTTGAAGTATCACATATAAAAATGGTATGTGAAAGCCCCAATGTCCTTTTGCTTAGTTGGCATAGTTGACAAGAAAAAGGTTTTTGCCATTAGGGCTAATCATATTGTTTCTACTTTTTTTTCTCTTCTTAGTGATAATATCTTTCAGTTCTTGGCATAGGTTGGCATTTCATTAATGACGTCAAAAAGAGGGATGTCCAAGTGTACCTTTGATGGTGTCTAGGAATTTAGTATACCTTTTCACAAGTTGGGGTATAATGAAACGATGGGGAAAGGGGCTCTATGTGGACTTTGAAAGATCTGAGTCATTCCCCATGATTTCTTAGTTGTTGGAAAATCTCCTTTTCCTTGGTTCATTGAATCATCATTTTATTCAATTATGGGTAAGGTCTTCGGTGGTACATTCGAAGTGGTGCTAGACCAAAGTGTCATCATCATGGCACTTTTGCTCTTTGAGTTTTTGTTTTGTGTTGGATGGAAACATCCCATTTGGGCTCTTGATTGGTGTAGGTATGGAGGCTCTTTGTTAATCAATCATCATGTTGTGTTGTTGTAGGTCACTGATTTGAGTTTTCACATTCCCCATATGTGCTTGCATGTTATACATAAGATTACTATTTCTCACCATACATTCATCCAATGTTTCAATTAGGGTATTTAGCTAGTTTATGGTGTTCTACTATTGTCAGAACAAGCTTCCCTTGGGTAGTTTGTTGAAATTGTGGAAACCCCTTAAGATCTCCTCTTATATGTCTTGTCCTTTCCCAATGATTAAGATGGTTGATTCAGTTGGATAGAGTTTTTTGCTAAAGAGGTATCTCCATATGAGAAACATGGATGGTTGGTCCTCTTATAACTTACATAAGATGCATTCTCTAGGGAAATCATTTGTTGGTCTTCTGAATCATGTGTGTAGATGTAGAGGTTGATTCTATGGCAACCTTATATAAAAGTAACACATTTCACCACTGCCTCAATATGATATCTAGAGTTTCCTATTTAAGTCTATATAGCTTGCTATTCATACTTTCAAGTAGCTTTAATTTTGAAGAGGTACTAAAAGGTGATGAGGAGGCGTTGATGGATGATACACTTCTAACAAGACCTCTATCATAGTCACGACATTCTTGTAATGTATCCATATTGCTTATAATTTCCCTAGAGCATTCAGTGTGATGTTTCATGAAATTACTTTATGTTGTTGTGCTAAGAGACGTTCTTTCATTTGAGGTGAGTCCTTCATAGAAAGTGTTTATAAGAGAACTCTCTTCAAATTTTTGATTCATACAATCTCGTGGGTATTATTGATATCACTCCCAAGCTCCATACAAATTTTCAATAGTCTTGTTTAAAAACTGGTGATCTTCTGTTTGCATGAAAGTGACTTTTTAATTGGGAAGAATTTGTTAACAAAAGCTTCAGATAACTGTTGCTAGGTGATAACTCATTTCACTGATAAGTAGCAATCTATAGCTTTGTCTCAAGAGAAAAATGGAAGCCCTTCAAGTAAATGATATTTGGAGGAACCCTATTTATCTTAAGGGTGTTGCAAAGATTTTTTAAGGCAACAATGTGATGGTATGAGTTTTCTTCAATGGAATTTCCTCCAAATGTTTAATGTTGGATGATGTTGAGGATGCCATGCTTCAGTTCTAAATTGGCCATGAGAATGCGAGGTATGACGATAGCTTGCATGTCATCATTTTCAGGGGTTGTTTCTAAAGAGAAAAGAGATGGACAATTTTTAGGATCTTGTCCTACAATTAGTGGAGAAGCTATTGGATTGTCAAAGAGGAGCTCCACTTGAGGGAATTCACTGAAAATCTTCAATTTTGGGAGAAGAAATCATATGAATCAGAGTCAAAGACTGGAAACATAATCAATACTGAAGGTCGATGTAATAAATGATAAAAAGGGTATAGTTAAGTTTATTTCTAAACTTAAAAACATAGTCTAATCCTGAGTAGACCCCAAGTTCGTAATGGTTGTCCATTGCCTTGTCCCTGGCAACCACCACAAAAGTTGATCGCTCTTTCTCATGAGTGGTTAAAAGTGCATTTTTGGTGATTTTTTATCCATTAAATATATTTCTAGAAAACACATTTTGATAGAACTCAATACCAAGTCTCAAAAACATTTTTATTAGAAAGCTTACATTTTTCTGATTCCAAAACATATATTCTTTTAATTTTTGGACAATAGAGTATATGATTTTTCCTATTCTAACCAATTAGGGAATGTCACGTCATTAGAACCATCGCACAAAGGTGAAGAGAGAGCGAAGAGCGGGCTCACCTCATTGACATGGCCCAATCAGTTCTAACCGAGTTAGGGGTCAAAGGTGAGGCTTTGACTCGCTCAAAACAAAGCAAATCAGGCAAAAAGATGATATTGCCCTTAATTGGAAAACCAAGAGAAAAAGAAAATGAGAGGTGCATTGGAGAGAATACACATGGGGGATTCATCCCCTTCATCGCACCACACCATGGCCGAGGAATAATAGCTTACAATTTGTGAAAAATCAAGAGAGTTGATCAAACTCATCGAAAAGCACATGAAAAGGAAGAGGTAGACATCACGAACCTGGCGAGCCAAAAAATTAGGGACTGAGATGCCAAGGAACTCTAGAACGACCCCCCCCACAATACTCTAAATCAAATCCAAAAACTAGAACAAGATGATGTGAGAAAATAAACAATTGAAGCCGGAAAAAAGTTGAGCAAGAGGTTATGAAGATGGAGGAGATAATATATATAGGTGGGGGGTCATAAAGCCAGAGATAGTTAGGTCACTTGAATACCTTGGAGAAAGAATTGGGCATTTCCCAATTTCTTAAAAAAACATGGCAAATAGGGGATCGGTCAGTGTAGATTTGTATCTATAATCTTTTGGAAAAGATTTCGTGAAGTTTGATTCAGAAACGATCGAGAAATCATCGAATTAAATCCTTGCTACATGGGTCCCTATTTCCCGATCAATGTGATCTAGGAGATGATACATAGTCGTTGGAACACGGATCCAACGCATGAAATTGCACATACCAAAGCTCAATGTGTGACAAAATAAATTGAATTCCCAATCATATTAGTATATACTGTATTTGTGCATTAATTTACTTTTTCTCTCTCCTCATTTAAAGGGGCAAACATCTTCCAAATTTAATGAAAATTGATGCCAAGCCTACTTTTGATATGAGGAATCCAAATATGCAATTATTTTTTCCTTTTGGGAACTTTAATGTGTTAAATAAATCAAAACTTATTTTCTCTTTCCTCCTTCATTAATGGTTATAAGATTCTCCAAATTTGGTGAATCTTCACGCACAAGTCACATTTAATGCCTTGGACACGAATTTTCCATCAATTTTATATGTTGGAGTTATTTGTTCATTTAATTAATATTTTTATTGTTCTACACACTTCTCTCACCTAATTTCATCTTTTAATCAAATATTCTCCAAATTGAGTAAAAATTCACCAAAAGGTATATTTTAATGTGTCGATCACAAATTTGGCATTAATTGTTACTTTTGGAGTCATTAAAGAATTTATTTTGTACTTGTAAGTTATCTCCAATTTTCCCTTTCAATAAATACAATTATAATTACCAATTTTCCAAAAGTTGTGAAACTTATCACCCAAGAAAACTTGTAGTCAAAGGAAATGTATTTTGATTTAGAATTATCTTTTGAGTTCCACTTTTATGATTTTTAGGAAAATTACTCTTATATTCACTCAATGGAAAAATTAATTCATTTAATGTCACATTATCTTAATTTTAGGATTTTCTTTTCTTTTTCCCACACAAAAGCCATAGAAACTTGTAGATCGATTTTTATTTTCTACTTATCCATCTTAAGTGGACGTTTTGCAAATTGAACCCATTAGTAACTTTCACTAAGGTATTTTGTGCTTAACTCCTTATAATGGAAAATATTGGGAACAAATGTACACCAAACCTTTATAATTTCCACTAATTCAACATCAAGGATAGAAAGGAAAAAAAAACCTTAGGAAAAGGCTAAACTAAGATTATACATGGATTTCAATTCGTTACAACACTTCATCCGTTAAAAAGGATTTCATCCCTAAAATCTCAAACAAAAAGTGAAGGGTGAGAACGTAACTTCTCATCTCTTAGCTCCCGGGTGGTTTCTTCCAAACCATGACACTGCCATAAAACTTTTAGAAAATTATTCTCCATGTTCTTCAACTGCTTAACTCAAGAGTCAAGAATATTCATAGGTAGCTCTTCATAAGTTAGATTCTCTTGAATCTCTAAAGGCTCAATTGAGTGTACATGAGAAGGGTCCTTCACATACTTTCTCAGCATAGAGACATGGAATCCATTATGGATCTTGTCATAGGCCATATAGCTAAATGGTATGCACAGTCTCCAATCTTATCCAAACTCTCAAATGATCCAACATAATGGGGACTAAGCTTGCCTTTGACTTTATATCTTGTAATAAAATGTATAGGCTTGATCTTCAAAAGGCATAGTCACCTAATAAGAAATTCACATCAGACCTTCTCTTTTCAGCATACATCTTCTATCAATCTTGAGCTTTCATCTTCTTCTTGATCAATTAAACCTTCTCTATCATCATCTGCATATCATTAGACTTCACGAGAGCATGTTCTCCCACATCATCCCAATGTAATGGAGAATGACAAGATCTTCCATACAAAGCTTCATAAGGTGGCATACCAATACCAGCTTGGTAGCTATTATTGTAAGCAAACTCTGCCAATGGAAGAAAATTATCCCATACACCTCCCCAACCCATAACATAGGCATGCAACAAATCTTCCAAAATTTGCACCGTCCTTTCATATTGACCATCGATTTGAGGATGATAGGTCGTACAGAAATGCAAGTCAGTACCCATCTCTTCTTGAATATAACTCTACAAACGAGAGGTGAACTTTAGTTCATGATTGGATACTATCACTTTAGGAACTCCATGCATATGAATGATCCAATCCATGTATAATTGAGCCATCTCATCAACCTTGTATGTGGACTTGAACGGCAAAAAGTGGGAACATTTAGTAAGTTGATCAATCACAACCCACACAGTATATGCCGAGACTGAGGCCGCCGGACGTACACTCAAGGGCGACGTTTCCACCATTGCCGTCGGGCATCCTGGCCAGGGGCGGTCCGCAACACATCCCTAAGCGCATCGTTGTTGATGTCAGGCCTGACGACGAGATGCGCAAAGCGAAGATGACGGTGCTTGAGAGGGCGGTGGAGATATCATGGACATATGGTGTTCAATGGAAGGAGCTTTTCCCGTTCTTGCGGCAGTGCTGGCCCAATGCGGCGGACCTATACAGATTTGCAGAACGTAAGGTTGTTGGTTTCTTCTCATGCGATAAGGAGGCGAAGGAAGTAAAGGAGAAGGGCGTACCGGATATGCATGGGAAAAAAAATGATTTGCAACTCATGAGTAATGGAGAACAGCACCAACGGAAGGAGGCTTTCTGGTTTTGGGTAGCAGACATCCCTATTACATGCAGAGATGATGACACGATGGAGAAGATGATATCACCTTTCAGTAAACTGAGGTTCATTTTAGACTGGCAGAAAGAAAAAGATGACTTATCTGGCTTGATTATCCTGGTTGAGGCATTCAGTGAAGATGTCCCTCAATTTGTATCTCTTAATTACGGGCATCGTCGGACATCTGTGCAGTTCTTCATGTTGGCAAGAGGGCCGGTGGGGTCCAATAGCACGTAGCTTAGTGAGTTTGGGAGAGAGTCAGGGATACCTAGGGAGGCCTTATCTATGCAGGGGAAGACGATTGTATCTAATTCCATGGTGGTTGTGTCAGACAAAACCTCAGATTCTAGAGCGATACCTCAAGCGCGGAGCCCGTCCCCGATCAGGCAGCACCATAGATCACCAAGACGAGTGGTCGTGGATAGAGAGGGTAACAACAGATTTTTGTCGAACAGACGATTGGAGGATTTCATCTTCCTTGAGGGTGACTATGCTGATCATAGGAGGACATCTGGAAGGAGTCATAGAAGACATAGAAGAGATGGGGATGATAGCTGGTACCACAGACGATATCATTCTAGGAGGAGACACTCAGACTACGACGGAGAATTCTTTGATGGATACTGGTCGGAGTTGGAGGGGGGATATAGCCCCTGATCATTTTCATCTTTGGTGGTGACGGCGGCACAAAGTTAACATGGACTTTACTTCTATTTTTTGGAACATCAGGGGGGCATCTAATAATCCTATGAGGAGAGTTCTGAGCAGAATTTGTGGTAGATATAAACCAGGTGTGGTTTGTTTGTTTAAGCCGTTTCTCCATGCTGAATAGGCTGTGGAACTCATGGACATTGTGCGGCTTGATTGGACAGTGGATAATCAAGAGGAGGAAGGGAAGATTTGGTTCTACGCAGACATAGATACAAATCCTTCTATTTTCAAGAGACATAGGCAACACATCACGTGAGATTGGAGGCCAGCGATGGGGCAAAGTTCTTTATTACAACCATATATGCCAGTTGTGATCACCTTGAGAGAAGGTCTTTGTGGGAAGAGATAATGACAATGGCGGAACATATAGGTGATGAGCCATGGATGATTGCAGGTGACTTCAATGTGGTACATAATATAAGGGAGAGATGAGGCGGGAACGCACCAGGTTATCAGGACATGCTGGATTTCAACACCTTGATTGTGAATGTTGCTTTGGATGAAATTCTGTTTGAAGGAAGTCAATTCACTTGGATGAACAAGCAGATTCTTACACCTACTATGTGGCAGAGAATAGATATGGTGTTAGTGAATGAGGCATGGATGGTGGCAAGGCCCGCAACCAGATCGATACACTTAACCAGAGATAGAGTTTCTGATCACAGTCCTATAGGGACAATTCCAGGCGATCACGCAATAGAGCGAAAGATGGCACATTTTGTTTTCATGAAGGTGTGGCTCGATCATGAAGACTGTTTAAAGGTGATTGAACAGGCTTGGAGTGAACAGGTGACTGGACACCCGTCCTTTGTTTTCTGTCACAAGCTTAAAAGAGTTAGATCATCTTTGCGAAGATGGAGCAAAGAGTCCTATGGAGAAATCAAGTAGCGCATCAAAGACATGGAGGATGTGGTGTTTACTACACAGGTGGCGTTCAATGGGAACCCAACTATGGTGAATGAAGCTAACCTGAGGACGGCTGAGAAAGAAATGCAACAATTGTTGGATGAAGAAGAGACGATGTGGAAAGAGAAAGCGAGGATAAGTTGGCTTCAAGACAGGGAGCGTAATACAAAATTTTACCATGCTACCGTCAAAGCACGAAGGAAGTGCAGGAGGCTTAACAGTGTGGTCTTGCAGGATGGCACATGTATATCAGATCCTAAGATGATGGCGGAGGTGGCGGCGGACCTCTATAAACATTTCTTCAATGAGGTAGTGGAAACAGATGTACCTGACTTGGAGGATTTCTTGCATAATATCCCGGAGCTGGTATCTATGGATGAAAATCTTTCCCTTCTCACTGTCCCCCATGAAGAGGAGGTTGTGAAGGCCCTACTAAAGATGGAATCCTCAGCAGCTCCAGGTCCGGATGGGTTCACTGGGATGTTCTTCCGGGCTGCTTGGTCAATCATTGGTGCAGATTTTATGAAGATGATGGAGGCTTTCTTTAGAGGACAACCATGCTTTAGGGGCCTTTTCTACTGCCGAATTCTGCTTATTCTGAAGGTGGATTGCCCAAAGAGACTACCAGAGGACTTTAGGCCAATCTCAATTGAAAACGTTGCCCTCCATATTCTTGCACATATTCTCAGTGATAGGATGGCTCCCATGATGTCGAGGTTGATTTCCAAGGTACAAGGTGCTTTTGTTAAAGGATCCGACATCACTCATCATGTCAGGCTTGCAAAGGAGCTGATGCACGACATCAATAGAGGCCAAGGGACACCCAATGTGATTCTGAAGTATGATATGTCGAAAGCTTACGATAGGACTGACTGGAATGTTCTGTGGAGAGTGATGCAACAATTTGGGTTTAGTACAGATATGGTGAAGGTGTGCTTAAGTTTCTTTTCTAATACATGGGCTACCGTCACGGTTGGGGACAAAACTGCAGGTTTTTTTCTGATGAGTAGAGGACTCAAGCAAGGTTGTGCGCTATCCCCTTTCTTGTTCATTCTTTTCGAGGAGATTCTATGTAGAAAATTTCTGAAGATAGAAGAGGAGGGACACATTTTGAGATTCAAGATCAGGGAGGAGGCGATTCCACCAAGCATTCTATTATATGCGGATGACATTGCTTTATTCTTCAATGCTGATCAGAGATCGATGGAGAAGGTTAGGGATACTTTTGAGGCGTATGAAAGGGCCATGGGACAAAGAATCAATAAAGATAAATACATATGTGTAGTAGGTGGGAAAGATTTGGAGATGATAAATAGTGTGGCAGTTTGTATGGATATGGGGGCAGCGAAGGAATCTATCACTTACCTGGGTATCCCTATAACGAAAGGAAGGATGAGACTCAATGACTTCGAGTTCTTGATGAAGAAGATTGTTAATAAATTCACAACTTGGAGATCCAAACTCCTATCCTTCGCGGGAAGAAGAATACTAATCGCTCAAGTGCTATCATCCATTCCTGTATATATGGCAGCTGCGATTGGCGTTCCGGTGGGGATTGCAAACCGCATTGAGAGGAAGCTTTCTCATTTCTTGTGGGCGGGCAGGGATGAACAACACAGAAAAGCTTGGCTCAGTTGGCGCAGAGTTGCAAGACCTCTATCTCAAGGTGGGCTGGGATTTCCATCGCTCCGTTTGATAAATGATGCTTTCGTTGGGAAGGCTTGTTGGGAGGTGTTGACGACGAATTCAATATGGGCCAGTTTCTGTAGGTGGAAGTATGCCAATGTGGTAGCAGTTCGTGATAATGTCTTTCCCGGTTCCTTGAAGTTGGGACCTTCTCCTTCTCCGTACTGGAAACGTATATGGGATATGATGACGCGGGTGTTCCCTATGTGTAGATGGGTGGTAGGGAGAGGTGAAATTCCTTTTTGGGACTCGAGGTGGTGTGAGAAGCGTTTGACAAATTATGCTAGATTCGCTAGTGATAGAAGACACCCTTTTCTTATTAAAGACTTCTGGATTGAAGGCCAGGGATGGGATTGGGATTTACTGAGGACGATAGTTGACAATGATGGGTTGGATATCATCCATGAATCTAACGCATGGATCGCTGATGTGGAAGATAGAATGATATGGAGTCCGGGGATGAGAGGTGTATTCTCTATGAGATCATTCAAAAAGCTACTGATGGTAGACGGAAGGGAAGGTCCTACTGGGTTAGAGTGGATTTGGAAGAGTAGCTTCCCTAAGGCGGCGTCTTTCATTTGGAAGTCTGTTAGAGGGGCCACGTCAACGGATGATAACATTAAAGCTAGATGATGCATTCCCTTTGCATCTCGATGCAACTGCTGTGAGGAGCCACACGAGGAGAGCATTGGACACCTAATTTTCCATTGACAAATGGCGGGTTTCTTTTGGGGTAAGTTTGCCGAGCTGACAGATATGCATCCACCTAATGACGTCGAATCCCTAATAGATACCTATGTTTTGGGGAAGAGGAAGAAAATAAAAGAGTGGCTAGCTGGAAACCTGGCGGTTCTGATCCCGTATAGCATATGGCGGTTGAGATGCCAAGCTAGATTCGAGGAGCAACATAGACCTTTCTCTCATGAATGGAGTTGGGTCATTGCGGCGCTGAATGTTCAGCTGAAGAGGAGATCTTTTGTGTTATATACATATAACAACATTTATGCACGGATGAGGGAGGCGAGCTTCACTGAGCCACGAGTCTTGATGAGAAAGATAGAGCTAGTGAGATGACAGACTCCTGACCTGCATAATCTTAAGCTCAACCTCACGATCGGGAGAGATAGAGATAACCAAGGAGTGTCTCGAAGGTGGGCGGCGGGAGTTATAAGAAATCACAGGGCTAATATCTGCCTTGTTTTCAGAGCTTGGCTCAGGAGTACGGATTACATACTTGCATATATGCAAGTGTGTGCTATCGGGTTGAAGATAGCGAGAGACCATGCATTGGTCATTTCGTGTATTGAGATTGATGAGGCGTACATGCATGACATCTTATGGAACAACGGGATGGAGCCATGGAAGACGTCACCGTTCGTTAGGGAGTTGCGAGAGGAGCTTGATTCTGCTATGATATATGGGTCCTTGGTTCACAAGGTCATCAACTCAATACCTCGTGAATTAGGGAAATGGGGCAGCAGGTTGAATGAGTCATTCATTGCTTCAGATTCACTGAATATACCACGTAGAGTAAGAGGTATGGTGGCTTTACAGAAACGTAGAGTCCCTTAAATTGTTTTGCGGAGTGCTGTTGGTTAGGTTGTTATGATGTGTCTGGTTTTTATTGCTTTTTACCTGCACTGGTATAAGCAGGAGCTGTAATTTCTAGATGATTGTGCCCACAAGAGGGGTGTGGGATGAATAAAAGTGACCCCTGGATTAACCCGAAAAAAATCACAACCCACACAACATCAAAGCCCTTTCTGGTCTTAGGGAAAATAGTGATGAAGTCCATAGTAATCTTCTCACATTTCCATTCTGGAATCTCAAGCAGGTGCAAAAGACCACCAGGTCATTGATGCCAGTACTTGACTTGCTGACAAGTCAAATACTTTGCAACAAACAAAGCAATATCCTTCTTCATATTCTTCCATCAAAAACTTCATTGTAGGTCTTTGTACATCTTGGTAGTACCAGGGTGTATGGTGTACTTAGACCCATGGGCTTTGCTCAAAACCTTCTGTCATAGACCACCAGCCTCAGGTATCCATAGCCTATGTCGGAAACAAACAACACCATCAAATCCAACTAAAAAGTCAGACTGTGGCTTCTTAGCTAAGGCCTTCATCTCTTCAAGATCAGAACATTCAAGTTGTGCACCAACAATTTCCAAGATTCAAGAAGGTGTAATGGACAAACTAGCTATGTGAACACACAACTTCTCGGTATCTTCTTAATCAATAGGTTGTGGTTTCCAAAAGGAAACACATTCCAAGTTCATAGTAGCACACACTGCATTCTTCTTCTGACTCAAATCATCAGTGGCTACATTTGCTCTACTGAGATGATAGGTTATGGCAAAGTCATAGTCCTTGAGATCATCCATCTTCTCTACCTCAAATTCAGATCCTTATATGTAAACAAATATCTCAAACTTTTGTGATCTAAGAAGAGTTCAAACTTCACTCCATACAAATAGTGTCTCCAGATCTGTAAAGCATGCATGATAGAGGCTATCTCTAAATCATGAGTAGGCCAGTTCTCTTCATTAGGTTTCAATTGGCGTGAAGCATAGGTGATCACTTGATCCTATTGCAACAAGACACACCCTATACCTTTCTTAAAAGCATATGTGAAGATGATGTAGGGTTTGCCTTTAACAGGTAAAGTAAGGACAGGAGCATACGTCATACATTTCTTCAACTTCAGAAAACTCTCCTCACATTCAGGTGTCCACACAAACTTGACTTCTTTTCTTGTCAAATTTGTTAGAGGAAGAGCCAACTCGGAGAAACTCTTGATAAACCTCTGATAGTACCTACTAAATTGAGGAAACTACAAATCTCAAATGGGGTCTTCAAAGCTTTCCACTTGGTCATAGCTTCTACCTTTGTAGGATCAATTGCAATAAGTCTAGTAGAAATCACATGACCTAAGAACATCACTTCCTTGATCCAGAACTCACACTTAGAGAATTTAGCATATAGTTGATTTTTTATCAGTGTGTTCAGAACAATTCGTAGATATTCATGATGTTGTGCTTCAAATTTGGAGTAGACCAACACATCATCGATGAACACTACTACGAACTGATCAAGTTATAGACAAAACACTCGATTCATCAAGTCCATGAAAGCATTAGGGGCATTAGTCAAGCCGAAAGGCATGACCAAAACCTCATAATGCCCATAACATGTTCTGAAAGCTATCTTCGGGACACCCTCATCCTTCATACGCTTTTGGTAGTAGCCACTTCGTAGATCCATCTTTGAGAACATTATGGCTGACTTCAACTGGTCAAACAGATCATCAATGAGAGACAAAAGATAGTGATTCTTTGTCATCACTTGATTAAGCATACGATAATCCATTCTCATACGCAATGAACCATCCTTTTTCTTCACAAACAAGATAGGGGCTCCCCATAGTGAAACACTAGGGCACACAAATCCCATGCCAAGAAGCTCATGAAGCTACTTCTTAAGCTTAGTGAGTTTTGCAGGGGCCAAGCAACGAGGAGGCTTCAAAATAGGAGAGGTTCCTAGTGCGAGCTTGATGGAAAACTCCACCTTGCGAGTTGGGAGAAAGCCAGGAAACTCCTCAGGGAAAACATTGGGGAAGTCCTTCACAACATCTATGTGATCGAGAGTAGGAGGTGTGGCATCGAGGATGATAGTGGCTAAGAATGCTCTACACCTTTACAAGACAAGCTTTTCCGCTTTGATGGTAGATATGATAAATTGTCGATCCTATCGCTTCCTACCCTTGACACACATCCTTCCCTCAACTAGATGTAACAAACTTACCTTCAAAACCTCACAAAAAAACAACTTTGTACCTCTTCAACCAATCCATCCCCAGGATGACATCAAAGACGGTCATGTCAAGCAAGATGAAATCTGAGGGAAACATTATACCAGAGATATAGAGGTCTATAGTTGGGATTTTGAGATAAGAATATCAGATCCTACCACTAGGGGTTTTAACATATAAAACATGATCCATATATTTTGGTTCTATCTTTAACATGGTGGAAAACTCCTATGATATGAATGTATTCAACAAATCAAAATTGAAGAGTGTTTTAACTGGATGCATATTATGATGCAAGTACCTTCGATGACTTCATTATCTCCTTCGAGTTCCTCAACATTAAGGGAAAACACCCTTCTATTCTGCCTTTCCATAGGTGGTTGTCAGCCTCACTGATTCTGATTTTTGTTTCTTAGAGGCATATTATGTCATTGTTGTGGTTGCTGGGCAAGCTGTTGAGCAAGCTACTGACCTGGAGCTAGTCTCCGCCCAAGATTGGGGTAGTTAGGTCGAATGTATCCAGCTTGACCACACTTGTGGAATATAGGTGCAGGTCGACCATCTCTACGGGGTTGACCATTGCCAGTAGGGCATCTTCCTGGTGGGTGAGAATGCGAGCACCTGTTGCACTTGTCGCGCCCTTAGTTTCCACCAGTGTTCTTTCTCTTGTTGTTGTTTTGTTGCTCCCAGAAGATTGAAACTTGGGGTATGTCTCGATCAGAAAAGCCTTGTCCACCATTTGTTGAAAAGTCAAAGGAAATTGGGGAACAAGGTTGCGTCCTATGATGTAGCTTAAACCCTTGAGGAACAGGGTTGATCTCCTTTCAGCTCCTCTCAGAGATGAAAACATTGCACGTACTTGGAGATGCTCAGGCTTCCTTGATGCAGACTGTAAAACTCTACTTCCTTCCTTTTTAGATAGGCAGGACAGATATACTTCTCATGGAAGAGTTTGAGGAACTCGTCCTAGGTCATGCTTGAAGTATTGTAGGTACAAGACATACCTGTCAACCAGACCCGTGTCGGGCCATCCGACACATACATCATGAAGCGAACCTTCTGGTGAGGAGGACATGACATGCCCTCAAAGGTACACTCTAGAGCCAAAACCATATCATCAGCTTTATCTACCATGTTTGGTTCAATCTCACCCTTAAAGTGTGGTGGCTGCATCTTGATGGTATGTAAGGGTGAACTCATTTGGCTTAGCTGCAACAGTTGCAGCGTTGGAAAGTTGTCCCACCAAGGTAGTCGAGAGTAGCTAGTACAACATGGTCAGTTCTTACTCAGGGGTCAGAACATGGGTTCCAATAGGGGTAGTAGGGACTGTCCTAGTGCTGGAGGGTGTCACCGGAGTATCCGATGTAGTCGGATGTGGCTCCTAAAGAGAATTTGTTCATGTTTTCAAACAAATATCCATTCCTGAAAGATAAGGATACAACATAAGATAACAGGAGTAAACAACAAGGATAGCTAAGGCTACTATTGCCTCTGAGCATACTATTTTAGGAAGTCAGTTTCAACGTAGGCTAGGTATGTATCATATGGATCCTAGAGTCCACATAAACCAAGCTAGTGGAGTGGAGGAAAATATCGTCAGCCCCCAGACCCTGATCCATTCTAGACACCCTTGCTTTCAACTAATGCACTAGTAGTTGCCCAACAGGATCTGATACCATGATGTAAAGAGGAGAGAGATCACCTCCTTACTAAATTTAAAGGAAATACAAAACATCCACTTTTTCCCTAGAACATAGACATTGTGGAATGCATGTATAATAATCCAAGTAAATAAGCATGTTTTAGATACATATAAAATGTCAATAGCAATGGAAAGAAACTAAGTTATTACATTGCTTTTTAAACTCTTGTTCACTACATGAGTTTCTTTGAAAAGGAAAAATTGAAAAGAAACTATAGGATCTAGAAATAAGCAACCTAGTCATCCTTGATTGCAAAACTTGAATCTACTACTCCTGACTTAGTCACCTTGGCCTTGTTCAACACCTTGATCTAACCCTAGGAGGTTGGGAAAGCACCTAGCAAAAGCGAACGAAACAAAAGTATGTATTAGAGGAAATGAACAAGGACAAAAGATAAGAAAACTATATGGAACATAAAGGCTAAGATTCATCATATGATAAAGATAGTAAAACAAATGTGGCATAAATAAATATATGCTTTCCAAAACAAAAATTGTAAAAAGGTTGCATGAATGATTAATATTCACTACCTAAACTATGTAGGGTTGATGCATCGACCTAACCTCAACCAATAGGTGAGGGATAGTAACACATTCCAATCACCTACAAATATTCTATATTGGGGAGAGTAACACATTCCCCAGGGTGAATTTACACATGACCTATTTATGGGTGGTTGTACAAAAGTACCACTACACTAGTTAAATAGTTTAATAAAATCAACATGCTAAGAACTATGGAAAGTATAAACATCAAGTAAATATAGAGATGGCAGTGTTGGTACAAGATAAAAAAATAAATAATAAAATGTATTTTGAGGCAAAGATAGTAAAGGAATTAATAAAAGAGAAATCAAGGTTTCATAAAATCCTCATTAGGGAAACTATGTTAGGTTTTACAAATATTCCCAACTTAGGTGTAAGGAAAGCACATACCTTTCTTAATGAGATATAATTACTTCCCCTTTACTACTTTAGTCGATTCCAAAGCCCACATTCCTATTTCCAACGTCTAACCATATATTAGGGTTTACTCATGTAAAAGGTAAGGAATCCTGACATTTGGACCATTCAAATAAAACTGCAATTTTGAATCTCAAATTTCACCATTGATCTTATTAGGTTCTCCTGATTAAGAAAACAATATTTGTGCCTATTTTTGAGTTATGAGGTTAAAAGTGCATTTTTAGTGATTTTTATCCATTAAATCTATTTCTAGAAAACACGTTTTGATACTAAATATTATGTTCCCTATCTCTCCCCCATGCTCCGTTCCCTCTTTAGGGCTCAGGGTTCCCATGGTGGTTGGGGCCGATGCCCCCTCTTTTGGACCACATGTGACATTGACTGGCTCCGAGCAGGTGACAGAAGACCCTTGGAGCAAACTGGGGGCCGATGTTATGGTGGCTCAAAACTGAGTCAAGGCTGTAGAAGGCCATCTACCTCGCATATACAGTGCCAGAACAGAGGACCCCAAAAAATCTTTCTACAAGGAGGGTGACCAGAGAACATGGACCCAGATGATGGAACCCATCATGGGTGAGAAGGACGACTATCATCACCATTCATCTATCGTCCAAGTCCTAGGGAAAGCGGTCAACATTTTACAGTTCAAAGGCTGGATGGTCCATTCTTAGAAACCCAGAGGGGAACTAGAGGTCTTCTCTCTGACCTATAGCCTCATACTCACACGGTTCTCCAGTAGCACTAATTTGAATGGCACTATGAAGCGTGGAATGTGGTTCTTCGATGATCATCTTGTGTTGGTCAGGAAGTGGATGCCTGAAGCTGACATTCATAGGACAACCTTCTCAACAGCTCCATTTTGGGTGTCACTGCCTGATGTGGGTAAACACTGGATAGCTTGAGCCACCAATGTCATTGTGAGTGTGATTGGTGAGCTGTGGGTGATTGATAGAAAGGTGGATGGAACCATCATGGGATATGCACACTTCTATGTGGATATCTCGACAGATGAGGAACCCCCCACCTGAGATCATGGTTGAATTATCCAATGGGGATGAATGCAAAATGAAGGTCAGGTACGAGGCACTTCCTGATTGTTGTGATGTCTGTAAGGTCTTTGGACACAACAACAGTCAATTCCTTGGTGCCCACAACTCTAAGGTCTGGTTGTCTCCTTTGATTGTTGCCCCAGATAATGAGGTGAGAAACAAGCGTAAAACCCACTCCAAAGGCCCCCGCAGAGGAAGCAACCAAGGAGAGAAGTGCACTGAAGAACTCCAGCCCTCACTGCTGCCACTACCGCTGAGAAGGTAGTGGTGGACATTAAGGAAGGCGAGGTGGATACCAGAGAAGTGGAGGAGATGACCATCACATCAAGCAAAGGCAAAGAGAAGCTAGTTGGTGAGAGTTCTGCACATGGTACTCAAGAAAATGCCTGTGAGAACGTTGTACCCACTGACAACTAATTCTCTACTCTCGAGGACATTGAAGAGGGACCAAAGGCACCACTAGGAAACAACAGAAGTAGGAGCTCGTGCCACACACGTAGCTCCACCGCAAAAGGAAAGAAGAAGAAGAAACTTGACTCCAATAGTGGAAAAGGGTCCAACATTGTTTCTTGATGTCCATCCTCACAAGGAATGTGTGAGGGGCTTCCTTGCCAAAAGCAGAAAAGAAGATGAGGAGGATTTCGCTAGAGATGCAGACTGAACTAGTTTTCTTCTTGGAAACCAAAATCAAGTGCAACATAGATGAAAGGTTGGACACCCTATTCCTAGATTCTTGGCAGGCTATCCAGAATTTGGAGCAAACAGAGGGAGTTTGTATTGTTGTTGGGTGGGACCTAGCACGGTAGAATGTGGGGCTCATCTCAAGTACTGATAAAATGCTGACGATGAGTTGTTTCAATAATGGTGGCTTCATGGGGATTTCTCGGGCATCTATGGTGAAAATCATGAAGCTGACAGAGAAAGACTATGGACTCAGATAGAAGATACAACACAAGATGATGTTCCATGGCTGATTATTGGAGACTTCAACAATGTCCATAGATCCAATGAGAAGCACAGAGGCCACAGGGTCGCTGAGAGAATTATGAAGAAATTTAACAATACTATGTCCAAAACTAATCTTCATGAACTCTACAATGTAAGAGACGTCACCACCTGGTCCAATAAATAGAAGGTAGGAAGAATAATTTCTAGACTCCTTCACAGAGGTTGCATCAGTGAAGCTTGGCTGGACATGTTCCCTAATGCGGTGGTCAAGATGGGTGTGCATGCATTTAGCGACCACTCTTGGATGAGAGTGGACTTGATCAGGAAGAAGCAAAAATTGAGGCCCTTCCGCTTCCTCAACTTCTGGTGTGAGTGGGATGGCTTCAAGGACCTAGTCGAAGGTTGTTGGAGGATCTAGATAGAAGGAAGTCCCCTATTCAGGTTCCTAAAGAAATTACAACACACGAAGCAGAACCTAAAGATATGGGCGAAAGAAAGAGTGAACTTGGTGAACCTCCTAAGAGAGGCAAAAACAGACTATGCACATGCTATGGAAGAGGTGAGGAACCATCCTCTCTTGGAGGAGGCCATCAACTGGGAGGCCCATGCGAACTGAGACTCCGCATACTGGAGAAAGTAGAAGAACAACACATATGGTAGAGGAGCCGCCTAAAGTGGATACAGGATGGAGATCATAACATGAAAACATACCATTCAGCCATCAAGAAGAGAGAGATGAGAGACACCATTCATGAGTTGATTAATGAAGATGGTCAGAGTGTGGATGGTAGATACGAGCTTTCTCTTCATGACATAAATTTCTTAACCAACTTGTATAATCAAAGCAATGTATGCACCAGTGGTTGTCCCAACTACCTCAACAATAGAGTCTCTGCTACTATGAATGAGGCACTTATCAAGGAAGCAACTATGGAGGAGATAAAAGAGGCCTTAGACTCAATCATCCTGCCAAGGCACCTGGCTCAGATGGATTCAATAGCATATTCTTTCAATTCATGTGGCCCATGATCAAAGAGGACATGTGTGAAGCTGTTAAATGGTTCATCAAGGGTGGAAACATGGTAGTGATGTGAATCATGCATTTATCAGACTCATTCTGAAAAGTCTTAATCATCATCATCATCATCATCATCATCATCATCATCATCATCATCATCATCATCTAAGCCTCAATCCCAACTATGTTGGGGTCGGCTACATGGATCCTTCATTTCCATTCAGCTCTATCATGGGCCATATTCTGATTGAGATGTAGAGATTCAAAATATCTCTTTATAAGCTCATCCCATGTTAATTTAGGCCTTCCACTTCTTCTATTTATATGTTTGGCTCAATAGCATTGCTTTGTATTGACGTGGCTTATATTATCGCACTAACAAACTCACTTAGGGTTGAAATCCCTAAGTTTTTAACCAAAACAAAGTGAAATAATACCACCCGCAAGCGGACGGGTCTTATCGCAGTATAGTTGAGGATCGAATCCCAAGGGATAACGTTTTTAAGAATCTTTTACTAGCCAAATCTATTTGAATCAAGACTAATATTTAGAACAAGGTTGGTTGATTGAGTTTAATTAAACTAAATGCAAGGAAAGTAAAAGAGTGGGATTAAAGGTTGATTAAAGATTAATGATGGAAATTGCTGGGATGGTCCCGGGTTTCACCACCACTACACATGCAATCACATCCAAACATCAAACATCCAGGCAAGATATAACCATTCAAATAGAGCTGCTGCAAAACCCCCCATATGGGCATCAAGTTCGCATAAGCATCACCTTAGGTATCAGATGTCTCGTCACCATCCAGATCACATACTTACAACTCTAAAGATACAGAAATCCAAATGAAGTTGTGGGCCCCCTATACAGGCGTCAGACACACAGAAGCTTCACTGTGGGCTAGATGGCTCGTCGCCACACGGATCATATACTTACGACCTCAAGGAATCCCATTCTATTTCTAGTTTGGGAGTCAACCGTGTTAATCGAAATTTAAAACCAATGCATTGAAGTTCTCACAACATAGGAAACGAACAAGATAAATACAAGCAGGTGATCAATCCACAAGCACACATCGACGATTAACAATGATATGAAAGATTATATACATGCCATAGAATATTTAGTATTTGAACATGTAAGCATGGGTAGAGGGGCTAGTCCCTGCACCCCACTGAAAAGGAACTACTCGCTCATGATGAGAGAAACAAGAATAACAAGAGAGAGAGAAGTTTCCTCCATGAGCATGGTGAAGAAGATGATCGCAGCTCTATCGAGAAATGGTCTTCTACACAATGTCAGAGTAGATCTGGAAGAAGAGAGAAGAACACCACGATAGACGGGGTAGATCTCCTCTCTCCACCTTCTTCTTCTTCTCGTAGTCCTCGCTCGCAGCAGGAGGAGCAGCTCGTAGACGAGATGGCGGCATAGAAATGGCATAGACGCAGCAGATCTAGATCCAGATGTAGATCTAGATCTGGACGAGGTGGCTTGCAGATCTGAGTCTTCACTCCAGATCTGGGTGAACAAGCCGTAAAACCACCACAGGGGCAGGTTCTTGGCTATGGAGATCGTCTCCTTAGGCCCAGGATAGTCCTACAGCCTAACAATGTATGGATATGATACCCAAAGGGTTGGGATGTTGTTCTATTTATAGGCCTGCTGGGAGACTCGACATGTGCACGACATGTGCATTTTAAGTTGGTTTACAAAAGGAGAAGAAGGTCGCGATCATTTGCACGATCGTGATATTTTTTCCAGCCTAGTCGCGATCCCTTTCCTTTTGCTATTGTGGCCCCGGTCACGATCCAGGAATCGTGATCGTGATCACAGAATCACAGTCACAATTAGTGATGGAGGGGTCGTGGCCTATTGGATGATGGTGGTGTGAGCGAGGGCAGAGCGTGGAGGTAGCTAGGTCGTGGGCAGCTGTGCGGGGTTCCTCTAGTCATGGGGAGGATCGAACAGAGATCATGGGGTTGTGAAAGCTTCAGTGATGGAGATGATGGTGGGCGGCGATGGTTGCAGGTTATGTGAGGTGAATCGCGGTTGCGATCCCAGAATCGCGGTAGCGATTATTTGATACCGTGACTGCGGTCCTTTGGGCAGGTCGTGATCTTGATTCCCCATTGGTCACAGTTGTCCGGTGTTGGGGTCACGATGCTGAGCCACTGTCAGAGGTGATGGAGGCAGCAGGTGGAGGCGCAGGCAGGGTCATTGCTGGGTGCTACACCTCGACCGGGTCTGTAGGTGATGAGGTAGTTGAGGAGAGACGCCCGCGGTGTTGGTGGCGGCAGGTCGTGTCCTAGGGAATAGCGGAGAGGAAGGTGGATATGTGAACGTGGTCGCGATCATGGCAGACTGGGGGTGCAACTATGCTGTAGGTCGCGGGGTTCGCGTGAAGACTAATTGCGTTGTTGTCGAAGGCGGGAGAGACGTCAGGTGTCGCACCACGGCATGGTACAATGATCATAAGACTGACGAGCGGTGGTAGGTGATGGCAGGAGATGGAACTGCGGTTGCGGTGAACACAAATTGCGGTCGTGATTTGTTGATGGGAGGCCAGAGAGGGACACAGAGAGGAGAATCGTGGGTCGCGATGTTGTGAGAGCACCCGGTTGTGGTTTTGTGAAGAGGTTGCCGCGGTCGCAGCTATATAGGGGAGGTGCAGAGAGTGAGGGTAGGTCTTGGTCCTTGATGTGGGGTCACGATCCGTCGGGATGAAGCGGCGACCTGGTTGTAGTTGTAGATAGGTCCGTAGGTCGTGATTTCCTTGAACCTCGACCGCGGGCAGGAGAGCAGAGGAACCACGATCACGGTTCCTGTAATCACGGTCGTGATTAGGGTTAAGGGAATGAACCGCGATCTGTAGGAGAAGGGATTCATTGACCGTGCTTTGACCAATCAACCAAAGAGCCCAAACAGAGCTATGGGCTTTGGGAGATTGGGCCCAAGAGCTCCAAAACGACCTACATAAGGGTGCAAAAAATCAATAAAAATAGGAGTAAAATCAATTAAGCCAATATAAGTTGCATATAAGAAGATAAGGCCAATAAATGCACGAATGCAACCAAAACTGGGCTAAACGAGATGATTGAACTAAGATGAATATGCATTCATCATGTATAGGCGCACAAGTAGGTCTCTATTACACATGTATGTACCATCTGAGTCGGCCCTCGCACAACTTGTCTTCAATGATTGCCACCCCCACTTTATTCCTAATATAGTCATTTCTCAAGTGATCTTTTCTTCTCTTCCCACACATCCATCTCAGCATACGCATTTCAGCCATGTTCATCTTGTTGAGACCTTGTTTCTTCACCGCCCAACATTCACTCCCATAGAGCATGGTTGGTCATATAGTTGTTCTATAAAACTTACTTTTTAACCTGAGAGGGATCTTCTGATCACATAATACTCCAGTTGCACTCCTCCATTTCAACCATCCTACAGTGATTTGGTGACAAACATCATTTTGGACATCCCCATCTATTTGAATAATAGAACCCAAGTAACAGAATTTATCACATTTTGGTATATCTACTCTGTCGAACTTGGATCCATTATTCACACTGTGAGATTGGCTGAAATTGCAATGCATATACTCAATTTTTCTCCTACTAATCATCAATCCATTTGATTCCAATACCTTTCTCCAACGTTCAACTTTATCATTCAATCCATATTTAGTTTCGTCAATCAAAACAATATCATCAGCAAATAACGTACACCAAGGAATATCATCCTGAACATTCTTTGTCAACTCATCCATAATAAGAACGAATAGATATGGGCTGAGTGTGGATCCTTTGTGTACCCCAACTGTGATAGGAAAAGTTGGTGTATCTCCTCCAAGAATCTTGACATTTGCAATATAGATATCATACATGTCTTTGATCAAGTCAATGTATTAGTTAGGCACACCCTTTTTCTTCAAAACCATCCATAACACTTCTCTGTGTACTCGATCATAAGCCTTCTCTAGATCAATAAACACCATATGAAGATCTCTTTTGCTTTGTCTATACTTCTCCATAATCCTCCTTATCAGAAAAATAGCATCTATTGTTGATCTTCCAGGCATGAAACCAAATTGGTTGTTTGATACATGAGTTATAGATCTTAACCTCTACTCAATAATCCTCTCCCAAAGCTTCATCGTGTGACTCATCATCCTGATACCTATATAGTTTGTACGGCTCTGAACATCACCTTTGTTCTTGTAGATTGGGACTATAGTACTATTTCTCCACTCATCCGGCATATTCTTTGTCTTCATGATCTTGTTAAAGAAATTTGTTAACCACGTAACTCCCTCATCCCCCATACTCTTCCATACATCAATGGGAATATCGTCTGGTCTGCATGCCTTTCTCATTTTCATCTTTTTCAAAGCATTCTTGATCTCAAATGGTGAAACTCATCGTGTGTAAATGATATCTCTTGTATTCATGTCATACGAGTCGCTAACATTATATGCAGTATCTCCATTGAAAAGCTTATGGAAGTAATTTCCCCATTGGTTCTTGATATCATTGTCCTTCACCAATACTATACCATCTTCATTCTTTATGCATTTTACTTGACTCAAGTCTCTTTCTATCCTTTCTCTTATATGATCCATTTTATATATATCTTTTTCCCATTCTCTAGTGTCCAACTTCTTATACATATCATCAAAGTTTTGATGGTAAGGAAATTACTTACTTCCACCCCATTGCTTGCTACTCAACCCTATACAAAATGATCTCTATAGTCTTAGCGAATAGACTAAAAGGCACCCTACCTCTCATCATCTCCATAGAAAAAAATGCATTCATAAAGGGTAGACGGATTGTGGATTGTGCCATGCTAGCATCTAAATTTCTCCTAAATTTTAATGTGAACAAGGACAATGGAAACGCTTGTATGAAAATTGACATCAGTAAAGTGTATGATTATGTAGACTGGTCAACTCTTTGGTGCTTCATGAGGTCATTGGGATTTTCTTAATAGTGGATACATCTCATGAGATAGTGTGTCAAAACCTAATCATTCTCCATTCTGCTGAACGACACCCCTAGAGGCCTGCTCAAGTCTAGCAACGGTCTTCATCAAGGCAACCCCCTCTCCCCCATGCTATTTACCATCATCATGGAGGGACTGATGAGCATTATTAATGAGCCTGAGGATCAAGGTAGAATTAGAACATACCATGTTTCAGGGACCAGTGTTCTCTCCCACCTCATCTTCACTGATGACGTCCTCATCTTCTCCACTCGCCATGCTAATCTCCTTATAGAATTCAAGAAGTTCCTTACATGTTTCGGTAGACTCACTGGCCTCTACATCAATGCTATCAAGTCTAAGGTCTTCCTCTCCAAAGCTTGTGATAGTAGGAGGGGAAGATTGAAGGTGGCAGCTGGTATGGAAGGGGGATCCTTTCCAATGAGATATTTGGGGGTACCTATTACAGGTTGTAGAGAATACGCGAAGGACTTCAACATGTTCTTTGATATAGTACGTCAGACGATAGAGGCATGGAATAGTCTCAAAATCTCCATGGCTGGCTAGCTTGTCTTGGTCAGAACCATTCTGTACAGCATGATTAACTACTAGGCTAACCTATGTGAACTACTGATACCATCCTTAAACACTCTTCATTCACTGGTTTCAAGCTTTGTGTGGGGTGGGCGTTCACATGGTATAGCATGGGAGATCATTACATATCCTTTTGATAAGTGTGGCCTCAATATGAAGGACCCTGCGGAGATACAAAAATAAGCATGGCCAAGAGGCCTGACTTGTTCTTATGCAACCTAGATAACATCTGGACTAGCTAGATTAGAAGAAGGTATGGCCCCAATCTGGTTCTGAATGAGGCATGCAAACCTTCAAGGGTCTGGAGGAATATGTGCAGAGAGTTTGAACATAGCCAACACCTGTATATTGTTGATGAAAATGGTAGTTGGTGTCGTGTGGGAAACTAACTACTAGTGATCAACAGGATTACAGAGAACCAACTGAACATTTGGAATTTTTTTTGGGGTAGGTACAATGTACCCAAGTGGAGCACCCGCCTTTTCAGAGCCATACAATAAGAACTCCCTACTACATCAAGGATCAACAACTGAGTCTATGATAACGATCCCAATTACATGTTGTGTAATAGGGAAGAGGAGACAAAGACTCATCTATTTTTGAATTTTACCTTTGCTAAAAGGGTATGGTCTATTTGCTACTTTAAGAATGATTGGGGGAGTTCTAGTCCCAACAATGACAATGAGATCATAACCTGGATGCAAAGGAGGATGGGCCACAACAAACACCTGATTGGCTTTGTTGGACTGTGCCTGGCATGTACCTGTTACCATATCTGGAATGAATGTAATAGAAGGAAACATACATACAAGTGTAACGACATCCAATCGATTGTGAATCTGATTGCTAGGGACCTAGGGTGAAACATTATAACTCACCATAATATTAACAAAAATCTCAATGTACTGACTAAAACTTACTGGGGATTTTGTAGATAACTGATTTTAGTCTTATGTGGACCCTGTGGGTGCCTTGTTTTGTATAGTATAGCTTGCTATATGCCCTTTTTTAGCAATACTATTTACCTATTCCAAAAAAAAACACAATTCAATAAAACTCAAAACCAAGTCTCAAAAACATTTTTATTAGAAATATTACATTTTTCTAATTCCAAAACATATTTTCTTTTAATTTTTGGACAATGGAGTAAAAAGTTATGATTTTTCCTATTCTAACCAATCAGTGAATGTCACGTCATCAAAACCATCACAAAGAGGCAAAGAGAGAGCAAAGAGTGGGCTTGCCCCACTGACTTGGCCCAATCAGATCTGGCCAAGTCAGGGGTTAAAGGAACGGTTTTGACTCACTCAAAGCAAAGCAAATTGGGAAAAACAATGATACTGCCCTTAACTGGTAAACAAAGAGAAAAAGAAAATGACTGGTGCATTGGAGAGAATACACATGGGGGATTCATCCCCTTTGTCATGCCACACCATGGCCGATGAACAACAACTTGTGATTTGAGCAAAATTGCGAGAGTTGATCAAACTCACTGGAAAGCACACGAAAAAGGAAGAGGTAGACATCACGAACTTGACGAGCAAAAAAATTAGGATCGAGATGCCAAGGAACTCGAGCATGATCCATCGCAATACTCTAGATCAAAGCCAAGCACTAGAATAAGATGATGCAAGCAAATGAATAATTGAAGCTGGAAAAAGTCGAGTAAGAGGCTATGAAAACATAGGGGACAATATATAAAGGTGGGGGATCGTAAAGCCAAAGATAGCTAGGTCACTCGAATACCTTGGAGAGAAAGAATTGGGTATTTCCCAATTTCTTGACAAAACATGGCAAATAGGGGATCGGTCGGTGCGGATTTGTATCTAGAATCTTTTGGAAAATATTTCATGAAGTTTGATTCAGAATCAATCGATAAATCATCGAATTAAATCCTTGCTATATGGGTCCCTATTTCTTGATCAGTGTGATCTAGGAGATTATGCATGAGCCGTTGGATCATGGATCCAATGGTAAAAATAGCACGGGTTAAAGGTCAATGCATGACATAATATATTGAATTCCTAATCATATTAGTATATAGTGTATTTGTGCATTAATTTTCTTTTTCTCTCTCCTCGTTTGAAGGGGCAAACATGCTCCAAATTAAATGAAAAGTGACATCTAGCCTATTTTTTATATGAGGAGTCTGAATATGAAATTATTGTTTCTGTTTGAGACTTTTAATGTGTTAAATAAATCAAAACTTATTTTCTCTTTCCTCCTTCATTAATGGCTATAAGATTCTCCAAATTTGGTGAAAGATCACCGACAAGTCAATTTAAGTGTCTTGGATATGAATTTGCCATCACTTTTACATGTTGGAGTTATTTGTTCATTTATTTAATATTTTGAAGGTTCAACACACTTTCTCTCTCCTGATTTCATCTGTTAATCAAATATTCTCCTAATTGAGTAAACATTCACCCAAAGGCATATTTTAATGTGTAGATGACGAATTGGGTAACAATTGTTACTTTTGGAGTCATTAAAGATTTTATTTTGTATTTTCAAGTTATCTCCTATTTTCCCTTTCAATTAATACAATTACAATTACCAATTTTCCATAAGTTGTGAAACTTATCACCTAAGCAAACTTGAACTCAAAGGAAATGAATTTAGATTTATAATTATCTTTTGAGTTCCACTTTTATGATTTTTAGGAAATTTACTCTTATATTCACTCAATGGGAAAATTAATTCATTTAATGTCACATTATCTTAATTTTAGGATTCTTTTCCCACACAAAAGCCATAGAAACTTCTGGATTAATTTTTATTTTATCTTTATCCTTCTTAAGTGGACATTTTGCAAATTAAACCCATTTGTAACTTTCACTAAGGTATTAACTCCTATAAGTGTAAAATATTGGGAACAAATGTACACCAAACCATTATAATTTCCACTAATTCAACATCAAGGACAGAAAGGAAAAAAAGTGTAGGAAATGGCTAAACTAAGATTATACATGGATTTTAGTTCATTACATCTATTGTAGTAATATAGGGTCAAACACTTGGATAAGGAGAAACAGACTAAGAACGGAGATCTTAGCTTGGTTTAGTCAAATCAAAAGGGTGAAGTTGGTGTTCTAGTTAAGGAATGAATTAATCTAATCAAGTAATAAAACTAAGTTACAAAAGATAAAAAAGAAACAAAGATAATTGTGAAAATGATAAACAGGGAACTTAGATAGGGTTTCACCAATTAAACCAACCTCAACCATGCAAAACCTTCTCTTCTTTTTTATATATATTTTGTTGACATAGTTTGCAAACAGACACAAAAGACATCCACTCCTTCCTTCTCTCAAGATCTGGGTAGATTTCTATCCAAGTATATCTCTGCCTCAAAATGATAACCAAAAGACCAATGATAATTGTATGACTTTTGTTACAGTAACATCCTCACTTTAGTGTCTCATTACTAATCTTGAATAAATCCAAATCAATCATAGCAAGAAGGTAGCTAACAAAATTAGTGATGCATCAAAACATGAGTATAGAAACAAAAATGTAAGATCATATGTATTAAATAAAAGAAGGAAAGATTACAAGGTTGGGAGGGCCAAATGGATACTCCTAACCCAAGTTATGGATTTTATCACTCATGACATAGAGATGGAATAATTTACAACTTGAATGTCATGATAAGAAAAAGAGAGAAAAGAAGTCGATACAAGGGTAGATCGAATGTTGTATTTATCCACCTTTCACTTGAATCTAACAAGGTGGTCGATGGCCAAAGGTCAATTTCATCCACTCTTTCATACAATCAAGACTGAAGCAAGTAGATACAATGATCTATAGATTGAAGCAGTTGAAAGCCAAGTCTAGAGGTCGATGTTCTGCTAGGTCGATGACACTAGCCAGGTCGATGGTCTCTAAACTTTGGCTCTAAACTTGGTGGGATCCTTTCAGCTTTTTGACACCAAAATCAAAGATCTCTTGAAGTGACCCCCTTGGATCCTATTTATAGGATTTGACTTATGCTTTTTTGGTCTTTAATTGGTGAATGTGGCTTTGACTATTGGTCTCTTTGTCAACTATCAAGGAGGTCAATGAGTCATTGTTTGGACAATGGGAATTCATCAATCTTGAGGGTTGCCAATCTCTAAGAGATAGAAAGGTTGATTTTGATGGATTGTCGACCTTGAAGGTCTACAAATAGTATTTCTACTATTAGTTCCCTGGCTAAAGGTAAATGGACATTGTCAATCTCTAAGACCTATCTTCTTGGTGACTTTAGATCCATAACCTTTCTAATCAATGGCTATAAGCTCGATGGATGGGTCCATCGGTCTCTGAATGAGGGCTTTAACTATCAACCTATTAGGTTGATGAAATGTGGAAATTTGTTGTGGTCGACGTCTATATCCTGAATAACTATCATCCCTATAGGTTGATGAAAATGTCATCGATCTTCATGGTTTTGAGTTAAATTTCCATAGTTTGCAATAAAACTTAATCAAAACTAAGTATTTGGTATTTAACTATAAAATGAATGAATTTTATACCTCTATACATTAAATCAAATAATTTCATATATGGGAAATTTATGAAATGTGCATAAAAATTGATGTTATTAGTACTCAACACATTTCTGCTTAGGTGCACCACTTTTTATGATTTCAGGTGATGCGGATATATGATATTGAAGATTCTAGATAGTTGAGATTTTTGTGGTGAGAAAGTGTGTATGTGGAACTATTGTCTACAAAATCATGTATAGATGTAGTATTTGAATATGTGATACTTTTTTAATTATATGTTGAGTGGTGAGCTTTGTGTGTTGTCTATATTTGTTATGTGCATGTACTACTTTTGTTCCTCCTGACTTCCTTATATTTTCTTCTTCTTGTCCTGGCGTGCAAAGTTTGAAAATGAGATTCTCACTTGGGTGAGGGTTTCAAATTTTGATGTCACGCATTAGGTTAAGGCTTTGAAAATCTGGGTAATTCGCAATAATTTTCCTTTTTCATGCTTCAATAGAATTTTTTAAATTGACAAAAGTTGATTTTGGAAGAAAAGAATGTTGAAATACTGTGGGAAAGACAATGGAGTTAGTCATTTCCTCCATGATGTTCATAATGTGTATCCCATAGGATGGTATCCTAGAATCCTAGAAGTATTGAGGTATTTGCTAATATACTCTCTTTGGGCATTCAGTTAGGTTGGTTGAGATTATCTAACTTGCATGTCTGATTTACAAGGATGTTTTTGTATGATTTTCACTTAGAGAAATTGAGAATGAGATATGTCTAGGTCATCCTTAGGTACCTTTTCATTACAAGAGTTTTAGAGGGTTGGAATACCAAACATGTTCAAGCATATCCCATTTTCCACCCAACTACTTGTAGGTTGTTCCTCCCTTCATATGCATGTGGCCTTAATGGTCAGAATAGGATCCTTGGTCTAGGGAGAGGATGGATTTGGGGATACATTGACCCTGGATGCCTCTCTTGAGTGACTAAGGTCATGTCCTATAGAAGGTGTGCAAATGGCAACTCCCTTACCAGTTGATTTAAGGGGATAGGTATCAGAAACACCATGTTGTATTTGTGACATGTGTTGGTGTATAAATTGATCACAACCATGTATCTAATTTTAAGAATTCTTTTTTGGTGATTTCATTTATAGGATACCTACTTATAGTAGGGTTTCAAATGTTGGTTTCCACTCACGGAAAGGCCATTTGGGTTTTTTTAATTTTGAGATTTATGATTGGACATTAATTCTTTATCATGAATGGGATCTTAGTTCTATGGTGATAGAATGAATGGGTTTTTCCTAGTGAAGCGTTTCTCATCTTGTGGATCCCAGTCCATGAGGACTTTAGTTTCCACTTCTTTTACATATTAGGCATGGAAAGTACCAAGGATTTTAATATCTACTACAACCCAATAGACATTCCCTATGTCATGTGACCTAGGTGTATGTCATGTCTCACCATTAAAGTTAGGTGAACTCTGGCCCTACAAAGGTGACAAGGTATGTTAATCGTGTAAATTAGATCTAACTCACCTATGGGTAGTTACAGATTTTGAAAACCTATTTCAAGCAACATCTTATCATCTCTCTATCTTTATGTAAATCATGATTGTAACCATGGGATTTCCTATACCCAAACCACAGACATGAGTTTGGGTTTTAGTTAAAGTTGGTGTATATCAGGGGTGAATATAAGTTGACAATTTATTTGGGCCTTTGGATAACAATTATGTTCCTTATGTTGTGGGCACCTTGATGCTAGTTTTTAACCCTAAATATTTTCTAAGCCATGGGAGACACCATGTGGGTAATCGAGTAAAATAAATGGATTACTGTTTGAAGGAGTGGATACCCCCCATGAAGTGCCCCTTGTTAAAGGTCAATGTTGATATAGGTTTCTCGTCAAAAGTATTAGTTCTTGATGAGGTAGGAATTTGTGAGGTGGAGGTGGACATCCTCATCCATGTCTTTCATGCATAGGTCGCCTCAACCATAGATGCCATTGACAATGTAGGGTCCCTACCATTTTTGATTGAACACACCCCTAGTGTTATAATTTTGAATAACACAAAGAACTAGGTCAACCTTTTAGAAATTGTGAGGGGGGACACTCTTTTTGAATGCTCTAGCTTCTTTGAATTAGTAGAAGTGTAAATTATGTAGAGATCTAATTTGTCATTCTTCATTATTAGGGTAATATTTGCACTCTTTGACCCATTCCTCATTAGAGATTTTAACTTATTGTAATATGTAGAAAAATGGAATCCCAAACTCCACAAGTAGGACCAAATCCATACAATATATAAGAGAGTATGGTGTGAACCCTGTGGAAGCTCTTATCACACCCACAATTCATTTGAAGATGCGCGTGCTAGTATGTGCTTGAGATGATTCTCTTTCTAATCATTTTTATCAAGTTGTTGTTCATAGCCCCTACAATTTCATTTTTTCGGTCTACTAAGTCAACATGCTATTAATGTTAGATTCCCATGGAGCTTAGACACTCTTTGATGGATTAGGAAATTAATTATTTATTATTGTATGTGATGAGCTTGTGTGGTATTCTACATCAACTAATGATGTTGTTCTTGAGGAATCTAATCACTTTTTGAGATGAGGAATTGGCAATGGACATAGCTTCAACCCATTTGGTGAGGTATTTGATTGCAACTAGAATGAAAATATCTTATCTGACTCTTTAGGATGTATCTTTACAATCATGTTCATTCCCCAATAGAGAAGGGACAAGGCATGGCCATGTTGTACATCTAGTATGGTTCATGCATGTGGTCGACATGGATATGGTAGACTCAATATTTGTCCATGTATTAGTAACAATCCATCTCCATGGTCTTTTCATAGTAGCTGAGGAGCTTTATTTTCTTTGCAAGCATGACTCCTCTCATGTGTGTTACACATTCTTTCATGGAACTCCTTCACGAGGGCTTTGATTCTTCCATTTTGATGCACCAGAGGAAGTTTTGTTATATGATCTCTAATTAAGATTACATGAGCCTAGGACGTATTCCATGACTTGTCATTTTAGTCCTTGTTGATATCTTCTAGAAATACATTAAGGGATAATCTCATTATCAAGATAAGTTGTGATGTCATCGAATAATGACTCTTCTTCATTGTTAGTTGCATTGTTTGTGCACTAGGTCTGCCTAGAGAAGATTTGAAGTTCAAATGAGAAGATTCGAGCATTTTGGATATCAACCATTATTAGAGTGTGGAAATGGCATTTGAGAAGGCATTTTATGCTTGTTTCATGACAATGAAGGAGATTTGTTTAAAATATCAATAAGAGATTACAAATATTCTTGATAAAGGATTAGGTTCTAATGATGGGTTCTCTAGTTGTTCTTCATATGAGAGATCACAACGAGAAAAATTTTATAAACTTGGTGACATGCCTATTGTTGCTTGGCAAGTTGTAGTTCTAGAATGTATGTTTTGTTTTTGTCCACGTTGTTAATGGCGTTGACCTCTAGTCATATCACAATAGGTAGTTCTTCCCCATGTGGATCTTGAAGAACCACTCTGCTCCTAAAATCTTTGTGATTGGTGTCTCTATCAAAGAATATCATCCAACAATCTCATTATGAGAGGAGAATCATGTTTGGAGAGTCGTGCATGATGATACATGTATTGGGAAATTTGTATTGTGTTTTTTATTCATTAAGTGTTTACTTTTCAAGATGATCTACTAAATATTTTTCTTTAAAACTATCATGGATGGATAAGTTATGCCAAATAAAGACAACAACACTTTTCATTTTGCACGTCGTCTTGTGAGGGTACAAGTTGGAGAATGGATCATGTCTCAAAATGAGTTAAAGTGAATAGGTTATCAAGTAGTGACACGACTTACTTGTATCAAACATAGTGTGAAGGAACATGATTTGGTGTCATTGAAATTCTTATAAATAGTATATTACATAATTACCATATCTCAACATTGTGAGTTTTTGGAATAGGCGATGTAGTCTTCAAGCTTCTAGAGTGCCTCTTGACATTACTCATCCTACTAGGATTCATAGTTATTCTTTAGTATTTTAAATATTAATTGACATATGGGAGTGAACTTGGTTATGAAGTGGATAATGTATTGGATTTGGTGGAGCAAGACTAATACCTCCTTTCTTATGTTTGTTGAAGGAATATCGCTAATGACATGAGCCTTTATGGGGTTGGCTTTGATTCCTCTTTTGTTGATTATGTACCCTAGGAGCTCAACAGATGTAGTTCTGAAGGTAAATTTAAAAGTTATAGGGGGTGAATAGAGAAAATGTGATTATTTACAATTTGAAACACAATATTAATAATTGTAACTTTCTTAAAGAGATATTATGAAAAAGGAGTAAATCATATAGGTTTAAAATGAGGCAACAGCAAAGGACAAACAATGTATAGTGGTCTTCACATGAAATTTCATAGCTCCATTACTTAGTTGTTGTAAATTGTGACTTCTTAACCTATATTTTATTTTATTTTCCTATTGACACAAAAATAAATTACCAATATCTTATGTTGATTAATACCAAAGTGTTTTTGAAGAGAAGGATAAATTTTTTCCTTCTTTTTAGGGTTCCAGAATAACACCCTCCTAACCCACCACCTTGGGACACAATCTTCTCACAAAAAGTAGCTCTAAATCTTTTGATGAATATTTTTGCAAGATGTAGCTCAAATAAATGAACAAAATAGGGAATAATAACAAAAGGAGGAAAGTACAATACAATCTTCACAAGATATGAAATTGTAGCATTGTTGAACAAGTAATGATTAACTCCACTTGGTATTATTAAAAGCTATTTTTGGTATAGTCGGACATGAGAGATAGGCTTAATCTTAGGCTAAATTAGAAGTAGATAGATGTAGCAAAGTTGAGTTCTATTCTTGAGAGATATATCATGTAGATGCAATGATAAATTGTACTTTAGGTCTTCATATAACACTCCTACATATAGGAAACATATGGGAAAAGCTAAGATAGCTAGTGGGAGTGCTTAAAATAAGTTCACTACTTAACTAGAATAGCTTGTGTGACAAAAAAAGATAACAACACACAAATTAAATATTATATAGAAATGTAGTCAAGTCTAATAATAAAAAGATTACAATCCAACTAGGAATCCATCCATTCAATTTGTGATCAATTGAAGATTTTCGTAACCCAAAAATTCCTAAAATTTAGAAAATGTCTCAAAGAATCTTTGAAATAACACACACCTATCCTAATGGGTTTGTACAAGTGTAAAACTAGGTTTAGGATGGTTTCTAGTCAGCCATCACTTATCACAGTATCCTATCCAGTTTTAGATTTTCAACTATAAATCTCATGATTCTAGGTATATCCTAATTCACAAGTATCAACCACGTATGTATTTTCACGTCCTTTTAGATTGGATCACATATATTTTGGACTGAGACATTGGGAGAATCTTTCTAGTTGTTAGACTATCTTCTCTAAGTGAACAACATGATTTTTGGGATCTTTGGGATCTTTTAATTTGTCTATCATATCATCCCCACATACTTCCACCTCTTTATGTATCTATGTCATGGAAGAGGGAAACCATCTCCCTTATATAGGTGGCTCTGACATTTTTGATGTTGAAAGGCATGACTCGGTAAAGAATGTTTCCTATCTACTGATGAAGGTTGTATTTCCTTTTCCTACTTAGCCATCTTGATCTGATAGTATCTATAAAAGCCATACAAATATATTTACCTATGTTTGAGAGAAGGAAATCATCTTTCAAAATGCCTTAGTGAGGTTGCACTTCTCCACACACACCTTTGCAATTGGCCATATTTTATCAGAATGGGTACAATGTTGGAGATATTTCCATCATCTTTTGCCATCTCTAGCAAATCATAACTATATTATTTTTAACTTTTCTATTATTTTGGATCCATTTCGATTGCAAATGTCTAGTTTTCTGCAAGGGTGATGCGATGATTTTGAGTCACATTTATAGACTTGTTTTATTTGAGTTTTATGCATTTATTAGTCATTTTGGTGGTTAATATTGCATAATTCATTTACTTTTGTCTATGATCATTCTCTATGTCAAATCTCCCTTATTTCAGTATTTTGAGCATAAATTATCACAAGAATATGTTTTGTGTAGACTTATGTGGTCTCATGTTGTAATTTCAGGAAAAACAAGTATTTGTTACTGTCGATACCATCGACGGTGGTCGATACCATCGACCAGACCACAGGTTGCCAGCCGCAAGGACCAGAAGAAATTCGATACTAGCGGCAGGGATGTCGATGGTATCGAGATACCATCAGGTTGCTGGAGAAGAGTGAGTCGATACTATCGACACATATGTCGATACTATCGACTAGTGGAGCTACAGCGACGGTAAAAGGACAAAACCGACACCTATGAATGTCGATACCATCGACCCGCATCGATGGTATCGAGGTGGCATCAGTTGCGACAAAGAAAAGAAAAGAAATTAAGTCGATACAGTGCCGGGTCGATACCATCGACTCGCGTCGATGGTATCGACATCGTTAGATACATGTATGCTTCAGATTGATCTAAATCCGACAGCTGTGATATTTTGGCGACCTAATTCGGTGATTATACCCAATGACAGTGGCCAAGAGCAATGGATCATGTCATTAGCCGATACACACATCCCGAGAAGGGTGGAGAGAAGAACGGAGCCCAGAAGCACACCCCAGCTGATCCAGACGCCGAAGAAGACGATTTCCACCACCGAAAGGCAGGAGAACGCGTATTCTACGCCAAGGATCGCTTGGATCTTCTCCGTTCAGGGGTTTCACCACTCAATCACATTTTTCTCCATGTTTCCCTTTTTCTACTCCACGTTTTGCTCTGAGATGAACATGCAGGGCTAATCCCCTTTGTCTTTAGGACTGGGAGTAGCCCGGGAATTCATTGTATGACAATTTTATCATAGTAATTCATACCTTATCTCTTAAATCCGTGGTATAATTTCGTTTTCTCAATTATATTGTTATGCTTGATCACCATAATAATAATCTAATGCCCTTAATTACTTTGAAAGAAGAATTAATGGTTGAAAAGAGATGGAATTTACATTAATTGACAAATCCCTTGAACAAGGTTGTGTAAGGTTAATGGTGGATACTGTGAGATCATTTTTAATGCACCTAGTTTAGGGTATAGGTTACTACGATGGTGGAACCGACCTAGACATAGGTAGTGAATTGTACCACGACAGTGGGCAATTCTGATTTCAGGCCACTACCCGGATAGGGAGATAAATTTGAGTGACTACATAGAATTTAATAAAATGAAAACCCGCGGTGAAACCGCAATCCTAAAGATCTCATTTTGAATTGATTAAACAAAACATTTAATCGATTGCTTTTTTTTTGTTTCATTTTCATTTTCTTTTAATTTTAACAACAACTCCCAACTATTGAATCGGTCTAGATGATTGCGAGTAGTTAGTAGTAGTCTCCGACAATTCACGTATCCCTGAGTTCGACTCGGGCCTCCAAAGGCCTATATTACATTGACGCGTACACTTGCGTTTCTACGCACATAAAAAGTGTGTCAAGTTTTTGGCACCGTTGCCGGGGATACGATAAGTTGTCGGCACTACGAGTGCTGCAAGCGGCCACTCTAGCCCACATTTTTATTTTTTTTTATCATTTTAAAAATTCATAGAATATTCTATAAATTTGGTAATCATCAAGCACGGTACTGACCTTAAATTTTCACTTTGCATGTATTGTGTATGGTGCAGACGCGTAGTACCAACTACACGCAACAGGCACCAGAGGTTCCACTGATAGGACCTGACGACGAGGAAGGCCACAATCAAGACCACTTAGAAGAAACAGATTTAGAATCCGAACAAGAAGAAATGGAAGAACCACAGACAATATGGGAGAAGATCAAATCTTTTTCTTCATCTGCTACCAAGGGGCCGATCAAGAAGTAGGAAGTTAATATTCCGACATACAAGATTGATCCTGCATTAATTAACTTGGTTAAGTCGAATGCATTCCATGGGCTCAAGAATGAAGACCCAGTTGTGCATATAAGTCAATTTGTGGAGAATTGTGATATGATAAAAATAGACAGATTTCCACAAGATGTTCTCTACTTGTAGCTCTTCCCGAGTTCTCTAGTGGGAAACACACGGGAGTGGTTGAACAACCTGGACGATGAATATGTGGAATCTTGGGACCACATGGTGGAGGTTTTCTTTGAAAGGTTCTTCCCGCCCGAGAAGACCAATGACATGATCAGGAAGATCCACAACTTCACCCAGAAAGCAGGAGAGACCTATTCTGAGACCTGGGAAAGGTTTCAGATCATGCTCAGGCGGTGCCCACATCACGAGCTTGACAAGGAGACACAGGTCAAGATCTTCTATTTTTCTCTCTCCGAGCATGATAGAAGTAACCTCGATTCAGCAGGCTCAGGATTCTTCTTGAACAACACAGACACCAGGTGTTTGGAAATCCTTAAGAACATGGCAAAGAAGCAATCTTGGGGCGAAAGAGGCGTCGTGGAGCATGTTCAAGTGGCAGGGGAATCTAAAGCAATCAAGGAGCTGAATGAGAAGATGGATCTTTTCACGAAGAAACTGCTTGCAAAGGAGGATACTGAGTCTGAGGATGAGGCTCAAGTTAAATTCATGAGGCAGCAGCAAGGCTACAGAAAAAATGATTATTCATGGAGGAAAGACAAAGAGTTCTCCTAGAAGGATCCAAACAACTTCTTGCATGATCCAGATGCAAAACCCCAGCCAGTAGCGGAGGATAAGAGCACGGAGTTGCTCAATCAAGTGATAAAGCAAAATCAAGAATTAATGACTACTTTTGGCTAGCAGATAAAGCAACAAGGGGAGTTTATGAACCAATTCGGGCAGACACTGCAGAGCCATGGGGCTCAAATGAGGACAATAGAAACTTCCATGGCGCAAATGGCAGCGGAGATAGACAATTTGAAGAAGCTGGCGCACCAAGGTTTTCCGGGTAACACTAATATTCCAGGAGGAAACCAACAGGCGAAGGCCATCTTATTAAGGAGTGGCAAGAAACTGTTAAATCCTAGAGCCGATGAACCAAGCAAACCCCAAGCAGAAATTGAAGGTGAGGCCACTGAGGAGCTGCCCATACTAGTCACAGAACCAGTTGCGGATATAGCAGTGGAAGCTACTGAAGATCCTATTGCAGATGAGGAGGAGACGCAGAAAAGGACACCTTATTTGCCACCTCATCAAAGGGCACAGGTTGTCCCGGTCCCATATCCGAACAGTGCTAAGGCAAGGAAAGTGGATGCCCAATTTAAAAGGTTTCTAGATAGTTTTAGAAAGCTTTCAGTCAACATCCCTTTATTGGAAGCTATTGAGAAAATCCCTTCTTACGGAAAATTTCTGAAAGAAATCATCACCAAGAAGAGAAAAATCCCAGACACGGAGGTTGTTGTTCTTAAGGAGCAGGTGAGTGCCTTCATCATGGGTACATTGTCACCAAAGAGGCAGGATTCAGGCTGTTTCAACATCTCATGTTACATTGGGAAAGTTAAGTTTGGTGAAGCGCTATGTGACTCAGGGGTGAGCATTAACTTGATGCCCCTATCTACATTCAAGAAGCTGGGATTAAAAGAGTCACGACCGAGCAACATGACAATCCAATTGGTGGACAATTCAGTGGTAAAGCCATATGGTATTTGTGAAGACGTGTTAGTAAAAGTGGATCAATTTGTTTTTCCAACAGATTTTGTCATCATGGAGATGTAAGATGAACAAGGCAATGAGCTACTACTCGGACGACCCTTCCAAGCTACAGCTGACATGATACTTGAGATGGGGAGAGGTCGTTTGACCTTAGGTATAGCCGATGACCGATTTGAGATGGTCATGCCTTCCAGCGCCACGTCACCTAAATCCAAGGAGCAATGCCACATGGTAAAACATTTTGACAACAATATCTCACTTTGTCTAGGGAAGCCATTTTTAGATATGGCCCATGTAATGACTAAGGTGGAAAAAGGGACTTTGGCTGTGGACATCATGGAGCAGACCAAGGTGGTATCCCTTTGCAAGGCTGTAGGTTTTATGAACGATGAGGAGGAGGACATTCCTCCCTCTACTGAAGATGAGGCTATAGCAAATTCAGTTTTTGATGCATATACAGAATTACCACTTGAGGCCTGCTTAGTCAATATCACTCATGATTGAATGAGAAGCAAATCACTGAAGGAGTGCGCCAAGATGCTTCAGATGTTGCCGTGTTTCTATGCGAGGTACTATGAAGATTTAGGCGAACTCCTACCACCGCTTCAATCATCCTTAATCAAACCACCGGAATTGGAATTGAAGCCGCTACCACCGCACCTCAAGTACGCATTTCTAGCTGAGGAAGAAAAGTTGCCTGTGATTATATCTTCTTATCTGAGTGCTGAGGAGGAGGACCAGTTGTTGATAGTGCTGAAGAACCACTGGGGAGCATTTGGGTGGTCTGTTGCAGATATCAAGGGGATCTCCCCTACCTTGTGCCAGCACAAGATTCGGCTCAAGGAGGGAGCCAAGACGGTGATTCAACCACAATGTCGACTAAATCCGAGCATGATGGAGGTTGTGAAGAAGGAGGTGATTAAACTTCTTTCCGTAGGTATCATCTATGCTATTTCTAACTCGACATGGGTGAGTCCCACGCAGGTAGTCCCTAAAAAGGGGGGAATCACTGTTACTTATAATCTCTTAAATGAACCTGTCACCACATGCTTGGTAATCGGGTGGCGTGTTTGCATAGATTACCGACGACTGAATGCCGCTACGCTAAAGGATCACTTTCCTCTTCTGTTTATTGATCAAATTCTAGAGCGCTTAGCCGACCGATCACATTTTTGTTTTCTGGATGGGTATTCGGGGTACAATCAGATTTTGATAATCCTAAGGACCAAGAGAAGTCCACCTTCACTTGTCCTTATGGAACGTTTGCGTACCACCGTATGCCTTTTGGATTATGTAATGCATCAGCGACCTTTCAGCGTTGTATGCTCTCTATTTTTTCTGATATGGTAGAACGCTGTTTAGAGGTCTTTATGGATGATTTCTCGGTTTATGGTGCATCTTTTGATGAATGCCTTTACAATCTGGATAAGGTGTTACAACGTTGCGAGGACACACATTTGGTCCTCAACTGGGAAAAATGTTACATGATGGTGAGTGAAGGAATAGTGCTAGGACATAAAGTGTCTAGCAAAGGTTTGGAGGTCGATCTGGTAAAAATTGAAGTAATTTCCAAATTGCCCCCACCAAATTCGGTAAAAGGGGTAAGAAGTTTCTTAGGTCACGCCGGTTTCTATCGTCATTTTATAAAAGATTTTTCTAAAATCACCAAACCTCTATCTGAGCTTTTAGAAAAGGATGTTGTTTTTTACTTCAATGAAAAATGTCTCCACGCGTTCAACGTGCTTAAGGAAAAATTGATTTCCGCACCGGTTGTGCAAACACCGGATTGGACCAAGCCGTTTGAACTCATGTGTGATGCATCCGATTTCGCCGTTGGAGCTGTGTTGGGATAGCGGGTGGACAATAAACCTGCTGTGATTTTTTCTGCCTCTAAGACTTTGAATGATGCCCAACTCAATTACACGACTACTGAGAAAGAATTGCTTGCCGTTGTGTTCGCTTTTGAAAAATTTCGGCAATATTTAGTTGGATCGAAAGTCGTAGTTTGGACGGACCATGCCGCTATTAAGTATTTGATGGAGAAAAAAGATACCAAACCTAGATTGATTAGGTGGATCTTGCTTCTACAGGAATTTGATATCGAAATCAAAGACAAGGCGGGGATTGAAAATGTTGTAGCGGATCATTTGTCTAGGTTAGAGAGGGTAGATGAAAAAGATTTACCCATACCCATTATCGAGACATTTCCGGATGAACAACTTTTGAAAGTGAATTCTAAAGATACGTGGTTTTCATATATTGTGAACTATCTTGCCTACAGAATCATTCCGGATGATTGGACATATCAAGAGAAGAAGAAATTTTTCCATTCTCTACGATATTATTTTTAGGATGACCCTATTCTCTTAAAGCAATGTAGGGATGGTGTCCTACGCAGGTGTGTACCTGTGGTGGAATACGAGAGTGTTCTTCATCATTGCCACACACTACCGACGGGTGGACACCATGCAAGCTCTCGTACGGCAGCCAAAGTACTGGAAAATGGCCTATACTGCCCTACCTTGTTTAGGGACGCTTATGAGTTCGTGAGGCAATGTGATTCCTTCCAAAGGGCGGGTAACATTTCGAAGAGACAAGAGATGCCCCTTAATGTTTTCCAAGAGGTTGAGGTATTTGATTTATGGGGTATAGATTTTATGGGACCCTTTGTGTCCTCTAATTCTAATTTGTATATCCTTTTGGCTGTTGATTATGTGTCGAAGTGGGTAGAGGCAATACCCACAAGGACTAATGATTCCACTGTAGTGTGCAGGTTCGTTAAAGAAAATATCTTCTGCAGGTTCGGTGTGCCCAGAATGATCATTAGTGATGGGGGTACACACTTCCGGAATCAAAAGTTCTTGGCACTATTGATAAAGTACGGGGTCAAACATAACATTGGTACCCCGTACCACCCGCAAACTCAAGGACAAGTGGAGGTCTCCAATTGAGAAATTAAGAAGATCTTAGAGCGTACTGTGGCTTCCACGAGGAAGAATTGGAGTGCCCTACTACTGGATGCATTGTGGGCATACAGAACGGTATACAAGACACCTATAGGCACCACGCCTTTTAGGTTGGATTATGGTCGGGCCTGTCACTTACCGGTGGAATTAGAGCACAAAGCACATTGGGCACTTAGGAAGCTAAACTTGAGTTATGATGAAGTGGGGAAGAAGAGGTTACTTGAATTAAATGAACTTGATGAGCTGCGAATGAATGCATATGAAAACTCTCGGATATACAAGGAGCGCACGAAGTTGATTCATGATCGCCACATTCAGATGCGCACCTTCAAGAAAGGAGATCGTGTGCTTTTGTTCAATTCGAGGCTGAAGTTACATCCCGGGAAGCTAAAATGCCGATGGAGTGCACCATTTACGGTAGAGGAGGTCAGACCACATGGCGCAATCATGGTGCGCGATGGAGAGACCACATTTTTGGTCAATGGACAAAGGTTGAAGTTGTATTATGGTGAAGAATATACAAGGAAGGCGAATGAGGTCAAATTCATTGCACTTCCGGATGCATGACGAGCTTCAAGTCGTCTAGCCTACAACGTTAAATAAGGGTGCTTGTTGGGAGGCAACCCAACCATCGGTACTTTAGTTTAGTTCTTCTACATTCATAGTTTGATTTGTTTTGACTTAGTTTTTAGTGTAAAAAAGATACTGTGATCATTTGCTACATGTGCAGGACTGAGGCAGAGTCGATACCATCGACCCTTGAGTCGATGGTACAGACCATGGTACAAGTTGGCGACTGTACAAATCGCACCGCATCGATACTATTGACGGCCTCGTCGATGGTATCGACATACCAACAGGCAGATCGCAAGCAGAGGTCAATAGTATCGACATGGGTGTCGATACTCGCGAGATCTCTGGAGATTTTCAGAAGAATCATCTCAGTAAAGTCGATATCATCGACGGGCCTGTCGATGGTATCAACACATTCACATACAAAAGGTGGCGGCCAGCCTCGCGAGGAAGTTGCCCTAATCAAAGGGTCGATACCATCGACTCGTGTCGATGGTATCGCCGAGCCACGTCAACAATCTGCGAGGAGAGATCTACGGTGATCGCATCAACCAGAATGTCAATCCGGGGGACGGGTCGATACCATCGACTCACGTCGATAGTATCGACACGTCAGCAATCCGGGACCCACAGATCCAACCATCGACGACCGTCGATACTAGCGGCAGTACGGATTGTGCTACCCGTGTCGATACCATCGACCCGCGTCGATGGTATCGACGGGCATACAGCAGCGCCGACCACAGCTATATATGAGAAGGATTGTTGTCATATGAAGTCACAACTCCAGAGCAATCCTCCTCCACCTATGCTGAGCGTATTCCAGAGTGATCCGAGCCCGACGACGAGCAACAAGGAGCACGTTCTTCATCGAGTGGAGATTTCTTTCTCCGATCTTCACCGAGCTCTCTCTCTACTCCTCCTTCTGTCGCAACCATGGTGCATGTTGCTGGTGCATCTTCTTCACGTGCCAATCCGATGGAAATTCTGGAGTTCATGCCACCACCTACCGCTATGATTTCACGGCTGCGGCTTATTCATCCATCCGCAGAGGTCAAGAAGATCTACGAGGAGATCTTGAAGAGAAAGATCAAGCCGACCCGTTATGTGGAACGGGAGACAATCCGCAACTTGGGGTTCAAAGCCAACCTTGCCTACGTTCTGAAGGGGCAGGCCCGACACACGGGAAGAAGGCCTGATGAACTGGAGTTCCATGCTGATGGCCAGCCGTTCTTCAGTGAGTGGCCCACTTACAAGGAGCTGGTAGTTGAGTTTATGGCGTTGTTGGACGTCTGCGTCGTACCCAACGACGTCATAGCCACCGAACACGAGTGGATCAAGGGTCGGGTATCTTTCCGACTGTACAACAATGACTACACTCTTACACTCCGGTAGTTCAACAAGATCTACAACTGGAATCATTCGTGACACGACTATCGGCGGCCAGACAACCGTACCGACTACGACGTGATCTTCGCCGAGCTTGTGACAGTGCCTCCGGGCAAATCAGTGAGCTACCACAATGCTGCAGTGACCGACTTCGACCATCCATTCGTACGGATTCTCCACCAGATGTTGAGTTCTACTTTATTTGCTAGGGGTGATCTGTCCCTTAGCAAATTCTAGGAGTCGGATCTATTTTTCTTGTATAAACTCCTGAAGCGCCAAGAATGCAACTGGGGAGCTTTCTTTCTGAAGCGGGTCTTGGCAGTAAAGCGGAGCACGCGGAGGGCTCCAATTCACTTTGGAGGACTCATTACTCTGCTGGCACACTACCTCAGGATGAATTTCTCAACTTTGACCCCGCTCTCCAGCCGAAGCAAGGTTAACGTGCAGTATCTTCACCGATCAAATTTGATCTTGCTTCGGGATGGTTTACCTTATGCTCATTTCCATGTAAACCATGCTTACCAAGAATGCTCGCTTCCCAATCCTGTCTTCAATATCGAAGGGGCGCAACATTTCTGATGGCCTATCATAGCCATTGCTGACTCCGATGAAGATGGCGGCAACGACAACGACAACAACAATGACGACGAGGCCGAAGAGGAAGTGGAGGCCTACACTCCTCTTCGGGCATGAGTGGCACCACGGAAGCATCCTCGCATGCATCCGGGTGCATCTTCATCTTCGCATCCTCCGCCACCACCATCGCCCTCGCACCCAAGCGAGGATGTCTATTCTATGCAAGGCATGTATGCTATGCTGCAGGACATACAACAGATGCAACGGCATCACACTATAGTGTATACCGGTATTCAGGATACTACGGACCAATTACTTGACAATCAGCGGGCGATCTTCGAGAATGAGCGCCTCCTCCTTGGCAACCAACAATAGATTCATGACAGGTTGTATAGGATGGAGATGCAACATCATCCCTTTTATGATCCCTACTGGAGCCAAAACTATTTTGGGGGGTATTTGCAACTTCCACCTAGGGCCCAGTTTGATCCGAGCTTCCAGGGGGAGTACCCATCTTGGGACCCCACGGCTCCACAATACCAGCCTCCGCCAGAAGAGTAAATTGGTATCTCTGTTCCAACCTTTAAGATTGTTTTTGACTATGAGGCCATATTCAAATTCAAGATTAAGGGGGGTAGTTGGAACATCTCTATATTTTATTTTCTCTGTTTTTAGTTTTATTTTGTTCTTGTCATTTATTTCTTGCAATCTGATTTGTTGTAGGATCCACATTCTATCTAGTGTAATTGTGGATGTCCTAGGTCTTGTGTCATCTCAGTTGCATGTACATGGGAATTAAGGGAAAATTAAAAACATTTGAGTGTTCGCAAGCTTGCGTGTTGTTCAACTTTGAGCACATAACTTAAGAAAATGATTGGTTTTGTCAACTTTAAAATAGAAAATCACAATTGTACATTCCTAATGATTCATGAAAAGTGGACGGAATTGGTTGTTTGAGCCTAAACTGGCCAAATGATAATGAGACTCTAATTTGAAGTAAGAGAGAGAAACCTCTTAACTATTACACATGTCAGTAAGGAGGGACACATAATACTTTTCAAAGGTTCAGTCAATTAGACTTGTGATCTTTCCACCCAATTGTTCTTCACAATCCACCACAAGATTTGGAAGTAAAGTACGATGTTAACCTTTTTGATTGCATATCATGTAGATAGGTTTTGCATTGCAACCACTTTCATATGTTTTGCATGAAAAATTAAAAATAGAATAGTTATACATGCACATTACCCTTAGGTGCATGTCATTTAGTAGAATTCATAATTTTTATGCATAGAGTATATCATGTACCTCATTTCTTCTTTGATGGTGAATTAAATTGTTCCATACCTTCTAAATAGTTCAAATATTTGAGTTATCCAGAAAAAAAGTAAGCCCAATAAATTATTCATTGTCATTTGTGGATATAAGGGCTTGAAAAAAAAGAGAACAAAATTTGTAAAAAAAAATCTTAAAAAAATGAAATTGAAAGAAAAAAGAAAGTTATTAAGAAGCAAGTAGAATAAGAGGGAGAAAGGAACATGATCACCTGCATCTTAAGATGAGTAAGTACATGATGTAGCTCAGTTAGATATCCATCTCATTTTGAGACGGGATGTTAATGCATGCATCATTCCACCCAATCTTAGGCATTAGGGCATGTTCATGTGCAAATGCATCATTTAGGGCATTATTGTTTTATGCATGTTCAAACCGTATACTGCTTCCATTTCTTCCATAAACCACCCATTTCATCCACCCGTTGCTCGAATTGGTAGGCCACCATGATTTTCTCCTCACTTGTGAATATCAGGAGAGCTGCTTCCATATAGATGGTAGTTAGGGCGAGCAACGTAGTATAGGAGATTACAAGATGCACCGAGTCTGAACCGGAAAATTGTATTATGTTAACTGCTTTATGTGATAGTGTTCATCAGTTTTGAGGTAGAAATATTTTATGGATGATTACTGTCGCCTTTAGGGTAATTATCATTTTGTGGTTAGCGAGGGCCAGAATGTGAATGTCCGGTGGGGATCATATGGGATGTCTGTTGTGATGATTTGTTCTTTAGTTGACTCTGGCAATTCTATTCTAAGGTTTTTTTGCTCGAGGGCGAGCAATGTTCAAGCTTAGGGGAGTTTGATGCGATGATTTTGAGTCACATTTATAGACTTGTTTTATTTGAGTTTTATGCATTTATTAGTCATTTTGGTGGTTAATATTGCATAATTCATTTACTTTGGTCTATGATCATTCTCTATGTCAAATCTCCCTTATTTCAGTATTTTGAGCATAATTTATCACAAGAATATGTTTTGTGTAGACTTATGTGGTCTCGTGTTGTAATTTCAGGAAAAACAAGTATATGTTACTGTGGATACCATCGACGGTGGTCGATACCATCGACCAGACCACAGGTTGCCAGCCGCAAGGACCAAAAGAAAGTCGATACTAGCGACAGGGATGTCGATGGTATCAAGATACCATCAGGTTGCTGGAGAAGAGTGAGTCGATACTATCGACACATATGTCGATACTATCGACTAGTGGAGCTACAACGATGGTAAAAGGACAAAACCGATGCCTATGAATGTCGATACCATCAACCCACGTCGAGGGTATCGAGGTGGCATCAGTTGTGACAAAGATTAAAGAAAAGAAATTCAGCCGATACAGTGTTGTTAGATACATGTTTTCTTCAGATTGATCTAAATCTGACGGATGTGATATTTTGGCGACCTAATTCGGTGATTATACCTAATGACGGCGACCTAGAGCAATGGATCATGTCATTAGCCGTTGCACACGTCCCGAGAAGGGTGGAGAGAAGAACGGAGCCCAGAACCACACCCCAGCCGATCCGGACGCTGAAGAAGATGATTTCCACCACTGAAAGGTGGGAGAACGCGTATTCTACGCCAATGATCGCTTGGATCTTCTCCGTTCAGGGGTTTCACCACTCAATCACGTTTTTCTCCATGTTTCCCTTTTTCTATTCCATGTTTTGCTCTGAGATGAACATGCGGGGATAATCCCCTTTGTCTTTAGGACTGAGAGTAGCCCAGGAATTAATTGTATGACAATTTTACCATAGTAATTCATACCTTATCTCTTAAATCCGTGGTATAATTTCGTTTTCTCAATTATATTGTTATGCTTGATCACCATAATAATAATCTAATGCCCTTAATTACTTTGAAAGAAGAATTAATGGTTGAAAAGAGACGAAATTTACATTAATTGACAAATCCCTTGAAGAAGGTGGTGTAAGGTTAATGGTGGATATTGAGAGATCATTTTCAATGCACCTAGTTTAGGGTATAGGTTACTACGACTGTGGAACCGACCTAGACATAGGTAGTGAATTGTACCACGACAGTGGGCAATTCTGATTTCAGGCCACTATCCGGATTGAGAGATAAATTTGAGTGACTATATAGAATTTAATACAATGAAAACCCATGGTGAAACAGCAATCATAAAGATCTCATTTTGAATTAATTAAACCAAACATTTAATCGATTGCTTTGTTTTGTTTCATTTTCATTTTCTTTTAATTTTAACAACAACTCCCAGCTATTTAATCGGTCTAGTTGATTGCGAGTAGTTAGTAGTAGTCTCCGACAATTCATGTAAACCTGAGTTCGACTCGGGCCTCCAAAGGCCTATATTACATTGACGCGTACACTTATGTTTCTACGCACGTAAAAAGTGTGTCAAAGGGGGAGAAGAGACCTAAGGATTTTTGAAACTTGATCTTATTCACTAATTACTCTACCTAAAGTATTTAAACCATTCACAATAGAAGAGAATTTTGCATAAATTTCACTAATAGACTCGTTTTGTTCCATACGAAATTGTTCAAATTTTTGCTTAAGCATTCCGATTTTAGAGTTCTTAACTTGAACTGTTCCTTCATAAGTTATGGAGAGTCTATGCCATATTTCATATGTCATTTCACAATTTGATATTCTATTGAATTCACCAACGGAAATTGAACAATAGAGTATACTTACAGCTTTTGCATTCATTTGGGCTGATCTTACCGTATTAGCATCCCAAGTTGCATACTCTGTTTGAGGGAATTCATATGGATTTGATACCATTCTCCATAGATCCTAGATAATTCCTTGGAAGTAGAATTGCATCCTCCTTTTCCAGTAGGCGTAGTTAGTGCCATCAAATGGTGGAGGTCTAGCCACGAGTGTCCCTTCTAGGTTGAGGTTCTTGAGTACCTCGTCACCCATTCTTCAAGACTTTGTTAGAGTTCCTTGAAGCCCTGCTCTGATACCAATTGAAAAACCACTAGAGGGGGGGTGAATAGGGTTTTATGATATTTTACTAATAATTTAACCAAAGCAAGAAACCACAAAAAGATTGGACAAGGGGACAAGGATTTAGAGTGGTTCCAACCTTCGCAAATACTAAGGCAGTCAATCCACTACTCGATTTCCTACCCAACCAGGATTTTGAAAGTATTTAATTTTATTACCTCGCAAGGATGTTACATAAAATTACAACTCTTTCACCAAACCCTTCAGACAGCCTTCACCTAGAAATAGTCTCACCAACCTCGAAGCAGCCTTCCTTGAAGTAACCTCAAGCTCCCCCTTGAAGTAGCCTTCCTCTTGAAGTAACTTCCCATTGAGACAGCCTTCTTGAAGTAGCCCAAAGTCCACCTTCTCCACTGAGAAGAGCCTTCTCCACCTGAGAAGACAAACCCTCTCCAATCCGCAGCCTCCAAACCTAGGAGTAGCAAGGAGAGTACAAAGGATAAAAAGGAACATGAAGGAAAAATAGAAATTACAATACCGTTGTAGCACAAGGCTTGATTTCCTATATCAAGCATTTTGATCTCCTAACCAATGTATATGGAAGTGTTGGTATGGTGGGTAGGAGATGCTAGCCTATAGGACACGAAATTGGAGCAATGAAAATGTATAGCCAATGTTGGAGTTGCTCAATTGCTCACTAGAATGAATAGCCAATTGCAAGTATATGCTCAAGTGTTGCATAAGTGTATTTTGGGTGTCCTATGGCTTGTCCTATTTATAGGAATGGCCTATGGATACTCAAGGACGTTCTAGACACTTTCTAGGGGGTTCTTAGTGCTCAACTAGTCGTTAGGTAACCATTAGTTGATTTAACAACAACTAGTTAATTAATTCTGAAAAGTGCAGATAGAGACATTCTCAGTCGAAGATTTTTCGACCGAGAGTCCTAGTTGGTCGAGGACTTGTCGACCGAGGGACTGTCTCTAGCAACGTTCTGATCCAACTCCCAACTACTTTGTCTGCTGTGTCTAACGGCTATTTGGGTCATTCTTGGTCGAAGAGTTTGTCGACCGAGAGTGTCTCGGTCGAGAAGTTTGTCGACCGAGAATAACCATGTTTCAATATTTTAAACTAAATACTAAGTGTGTGTATGAGTGTGCAGTTGTGACACTATTGTAGGGAATGACCTATCTAAGTGTTGTGATTGTCTAGGGAAGATCTAAACTCTTGATTTACATGATATCTAAGTACTTGTACATTATATACTTGTACAAGTTTTTACATTTGATTGCAATCATGAATTAAAGCAATTTGAGCATATAGATCTTCCATGTAGTTTGGCATCCACCTAATTCCTGCAACACTCAAGTATCACATTAGATCCACAAGAATGAAATGTTTGTCATCATCGAAACAAAGGGATTATAAGAATGTCCCATTTAGCCAACATAGTTTTCTGATTGACTTGGTGTATGTCATGGACGATGGGTGTGCAATGCACCACGAAAACATGCAAATGTACTTCCATAGGAGTTTTGTATGATGATCTTTAATAAATTGGCATAGACACATCCCAATTTTAGACTTATGTAGCTTGGTGCCAAAGTTGAGACTGGTCATTTATGTCTCATCCTCAAATTTATCTGGCTCATGCTCCTTCAACATGTATTTTGAGATGGGAACATCTTAAAACCTTGTGTCATTTTTCTCAAAAATATGATTTACTACTACAAACTAGTCATCAAACTCTTCTCTAGTAGGGAAAGTTTGATTCTTTGTTTCTAATATTAATTTTCAGTTAGGTATTACCATGTTTTATGGAATGTGGATGTAACGTGGAGCATGGACAAAATAGCCACTATGGTCCTCCATGACATTGGATTTCTATTCCTCAAATGTGCTTTTAGGCAGTAGAGGTGGCTTAATGTTTTGGAAAGACTGCTTCACCTTGTGTGAATTTCTTAGTTCATCCCCATTTTGAATAGTTAATATTTTTTGTCATGAATTTTGCATGCCATTTTTTTCAAGCATGCAATTTACACCTTATTCTTATACTTGTTGCTCCCCTTGTTGGAGACCTACGAGTGTGGTCAGTCACAGTCTGTTGTAGGTGATGTGAACTTGACTGGATTGAACGATCTCCACATCTCTATGGGAGTTGGATCAATGGCTATATTCATGTCATTTATGGCATTTACTTCAAATGATTTGATCATGTCCTTCGGATGTAGTTTTTGTGGGTGGTTTGTATGTTGTGTTATTGTTGATTTTCCACATCTTTTATGTCAAAGATATTGATGATTACCCATCCTTCAAACACTTTGTATGTGTCTTCAAAACCATCATGTATCATTCCGTACTCCTCCTCTAAATGCTCATTGCTTCACACATTGATGTTTAGTGAGTCTGGTGAGTTAAAAATGAATGCATGTCCTTTCAACTTTTCCATATTGATGATATCCACATCTCCTCAAGAGTCATATCAATTCCTTCCTGGACATCATTAATGAAACTCTCTAGTGATCAAATGAGCATGTCCCTATTCTGTAGATTTTTTTGGCGGCCAAATGTTGACAGAGACTTTATTGAGGAGGTAATTTGTTTGATATTTGGTATGTCAGGGTACTCTTCATAATCTTATTATTTGATATCCTAAATGAGTTAAGGTATCACCACATGGATGATGTCTTTGGTAGAATTTGGATTGTCATCCATAGTTTCCATGATGCATGGCAAGTAGGGTTGAAGACCCTTGTGCCCAATCCCTAGGTCCTACTGATAAAATACCCTAATTTGATCCCTTTTTTCATGTCATGCTTATTGAGCCTCCCTACTTTGATTTTGGGAAGGAGTTGGTAGTTGAGTTAGAATTATGTCATCGAATCATCTAGTATAGGCCAAAGAAAAATTGGTCTTCACTTAGCATTCATCTTTTCAAGCTTGGATGACTAGATGGTGGGCCAATGAACCCTAGCTCATTTTCTTCATGCATTGATGATTTGTATGATTTATGTAGGCCCTTATATTTTGGGTCCTAGACCTTGATATGATGGATGTTCATATCTTGTGATATTTGAGTAAACTACATTAGATCACATTGAAAGTGTCTCAATCGACGTAATGGTGACACAGAGTGTATGGTTTATATGTATAGTGTCTCATGTCAGAGATATAGATCATCTTCTTATATATATTCTATGGTGTCTCTCACATTATCTCTTTGGACAGTGATAATGGTGTTACACAATTAGTATTTGAGCTTTACATGCAAAGATGATGGTACCACCTCATTCTCTTAGATCCAATTGCCTTCCCAGAAGGAGATTAGAAGTTGGAATCAACTCGATGACCATGAATTGTAATGAGAATGTTTGTGGCCTAGTTTGGAGCTTGAGTATGATCTCTCCTAGAGCATCCATAAGGGCACCCTCAAAGGCAATGAATTTCTTTATATAGTGTTGGATGTTTGTGGGGTCTTTCCCCGTAATGATAAGTGTCTTGAGGGGGTACACAATGAGACATTCCCTATTTCTAATTAAGTATGATGGTACCTTGAGGCCTCTATGATAGATGTTATTAGATATGGTCGATTTTTTTTGTTCGGTCAAAAAATGTGTTGCTATAAAACCAAAACTTTGGGCACGAAAGTACCCCATACAGCCAAGCTAGAAACTAGCACATAGGGAACAAAATACTCCAAACAGAAGAACTAAAACCATGATCCCAACAGGTTGGAATCAAAAGAGGTCCTACAAAAGGACATCCGAGAAGAAGAGAAAAGTAAAGGTGACAATTCAAACTATCCTACACTATCAACTACCTTGCATCTGCTGTACTGCTTACAAAAGACATGATAGTCAACTAACAATATAAACACCTTCAAAATGTGACATCCTGCCTTCTGAAGCAGACTTGACCACCAGGGTCGATAGTACCATCAAGAAAGAACAACCAAGAGGACTCTTCTCTACCAAACCAAGCCAACTCCCAAGCTGCATAATCTGGTCCAAAAGGAACCAACAAAGGTAGTACCAATGGTTCATGTCGATGAAATTGACTGTGGGTTTGTGATACACTTGATTGTAGTAGAGAAACTTAAGATTTTATCTCTTTTGAGATGTTCGATCCTTCAAGGGTTTTAGTCATAGCCTCACGGTGTGCTGTAGAGTTTTGCATCATTTTTATGAGTAAGACCTCTCGTTCTAGTTCACCTAAAATTTGTATGACCTCTCAAGAGTTTGTTATAACTCAAAGCTTGGGAGTAGGATTACTTTCTCTAAAATCATCTTGTTATGGTAGTCTTTGCATTCTTATCTTCTTGGGGTTGTTTTGGACCATCAATAGGGACTCCTTTTGTAGGTTTTAATATTCATTTATCCCTTGTGTTGGGGTGAGGAACCTCAATTTTAGTGCATTGATCCATGGTATATGTCTACGTAGGGGCTAGAATTTTTGGGTCCTTGCCCCTTTCATGATTTGTAGTATTACCATGAGTGTTGTCATATTGGGTTGACCTGGATACAATATGATGATTGGTTTTGTGATTTTTAGTTTCATGGTTTGTTTGGGTATCTAGACTGGCAAATAGTTTTTTGTGGTTGTGCCCTTCGTATATGATAGGTCATTGGATGAACCCAAGAAGTTTTGTCCTTTCTTCTTAAATTATGGTGATGACATAAGCACTTTGGATCCAATTATCAAGTTTCCCTTGAGAGTATGAATGGTTCTTCTAGTAGGGTCATCGACCATCATCATGCTTTCCATGGTTTTACTGATGAGGTTGTGTCTTCAGGAACAAGCATATTCACTTTTCTAGACTCAATAAAGTCCTCTAGAGAGACTCCAATCTACCTTCTGCCCCCTACTATAGCGATAGTGTTGATTGGCATTGGCATTATAACCTTTGGTAAGGGATTTGGAGGACCCTTATGGTAAGGATTTTTGTAGATGTTGGATGGTAGGTAGAATGATGCTAATGGGAGATCCTAAGGGAGCCATATTCCATTAGGTTTTTGAAGGATCGACTCCTATAACAACTTACCCATGTGCTTCACCTTTTTGTGGTGGATTGGTCATAGCGGGTGGTTGCATGGTTAGTTGGAACAGATGTGGTGCATACCAATAGAATTGACTAGGTCAATATTTATATTGCAGTTGTGTGTATGGTGCTTGAGTTTAAGGGTGTTGTGCGTTGGGCTGAACCATGTGTTTTGTTTCAACTATGGTTGAAGTGGAAGCACCACAAATAAATCATTTACTTGAGGTGGTGGAGTTTGAGCCGGTTTATCATTAGTGGTTGATTGCCAACACCTATAGTTTTTGTCATTGGTCATCATCATTATTGCCCTATTGTGGAAAATGTATTCTTTGCAATGAATGTCTTCACCCATATTGACTTCTAATTGGTCATTCAAGATTGTCCATAATGTTGGAAAGTAAGGTCAATATTTTAATATTCACCTCTTTTGATGGAATTTTCAATGTGACCTCCATCTTGTATTAGTTCAGCAAGCACATTGAACTATTGTAGGAATAGGAGGGTAGTTAGTGTCAGTGTGGCCACTGTTATTACCATGTTGGGTGCTTTCTTGTCTATAGTCTTCAATACTAGTTGTGATTCACATTCTCAATACCTTTCCATGAACTCAGAGAAGCTTTCATATGGTTGTGATGTAGAAATTTTGAGTCATTAGTAGTAGTCATCCTATCTAGATTCCAAACATACTGATCGATAAAATTTTCTACTAGAAGGGAGAGTTAATTACACTTCTTGTAGGAATCTATAATGAATTGCAATTTAGGCAAGCATATCTTGTACACATGGTTTAGTCCAAGTATGAAAGAATATGACAACTCAAGTTAGGCCCTTAACATGTAATTACATAGGGAATAGTAAATTGCTCCCCACTTAGGAGAGTGTAAGGGGATCTTCTCACTCCTCCATGTGCCTTCAGTTAGATAAATCTTGTAAGGGAAATTATGTTTTTGTTAGGAATGGATTTTTTGATGGGTGGAGGGAACTTTTCCTTAGCTCATATGGGTTGGAAGGGGTTTCCAATTATCATGGTATGTTACCACTATTATCATGGGGGTATGTAGCATGGATGATCACTTTCTCATTAGAGGATAGGTTTCTAGTACAACCAACCTTAGAGGGAGTAGGTTTGGGTGTATTTTGGGCATTAATTTTTTGGTATACTATGTTGGACCATGGGAGATCATTTCCTATCTAATTAGGAAAGATCATCTCTTTTTACAAGCTTCCATGATATGGAGTATGACTAGGTATTTCTCTAGTTTCTACTGAATCTAGATTCAACTTTTCTTCATCAGCAACCTTATTAGGGAAGGTTGAAGAGATAGTCTAAGAGATGACATTGTACATAATCCATAGCTCAAACTCAAGCAGAGGATAAAAGTAAGAAAAAAAAAGGGAGGGACTCTTTTAAGGGTCTTGGTCTAGGATGAAATTGTCTACTTTAAGGTCAGAGTGTTGGACCGCCTAAAATGGAAGTGAATGTAAGTTATCCAATTTTAGGTCATGGCCCAGGACCATAAGATGGTAGGCAAATATGAGAGGACCATAATGATATTGGGTGACATCTTAGTCAAGTGGGAAATCCTTTGGATCAAGTGGATTTGGTATGCAAGGATCATGAGTGGGTGATTTATTATTATTTGGAAGGCATGTGCAGGATTTGTGGATAATTATCCCTGTGTCATAATTAAGGCCATATTTTGAGTTGAACTCCCATTCAAGTAGGTTGATGTTACAAGCATAGGTGTGGGATTAGGCATGCATGCATTTGTATGCCATGGATAAATCATGTGGTAGTATGAGGCTAGATGTGGTTTAGACATGAAAGAATAGAGCATGTAAGTGTTCTTGTAAAGAGAGAAGCCCTTCAGCATGAGAGTGAAGTTTTGAATTTCAGCTTTAGGTGGTCAAAGTTTCCCAAAGCAATTTTTAGGAATTGGGTTGCTTTTTAGCATATCCATGAATGATTGTTCTAGATTGAGTAATTTATGGAAACCTTTAGTAGGCACAAAGGTCTTTCTATGGTCAATATCAGTCATGGGCCCAAGTGAAGAGACTGTAGTCAGACATACTTTCACCACAATCAAGTCAGAAGGTTTTGGAGAGGCTTCCTATTATGAGATTCCTTGAGGGTCAATTTTTATAGCCTTTTGACACAATGTAGGCTGCCAAAAAGGTCAAAATTGGAAGATCAAGGTGTATCAACATTCTACCAATGTTGTTTAAGTTGAACTTTAGGCCATGGTTTGATATTATTTTGGAGCCAAACGGCATAGTGTAGGATGTGAAATGATTTGGAAAAAAATTGAAAATGATGTGTGGGTGATTGTTAGTCATTGCAAGCGGATTATTTTCTCAAACATGAACATGTTACTAAGAAAATAACAATCTATGAAATCAATTAGAAAACAAAAATCCCAAAATGTAGTGCAAGAAACAATCTCAAGATGTAAAGTAGGAAACAATATCAAGATGTAAGCATGAAAGGTAAAGCTTTCCCTCTTTTAGCTATCAAGTTTAGATTTGACGTACCTTCTCAAGCATGACCAATATAGGAGGGGATGGTTTTTAACTTCTCTACGGCATGATGGGACTCAAATAGGGAAACCAAGTTTCTTCATATTATAGTACATGATAGAATGGAAAATCATATAAAGATCAAGTGGGAAACCCCAAGCAGACATGTAATGTTCCTCACCATTCAACACAAGATAGAAAGAATCTTTCTCATGAAAGAAGATTGATTTTTTTAACTTATTTGTTTTTTATTTATTTTGGAAACAAACTAGGAAACTTACTATAAAGAAAAAGGGAAATTAAAAGAAAGCCTTAAACAAATACCAAATCAGCAAAGGAAACTCAAACAACAATAACACATTGATTTTATAGTTCTCCCAAGTGGAGTCACTAGACTATTTTACTTGTAGAGAAGAATCAATGGAAATTTTTATCAGTCATTTTCCGTGTAGAACTGAAAAAATCATGAAAGAAAAGGAAATTCACACTAGCTACCTTTTGTGAGAAAAATAAGGAAAATTGGAAATGGCCATCTAAATCAGCAAGAGAATATAGAAAAGACCCAAAAAATAACTCCACCTGAAGAAGGATAAAATAAGGAAAATGTGTCCACCACAGTGGGTAAGACAATCCTTTTACAACTAGGGAAGGTGTAAGCATACCCAAGTTCTAAATAAAGAGGTATTGTGTTTGACTTCTCAAGTTTTTTGAAGAATTAAATTTTTATCTTATTTTAGGGTTATGAAAATAAAATAAGACAACAAAAAAGGACAGTTAAATTGTGCAAGTTTTCAATGTTAAGATTAATGTGAAACTTTCATCATCCATGAAGACTCTTTAATCAAGGGGTCCCAATTTACTTAGGATCTCCCATGATATATATCTGTCCCTACCAATTGAGATGGGATTTGGGAGATAGATAGAATGAAAAGGGAAAGTTAGTTAGATCAAGAGGGATTTAGATGTTTTGTTGGTTTGATGATTTTAATTCTTCTCAAGTTTAAATGATTTCATCAAGTCCATTAGAGAGAAGCAATTTATCATGAAAAAAAGGGATGCAATCTTAAAAGGTGATGAAACAGTGATGTAAGATTGTTGATTAATTAAGAATGACAAGATGTTGCATGATGAACATACAAATGAGAAACAGTTATGTCACGAACAAGTTGATAAGAATTTGGAGTATTTCAAACATATATAATTTGATCAAGATCTAATGAAAAGATGACCAAATAGAGAAAATAAATTAGGTCTAGAGGCCCTTAGTGCCCCCTTACCAATTTTGCAACCTCATGGCATACCGCATAATTCTTCTAGAAGATGGATCTTCTAGAAAATTTTCAATCTAGAAATTGACCATGATACGATAGTCTATCTCTTGCTTTAAGATAGTCATAAGGAGTATAGGTTTATGATGAATATGGGTGTATTGTAATTTTCTATGGGGTAAGAGGGTTGAATGGAGAAAAAAATTCAAAAGTAACTAATAGATCACAAATAGGAAAATAGAAATGAGATTTTCATATTGAAGTGACTATCTAGAATGTTTCTTTCCATAGGGTGCATTACCTCCCTATTGAAAAGAGGCATTTCACTAGGGTGTCCCTCAACCAAAAATAAAGGCACTCCTTACTATCTAGAAGTCTTTTGAGTGTGTCTTGAATAGAAAAATCATTTTTATTGGAAGATTATGCCTTTGGTGTATAAATGTCGAATTAGAAAAGAGAGAAGGGAGACTAAAAATTTTGATTGCCAGGTCTAACCTTTTATCATCTCTTGGTGAAAAAGATACTGAATTTAATTGAAATTTTCTCCATTATAATAATTTTGTTGGTTTTTGAAGAGAGATCAAAAGAGTTTGCAATAAAATATTTTATTTGTGAGGAATTCAATCAGACAATTTATGGGAACATGCTTGCATAAAGCTTAATAGAATGCCAAATTGCAATATCATTTGAGAGTAAAAATATTTTCTATATGTAAAGCTTTGGTATGGGTAAATAGTGGGTGTATATTAACTAATTAAAACATATGGAAATATGAAATAAAATTAATAGATCCCATCATTATCCATACAGTCAATTTGATTGTTATCATTGATCAATGACCAAAAATAGGGTGTCAACAATTGGCATTGGCATGTTCTTCTTGTTTAGCAAACCCTTTTGGGTCTTCTAGGGTGCCAGAGTTGCCTTGGTTTCTCAGTACAAGGGGTAGAGGAATAGGAGGTTGGACAAAAGAGAAAATTATATGGTGAAAAAAACTAGCAACATGGAAAACAAGTTTTTGGTGGTCACTAGAGTAGTTTATAATACTATGGATAATGCTAAATCAACATGGAGAGATGCATGAGATTGGATGTTTATCATACATAGGTCTTCATGTTGAATGTTCATATTATATATAGGTTAGTCTTACTCTACTTATTATTTTTCTCTTTGTTATTATGATAATTCTGAGATCTCTTATTGAGTCAGACTTTGTATGATAATACTTCAATATGAAATGGACCCAATAGATGAGTAATCAGACTAAGTGAAAAGACAAACCCCAGCCACATAGTGCATGACCAAACATCATAAAATCTATACTTACATTCATAGTGGGGGTAAAAATGGGTATCCATGTTGCAATAGTTGCGAGAAGGTACCTAAAGTCTAATATTATTGATTATATGTAGTTGACTGAGAATCCAAATGAAGTATGGTCCCAACAATGAGATCATTTTTTTGTGAGTGTGGTCAAGGCCATGCGTATTTAGTGATTATGATAGTCCTGTCAATCTGACAAAGAAATAAAAAAGGAATATGATGTGATATGACATGATCATCATATATGCGTAGTCCTAGCCATCAGATATGATAGATTATGTGACATGTGTACCCAAGGTGAAGCTTATGCTTTTAAGTAGAATTGGATTTTGAATCCCTACTATCAAGCTTGTCTAGTGAGCCCCTATATATCTTACTCTAATCAAGACATGAGGAGATCTTACAGAAACCAAACAATCCTAACACCTTTAATAGAGGGATCACAAGCTTCACAAACATAATCTTATAATTTGGATGTCACACTTCAAATTAATCGAGGAAAGTCTAAAATATAATACAACTAATTATGTAATAATTGTTGTCTCTAATCATGATATTTGTAGAATATTCCCAACCTTATAAAGATTTGTAGGTGATTATATGTTTACTTAATTAAGATGGTTAATGTGTGAGAATGACTATCACAATATATTGGGATATACGTACATCTTGTGATAATGATAACTTGTTATAAGTTATGATGTCTCAAGTTATTAGTTGGAACTAAAATGAACATTAAAATCTTTCATCTTTACTTTAATGCATATAATATGTTGTTAGATTAAGTTGATCTATCTTAGAAAGAGAAATTCACTTGATGGGATTCTTTATGAATCTCACATGGTTCTTCTATGTATTTTTAGGTTTAATGGAGCTACAAAAAGGATAAGAAAATAAATACTTAACGAGGAATAATATAGTTTACTCTAGATTTTCCATGTACACTCATTTTCCTAAATGTTGATTGGTAGTTGGTATGACATGTTATTTACCACTATCTAAGTTGTCTTCCTATGGTTAAAAATTGTGAATGTCAATACATTTCATATGTTTTTGTATGTGCTTGTAGATGGATATCCTTACAGATCATATGTTTAAAAAATAAAAAGGATTTTGGACTTTATTCGTCATGTCATCTAAATTAAGATTAATTCCTTGTTACATACTGGTCTCTTTTGTGATGTTATGTGGATCTTTACGATGATGGTTTGTACCTCTTTAGTTAGATCTTTGATAAACATGTTTTGTTAGGCTAAGGTGCAAAAATACTCAATTATTCTGGCTTGTCTTGTCTTTAAATTTTTTGTATTCTAGTTTTCCTTTTTTTAAATGCATCCCAACGATCACTTTGGTTTGATCAGTGGGATGGTCCTCACAAGAATTTGCTTATCAAGTTATTATGGACCAAGTGAATAACAATAAACTGAGTCTTTTTTGTTGATGGTCCTAGAGTAATTGGTCCTGGAGTAAAAGATAAGTCATTCTTATATCATGTTTTACTTTCCAAATAAGATCATGTGGTCAGATAGCACTTGCAATCTCATCACGTAGAGTAATAGCATCTTGGCTAACTTTTGGTAGAATTACACACTCAAAGTTTAAGACAACATTGAAAAGTGAAGAACACAATGTATGCAATATTCTAAAAGAAAGAAGTTTAAGTGAGATCCTTTGATGAACTAAGCTTGTAGTTTGTGTGAGGTATATATGGACATTGAATCATTAGATCTCTTCTGCAAGATGTTTTGAGCAACACAGTTCTTTTTTTAAGGAAAAAAATCATATTTGTGGGTGTCTTTAAACACATTCTCATATTGTACCACTAGGAGGCAAATAGAAAACAATTTAGGCAAGTGTTGACAAATCAAGGATATGGAATCATAATGATCAATGAAATTGAAAAACAATATGAGACCACATAAAATTCCTCTTTCAGTAAACATATACATTCTATTGGAAAATTTTGGGACCTCTCTTTTAATTAGCATTCATGCCAACCATTAGTGGGAAACCCAAAACCTAAACCTATATTATGAAGCAAAACAACTAATTCTTAGCAAACGTGATTTAGACAATATATAAAAAACACATATAAATTTCCCCTTTTTCTTTCTCATAAAACCTTGTAACGATGTCATCTCAATGACCACATATTTAATCACCACAAATCACATTCAGCTCCATTAAAACCAGAATCAAGACTTATTACTTGCTTAGATTCAATTCCATTTGTATTAGTGAACAGCCTAAATCGTGTGTCCAAAATGGAGTGGATCTAGAGTAGTCAGACTCTTAAGATAATAACTTGACACTCAAGCCCCCACGACTATTATACGAGGTCTGACGTAGTAATCGGGTCGAACCACAGGGTCAAGGTTAGCAGGTGTTAAGTACACAGGGTATCATGCTCATATACTCTGAATAAATAGATGGTTTTCAAAAGGTTGTTCCCTAAGGAATGATGGTACTCAAGCCAAAGCAAGAAAGCTAAAAGAAATAAAGAAAAATAACAACAAGAGAAAACAAGAACAAACAATAAGAAACAAAGATATGGAAGGGAACTCTGATTGGGTTTCACCTACTAAGGTCTCTCACCCACATGCAAAACTCACTCCCCTTAGTATACTCCTACCAAGTTTATAAGAAATCATAGAAATTTCTATTCCCTCCTCTCTCAAGATAAGGATAGATCTAGGATCTAAGGTGGCCTCCCTCTCGATATAACAACCTTACAACTACAAAGCAAACCATATGACCATAAGCTTTAGCACTCCAACATTCTCATGCATTCATACTACTCCATAACACCAGATAAAGGAGATACTACTCTTTTGAGGTACCAACAATCAAACATCACAAGATGGTAGATAAGCATACAAGTGAAGCATTAACAACAAGCGTATGGCGATAATCTTGATAAGATCATATATGTATTTAAAGGGAAGCAAGAATATACATGTTGGGAGAGCCTTAGTTGCTACTCCCAACCCGAGTTTAGTGTTTAGCCACATGTTAACAGACAACATAACAACATTACAAAATGATAGATACATCATAACCACAAAAAGGGAAGGGGTACAACATAATGGAGCTGATAGATCTAGAAGAGAGAGAAAATGGTGATACTCCAATATACTCCTTTCGGATCTAGATCTAGATGGAGGGTGTGAAAGCTCTCCTTTCGAGAAAGAGGGGCCTTTAGTCTTATCTCTCCTTAGCTTTCACCTTTGGAGATCCAAGACTGATCGTATGGATGAGAGCGGATGTGGAATTTGGAAGCACTTTATGGTCCTTGCACTACTACAAAAATGGCTTATAAAGCCACTTTAAAACTGACACCTAAAGTCTACAGTGTCGGTTGATAACATAAACCGACGTCCAATCTATGAAGGTCGACCAGACACGGGTACCGCTTTTATTAAGTGTCAGTTAATTAATAAACAACCGACGCCTAAACTCAACCGCCAAACCCAAAATTCCAGCGAAAAAAATTGGCTCCAAAATTTTACATATGGCGTCGGTCATAACTAAACAACCGACGACTAAAGTGAACAGGAATAGTTTTCGGTTGTCTTTTACTTAAAAACCGACGACTATAATGTAGTATAGGTGTCGGTTTTTGGTAAAGAACCGACACTATAGGTTTAGTTGTCGGTTATTTTAAATAACCGACACTTATTGTCAACTTAATAGCTGACCAGCCCGACCGATTCTTCCCCTTTCCCTATTTCATTCCCGATTTCCCTAGCTCCGGCAATTTACAGTGCTCCGTTCTCCGCTGTCGCACTCCTGCTGCCGTGCTCCTGCTCACCGGCGGTCGTGCTCCTGCTCACCGGCTCACCGGCGGCCGTGCTCACCGGAGGCCGTGCTCCTGCTCACCGTCGGTCGTCCATCCCCTAGCTGCTGCTACATCCGCCGCTGCTCCTCCGGCTCCACACTACTTTGTTCTTCTTCCTTCTTCTTTCTTCGGTAGGCCCTCCGTTCTTCTTCTTCTTCCTTCTCCTGCTCTTCTTCTTCCTTCTCCCTCTCCTTACCAACAGCAACCACTACCGTGTGGGCTGGCACGGTCGTGGCTGTGTTGGCCGACCACACGGTCGTGCTACGTAGCACGACCGTGTGGTTGGCCAACACAGCCACGGCCATGCCAGCCCACACGACCGTGGTTGCTGTTGGTAAGGCGGGAGAAGGAAGAACAAGAATATATATATATATATATATATATATATATATATATATATATATATATATATATATATATATAAATACTAAAATGAAATCAATTATGAGTTTGTGATTAAATCAATTATATGATGAAATCCCTATTGCATGATGAAACCCTAACATCTAGCCGAGTTGCATGATGAAACCCTAACATATACATGAATCCATGTTGCATAATGAAACCCTAACATCTACATACTCTATATGATACCTAAAATTGTGATGAAACCCTAACATCAATTGTGATGAAAGTTGGATTGTAGGTATTGGAATGACAAGATACATGTATTGGGACTGTTATTGAACACCTAATCTGACTTAGGATATTTTGTTTGATTTAAACATGATTGGGCATTATTGCATGTTTGGAACTATTTAATTCTTGATTTATTATATAATAATGCTCTAATTGTGAGTGATGCAATGTAAGTGAGCAAATACATGTAGTGGATATGTACTCATTAGCTTAGAACCCAGTCCAAGATTTACTCATTAGGAGTAAATCTTGGATAGTCCCCGGTTTGGGACTGTTCTTGAACACCTAATCTCACTTAGGATGTAAGTGTATAATGTGTATTGGGTTTTCAAGAAAATTTTGGCAGCATTTCCGCGTTTGTTCTCTAAGTACATATGTACTTGGAGAACAACGGGGAAATGTTGCCGAAATTTTCTCAAAAACCCAATACACATTATACACTTACTAGTGAGATTAGGTGTTCAAGAATGGGATAGGTGGTACACATTTATTATATATAAGAATGACATCACATGTATTTGTTGGCCTAAAGTTTTGAATGTGAATGTGAACTTTACAATGTGAGCTTTAGAATTTGAATTACTTTACAATGTGAACTTTCGAATTTGAATTACTTTACAATGTGAGATTTACAATTTGAATTACTTTACAATGTGAGCTTTACAATTTGAATTACTTTACAATGTGAGATTTACACTTTGAATTACTACTTTACAATGTGAACTTTACAATTTGAATGTGAATTTGCAGATGGCTGACCATTCTCCTGAAGATCGTGCTGATGACTACCGTGAGGGTGAGGACATCAATGCGCCGCCTCACAATGTAAGTTTTAAAAATATATCATATGTTTATATCTATATGTCCATTTATAGTTATATCTTGTAAATGTGAATTATTTTGTCAAATTTTAGGTTGATGATGCACAGGTACCATCTGAAGCACTTGAGGCACTTGATCAACAACACCAAAAAGTTGACAAGAGAAGGGGAATCACTATGATGAAGAAGTTAATTGCGCAAAAGGGCAATGGACCCGAACTTGTTGTGGATTTCGATAATGTAGGAAATGCATGTGGTGTGAATCGCAATTCATTTATTTCATATCTTGAGTTTGTTACTCGTAGCCATTATGGTTGTCGCTTAGATTCTTGGCATAAAGTTTCTAAGGAGAAGAAAGATTTAATATGGAGGGATTTATGCATGAGTTATTATTAATTTGCAATTCTATTTTGTAGATTACTAAATTTTTGGATACTAGTTAATAGCAATTCTATTTTGCAGAGTATATTTGAATTGGATGAAAAGCTGCATCATAAATGCGTGATGCAACGCTATGGGAGAGTCCTAAGGAACTATAGGACAAATCTCACCAGAGAATACATAAAAGAATCCGACAAGAGGAAGAAGACAGCCACTGAACAGTGGAACTTCCTGGACAAAGAAGAATGGGACGCGTTTGTCGCTTCAAGACAAACTGATGAATTCAAGGTATTAGGCGTCAGTCTCAATCTCATTAATTAATATATGTTGTATTCACTTATTCAAGATTAACATTTAGTGTTACTAACCAAATCATTAATTTGCATACTAACTAGGCCCTTAGTGAGGCACAAAGATCAAGGTGTGCACTGAATGTGCATGACCACAGAATGGGTCCAAAGGTGTATGCAGGCGTTCGCCAAAGACTACAGGCTGAGGCTACTGCTGCTCAGTCTGCTGCTACTCAGGAGTCCTCTACCATAGGTAGCACACATCTGCCTCGCCATGATGTCTGGATAGCTGGGAGGCAAAATAAGAAGGGAGAAATAACTAAGGCCGCAACTGCTGAGGCGGCTGCAAAAATGGTAAAATACAACTCTTACAGCAATCATTCGAATATTGATTATTTGTGTTGTTTACTTAAGTACAAATTTTTGTTTTGGCGATTAGCGGGAGCTGCACGAGCTGAGGAAACAAGGAAAGTTCATCCCTGAGGGAACAAGGATGAATTGACAGTTGCTCTGGGTAACCCAGAGCATCCTGGACGTGTTAGGGCTGCAGGCGCTGGTGTGGGCATCAAATATTTTTTTGGGTCATCCCAGCGCAAACATGTCCCAAAAGCGGGACTTTCACAAGAAGATGTAACATATTCTTTCTTTATAATGTTACTGTAAAAGAGAATTCAAAAATTAGAATTTGACGTTTCTTTTATCCATGTATAGGTGGATAAGCTATTTGACAGGAAACTCGAAGAAGCAATGAAAAAGTGGCAGGCATCTTAGACTGCCACTTACCAGACAATACCTACTGCAGACTCTACTCCTACTCCTACTGCAGAGGTTGGGAGTAATCCTGTAGAACCACCACCTAGCACATCCACTGTAAGTTGTTTTATGACATAGTAACTAGTTTTTTAATTCAAGATGATACGTATATATGAAATTGTAGTCATTTCAAAAAAATATGATATGTATATATGTATATAACATTCTTTACACAAAAATTTGTAGGGGTTGAAGCCATGCCATCTAAAAAGTAAAGAATATGTCATGGCAGAGGCGTCGTCTTACCCATCCCTACCAGGGGAAACATGTCACGGGTCTCCAGTACCAGCTGGTTGGATTCGGGTGAGCCCGATACATATATTCCCCAAGTGAATGGATCTTCCACTGCCATATGCCCACCCAGATTGTGAAATGCTTGGTGAGGCAGTAGGCGGAGTGATATTGTGGCTAAAAGCGGATGTCTTCTTTACTGATAAGGTATGGTAAATTTACATTACGTTCAATTGTTAGTGTGTGTATATGCTGGCAGTTGATCTGAAATTATATATATATACATGTTAAAAAGAAGACACCCACAGCATCTAGGCCTCCACTTCCACCTCCTGCATTACCTAGTTGGGTTCCACAGGACCTACCTATCCCGTTAGGTCCTAACTATAGGGGTATGGCAGTATGGTTAGGGGGACATGATATAAACTCCCCTATAACTATTTCTTCTGATTCAGATTCTACAGGTCAGTCATACGAAACAAAACTATTTATACAAGATATATTGGAGTTGTTTCGATATGATTGGCAAAATACATCTGTGATAGAGCTATGGATAAGGTGAGATATTCTTTATACATCCATATACCTTGTGTATGATCTGGTGATCTGGTTTCTTATTTATTAATGCATGCGTAATTAATACATATTTTGCAGCTACTTAGACAACATATGTGCAGATTTTGGATTTTGGATTTGAACATGTAGGGTTTTTTATTCCATCCTTGATTAGTCTAGTAGCTAAAGACCCTACATCAGTTCAACAATACTGCTGTGAGGCTTTTTCAAATTTTTTTGTAAAAAAGAAGACAGTGATAATGGCTCCATTCAATGTAGAGTAAGTTTACTTTGCTTATTATAATTTGGACTTAAGAAAATTACATTTTATTGTGGATTTTGAGTTATTAATTTTTAACTTTTTTTCCTCTAGGGGTAGGCATTGGGAGTTATTGGTTATTGCCCCTGTGACGTTCACTGTGTATTATCTAGATCCTAAGGGGGGTAAATTGAATATAAGATTTGGACACATAATGAAAATGGCAATATTTCGGTGAGAAATATTTCATTTTTCATATCCGTTAACATATGTTATTACATTACTATTTAATTGCAATGTTTTGTGTTACATTAACATGTAGGGGTTTTGAGGAGTACAAAAAGGCTGGAGGAAAGGTCCCCACGAAAAAGAACCAGCCAATAATTTGGAAGAATGTGAAAGTAAGTTCCCGACTGCAATATATGTATATATTATTTATGTGAACAATGCTTAATTAGTTGTATTTTTTAATATTTTGTATGTTTGAATTTATAGTGTGCTACACAAGACAACGGATGGGCATGTGGATACTATGTCATGCGATATATGCACATGATTATCAAACATGCCACACTGGATATCGAGTGTATTGCTCAGGTATTATATAGTCTCATTAGATAATATGATCGAAATATATCAATCTTATTTATAGCTCATTAATTATATATATACATCATTCTCTTTACAGGTGTTTAAAGCTGACCCCATTACAGGAAAGGACTTACCAAATGTTAATGCTCCTTATACAATGGGAGAATTAAATGAAGTAAGAGAAGAATGGGCAACAACCATACAATTAGTGGGGGCTTTAAAATATAATTGGGATCCTGATAGCGAATTATGACTAAACAATGATACTTTGTAAATGAATTTCTGAATTATAATATATGTGTGAATGTTTCTACATGTCTGGATGTTTCTACATGTATCTGAGTAAAAATGAATGAAAGTGTTGGTTGCTATATGAATGTTTCTACATGTGTGAATGTGAATGAATGGAACTACAGATTGCTAGCATGTGTGAATGTTTATAAATGTGTGAAAATAAAATGGAACTGCAGGTTGCATTGCTAAATGCATGTGCTAATTTTTATTGTTAATTGTGCAGGTTTGCGGCCTGTTGTCGGCTGATATCAATGGATGTCGTAAAACCTACAGTTCATAACTGAAATGAACAGGTTTCTCATCCTGCGACCAGCCACAGTAGGTCTGCAGACTGACAGAAAAAAAAAACCAATAGGTGTCTGTTATTTGTAAATAACCGACACATAATGATATAGTGTCGGTGTTCCTACAATAAACCAACGTCTATGTCCTTAACACCACGGCCGTACTGGACAACACGGCCGTGGGGCAAAGATATATGGTGTCGGTTTTTTACTTATAACCGACACTGATAGTGCCCAAGATGGCACCCTTTCTGTGGGTTTGGGCGTCGGTTTCTTATCTAATAACTGACGCCTATAGTCCCCTGATGGCGCGCTTTCGGTGGTGCGTGAAGAGTTTGGGCGTCGGTTTTGGAACTGATGCCTAATGGGTGGACTTTTAGTGTCACCCACATAGGTGTCACTTAGAAACCGACACTAAAGTCTTTAAATAACCGACACTAAAGGTAGGTTCTGTAGTAGTGTTGATGATCTGATGATGTGACAAGTCGAGGTGGGTGGCCTATTTATAGGTGTTTCCCACCAACTAAACCATACACACTGTGGTCGAGGCTTGGTATCGGTCCAGGCTTGACTGTGGTCGATCGAGGCCTCTCCTCGATCGAGGTCACCATAGTGGTTGGTCAAGTCAGTACCTCATTCGAGGTATAGCGGCATCTCAGTTGAGGCATGGCATCACCTCAGTCATGGTCCCACCTCATTTGTGACATGGTATCACCCCAATCAAGGCACTACCTCAGTCTAGGTCGGTCGAGGTTGAGATGAATGGGTTGTAGGCTGTGACCAAAAGGGGTGTGCTACACTGTAGTCATGAATTATTGGTGTGATTGGTGGCATCAGCCACAGTGTGAGGGTCCTCAATGGTCAATGAGCTGTGGTCGAGGTGTTGACCACTGTCGTGGCTTACTGTGACTCTACAAAGATGGAAAAGGTGTGCAAATAAGATTCTCAACATAAAGTGATAAAATAAGTGGAAAAGTCTATAAAAAATATGTTTGGAGAGGTATGAAATATGTGCAAAAAGTGTATAAAATTAGATGTTATCAACTCCCCCAAACTTAGAATCATGTATGTCCTCAGGCTAAGGGTAGGTTTGAAATCATAGAGAGAAGAGCAATTTGTGACAAAATTTTGCAAAACATAACATTACCGAGTTATCTCATTCTTACATCAAAACACTTGTGGTATGTTCACTCAATCCTAAAATTTCATTCCTCCCTCTTCACAACTAGAGTTGTACAACTTTGAGTTCTTGTCATTACCTTTTGATGTGCACAAATTATATCATCTTTTGGATCATGTTTGGTTGCATATCCATGTTGTTTTGACTCAATTATCACTCTCATTCATGTTAGATTCTATATTTTTAGCTATTCTTACTTGTCTCATGGTTTCTATTGTAGGTACTACATATTGCAATGAAATTATGAGTAATATATCATATTATGTATTATTGGATCACTCCTTAAGTATATACATGTTTTGGGGTTCGAAATTGCGCAAATACCACTTTTTACGGCATGTAAATCGGACCTACACACTGAAAGTTATGAGCAAAATACACAACAGCCCAGAACAGCGAGGTGCACGCCATGCACCAAAAGTGCACGCCGTGCACCTGGGAATTTCAGGCAGATAAAAGTTTCTGGAAAATTTCACGACGTGCACCTGGGAGCCAAAAGTTTCTGGAAAGTTGCACGGCGTGCATTTCCAAAGTGCACGTCGTGCACAGTGTATTCTGGAGCAAACTGAAAGTTTCTGGAAAGTTGCACGGCGTGCATTTCTAAAGTGCACGCCGTGCACCTGGCAGTTTCAGCATTTTGTAAAATATGAGTTTTTGTTTAAAACGAAGTGGGAACTTAATGGGCGGTTAGGCCCGGTCATTTATGAACGTTCCCTCATCCCAGAGCAAAGGAGGAGCAGAGGAGGGCGATTTGGGAGGAAACTAAGGTGGTTTCTTGCACAAAGAGACCATTTCTTCTTCTCCACTTCTCCTTAGTCATCTTCAAGGTGCAGCTAGCGTTCCCAACTCCGAGCAGCTTCTTGAGAGAGGAGCAGGCCCGACTTGGAGCAGCTAAAGGAAGGGAATTTTGTCCTAAATCTGGAATTCTTGCTCCTTGTGGTTACATCTTCATCTTCTTGTCTTTTCTTCTCTAAACCATGGCTAGCATTGAGAATTCTGTAGAAACTCTGTTGTACATTGTTATGGACGAGTAGATCTTTTCTTCTTGGGTATGGGAGAGTAACTCCCATGCCATGGCATGTAATGAACAAGTAATTTCGTACTAAATGCATTTGCTTCTTGTTTCCTTACCTTGAGAGTGTCGGTTACTCTTTTCCTTGCATGTACTGTTGGCCACCTTATATGCATGATTTCTGCTTTCTTGCTTAGTTTGAGAAGACAAGTAGGTTTGAATGGAGACGCTCTTCTTGGCAACTCTTCTTCTTCTACGAGAGTAGAGAAGAATGAGTTGAGGATCTGTTTGTGATCATAAATGAAATTCATGCACGAGAGTGCTGTTTTGAGTTATGATCGTTACATTTACACCGGGAGGTGAAATGTAACACAACTTTTCCTTGAAACATGATCTTATGTATGTTTAAATTATTTTGTTCTCTTAATTGTTATGGCATATGAGTGAAATCCTAATGTCCAAGATTCATAAAATTTCTGAATTCGGACTTTCCTTGTAATCCTTGTTGTTTGCTTAAATCTGAATTTTCTGTAGTTAAAACCTAATCCTTATGCTTTTAGAACAAATCTTTTCTACTCTTTAAAATCGGTCTAGATTGTTGAACTCTTGTACTGTTGCGTTCATTTAAGTTATCTCAGCTCCTTGTGTTCGACCTTAACTATACTACCTCCGTATACTTGTGGAGTTTGGTTAAGTTGAGTAAACTTTCCATTACTTGGATTGAAACTCGTTTGTTTAAATAACCAACAAGTTTTTGGAAGGAGGTGGTTTCTTGCCAAAGAAACCCCATTCTTCCTCTCTTCTTCTCCAAGCTTCTTCTCCAAGGTGCAGCAGAGCTTCTTCACTCCACAAAGCTTCTCGGGAGGGAAGTTTGTCCGGTTTGGAGCAGCTGTAGAAGTGGGATTTCGTCCTCAAGTTTGAATTCTACCTTCCTTTGGTTACACCTTGGGATTGCTTAGCTTTTCCTTCTCTAAACCATGTTTAACTATGAAATTTCTGCACATCTTCTGCTATACATCATTATGGACGAGTAGACTCTTCTTCTTGGGCATGGGAGAGTAACTCCCATGTCATAGCTTGTATGAACATATGAATTTCGTACTAAATGTTACTTTCTTGCATATTCCAAGAGTTGTTTCAGATCTGAAATTTTTGTTTGTGTGATTGGCCATCATACTTGCATGTTTTATACTTTCTTTCATAATCTGAGAAGATGTATTTGAGAGTATGGAGTTACTCTTTTGGCAACTTGTCCTTGACCGCGAGAGTGGCTGGGATTAAGTTGAGGAGCAAGGTTTGTGATTCAAAATGAAATACATGCACGAGAGTGATGTATGGAGTTAGAATCGTCATTACTTCACCGGGAGGTGAGTGATGACTACAAACCTCCTTTGCAAGTTAATTAACATGTTTAAATTCATATTTTAATATAAGCTATGAATGTGATAGTGAAATCCCAAGTCTAAGATCCTTCCAAATCTAAATCTTAACCTTTCTTAAGTGAAAATTTATTGTTTCGTTTTAAATCTATAATTTAGTTGTTCGAATCCAATCATCTTATTTACAATGATCTAGATTATTGAAAATCATAACTCTTACGCCTAACTAACCAACTCTCCTTGTGTTCGACCTCGACTACAACTACTCTCGTATACTTGCGGGATATAGCTAGTTGAGTAAAAGATCATTCTTAATGATTGAAACTCGTTAGTGTAAACAACCAACAAGTTTTTGGCGCCGTTGCCGGGGAGCATCGGTATTCCTATTAGAGTAAGAGTTGTTGATAAGTAAATGAGACTAGATCACAACCTTCATATCCACCATCATATCCATAAATCATAATTCATCATGATCATCATAATTTGTTGTATCTTCCATGTTTGTTTTTGTATCTCACTCACCTTGTTTATTTGCAGGAGCATATGGGGTGTTCATAAAAAGATCCTTGAACCATGCATATCTCTACATTTAGAAAATGAACACACTATTTGCAGCCCTCATGGAGCAAGAAGGAGTGAAACCCAAACATGTATGGAGGAATCACAACCCACACAACCATCATCCATGTCACCATCATATGCACTACCCTCATCCACACATCGTCCTTCATCCACACCACCATAAATCACACCTAATTCACCGCCATCATATATACCACCAACAACCATACCACATTCTTCCACACCCTCATATACACCACCAACATCCATACAACATACACCACCACCATCTACGCCACATCTACCTAATCCTCTGGATTCACATGAAGAACTAGTCAAGGAGGATGACCTTCTTCTTAAGGACTACTTTGGTACAGCTGCAATGCACATGAGTGGGCCTATTAATATTTTAGAATTTGAGGCAAAGGAGTTTTCTATCATCCCATCCATCATACAATTGCTACAGCTGAATGCATTTGGAGGGACACCAATGGAGGATCCAAACCTCCACATTGCTAAATTTCTGCAATTGCTAAGTACTATAAAGATATATGGTGTTCCTACTGATGGGATACGCCTAATCCTTTTTCCATTCTCTCTTAGAGATAGAGACAAGGCATGGCTCTATACTTTGCCAAATAAGTCAATCAACACTTGGGAGGAGCTTCAAAAAGTCTTTTTGGCAAGATATTTTCCACCTAGCAAAACTTTACAGTTGAGGATTCAACTCATCAATTATTCTCAAAGGGATGGAGAGACTTTGTATGATGCATGGGAGAGGTTTAAAGATCTTCAACATCTTTTTCCACATCATGGTCTAAGCAATTGGATTCTATTGCAATCTTTCTATAATGGTTTGTGCTACAATACAAGGATGTCTATTGATGCAGCTGCAAATGGAGCTCTAATGAACACATCTTATGGAGAAGCCTATGCTATTATTGAAGATATGGCATCAAATTATTTGCAATGGAGTATGACTACAAGCTACCACCCATCCTTTTCACATACTACTTCCAGAAAGCAAAGGGAAGATCACACGGTTGGTGCTATAGACATAATTACAGCAAAGATAGACACTTATCACAAAGGTTTGATAAGCTAAGCACACAGCCATTTCAAGCAGCCAATATTATTTGTGATTCATGTGGGTTGCTTGGAAACTCATCTTCTACATGTTATGCTTCTTCTATTTATTCTCCAATGGACTACACTCCACTGGACTTCTACATCAATGCAAACCCAAATTTCATTCAGCCACAACAACCATAAGTAACTTCTAGATTAGAGTCCATGCTTGCAACATTTTTTTCAACTCAAATGTAGCAAAATGAGGAGTTTCATCAACAAAGACAATCAATGAAGGGTGCCATTTTCCAACTCTCTTCTAAGGTGGACGATATTACCACTCATGCACACATCTTGGAGAAACAAATTACCCAGCAAGCTCTTTTTAGCAAAGAAGCATTTCCACCTTTCTTGCCTAGTCCACTGGAGATGAATCCTACATATTTCAGGCTGGTGATATTGAAGAATGGAGTTGTTATAGAGGTATATCCTTCAAAGTATGATGATGTTGATATCCATGATGATTATGAAGTTGCAACTAAAGGGGAGAAAGCTACAACACATGCTCTACATGTTGATTCTTCAAGCAAGCCACATGTCTTTCCTCCTCACACTCTAGATGACACATTGCTTTATAATGAGAACACTCTTCCCAACTCATATTTTGATGATGCTTCAAAGGAGAATGAAAAGACAAATAGTATTGGCATACAAAAGACTATTCTTGTTGCAGCTCATAGGTGCTTTCGCTTGCCCCAAATCAAGGACATATTTGCAAGGAGGCATAAATCTTTAGCAAAACAATTTCCAGCTGCAAATCAAAGCACCGGTCCTACATGGACTTTGATGTTTCCACCAGGATGAGGTACCCGGTTGAAACCTTTTTAGTTTGATTTATGCAGTGAGGACACTGCAGATTTCAAGCTTAGGGGGGAGCAACTGGATGGTAACCTAGTTCTTTTATCTTTTCCCTTTCATGTTATTTGCTTCTTATCTTTTGCTTTTGTTTTGTGTTCACATTTCAGTCATTGTTTTCAGTTCTCCTCTTCTGGTGGAAAATCTAGTATGATATGAGGTTTATCTTTTATATGTGGATAGAACTCCTATGCTTAACAGATTGTCCTCTTTTGATGAGAAATATCATTTGGAGAAATTGTAAAAGGCATGCATTAATCAAATGAAACATTTTGGCCATCAACATGTGCTTAACCTTGGTTTATGCTTCTAGCCTGAACATTCATCTTTCACATCCTTGATTGCTTAAAACATGTAATGGTTTCAATTTTTTTTGAGTAAATCAACTTTACAACATCATTTGGAATATGAGATGCCCTTGCCAAGCTCTTAGTGCATTTTCAACCACTCTTTCAATGAAAATTTTTCAAAACAAATGAATGAAATCTAGCTAATGTTGCAATTTAGTTGACTCTCCTATCTTTTGGAAAAAAAAATTAAAATTTATTTTGGCTTATCTCATCTTTATACCCTATAAAAGATGGCTAAACCGCCCACATATCATGCTAGCCTAGTGTAAGTCCGATCTGGCCACGATGGTTAGGTGGTATGTCTTAAAAGAGGGTAAAATACCCCAACTGACACTCCATGTGTGCATAAGCCTACATTAGCAGCAGAGTGTCGGAACCCATAATCCTTTATCATATCACTTTTGGGAAAGAAGGAGAGTACAACTAAACTGTCAATTTTAACTAAGATTTCAGCATTTGTATCCTTAATAGTTGAGAGTTTGAGTTGCACATCCACTAATTGCTTGGCTTGGTCATCCAAATTCTACCTAGTGGTGTTTAATTGATTGATTCAACTAATTGATGCCATCCCTGCTGAACTAAAAATCTCTTTCTTGGATGTTTGAGTTGAATTGATGGCTATGAGTATAAACATGTTGATCATGGTTGGTTTGGTCTTATACACATCTTTCATTTCATTTGATCTATGCATGAACTTGACAATTCCTTCATTTGTGTTTCTATGCTCTTTTTGCTTGAGGACAAGCAATAGTTTAAGCTTAGGGGGATTTGATGTGCACAAATTATATCATCTTTTGGATCATGTTTGGTTGCATATCCATGTTGTTTTGACTCAATTATCACTCTCATTCATGCTAGATTCTATATTTTTAGCTATTCTTACTTGTCTCATTGTTTGTATTGTAGGTACAACATATTGCAATGAAATTATGAGTAATATATCATATTATCTCTTATTGGATCACTCCTCAAGTATCTACATGTTTTGGGGTTCGAAATTGCACAAATACCACTTTTTATGGCATGTAAATCGGACCTACACACTGAAAGTTATGAGCAAAATACACAACAGCCCAAAACAGCGAGGTACACGCCGTGCACCAAAAGTGCACGCCGTGCACCTGGGAATTTCAGGCAGATAAAAGTTTCTGGAAAGTTGCACGACGTGCACCTGGGAGCCAAAAGTTTCTGAAAAGTTCCACGGCGTGCATTTCCAAAGTGCACGCCGTGCACAGTGTATTCTGGAGCAAACTGAAAGTTTCTGGAAAGTTACACGGCGTGCATTTCTAAAGTGCACGCCGTGCACCTGGCACTTTCAGCATTTTGTAAAATACGAGTTTTTGTTTAAAATGAAGTGGGAACTTAATGGGCGGTTAGGCCTGGTCATTTATGAACGTTCCCTCATCCCAGAGCAAAGGAGGAGCGGAGGAGGATGATTTGGAGGAGAAAAAGGGTGGTTTCTTGGGAAAGGAGTCCATTTCTTCTTCTCTTCTTCTCCATTGTCTTCTCCAAGGTGCAGCCAAGCTTCCCCAACTTCGTGTAGTTTCTCTGGAGAGGAGCCAGTCCGTTTTGGAGTAGCTTTGGGAGTGGAATTTCGTCCCCAAATCGGAATTCTACTTCTCTTGGGTTACACTTTCAATTCTCCGAGCTTTTCCTTCTATAAACCATGTTAAACTCTGAAAATTTTGTAGCATTTCTGCAATGCATGATCATGGATGAGTAGAATCCAAATCTTGGACATGGGAGAGTAACTCCCATGTCATAGCTTGTATGAACATATGAATTTCGTACTAAATGTTAGTTTCTTGCATGTTCTAAGAGTTGTTTCAGATCTGAAATGCTTGTTTGTGTGATTGGCCATCATACTTGCATGTTTTATGCTTTCTTTCATAATCTGAGAAGATGTGTTTGAGAGTATGGAGTTACTCTTTTGGCAACTTGTCCTTGACCGCGAGGGTGGCTGGGATTATGTTGAGGAGCAAGGTTTGTGATTTGAAATGAAATACATACACGAGAGTGATGTATGGAGTTAAAATCATCATCACTTCACCGGGAGGTGAGTGATGACTACAAACCTCCTTTGCAAGTTAATTAACATGTTTAAATTCATATTTTAATATAAGCTATGATGTGATAGTGAAATCCGAAGTCTAAGATCCTCTTAAATCTGAATCTTAACCTTAATTAAGTGATAATTTACTGTTTTGTTTTAAATCTGTAATTTAGTTTTTCTAATCCAATCATCTTGTGTACAACGATCTAGATTATTGAAAATCATAACTCTTGCGCCTGACTAACCAACGCTCCTTGTGTTCGACCTCGACTACAACTACTCTCGTATACTTGCGGGAAATAGCTAGTTGAGTAAACTATCCTTTACTTGGATTGAAACTCGTTAGTGTAAACAACCAACACCTTTGGTAGTAAAAGTTATCTCTGTATCAATGTATCACCCCTTCCTACGTTAGGTTACTATCCATACTAATACAACATCTCCTTGAGGGGTAGCTTTCACACTCTTCCTTTATTTTCTGTTGACCCTATGCTGGTGTGTTCAGGTAGGCTTCAGGCTTTAAGTTTTTTCCTCTTCCCTGAATTCCCCTCACCCAAAACTGTCGTAAGGATAGTGTTGCCCTTAGGGGCTTTTTACATTTAAGTCAGATGGTTGTGTGAGATTCATTCAGGATTGTAGGTGGGTAAGTGATAACCTCCAATTTTGTGATGTTATCTTAGTAATGTTCTTCGGTTTTCCACACTCTTTCTCAGATAAATTAGACAGAATCCCTAACTATCCTCTCTTATTGCAAATATACTATTAGATTAACTTTTCTCCTTTTTACTTACAGAAAAAGACACAAAAAAATCACAAAAGACTCATACGGTCCCAAGACCGCATGAAGCCAACCGGTCCCAAGACCGCATGGACTCACACGGTCCCAAGACCGCATGAAGCCAACCGTTCCCAAGACCGCATGGAGCCACACAGTCCTAAGACCGCATGGAGTCACACGGTCCCAAGACCGCATGGAGTCACACAGTCCCAAGACCGCATGGAGTCACACAGTCCCAAGACCGCATGAAGCCAACCGGTCCCAAGACCGCATGGAGTCACACGGTCCCAAGACCGCATGGAGTCACACGGTCCCAAGACCGCATGAAGCCAACCGGTCCCAAGACTGCATGGAGTCACACGGTCCCAAGACCGCATGAGTCCAAACGGTCTCAGAGTCCAAACAGTCTCAGAGTCCAAACGGTCTTCACCCGAAACTGACCAAACCATTTGGACTTCAATTAAAGCCTATAAATAAGACCCAAGGGGTCCTTCCAAGGGAAGGAAGTTTTCAGACGTCCAGAGGCTGCCCCTACTACCAGAGCTAATCCAACCTCCATCCTCCGCCCAAAGGCTGCCGGTCTGAGATTTACACTCCATCCTGAAGTTGCTTCCTCTCTCTTCGCCAAAGAAGGTGGGAAGAGGAGACTTCATCATCGAGCAACCTGTGAAGTGTAAAGATCGTCATTCTCTCTCCTTCTAAGGGGTTGACTTTCCTCTCTGCTTTGTGGGGACGGTGTTCTCTTTCTCTCTTCTGGCCTCCTTCTTTGTCCTAGTTATGAGCAAGTAATCTCTTTCACTAGGGTGCAGGGAGTAGCCCCTCTACCCATGTTTTCATTTCATGCAATGTAATCCATAGTTTGTAATAGAGATATACTTTCTTTTCAGTTCAACATCAATCGTTTAATGAATGCTTGTTGCTTGATCACCAACTTGTGTTATCTTTTATCTTTTAGTATGAATTATCTACGTTTGTACTATCAGATTCGAATCTCGATTGAATGTTGGTTCTTGATGCATGTATCCACCATGCATCTGTTTCAGTATCTAGGAGTGTTTCTCAAGAAGTGGAGTAAACTCACTTCCATCATTGTACTTTCATACTATGAAATGGAATTAGTTGACGTATGAAAGTACAACCTTGATAAGTCGAGGAACACAATTTGCGAAGGGAATGATGTAAAGTAGGTGACCATTCATTCGGGGATGGTTGGCATTACAACATTCCCACACTTCTTGTAGTTAGTTCTCTGAAAGGAAGCTAATTCTACAAAGATACTAACTGTTTAGACTATTTTTGTAGGTTATGTTTTATGTTGTATGTTTTGATCCATGTGTAGTGGCGGTGAAAGCCGATCACATCCTAGTGGCTTCTTATCATTGTTTACAACCTAAAATTTACTTTCTTACTTTGTTTTACTTACACTTAGTTTAAAACAACCAAATCAAATCTTTGGATTAAATATCAACTATTAAGGAGTTAAGTGAAATTCTAATGTTTTCCATCTTGTTAATCTCAACATGACCGTTGTCCCGTGGATTTGACCCTTAACTATACTACAATAAAACTTCCACATATCTTAGCATACGTGGGTGGAGTTCTCAATCTAGTATAAGCAAGGCTAAACCTAAAGACTTACTATCTTTAGGATTTTTAGTGGTGCACGTAATTCCACGCGAGTGGAAGCTCCATCAAAAATTGGCACCGTTGTCGGGGACAATGAAACATTTTAATTTCATTTACTATCTTACTAGTTGGTTAGGGTTTTACATTTTTCTTTAACCATTAGTCTCTATCTTCTTGAATTCATCATATCTCTTGCATCGACTAAAAGGTGTATTTCTTTCTCTACTCAGGTAGAAGATGTGTATGCAACCATCACATAACCTCAGATTCTCCCCTGATCCAGAGTACGACTCTGAGGTAGAGAGAAGCTTCCACCGCCACATCAGACTTAACTGCCAAAGAGCCAGGAAAATGGTTGAAGATCAATGCCAAGCTGCGTTAGTAATGGAAAGGGCCAATGCTGCCATAGCCGCTCAGAGAGAACAACTCATTGCTGACACCCGTGCTCAGATTCAAGCAGAGATCTGAGTTGAAGAACATGCCCGCATCTGAGCTGAAAATGAAGCAGCTAACCAAGATGCCCAACTAGAGCTAAGAAATAAGCAATGGAGGGACTATGCCGTACCTAAGAACTATGAAGACAATCATCCAGTTCGACCACTGATCATTGACATACCCAACTTCGAAATCCAGACACAATGGATTCAAATCATGCAGGGCATCTCATTCTCTGGTGGTTCTGGAGATGACTGCATGGATCACTTTAAGAGGTTCAAGGCACTTGCCGACTTGTCCCACAGGCTGGAGTTGCCTTTGACACAATAATGTTACATCTTTTCCATTTCACTCTGTCAGGAAGGGCTCTAAGTTGGTATAATTTGCTTGATAGGGAGCCAATCATCACCACTTGGGCTCCCTTGGAAGAAATGTTCCTAGAGAAGTTTTTCTCCCATTCGTTAACTTACGAAATTAGGGGGAAGATCAACCACTTCGCCCAACTTCCTGGAGAATCACTCGCAGAAGCATGGGAAAGATTCAAGGAACTTCTAAGAAATTGTCCTCATCACGGCATCTCCCAGAATCAACTAATAGAAATGTTCTATAGGGGGGTGAGTGATGATATCAAGCAATTTCTGGATTCCTCATCTGGAGGAAATTTTATGAGGAAGAACTACGAGGATGCTTGGAAAATCATTACACTTGGAGCTGAGAACCAATCCAATTGGGGACGATCATCCGGCAAGGGAGTCCTCAAAGTTTATAAAGCTGAGGAATCAATGGAAATGAAGGCTATTGCTGAAACTTTAAAGACTATAGCTCACAAACATCAGTCACTTGAAACTTCATTCAGAGAATATGATAAGAAGAAAAAACCCCAAGTCTAACAAGTTAAAGCTGCTACAGGGACTTGTGAATCCTGTCACGCATCTGATCACCCTACACTGTCATGTAGTCTGCTTTTCAATGTGATGATGGATATGCAACCACCACAACAACGGTGCGAACCAATCATCGAACACCCTGAAGACCAGATGCCCGAACAAGTTAATTCCATTCATTCCATACCGGGACAAGTTTACTATAATCCAAATCAACCAAGAAACCACCTCGGTTTTCAGTATGTGAATCCTGCGGGGACTGCTAACCCGCAACATCAAACATAGGGTGGGTCTTCCAATAGGTTGCCACCTGGATTCCAAAGAAACTTTAATCAAAATCAAGGGAACCTCAGAAATAACTTCCCAAGATCCAACTACCCTAGAAACCCCTCCGCCTACTATCAATACACCCATCCCCGTCTGCACCCGCAATTGTACCCTCAGTTGCAGCAACAGCAGCAACCTCAGTTAGCACTGCCTCCGCAACAACCACATCAAGGACAACAACAACTCGCTCAGAAAAATGCCCCCTCCTAGCCAGCAGACGAGATGACTATGATCAGGCAGATGCTACAGTCACAACAAACCATGCTTTCCAATCAGCAAGCTCAGTAGAAGGCGGTGGAGGCCCAACTAGCACAAATTGCTGCCCAACTAAAGCCACGAGCAGGCACTTTTACAGGACAACCTGAGTCAAACCCTAGACATGACCAAAATAGACCAAAGCAATTGAATGCCATCACTACAAGATCTGGATGTGCCCTTCACGAAATTATGAGAATCACTCATGATGATGATGATACACATGTCCTCATTCCTAATGCAAGCTCGAATCTAGCAACTGAGAATTCTGTAGAGACTAAAAAAGGAAAAGGAAAGGAACAAGCCCCCAAGGAGTCAGAGGTCCCGCAATATAAACCTAGGATACCATATCCAGGAATATTGAGAGAGACTAAGATGGACACTAGATTCCAAAAATTCAAAGAGGTGATGTAGAAACTCTATATCGACATCCCGCTCCTCGACGCCCTCTCTGAAGTACCAGCTTGGGCTAAATACCTGAAAACCTTGCTATCAAGAAAGTACATTACTGAAGAAGAAGAGACCATCAAACTAGCTCAGACCGCCTCTGATATCATTCTTAATAAGATGCCAAAGAAAAAGAAGGACCCTGGTTCCTTCAGTATTCAGTGTTGTATTGGAAATGCTTCGAGCAAAAAGGGATTAGCTGACTTAGGGGCCATCATATCAATTACGCCCTATTCCATGTGTAAAATATTAGGTTTCACTAACTTGCTACCCACCACGATGACAATTCAGTTAGCAGATTCCACTATCACTGAGCCTCTAGGAATTATTGAAGATATTCCGGTCAGGATAGGCAAAGATGCCTATGTCCCATGCGATTTTGTCATTATGGATATCAAGGAGGATCTAAGATACCCAATAATATTTGGCAGACCCTTCCTTGCCACATCCAGGGCACTTATTGATGTTGAAGCTGGCACGATCATTCTAAGACCGGGAAAAGAAGCAATTCAATTCTGGGTTCTCAACAACATGAAAGGTCCCAGAATTCAGGAGGAAGTTTTTCTCTTAGATGCAATACATCAAATGTCCCAATTGGAAATATTTGAGCCATCTGATGAGTTATAGAATGTTCTAACAAATCCAGAAGTTGAATTCTCAGCCAATGAATTGGTTCAACAATGCTTGCAACACTTAGAGAAAGCTGACGAAGCGCCAACAATCGCCTTTGAGGAGCTCAAATCTGTCACTATTTTAGAAGCAAAAGAAGCACCCAAGGCTCCCGATATGAAGACTTTACCAACGAGACTTAAACACGTCTTCTTGGACAAAGAAAAATTATGTCCAGTCATCATCAGTTCCACCCTGACGGAAAACTAGGAAGAAAGGCTTCTTGTTGAGCTAAAGAAACACAAGAAAGCCATTGGGTACAAAATAACTGACTTGACAGGTATAAACCCAGCCTTATGCATGCATAGACTACCCATGGTCGAAGAATTCAAGCCATCAAGAGAACACCAGAGGAAGCTGAACCCCAATCTAAAAGAAGTGGTTCACCTTGAAGTCCTCAAACTGCTGAAAGAGGACATAATTTACCCAATTTCAGATTCTCAATGGGTCAGCCCTGTCTAAGTGGTCCCCAAAAAGGGAGGAACCACTGTAGTGCTAAATGACAAGAATGAGCTAGTGCCTACAAGGACTGTGCCGGGGTGGAGGATGTGTATCAACTATAGGAAACTAAACAAATCAACGCGAAAAGATCACTACCCTCTGCCCTTTCTTGATGAATTCCTAGAACGCTTAGCCCATAAAAAGTTCTTCTGTTATCTAGATGGTTATTCCGGGTTCTACCAAATCCCTATACACTTGGAAGACCAAGAGAAAACTACTTTTACTTGCCCCTTTGGGACCTATGCCTTCAGAAGAATGCCATTCGGGCTGTGCAACGCACCTGCTACTTTCCAAAGGTGCATGTCTTCTATTTTTGCAGGATTAATGGAATCTATAATGGAGGTATTCATGGATGATTTCTCAGTCTACGGAGATTCTTTTGACAATTTTCTACTTAACCTTGGACGAGTCTTACAAAGATGCGAGGAAACGAACCTCGTCCTAAATTGGGAAAAATGCCATTTTATGGTAACTGAAGGTGTCGTCCTCGGACACAGAGTGAGTGACAGAGGGATTGAGGTGTACAAGGCAAAAATTGATGTTATCTCGAAACTTTCACCATCAAAATACATAAAAGGAATACGAGCATTCTTGGGTCATGTTGGGTTTTATAGAATATTTATTAAAGATTTCTCAAAAATAGCAAAACCCATGACCCAACTGCTAACCAAAGATACCAATTTTAATTTTAACCAAGAATGCTTACAAAGTTTCACAACTCTGAAAAACACTTTAATCTCCGCACCCATACTAAGAGCCCTGGATTGGTCACAACCTTTTGAAATCATGTGTGACGCCAGCGACTATGCCATAGGGGTCGTGTTAGGGCAGAGAATTGACAAGAAACCTTATGTGATATATTACGCATCCAAAACGCTCGATGAAGCACAGAAGAACGACACCACTACAAAAAAGGAGTTCTTAGCTGTCATCTATGCGTTCGAGAAATTCTGCTCCTACCTGATTGGAGATAAGGTCATTGTCTACACTGACCACTCTGCTATATGATATCTAATTCAGAAGCAAGACACAAAACCCAGACTTATCCGCTGGGTGTTGATGCTTCAGGAATTTGATTTGGAAATCAAAGACAAAAGTGGAGTAGAAAATGTCGTCGTTGATCATCTCAGCCGTATTGAAGTCAAGGATGATGACACAGTACCTATCAGAGACTCCCTCCCTGATGACTTTATGGATCCTTTCCCCTCTTCTTATGGATGCTCTTACATACTGGTCGTTGTGGACTATGTCTCAAAATGGGTAGAAGTTATACCCACAGTCTCCAGCGATTCCAAACCAGCCATTAAGATGTTTAAATATATCATTTTTCTCAGATTCGGAGTCCCCCGAACTATCAGATCCGACGGAGGGACCCATTTTCTGGAACGAAGCCTTGAAGCCCTCTTAAATAAATATGGAGTCAACCATAAGGTTGCCACACCTTACCATCCACAAACCAGTGGTCAGGATGAAGTTTCGAATAGACAACTAAAGGCAATCTTAGAAAAAACAGTCAATAGACACCGTACTGACTGGTACACCAAGCTTCCCGATGCCCTTTGGGCTTACCGAACAGCTTATAAAACACTAATTGGAACAACCCCGTTCCGTTTGGTATATGGGAAATCATGTCATCTTCCAATGGAACTAGAACATAAGGCTTGGAGGGCCATTAAATAACTGAATTTTGATTTTAAAAGCGCCGGAGAAAACAGACAACTCCAACTACAAGAACTAGAGGAGCTCTGAATGACTGCTTATCAAAGTGCCATGATTTACAAAGAACAAACCAAGATGTGGCACGACGATCATCTAAAAAGAAAAGACATCGTCATTGGAGATAAAGTTCTTCTTTTCAACTCCAGGCTCAAAATGGTCCCCGGAAAACTCCGCACAAAGTGGTCCGGGCCTTTCACTATCAAACATATATACCCGACTGGAGCTATCATAATTGTTGACGATAATGGAGGAGAAAGGACAGTCAATGGCCATAGATTGAAAAAATATTATACTCCAGCAGACAAAATTCCGAGACAGACTATTGAGATCAGAGACCTCACAACATCACCATAACAAAATCAAAACCTCATTGAGCCAGCGACGTAAAACCCAGGCGCTACTTGGGAGGCAACCCAAGATATGAGTATCACCTTTTATCTTTGTTTTCTATTTCCTTTATTCGTCTTAGGTTTATCATCTGAAAATATAAAAATTCATATAACCAAAACAAACATAAAAATATAAAAATCATTATAACCTTAGCCTTCCCAAACGGTCCTGAAACCGTTTGGAGCCAACGGTCTCGAAACTGTTTGGAGCCAAATGACCCTGAAACATTTGGAGCCAAAACGGTCTCGAAACCGTTTGGAGCCAAACGGTCTCGAAACCGTTTGGAGCCCAAATAGTCTCAAAAATGTTTGTAGTCCAAATGGTCTCAAACCAATTTGACATGGGGATTTTGCAGGGTCAACCCCTGATTCCTATAAATATAACCCCCCCTCTCCTTCTCCCTTCTTTTGACTCTCGAGCTTTCTAAAACCCTCGGTGCACTGTTCCATTTCTGCTCCTGTTCCCGCGCAACCCGCGACGCAGGTTCTCTCTGTCACCGTCGCTCCCTCCTCCGCGCGTCTTCACAACGTCCGTGCCTCGGCTACCGCCGCTCCTCGCATCACCGTTGTCTTCTCCGCCCGCTGTTGCATGGTGGACCAGCACACCGCCTTTGCTATCGCTGCTGATATCGTCTATACCATCGCCGACGTCTTCGACGTCGCTGCGGCTCCCTTTTCTATTACCACCATCATCCTTATCGCCACAGCCTTCGCTATCACTGCCGATATTGTCTTTACCATCGCCTGCCGCTCCCCCGAGGTTTCACCTTCCACACGGTTTTGAAACCGTTTAGAACCAAACGGTCTTCAAACCGTTTGGAGCCAAACGGTCTTCAAACCGTTTGGAGCCAAACGGTATTTAAACCGTTTGGAACCAAATGGTCTCCAAAACCATTTGGCCTTTCAAAAACTGCATGTATTTCTTTAAAACATAAAAACACATAAACACATACAAAATCCAATTTTCTTGTTATTCTAACACATGACTTTCCATTTTCAAAAATGGCTTCACCAGCAAAGCAACTCACCGGAAACGAAGATGCTCCCTTCTGGACAACGGAGCAACTAATAGAAAGTCATGCAAAGCTCCAGAAGGTTGTCGATACCTATAAAGAAACCTGAAAGATTCCACCAAAGGTCAACATCATAGCGGTCATGTGCGAAATCGACCGCATCAACAAATGTCTTGCTGAGGAACCTGAAGAAGAAGTGGAAGAAATCTCTTCCAGTGATGAAGGCTCTGAATACGAGCCTAACTCTGAAGATGCAACCCAAACTGACAACTCGAAGGGGAAACAAAAGGCCCACGAAGCTACAAAATAACAACCATCAAAGAAATGGGCAAGAAAGCAAGTCTGCCCCGCTTCTGCTAGGGAACAAACCGTTGCAGAGTCTGCCCCAACACCCGCCACTACCACCTCCGTTATCACCCCCGTCTTCTCAGTGCTCACCACCACCACACCATCACCAGAAAACCTTTACATCCACACCCTCCCATCCATCGACAAAGTACTAAAACCAACAAAGTATGTCTGCTCCAGCGTACTGCTCAAGATGGGGATCTATGACAAAATCCTCACCATGCTAGACAACGCTAATCTATCCACACTATGCGTTGTCCCTAAAATTTCATATGTCAAACCCACAATAGAATTCTTTACACATCTTACTAAAAAATCTATGGACATTATGCACAGGGTAAGGGATGGAGGTGACCGTAGCTTGGACACCAAGCTTTTTGGTAACAACGTTGTTATCACAAAAAATCTTTTGAACGAGATATTCATTGACAACCCAGAGCAACTCAAACAAGCCAAAGATGTTAGCACAGGGAATTCACAATTCAATAGACACAGCTTCTGGAAGACCCTAACAGGGATCCCCACTTATGAGGCAAAGACATGCAAAGCCTCCAATATTCAGTCTAGGTTCGTGCGCACGCTTCACAAAATCCTTACCAGTGCGTTGTTCCCCAGAACAGAGGCAGGAAATGTTATCACTACTGACCTTTTTCTCCTATGGTCCATTTTGCAAGGAAAGCCGGTCAACATTGGACGACACATGATACAAAAATTCTCAGCCTACGCCATAGGAAAATAAATCTGCATGGGTGGGCACATAACTTCCATCATCAAATATCTCAAGATGGGTAGATTACTCCCTCAATGCACACAGATCAAGGGCGACATCCTTACCAACGAGCAAACCTTGAAGAATTCCTATATTATCAAGGAAAAGGATGAGAAATTACACTACATTTTCTGCCCCATAGTACGATCTTCCAGAACTCTGTTGCCACTTCCGGAGCTTGCGGATTATGACAAAGACAAGCTCCTCTTCACTGATGAAGAGCTTACCAAAATCTTGGCTTCGGTAAAAGTTCAAGAAAAGAAGACCACAACAGGACAAACAGAGCTTAGTATTAACACCCCGGTAGCCAGGGAAACAAAAATACCAGTTAAACGACCATCCAAGGCACGTTTACAACCACCCCAGTTGTCGGGGATGCCAACATCAAAACTACAACCAGAGACAGACCGCCCTCATCTGGAGGAGCTACTCACTACCGCATCAATAGACTCATTCATCATGAGCCTACATGATGAGCTCACCACCACCACCCCCATCACATTACCACCCTCTACCATCCCACCATCCACCACCCTTCCACCTCCCTCCATCACAATCCCAACAACAATCCCTCCACCCACATCTTCCACTTCACCCTCTTTCTCCCCATGCACCCCTTTCTCTGCTCCCACACCCGGCTTCACATATTCCGCTCCCATATCCACTCTCGTCTCCTCAACTTTTTCACTCCCCCATATCTCATCCAGCCAATCATCATTCCCTTCATCCACCACCACCCCGACACCGTTGGTGACTCCATCTACGGTCACCACGCAGTTTTTGGGACCATCACCAGTGTCTCTTTCGCAAGGTACTACCACCCTTCCACCCTGACCCCAGCCATACCACCCTTCCACATCTGGGGTCCCTTTTACAAATGTCGGTGAGGAATTCAGACGTCAATTTGATGCCATCCGAAACCTCCTCACCGACCCTTCTAACATAATGCAATCTATTTTTTCTTATGTGTAGGGTATTTCTCAACAGGTCGCCAAGATCAACGATCAGAATAGCGCCTTGCCCAACATCCTCCAAAGTATTCAGCAACGACAGGGCACAGTGGCCAAGCAAGTCGATCACATCGATGACCACTACAAAAACTTGCCCGATCTGGTCCTTGGAGTAAAAAGCCAGCAAGAAGCGTTGGCCAAGCAAGTTGATCGGATCTCTACGTAGACTCAACCTCTGCCTGAGACCCTGTGCAACCTTAAGAAGCAACAAACTGCTTTAAGAATGCGCTTGGATGACATCGACAACACCCTCACACAGCTCCATAGTCGCCAAGAGGAGTCAGCAAACAATGAGCTTAACCAACTATGAGCTCAAGTACAAGATCTTACAGCGTGACTCCTCTCTGCCGAGGGACGATACTCAGATCTTAAGGAAACACACGACGCACTACTCGAATCCCACGAGCTTGTGCAAGTGGCGTTTGATGAGCTACAAGCAACCCATCGGCAGTGCAAAAAGACTACACAATAGCACATCAAAGAGAAGGCAGCCGACGAAGAAGGCGAGGAAGATGAAGATGAGGACGACGATTCTGACTCCTCGGCTAACTCCAATAATAGCACCTCCTCAGACGACCAATTTGATGACCCAGGCAATGCTGGGGAGGGCACCAGCCGAGGAGCTGCATCAAAACAACAAAAAGATCACCATGACGGTGATAAAGATCCCAGATCCCCGACTCACAATGACAACGTTAATATGTCTTACGGGGATCAATTCCTTGATTACTCAGCAATGGGATCTCTGGGGGAATCTGCTAAAGAAGCAGCTTTTGCTGAGTTCCAACAATGCTTACTTAGAACCAGCACAAGTCAACAACAAGTAACATCAGCTCAACACCTTTCTACACCAGACCAAACGGTGCCCTTTCCCCCAGAGCAAGAAGATCTAGAAAGAGTCATCTAGGATACAGATGAAGATCTAGAATCAACTTCTAACTCAGACAAAGATGAAGATTTGCAGCAATACTTAGACAATCTGGAGCAGACTTCTCCCCTCCCTCCACAAGAGCTACCCCACCGCCACCACTACCTCATAAAATGCACGATTTAGAGTCGGTGGTCGTCTCTACCGTAGATGCTCAAGATATCTTTATCTTAAACACTATCATAGATGATGTCAAAGACGGGGGCGATGTTATCTACCAAAATATGAAGACTCGGCGCAAGTTGACACGTGAAGACTTCCGCTCCATCCTTCGACCTCAATCAACGGTGAAGATGGCAGTCTTCCGAGTCCTCCTTGCCAATTCTATCGAAACCTACAGAAGCTCTAGGCGGTAGCAACCCGTTCTTAACGCATCACCTACTCTAGCTATGAGTCTTATATACAAAAAATTACAAAGCAAATCAATCGGACAATTGCAGAGGGGAATCTCCAAAAAGGCACGCTACATTACCGTTCCCTTCCAAGTCTCTAGTCACTGGCTACTAATGATCATGGACACTGCGGCTTGAGACGCCAAGGTGTACAACTTTTGCGCCACTGAACAAAGAGCTGCAATAATCAATTTCACTGGAACAGAGGTCGGGGATGCCAGATGCATCCCTTTCCGGCTCCTGAAATTGATTTGGGCTACTTGCCCATCCCTGTGCAATAATTGGAACCAACCTTGGTTCCAAATCATCAACCCCCACGCCCAAACTCAAGAGGGTTCTAGGGATTGCACTTTCTATGTTATAAGTCATATTCAAGTGCTCAATCAGCAAATCCCTTTTACCAAACTGGCCACAGAAGATTTTCATTCTCTGCGAGGTCGTTATGCCATGGAGTTAATTTGTGATACATAGTTCTTCAAGGACCCAACTATGGAACCTAGAGACGTTCCTCGCTATCTATTTTCGGCCATCCAACGTCCTCCAAAACAGCCATTCAGGCAAACAATAGAGGAGTTGGAGAAACAACAGCCATCCAAGGTTCCCGAGAAGAAGAAATGGGACCCTTACTCTTTCGATCTGTCAGATGATGAAGGGGTTACCGAGTTGCTAACCGGGGCGAACATCAACAGATCATCTTCACAAATGGCCCCCCTATCTGCCATTTCACCAACATTCCCAAATTTTGACCTCAGCGCTTGCAAAAGTCTCTCTGACAATGAACTTTGTCTCATCATGTCAAGGCTTTACGCCGAGAAAGATGACCTCGTTTTTATGTCCGGTGACATTTTGGTCATGGCGGACGCGTTACGAGAAACTGTACAGACAAAAGGGTCTCTATCCGTAAGTTTGATGGCCGCCTATCAATTTCTTCTCGGACAGAATCACCCTACAACCTATATGGCATCCGTGTATATGAAGGACAATCTCCTAAAGTTAAATAACTTCAGAACAACTGAGGCATTCATTTCCTTCCTACAACATACGACTCTGAAGTTTATCATGCTTCCTTTCCTTCATTTAGAACACTGGATGTTGTTGGCAACAAATCTTCATGAAGGAACAATAATCATATACAACAGTTCTGACAGCCAGTACAATCCAGATCAACAACATTACACTACAACACCAAGAACGCCTACATAAGAGGTGGTGAAGGAGTGCACCGATCAACTTCATATCCTTCTTAGCAAGCACACATGGGCATACGACAAAGAACACTTTCATCGCCCCGCCTTTAGCCACAAGTGCCCACAGCAGCTCTACGAGTCGAACGACTGTGGTTTCCACATCCTCTACTGGATATACACCATCATGGTACTTGGAAGACTAGTAGAGGACATGAAAGAAGTGGATTATCTCATGTTATGAGGAAAGTTCACCGCTAATCTCCTTCGCATACATGGCACCAATAAAGGACTAACAGAAGCCTGATGCCCTTGTCCTTGTACTTCTCAAACTATCACTTTAACACTCTGCGGATAGAGTGAGTGATAAGTTAGGGGGGAGTACACTGGACAAGGGCGAGGTATTATTTTCAAATCCTTCCCTCTCTACATTTTCTTTCAATTATGTACAAATTTTACAGCTTCCTTTGTGCACTTAATTTTTGTTTTAAAAGCAATTTCCCTGTTAAAATAAACCTCGCACATAAAGAAGAACATCCCTCTTGGAACAAAGTCATCTCCAGCTAACTTTAGAATCCAGTTAGTCCTCAAAAAGTAATAACAAGAATAGCACTTAGACATGTAATGGCGAATTAATAAAATATCTCCACTCTTGAATTTTCACGCTTTTGCTTCATTTCTACATCTGACTCCCCCCAGGTCACCATCAAGGATGAAATAAGACAATCCCTCTCAAGGATGGGAGGGACATCAGGTGAAATCCATATCAAGAAGTCTCGCAAGTGGACCACTAAATAGAAACCAAATAAGTGCATGTCGAGAAACTCTAAGAACAACTTTCTTCTCTTCAAATAAAAGAGGCTTGGCCGCCCAATTAATTTCCCTAAAAAACCCATAACCTAAGCATGTGAGTTTATGAATAAAAGCCAGAGTGGTGAATAAAACTATGAGAGTTGTGCCATGAATAAGGATCTATATAAAGAACCAATGAAGGTCTCGCCTGGCCGGTACATTCATCTGCCCTCACAAAGACAGATGTGTCGTGCCCGGTAGTGAAACCCTAAGGTATCTAAATGTATGAAAGGCTAATAAAGGACTCGCCCGGCAGGTACATTCAACTGCCCTCAAGAATGCAGATGTATTGTGCCCGGTAGTGAGATCCTAAAAGCATAGACAACCCCTCCCCCACTTGAAGGGGGAGTTACACATTAAGCCTTTAGCCAACCCTCATACCCACTCTAGCTTCCGGTAGGATTTTTAGAGAAGTATAAAGCTAATTAGAGTCAACGACATGCACCAGATAAAAAGTGGTCCCAATGTGGGCTATGAGATATGGAAGAAACCTGAGATCCAAGCAACTCTCAATACCTGAAAGAGTTAAAGCAAGCAAAAAGCTCTGATACAACCTTAGGAGATCTCAGGTTTAGAATTGAAGCAAGAGTATGGAAATCTTAACTAAATAAAATTGCCTAGTCATTACATGCCTCAGCTCTATCTAACTTGAGGACAAGCTAGACTCTAAGTTAGGGGGGGTGATAACCTCCAATTTTGTGATGTTATCTTAGTAATTTTCTTCGGTTTTCCACACTCTTTCTCAGATAAATTACACAGAATCCCTAACTATCCTCTCTTATTGCAAATATACTGTTAGGTTAACTTTTCTCCTATTTACTTATAGAAAAAGACACAAACAAATCACAAAAGACTCATACGGTCCCAAGACCACATGAAGCCAACCGATCCCAAGACCGCATGGACTCACACGGTCTCAAGACCACATGAAGCCAACCGGTCCCAAAACTACATGAAGTCACACGGTCCCAAGACCACATGGAGTCACACTGTCCCAAGACCGCATGAAGCCAACCGGTCTCAAGACCGCATGGAGTCACATGGTCCCAAGACCGCATAGAGTCACACAGTCCCAAGACCGCATGAAGCCAACCAGTCCCAAGACCGCATGGAGTCACACGGTCCCAAGACCGCATGAAGCCAACCGGTCCCAAGACCGCATGGAGTCACACGGTCCCAAGACCACATGGAGTCACACGGTCCCAAGACCGCATGAGTCCAAATGGTCTCAGAGTCCAAACGGTCTCAGAGTCCAATCGGTCTTCAAGACCATTTGTACCTGAAACTGACCAAACCATTTGGACTTCACTTAAAGCCTATAAATAAGACCCAAGGGGTCCTCCCAAGGGGAGGAAGTTTTCAGACATCCAGAGGCTGCCCCTACTACCCCAGAGCTAATCCAACCTCCATCCTCTGCCCAAAGGCTGCCAGTCTGATATCTACACTCCATCCTGAAGCTGCTTCCTCTCTCTTCACCAAAGAAGGTGGGATGAGGAGACCTCATCATCGAGCAACCTGTGAAGTGTGAAGATTGTCATTATCTCTCCTTCTAAGGGGTTGACTTTCCTCTCTCCTTTGTGGGTATGTCATTCTCTCTCTCTCTTCTCGCCTCCTTCTTTGTCCTAGTTATGAGTGAGCAGTCTCTTTCACTAGGGTGCGGGGAGTAGCCCCTCTACCCATGTTTTCATTTCATGCAATGTAATCCATAGTTTGCAATAGAGATATACTTTCTTTTCAGTTCAACATCAATCATTTAATGAATGCTTGTTGCTTGATCACCAACTTGTTTTATCTTTTATCTTTAGTATGAATTGTCTATGTTTGTACTATCAGATTTGAATCTCGATTGAATGTTGGTTCTTGATGCATGTATCCACCATGCATCTGTTTCGGTATCTAGGAGTGTTTCTCAAGAAGTGGAGTAAACTCACTTCCATCGTTGTACTTTCATACTATGAAATGGAATCAGTTGATGTATGAAAGTACAACCTTGATAAGTTGAGGAACACACTTTGCAAAGGGAATGATGTAAAGTAGGTGACCATTCATTCGTTGATGGCTGGCATTACAACATTCCCACACTTCTTGTAGTTAGTTCTCTGAAAGGAAGCTATGTCTACAAAGATACTAACTGTTTAGACTCTTTTTGCAGGTTATGTTTTATGTTGTATGTTTTGATCCATGTGTAGTGGCGGTGAAAGCCGATCACATCCTAGTGGCTCCTTATCATTGTTTACAACTTAAAATTTACTTTCTTTCTTTGTTTTACTTACACTTATTTTAAAACAACCAAATCAAATGTTTGGATTAAATATCAATTATTAAGGATTTAAGTGAAATTCTAACGTTTTCCATCTTGTTAATCTCAACAAGACAGTTGTCTTGTGGATTCGACCCTTAACTATACTATGATAAGACTTCCACGTATCTTAGCATATGTGGGTGGATTTCTCAATCTAGTATAAGCAAGGCTAAACCTAAAGACTTACTATCTTTAGAATTTTTAGTGGTGCACGCAATTCCACACGAGTGGAAGCTCCATCCGTAAGTTTGGCCTCAAGGTTCCACTTACAGGCATGACATATCTACATTTGTGAGTGAAGCAATACACCAGATGTGTGGAACCCCTTGGCATCTTTCGGGCACAACTCTTGTTATATATATTTTTTTCTTTTTCTTTTTGGCTTTTCATGCCTCCTCTCTAGTTTGGGTGAGTGGGTTTTTATGTGGTCTTCTAGGCATCCAAGCCTCTTGTCATCCTAAAGTGGGGATACTTAAACTTGAAAGGGTTAGTTGTTTCCTTCTCGGGGAAGGTGAGGATTTTCTGGTTGGAACTGTCAGGTTAGGGTGGTTGGTCAAGAGTATGGATCGATGAAGTTCTCCAGTTTCCAAGGGTTTCATAATCTTAGGATTGTTATACACACAATATCTTATTGTAAGAATGAGATAAAACTTCATTGTTATGCTTCTTATTTACTTTTATATGTATTAGTTGCGCATATATTCCTCTCTAGAAATGATATCACTACAACCTTTAGAAAGGGAACAGAGAAATTAGAAGGTAGCTACACAAAACTGCAACTCATAACAAAATTTTCTTAAAGCATAAACTTTTTCACAAAATCAATTTGGCGGGAGCTAAAAATATGTACAAGTAAGAAAAAAATTCAAAATTTTACAATTTTTAAATTGGAATTGTACCTCTTGACATGGATTTACTGTTGGATCCTAGATGGGTGATTAGATGCTCTAGAGGGGGGGTGAATAGAGTTGAAAGCACTTAAACAAAACTTATTAAACCTTCAAGATATATGACAAGATAAGGTTGCAGACCTCCACCTGGATTTCAATTTCCCAGGATGAAGCGTCAGTCTCGAGTTGAACAGTAAAACACGATCACCATTTTTGAAAATGCGCATTTGAATGTGGCGGTCATGGATTTGCTTTTTCCTCTCTTTATAGATCCTTTTATTCTCATAGGAATTCATCCTAAGCTCATCTAACTCATTTAGCTCCAATAGTCTCTTTTCCCTGCATCATCATAACTCACATTAAGCTTCCGTAGCGCCCAATGCGCCTTGTGCTCTAACTCAACCGGCAAATGGAAAGCCCGCCCATAAGCCAACCTAAAATGTGTAGTGCCTATAGGTGTTTTAAACGTGGTCCTATACGCCCATAATGCATCCGGTAGGAGTGCACTCCAATTCTTTCTGGAAGATGCCACTGTGTGTTCCAATATCTTTTTGATCTCATGATTGGAAACCTCAACTTAACCTTGAGTTTGTGGGTGATACGGGGTACCAAAATTATGCTTGACCCCGTATTTTCTCATTAGTGTAGCAAATTTCTTGTTCGTGAAGTGGGTGCCCCCATCACTTATAATCATATGGGGCACACCAAACCTGTAGAAGATATGTTCTTTCACGAACCTGCACACTACCGCAACGTCATTAGTTCTTGTGGGTATTGCCTCTACCCACTTCGACACATAATCAACGGCCAACAAAATATATAAATTGGAATTTGAGGACACAAATGGTCCCATGAAATCAATTCCCCATAAATCAAATACCTCAACTTCTTGAAACACATTGAGGGGCATCTCTTGCCTCTTTGAGATATTACTTGCCCTTTGACACACGTCACATCTATTCACATAGTCATAGGCATCCCAAAAGAGTGTAGGTCAATAAAAACCACTCTTTAACACTTTGGCCGCTGTCCTTGTGCTCGCATGATGGTCGCCGGTGGGTAATGTATGGTAGTGAGTGAGTAAACTATCATATTCATCCTCTAGACCACACCTGCATAAGATACCATCCCTGCATTGCCTCAACAAAATCGGGTCATCCCAAAAGTAATATCTTAAAGAATGGAAAAATCTCTTCTTTTCTTGATAAGTCCAATCGTCGGGTATTTCCTTACATGTGAGATAATTCACAATGTGTGAAAACCACGGATCTTTGGATTTTATGGAAAGGATTTGCTCATCGGGAAACGTCTCGGTAATGGGTATATTGATATCTCGCTCATCTACCCACTCTAACCAAGACAAATGGTCCGCAACAACGTTCTCAATACCCGCCTCGTCTTTAATTTCTATGTCAAACTCTTGTAAGAGTAGAATCCACCTAATTAATCTAGGCTTGGCATCTTTCTTTTCCATTAAATATTTAATAGCAGTGTGGTCCGTCCAAACCAAAACTTTTAACCCCACTAAATATTGCCTAAATTTTTCAAATGCGAAAACCATGGCAAGCAGTTCTTTTTCAGTGGTATTATAGTTAATTTGTGCATCATTTAAAGTCTTTGATGCATAGAAAATTACTAAAGGTTTGTTCTCAAAACGCTGCCCAAGAACATCCCCAACAACAAAATTCGATGCATCGCACATGAGCTCGAACGGTTTGGTCCAATCCGGCGTTTGAACAACCAGTGCTGAAATTAATTTTTCTTTAAGAACATTGAAGGAATGCATGCATTTATCATTAAAAACAAACATTGCATCCTTCTCAAGCTATTCAGACAAAGATTTAGCAATTTTGGAAAAATCTTTAATAAAACTGTGATAGAAACCCGCATGCCCAAGGAAACTCCTCACTCCCTTCACCGAGTTCGGTGGAGGTAATTTGGCAATAACCTCGATCTTTACTGGATCTACCTCCAGTCCTTTGCTAGACACCTTGTGTCCAAGCACTATTCCTTCTCTAACCATCATATGGCACTTTTCCCAATTTAAGACCAGATGTGTATCTTCACATCTTTGTAGCACCTTATCCAAATTTTCCAAACACTCATCAAAGGATGCACCGTGAATGGAAAAATCATCCATGAAAACCTCTAAGTAGCATTCTACCATATCAAAAAATATAGCTAGCATACAACGCTGAAACGTAGCCGTTGCATTACACAACCCAAATGGCATGTGGCGATATGCAAAAGTCCTATAAGGACAAGTGAATGTACACTTATATTGATCCTTAGGGTCTATAGAAATTTGATTATAGTAGGAATAGCCGTCCAAAAAACAAAAATGAGAGCGGCCAACCAACCTCCCTAAAATCTGATCAATAAATGGGAGCGGAAAATGATCCTTTAGAGTTGCGGAATTCAAGTGGCGATAGTCGATGCAAACATGCCACCCGGTTACCAATCAGGTAGTAATAGGTTCATTCATAAGATCGTGAGTCACCGTGATCCCCCTTTTTTAGGGACTACCTATGTGGGGCTTACCCACGTCGAATCTGAAATAGCATAGATGATGCCCACAGAAAGGAGCTTGATAACCTCCTTCTTGACGACCTCCATCATACTTGGGTTGAGTCAATGTTGTGGCTGAATCATACACTTGGCCCCTTCCTCGAGACGGATCTTGTGCTGGCAAAGTGTAGGAGAAATCCCCTTAATATCAGCAATTGACCACCCGAATGCGCCACAGTTGTTCTTTAGCACGATCATCAACTGCTCTTCTTCACCGGCACTCAGGTATGCCGAAATAATCACGGGTAATTTTTCACCATCGACTAAGAATGCATACTTCAAGTGAGGGGCAGTGGCTTCAGTTCTAATTCTAGGGGACAGATCAATGATGATTGAAGCGGTGGAGGGAGTGGCCAAAGATCCTCATAATGCTTGGCATAATAGCACGGGAGCACTTGAAGCATCTTAACACATTCTTGTAATGACATGCTTCTCATACAATCATGCATTATGTTGACAAGGCAAGCTTCAAGGGGCAGTTCTGGATATGAGTCCAGGACAGAACTTTCTATTGCATCATCCTCAGTAGAAAGAGGAATTTCCTCCTCTTCATCATTTGGATAACCCATAGCTCTACAAAGAGAAACAACTTTTGTTTGTTCCATAATATCCACTGCCAGTGTCCCCTTATCTACCTTGGTCATTACATGAGCCATATCCAGAAATGGCTTCCCTAAACAAAGAGAAATGTTTTGATTAAATTGCTTCACCATGCGACATTCCTCCTTTGCATGTGATTGTTTTGTACTTGGTGGCATAACCATTTCAAATTTGTCATCCACTATTCCCAATGTCAATAGACCTCTACCCATGTCCAATATCATATCAGCAGTAGCCTGGAAGGGTCTCCCCAGGAGTAGCTCATTCCCTTGGTCATCTTGCATTTCCATTACCACAAAATCAGCTGGAAATACAAATCTATCAACATTTACCAGGACATCCTCACAAATACCATATGGTCATATGACAGAATTATCTGCGAGTTGAATTGTCATGTTGCTTTGTCTAGATTCTTTAAGACCCAGCTTCTTGAATGTCGAGAGGGGCACCAAGTTTATACTCACCCCGGAATCGCATAACGCTTCACCGAATTTCACCTTACCAATGTAACATGAAATATTGAAGCAGCTTGAATCTTTTCGTTTTAGTGGTAATGTTCCCAGAATGAAGGTGCTAACATGCTCTTTAAGAACCACCACCTCAGTATCAGTAATCTTCCTCTTCTTGGTAATTATATCTTTCAGAAACTTACCATAAGAGGGTATCTTCTCAATAGCTTCTAACAGCGGGATGTTGACTGAAAGTTTCCTAAAACTATCTAGGAACTTTTTGAACTAGGCATCCACTTTCTTTTCCTTCAGCCTATTTGGATAGGGAACTAGAATGATCTGTGCCCTCTGATGTGGCGGCACATATGGTGTCCTCTTTTGAGTTTCTTCCTTAGCAATAGGTTCTGCTGCGGCTTCCTCTACTTCATCATCTATTGGTTTTGTGATTGTGACCTCCTTTGTGGCCTCACCTATGGTCTCTAGATGGGGTGTGCTTGGTTCATCGGCCTTAGAGTTTAAAATCTTCTTTCCACTCCTTAACAGAATTGCTTTGGCTTGTTGATTTCCTCCTAGCACATTTGTAATTCTGGGAAAACCTTACTGTGATGGTTTTTTCAAGCTTGAAATCTTTGTCGCCATCTATGCTAAGGATGTCTTGAGTGTCCTCATATGAGTCCCATGACTTTGTAAAGTTTTCCCAAACTGATTCATGAACTCTCCCTGTTGCTTGATTTGTTGACCAAATGTGCTCATGAGTTCTTGATTCTACTTGATTACTTGATTGAGCAACTCATTGCTCTTTTCTTCTACAGTGGGTTGTAGCTTAGCTTCCGAATCCTGCAAGAAATTTTTGGGATCTTTCCAGGAAAATTTCTTATCCTTTCTCCATGAATAGACATTATTCCTATATCTCTGTTGCTGACGCATGAATTTCACCTGTGTCTCATCATCAAACTTTTCATTTTCTTTTTCCATAAGTTTCTTTGCAATACGATCCATCTTGTCATTCAGTTCTTTAATTTCTTCATTGTCCCCTACAGATCTAACTTGTTCAGGTGCATCTCTGGTATCCCAGGACTGCTTCTTTGCCATGTTCTTAAGAATCTCCCAACACCTTGTATCAGTATTGTTCAGAAAGAATCCTAATCCTGTTAAATCTAAATTGCTTCTGTCATGCTCATTAAGAGCGAAGTAGAAAATCTTCACCTATTTTTCCTTGTCTAACCCATGATGAGGGCATCTTCTCAGCATTATATGAAATCTTTCCCAGGTCTCCGAATAAGTTTCACCTACATTCTGAGTAAAGTTGTGGATTTTCCTGATTAAATCATTAGTCTTCTTAGGTGGAAAGAAACATTCAAAAAAGACCTCGATCATCTAATCCCAAGTCTCAACAATCTCATCATCCAGGTTATAGAACCACTCTCTTGCAGTTCCTACAAGAGAACTTGGGAACAACTTCAGATATAATGTCTCATGCAGAAAATGATCGATCTTGATCATATCACAATTTTCCACGAAGGTGCTTATGTGGGCCACTGGATCTTCGTTCTTTAATCCATGAAATGCTTGAGTTTTGACTAGATTTATTAGTGTCGGATCAATTTTATAAGTTGGTATGTTGATTTCCTACCTCTTGATCGGCCCTTTTGATGCGGAGGAAGAAGACGCCTTGATCCTTTCCCATATCGTCTTTTCTTCATCCATCTCTTCTTGTTCAGAATCTGAATTTACTCTCTCGGATTGACTCTGAATGTAGTGCTCCACGTCGTCTGATCCCGAAGATGGGACCTCTGGTAAAGACTGCGTGTAGTCTATGCTAAGCGTGCTCACCATGCACTGGTACCTACAAAATGATATATTTAGTTAAGTACAGTGCTAGACGAATATAGATTTCTAAAAATTAGACAATCAATTGCAAGAATTAAAAATGTAGCTAAAAGAAAAAGGTAGTCTAGAGTGGCCACTTGTAGCACTCGTAGTGCCAACAATTGTCGTTTCCTCGGCAATGGTGCCAAAAACTTGACACAAATTTACCATGTGTAGAACGCAAGTGGACACGTCAGAGTAATATAGGCCTTCGTGAGGCCCGATTCGAACTCAGGGAAACATAATTATTGGTAGACTACTACTAACTACTTGCAATCAACTAGACCAATTAAAATGAATTGAGAGTTGATTGGAAAAAAAAGAAAAACAAAACAAAACAAAACAATCGATTAAATGTTTAGTTTAATCAATTCAAATGGGAATCTTTAGGATTGCAGTTTCACCACAAGATCTCATTGTATTAATTCCTACACAGTAATCCTAACTCGTCTCTCTTTCTGGGTAGTGGTCGGTACTCAGAATTGCTCACTTTCATGATACAATTTACTACCTAAATCTAGGTCGGTTCCACGGTAGTAATAACCTATACCCTAAACTAGGTGCATGAAGACCATACTCTTGGTTTCCACCATTAACTGTACATCGCCTTGTTCAAAGGATTTATTAGTTAATGTGAATTTCATCTCTTTTCAACCGTTAATTCATCTTTCAAAGTAATTAAAGGCATTAGATTACCATTAGGGTGATCAATCATAATGATATAATAGAGAAAACGAAATCATACCACGAATTTAAGAGCCAAATTATGAAATACTATGGTAAAAATGTCATACAACCATCACCCGAGCTACTCCTAGTCCTAAAGATAAAGGGGATTAGCCCTGCATGTTCATCTCAGTGAAAGACATGATGAGAGAAAGGGAAAACATGGGGAAAACGTGAATAAAAGTGATGTAAACCCCTGAAAGGAGGAGATCAAGGCATTCCTTATCATAGAATGAGCGATCTACAGCCTTCCGGTAGTGGAAAACTCCTTCTACAGCTCTCAGAATGATCAAGGCATGGCTCTGGGCTCTGTTCTTCTCTCTTCTCCTCCTTGAGACTTGTACAATGACTAATGATGTGATACCCTACTTAGGGCCGCCGTAATTAGGTATATGCACCACTTTTGATTGTCAAAAGATCACCACCGTCTGATTAGAAATGATCTATAACAAAATATGATATGACGGCGTTGATACCATCGACGTGGGTCAATGGTATCGACCCATCGTAGTATTGACAATTCCTCCTTTTTCTGGTGTTCCACTCTGATGAAGACTCGATACCATCGACTTTAGTGTTGATGGTATCGACACCTTTAGGCGTCACGTTTATCACCTATCCGACACTGAAGTTGGGCAAGGTCGATAGTATCGACCAGTTGACTGTTGGATCACTGTAGGTATCTCAATACCATCGACTTCCTTGTCGAGGGTATCGACGCATCTTGCTTCCTAACAGTTGTCTCACTGTGGACGAGTTGATACTATCGACATCTTTCGATGGTATCGATAGCTGCATATACTCGTTTTTCCTAAAAATTCAAGATGAATTCGAATCAGCCTTGCTAAAACACATCAATATGATCATTTATAACCAAAAAGATGAAATACAGTAGATTTGATGCAAAATGAGATTATAGACTAAAGTGAGTGAATCATGCGATACTAACCACAAATGTGACTAATAAACACATAAAATGCATGTAAAACTAGTCTATAAGAGCGACTCAAAATCCTTCCATCACCTCTCACGCCCGTTTATAACTCCTCCCCCAAACTTATCATTCACCTCGACTTGGGGTGTCCAAATTAGAGTTAGGTGTATAAACGAGCTTACTTTATTCCTACTAACTAGTTGTGGTGGCCCACTTTGACTCGAGAGCATGCTAGTGTACACTCTGTCTAGTCGGTGGTATTACTCGTTTTGCATTCCTTCCACCTTCGTATTCAAAGTGGCTAGGGCCATCATCTTGGGTAGATAGTAGAAGATAGTCGTTTGATAGAGGCACCTGCTGAGGGTTCCTATGGTAGAAGTGTGTCTTCTTGAAGTCTTTGCCTTCTTTATGCTTGTACCCCTTGTCGTTACTCTGCAACATCTCTACAATCACCTTAGCGCATGTGACTGCCTTCTCTTCTGTAGGATTCTTTGCAATAGTCATATTTTTTTCTTGTTTAGTGTGAAGGTCGCGACTAAGTTGTTGTATAGCACTACAGTCCTTTTAATTATATTGACAACTAGCAAAGTCCAATGACTATCATGAAGTATCGACAGGAAGATGTAGTCTGGAAGAGACATCGCTAGACATTGTTGCAGGTGTTCCTTTTCACCTGATCTCTTGTCTCGTAGGATGTCATCCACCAAAAGAAAATATGCCATGTGCACATTTGGCATGTTGTCATTTAGTAAAGCTTGGTAAGCAGATGTGGTGCTAACAGAGAGGTACCCTCCTATTTTCAACGTATCTCGAAGGTTGTCCTTCAACATGTAGATGCCATCCCTTTCAAAGATTGCCTCTGCTGGCACATCATCTTCCTTCAAGGATTTCATTATTGATTGAGGGATTCTAAAGATAGGCTCAGACAGCTCCATCTATTGAAATCCTTGAAGGTTGGCACTATATCCCCAGCTGACCCATCTAGTTTATCCTCGAGCAGATCTTCTTCAATCTCACTTTCTTCTGACTGGCCCGGTAGAGCCTATTCTTCTTTGTCTTCTACTACTAAAGGTTGCTCTGGCTTAAATTCTGGTATTCTTTCCACAGTCGCACCAGTACCAGTTGTCCAACCCTCTTTCCAAATTGCTGCTCTGGCCAGCTATGTAGGGTCGATCCATAATGTTTTGAGTTCCTCCCTCCATGTCTTCTTTTCTGGGAAGGGGATTTCTTGGTGAAGCCTCCGCGGTACTACGTTTGAAGGCATTGTCAAGTCGTTGAAGAAACAACGGTCATAGATAACCTCCATTGTATACATACCGCACAGTCCATGTAGATCTTCCATGCAGAGATCTTCTAGTGGGACGCCCTTAGTGATGGCTTCCATCATCCTTACCACGATGAAGGCGCAGTCCCCTATTCCAGCCTTTTCTTGAGGGACCTTCTCGGATATGGAGAATTGCTTCCACATCCCCTTGAGTCTATTATCTACTGATTGTATAGATCTTTGCAGACATAGCGGCACCTTAAGGATATCTCTCATTTCCTTATTCTTGTAGATCAGGGAGGTGATGTCCAGTTCAGTTGCACAACAGTCGAACACTATTGTTTGTCTTTCATATAAGTTGACAACAATCAGTGCCCAATGCTTTACAGACCTTATGGGCAGGACTACAAATCTAGTTTCTTCCCTGCTCACTACGCGTTGTAGCTCTATCACATCAGCAATTTTGTCATTGTCTTCATATAGGAGCCCTGCTAGATGTGTGGTGTCATAGAACACTGGTTGTAATTTATCTGGATGCAAGAATTCTTCAAGTAGGGTGGCACACAACACCTTGAATAGCTTCTTGTGTACACGTTCTCTTGTCAGGAACATCCCTCTAAAATTATCTCTGTTGAGTAACCTGCCCTTATTGTGATAGATAATGTTAGCTCTGGGTAGGTTGTCATCTAGTATATCGGCAAAGATATGGACATCTCTACATGTTATCCTTGATAATATAGTCATGTCCATACCCGCCATCCTGCAGGGCAGAGGAGGAGCCACAACTAATTCTACCTCATTGACTGGTGTGCTCTGCTTCCTGACCGGTTTGTTCATGAAGAAAGAAGCAAGCCCACCTTCCTCATCTTCTGAGGCGATTTCTTCTACTACTTGTGCTTCTGTTGTCGGAGGCTGAACCCTTATTTCTGACAGTATCTGGGTTGTCGCCTTGCCTTTGTCTTTTATGGACATCTATGCAGCTATGCCTTCTGTTGGATGACTCTCTTCTGACGGTTGCTCCAACTCTACATCATTGAGTGTGACTAACATCGTAGCTATCTTTCTGTCATAGAAGGAGTCATATTGATCATAATGATCTGGGTCTTTCAAGAAGTCATTGCAGATGTCTATCCCGAATGTCAGGTCATCCAAGAACTTGTTTAGATCTCTAATTTCTTATGACATGAGATCTTTTGTCACTATGCTCTCTACTCTGGTGATGAAGACCTTCTTGGGGTCTTCTTGTGCATCTTTATCTTTATCTGGGTTGATGCTCACATCGAAACCCCTTGACAACATGTTAGTCTTCTTTGTCTTGTTGTATTGATGAGTTTCCAACCATGGTGGTGCTTCCTTTGCCTGTGGTTTAGGCATCGGGGAAGTTTTAATGTTGGCACTCGCTTCCTTCGATGTTGCTCCTGCACCGGTCCCCCCCACCAAGTCATCATCTTTGTCGAGGATTGAAGGGCTCGAGGAAGCGTGTGATGTGGAGGGACTCATCAGACGCTTGGTCTTCTTTCTCTACCGCTAGCCATCAATTTCTTGCCATTCGGCTTCTAGTTGATGGTGTTCTTTGTCTAAGCGTTGACACTCCTTCTTGAGGTCATCCAGCGCTTCCCCATACCCTTTCCTCATGAGCTCCTTATCTGCTCGCATGGCATCCCTCTCCTTCCTGAGGTCCTCCATCTCCTCGGTGAGAGTCTTTAAAATCCCATTAGCGCATTCTGGGTACTCATCACCCCTCGCATGAATTGGGGAAGTGTTTCAGTCCTCTCATTCAACATTTGTACCTACATAGTTAGTGTACATAGGGAGGAGGTAATATTTACATTTAATTTAGAAGTTTGATACATGTGTTGCCACGTGACATCAAACGTATTGCCCAAAACATCACTGAATCTATGCGGGCAGTGTTGTTGTAGGTCCTTAGGTGTGGTGGATGCTCTTGTCTCCTTCAGTTGTGGAGTTAGTATGGTTGGGTTGTGGGTGCTCTTCTCTGGCTGTCCCAGCATTTGTAGGATCTCTTCTGGGATCATGGGATCTGGTATAGCCTCGGAGTCCTCCCATCTTCGGTTGGTTTCTTGTTTGACATCTACATGTTGTCTTGTTGTAGTAGATTCAAAATGTGCATGGTCAGCCTCTTCTATTATATCGGCTTCAGGTTGGCACCCCCCACTCATTGCGGTATCGGCTGGGAAGCGTGGTGAGGGTGGGCTCGGGGTGCAATCTTTTCTAATGCCTTCTTCTTCTTCTTTCTTACTTCCAGCTTCTTTCTTTCCTTTGGCTTCTTTATTTCTTTCTCTGTAGATTTAGCTTTATCACCTTTCTCACTGAGTGCAGATGTATGGTCTGATGTAGTTCAGATGGCTCCCGAGTACATCTTGTCAACATCTTCTTGAGAGGGCCACAACTTGTGGGTGTCATAGTATGCCATTTCTGGGAGGGGGAGGAGCGTCTTGGAGTAGCTTTGCTTGTAGAAGAGCTTGTTTCCCTTTTGTGCCAAGATCCCCGTATTGATGAGGGGCTTTATGTCGATCTTCATGTGCCCCTTTGTCTTTTTCTACCTCATCAACAGGTCTGCATCCCTGAAGTGATATGCGATCTTAGTAATTTAGCCTCCCATGCAGAACTCCTTTGTCTATTTCGCCTCTCCTCCCACTACTGTAGACAGTCATTCAATGAGAATTCTACCTATATTCACCAGCTTCTTATTCAGCATGGACCAGATAATGAAGAGGTCCCCTTTAGTGACACCTCCAGTCTCAGACCTTGTAAATATGGTGTTGACAGTGATCTTCTGTATCACCCTGATCAAGCACGAGGTGATGAGGGTCGCCTTTGAGTTTTTAGAATTGTGTTCTTGCTCCCCCGTCAACTCTTCCCACATTTTGTGGTTGTTGTACCCAATTGCATCCTTCTTTGAAGGTGTGATGGAGCAGGTCTGTGCTTCTTTAGTTGTTCTTGTGAAGATAGTGTTGAGCATGACCTCTGTGATTGTGTGAGACTTTCCCCGTAGTCTCACTTCTAGCTTGAAGTCGTTGCCCCCTTTCTTGTGTTCCCCATCATTGATTGGGAACTTATCTAAGGACGACATAAATTATGTCATCAATTGTGTTAGAGAGGGGGCTTCGGAGGTGCATAGGGTGCACAGATTTTCACCCTCTAAGAAGTTGACTACCCTGTCGTAGACTCTCATCTTCTTGAAGTCTTCTACGTCTAAGTATCTGGTAGGTCTAAACCCTTTTGTTTGCAGTATCTAATCGAACTGTGACAGATGTGTAGAGTATCTTGGCACAAAAGCTGGCCTTTTCTGGTCTAGGGCCACCTCCTTGTTCTCTTCCACCTCCTCATGGACTGTTTCTTTCTCCTTCCCCTTCATCTTCTCTATAGATTTCACCTTTCTCTTTTAGCTACACTTTCCCTCTTTGGGTTTAGCCTTCCTCTTTTCCAGTTTCCTCAGCTCAGTGTTTGGAGGTTGGTATTCATAAGTCTCTGTCTTGGATGTGCTAGGGGACTCCTCCAACTCTTCTATATTTTGTGGGCCAGGATGTAGTTGTACTTCTTTTTCAGCAGTTGTAATTGTAGTCTCTTTGTTGGGGAGAGGTCTAGATTTTCTTTTAAGCCATTTGTGATCTTCTCTAGGATTTCCTCTACCCCCTTCAAAGAAGTTGCCTTCTTCATCAATGTATCTTCAGTTGAGGTCCACATTCTAAAAGTTTCACATTAATTTTGTTATTAGCACAATTGAATTAGCTTTTAATTAATCATTATCAAATCTTTTTTATCATCATGTATATGTATATGTGTATACATATATCTAGGTCAATTTTCATAGTGTCACGACCACGGCCTTAAAAGGTTGTGTGTCATGATCGCGGTCTAGGCTGCGACCGCAACATCGCTGAGCATAGGTGTCCAACAATGAAAATGATAGGATGCAACTGAGGCATGGGGTGTCGTGATTGTGGTTGGTTACATTAGAAATGAGAGATGTTGCGACCGCAGACAAAAAGCAAACAAGAGATACCTTGACCACATCCAAGAAACACCATGACCGCGGCAAGTGTCGTGACCGCAGTCGCCACTCGACTGACTTTTATGCTTAAAGGATGTTGTGACCACAACCAAGGATGGGGTGTCATGATCGCGGTGTCGGAGTAATTGTTTGATTGGAGATGGCGACTGTGGTCCAAAATCTAATTCGAGAAGCCATCAGCCAAGGCCAAGGCGGTAGGGTTCCGCGATCGCGTCGCTCCCCAAAACCCTAACCTAAGTCAAATGATGTTGAAAGAATCGCAAGTGAGGGAAAGATGCCAACGAGCATCGCCGAACTAAATGTAGTGGAGCCGTGGTAGTTTCTGTGGCATTCTCAGGCTGATTGGACAGCAAATGCATGAAAAGATGGCTAAGCTTATGAAAATCAGTGATTAACAATCGATTGTAGTCGAGGAAATGCTTGATGGATACCTCAGTTTAGGTTAAACAACACGAAATGGTGTCGAAACAGAGGTAGGAGGATATTGCAATGGAAGAAGTGTGGCATCGTTGGAGGAGGTCATAATCAATTCTTGTTTATCGTCTCGCACACTCATGTCGAGGTGCCTTGCCGATAATTTAGGGGGTTTTAGAATTGATCGAAAGAAAAACCCTGTTCCAAAGGGGTGAAGTATATATACTCTTGGGTGTCACAACCGCGTCACGAGGATCACTGTGACTACGGCCTTGGTCCTTCTTTACATGCTCCGTGATCGCGGCCCATTGCTACAAGGAGTAGGTTCCACAACCGTGATGTACCCCTCCTATACTGATGCTCATGCCTCGGCCGTAGTCTAGGTCGTGACTGCGATCCTTTCAAACCAAAATAACATGAAACCAAATAAGGAAAAACTTGTTCTTCTAAACAAACCCTCTTAGGTAGAGAAAGGTTAAAATCCAAGAAATATTTACACTCTTACTAGAAAAGGGGAATCTGAAATATAGGGAAAATGAGAGGTGCATAGCTCATAATACTAAAGTGCGAGATAAAGAAAAACATGAATTGATGAAAATAGCAAAAACCTAGGTTGCCTCCCAAGAAGCGCTTGTTTAAAGTCTTTAGCTCGACTTTCTCTATCATCTTGTCTTCACTCTCCTTCAACAGGAGTAGTTCCTTCCTCATTCATTCCACTTGTTATTGAGTTGGTTTTCCCCAAATAGAGTTTTATTCTCCTTACAAAGGCTTGGTATTCATAGTATCTTTTCACTCTTTGTCCATTCACCTTGAAGATTCATGTCTTTTCTCTTGCTATCTCCATTACCTCGGATGGGTATATTTTCACAACAGAAAAAGGGTATGACCACCTAGTTCTCAACTTCCCCAAAAATAACCTGATACTGGTGGAGTTGAACAAAAGGACCTTGTCTCCTTCATGTACATGTTTTTTCTTCAGGTGGGCATCATGCCAGACCTTTGTCCTCTGCTCATAAATTCTCACATTTTCATAAGCGTGTAGCTTCAACTCTTCAAGCTGTTGGAGTTGAAGGAATCTTTTCTGACCTGCTTTGTCGAGATCCATGTTCAAAATATTTATATCCCATAGGGCATTGTGTTCGAGTTCAACTGGTATATGACAAGACTTTCCATAAATCAACATGTAGGGTGTCGTACCTATTGGTGTTTTGTATGTTTTGCGGTACGCCCAAAGTGCATTGTCTAGTTTCATGGCCCAATCTTTTCTTGTACGACTGATAATCTTTTCTAAAAGTTGTTTGATCTTCCTACTCAATACCTCCACTTGCCCCGATGTCTGGGGGTGGTATGGCGTTGCGACCTTATGCTTCACTCCATACTTCCTTAGTAGAACTTCAAACTTCTTTTCATGGAAATGCGACCCTCTGACACTTATGATAGTGTGTGACATTCCAAAAGATGGGAAGATAGTCTACTCAAAAAACTTTAGGACTGTCTTAGAGTCGCATGTTTGGGTAGCAATTGCCTCAACCCATTTGGAAACGTAATCAATAGTAACAAGAATGTATTGATTTCCTTTCAACGATGGGAAAGGTCCCATGTAGTCAATTCCCCATACATCAAAGATTTCTACTTCCACCTAGTCTGACATTGGCATTTCATTTCTACAGCTTATGTTCCCCATGAGTTGGCATTCCTTGCATGTTTTCACAAATGACACAGGATCTTTGAAGAGTGTGGGCCATTAAAATCCTATTGCAAAACCTTTGCAACTGTCCTCTCCCCTCGGCGGTGCCCTCCATAAGGTGAGGCATGGCACTCCTTGAGGATTTGAGGCACCTCTTCTTCAGATATGCATCGATGGTATAGGTTGTCAGAGCACCTCTTAAACAATAGCGGGTCATCCCAATAGGAGTTCTCTAGCTCAGAGAACAACTTCTTCTTTTGATTATACATTATCTCTGGTGTCCTTTTTCTACATTAGTTCTCTAAGATAATGTATAACCAAGATATTGTCCTTTTTTTGCATTAGTTCTCTAAGATTGCCAAGCCATTGTCCTTTTTCTGCATTAGGCACCTCTTCTTCGGATCATAAAGGACACTGATATCTATAATTATTTGGCATGTAGACAACTACCACCAGAGATAATGTATAAGATAATGTCTAAGACAATGGCCTGGCAATCTTAGAGAAGTCTTTTATGAATCTTCTATGGTATCCTGCATGTTCCAAGAAGATTCGCACTCCTGTGATTGACTTCATTGGCAGGAGTTTTGATATGGCTTCAATTTTTCTTAAATCCACTTCAATTCCTTTCTTTGAGACCTTATGTCCTAGCATGTTACCTTCCTGAACTATTAAGTGACATTTCTCCCAATTTAGGACAAGGTGCTTCTCTTCGCAGTGCTGCAGCACCAAAGATAGATTTCTCAAGTACGATTTCAAAAACTATCCCGTATATAGAAAAGTCATCCATGAAGACTTCTACAATGTCTTCCAGAAAGTTTGAAAACATGGATATCATATTGCATTGAAAAGTCACTGGTGTGTTACATAAGCCGAATGAAATTCTTCAGAAGGCATAAGTGTCATAAATGCAAGTAAAAGTGGTCTTTTCTTGGTCATCAGGGTGAATAGGTGTAATGTCTGGGCCCACTACCCAAGGCTCTTGCAAGGTTTCAGGAATGATGACTGGCCCCACAAACCACCACTAGCCTTTACTGCGTGCTTTGTCCTCACTCACATGCAAGTCAGGGTCAACTTCCTGACTGGTCACCCATCCTAGTACTACTCCAAGTCAAGCAAGCTTCACTATGGAGTTCTTTAGTGATGGGCTCCCAAAAAAGGAGGTGCACCTTGGTGATATGGGTAGTCCAATCATTCCTTTTAAGAATGTTTTATCCGAGGCCTCAAATCCTAGGATGTTACAATCTCCCCCACTTAGAATCTTGATGTCCTCGTCAAGGGTCAACTATAAGGCCTCATAATATCTTCACCATTTCAGTACAGACCCACAATGGCCCATGGACACCCAGCTCCCGATCACAGAATACCAATGTAAGGGTGGCTATATCAACCATGGACAGTCCTTTCCTACATGCTTGGACCACATGGCTCAAGATTGGCATGACATGCCCATGTGGGCCCCACCTACTGGAGGGGAATTGGCTCTGGTACCATTTGTAATGCCTGGGCCCACTACCCAAGGCTCTAGCAAGGTTTCAAGAATGCCGACTGGCCCCACAGACCACCACTAGCCTTTATTGCGCACTTTGTCCTCACTCACATGCAAGTCGGGGTCAACTTCCCGACTAGTCAACCATCCAAGTACTACTCCAAGTCGAGCATGCTTAACTATAAAGTTCTTTAGTGATGGGCTCCCAGAAAAGGAGGTGCACCTTGGTGATATGGGTAGTCCAATCATTCCTTTTAAGAGTGTTTTATCTGAGGCCTCGAATCCTATGATGTTACAATAGGTACTTGGTAAAATCATGAATATCCATGAAGAAAACAAAAGTAGTCATGATGAGCCAACAACTCTAGGACCAGGTCGATAAATGGCAAAGGGAAGTGATACTTCTTGCTGGCTTTATTTAGCTTGTGATAATCAATGCACATGTGCTAGCCTATCACTATCCTCGTTTCTACTTCATCTCCATCTTCCCCTCGTATGACTGTCATTCCTCCTTTCTTGGGTACCACATGGATAGGACTAACCCAATTGATGTCGCTTATTGGGTAGATGATCCCAGCATCTCCTAGCTTTATAACTTCTTTCTTCACAACCCCTTTTAGCATTTGGTTTAGTTTTCTCTGTGGTTGAGCTAGGGGCTTGGCTGTTTCTTCAAGGTGGATTATGTGCATGCATAAATATGGGTTACAGCCTCTGATGTCTTCTATAGAATACCATATGGCTTTTCTATGCAGCCTTAGCCTAATTCATTCTTACCCTAATCCCAATCCCGCTGTCCAAAAGGGCAATGTTAAAGGGATTAGAGCGCCTGTCCCTGAGCGGCCCAAAAATCACACACAGATAATATACAAAAATGAAATAACATTCATCTTTATTAAAATGAACCAAAATGTTTAGTACATAAGGCCCGTAGGAAACATGGAAAGAGAAAAAAAGATAAGAAACTAGCCAACAACTACATCCCTTTTACAATTAGCTCCCATGTAGAGTCCAGATTTGATGTAGCAGTCTTTATTTTAGTGGATAAATGAGTAGATGAATGTGAATCTCTAATTCCTTACATTACCTAAAATCGAGAAAATCAAGACACAATGTCAATGCAATTGCACGGTACGCTATATAAAAACAAGTAAAGCAATTTATAAGAAAACTAGTATGCTTGGCAGGACTTATGTTTCAAAAGTATATCGAACGATCTTCCAAAAACCCAAAATGTTGTTTAACAAGAATTTTATTACTAATTTCCCATTATGTTGTAATCAAGAACCATGCTTATATTGGTTTGTGTGACTCTATTACCCCAACGCGATGGGGAGGTCACCAAGCTCCTTCTCACCATAGGAGATAGGAGTTCAAAGTACAAAATCCCACCCTTCAAATAAAGGGGCTTTGTTTATATTCAATATCAACATTATCAACTTTTCCAACATCATTATCAACATCAATATACGGGCAGTCATAATGGGTATTGCAGTTTATGGTTTCATGTTTTTCAAAATATAGTATAGAAGAAAAATAAAAGGCTAATCATAGGGAATAGTAGTTCATCCAATAAATAGCCAAGCATGTGATCAAGAGATACCTAAAAGTATCTTCATTACAATTAAGGAGGAGTTACATAATAGCGTACCTTTTTGGATGCTAACCGAGTAAAGGTTCAAGAGTGAAAGGTAAGGTCTCAAGTAGTTCCTAGATCAATCAAGATATAGATTTGAGGGTCAAGATCATATTATGCAAGAACCATGTATTGAGTATGCAAGATTAGGGTTTTGTATTCCCATACAACCCTAGGGTAGATCATCAATTTATAATCGACATTATATCAATATTTCAACATTTAATCAAGCATCAAGCATATATCGAGAATGAATGATCTACTTTGGTGTTTCTAGGAACCATATTAGATAACCCTAGTTATATCATCAATATCTGAGTCATTATTCAAGTTTCTATATCATAATGATAGGTTTGTGCTTAAACATCAAAGTAAGATAGCATGATGGATCAAGAACTAGATTAGGATCATGAACTTAAGAAAGTTGTCCATTTTATACTCAAGAAGCTTATTCAAAGGTACTTGCATCAAAATAGATAACATAGATATGAAACATCTTATGAAACCATTTTTATTAGATCGGGCTAATTTTTCTGATGAAAATGGACTATAATTTCGATATATTTGGAGCTAGGAATCTCAAGATATCATTTTTGCAAGTTTGAGTCATTTTCTGGAATTTTGGGCATAGAGGGAAATAAATACCTGAAAAAGAAAGGTCGAGAAAATCGACAGCCGTTGGATTCCTCGGTCTATTTTGATCGGATCAGATCGGATCTAGCAGTTGTGAGGTCGTCCACTGTTGATCGAGTGTGTGAGTGATGAGGGAGCAAAGGGGGCGCGAGGACCGTCGATCTAGATTTGGATCAGCGTGGACCGAGATCCAAGGGTCACTGTTGATTGTCCCAACAAAAGAACCCGCCCACGAGCAAGATTGCTCCGTGGCGGTACAGTGGCCGGAGAGATTAGGGGAACACAAGTGAGGGAGAGATAGGGAGAGGTGAGATGTCGGTTGGGGTCATTAGGCTCGCTAAAGGTGAGGGCCTAGCTTTTATAGCCCAAAGGGGCTAGGGTTAGGGTTAGGGTTAGGAAGAGCTTTGCGCCCATGGCGGTGGCTGAGAGAGGCAGCTCTTGCTTGCCCTTGATACACAGGGATTTGAGGGGGGGGAGGAAATAAGTGTCCGCATCCAGATTGGTGGGGGAAGTATCCCTGTCATTTTAATATTTTTGAATAGGGTCAAGGAAAGGGCGAAACTAGGGTCTCGGCACCCCTGGTCTCTTCCTGTTGATTGCGGGAGGTAGGGGACGACCCAATGACCGCTTGATCAGGGCCCCAATCTACGGGTGCCTGATCTGAGGGTCAGGGATCGTTCCCACCCTACACATTAGATCGCTGGTCCTTAAAGGGGTGAAAATAAAAGCAAATAAAGAGGGATTTCATGAATAAGCTTCAGAAAATCATAGAAATTAGTAGGAGTGTCCAATTTTAGTGAAATTTGGACCATTGCTTCACAAAATTATGTAGAACATATAGAAAACGTTTGAGGACAAGATAAATAAGTTTGAGGAACGAATTTATTTCTTTGAGTAAAGTGATCATTACACCTAATTAAAATGTTATAAAGTGTAAACAAGTCACATTGGTCACCAAATTTTGTAATTGAGTCTCAAAATTAATTATGTAGCTAAAAAAAACAGATTGGGACCAAAAGTGAACATAAGGAGGTCAAAATTGGAAATTGGACAAAAGTATGAGTAAAACTCACTTTATCACATCCTCCCTTCCTTATAAGGAATTTTTTCCTCAAAATTCAAGCTTCTTTGAAAAGGTCAGGAAATCATTCCTCCATATCAGACTTCAACTCCCAAGTAGCGTCATCACTATCATGGTGCTTCCACAATACTTTAAACATCTCGATCTTCTTGTTTCTGAGCTCCTTGGTGCAAGTATCAAGTATCTTGACTGGAGCTTCTTAGTATACAAGGGTGTCCTTTAATTCAATTGGTTCATGATTGAGGACATGTCTAGGGTCTTTGACATACCGCTTTAGGTTCGACACATGAAAGACATTGTGCATCATGATATATTGTGGAGGTAAAGCCAACCTGTAGGCACATTCCCCAATACGATCCAAAATTTCAAATGAATCCACATATCTAGGGCTAAGTTTTCCTTTGTTCTTTGAAATGGCTCAAATCGGTCGAATCTTCTGGAAAACATGATCACCTACTAAGAATTGAGTGTTAGTCCTATGTGCATTAGCATAAGACTTCAGATGATCTTGTTCCCTTTTTAACCTTTGCTTGATTAGGTTGACATTGTCAGAATAGAGTTGTAGTTCCTAAGATTTCAGAATTCATCTTTCTCCTACGTCATCCCAGTAAAGTGGAGATCTACACGGTCTCCCATACAAAAATTCATGGGGAGGCATGCCTATACTGGACTGGTAGTTGTTGTTGTAGGAAAATTCAATGAGAGGAATGTAGTGGTCCCAAGAACTACCCCAATTGAGGACGCATGATCTCAGCAAGTCTTCTAGAACTTGGATTGTCCTCTCAGACTGTCCGTCAATTTGTGGGTGATAAGTAGTGCTGAAATTTAGTTGAGTTCCCAGTTCTTCCTGTACTTGTCTCCACAAGTGAAAAGTGAACTTTGCATCATGATCTGATACTATAGATACAAGAATTCCATGCAGCCTGACTATATCTTGAATGTACAACTCTTCTAGATCTGGGACTTTGGTTGTTGTCTTGATCAGAATAAAATGGGCTGACTTAGTTAGGCAATCAACTACAACCCAAATGGCATCACTCCCTTTCCCGGTCCTGGGTAGACCCACCACAAAATCCATGGTGATGTTTTCCCATTTCCACTCAGGGATAGGTAGGGGTTGTAGAAGACCTCATGGACGTTGATGTTCAACCTTGATCTGTTGGCAGGTCAGACACTTGGAGATGAAAGTAGCAATGTCAGTCTTCATATTCCTCCACCAGAAGTGCCTTTGCAGATCCTTGTACATTTTAGTCAATCCAGGATGCACATCATATTTCGACCCGTGAGCTTCTCATAACACCATTTTTATCATGACTGAATCTTTTGGGACCCATATGCATTGTTTGTATCGGATTCCACCATCCATACCGATTGTTAGATGGGTTTGGGGCTTCTCTAACAGCTTAGTCATTTCATCAAGGCTCTTGCTATTCTTTTGGGATGACAGGATCTCAGACTGGAGGCCTAGTTTTACATGGACGCTGGCCAATCTAAGAATGTTTCCCATACGCCTCGGGGCCCAAGGTGACATGACTTCCATGTTCTTCCATTGAGTAGTAAAGACAGTAGCACATTTAGCCTGCTTCCTACTGAGTGCATCGGCCACCACATTTGCCTTACCGGGGTGGTAGGCAATGGTGAAGTCATAGTCTTTAAGGTACTTGAGCTAACGCCTCTGTCTGAGATTGAGATCCTTCTCTGTCAAGATGTATGTCAAACTCTTGTGGTCGGTGAGGATGTCGAAGGTGGAACCATACAAGTAGTGTCGCCATATCTTCAAAGCATATATGATGGCAGAAATCTCAAGGTCATGGGTTGGGTAGTTGACCTCGTTTGGCTTCAATTGTCGAGAGGCATAACCAACTGCCTTTCTCTCTTCCATGAGGACACAACCTATACTGAACCTTGATGCATCAGTGAAGATGACGAACCCATCATTTCTCGAGGGAAGAGTCAAGACAGGTGCAGTTGTCAGCTTTGCCTTTAGTTCTTGAAAACTAAACTCACACTCCTTCGACCAGATAAAGTGTTCTCCTTTTCGGGTCAGCTTTGTGAGAGGCAAGGCAGTCTTGCTAAAATTCTGAATAAAACGTCGATAATAGCCAACAAGACCCAGAAAACTTTGAATCTCAGAAACATTCTTTGGGGCTTACCACTCTATCACAACTGAGACTTTGGTGGGGTCAACAGAAATTTTCCCACCAGAAATTATGTGGCCTAAGATCATGACTTCAGAAATCCAAAATTCACATTTTGACAACTTTGCATAGAATTTTTAAGATTGGAGGATGTCAAGAACTTTGCGAAGGTGAATATTGTGTGATTCAGCATCAGTCGAATATATCAATATGTCATCAATGAATACCACTAAAACTCATTGAGGAAAGGTTGGAAGACACTATTCATCAAGTTCATAAACATACTATGGGCATTGGTCAACCCAAATGGCATGACAAGGAATTCATAATGCTTGTATCGAGTTCGAAAGGTTTTTTTACGGATGTCTTCATCCTTAACTTTGAGTTGGTGGTAACCAGAACGAAGATCAATTTTTAAAAAGACATGGGCAGAACGGAGTTGATCGAAAAGGTCATCAATTGTGGGCAGTGGATACTTGTTTTTCATAGTAGCTTGATTGATCAGACGATAGTCAATACACATGCAAAGGGAACTATCCTTTTTCTTGACAAATAGAATGGGGGCTCCCTAAGGAGAGGTACTAGGGCATACGAAAGCCTTGTCAAGCAATTCCTGCAACTACTTTTTTAGCTCGGTCAATTCAACAGGAGCCATCTGATAGGTTGCCTGAGAAATGGGTGCGGTACCAGGTGCTAAATCAATAGAAAACTCGACATCACGATCTGGTGATAGCCCAGGGAGCTCCTCAGGAAAGACACTCGGGTACTCCCGCACTATATCAATGTTTTCTAGGGCACTCGTATTAGGATTGACTATGGTTACGGTTGCTAGGTATGCTTTGCACCCTTTAGCTATCAAGTTTTGGGCTTTAATTAGAGAAATAATAACATTTTTATTTCGATCTTTCCTTCCAGGAATTACAAGAATAGGGAGGTTGGATTTGGAAATAATGACTTTCTTGGCACGACAATGGATCAGAGCATGATTTTTATGGAGCCAATCCATCCCTAAAATAAGGTCAAAGTCTTCCATGTCTAAGATTATAAAATCTGACTCAAAACTACGTCCAACATAAGATAGAGGGACTTTTTTGACAATATAGTAGGAGACTTTCATCTTCCCACTTGGGGTAGTTACATCAAGTACGTACCCTAAGTCCCTTATTTCAAGATTCAACATAAAGGCAAGATTCTTAGACATGAAGGTGTTTGTTGACCCAGAGTCAAATAGAGTAACAGCAAAATGGTCGGAGATTTGCATCATACCTATGTATACATATATTTTGTGTAAGGGTTTTGTACAAGATAATCATGATATAATGTTCTGGAAATAATTTTGAATTTAAAAGGTACCTTCCATGAGTTTGTTTTCATTGGCCTTTGCCTCATCTGCATTAACAGCAAAGACACGGGCTTGTCGATGTTCACCTTGTCTGGACCATGCTGGGGGAGGGTGGGGGCAGTTGTCTCTGAAGTGACCCTCTTGTTTGTAGTAATGGCAGACTGGGGACAGATACTTGCACTGGCCAGTGTGGAAGTTACCACAGTTGCGGCAACGAGGAATATTGGCATTTCAGCCTTGACCCCTATTTTGGCCATGATTCTAGTTTTGTGCAGGACCACAGTTGTAATTCTAGTTCTGGCCTTGATTGTAGTTCTGGACAGGGGGATTTCTCTGGTTCTTCTGTCGGTTCTAGTTCTTATTGCCACCAATATGGGGTTTTCCCTTCTGTTCAGGTTTTACAGGTACAACTTCAGTCAGGCCTAGATAGGCAAGGGTAGGTAATGGTTTCCCATGTCCCATCCCTAGGGTTCTTTCCATGGATAAGGAATGGTCATAGGCATATTGAAAATTGGTGGGTTTGGATGAGGATATAAAATCTTTTAGGGTGAGGAAGAGCCCATCAATGTAACAGTCAAGTTTTTGTTCTTCAGTGAGGTTGGTGACATGCCTCTCCAGAAGGCAGAATTTTCAGCTATATTTAGCCACTGTGTTAGTTCCTTGGGTAAGGGTGATGAATTGTTTTTGTTTCTCCTTTTTCTCAGACTTGGGTTGGAAACGATTGGTGAAAATGGGTTTGAAGGCTTCCCAGTTGACAGGGATGACCTGTTGTGACCGGATATAATTCTCCCACCACAACTTGGTCATCCCCTTCAACTGGTAGGTTGAAAAACCAACCTTGTCTTGTTCAGGGAACCTCAAAACCCTAAAGGTGTTTAGGCATCAGCCTTGTCTTGGACATCATCTTTGTCTTCCCCATAGAAGGCTTCTGGGCTAAGTTTCAAAAAATCCTAGATAGTGATGGGTTTTGGGTTATGGGTTGGCACAAGGGATGTTGTACGAACAACTAGGTCATGGAGGGCATCCATAATGGCCTTCTGTTTCAACTCCCACTCCCCCATATCAGTGGTCTTATTGGCAGAATTGACATCTTCATCATCATTCATACGGGGCTTCTTCCCCTTGTCTTTAGTACCAGAGGTCCCTTCACCATCCCTATAGTTCCTAGTTTTTGGGGCCATCTACAAGTTTTCAACTGATATAAGTTTTCTTATTTATAACTTTCAAAGCAAAAATATGCTAGATCATGGAAATATTGTAACAAGTTTTCTCAATTTATTTTTGGATTTTATTTGTTCCCGTCCTTAAATTACCCAAGATAGACAGAGTACATAGATCAAGTCATGACACCTTAAAGAGAATGAGAAGATGAGGAGTCATCCTACTTCCTTCTAATAGGTGGCTTGGGAAATCCTTAAAGAAGAGATAAGATGCTAGAAGACTCTCTAGGGTTATAGGAAGTCCTTCCATCCATTTCTGGATCAACTAAGGCCAGGTGGAGCAGGAGGAACCTCAGCCACCGTGAAGACAGATAGGAGGAATTATGCCAGAACCCCCTTTGTGCTCTTTCTAGACACCTCGCTTTTCACCATAGTGAATTTTAGGGCTTCCTAGGTTTAGCGATTAAGAACATCATTTCACTAATGCATATGAAGTGTGTTATGGCTCTGATACCAACTGTCATGGATCCGTTCTTACACTAATCCCAATCCCACTGTCCAAAAGGGCAATGTTAAAGGGATTAGAGCGCCCGTCCCTGAGTGGCCCAAAAATATCACACAGATAATATGAAAAAATGAAATAACATTCTTCTTTATTAAAATGAACCAAAAGGTTTAGTACATAAGGCCCGTAGACAACATGGAAAGAGAAAAAAAGATAAGAAACTAGCCAACAACTACATCCCTTTTACAATTAGCTCTCATGTAGAGTCCAGATTTGATGTAGCAGTCTTTATTTCAGTGGATAAATGAGTAGATGAATGTGATCTCTAGTTCCTTGCATTACCTAAAACCGAGAAAATCAAGACACAATGTCAATGCAATTGCACGGTACGCTATATAAAAACAAGTAAAACAACTTATAAGAAAACTAGTATGCTTGGCAGGACTTATGTTTCAAAATTATATCGAACGATCTTCCCAAAACCCAAAATTTTATTCAACAAGAATTTTATTACAAATTTCCCATTATGTTGTAATCAAGAAGCATGCTTATATTGGTTTGTGTGAATCTATTACCCCAACACGATGGGGAGGTCACCAAGCTCCTTCTCACCATAGGATATAGGAGGTCAAAGTACAAAATCCCATCCTTCAAATAAGGGGGGTTTGCTTATATTCGATATCAACATTATCAACTTTTCCAACATCATTATCAACATCAATATACGGGCAATCATAATGGGTATTGTAGTTTATAGTTTCATGTTTTTCAAAATATAGTATAGAAGAAAAATAGAAGACTAATCATAGGGAACAGTAGTTCATCCAATAAATAACCAAGCATATGGTCAAGAGATACCTAAAAGTATGTCATTACAATCAAGGAGGAGTTATATAATGGATGCTAACCGAGTAAAGGTTCAAGAGATAAAGGTCAAGGTCTCAAGTAGTTCCTAGATCAATCAAGATATAGATTTGAGGGTGAAGATCATATTATGAAAGAACCATGTATCGAGTATGCAAGATTAGGGTTTTGTATTCCTATACAACCCTAGGGTAGATCATCTATTTATAATCGACATTATATCAATATTTCAACATTTAATCAAGCATCAAGCATATATCAAGAATGAATGATCAACTTTGGTGTTTTTAGGAACCATATTAGATAACCCTAGTTATATCATCAATATCTGAGTCATTATTCAAGTTTCTGGATCATAATGATAGGTTTGTGCTTAAACATTAGAGTAAGATTGCATGATGGATCAGGAACTAGATTAGGATCATGAACTTAAGAAAGTTGTCCATTTTATACTCAAGAAGGTTATTCAAAGGTACTTGCATAAAAATAGAGAACACAGATATGAAACAATTTTTGAAACCCTTTTTATTAGATCGGGCTAATTATTCTGATGAAAATCGACTATAATTTTGATATATTTGGATCTAGGAATCTCAAGATATCATTTTTGCAAGTTTGAGTCATTTTCTAGAATTTTGGGCAGAGAGGAAAATAAATACCTGAAAAAGAAAGGTCGAGAAAATCGACAGCAGTTGGATTCCTCAGTCTGTTTTGATCGGATCGGATCAAGCGGTTGTGAGGTCATCCGCTTCTAATAGAGTGTGTGAGTGATGAAGGAGCATAGGGGGTGTGAGGACCGTCGATCTAGATTTGGATCAGCGTGGACCAAGATCCAAGGTTCACTGTTGATCGTCCCAACAAAAGAACCCACCCACGAGCAGGCTTGCTCCACGGCGGTGCAGCGGCTGGAGAGATTAGGGGAACATGAGCGAGGGAGAGATAGGGAGAGGTGAGGTGTCGGTTGGGGTCATCAGGGCTCGCTGAAGGTGAGGGCCTAGCTTTTATAGCCCAAAGGGGCTAGGGTTAGGAAGAGCTCTGCGCCCATGGCGGTGGCTGAGAGAGGTAGCTCTTTCTTGCCCTAGATATGTGGGGATTTGAGGGGGGAAAACTAAGTTTCCACATCTGGATTAGAGGGGGAAGTATCCCTATAATTTAAGTTTTTGAATCGGGTCAAGGAAAGGGTGAAACGGGGGCTCAGCACCCCTGGTGTCCTCCTATTGATTGCAGGAGGTAGGGGACGACCCTGTGACTGGTTGATCAGGGCCCCGATCCATGGGTGTCTGATCTGAGGGTCAGGGATCATTCCCACCCTACACATCGGATCGCCGGTCCTTAAAGGGGTGAAAATAAAAGCAAATAAATAGGGATTTCATGATTAAGCTTCAGAAAATCATAGAAATTAGTAGGAGTGTCCAATTTGAGTGAAATTTGGAACATTTCTTCAAAAACTTGTGTAGAACATATAGAAAAAGTTTGAGGACAAGATAAAGATGTTTTAGGAACGAATTTATTTCTTTGAGTAAAGTGATCTTTAAACCTAATTAAAATGTTATAAATTGTAAACAAGTTACATTGGTCACCAAATTTTGTAATTGAGTCTCAAAATTAATTATGTAGCTAAGAAAAATAGATTGGGACAAAAAGTGAACATAAGGAGGTCAAAATTGGAAATTGGACAAAAGTATGAGTAAAACTCACTTTATCACAGGCATCTTGTACCTGAAAATCCAAGTGATCATTCCCAACTCGTAGTGTGATGATTCCTTCTACAACATCTATTAAGGCTCTCCCTATTTTAAGGAAAGGCATTTGGAGTCCTCAACTGTGTCTATTACCACTATATCACATGGTATGAAAAATGATCCAACCCATATGAGAACATCTTCAACTATTCCGACAGGTCTCGTGAAGGTGTGATCTTCCAACTTGATTCTCATCCTCATCTTCACCATGTCTGTCTGTCCCAACTTTTATGCTAGAGTCAAGGGCATTAGCACTACAACAAAACTACCCATTAGTTGCATTTATTCTAATGGCTTTTATAAAAAAGGCCACTATCTAATTAATTTACAGACAATTTTAATTAAAATGCATCTAAACCACTTATTATACAGTTTCTAAAAAGGAATAATTATTAAAGGCTTTTATACATATAATTAGTGGCAATCTAAAATTGCCAAATTAAAAGAGGATCACTACCTAATTGAAAATAGTTAGCAAATTTTGCTCCAGCTTTCCGCTTACACTCACATAATCTAATTTTCTCCGCTATCTGTTCGTCCCTAATTCCTTCACTCGCTTGCGGGTAGTCAAGAGACAGGAATGTGGGGGGATCTCGGTTGGATCGTAGCAATAAAATGTCATCATGAAGAGGAGTGCATGTGGAGGCAGCTGACTATGAATATTGCAAAAGTATGCATCTATCTTCTCGCTTGCAAACACAAACCTTTCTGCATTCCACTATCTGGGGTTACCTTCTCGATCACCATTTGTCAGCAGACATGAGTTCCGTTGGAGCATCCAAGGAAGGGAGGGGCAAGCCCAAGGCCTCAAAGTTTGTCTCCCGATCATCGAAGGCTGGATTGCAGTTCCCCATCGGTCGTATTGCTCGGTTCCTCAAGGCCAGCAAGTATGTCGAGCACGTTGGTGCGGTGCCCCTGTCTACCTCTTGGCTGTCCTGAAGTACCTCACTGCTGAGGTTCTCGAGTTGGCTGGTAACGCTGCGTAGGACAACAAGAAGAACAGGATTGTGCCTCACCACATCCAGCTCACCGTCAGGAACGATGAAGAACTCAGCAAGCTTCTTGGTACCGTGACTATCGTCAACGGCCAGACATTGCTGCCAAACAAGCCAGTCAAAAAAGGTGCCGATTCGACCTTTGAACAACAACCATGGCTTCCCATTTTCTTCATTGACGGTAGTCGCTGCAAACTAACTTTTAATTTTCATCTTTATAATCATATTTTTAGAGCAGTTGTCGGAAAAGAAAATCCCCCACACCGTCATATCAGTTCCCACAATTTTCTGGCTTTCCTAAAAGAGGGGAACCATAATCCAATTCCCTACTAATCCTTTGCTCTGAAAAATAACTTCCCCATGCAAACTCAGATCCACCTTTAACAAAACCATATAACTCTATCCTTCAAATCTATAGCATATCAAATTTCAAACCTTTTTGTGCTCTATCTGGCAGTTTTTTACAACTTTCTGTTCTGTGGCTTCCTTACAACTATTTGTTGTGTGGATTTATTTTGTTGTGTGGATTTATTTCAAGGATGTTGGAAGAGCCAATGATGAAGTCTGGAAAGGTGAAAGCTACCACAGTTCAGATTGCATCTTGTTACTAATTGTGAATATGACTCCAGCAGTAGCTACCCGAACTAGAGTTGCAATCGTGCAAATTTCATGGGGGTATGGCTCCCTAATCTAATTGATTATTTGTTGGCATTGTGTAAGGCGAGTGAAAATCAAATTAATGGTAGGTGCATCCTTGCATACTTCATGCTCTCCTTCACTGAATGTTCATTTCATGTTTCCAATGCCTTCGACAGAATGTCACAAAGATCATGTCTCTACGTCATCCACTATTATAGCAGACATCAACATGCTAAAAACATGGCAGCTAGCAAGGTTTCATAAAAGATCTATCTTTAAAGGTAAGTCTACCAGATATCCACCATTTAGTTTCCATATGTATATCATGCATCGTTGTATGCTACTAGTTTCTTCTTTTGCTTTAAAAAGATTGATGCAATTAAACATTGTTGTTTTCCCATTACAATCATTCTTATTTATTATGAAATAATAATATGCCCCTTAAGTAAACAAAGAGTTACGATCATATAACATTATAAGACTTCTCGGTGGACTTATGCTAGTCTCATTAATAGACCACACAACTGGAATTAGATTAAAAGGGTGTCCCAAAACATAGGATTTTGCGTGAAGGTTACATCACCAATTTTAACACACTGCATATGCCAACTAATTTAAACAATGCATTAAACTAAGGCCTAAAGTTGATTGTAAAGTAGGTGACTTTATTTATACGTGCTTTCTAGTTGACTGATTATCACCAAAATTGATCCTATAGAAATTTATACGTATGTGTCACCTGCTATAGGTAATCACCTCTTCATTTTTATGCTTGCGTTGTTAATTTATTGTGTTTGCCTCTTGCTATAGTTGTCTGTAGTTGTCTGTGTGCAATGATCATTCATGCCATCATGTTTAATATTGTCTTATTTTGTTTTCTTCTTATTTTAATAAGATAAATGTGTTTTTCTTTTTTAGAGTGGAAATAGACAAGACATGAAGAAAAAGTTTCACATGGTACCCATATCTTATTTACTTTCACGGGATTCTTGATTAAAACAATGCATGCTTAATATATGTCTTATGACATATCAAAATTTTGATGATATATAGTGTGTCTATTTTGATGAAACCAAATTAATTAGATACTAATGTTAAATTTCAATTTCATATTCATTTTATTAAAGATACTATGACAATGCTAAAGTTTAATATTTCATCTTAGTTATTGAGAAGTAAAATTCCTTTCTACTTTCCTTATTAAAAGAAAGGTTTTTAGAACCAAACCCGAGACCAATCTGACAAAGCTTTTGGGACACGTGCCTCTGGTTCAACCAGTGGGTCGACCGGTTGACCCTGTGACATCAACATGACACCTATACATGATATTACCATATACATACATGATACATGTATATGCATGCATTTTACAGTTTTATGTATGTCCATATATGTAACTATATAAGTGTGTATTCATGTGTACCTAATCTACTGTATGGAACTATGAGATGATGAATTATGAAACATCAAACAAACAAAACCTAGTATCTATTAATAAAGAAGCAAAGAAATGGTCCTGCAATATTTAAAACAAGTGATAAATACTTAATAAATGAATATATGACTATATGGAATAGTTGGATTTGCATGTAAGGACATTAAAATCAGTTATATGGTCATTTAGGTAAGGAAAAATTATTCCAACCAGACCCTGCTCAATCTTTGACCTGAGGGTCGGGTCACCAAGTCAGTGGTTGAACCGGCCGGGTCATTAGGCCAACTCCATGTCTTAGCCAAAAATAGGTTTCAGCCCCACCCGACCCCCAAAACTTGCAGGGTGGAGGTTCAATCGGTTGGGTTAGGTTTCAAAACTATGATTAAAACTATTAGAATGTTGCATGTAATGTCTAAAACCTAATTTCATGAGAATTACCTTACGGTACAGTAGTTCTTGTATGTTGTAGTCAATTTTTTTCTAATAACTTTACTTCAATGATTGTAACTGTAGGAAATAACAATGATCACCACCCCATGTGGATCCCCCATCATACATGTAATGACAAGGAATGCTACACCGGGAACCTGATGTAGTGGAAAAAGGTGTATTTGATAGTGGTTGGGGAGTCTACAAACATTGAAGTGTTTGATTTTAAAATAAGGGTAGGTAATTTTAGTTTATAAATTGGATGCCTATATTGTAATTTGATTTTTTTTAAAACTTCATATATCATTCTTTGTTGGATAGTTTGAGTTATAATGGTGAACTACATATATGAAATGACTTACACTAGATTATAAAAAGGTTGCTTCCTATCTTATCTTTACTTGCAAGGATACTCTGTAACATTTGATTAACTCCTAAGTTCAAAGAAGTCATGTGATTTCCATTTAAAGGTGAGTTCCTTCCACATAAGTCTTATTTCATTTACATTACCTCATTTTGAACAATTACCATGCTTTGTTTTTTTATTGTATTAATCATGTGTGGATAGGTTCTCATTTAGCTTAATAAATGAAAAACTAAACCATCCATCCCACCCCTTAATGAGATTTCAATTGAAATCAGAATTTGCATTGTTAGAAAGTTTTAATATAGTAACAAATCTCTTATGTATGAGAGTATCCATTTGGTTCTTAGATGGTGCTAAATGCATACATTCCTTGGTGTTATTCTTAGCTATTAGTTCGATTATGAGACAAACATGGGTTTATTTTCAGGAAATGCACACTGAGTGGTCGAATTCTTCTTAGAGTCTCAAAATTGGTCTGATTGGTGCTTAGGATGTAATCAAATACATTGCAGAGTTTATAAGAAATTAGTGTTAGATGTGGATCTTGTACATGAGGTAAGTTATTTGTTGGCCTTGGTAACGAATTATGTCTTAGATGTGAACCTATTGATGTTTGTATGTCGTTTGATGCTTCCTTGGTCACAGGAAGCAATAATTCCAGCTGATGTTTCTTTAATGGAAGGTCGAGATGCAGATTTTGATTGTTGCTCTCTTCTCAGTTATGATGGTTTGCTGGGATAGTCATAGCTTTATGTAGGTAGGTTTATTCTTCCTATTTACATAAGTTGTTCACATACCAAAAGCAATACAACACTAGATGCATATTCTTCATTTGTTGGTTTCTTCAGTGATTATAGAGCTTTGATAGCGGTAGGCATTGACCCTGAAGCATTGTTGATATTGAGTCATTACACATAGGTTAGTTTCTTGAAGGTAATAGATGTGCTTTAGTTAATAAATAGATCCAGATAATAGATAAACAAATATTGTATTTTAGAGCTTGGAAAATGATTGAACTAAAAACTGCCTTCATGTTTTTCTTCTCACTTCAACATTTATATATGGATTGACTGCTACATTTCAGTTAGGGTTCATGATTAAGATTGGTCTTTTAGCTGGAATTCAGGATATGTAAAAGTCTGGCATCTTGGTGGCTAGCACTAACTATTGAACTCCCAACTACAATCTTTCTAATTTTTCACTATGCTCTACACTAATAATGTCACTATATTAATTTGTGATATATAGTGGTATAATAAAGTTTGGCAGCTTGATTGTGGATCAAGGAAGAAGAATTGGGATTCTGTCTAAAATTCTATATATGTTTTTTCTAGGAGTTGTGTTGTGCACTTTGTACTTCCCCTTTTAAAATAACCTTGCATCCACATATGAGACAACATTATATTTTAGTGCAAACATTGTAGGGGACAGACACCACGGTTGTGCCACCTTGCATGGCTATTCTGTAGACACCCAAAATGGGTGTGCTAGCCCAAAATGGCCACCATCACTAGCCTCACCACGACCATGCTGACCAGCACGGCCGTCCTACCATAGTATCACCATGAGCGTGGTTCTCACTCATTTACAGTTGTCTATACTAATTTGTGTATTTCACTATGATATAGATTCGTCCTAGTGATTCTTTTGGAGAACAAATGATTAGAAACCTTGAGGTAAGAGATGCATTCCATTATGATTTATAGTAGACAATATTATTTCTATCTTATTTAAAATGCTTTATAACAAACCAATATTATTTCTTTTTTATACATGTTAGATAAAAATAGAGCCAGTGTAGAATTTAACCTTTGAGTTATAAAAGAAGTTCTCAGTAGCTACAAACTTTCCTTGCAGTTTAGGAACATTAAGAAAGGGCATGGCAAGATAATATTGAAGAAAAATCGGGCTTGTTTGGGCATATGCTTATCCAAGCATTAAGTTCCAGGTGATATGTTTGTAGGATGATGATGGAAATATCTTTAATCCAATATGATAGTCAATTGTGACTACAAACAAATTGCAAAAGTGTCTCTTTTTTTACTATTTTATCTCCATGACTAATCTTTTTCATTTTGTCCAATTATAGGTCACCGGAATTGTACCAGTTGCAATAGTTGGATTGCTGCTAACTCAAGCTCAATGAATAATTTGGCTACAACTACTGTTGAAGCAATCCTACAGATCTTTGTCATAATATGATTACTCTGAATTCCAAAAAGACTCGACCTTCTTAAATAACAGAAATTAACATGCCAACTATCTTCCTCCTGAGAAATCTTACAGATCTAAGGAACCAGTCACCCCTGAATATGAAGATCACAAATTCTTAACTCTATTATAGGCTCGCATTCAAGTTTGTATCCCATCTGAATATAAATTTTTTTATACTATTATTCTTGTTAGCAATGAACACATTTCTCACACAATTGACACATGCCTCTCACATATTAGTCTTGTAACTGAAATTTTGTTTGTATGCAAAACACATAATCATGTTACACGGTCAATTTCAGTATTGACGGACAATGGTAAACAACTCTATATAGACACCAGCACAAATGGCAACCTGAAATTTGATAGTTGGGATGATATTCTTGATGGAAATAAGACACTTAGAGGCAATACTTGTCATTATATTGCTTGAAAAGATGACTCATGTTCTGGATATGGCACATTCCTTATGTGGGTCTTACACTCTAGTTACTACAAAGTATTATCATACTAAACCAATCCCAGGAAGGTATGCAACCCATGTGGCTTGTTTAAGGTTCTTCTAGCCTTCTCTTCAGAATCTCATAGAGCATCTTATCTTGGTTTAAACTACTAATCTATTTGAATATGGTGGATTGATTTATTGTCTCTTCATCTTATTCCCATGCTTGTGAGCTATCCTTTTGTAGATTTGATTGTCCATATATGGTGTATGAATATTTGATTTTTAGTATAAGGTTCCTTAGTGTTCCGGCTGTCAATGAATAATTTTATACATATTTTTTCTGGGTAGCATTTGTCTTCTTGAATTTGAAAAAGAGTTTTGTTTAAATACAAGCTTATTAATTCGTTACCAATAATTTTGATATGATCTTGGCATTAGTTCCTTCATGAAATTTGTTAGGTGTGAACACTATTGGGACTATCAAAGTTTGTCAGTATATATTTTATATGATTCTAAAATTGTTCTCTCAGTATTAAAGAGTTGCTTCTTTGGTTATAAATCATGTTGTTTGTAGGGAACCAAGTGAACACCCATCCTTATACCTTGATTGTTTCAAGACTGCTGTGCATTGTAATGCACCACACAGCAGACAGAATGATTGATGCAAAGATGTGGAACCTACAATGATGGAGATCAAGAGCTAGGAAGACCAAAATGGAGATCTAGAGCTCAACCACACTGTAGTGATAGTGATTTGAATATGGAGTCAACAACTAGAAGGTACAATGCCTTCTTACTTGTTTTCTTTCTTCTCTATTTTATCATGATCATATTTCCCTCTTATTCTTAATCAATAAGGGACAATCATTGGTACTTTGGATTTTTTTTGCCTTAATTGTACAACTTGATAATGTTTTTTTATAATGGAAAAAGGATAAGCTTATTATTCACAAAGATCTCCAGCGTCTATCCATTTCATGCTATAATTCACACACTTTTCATGGCTGAGATGCTACCTTATGCATTGCTAGATACATGAAACTGGTAACCACAAGCACATAACCAATCAATACCCTTGCAGCAGGTGGAAGTAAATGATAAAAAAGAAAGTTGAATTCAACTTGTGTTTTGCTGGCATGATACAAATGAAAGATAAGTCATTTTTAAATGTTTCCATATTTGATGTCAATGACGTGCAAGAAATATTTTCTTAGGCTACTTTCAAGCCTTTCAATTGCCGCACCCACCCTTCTTCCTGCATCACTTTCACCAGAATCAGACGCCAACAGATCTACACTCTGCTCAGCTACATTCTCTACAAGTTTCATATGGGCCCAACCGAGTGGAAAGCAAAACGCAGCTCCAAGTGCAGAACCAAGGAGCATATTTCGCACTCGCCATCTCAAGGAACCAGGCAATATGAGACTAGATACAGTAGCAGTTGTTGAGCCAGCTCCATTAATGTCGAAGACATCTTTTATGCCATGTTGTTCAGCAAGAAGATTTTGCAAACCATAAAATGCAGCGGTAAAAATTGGTGTTGTATTCAATATAAGGGGCAAGGTAAAATGTCCTCCCCTTTTAATGCAATATAAGGGGCAGGGTAAAATGATGTATGAAAGTATATCATTGGTGTTGTATTCAATATTGGGGGCAAGGTAAAATGTCCTCCCCATGTACTTCTCAATTGTTTATAAATAAAAAATATTCATACTTTCAAACAAGTGAGTTCGTCTACAATTGACATTCATTTAGAAATCATGATAATAAATTGAAAACTGAATGAATAAAAGCCATGAAAATGTAGTAATACAAAACTAGTAGTCATTAGTGGCTTTTTTTATACGCCATTAAACTCAATAAGAACATTTTCATACACCAACATAATACAAATTAGTGGCATTTGTATAAAAGCAAATTGATGGATAGTGGCATTTTTATAAATGCCAAATGATGTTTTAGCGGCCTTTATTTGGCATTTATTGGATTCCACTAAAGACAAACGTTTAGTGGCGTTTACAACTTACTCCACTATCTTTCTAGTGGCATTGGTACTAGAGGCATTTTTTTAAGTGTCAACAAATGCCACTAAACATGTTTAGTGGCGTTTATTTTTTTTCAGTGGCATTTCTAAAAGGCCACTAATGTGAATGTTTGTTGTAGTGTAGACTAATGCTCACTCCCAAATTAGCTAGCCCTTTTCTCTCCACATTGTCTCCGACACAGAAAGGTATGTTGAATGCTCTAGGGTCATTCTTCTTGGTTGGTATCTCAGCTTGTATGAAAGCACTTGACATTTTTTTCCAGTTGAACAATCTCAATGTGGTCTCCTCTCCTTCTCTTTGTGATCAGGTCTTTAATGAATTTTTCATAGGTTGACATTTCTTCTATTGCATCGAGAAAGGGCACATCCAAATGTAGCTTCTTTACAGCTTCCATGACGTTCTCGTATCTCTTCTTCAAGTGTGCTTTGATCAGCTTATAGGGGAAAGGAACTCTTGGGGTGTAGGGATTTTTCTTCGAAAGGACGTCTCCTATAGGATCCAAGATCTTTTTCTCGTCTTCCTTTTTCTTTTCTTGTGACCCTTCTTCTTTGCCACTTATAGATTAATCTTTCCCTTTTGATTCTTTTGTTGCCTTCTCATTCTCAGATTGTTGATTAACATGGCTTCCTCCTTCATTGGTGTTGTAAGTATTAGGATTTTTCAAAATTCTCCCTGATCGGAGAGTGACCATTTTTGCAGTCTCTGTATTTGATGGGATCTTCCCTAAAGGATTTTTCATGAGCTCAGCTAGTTGTTCAAGCTGCTGATCAATCTACCTCTTGTGAGTTTGCATGTCCACCATTTGAGTTTTCATGGTAGATGGCACTCCTGAATTTGTGAGAGCACTTTGAGCGAGTTGATCTTTCGCCGAAGGTTGCCTTTTTGCCAAGTCAAATAGTTGAGCAATCAGATCATCTTAGTTGTTTTCCATGGCTTGGATAAGCCTTGGGCCTTTCCATGACCTTGATAGTTGTTCTTGTTTGTCTGGTAATTAGTAGTCTTGGTGTATTGGGTCGGTCCTCCTTTCTTCTTGAATCCTGGAGGAGGTTTAGACGAACTACCCAGTTGGTGCGCGTTCTCTGCAGCTTCCTTGTTGCCATAATTAAACTCAGGATGGTCTTGTCATTTGAAGTTAACATAGGAGACATTCTCAATTTCTTCTTCACTTTCACTTTCGTCACACTCCTCTGGTCGGGTATAGATATAGTTGTCAATTTCATGTCCTCCTTCTCCACATGTAACACACTTCATGGCTTTCTTAGTGTGCTTCTTGCCTTTTGCCCCAGTGTCTTTCAACTATTTGACATCGATGGCAATTTTTTGAATTTGGGCTGTAATAGTTTCCAAGGACTTGGCTTCTATTGATGGTCCTTCAAATCCTAATTTCTTCGATGATCCTCTATCATTTCTGTCATAATCCATGCCTTCTTGTGGTGTAGCCATGTTGTTTATTTTCTTCATAGTTCTGCTCGGCATCTTTCCAAGAAAGTCACTACCAACAGCTATGTTCAGTGAAGTCCTGTCAGTAGGAGTTAGCCCATTGTAGAAGTGGTCACTAGGAACCCCTTACGGTAGTTATGGTGCAGAAAATCCCTCTAATACTCTTGAAAGCGTTCCCATGCCTTGTGCATGTTTTCTCCCAGCTTTTGTACAAAATAAGTGATTTTCTACATGTTGGGAATAGTTCTCTCAGTAGGATAAAATTTAGTAACAAAGGCATCTGGAAGGGGTCTCCACCCATCTATAGACTGGTGGTGGAGGTTGAGATACCGGGACAGAGCCTTATCTTCAAGGGAGAAGTTGAACCCCATACAATATATCACTTCTTGAGGAACTCCCTTCATATTAATGGTATCACATATATTTTTGAAGGCATCGAGGTGATGGTATGGATTTTCACTTCTCAAATTTCCACAAAAAGGTTTGTTCTGGATCATTGAGATTACAACTAGTTTTAATTTGAAGTTTGCTGCATTGAAGTGTGGGATGACAATTGGGCATCTGGATTCATTGGCCCTAGTTGCTGCCAACTCTCTAAGAGTTTTTCCTTCTTTATCATCTTCGCTTTCCTTCTCCCAATCATCACACTCATGTTCATTGTCACGGTGATTGCGATGGTGCCTTCTACGGCGATGGTAGCATCGTTCTACATCGTGTTTTTCATCTTCGTGTCGTTCTTCTTCACGACATTCTTCCTCACGTTGGCAACTATTCGAGTAACGGCCATCTCTATCTTCATTTGTCCTAGGTGGTGGGGGTCATGTTGAACTCTTACATTCCAATCATCCCAAGTCACTAAGTGAGAGTACCATCAATGTGAGGCAACATGGTGACTCGAGGTAAAGGTGGAAAATTGAACAGATCTTTTTCCCTCTGGGTTTCCTGAATAGACTACACAATCGAGTTAGGAAACTGGATGTGTTAAAATGAACTATTCTACATAATTGCAGGGTAGCCGATTTAAAGATTTTGTGTCGTCAAGCTTATCACTAAGCTTGAGGCACGGGAGTATAGTGAGTGGACTCAAGTTCTTAACAATGATGTTTTGCCTTGTCCCCGGCAACAGTGCCAAAAATTTGGCCGGCCTAAATTGTATGTCCAAAATGGAGTGGATCTAGAGCAGCCATACTTTTAAGATAATAACCCGACACTCAAGCCCCTGCAACTATTATACGACGTCTGACGTAGTAATTGGGGTCGAACCATAGGGACAAGGTTAGTAGGTGTTAAGTACACAGGGTCTCATGCTCATATACTCTATATAAATAGATGGTTTTTAAAAGGTTGTTCCCTAAGTAACAATGGTACTCAAGCCAAAGCAAGAAAACTAAAAGAAATAAATAAAAAAAAGAGAAAACAAGAATGAACGGTAAGAAACAAAGATATGGAAGGGAACTCCGATCAGGTTTCACCTACTAAGGTCTCCCCAACATGCAAAACTCACTCCCCTTAGTATACTCCTACTGAGATTACCAGCAATCATAGAAATGTCTATTCCCTCCTCTCTCAAGATAAGGATAGATCTAGGATCTAAGGTGGCCTCCCTCTCGAGATAACAACCTTACAATCACAAAGCAAACCATATGACCATAAGCTATAGAAATCCAACATTCTCATGCATTCATACTACTCCATAACACCAGATAAAGTAGATACTACTCTTTCAAGGTACCAATGATAAAACATCACAAGATGGTAGCGAAGCATACAAGTGAAGCATTCATAACAAGCATATGGAGATAATCTTGATAAGAGCATATATGTATTCAAAGGGAAGAAAGAATATACATGTTGGGAGAGCCTTAGTGGCTACTCCCAACCCGATTTTAGTGTTTAGCCACACATGTTAACGGGCGGCATAATGATGTTACAAATTGATAGATACATCATAACCACAAAGAGTGAAGGGGTACAATGTAATGGAGGTGATAGATCTAGAAGAGAGAGAAAATGTCAATACTTCAATATACTCCTTCAAATTTAGATCTGGATGGACGATGTAGAAGCTCTCCTTCTTTTGAGGAAGAGGGGCCTTCATTTTTCTCTCTCCTCAACTTTTTCCTTTGGAGATCCAAGACTGATCAGATAGATGAGAGTGGATGTGGAATTTGGCAGCATTTCATGGTCCTTGATGATCTGATGATGTGACAAGTCGAGGTGGGTGGCCTATTTATAGGTGTTTCCCACCAACTTAACCATCCACACCACAGTCGAAGCTAGGTATTGGTTGAGGCTTGATTGCGATCGATTGAGGCCTCTCCTCGGTCGAGGTCACCACAGTGGTTGGTCGATTCAGTGCCTCAGTCGAGGCATAGCGCCACCTCAATCGCGGCATGACATCTCCTTGGTCGTGAAATGGCATCACCCCGGTCAAGGCGCTACCTCGGTCAAGGTCGACCGAGGTTGAGATGAATGGGTTGTAGTTCGCGGCGAAAAGGGGCTCTCTGCACCATTGTCACGAAGCATTGGTGTGATTGGTGGCATCGACTACAGTGTGAGGGTCCTCAATGGTCGATGAGCCGCGATTGAGGTGCTGACCATGGCCATGGCTTGATGTGACCCTGCAAGGATGGAAAAGGTGTGCAAATAAGATTCTCGACATAAAGTGCTAAAATAAGTGGAAAAGTCTATAAAATATTTTTGGAGAGGTATAAAATATGTGCAAAAAATGTATAAAATTAGATGTTATCAATCAATTACATGAATATGAAAAACACTTGATCTATAAACCATCTCAAAAAAGAGAAAGTACAAGGACATTCTAATCTATCTATATTATTCTATTTACATCTTTTTTCTCACGACCTCTATGTTACATAGTGTCATCCCTAAAAAATTGAAACAACCTCATGAGACTCATATAAAGCACCCAATGAGTGGATACCTCCCACTCTATCTGAATACATGCATCATCAACAGGTTAAGTATAATGAACATAAAAGAACTTGCAAATATTTAAAAGTCTGGCAGATAGATCTAGCATCTAGTCAAATCCAATTTACAATAATAATCTAATCCAATATATAAGGTAATCACTTAGCACAAATCCAAAATTAAAACATTTTTAGAGCATATCTATGAACATATCAATAGATGCTATTCAGAATCACAATCCTTTAATATATGTAACAAGTAAATATATAAACATTTAGAATCAATATATAATAATAGCATCATCTTTGTTACACCCTACCAGCCAGACCAGGAACACATCTCGTAGTCTTCAAGCTGAAGTACACATAAGACATGTCTACCTAATAGTATTATCAAATAGCAAGCAATCCAAGTCATATTCAGAGTGGATATAAATCCCTTATCCACAATTAAGATCAGATTTCTTAACCCCACACAGATAAGAATATTAAATAGATGATCTATATAACATATTGACTACTTTCTAAAAAAGGAAACATAATCAACAATGGTAAATTACCAGCTTGTTGTATAAGGAATGTAAAAAACATTCAAATCATATCTACATGGCTTGTCATCTTTTATTCACTTTCCATAAAACTACTTAGTGTGTAATTCACCCAGTAGAAGTTGACACGCCTAATTCTCGTGTCAATGACTCACTTATAACTATCTTAGGGTTTATCTGCCCACCCTAAGATATCAACAACAGATCATGGTGCACCTAAGGGTTTCCTAAAGAGGCTCATGTCTTCATCTTGGGTACACAAGATAGGAACTAGTATAATAAAATATCACATATCGTCATTGCATATCACATATCATCATATTTCACATGTTTCATAGTTTTTATTTTATCATAGTCTATTCCTCATGGACACAGACTTTCACATCAAGGATTTAGGCTAAAGCCACTCCAGATGACTCACTCCTAAATCTTGGTGCTCTAACCTTTAAGGTCTCAATCCGTACTCCAAAAAATTTTCTCATTATTCTCTGATTACTACAAGGAGATATTTTTTGGTTCCCCAGTGTGGACCTTGGGGGAAGCTCATGGAGTTCAGGGAACCTAACTATACATGTCAATATTTCACTTGTTATTAATCCCTTTTTACTTATCTTAAAGAAGATTCAACCATCATTTATCATGTATATATTTTTTTGCAACTAGTTGATGTATAGAAAATTAGACTTATCAAGAGAGAAAATGCCTAAAACAAGAAGAAAAATAATATAAAATTTGCAACACATATTATTCCTTCCATTTCCACATCATCTCATAACAATCATCATCAGTGGGCTTTTAGATGAAGACATCATCTCATTATCCATCATTGACCCTTATCATGCTTTCTCAAAAGTAACCAAAGCATGTTAATTCCATCTCAACATATTTATTATATGTTCATTGCATATCATAGTTCTCTTTCAATATTCACAAAGAAATTAGAACTAGCAACAATATAATCATATAGACATCTTGTATCAATCATCATACTCAGGATAGGTTCATCAACATATATATTCCATTCCATTCTATAGGTATGAATAAACCTCAAGCATAAACATGCATAGCACACTTCATACTCCTCATTTTATATTTACTAATTTTTATTTAAGGTTACTACCCATCACATGTGTAATCTCATTTGAAATCCATCAGACTAGGACATTCTTATAATACAAGTTTCTAACGACAATTACAATCCAACATGAATTCTTATGAATCAAATCGCATCGTTGAACTTTATCTTGTAATTTAATTAAAATATACTCATATGCATTCCTTAATCCCTCATTTGAGATCATTATTCATTACCATCACATATATCACTATCTTGGGGTTAGGATTAGGTTCTTAGATCTATGCACTAATTTTCATCATTTTCCCTTCATTTCATATTCATTGATTTTAACATCTTTTGTTTCATGTTCACTGCTACTATAGGAACAAATCATTCTAAATTTACTTAATATGTAAAGTTTCTCTCTCATTGAAATCCTTCATGATTTGATTTTAATATATTTCATTCAATTTAGGTCAACACACATGTAATCAAAATATATAGACAATATTCTTCATCATACACATTTCATTAATTTCATTCTTAACTTGTTATCACTATTCAGTTGATTCTTGTCTAATTCCTTTCTTGTAATATATAAGTTTACCATGTCATTAACTTCCAATGGCATTCTCATAATTAATAATAATTATTTAGTTCCTTATATATTACTCACTTTTTCTTAAAAGAATGAATTAGGTTACATATTCTTACACCACAATCTCTGATCATTCTTCCCAATTCATTGTTATGAAGCTTGTAGAAAAGTACCCACATTCATGTGAGAGTTTACTCAATATTTCATAAATCATACTAAAATAGATGCATTGGTCTTAGAACATATTATCAAGATCATCATTTTTAATAGAAGTAATAACTCCTACAATTGAGCATCTTTTCACATTCAAGGATTATATTCACGTTGGGCTTTTCCTCTCATAATTGTCTTAATACTAGATTTCTAGGGTTTAATAAGTGATCTTAGTTTGACCATCAAAAGAATCATATCATGCAGTAATATGATCATGGTGCACAAGGGTTTATTAGGGATATTCACATGCATGGAAACCCTAGTTTCCATTTCCACATATTTCATTCATCAATCCTATCTATATATTAATTCATTGACTTATTTGATTCATTACCCCGACACAAATTCTAATCAGGGAATATCACCATCTCATATTGATCCTTATACATATATCATATTCAATTTCAGTAAATTACACTTGTTTAATTCATTCTAATACAATTCAAAGATGATCATATGCATGTCAACTCAATTTCCAAGCATATCATTCAATAGTTCTCTCTAGGAAATATTTGTGCAAAACAACATAATCCTGTGTCCACAAAATTATACATAGAACTTTAATGAATAGATCATATAGTAGACAAATATTAATCAATGAAAAGGATCCAAATCAATAACACTTATTTCCCTAAAATCATCTCGATTTGTTATGGGTTTCAACATGATTACAAAGCTTAATTGGGAGAGAAACACTAACCTAAGGTGACAACCACCTTAACATTATAGGTCAAACTCTGAATTTAGAAATCCAACAAGGTTTTAGATATCCATCACTTCCTCCTCTCAACTCAGAAACCCTAGAAATGGATATTAGGAGAGGAAGAGTGAGAAAATGGAGATTTGGTATCATTTCGAATCAAATCAGAGGAGAGACGGAACCTTGACATTTGAGAGAATATTCACCATGAAAGACTATGCAAAGAAGCTAAACTTACTTGATTCCATCATTTTTCGGATGGTGAAATCGTAGATCATCAATTTCCCCACTTTCTCCTCCCAAATCTTAACTCTCCCTCTCTCTATAGGATTTCATTTATCTGGAATGAATCACAAATATTAGAGATCCTTGGATGTTAGGTTACTCATATAGATCAACTAAGGTGCTTGGGTCAATTACAAATAGACCAAACTTTACACTTCTTTTATTTTAGAAGATTTTTTTGTCATACAAATGTTACTAAAGATTGTTTACTTAATAGGCCAAACCTCTTCCAAAAATTATTAAATTTATCATGTTGTGTGAGAAACAATTACATAGTTGTAGTAAAAGTTGCAGATCATTCAGAGTTACCAATCAATAAATAAAAATCAAATACTACTTCTATACAACAGTCTACAACATAGTCAGTCGAGTTGTTACTAATAAGAAACTCAACTGACACCACACTCTATATAATTAAAACATCATCCAAAATTTATGAAATTTTAACAAGATATCTAAAATAGAGTTTCCCAACAATGGTTAAATTTCACATCAATTAGATATACCAATAAAAAGATAAAATTCAAATACCATATTGATTTATTTCATCATAAATGCATGGTCTACTGAGTTGGTCATGGGGAAATTCAACGGACAAATAGGTCAAAAAATTCTTCAAAAGTTCTGATATTTTACAAGAATACTAATAATTGAGTTTCTCAAGCTATATCAAAATCTCAACTAAAATAGAGTTTTATATAAAATACTAAGAATCATATACTATACCACTGCATTTATCAAATTATGTATTCATATGCTACCAAAACCATAACTTTGGAAACTAGGGCTTACAATTCTCAAATACTAATTATTTGAAATATAAGTATATTTCAGATTTCTCATTATGTTTAAAGAATAAAAATTAAACTACCATCATTAATCAAGCTTAAGAAATGATCAGTCTAGTTAAGAATACAATCATCTAACTAAACCCTAATTAGATGGTTAATCTAAAAATAGGTTGTTATAGAACAATATAGTAGAGAACATACTTAGGGTTCAGACTGGAATCCCTATCTGGCAGGGTGATCTAATTTATAGATGAAGTGTATGTTGGGTCTAAGGGCTCTAGAGGGGGGTGTATAAAGCACAAAATTTCTCACAAAACATATTAGACCTTCAATTTATATCAATTAAGAGAAATAGCTTAATGGCAATTTGAATTTCTATCTAACAAGCATAGCAAGGATGAGAGAGATTGATAGCAAGCACTTGACAAAGGGATGTAGAGTGGTTCCACACTTCAAACTAGAAGTGAGTCAGTCCACTACCTAGAGAGGTCAAGCTCTAGGACTTTGCAAGTGCTTTTCTCTATTATATCACCATAGAGATTTACATCAATAGACCACCAAAGGACTTACCCATCCAACCACAAGGAGATCTCCACCTTAACAAGAAACTTACCCACTTAGCTTGAATCTTCAGCCTTCACCTAGCCCTTACCCATTCAAGATCAAGTCTTCCGCCTTGAAGGACTTTGCTTCTCCTATTCGATCTTCAGCCTTTTCCTTCTCCTTCACCTGGAGAAGATCACCACCTCTTTGTCAACCTTGAAGAGGACCATCTACATCTACTTCTTCACTCGATGGATCTTTCTTTAGCTTTTCTTCATGAAAGAATGGAATAGGGAAGAAGGGGAAGATTTGAGAGATTTACTTGCACAAAGGTGGTGCTCTCTTACAATAATCCTAACTCACTCACAAATCATAAAATGAAGTGTAAACTACAGAGAGAAAGGGGCTCAAGGGGTGGTAGTACACTCAACTATAGCAAGGACCTTGTGTGTAGTGAATGAGCAACCTTGGAATGAACTCCAAGTGTAGCTATTTATAGTTGGGGATGGTCGCTTGAGTTGGGGAACACTTAGGGTCGAATTATAGCCATTTTTGCTCAAGGCAATGGATCTATTTTTGTCCAAACAAGCCACTAATGGTTAGAATCACTTTTTCTGCATTTTCCGTACAATACATTTGGTCAAGTTTCAACAAAGGTAACTCGACTGATCGGCTAAAAGACAACCACAATTTTCAAACTATCGATCGAGTTTGTCCTAGGAAACTTGAGCGATCAGCTAAAATCACATTTGTTCAGTAACCCATTCATTCGAGTTCTGTGAATGAATAACTCGATCGATGAACTCATTAGAAAATTGATCCAAGGGATTGGTCGAGATTGCAACTCGACCGATCAACAGTCTGTGATCAATTTTCAAATGTGGTTAAAATGTGATTACAACTTGGTACTAAGTGTCCCACATATTTTTCTCTTCTTAGTTACAAGTCATATAATCAATACAAGTGATTACAAAATTCATATAAGGTCATTTGAATGGATTTCCTAATTAGCACACTTGCATTGCTTTTGACTTGAACTTTTACAAGCTAGGGTTGTAAATTGATTCTTTTCGTGTACCTAAAACATGAGATCAATCTTGAATACACATATTAGATACACATGAATGGAATGGTTGAGTCATTATTAAAATATGGACAATGTATAACCTCTAGGTCAACATTCTCCCCCTTTTTGACAATGATAAACCATTCCTCAAACATATTGAAAAGAATATTGAAAGTATACCTTTGCCTTGTGAATTTGGGGGATTCAAGATTTGAACAATGTGAATTGCTCCCCTCAATCTATTCTTACATTAACCTGCATATTTACTCTTTCTACACAAATAAATATAACATGCATGTACTACATGATCCATTATCAAGTCACATGATAAAGCATATAAAGAACAAGAAAAGGATCACATAAGCAATAATAGCAATATGATTGAGTTTCGAGACATTGAAATTATCTCTCCCCCTTTTGACATTATCAAAACGGAAGGAGGGTAGAGGAGCATACAAAAAGGTCTTCTCAAACATAACCAAGTAGATATTCAAACATGCAATCTCATAACATATATCAAGCAGAGACGAGAGAAACACAAAAGCTAGGTCATAATCAAAATACGGTGAAATATTGCACCAACTCATAAGATATAACTGATCAAAGAGAAAAAGTGCACAAAAGATAGATTACAACTCATGAATCATGTTCTTATAAAACAACTACAAGTGAGAATCGATGAAAGCTACAGATGAAATAGTACATCTCAGATCATGTGCCCATATGTTTTTAATACAAAATAGCCTAGAAAGATATATATGATCGGCAAACTAGACTAAAAACTAAGAACATCTAGACATATAATCTATCTATGTCCACAACATCATCATCATCGTCGTCATCAGGCTTGTAGTCATCGTCTTCATCTGAAGGTGCAGCAGCAGCACCTTCATCACCAGAGTCACCAGTAAAGCCATCTGAGCCATCACCATCATCCTCACCATCACCAGCATCCTCATCTGCATTAGTAGTGTCGACATCAACATGGTCAGGCATCTCTTCATCCATAGAAGGATCGAAGCCACGACCGGGCCAACGAGCATTCTACTCATCCCAAGTCATACCAAGAGCATAAAGCTCATTGTCCTGAGGGAAGGAGGGAGAAAAATCACCCAGACTGGCTAGCAGAGTGGCCAAGGGGCCAGTAGGTAACGGTAGGAAGATAAGAGTAGGACCACCAGTAACAGAGGGTGTGGGAGCAGCATCGGAATGCTCAGGTGTGTGGTAGAAGTGATTGTACGCATAGGATGAATAATCACTACTGGGGTATGGCTGGTAGGTGGGGTGTGCATAAGATAAGTTCATGTTTGACATGATTGAACATAAATCCTGGTGTAGATTCTCCTGGACTTGGAGGTTGTATGCATGTTGGGGCATCATATAACCCATGACTATTTCATTGGATACACGAAACGAGGCACGGCTAGGTTGGGGTGGATGAGGAGGTGGAGCTCAGGTGGAGGTAGAGGTAGGTGCAGATGAGGCAGAGGCAAAGGGTGAAGCATCAAGTGTGGTAGAGGAAAGGATAGGCATAGATTTCCAAATGCTGGTCTCACCGATGCACACTCCCTTCCAGGAAGGTCTATAGTGGAAGTTAGAGAAGAGTGATTTCTCAGTGGCAAACTGTATCAGTGCAGGATAAGGAGGATGGGTACCACGTGTGTTCTTTCCAGAGTCAAAGCAAGTCATGTGATGGGGATATATCTAGACCACTTGACTCTGACATTCTCTAAGATGAAGTACATTATCAGCTTAGTGTTCTCTGCAATATCTGTTTGATTTTTCTTTGGGTGGATGTTGCAGTTGACCACTAGGGCTAATATACGGTTCTTGAGATCAAGGGAGGAGGAGGGTAGGGTGCTCTTCTTCTTATAGGGAACGTCATGTTTATTCAGATAGTGATGGATATCAGGAAGAGTGATCTCATTCTACCTGTAGAAACCTCCAGGGTCTAAAAGGTCAAAGTACTCGCCATAATCCTTATGCCAGGTGTCATTCTCCTCAACTCCTGAAAAGAAAACATTCAAGATGTCCTCAAATATTTGGAATTTCTTCCCGGCGATCATCAAAGTAAGGATTACTTGAATATTAAAAGGGGGTACAAGGGAGTCGTAATTCCAATGCAAATTTGCGTAGAATTCATGAACTACTTTCGTGCTTGACATGGAATTGTGAAAGAAATCACATTCGACAGCCAGAGCAGATATGTGATGAATGGAAAGCAACCTCTCCACTTGACCAATGATGGCTTGACGCATAGGGCTAGGCTAAAAAAGGGCTCTAAAAGGAAAAGGACTCCTAGGAAGAAGGTCCTTATACCTATTTACAACCTCTATTGAGACAAAGAGGGTCTCATTAAACATAATCAAGTGAGAGGACAAAGAAGAGGATGGTGCATTGCTAGAGGTGGGTCTCTTCTTCTACGTGAATCCATGGAGGTGAAAAGAAGGAGAAGAAGAGAGAAAACACACAAACCAATCCACCAAAAACATTCACACACTAAGGTTGAGCAAGGGGAAGGTCTAGGATGGTCTATCTAGGTTGGATTAGGGCTAGGATAGGTAAGGTAAGGTCTGGGGTTGAGAGCTTAGGGCTAGAAGAAGGGGAATCAGTCGACAATTCTCTAGTTGAGAGGGAAAGGTCTGGGGTTGTGAGCTTAGGGCTAGAAGAAGGGGAATCTGTCGACTATTCTCTAGTTGAGAGGGAGAATAGTCTGGCGAATCAAAATTAAGTTGGATTCATCCCACCGATCGGTCGAGTTATGTGAGTCTGAAACTCAACTGATTGGTCTTTTTTTAAAAAAAAAAGCTCTCGGCCATGGACTGGTTGAGTTTGTCCTGGGGGAAACTCGACCGATGGTTAACCTGGCCTAAAACCATCAAAATTAATTTCTAGACATTTGAATGCTAACTAAATTTATTTTTCAAGTCCATTATGTATATTTAACATACTTAGGCACATATCACTCATCATTGGGTACTATTTTGCAATAAAACAAGCATTTACGAAAAATATCCAAAACAAGAGAAAATTAAGGTAAAATGAACATGAAAAACCGATTTTAAGCATATTAGCACTCAAATATGATCTAGATGGATGCAAAACATATAGGATAGATGACTACTATCTAGAAGGCATATCAAGTTCATCCAAAGCAGTTACAAGCAATTTTGATCTAATAAAATTAAATTTCTCTCTAGCTAGAGGTTTAGTGAAAATGTCTACATGTGTGATATAAATATCCTTCTTGGAAATGTGATCACAAAGAAATTGATGGAGAACCTCTATATGTTTAGCTCTATTATGCAATATAGGATTGTAAGACAAGTTAATTGCACTAGTATTATCACAAAAGATAGGAGAAGCATCAAAATGAATATTAAAGTCTTGGAGCATTTGCTTCATCCATAGGACTTGGGCACAACAACTCCCGGCTGCAATGTACTCAGCCTCGGTGGTTGATAATGCCACAGTGCTCTGTTTCTTGGAGAACCAAGACACCAAGCATGGTTCTAGGAGAAAACAAGTGCCACTTGTGCACTTTCTATCAATCAAGCAACATGCATAATCAGCATCATTGTAGGCAGTAAGAGTAAAGTCCCTTGACTTGGGATACCATAGTCCAAAGTTTTGAGTTTTGGATAAGTACCTTAGAATCCTCTTAACAGCTATAAGATGAGATTTCTTAGGATTTGATTGAAATCTAGGACACAAGCCAACACTAAACATTATTTTCAATGTTCTTAAGGTAGACACCATTCTCAACTTCAACCCCATTTTATTGGAGTTCAAGATCAAGGTATTGCCCTTGCAAATTATTAATATTCTCAAGGTTGGTTTTCTCATTCAATTCCAAAATTTCAAACTTAGCATAAAGATCATCAATAATTTTTCCTAACCATTTTCTTTTAGATTTACATTTAGCAAAAGAATAACGGGTAGTAACAAGCATGTCAATAATAGCTTCTTTAGGTAGTTCATGCAAACTTACCTCACTTACCTCACCAATGTCTTCACTTGTAGAGGCCATGAGAGCAAGGTGACACTCTCCATCTTCTTCGAAGCTAGAGCTTCTTGAAGATGAAGCTTCCTAAGCCGCATTAATTACATTCTTGTGTCTCTTTTCCTTCTTGTCCTTCCTCTTGTGCTTTTTCTCCTTCTTGTAATCTTCTTCTTTCCTTGAACTACTCTTGTGGTAGACTTTCTTGACTTTGGGCATTCACTCTTGTAGTGCCCTTTTTACCACACTTATAGCATCTCAGAGTAGAGGAGGAGGCTTGCTTTCCCTTGAAGTGCTTACCCTTGGTGTAGTTGGCTTCATGCTCACTAGGGCCTTCATCTTCACTAGAGGAGGGAGAGGAAGTCCGACAAACAAGTTGTTATTGAAGGATGCTAGCCTCAACTTGTACTTTGAAAGCACTATCTTTGATCTTCTTGGCTTCCTTCTCTTCTTGCTTAGCTTCTTCTTCTTGCTTGTAAAGTCTAGGCTCATGGGCTTGAAGATTGCCAATGAGTTCTTCAGTTGGGATGTGACCAAGGCTCCTCACTTCTTCAATGGAGGTGACATTTGACTCCCATCTCTTTGGAATAGTTCTAAAGATATTTGAGTTGATGACGTCTCTTTCCAAAGGAGTGCCCAAAGCAGTCAGCCCATTGATGATGACATTCATCCTTGAATACATCTCCGCAATGCCTTATTTCTTTCCCATCTTGAAGTTGTCTAGGAGGCTGCCCAACATGTAGATCTTTGCCTCCTTGACCTGCTTTGTGCCTTCATATGTGATGCACAGCTTGTCCCAAATCTCATAGGCGGTGTCCCATGATGAGATTTGGTTGAACTCTATGCGAGTGAGGGTTGTGTAGAGAATGCTAATGGCCTTTGCATTGATTTGAGTCTCCTTGAGAGAAGCTTCACTCCTTTTTGTAACAACTCCGGTTGGCTCTTTGTAAGGTGTAACCATCACCTACCACAGATCAAAGTTCATCCCTTGAATGTAGAATTGCATCCTTCCCTTCCAATAGAGGAATTTGGTGCCATCAAAGACCAAAGGGTGCATGGAGAAGCCTCCCTCTAGGTTGAGTGAACCAAGTAGGTTGTCGCCCATATTCTCATCTTGTGGGAGATTGTTGGAGAAGATTCTTGGCTCTGATATCACTTGATGGGTCTAAGTGCTCTAGAGGGGGTGAATAGAGCTACAAAATTTCTCACAAAATAGATTAGACCTACAAATTATATCAATTAGGAGCAATAGCTTAATGGAAATTTGAAGTCCTATCTAACAAGCATAGCAAGGATGAAAGAGATTGATAGCAAGCACTTGACAAAGGGATGTATAGTGGTTCCACACTTCAAACTAGAAGTGAGTCAGTCCACTACCTAGAGAGGTCAACCTCTAGGAATTTGCAAGTTCTTTTCTCTATTATATCACCAAAGAGATTTACATCAATAGACCACCAAATCACTTACCCATCCAACCACAAGGAGATCTCTACCTTAACAAGGAACTTACCCACTTAGCTTGAATCTTCAGCCTTCACCTAGGTCTTACACATTCAATCTCAACTCTTCCACCTTGAAGGACTTTGCTTCTCCTCTTGGATCTTCAGCCTTTGCCTTCTCCTTCACCTAAAGAAGATCACCACCTCTTCATCAACCTTAAGAGGACCAGATACATCTCCTTCTTCACTCGATGGAGCTTGCTTCAACTTTTCTTCATGAAAGAAGGGGATAGGGAAGAAGTGGAATATTTGAGAGCTTCACATGCACAAAGGTGGAGATCTCTTACAATAATCCTAACTCACTCACAAATCACAAAATGAAGTGTAAACTAGAGAGAGAAAGAGGCTCAAGGGGTGGTAGCACACTCAACTATAGTAAGGACCTTGTGTGTAGTGAATGAGCAACCTTGGAATGAACTCCAAGTGGTCCCATTTATAGTTGGGGCTGCTCCCTTGAGTTGGGGAACACTTAGGGTCAAATTATAGCCATTTTTGCTCAAGAAAATGGATATATTTTCGTCCAAATAAGTCACCAATGGTTAGAATCACTTTTTCTACATTTTCCATACAATACATTCGGTCGAGTTTCAATAAAGGTAACTTGACCGATCCGCTAAAAGACAAACACAATTTTCAAACTCTCAGTCGAGTTTATCCTGGGAAACTCGACCGATCAGCTAATATCACATTTGGTCAGTAACTCATTTGGTCGAATTCTATGAATGCATAACTCGACTGATGCACTCATTAGAAATTGATCCAAGGGATCGGTCGAGATTGCAACTCAACCGATCAACAGTCTGTGATCAATTTTCAAATGTGGTTAAAAAGTGATTAAAATTTTGTACTAAGTGTCCCACATATTTTTCTCATCTTAGTTACAAGTCATATCATCGATACAAGTGATTACAAAATTCTTCTAAGGTCCTTTGAATGGATTTCCTAATTAGCACACTTGCATTGCTTTTGACTTGAACTTTTACAAGTTAGGGCTTGTGTAAATTGATTCTTTTCATGTACCTAAAACCTGAGATCAATCTTGAATACACATATTAGATACATATGAATGGAATGGTTGAGTCATTATCAAAATATGGACAATGTACAACCTCTAGGTCAACAGTGTCTTCTAAGCATGACCTAGTGCATGCACTCTTTGCAAAACTTATTTTTCCCATGCATATAATGTATTCCCTTACAAACCATGTGATTTGGACCACCAAAAAGGAGTTTGTTGATAAAATAAATGATTTTTTGATTGAAGTATTTCTAGGAGAATAGAAAGAGTAATTCACCTTTGATTTTACTATTAGATTCACCAATCAATTTCAAGAAGAAGAATTTTCAAAATTCAATTATTCGTTCTAGGCTTCCACCTCACATGTTGGTGCTTTAAAGAAACTGTCAAATTATTCTACTTAAAATATTGATCCTTTTTGGATGTTTGTAATGCCAAATGACTTACTTGTAAGAACTACAACAAAAATATCATTGATGTTAAAATAATAGTGGGACATATGATATGATTAAGAGTATTCATCCGAAGGATTCCATATTAACTTTTCCTTCAAAAGTATTCAATTTTCAATTCGATTACGTTTTTTTGTAACAATTAATGAATCATAAGGACAAACTTTAGACAAAATTAAAAAATAGTTACCTCAACTTATATTCTATAATAGTTAGCAATATGTGAATTTATTAAGGGCTAAATAAGAAACAGATCATGGACTTATCATCAAACCAACCTCTTAAAAAACAAAAATTATATATTGAAAGAAATATAGTCTACAATGAAATAACTACAAAAGGAATAGCTTAGGTACAAAACATGCCCTTTTTGCAAGTAAAGCATATTATAATAACATAATTTGTGAGCTGGTTTTAGTTTTTAATGTTCTCACATTCATTATACTCGCACTTTCAATAATATTTTACATTATTTTCAAGTTTGAGTGTTTGAAAGAAATAGGAAAAACTTACATTTTGACACATGAGATTAGTTGAAGATTTTTGTTTTGGATTGTGAAAGTGACGACCAATTACATGACAAACCATGAAACACTAAAGGATGGGAAGCATTCATACATGGGATATGCTTTATGGATATAAAAGTAATGATATTAACTCTAAAAAGTATCCATTTGATTCATACAACAAAGTAATGAATATGATTTATCACTTTTCATGGGAATAAGATACAAGTGGTACTATTCAATCATGACATCAAAATATTTAGTGATACCCTTATGTCAAATGACACATTCTACAAATGGAGAGCTATATTGTCTCTAATTAAACCAGATTATTGCTTTGTCAAGACAACTGAACACAGTTGTATAATGATAATAAAAAAATTACAATGATGAAAAGAGTAGAAAATGATGTAGCATATGAAAAAATAATGAAGTTTGACATTTTATCACTGGTAGATCTTTTTCATTTGGTGATGGTTCCACCAAAGTTTGGTAAATAACTTCACCTAAAAACTCTATTACACATAGATACGCTTCAATTTATTTGTTTTCTAGTAGAGCATTAATAATAGGATAAACATACACATATATAAATGAAGCAATAATCAAACTTGTTCCAAAATAAGAGGAGGAGAAAGAGAAAATGAGACTAGTTGAACCTCACCTTTTGGGATTTTCTCCTAATCAATACTTCCTAAATCTACATGTAATTTTAACTTTATTCAAGTGATTTTTTCTCATCTTATGGGTTGTGTCATGAAGACATTTTTGACTGACCATTGTGAAAAAGGGCTAAAGCTTTCAGACCATAAGTCTATTATTGCTGCCAAAAGTAATTCCAAGATATATCTTTGGTAACTGTCACTAATTTCATTAAAATCCATAATTTACTTATGTTAATTTAGTTATTCATTTCATATCTATAGGAAAAATATCTTTATCAACTTACAGATAAATAAGAGAAACAAAAAAAATTGTTGATGAACCCAGATTTGAAAGAAGTCCTTGGCTTTGAATCTGGAAAATCAAGGTTTCCCAAATAGTCAAGTTCAAATTGTGGGAAAAACTATATGAGGGCTTGATGACACATGTAAACCCAATATCAAAGGTTTCATGAATATCACAACTTGTCCAAGATGTAATGTTTGACAGAGTCAAGTCTACATGTCATGAAAGAGTGTTTGTTTGTGAGAGATTTGTGGTCAGCCATCAATGATAGATTCAAAGCTAACATCACCAACCACATCGACCTCAAATTATGGTTCACTAGGAATATGAAGGGTGGAAGGGAAAATGGAAAATGCCCCATCTGAATTGCCACTATCATTGATCTCCTATAGAAGCGGAGAAATGGATTCATTTTCAATAACTCTACTGTGAGTCTCACTCAGGTAGTCCATACGGTAGAAAGACAAGTACATTTAATTGTAGCGGCCTTCGAACTGTGGAAGAAACTATCAATGGCAGCAATTAGCTTTGTATTATAAGACCATGAAGGCGCTTAAATTTGGGGAGGAGTGAAGCAGGTGAGGGACCATGATGTGCTTGAAGAGGAACTTGCAATCATTATGATGGGAGCATAATCCATTTCAGACATTCCAAGTCCAATCATTATAGAACATCGGATAGTAGTATCACCTGCAATATACTACAAAACTTCCACTCCATACCTCCCAAATTCAAACCATTAGTAGTATCCATCCACTAGTATTTGCATGCCAAATTGGATATTAGTTTACAATATGCTCCTAGATCTGCAAATTTACTTGCCGATAGCTTAGCCAAATGAGCCACCAAATCCTCAATATCCTTTATTTTATGACATACATGCCCCACGTACGCCTCTGATATGTTTGGAGTTGAACTAAGGGTAGTAGAGGGGAACACTAGTCTTGAGTTTTCCTGCACTCAAGAGCAGGATGAATAGAGATTCTCAGTAGTTACAAAAAAGAGCTACAAGAGTTGTATCCATATCATTTCATACATTATATTTCTCAGACAACAAACTATATTGACATAAACGCCAATTTCATATATAGAAAAGTAGCTTATTTTGGTATATCTTGAAGATGATATATCTAAGTACAATAAGAAAATATTTACGACCACACCCTTTGCGGATGTTCTACTTTTTACAAATAAGGTCAAGTTTAATTTTTTTTCTTATATATATTCAGTTCTTTGTATATTTTCTTCTGATACTTTCATATCAAAATGATAGATAAAAGCATGTTTTTAATGTTACCAGCAAAAAATATTTTTTCAACCAACCAAGATCTTTGTTACATGGCTTGCAACAAGTGCCACAAAAAAACTACCATTGCCTATGCTACAATCTACTTTTTCCAGTACTGTTACAAAGAATCAACTGCAAGATCATGGTAAAATCAAATTAGTAGTAAAAGTCAAATTTTGAAGACAAAGAAAAATTTGTATATTGAAAATGTTTCTTTTGTCATTTCAGGTGTATTGTTAAACTTAATTACAAGACTCTACGGATACAACACAATCTACTTATTTTGGAAAAAAAATTAAGACATCTTCTTGCATGAGACCGTGATGTTTTAATAGCAGGCAATCATACTGCAGGTATTATTAGTACATCTTATAACAAAAGTCATAATTAATTTTTAGTAACACACAAGACAATGTGATTTTATTAAAAAATGGAAATAAACTCTTTGTCATGCATCCAATGTTCCAAGTACAAGCTGTCCGAAAGTACATAAATTATGTTCAACTAAAAATCCAAAAGATCTAAGAGTACGGTGACACTTATCATTCTGATCTGCTATGTACGAATGAAGAACATGATATCCTTGGTTTCATGTATATTTTTGATGTGTTATGCGTATAGAAAGAATACAGTTTCCATATATTTTTTGTTTCATTTGCAACATATGAATGTATACTTGACGTAAATATATAATATCCTTTATCTACATATCGACTTCCATCTTAATAGACCAATAATAAAATAAATTAATCATTGTACCATCATAAGCCATGCATTCCATCTTAATAGACCAATAATAAAATAAATTAATCATTGTACCATCATAAGCCATGCACAACAGGGGCGGAGCCAGACCTTGATATGTGGGGGGGCCAAAATAATAGTACTATCTACCAAGAATCAATCCAAAGACCCTTTGAAAGTAAATGCCATCTGAATCCACTGCACTATGTTCACATGTTGATGAGTTTGTATTATAACCGTAATATAAACACATCGTTTGCACATTTGTTGAAAAAATAAAATACATATGTGCACATGGGGTATCGAACCCGCGACCTCATCCAAGGGAGAAACTCCACTAGCCGCTGAACCAACTGTAAACATGGTGTTGTATACACATTGTAATTATATATATTATTATACCATATCATAGACATATGTATATATATACATATATATACTAAAATTTTTTTTTTTTGGGGGGCCATGGCCCATGCTTGCCCCCCCCCCCCCCCCCCCCCCGGGCTCCGCCCCTGCATGCACATGTTTAGCACCTGCACTCTGCTAGTACTAATATGATGCTTGTCCTGTTCAAGAAAACATGACGGTACGTTCCCATGCAGCAGTGTTGGGCAATGGTCCAGCTTGCCGGGCCGACAAAGATCTGCCCATCCCTGCCTTCCTCACAGGTCTGCGAGGACTGTTATGTGCCCTCCTCAATCTCCAACTGCGGAGAGCCGGAGAAGCAGCAGAAGGTACCTGAGACCACATCACGACCAAGACAAACGTTTATTGGCAGAATTGGAGCTTTGTAAGGCCAGCCCGCTAGCTCCAACACGATTATCCAGATGAGAACCATAGCCAAGTTTAAAAGCTCTCACCCCGTCCACGATCCATTATGTAATGCAAGCATACAGCTTACCTTGCTGAATCATGTGCCGTGTGGCATCAGTGCTGTCTGGTTTGTTCCATTTTGCTAGCTGCATCGGTAGCGTTGTCCAAACAACGAAAACTTCTAATCCTCTCCTCTCGTTTGTGCTACACAACTAAATCCATTCCTACGCTCATACGCCTACGTCAACTCTCTGGCTAGTGGCTACCAAGTTAGCCTCTATAGAATTTCTGTAACATGCCGTGTCAGGACACAAGGTCCACATATAATATCTATGAGCCCTATGTGCATGCTTCAATTCGAAATATGCTGCAATGGTTCCTCTCTCTACTTAGCATAAAGATACGTCCCCGTGCAGCAGCTACAGGCAGCGGGATTGCTGGCCGGGCCGACAAAGATCTGCCAGTCTCTGCCTTGCCCAGAGGTCTAATCTTCCCCAGGCTATGATGATTTGATGAGCCCTCTTCCATCTTCTCCAGGTGCGAGTGCCAAGAAGCAGCTAGCAGAAGGTACCCGAGAACTGTTTGCATATCCGTGCCAACGACAAGCCTTCATAAGCAGAATTGGAGCTTTGCAAGGCCAGCCCGCCAGCACCAGTAAAAACAAACAATATCAGAATCATTCCAAGTGTTCTACAAGTGTTAGTGCCAAGAAGCACCATAGACCTCTATGCATATCCAAGCCAACGACAAGCCTTGGTCAGCAGAATTGGAACTCTGCAAGGCCAGCCAGCAAAATTTAGTCGGCAGTCTCACCAATGGGGATGTATATATATATATATATATATATATATATATATATATATATATATATATATATATATATATATATATATATATATATATATATATATATATATATATGGTAGCGATCCAGTGAGAAACATCCTATGGTGAGAGCATGAGAGGCATTTGAATAACTATAAATTCGTAACTATTTTTTAAAATTCAACCATATAGATGGAAAAAACATCATTTCATTTTCCTTGTCGCAAAAAATTATTACAATCAGACATTGTTTACACGTCCATATGTACAATATACACTTTTTACATCCAACGGTCAGCCTAAAATTTAATATAGAGCGTCGGAAAATATTTAGTTGGTGTGAATGATCTACAAATTGGATGGTGATAAAATTTTATAGGAAGATAGATATTAAGGTATACTTGTAATTTGTACGGTTGGATTATGAAAAATTGATCTATGTGGAGAGTTATTCAAATGCCTCTCATGCTCTCACCAGATATGTTTTCTCACTGGATCGTTGCCCTATATATATATATATATATATATAGTGTTAATTTATTGCCCGCGCGGGTACTGTAGATATGCTACCCGTCTCTTTGATGCGGTGTCATTTTTTATAAATAGTTCCCGGAGGCCGCTCTGCTACTTGTGAGAAGGGTGCCGCAAGTAGAAAGACACGCCGGCCCCGAACCTCCCGGACAAAGAAACTAGCGGCACACGCCATAGGATTCAGGCTCAGGAGGTTTGGCGCAGCCGCCCCACCCAGGATTTGTACGGCCATAGTTGTCTGGTTCGCCTTCAAGCTCTCCTTCCGCCAGGGAGGAGGATGGAACCAACAAACCACCGACCACTCTGGGGTACGACCAGGATCATCGCTGCCGCTGAGTCTAGGCTGTCCTGCCTCGTCCGGAGTAGGCAGCATGACGCTGAGGGATGTGCGGAGTGCGCTGGATCTTGAATTGATGTACGTACAACAGGCGGGCATGTGGGTACAGCAGTACATGATGGCTGACGAAGACAGGCACCTACCGCTCCATATATGCACAAAGGGCGCCGTTGTGTCTAACTGTGTATGTTAGAAGTGGAAGAGGGAACATGTTGAGCGGCTAATATTTGTCTCCGCTTTATTGAAAGCTTTGAAGAAGGAAGAGCACATAACTCTTCTTTGTCCTTGGTTGCGATGCTGGATTTTAACCACTAGGAGTCCAAATTTGTTGTCTTGATGTTGTCAGTTTAATTAGAGTTGCACACCGGTGTGGATGACAAGACCAAAGGGGATATTCATGCTCCCGCCTCTCGCCCATACACTCCTATGTCATGTTATACTACTAGTTCTTTGGTGTTGTGGATGGAACTGGGTACAATGGAAGACAGATTACTTACAATATGAACATATTTAGTAGTGAGTGGTGTGGAATTTGTGCCTATCTAATGACTGAGTGTAGATGTTCGGCGTGGAACAATTTGTACCCTATTTGCACCCAATTTGTTCGGCTGCTTTTCCTTTTCCTTTTTACTTGGTCGATTGTTTAGGATCACTTAATTGAAAAAAGGAGATATTGATGTTCTGCTGAAGTTTATTGATCAGAATGTGCATTATGTGTATGTTGAAATGCATGAACGGCTGTAGTCTAACTAAAATTCAGAAGCAATCAAATTATGTATATTGTATTGTATATAATAGATAGTCAATTTGAGATATACTACATGTTATTATGTATAAATAATACATCAATTAATATGGTACAAGTTATATGCATACTACATAATCACTAGCAGTTATGATCCAACATAAGAGTCGAGGAAGTGTGTGGAAGGAACACCTCCTGCTCTACATAATCATTAAATTCTAGATTTTCTAATGCTTGCTCGAGCAATGGGTGCTCGGTACTTGATAGGTTACATATTACAATGGCATTACTTTAGTATAAATTAAGCATTGAGCTGCATGCTCTTAACATATTTTAGTTCTCTTAAGACCCCATACTACATCAAATCGTCTGTGCTACTTTTTTTTGTTACTTTTTATGTTTTCGTGTTACTTTCAATGTTGGATATTACTTTGTGTACCGTATAGTTACTTTTTGTGTCCTGATGTTACTTTCAGTGTCTAATATTTACTTTGTGTCTTGGTTTACTTTAGGTGTTGGATAGTTATATAGTTACTTTTTATCTCTTGGTGTTACTTTCAGAGTCAAATAGTTACTTTGTTGCCATTATGTTATTTTTTAATGTCGGATAGCTACTTCTTATACCATATAGTTACTTTTTGTGTCCTAGTATAACTTTCAGTATTGGATAGCTATTGTTTGCGTCATGATCCTCCAGTTGACGAGACGACATCGCAGATGCTTGAGATCGACGTGCACGTGGTGGACAGGGACGCCATGATACACGTGCAGTGCAGCTAGAGGAACCACCCCGCGGCAAGGTTGATGGTTGTGCTGATGGAGCTTGGTTTAAAGGTGAGCTACGCCAGCCTGTCGGTGGTGAAGGATCTCATGATCCAACAGGTAAAGATACGGATGGTCGGCGGGAGGGCGTACACGGAGGACCAGCTGACCAAGATACTGTATGCAAAGATCGGCGGCCGTGTCCCTTCTCCTACAATGGTGCAACGGTGAAACACGGCGCAGGATCAGGTCCAGAAGGCTAAGGCTGGCCCGGGTAATGGTCAGATGGGGCAGCTGTTGGCTGCTCAGACGCGAGTGAGATGTTAACTAGTTTGCTATAACTTCCCGATCTCCCGATTGAGCCGCACATCCATGGTCAACTGGCATCGAGCAAGAACAACCGGTGGAGCGGAGGTCGAGGACTTCAAATCTGTATGTACGCAAGTGAGCTAAGTAGTTGCACCGCCGATATCATGCGGTGGGAGCTGCTACTATTGCTACTGCTCTTGATCGATGGATGTTTTTTAGTGTAGTTGTAGTTGATTAGTGTGTGAGGGAGGCATATTCAAATCTGTAATGGGTTGTTCTTGTGTAGTAATTTGAAATTGATTTGTAATCCTTCATGTATTTTGACTTGTGTTTGGAATCTATTGTTGTGTTACCTTGAGCTCTAGAAGCGTATGTATACATTGATTATGTTATAAAGAATCTTTTCTGACTAGATGTTACTCTTTGAAGAATATTTGTCTCTCTTTGTGTCTAATGAATACTCTTTCTTCTGAAATGCTTACATTTTTAGATTAGAATAGTTACTTTTATGTTTGTACAGTTACTTACAAAATGTCAGTTTGTTACTATGTGATTCACATACATTGGTTTCGTCTATTTGACTTACCTTCCTCCACAAGAGTTACTTTACAAAGTATAACAATTACTTTTTAAATGCACATAGTTACTTTTATATTGTCACAGTTACTCGTAGTGCTCTTACAGTTACTCTAGGTGTTCTTATAATTACTTTATCGATGACGAGTTCATCTCTTTTATTTGTTAGTGAGTTTTGATATAGATACTTTTTGTTTGGAATATAACACTTGCTTTCGTGTTCGTACAATTACTTATAAGATGTCCCTGTTACTCTGTATTCCATACACATTGTTTTTGTGATACATGTTTTACTTTCCTCTGTTAGAGTTACTTTTACAAAGTATAAGAGTTACTTTTTTGAATCACATGGTTACTTTTCCCTGTTGTCACAGTTACTCTTAGTGTTCTTACAATTACTCTTAGTGTACTTATAGTTATCCTTAGTGTTCTTATAATTACTTCATGGGTTACAAGATCATCACTCTTCCTCTTGATATAATTATACATTTTTTCAATATAATTATATTTTCAGGTCTACATTTTACTTTTATTTCCACGAAGTTACACTTTGCATTAAATCATTACTTTCTTATGTTGTATACTTACTTTTAGTATTTGATGGTTACATTTTAACAATCATTTACAGAACAGTGTCCATGATTGGATTGTACTAAATTTAAAAATGTCAATGTAGAAGTTGATAGACTATCATATAGACTTCCCTTCGATATATGTTCTGAATATCGTCTTGTAATTCTCCCCATGTAGTGCACCCAATCAACAGACCTTAATAGCAAATTGCCGTTGCAATACCTTCACCCACTGTAAATCATATCTACCCTCCCCCAGCCACTAAGCACTACGGACATTGTGTATCGAGGACTACAGTCTAGCGCCTTTGCATGGTTTGGGAGATCGGCATGGTCAAGGTGCTCTTAGACTTGTGTAGTTGTTCATCATCATCGGTTGAGCTCTGAAATCGCAGGTCCGTCTACAAGTACTACGTGATCACACCGATGAGCCTCTGGAAGGGCAATTTGTGGATAAAGAACTCCATAGATTTCCAATACTTAGGGATCTCAAAGAGGGTGGCGGTTCCAGCCTGAACGTGTGTGGCTTCTTTACGCTGCCGGTGGTCGGTGTAAACTTTCGTGCGGGCAACCTAAGTTGCTAGTTGCTTCCTGATGTTTTTGCCGTCGGTGGATGTGCAGGAAGTCTACTTAATATGGGACAGTAGGGCCCCGCACTCCTCCCCCATCACTGAAAGACCCAATCTTCCTCGGCATAGATGTTTCCATCGCGGTGTTATTATCGCTATACGTAAAGATTGTGGAACCAACGCAAGACTTCTCTTCTGCCCAGTGGCCACCGCCGGTGGCCCCTTCAGACCCCTACCACCTTGGCCACCTCCGACTCGGTCTGATCTATGATTTTGATTTTCTTTTCAGCCTCTAGTGCCACGGCACGCCCATGCCCGACTAGCGCGTGTTCACGGACTGGAGAAATAGGGGAAGGCGGGTGTGTATTTACCAAACACTACTAGAACACCCCGTATACACTGACACCTGTTTTCTAAGAAAATGACACTAGAATAAAATTCGCACAATAAGGTGTCGGTTTATTTACAACTACACCCCCAGTCGATCCATAAACTCGGTCCCCATAGTGGTTTATGGCTTGAGGGATCTCATTTGTGCCACTTCCTAATTTCTCTCCCCCGCCCTTCCATTTTCCGCGCGACCCTCTTCTACGCCGCCCTAATAAGGGGGAAAATCCTTATTTTCCCGTGAGATTTCTTTCAGTCTACCCATCCCCTTGCCCTCGCCTTTGGCCACCACTACCACCTTGCCTCCTCCTCCCGTCCTGAGAGTATATCCCAAAATCATCCTAACCTAGTGCAGGGTTCCGGAGGCACATCATCCGCTCGGCCTCTCCAAGTGCCACTGCAAGTTTCCTGCTCCGGTACTCCACAACTTTGACATTGGTGAGTGGGCAGGATTTAATCGACAAGGAAGAGATGGATTTCTAAAGCTAGATGTGGGCTTCCTCCAGCTGAAATCGGTAGGGACGGTTCAGATCCAGACTGGTTTGGTCCCAAACAAGGTATCAACGAGCATCGTGCCCACAACTGCGGAAATGTCATGCATTACGTCTGATGTCGTATACGAATTATGACGAAGGCAGTGGAGTAGCCGGTAGAAGTTCTTGATTCATTGCATCTGCAAACAAGATAGGTAGATTTGTTTCTATAAAGGGAACAAATATGACTCAAACACTAGTTATTAGTGCCTTTTCTCTGCTAGTTGTTAGTTGGTAGATATATTGAGATCGATTCTCTTAGCTGCAATGAATTATCATTTTAAATGTGATATGTAAACCTTAACGTTAGTTTTCTCAACGAAGTCAGTATATAAGCACTCTACTCTTTTATATTCTGCCTCCTTATTGCATGTAGCATGCTTGTTTAAATGTCCGTCATGTCATTATTCTTTCTGTTGTTACAGATTTTATCATAAGCTTACTTACAAAGCACATTTCATACGAAGTAGGGAACCTCTGTTTTTTGTATGGTCTTTAAAATGTCTTCCTCAAGCAACATTCTGTTAAAATGGGTTTGTAAGACAAATTTCCTTTTTCATATGATTATCTAGTATATTTTGGGATCTTCGTTTTTATTAATTCCTCTTCATTCTGTCACTGGGGGCGCCAAACAATATATGGAGAATATGTTTCAGTAAAAATAGGACTTCTAAGCCAAAATCCTCTCTTTCCTAATTTTATGTTTTCATTTTTTGTATATGTTCCCAATTAATATATATATTTCCGTATATAGAATAGGAAACTGGTGGTACCATAGTCGCTGCTCTTGGATTTTTTGTTCAGCTAACAATTTTGCATCACGATGTCAATTAAATTAGGCAGACAATAGCCGTATGTGGAGTGAAATTGATTTCTTTAAACACTCTAGGTTGTATCTAAGAAGAAATAAAGCTAGCTATTTCTATGCCTCATGTTTGTGAGTGTGTACCACATGTCTTCTTCTTTCTATCATACACAAGACAATTGTTAGAGAGTCTATATTAGACTATTTAGTTAATAGGTTAATTAGTTATTGATCTTTTATATTTCAGCCCGTTTAGATTACTTGCATCCTAAGTCTTAGGATGTCTCCCCTCTCCTATATAAATGAGAGGGCGTCTAATCTTGTATTCATCCCATTGCGTTCAATCCAATCTTATTTTTCACATGGTATTAGAGCGGTGAACAATAACGACGGTGTGAACAATAACTCTGACGGTGAACAGTACACGACGTGAATAGTAACTCAGCATGAACAGTACGACAGAGTGAACAATAATTCCTACGTGAACAGAACGTGTTCGCTCTTGAGGGAAACCTAGTCGTCACCCCTCCCCCCTCTCCTTTCCGGCACGTACGCAACCCTAGTTGTTGCTCGTCTTTTTCAGAGAGCAACCGAGGGGAAGAATCCCCGCATGTGGGCGGCCGTTGTAGCCATGACTTAGACCGGCCGCCCGCCAAGCACATCCCGGCCTCCATGGCTTCTCCTTCTCTTTCTTAAAGATTTAATTTTTCTTTCCGTACGCCGACTATCTCCATCCTGGTGCATTCAACAGCCATAATCGCTGGCCTCCAAGCAGCCATCTCCTCGCCTTCTCCACCTATCGATGCCACTATCACCATCTAGTAGCAACATCATAAGCGCCGCCAACTGCAGAAGCAGCAACCATCATCGCCATCAAGCAGCAATTAGCTATCGTCAATCTGCTACCCACGTCCAGAAAGATTTTAGTACTACCGACGTCAACTCAATAGTACCGAGTTTTGTACAGACCATCGTCGCTCGTGGAGAGGCCCCACATGCATCCTCTTGGCATGCAATATCTTCGGAGCCGTGTAGGAGACCCTTTGTCATTTCCTCCGTTACGACCAAGTGCCACATCAACTGAGTGACATAATTTAGCCATTTTTTGTGCTACATCCCGCAAGCTGCTGCTCTTCATCACCTTCTCGTCTATCTTCATCACTCCGCCATCACCTCCCATCTATGTCTACTTCCAGTTATTAATTTTCCCCATATTCATTATGCCTTTTTCGGATCAGCAATCGGTCATATATTTGCTAATCAGATTCCAGTTTAAGCTTATTCGGATTTTCCTCAGGTCGGGATTAGATCCATTTAATCTTCTACACGGATCTTACATTAACACATTTAGCATATTCTCTCTAGTTATCAGTTTCATTCTCCACATATTACACATCTCCATATACACAAATTTCTCTCAAATCCACCAATTCCTTTCCCACCCACCCATATCATGTGTGGATCCCTTTCCACAGTGCAGGGGGTCATATAACCATTTCTCCACACCAAATATCTCATCGTATTTGGTGTGCGGGGGGATAGAGAGGAGAGGAAGAGATGAGAATAAAGAGAGAGTGTGAGAGAATATGTGTGAGAGAGAGTATGAGAAGAGATGATATATGTATTCAGGCTATATATGTTCCAGACTATTATCTTCATGGAGCTTCGCATTGTTCAGCACATCCGTTCTCTACTTCCAAACAGCATTGAAGGATCTTCATTTAGCGTCAACACCGAGCTATGTTATGCACATATTCTCAGACAATTCGAAGATTCTGCTACTGCTACATCGACACTGTGTATCAACATTCGTACCACGTTGAGTACGTATTCTAGTGAAGTTGTCATAGTCGTGGTATTGATGATCGTTTTCTCCAAGTGGTGAATTATTGTTGAAGTATTCAGGTTCCATTTCAGATGTTCTTCATTCCAGATGCACCCTAAAAGACCTTCTTCAAAGCTCGATGATCTCCAACCTGTAGAATACAAATTCAAAGCAAAGAGGTGCCATTGTATGATTCACGGGGAGTATTGTTTAAGGGGGAGTTTCAATCTTTTGTATGGGGAGTGATATTTATCTTTTATGTTTCATTTTATCGAGTTTTGTAACCTCCAAGCTTTGGACATGTGTTTCACCCATGCTCCAGCTTGAGGGGGAGTGTTAGAGAGTCTATATTATCCTATTTAGTTAATATGTTAATTAGTTATTGGGCTTTTGTATTTCAGCCCATTTAGATTACTTGCGTCCTAAGTCTTAGGGTGTCTCCCCTCTCCTATATAAAGGAGAGGGCGTACAGTCTTGTATTGATCCCATTGCGTTCAATCCAATCTTATTTTTCACAACAACCCTTTTACCTCATAGTTTCTTGCAACACTAGACTTCTTCTTTGTTCATACTATTTCTAATTAATCAAGCTTTGTTGTCAAATTAATATATTGACAACTCCAATTCACTTATACCTAGTTCCATCATATTCAATTGAATTTGTTTCATAATATATTTCAACTATTCCTTCTAATAACTTTTGGAATGTCAAGGCATGTAAACATCAACCATATTTTTTACCCTATAAGTTGTATAGGATTCTACAGATCATTATAATGATCCTATACCCACATTGCAAGTTTGTTTCTTCATCATTAAACTGTTAAAGAAAGTTTTAAAATTAATATTATGTTGAATAAGATTTTATGTTTCCTAACCTCTTTTCACAATACATAAATGTCACTTTTTCATTATCACTAACAACAAGAATTTAGTTTTCATTCATTGTGAGGGATCTATTCTGCTTGATGATTATGAAATCTCTCATCAAGCATGATGTGGGATCTATGCACGATACCTTAGGGTAGGAGGGTGGTAAGGGTCGCAAAATTGCACCAAGGGGTGAAACTAGGGGTATATATACTTGTTGCACATGATGGAAGGTAAAAATGAGGTGTCATCATTTTGCGCTAGTAGGTGCCACGTGTCCATGCATGGGTGACACGTGTCCATGCATGCATCATCATTTATCTTGTCTTGCAAAACAGTTGAGGATCATCTAGAAATGCAATTTTGTCATTTACTTATCCTTTTGAATAAAATATATCAATTAATTCATCACTTTTTGCACAACCCGATACAACTTTGTTAAGGAAGTTGTAACTCGATACTAACGACCTCCTTGAGGTGCTTTGCACGATATGGACTTTTCCGAGAGTTCACAAAATTATATGGGGCACCTCCTTGGGCTCCTTGGCTGATAGGCACTCATATATAAGCTTTTCAACTTGATACAGCTCAAGTTAAGCTTTCAAGTTCAACCCTTTTCTTGGTCATTTCTTCACCAAGATTACCATCATTCATAATGGAATCAAACATGGTGTATTCTACTTTATCTCTCCTCTACATGAAACTAGGAGGGATTATGAACACTCTAGAGGTGGTAATTTGCATATCAACCCTACATTTTGGGTAAATTGCACTTTGTACCAAAATTGGTGCACAATGCACCCGCATTGTTCAAACAAGTTCAGACTTGGAATTTTGGCTTTACACAAGCCACCACCTTGCATCATTCTCTCTATTATGATGCAAAAACATATAAGGCACGTTCAACATGTGACATATTGCAATATAACCCATCAACTTGGGTAAATTGCACTTTGGTCCAAAACAAAGGAATATTGCTGAATAACATTCAATCAGGACCAAACTTAAAACATAAGTGTGTGACATGATGACAAAACTCCTTAGAGGATTATATTAAAGTTCTAAGCAACTTTATTAGCCAAAACAAATAGGGTTACCTCATAACCCAGGTCAGGGTTGTTATAGGAACTCTATATAATCCACATTCTAATGATACTTGCAACCTTTAATTTTGGTGTTTTGTAATTTTCCTAGTAAATCTTTGGCCTATTTTTTACATTTGGTTATCTAGACATTAGATAACTGAGATGTTTTTCTTCTTTCTTTTATTATTTAAAGGCTAATCTTTGAACTTAATTTGAGAGTTTTATTAACTGATTATATGTGGCGGAAGAGATTATTATGGGTCTAGGATGTGAACTGTTGATTTGTTTTCTTATTAGTTGTTAGTCCTTAAATGTGCTTAATATATATTTGAGTTTAAACTATAGTCACATATTTCGTTTTCAATTACTTTGATAAGAAATTTATATTGTTGATATCATTAGAGTAGACAACCACATCAACTTCACATTTCTAGTTGAATATGCCTATAATGAAAGATTCCTCTTTAACCATCAGTATAAGTGAGCAACACTTAGTTTTATGCTTCTGTTGTTTTATTAAAAACATCCACATATTTTTTTGTCAGTTTACTAAGTTGAATACATCTTGGAATGACATTTCTTCAACTTCAAGCAAATATACTTTAGCTAAACTGCCATAGAATCTAGCAATCACTTCTCTAAATTAGTCATGGCCTAATTGGAACACATGTGTGGTAATTCTACTTCTTGTGCCTCTCATGCCTAGAAGACCACATAATAAAAATAATCATGAAATTTAGGTAACGAATGCAATCGATATCATCTTACATAATGTGTACTAATATACTTATACATAGTTATCAAGGCGTCTTCCTAGGAATTCCTAGGCCACCTAGGCTTAGGTGGTACACCTTCAATTGGGTGCCTAGGTTTTAAAATGAATAATATGAATGCCTAATTCCTTTAGGCTCAATTAAGATACTTACATACCAAATTAGCATAAATTTGTCAAATTAGATCAAGTCCAATCATGTTAGGGAGTTTACTAGTCTAATTTAGGCCAAATCAGAAAAAATTGTAGGAAAATTAGGTTTGTTTGGGGAAAACATGTCTCATAATGGCAAAGTAGGTCTAATTATAAAAAACATGTCGAATTTTACCAAATTAGGACACATTTAGCTAAATGTAGGGAAAATTAGTGGAAGGTAGGTTTGATTAGGTTATATTATGCCAAATTAGGTTTGATTTAGGCCAAATTAGGTCAAACTAAGCCAAATTATAAGGATCTCATCAGAAATGTACCCCACTTTCCCAATACCCTAGCACCCAAGTTACCTTACCCATAGCTTTCTAGGTGACTTCATATACTAACCTATGATTTCATTTCTAGTATGGGAGAGTGAAAGTATGCCTTTGTTGTCAAATAGTTAGAATTGAAAGTGTTTCTAATTAGGAAGCTTAGTATCTAGATGGGTCAGTGTATCTACTAGGGTCCTCAATATATAAATGTTAAGATTGGGAAACTTGAACTACTACAAAGACTTTTCCAAATTCAAGTGTGAGTAATACTTCTTAAGCATGTTTTGTTGTAGATCCATAGGATGTAGGCCCTTTTTGAATCCACTTGTATATTCACTGTTTAATCCTTTTTAAATCAATAGGAAACCTAGCTATTGTCGTTGTCTTTCACAAACTTGTCCTATTTTTTGATGCAATACTTGTGAATATTTTTTGTTACCATGATGCAAGAAATTTCTATTGGATTGTATATTATTAACATCTAACATGATTCCTTACTCAATTTATCGGAGAAAAACACACATCCTCATTGTCCTCTGTCGTAAGGAAACAAAATTGCTTTTTTCATCTATATTTAAGTATGGAGACAATCAGATTTAACAATAGATCCCCTCATATTGTCGATCATGGCAATTATGTCTAGCTTAACAATACTGAGGATCTAGGAAGGACTGAGATGAACACGGATACTGACATGGACATGGACACGATATATGGGAACAAGCATTTTCAAAAATATAGGACACAAGCACAACGTCAAACCTGGCAAATATCTTTTCCACATATGTATGTATATATTTTTTGGTTAATGCACATATGATCATAGAAACTCAATTGTGGAGTTCACATTCCATTTTACTTAAAAAATGCAGGTTGATGTTATATTCATTTAAAACTGATTGATAGTCATGCATACAATTAAAGAAAATTTATAATAGAAGTTTAAATCAACAAGGTTGATAATGTACAATAAATAAATAAGAATCAACTCTATCCAACAACCACTAAATCGAACATTACATATCGAGTATGATGATATAAAAAATGCAGCAGTAATAACAAATACAATTGAACCAGCAAACATCAATACTTCTTAATTAACATTATAATAATTCAAGTAATGTAGTTGGAAGACATAAGGATATATTGTTGGGTTAGAGAAAAATTGAGAGGAAGGGGTGAAAAAAAAGAATTTAATCGACTAAGATCTAGAGGGAGATGTCACAGGGGGTAGGAAGAGTAGAGAGGTGGATACAAATCAAGAGGGAAAAGATACAAGAAGTAATTGAGAGAGCGGACAAAAATAGAAAATATTGAGAAAGGGGGAGATTCAAGAAGAACATAGAGTGGGGAAGATCACTGGAGAAGAAATTGATAGGGAGAAGGGAACATTGGTGGTGAGAGCTTGATAGAAATTGATAGAGGGGTAGAATGGGGAAGAACTTAAGAAGGGGTGAATAAGGAACATATATAAGAGTGAGGGGGTTATGTTGGGTTGTGGAGAAGTGGAGCAGGAAGATGAAGTGATGAAATTGGATGGATTGCTTAGAGGAGAGAGATGCAAAAATAGGAAGTGGATGGGGATGGATATGTCAAGCTGTGGAGGAGAAGTGGATGATAAGGAAGATGAAGTGAGGAAAATGGATGGATTGCTTAGAGGAGAGAGATGCAAAAATAGGAAGTGGATGGGGATGGATACGTTTGGTTTTGGAGAAATGGATGGTAATGAAGATGAAGTGAGAAAACTAGCTAGATTGTTGAGAGGAGAGAGCATCACAAATAGGATGCGAGGGGAAGGGATCATAGGAGACAACATGGGGAGGAAAGAATGGTTTGGTTTCTATGGAAGGGGATGTGGATGAAAGAAGGAAGCCGAGGGGATATTGTAGGAGGAATACATGAGAAGTAGTTATTGTAGGAGATTAAGGAAGAGGGGGGAAGCGGAGGTAAATGTAACATCCCTGACCTGGGTTATGAGCTAACCCTAGGTGTTTTGCCTAAATATGTAATTAAATCTTTGTGATTAACTCTGAGCATGTAATTAAGCTTCTCAGAAATGTATATTTCAGTTTTTGCTCCTTTTTATATAAAGTTGTAGCACTGTTTTGTAATACAGGGACCTATGTGCAATTTACCCATTTAGAAGGGTTAACCTGCAATTTGCACATGATGAGGTGTTCCTCTGATGTTGAGACATCATGAGAAACATTTTGGTAAAGTTTGAGGGATTTCCCAAGCTTGAGCACCAAGGTGCAGCTGTGGAAGCAATCCCGGTACTTGAAACCCTAATTTGGGGTAAAATGCAATTTACCCAAATAATGGGAAGCAATTTGTAAAGAATGTTATCTAAAGTATCTTGTTAGACTCTTGCCATCATTTAGAGAAGAAATGATGAGGAATTCACCTCAATTGAGTTATCAAGTTAAGAAATAGGCTCTGTGATTGAATAATCAGGGTATATGTGCAATATCCCTTTAAGTATGAACTTTATTATTAGATTGTCCTTCCTTGCCTTCTTTTCTATAACTTAAGATAAGGTTTGTCCTTAGAATAAAGAGGAAGGGACGAGCAAGTAATGAAGGAAGGACTTAGTTGGAATTAAGGGAAACTTATGAGCTAATGTTGAAAATCCTACCCCAAGTATATAAGCCCTCCTTTCCTTAGTTGCAAGGGAACTTAACCTTCGTTCCCTTACTGTTTCATTTCACCAAAGACGACCAAGGACTGCCTTGGAGCTAAGGAGGACGAACAAGGAGTGCAAGGTAGGTTTAAACCCCTCTTCTTGCCTAATTCCATGGTTAGAATTCGAATTCAAGGTCATCTTCATGGCTAATTCTCGAAACCCTATCTTTCTAGCCGTCTCTTTTCATCCTTCCTTGGAGTTTTCACCTTGGACAACCTGTGGGAACTCAAGGACGCCATTAGAGCTTGGAGATTGAAAGCTTGGAGCTCAAGAAACAAGCTTTAGGCGGGTTTTATAACTCTAAACCTATGCTTTACTATGTTCATCTTTATATGCGAGTTAATGATAGCTCCTAGTATTTCCCTACTTTTCCCTGCTATTTTGCAAACAAACCCGTGGGATATCTGTACTGTTCTTGAGCTAGATGATGAAGGCGTGTTTTCCAAGAAAAACCCACCGCTTTTCTTTTCCCTAAACGGTCCTAACAGTTTGCTCTCACGACCTCAAGACCGTGAGAGAGCCTCGCGGTCTCGAGACCGTGAGAGGGCTCGCGGTCTCAAGACCGATTGGCCCTGTTGACCGAGCGTGGACCATATAAGAAACTTGTTCCTAATTATATAGGCTAAATACCCTCAAAATTTGGGAGACTAACTCCAAAGGAATCGGGAGATATGACCTTTTTAAGTCACAACTTTAAATGAATTAATTGCTGATTTTCAAACGGTCTGAAATTGCCTTTTTGGGCAAACGGTCTCAAGACCGTGAAAGGTCGTTGACTAAGCGTTGACCCCATGCGATTACTGTTCAAAATTATGTTAATTAACAACTCACCAAGTTTGATGGTCTAATTCCAAACGGGCTAAGAGTTGAAGGGTGAATACTAGGGCTAACCCTAGATAAAATCAGTACTGAAATTATGGTGATCTAATTAGGGTTTTTAGGGTTGATTGACCTAAACGGTCTCAAGACCATGTGGGGTCCACCCACATGACCTCAAGACCCTGAGGACAATCACCCAAGACCATTTGAAGGTCTAGGGTTGAGTAATTTGACCAATTGAACACCAATTGCAAATAAGTTATCAATTTAATCAAAATTCTGATTTTGTGACCAATCAGGGTTCAACCTCTATCAAATCACCTTAGATTTTTATGAAATCTTGGGCAAACGATCTCAAGACCATGTGGGGTCCACCCACATGACCTCAAGACCGTTTGAGCCAAGTTTGGGCCCAATTGGAGCTCAATTGAAGGGTTCAACCTTGTGTTGATACACATTGTTGAGTATTGATGGGTGAACATTGATAGACCTTAATTGAATCGATTTCAATCCTAATTGGTCAACAATTGAGGGTCAATTGAATGACCATTTGGTTAAGCATAACCTTAATTAACTCAATCCATAGGTGGTCAACAGTTATTGGACCTTTTGAAGGCTTCAACATCGGTTGACATCATCGTTTGATTTGTTGAACCTTTGTTGAAGGACCTTGCGGTTGAGACCATGAGAGGCTCACGACCTCAAGACCGTGAGGGGGCTCACGACCTCAAGACCGTGAGGTGGCTCACGACCTCAAGACCGTGAGGTGGCTCACGACCTCAAGACCGTGAGGTGGCTCACGACCTCAAGACCGTGAGGTGGCTCACGACCTCAAGACCGTGAGGTGGCTCACGACCTCAAGACCGTGAGGTGGCTCACGACCTCAAGACCGTGAGGTGGCTCACGACCTCAAGACCGTGAGGTAGCTCACGACCTCAAGACCATGAGGTGGCTCACGACCTCAAGACCGTGAGGTGGCTCACGACCTCAAGACCGTGAGGTGGCTCACGACCTCAAGACCGTGAGGTGGCTCACGACCTCATGATCGTGAGGGGGCTCACGATCTCAAGCCCATGAGGAGGCTCACGGTCTTGGAGCTAGAAAGGGGCTCATGGACTTGAAAGGTCAAAGTGAGCAATCGGTCAACACTTTCAACCGAATTCAATCATGTGATGGTTCAATGTTGCTCAAATCAAACACTAATGATAATCTAAGATAGTAAGGAGTTATTTGATTAAGGTTTTTGACTATGATGATGATCAATGGGGTGAATTACCAAGATACCCCTGAAGGGTCAATTGAGTTATACTTTACTCAATTCAAACCCTAATTACATGAGAATGATGTTTTTAGTTATAATGAATCTATCTAACCTGATCTAGTCTAATGTTATCATCAACCATTAGTATGATGAAAGAGAGAGTACTCTAGAGAGAGAAAGTACCCTAGAGAGAGAAAGTAACTCTAATCACTTAATGGTGATGTTTTTGGCTATGATAGCCTATGATGACTCAACCCAACCTGTTTTAGAGTGATGTTGATATCACCTAACCTTATGATGAGAGAGAAAGTACTTCTAGAGAGAGAAAGTACTTCTAGAGAGAGAAAGTACCTCTTTTAAATGGAAACTCAATTGAAGCATCCCCAATACACAGAAATGAGCATAATTAGGGTATGATCCACCTGTGTGAGATCATAGAAACCCTAATTATGATAAATGATGAACCTTTAACTAATCCAAGAGCATCAATGAAGGTGTTACTCATACATGATGATGTTATGAGTTTAATTCACCTGTAATGTGAATAAGTAAACCCTAATTCAAGGGTGATGACATGTAATATGAATAGTAAACCCTAATTCAAGGGTAATGGCATGCTTTTGAGCAATAAACTCTATTTGATTTAAATTAAAGATTTAACTCTTATGACAAGAGTAGGAAGTACATTCCTTATTGTTATATTACCTTTATCAGATGTATTAATCATGCAGGTTCTGATATGAAGGTAATTATATCCAGGTATGGATGTTGATGTTATATTCATTGAAGGCATGTTGTAGCCTTATGAATAAGTAATGTAATCTGATGCCTTGCTAGTGGCATCCTATGCTGATAATGGGCTATGAGAGCCATGAATACCATCAAGGTCATGCTTTAGAGATGACTTGTGATGAGGATAATGAGAAATGATGATTGATATGAGTTAGGCCTGTTACATTTAGTATTCTTCTTTTATAGCTGCTATGCTACTGTTATTGTTTGAAGAACAATGTATGCTGTTAAAGAATACTGAATGTACCTAACTAATCAAGTATAATGTAGAGCCCTGATCATAGATCCATCATTGTCAGAAATTAAGTGATGGTGAAACAGGTTTTCCATAGGGAACTCCTGGAGCACATACTTTTGAGTATGTGGGGTACATGGATGTGTAGAACCTTACATCCTAGTGTAGGAAAGTGATGTAGATGTGGAATCCATCCATCCTTCACTATAGTTCCATACCGTATCAGTGGTAGGTAAACATGAAACCTCCTGATGACGAAGAAAGCACAGATATCCGTATCAGTGGTAGGTAAATATGAAACCTCCTGATGACGAAGAGAGTACAGAACGCCACTGTGACTCTAGAATAGCGAAGGACCAGTTTACCCTGGTGAGCTATAGTAGTAGAGACACAAGATGTCCTACAAGTGATCCTCTTACTGACTGAGGAAGATGAAGGTCATGAGAATCCGGCTCTCTTAATGACCTATGTATGATACTGATGCGGCTTCTCAGCGATCAGTTGGAGTATGAGTGGTAAGCCTCATCTCCACAGGGCATAATGTTGTTTGTAAAACATAATCAACCATGTAGTATAACTTGTTAGAGATGACTCCAAGTTAGTTGATTGATGTTACATTGCAATAATGTTGATATTCTCCATATCTCCTAATTTGTAGAGATCTTGTTATATCTGCAACTGTTATAGAATGCTTTGAAGGCTTTACTGTTTAAAATAATCTTTGATGTTATAATAAAGCTTCTGGCGAAGAGTTATAACTCTCGCTGGGACAATTATGTATAATTGTCTCACCCCGTAGACTTCAACTTTTTAGGTGGACGTCGGAGACGAAGAAACCAGCCTACAAGTGATCAATCTCAGCAGCAGCACCAGGGGCAGCAGTAATCTCAGGTGGAGATTTGTCCTGCCATGTGGTGTAGTTAGAGTCAGTCCTATGTGTCCTCTGTACTCTCAGGTCTTGGAGTCTTGTGTTATGTGATCTTGAGATTTTGTATCTTGAATGTATATAATTACTCAAGAAGTAATTATCCTGAGATGTAAACAGTTACCTCTCTTTATGAAAGGAGTTTTTATGGATACAAGTTCTTATCTCGAAAAGTTTTAATTTTCCGTGATTTTTGTCTTCCGCTGATTACCGATTCGCTTCTGCTAAGTTTTAATCGTGTTTATGTCATGGTTTGGAGATCAGAGCCCACAATTAGTGGTATCAGAGCTCCAGGTTCAGTTGAGTCTACAGAGGCATAGGACTTAGGATGTCGAGTCTACCTTTAGTACTCCTTCCTTATCTAATAGAATCTTCTGCTCCTCAGGAGAAGAAGATACATAAGAATGTCAGAACATCGTGATGAGCACGTGGCAGAGAGTAGTGCTAGTGCACCTCGAGGCGGTGCAAGAGTTCCGAGAATAGAACAACCTGCACCTGAGTCGCCAAGAGAGCCACCCCAGTTCGACCCAGCTGACATGAGTGATCCAGCTGTACAGACGATGTTCGGGCAGTTCATGACTGCCATGACACATATAACCGATAGGATGCCCATTCCTGCACCTAGGGCACCTGTCCAGCCTGAAGTACAAGGTATTGGTAAGACATTCGAATGACTTCGTCGTGTCGGAGCTACCGAGTACTTCGGAACTGCCGACCCAGCAGATGCTGACTTATGGTTGACAGAGTTGGAGAAGGCTTTCAGGATTCTTATGATTCCGGAAGCTGAGAAGGTTAGACATGCTGTCTATCTTCTCAAAGGCAGTGCTGGTCACTGGTGGAACATGGAAGAGCAGAAGAGACCTGGAGTAGAGTTCTCATGGGAAGAGTTTCGTCGGGAATTTATCAATAGATATTTTCCAAAGACCTTCCTAGATGAGAAGATTTCTCAGTTTGAGAAACTAAGGCAGGGTATGATGAACATTAGCGAGTATGAAGCTAAGTTCATGGAGCTGTTGCGGTTTTGTCCGCATATGGCTGCTACAGATGAGGAAAGAATCAGAAGATTTGAAAAGGGTTTGAATTCCGATATGTCAACCCCTGTGTCTGCCTTAGAAAACAGAGAGAGATTCTCTACCTTCGTTGAGTCAGTCCGAAGGATAGAGAGATCTGTGGTTGAGAAAAGACAAACCCATAAAAGATATCCACAGTTCCAGGGTTCTTCATCTAGGGATTCCAAGAAACCTAGATTCTCTGCACCTAACCCTCCACCACCCAGATCGAGTTTTCAAACTCAATGGACACCAAGTAGAGGTAGAGGACGGAGTCAACCGCTTCAAGGGACACACAGTTCTGCATCAGTGTCAGTTACTGGACCACCCAGACCACAACAACAGGAGAAGAGTTGCTACAACTGTGGTAAGGTGGGACACTTGATGAAGGATTGCCGTTCTAGGCCTGTCGGTGTGACACAACAACCTCCGAGACAGAATCAACAGGGATCTCAGAATAGACAACATCAAGGAGCAGCTCGAGGACGTGGACAAGCGTCTCAAGCTGGATCATCAGCACCACCTCAACACCAGGCGACTGCGAGGTTCTATGCTATGAACCCACCTGAGGCAGTTGTCAATCCACGGGTAGTGGCAGGTCAGATGAAACTTTTATATTCTGATATGTCTATATCCTGTAATATATCTGTTCTGATTGATCCGGGTGCTACGCACTCTTTCATCACTCGTGAAGTGATTCGTAACTGCAATATGACTGTTAGTCATAGAGCAGATAGTTTGTTGTTAGAGACTCCGTTGAGTGGGTCTGCCGTTTTGCAGGAGGTATGTTCTCCCTGCATCCTTTTCTTTTCTGACCATCGCATTCAAGTGGACCTTATACCACTTGATATGCAGGGGTTTGATATAATCCTTGGGATGGATACCTTAGAAAGGTATAGAGTTGTCTTGGATTGTGAGTCCAAGTTGGCTGTGTTTGCTGATGAAAGCAACACATGGATCTTTCAAGGTGAAAGAAAGATTCTGCCCACCTGTCTTGTGTCAGCTATGGTTGCTGATAAGCTGTTGAGGCAAGGATGTTATGCATTCTTAGCCCATGTGGTAGATGTTACCAAGGAAAGTTCCAACCCTGCTGAAGTTCCCATAGTCAGGGAATTCGAGGATGTGTTTCCTGAAGAACTTCCTGGTATACCACCACCTCGGGAGATTGACTTTGAAATCAATCTGATTCCAGATACGAAACCCATAGCTCAAACTCCGTATAGAATGGCTCCTGCCGAGATGGCAGAACTCAAGAAACAGCTTCAAGAGTTACTTGAGAGAGGTTTTATCCGACCGAGTACTTCACCTTGGGGTGCTCCGGTCTTGTTTGTTAAAAAGAAAGATGGGTCAATGCGGTTATGCATCGACTATAGACAACTCAATAAAGTGACAATAAAGAATATGTATCCTCTGCCGAGGATTGATGATCTCTTTGACCAGTTGCGTGGTGCAACAGTCTTTTCAAAGATAGACTTGAGGTCTGGATATCACCAACTTCGTATTAAGGATAGTGACATATCCAAGTCTGCCTTTAGGACAAGATATGGTCACTATGAGTTCACGGTTATGTCGTTTGGACTAACCAATGCACCAGCTGCATTTATGGAACTCATGAATAGAGTTTTTCGACCTTTCCTTGATCAGTGTGTTGTCGTCTTCATAGATGACATACTGATTTATAGTAAAGATGCTCAGCAGCATGAGCAGCATCTTCGCCAAGCTTTGACCTTGCTAAGAGAACATAAGTTGTATGCTAAGTTTAGCAAGTGTGAGTTCTGGCTGCCGGAGGTATCTTTTCTTGGACATATAATATCCGCCTCGGGAATTCGTGTTGACCCTACAAAGGTAGAATCTGTTCTACAATGGGAACAACCGAAAACACCGACGGAGATTCGAAGTTTCTTGGGGTTAGCTGGCTATTATCGAAGGTTCATTAAGAACTTTAGTTCCATAGCTTTACCCTTGACCAAGTTAACCCGGAAGGATGTTCCTTTTTCTTGGAGTGATAAGTGTCAACAATCTTTCCAGTTACTGAAGGAGAGGTTGACAAGTGCACCTGTATTAGTGCTACCTGAACAAGGAAAAGGTTATATAGTTTTCTGTGACGCTTCCAAGAATGGACTAGGATGTGTGTTGATGCAGGATAAACAAGTGATTTCTTTTGCTTCCCGACAGCTTAAGAAACACGAGGAGAATTATCCAACACACGATCTGGAGTTAGCAGCTGTGGTTCATGCTTTGAAGATCTGGAGACATTATCTCTACGGAGAGACATTCCAGATTTTCACAGACCACAAAAACCTTAAGTATATCTTCTCTCAGCATGAGCTCAACATGAGGCAACGTCGCTGGATGGAGTTAATCAAGGACTACGACTGTACAATTGATTACCATCCAGGTAAGGCCAATGTTGTTGCAGATGCCTTGAGTAGGAAATCAGCAACATCAACCATGAATAGAGCACAACTAAACTCTTTAGTATGCTCTAGAAGAGATATGCTTATCTCTTTAAGGCAAGACAATGTACAGTTGAAGGTATCATTGCTAGCCGGTTTGTTAGCTGAGATGCATATTAAACCTACCCTAAGAGAGCAGATTAAAGAAGCACAGCTAGATGATGCTGCAGTTCAACATATAAGATCTGAGTATGGAAATGAGAAGCAAGATGGGTTTCATGACTCAAAAGATCAAGTAGCTTGTTATAATGGAAAAATGATAGTGCCGGATGTGGACAACTTAAGGAAGTTAGTCCTGGAAGAAGCCCATTCTTCCATGTATGCTATGCATCCAGGGAGCACCAAGATGTATCGGAATTTGAAGGATCTACATTGGTGGCCTGGGATGAAGAAGGACATTGCAGAGTTTGTTCTGAGGTGCCCTGTGTGTCAGCAAGTTAAAGCTGAACACCAGAAGCCTGCAGGGACAATGCAACCTTTACCCATATCACAGTGGAAGTGGGACCATGTGACCATGGACTTTGTTGTTGGCCTACCCAGGACAAGCAAAGGACATGATTCCATTTGGGTAATTGTTGATAGGTTGACTAAGACAGCACATTTCTTACCTGTTAAAACAACCTATTCTGCTGAAAGGTTATCAGAGTTATATGTGCAAGAGATAGTGCGTTTGCACGGAGTTCCTGTCACAATAGTTTCGGACAGAGGTCCTCAATTTACAAGTCGTTTTTGGGAACAGTTGCACAGTGCCTTAGGCACTAAGCTGAGGTTTAGTACGGCCTTTCATCCACAGACTGATGGACAGTCAGAAAGGACCATACAAACCTTAGAAGACCTGTTGCGAGCATGTGTTCTCCAGTTCACCGGAAGTTGGGATCTACACCTAAGCTTGATAGAGTTTGCCTATAACAATAGCTATCAGCATAGTATTGATATGGCACCTTATGAAGCCTTATATGGTAGACGTTGTAGATCACCCTTGTGTTGGTTTGAGACTGGTGAGCACCAGTTGTTAGGTCCTGACCTGGTGCAGCAAACCACGGAAAAGATTAAAGTAATACAACATAAGATTAAGACTGCTCAAGATAGGCAGAAATCTTATGCTGACAAACGTCGTAGACCTTTAGAGTTCCAGATTGGAGACAAAGTGTATCTTAAGGTCTCACCTTGGAAAGGGGTCCTTCGTTTTGGAAGGAAGGGGAAGTTAGCTCCTAGATATATGGGGCCTTATCCAATCATTGAACGGATTGGAAAGGTAGCATATAAACTAGAGCTGCCCCCAGAGTTACAAAGGTTACATCCTGTGTTTCACATTTCTATGTTGAAGAAATGTCACCCAGACACCGAGTCAGTTCTACAACCTCTGGAAGTAGAATTGAATGATGACATATCCTATGAAGAGGGACCAGTGTCAATCCTTGATAAACGAATTAAAAAGTTAAAGAAGAAAGATATAAGTCTTGTGAAAGTCCTCTGGAATCATCGTGGTATTGAAGAAGCCACTTGGGAGTTAGAGGATGAGATGAGAAGGAAGTATCCTACCCTTTTCTCGTAATATGTTTTATCGATTTCGGGGACGAAATCCTTGTAAGGGGTGGATAATTTGTAACATCCCTGACCTGGGTTATGAGCTAACCCTAGGTGTTTTGCCTAAATATGTAATTAAATCTTTGTGATTAACTCTGAGCATGTAATTAAGCTTCTCAGAAATGTATATTTCAGTTTTTGCTCCTTTTTATATAAAGTTGTAGCACTGTTTTGTAATACAGGGACCTATGTGCAATTTACCCATTTAGAAGGGTTAACCTGCAATTTGCACATGATGAGGTGTTCCTCTGATGTTGAGACATCATGAGAAACATTTTGGTAAAGTTTGAGGGATTTCCCAAGCTTGAGCACCAAGGTGCAGCTGTGGAAGCAATCCCGGTACTTGAAACCCTAATTTGGGGTAAAATGCAATTTACCCAAATAATGGGAAGCAATTTGTAAAGAATGTTATCTAAAGTATCTTGTTAGACTCTTGCCATCATTTAGAGAAGAAATGATGAGGAATTCACCTCAATTGAGTTATCAAGTTAAGAAATAGGCTCTGTGATTGAATAATCAGGGTATATGTGCAATATCCCTTTAAGTATGAACTTTATTATTAGATTGTCCTTCCTTGCCTTCTTTTCTATAACTTAAGATAAGGTTTGTCCTTAGAATAAAGAGGAAGGGACGAGCAAGTAATGAAGGAAGGACTTAGTTGGAATTAAGGGAAACTTATGAGCTAATGTTGAAAATCCTACCCCAAGTATATAAGCCCTCCTTTCCTTAGTTGCAAGGGAACTTAACCTTCGTTCCCTTACTGTTTCATTTCACCAAAGACGACCAAGGACTGCCTTGGAGCTAAGGAGGACGAACAAGGGGTGCAAGGTAGGTTTAAACCCCTCTTCTTGCCTAATTCCATGGTTAGAATTCGAATTCAAGGTCATCTTCATGGCTAATTCTCGAAACCCTATCTTTCTAGCCGTCTCTTTTCATCCTTCCTTGGAGTTTTCACCTTGGCCAACCTGTGGGAACTCAAGGACGCCATTAGAGCTTGGAGCTTGAAAGCTTGGAGCTCAAGAAACAAGCTTTAGGCGGGTTTTATAACTCTAAACCTATGCTTTACTATGTTCATCTTTATATGCGAGTTAATGATAGCTCCTAGTATTTCCCTACTTTTCTCTGCTATTTTGCAAACAAACCCGTGGGATATCTGTACTGTTCTTGAGCTAGATGATGAAGGCGTGTTTTCCAAGAAAAACCCACCGCTTTTCTTTTCCCTAAACGGTCCTAACAGTTTGCTCTCACGACCTCAAGACCGTGAGAGAGCCTCACGGTCTCGAGACCGTGAGAGGGCTCGCGGTCTCAAGACCGATTGGCCCTGTTGACCGAGCGTGGACCATATAAGAAACTTGTTCCTAATTATATAGGCTAAATACCCTCAAAATTTGGGAGACTAACTCCAAAGGAATCGGGAGATATGACTTTTTTAAGTCACAACTTTAAATGAATTAATTGCTGATTTTCAAACGGTCTGAAATTGCCTTTTTGGGCAAACGGTCTCAAGACCGTGAAAGGTCGTTGACTAAGCGTTGACCCCATGAGATTACTGTTCAAAATTATGTTAATTAACAACTCACCAAGTTTGATGGTCTAATTCCAAACGGGCTAAGAGTTGAAGGGTGAATACTAGGGCTAACCCTAGATAAAATCAGTACTGAAATTATGGTGATCTAATTAGGGTTTTTAGGGTTGATTGACCTAAACGGTCTCAAGACCATGTGGGGTCCACCCACATGACCTCAAGACCCTGAGGACAATCACCCAAGACCATTTGAAGGTCTAGGGTTGAGTAATTTGACCAATTGAACACCAATTGCAAATAAGTTATCAATTTAATCAAAATTCTGATTTTGTGACCAATCAGGGTTCAACCTCTATCAAATCACCTTAGATTTTTATGAAATCTTGGGCAAACGATCTCAAGACCATGTGGGGTCCACCCACATGACCTCAAGACCGTTTGAGCCAAGTTTGGGCCCAATTGGAGCTCAATTGAAGGGTTCAACCTTGTGTTGATACACATTGTTGAGTATTGATGGGTGAACATTGATAGACCTTAATTGAATCGATTTCAATCCTAATTGGTCAACAATTGAGGGTCAATTGAATGACCATTTGGTTAAGCATAACCTTAATTAACTCAATCCATAGGTGGTCAACAGTTATTGGACCTTTTGAAGGCTTCAACATCGGTTGACATCATCGTTTGATTTGTTGAACCTTTGTTGAAGGACCTTGCGGTTGAGACCATGAGAGGCTCACGACCTCAAGACCGTGAGGGGGCTCACGACCTCAAGACCGTGAGGTGGCTCACGACCTCAAGACCGTGAGGTGGCTCACGACCTCAAGACCGTGAGGTAGCTCACGACCTCAAGACCGTGAGGTGGCTCACGACCTCAAGACCGTGAGGTGGCTCACGACCTCAAGACCGTGAGGTGGCTCACGACCTCAAGACCGTGAGGTAGCTCACGACCTCAAGACCATGAGGTGGCTCACGACCTCAAGACCATGAGGTGGCTCACGACCTCAAGACCGTGAGGTGGCTCACGACCTCAAGACCGTGAGGTGGCTCACGACCTCATGATCGTGAGGGGGCTCACGATCTCAAGCCCATGAGGAGGCTCACGGTCTTGGAGCTAGAAAGGGGCTCATGGACTTGAAAGGTCAAAGTGAGCAATCGGTCAACACTTTCAACCGAATTCAATCATGTGATGGTTCAATGTTGCTCAAATCAAACACTAATGATAATCTAAGATAGTAAGGAGTTATTTGATTAAGGTTTTTGACTATGATGATGATCAATGGGGTGAATTACCAAGATACCCCTGAAGGGTCAATTGAGTTATACTTTACTCAATTCAAACCCTAATTACATGAGAATGATGTTTTTAGTTATAATGACTCTATCTAACCTGATCTAGTCTAATGTTATCATCAACCATTAGTATGATGAAAGAGAGAGTACTCTAGAGAGAGAAAGTACCCTAGAGAGAGAAAGTAACTCTAATCACTTAATGGTGATGTTTTTGGCTATGATAGCCTATGATGACTCAACCCAACCTGTTTTAGAGTGATGTTGATATCACCTAACCTTATGATGAGAGAGAAAGTACTTCTAGAGAGAGAAAGTACTTCTAGAGAGAGAAAGTACCTCTTTTAAATGGAAACTCAATTGAAGCATCCCCAATACACAGAAATGAGCATAATTAGGGTATGATCCACCTGTGTGAGATCATAGAAACCCTAATTATGATAAATGATGAACCTTTAACTAATCCAAGAGCATCAATGAAGGTGTTACTCATACATGATGATGTTATGAGTTTAATTCACCTGTAATGTGAATAAGTAAACCCTAATTCAAGGGTGATGACATGTAATATGAATAGTAAACCCTAATTCAAGGGTAATGGCATGCTTTTGAGCAATAAACTCTATTTGATTTAAATTAAAGATTTAACTCTTATGACAAGAGTAGGAAGTACATTCCTTATTGTTATATTACCTTTATCAGATGTATTAATCATGCAGGTTCTGATATGAAGGTAATTATATCCAGGTATGGATGTTGATGTTATATTCATTGAAGGCATGTTGTAGCCTTATGAATAAGTAATGTAATCTGATGCCTTGCTAGTGGCATCCTATGTTGATAATGGGCTATGAGAGCCATGAATACCATCAAGGTCATGCTTTAGAGATGACTTGTGATGAGGATAATGAGAAATGATGATTTATATGAGTTAGGCCTGTTACATTTAGTATTCTTCTTTTATAGCTGCTATGCTACTGTTATTGTTTGAAGAACAATGTATGCTGTTAAAGAATACTGAATGTACCTAACTAATCAAGTATAATGTAGAGCCCTGATCATAGATCCATCATTGTCAGAAATTAAGTGATGGTGAAACAGGTTTTCCATAGGGAACTCCTGGAGCACATACTTTTGAGTATGTGGGGTACATGGATGTGTAGAACCTTACATCCTAGTGTAGGAAAGTGATGTAGATGTGGAATCCATCCATCCTTCACTATAGTTCCATACCGTATCAGTGGTAGGTAAACATGAAACCTCCTGATGACGAAGAAAGCACAGATATCCGTATCAGTGGTAGGTAAATATGAAACCTCCTGATGACGAAGAGAGTACAGAATGCCACTGTGACTCTAGAATAGCGAAGGACCAGTTTACCCTGGTGAGCTATAGTAGTAGAGACACAAGATGTCCTACAAGTGATCCTCTTACTGACTGAGGAAGATGAAGGTCATGAGAATCCGGCTCTCTTAATGACCTATGTATGATACTGATGCGGCTTCTCAGCGATCAGTTGGAGTATGAGTGGTAAGCCTCATCTCCACAGGGCATAATGTTGTTTGTAAAACATAATCAACCATGTAGTATAACTTGTTAGAGATGACTCCAAGTTAGTTGATTGATGTTACATTGCAATAATGTTGATATTCTCCATATCTCCTAATTTGTAGAGATCTTGTTATATCTGCAACTGTTATAGAATGCTTTGAAGGCTTTACTGTTTAAAATAATCTTTGATGTTATAATAAAGCTTCTGGCGAAGAGTTATAACTCTCGCTGGGACAATTATGTATAATTGTCTCACCCCGTAGACTTCAACTTTTTAGGTGGACGTCGGAGACGAAGAAACCAGCCTACAAGTGATCAATCTCAGCAGCAGCACCAGGGGCAGCAGTAATCTCAGGTGGAGATTTGTCCTGCCATGTGGTGTAGTTAGAGTCAGTCCTATGTGTCCTCTGTACTCTCAGGTCTTGGAGTCTTGTGTTATGTGATCTTGAGATTTTGTATCTTGAATGTATATAATTACTCAAGAAGTAATTATCCTGAGATGTAAACAGTTACCTCTCTTTATGAAAGGAGTTTTTATGGATACAAGTTCTTATCTCGAAAAGTTTTAATTTTCCGTGATTTTTGTCTTCCGCTGATTACCGATTCGCTTCCGCTAAGTTTTAATCGTGTTTATGTCATGGTTTGGAGATCAGAGCCCACAGTAAATCAGATATACATTTTGCAAGATGGGGGGCATGCAGCGACAACTTCAACTCCAGGAGGGTCAAGTTAGTAGGTAAGGGTTTTTGATTCTTTTCCTATTAAGTGGAACTGTATGGGATTGGGTCGGGCCAACTGTGTCTTGGCTGTGTCTGAGTCATGTCCAAATATGTCTAACCCAATAATTAACTAAAGGATTTGGACTTGCTTGGGTCCGTGTCGGACACGTGTCTTGGACAACCATGACATCTCTTGGGAAGGATATGTTCTTCCTAGCCTAGGAGACATCTAATAAAGCAAATATAAGGTCTAGTCATACTTTTGTGTGAATTTTATCAATAGGTCATCATATACCATAGATTTAAAAAAAATCATTAGTTGAAATAACTATCTAGTTGTAATTGTTTTGTATTACATTTGGACCCTTAGTATATCTTTTTTATTGTAATTTACTTATTTGGTTTTAATGTATGCTTCTTTAATAAGGGGCTGCACATTAAAAATATATTACATCTGTGGAAATGACACATCTTGACATGTTATATTTAATTCTATATGTTTCGCTCATAGTACAAAACTTTAATAACCACCTTTTTTATATTAACAATATAGTTTTTTACTAATTTCAGATGGCATACCACCAAATACCTCCCAATCCTTTTTTATTTGAGACCAGGAGTCATTTTGCAAGCATATCTACATCCTTGTGGTACTGGTAGGCAGCAAATTAGCAATTATGCTGAGGGATGTCTATGTAGCTGTCTGCGACTCCTGGAGTACACGCTGGTTGTGCATCATGTTGCTACTCAAGATCACATAAGACATCCAGTTTATGGATTGGGAAGCGAGTTTGGGTATTGTTCTTTGGTGCAGTCCAAGCAGCACGTGAAGGGGAGCAAGCTAGCATCACCTTGATTTTCACCGGAACCAACATATTCAGAGCCTTATACTACTAATAGATCCTAAAAGTTTTACACTGGTCTGAAGATATTGCTTTGGTTGAGGTCATTGTTTCTCATGAGTTGCAAACTGTTGGTTTGCAGTTCTACAACCAGATTTTTTTTTTCATTATAACCAAGTGAATATCAGAGTTTGTCAGTTAAGAGTGAACAAAGTTTTGATCTTGATGTTGTAGTGTGAATAATCTGATATGTTGTAGAGACACATGATTTTGCTACTGAGTATATAACCTTATTGATGTCTAATGTGCATGATTACAACACAAATGCTATTTATCTAGTCTTCACATCTCTATCGGATGGTCTCTGTAACATATTGCGTCTTTGGTTTGAAGAATACACAGGTTGTGCAGAACACTGTTGCATCGATTGGATCAATATCCTTGCAAATAATTATTGTATTTGGTTAAAGATGCTTAGCTCAGTGAATATGTTGCAATATCTTTCTAGCAACATTATTAGAAGAATAAATTACAATATGTGATTAATACTGATTTTATTTATTTATAGAATATGTTGCAGTGCGTGGGCCAGTGTGGCCATAAACTGACACACACGTATGTTATTTTATTGGTTCAGTTATTGGCGGTTGGTGCACTCTTAAAATGGCACTATCAGGTGATGTATTTTAGGAGGTGTGTCGGTTTATTTGCAGAAAATGACTCCAATTCTACAGACACATGTAAACCGACACATGTTATAAATTTAGCACTGTTGTGTGTTGCATTATTTCAAAGTCTGACTTCGACATGTGCCATATTTTCCTTCTTTTGTACTAGTGAAAGTTGTATTTACAAAATCCTTTGTGGGAACTCAGTGGTTTTTACAAAATCCTCAGAAAAAAAAGATTAGAAGAACATCCCAACAATTCCATCCAAAATTAGCCAAGTACTACCCTGTTATGTCAATCCTTTCTATGATTCTTCTGCCAAGCTCGCGGCGATGGCAACAAGAGCCTCAATGGAGCTACTATGAAATTTAACTCTGGTGATATCGACAACCGCTGCCGCAGCGACCTCGACGTCGTCAGCTGAGGTGATCACGATCTCAGGTGCTCTCAAGGAGTATTCCTATCCACCCATCCCAACATCCATCATCTTCGATGACATAGAAAAGGCGGCGGAAGCCGCAGAGTCCGGGTCCTATCCCATTATCTTCCTCTGCAATGTCGACGCTCTAGCCTTTGACGCACCCATCCCTGCTCTAGTACCCCAGGATCCACTCCTACCCAGCCGACTCTACTTCGTGCTCCCGGATGGCATGAAAAGGTGGTCTCTTTCTGGTGCTGACATGGGCGCCCTAGCAGTCAGGGCCAGTAAGGCCCTCGAGGTGGTGGTGGGAAGAGGAGGCAGAAGAGGGAAGAAGAAGGGGAGAGCGCTCAAGGTATCACCAATAATTGATGTTGTTATCGGAAAGGATGCGTATTTGGATGATGGGTGGGGCGCAGAAAGGCATAGATTTGTGGCGGCCATCTCTTTCGCAACGCGTGTGGCGCCTGCACCTCTGAGGAAGTGGACCACAGCGGTCGGAGCTGTTGCAGGGCTAAGAAGAGAGTCAAGCAAAGGTAGTATATATGCAAGGTGAGGTGGATCATTCAGGGGAAGACTTGGCACAATTCAGGAAGATGCATCGATAGAAAGGTCGAGTCCCATGGCGCTGAGGCACCAGGCGATGGTGCGGCAGAAGTAGTCGAGGAACAGGATAAGGTAGACAAGTAATTTATAGTTATGATCCACGAACAGAACAATTCGTTAGCACTATTTACATAATGTGCCACCGCTTTTACACGACGGGTAGAATTGCTACATTACCCGCGCGGGTATTCAAAACTTATATATATATATATATATGTATTGAATATATGTAATTAGTTTTCCTTTCTTCTTCTACTATATTTTTAGATGTTCGTGCTATGTCTGTAGAGAAGGTTCGATATGCGTATTCTTCATCAGTATATTTTATTGTCTCAAGAGTTTTGACTCTATCTTTTAGATCTTGTATTTCTTATTTTATTTCTCTTAAGTCGTCAACCATGTCTGTTCTTGATATGGTCTTATATTTGTTTCTCTCTATTCTTTTTAGTACATGATCAAAAGAGTAGTATTCTTCAGTTTTACTTGTATCCTGATTTTTGCTTGACTTTATCATTTCTAGATATTTTGTTAGTTTCTTACTTCTTTCTTCTTTATTAGGGATTGAGTATATAATTTATAGGATAAGTTGTTGCTCAGAGGTGATCATGTTTAGGCTATGAGATGAATCTGAAACTTCATAACAGTTACACAGACATCCTTCCTCTTCATTAGTATCAGAATCTGATGAATAATTAAGGTTTAGTTTTGAAACGAATTTATCTAGATCTTCTGGTGTAAGGCTTTTTTATTCTAGGAGTAATTTATTTACCTTCTTCTTGAATCCTCTTTTAAAGCACTTGTTGGCAAAGTGTCCCTTTGGTTGCATGAATAACTTGTAACTTCTTTCTCATTTCTTTTATTAGGGGTTTTAAACCTTTTTTCTTTATAATAACCTTGTCTGCTTGTCTTGCCTGGGTTAATATCTTTTGAATATTTTTGTTTTTTATATGATGAGCTAGGCACATTCATTTGATATCCGAATTGATAACAGAAATCTCCTAGTTCCTTTTTCCCTAACATTTTTTGTTTCTTTAAGTGACCCTTTAGTTTGAGGTCATTACAAAGAGACATGCATGTTTGATTTATAACTTGTATAATTTCTCCATAAGATATGTGTTCTAAAGGGACATAACTATACTGACTTTGTCTAATGTTTTCTCTAACCTTTTCAGCAAAGAGAGCAGGGAGACCCGAAATAAACTTTTCCTTCCAAACTGCATTGCTACAGTCCAGAAATATGAGGATTTTTGTTAGAAAAACATCTTTGTACCATCTAAAGTCTGACAGAGAAGGACAACTGAGATTCATAAGTTGTTCTCTAGTTTTTTGAGTTACAGTACTAGTATGTCCTGTAAATTGTTGTAAGATGTTAACGATAAGTGTATAAACTGAATCAAAAATAATTTCATTGTTTTAAGTTTTTATTTGATTCCCATTTTCATCTATTTTAGTGGCATATAGTATTTCAAGTCTTTGAGCTTCATTTAGATAGTTACTCCACCATACTTTTAACTGCCCAGTGAAAGATGAAACAATCATGTTTGCAATAGAGTGTTCTGAATTATTATGGGCACGACATGCACTAGCATATATAAGCATTTGGCTGCATGTTTGCATGATTTGGTATTCAGATAACCCATCTATGTTCCATTCCACAAGGGATTGTCCATCAAAATGAACTAAGGGGAGATCAGGAGTTTCCTCAAATTGTAGGTCAACCGGTGTTGGCCTGCTATAGTAATTCTTTGTTTTAGAATACCTTGGTTTGAAAGATCCAATTTTATTGATAGAGGCTTCTAGGTTATTTTCAAACGAAAGAACATCTTCAGGAGATATATGGATAGGTTCATCTTTGGATGATTCATCTTGGGTTAAGATGTTTATACTTGTTTTGGTTACACTTAGCTGTTGTAATCGGTTTGTGATTTCGTTGGTTATGTCTTCAAGATTTTTATCAAATCTGATAGGGGCTTTCTTTCCTAATTTGACCTCTGTTGAGAGTGTAGTTGGCATAATTATAGGACTATTTCTTAGATCATTTTTCTTATGGGGAATGGTGGATTTGACATCCTTCAGGATGGACTCTATCCTATCAGTTTGTTTTGTAATAGTTTGGAGACAAGAATTGGAATACTTGTTTTGTTGCATGATTCCAGCAATTTGTTCTTGTGTAGCGGGCTCATGCCTAATTTCTGTCATGAGAATTGGTGTGGCTGGTATTTCTTCTTTTAAGACTTTTATGGGTTTAAAAGGAGGATGTATTGACTCTACTTCTTCATCTTTAAGACCCAATTTCCATGTGATAGAGGTTTTTGTGATAGCCATATTTTTTGAGAGTTTTGGAAATGGTGTGATGTGGTTTTCTTCAAACCATTCAAAGAATAAGACATTTCTATTGACATCCTTCATGTGTTCATACCATTGTCTTCTAATGAGTGTCCTTGCCTGATCACTATAATGATAAAAAACCAATCAACCTTTTCTTTATTCTCTTTACAGAGAAAGTCTCTTCTCAACAATTCTATATCTATTTCGAATTCTTGTTCTATAAGAGCATTTATAGTAAACTCTGCTTATGATGGCTCATAGTTAGAACATGATGTCTCATAGATAGGATAGGTTAAGCCTATAGGCCTAATTGTGGGATCTATCTTCTCTTTTGCTACTTCGTCTCTCTCTTTATCTCTAGGGAGTATAATAGAATGGTACTCAGAGGGAGTTTCCCTAGTTGTCCTGGGAACTTCAGATGTAGATATCCTGGATGATAATGAATTTCTAGGTGTTTCATAGGTTGAATTCCTTGAGGAAAGTTAAGATCTAGGAGTGTTAAAACCCTTGGGGTAACTAGTGGAAGGTCTAGAGTCAAGAGTGATTCTTCTACTTGATGATAGGAAATTGATTTCTACATCACCGTTTGGATGTTATATGACTTCTTCAACATTTTCATTTTGTAAAGGTGTAGAATGATTAGCTTGGGTTAGGCTCCAGCACTCTGGTAGTTTAATATCATCCCATTTTAAGGATTTTGGGGTAACTACGTTATTTCTAACATTTGTGAGAAAAAGTGTTGTTGTGCCTTTTTCGAGACAGATGACAGACTGTGGTGTCACTGTGTTCATGGCCTTGAAGCAAACCCTAGAACAAATGGCAACATTCTCTGATGACGCTACCATGTGAAACCCTGAGGTTTGGATATTTAATGTTAAAGCTTTTAATAAGCCTGGATCACTTAGAGATACTGAGAAATTAGGGATAGCATTGAAGTAGACTGGTCCTTCTGATAGGCTAGATTCGACTAACCCTAGCAGAGAGTCGGTAAACTTCAGATGTCTACAGTCTCTTAAGCATAGTAATATTGAGGAGTTGATTCCTTTCCTAGTTAGTGCTTTGGCTGAAACTTGAATCAGCCCTAGGTGTAGATAGTGGTACTTTGTATTATTTTTTAGATTTTCTATATCCTTTTTAGAAAGGAGTTCTAGGTTTTCCAAAGATGAGTTTACAGAGATGGTTTTCTCTATTGTTTTTATATAATAGTCATAGATGAGTTTAAAACTTCCTTTGGTGTAAATGTCTTTTATAGGTACCTTAGGCATTTCCCAATTTTGGATTGATTGTTCTATATTTTCAAAGTTTATCTGTTCACTATTCTTAACAGACATAATTCTAACGATAGAATTAGAAGGAAGTGCAGAAGCTTCGCAAGATAGGAAGTTAAACAACTTTGAAATCCTTAACAAGAACTAACTAGTGGCCTGTCAATAGTGAATATAGATCTGCCTCGTTAAACCACGGGGAGCCCACTATGACAAGGAGGCCTCAGACCTAGTCAACTCGTATTAAAGAGATCTAGGATGATTAAAAATATTAAGAAAAGACATCTACGATAAACCTTTTAACCATATGATTAAAAGAAGATGGAAAGGAAAAATCACTACAAACATAAAGCCTAATTTTACCCTAAATGGAGTTGCCTTTTTTGATTCAGGGGCAGACATCAACTGCATTAGGGAAGGACTTGTTCCTACAAGATATTTTGAGAAAACCACTAACAATGTTAGCTCAGCTACTAATGATCATCTTCAAATAGAATACAAAATTCCTGAGGCACATATATGTATTAAGAAAGCCTGTATGCAAACATCTTTCTTTCTTGTTAAAAATATAAATGAAGATATCATAATAGGAATCCCTTTTATAAATTAGATTTTACCTTTAGTTGTTAGCCATAAAGGAGTGCATGCTAAAATAAATGGAAAAATGGTAACCTTCACCTTCGAAGAACATCCTAAACATAGTTATTGGCAAAACATTCAATCCACCATCTATTACAAAGAATTTTTTTTATAGAACTTACTAATGAAATACATATCGATGAGTTAGTTAGAAGAATAGAGAATGGTGAATTCCAAACCAAAATAAAAAATCTACAAGATAAAATTGAAAAGAACATTTGCTCTAATCTACCTTCAGCATTCTGGCACAGAAAGAAACATGAAGTTACTCTACCCTATATAAAGGACTTTAATGAAGAAAAAATTCCAACTAAAGCCAGACCTATTCAGATGAATCAATGTATGCTAGACATATGCAAAAAGGAAATAAACAAATTGAGTGAGAGAGGCATCATTAGATCTAGCTCATCTCCTTGGAGTTGTGCTGCCTTTTATGTAGAAATTGCTGCAGAACTAGAACGAGGAGCACCCAAGCTAGTAATGAACTATAAGCCACTAAAAAAAGTTCTTCAATGGATAAGATATCCTATACCTAATAAACATGACTTAATCAAAAGAATCCACGGGGCAAGGATATTCTCAAAATTTGATATGAAGTCTGGTTTCTGGCAAATCCAAATAAAGGAAGAAGATAGTTACAAGACCGCCTTCACAGTACCTTTTGGGCACTTTGAATGGAATGTAATGCCTTTCGGATTAAAAAACGCACCTTCAGAATTCCAAAAAATAATGAATGAAATCTTTAACCCTTACACTAAGTTCAGCATCGTTTACATAGATGATGTACTGATATTTTCAAAAGATTGTGATCAACACTGGAAACACCTAAACATATTTTATAATATAATAAAACATAATGACCTAGTAGTATCAGCAAAAAAGATAAAACTTTTCCAAACAAGAATCTAATTCCTTGGATATAAAATTGAATATGGAGCCATTCATCCTATTCCACGAGTAATTGAATTTGCTAAGAAATTCCCAAATGAGATAAAAGAGAAAACAAAACTACAAAGATTCTTAGGATGCCTAAACTATGTCGCTGCCTTCTACAAAAATGTAGCAATAGATAGAAAGACACTTTCCAACAAACTTAAAAAGAACCCTACTGAATGGACTAAAGAACACATCGAGGCAATCAAGAGAATAAAAGAAAAAGTAAAAATTCTACCTTGTTTAAATATTTTGGATCCCGATGCTCTTAAGATTGTCGAGACAAATGCCTCTAAAATAGGATATGGAGGAATCCTCAAGCAAAGAACTAACAATGAAGAAAAACTTATTAGATACACCTCAGGATCATGGAATGATACAAGAAAAAACTACTCCAAAGTAAAAAAGGAAATTTTAGCCATTGTCCTAGTAATTACAAAATTCCAAGAAGATATCTTAAACCAAAAATTCCTCTTAAGATTAGATTGTAAATCTGCTAAATTCATCTTAGAAAAAGATGTAAAAAATCTAGCATCAAAACAAATATTTGCTAGATGGCAAGCAATATTAGCTATATTTGATTTTGAAATAGAATATATAAAAGGAGAAGAAAATTCCCTTCCTGATTTTTTATCTAGAGAATTTTTATAGGGAAATGGAATCCCAGGATGATAGAAGAAAAACCGTCATGGATGCATCATCATCGTCATCAAATTTAGATCCGTTCTTTATCCCTATAACCTCACCAATGAGGACAGAACATTTTATAAAAGAAGGCAATGAAGCCACACATCCATTATATACCCTTCGGTCTCTAGACCATTGCATGATACTAGAAAATGAAGATCTCAAAAGAGATATATTCACTATTCTCAAAAAATATATACCATGAGGTTATCACTACTTACCATCAAGTATGGGTAAAACTCAATTATATTATGAAAGAATCCTTCAAGAAACAGATAGTGCAAAAAATACAACACTACTACAAGAGTGTGACTTTAAGACAAAACATATCTTATTCTACCTTGAAGATTGAGAATATAATTTCTATCAAAGAATGGAATGAGGAAGGAAATCCAAATGTTCCTCAAAAATTCTGATCACAAATAAACCCACAATACTACAACTACTGGGACTATCAACAAGCTTGGGAAAATGTTCTCTATGTACAAAATGAATAGATGAGGCATTCTTGGGTCATCCGATTCACTTATTCAATAAAAGCCCCAAACCCCAAACTGGTGGATACTCAAAATTTGGGAAAAATTTGGATCAATCAGATCTATATTTCCAGAAAAATTAAGTCTTACCACCCCTTTGGGAGAAAATCAAGTCGAAGACGAATTAAGAATTCTCCAGTGTTGCTCAACCTATGGAGTCCCTTGGATAATAAAATGGAATTGGGTTTTTAATGATAGAAGGTTCCCTTACTTTCTAACAAGAAGGGTTGGAGTAAGTTGGTGGAATAAGTATAATCCAGACAATGCAATTAGAGGAATTATACTACCCAAGAAAAGGTCAAATAAGAATTGGAATTTTGAAAAATTAAAGACGGAGTTATCTAAGAGATTAAGAATCGAACACCCTCTTGCCAGTGAAGAGAAATTACAACATATATTATTCAATGAGTTAACCAAAGATATAAGGACACAAGAAGAAGTAAAGAAAGAAGAAGAAGATTTTGTGGACCTAAATGGAGATGATTGTTATGGGTTAATTCCATACCCAAAATAAATCTTTAAAGAAACATTAAACATGCCATTCAAGAGTAAAAAGGCCCCCATCTTTGTAGAAAAAACTAAGTAAAAAGCCTTGCATCAAAAGAAAGACAACAAAAGAAGACAAAGGTCAACTATTCAAAGGAATCTCTACTATTTATGAAAGAAGACGAAAGACCAACTATTCAAAGGAATCTCTACTATATAAGTGCTCACAACTATTCACAAAACACTAAGAATCTTTCCTATTTCAAAAAACAAAATATATGGCAACTATTTGATGAAGTGGCATGAACTATTAACAAAGAAGAAAACAAAAGAATCTTCACTATTCCAAAAAGAAGGAAAAGACTAGAGTATGGAAAAGGAATCTCAACTATTGAAGGGTAATGGAGGAAAACGTGGACACCACTCAAAGAGGTCTCTTCTAAAGCAAAAGTTCTATAAATAGCCTCCAAGGCAACAAGAGAAGGCAAGCTAGTTTGTGCCATTTCGTGCTTACAACACTTGTGCCTTGTATTTCCCATCTACCACCTTCTCTATCTCCCCCTTCTTCCTTAGTTGTTACTTGTAGTAGGCTACCTTCCTTGTAAACTCTTCTTCAGTGTGTTCTTCCCTTGTGTAACCCCCCTTCTTCTGTATATTGTAATCACCATCCATTAGTAAAGATTTAATACTTTTGTGTGCATAAGCTAGTTGTGCTTGTGTTCCGTTGTGTTCCACCGTGTTCCGTCGTGCACCTCCATGCACCTCCATGCTCCACCGTGCTCCGCCTCCACCGTGCACTGTGCAACAGTGATTGTAGGTGTGAATCCTCACACTACAGTACCTTTGTGCTTTCCCACGCGCTCTCCACCCTTTGTAAGCTTTCTTATTTCATTTTATTTGTTGTTATATATGTTAGGCCAAGTATACACATAGGTACTAGCTTCCTTCTTAGTTTCCTGGTTCCAATCTGGTATCAGAGCCAGTGAAGGGAAAGGTTTTTGAGAAGTACCTGTTCTCCGCGCTTAGTTGAGTTCCTCTTGTGTCCTTCTTTCTGAGGCCTCGAATCTAAGAACCCTTCCCCCTCAGAAAGAAGGACACAAGAGGAACTCAACTAAGCGCGGAGAACGGGTACTTCTCCAAATCCTTTCCCTTCACTGGCTCTGCTACCAGATTGGAACCAGGAAACTAAGAAGGAAGCTAGTACCTATGCGTATACTTGGCCTAACATATATAACAACAAATTAAATGAAATAAGAAAGCTTACAGAGGGTGGAGAGCGCGTGGGAAAGCACAAAGGTACTGTAGTGTGAGGATTCAGACCTACAATCACTGTTGCACAGAGCACGGCGGAGGCGGAGCACGACGGAGCATGGAGGTGCACGGAGGTGCATGGCAGAACACGGTGGAACACAGTGGAACACAAGCAGACAAGCACAACTACCTTATACACACTTAAGTATTAAATCTTTACTAATGGATGACGATTACAATATACAGAAGAAGGGGGGTTACACAAGTGAAGAACACATGGAAGAAGAGTTTACAAGGGAGGTAGCCTACTACAACTAACTACTAAGGAAGAAGGGGGAGCTAGAGGAGGTGGTAGATGGGAAATACAAGGCTCAAGTGTTGTAAGCACGAAATGGAACAAACTAGCTTGCCTTCTCTTGTTGCCTTGGAGGCTATTTATAGAGCATTGGATTTAGAAGAGACCTCTTTGAGTGGTTTCCATGTTTCCTCCATTATTCTTCAATAGTTGAGATTCCTTTGCATAGGCTTGTCGTAGACTTTAAGTCTTTTCTGTCCTTTTGGAATAGTTAATATTCCCTCGGTCTTCCTTGTGTTTTCTTGAAATAGTGGAGATGCTTTGTGCAAGTTATTCTTCTTATCGAGAATAGTGTGGGCCACTTCATCAAATAGTTGCCATATCTTTTGCTTTTTGAAATAGGAAAGATTCTTAGTGCTTTGTGAATAGTTGTGAGCACTTCTACAGTAGAGATTCCTTTGAATAGTTGGTCGTTCGTCTTCTTTCATAAATAGTAGAGATTCCTTTGAATAGTTGACCTTTGTCTTCGTTTCTTGTCTTTCTTTTGATGCAAGGCTTTTTACTTCGTTTTTTCTACAAAGATGGGAGCCTTTTACTCTTGAATGGCATGTTTAATATTTCTTTAAAGATTTATTTTGGGTATGGAATTAATCCATAACAATCATCTCCATTTAGGTCCACAAAATCTTCATCTTCTTCTTTCTTTACTTCTTCTTGTGTCCTTATATCTTTGGTTAACTCATTGAATAATATAAGTTGTAATTCCTCTTCACTGGAAAGAGGGTGTTCGATTCTTAATCTCTTAGATAACTCCGTCTTTAATTTTTCAAAATTCCCATTCTTATTTGACCTTTTCTTTGGTAGTATAATTCCTCTAATTGCATTGTCTGGATTATACTTATTCCACCAACTTACTCCAACCCTTCTTGTTAGAAAGCAAGGGAATCTTCTATCATTTAAAACCCAATTCCATTTTATTATCCAAGGGACTCCATAGGTTGAGCAACACTAGAGAATTTTTAATTCGTCTTCAACTTGATTTTCTCCCAATGGGGTGGCAAGACTTAATTTTTCTGGAAATATAGATCTGATTTGCTCCAAATTTTTCCCAAATTTTGAGTATCCACCAGTTTGGGGCTTTTACTAAATAAGTGGATCGGATGAACCAAGAATGCCTTATCTGTTCATTTTGTACATAGAGAACATTTTCCCAAGCTTGTTGATAGTCCCAATATTTATAGTATTGTGGGTTTATTTGTGATCGGAATTTTCGAGGAACATTTAGATTTCTTTCCTCGTTCCATTATTTTATAGAAATTATATTCTCAATCCTTAAGGTAGAATAAGATATGTTTTGTCTTGAAGACACACTCTTGTAGTAGTGTTGTATTTTTGCACTATCTGTTTCTTGAAGGATTCTTTCATAATATAATTGGGTTTTACCCGTACTTGATGGTATGTAGTGATAACCTCGTGGTATATATTTTTTGAGAGTAGTGAATATGTCTCTTTTGAGATCTTCATCTTCTAGTATCATGCAATGGTCTAGAGACCGAAGTGTTTATAATGGATGCGCGACTTCATTGACTTCTTTTATAAAATGTTCTGTCCTCATCGGTGAGGTTATGGGGATAAAGAACGAACCTGAATTTGATGACGACGATGATGCATCCATGACGGTTTTTCTTCTATCATCCTGGGATTCCATTTCCCTGTAAAAATTCTCTAGATAAAAAATTTGGAAGGGAATTTTCTTCTCCTTTTATATATTCTATTTCAAAATCAAATATAGCTAATATTGCTTGCCATCTAGCAAATATTTGTTTTGATGCTAGATTTTTTACATCTTTTTCTAAGACGAATTTACCAGATTTACAATCTACTCTTAAGAGGAATTTTTGGGTTAAGAGATCTTCTTGGAATTTTGTAATTACTAGGACAATGGCTAAAATTTCCTTTTTTACTATGGAGTAGTTTTTCATGTATCATTCCATGATCCTGAGGTGTATCTAATAAGTTTTTCTTCATTATTAGTTCTTTGCTTGAGGATTCCTCCATATCCTTTTTCAGAGGCATCTGTCTCGACAATCTTAGGAGCATCGGGATCCAAAATATTTAGACAAGGTAGAATTTTTACTTTATCTTTTATTCTCTTGATTGCCTCGGTGTGTTCTTAAGTCCATTCAGTAGGGTTCTTTCTAAGTCTATTGGAAAGTATCTTTCTATCTATTGCAACATTTTTGTAGAAGTCAGCGACGTAGTTTAGGCATCCTAAGAATCTTTTTAGTTGTGTTTTCTCTTTTATCTCATCTGGAAATTTCTTAGCAAATTCAATTACTCGTGGAATAGGATGAATGGTTCCAAATTCAATTTTATATCCAAGGAATTGGATTCTTGTTTGGAAAAGTTTTATCTTTTTTGCTGATACTACTAGGTCATTATGGTTTATTATATTATAAAATATGTTTACGTATTTCCAGTGTTGATCACAATCTTTTGAAAATATCAGTACATCATCTATGTAAACGATGTTGAACTCAGTGTAAGGGTTAAAGATTTCATTCATTATTTTTTGGAATTCTGAAGGTGCATTTTTTAATCCAAAAGGCATTACATTCCATTCAAAGTGCCAAAAAGGTACTGTGAAGGCGGTCTTGTACCTATCTTCTTCCTTAATTTGGATTTGCCAGAAACCAGACTTCATATCGAATTTAAAGAATATCCTTGCCCCATGGATTCTTTTGATTAAGTCATGTTTATTAGATATAGGATATCTTATCCATTGAAGAACTCTGTTTAGTGGCTTATAGTTAATTACTAACCTGGGTGCTCCTCGTTCTAGGTCTGCAACATTTTCTACATAAAAGGCAGCACAACTCCAAGGAGATGAGATAGATCTAATGATGCCTTTCTCTCTTAATACATTTATTTCCTTTTTGCATATGTCTAGCATACATTGATTCATCTGAATAGGTCTGGCTTTATTTGGAATTTTTTCTTCATTAAAGTCCTTTATATAGGGTAGAGTAACTTCATGTTTCTTTCTGTGCCAGAATGCTGAAGGTAGATTAGAACAAGTTCTCTTTTCAATTTTATCTTGTAGATTTTTTATTTTGGTTTGGAATTCACCGTTCTCTATTCTTCTAACTAACTCATTGGTATGTATTTCATTAGTAAGTTCTTTAACAAAATTTTCTTTGTAATAGATAGTGGATTGAATGTTTTGCCAATAACTGTGTTTAGGATGTTCTTCAAAGGTGAAGGTTACCATTTTTCAATTTATATTAGCATGCACTCCTTTATGGCTAACAACTAAAGGTAAAATCTGATTTATAAAAGGGATTCCTATTATGATATCTTCATTTATATTTTTAACAAGAAAGAAAGATGTTTGCATACATGCTTTCTTAATACATATATGAGCCTCAGGAATTTTGTATTCTATTTGAAGATGATCATTAGTAGCTGAGCTAACATTGTTAGTGGTTTTCTCAAAATATCTTGTAGGAACAAGTCCTTCCCTAATGCAGTTGATGTCTGCCCCTGAATAAAAAAGGGCAACTCCATTTAGGGTAAAATTAGGCTTTATGTTTATAGTGATTTTTCCTTTCCATTTTCTTTATATCGTATGGTTAAAAGGTTTATCGTAGATATCTTTTCTTATTATGGATTTGAATCTACTTATTTCTTTCTTTGTGTTGTTTCGTTCTCTACTCAAGTCATCATTTGTTGAGGCTCTTTGTTTACAGTTAATTTTTCTATCTTTTCGATTTCCATTTCCTTCTTTGTATGTTTGTTTTTGCTTTGCTTTAGTAGGGTCCTTCTGCTTCGATGATCCTATCTTGTTTTGTGGAACTTTTTCAGGGATCATATTATTAGTTTCATCTTCTGAAGAACTGTCTTGTGATAAAACATTTATTTTTAATTGTTCTAGTTGATTTGTAATTTCATTAGTTATATCTTATGGGTTTCTATCAAATCTTGTTAAAGGTTTTGTATTTGTAGCAAGAGTGGTTGTCATATTTATGTGATTATTGATAAGGTTATTTTCATTACATGGAATGGTGGATTTTATTTCCTTGAGTATGGATTCTATCTTATCAGTTTGTTTTGTATTTGTTTGAAGGACAGAATTGGTGTAGTTGTTCTGTTGCATGATGTCAGCCATTTTTTATTGAGTAGTGGATTCAAGCATGATTTTTGTAGTGAGAATGGGTGTGGATAGGATTTCTTCCTTCGACACCTCTATGGGTTCAAAAGGAGGATGTGTTGATTCTACTTCTTTATTTTTAAGATCTAACTTCTTTGTTACTAAGGCTTTTGTGATAGATATACTTTTTCTTGTTTTCAAGAATGGTGTGATGTGGGTTTCTTCAAACCATTCAAAGAATAGAATGTTTCTCTTAACATCTTTCATGTGGTCATACCATTGTTCTCTAATGAGTGTTCTTGCTTGATCATTATAGTGATCAAAGAACCAATCAACTTTTGATTTATTTTCTTTAGAGAGAAAATCCTTTTTTAGAAAGTCTTTATCTATTTCAAATTCTTGCTCTATAAGGGCATTTATAGTATATTTTTCTTCTGATGGCTCATGGCTAAAACATGTTGTTTCATAGTTTGAATAGGTTAAGCATGTGGATTTGAGTGTAATATCTATATTATCTTTATTCTTAGGGTGTATAACATAATGATCATCTAAAGGAGTTTTGGTAGTAGTCTTGGGGACTTTACATGTAGATACCCTTGATGATAATGAGTTTGTGGTTGAAACACTAGGTGTTTGAATATTTAAAGTTTTTAGAGATCTTAAATTAGTTAAGGATACATCAAAATCATTAAAGGAGATTGGCCCATCTGACAAGCTAGGTTCGACTAAACCCAACAGAGAATCAGTAAGCCTACAATCTCTTAAGTATATGAGGGAATTTATTTCTTCTTTAGTTAGCACTTTAGCCAACCCTGAGTATAGGTAGTGATACTTTGTAATTTTAAGATTTTCTATCTCCTTTGTAGAGAGGAGTTCTAGGTTTTCCAAAGACAAGTTTATAGAGATTTTTTTCTCTATTGTTTTTATATAATAGTCAGAGATGTCATGTTTGTTTCTTTTGGTGTAAGTGTCTTTTATAGGCATAGTTGGTATTTCCCAATTTTGGATTGATTGTTCTATATTTTCAAAGTTTATTTGTTCACTATTCTTAACAGATATCATTTTAACGATAGAATTAGAAGGAAGTACAGAAGCTTCGCAAGATAGGAAGTTAAACAACTTCGACATCCTTAACAAGAACTAACTAGTGGCCTGTCAATAGTGAATACAGCTCTGCCTTGTTAAACCACGGGGAGCCCACTACGATAAGGAGGTCTCGGACCTAGTCAACTCATATTAAAGAGATCTAGGATGATTAAACACTTCTCTTGTTCTTCTTCAAAAGCAGTCTAAGGAGTTCAAATGATCTTTCTTTCTTTGGATTTGGAGTTCCTAGTGGCATGTCAATAGTATCGGCACGCTCAAAACCCTAACGCCTATCCACGGCAACACATGAACCTGCAGTACCACTACGACAAGGAGGCCTCGGACCTAAGAACCCTTCCCCCTCAGAAAGAAGGACACAAGATGAACTCAACTAAGCGCGGAGAACGGGTACTTCTCAAAAACCTTTCCCTTCACTAGCTCGGATACCAGATTGGAACCAGGAAACTAAGAAGGAAGCTAGTACCTATGTGTATACTTGGCCTAACGTATATAAAACAAATAAAATGAAATAAGAAAGCTTACACTACACCCTCTGTAAGCGCGGAGAATGGGTACTTCTCAAAAACCTTTCCTGTCACTGACTCTGATACCAGATTAAAACCTACAAACTAAGAAGGAAGCTAGTACCTATCCATGGCAACACAGGCAACCGCAGTACCACTACGACAAGGAGGCCTCGGATCTAAGAACCCTTCCCCCTCAGAAAGAAGGACACAAGATGAACTCAACTAAGCGTGGAGAACGGGTACTTCTCAAAAACCTTTCCCTTCACTGGCTCTGATACCAGATTGGAACCAAGAAACTAAGAAGGAAGCTAGATACCTAGGTGTATACTTGGCCTAACGTATATAACAAATAAAACTAAATAAAAGAAAGCTTACAGAGAGTGGAAGGCACGTGGGGAAGCACAAAGGTACTGTAGTGTGAGGATTCACACCTACAATCACTGTTGCACAGAGCACGACGGAGGCAGAGCACGGCAGAGCACGGAGGTGCACGACGGAACACGGTGGAACACAGCGGAACACAAGCACACAAGCACAAGTAGTTATGCACACAAAAGTATTAAATCTTTACTAAGTGGATGCAGATTACAATATATGGAAGAAGGGGGGTTTACACAAGGGAAGAACACACGGAAGAAGAGTTTACAAGGGAGGTAGCCTACTAAAAGTAACTACTAAGGAAGAAGGGGGAACTAGAGAAGGTGGTATATGATAAATACAAGGCTCAAGTGTTGTAAGCAAGAAATGGCACAAACTAGCTTGCCTTCTCTAGTTGCCTTGGAGGCTATTTATAGAGCATTGGCTTAAGAAGAGACCTCTTTGAGTGGTTTCCATGTTTCCTCCATTATTCTTCAATAGTTGAGATTCCTTTTCATACGCTTGCCATAGACTTTAAGTCTTTTCCGTCCTTTTGGAATACTAAATATTCCCTCAGTCTTCCTTGGCTATTCTTGAAATAGTGGAGATGCTTTGTGCAAGTTATTCTTCTTATCGAGAATAGTGTGGGCCACTTCATCAAATAGTTGCCATATCTTTTTCTTTTTGAAATAGGAAAGATTCTTAGTGCTTTGTGAATAGTTGTGAGAACTTCTATAGAAGAGATTCCTTTGAATAGTTGGTCTTTCGTCTTCTTTCATAAATAGTAGAGATTCCTTTGAATAGTTGACCTTTGTCTTCTTTTCTTGTCTTTTTTTGATGCAAGGCTTTTTACTTCGTTTTTTCTACAAAGATGGGGGCCTTTTACTCTTGAATGGAATGTTTAATATTTCTTTAAAGATTCATTTTGGGTATGGAATTAATCCATAACAATCATCTCCATTTAGGTCCACAAAATCTTCATCTTCTTCTTTCTTTACTTCTTCTTGTGTCCTTATATCTTTGGTTAACTCATTGAATAATATAAGTTGTAATTCCTCTTCACTAGCAAGAGGGTGTTCGATTCTTAATCTCTTAGATAACTCTATCTTTAATTTTTCAAAATTCCCATTCTTATTTGACCTTTTCTTTGGTAGTATAATTCCTCTAATTGCATTGTCTGGATTATACTTATTCCACCAACTTACTCGAACCCTTCTTGTTAGAAAGAAAGGGAATATTCTATCATTTAAAACCCAATTCCATTTTATTATCCAAGGGACTCCATAGGCTGAGCAACACTGGAGAATTCTTAATTTGTCTTCGACTTGATTTTCTCCCAATGGGGTGGCAAGACTTAATTTTTCTGGAAATATAGATCTCATTGCTCCAAATTTTTCCCAAATTTTGAGTATCCACCAGTTTGGAGCTTTTACTAAATAAGTGAATCGGATGAACCAAGAATGCCTCATCTGTTCATTTTGTACATAGAGAACATTTTCCCAAGCTTGTTGATAGTCCCAGTAGTTGTAGTATTGTGGGTTTATTTGTGATCGGAATTTTCGAGGAACATTTGAATTTCCTCCCTCGTTCCATTCTTTGATAGAAATTATATTCTCAATCTTTAAGGTAGAATAAGATATGTTTTGTCTTGAAGACACACTCTTTTAGTAGTGTTGTATTTTTGCGCTATCTGTTTCTTGAAGGATTCTTTCATAATATAATTGGGTTTTACCCATACTTGATGGTATGTAGTGATAACCTCGTGGTATATATTTTTTTAGAATAGTGAATATATCTCTTTTGAGATCTTCATCTTCTAGTATCATGTAATGTTCTAGAGACCGAAGTGCATATAATGGATGCGCGACTTCATTGCCTTCTTTTATAAAATGTTTTGTCCTCATCGGTGAGGTTATATGGATAAAGAACAAACCTAAATTTGATGACGATGATGATGCATCCATGATGGTTTTTCTTCTATCATCCTGGGATTCCATTTCCCTACAAAAATTCTTTAGATAAAAAATCAGGAAGGGTATTTTCTTCTCCTTTTATATATTCTATTTCAAAATCAAATATAGCTAATATTGCTTGCCATCTAGAAAATATTTGTTTTGATGCTAGATTTTTTACATCTTTTTCTAAGACGAATTTAGCAGATTTACAATCTACTCTTAAGAGGAATTTTTGGTTTAAGAGATCTTCTTAGAATTTTGTAATTACTAGGACAATGGATAAATTTTCCTTTTTTACTGTGGAGTAGTTTTTTCATGTATCATTCCATGATCCTGAGGTGTATCTAATAAGTTTTTCTTCATTATTACTTCTTTGCTTGAGGATTCCTCCATATCCTATTTCAGAGGCATCTGTCTCGACAATCTTAGGAGCATCGGGATCCAAAATATTTAGACAAGGTAGAATTTTTACTTTATCTTTTATTCCCTTGATTGCCTCGATGTGTTCTTTAGTCCATTCAGTAGGGTTCTTTTTAAGTCTGTTGGAATGTATCTTTCTATCTATTGCTACATTTTTTTAGAAGTCAGCAACATAGTTTAGGCATCCTAAGAATCTTTGTATTTGTGTTTTCTCTTTTGTCTCATCTGGGAATTTCTTAGCAAATTCAATTACTCGTGAAATAGGATGAATGGTTCCATATTCAATTTTATATCCAAGGAATTGGATTCTTGTTTGGAAAAGTTTTATCTTTTTTGCTGATACTACTAGGCCATTATGTTTTATTATATTATAAAATATGTTTAGGTATTTCCAGTGTTGATCACAATCTTTTGAAAATATCAGTACATCATCTATGTAAACGATGCTGAACTCAGTGTAAGGGTTAAAGATTTCATTCATTATTTTTTAGAATTCTAAAGGTGCATTTTTTAATCCAAAAGGCATTACATTCCATTCAAAGTGCCCAAAAGGTACTATGAAGGCGGTCTTATACCTATCTTCTTCCTTAATTTGGATTTGCCAAAAGCCAGACTTCATATCAAATTTAGAGAATATCCTTGCCCCATGGATTCTTTTGATTAAGTCATGTTTATTAGGTATAGGATATCTTATCCATTGAAGAACTTTATTTAGTGTCTTATAGTTAAATACCAACCTGGGTGCTCCTCGTTCTAGTTCTGCAGCATTTTCTACATTAAAGGAAACACAACTCCAAGGAGATGAGCTAGTTCTAATGAGGCCTTTCTCTCTTAATTCATTTATTTCCTTTTTGCATATGCCTAGCATACGTTGATTCATCTGAATAGGTCTGGCTTTAGTTGGAATTTTTTCTTCATTAAAGTCCTTTATATAGGGTAGAGTAACTTCATGTTTCTTTTTGTGCCAGAATGCTGAAGGTAGATTAGAACAAATGTTCTTTTCAATTTTATCTTGTAGATTTTTTATTTTGGTTTGGAATTCACTGTTCTCTATTCTTCTAACTAACTCATGGGTATGTATTTCATTAGTAAGTTCTTTAACAAAAATTTCTTTGTAATAGATAGTGGATTGAATGTTTTGCCAATAACTGTGTTTAGGATGTTCTTCAAAGGTGAAGGTTACCATTTTTCCATTTATTTTAGCATGCACTCCTTTATGGCTAACAACTAAAGGTAAAATCTGATTTATAAAAGGGATTCCTATTATGATATCTTCATTTATATTTTTAATAAGAAAGAAAGATGTTCGCATACATGCTTTCTTAATACATATATGTGCCTCAGGAATTTTGTATTCTATTTGAAGATGATCATTAGTAGATGAGCTAACATTGTTAGTGGTTTTCTCAAAATATCTTGTAGGAACAAGTCCTTCCCTAATGCAGTTGATGTCTGCCCCTGAATAAAAAAGGGCAACTCCATTTAGGGTAAAATTAGGATTTATGTTTATAGTGATTTTTCCTTTCCATCTTCGTTTAATCGTATGGTTAAAAGGTTTATCGTAGATATATTTTCTTATTATGGATTTGAATCTACTTATTTCTTTCTTTGTGTTGTTTCGTTCTCTTCTCAAGTCATCATTTGTTGAGGCTCTTTGTTTACAGTTAATTTTTCTATCTTGTCGATTTCCATTTCCTTCTTTGTATGTTTTTTTTTGCTTTGCTTTAGTAGGGTCCTTCTGCTTCGATGATCCTATCTTTTTATGTGGAACTTTTTCAGGGATCATATTATTAGTTTCATATTCTGAAAAATTGTCTTGTGATAAAACATTTATTTTTAATTGTTCTAGTTGATTTATAATTTTATTTGTTATATCTTCTGGATTTCTATCAAATCTTATTAGAGGTTTTGTATCTGTAGAAAGTGTGGTTGTCATATTGATGTGATTATTGCTAAGGTTATTTTCATTACATGGAATGGTGGATTTTGCTTCCTTGAGTATGGATTCTATTTTATCAATTTGTTTTGTATTTGTTTGAAGGACAAAATTGGTGTAGTTGTTTTGTTGCATGATGTCAGCCATTTTTTCTTGAGTAGCGGATTCAAGTATGACTTTTGTAGTGAGAATGGGTGTGGATGGGATCTCTTCCTTCGACACCTCTATGGATTCAAAAGGAGGATGTGTTGTTTCTACTTCTTTATTTTTAAGATCTAACTTCTTTGTTACTAAGGCTTTTGTGATATCTATACCTTTTCTTGTTTTCAAGAATGGTGTGATGTGGTTTTCTTCAAACCATTCAAAGAATAGAATGTTTCTCTTAACATCTTTCATGTGGTCAAACCATTGTTCACTAATGAGTGTTCTTATTTGATCATTATAGTGATCAAAGAACCAATCAACTTTTGATTTATTTTCTTTAGAGAGAAAATCCTTTTTTAGAAAGTCTTTATCTATTTCAAATTCCTACTCTATAAGGGTGTTTATAGTATTTTCTTCTGAATGATCTTGGCTAAAACATGTTGTTTCATAGTTTGGGTAGGTTAAGCATGTAGACCTGAGTGTAATATCTTTATTCTTAGGGTGTATAACATAATGATCATCAAAAGGAGTTTTGGTAGTAGTCTTGGGGACCTTACATGTAGATACCCTTGATGATAATGAGTTTGTGGTTGAAACATTAGGTGTTTGAATATTTAAAGTTTTTAGAGATCTTAAATTAGTTAAGGATGCATCAAAATCATTAAAGAAGATTGGCCCATCTGACAAGCTAGGTTTGACTAAACCCAACAGAGAGTTAGTAAGCCTACAATCTCTTACGTATATGAGGGAATTTATTTCTTCTTTAGTTAGCACTTTAGCCAACCCTAAGTATAGGTAGTGATACTTTGTAATTTTAAGATTTTCTATATCCTTTGTAAAGAGGATTTCTAGGTTTTCCAAAGACAAGTTTGCAGAGATGTTTTTCTCTATTGTTTTTATATAATAGTCAGAGATGTCAAGTCTATTTCTTTTGGTGTAAATGTCTTTTATAGGTACTTTAGGCATTTCCCAATTTTGGAATGATTGTTCTATATTTTCAAAGTTTATCTATTCACTATTCATAATAGACATTGTTCTAATGATAGAATTAGAAGGAAGTGCAGAAGCTTCGCAAGATAGGAAGTTTAACAACTTCGACATCCTTAACAAGAACTAACTAGTGGTCTGTCAATAGTGAATACAGCTCTGCCTTGTTAAACCACGGGGAGCCCACTATGACAAGGAGGCCTCAGACCTAGTCAACTCGTATTAAAGAGATCTAGGATGTTTAAACACTTCTCTTGTTCTTCTTCAAAAGTAGTCTAAGGAGTTCTAAATGATCTTTCTTTCTTTAGATTTGGAGTTCCTAGTGGCCTGTCAATAGTATCAGCACGCTCAAAACCCTAACACCTATCCACGGCAACAGAGGCACCCGAAGTACCACTATGACAAGGAGGCCTTGGACCTAAGAACCCTCCCCCTCAGAAAGAAGGACACAAGAGGAACTCAACTAAGCGCGGAGAATGGGTACTTCTCAAAAACCTTTCCCTTCACTGGCTTTGATACCAGATTGGAACCAGGAAACTAAGAAGGAAGCTAGATACCTAGGCGTATACTTGGCCTAACATATATAACAAATAAAACTAAATAAAAGAAAGCTTATAGAGAGTGGAAGGGGAGTGAAGCTAGTACCTAGCTTCTCTAGCTCCCCGGTGTTGTCTTGCTATATCACACGGGCACCCGCAGTACCACTACGACAAGGAGGCCTCAGACCTAAGAACCCTTCCCCCTCAGAAAGAAGGACACAAGAGGAACTCAACTAAGCGCGGAGAATGAGTACTTCTCAAAAACCTTTCCCTTCACTGGCTCTGTTACCAGATTGGAACTAGGAAACTAAGAAAGCAGCTAGTACCTATGTGTATACTTGGCCTAACGTATATAACAACAATTAAAATGAAATAAGAAAGCTTACAGAGGGTGGAGAGCGCGTGGGGAAGCACAAAGGTACTGTAGTTTGAGGATTCACACCTACAATCACTGTTGCACAGTGCACGACGGAGGCGGAGCACGGAGGTGCACGGCGGAACCTGGTGGAACACAACAGAACACAAGCACACAAGCACAACTAGCTTATGCACACAAAAGTATTAAATCTTTACTAATGGATGGCGATTACAATATACAGAAGAAGGGGGGTTACACAAGGGAAGAACACATGGAAGAAGAGTTTACAAGGGAGGTAGCCTACTACAAGTAACTACTAAGGAAGAAGGGGGAGCTAGAGAAGGTGGTAGATGGTAAATACAAGGTGCAAGTGTTGTAAGCACGAAATGGCACAAACTAGCTTGCCTTCCCTTGTTGCCTTCGAGGCTATTTATAGAACTTTGGCTTTAGAAGAGACCTCTTTGAGTGGTTTCCACATTTCCTCCATTATTCTTCAATAGTTGAGATTCCTTTGCATAGGCTTGCCATAGACTTTAAGTCTTTTCCGTATTTTTGGAATAGTAAATATTCTTCTTTGTAGATAGACTTTAGTCTTTTCTTTTTTTTGGAATAGTAAAGTTTCCTTCGGTCTTCCTTGGCTTTTCTTGAAATAGTAGATATTCCTTTGTATAGTGGAGATTATTTGTGCAAGTTATTCTTCTTATCGAGAATAGTGATATCTTATTTACAATAGTAAAGATTCTTTTGAGATCTTTTGTCTCTACTCCTTTTCCATTACTGCCGTTAATTCTTGGAATACTAGTAATTGTATTTGTTCCTCAGGTAGTTCTGGGAACATGTCTGTGATCTCTTTAGTAAGATCTTTTCGTAGTTTTGTATACCTTTCTTTTGAATCAGCTAATACTTTTTCATAAAAGCTTTTCCCAAGAACAATCCTTGGTAGAGGAATTTGTTTTTCAAACTTGTCCATGATGTATCTTTCCCACCATCAGACTTCTATTTTCCTGGTTAGTGAGGCCGGGTAATAGCATGTAGATATCTTCCAGGACCACTTGACTATCCATGGTACTCCATAGACAAAGAAATGGCTTAATATGTTGGTCCATTCTTCACCACCATCTTTTCCTAATGGTATCAATTTATCTAGAGCTTCAGGAAAGATATTTCTGTCAGGTCCAAACCTTGACTAGAACTTGGCTATCCACCATTGGGGAATATCTGTCTGATAAATGAACTTCACAGACCATGTATGGCTGTTATTTTTGTTATTGATATACATGACATTTTCCCAGGCTTGCTGGTAGTCCCAATAGTTGAAATAGCGTGGAGTGAGATCACTCTTGAACTTTCTAGGGATGTTAGGATTCCCATATCTATTCCACTCTTCGAGAGTGAGGACGTTTTCGATCCTTAAGGTTGAATATTCTGGCTCAATCTCTAAGGCAACTTATTTGGAGTAGTGTGTTATTTTTGCGCTCTTAGTTTCAAGGAGTACTTTCTCATAGTAATATGTATTTTTTCCAACCATAGTTGGTATAAATAGGTATCCCTTAGGGAAATATTTTTGGATAATATCATCAGTTCCTTTAGAAAGGTCATTTTTCTATAGTGTAAAGCAAGTGTCATAGCCTTTTGGCCAGTATTCACTATCTTTTAGAGTCATAATATCCATTGTTCGATTTGTCATTGGAACAACCTCACCTAAGTAGTTTTGATGATGAGAATCAATGCTTTCAATATTAATTGATAAAGTCTCTTAGATGATCACATTAGACCCTGAGCTCAAAGTTGTTGCCATTTCCTAAAGAGAGAAATTATATTAAATAGTGCAAAAAAGTAATTTTATCTACAAGGTCCTTTTACTTTATTGCTAAGTAGTTTATTTAGTTTAAAATTTTCAAATTTTGTTAATGAGGTAAATATCAGGCCTCTTTCTGAATTTGAATTTTATTACCTTTTCTTGAAGAACGGCATGTATTCCCTCATCATCAACAATAATCGGTAAAATGTTATTCAAAAAGGGAGTTCCAATGATAATTTCTTCAGAAATATTTTTTGCTAAAACAAAAGATGTTTTGATATCAATATTTTGTGTACATATATATGCTTCTGGTATTTTGAAGTTGATTTGTAGATAGTCATTGGTGGCTGAATTGACTTGATGGGTGGTTTCCTTCCTATATTCTCCTGGGATTAAGTTTTCTTTTATACAATTTATGTCTGCTCCAGAATCAAACAAGGCTATTCCTTTTAGGATGAATTTTTCATCAACTTTTATAATCACTTGGGCTTTCCATTTTTTCTTGACATATTGTTGTATTGAATATATGTAATTAGTTTTCCTTTCTTCTTCTACTATATTATCAGATGTTCCTGCTATGTCTGTAGGGAAGGTTCGATATGCATATTCTTCATCAATATATTTTATTGTCTCAAGAGTTTTGACTCTATCTTTTAGATCTCGTATTTTTTGTTTTATTTCTCTTAAGTCATCAACCATGTCTATTCTTGATATGGTCTTATATTTGTTTCTCTCTAGTCTTTTTAGTACATGATCAAAAGAGTAGTATTCTTCAGTTTTACTTGTATCCTGATTTTCGCTTGACTTTATCATTTCTAGATATTTTGTTAGTTTCTTGCTTCTTTCTTCTTTATTATGGATTGATTCTATAATTTCTAGGATAAGTTGTTGCTCAGAGGTGATCATGTTTAGGCTATCAGATGAATCTAAAACTTCATAACAGTTACATAGACATCCTTCCTCTTCATTAGTATCAGAATCTGATGAATAATTAAGGTTTAGTTTAGAAACAAATTTATGTAGCTCTTCTGGTGTAAGGCTTTTTGATTCTAGGAGTAATTTATTTACCTTCTTCTTGAATCCTCTTTTAAAGCACTTGTTGGCAAAGTGTCCCTTTTGGTTGCATGAATAACATGTAACTTCTTTCTCATTTCTTTTATTAGGGGTTTTAAACCTTTTTTCTTTATAATAACCTTGTCTTCTTGTCTTGCCTGGTTTAATATCTTTTGAATATTTTTGTTTTTTATATAATGAGCTAGGCACATTCATTTAATATCCGAATTGATAACAGAAATCTCCTAGTTCCTTTTTCCCTAACATTTTTTGTTTCTTTAAGTGACCCTTTAGTTTGAGGTCATTACAAAGAGAGATTCCTGTTTGATTTATAACTTATAATAAGATATGTGTTCTAAAGGGACAAAACTATACTGACTTTGTCTAATGTTTTCTCTAACCTTTTCAGCAAAGAGAGAAGGGAGACCTAAAATAAACTTTTCCTTCCAAACTGCATTGCTACAGTCCGGAAATATGAGGACTTTTGTTAGAAAAACATCTTTGTACCATCTAAAGTCTGACAGAGAAGGACAACTGAGATTCATAAGTTGTTCTCTAGTTTTTTTAGTTACAGTACTAGTGTGTCCTGTAAATTGTTGTAATATGTTAACGATAAGTGTATGAACTGAATCAAAAATAATTTCATTGTTTTCAGTTTTTATTTGATTCCCATTTTCATCTCTTTTAGTGGCATATAGTATTTCAAGTCTTTGAGCTTCATTTAGATAGTTACTCCACCATCCTTTTAACTACCCAGTGAAAGATGAAACAATCATGTTTGCAATAGAGTGTTCTAAATTCTTATGGGCACAACATGCACTAGCATATATAAGCATTTGGCTGCATGTTTGCATTATTTGGTATTCAAATAACCCATCTATGTTCCATTCCGCAAGGGATTGTCCATCAAAATGAACTAAGGGGAGATCAGGAGTTTCCTCAAATTGTAGGTCAACCGGTGTTGGCCTGCTATAGTAATTCTTTGTTTTAGAATACCTTGGTTTGAAAGATCCAATTTTATTGATAGAGGCTTCTAGGTTATTTTCAAAGGAAAGAACATCTTCAGGAGATATATGTATAGGTTCATCTTTGGATGATTCATCTTGGGTTAAGATGTTTATACTTGGTTTGGTTACACTTAGCTGTTGTAGTCGATTTGTGATTTCGTTGGTTATGTCTTCAAGATTTTTATCAAATCTGATAGGGGCTTTCTTTCCTAATTTGACCTCTGTTGAGAGTGTAGTTGGCATAATTATATGACTATTTCTTAAATGAATTTTCTTATGGGGAATGGTGGATTTGAAATCCTTCAGGATGGACTCTATCCTATCAGTTTGTTTTGCAATAGTTTGGAGACAAGAATTGGAATAATTGTTTTGTTGCATGATTCCAAAAATTTGTTCTTGTGTAGAGTGCTCATGCCTAATTTCTGTCATGAGAATTGGTGTGGCTGGTATTTCTTCTTTTAAGACTTTTATGGGTTTAAAAGGAGGATGTATTGACTCTACTTCTTCATCTTTAAGACCTAATTTCCATGTGACAGAGGTTTTTGTGATAGCCATATTTTTTGAGGGTTTTGGAAATGGTGTGATGTGGTTTTCTTCAAACCATTCAAAGAATAAGACATTTCTATTGACATACTTCATGTGTTCATACCATTGTATTCTAATGAGTGTCCTTGCCTGATCACAGTAATGATCAAAAAACCAATCAACTCTCTTTACACAGAAAGTCTCTTCTCAACAATTCTTTATCTATTTTGAATTCTTATTCTATAAGAGCGTTTATAGTAAACTTTGCTTCTGATGGCTCATAGTTAGAACATGATGTCTCATAGATAGGATAGGTTAAGCATGTAGGCCTAATTATGGGATCTATCTTCTCTTTTCCTACTTCGTCTCTCTCTTTATCTCTACGGAGTATAATAGAATGGTATTCAGAGGGAGTTTCCCTAGTTATCCTGGGAACTTCAGATGCAGATATCCTAGATGATAATGAATTTCTAGGTGATTCATAGGTTGAATTCCTTGAGGAAAGTTAAGATCTAGGAGTTTTAAAACCCCTGGGGTAACTAGTGGAAGGTTTAGAGTCAAGAGTGATTTTTCTACTTGATGATAGGAAATTGATTTCTACATCACCGTTTGGATGTTCTATGACTTCTTCAACATTTTCATTTTGTAAAGGTGTAGAATGATTAGCTTGGGTTAGGCTCCATCACTCTGGTAGTTTAATATCATCCCATTTTAAGGATTTTGGGGTAACTACGTTATTTATAAAATTTATGAGAAAAAGTGTTGTTGTGCCTTTTTCGGGACAAATGACAGACTGTGGTGTCACTGTGTTCATGGCCTTGAAGCAAACCCTAGAACAAATGGCAACATTCTCTGATGAAGCTTCCATGTGAAACCCTGAGGTTTGGATATTTAATGTTAAAGCTTTTAATAAGCCTGGATCACTTAGAGATACTGAGAAATTAGGGATATCATTGAAGTAGACTGGTCCTTCTGATAGGCTAGATTTGACTAACCCTAGTAGAGAGTCGGTAAACTTCAGATGTCTACAGTCTCTTAAGCATAGTAATATTGAGGAGTTGATTCCTTTCCTAGTTAGTGCTTTGGTTGAAACTTGAACCAGCCCTAGGTGTAGATAGTGGTACTTTGTATTATTTTTTAGATTTTATATATCCTTTTTAGAAAGGAGTTCTAGGTTTTCCAAAGATGAGTTTATAGAGATGGTTTTCTCTATTGTTTTTATATAATAGTCAGAAATGAGTTTAAAACTTCCTTTGGTGTAAATGTCTTTTATATGTACTTTAGGCATTTCCCAATTTTGGATTGATTGTTCTATATTTTCAAAGTTTATCTATTCACTATTCTTAACAGACATCATTCTAACGATAGAATTAGAAGGAAGTGCAGAAGCTTCACAAGATAGGAAGTTAAACAACTTTGACATCCTTAACAAGAACTAACTAGTGGCCTGTCAATAGTGAATATAGCTCTGCCTCGTTAAACCACGGGGAGCCCACTACGACAAGGAGGCCTCAGAACTAGTCAACTCGTATTAAAGAGATCTAGGATGATTAAACACTTCTCTTATTCTTCTTCAAAAGCAGTCTAAGGAGTTCTAAATGATCTTTCTTTCTTTGGATTTGGAGTTCCTAGTGGCCTGTCAATAGTATTGGCACACTCAAAACCCTAACGCCTATCCACGGCAACACGGGAACCCGCAGTACCACTACGACAAGGAGGCCTCGAACCTAAGAACCCTTCCCCCTCAGAAAGAAGGACACAAGAGGAACTCAACTAAGCGCGAAGAATGGGTACTTATCAAAAACCTTTCCCTTCACTGGCTCTGATACCAAATTGGAACCAGGAAACTAAGAAGGAAGCTAGTACCTATGTGTATACTTGGCCTAACGTATATAACAACAAATAAAAAAGCTTACAGAGGGTGCAAAGCACATGGGGAAGCACAAAGGTACTATAGCGTGAGGATTCATGCCTACAATCATTGTTTCACATAGCACGACGGAGGTACAGCGGAGCTCGGAGGTGCACGTAGATGCACGACGGAACACGGTGGAGCACGGAGGTGCACGGCAGAACACAGTTGAACACAACGGAACACAAGCACACAAGCACAACTAGCTTATGCACACAAAAGTATTAAATCTTTACTAATGGATGGCGATTACAATATACGGAAGAAGGGGGGTTACACAAGGGAAGAACACACGGAAGAAGAGTTTACAAGGGAGGTAGCCTACTACAAGTAACTACTAAGGAAGAAGGGGGAACTAGAGAAGGTGGTAGATGGGAAATACAAGGCTCAAGTGTTGTAAGCACGGAATGGCACAAACTAGTTTCCCTTCCCTTATTGCCTTCGAGGCTATTTATAGAACTTTGGCTTTAGAAGAGACCTCTTTGAGTGGTTTCCACGTTTCCTCCATTATTCTTCAATAGTTGAGATTCCTTTGCATAGGCTTGCCGTAGACTTTAAGTCTTTTCCGTCTTTTTGGAATAGTAAATATTCTTCTTTGTAGATAGACTTTAGTCTTTTCTTCTTTTTGGAATAGTAAAGATTCCTTCGGTCTTCCTTGGCTTTTCTTAAAATAGTAGATATTCCTTTGTATAGTGGAGATGCTTTGTGCAAGTTATTCTTCTTATTGAGAATAGTGATATCTTTTTTACAATAGTAAAGATTCTTTTGAGATCTTTTGTCTCTACTCCTTTTCCATTACTGCCGTTAATTCTTGGAATACTAGTAATTGTATTTGTTCCTCAGGTAGTTCTAGGAACATGTCTGTGATATCTTCAATAAGATATTTTCATAGTTTTGTATACCTTTCTTTTGAATCAGCTAATACTTTTTCGTAAAATCTTTTCCCAAGAACAATCCTTGGTAGAGGAATTTGTTTTTAAAACTTATCCATGTTGTATCTTTCCCACCATCATACTTCTATTTTCCTGGTTAGTGAGGCCGGGTAATAGCATGTAGATATCTTCCAGGACCACTTGACTATCCATGGTACTCCATAGACAGAGAAATGTCTTAATATGTTGGTCCATTCTTCACCACCATCTTTTCCTAATGGTATCGATTTATCTAGAGCTTTAGGAAAGATATTTCTATCAGGTCCAAACCTTGACCCGAACTTGGCTATCCACCATTGGGGAATATCTGTCTGATAAATGAACTTCACAGACCATGTATTGCTGTAATTTTTGTTATTGATATACATGACATTTTCCCAGGCTTGTTGGTAGTCCCAGTAGTTGAAATAGCGTGGAGTGAGATCACTCTTGAACTTTCTAGGGATGTTAGGATTCCCATCTCTATTCCACTCTTCGAGAGTGAGGACCTTTTCGATCTTTAAGGTTGAATATTCTGGCTCAATCTCTAAGGCAACTTCTTTGGAGTAGTGCGTTATTTTTACGCTCTTAGTTTCAAGGAGTACTTTCTCATAGTAATATGTATTTTTTCCAACCATAGTTGTTATAAATAGGTATCCCTTAGGGAAATATTTTTGGATAATATCATCAATGCCTTTAGAAAGGTCATTTTTCTCTAGTGTAAAGCAAGTGCCATAGCCTTTTGGCCAGTATTCACTTTCTTTTAGAGTCATAATATCCATTGTTTGATTTGTCGTTGGAATGACCTCATCTAAGTAGTTTTGATGATGAGAATCAATGCTTTCAGTATTAATTGATAATGGCTCTTGGATGATCACATTAGACCCTGAGCTCGAAGTTGTTGCCATTTCCTGAAGAGAGAAATTATATTAAATAGTGCAAAAAAGTAATTTTATCTACAAGGTCCTTTTACTTTATTGCTAAGTAGTTTATTTAGTTTAAAAATTTCTAATTTTGTTAATGAGGTAAATATCAGGCCTCTTTCTGAATTTGAAGTTTATTACCTTTTCTTGAAGAATGGCATGTATTCCCTCATCATCAACAGTAATCGGTAAAATGTTGTTCAAAAAGGGAGTTCCAATGATAATTTCTTCAGAAATATTTTTTGCTAAAACAAAAGATGTTTTGATATCAATATTTTGTGTACATATATATGCTTCTGGTATTTTGAAGTTGATTTGTAGATAGTCATTGGTGGCTGAATTGACTCGATGGGTGGTTTCCTTTCTATATTCTTCTGGGATTAAGTTTTCTTTTATACAATTTATGTCTGCTCCAGAATCAAACAAGGCTATTCCTTTTAGGATGAATTTTTCATCAAATTTTATAATCACTTGGGCTTTCCATTTTTTCTTGACATATTGTTGTATTGAATATATGTAATTAGTTTTCCTTTCTTCTTCTACTATATTTTCAGATGTTCCTGCTATGTCTGTAGGGAAGGTTTGATATGCGTATTCTTCATTAGTATATTTTATTGTCTCAAGAGTTTTGACTTTATCTTTTAGATCTCGTATTTCTTGTTTTATTTCTCTTAAGTCGTCAACCATGTCTGTTCTTGATATGGTCTTATATTTGTTTCTCTCTAGTCTTTTTAGTACATGATCAAAAGAGTAGTATTCTTCAGTTTTACTTGTATCCTGATTTTCGCTTGACTTTATCATTTCTAGATATTTTTTTAGTTTCTTGCTTCTTTCTTCTTTATTAGGGATTGAGTCTATAATTTCTAGGATAAGTTGTTGCTCAGAGGTGATCATGTTTAGGCTATCAGATGAATCTAAAACTTCATAACAGTTACATAGACATCCTTCCTCTTCATTAGTATCAGAATCTGATGAATAATTAAGGTTTAGTTTTGAAATGATTTTATCTAGCTCTTCTGGTGTAAGGCTTTTTGATTCTAGGAGTAATTTATTTACCTTCTTCTTGAATCCTCTTTTAAAGCACTTGTTGGCAAAGTGTCCCTTTTGGTTACATGAATAACATGTAACTTCATTCTCGTTTCTTTTATTAGGGGTTTTAAACCTTTTTTATTTATAATAACCTTGTCTTCTTGTCTTGCCTGGGTTAATATCTTTTGAATATTTTTGTTTTTTATATGATGAGCTAGGCACATTCATTTGATATACGAATTGATAACAGAAATCTCCTAGTTCCTTTTTCCCTAACATTTTTTGTTTCTTTAAGTGACCCTTTAGTTTGATGTCATTACAAAGAGACATGCTTGTTTGATTTATAACTTGTATAATTTCTCCATAAGATATGTGTTCTATAGGGACAGAACTATACTGACTTTGTCTAATGTTTTCTCTAACCTTTTCAGCAAAGAGAGTAGGGAGACCCGAAATAAACTTTTCCTTCCAAACTGCATTGCTACAGTCCAGAAATATGAGGACTTTTGTTAGAAAAACATCTTTGTACCATCGAAAGTCTGACAGAGAAGGACAATTGAGATTCATAAGTTGTTCTGTAGTTTTTTGAGTTACAATACTAGTATGTCCTGTAAATTGTTGTAATATGTTAACGATAAGTGTATAAACTGAATCAAAAATAATTTCATTATTTTCATTTTTTATTTGATTCCCATTTTCAACTCTTTTAGTGGCATATAGTATTTCAAGTCTTTGAGCTTCATTTAGATAGCTACTCCACCATCCTTTTAATTGCCCAGTGAAAGATGAAACAATCATGTTTGCAATAGAGTGTTCTGAATTCTTATGGGAACGACATGCACTAGCATATATAAGCATTTGGCTGCATGTTTGCATGATTTGGTATTCAGATAACCCATCTATGTTCCATTCCACAAGGGATTGTCCATCAAAATGAACTAAGGGGAGATCATGAGTTTCCTCAAATTGTAGGTCAACCGGTGTTGGCCTGCTATAGTAATTCTTTGTTTTAGAATACCTTGGTTTGGAAGATCCAATTTTATTGATAGAGGCTTCTAGGTTATTTTCAAAGGAAAGAACATCTTCAGGAGATATATGTATAGGTTCATCTTTGGATGATTCATCTTGGGTTAAGATGTTTATACTTGTTTTGGTTACACTTAGTTGTTGTAGCCGATTTGTGATTTTGTTGGTTATGTCTTCAAGATTTTTATCAAATCTGATAGGGGCTTTCTTTCCTAATTTGACCTCTATTGATAGTGTAGTTGGCATAATTATAGGACTATTTCTTAGTTCATTTGTCTTATGGGGAATGGTGGATTTGACATCGTTCAGGATGGACTCTTTCCTATCAGTTCGTTTTGCAATAGTTTGGAGACAAGAATTAGAATACTTGTTTTGTTGCATGATTCCAACAATTTGTTCTTGTGTAGCAGGCTCATGCCTAATTTCTATCATGAGAATTGGTGTGGATGGTATTTCTTCTTTTAAGACTTTTATGGGTTCAAAAGGAGGATGTATTGACTCTACTTCTTCATCTTTAAGACCCAATTTCCATGTGACAGAGGTTTTTGTGATAGCCATATTTTTTGAGGGTTTTGGAAATGGTGTGATGTGGTTTTCTTCAAACCATTCAAAGAATAAGACATTTCTATTGACATCCTTCATGTGTTCATACCATTGTCTTCTAATGAGTGTCCCTGTCTGATCACTGTAATGATAAAAAAACCAATCAACCTTTTCTTTATTCTCTTTACAGAGAAAGTCTCTTCTCAACAATTCTTTATCTATTTCGAATGCTTGTTCTATAAGAGCATTTATAGTAAACTCTTCTTCTGATGGCTCATAGTTAGAACATGATGTCTCATAGATAGGATAGGTTAAGCCTATAGGCCTAATTGTGGGATCCATCTTCTCTTTTCCTACTTCATCACTCTCTTTATCTCTAGGGAGTATAATAGAATGGTACTCAGAGGGAGTTTCCCTAGTTGTCCTGGGAACTTCAGATGCAAATATCCTGGATGATAATGAATTTCTAGGTGTTTCATAGGTTGAATTCCTTGAGGAAAGTGAAGATCTAGGAGTGTTAAAACCCCTGGGGTAACTAGTGGAAGGTCAAGAGTCAAGAGTTATTCTTCTACTTGATGATAGGAAATTGATTTCTATATCACCATTTTGATGTTATATGACTTCTTCAACATTTTCATTTTGTAAAGGTGTAGAATGATTAGCTTGGGTTAGGCTCCAGCACTCTGGTAGTTTAATATCATCCCATTTTAAGGATTTTGGGGTAACTACATTATTTCTAACATTTGTGAGAAAAAGTGTTGTTGTGCCTTTTTCGGGATAGATGACAGACTGTGGTGTCACTGTGTTCATGGCCTTGAAGCAAACCCTATAACAAATGGCAACATTCTCTGATGATGCTTCCATGTGAAACCCTGAGGTTTGGATATTTAATGTTAAAGTTTTTAATAAGCCTGGATCACTTAGAGATACTGAGAAATTAGGGATAGCATTGAAGTAGACTGGTCCTTCTGATAGGCTAGATTCGACTAACCCGAGTAGAGAGTCGGTAAACTTCAGACGTCTACAGTCTCTTAAGCATAGTAATATTGAGGAGTTGATTCCTTTCCTAGTTAGTGCTTTGGCTGAAACTTGAACCAGCCCTAGGTGTAGATAGTGGTACTTTGTATTATTTTTTAGATTTTCTATATCCTATTTAGGAAGGAGTTCTAGGTTTTCCAAATATGAGTTTACAGAGATGGTTTTCTTTATTGTTTTTATATAATAGTTAGAGATGAGTTTAAAACTTCCTTTGGTGTAAATGTCTTTTATAGGTACTTTAGGCATTTCCCGATTTTGGATTGATTGTTCTATATTTTCAAAGTTTATCTGTTCACTATTCTTAACAGACATCGTTCTAACGATAGAATTAGAAGGAAGTGTAGAAGCTTCGCAAGATAGGAAGTTAAACAACTTCGACATCCTTAACAAGAACTAACTAGTGGCCTGTCAATAGTGAATACAACTCTGCCTCATTAAACCACGGGGAGCCCACTATGACAAGGAGGCCTCGGACCTAGTCAACTCGTATTAAAGAGATCTACGATGATTAAACACTTCTCTTATTCTTCTTCAAAAGCAGTCTAAGGAGTTCTAAATGATCTTTCTTTCTTTGGATTTGGAGTTCCTAGTGGCCTGTCAATAGTATCGGCACACTCAAAACCCTAACGCATATCCACGGCAACACGGGCACCCATAGTACCACTACGACAAGGAGGCCTCAGACCTAAGAACCCTTCCCCCTCAGAAAGAAGGACACAAGAGGAACTCAACTAAGCACGGAGAACAGGTACTTCTCAAAAACCTTTCCCTTCACTGGCTCTGATACCAGATTGGAACCAAGAAACTAAGAAGGAAGCTAGTACCTATGCGTATACTTGGCCTAACATATATAACAACAAATAAAATGAAATAAGAAAGCTTACATAGGGTGGAGAGTGTGTGGGGAAGCACAACGGTACTGCACTGTGAGGATTCACACCTACAATCACTGTTGCACAGTGCACGGCGGAGCACGGAGGTGCACGGAGAAACACGGTGGAACACAACGGAACACAAGCACACAAACACAACTAGCTTATGCACACAAAAGCATTAAATCTTTACTAATGGATGGCGATTACAATATACAGAAGAAGGGGGGTTACATAAGGGAAGAACACACGGAAGAAGAGTTTACAAGGGAGGTAGCCTACTACAAGTAACTACTAAGGAAGAAGGGGGATCTAGAGAAGGTGTTAGATGGGAAATACAAGGCACAAGTGTTGTAAGAACGAAATGGCACAAACTAGCTTGCTTTCTCTTATTGCCTTGGAGGCTATTTATAGAGCATTGGCTTTAGAAGAGACCTATTTGAGTGGTTTCCACGATTCCTCCATTATTCTTCAATAGTTGAGATTCCTTTGCATAGGCTTGCCGTAGACTTTAAGTCTTTTCCGTCCTTTTGGAATAGTAAATATTCCCTCGGTCTTCCTTGGCTTTTCTTGAAATACTGGAGATGCTTTGTGCAAGTTATTCTACTTATCGAGAATAGTGTGGGCCACTTCATCAAATAGTTGCCATATCTTTTGCTTTTTTAAATAGGAAAGATTCTTAGTGCTTTGTGAATAGTTGTGAGAACTTCTATAGTAGAGATTCCTTTGAATAGTTGGTCTTTCGTCTTCTTTCATAAATAGTAGAGATTCCTTTGAATAGTTGACCTTTGTCTTCTTTTCTTGTCTTTCTTTTGATGCAAGGCTTTTTACTTCGTTTTTTCTACAAAGATGGGGACCTTTTACTCTTGAATGGCATGTTTAATATTTCTTTAAAGATTTATTTTGGGTATGGAATTAATCCATAACAATCATCTCCATTTAGGTCCACAAAATCTTCATCTTCTTCTTTCTTTACTTCTTCTTGTATCCTTATATCTTTGGTTAACTCATTGAATAATATAAGTTGTAATTCCTCTTCACTGGCAAGAGGGTGTTCGATGTTTAATCTCTTAGATAACTCCGTCTTTAATTTTTTAAAATTCCTATTCTTATTTGACCTTTTCTTTGGTAGTATAATTCCTCTAATTGCATTGTCTGGATTATACTTATTCCACCAACTTACTCCAACCCTTCTTGTTAGAAAGCTAGGGAATCTTCTATCATTTAAAACCCAATTCCATTTTATTATCCAAGGGACTCCATAGGTTGAGCAACACTGGAGAATTATTAATTCGTCTTCGACTTGATTTTCTCCCAATGGGGTGGCAAGACTTAATTTTTCTGGAAATATAGATCTGATTGCTCCAAATTTTGAGTATCCACCGGTTTGGGGCTTTTACTGAATAAGTGAATCGGATGAACCAAGAATGCCTCATCTGTTCATTTTGTACATAGAGAACATTTTCCCAAGCTTGCTGATAGTCTTAGTAGTTGTAGTATTATGGGTTTATTTGTGATCGGAATTTTCGAGGAACATTTGGATTTCCTTCCTCGTTCCATTCTTTGATAGAAATTATATTCTCAATCTTTAAGGTAGAATAAGATATGTTTTGTCTTGAAGACACACTCTTGTAGTAGTGTTGTATTTTTGCGCTTTCTGTTTCTTGAAGGATTCTTTCATAATATAATTGGGTTTTACCCATACTTGATGGTATGTAGTGATAACATTGTGGTATATATTTTTTGAGAATAGTGAATATATCTCTTTTGAGATCTTCATCTTCTAGTATCATGTAATGGTCTAGAGACCGAAGTGTATATAATGGATGTGCGGCTTTATTGCCTTCTTTTATAAAATGTTCTTTCCTCATTGGTGAGGTTATAGGGATAAAGAACAAACCTGAATTTGATGATGATGATGATGCATCCATGACGGTTTTTCTTCTATCATCCTGGGATTCCATTTCCCTGTAAAAATTCTCTAGATAAAAAATTAGGAAGGGAATTTTCTTCTCCTTTTATATGTTCTATTTCAAAATCAAATATAGCTAATATTTCTCGCCATCTAGCAAATATTTGTTTTGATGCTAGATTTTTTACATCTTTTTCTAAGACTAATTTACCAGATTTACAATCTACTCTGAAGAGGAATTTTTGGTTTAAGAGATCTTCTTGGAATTTTGTAATTATTAGGACAATGGCTAAAATTTCCTTTTTTACTGTGGAGTAGTTTTTTCGTGTATCATTCCATGATCCTGAGGTGTATCTAATAAGTTTTTCTTCAATTAGTTCTTTGCTTGAGAATTCCTCCATATACTATTTCAGAGGCATCTATCTCAACAATCTTAGGAGCATCGGGATCCAAAATAATTAGACAAGGTAGAATTTTTACTTTATCTTTTATTCTCTTGATTGCCTCAGTGTGTTCTTTAGTCCATTCAGTAGGGTTCTTTTTAAGTCTGTTGGAAAGTATCTTTCTATCTATTGCTACTTTTTTGTAGAAATCAACGACATAGTTTAGGCATCTTAAGAATCTTTGTAGTTGTGTTTTCTCTTTTATCTCATCTGGGAATTTCTTAGCAAATTCAATTACTCGTGGAATAGGATGAATGGTTCCATATTCAATTTTATATCCAAGTAATTGGATTCTTGTTTGGTATTATATTATAAAATATGTTTAGGTATTTCCAGTGTTGATCACAATCTTTTGAAAATATCAGTACATCATCTATGTAAACGATGTTGAACTCAGTGTAAGGGTTAAAGATTTCATTCATTATTTTTTGGAATTCTGAAGGTGCATTTTTTAATCCAAAAGGCATTACATTCCATTCAAATTGCCCAAAAGGTAATGTGAAGGTGGTCTTATACCTATATTCTTCCTTAATTTGGATTTTCCAGAAACCAGACTTCATATCAAATTTAGAGAATATCCTTGCCCCATGGATTCTTTTGATTAAGTCATGTTTATTAGGTATAGGATATCTTATCCATTGAAGAAATTTGTTTAGTGGCTTATAGTTAATTACAAACCTGGGTGCACCTCATTCTAGTTCTGCAGCATTTTCTACATAAAAGGCAGCACAACTCCAAGGAGATGAGCTAGATCTAATGAGGCCTTTCTCTCTTAATTCATTTATTTTCTTTTTTCATATGTCTAGCATACGTTGATTCATCTGAATAGGTCTGGCTTTAGTTGGAATTTTTTCTTCATTAAAGTCCTTTATATAGGGTAGAGTGACTTCATGTTTCTTTCTGTGCCAGAATTCTGAAGGTAGATGAGAACAAATGTTCTTTTCAATTTTATCTTGTAGATTTTTTATTTTGGTTTGGAATTCACCATTCTCTATTCTTCTAACTAACTCATTGGTATGTATTTCATTAGTAAGTTCTTTAACAAAATTTTCTTTATAATAGATGGTGGATTGAATGTTTTTCCAATAACTGTGTTTGGGATGTTCTTCAAAGGTGAAGGTTTCCATTTTTCCATTTAGTTTAGCATGTACTCCTTTATGGCTAACAACTAAAGGTAAAATATGATTTATAAAAGGGATTCCTATTATGATATCTTCATTTATATTTTTAACAAGAAAGAAAGATGTTTGCATACATGCTTTCTTAATACATATATGTGCCTCAGGAATTTTGTATTCTATTTGAAGATGGTCATTAGTAGCTGAGCTAACATTGTTAGTGGTTTTCTCAAAATATCTTGTAGGAACAAGTCCTTCCCTAATGCAGTTGATCTCTGCCCCTGAATCAAAAAGGGCAACTCCATTTAGGGTAAAATTAGGCTTTATGTTTATAGTGATTTTTCCTTTCCATCTTCTTTTAATCGTATGGTTAAAAGGTTTATCGTAGATATCTTATCTTATTATGGATTTGAATCTACTTATTTCTTTCTTTGTGTTGTATCGTTCTCTTCTCAAGTCATCATTTGTTGAGGCTCTTTGTTTACAGTTAATTTTTCTATCTTGTCTATTTCCATTTCCTTCTTTGTATGTTTGTTTTTACTTTACTTTAGTAGGGTCCTTCTGCGTCGATGATCCTATCTTGTTATGTGGAACTTTTTCAGGGATCATATTATTAGTTTCATCTTCTGAAGAACTATCTTGTGATAAAACATTTATTTTTAATTGTTCTAGTTGATTTGTAATTTCATTAGTTATATCTTCTGGGTTTCTATCAAATCTTATTAAAGGTTTTGTATCTGTAGAAAGAGTGGTTGTCATATTTATGTGATTATTGATAAGGTTATTTTCATTACAAGGAATGGTGGATTTTACTTCCTTGAGTATGGATTCTATCTTATCAGTTTGTTTTGTATTTGTTTGAAGGACATAATTGGTGTAGTTGTTCTGTTGCATGATGTCAACCATTTTTTCTTGAGTAGTGGATTCAAGCATGATTTTTGTAGTGAGAATGGGTGTGGGTAGGATTTCTTCCTTCGACACCTCTATGGGTTCAAAAGGAGGATGTGTTGATTCTACTACTTTATTTTAAAGATCTAACTTCCTTGTTACTAAGGCTTTTTTGATATCTATACTTTTTCTTGTTTTCAAGAATGGTGTGATGTGGGTTTCTTCAAACCATTCAAGGAATAGAATGTTTCTCTTAACATCTTTCATGTGGTCATACCATTGTTCTCTAATGAGTGTTCTTGCTTGATCATTATAGTGATCAAAGAACCAATCAGCTTTTGATTTATTTTCTTTAGAGAGAAAATCCTTTTTTAGAAAGTTTTTATCTATTTCAAATTCCTGCTCTATAAGGGCATTTATAGTATATTTTTCTTCTGATGGCTCATGGATAAAACATGTTGTTTCATAGTTTGGATAGGTTAAGCATGTGGATCTGAGTGTAATATCTATATTATCTTTATTCTTAGGGTGTATAACATAATGATCATCTAAAGAAGTTTTGGTAGTAGTCTTGGGGACTTTACATGTAGATACCCTTGATGATAATGAGTTTGTGGTTGAAACACTAGGTGTTTGAATATTTAAAGTTTTTAGAGATCTTAAATTAGTTAAGGATACATCAAAATCATTAAAGGAGATTGGCCCATCTGACAAGCTAGGTTCGACTAAACCCAACAGAGAATCTGTAAGCCTACAATCTCTTAAGCATATGAGGGAATTCATTTCTTCTTTAGTTAGCACTTTAGCCAACCCTGAGTAAAGGTAGTGATACTTTGTAATTTTAAGATTTTCTATCTCCTGTGTAGAGAGGAGTTCTAGGTTTCCCAAAGACAAGTTTACATATATTTTTTCTCTATTGTTTTTATATAATAGTCAGAGATGTCATGTCTATTTCTTTTGGTGTAAGTGTCTTTTATAGGCATAGTTGGTATTTCCCAATTTTGAATTGATTGTTCTATATTTTCAAAGTTTATCTATTCACTATTCTTAACAGATATCGTTCTAATGATAGAATTAGAAGGAAGTGTAGAAGCTTCGCAAGATAGGAAGTTAAACAACTTTGACATCCTTAACAAGAACTAACTAGTGGCCTGTCAATAGTGAATACAACTCTGCCTCATTAAACCACGGGGAGCCCACTACGACAAGGAGGCCTCAGACCTAGTCAACTCGTATTAAAGAGATCTAGGATGATTAAACACTTCTCTTGTTCTTCTTTAAAAGCAGTCTAAGGAGTTCTAAATGATCTTTCTTTCTTTGGATTTGGAGTTCCTAGTGGCCTATCAATAGTATCGGCACGCTCAAAACCCTAACACCTATCCACGGCAACACGAGCACCCGCAATACCACTATGACAAGGAGGCCTCAGACCTAAGAACCCTTCCCCCTCAGAAAGAAGGACACAAGAGGAACTCAACTAAGCGCGGAGAACGGGTACTTCTCAAAAACCTTTCCCTTCACTAGCTCTGGTATGCGCTCTCCACCCTCTGTAAGCTTTCTTATTTCATTTTATTTGTTGTTATATACGTTAGGCCAAGTATACGCATAGGTACTGGCTTCCTTCTTAGTTTCTTGGTTCCAATATGGACAGGCCACTAGGAACTCCAAATCTGGATATCTACATGCTAATAGTATCAGCACGCTCAAAACCCTAATGTCTATCCACAGCAACACGGGAACCCACAGTACCACTACGACAAGGAGGCCTCAGACCTAAGAAGCCTCCCCCCTCAGAAAGAAGAACACAAGAGGAACTCAACTAAGCACGGAGAACGGGTACTTCTAAAAAACCTTTCCCTTCACTGGCTCTGATACCAGATTGGAAACAGGAAACCAAGAAGGAAGCTAGTACCTATGTGTATACTTATCCTAACGTATATAACAAAAAATAAAAAAGCTTACAGAGGGTGGAGAGCACGTGGGGAAGCACAAAGGTACTGTAGCGTGAGGATTCACGCCTACAATCACTGTTGCACAGAGAACGACGGAGGTACAACGGAGCATGGAGGTGCACAGAGATGCACGACAGATCATGGTGGAGCACGGAGGTGCACAGCAGAACACGATGGAACACAACGGAACACAAGCACACAAGCACAACTAGCTTATGCACACAAAATTATTAAATCTTTACTAATGGATGGCGATTACAATATACGGAAGAAGGGGGGTTACATAAGGGAAGAGCACACGGAAGAAGAGTTTACAAGGGAGGTAGCCTACTACAAGTAACTACTAAGGAAGAATGGGGAGCTAGAGAATGTGGTAGATGGGAAATACAAGGCTCAAGTGTTGTAAGCATGAAATGGCACAAACTAGCTTGCCTTATCTTGTTGCCTTGGAGGCTATTTATAGAGCATTGGCTTTAGAAGAGCCCTCTTTGTGTGGTTTCCACGTTTCCTTCATTATTCTTCAATAGTTGAGATTCCTTTGCATATGCTTGCCATAGACTTTAAGTCTTTTCCGTCCTTTTAGAATAGTAAATATTCCATCGGTCTTCCTTGGCTTTTCTTGAAATAGTGGAGATGCTTTGTGCAATTTATTCTTCTTATCAAGAATAGTGTGGGCCACTTCATCAAATAGTTGTCATATCTTTTGCTTTTTGAAATAGGAAAGATTCTTAGTTCTTTGTGAACAGTTGTGAGCACTTCTATAGTAGAGATCCTTTGAATAGTTGGTCTTTCGTCTTCTTTCATAAATAGTAGAGATTCCTTTGAATAATTGACATTTGTCTTATTTTCTTGTCTTTCTTTTGATGCAAGGCTTTTTACTTCGTTTTTTCTACAAAGATGGGGGCCTTTTAATCTTGAATGGCATGTTTAATATTTCTTTAAAGATTTAATTTGGGTATGGAATTAATCCATAACAATCATCTCCATTTAGGTCCACAAAATCTTCATCTTCTTCTTTCTTTACTTCTTCTTGTGTCCTTATATCTTTGGTTAACTCATTGAATAATATCAGTTGTAATTCCTCTTCACTGGCAAGATGGTGTTCGATTCTTAATCTCTTAGATAACTCCGTCTTTAATTTTTCAAAATTCCCATTCTTATTTGACCTTTTCTTTGGTAGTATAATTCCTCTAATTGCATTTTATGGATTATACTTATTCCACCAACTTACTCCAACCCTTCTTGTTAGAAAGCAAGGTAATCTTCTATCATTTAAAACCCAATCCCATTTTATTATCCAAGGGACTCCATAGGTTGAGCAACATTGGAGAATTCTTAATTCGTCTTCGACTTGATTTTCTCCCAATGGGGTGGCAAGACTTAATTTATCTAGAAATATAGATCTGATTGCTCCAAATTTTTCCCAAATTTTGAGTATCCACCAGTTTGGGGCTTTTACTGAATAAGTGAATCAGATGAACCAAGAATGCCTCATCTGTTCATTTTGTACATAGAGAACTTTTCCCAAGCTTGTTGATAGTCCCAGTAGTTGTAGTATTGTGGGTTTATCTGTGATCGGAATTTTCGAGGAACATTTTGATTTCCTTCCTCGTTCCATTCTTTGATAGAAATTATATTCTCAATCTTTAAGGTAGAATAAGATATGTTTTGTCTTGAAGACACACTCTTGTAGTGGTGTTGTATTTTTTCGCTATCTGTTTCTTGAAGGATTCTTTCATAATATAATTGGGTTTTACCCATACTTAATGGTATGTAGTGATAACCTCGTGGTATATATTTTTTGAGAATAGTGAATATATCTCTTTTGAGATCTTCATCTTCTAGTATCAAGCAATGGTCTAGAGACCGAAGTGTATATAATGGATGTGCGGCTTCATTGCCTTCTTTTATAAAATATTCTATCCTCATTGGTGAGGTTATAGGGATAAAGAACGAACCTGAATTTGATGACGATGATGATGCATCCATGACGGTTTTTCTTCTATCATCCTGGGATTCCATTTCCCTGTAAAAATTCTCCAGATAAAAAATCAGGAAGGGAATTTTCTTCTCCTTTTATAAATTCTATTTCAAAATCAAATATAGCTAATATTGCTTGCCATCTAGCAAATATTTTTTTTGATGCTAGATTTTTTTACATCTTTTTCTAAGATGAATTTAGCAGATTTACAATCTACTCTTAAGAGGAATTTTTGGTTTAAGAGATCTTCTTGGAATTTTGTAATTACTAGGACAATGGCTAAAATTTCCTTTTTTACTGTGGAGTAGTTTTTTCGTGTATCATTCCATGATCCTTAGGTATATCTAATAAGTTTTTCTTCATTATTAGTTCTTTGCTTGAGGATTCCTCAAAATCCTATTTCAGAGGCATCTGTCTCGACAATCTTAGGAGCATCGAGATCCAAAATATTTAGACAAGGTAGAATTTTTACTTTATCTTTTATTCTCTTGATTGCCTCGGTGTGTTCTTTAGTCCATTCAGTAGGGTTCTTTTTAAGTCTGTTGGAAAGTATCTTTCTATCTATTGCTACATTTTTGTAGAAATCAGTGACATAGTTTAGGCATCCTAAGAATCTTTGTAGTTGTGTTTTCTCTTTTACCTCATCTGGTAATTTCTTAGCAAATTAAATTACTCATGGAATAGGATGAATGGTTCCATATTCAATTTTATATCCAAGGAATTGGATTCTTGTTTGGAAAAGTTTTATCTTTTTTTTGATACTATTAGGCCATTATGTTTTATTTTATTATAAAATATGTTTAGGTATTTCCAGTGTTGATCACAATCTTTTGAAAATATCAGTACATCATCTATGTAAACGATGTTGAACTCAGTGTAAGGGTTAAATATTTCATTCATTATTTTTTGGAATTCTGAAGGTGCATTTTTTAATCCAAAAGGCATTACATTCCATTCAAAGTGCCCAAAAGGTACTGTGAAGGCGGTCTTGTACCTATCTTCTTCCTTGATTTTGATTTTCCAGAAACCAGACTTCATATCAAATTTAGAGAATATCCTTACCCCATGGATTCTTTTGATTAAGTCATGTTTATTAGGTATAGGATATCTTATCCATTGAAGAACTTTGTTTAGTGGCTTATAGTTAATTACTAACCTGGGTGCTCCACGTTCTAGTTCTGCAACATTTTCTACATAAAAGGCAGCACGAGTCCAAGGAGATGAGCTTGATCTAATGAGGCCTTTCTCTCTTAATTCATTTATTTCCTTTTTGCATATGTCTAGCATATTTTGATTCATCTGAATAGGTCTGGCTTTAGTTGGAATTTTTCTTCATTAAAGTCATTTATATAGGGTAGAGTAACTTCATGTTTCTTTCTGTGCCAGAATGTTGAAGGTAGATTAGAACAAATGTTCTTTTCAATTTTATCTTGTAGATTTTTTATTTTGGTTTGGAATTCACCGTTCTCTATTATTCTAACTAACTCATTGGTATGTATTTCATTAGTAAGTTCTTTAACAAAATTTTCTTTGTAATAGATGGTGGATTGAATGTTTTGCCAATAACTGTATTTAGGATGTTCTTCAAAGGTGAAGGTTAACATTTTTCCATTTATTTTAGCATGCACTCCTTTATGGCTAACAACTAAAGGTAAAATCTGATTTATAAAAGGGATTCCTATTATGATATCTTCATTTATATTTTTAACAAGAAAGAAAGATGTTTGCATACATGCTTTCTTAAAACATATATGTGCCTCAAGAATTTTGTATTCTATTTGAAGATGATCATTAGTATCTGAGCTAACATTGTTAGTGGTTTTCTCAAAATATCTTGTAGGAACAAGTCCTTCCCTAATGCAGTTGATGTCTGTCCCTGAATCAAAAACGGAAACTCCATTTAGGGTAAAATTAGGCTTTATGTTTATAGTGATTTTTCCTTTCCATCTTCTTTTAATCGTATGGTTAAAAGGTTTATCGTAGATATATTTTCTTATTATGGATTTGAATCTACTTATTTCTTTCTTTGTGTTGTCTCGTTCTCTTCTCAAGTCATCATTTGTTGAGGCTCTTTGTTTACAGTTAATTTTTCTATCTTGTCGATTTCCATTTCCTTCTTTGTATGTTTGTTTTTGCTTTGTTTTAGTAGGGTCCTTCTGCTTCGATGATCCTATCTTGTTATGTGGAACTTTTTTAGGGATCATATTATTAGTTTCATATTTTGAAGAACTATCTTGTGATAAAACATTTATTTTTAATTGTTCTAGTTGATTTGTAATTTCATTAGTTATATCTTATGGGTTTCTATCAAATCTTATTAAAGGTTTTTTATCTGTAGCAAGAGTGGTTGTCATATTTATGTGATTATTGATAAGGTTATTTTCATTACATGGAATGGTGGATTTTACTTCCTTGAGTATGGATTCTATCTTATCAGTTTATTTTGTATTTGTTTGAAGGACAAAATTGGTGTAGTTGTTATGTTGCATGATGTCAGCCATTTTTTCTTGAGTAGAGGATTCAAGGATGATTTTTGTAGTGAGAATGGGTGTGGATAGGATTTCTTCCTTCGACACCTCTATGGGTTCAAAAGGAGGATGTGTTGATTCTACTTCTTTATTTTTAAGATCGAACTTCTTTGTTACTAAGGCTTTTGTGATAGCTATACTTTTTCTTGTTTTCAAGAATGGTGTGATGTGGGTTTCTTCAAACCATTCAAAGAATAGAATGTTTCTCTTAACATCTTTCATGTGGTCATACCATTGTTCTCTAATGAGTGTTCTTGCTTGATCATTATAGTGATCAAAGAACCAATCAACTTTTGATTTATTTTCTTTAGAGAGAAAATCCTTTTTTAGAAAGTCTTTATCTATTTCAAATTCCTACTCTCTACGGACGTTTATAGTATATTTTTATTCTGATGGCCCATGGCTAAAACATGTTGTTTCATAGTTTGGATAGGTTAAGCATGTGGATCTGAGTGTAATATCTATATTATCTTTATTCTTAGGGTGTATAACATAATGATCATTTAAAGGAGTTTTGGTAGTAGTCTTGGGGACTTTACATGTAGATACCCTTGATGATAATGAGTTTGTGGTTGAAACACTAGGTGTTTGAATATTTAAAGTTTTTAGAGATCTTAAATTAATTAAGGATACATCAAAATCATTAAAGGAGATTGGCCCGTATGACAAGCTAGGTTCGACTAAACCCAACAGAGAAACAGTAAGCCTACAATCTCTTAAGTATATGAGGGAATTTATTTCTTCTTTAGTTAGCACTTTAGCCAACCCTGAGTATAGGTAGTGATACTTTGTAATTTTAAGATTTTCTATCTCCTTTGTAGAGAGGAGTTCTTGGTTTTCCAAAGACAAGTTTATAGAGATGTTTTTCTCTATTGTTTTTATATAATAGTCAGAGATGTCATGTCTATTTCTTTTGGTGTAAGTGTCTTTTATAGGCATAGTTGGTATTTCCCAGTTTTGAATTGATTGTTCTATATTTGTAAAGTTTATCTGTTCACTATTCTTAACAGATATCGTTCTAACGATAGAATTAGAAGGAAGTGCAGAAGCTTCACAAGATAGGAAGTTAAACAACTTTGACATCCTTAACAAGAACTAACTAGTGGCCTGTCAATAGTGAATACAACTCTGCCTCGTTAAACCACGGGGAGCCCACTACGACAAGGAGGCCTCGGACCTAGTCAACTCATATTAAAGAGATCTAGGATGATTAAAAACTTCTCTTGTTCTTCTTCAAAAGCAGTCTAAGGAGTTCTAAATGATCTTTCTTTCTTTGGATTTGGAGTTCCTAGTGGCCTGTGAATAGTATCGGCATGCTCAAAACCCTAATGCCTATCTACGGCAACACGGGC